>OW052244.1:106159710-108863099 GCA_932526585.2 Philonthus cognatus
ATACTAAAAACAAACAATTAATAAATACAGTTACCGATAAAAATACCGTAACTGAAGAAATAAAAACAAACATAAATAATACTGAACCAAGTTATTCACAAGTATTATTAAACTCAGAAGCGAATGCAACACATGAAAGACAACAAACAAGTCAACAAAATAACAATAAGAACAAAACGCACGAAACTAAATCAGAAAAATGGATAACAGTAAAAAATAAGAAGACCCGACGCTCGAGCAAAATTCACGGCGCCAGTGAAGACAGCACACTAAAAGGAGCAGTCAAATATCATCATTACCACGTTTATAATTTAGCGCTCTCTACTACCAACGAAGAACTAACGAATTATCTACAAAATAAAATATTCATAAATGGCGCGAAATGTGAAAAAATGAACGCAAAACATCCTAATGAGTACGCCTCCTTTAAAGTTTCAGTTCCGAACATTTATTCAGAAAAAATTCTAGAACCAACTACGTGGCCGAAAAATGTAATTATAAGCCGTTTTTTATTCCACCTCAGCAAACCGCACATAAAGAAAGAATAACAAAAAATTTACATTGCATTATCCACAACAATGTAAGATCCTTATATCAAAAAACAACTTTAATCGAAAATATCTTTAATCTTTAATCTTTAATCTTTATTAAAACGGAAGGCCAATACATAATTACATAAATACAAAAAAATAGAACAAAAAACAAATAAAAAAAAAGACAATAACACGCACTATAAAACAAATAGTGTAAAAAAAACTTGGTAGATGACAGTTTCACATATCAAGTTTAAATATAACAATAAAACAACAGACATTTACAATGATGTTAACGAGCGCCGTAGGGTGTTGTACGAGTCCGAAAAGAAGTCAATATTGACTTCATTGGCGTTCCTTAATATGCATGTTGACGCGGAGTGCAGAGCGTAATCCGTCCTTCTAAATGGTACGTTAAAAGTCGGTATTTTCCGTAAAGGTCTAGACGGAACATGCATTCCTATCCAATTTAGAATGTCCGGACAATCGATTAGACCATTTACAATTTTGTAAACAAGAGTTACATCATAGTTAAATCGACGTTGCTCTAAACTTTGGATGCCAAAACGGTTGCAGAGTTCTTTGGTGCTCCCGATAATGTTAAATTTATAGCCTAAAAAGCGAACAAACTTCCTTTGGATGCATTCGAGTCTGTCTTTGTCTACCGCCGTATATGGAGACCAAACACAAGAATATGTTAAATGAACAACCAAATTGTAATATATTAGCTATTACCGAACACTGGCAGACTGCGGAAAATCTACAGCATACGATTATCAAAGACTTTAAACTCGTCAGTAGTTTTTCAAGAAAACCCCAACCACGGAAGCAGACGGCGTACGGTGGAGCTGCACTCTACGCACGACAGTCTTTTATCTGCAATGCGAGAAAGGACATCAACCTACTATCTCAAGCTGGAATATTTGAAATAACTTTTACTTGGAACGAATCAATTTGTAAATATAAGTATATACGTTCTTACAGCATGGGAAATGTAAAAAAATTCAAAGACTATTTAAAAGGTACCAATTGGACAAATATATACACTTCTACGAATGCAAAACAGGCTTATGAACTATTTATAAGTGCTATACTTGAGATATTTAACACATGTTTCCCATACAAAAGTGTTGCAATAAATCGTAAAAACCAACCCACAACCCATAGTTCAGAAATAAATCAATGTAAAAATGTATTAGAATCCCTTTACGTAGCATCCAAAGTCAATTCAGATTTTTTACACCTGTTTAATGAACAAAATAAAATCTATAGCAATCTACTACAAACTAACAAAAAGCAAAACATAAGTCAACAAATTTTAAATAGTGACAATGTCAACAAAACATCCTGGAGCATTATAAATAGTTTGGTCAGAGGCAAAACAAAAATCAAAACTGAAAAAGTTCCAACTGGGAATTCATACAATGTTGTAAACGGATTTAATCGTTACTTCATTGAGTCATTAAACGAGGTTCTAAAAAACTATAATCAAACTATTTACAATGAATGTAATATTGAAATGAACGTAAGAAGTGTATATATGCGCCCAACGTCACCTACAGAAGTCTATAATGTAGTTTCGAACTTGAAAAATAAAACAAGTTCTGGTACTGACGAAATTAGTACGAAAATGCTTAAACAAATAATTGTTGAAATTCTTGAGCCCTTATCATATATAATAAATCTAACGCTAGAAACAGGAGAATTCCCAAATCAATTAAAAACAGCAATCATAGTACCTGTTCACAAAAAGGGAGATACGCAAGAATTTTCTAACTATCGGCCCATAAGTCTTCTTAATACCTTCTCAAAGGTTTTTGAAAAAATAATATACAGTAGAATATCGAATTTTTTCCATGACTGTAAAATATTTCATCCTATGCAACATGGATTCATTTCAGGAAAGAATATAAACACAGCTCTGTTTCAATTTATTACTAAGATTATTGATTGTCTAGAACGCAAAGAATTACCATTAGCTATGTACTTAGATCTAACAAAAGCCTTTGATAGCATTGATCATAGCATTCTTTTGAAAAAGATCGAAAGATACGGATTACGAGGCGTTGCTTATAATCTTATAAGTTCATATCTGTCAAACAGATATCAAATAGTAAAAATTGGTACTACCAAATCTCAACCTCTTCTAATAGAGAAAGGTATTCCACAAGGAAGTATTCTTGGGCCGCTACTTTTCATCATTTACATAAATGATTTATTCGGTTCAATAACCCAAGAAGACTGTCACATTGAAAGTTACGCAGACGACACAACAAGCTTGGTCTATGGCAAAACAATGCAAAATGTAATTGACAGGGAAGGCTTGCTGTATGTATGTCTGCAAAATTGGTTTAAACAAAATAGATTTATTTTGAACGAAACAAAAACAACTGTAATGATATTCAAAACAAATCTATCTAGATTAGAAACTCCCCCAATAATCAACATAGCGGACAGTCACATTGAAGTGGCAAAAGAATCAAAATTGCTTGGTGTAATAATTGACAATGAGCTAAACTGGAAGGAACATGTAAAATATGTTGAAAATAAATTATATACTGTATGCTATATGATAAGATCAATTAAGGCATTTGTTAATAATAATATTTTAAAATTGATGTATCACTCTTTATTTGAAAGTAGGATGAGATTTGGCATTATTTTCTATGGCAGCAGTGTAGATTATAACAAAATATTTATTTGTCAAAAGCAAGTCGTAAGACTTATTTTGAACATGAAATATACAGCGTCATGTCGCGGTATGTTTAAGCGATTACATATACTTACCTTTACGGGATTATATATATATGAAACTTTATTATTTCATTATAAAAATAAAGCCCTCTTCGCGGACTTTAAATATACCCACAGTTATCCCACAAGATTTGGAGACAATTTCGCACTACCTATTCATAGATTAGGCATAACTGAAAAGAGTACGGTATATAATGCCATGAAATGGTGGAACTGTCTACCAAGCTCAATTAAGGACGGCAACCAAAACAAAAATGCGTTTAAGCAAAAATTGTATCAGTATCTATGTGATATAGAACCGTACAATATAACAGAATTTCAAAATACGTAACTGTAATTATCAATATTTTTCTGTTTATATATACTTTGTTTATATATTCCTTTCCTTTTGACGCATTTCATTTTTGTTCTATATTTGATTTTGTTTATCGTTGTAGTACAATTTTTGAATAAAGTTTATTTATTATTATTATTATTATTACTATTCCCCCTGACTGCCCCATTGCTAGAACTTTCTCCATATCCGCGACAAACAGGTTGAACAGTAGCGGGCTTAAAGGGCACTTCTCGCACTGACCTAATTTACAATCTGTTCTGACACTCCCCTACCTTTTAAACATCCGACCAGCAACTTTCTTTCAACTGAGCCATACGCCGCTTTCTAATCCACAAACATTAAATACACTTTTCCTTTCTTCGTCATCTCTCTCTCAATCTGCCAGTTCATAGTAGCTATATGACCCATTGATGACCGTCCCTGTCTGAACATCAAGCTCTTCTCTTACACCCCCTCCTCTAACCTTTCCTTAACCATTACCATCATCACTTTATACAGTGTGTCCATTAGTGAGATGCCCTTATAATTTTTACTTTCCCCCGTATGTAATACAAAGGTAAAGTATTGTTTTCGTGAAAATTTTCGAATCAAAAATTTTAGCGGAAATATCCGTTTTGAGGTCCCCTGAGTCGAATAAGACCATTTTTGAAAAATGTCTGTCTGTCTGTCTGTCTGTGTGTCTGTGTGCGCTGTACCGCAAAAACCGCTAAAGATATCGAGATGAAACTTGAAACTTAAGCTTTTTGTTACAATCGGAAGAACTGAAAAGCTTTTAGTGAAAATCGGAAAACCGGAAGTAGTACTTTACTCTTAGCGTTTATCAGTTTTTTCAGATTTTTTCAATAAATGTTCATCAAACAAAAAATTCTTTCAAATAAAAGTTGTAGATAATAACAAAATGAAGATGTATTGTTCACTTACTTTTTGTCATAGCACTCTTAGTTTTTGAGATATTTAATAAATAGTGTTTTTTTATCTAGTCATTGATTTGTGTCAGTGTGTGTGTTGATACAATTGGAAAATGTTTCAAATAAAAGTTGTAGGTAATAAAATATTAAAGATTTTTTGTATCTTCACTTTTTGTCATAGCACTCTTAGTTTTTAAGATATTCAATAAATAGTGTTTTTTATCTAGTCATTGGTTTGTGTCAGTATGTGTTGATCCAATTGAAAAATGTTTCAAATAAAAGTTGTAGTTATCAAAAAGTTGAAGACATTTTGAAAATAATAATGCTACAAGTATTTTAAAAGTGATTTATTACGCAATTTATGGGGGAAAGTACTATGATGGACACATCACCATTTTTTTTAGCTCATTTCATCTCCTGCTTTGTACACCGGCATCTCTTCCCTCCATTCTTTCGGTAATTGATCTTCTGCCCTCTATATGCTATTTAAAATTTCTCGCATAACCTGCTTTCCTTCTACACTACACCATTTCCATACTTCTCCATATATTGTTGTTGTCGTAAACAAAGTATAGTGTATAACTCGCATATAATGACTATTAATCACTCGAACGACTTGCTCCACTCGCCTACGGCTCATTCCACAAACATCGTTCTCATGATTAATTAATAGCTATCATTATATGCTTGTTGTACAATATACTATTGTTTGCAATTTTGTGGGCCGAGCGTATCTGCCCCTAACGCAATTTATCTGAATTAGCAATTGAAATAAAATTAGATCGATTAAATTTAATGAGAGAATTAGAGCCAGGAAACATAAATCGCCGAGTAACGAGGACTAAAAACGAATTAGCAGTCGCGATCATTTAATTATTATTAAAAAGCGGACAATTATCTAAATGAGGAAACGCTGTGCCTCTTGCCTCCTCCACAACCATCCCCAATTTGGTCCTGACGGCGTTAGTATAAAAATGTAATTAATGGACGCTGGGGGGCCAGTCCCCGTTCCACGTTCGATTATTCAACATATAATAATGAACGATTTTCAGCCCATACCGAACGCCGTCGATCACGGTGAATTTTTAAGGAATGTCGTTGATGTACTGTTTAAAAATGTTGTCTTCGCCGGGCATTCGGATAAGGTGTTGCTGTGGGAGAGGCCGGAGAGTCTGGAGGTGCTTTTTGATTTTGCGTTGGATCAAATTGGATTACCTCAAGAGCAGTTGTTGGTCTTGATTAAAAATACTATTAAGTATAGTGTTAAAACTGGACATCCATATTTCATCAATCAACTGTTTTCAGGGTGAGTCAAACTAGGTAAACCTACCAAATATTACATGATTGTCATGTTTTAGTTTACTAATAAGATTTTTATTAAATGTGTCACCAGTAAACAAGTATTCCCCCCGATTCCGTACGCGAAATGTTAAATTTAACGTATACGTTATTAATACCCTCACAATCTAAGCGTACATATCAAGTACTAAAGTTGCAACAAACACGTTAAACTGGTTCAACTCTGAACTTGAATTCAAAGTAACATAAGAACAATAGGAACTGTCATCTTGAACTTGGGTTCAGCTTGAACCTGAGTTCACATTTCTGGTGCAACTGGGCCTTAGACTATGGATATACAAATTTCAGGAAGGGGTTTTAATGTTAAATTTAACGTATACGTTATTAATACCCTCACAATCTAAGCGTACATATCAAGTACTAAAGTTGCAACAAACACGTTAAACTGGTTCAACTCTGAACTTGAGTTCAAAGTATCATAAGAACAATAGGAACTGTCATCTTGAACTTGGGTTCAGCTTGAACCTGAGTTCAACATTTCTGGTGCAACTGGGCCTTAGACTATGGATATACAAATTTCAGGAAGGGGTTTTAATGTTAAATTTAACGTATACGTTATTAATACCCTCACAATCTAAGCGTACATATCAAGTACTAAAATTGCAACAAACACGTTAAACTGGTTCAACTCTGAACTTGAGTTCAAAGTATCATAAGAACAATAGGAACTGTCATCTTGAACTTGGGTTCAGCTTGAACCTGAGTTCAACATTTCTGGTGCAACTGGGCCTTAGACTGTGGATATACAAATTTCAGGAAGGGGTTTTATTGGTAAAAATATTGTTTTTGCTTTTTCTGGGCCGTTCTTACATACACAAAATTAACATTTTGAAAATTTCGAGGGGATTGAACCGCCATAAAAATATTCTTTTTGCTTTTTCTGGGCCGTTCTTACATACACAAAATTAACATTTTGAAAATTTCCCCCCCTTCCTGGCTACTGCCTTGCAACCAAGTGATTTACAGTTATAATGTTTTCGGTTTACGGTTCAGTTCTGGCATAGATTAAATTAGATTGATAACCCCTCCACGTATCATGATTTTAGATGACCGACCCACTTGACAGGGCGGCGCTGCAATCGCAAATAATGTCATTCAGCGCGGGGTGGGGGCGGGCTTCTTGTTGAGCGTGGTGCCCGGTGCAGGTGGTCATAACATTGAAGGGAGGGTGCGGTGCGGGGAATATATTTATTAACGCTCATCTCGGGACGATTTTGTCTTATCAGCTTTTTTGTGCCTTCACATCTGACAGCTGTTGATTGAAAACTAGAGCCCACATGTTCGAGATTGCAGGGAATTTGAAATTCCGACATATGCGCCCTCCCATCGAGTGGGTCGGTCAACTATATATGTGAACTTACAGAATCATGTGGAGTCGACGGGGTCTGAGTTCTGGTTCGAAGCCCTGATCGTAATGATGGCGTAATTTCAGGTTGGACCCGTACGGTTTGGCCGGACAATGGCTAACAGACGCTTTAAATGCCAGCGTGTACACGTACGAAGTGGCGCCCGTGTTTACCTTGATGGAGAGCCGCGTTATTAAAGAAATGTGCAGAATGATAGGACCTGAATGGGGCGATGGAATGTTTTGTCCTGGGGGATCCACCGCCAACGGCACCGCCATCAATTTGGCCCGATTCACTTATTCACCAGACATTAAAGTATTAATACAAACATGACTATATTCTTTATATATTTATATTTTATACATTTCTTATAATGTTACGTGCATGTTGTTTGTTTAGAAGAAGGGTATGTTTGGTGTGCCTGCTTTGGTCATGTTCACTTCAGAGGAGTGCCATTATTCCATACATAAATTCGCGTCGTTCGTGGGGATCGGCGAGGATAATGTTATTAACGTTAAAACGGACCAAGTCGGCCAGATGGATGCGAAAGAACTCGAGAAAGTTGTGCTGGAACAAACGGAATTGGGACGAAAGCCCTTTCTAGTTGTCGCTACGCTGGGTAAATATATTCCGCCTCTATTTCCTCTTTTAAAACTTTACATGAGTTTATTGCAAAACTGATTTTGAACACTCTGCTTTTGCATTAAAAACAAAAAAAAAACTATACATATTTACTTACTTACTTACTTACTTACTTACTTACTTAAGCCATTTATTTTCTTTTGGATATACATACATATAATAATAAGTGAGTATATAACAAGGAAAATCTTCACAAAAAACAACTACTATAACTATTGTAGGCCTGGCCCAATTCAGAAATAATTGAAATATTCTGCCATCGTGTATTCTATTTGTACTAAGAGAGTTTTAATTTCATTCTTAAAAGTATGTGAATAAATCATGTTTCTGTATCTAGCTGGAAGAGTATTAAATAATTTCATCATGGCGTAGTAAGGGGTCTTTTCAACCATAGACAAATTGTGTTTTGGGTAGATATAACTAATATTTGCATTCCGTGTATTGTGGGAATTTTGGTTAAGGAACAGTCTGAATTTTTCTTTGTTTTGAAACATATATGAAAGACTTTCATAAATGTACAGTGCCACTACTGTTAATATGTGATTTGTTTTAATTACCAATTTTCTACTTTAATACTAATTCTTCTTTGTTCTCGTCCTCATTTCTACAGATGCCCCTAATAGTGTCCCTGTTTGTAAGAGAGTGGCGCAAACTGGCATCCATCTTCACGCCTTTAGGCGTCAAATTTAAACTAAATCAATCATATTCTATAATGGTTGATGCGCGTCCTTTTAATTTGATTTAGTTTAAATTTGGCGCCTAAAAGCGTCAAGATGGATGCCAGCTTGAACTACTCTTTTAAATACCAAGGACAGTCAAGTATATGGTAAGAAGGATCGACAGAATCGAAGATTTTGAAGTGGGGTTAGAGATCGGTTACGTCACAAATGCGCGCTGAATTTGCGCGCTGAATTTAAATGTGATTACTTCATGGATAAATATAATAATAATACTTTATTTGTGCTCATAACGGAAGTTTTACACAGGTCAGATAAGATACATTACATAATATGATAATTAATTTGCAGGACATCACAGCAATATTACAATAGTAATACATATACAGTAAAATATTGTCGCGAAAAGATATAATATAAATAATAACATTTAAAACCTAAAACTTAAAAGCTAAAATTTAAAAATTAAAACTTAAAGGCTAAAATTTAAGAAACAATACTTAATATCTAAAATTCGAAATTCAAATCCTAAAATCTAGAACTTAAACTGTAAGATCAAAAATCCAAAACTAATAAGTCAAAATTTGAAAATTACGAACCTAAACATAAAATTTAGGACCCAACGTTTGAAATTAAAAAAATAAAATAAAAATAAAAAATAAAATGGTTGTGTTAACCCACTCAGCTATAAAGTCTTAAAATTATAACGAACACATACATATTAAAATATAAAAAATTACATACAATAACTACACATTTAAAAAACATTTATAGTTGGATATCAGAATGTGTGGTCCAGAAAATCCTCCAAACTATAAAAAGCTTTTTCCAGTAGTATTGCTTTAATCTTAGACTTGAATAATATTATGTCAAGATTTTTGAAGCTATTTGGTAGGACATTGAAACATTTTAGGCCATAGTAATTTACACCATTTCTAGATCTTTGCAATCTTAAATTTGGAACATACAGGTTTTCCTTCGTTCTGGTTTGATATATATGATTTATGGGTTGTAATATGTGGTTGTCATAGCTAGACTTAACAGATAACAAACAATGCAGTATGTACAAACAGGGAAATGTGAGAATTTTGAGATTAATAAAAGCCATTTTGCAGTCACCTCGAAAAGCCAGGTTGGATATGATTCTAATGGCCTTACGCTGTAAACCGAAAAATACGGTGTCTTATTGCAGAGTGGCCCCAAGCAGCTAAACTATAAGTAAGACGGGACTGAAAGAGCGCGAAATAGGCCGTTCTGAGCATTTCATATGAGACGTTATTTCTTAGTCCTCTCAAGACAAAGATGTTTTTATTTAGTTTTGCTGCGAGTTCGTCGCCTTGACTGTCCCACAACAAGGAATTATCAATATAAACACCTAGAAATTTAACAACCGTAGGCATATTTGTCATATGATGGTTGTTTAAGGTATACATCGAGGTTTCAGTTTTGTTAGCATTGAGACTCAGTCGATTAGCAGTAAACCATGTTGTAGCCTTTATTAAAAGTTCTTTGTTTTTTTCATAGGCCGTCTCGATGTTAGGAGATGAATTAATTATAGTAGTATCATCAGCGAATAAAACCACTTTACCATCATTCATGTACTGAGGAAAATCATTTATAAAAATTAGGAACAAAAGAGGCCCTAGAGTTGATCCCTGTGGGACACCACATGTTGTTTCCAGGAATTCAGATTTGTCCCCTTTATACGTGACCGCTTGCTGCCTCCTAGTTAAAAAAGACAACAAGAGGCCACAACTCTGTGGGTTGAAGTTGTACGAGTACAGCTTTCTTAGAAGCAGTGTGTGAGAGACACAGTCGAAGGCTTTGGATAGATCAATATAAGTAGCAAAAGCAAAATTACCACTTTCATAAGTATCAATAATTGATCCAGTAAGATCCAGTATGGCGTTAAGTGTAGATTTCCCCTCCCTAAATCCGTACTGTTCTTTACTTAGGATATTATTGCTTTCTAAATGATTAATTATTTGTTTGAGTAATATCTTTTCCACTATTTTAGAAAAAATCGGAGGCAGACTTATAGGACGGTAATTATTATAATCATTTATGTCCCCTTTTTTATGAATCGGAACAACCTTCGATACTTTTAGAACGTCTGGAAATACACTCGATCTTATACTATTATTAATTAACTTGGTCAGTGGTTCTATTAGTACATCTAATACATGTTTGATTATATTGATCGAGATACCGTAAATGTCGGTACTACCATTGTTCTTCATGCCCTTTATTGTGTCCCTTACCACTGCTTCTGAAACAAGAAGAAATGAGAATGGTGGCAAGTTGGAAGGCACATATAAGTTGACTAGATTTAGAGGATCAATATCACAGATGGGTAGTTCATTATTGATTTTATTTGGAATGTTAACAAAAAAATCATTGAAAGTATGTGCCGTTATATCACATTTATCTATCACAGGTATGGATTTATTCCTATGACTATTCAAAATATTCCACATGGCTTTTATAGGATTACTCGCTGACGATACTAATCTATCATTTGCCTCTAATTTAGCCTGTTTGATTGCATTTTTGTATGTTATCTGCATGTCTTTCTTTAATTGTTTCATAGCGGCATTGTTAACCTTTGCATTTGCCTCGCAAACTAAGTTTAAATTTTCTCTCATCATTTTGAGATCATGAGTAAACCACTTACTTGGAGTTTTTGCAATATTGTTCGACTTTACAGGAAAACACGTTTCGAATAAGCGTAAAAATATATTCAAAAATGTCTTCCAAGTATTGTTAATTTCCTCTTTGCCGGTAAAACTCCAGTCCATATTACTAAGCATATTGTGGAACTTAAATTTACCAAAAGATGTAATTGGACGAAAGAATTTGAGAGCATTATTATTCAATCTGTGGTTTAACTTAATACTTACATTAACCCCGTTATGATCTGAAAATGGTACAATGACTGGATTGATCATGGCTTTAACGTGACTAATGTTGGTAAATACATTATCTAAACAGGAATCTCCTCTTGTTGGAAAGTTGACTAAACCACACATTCGATAGCCACACAGGTAGTCACAGAGTCGTTCGTTATAAGTGTCCTTCCTATTAATAAAATCGCAATTAAAGTCACCACAAATAAAAATATTAAATTTAAGAAAATCTAGATTGGACATGATATTATTAAGTATCTCTAAAAATAAGTTAAAGTCACCCGAAGGGGGTCTGTAGATAGTGATAATTAAAATATTTAAGTCATTGATTAAAATACCCGTTACTTCGCATTGCTTTTCGATGGAGTACATATTAATATCGAGAGTGGTGTATTTGTATCCATTTCTTATTAATATCATGACACCACCATGTATAAACATTTTTCTAGAAAAGTGATTTGCAACAATAAAATGTTCAAGGTTAAAAACTTCTGACTCAATATCCGACAACCAGTGCTCTGTTAAACAAATAATTGTAAAATTATCATCATTAATAAGAGCTTCTAATAGGCCACTCTTATTTCTGACGCTTTGAATATTTAACAGTAAGATGTTAAATGTAACTTGCGGTAGATCAAAATATCCTGTTTTTTTCGGTAGTGAATCCGACTTTACCCTCGCTGTACGCGTGAGTCTGGTGTTTTGTTCGGCTTCGTCATCCAGTGAAAAAACGGGTGAACACTCATTCCACGGGGCCATACTACAGGATCCATCAATTTATTAATGTCTTCAGCAGATGCTGATACTTTAAATGAGGAATATTTCTCGGGATGTTTTGAAGTCATTAGTGTACATTCTATGTTGGTGAATGATTTATTTTTTAAATATTGTATCAAGTCCTTTTCGGTTACTGTCGGAATGACTCGGCTGACATGTAAGTGTTCCATTTTTGCTACACATTTGATGTCCGTGTCATCCTGGCAGCCGATAATTGATTTCATTTTTCTTTTCCGTTGTTTTCTTCTATTCCCCACAGTTGTAAATCCATCATCTGCTTCTGATGCACTTGGCTTCGCGGTTGTGGGAGTTGAAGATTTTTTTCTTGATTGACCGATGTCTGTTTTGTGAAATTTATTGTTATCGCTGATAACGCGGATAGGAGTGGTGGATTTCTTCAACGCTAATTTATCTGGCGCGGCCGAGGCGAGTGCGCCGATCGTCCGTGTACGAGTTGGAACAGCGGGCCAAGGTGATTTCGCGAGTTTCACAGATTCATCAACGACCTCGACCAATGTCGCGCTCTTTTTATTTAACTTGTCTTTTAAAGTGTTTATTTCACCATCTTTGACCATAAGCAATTTTTCTAGTGATCCTACTTTTTCCAGTAGGAGATTGTTGCTTAGTTTAAGTTCGACAACTAGTAGTTTCATGATTTGAAAGCAATCCTCACCACAGATGTCTTCGGCATTTAGGTTATCCTCTAGCGGGAGGTCACAACACTTAACCACTATAATTGCACAACTAGTATGAAATATTGCACCACATTTAATACACGTTCTACCACTTGCAGCCGTTTTTTTGCACTTTTTACAATTCTTTTTGGCGTTTTCTTGAGGAGCGTCTACTGGTGCATCCGTCTCGTTCGCCATCTTGAATACACTGCATAAGCTGTAAATTTTCTGACATTCCTTGTTTTTTAAGAGAGTTCAATTTAAAGCTTTATACGAGTGTTGTCCACTCCCAGACTAAGCATGAAGTAAAATTTCGAGTTTAGAAAAACCCCGTGAAAATTTGTCGAGGGTCGCGCAGCGACCCGAGACAAATTTTCTGGGCTTTTCTAAACTCGAAATTTTACATCATGCGCCACGCGTACAAAACAAAAATATTGTGAACTTCATGTATATTTGAACTTCACTTGAAATCAATGTTTTATACGCGTGGCGCATGAAGTAAAATTTCGAGTTTAGAAAAGCCCAGAAAATTTGTCTCGGGTCGCTGCGCGACCCTCGACAAATTTTCACGGGGCTTTTCTAAACTCGAAATTTTACTTCATGCTTAGTCTGGGAGTGGAAAACACTTGTTTAAAGCTTCAAATTGAACTTAAAAAAAAAACAGGGAATATCCGCAACTGTTGTGTCAATTCTATGGTATGTCATTATTTTTATAAAATCACATTACTTTTTCTTAATTATTTTAGCTGTGAATTTTCTGACATTCGTTGATTTTTAAAAGAGTTCAATTTAAAGCGTTAAACGAGTGTTTTCCACTCCCAGACTAAGCATGAAGTAAAATTTCGAGTTTAGAAAAGCCCCGTGAAAATTTGTCGAGGGTCGCGCAGCGACCCGAGACAAATTTTCTGGGCTTTTCTAAACTCGAAATTTTACTTTATGCGCCACGCGTATAAAACACAGACTTTAAGTAAAGTTTGAATATACATAAATTTGACAATATTATAGTGTTTTATACGCGTGGCGCATGAAATAAAATTTCGAGTTTAGAAAAGCCCAGAAAATTTGTCTCGGGTCGCTGCGCGACCCTCGACAAATTTTCACGGGGCTTTTCTAAACTCGAAATTTTACTTCATGCTTAGTCTGGGAGTGGAAAACACTTGTTTAAAGCTTCAAATTGAACTTAAAAAAAAAAACAGGGAATATCCGCAATTGTTGTATCAATTCTATGGTATGTCATTATTTTTATAAAATCACATTACTTTTTCTTAATTATTTTAGCTGTGAATTTTCTGACATTCGTTGATTTTTAAAAGAGTTCAATTTAAAGCGTTAAACGAGTGTTTTCCACTCCCAGACTAAGCATGAAGTAAAATTTCGAGTTTAGAAAAGCCCTGTGAAAATTTGTCGAGGGTCGCGCAGCGACCCGAGACAAATTTTCTGGGCTTTTCTAAACTCGAAATTTTACTTCATGCGCCACGCGTATAATACCCAGACTTTAAGTGAAGTTCGAATATACATAAATTTGACAATATTATAGTGTTTTATACGCGTGGCGCATGAAGTAAAATTTCGAGTTTAGAAAAGCCCAGAAATTTCGTCTCGGGTCGCTGCGCGACCCTCGACAAATTTTCACGGGGCTTTTCTAAACTCGAAATTTTACTTCATGCTTAGTCTGGGAGTGAAAAACACTTGTTTAAAGCTTTAAATTGAACTTAAAAAAAAAAAAACAGGGAATATCCGCAATTGTTGTATCAATTCCATGGTATGTCATTATTTTTATAAAATCACATTACTTTTTCTTAATTATTTTAACTTAGAGAAACGTACAATGTTAAGTGTGAACATTAATAAATTTAGAATTTTTCCCTCTACAAAAAAGTGAAATACATTTTGTCAATAAAATAAATAGGGAAGCCAATATTTGAACACTTTAAAATTAACATGCGATTTCCTATGTTGCGTCCGCCAAGTCAACACCCGGTATACACATTTACCAATTTTCCACTTTAATTCTAATTTTTCTTTATTCTCGCCCCCATTTGTACAGATGCCCCTAAATGTAAGAGCACCCACTGCCGGTAAACTGGTTTTGATTGATACTATGTGCAATCCCTAATTAAAGGTGGTTGTTTTGGTGTAGATTGAATTGAATGTATTTCAGGATCAACAGTTAGAGGAGCGTTTGATCCGTTGAACAGCATAGCGGACATATGTAAGAAGCACGGATTGTGGCTGCACGTCGACGCCGCGTGGGGTGGAGGGCTAATCTTCTCGCAAAAACACCGCAGTAAACTAAACGGAATCGAACGGGCGAATTCAATAGTAATCAATCCCCACAAATTGCTAGCTGTCCCCCAACAATGTTCTCTATTACTAGTCAGAGATAGAGATATTCTAGAGCGGTGTCATTCCAAGGGCGCCGAATACCTATTCCAGAAAGATAAATATTACGACAGGTCCTACGATCCCGGAGACAAATATTTACAGTGCGGAAGGAAATGCGACGTTTTCAAGTTCTGGCTCATGTGGAAAGCGAAGGTAAATAAATAAAAACGAGTATATGTGATGGGAATGAGAGAATACCATAGAATGGTTGTTCGTTGTTTAGACTTAATTACACACAGTTAACTCATTAATTAATTGCGCTTTCTTGAGGGCTCCGTGGGTTTTGCGAGGCACGTGGACGCCCTAATGGAGGTTGCCGAGTACTTTGAGCAGCAGATCGAGAAAAGGCAAGATTTCCTCTTGGTCTCCCGACGTCAGTATATGAATGTTTGTTTCTGGTATTTGCCTAGGTATTTGCAAGGTAAAACTAATATCTTGGACTACTCTTCACAATTACAAAAGGTAAGCAATTATGTGCAATTCCTGAAATTCGAATTCCAATAGACTTTGATTAAAAAACACTTAGAACCTTTCTTCAATACTTTATTTTGTAACCAAATGTACATTTCGGACACGAAGTGTCCATTATCAATGGTTTGATACTAATACCAGGTATTAGTATCAAACCATTGATAATGGACACTTCGTGTCCGAAATGTACATTTGGTTACAAAATAAAGTATTGAAGAAAGGTTCTAAGTGTTTTTTAACCAAAGTATAATTATCTTCAAGTAACTCAATCAATCCAAATACCAATAGACTTTATTTTTTACGAGCGTCTTATGAACATTTGGGAGTGGAACTAATTTGCATTATATGACAGGCAGGGTTTGTGCTACTTCTATTAACGGCTTAATGAATTACTGTTTATTAAGGTATATCGATATCTCAACACATTTTTAAATGATACAAAAACCACTTGTCTTCTTTGAAATGCTTCAGTAATGAACTATTTATTTTAGAAAAAAAAACCTTTATTGGCATCAAAACTAAAACACATCTCCAAATATACTGCCTTTCAAAAAAATCAGAACACAAAGTATTTATTGCACGATTTTAATAAAATTTACAGAATTTGATCATGTAAACGAACTGCATCGATGATCAAAAAATCAATTGATTTGGTTACTATTTAATGGTATTTTTCCTTGATTTCACCATTATGAAGAGCTGCTGATTTTTTAATGTAATTGCTTCTAATATCCAAGTAGCCTCTGAGTAGTTTGTCGTTTTAGTTTGTAAAACATAAAAAGATGCCCCGTGTTCGTCGGCGTGCACAATATCATCATCTAAGTGAATTTGAAAGGGGTCGCATTATCGGAATGCGAGAAGCGGGTTTTTCGGTTCGTGCTATTGCTGAAAGGGTAGGCCGTAGTGTATCGGTGATCGTACGCTGCTGGTCTAGATGGTCCGAAGCTGGGGAGAATCGACGTAGACTTGGATCAGGACGTCCAAGAAGCACCACTGAGCGTGAAGATCGAGTTCTTCGTCTTACAACTTTAAGGGGCAGATTTACAACGTCGCGGGCATTGGGAAATGACTGGTTGGCTCTAAATGGCCAAAGAGTATCCATGGCTACTGTTTACAGAAGAATCCGCAGTTTTGGTATAAGATCCTACCGTCCACAATTGTGTCTACCTCTTACTCCGCAGCATCGCAGAGCAAGACTTGATTGGTGCAGGGAAAGACAACATTGGAACCATGAATGGAATAACATTATCTTCAGCGATGAGTCTCGGTTCTGTTTATGGGCTCATGATGGTCGCAGAAGAGTGAGACGTCGACGCGGTGACGCAGAATTTTACAATTTGCTGTTGAAAGACATACGGCGCTTACACAGAGAGTTATGGTTTGGGGGGCGATAGCATATGGTAGTCGGTTTCCTCTAGTTTTTTTAGAAGCAAGTCTTAGCGCGATTCGGTATATTGACAACATTTTACGGCCAGTGTTAGTGCCTTATGTAAATGGCTTGCAGAACCCCATTTTTCAGCAAGATAATGCTCGACCTCACACAGCGGCCATTACAAAACAGTTTTTTGATAGTGCCGAAATCAATTTGTTACCTTGGCCATCCCGTTCTCCAGATCTATCGCCAATAGAACATGTTTGGGATATGATAGGTGTTAGAATAAGTAACTTACAGCGCCCCGCTAACACTGTAATGGAACTTAGAGGTCAAATTATCGAAGTTTGGAATGAAATACCCCAAGTCGATATTGACAGCCTGATTTCTAGCATGCCTCGACGTGTTAATGAGTGTTTGGGAAATCGTGGAGGCCCAACACATTATTAATTTTTATTCATTTGTTTTTTTGTTTTTCAAGTTGATTTTTTGATCATCGATACAGTTCGTTTACATGATCAAATTGTGTAAATTTTATTAAAATCGTGCAATAAATACTTGGTCTTCTGATTTTTTTGAAAGGCAGTATAAATACAATACACAGTAATTTTATGTCTACTACCCTATTTCTTACATCATTCTACTCCTTTCCATTTTCTACCTTAATCTCATCACAATTTTTACGTCCGCCCCGTCCTCTCGCATCCACGAGGAGTCGATGCGAGAGGAGGTTTATCTTTTTACTACTTCTCGCCCATTCCTCACTTATCTCCTTGCACTCAATTTTACGTATCCTTTCCACTACTGCACAACACACACCTATTATACTCTTCACCCATCTATACCTTCCTTTCTCTCTCCTCTGATCCACACCTACTCCTAGCCAGTGCTACCTTCTCTCCTCTAGTTAGTGAACTATTGATGAGGTACCCTGGCAGGTTCCCGTTTACCTGCCACCTTTTATATAGAGGATTGTACCCAGTCCTCTCAATAAACCCTTGACGCTTCTTTCTTTTCACTTCCTTCCATTTATTCTTCATCTACGCCACCAAATTCACCCCCTTTTCCAACACTCATTTACCAAACTCTCAGACCCCCCTGCTCTTCTATACATTTTTCTCCTCTCCATTCTCCAATCACTCTCTCCTACTCCCACACATATTCTCCACACCTCTTTCACCAGCCTTTCATTACCCAATCCAATCAATTTCATCTCATATCTTGACACTCTTTCCATTGTCTCTCCATGCATACATGTTCTGTTCGTTTCCTGAAGCAGAATGTTGCTGGGGGTTGGTTTTTCCACAGTTAATAGCCGCTTCAGGAACGTCACCTGCTCTCTCTCGACACCTTCACACGCTCTCATTCCTCATGCCTTCACCCCATACATTAAAATTGGTTTAACGCATGCATCCCACAGTTTGCACGCCATCTGAAAATTCCTCCCCAGCCACTTTCCTTCCTTCTTCTTCACCACATATCACGCTTTCCTTGCCTTCAGCTGGACCCATCTGGCGTGCTTCCTGTACCCCCCACACCATCTAAACACAAAACCCAAATATTTAAACTCTTTCACTCTTTCGATCACTTCACCCTTCCATATCAATTCTTTCATTATTCCTTCTCTCCCTCTATTCCTAAATCTCATCCATTTCCTTATCCCTACATTTACACACAAACCTCGCTTATCCATGCACTTCTCCATCCTTTGTAACATTTCCTTCATTTCTCCCCATTATTTCGCCAGTAACACCACATCATCCGCATACGCCAACATCCATACCTTCATTTTCCCTATCACAACCCCGTCTGTTTGCCCGTTTCTTAAGACCTCTTCTAGTTCAGTTATATAAAATAAACAGTAAGTAGCTATGCGGACGTGTTATTTTAGTAAAGCAAATTAAGTATAATTAATAATAATAATATTTATGCAATACAATATCTAGCCCAAAAATTAATGTGAAATTATCTAGTTTGTAAAAGATATTATCGTCCTAAATAAACGAAAATAGTCAAAACGAAAGTTGTGATATTTATAAACTATATTTTTTGTTAGGAATTTCATTTATATATCATTAATATTTTTATTTATTGAGCAAATAATAGTGTATATTATAAATGTCTGTAATATTATATTTTTTAGCTATTAATGATTTCGATAGCTAACGCCATCTAATGCTTCATAATGGCATCGTCAGTGACACGAATGCACAAAGTGCATATACAGGTCACTGTTTCGTCCACGAGCGAGCAGAACTCTGTTTGTGAAACCAGAAAACAAATATCAAAATTGAATTTGTGTTCAGTATTCCGGCACCAGGTACCCACAGACGCGTTTCGGACTTCAAGGTCCTCTTCAGTGTGGTCCCGACCCAGTGCTGAGGAATACTGAACATTTCTGACTATTTCAAGCCAATATGTGAAAACTATTAATGATTTCGATAGCTAACGCCATCTAATGCTTCATAGTGGCATCGTCAGTGACACGAATGCACAAAGTGCATATACAGGTCACTGTTTCGTCCACATTTTTTAGAAAAATCTAGAATTAATTTCAGCTTTTCCAAAGAGAAGCAAAATTAAATTACATTATTACATTACTATCTAAGTTAGATACTGAAGAATAACATTTACATTAAATTAAAAATGTCGCTCACAGAATCGCCCCGAACGTGTAGTTTTCTTATGATTGAATTTATTTCATTCTTAGTTTGGAGTTTTCTTTTTTGTTTAGTTCAGTTTTGTCTATTCATCGTTCGCTTCTAGGTAGCGCCACAAATCAAAGCTGTGATGGTAAAACACGGATCTGTTATGCTTGGATACCAACCGCTAAAAGAGCTACCCAACTTTTTCCGTTTCGTATCGCAAAATTCTGCACTTACGAAGAAAGATGTCGACTTCATACTAGACCACATCGCTGAAATTGGTGATGCAATATTTAAATGATATCATATCAAAAAGTATATCGAATATCTTAAATAAGAACTTGAGATGATAATAATAATAACCTTTATTTTAAAGTGCGAAGTAAATATGCGTAATTATTGTCTTAGAATATACCCACTAAGCAAAAAATAAACAAATAACGTTTAATAAACATTGTAACAACATTAAACGTTGTTTTAAAGTTGACGAAATATCGTCTTAAGTTGTCTTATTAATTAGGACATTGTTTACATTTTCACGAATAGTTTTTTCGTAATTTTATATATTATGTTTAAAGTGTGCAAACTATAAGAAGCGTAAGCTTATTTTCTCGAATTCAAATAGTTTTGAATTTGAATTTATCTTGTTTGATGAAACATTGATTAAATGTGTTTGCTCAGTGGGTAATACCCTTTCTATTTTAATGTTTAACTTATATATTAAACCACTACTATTTAAGTATTTGCTAAACGTATTTAAATAGTGTTTATGTAAATATGAAATAAAACTATTAATTGATTCTCAGATGTAAGTCAGTTTTGCAATTTTGTTCCCAGAATTATTTAAGTTTACCATTCTAATACTAGTATAATGTTTACAAAATGTTTGCGTTGGAGCACAAAACCTTTATCCTGGAAAGTTATGGCGAGAAACTGGCAAACGGACAATGGTCATATTTTGTTGGTTTTTGTGTTGAGGAATTTAGTGAAAGATTTCCGGATTTTGCAGTGGATTATCATAAATTGTTTATAGAAATTCATGAATGTGTTGATAAGTTTCGTGAAGTGGGCAGTGTAGCCCGTAAAACTGGAAGTAGCCGTGCAACAAAGAGAACAGCAGTTGCACATCCAAGAAGAATGGAAGGTTCCCTGACAAAATCTATTCGTAGGGTTGCACAACAAACACAGTTATCATATGGCACTTGTCAAACAATTTTAAAGAAGGATTTGCATTTGATCGCATACAAGATAACTGCAGTTCAACAACTTTTACCACCAGATTTTCGTAGAAGAACCGAGTGCTGTCAATGGTTCCTAACTTATTTAAATAATGATGATATTCTGGCCAAGAGATTCTTCTCAGATGAAGCATGGTTCAGTACAAGGTACGTCGATGGGCGTAACACATATGTGTATGACATGTATGACAGAATTAAATCTTTGCATGTTTTCTGTAAATCTTTAGATATTCCCTGACATTTTTTAAGTTCAATTTGAAGCTTTAAACAAGTGTTTTCCACTCCCAGACTAAGCATGAAGTAAAATTTCGAGTTTAGAAAAGCCCCGTGAAAATTTGTCGAGGGTCGCGCAGCGACTCGAGACAAATTTTCTGGGCTTTTCTAAACTCGAAATTTTACTTCATGCGCCACGCGTATAAAACACTAAAATATTGTAAATTTATGTATATTTGAACCTCGCTTGAAATCTGCGTTTTATACGCGTGGCGCATGAAGTAAAATTTCGAGTTTAGAAAAGCCCAGAAAATTTGTCTCGGGTCGCTGCGCGACCCTCGACAAATTTTCACGGGGCTTTTCTAAACTCGAAATTTTACTTCATGCTTAGTCTGGGAGTGGACAACACTCGTTTAAAGCTTGAAATTGAACTCTTTTAAGAAACAACGAATGTCAGAAAATTTACAGCTTATGCATATTTACCTAAAGTTTACCATGAAGTAACCACATTTAAATTCAGCGCGCATTTGTGACGTAAGCGATATCTACCCCTACTTCAAATTCTTTGATTCTGTCGATTCTTTTTACCGTATACTCGACCGTCCTTGGGTTCACTCTTTCGGGATGTGTTAATTAAGAATATATGCGAATTGTGATCTGTTGAGAATCCCCACGAGTTGGTAGAGTTCTTTTGCACCTTCAAAAAGTTGCCGTTTGGATGGCGATGTCACGAAGTCGCTTTATTAGCCCTAAACACAGTAAATGCAGAAAGATGTCGCAACAATTTCATTTGACCTTTCATTGAACACCTGGATGACTGGAACTCTTAAACGGATATTTTCAGCAAGATAACGCTACTGCGCACACAAGTCGTCAAACAATAAGGTTCTTGCAGGAATTCTTTGACGACCCAATTGTATCTTTTCCTCCGCGTTCTCCTGATTTAACCATTATGGATAATTTTGTTTTTCCTTTTCTTGAAAACACAATTTACAGACAGAAATTTCATACGATACAAGAACTTATGGATGCAATTACCAATGCATGTAATTCAATTACTCCTCGATCATTAGAAAACGCATTTGAATTGAATTGAAGTAAACCCTTCAATACAATTACTCCTCGATCATTAAAAAACGCATTTCATAATATGAAACAAAGAGTTGTTAATTGTATCGAAGCCGATGGATCACATTTTAAACACCTACTCTAACTTGTATTCATCCTAGTTTTCAGTTTGTTCCCTAAATATAAATACTGTTTTGTTTTAATTTATTTGACATTTCTTGTATTTAATCAATTAGGTAACATCTAATCTATTGCCGCATTCTGAAAGCAGGTTTGCTAATCGTGTTGTAGTAGTCAAGGCCTGCTCTGAATCATTTTTTTCGATCTCATCGTCTGTACAATGTGTGCTTTTAAATAGAGATGGAACCGTGAACGTTTTTTTATGCAATAAAACTTGTATGGATGTCACGTGGGGACCATGAAGATTTATTAAATGGAAAATTATTTTCAGGACTAAAATAAAAATTATATTTAACCCTTGCTGGGTGATTTGTATTGAAATAATATTACGGGGATTATTATCCTCATATTGACAATGTGAACCACGTACAATAACATTTTTTGAACGCCATTTAAATTCTTGTATGTGCGGATAGTAATCAGCAAGGGAAACAGATCCACCGTAATATCCTTCATCTCCAGATTTTACATGAAAATTCTGTAAATAATATGTAGTACAACACTTTAAATATTTGATTAAGCTCATTAGTTATCAGAATACTATTTTTGAGTACCTGATACATTTTTGGAAGAAGATGATCTTGTCTATCCAGGTTGCAGAGTGCAACGGAAGTCCTATCATCAGTACATTCAGTTTGCAAAGGTTTCCTTTTAACTTTATTGCAAAATGGATGGATAGAAAGGCCTCTAGAAATTAATGTGTAATGAGTGTGGTGTTGGCACTTTGAAGGGGACTTAAGTACCTAGAAGACTTAGTCGAAATGTATTCTCTACAGCTTTTTATTACGAAATCACAACCCAGCCCTTTACCCTATGCTAAGGACTCGGGCATTATGTAATTTGCTTTGTACCAACCAGTATCTTCCATTAAAGCTAATGTTACTCTAGAAATTATTGGATTTTGGGTCATTGCTTCATTCTGTAATAGATTTAAAAATATTGTAATCAGAAAATGGTAAATACTCTTGTTTCTTGAGTTTTAAGTTTGTAGGGCATTACAATCTTTTAATTTTTCTTGCATTACCTATGTCAACCAAGCCCCTAGTTCAATCTATACCATGTCCAACGTTTTTTGTGTTCATCTTTGTCATAATAGTGTCCAGCATGTGTAGTCCACCTCTGTCAACACTGTGTCTAGCGTGTGTTGTGTTGACCTCTGTCAAAACCTTGTCCAGCAATGTACCTGTGTTCTGTTGACAGAGGTGGTTAATCGGTACACATAAGTAATGTAAAAAAATATTGAGAGATTGTAGTACCAACTGAAAATGCATGACGCAAGAGTAGCTTCAACTCATACAAGTATTGAAATAAAGCAGTTATATACAATCGAGAAGAACGAATTATCCTAAGGAGTTTGAATTTCTCAAATACACTTCAGAAGGAAAATAAGTGTTTGAGGTCTTTAATCTAATAGTTAACAAATAATCTTGTTAAAATTATATATTATTCCTGTTTTAAAAGAAAATTGTGGTTGTGCTAGTTAATAGAAACATTTTGAAATTACTTCGAAAACACGTTTTTCCCAATGAGTGAGAGCTGTCCCCTCTTTTACTTGGTCTTCCAATTCAGCGCCCTCAAGTTGTGAACAGTTAAAATGATCCAGAACCTTTTTCACAACCTGAGGCGTGACCATCAGCTGAATTTCCCTCGGCATCACTCCAGACTTCACCAGCCATTTCTTCCTCACCACAGACCGAATAATATTACGAGGGTTACCTTTTATATTTCGGGATTGGGCAATCTGGCAACTGAGAGCTCTATCGTAAAGTAAAGTTTGACAATTTTGAGGTTATACATACTCAGAACGTTTTGACATATGAGCGTTATTTGTGTCGTTTACACTAACTTAAAAGATTTATTTTGGCCAAAGAATGGAATTAAATCGTGAACATTTTCGGGCGATTATTTTTTACAACTTTCGACGTGGATTAACTCAACAACAGTGCATGGATGAACTTAATTCAATTTTTGGCGATGAAGCTCTATCAAGGACCAGTGTTTATCGATGGTATGGTGAATTCAACCGAGGTCGTAGTTCACTCCAAGACGAATTTCGTGGAGGTCGTCCAAAATCAGTTTGTGTTCCGGAAACCATTGATGCTGTGCGCAAACAAATATTGCAAGATCGTCATGTGACCTATCGTGAGATTGAGACAACCTTAGGCATTAGTGGGACCAGCATACATTCAATATTGCATGAACATTTGACTGTCAAAAAAATTTGTTCGCGTTGGATCCCACACGATTTGTCAATCCCTCAAAAAAAGGCTCGTGTCGATTGGTGCAAAGAAATGCTAAAAAAATACGATTGCGGTGGTTCGAAACACGTCTATAACATCGTGACAGGTGATGAATCATGGATTTACGCGTATGAGCCCGAAAGTAAACAGCAGTCGACTGTATGGGTGTTTCAAGATGAGCCAAATCCAACAAAAGGTGTTCGCGCACGAAGCACTTTCAAGCAAATGGTCGCCTGTTTTTTTCGGAAAAACTGGACATGTCGCAACCGTACCACTAGAACAACGCAGAACAGTCAAATCTGAGTGGTACACAACCATTTGTTTGCCAGTTGTCATCCAAGAAATCAGGAAAACCAACCGCCGAAAATGGATCACTCTTCACCACGACAATGCGATCTCTCACACATCGGCTCAAACAACTGCATTTTTGAGCACGCAAAACATCGATTTGATGAGTCATCCGCCATATAGTCCTGACTTGGCACCGAATGACTTCTTTTTATTCCCATCCGTAAAAAATAAAATGAGAGGTCAACGTTTTTCGACACCTGAAGAAGCGGTTGATGCGTTCAGAATGCATGTTTTGGAGATACCTCAATCAGAGTGGCAAAAGTGCTTCGACAATTGGTTCAAACGCATGCAAAAGTGTATAGATCTTAATGGGGAATATTTTGAAAAACAATAAAGCGATTTTCAATGATTAATATTTATTTTTGTTCTCTAATCCAGAAATATAAAAGGCAACCCTAGTATGAGTCCACTGGTACGTTTGCAACCTTCAAGATTTCAATTTAACACCTACTTCTTTAAATCCAACCTGACAATACAAACTTTTCGTTTAGTGTGGGTTTCCCTGTGTCCGGTCTCCGAGGAGTCAATGGATTACCTTCTGCGTCTCTGTAGAACGCGTATAGGCTAACGGAAAATCCTAAAGCGTGCAGTATTTCGTGTGTCACTGTCGATAGTAAGATTTCCAGTTCTCTAGGTTTCGTGCTGATGTTTCTAGGACATAAGTTTGTATGTCCAGCAATTGGTCTATAAAAATTCTGTTTCATGTTTTGTCCTTTCATTGTTTATTTTATATTACCTATCTAGAGCTATTTCTTGCTGACAATGGGCAGTGTATGCCACTGTAAGTGACTTATTGCATCTGTCGGTTTGCATTGCCGAAACGTAAAAAACAAAATCGATCCTTGAATTTCTGCAATAATTTATAAATTATACAAATATGATATTGATAAATAATCAGGTAATTGCATTTTAGGTCACAATGAAAATTTATGATTAAAAAAATATATATATATATATTAAGGAAGTGCGCAAAGAAGGCAGAAGACTTAATATTTTTGAATTTGGATATATGCTGATTCCGAAAACCATAATTTTTACGGAAATCAGTACTTTTATGTTCTTGAATTTCAAAAGTCACTGCGGTGAGACAATTGATATAGGCTGTTGAACGCTTGTTTTCTAAATTTGTTTGTTATAATTATTTCTTTGTTATTATTATTGCATTTATTAAAACATGTTACATTATGCAAATTCGGTCAATTTTATTTGTTCTTAACACTATTCGTAAAACAATCATCATTAAAATTACGACTAATGCAAATTTAACTTAGTACTTCCACATCGTTTCTTCTCTAACATCGTAACTATAAACTTATTTCATTCCGATGAGCCGATATTAATGTCCATAGGAACATAAATTTATATTATTGAAATCGGCGGCAGTAAAACTTTTATAATTGCGAAAAATTATCATTTACGGCGCCGACTTTTTCGGGCTGTAACACATCATCGTCGTCGTCGGAGGCGGCGGCGGAAAAAATGGAAGTACTGTAAGAAAATACAGGCGGGGGTAGAGGGGAATGCGGCGCATTCAATTGCTGACATGAAAATACAAGAACTTAAATAATAAAACTTGGCTAATAAAATTGCTTTATAGTCTATAAATTTTCCCTCGTAAAAATCTTTTAAATGTGTAGGTAGTGTGTTTGATAGGGTATCTCGGATATGAAGGTAAGTACCTTTTCCTTTGCTCCATTTAATTACCGACGGCTATTCATATTGGACATATTTTATAACTGGGTGATCAATATTAAACTGCCGGCCTGGCGATGGCTGGCTGGACTTTAAATTTTAAGTTTTATTGCTAGAATGAATTGGGATTTTCTATTAAACTGATCGACAAGAAGAGAAAACCGAGAACAGGGGTATTCTCACAATATGAGGGGCTTCCTTAACTTAGGAGCTCAATACACTTAAAATTAGGGATGTTCCGATCCCAAAAAATATTGAAATTGAGTATCGATTATATCGTATATCAAAATTGATACTTTGATATACGATATAATCGATACTATCTATCTATCTAAACTATCGTAATGGAGTAGTAATTATATTGTATATCAAAATTGATACTTTAATATACGACATAAACGATACTATCTATCTATCTATACTATCGTAATGAAAAGTATCGATATTCAAAATATCGATACTTTTCGACGGTGTCGGTCATAGCTAAATTTGTAGGTGATGCAAGAGTTCATGGTTGCGCCCCTCTAAACACAAAAATTGGAGCTCTTTTCGTTTTCGGCTGTTTTGGGCGCTTCTTCCAAGACAGCGCCCGGTGCGGTCGCACCGCTTCTACCGCCCTAGGGCCGTCACTGCTTTTCAATACCAGATATTTTACATTTAATTTTTATTATTATTTAATACTGCAAATTCATTTTTTAAGAGACCTAACCTAAGATCAATAATATTGTCAGGAATAGTTTAATGACGGTTACGAAATTATCAAAATGCATCTTTTACAAACAAACAAATTTATAATAAGTTATTGTTTTGTACGCGTGGCGCATGAAGTAAAATTTCGAGTTTAGAAAAGCGTGAAAATTTGGATTTGCCGAGGCGCGACTCGCTTCGCTCGCGCGCCCCGGCAAATCCAAATTTTCACGCTTTTCTAAACTCGAAATTTTACTTCATGCTTAGCCTGGGAGTGGAAACACTCGTTAGAAGCTTCAAATTGAAAATTAATATAAATACTTGTCGTATTTATATTAATTTTCAATTTGAAGCTTCTGAAAATTTACATCGAAATCGTTTACCTAAAAGACAAATTCACAGTATTATAAACATGTATTTAATGAGAACCAAATTGAAGATGTTTTTATGATTAAAAAAGAAAATAATTTTTCATATTTTGAGAAACCAGGAATTACTCCAAAAACTTAGTTCCTAATATGATATGATATGATATAATATGATACAATTTGATATGCTTGCGGGAGAGTATTCTAGTTTAAGAGCCCATTTGCGTAGCCAATAAAATGTTGTGTTGTAATTATTATTAAGGTGATTATATTATATTTTTACATTTACTTTTTATTTATGTTTATTTTAGTTACTTTAATATTTGTTATATATTGTGATATTACTATTGTAGATTGATGTTTTTGTAAATGGTCCGCCGTATCTTAATAAATAAATAAATAAATAGACTATATAAACCTGAAGCGATATTTGTGATATCTGTGACACATCAATTATTGACTTTTACATATTAAAATAAATGTTAATAATCTTTTTAATTAAAATAATTGTTAATAAACAAACATGTTTTACCATGGGTTAAGAAATGTATTCATCATATGCAGTTTTCCATTTATAAAAAAATGCAAAGAGAAATCAAAAAAAGTATTTCAAACAGAAGCGCTCAAACTTAGTAAAAATAACCTTCTCTTATATAAAACAATCTCCAATTATAGACCAGAATTCATTCACCTGTATAAAAAAGAGCAAAAAAACTATAACAATTTATTAATTAAAGAAAAGCATAAACAAATGGAAACAATTTTAAATAACTCAACTAATAAATCAAAGGCCTCCTGGAACTGTATTAGAGATGTCGTTGGTGGGAAAAAGACTCAAACAATGCCTCATAGCAACGACTTAAACAAATTAGTGGATGATTTTAACATATTTTTCAATGAAATAGCTAATAACTTAACAAATAACAACTCAAACAACATTGCCAAGAAAACTAACATTTCATTCAACGAAAATTCTATCTTTCTTTATCCTACAAACGATTTAGAAATAATTACAATAACATTGAGTATATCAAATAACACCGCAACTGGGATTGATGAAGTACCCATGCACATAATCAAAAAATCAATACATCATATAGCGTTACCTTTAAGCATTATTTTAAATTCATCAATGAAAACTGGAATATTCCCAAGTAAGCTTAAAACATCTTTATTAATGCCTATATATAAAAAAGGTGATAAAAATAATTTAGGAAACTATAGGCCTACCAGTCTCCTAAACTCTTTATCAAAAATATTTGAAAAAATCATACAAAATCGTTTGCTTACATTTTTTAAAAAACACAACTTATTCTCATCTGCACAACATGGATTTCTAAAGGGTAAAAGCATAGAAACAGCTCTTTTCGATTATATAAACGAAATATTGGAAAATATGGAAAATCATCAACTATCCTGTGGAATTTTTGTGGATATGTCGAAAGCATTCGATACCATCAACCATAAAATACTGATGGATAAGCTTTTTATGTATGGTGTTCGAGGCGTTACGTATGACCTAATTCAATCATACTTAATCGACAGAATCCATTTTACAAAAATCACAGACACTAAAAATAATATCGTTTCTTTATTACAGCCCTTAACTATAAATAAAGTAATTCCGCAAGGGAGCATCCTAGGCCCTTTGCTGTTTGTTATATACATTAGCGATATCTCTAAAACAGTTCCAGCGTATTGTAAAATCTTAAATTACACTGATGATACTAATCTACTAATCAGCGGAAAATTTATTTCTGACATCGAACATTTGAGCAACGACTGTATTAACAACCTAGAAATATGGTTTAAAACAAACGATCTAATACTAAATGAGTATAAAACCAATATTATATTATTTAAGACAACTGAAGCCATAAACACGCACCCACACATCACTATAAATAATAAATTATATCCAATTACAAATAGTGTCAAATGTCTTGGAATTATATTAGATAACACCTTAAAATATAATCATCATATTGACTATATCTGTAATAAACTAAGCGGAGCGTGTTATGGACTTAGGGTATTAATCAAAAACACAAACCATCGCATTGCTAAACTATTTTACTCTTCAAACATTGAATCCCAATTAAGATATGGTCTGATATTTTGGGGTGGCAGTACTTCTGCAGGGAAAGTGTTTATACTGCAAAAAAAGGCAACAAGAATATTACTTAAACAAAAAATAAATGCAAGCTGTAGAGGTTTGTTTAGAAATCAAAAGATATTGTCCTTTTATGGTCTCTACATTTACGAGTGTTTGAAATTCTTTTTAAAAAACAGGTCGCTATTCGGGGACGTGTTTTACTCAACTAGATACCCTAGCAGATACGGTCAAGTATACAACTTACCACATCATTCACTCAATAAATTTAAGCAAGGTTGTTTTTACTCATCCCTTAAAATGTTTAACCATCTTCCATTGTCAATTAAAGTAGTAAATGATTACAACAAAGCCAAAAGAAAAATATATGAACTCTTATGTGATTTTGAGCCATACTCTATGTCAGAATTTTATAATTTTAAATTTTAATTACGTGAACTTTCCATGTTATTATTTATTTATTTATTTTATCGATATTTCACATTGAATTTATCTATCTAAAATTTATATATATATATATATATATATATATATATATATATATATATATATATATACCTTTGTGACGATTTACATGTACAAGTATTATTTTGTATGTATTTGTGGAATGTAAATAAATTATTAAATTAAAAATTAAAAAAAATATGTACGTACATAGAATTGTTTATTAAAATCCAACTTTTTGTTACAGAAGGTAAGTTCTGCAAGAGATTGAACTCCAAGATGGCTTTGTGAGTGATTTTTTTTAATCTTGTGTTAATATTTAAGTCGTCCAGATGTAAAACTAGCCATACGTGTTTTGACAAACTTGTAGCAAAATGACAAAAACTGATTTTGCGTCGCCTTTTAAATAAATGAAAATAGTGTTAAATATGCATTGTATTGAGGAGCGACAAAAAAGTTAAGTAAAACTTAGTAAAAAGTTGGCAGGTTTTGCAACTGAAAAAATATGTTAGCTTTTGTAACCGAGAAATGTAGCAGGCTTTGCATTCTGCAGGATTTTTCAAACTTAAATTTTATTTGGTTTAGGATGGGTTTTGAAGGTCAAATTATTTATAGTTGTCGCCTAAGACATTCTACTTGTCTTAGGCTACAACTATAACAATAAATTGACCTTCCAAACCCATCCGAAACCCTATAAAATTATTTGGATTGATTGAGTTATTTGAAGATAATTATACTTTGATTAAAAAACACTTAGAACCTTTCTTCAATACTTTATTTTGTAACCAAATGTACATTTCGGACACGAAGTGTCCATTATCAATGGTTTGATACTAATACCAATTATTAGTATCAAACCATTGATAATGGACACTTCGTGTCCGAAATGTACATTTGGTTACAAAATAAAGTATTGAAGAAAGGTTGTAAGTGTTTTTTAATCAACCTATAAAATTAAGTTTGAAAAACCCTGTAGAATGCAAAGCCTGCTACATTTCTCGGTTACAAAAGCTAACATATTTAAGGACGGGAAAATCTCAAAATCAAAAAAAGGTATACGGCTGGTTTTGCATCTGGGCGAACCATTTATTCTAATTCATTTTATTTCAGAGATTCAATAATTTATAGCAATTTGTTGCCGTTCGATCTTTTGCTTTTGTTGTCGTCCGTTTGTATAATTTTAATGGAGGATACGAGTGAGAATTATATTTGAATTTGTATAAAAGTATGTATTATTTTTATTGTGCCAATAAAGGTTAATTTCATCCAATAATTTTTCAAATAAAAGTCTCCTTAAAAAATTAGCATTTTCTCGATTTTCCAATAAAATTCAGGTTTGATTAAAATTTGCAGATAAACCAACTGAGATATTTCAATTTTTTGTTTAATATTTTACAGAGCAGCTATTTATAATTTTTCAAATAAAAGTCTCCTTAAAAAATTAGCATTTTCTCGTTTTTACAATAAAATAGAAGTTTGATTAAAATTTGCAGATAAACCAAGTGAGAAATTTCAATTTTTTGTTTAATATTTTACAGAGCAGCTATTTTTAAAGAATTCTGTCAGGTTTTAATTGTTTCAGTTACTCACAATTCATTATATTTTTGCAAACGATAGTTTCTTGAAAATAATGCTAATTTTTCGTTTTTTTTTCAACAAAATTTAACTTTGATTAAAGATTGCTGCTAAAGCGATTGAGATAAGCTATTTTTTCATTTATATTTTTTTAAAGGAATCATTCGTAAATGAATTCTGAGAGTTTAAAATTGATTTAGCAATTCGATAATATTTTCTTCTAATTTTTCAAACGAAAGTCTCTTGAATTATTTCCGAATTTTCAACATTACAACAACGATAATAATACTTTATTTCTCAGCAGAATAAATTCTATTTACAAAGAAATGTATAGTGAACTTAAAATATGTTAAAATATAATATAAATCCATTTTTTTAAATTATTTTGTTTGAAAAATTGTCAGAAAATAGAAAAAAATTGAAAAATAGAATATAGAATTAACTTAAAAATAACTGCTCTTTCAAATTTTGAACATAAAATTGAAACAATTTAATCGTTTCATTAGAATTTTTTAATCATAGTCGAATTTTCTGGAAAAAAACGCTAATTTTGAAGCTTTTTTTCCAGAAGATTCGACTTACATAAAAATTCTTGTAAAACGAATAAAATGTTTCAATTTTATGTTCCAAATTTAAAAGAGCAGTTATTTCTAAGTTAATTCTATTTTATAAAAAAATATAAAATAGAATTAACTTAGAAATAACTGCTCTTTTAAATTTGGAACATAAAATTGAAACATTTTATTCGTTTTACAAGAATTTTTATGCAAATCGAATCTTCTGGAAAAAAAGCTTCAAAATTAGCGTTTTTTCCAGAAAATTCGACTATGATTAAAAAATTCTAATGAAACGATTAAATTGTTTCAATTTTATGTTCAAAATTTGAAAGAGCAGTCATTTTTAAGTTAATTCTATATTCTATTTTTCAATTTTTTCTATTTTCTGACAATTTTTCAAACAATATTACTTCAATATTTTTCCTAACAATATTACAAACAAAATAAATAAAAAAATGTATTAGTAATTATTGTTATAATGTTGAAAATTGGTAAATAATTCAATTAATTTGCTTCACGAATTTATAAAAAAGTTTTAATTAAATTGTTTAAGCCATTCAACATATATATAAACATCTTTATTTACAGAAATATATACAAAAATACATTAACAAATATTATAATACCTCGTATATATTTTACATATTTCCTCAAATCGGCTATCGACCAGTGGTCTTTCGGCCTGTTATTATTTATTTAATGTATTTTATTTAGTCATAATATATATTATATATATATTTGTTTTATGATATAAGAAAGTGAATGATACCGGTTTGTGTATGATATTGAATGATTAATCGTCATGGTCATTCGTCATTGTCGATGAAATGAATTGATGAATGGTGATTTCTGGATTTCTACATTTAGGGGTTATGTTGGGGTTGCGTGGAATGTATAGGTTGTGGATGATATTCTGAATAAATGGGTTTAGGGCGAATTTATTTGCCAGGAGTTTCAGGCGGTTATCAATTGGGATAATGTTGCAGTTTTCATAGAGGAGTTGGTTTGACGAGTTGTGAAGTGGGTTTTGGGGGTGTCTAATTTTGGTAAGCACTCTAAGGGCTGATCTTTCGGCAACTTGGAGGTTATTTAGGACAGCAGGACGGGGGTTAAAGAAAAGGATGGCAGAATAGTCGAGTAGAGGACGGCATATCATTTTATAGATATGCACTGCAGTTTTTGTTGCTATTCAATATTTTCTGACAATTTTTTAAACAAAATGTTTCTTCAAAAACTAATATCAGGTGTGATAATCTGTCCAGAACTGTTAAGTTTAGTAAACTTCCATGCTCCAAGTCGCCTATTACGGAGCAGTAAGTCATTTTATGAACAAATGTACAGAACTAACTACTGCAATAATTTTGGTATTAATAGGATTTGTGCTAATTGCAATAATGTCAATTTTTACATTTTTAATGCGACATTGAAACAGCTACGCGCATTCCTAATAAAGGAATAGGTTATTGTGTAAATGCTAGTTTGCCAATTATATATTATATTATCATTGTATTTGTATATTTATTATTATTTTTTTTTGTCTTGTACTTTAGTCTTGTATGTACTTTTGTTAGTTTTAGAATCTTGAACTGTAGTCTCGTTTTGTAAATGGATCCCGTTGAATAAATAAATAAATAAAAAATGAGCAATGTTCGTGATATATAATTTTCATTTATTATCACTAAAAATTATAGAACATTTTGTAGATGTTTAATCTAAAATGGGATTTTTTCGTAAATAAATAGAAAAAATGGGATTTTTTCGTAAATAAATAGAAAAAAAGTATTAATAATTATTGCTTTAATCATAATATATAAAATTACGAAAATGTTTCTCTTGTAAAATGCAAACAATGTGTCTTAATTAATCAATACATTTTTGAATTGGAATTATTATTGCTTTAATGTTGAAAATTCGTAAATAATTCAATTAATTTCCTTCACGAATTTATAAAAAAAAATCTAACAAGAAATTGCTTAAAATTAAATTCATGATTAATTCAATCAGATTTAGGCTCTACTTTTCTTCATGAATTTGTAAACAAATAAATAATTAAATAGTTAAATTTTTATAATTTAAGACTCAAATATTTTATTAGAGTGTTTTTATTTGATTTTATTAACGAGGGTTTTCCACTCCCAGACTAAGCATGAAGTAAAATTTCGAGTTTAGAAAAGCCCCGCGTAGAAAATTTGTCGAGGGTCGCGCAGCGACCCGAGACAAATTTTCACGGGGCTTTTCTAAACTCGAAATTTTACTTCATGCGCCACGCGTATAAAACACTGATTTCAAGTGAGGTTCAAACAAAATTTTAAGTTTAGAAAAGCCTGAAAATTCTGTTTTTAAATTGTTTTAACCATTCAATAATTTCTGACAATTTTTCAAACAAAATGAGCAAAATTCGTAATATATTTATTTCCTTAAAATAATAAAAACACTATAATTTTTTATTATTTTCAGGAAAAATTATAGAAAATCCCATTTTATATTAAACATATACAATTTTTATGTAGATGTTTAATATGAAATGGGATTTTCGCGTAAATTAATAGAAAAAAATATATTAATAATTATTGCATTAATGTTGAAATATTGTAAATAAATAAATTTCCTTCACGAATTTGTAAAAAAATAATCCAACAAGGAATTGACTTAAAAATTAAATTCGTGAATAATTCAATTGGGTTTAGTCTCTAGTTTTCTTTATTAATTTGTAAACAAATATTCCAAGAAGGAATTAACTTAAAATTCACTGCAAACATTAAATAGTTACATTTTTATGATTTGCGACTCAAATAAGTTTATTTTTTGTAACATTATTACTATATGCTTTTGTAAAAAGGTGATATCCGTTTAAAATAAATAAAATAAATAAAAAATAAAAATATTTTATTAGAGTGTTTTTATTTGATTTTATTAACGAGGGTTTTCCACTCCCAGACTAAGCATGAAGTAAAATTTCGAGTTTAGAAAAGCCCCGCGTAGAAAATTTGTCGACAAATTTTCACGGGGCTTTTCTAAACTCGAAATTTTACTTCATGCGCCACGCGTATAAAACACTGATTTTAAGTGAGGTTCAAATATAATTTTAAGTTTAGAAAAGCCTGAAAATTCTGTTTTTAAATTGTTTTAACCATTCAATAATTTCTGAAAATTTTTCAAACAAAATGAGCAATGTTCAATATTCGTAATATATTTATTTCCTTAAAATAATAAAAACACTATAATTTTTTCATTATTTTCAGGAAAAATTATAGAAAATCCCATTTTATATTAAACATATACAATTTTTATGTAGATGTTTCATATGAAATGGGATTTTCGCGTAAATAAATAGAAAAAAATATATTAATAATTATTGCATTAATTGTGAAACAATACCAAGTGACTTTCCTTTAATTAACTTTACATAGTGTAATATATTTCACCAAGTGCCAGATGAGAAATTAATTCAAGAAATTATTGCATTAATGTTAAAATATTGTAAATAAATAAATTTCCTTCACGAATTTGTAAAAAAATAATCCAACAAGGAATTGACTTAAAATTAAATTCGTGAATAATTCAATTAGGTTTAGTCTCTAGTTTTCTTTATTAATTTGTAAACAAACATTCCAAGAAGGAATTAACTTAAAATTCACTGCCAACATTAAATAGTTACATTTTTATGATTTGCGACTCGAATATTTTATTAGAGTGTTTTTATTTGATTTTATTGACGAGGGTTTTCCACTCCCAGACTAAGCATGAAGTAAAATTTCGAGTTTAGAAAAGCCCCGCGTAGAAAATTTGTCGAGGGTCGCGACCCGAGACAAATTTTCACGGGGCTTTTCTAAACTCGAAATTTTACTTTATGCGCCACGCGTATAAAACTCTGATTTCAAGTGAGGTTCAAATAAAATTTTAAGTTTAGAAAAGCCTGAAAATTCTGTTTTTAAATTGTTTTAACCATTCAATAATTTCTGACAATTTTTCAAACAAAATGAGCAATGTTCGTGATATATTTCCTTAAAATAATAAAAACATTCTATAATTTTTTTATTATTTTCAGGAAAAATTATGGAATAAAAATTGTAGATGTTTAATATAATCGTAAATAAATAGAAAAAAAAATTATTAATAATTATTGCATTAATGTTAAAAATTCGTAAATAAGCGTAAATAAATAGAAAAAATTATTCATTAATAATTATTGCTTTAAAGTTAAAAATTCGTAAATAATTCAATTAATTTCCTTCACGAATTTGTAAAAAAATAATCCAACAAGCAATTAACTTAAAACTAAATTTGTGCATAATTCAATTAGATTTAGTCTCTAGTTTTCTTCATAAATTTGTAAACAAATAATCAAACGCACTGCCAACATTAAATAATAACATTTTTATAATTTAAGACTCAAATATTTTATTAGAGTGTTTTTATCTGCTTTTATTAACGAGGGTTTTCCACTCCCAGACTAAGCATGAAGTAAAATTTCGAGTTTAGAAAAGCCCCGAGTAGAAAATTTGTCGAGGGTCGCGCAGCGACCCGAGACAAATTTTCACGGGGCTTTTCTAAACTCGAAATTTTACTTCATGCGCCACGCGTATAAAACACTGATTTAAAGTGAACTTTAAAATGCACTGAAAACAACCCAACTTCGACGTATTTTTTTAATTGGATATTTTTTTTAAATCCATGCTGTAAACCTTTAGATGTTCGTTGTTTTTTTTGTAAATAAAATTAATTCCCTGTAGTCCTTCGCTCTCCGAAGAGCATCATTGGTCCTTCGAGCTGTAGCCTGTGTTAAATGCTCCTTGGAGTAATAAACTTAGTAATCTAGAGTGATTCTTCAATTTGAAACTTCTAAGAACGAATGTCGTCCACTCCCAGACTAAGCATGAAGTAAAATTTCGAGTTTAGAAAAGCCCCGTGAAAATTTGTCGAGGGTCGCGCAGCGACCCGAGACAAATTTTCTGGGCTTTTCTAAACTCGAAATTTTACTTCATGCGCCACGCGTATAAAACACTAAAATATTATGAACTTTATGTGCATTTGAACCTCACTTGAAATCAGAGTTTTATACACGTGGCGCATGAAGTAAAATTTCGAGTTTAGAAAAGCCAGAAAATTTGGTTTGGTCGCTCCGCGCTTCGCGCTACGCAACCAAACCAAATTTTCTGGCTTTTCTAAACTCGAAATTTTACTTCATGCTTAGTCTGGGAGTGGAAAACACTCGTTTATAGCTTAAAATTGAACTCTTAAAAAAAAAACAACGTAAACATTTTCAATTAGCATTCTGGGCAACCGCACACAAAAAATACCGCCTACTCTTAGTCATAATTTAAAAGATCGGACTGTATAAGTATTTTAATTAAGCGCATCATGTAGAAAACTAATTGATTTATAACTAACAATAATAACTGTATGTTTTTGAGTTAGTTTTGTTAGTTTTTAGTGTAACTAACAATAATAATTGCTCTCAAATTAACACAAGGTATAATTTTTAGCATGTAAAATCCTGATAATGAAGGTTTAAATTAAATTACACTTGGTTTGTTTCACAATTTTTTACTTTACTATTTACTCGACTAGTTTAGCGTTTTACAGCATTATCAGGAGTTTTTCACTCCCGATAATGCTGTAAAACGCGAAACTAATCGAGTAAATAGTAAAGTAAAAAATTGTGAAACAAACCAATTGTAATTTAATTTAAACCTTCATTATCAATATTTAAAAATGTTTAACCAAGTGATAAGTGAGAAAATTATTCAAGAAATATGTAAAATCCTATGGCCACGATAAAAAAAAACACATTGTATAATTCTACATAAAATAGTCAAACAATTCTTTATAGAAAAGGGATACCAACAATGTAAAAAGTAAAAGGAATGTAAAATTAAACACATTGTATAATTCTACATAAAATAAACCAACAATTCTTTAGAAAAAAAGGGATAACAAAAACACTGTAAAAAGTAAAAGGAATATAAAATTAAAAATCACTCATCATCAGGATATGACACATATATTTGTTAAAATTTTGGGACGAATTATTATTACATCAACATTTAACTCTTAAAACCTTATAGCCTATTTTAATTTAAAAAAAAACTTAAAAAATACAATAACCATGCGCCACACTTTCGCTGGTACAATTGTAAATATAACACAGAAACAAAGAAGTTGACTTTATTAAACAAACATTACAATCAATTCAATCACCCAAGAAACTAAACAATTTGTATTTCATCCAAAAGTTGCACTCTCTACAAATGTATTATTAACTCTATATTAGATGTACATACACTTATCATAAAATATATATATCACGATTAAGTAGAATCGAAAAAATAGACTACACCTCTTGGAAATTCGTTCGTTTCACATCATAATTCGGATTATCTTTGACAACAGTGTACCTTAATATATATCACGATTCTATTAAAGAACATAAGTATATATTTATATATTATCACAAGGTCCTAAGCCTTACTCAATCTTGAAGACCACGCTTAAACATTTATTTGGCATTTTTTTTTCAACTTTAAGAATACAAAAAAAACTTACTATGTACAATATTTTTAACATTTTTCTTAGTTCCAACTACACAGAAAATCAATAAAAAACAGAAAATCATCACAATTTAATTGTCAACCACTAATTAATGGTTAATTAGATTACATTTATATTAGGAACATCCATTTGTTAATTTTAACGTCAACATTTACGCGGTTTGCGTTAGGATTTATTTATAATGCTAATTCTTTACAGTTTTTATAATAAAATGTATTATTTGTAATGCAAAATGCAAAATGTATTATTTATTATGCAAAATGCACGTTTTTTTTTTTAACTTTTTACAGTTTTCATACTAAACAAATAATACTTGTTATACAAAATGCAAAATGTATCGTATGTTCAATAAAATAAAACCTCTAGAGTGCTATGGAATATTTTGTAGGTTGGCAACTCTGAAATTATACATTATAATTATTATTTTATTTGCATTAGTATATAAGCTTTTACCTGTACTTTGTAAAATCATTATCTCATCTGCCTGATGAAGCCACTGTGTGGTGAAACATGTTGCAGTGTTCAACAATAAAAGTGAAACCCTCCCAACTGCGTTGTTTTATTTCAAATATTATAATTATTACGTCTGACGTTTTATATGACAATTCCTAAAGCCTGGAGTCAGCATAAATTTAAAAAAAGATAAAATCATAGCACTAGAGGTTTTTTTAATTGAACATAGGATATTTATAATGCAAAATGCACGTTTTATAACTTTTTACAGTTTTCATAATAAACTGTATTATTTGTTATACAAAATGCAAAATGTATCGTATGTTCAATAAAATAAAACCTCTAGCTATGGAATATTTTGTAGGTTGGCAACTCTGAAATTATACATTATAATTATTAAGTCTGACGTTTTATATGACAATTCCTAAAGCCTGTAGCCAACATAAATTTTAAAAAAGATAAAATCATAGCACTCTAGAGGTTTTTTTTTAAAATTGAACATATGATACTATTTATAATGCAAAATGCACGTTTTATAACTTTTTACAGTTTTTATAATTAAATGTATTATTTGTATTTGCATGCAGTAACATTACTTGATGTTTATTGGGTTTATTACCCTTGACAAATAATATTGTTTAAATAAAATAAAGCCTGGACAGCCTTTTACATTCGTTATTGTTGACAAGGACGTATAATTTACATTCTAAGACGGAGTTTGCGTTTGGTTAACATTTTCGCTTGCTTCTTTAAACTGAATAAAGTCCTAGTGGTGTCTCTGCTGTTTATAGTCTGGTGCTTCTTCTTCCATTAATGACGTTATACTGTAACAAATAGAAAAAATATAATTAATATCACTTTTTTGAACTTTGAGAGTTAATGGGTATCGATATAGGCCTTTGAGCCTTGTAAGAAATGTATTATATAGTCAACACATTTTACCCTGACGTCACAAAAAACAAAACACAGCTTCACAAACGTATGTCTACCTTTTTGTTTAATTTTATTACTTCATTTATTTAAGAGGAGTTCTATTTAAAGCTTTAAACGTTTAGAAAAGCCTCAAAATTTGGATTTGCCGGGGCGCGACTCGCTTGGCTCGCGCGCCCCAAATTTGCAGGCTTTTTGATATTCGAAATTTTACCAATCATTCAAAATTCGATGGCCTCAATCAATTTGCTTTGGGATATAAAAATATACAGGGATTTTTTTGTTCGGGTAACTTTTAACTAGAAAAACATTTCACAAAACAGGTAAGTTCTCTTGAAAATATAAGCTTTGTTTTGTATAGTAAATAATTAGTGTTATAATATGAACTCTACCAAGTAAGATTTTTTTTTCATAATACTAATTAATATTGAAAGCTTTTAATTGGGTTATTTTTTAATTTAACAATATAAGGTTATAAGGTAGTTATGGTTTAATAGAGGGAGAAGCTCAACTTTTACGATTTAATAATTTTTATCACTTATATCTTCCGTTTATTAGCCAGTAGTGCAAACACTTAAAGTAATAATTGCCCCATAAATCCTTCGCATCAATCAGATTATCGCAAAGAGTAAAACAAATTGCCACGAAACTCTGCGTACACCTTTTAACACGGTAAAGTAATTGGTTGCTTTTAGGCGAGGCCTTGCCTTTTATACAGATTAAAAATTCTATTAAAGAATCACGTACAAATCCATAAAGAAAAAGAATGATTGCATTGGAGTTGTCAACTCACTTTATTTTCAATGATTTTAAAAGGTACTATAAAAACAAAACACTATTCCATAAATTGCATAAAACGTATCTAGATAATCTATGTGTATTTTAACTTTCCCCCATATACAAAACAAAGGAAAAATATTATCCCTTGTTTCTTATTGATCACTTGGTGAAACATCATTAAATATAAATTTTTTGAATATTGGAGGCGTTTACTTCGTGGTACATTTTCAATTTGTTATAAAGATAACACTTTACTTTTTTAAATCAAAAAAGATGGCCGGTGAAGTGAGTACGCCAGAAGAAACTACGATATTTTTGAAGTGTTGCACGAGTACCCAGTGCAAAATTCTTACCTGCATAAAATGCGGAAATTGTTATTATCGCAGCTGCAACAAAATTACTAAGGGCATGGAGTTCGTTGATAGTACAAGGGTCATCTGTTGTGGACAGAGTGATGAATTTGAGGTTAGTAAACCATTGCTTAGTATAGAGAATGCATCCCTCAAAAAACAAATTGAATTACTGAATTTAATTGTCTCCGAAATGAAGGACAAAAATGATATTCTGAAAGAAAATAACAAATTGCTCAGAGAGAAAGTTACTAGTAATCAAAATAATGGAATAAATAAAGCCAGTAATGACATCTCTGAAATTAAATTAAAACCTCACACAGATAAAACGAACAAAATTACCTGTGAAAAAAGATCCCAGTCCACAAGCGACAAAACAAACAAAATTACCTGTGAAAAAAGATCCCTGTGCACGAGCGAGTTCGAGGATACAAAAACGGGAGAGGCTGGCTAATCTGGTTAATCCGGCGACCGCGACCCCGCTCGAAAAACAAAAGTCCCGGGCGCCGCGACTTATCAATAAACATCCAAAAACACAGCCTGAACAATTTGTAGATATACAAATACAAATGCAGTCGCTCGAAAAAAGGGATACGGATCAAGAATGGACAACAGTAGTCCCAAGAAATAAGAAGAAGAAGACATCAGGTCTAATAGGAGAATCAGAAAATAATCAAAACATCAAAGCAGTAGCGCGAAAAGCATTTTTACACGTATCAAGGCTTGAACCAAACACTACACCGCAAGAACTGGACAAGTATATGAAAAAGGATTTCCCGGAAGCAACGTGTGAATTATTAAAAAGTAAATTTCCTCAATTCTACTCATCCTATAAGGTAACCATTCACTTGTCAAACCTTCAAAGAGCGATGGATCCAAAAATGTGGCCAAAGGGAACCTATGTGTCCCGTTTTTTTCACAGGAAGACTCAGAAAAAAGAAGAAACACATCCAAACACAGAAGAAATACATTCAAAAAACGAATAATGTCCACAGATGAACGAACAAGTGGAATAATAACAGTGTTCCATAATAATCTACAATCGATAAAAAACAAAGTGAATGAACTAACAATACTTCTGCATGAATTAAATATTGATATATTTTTAGGTACGGAGCATTGGGTTAGTGATGGTGAACCTTTTCCTAATATCCCAAATTTCCAGCCAATTTCAAATTACAAGCGCAATAATTCACACATGGAGGGGCATCAATTTTCTTCAAAAATAGTATTAGAGCGAATAGCAGACCGGATATAAATGCTCTCTCAAAGAACATAACAATAGAGGTAGCAGGTACTGATTTTATCAGTGAATCAAAACAAAAAATAGTTATTGTATGTCACTAATTGTTTGATTTGAGTTATGTGGAGTATTTAATCACAATGAAAAAAACTGTTTTTATTCCTTACTTCACTTTTATTTTTATGTGTTAGATGTACATTTCGAGTGCTAAGCACTCATTATCAATAACAGTTATTGATAATGAGTGCTTAGCACTCGAAATGTACATCTAACACATAAAAATAAAAGTAAAGTAAGGAATAAAAACAGTTTTTTTCATTGTGTGTTATTGTATGTATCTACCGCTCCCCCCAGGGAGATTAAGTATTTTTGAAGATATTATGTATAAACTAATTATTCTGGAAAAATCACTTGTCATCATTGGAGGAGATTTTAATATAAATATGCTAAAAGTTAATGATTATAAAACTACCCAGTTTAAAAATCTTAGTGCTAGCTATAATTTAAATATAACAATAAATGCCGAAACGAGGATCACTGACAGAACCAAGTCATGTATAGATAACATCTTAACGAATATAGAATACTTTGAATCTAATGTAATACAATCGCATCTATCTGATCACCTAGGGCAAATACTTGTATTTAAAGGTGATACAGAAAAAGAAATAAAACATGCAACCATCAGAAATATTAACAACAATACAATAGAAAGTCTTAACACTGAATTGTCAACAGTGAATTGGGAGAATCTATTGAATCCACATAGAGATTGTGAATCTTATTTCAATTCATTCTACAGCAAATATCTAGAACTATTCAATAAAAATTGTCCAACAAAATCAAAAATTATACATATTCACAAACACAAAAACCGATGGATATCACCCGAATTAAAACAACAAAAAGAAAAAATAGAATTCCTATATCAAGCATATCTTCAAACTAAATGTCCAAATATACAAAGACAATATAAGTTGGAAAAGAAACAATATAAGTTACAAATACAACAGCAAATTAGAAATGATAATACCGAGAAAGTCATGGAATCCAACAACAAATCGAAAGAACTTTGGAACATAATTAAAAATAAAACTGAAAACAATAAAAAGAAACATAATTTCCACAATTTATACTAAATGCTGATATAAGAATAGAAGATCCTAATCTAATAGCTGATAAACTGAATATACACTTCAGTACAACTGGAAATATGAAAGGAGGTACACAAGTATGAAACGTTTCTAGTGTAACAAATATAAATGACACAATTTTTATCTACCCAGTTTCTGAAACAGAGGTAAGAAATATTATTGTCGAAACAAAACCTAGTTACACTAGAGACATTGATGAATTAACTTCAAATTTAATTAAAAAAACAGCATCACACATTATAAAACCTTTGACAGGAGCAATTAATATGGCAATTTCTGAAAGTGTATTTCCATCTAAATTAAAACTGGGTCGCATTCTACCGATTCATAAAAAAGGTGATCCTCATAATGTTGACAATTATCGACCGATCTCTATATTGCCTATATTTTCAAAGATATTTGAAAGAGTTATTTACAACCGATTGATAGATTTCATCAAAAATAAAAAAGTGCTGTTTAGACAACAGTATGGATTTAGGAAAGGTTTCACCACAAACCATGCTATATACAATTTTTTGCATTTTATTCTTAGCAATTTAGATACAAATAAAAAAGTTTTTGGAATTTTTCTGGACCTAACCAAAGCTTTTGATTGCGTGCCGCATGCATTAATATTAGATAAAATCGTAAACTATGGTATTAGAGGAAACTGCCAGAAATTGCTTACTTCGTATCTCGATAACAGAAGACATTACATCAATAGAGATAAACAACAGACAATATAAATCTTCTGAGGCTCATCCCAGAGTTGGGGTACCGCAAGGAAGTATCTTAGGACCATTGCTGTTTCTATTATTCATCAATGATATGCCACTCAAAATCAATGCACACATCACGATGTTTGCCGATGACTCGACATTTTGCCTGAGTGATGAGTTGATATCGGGTTTAAATTCGGCATCAAACGTTGTACTGGCCGATTTAAGTATGTGGCTTGATACAAATAACTTAATAGCAAATGTATCAAAAACACATTTGATGAATTTTAGATCAGCAATGGGACAAACAAGTATCTCATTAGAGGGTGAGAGTATCAAAGAGGCAAAAAATGTCAAGTTCCTAGGGATAGAAATACAGAATGATCTGAAATGGGATCAACATATAAATAAAGTATGCTCAACAATTAGTAAATATTTATATTTAATATATTCATCCAGAAACGATATTCACCAGGAAGCCGCTCGAGCAATATATATGTCATATTGTAAACCGCACATAACATATGGCATAATATTTTGGGGTAATACGACTAAACAGAACATACAAAAAGTATTTGTGACACAAAAGAGACTCTTAAGAGCAATTTGTAATAAAAACCTCGTACAGAATGTCGTCCATTATTTAAACAACTGAAAATAATGACTGTTATTGGTATATACAGGGTGTCCCATTAGTGCGGTCTCGGAAGATATCTCAGCTCTCGTTAAAGATAGAAAAAAAATGTTTTCACCAAATTTGCTTGATTTTAAGAGCTGCATAACCTAAAATTATTTTCAAATATACAGGGTGTCCCATTATTCCATACTTAATACCAACTTTGTTATTTTAAATGGAACACCCTATATATTATTTTTTTATTTGATCCGCCTTTAAATAACCTACACAAAGATATATCATTATTGGCACTTTAGGTTATTTGTTACTTAAAAAAAAAATATTTTTTGAAAATTTTGGCAGTTTTAGTACTTTACTTAAAAATTCACTGTGTTCGTATTTTTTAAGATACCAGTCTGAAATTTTACACACATATGCAGTAAGGAATGCTCTATCCATTGACTATAACACATTTTAACAAATTTATTTATTTAAAGGCGGATCAAATAAAAAAAATAATATATAGGGTGTTCCATTTAAAATAACAAAGTTGGTATTAAGTATGGAATAATGGGACACCCTGTATATTTAAAAATAATTTTAGGTTATGCAGCTCTTAAAATCAAGCAAATTTTGTGAAAACATTTTTTTTCTATCTTTAACGAGAGCTGAGATATCTTCCGAGACCGCACTAATGGGACACCCTGTATATATATTTGAATCAATAAAATTTGTCATAAATAATGTACACCTATATAATATCTCTCAAAGTAAACACTCATATAATGTTAGAAACAAACAACTAACAATACCAAAGCATAGCCATAATTATATCCACAATTCTTGTGTGATATAACCAGTAAAACTTTACAATAAACTTAAACGACATATTAAAGCACTTCCTGACAAAATACTCATAACAAAATTAAAATCAATTGTATTAGAACAATCATTCTATACGGTGGATGAATATATTAAATATTGTGACGACAATAAATAAGTGATTCTGTTGAATATTATTTATAAATACATGATGTCCGAAGGTTTATCTCTGTTGATGATCTTATACACTGTACTTGTCCTCATATACAAATATTTTTAAAATGTTCTATATCTAGATACTAAGTTTTATTTTACTAGGTTAAATTATTTCGTGTACTGTCCCTTATACAAATCTTTTAATATGTTTTTTTTTTCTAGATCATAAGTTTTGTTATGTAAATATTAAGTTTTTAATCTATTACATTTTAAACTAAATTATTTTGTGCACTGTCCTTATACAATGTTTTTTAATACTTTTACTAATAGACACTAAGTCTATTCAATTGTATTTTAAATAATTATTGCTTTACCCCTAGATATTAAGTTTTATATTTATTGATATGTATTTTCACCTCTGCAACATATATATGCTAGATGATAGGTCTAATTTTATGTTTACTAAATATTATCGTTTACAACCATCGCAACCAAATGACTCACCCATGAATGCTATGTACTTATTCTTTTTGGAAATAAATGAAATTGAAATTGAAATTGAAATATACCACTTTTATTTATAAATAAAAGTGGTATTAAAAGTAAAGTCTTTTCTTTATATCAAATATATATTTTAAATTAAATTAATATAACATCATTTGATTTTTTTCAGTTTCTAAGTTTAAGTGAAACGAATGAAGTCATTATATTTTAATTTAAATGAAAATAATTTAATTAATGAGTTTCACTGCTTGGAGAAGCTGTTTACTAATTTTGATTTTTTTCAGTTTCTAAGTTTAAGTGAAACGAATGAAGTCATTATATTTTAATTTAAATGAAAATAATTTAATTAATGAGTTTCACTGCTTGGAGAAGCTGTTTACTAATTTTCTACACACCTTGTATTTTATCACGTAATAACTAATTCCATAATAGATTTTTTATATAGGATTTCTGCAAATCCGTGTAATCAAAGTCCTTAAACACCCAAACAACAATAAAAGTTGTGATTGGTGTAAAATTGTTATTAAATTCATTAAAACGTGCGTTTTGAGTAACAATTGTGAAATTAATGATAAACCTTCACATATGCTTATAGGTGTAATTTTTAATCATCATTAAGTAAACTTTTAATTATAGAATTTAATTTAATTTACAATTAACAGTAAGGACTGAACATTTGTAATTTTTTTTAAGGCAGACATATTGTTGCAGATTACAAAAATAATCGTTTTTTTTTACTTTTCCCCATATGCAAAACAAAAAGAAGGTATTGTTTTTGCGAAAATATTCAAATCAAAAATGTTAGTGGATATATCCATTTTGAGGTCTCTTGCGTTGATTAAGACCATTTTTAAAAATGTCTGTTTGTAATTCTGTCTTGTCTTTTTGTAATTTTGTAAAGCCGATTGAGCTATTAAAATGATACTATAAACTTAAGCTTTGTATTACAATAGTAGTATTCGATCAAAAAAGAGAAAATAAAATAAACGATCTAAAATTGCCACGTGCTAAATTTATTTGATCAATAATAAAACTAATTTGATATTGAAATAAAATCAAATGAAAGCATTAAAAATAAATAAATAACTCTGTTTCACATACAATTATTAATCACTTCCTGTACAATTGTTCTCAGCTCTTGAACTTTTATTGTATTCAAAGTAGGAAGAACACGTGTTTAACTTTTTATTACATTCTAACAAATTGGAGCCGAAATTTATACAGCACGTTTTCTACAAAAGACGGCTCGTAAACTCGAGCGAAACCAGGACTTCATTCTTCACGCGAAGAAAGTCGAGATGAATACATTAGGAAATTTCCCGAACTAAAGGGGAGAACTTTAACCTTTTTACGATTACCACTTAAAAACGTTCCTACCTCTGTTTTGTTTCGGGAGATTTTATTGTCGGTTCTTTTATAAAACCGTATAAACTTTGTAATATATGTACCGTCCGACTTTTACGACCGACTTTTTTTTTTCCTGGAGCTAATTCCTTCGCTTTGATTTTTGCTGAACCCGCAAATCGTTAAAATCTAATCCGCTATGATGGATTTATGTGGATTGGATTTTCGTACGGGAACTTCGTTGATTTTATTTTGGGAATATTATTTAGTTCTAATAAAAATGCCATTTTTGTATATATGAGGTTGATTTTTATTACTCGCTTAATTAGTAAAAATCAGGTTATTAATTATTGCTCTGAACTTGGCATTTTATACAGATTTATTGAAGGAATGTTATGACCAACTTATACGCTATGCTGCTACTTACATGATAAAGGCGCAAAAGATGCTTTTAAGCCGCGAAGAAAATGTTTTTTTATTTTTAATTATGCATTGGTAATAAATTTTAGTTATATTGCATAATTTATTATTATTAGTTCTCCAATACATGAATATTCCTGTGAGAATATAACTCAAGCGTTACATTACATTCCCTCCAATCAGAATCGCTTATTTCCATAGATACATGTTATCACAGCGGTGATAGAATTCTATCACCTTGTATTGGTCGTTGCTATGAAAATTATTTGTCAAATCTGACAAAAATGTCAACTGGGCGATGGGATGAGGTTTCCAAGACAGAAATACAGTGAATTTTTCTTTTAGGTAAACATATGCATAAGCTGTTAATTTTCCGACATCCGTGGTTTTTTAAAAGAGTTCAATTTGAAGCTTTAAACGAGTGTTTTCCACTCCCAGACTAAGCATGAAGTAAAATTTCGAGTTTAGAAAAGCCCTGTGAAAATTTGTCTCGGGTCGCTGCGCGACCCGAGACAAATTTTCTGGGCTTTTCTAAACTCGAAATTTTACTTCATGCGCCACGCGGATAAAACACTGATTTCAAGTGAAGTTAGAATATACATAAATTTCACAATATTTTAGTGTTTTATACGCGTGGCGCATGAAGTAAAATTTCGAGTTTAGAAAAGCCCCGTGAAAATTTGTCTCGGGTCGCTGCGCGACCCTCGACAAATTTTCTACGCGGGGCTTTTCTAAACTCGAAATTTTACTTCATGCTCAGTCTGGGAGTGGAACACACTCGTTTAAAGCTTCAAATTGAACTTAAAATAAAAGAAATGTCTAGAGAACAAACTGACAGTTTGTTATTGATAATGAGCACCTTGTGTCTCGAAATGTACATCTAACATAAAAATAAAAAGTGAAGTAAGGAATAACAGTCTTTCTATTTGTATGAGTTGAAGTCTTCAATATGACTTGTTTACATTTTCATCAATTCTGAGTTACGATTCCCACATTATTGTTATCAGTTATAATAATATTGTATTACACCAGACGCATTGTCAGCGTGCTGTTGAACAAAACCATTCGCTTCACCTTAGAGAGGAGAGTTTTTCAATGTTAGTTTATACAACACACATCGTGTATTTTCTTAATATTTACTAATTCGAAATAAATGTTTTTAAAAAGTCTCCCGCTCGGACTAAAAACATAACTGGCGCAGTCGTTCGGATAAATTGGAGTCACAAAAATCGACAAAAATCGCGAGTTTGTGATTTTCGTTTTTACGATTCACCAAGTTACCAATCAACGTGCGAGCAGAGGACAACCATCGCCGACGCTCATAGTTAAGAACATTCAGAACCGCAAAACCGCGAAAACGCGAAAAACAGTGAACCGTGCTTCAAGAAAAGAAGAAGAAAAACAAAAAGGATGAAAATACTGTAAGTTTCACTTTCCATTCAATAATCTTTTCCCAACAAACCCATTGATAATAATATATTGCATAATCAATCAATAAATCAATTCAAACACAAAAACTCGTACGTTTATGAACAGAGACAGAAGCAGAAGTCCAGTAAGACAAAACATGGCAGTACCACAAATTCAAAAATTTCACATTGACTCAATTCCAAATTTTGACGGAAACCCCGCAACACTTGCAATATTCATTCAGGCAAGCGAATTTGTAATAAATACATTCACTGACAGAGCCAATCCAAACAACCCTCAAAATGAATTTTTATTAAGAGCCATAATAGGTAAAATAACAGGAAGAGCTTTAAACATTGTAGGCAGCAGATGCAATTTAAATACTTGGAATGACATAAAACAATTACTTTTACAATTTTTCTCTGACCAACGTGACGAAAACTGTCTAGTAGGTGATCTAATGCATGTAAAACAAGAAAAAAATGAAACTGCAATTTCTTTTGGCAACCGATGTCAAGACATTTTAAGTTTATTATTGACTAAAATTCAACTGACAGAACCAAACATTAACATTAAACAAGTGAAAACAAATGTATACTCTGAACAAGCACTCAAAGCATTTTTAAGAGGTTTACACAATAATTTAGCCATTCGTTTGAGAAATCCCGTAAGCTTAGAACAAGCCATTTCGTTCGTAACTGAAGAAGAAAATTTCTCTTATGCTCGAGATAATTTGACAAGACACAATTATAACAAACCGACTTTTCAGAAACATAATCCGAGACAAAATCATACATCATTCAGAAATAATTATCAACAGCGATACCCAACGCAAAATAACAATTTTCAACACAATTTTATTCCAAGAAATCAACAAAATTTCCCAACAAACAATTTCAGACAAAATTGTTCACAAAGAAACAATTTCAGCAACAGACAAAATAACAATTTCAGACAGCAATTCCCGCAAAATAGTCAAATGAACAATCAAACATTTTCTCAAAATAATTATAACCGATTCAGACAAAACGCACCGGAACCAATGGAAGCAGCTACAATAAATACGCGCAGAACATTAAGACCAATTAATAATAATCATTTTCAAAGACAGATTCCCATGTCCACAACTGAAGGACTTTTTCAACAAAATGTTGATGACGAAATTCCAGAAAACGAAATGATCAATCAGAACAATAACATGTATGATAACAATGATAATGAAACTCATTATCAAAATTTTCAGTCAGTCCCCAATTACACAAACCAGACATAATAAATCTAACAACAATCAATAATTTAACATTACCATATGTAAAGATCCCACAACAAAATTTAAAATTCATGATCGACACAGGATCATCAAAAACTTTAATAAGCCCAAAAACAGTCAATCAATATTATCAAAATTTCATCGAAGAAAAACCTTTCAAAATTCAAACTGCACATCAAACAACTTTACACAAATACATTGCAAACATTCCCTTACCCAGCATTTTTAAATCAAATGATTACTTTCATTTTCACATTTTCGATTTTAATCCTAATTACGACGGTTTATTAGGAATGGATTTATTAAAACATTTAAACGCAAATATTGATCTAAACAAAAATATTTTACATACCAAAAACGGACCAATACCAATTTATTTTGAAAATCAAAGACCCTCTTTCAAAAAGAAAATTTATCTTGAACCCAGACAACAAAAAATAATCAAAGTACCAGTAAATTCACAATTAAATTTTGGAATAATCGAATACACTAAATTACACGAAGGCATTGAAATCCCACAGTGTCTAGTAAAAATTGAAAATAACGAAACTTTACTTATAATTACCAACAGCAATGAAAACCCACAAGAAATCGAAATTGAACCTTTAAATGTGTTAGAAATTGATCAAGAACAAACAAATAATTACCTCACAATAAGCAAAAATTCAATTGAAGATAACATATTAAAAGAAAATCTCAAAAATTTACGATTAAATCACTTGAATAAAGAAGAAAAAGACGCAATTAGAAAAATTTGCTTTGAATACAGAGATGTATTCCATTCACCCAAATTACCTTTAACTTTCACTCATGTAGTTAAACACGAAATTAAAACAAACGATGACACCCCAGTTTATAAAAAAGCTTACAGAATGCCCCAATCACAACAAGCAGAAGCCGACAAACAAATTCAAGAACTTTTAAATAATGACATAATTCAACCCTCACACAGCCCATGGAGTAGCCCAGTAATAATTGTTCCAAAAAAATTAGACGCTACCGGCAAACCAAAATACAGAATGGTCATAGATTACAGACAATTAAACGACAAATGCACTGACGATAAATACCCATTACCACACATTACCGACATTTTGGACAAATTAGGTAAATGCAAATATTTTTCAACCTTAGACCTTGCCTCAGGTTATCATCAAATTGAGATGCACCCGAAAGACATTCAAAAAACTGCATTTTCAACCCCTAGAGGACATTACGAATACAAACGTATGCCCTTCGGATTAAAGAACGCCCCCTCGACTTTCCAAAGAGTCATGGACAGCATTTTACGCGGAGTACAAAACGAAGCATGTGTAGTATATTTAGACGACATTGTAATATTTTCCACATCTTTAGAAGAACACATTCAAAAATTAAAATTAGTATTTGACAGATTACGTAAAGCTAACCTCAAAATTCAAATGGACAAGTCAGAATTCTTAAAGAAAGAAGTACAATTTTTAGGACACGTAATAACACCTGACGGTTTAAAACCAAACCCAAATAAAATAGATGCCGTAACTCGATATCCAATCCCCAAAACAGTTAAAGAATTAAAAGGATTCTTAGGACTCACCGGTTACTACCGAAAATTTATCAAAGATTACGCAAAAATTACAAAACCCTTAACTCAATGTCTAAAAAAAGGAAATAAAATTGAACATAATAATAATTTCATACAAGCTTTTAACACTTGCAAATCAATTTTAACCAATCCTCCAATATTACAGTACCCAGACTTTTCAAAACAATTCATTGTCACAACTGACGCATCGAATATAGCTTTAGGAGCCATATTATCACAAGGACCTATAGGATCGGACAAACCTATATGTTATGCCTCAAGAACATTAAACGATTCAGAACAAAAATACAGCACAATTGAAAAAGAACTACTAGCCGTAGTTTGGGCAGTCAAGTACTTTCGACCTTACTTGTACGGACGTAAATTCATAATTTATACAGACCACAGACCATTAGTTTGGCTTTCAAAATTAAAAGAACCCAATTCCAAATTACAAAGATGGAAAATCAGATTAGAAGAATACGATTACAAGTTAGAATACAAAAAAGGTAAAATAAACACGAATGCTGATGCATTATCAAGAATTCAATTAAATGCTTTAGAAACCGATTCATTAATTAATAATTTTGATGATAATGAAATTGATAAAATAATTGACGATTTAGAAGACAGTGACCAACCTTTTGAATTACCTCCAGACGAAATAGACGCTTTACTCGAACAATTAGATGAATCTTTAGAAATCTCACAAAATTCAGCAAGTCAAAATCAAGAATCCCCCGGAATTAAAATATCCTCCGATATAATCGATTCAAAACCCAATCAATATTTCATTTATGAAGTACTCACACAAGCAAAACCAGTAAAATCAGAACAAATTGAAAAAATCAAAAGATATCACGTACAAATTAATAAAGAAAATAATCGACAACAAATCATAAAATTTCTAAAAGAATATACACCTGAAAATAAAAAATACTACTTTCATTTTGAAACAGAAAACTTAATGAAATCATTCAGTAACGTAGTTACACAATTATTCAACCAAAATGGCCCACAAATAATATATTGTACAGAAAGAAGAGAATTAATAGTTGATGCAGACTTAATACAAGAAGCTATCAAAAATCAACACGAATCCAAAACCAATCATAGAGGAATAACAGAAACTCTAAGACAATTACAAAGAAAATATTATTTCCCTTTAATGCAAGAACATGTTACAAATTACATAGCTAACTGTGCGACTTGTAAAAGAAGCAAATATGAAAGAAACCCACCAAAAATTGAAATGATGCTAACAGACACTCCACACCGACCGTTTGAAAAAATTCATTTAGACATTTACACAGTAGATAATACAAAATTTTTAACAATCGTTGATGCTTTCACTAAATTAGGTCAAGCAATCGAAATAAAATCAAAAAATGCCGTAGACATTTTGAATGCATTAATTCAATACTTTTCATTTTACGGAACCCCTGAAACAATAAGTACAGATCAAGGTTTAGAATTTCATAATCACATAATTAAAGAATTACTCGAAGCTCACAAAATAAAGATACACTTCACAACTCCAAATCACCCAGAATCAAACGGATTAATTGAAAGATTTCACTCAACCATCGCAGAACACATAAGAATATTAAAAACGAAACATTCTGATACAATCACACAATTAATGAGATATGCCATAATTGCTTATAACAATTCAATCCATTCAAGTACAAAATTAACTCCATTAGAACTAACATTAGGACATACGAAATTAAGAGACCCCTTTGATTTATTTTACGATCAACAAATGTACAGTGATTATCTACAAAAACATAAAGAAAAATTAGCCCTTGCATATGAAAAAATAAATGAAAATCAAATTCAAAATAAAGAAAAAGTAGTTCAAAAATTAAATAAAACTGTCAATAATCCATTCAAAGTAGGACAAACTGTATATGAGACAAGTTATAAATACAAAAGAAACAAAACAGGAGAAAAATTCAATGGACCCTTTAAAATTATAAAAATGTTAGACGGAAACAAAGCCCTAATAAAACGAATAACTGACAACAGCAATAATAAAAATACAGGACGCAAAGTTCATTTAAAAAACCTAAGACAACCCATTGTTGCAGGCAACTCTTCGCCATTACCGTCATCTTCTCAAGATGCTCGACTACAGTAATAGAAATAGACCATATAACCGACAACCCCGGACTGTTACCCATAAAATTAGGAGCAGCACAGAACGTCAAAGATCATTGGACTTTAATACAAATTTACGACCTTTCACTTTTAAAGATTGAATTAAACAAATTACTTGACAATTATCAAAAACTAAACACTTCTTTTCAAAATACTGAACACGGTAAAGCTTATGCAAACGAAATGTATAATTACAGATATTTATTAGATTACAAAATAAAACAAACAAAAGAAAAATTAATGCAAATAACACTAACAGAAAAATCAAGACAAAAAAGAGGACTAATAAATGGTTTAGGAACCATCTGGAAATCAATCACAGGAAATTTAGATCAAACCGATGCCAACAGGTACGACACCGTAATTACTCAATTAAAATTTAACCAAGATAAACTTGTAATCGTAATTGAACACCAAACAAGCCTAACAGAGAAAGCTTTATATATTTTTAATGATTCAATGACAAAATTGCAACATAATCAAATACGTTTAAATGATCGAATAATGCAAGTTGAACAATCAATGAAAGAAATCAAATTAGAGTTAATCGAAGATTACACATTCATAATATTGAATTCAATTTTCAATCAATTATTAACATCAATCGACGTAATTTTACAAGTACTGAATACCATCGAAACTTCAATCACTTTTGCCAGATTAAACATTTTACATACTTCAATAATTACCCATGAAGAATTAATATTTGAATTAAATAAAATAAAGTCAAAAATAAATAACTACGAATTACCTTATCTTTTAGATGATAAGAATATAAATAATTATTACTCAACAATAAACCTGCGAGGTTACATAAATAAAAATGAAGTCATTTTCATTCTAGAAATTCCATTAGTTGAAAAAATGCAATATAATTATTACCAATTATATCCATTACCAATTCCCAATAAAATCAATTACAACGTAATCATTCCCAAATCCAAATACCTTTTAATAAGTGAAACGCACTACGCACGATCCAACGTCGCATGCAAAGAAATCAATCAACAGAAATATTTATGCTACGAAGAAATAATTTCACCAATGTCCGATGTTGCCAACACCTCATGTGAAATTAACTTAATCAAATTTCCAAATAAACAAATAAACTGTGAAATCAATCAATGTGAACTTTCTCAAAATAAAATTCAAAAGTTAATAAATAACAAGTGGATGATAATTACGATAAGACAAACTACGACAATAAGCAAATGCGGAAACAATGAAGACAAACACGTACTACACGGAACTTAATCATCACCATACCAAGTTCATGTGAATTTCAAATTAATGACAAAATACTTAAACATTACCAAACGAATCAGAAGGAAATCAAAACAATTAAATTACCCAACGTAAAAATCAACGAAATCCAGACACAGAAGTCTTCGCCGAGATCAACAATTCCAATCCAGCTAGATGACATCAATCTACAAGAACTTCAAGACATTGGAAATCAAATCCATCAAACGAAGAAACAAATCGAATCAATCAAGCCATCGACATTTCATTATGACAATATCAGTGTTTACACAATAATAATTTATATATTGTTTGTATTACTCATATTTTGTATTTTCAGAAAAATTCACCCATGCCTAAAAGGAAAAATTGAAAACAAAGTCAAAGTTAAAAATCCATTAAATGAAATTGAATTAACGAAAAATTATCCATGATAATTTTCCTCTTAAGCACGGGAGGAGTTACGATTCCCACATTATTGTTATCAGTTATAATAATATTGTATTACACCAGACGCATTGTCAGCGTGCTGTTGAACAAAACCATTCGCTTCACCTTAGAGAGGAGAGTTTTTCAATGTTAGTTTATACAACACACATCGTGTATTTTCTTAATATTTACTAATTCGAAATAAATGTTTTTAAAAAGTCTCCCGCTCGGACTAAAAACATAACTTCTGCTTTCCGGCAAACTCTTATTATGCCGAAAATTAACCCAACTAGTTTAAATAGGTATTAAGATTAAAATTCTTTAATTTGCTGCGGTGTCAAAATTGTTGACTTTTTGAATCATTAACCATCTGGTTTCCGCTACAGAAACGCGCACAATTTAGGGTACTTGCTTATTTCAACATTGTTTTTAATTAAATTTCTGTTCAGTATTCCGGCACCAGATACCCACAGACGCGTTTCGGACTTCAAGGGCCTCGTCAGTGTGGTCCCGGCCCAGTGCTGAGGAATACTGAACATGTCTGACTATATCTATAGTGACGATGCCACTATGGAGCATTAGATGGCGCTAGCTATCGAATCCATTAATATTGTTTTTAATATTTACTGTCATCAGGGCTGTAAAACTTTTCCGGAAAACTGGCAGTGTTTCGAGAAAACCAGGTTGTTGACAGGTTAGAAAATGAACTGCAGAGATGGATGCTTATGCAGTGAAAATATGGGCCAATGTAGCAAAAATATCAATTAGGCTGCTGCACCATCAAATTAATTTATCTGTGGGTTCTGGCTTTTTGGGGAGTGCCCATTTCTGCACTGCACTTAGGCCTCATTAGGTCCATCGTGGGTACTACACATAAGTTGCTACGTGAGGAATCTTTTCCGTGTAATCGCAGTACAGGAATTGTTGCCAATTGATTACCCAAGCAGATTGCAGTTCATGAATTGGTTTTTGGAAACGAATAACAACATTGGATTTGCCGAAAAGGTAATCTTTAATGATGAAGCACGCTTTAGAGTATTATAATTCTCAAAACACTATAATTTGGAGTAGTAATAATACCATTATTGAAGAACCACTTCATTCTGAAAAACATGGTGTCCGGGCGCTGGGTTAAATAAGAGGCGATTAATTGGACCGATATTTTTTGAAGGTAACACCATTATTTGAAAAGAATATTAATTTATAGCATAACGGTTATTAGGTACATTGTAGAAATTTTGTAACATTTTTTTTTCGAACAGTTACACGATGATGAGTTTCAGAATAATTTTTTTCAGCAGGACGGTGTTACTGCACATTGCACGATTGATTCATTGAACTTTATAAGAGGGGCAGATGGTGGCCGAGCGGTAACGTCGCACAGTGGTCGGAATTTAAAAAAAAAGTGGGATTTAATATAAAAAAACCGTTTGTAAATCATGAAACTTTGTGGATGAACGTATTTTGAGTGTATAAAAAAAGATTCTGAATGTCAAATATTGAAAAGTCAAAAATTCAAAATGGCCGACGAAATATGGCGGACTGAGCCATAAATTTCCGATGAAATTTGTGATTTGGTACGATATTCCTGATCTGGTATGGGTAAAAAAAAATGATTTACTAATTTCCAAACAATATTAAACAGGTTTACTGTTTTTATTTAAAGCCATATATGAAAAATGAATTTTTGTATCAAAACGTTCCGTTTTTTTTTACTTATGATTTTTTCCAAGGTCTTGCTTCACTGTGTTATCGAGATTATGTTTTGTATTGATTTTTTCAATAAATTTAAGCACCATTTACATGAATAATTATGGAAATATTCGTTTTTTTCTTCAAAAAATGCTCTTTTTACCTAGATAAGAAGCGTCGCCGGACGGTAATCGCTCGGCGAGCCACAGACCGAGTTCGATTCCCGTGCACGGGGATTTGTTGTTTAAAAATAATAACTCTTCGTGTCCCTGGGTGTTGTGTGAATGTGTCGTGATGTTCAAATATATGTCGAATATACAATCATCGTTAGTGGCTGAATGGTACAAAAACCTATGCCAAACAAACAAACAAAAAAAACTTTATACGAGAGTTTTTTATAATGATGATGAGCTTCAGGCTGGATATTTTCAGCAGGACGGTGCTACTGCGGATTGCGCGTTTAATTCATTAAACCTTATACATTTTTGTTTTCAGCAGGACGGTGTTACTGCACATTTCACGTTTGATCCATTAAACTTTATAGAAGAGTTTTTTATAATGATGATGAGCTTCAGGATGGATACTTTCAGCAAGACGGTGTTACTGCACATTGCACGTTTGATTAATTAAACTTTATAGGAGAGTTTTTTATAATGATGATGAGCCTCAGGATGGATATTTTCAGCAGGACGGTGCTACTGCGCATTGCACGTTTGATTCATTAAACTTTATACGAGAGTTTTTTATAAGGTTGATGAGCTTCATGATGGATATTTTCAGCAGGACGGTGTTACTGCACATTGCACGTTTGATTCATTAAACTTTATACGAACGTTTTTTAATAATGATGATGAGCTTCAGGATGGATATTTTCAGCAGGACGGTGCTACTGCGCATTGCACGTTTGATTCATTAAACTTTATACGAGAGTTTTTTATAAGGATGATGAGCTTCAGAATGAATATTTTCAGCAGGACGGTGCTACTGCGCATTGCACGTTTGAATCATTAAACTTTATACGAGAGTTTTTTATAATGATGATGAGCTTCAGGATGGATATTTTTAGCAGAATGATGCTACTGCGCATTGCACGTTTGATTCATTAAACTTTATACGAGAGTTTTTTATAAGGATGATGAGCTTCAGAATGAATATTTTCAGCAGGACGGTGCTACTGCGCATTGCACGTTTGAATCATTAAACATTATACGAGAGTTTTTTATAATGATGATGAGCTTCAGGATGGATATTTTTAGCAGAATGATGCTACGGCGCATTGCACGTTTGATTCATTAAACTTTATACGAGAGCTTTTTATAAGGATGATGAGCTTCAGGATGGATATTTTCAGCAGGAGGGTGCTGCTTCACATTGCACGTTTTATTCATTAAACTTTATAGAACAGTTTTGTATTTCAGTTAATTAAACACAGTTATATTCCTTTCTTCACTTTTATTTTTCTTGCTAGATGTACATTTCGGGTACTAAGTACCCATTATCAATAGCTAACTGTTAGCTACTAGCTATTGATAATGGGTACTTAGTACCCGAAATGTACATCTAGCAAGAAAAATAAAAGTGAAGAAAGGAATATAACTGTGTTTAATTAAGTGACTTAACACCTTCACGTATCTCATACAACTACATTAACAGTTTTGTATAATGATGATGAGCTTCAGTCTAGATGGACATTTTCAGCAGGACAGTGCGACTGCGCATTGCACGTTTGATTCATTAAACTTTATACGAGAGAGTTTTGCTGATCGAGTAATTAGTCGCAATACAAACATTCCGTGGCCCACCCAAAGTTGTGGTCTGATACCATGTGATTTTTTTATGGCCATCATAGCACTGTCCTCGTTATAGATATGATTATTTTAATTTTAAGAATATGGAAAAGTATCTCAAACTAAATTTGCTCTACTTTTATTATTATTATCATCACATATACAAAATATTCATTAAATATTTTTTTGCAATTTTTCGCTATATCTTAGTAATATCTGTCACATCTCAGGAGTATATACTTTCAACTTTACTTTAAATCAGTGGTTTATACGCGTGGCGCATGAAGTAAAATTTCGAGTTTAGAAAAGCCCCGTGAAAATTTGTCTCGGGTCGCTGCGCGACCCTCGACAAATTTTCTACGCGGGGCTTTTCTAAACTCGAAATTTTACTTCATGCTTAGTCTGGGAGTGGAAGACACTCATTAATTTAAAATATGTCATAACTATCAACATGTGTGTTGCAAGTGTCATAAAGAATAATAATAACATGACCATCTAATAATATATTTCAAATAATAGTTGTCCCGGGTGAAAGCACAATGAGCCTAATGAGGCCTAAGTGCAGTGCAGAAATGCGCACTTCCCAAAGAACCAGAACTAGAGCCAGTTGTCTCAAATTGACAATAGTCGGCTAACGCCGATTTGTGTCAAGTTTGATAGATTGGACTAAATGCCAGAACCAGAACCAGTTGTCTCAAATTGACAATAGTCGGCTGACGCCGATTTGTGACAAGTTTGATAGATTGGACTAAATGCCATTTCAAGTTGATAGGATAGACTAATGTTGACTGTCGGCCACTCATGTTAAGTTGATACAATAGACTAAATGCTGACTATCGTCGTCTTAAGTCAAGTTGACACCATAGACTGTCAATCAATATAGTGACTTACAGTCATAAAGTCACAATAATAAAAATACAGTCGATATAGTGATTTAATGACAAAATCATATCATAATCAAAAGACAGTAAACCAAGTAACTTACAGTCATAATATTAAGTTTTCTTAGATGTGTAATTAAATATTGCATAAAAATTGTGGCTACGCCAATGGTTATTGTAATAATGTACAGTGTTCTGGGTAAGTGAGGGAGTTCGCTTCTAGGTATAAAATAGGCGGGTGGGTGAAACATGTTCGAGCCGTTATATGATTTACAGCACATACAACATTGCTTTTATGGCCTATCATTCCCGTACTTTTAATACAAGTTTTAACTGCGCTCTGGCGGCCGTGAATAACACTATCGTGTGCATTTTCAGATTTTGCGATCCGTAAATTTATATGTCGGTGCTCGGCAGCGCCGTTGTGTAAACTAACGGCCGTTAACGGCGACCAAAAACAGAGTTTTAAGCAAATGAATTCATTATAGGTGTTCTTGCTTTGATTCGTTCAGCGAAAAATTGTATGTGGTTGATGATATCAACCAAATAGTTTATTTAAACTTATTTATGTATTGACAAAATTTATGAAGTATAAATTTACCTATGAATCAAAATATCGTTGTTACAGGGTTAATAGCAGTGTGTGACGCTACTTTTACTACTATTAACTTACCGTTCGGCCAGACTAACCCAGAGGAGTAGGGGGGGTTAAAACGAAAACAAAAATAAAATGGGCACCACGTGATTACGGACGGTAAAGTAGTACACAAATAAAGGAAATCACGAACCAAGATCGTACTAATACATATATTAAGAAAAATCAACATATATAAATTCAACAACTCAATTCAATACAAAACAAATTAATACATTTAAATTAAGAGATATTTCCTTCTGCGTAATTATTAATTTTAATAAAAGGTAGTCAATTGAAAATTGAAACTTAATTTGAAAACTGAAATTAGTTAAATGTACTACAATACAAGAAAACATAGATATACATTTGTCTGACGTTTCAAGAACCAGAAATAATAAATTTAATAGATCTGATCTCACGCCGACCGGTGGTAGATAAATATATATAGCTATACGTATGTATCTTTACAATGGTTATACCGGGCTTTCATGAATTCCCGAACCCCACGTGACTAAATTTAAAATTGCCGCGTAAATTATTGTATTTGTACGTTGGAGGCTTTGAAAAAAGTAATCAAACGTTACTAAAGTCAAATTTGACATAAACGTTTATGCGCGGTGCATCGTTAAACCAACCTTTGAGATCTTACAAGATTCGCCCGGAATTTTCAGGTAAGCAAAAATTGTTTAATTATTCTGAAACATTGAGTTTTATTTCTATTTATTTTGCAGAGTCAATTTGCTAGGATAAGCAAATACTGCGAAAATTAATAAAAATTAGTTACATTTTTGAAGATGAGCCTATTTTTTGATCATTTTAAATATAATATTTTCAGTCGTCATAAAAATACGCCGGCGAATAAATATTTTTAAATCTAGGGAATTTTTGTGTGAGCCATACCACCTTGTACATTTGGTTGCCTATTATTTTTGGTCACGTGGGGTTCGGGAATTAATGAAAGCCCGGTACAATATATAATGGTTTATTATTTATTTGTAAGAATTACTCATCTCGGTTTTGATTATTCAATTAATAAAATAAATATACGTATTTTCGTTCTTAAAATATTCATTTCAATTAATAGAAAAAAAGCATTGACGTTGAACATTTATTTTTCCCCAGTTCCCCAAACAAACAAAAAAAAACTAAACTGCAAGTGAATACCCCAAATACTTATCTAATTTTTATTTCGGTCTCTCCTCCAACCCGACTTATCAGGACGCAACAGCTCACAACAACTCACAACCAATTCCTCGTTGACATAATTTGACTAAGAAATTCCGGAGCGCTTTCACCACGTATTCTTCCTCGCATTTAACCACGGGGAGTGAATTCCAGAACAATCTTGCGCCTACCAACAGTCCAAACTGATATAGTGTACGGTCATTGGAAATAGAAAACCGGAAGCCAGAAACCGGAACCAGAAACGAATAGGTAATCCTGACATGAAACCTAAAACGTCCCAAGAGATTAGGGATTTTCCCAATTGAAAAAAAAAAAAAAAAAACCCCCTTTTCTTTATACCTATGTCACACGGAATATCCTATTTGGTGAATAAATTTGATATTAGCATGACCATAATTTAATTACAACCTAAAAACTGGAATGTGCTTACCTCTAGATGATTTGAGGATATCGAGGACGACACGCTTTTCAATCCGCTTGAAGCGAAGTAAATTATTTTTAAATAATTCCAAACAATTTACAATATAATCTTCAGGAAAATCTATCCCTCAAAACCAGAGGAAACCAAGCGGCTATTAAATTAATTTCCGAAGATAAAAAAATGGCGTGGTGACCTCTAATCGATTTGATGTGTTTACGCCGCGAGTGCCAGGTGTGAAAAAGAACGAGAGCGCGGAGCGCGATGACCACGGAGGACCGAGACAACAAAAAAATTAAACAATAGCATTTTCGAATTAATTTTGATAAAGCACAATAAGTTGCATATATTAATTCCTCATATTGAAAATAAAAATAACTTAGAATAATTTTACGCAAAAATCACGTAACAAGTGCTGCCAAGTAAGCGGAAAATCCGCTAGATCTGGCGGGTTTTGAACTGAAATTGTGAATTTTTTTCGATCTAGCGGCTAGCGAGTTTTCTAACAGAATTGTCTTTGGGTTGTCAAAAAATCTAGCATAATTTAATCAACCTATCATAATTTATGACTACACCGTGCCATATTTGATATTTTTGGACATTTGTAACATTTTTAGTAAATTTCGATCAATATTTTACGTTTTAAACTTTGTATAACTGAGTCGCAGCGACCCGAGACAAATTTTCTGGGCTTTTCTAAACTCGAAATTTTACTTCATGCACCACGCGCATTAAACACTGAAAGCACTAAAATATTGTGAACGAGTAAACTTCGCTTGAACTCAGTGTTTAGTACGCGTGGCGCATGAAGTAAAATTTCGAGTTTAGAAAAGCCTGAAAATTTGGTTTGGCCGCTCCGCGCTGCGCGCTACGCGACCAAACCAAATTTTCAGGCTTTTCTAAACTCGAAATTTTACTTCATGCTTAACCTGGGAGTGGAAAAAACTCGTTTATACTTCAAATTTACACCTTTTTAAAAAACAACAAATGTTTAAAAATCTACAAAACGCATATGCTTTTTTTAAAAGAGTTAACTATAAAGCTTGAAACGAGTGATTTCCACTCCCAGACTAAGCATGAAGTAAAATTTCGAGTTTAGAAAAGCCCCGTGAAAATTTGTCGAGGGTCGCGCAGCGACCCGAGACAAATTTTCTGGGCTTTTCTAAACTCGAAATTTTACTTCATGCGCCACGCGTATTAAACACTGAAAGTCCTAAAATATTGTGAACGAGTAAACTTCGCTTGAACTCAGTGTTTAGTACGCGTGGCGCATGAAGTAAAATTTCGAGTTTAGAAAAGCCTGAAAATTTGGTTTGGCCGCTCCGCGCTGCGCGCTACGCGACCAAACCAAATTTTCAGGCTTTTCTAAACTCGAAATTTTACTTCATGCTTAACCTGGGAGTGGAAAACACTCGTTTAAACTTCAAATTTACATCTTTAAAAGAAACAACAAATGTTTAAAAATCTATAACACGCATAAGCTTTTTTTAAAAGATTTAACTATAAAGCTCGAAACGAGTGTTTTCCACTCCCAGACTAAGCATGAAGTAAAATTTCGAGTTTAGAAGAACCCCGTGAAAATTTGTCGAATGTCGCGCAGCGACCCGAGACAAATTTTCTGGGCTTTTCTAAACTCGAAATTTTACTTCACTAAAATCAGTGTTTTATAAGCGTGGCGCATTATAAAACACTGATTTTAAGCGAAGTTCTAATATACATAAATTTGACAATATTTGAGTGTATTATACGCGTGGCGCATAAAGTAAAATTTTGAGTTTAGAGAAGCCCAGAAAATGACGTCTATTTTTAGTAATGAATAAAAATCACTGAAAATATTTGTTACATTGTAAATGATATGCTTAGAATTAAATATAACTCACTTTATAATTTCGTTAATTTAAAATGAAAGTGTTATTCATCTTTTGCACGCGTATACATTGTATAATTGTGAACTATAATCCAACAATTTACCCTAACATATAATTTATACGGAAATGAGTAAATGTTAAAAAACACTCCCCAACGCGCAAGGATATCCTTACATTATGTGTAAAAGTATTCCATTTAAAAATTACACGTATTATAAGAGTGAATTAAATTACAAAGCGAGACATGTTTTAGTTGTGATTATAGGTGGGAAGCTTTTTCATGAAAACATAAATTACTCCTGAAAGTATCATGCAGTCAGCCAGGGCTGAGTTGCGTGCAAGCAGGAAATGCGTAAATAATTTTAAATTAGCTATGTAACTTTATTGCAGTGCAAGAACTGAGAGGTTGCAACTGTACAAAACAACATTCGAAGACTTATTGTCGGTATTACGATGAAATAAATTTTACTTTAACGATTGGAAATATTCCTTTTGGCATTCTTAGAATTGTATGCCACGGCGAGTGAACTGAATTGATTCGAATTAAAAAATAATCAAGTGATCTAGTAATCACCAAATGAATACTCTTGTATAGAGAAATTATTGTAACCTGTACGGTTACAATAATTTCTCTATACAAGAATATTCATCGGGTGATTACTTGATCACTTGATTTTCTTAAATTCCATCAAAATATTGTGGTCAGTTTTGTATAAACTGACCTCAATATTTTGACGGATCTTCACGTTTTGGACCTCCCAAAACTTAGCAATTTTGAAATAACTTTTGTTTAAAAAGATATTTATATGCGGTAAAAACTTTCTGGGCGCACTTTTTTAGGTACATATCATAGTTGGCTATAAATTTAGGCGATTGCATTTTTTGTATGCTATCTAAAATAATATCAAAGCTATACTGAAGAGAGATAAATCTCGAAACGCGTCTATAGATGGCCTAAGACATTAGTTTTAATCCAAGTCCTTTCACTTCTAATTTGTTGCTATCTCTCCTTTCATTTAAAATTGTATTGTTAGTTGGTTTGAAGAGAACTTGACCTAAATGTTACATATACTTTAATAGAGCGTTGTAACAAATCAAATTAAATAAGATTTTAAATATTTCATTGTATAATTCAATATCCGGAGGTGTATTTGCACGGGAAGTAGTGGTTTCAATGGATATTTATCGTCTTAAATTGTCATATTAATTAAGACACTGTTTGCATTTTCACGAATAGTTTTTTCCGTAATTTTATATATTATGTTTAAAGTGTGCAAACTATAAGAAGCGTTAGCTTATTTTCTCGAATTCAAATAGCTTTGAATTTGAATTTATCTTGTTAAAATAATATCAATTTTAATATTGTGACTTGGTTTCACTTATATATTTTAGGTTTTTAATACTTGCAGTTTATATGTCAAAAAAGCCAAAAGTTGATAATTTCGAGGTATTATTGAGTAGAACTCAAATATAAAGTTTAATGAAGCTTTACGATGGTTTTTCGATTGCATTTTTTGTATGCTATCTAAAATAATATCAATTTTAATATTTTGACTTGGTTTCATTTGTATATTTTAGGTTTTTAAAACTTGTAGTTAATATGTCAAAAAAGCCAAAAGTTGATAATTTCGAGGTATTATTGAGTAGAACTCAAATATTAAGTTTAATGAAGCTTCACGATGGTATTTCTTGAATAATTTTCTCACTTATCACTTGGTGAAACATTTTTAAATATTGATAATGAAGGTTTAAATTAAATTACACTTGGTTTGTTTCACAATTGTTTACTTTACTATTTACTCGAGTAGTTTCGCGTTTTACAGCATTATCAGGAGTGATGGTTTTGACCTTTACTACGTGGTAATCCATATCAAAATTAAATTAAACTATTACTATGTTTTTTTTACCACTTTTATTAATTTACTTTTGTTTTAATAAAAGTGGTAAAAAAACAGTAATAGTTTTATTTAGTTTTAATTTTAATGAAGCTGTTTTCACTGAAATCGATACACAGACCGACAGATTAAAACATCTGTCGATTTCAGTGTAAACGGCTTCATTGAAATTAAATGAAACTAACTAACAAGAAAACATGAGATTTTTGCAACAAACATTAAAAAAAAACACGACAAAATCCTACAATAAGTATAATTTAAAAATAATCCCATTTTATTTAGCAGTTTCCATTTTAGTAAATAGGTTGTAAAACGACTTGACAGAGTTCGGTTGATTTACGAACCGCCGGCATTGAAAAATTCCGTAACCCGAAAGAAGAGAGTCCGAAAACGTGACCGATTCGCCACGACCTCTAATTTCAAAAGTGCCTTCATTGTTGTTTGCAGTCTGCCGCGTTTATTGAAATACGTAACGTTCTTAGAAAAGTCCAGTCGGTCAGACTTCTGACTTACTTTTAAGTGCCTTATGTGCATAAATTACATTGATTTGTGGTCGCGTGTGTGACTAAAGGAAGGTTGAAAGTTTTTCGGTGTTTATGGAGGATTTTGTTGCTATTCACTTCAGGTTTATCGGTTTTAAATCTCTTTCAATTTTTAATTATTATCGGTGTATTGGAGCTGCTGTTTTATTACCGAGATCCGATTTAAGCAAAATTTGAGGTTCCTAGTCAAACAACTTTCGTACAAACAATAATAATTATTTGTTTGGTGTTGTAGGCGTTCACTTTGTGGTACATCTTAAATACACTTGTAAATAAAACACTTTTTACTTTGTTTAACCAGTGGTTAAACAAAGTAAAAAGTGTTTTATTTACAAATAATAATTATAATTTAATTTTATTTATTTTGTGTTTTTATATCTTCGTTTTGCTCACGCTGAAGAATCCAAATTTTCAGGCAGTTTTAAACTAAATTCGAGTTTGGAAATGCCTGAAAATTTGCTAATAAAGCTAATAAAGAAGTGAAAATACCCGTAATATTATGTTATAAGATTTCAAACGCTATAAAACTAATATATTTGTACAACGTTTTTTTTTTAGAACAAATATTGATTTAATTTATCCCCAGTAAAACTGTTATATATGCTAGAGCAATTTTCTAGAATTTATGACTGTACTTATGGAAATACACTCACATATCTCGACAAATCGAAACGCTGTTTATTTCCCAGAGATATTATCACACAAAACGGATATATAATTATGTAAGTCTAAACATTAAAAGCTTATGGGATAATTTGTCCGCAATAAAAATTAGACGTGAGTAAAAAGGAGTAAAAACGCGAACGTAAATATATAGGGTGGTGGTATGGAAAGGAAAATAAAGGTAAAAAAACCGCCGACGGCTAATAACCATGGGGCACGACAACACTCGGCCACCATTTTGTAATAAAACCCGAAACAGTTACAGGTACACATATTATTTATTCCGTCATACTTTATAGCTCGTAAACATTTTTAGTTGAGCGTAATTATACAAATTAACTATGGCCAGGCAATATGGTGGCAAACGAACGCTGTCATTATGGACATAATAAAAGTTTTACTAGCTTTTATTAATTACTGGGTTTCGGCCGCATTGTGGCGGATTGGATTGTTGTTTCAAATATTAATGTATAAAGTGGTTTTCGTAAATATAATTTTCAACTAATGGCTAGTTATTAGAAAGACTATTCGAGAAAATATTCGAAAGATCATTCGCTAGGTCATTTGAACGGTTATTCAAAGCAATATAGATTTAATTAATTTTATATACTTAGAAATGTGTTTTATATTAAATATTGTTAAAAATGGTGTGTACCGTAAATAAATAAATAAATATTTGAAGACAGTCGTTAAGTTGTTTGGTCGCAATACTAGGCGGATATAGGGAGGAGTTAGGGGGTTATAACCTATCCCGAAATTTTAATATTTAATCGTAATTATAAAGTATTTTCCGTTTCCGATGCAATTTGTTAGTACGTCGCTTCGCTCGCGCGCCCCAGCAAATCCAAACTTTCAGGCTTTTCTAAACTCGAAATTTTACTTCATGCTTAATCTGTGAGTGGAAACCCTCGTTAGACGATCAATCATAATCATTAAATAAATAGAGTTGATGATATTTTTTAGGTTAAATTTAGGACATAAACAAATTTGTGTACATTATTTATGTGTTACTAAACTTTGAAATTTTGGACAAAAATGAGCAAAATCTAATTTTCAGAAATAACGTGAAAAGTTAACAAACCTAATAAATTAATTGAAATTATTGATGATTTACAAATAATATGATATTAATCACTGAAAATTCACAAAACACTGTACTGTAGTTTAAAGTTTTGTTGAAATTTAAAAGAATTGAAATTCACGATATTTTAAAACTTTATTAAAGTTATGTAAATTAAAAGAACGATTCAAATTTAAAGGAAAATAAAGACATTTCAGATTTGTTGTAATTACGACAGCAATTATTAACCCATTAACGGCCATATATTTATAGTGTTAACTGTAAAAGTTAATCTTAGACAAAATTCTGCATTTCTTTTCATGATTTCTATGAATGACTTAATGTATTACATACTGTGAATTATTCTTTCAAATATACATAATGTATTCGCTGTACATTTTTAGGCATTCGTCGATTTTATATAAAAATGTGCAGTATGAAGTTTAGAACGAGTGGTTCCACTCCCAGACTAAGCATAAAGTAAAATTTCGAGTTTAGAAAAGCCTGAAAATTTGGTTTGGTCGCGTAGCGCGCAGCGCGGAGCGACCAAACCAAATTTTCAGGCTTTTCTAAACTCGAAATTTTACTTCATGCGCCACGCGTATAAAATACTGAAATATTGTAAAGTTAGAAATACACTGACATTGTTTTTTTTAAACCAGTAATAGTCGAAATACATATTTAAATAACAAAATATTTACAATTGTCTTCATATATTTTCAAGTCATGTTAAATTATTTAGTAATTGAATTAACAAAAAATTAATAATGTTGCGTGTAATTAGCAATGGCCCTTAATGGGTTAAATTGATAACTTGACAGCAAAAAACTACTAAATTATAATATAAAAAATTACGAAAAAACTATTCGTGAAAATGCAAACAGTGTCTTAATTAATAAGACAATTTAAGACGATAATAGTTTTTTCGTAATTTTTTATATTATGTTTAAAGTGTGCAAACTAGAAGAAGCGTAAGCTTATTTTCTCGAATTCAAATAGTTTTGAATTTGAATTTATCTTGTTTCTACTAAATTATTATTAAATTACTGAATTACACGATTTTTTTTAAAACTATAAAAGTTTTGCAAACTTTAATAATTTTTAAAGAAATTACAGATTAATTGTAATTTACTGAAAAATATCAAATTATTACAATTCACAATTTTTTTGAAAATAAAGAAAGATTAAAATTTGACAAACATTTAAAGAGAGTACAGATTTGAAATTTTGAAATCACGGTTTTCTGAAAACTTTCTTAAAATAATGTAAGCGTGAGCTTATTTTCTGGAAATAAAATAGTTTTAAGTTTAAATTATTCTTGTTCATTACACTTGTTTAAATATTCAAACAATAATCATGACATTTGACTAATGAGACGAAACACATATTTACGTGTACCATATACTCGAATTTATGTATTAATTAGTCCCATCACTAGGGCCTAATCGATTATAATCGATTTTAGTTGTTAGAATCATAATAATAATACTAAATTTTATGTAGATAAAAAGTAAGTAGACGAATGGTATTTCCTCTCATTTATATGAAGAGCAAGTACGTTTCCATTAAATGATGATTTTAGCTATTATTATCGATTATGCCCTAATTAATACTGCAACAGAAACAAATTCGAAAAATCAATAATTTATTTTGATCTAATCTAGGAAATGTAAAACGTTGCGGAATTTTTTGTATGTGAGATATTTTAACGAACGTTTTTTTTATCGTTATTTTTTGCAAGTATGCCTATTATGTCGAATGGTTGTTACGTGTAAAAATGTAAGTTTATTAGAAATAATTATATATATCATTGAAATATGTTATGTTATGTTACGGGGTCGGTGGGAAAATTGGCCTCTGGGCCTTCCGAAAATCCTCAACCTGAAAGATCTTTTGTAATTATCCCTGGCCTACTTGAGTTCCTCAATGTCTAGACCTCTTGCGCAATCTACAATAACTCGAGGGTTAATGTGTACTATGTCATCAGGCTTTAAAGTGACCTATGACAGGTTTGAAGGGACAGGGCAAAACATTCACAAAGTAGGTGCTCTGCTGTTTCTTGTGCCTTGTTGCAGAATCTGCAATTGGCATCAGTTGTCTGACCCATCTTATTGAGGTAGTATTTTAGAGGACAGTGTCCGGTTAGAATCCCGGTTATGAGCCTTAGGTTGCCCTTGCTTAGCATGAGAAACTGTTTGGATCTTACGGCAGAGAAGGCGATAAACCTTTTCGCCTGCATCAAGCCAGGTGTGTTTCTCAGGTGAGCACTTTTGGCAGCATCCTCCCACTCCTGAATCATTCCCTTGATGCAGACTTTAGTTATTGATAATGAAGGTTTAAATTAAATTACACTTGGTTTGTTTCACAATTTTTTACTTTACTATTTACTCGACTAGTTTCGCGTTTTACAGCATTATCAGGAGACTCCTGATAATGCTGTAAAACGCGAAACTAGTCGAGTAAATAGTAAAGTAAAAAATTGTGAAACAAACCAAGTGTAATTTAATTTAAACCTTCATTATCAATATTTAAAAATGTTTCACCAAGTGATAAGAGAGAAAATTATTCAAGAAAGACTTTAGTTATTCCACTATAGGGTTATGGTCCAACAAATGGAGCTTTGAAGCCTTCTTTGGCAAGGCTGTCAGCACCTTTGATCGATGCATGACCTGGAACCCAGAGCAGTTTAACTCTGTTGTTCTTGACCAGCTGCTTTAGGGATAGTTTGTACTCCCAGCCAGATTTAGAGTTACACATAGGTGATTTTATTGCCTTTAATGCAGCGTGACTTTCTGAGCATATGTATATCCTCTTTTTGTTGAAGCCTCTTTCTAAACATACTTGGGCGCGTGTTCAAGGCCTAGATTTCTGCCTGGAATATCGATTTTCAGTTTAAACCCCAATACCCCCCCCTCCCTAGCTACGGCCTTGAATGAAATCACAATAATAAACTCCTGTGATACTTCATCCACGTAGAACTGTCTGTCATGATGATTACACGGTTCTGGTTCTGGTTCTTTGGGAACTGCGCATTTCTGCACTGCACTCATTAGGCCCTTTGTCCTTCCTTCCGTCGATTACCCAGCCTCAGCTCAGCCAGCCTACCTGGTTTAGTTAGTCTAGTAAAGCCGAGGTGGGTAGATCCCTTATGTATGCCTTTATAGGCCATCTTTTACCCAGCAGGAAGCCTCTAGTTGACGAGAGTGCCGGGCAATCGCTGAGAATGTGTCCGGCAGTCTGGTCTTCCATGTTACACCCTCTGCAGGATGGAAAATCAACTATCCTTATCCTGTATAGGTGTGCGTTTAGCCAGCAGTGACCAGTCAGGACAGCAGTTATGCGCCTAAGGTTCCCCCTGGTCAGCTGCAGGTACTGGGATACAATACTGCTTCCTTAGAGAGCTCCAGTGCGTTGGTTCGTACCATATTGCACAGAGACAGAGGCGCAAGGCGCACTAGCGGCTTTTGCCAGTGCGTCAGCTCTCGTCTTACCTGTGTTCAAGTCGTGCCCCTTCACCCAGCAGACTTAAATGTTGTTATACATTGCTGCTTGCCTAAGTTTTCTGTAGCACTCTAATGTTGTATCTGAAGTTGTATGTGATTTCTTCAGAGAGTAGCGTTTACCTGCTGTATAGCTTCATTTGACACTTTGTAGTTTATCATACTTTGCGGTTAATAATAATTTGCGGTTTATGATAACACTTGCGGCTGTTATACCCATCGTCTCTAATTGTGTGACGGTGACATACTTTTGCATCGGGACCTTTGTTTGGATTTTCAGGGACCCGTCGAAGACTCCAATCCCTGATCTATACATCTGTGTAGAGCCTTATGGCCGACTCTCTCATTTGTTTAGTGGGTTGAATGATAATCGTGTAGTGTGCATTCCGAATGAGTGTCGGTTTACAGTAGTCAGTGCCAGCCTCTAAAGAGGTAGTCTTTGCAGACACTCCTCCAGAGGTATTCTCTGACTTCCCCACAGCGGTCACTGTTCCAGATCCCACTGCCTTGAAGGCAAAGTATGGTCGCCACGGCCTCCCTCTTCACGTGAATATCAAGTGGCGGAAGGCATAGCATGACCTCCATCGCCATCGTTGGAGTAGTGTGCACGGGGCCTGTTATGCTTAGACAGACTGCCCGCTGCACTTGTGAGAGTCGCTTCCTCGTAGTTACCTGTTTGGTCCTGGGCCACCAAACTAAAGCGTTGTGTGTTAGCATGGGCCTTATGATGGCTGTGTATAACCACATCGTCGTGCGCGGTGTCAACCCCCAGGTTTTCCTTGGCATTGCCAAAAGGTCCTTATCACTTTGTACGTTTTGATTTCGATGTGCTTCTTCCAGCTTAGTTTCCTGTCGAGAGTGATGCCCAGGTATTTCACCTCGTTGCTGTACTGCAGCATCGTATGCAATAATTTTAGTGCTCTTTTCGTCACCTTCCTTTTTTTAGTGAGCATGACCATCTCTGCCTTGGTAGGGTCACCACCGTGAAACTGTATTTAGAGCTCCTTGCATTTGGTCGCATAGAATCTCTTCAAATTTTCCACTTACAATCATGGCTAGATCATCAGCATACGCTCTCACCCAGAAGCCTAGCTGCTGAAGTTATTCGAGAAGGCTGTCCAGAACAATGTTCCGTAGTAAGGGTGATAAGACACCTCCCTGTGGACAGCCTCTGTCAATTTTACAGGTGATCCGTTCCCCACCCTGTTTTACTGTGACTATACGGTTGGCCAGTGCATTGCCAATCCAGTCACACATTTTAGATGGTAGTCCACGCTTGTTAAGCGCGTTCTTATCTTCGGTATAGTCGTTTTATCAAATGCGCCTTCGATATCAACAAAAACACCCAAGGCGGATTCCTTGATATCCAGTAAACTCTCAATCCTACTCACTACGTTATGTAAGGCAGAGTCGGTAGATCTTCCCCGTGGGTATGCGTGTTGTGATATTGTCAGGGACTGTCTAGTTAGAGCTGTCGCTCTTATGTGCTATTCACAAATTCTTTCCTGCGTTTTCATAAGACCTGGTAGAGCTGACTACTCTGCTTCCAAGGCAAATAGGCCTATCTATTTGCCTTGGGAGCAGTGTAGTCAGCTCTGTCAGGTTTCGGTATGAATACCACCCTAGCTTGTTTTTAGGCCATTGGGACATAACCCAGCGCCAGACTGGATCGAAACAGCATCACTACGTGCTCAAGTAGTATTTCTCGTCCCCACTGTAGCAGGGTGGCAAAGATGCCGTCCGGCCCGGGTGCTTTAAAGGCGGAAAAGCTGTTAATTGCCTTTAGGGTGTTTTCTTTATTTATCACTATACGGTAGTCATAAGCAAAGATCATTTAATTGACCTTTCATTGAGCTCGATGAAATTTGTTTGAACCTGGGGATGATTGATCTCTTCATTTGTTTGACTGTGATTTTAACTCTGGTTTGAAGATCGAACCCACATTTCATCAATAGCGATGATTCGATGCAACAAAGCTCGATCTTCATCGTCAAATCTTCAGCAGTTTGAACTTTGATCTACAATAGTCACAGTACCCGAGACCGGTGCGGGTTCCATTTCTACTCGCGTCTTAAAAAACAAGACACACCATATCGATAAATCACAAACACTGGCTTCTTTCTCGCACCCTAAACTACAACTTACGTAAAAATCACTATCGTCGCGTCCTTCACTGCGCAGTGTTGTCAAACTGTGAATTATTAATGAAATGACCCTCGTAAATCGTAAATCTGCACTGACCATAATAAATGAATAATGAAGAGAAAATAGATAACTGTAACAACTGTTGGTCCGTGGCCTGTAATGGCATATTAACATTTATAGCCCTAACATTATAAAATTGTACAACATTATGTATAAATTCGGAATAATTGGGTAATAAAGCTAAACATGAAATGCACTATTATACATTTTAATTTCATACCTATATGTGATTATATAATTTCTATTCAAGCTAAATTAAACAATATAGAATTTTGTAACATTTTTATTTTCATTTTGTAAATAAAGATGTAACATTTGCGAAAATTTAAAGTATACGCTCAACTTCAGTTTCATACGTAGCAATACTATTTTGCACCTAAGTTTTTTTTTGAAAATTTGCGAGCGCGTCCATCTCCGCGGTCAAAGGAGGTTTTTTTTTTTTATGCGGCCAGCGAGGAAGAGTGCAAGACGGAGCATATCGTCGTAGAATTGTAATTTATCGCTGCCGACATCTTGAACGAATATCGTTATTGCGGTTTGTTTATTGCTATCGAAATTACCGATCAGTGCCGCTAAAATTATCGCTACTGGTGTTCGACATTACCTTGGGGTGAGTTTTTTGTTTTCTATATAAAAAAAAGGGAAAAACGTGAATGCCCCGAGTCATTATATTTTGTGAATTAGCTACAGTGTTTATTTAACTATTATGTAGGGTTATGGTTGGGCTTTCTGGTCGCCACAAAAATCAGTCAACCACATTTAAGTTGGAATCCAACCAAATACTCCGTGCCCGAGCTCTCCACAATTTTTTTTGGAAGGGACAAGGATTCGACGACTGAAGCGTCGCCGTTCTAGCTGGGTGGAGTTAACCGTCGCGGGAGGGAATAAGATAAGTCACAAAACAGAGATCCTTGAAAGTTAATTTACTGAGACAAAAGGTATTAAAGCTACCGTTGTAGCATCGATTATCGTCCTAGGGCAGTGTTCCTAGGTGGCGCCCAATTTATTTTTTTGTGTTACCGATTTTTGCGGAATTTATTTTGAGTTGTATTTTTAATTAGTTACATAAGCGAGGCATTACTATACTTTACATTTAATTACGTCTTGTATGAGCGAAACCTGTTATTTTATTAATTAAATTCTCAATTGTGATTATCACTTATTTTTTTTGTTTATCTTAAATTAAACATTTCTTTAAACCACGACCCAGCCACCCATTTTAAGAAGTTAGCCGCCACAATTTGTCTGAATTACTTTCTGCATCAAGCAGCTAATAACAATAACGTTATGTGTTGAGTTCATCAAAATGGTTGTCTCTTTTAAAATAATATTTACTACACGATAAAAATTTAAACATTTCGATTTTGGATGATAGAAATTTAGCTAAATGTAAAAACAATCTATGTACGAGAATGTACTGTCCTACGATTCGATTGTAATTATTATGTTTACTAACAGTTGTTTGTGCAAAATTTAACATATCTAAATGGAAATATCGATTATTCACAAACAAAATGTGTAGCCAGGCCATTTTCAAGTATATAACATTTTAAAATAGCAAAATTTTCTATACTTGAAAATCGCCTGGTTACACATTTTGTTTGTGAATAATCGATAGAAACCATTCATAATCATAATGCATAATACATTTCATCCGATATAATGCAAGCAAATTTATACATCTGTCTAAATGTGAGCAAATATATACATAAAATTCAAATCGATTACACAACTAGTATTATTTTGGATATACATTCATTGATAGAGTTATATTGTCATTTGAAAATGTTAAACCTAGAAAGTGATCAGATTATTATTACTGTATGAGTGATTGCAATATCACGGCCCTCGTCTAGCACGTTTTGTTTTCCACAAAAATGTGTCAATAGATTATATCTATTATAATGTGACTTTTGAATAACTGACGCTAGAAGTGACAACAATAAATATTTCTATTGAAAATTTAATCATTCAATCAGAGGTTTAAGAATTGTTGTAGTACAACAACTATAATTTTGAAATATAAATAAATTAAGTGTTTTATGAAATTCACATTTATTAAGGACATACCGATTATTTCAACGAAATTTGAGCCCCGAGCCCCCTCTAGATACCAAAAAATCATAGATTTTAAAATTGTTGCAGGCAAGTTTTTAGCAAAACTAAAATAAATAATTAATTATCTAACGATTATAAAATAAAATGTTCTTAACTAAGGAAATTATCTATTTGAACATTGACAAAAAACTGTCAAAATTGATAAATAGAATTAGTATGTATAATCAGCTTAGAAGATTAACCACAATTGTCAATCAACCGAACAAAACAAAGGCTAGTATTTTTAAATCTTACAATATTTCAGTGTTCCGTGCCCCGTGAAAATTTGTCTCGGGTCGCTGCGCGACCCTCGACAAATTTTCTACGCGGGGCTTTTCTAAACTCGAAATTTTACTTCATGCTTAGTCTGGGAGTGGACGACACTCGTTCTTAGATGTTTCAAATTGAAGGATCACTCTAGATTACTAAGTTTATTACTCAAAGGAGCATTTTACATAGGCTACAGCTCGAAGGACTAATGATGCTTTTCGGAATACAGGAAATTGAAGTTTTTTACAAAAAAAACAACGAAAATCTGAAGGTTTACAGCATGGGTAGAAAAAAAATATCCAATTTAAAAAATATATCGAAGTTGGATTATTTTCAGTACATTTTTAACTTCACTTTAAATCAGTGTTTTATACGCGTGGCGCATGAAGTAAAATTTCGAGTTTAGAAAAGCCCCGTGAAAATTTGTCTCGGGTCGCTGCGCGACCCTCGACAAATTTTCTACGCGGGGCTTTTCTAAACTCGAAATTTTACTTCATGCTTAGTCTGGGAGTGAACGACACTCGTTCTTAGAAGTTTAAAATTGAAGGATCACTCTAGATTACTAAGTTTATTACTCAAAGGAGCATTTTACAAAGGCTACAGCTCAAAGGACCAATGATGCTCTTCGGAGAACGAAGGACTACAGGGAGTTGAATTTTTTTTACAAAAAAACAACGAACATCTGAAGGTTTACAGCATGGGTAGGAAAAAAATATCCAATTAAAAAAATATATCGAAGTTGGGTTATTTTCAGTATATTTTAAACTTCACTTTAAATCAGTGTTTTATACGCGTGGCGCATGATACAAATTCTTAGGGCTTTTCTCAACTCGAAATTTTACTTCATGCTTAATCCGGGATTGGAAAACACTCGTTAGAGAATAATTGATGACTTTTTCAAGTTTTTAGTTATTTATAAAGACTCGATTGTTTTCAAGATCTTCTTTAGTTTTTAAAATGTTAGTAGTTTGCGTAAATTTGTATTATTATCACTAATATTCAAAATAAAAAAAAACTTCATCAATAATATACAAGATTTTCCTCCTTTTTCGAGAGTTAATAATAATAATAATAATATTTATTACCCAACAAGAAAAATCCTAATTACAAGGCAATATGTACAATAATATAATAGAATAATATGATACTTAACAAATAATAATAAAGAAAATAAATGATAAACCTAAACAATAAAATGTTAACTTTTATGTTACATATTAAATTAACAATTAAACACAAAGCAAAATTGATTTTAATGAGTCATGAAATATGTCACAAGTGGCAGGCAAACTATTGAATATATTACAGACAATGTGTACGGGTGATTTTGATCCAAAGTTATTTCGAAATGAGCTAATGCTAAATGTAGGTTTTTGCCTACTGTTAAAAGTTGGAATATGTAGTCCCACCAGTTGCAATAAGCAAGAACAGTCTATCTTGTGGCGCATTAGCTTGTGCAAAAAAACGATGCCTGCATTGAGGCATCGTCAGTGACGAATTTTTTAACTTAAAAAATGTTGACGAATTTCATGATTTCTGCAAATAAAAAACTTCATCATGAATGTCCAAGATTTTCCTCCTTTTTCAAAAGTAAACTTGAAAAATGTTGACGAATTCCATAAATTTTGCAAAATTTTAATTAATTTTTAAATTATTTTCGATTATTACAAATAATTTAAAAATTAACTAAAAATTTTTAAATTATTTGTAATAATCGAAAATAATTTAAAAATTAACTAAAATTTTGCAAAATTTATGGAATTCGTCAACATTTTTCAAGTTTACTTTTGAAAAAGGAGGAAAATCTTGGACATTCATGATGAAGTTTGTTTTTTGAAAATTAATGATGATAGTTTCCTCTAGAAAAAGGAGGAACAAATTTTGGATATTCATGATGGAATTTTTTTTTTTGAAAATTAATGATGATAGAAATTTGCGCAAACTGCTAACATTTTAAAAATTGAAGGAATCTGGGAAACAATCGGGTTTTTATAAATCAACTATAAACTTAAAAAGGTCATTGATTATTTTCTAACGAGTGTTTTCCAATCCCAGACTAAGCATGAAGTAAAATTTCGAGTTGAGAAAAGCCCCAAGAATTTGGATTTGGACGCGCAGCGTCCAAATCCAAATTCGGGCTTTTCTCAACTCGAAATTTTACTTCATGCGCCACGCGTACGAAACACTGATTTAGTGTAAAGGTTCAAATATACTGCTCATTTCATATTTAAATTTTAAGTCGACTTTTAAAACCGTTTTCGTAAATTTATTAGATTTGCGTAATTTTGATGAAATTTTCATGGGATTTTTAATATTTCGAGATTTTCAGTTTTTATGAGATTTTATGATATTTATCCATTTATTTATCAACAAGAAACATTTCCCAATTTACAAGACAAAAACAAAATAAAATTTGGATTGATTGAGTTACTTGAAGATAATTATACTTTGATTAAAAAACACTTAGAACCTTTCTTCAATACTTTATTTTGTAACCAAATATACATTTCGGACACGAAGTGTCCATTATCAATGGTTTGATACTAATACTAAGCCAGGTACATATAAAAATATAAGAATAATTAAATTATAATATATTCACTATTTGGAATATATCCCGACATAATTAGATTTAGGTTTTCCCACTAATCCCTATACCGTATATAAACAGTAGTAATTAGTTTTAAAGCATTCAGTTATTGAAAATGAGTACATGGTACTCGAAATGTACATCTAACAATAAAAATAAATAAGTGAAGGAAGGAAATTAAATCGTGTTTTATTAGTAAATTATAATAATTCTGTAACAATATAAATTTTCCACGATATATAAAATTTGTGTATTAAATACACAATAAATGCAAATTTTTTGATTATCTAGAACATTTCTTAGGAATATTTTTTTTATATGATCAATATTAATAAAAAAATTAAAAAAAAAATGCTAAGAGTAAACTACTTCCAGTTTCCGCATTTTCCCTAAAAGTTGATCGGATACTACTATAATAATAAAAAGCTTAAGTTTATAGTGTCATCTTAACGGCTCAATCGGCTTAGACTTTATCGTGGCGACAGAATTACAGAATTACAGAAGGACAGGAGGACAGAAGGATAGAATTACAGAAGGACAGACATTTTGGAAAAATGGTTTTAATCAACTCGGGGGGACCTCAAAATTTATTTTCAAATTAAAACTTTTAGTGGGTATAACTAAAAGTTTTGATTTAAAAATGGTTACGAAAACAATACTTTCTTCTTGTTTTGCATATGGGGGAAAGTAAAATAGTATATTTCATTAGGAGTCTAGAAAAAGGGATTTTTTCCGTGCGCGTGTGACATTTTTCGTGTGAGGCGTAGCCAAACATGGAAAGTCATGCAAGCACGGAAAAATCCATTTCTAAACGTGTAATGAACGCTATTTTTTATTATACTTATCTAAAAACATTATACTTATCTAAAAACATTATACTTATCTAAAAACTTAAATTAATTTTTTATTTTCAAACTAGTAATTTTTATGGCAGTGAAAAAATACAACTAATTCGAAAGAAAATAAAATTGAATACTAGTTTTAAATTTTTTTATATAAATAAAATAAAATAATTTAAAACTTTCAAATATATATTGTAAACTCGCTACAATTGTTTCGCCACACTGTGGCTTCTGTGCTCTCCAAGATGTTAAGTTTCCGGCCTTTTTCTTCTCTGTGAAGCACTTTGAAGTTTTCGTCGAAGTGGTGGTTTTCTTCGATGAGGTGGTTGGAGTATGTGGAGTTGGTTTTCCTTTGTTCATAAGAGGTTTTGTGCTCTTTGATTCTTTCTTTGAACGACCTTCCGGTTTGTCCTACATATGTCTTAGGACAGTCTTTGCAATTTAGCAAATGGACTCCACTTTGTTGAGTTATACAGGTTTTATCTTTGTTATTTTTAATTATTTTCCGTATTGTATTATTTGTTTTGAATTCTACCTTAATATTTATTTTTCCCAACATTTTCGCGACTTTATTGCTTATTTCTCCTGTGTATGTTAGTGATGAATAGTTTACAATAGGGAAAAATAATTAAAAATAACAAAGATAAAACCTGTATAACTCAACAAAGTGGAGTCTATTTGCTAAATTGCAAAGACTGTCCTAAGACATATGTAGGACAAACCGGAAGGTCGTTCAAAGAAAGAATCAAAGAGCACAAAACCTCTTATGAACAAAGGAAAACCAACTCCACATACTCCAACCACCTCATCGAAGAAAACCACCACTTCGACGAAAACTTCAAAGTGCTTCACAGAGAAGAAAAAGGCCGGAAACTTAACATCTTGGAGAGCATGGAAATTAATAAAAGAAAATACACAGGACAACTTTTGAACGACCAATTAGACTTAACAAACTCACCACTCCTAAATTTAAATTTCACTGAAAAACCCACCCCCCCATAAACATTGTATATATACCTGTACTGACAAATGTAATTTATCATTTCTTCGTCTGAAGAAGCCACAGTGTGGCGAAACAATTGTAGCGAGTTTACAATATATATTTTAAAGTTTTAAATAATTTTATTTTATTTATATAAAAGTGAAGATGAACTTTCAACATTTATCAGCCTTATCAATCAATTACTAGTTTTAAATGTTCCTACTTGAAATTAAAGCCCTTTTAATCCTAAAGCGCGTTTTTTTAAATCAGTGGTCTCCAAACTACGGCCCGCGGGCCAAATCCGGCCCGCGACTTGCATGAATCCGGCCCGCGATTGTTTGTAATTTTTTTGTAAATGTCATATTTTGAAATATTGTAACAATTGTTCCTTAAATTTTTCATAATTTTATAAAATTAATCGGATCTTGGCCGACTTTATTATGTAGAATTGTATTTGTGGCCCGCGAAGAAGATAGTTTGGAGACCCAGGTTTTAAATAAATGTAATCGGTAGGATGGATTAGGAAATAAAGCACTTCAAATGCAATAAGCGGAAAAAGTGATATTATTGCTTTTTCGAATAAAAAGTTAGATTTGTAAAATTCGTGAAATTTGTTTTAAGATGTTAATATGTTGAGGATTAAATTAACTTTAAAATTGTCAATAACTTGTTTCTATTGTAAAAATTGTGTATATGGTGGGTCTTTAAAGTTGGAATATCCATTATTTTAAGGTTTTCAATAATTTTATCTAGCCGAAATTATATTCAGACGATTTTTTTTAAAGAAAAGAACTTGCTCAAGTTGTTTTTAACATCAAGAAGATTATAAGTGATTTTTTACAGATTAAAAAAAAATTGCCACCGAAAAGTTGCAAATTTTGGAAATGCAATAAGCGGAAAATGTGATATTATTGCTTTTTTGAATAAAAAGTTAGATTTGTAAAATTCGTGAAATTTGTTTGAAGAAAATCTGTTGAGGATTAAATTACCTTTAAAATTATGTGAATAACTTGTTTCTATTGTAAAAATTGTGGTTATGGTGGGTGTTTAAAGTTGGAATATCCATTATTTTAAGGTTTCCAATAATTTTATCTAGCCGAAATTATATTCAGACGATTTTTTTTAAAGAAAAGAACTTGCTCAAGTTGTTTTTAACATCAAGAAGATTATAAGTGATTTTTTACAGATTAAAAAAAAATTGCCACCGAAAAGTTGCAAATTTTGGAAATGCAATAAGCGGAAAATGTGATATTATTGCTTTTTTGAATAAAAAGTTAGATTTGTAAAATTCGTGAAATTTGTTTGAAGAAAATCTGTTGAGGATTAAATTACCTTTAAAATTATGTGAATAACTTGTTTCTATTGTAAAAATTGTGGTTATGGTGGGTGTTTAAAGTTGGAATATCCATTATTTTAAGGTTTCCAATAATTTTATCTAGCCAAAATTATATTCAGACGATCTTTTTTTAAAGAAACGAACTTGCTCAAGTTGTTTTTAACATCAAGGAGATTATAAGTGATTTTTTACAGATTAAAAAAAAAATTGCCATCGAAAAGTTGCAAATTTTGGAAATGCAATAAGCGGAAAATGTGATATTATCGCTTTTTTGAATAAAAAGTTAGATTTGTAAAATTCGTAAAATTTGTTTAAAGAAAATATGTTGAGGATTAAATTACCTTTAAAATTATGTGAATAACATGTTTATATTGTAAAAATTGTGGTTATGGTAGGCGTTTAAAGTTGGAATATCCATTATTTTAAGGTTTTCAATTATTTTATCCAGCCGAAATTTTGTTCAGACGATTTTTGTTTAAAATAAAAAATTTGCGCAAGCTGTTTTTAACATCAAGGAGATATGTGATCTTTTTCAGATTAAAAACAAATTAAAAATTGTCATAGAAAAATCGCAAATTTGGTATGGAAAAATCCATATTTTTATACAAAAAAAATATTTTTCTAAAAAATTTCAAAAAAATTATACACACTATCACCAATATCAGAAACAATATGCGCCATTCAATTTGCCAAAAAAATTATATTTAAATAATTTTTTCCTACTTTTAGAAATTACAGAAAGTCAATCGACCCAGCAAAGTGTATTTTTAAACGTCCGTGCTAAGCCCAATTTTAAAGTTGAAAAAAATGCTTGTACCTCAAATTATAGCCTCTTTATCCAAAATCGCTTGCTTTTGCAATAAATTAAATTAGTTGGATTGTTGACGAATTGTTGCACTTTAAATTAAAGTAGTGGAAAAGGCGACGAATCTGCGTATTTCAATCAACACTTGATAGAACCTAATTTTGTAAAATAAATTAAAATTGTTTTCGGAAATTGTATGCAGGATTAAATTAGCTTCAAATTGTTGTTAATAACTTGTTTCTATTGTGAAAATAATAATTATGGTGGATGTTGAAAGTTGGGATTTTCTTTTTGTTAAGCTTTAATGTAATTTTATTTAATCGAAATTTTAGTAAAATATTGTGTCTTTAGTTTATATTTAAGCTTTAAACGAGTGTTTTCCACTCCCAGACTAAGCATGAAGTAAAATTTCGAGTTTAGAAAAGCCGGAAAATGCTGGATATCTTCAGATACTCGTTATTTTCTTAAACGAGTTTAAATTAAATCACGAGCGCAGCGAGTGACGGCAAATCCAAATTTTCAGGCTTTTCTAAACTCGAAATTTTACTTCATGCGCCACGCGTACAAACCGCTGATTTATTGCTAAGATCAAAATATATGTATTTAGCATAGTGCTTTAGTAGTGTATTTTTAACATCACTTAAAATCAGTGATTTATACGCGTGGCGCATGAAGTGAAATTTCGAGTTTAGAAAAGCCTGAAAATTTGGATTTGCCGTCACTCGCTTCGCTCGTGACGGCAAATCCAAATTTTCAGGCTTTTCTAAACTCGAAATTCCACTTCATGCTTAGTCTGGGAGTGGAAAACACTCGTTTAAAGCTTTAATTTAAACTCTTTTAAGAAAATAACGAGTATCTGAAGATATCCAGCATATACAGTATATTGAGAAATACTACCAGTATAAAACGTACCCAAACTTTTAAACTTCCCGACCCATTTTTAGAAACTTAATCTATAGCGACTAATGCCGTTCAGAGAAAATGTAAGCCACAAGCCAACTATATTTGAAAAATTAAATCTACAACCAGGTATCGGCAATTTTATACGTGGGTCGATCAAATATAAAGGAGAATTTATTTTTCAGAGAACGTACATAATAGAAAACATATAAATTATATTTATTAACATAGTATCCTGTTATTGTGTTTTTCATAGTTCCTATTGCACACATTCCTTTGAAAATGGTCTAACAAACCGAAACTAGTCGGAATAAAGATTTAATTGTGAAATAATACCAAGTGCCTTTCCTTTAGTTAACTTTACATAGTTCCTATTGCGCCTGTGTTCTATATCTCTATATCTGGATTTTACTAGCAGTCATTCTACGCTTACTTGTGCCGCTTGGGTTAATATATCATGCGAAATATCATCTATAAAATCAATTTCTTCTAAGTCTGCGTACGTTTCAACCAAACTTACATATTTCACTGACGGAAAATAAAACTTCAGTGACAAATACATTGTTGCTATGGAAACATTTCAGAGCGCACGGAAAGGCGCACAAAGAAACGTTTTCCGTGCGGTGGCTTGAAAAAGCGACGTTTTCATTATTCTGGAGGTATTTGGAAACGAAGTGTTTTCAGATAAGTATAATAAAAACCAAATACCTGAACAAATACAGCGTATATGTATAAAGATTTGTATAATTAAAAAAAATTATCTGGATGATTTTGTACAATAAAATTGCAGAGAATTTTGTTATAATTTACAGGTAAACCAGTATTTCAATTCCTGCTCACAATGAACGCATCACTGCAGATGAATTACATTATTATTTATTAAAATTGTACTACAGTAATTACAGTTTTAAGAGATTATTGGATCTGCGTTTGGCGTATACAACGTTGTATTTATGAAAAGTTAGAATTTAATTGAAAAGCCTGTCTAATGCACGTCATACTTTAAAAACAGTTTATTGACAACTTTTTTGTTTGTTTTTCAAAAACTACTTTAAATATATGATAAAATAGTAACAAATTCTGGAAAAAATGTGTTCCACAATTTGTTACTATTTCGTCATATATAATAATAATAATAATAATAATAAATTGTCTTTATTCAATTGAAAGAAGATACAAAGTAAACAAAACACAAAATACAGGCACAGTTCAGCGATAGTTTAAAAAAAACTATCTCTGCTCTTTCACTTAACCTGTGAAGAAAATATATATATATATATATATATATATATATATATATATATATAAATAAATTAGAATTAACGACCTGCTTATAAGTACCAAATAAGAAATAACAGCGCATTAGGTCATGATGTAAAAGTTTTTTTTATCAAGTGAGTGTGCAAGGAGGACAGAAGACGACGACGATCGTTTCGCTCTATTTATGAGCTCCTCAGGCCGCCACATCCATCATCCCATACACACTCACTTGATATGTAGAAGTTGTATATATACTGACTTCGCTAACCATAAGCCGGTATTGATGTCAGTATTTATAAATGCTACTGCATTGATCAATGCCCCTATCAATGCAGTAGCATTTATAAATACTGACATCAATACCGGCTTATGGTTAGCGAAGTCAGTATATATACAACTTCTACATATCAAGTGAGTGTGTATGGGATGATGGATGTGGCGGCCTGAGGAGCTCATAAATAGAGCGAAACGATCGTCGTCGTCTTCTGTCCTCCTTGCACACTCACTTGATAAAAAAAAACTTACTTACTATATATATATATATATATATATATATATATATATATATATATCGTTTAAGAGTGCTTAATTAAATAATGGTTAAAAAATAAAGAATTACAGATTTTTTTTATTTCAATGTTTGTTCTAGAAATTAACTATTTTATAACAAACAGAAAAAAAGAGAAACAAAAATATAATGACAATAATTAAACTAAGATTCTATGGGTAAAACTTAGTACATAATATATATTTTTTCATTGCCTCTTTGAAACTATTGTTTGTGAGATTTTTGAGTAGATTCGGTATGAAATTATAAATTTTGTAAATACTAAATGAAAATGATCTTAGAAAAAATGATGTTTTATGTTTAGGTGGAGAAATCCTGCCTCTAAATCTCATATTAATGGTATGAACGTCAGACCGAAATAAAGTTCTGTCATAAAGATAGGGAGGATTTGAAATAGTTTTTGAAAAACAAGCAAACAAATTGTCAATAGACTGTTTTTAAAGTTTGACGTGCATGAGTTAGGCTTTTCAATTAATTTTAATATTTTAGTAGGCATCAAGAAAACATCGAATGACTTTATATCCACTCTCTGATTATTATCAATAAAATATTTTTTTATTTCTTCAACAATTAATAATTTATAATCCCATAAAACCCTAACGTTAATGTCTTTCCGAGAAGGTTTAGAAAGGCTAACAAGACAAGGGTTGGCCGACGAGGGGCACTTGCACATTTCGCACATTGAAACTGTCAATTACGACCCTTAGGGGTGGTTTACGATCGCTGTAAAGCGTGTGCATGTCTCTCTATAATGCACCCTATAGATATTATAATACATATATCCACCTGTATACTGCAACTAGGTCCTTATACGCCAGACACTTAAATGTTTATATTATGAGGGTAATTGTGAATTGCATGATTATGACAATAGCTCCACGGTTCTTAAATAGTAATATCCTAACTAATGTTATCCACGTGGAAATAGGGATAGTTTCAGTTGAATATGCACAATTATAATAGTTTTTCTTGAATAACTTTCTCATTTATCACTTGGTGAAACATTTTGAAATAATATTAAAGGATAAGTGTCGAAGAATTTCGCGCTGGTTCTCGCGATTGGCAGCACGCTCAATCATGATAATCTTTTCGTCCGTGAACAAAATCGACCCAAATGACTTTTTGTTAGGAGGCGTTGCGAATTTTTGATCGTCCAAGTAGTGAGCTGTGCCTAACATCTAACTAAAGGGTTTTCCAATAAGAGGTTTCATTTTGAATAGCCCGCTATCTGGGCAGCTGTCACTTTTGCAGCTGTCATCTTTTGACAGTACAAACTATGCCATTAGTAAAAATGCAACGATACAAGCTTTAACAACGCATTGAAATTATTAAAATTGGTCATGGAAAATTTCATAAAAAGGATATGGTGCTGCAACCGTAGTCCTGGCGACCATTTGGCTGATATCGTTTTCCATCGTTAATGGCATACCTTTCTCTTTACAATGAAATAAATATCCATTGATTTCTCTTAAAATATACTCGTTTTTTCTAAATATTAAAATGAAACCTCTTATTGGAAAACCCTTTATAACACAACATTTATTGTATAATATATGAAAAAGCATTCAAAGGGATAAGGGAAGGGAAGGCGGCGGAACTCTGTTCCGTAGACTCCGGCGTGCCCCCTCCGCCTCCTTGGTAGGTGCTATGACAGAACCTCCAGATAGGGAACATCGAATCTCTCCGCCTTTATTTGGAGCCAAGTGAAAGATAAGGTCTATGCCAATGCTCCACAATCGATTCAAAGCCTTAAAGATGGAATTCGTGAAGTTATTGAGGACATACAGCCGCAAATGTGCGAATTGGTCATGGAAAATTTCATAAAAAGGATATGGTGCTGCAACCGTAGTTGTGGCGGCCATTTGGCTGATATCGTTTTCCATCGTTAATGGCATACCTTTCTCTTTACAATGGAATAAATATCCATCTTAAAATATACTCGTTTTTTTTAAATATCAAAATGTAAAACCTCTTATTGGAAAACCCTCGCTAATTTTCATCTCCTTAGCTAGCTTTCTCGTAGACTTTTCTGGATTTCGACGAACGCAACACTTAAATTTATTTAGATTCTTTGGAGTGGTCACAGTACTTGGCCATTCCGAGGTCTGTTCTCAATAGTGAACACCTTTCTGTACCGCTTAATGGCGCCATTAACACTCCTTCTTGGCACGTGGAGGTCCTTCACGCGGCCAATTTCCCCAAATCAAAAAGTGTGATAATCGCGATTCGATCTTCCTTAGTGCTCCAAAAAGTAATTAAAATTTGACAGATCAAAAAACAAATATAGGTTGTTTGTGGAGAATTGCAAGGGCTACAAGATAGGCTATATGATATAAAATGCTAAACAGGTAAATTTGTATGTATAAAATGTGTGCGGGAACTTTTGTCGCACCCTGTACATTTTATATAAGTAGATCTTTTATTGCAAGCGGGAACTTTGACCTTTGATGCCGATTATAATTAACAGCAATAAATCAAAAGTAACCTCGGAGTGCCAACTGCGGCGACAAATGCAACAAAGCAATAAGGTAACTGCCCGATCCGTATACATTTTATTTATTTTACACATTATTATTCAGAAAATGGTATATTATTATCTGTAGCATTGTTTACAACAATATAGTCTTTTATAAAAACGAACTCCCAAAACATGGGCGGATTTATAGCAGTGGTCTTTAAACTTTTTCAAATAGAAAGACTGTTATTCCTTACTTTACTTTTTATTTTTATGTTAGATGTACATTTCGAGTTTGTTATTGATAATGAGCACCTTGTGTCTCGAAATGTACATCTAACATAAAAATAAAAAGTGAAGTAGGGAATACCAGTCTTTCTATTTGTGATTAATCACTTCACGTAAACTCGAAACAATACAGTTGAACTTTTTCAAGACAAAAAAAAAAAATAAAAACACACCTTATATTTTGTTCACAGCGTTCGAGGTGAATATTTAGATTGATTTATCAGAAGATGATTATTTCCTTATTTCCATTTCTCTAAAGTGTTAATTATACCGGGTGTTGACTTGGCGGACGCAACATAGGAAATCGCATGTTAATTTTAAAGTGTTCAAATATTGGCTTCCCTATTTATTTTAGAGACAAAATGTATGTTACTTTTTTGTAGAGGGAAAAATTCTAAATTTATTAATGTTCACACTCAACACTTTACGTTTCTCTAAATTACAATAATTAAGAAAAAGTAATGTGATTATAGAAAAATAATGACATACCATGGAATTGATACAAATATTACGGATATTTTCTGTTTTTTTTTAAATTCAATTTAAAGTTTTAAACAAGTGTTTTCCACTCCCAGACTAAGCATGAAGTAAAATTTCGAGTTTAGAAAAGCCCAGAAAATTTGTCTCGGGTCGCTGCGCGACCCGAGACAAATTTTCTGGGCTTTTCTAAACTCGAAATTTTACTTCATGCGCCACGCGTATAAAACACTAAAATACTGCGAAATGTATGTATATTTGAACCTTACTTGAAATTAGTGTTTTATCCGCGTGACGCATAAAGTAAAATTTCGAGTTTAGAAAAGCCCAGAAAATTTGTCTCGGGTCGCTGCGCGACCCGAGACAAATTTTCACGGGGCTTTTCTAAACTCGAAATTTTACTTCATGCTTAGTCTGGGAGTGGAAAACACTTGTTTAAAGCTACAAATTGAACTCTTTTAAAAATCAACGAATGTCAGAAAATTTACAGCTAAAATAATTAAGAAAAAGTAATAAGTAGGAAATCGCATGTTAATTTGAAAGTGTTCAAATATTGGCTTCCCTATTCATTTTAGAGACAAAATGTATTTCACTTTTTTGTAGAGGAAAAAATTCTAAATTTACTAATGTTCACACTCAACACTTTACGTTTCTCTAAATTAAAATAATTAAGAAAAAGTAATGTGATTTTATAAAAATAATGACATACCATGGAATTGATACAAATATTACGGATATTTTCTGTGTTTTTTTTTTTAAATTCAATTTAAAGTTTTAAACAAGTGTTTTCCACTCCCAGACTAAGCATGAAGTAAAATTTCGAGTTTAGAAAAGCCCCGTGAAAATTTGTCGAGGGTCGCGCAGCGACACGAGACAAATTTTCTGGGCTTTTCTAAACTCGAAATTTTACTTCATGCGCCACGCGTATTAAACACTAAAATATTGTGAACCCTATGTATATTTAAACCTCACTTGAAATCAGTGTTTTATACGCGTGGCGCTTGAAGTAAAATTTCGAGTTTAGAAAAGCCCCGTGAAAATTTGTCTCGGGTCGGGTCGTTTACTTCATGCTTAGTCTGAGAGTGGAAAACACTTGTTTAAAGCTTCAAATTGAACTCTTGTAAAAATCAACGAATGTCAGAAAATTTACAGCTAAAATAATTAAAAAAAAGTAATGTGATTTTATAAAAATAATAATAATAATAATAATAAGTATTTATTGCCCAACAGGAAATTTCCCAATTACAAGACAATGATAATACAATAAACAATGTATGTATGTACATAAATAAATTTAAATCTAAACAATATGAAGACGCTCGTGAGTGTGACAGCTATTTGACAGATTGTTCATCAACGATTTAACAGAGTCGTGCAGAATATCACAACAGGGTTGTAATTTATTACACATGCATGACATGATAACAATAGGAGATTTTAATCTCACCTTAGTCCTATGGTTTGGGATGCTAAACATAGGTTTTTGCCTGCTGCAAAAAACTGGAATATGCAGCCCAATCTGATTTAATAATTCTGGTGAATCTATTTCATTGTGTAATAATTTATGCATAAATAAGATAGATGCCTTATGCCTACGACATTCAAGAGAGTCTAAACTAAATTTATTGAGTAGTATGTCATGATCAAATCGTCTTACTGGATAGTATCCTTCAGTTTTATGAAATAAAAATTTTAAAAACCTGCGTTGTACGCTTTCAATCATCTTTATTTGGTTCTGAGTTTGAGGAAACCAAACTAAGGCTGCATATTCCAGCTTAGAGCGTACATACGAGTTGTACAGGGTTTTTAATGCATTGATGTTCTTAAGACTAGACGAGTTGCGATGAATAAAACCCAATGACTTCAATGAATTATTAACGATTGCCTCAATGTGACGACCAAATGTCAGATTACTGTCAAAATAGACACCCAGATCTTTAAATACCGTGACTTTCTCTAAATACATGTCATTAATTGAATAATTATACGTGATGGGGCTAGATTTTTTAGTGAACGACATATATTTGCACTTGTTAATGTTTAAAGTAAGTCCATTATTCTCACACCATGAAGCAATCAATTTTAACTCATTTTGGAGCATTAGACAATCGTTTATGTCTTTGATCGAAGTAAATAATTTTAAATCATCTGCGTAAAGTAGATGACGACAAGTTAACAATTCTGAGAGGTCATTTATGAACATGTTAAATAATAATGGTCCTAAGATCGAACCTTGGGGTACCCCTAACGAAGGTGTATATGCAGTTGATTCAAATGTGTTATATCTAATTACCGCTCTACGTTCAGTGAGATAAGAGTGATATTGATGACTCGCAGAACCCGAATCTGCTTAATTTGGCCAGAAGGATGTTATGAGGAACTTTGTCAAAAGCCTTTGAAATAATGACATACCATGGAATTGATACAAAAATTGCGGATATTTATTTTTTTTTAAATTCAATTCAAAGTTTTTAACAAGTGTTTTCCACTCCCAGACTAAGCATGAAGTAAAATTTCGAGTTTAGAAAAGCCCCGTGAAAATTTGTCGAGGGTCGCGCAGCGACCCGAGACAAATTTTCTGGGCTTTTCTAAACTCGAAATTTTACTTCATGCGCCACGCGTAATAAACACTAAAATATTGTGAACTCTATGTATATTTAAACCTCACTTGAAATCAGTGTTTTATACGCGTGGCGCATGAAGTAAAATTTCGAGTTTAGAAAAGCCCCGTGAAAATTTGTCTCGGGTCGCTGCGCGACCCTCGTCAAATTTTCACGGGGCTTTTCTAAACTCGAAATTTTACTTCATGCTTAGTCTGGGAGTGGAAAACACTCGTTTAAAGCTATAAATTGAACTTTTTTAAAAAACAACGAATGTCGAAAAGTTTACAGCATGTTTTAAATGATCGCACGGTATTTAAATAACTTTACCGAAAAACGTGCAATTGTTGATATAATTGCATCTTTGAAATAACGTATAAGAGCTTTTTTAATGGCCGCTAACGACTTTTAGATTTATTAATGAATTAACAATAAAAACATGCAACTTCTAATTATTTTGAGTTAAATCACCACGATTTCAGCCGTGGCGATTTAACTCAAAACAACTAGAAGTTGCGTATTTTTATTTTTAATTCATTAATAAATCTAAAAGCCGTTGGCGGCCATTAAAAAAGCTCTTACACGTTGTTTCAAAGATGCACTAATACAGTCATTAAGGCAAATATTAAAGACGGCCATAAACACCGGTAACTGTTAGAATATTCACGTTTTAATGCCGCGCATCTCGCCGGTTGCTTTATTAAAACGCGCTTGTATTAACTTTCCTATATTTTAATTATAATGGTTTGCAAGTAGTGGCAGCTCGAATGTTCGAAATTCGCGGATCGATTGTCGGCTGCACATCGTAAAAATGAAATTTCGCGCCTTAACGGCGTAAATAAATTTCACGGTGCAGTGCGGCGTTTCGAAGATTTTATTATCGGCGCCGGTGTATGCTCGGAATTCTTGATTACTCCGCTCTATGGCCAATGAATTTATTGATTATATTTAAAATAATTTCACTGAAACAGAGTGTATTTCAATTAGTAAATAGGCGTTTAATTGGACTAAATTAATAACAAAAACGAATATTTACAATAATTCCATTCCAACGTAAATAAGATAATTTTAAAATATCCACTTGCATTTTTACTTCTGCGATTTTGTTTTTTAGCAAATATGCATGATTTTACATGCATATTTGCTAAAAAACAAAATCGCAGAAGTAAAAATGCAAGTGGATATTTTAAAATTATCTTATTTACGTTCTCCATGCCAACGACTGTACGATAGCGCTGAATTAGTGACGTTAAGTTCAATCCGTCAAATCACCACGTAATGCATAATTGTCACACAAATCGTTTCGGAACAATTTCCAAGGAGGAAATTATAAGTAATATAAATTTAACAGTGCCGCTAAATACCAAAAAAAGTAAATCGTCAATTTGGACCCAATTTGAACATTTTTGCAAGGAACAAAATTTTGACATAATTACGCCACAGAAAATTGACGACATCGCCAATATTTTGATGAGCTGGAGTTTCAACATGAAAAAAAAAAGGAATGGAGAGGACTACAAGGAGTATGTGGTAAAAACAATGTTCAACACGGTAGCAAAATTACTTCAGCAATTATATTTTGAAAAATTTAAAGTAACTTTTGACCCTTTTTCGCACATTGAATTTAAAAAAGCACGTGATGCTCGTGATTCAAAGCACAAGCAATTGCAAGCTGTTATTGATAAAAGAAAAGAGAGTTCGGTGGCTCTGACTAAGCTAGAGATTAATAAAATGGCATTATTATGGGACGAAAACACACCAATTGGACTCCAAAAGAAATTTTTTCATATAGTTTCCTACGAATTAGCGTGGAGAGGCGGGGAAGCAGCAACATGTAATATTACTTTCTTCAAGGAAGAAAAGCTCAATAACAATGTACAAACAGGACGAATAGAATACAACACTATTTTTTCAAAGACATCTCAGGGAGGCTCAAAAAAATGCGGTGATAGTAAATGGATCATTGAAAATAAAGAAAATAAAGATTTATGCCCTGTCAGATTGTTCAACAAAATCTTAAGTAAGAGAACCCCAAACATAAAGAGTGAGAGATTATTTTTGACGCCTAATCTAGTTTGGGACCGAGATCATTCGAGACCATGGTTTAAAAATATGCCCATAGGTGTTAATGAAATAATGAAGTGGACAAAAATATCGGCGGATAAAATTGGACTTAACATAAAAGAAAAGAAAATTACAAATCATTCACATCGCTCTAGTGCTGTGTCTAATTTATGTAAAGCAGGAGTTAGCGAACAAGAACTAATTAAAATAACAGGACACAGCACGGCCACTTCAATAAAACCATATCTGCAACTAGATCAAGAGCATCATTCAAATATCATCCAAAACTTGCGGACAGAAACTCCCTCCTTAGCTATGCAGTCAACTTCATCAGCTACGAGTTCCTCAACGGGGCAAAATGTTTTCAATAATTGTGTTTTTCATAATTGTTCATTTCCCTTAAACAAATAATTATATTAATAGTTCCTAATAATATATAATTTCAATGTCATTTTTGTAAGAAATATGTTATAAAATTATAGACCTGTTTTATAGTATTTTGAGGAAATTATGCTGTTCCCAATAAAGAGAAAAAATAATCCTCACTTTCTAATAGCGGTTTGCTGTTTAATTTAAAAGTGCGTAACTGATTAATTATTACTAATGCATTGAATATAAATTACTCTTGCGCGAAACGTTTCTACAAACTAAAAGAAATTTAATAGGACATTGGCAACGCTGCAAGAGCGGATGACAGATTTTAGAATAACAATACACCTTTGTCATGGAATTATCTTATCAAATACCACTCGAGGTTTGGTTTTGGGAGGATATTTTTTCATTTAATTACTCGTGCGTGGTTTTCCAATTTTACTCGAGAAAACTTGTATAGACAAAAACACTCGAGCTTCGCTCTCGTGTTTTTGTCATCCAAGTCTTCTCTCGTTAAAATTGCTAGGCAACCACGCACTCGTTTAAATAAAAAAATGTCCGGCCAAAACCAACCTCATGTGGTATTACATACGAATATTGCTGAGAATTTGAAAAGTTCTTAGCAATTAAAACTATTGAAGTTTTTCATAAAATTCCAAGGTTTACTTAAATTTGCAAGATTTTCCTTAATTTTCAAAAGTCATACGCGCAATTTGGTTTTGAGGCCTCTAAATATATTTGTTCAAAATATTGAAAATCTCATACATTTTATAAATCGAGGAAACTTTTAAAAATATTAATAGTTTGTTAAAATTTAGGAAATTCACATGAACTGCTAAGACGTCAAAATTTGAATTTTACTTGAGATCAGTGTTTTATACGCGTGGCGCATGAAGTAAAATTTCGAGTTGAGAAAAGCCCGAATTTGGATTTGGACGCTGGCGCGTCCAAATCCAAATTCGTGGGGCTTTTCTCAACTCGAAATTTTACTTCATGCTTAGTCTGGGAGTGGAAGACACTCGTTCGAGAATTGTCAATATCTTATTTTCTTTGTTTCTATTTTGTAAAAAAAAATTAATATTAAGAAAAATTGTAAAAATTGTAGAAAAGCCCCGCGTAGACCTGACCCTCGACATATTTTCACCGGGCTTTTCTAAACTCGAAATTTTACTTCATGCTTAGTCTGGGAGTGGACGACACTCGTTCGATAATTGTCAATATCTTATTTTATTTGTTTCTATTTTGTAGAAAAAAGGTAATATTAAGAATATAAGAAGGTAATATAAAGAAATAAATCTGTATCAGATAATTTTTTATCTCAGAAGAAGTAGAAAATGTTAATATCTTTTCTACGCCTGACACAAACAATACGCTTAAAGTTTATTACCAAAACGAAAAAAACTATCCATCATCATCTCTTCAGTTAAATCGAACACCTGACATAAAAATCACGGAGGTCCTTAATGCATTACAAACTCTTAAAGATAACTATTGCCCTGGCCCCGATGGTCTGCCTGCTTCCCTATTAAAAAAATGTGCATTCGCGCTTAGTAGACCAATATGGTTACTTTTTAAATTGTCACTATCTAGTGGTTGTTTTCCATCATGCGGGAAATTAACAAACATAATTCCAATATATAAGAATGGCGATAACAAACTTGTTCAAAATTATCGCCCTATATCCATAATTGAAACAATCCCAAAAATTTTCGAAAAATTGATGACGGATTTCTTAACTAATTCATTGCAATCTTCAATCTCTCACAAACAACATGGGTTTCGAGTGGGGGTATCTACGGAATCTAATTTATTGTTATATGATTCTTACATTGTCAACGCCTTGGAACGCGGTTTTCAAGTTGATTCCATCTATACCGACTTCTCCAAGGCGTTTGACTCTGTTGATCATACGTTATTACTCAACAAGCTTCATTATGTTGGCATTACTGATATTCTTTTACGTTGGATAGAGTCCTACTTAACAGATAGGTTGCAAGTGATTAAAATTGGGCAAATATCATCAAGACCCCTAAAGGTTACTTCTGGTGTTCCTCAGGGATCACACCTGGGTCCCTTGTTCTTTAATATATTTATAAACGACGCTACAAGATGTTTTCAGAATGCCAATTGTTTACTTTTCGCTGATGATATGAAAATTTATATGCGGATTGAATCGACTCTTGATGCAACGAACCTGCAAAAGGAACTTGATCACTTTTATAGCTGGTGTAACGATAACAGATTAACGCTAAACATCAAAAAGTGTAATATCATTACTTTTTCACGAAGTACAAGGTCGGTCAGTACAAATTATGTTTTCAACGATGTAGCAATAAATCGTGTTGATAGAATAAGGAATTTAGGTGTCACTGTGGATTCAAGGTGGTCATTTGCACACCATATTTCAAATATTGTCACGAAAGCCTATCAGATGCAGGGTTTTGTAAAGCGCAACAGTAAGAACTTTACAAATAGTAGAAGGCTGGTAACACTATATAATTCGTTAGTGCGACCCCACTTGGAATATTGTTCAACGGTATGGTCTCCACACACTGAATGCGACATTAAAATTGAGCAAGTTCAAAAGAAATATATAAGGTACCTTGCCTATAAATTTAGTACCGATCAGCCCTACTTGGATCTTTTGACGACTTTTGGCCTTCGCAGCCTTAAACAAAGGCATGTAGAAGCTGACATTAAGTTAGTATTCAAACTACTTAATGGATATTTGGATTGCCCTGATCTGTTGGAATTGGTTGGTATACGGGTTCCACCGCGCTCTCTTCGGTCTGGCATAACATTTCATATCGGCTACAGGCGCACGGATCATGTGAAATATTCCGCTTCTGTTCGCGTTTTGCGTCACGCAAATATTTTAAATTTTGACTTTTTTAATGGGTCTTTTTCATTATTAAAGCACCTCTTAAAAGATTTGTAACTTTTCTTGCTTAGTTTTAAGTCTAGTGTTTGTACATATTTGTTTTTTTTTTGTATATTGTATTTTTAATGTAAATGGCAAGCCGTTGAAATAAATAAAAAAAAAAACTAAGTGATTTACGGGCATCAGTATCTCTGGCGGAATTTGATATCTTTATTTTTACTGAATCTTGGTTAAGTGCTGATATTTCCGATGCTGAACTGGGATTCAACGGCTATAACATCTTTCGCTGTGACAGGGACCCTTTATACTGGGAAATCGCGCAGAGGAGGAGTACTGATTGCAGTTTCTAGAAAATTTACTTCTCATTTCGTGCGCAGTGTTGCCAACTTACAAGAAGAAATATACGTTTCCATCACCGCACAAGGATATATCTAAGCGCAACTCTAACTGGAATTCTAAATTTGTTTATAATTTTTCACGTGCTGATTACAGTTCTATAGCCAATAACATTTTAAATACCTCTTGGGACAGTTTGTTTCTAAATAATGATATAAATACTAATGTACATTTATTTTATACTGAGTTATATTCGATTATCGATTTATATACTCCTAGAACATTAGAAAAACTATTTACCTGTGGGAAGCATCAGTTTCCGAAGTTGTTTAGCTTGGAACTTATTGAACTTATTTTCCTTAAGAAAACTCACCACCTAAATTTTAAGCGTTCAGGCTTGGAATCAGACTATGACATTTTTAAAGAAACCCGTTCACGGTGTAAAGAATTGTCCAAGATTTGCTATAGGAACCATGTTCAATCTGTTGAGGAATCTGCTTCGTAACCCCAAACTTTTCTGGAATCATGTGAACCTAAATCGATCAAGCTCGACTATTCCTGGTACTTTTGAACACGATGGCGTTCTAGTAAATAATATACAGCATATTGTAAAGTTGTTTGCTAATCATTTTGGTTCAGTTTATAATACACCCCTACACAATGATACTTTGCCTTTGTCTGTAATATATTCTTACAATCACATTAATTATAGCAAAGGTGATAAAATAAAAATTACAGATGTCCTAAACGGACTAGCCAATTTAAAAGATTCATACTGTACGGGCCCTGATGGTTTACCACCAATTTTGTTAAAACAATGTTCTTTTTCCCTTAGTCGTCCTCTATGGATACTTTACAACCAATCCCTAGTTTCAGGCTGTTTTCCTTCTCTTTGGAAGAGTGCCATAGTTACACCAATTTTTAAAAGCGGTAAAAAGAACGTTGTTTTAAACTATTGCCCACTCTCTCTTCTATCGCTTATTCCAAAAATGTTTGAAAAATTAATCATTACACCCCTATCTGAATGTGAATCTAGTGTCCTATCCGATAAGCAGCATGGTTTTAGAAGTGGGTGTTCAACTTCCACCAACTTACTGACCTATAGTAATTATATTGTTACAGCCTTAGAAGCGGGATTTGAAGTAGACTCAATATATACCGATTACTTTAAGGCTTTTGACACAGTTGATCATAGCATCCTTCTTTCGAAACTTAAGCTTATAGGAATCGGAGGATCCATGTTAGATTGGATACAGTCTTACTTATCCGGAAGGTCACAGGCTGTGAGGATTGGTAGTGTTATATCGTCTGAGATACTTGTAACTTCAGCGGTTCCCCAGGGATCACACATTGGACCTCTTTTATTTAATATTTTTATAAATGATATGGTTGATTGTTTCCATAATTCCCAGTGCTTGCTATTTGCAGACGATATAAAATTATTTTTACGAATCGCGGATGATAGATCTTCTGGGTTGTTACAGGAAGACTTAAATAGATTTTCAGTTTGGTGTACTGACAACCGTATGAATCTCAACCTCAAAAAATGCAATGTTATAACTTTTACTAAAAAAAAGGCCTCGACAATGAGAAGTTACTATATTTCTAACGTCCTTTAAATTCGCGTTTCAGTCATTAAAGACTTGGGTGTATTATTGTCTCACAACTGGAACTTTAGCAACCATCTACGCAATATAACTGCTAAGGCATACCGTGTTCTGGGTTTTTTAAAACGTAACAGCAGAGATTTCTCAAACATTCCTTGTATGTATCCCTTGTCCGCCCCCACCTTGAGTACTGTTGCACTATTTGGAATCTTTATAGCAAATCGGACGTAAAAATGGTTGAGAGGGTCCAAGTTAAATTCACAAAATGTATCTCCTACAAGTTCGGGGTTGTCGGCTCCTACAATGACGTCCTACAATCTTTAAATATCCATTCGTTAGAGCAGAGACGAAGGAATGCAGACGTAATGCTAGGATACAATTTAATAAATGGGGCGATTGATTGCCCCTATTTACTTAGCCAACTTAAAATCAATGTGCCAGCTAGAAGTTTGCGTTCCTTCGATCTGTTCCATGTACCATATTGTAGGACGGACTATGGTAAAAATGTTGGTATATCCAGAATCGCCAATAATTGTAACGCCATCAATACCGACTTTGGTGCAATTAGCAGGAATGCTTTGAAGAACATCTTCAGACAGACCTCTTTTAAGCAGGCGGGTGAAAATGAGCGGAATCAAGAAAAAAACATAACACAATTTTTAACTATTTTTTTACTTTTTATTACCGTAAAAAATATTTTTTTACTGATTTCCAGTAAAAAGATATGACGATTCCGCTAGCTTGAATTCAAGTCAGCGGGTGATTCCTAAATAATTGATTTAATCTAAGCAAATAAGCTATAGAAACAATCACTGAATTAGAGGTTTCCGACAGGGTAAATAGTGTACATATTTTAATCTGTTGTTTGTACCTAAATGTGTTGTTTGTTTTTTACTCTTTTATGCACCTTTATTTATTATGTATTTGTACTTATATTTCATTTATTTTTTTTTTAGTTTTATAATTTTATTGTACTTAAATAGACATCCGTTAATAAATAAATAAATAAATAAATAAATAAATAAATAAACATTGTAAAAATTGTAGAAAAGCTCCGCGTAGACCCGACCTGAGACAAATTTTTATGGGGCTTTTCTAAACTCGAAAGTTTACTTCATGCGCCACGCGTATAAAACTCTGATTTAAACTGAAGGTAGAAACGCACTGAATACCAATCCAACTTCGATATTTTTCAAAATTGGATGTTATCTTTCCTATCCATGCTGCAAACCTTCAGACATTCGTTGTTTTCTTGTAAAAAAATGTTAAACCCCTGTAGTCCTTTGGTTTCCGAAGACCATGATTGGTCCTTCGAGCTGTAGCCTTTATAAAATGGTAATAAACTTAGTAATCCTTAAATTTTAAACTTCTAAGAACGAGAGTTGCCCACTCCCAGACTAAGCATGAAGTAAAATTTCGAGTTTAGAAAAGCCCCGCGTAGAAAATTTGTCGAGGGTCGCGCAGCGACCCGAGACAAATTTTCACGGGGCTTTTCTAAACTCGAAATTTTACTTCATGCGCCACGCGTATAAAACACTGATTTAAACTGAAGGTAGAAACGCACTGAATACCAACCCAACTTCGATATTTTTCAAAATTGGATGTTATCTTTCCTATCCACGCTGCAAACCTTCAGACATTCGTTGTTTTCTTGTAAAAAAATGTTAAACCCCTGTAGTCCTTTGGTTTCCGAAGACCATGATTGGTCCTTCGAGCTGTAGCCTTTATAAAATGGTAATAAACTTAGTAATCCTTAAATTTTAAACTTCTAAGAACGAGAGTTGTCCACTCCCAGACTAAGCATGAAGTAAAATTTCGAGTTTAGAAAAGCCCCGCGTAGAAAATTTATCGAGGGTCGTGCAGCGACCCTCGACAAATTTTCACGGGGCTTTTCTAAACTCGAAATTTTACTTCATGCGCCACGCGTATAAAACACTGATTTAAACTGAAGGTAGAAACGCACTGAATACCAACCCAACTTCGATATTTTTCAAAATTGGATGTTATCTTTCCTATCCATGCTGCAAACCTTCAGACATTCGTTGTTTTCTTGTAAAAAAATGTTAAACCCCTGTAGTCCTTTGGTTTCCGAAGACCATGATTGGTCCTTCGAGCTGTAGCCTTTATAAAATGGTAATAAACTTAGTAATACTTAAATTTTAAACTTCTAAGAACGAGAGTTGTCCACTCCCAGACTAAGCATGAAGTAAAATTTCGAGTTTAGAAAAGCCCCGCGTAGAAAATTTGTCGAGGGTCGCGCAGCGACCCTCGACAAATTTTCACGGGGCTTTTCTAAACTCGAAATTTTACTTCATGCGCCACGCGTATAAAACATCGAAATATTATTAGTATTATTTTGTAAAAGGTGAATATTTATAATTTCTTAACCGGCATTAAACTATTCTTGGCAATATTATCAATTTTAGGTGAAGGCCTTTAAAAACTAATTAACAGCATTAAATAATTGTAAATATTGGTTACGCCTATGTATACAATTTATAATTCAGTTCGAAACATTATTCCATATATAGATTTCTAGAAAATTCGCGAATCGCCCAGAACTCCTATTTCTAGGACAGTGGAAATTTATGGGCAAAATAAAGATTTTATTGTAGAAAATATGTATCTGTATTTTTGGGGTAAACATGTTTAGTGGGCCTGATCTATTCCGTTGGTATTACGCAGACATCGTAAAAATGGCCGCAACTTCTTCTACCGTTTATCCCGGCGGATAATGCGATTGTTTTACATCCGTGAACGCCACGTTTTAGTTTCGCTGTAAAACACGAATGTTGACGTTTCATACAATCATCAATTTCTTCCTTTTGTCTGTCTGGAAATACCACATTAAATTTTCTTTACAACTATGTATGAAATATAATCAAGTAATAGTGTTCATTATAATATTAAAACTCTCATAAATCACTATTACATTCCAACTGATATATTGTTATTCATCTTGATCAGAAAGAATTAAATTTGTCCTATTTTATTTCTTGGTGAAACATATCACTGATTTCTCTCATTTTTGGAATTATTATTATATTTATTTATAGCATGTATTTGTTATTCAGTTTAAGAGATAAAATACTCTATAACTATTATATAATCTAAGTCACTCAATAGGTAAAATTAACAAAAATCGAGACTATTTTTTTCTACTTTTGGCCGACAATTAAAGATTAGGGCCCAATGTGCGCCACCCTCATCCCTTTGGCCCATCTCTTAATTTAGGTTTTTTTTTTCTCGTATTTCACTCACACCGTTTTTGTATTATAATCCACCGGTCTATATATACTGCCTTTCAAAAAAATCAGAACACCAAGTATTTATTGCACGATTTTAATAAAATTTACACAATTTGATCATGTAAACGAACTGTATCGATGATCAAAAAATCAAGTTGAAAAACAAAAAAACAAATGAATAAATATGAATAATGTGTTGGGCCTCCACGATTTCCCAAACACTCATTAACACGTCGAGGCATGCTAGAAATCAGGCTGTCAATATCGACTTGGGGTATTTCATTCCAAACTTCGATAATTTGACCTCTAAGTTCCATTAGTGTTAGCGGGGCGCAGTAAGTTACTTATTCTAACACCTATCATATCCCAAACATGTTCTATTGGCGATAGATCTGGAGAACGAGATGGCCAAGGTAACAAATTGATTTCGGCACTATCAAAAAACTGTCTTGTAATGGCCGCTGTGTGAGGTCGAGCATTATCTTGCTGAAAAATGGGGTTCTGCAAGCCATTTACATAGGGCACTAACACTGGCCGTAAAATGTTGTCAATATACCGAATCGCGTTAAGACTTGCTTCTAAAAAAACTAGAGGAGATCGACTACCATATGCTATCGCCCCCCAAACCATAACTCCCTGTGTAAGAGCCGTATGTCTTTCAACAGCAAATTGTAAAATTCTGCGTTCACCGCGTCGACGTCTCACTCTTCTGCGACCATCATGAGCCCATAAACAGAACCGAGACTCATCGCTGAAGATAATGTTATTCCATTCATGGGTCCAATGTTGTCTTTCCCTGCACCAATCAAGTCTTGCTCTGCGATGCTGCGGAGTAAGGACACAATTGTGGACGGTAGGATCTTATACCAAAACTGCGGATTCTTCTGTAAACAGTAGCCATGGATACTCTTTGGCCATTTAGAGCCAACCAGTCATTTCCCAATGCCCGCGACGTTGTAAATCTGTCCCTTAAAGTTGTAAGACGAAGAGCTCGATCTTCACGCTCAGTGGTGGTTCTTGGACGTCCTGATCCAAGTCTACGTCGATTCTCCCCAGCTTCGGACCATCTAGACCAGCAGCGTACGATCACCGATACACTACGGCCTACCCTTTCAGCAATAGCACGAACCGAAAAACCCGCTTCTCGCATTCCAATAATGCGACCCCTTTCAAATTCACTTAGATGATGATATTGTGCACGCCGACGAACACGGGGCATCTTTTTATGTTTTACAAACTGAAACGTCAAACTACTCAGAGGCTACTTGGATATTAGAAGCAATTACATTAAAAAATCAGCAGCTCTTCATAATGGTGAAATCAAGGAAAAATACCATTAAATAGTAACCAAAACAATTGATTTTTTGATCATCGATGCAGTTCATTTACATGATCAATTCTGTAAATTTCATTAAAATCTTCCAATAAATACTTTGTGTTCTGATTTTTTTGAAAGGCAGTATATATATTTAGTTTTAAATTTAGTGTAGCGACCATTGGTAATGGTCACATTGTGTCTCTTTAGTAATTCAAATAAATGTGTGAAAAAAGGTTATTAGTGCTTTATAAAAACCTTTTTTCACACTTTTATTTGAATTACCAAGTGGACACAAAATGACCATTATCAATGGATTAACAAAAAATTTTAAACTGAATATATGTAGACCTGTGGATTATAATACAAAAACGGTGGGAGTGAAATACGAGAAAAAAACGTAAATTAAGAGATGGGCGCACATTGGGCCCTAATCTTTGATTCTCGGCCAAAAGTAGAAAAAAATTGTTTCGATTTTTGTTAATTCAACATTTTACTTAGATTGTATGATAGTTATGAAGTATTTTATCACTTAAAGTGAATAACAAATACATGCTCTTAACTCAATAGATAATTCCAAAAGTGAGAGAAATGAGTGATAGTCGAAACGCTGCACAGTGGTGCCAAAGCCCGGAATATTGAAAAAACCATATACTTTTCGAATAAACCGTTCTAAACAATTTTATTTGTGTTTTTGGATCGTAGGTTTTAAGTTCTACTGCTAACATTTACTTAGACATTCTAAGTAAATGTTAACGGTAGAACTTAGTCTTTTAGTAAACAGAAGAAATATGATTTTTGGGGAAATCAGAAGTTGTAACATATTTGTTGGACATTAAAAATGATTTTATTTATAACTTGTTATATAGTTTATATCTAAAAAGAAGAAGTTACATTTCAAGATATTCATATAAATAAATAACGAAATAAAAATTCATAATTTTAAAAGTGGATCTGGGCAGGTGGTGGCCGAGCGGTAACGTCGCCGGGCTGTTCGCTCGGCGAGCCACAAGTTCGGGTTCGATTCCCGTGCACGGGGAGACTTTATTTGAAAAATAATGTCTCGTCGTGACCCTGGGTATGGTATGAATGTGTGTGATTGTCCGAATGAATAGTTAAATAATACAAATTGTAATAAATTAATTGATACAAAATAAACATTGATGATGGCTATTGGGCAAGTTCCCAAGGCCAGGCAAAAGCCAAAGGCAAATAAAAAAAAAGTGGATCTAATATAAACGAGCCTTTATTTTGTACAAAACGTAGGCAATGAAGAAACATCTACATTTCTATAAATTGTTTTTACATAATATCCTCTATTTAAAATATGTTTCTAAATTGTTTTAACTATGCATCGCAGGGGAAAGCATACTTTTCAAAAAAATTATGTTTGATTCTGTAAGCCGATTTCAGTTTTCGATAAAAATTTGGGGGAAATCTTTTTTGTATTTTAAACGATATTTCATCTACTGTTTCTTTTTCTAAAAGCCAATACTGTTCGGCTAAAAAGTTTTCTATTGAACTCTTGGGATGGAAGAATTCGCATAGCACTGAATATGAAAATTCGTACGTGGGCATTGGGAGTGGAAAACTTGTTCATAAACTCAAAAACTTGCACAAACTCACTTTTGTTCTCTGGCTATTTGCTTTGGCAGTTCACTCACGACACAATTCACACTTTTAATAGATAAAAGCTGTACACATTATGTAATACATAAGAATGATACGTGACGTTTACAAAATTTTTTTTTTTATTATTATTTGCAAAACACTTAGTTGTATTTTACTATAATTACAATCTGATCACAAATGGATCAATGAGTAATATTTAGCTAACTTAATTTACTAAAGGTTTAATACTAAGGGTTTACTCATTAGTATCCCTTAGATTTTAATAACTTAATTACACTAATTAATGTGTACACTAGCACTATGCTCTGCTTTTGCACTAACACAATATTAAACTAACTCGAACGGTTTAGTCCGCTGTAGTCTTCTGGTCAAATTCGTGTTATCGAGGAGCTGGATGGCTTCGATGTTGACGTGTTGAAGAAGTCGCTGTTCATGACTCTTGGCAAATTTGTGTATTGTCTCATTAACAGTATCCATTTCCAAGTCTTTGTGGGGGTCACTGTTTCGGAAATACCAAGGAGCATTGACAATACTCCTCAGTACTTTATTTTGGTATCGCTGGATTATTTCTATATTGCTCTTTTTGGCACAACCCCACAGCTGGATGCCATATGTCCATACGGGCTTAAGAATTTGTTTATACAGCAGTAATTTATTGTAGATTGACAGGGTGGAGTTCCGACCAAGCAGCCAATACATTTTTCGAAATTTGATGTCCAGTTCTTCTTTTTTCTTTTTGACATGAGCTCTGCAGCATAGCTTAGCGTCCAGTGTAAAACCCAAATATTTTGCTGTATCAGCATATGGTACCTGGATATCATTCATACTAACAGGGATATGTAGATTTCTTTTATTTGTGAAATTGACGTGGGCCGATTTAGTCTCATTCAATTTGATTCGCCATTGCTTAGTCCAGATGTTAATTTTATTTATCGAGGTTTGCAGATTACAAAACTTGTTATCAAAAAATAACGCCTGCTAATTTTTACTTAAAAACGTCATTTAAAATAATATATAAAATTACGAAAATGTTATTCGTTAAAATGCAAATAATGTCTTAATAAATAAGACAACTTAAGACAATAAATATCCATTGAAACAACAACTTCCCGTGTAAATACAAATACAAATACAAGTAATTGTTTTAATGGATATTTATTGTTTTAGGTTGTCTTATTTATTAAGACATTGTTTGCATTTTCACGAATAACATTTTCGTAATTTTATATATTATGTTTAAAATCTACAAACTATAAGAAGCGTAAGCTTATTTTATCAAATTTGAAATAAAAACACTTGGTTTGTTTCACTAACGTTTTACTTATTATTCCGACTAGTTTCGGCTTCTAGCCATTATCAAGGAATGTGATAATCCTTGATAATGGCTAGAAGCCGAAACTAGTCGGAATAATAAGTAAAACGTTAGTGAAACAAACCAAGTGTTATTATTTCAAATTTTATTTTAATTATGTTTCACCAAGTGATTAATGAGAACATTGTGAAAGATATTATTTTATCAAATTCAAATAGTTTTGAATTTGAATTATTCTTGTCATTTAAAATGTTTTATAGATAAAAAACCCTCCCTAACAAGAAATGAAGGTGAGAAACCGTAGCTTTTCCCTACCTTTTTTGTATTGCCTAGAAATAAACAAATTCTTTTATATTGAACTTCTCCTAATATAGCGTCTAGTAAACCCGCATAAACAGATTTTTCTTAGACATTTTTTAGCGAATGGATACCTAAGATTATGCACAACAAAAATATATACAACACATTACCTAAAATCATCATGTAGAATTACAGGAACATTTTGAAAATTTATGTTAAAGTCTTGTTAATTTGAAAGTGTTCAGTAGCGTGTCAAATAAAGGGGTCATTTCTAGTTTGTGCAATTTATGTTATTTCTATGATTTATGTTATTCAATTTATGTTATTTCTATAATTACTATATATACACGCACAATTACGTCGATTAGCTGTTATATTTGATTTTTATATATATATTTTTTTTAATTAATTATATTACGTTGTAATTTTATGTACAAATGGTGTTTACCGTAAATAAATTTACTTTACTTTACTTTACTTTACTATACTGAGCTTATAAAAATGTATTTGAACAATAAAATTTACAAGCATTATTTTAGATATTACAAACTACAAATGACGTGAAACAGCTTCTTGAAAAACAACTTTCATAATTTAGGGTTTTTTCCACCTCGGCACCACTGTGCGCCGTTACCACCCAAATAAAGCGTCGAGTTGGAAAGCGTATATTTTTTACATTTTTAACCAACTTTAATTTTGAAAAAGGCAGTTAATTCTCAGAAGTAACTACTTTTATAATATCGATAATTAAATAAAAGTCACTTGGTTTGTTTCACTACTATTTTTTATTCTCTTCGACTAGTTTCGACTTATCGTCATTCTCAAGGAGTATTACTCCTTGAGAATGACGATAAGTCGAAACTAGTCGGAGAGAATAAAAAATAGTAGTGAAACAAACCAAGTGACTTTTATTTAATTATCAATATTGTAAACATGTTTCATCAAGTGATTAATGAGAACCAAATTGAAGATATTTATAATATCTATTAATATTTCACTTTAACAGTAATATTTACTCATGAAATGGAATTAATTTTTGTATTGTTTTGCTTCGCTTTCTAAATCAAGTTCATTCAAAATAGTGCAAAAGTAAAAAATTAAATTGAGTTCTACCGAGTTATTTCGTCTTGACATTTGTAATATATTTCTCCAATATATGTGTCTTGTGCCATTTTGTTTTTAGTGTTAGGCACATTTTTCTTGTATATTTTTAATATGTATTTCTTGTATATTTTCAATATGTATTTATAAATGTATTTTGGAAATGGAGATTCCGTTAATAAAGTGAAATTAAAATTCAAATTGAAATGCCTGCCATACTGTTTTTTTTTTACAGGGTGTTTTGTCTGCAGCTTAAGCTATAATTCAACAACTGCCCCTTAATCTGATAATTTTTCGGTATATAATTTTTATTATGTAGTACGTTTATTATGCATAATATTTTTATTAAAGATTCGTATCTGATGTCATGCACAATATAAACTTGTCCTACGTGATTTTTACAAGATACGTTATAGCTCACATATTTTACTGTAACAATAAAGGTAACTACTAACTACACCGTAAAAGCAATAATTTATAATCTTGGCACAATTCTTTAGTAGCCACATAAAAATGTGTCTCTACATCCCTTTGTTATAACACTATAATTTCTTTAATAAAAAATGTTTAAAAAAATATATTAAAATTGTAAATTCTATTTGATAATTGAATCGATATTTCTTTTTGAGTTTCCTGAAGAGTATAATCATAAATAATTAACACTGTTGTATCCTTTCTTCACATCTAACCATTAGAAAATAAAGTGTGAAGAAAGGATACAACAGTGTTAATTATTTATGATAATTGAATAAAAGTCACTTGGTTTATTTATTTAATTATCAATATTGTAAACTATTAATGATTTCGATAGCTAACGCCATCTAATGCTTCATAGTGGCATCGTCAGTGACACGAATGCACAAAGTGCATATACAGGTCACTGTTTCGTCCACGAGCGAGCAGAACTCTGTTTGTGAATCAATATTGTAAACATGTTTCATCAAATGATTAATAAGAACCAAATTGAAGATATTGTAAATTCTACGTGTATGCAGAAATTAACAAGTTCGAAATATTAACCAATTTCAGTATTTTATGATAGACTGCGCATCAAAGATACATATAGCAGAGCTGGGACGAATCCTCGTTAAAAGGATTCGAATCATGAATCCGAATCACCTAATATGATTCGAATCACGAATACTCGAATAAAGGATTCGTAAGAGATAAATATGATTCGAATCCAAGATTCGAATCCTGTTTTTTAAATCACGAATACAAATCCTTCAAGGATAAATTTGATTTTATTAATATTTTGTCAATCATTTATATATAAATATCGTTTCCAGTTGTTTTAACAAAAATATTTAAAACCTAATTATTTATTATTAACACTAAACATCGTTGATAACAGACTAAAAAAATATATTAAAATTGTAAATTCTATTTGATAATTGAATCGATATTTGTTTTTGAGTTTCGTGAAGAGTATAATCATAAATAATTAACACTGTTGTTTCCTTTCTTCACATCTAACCATTAGAAAATAAAGTGTGAAGAAAGGATACAACAGTGTTAATTATTTATGATAATTGAATAAAAGTCACTTGGTTTATTTATTTAATTATCAATATTGTAAACATGTTTCATCAAGTGATTAATAAGAACCAAATTGAAGATATTGTAAATTCTACGTGTATGTAGAAATTAACAAGTTCGAAATATTAACCAATTTCAGTATTTTATGATAGACTGCGCATCAAAGATACATATAGCAGAGCTGGGACGAATCCTCGTAAAAAGGATTCGAATCACGAATCCGAATCACCTAATATGATTCGAATCACGAATACTCGAATAAAGGATTCGTAAGAGATAAATATGATTCGAATCAAAGATTCGAATCCTGTTTTTTGAATCACGAATACAAATCCTTCAAGGATAAATTTGATTTTATTATTTTTTTTTCAATCATTTATATATAAATATCGTTTCCAGTTGTTTTAACAAAAATATTTAAAACCTAACTATTTATTATTAACACTGAACATCGTTGATAACAGACTAAACATCTGATTCCCTGTTACTCTGATTAAAAATATATTTGTGTGTTTCTGAACTTCACTTCAAATCAGTGTGTTGTATGCGTGGCGCATGAAGTAAAATTTCGAGTTTAGAAAAGCCCGAAAATTTGTCGAGGGTCGCTACGCGACCCTCGACAAATTTTCACGGGGCTTTTCTAAACTCGAAATTTTACTTCATGCTTAGTCTGGGAGTGGAAAACACTCGCTTAAAGCTTCAAATTAAACTCTATTATAAAATCGACGAATGCCTGAAAACAATTTAACAAAATGGAGGTTTCCCACAGAAGAAAGTTGTATTAAAAGGCCAGAGAAAAAATCTTGAATCAGGGAAATGTCGGAAAAATTTAAACTTTGTGGCTACCATGTCAGTTTTACTTCAAATAATATTATACATAATTTTATAAACTAGATTATTATCTTTAAAAATATTTTTAGTCATTTAATGTTCTTATCAAATTATTCGGTTTTTCTGAAATTTCACATTTACCACAACAAACCACAAACCTTGCAAGTCTTAAAAGCCAACATTGAAGAAGAAATCACCAATTTGGGGCCAGATGTTTTACGAACAACAATGCAAAATGTTGTAAAACGAGCACAATCAACATCAACTCAGGAGATAGTCATTTGACCGATATAATTTTTTTAACTTTATATTATCAATTTTACACCTTTAAATTAACTTTTAGTCAAAACATTCCCCATTTTTTACTTTCCCCCGTATGTAATACAAAGGGAAAGTATTGTTTTCGTGAACATTTTCGAATCAAAAATTTTAGCGGAAATATCCGTTTTGAGGTCCCCTGAGTCGAATAAGACCATTTTTGAAAAATGTCTGTCTGTCTGTCTGTCTGTCTGTCTGTCCGTCTGTCTGTCTGTCTGTGTGTCTGTGTGTGTGTGTCTGTGTGCGCTGTACCGCAAAAACCGCTAAAGATATCGAGATGAAACTTGAAACTTAAGCTTTTTGTTACAATCGGAAGAACTGAAAAGCTTTTGGTGAAAATCGGAAAACCGGAAGTGGTACTTTACTCTTAGCGTTTTTCAGTTTTTTCAGATTTTTTCAATAAATGTTCATCAAACAAAAAATTCTTTCAAATAAAAGTTGTAGATAATAACAAAATAAAGATGTATTGTTCACTTACTTTTTGTCATAGCACTCTTACTTTTTGAGAAATTTCAAAAGTTGTGTGTTTTATCTAGTTATTGGTGTGTGACAGTGTATGTGTCGATACAATTGAAAAATGTTTCAAATAAAAGTTGTAGGAAATGAAAAACTAAAGATTTTTTGTGGATTCACTTTTTGTCATAGCACTCTTAGTTTTTGAGATATTTAATAAATAGTGTTTTTTATCTAGTCATTGATTTGTGTCAGTGTGTGTGTTGATACAATTGGAAAATGTTTCAAATAAAAGTTGTAGGTAATAAAATATTAAAGATTTTTTGTATCTTCACTTTTTGTCATAGCACTCTTAGTTTTTGAGATATTCAATAAATAGTGTTTTTTATCTAGTCATTGGTTTGTGTCAGTATGTGTTGATCCAATTGAAAAATGTTTCAAATAAAAGTTGTAGTCATCAAAAAGTTGAAGACATTTTGAAAATAATAATGCTACAAATATTTTAAAAGTGATTTAATACGCAATTTACGGGGAAAGTACTATGATGGACACATCGCCATTTTTTCATTTCTAATAAAATGGCAGCCAATTAATATTATATTATTATATATTATATTTATTGATATAATCTTTCATTATTTTATTATGTTGTACTGTTCTATATACACTTTATTATTTTATATATATTGACATTATCCGTTTACTATTTTAACATGTTGTACTGTCCTATATACACTTATTACTTTATATTTATTGATATTATTCATTTATTATTTTAAGATGTTGTACTGTTTTACATACACCTTCTATTTTATTTTATTGATATTATCGCATTGTAAGTGATTATCCTTAAATGTGTAATTTTTAACATGAACCATGACCTGTATACACTAAAATGTAATAGCACGAAATAAAGTATTATTATTATTATTATTATTAATAATATGACATCACATTTGCCTTATATTGCACGAGACAAAAAGTTTATGTCTTAAGAAATGTTAATTTTTATTTTTTAACATAGATTTACTATCCTTGTTTACATACGAAGTAAAATATAGAGTTTAGAAAATTTTGAAAATTTGGTTAGTTGCGTAGCGAAACGGATAAAACATTGAAATATTGTGAAATTGAAAATATACTGGTTAGTTTTTCTAACGTCACATGAAATTCCTCGCGTGGCGTGAAAAGTCAATGTAATTAAACTAACAAGGTCGAATCGGTTTTAAATTAGGACAACCTTATACACTAACCACCTTGATTGGAAGTCCTTACGTGGCGTCAACAATCAAAGTAATTAAACAATACAAGGTCGGTTTGGTTTAAATCAAGGCAAACTTACTTACACACCTTGGTTGATGTCGTCACGCGTGGAAATCCGTACGTGACGTCAAAACCAAGATCATTACTGTGCAAGGTTGTCTCGAGTTAAGCCGAGCCGACCTTATCACGCGCGGAAATCCTCACATGACGTCAAAATTTTAATAATAATACTTTATTTACGCTAACTGCAATTACAAGATAGATTAAAAGTAGATATATTTACACAATATAAAACAAATTACAATACTATAGATAAATTAATAATAAATAAGGTCATTCAATATGTCTTAGCTGGGCCTTGAACGTTGAAAAGGGAATCCCAACCACCTCGAGTGACGAACCCGCGCTGTTAACGTTTCTGGCGATCCGCGTCATGGAACCATGCATGCGATAATTAGTCCTGTGGTGATTCACGTACAAGAAGTTCTTGCATCTCAACTCACGACTTGGTACATTAATATTGACTAAATTTAAAAGATGTTCCGAGTCAATTCGCCCATTCAGTAATTTGAATGTAAATGTAAGGTCCATTCTCTTCCTCCGAGTATTCAGCGAAGGGAGGCCTACGTATGCAATGGATTGCTGGGGTGTAAGGTATATTCCCGAAGTACTGAGTTTAAATGCAAGAACTTTAGTAAATTTGTTTTGTACCGATTCTAATCTATCTATATGGGTTTTGTATACAGGTGACCATATAAGGCAGCAGTATTCAAGATGTGATCTTACCAACGAGTTGTATAAAATAACTAGGGCACGTATGTTGCTAAAATCACTCGTACTCCGCTTAACGAACCCTAGCATTTTATTGGCCTTATTTATAGTGTGGTCAATATGAAAGTTATAAGTCAGCTTAGGATCTAATATTAAACCGAGGTCCCTTATGTAATTCACCCTACTAAGTGAAATACCGTTTAAATTATAGATGTAATTAATGGGTGTTTTACTGCGTGAGAAAGGCATAAACTGACATTTATTAATATTAAGTTTCATGTTGTTAGACAAGTGTGAATTAAAGACAAATTATTCTGGATAATAGAACAATCATCTGCTTCACTGATTTTCAAAAATATCTTTAGATCGTCTGCATATAGCAAATGCGGGCAGGTAAGTTCTTCAGATAAGTCGTTGATAAAGATGGTAAATAGTAGTAAAATCAAAGTCATTACTGTATAAGGTCGACTCGGTTTAAACTGAGACAGTCTTGTATAAGGTTGTCTTCATTTAAACGAGTGTTTTTCATTCCCAGACTAAGCATGAAATAAAATTTCGAGTTTAGAAAAGCCCCACGTAGAAAATTTGTCGAGGGTCGCGCAGCGACCCGAGACAAATTTTCACGGGGCTTTTCTAAACTCGAAATTTTACTTCATGCGCCACGCGTATAAAACAGTGATTTAACGAAAAATTTAAAAACACACTAAAGACATTTTTCATGTTAATCCTTACTTTGTAAGTACTCGAATCCTTTTCTAAATATTCGTTTCCTTTTATAAATATTCGAATCATTTTATAAGGATTCGAATCCTTTTATATGGATTCAAATCACCCACATTTGGATTCAAATACGAATCCTCTTAAAAAAAATGTAACGAATCCGGATCACGAATCCAGTTGAGCTTAAGTATTCGAATACCTGTTTTAAATTCTCTAAAAGGATTCGAATACTGAATGATTCGAATCCTGCCCAGCTCTGACATAGTAAACAAAACGCATATACAAATATCTACATTAATTTATAACCCTTATAATTTCTAACGAATAAAAAAAACGGTCAGATCTTTTCCACTACACGTGTGGCCCTTATACTAGTATTTAATAGCTTATTGCAGTCGTATGAATAAGACATGATGGTAATTATTTTCCCGCTCTGCATATAAATGTCCCATAAATCCTCACCTTTTTCGCGTCGCGTAGGGTCGGAACTCCTTGCAGCAGTTGCACCGCGAAGGGCGGCTTTTGACCAATAGCGGCAAAGGGCGGGGTTTTATATCAAAAATTATAACGTATCCCGTTATTTTGTGCATCGTAAAGCTGTTATTATTATTAAGTCGACGAATCCTCGGGAAGAGGGAAATGATGTACGGAATGTGCAAGGATTCTAGATGCTTAGCTATTGATGTCTATTGGTGGTGGTGTTGCATTTATTAATATAACCACTCCCTTTATTTCCTTTAGTGCAAATATGTAATATAATTTGTAAACAATTCTTTTTTATTCTTTCAAAAATGTTCACATAAACAATACTTTCCCTTTGTATTACATACAGGGGTATGTAATATCGTATGTTTAATAAAATAACAGCTCCAGAGTGCCATGGAAAATATTGTATTAAATAAAAGAATTGAGTCTCCTTTCTTCACAAGATTTATGTTGGACAAACTCAACGCAATTCGCAGACCAAGTTTAAAGAACATACCTTACACATCATAAACTTTAATGCAGATAAATCAGCGGTAGCTCACCACGCCATCGAATCAGGTCACAAATTTTCAATAGATAAAATTAAATTATTAAAATTCTCCAGTAATTACCGGCTTAATACCTTGGAGGCAATAGAAATGAAAAAAAGTGGAAAACCGGCTATTAAACTTTGATTTAAGCCCATTAGTAAATCCATTCTTAAAAATGGCATTAAGCCGAAACTAGTTGAAAATAAAACATTTGGATTGATTGAGTTACTTGAAGATAATTATACTTTGATTAAAAAACACTTAGAACCTTTCTTCAATACTTTATTTTGTAACCAAAAGTACATTTCGGACACGAAGTGTCCATTATCAATGGTTTGATACTAATACTATATTATTATATTATATTAGTATCAAACCATTGATAATGGACACTTCGTGTCCGAAATGTACATTTGGTTACAAAATAAAGTATTGAAGAAAGGTTCTAAGTGTTTTTTAATCAAAGAAAATAAAACAATTTATTAGTAAAACAAACCAAGTGAATTTCAATCAAATACCTATATATTAATAGAAATGTTTTACCAAGTGATCAATGAGAAACAAGTTAACGATATAGTAAATCCTTTTCTAGAACTGATCCCAGCGCTCTAATCCCAGTCACCCGAAACAGTGTAATTATAATCCGCCCTTTACCTACCTGTACCGCTTCCCCACTAATCACGAATCTGTATCCACGTGGTATAAATTAAGTTTCCGTTTGTTTTTGAAAATAGTTAAGCATTGATAATGGTCCCATCGTGACCGAAATGTACATTTGCGATTTTTAAATAAATCTTGTGAAGAAAGGAGACTCAATTCTTTTATTTAATAACTTAGTTCACCTTCACGTAACTCAACAATAATTAAGTAGAAAATATTGCAGGTTGGCAACTCTGAAATTATACATTATAATTATTATGTCAGACGTTTTATATGTCAATTCCTAAAGCGTGTAGCCAACTTAAATTTTAAAAAAGAAATGGCACTCTAGAGGTTTTTTTTTATTGAACATACTATACAAAGGGAAAGTATTGTTTATGTGAACATTTTTGAATAACACTCAGGGATTAGTAACAGGCACGTCTACCAGTGAGTAGGCTTTCTTATTTTAAGTGATCAATTTATTGCAATCAATCTTGCTGAGGTTCATTTCAATAAATTGATTACCTGAAATAAGTCTTATTAATTAAGACATTGTTTGCATATTCACGAATAATTTTTTCGTAATTTTATATATTATGAAATATGAAAGCCTACTCACTGGTCGACGTCTCTGTTACTAATCCCCGAGTGCTTCGATGAGGTACGACCGTTACTTCCACCTGAGTTCTTTTAAATATACATAATGTATACTCTGTAAATGGTCAGGCGTTTGTCAATTTTATAGAATCGTTCAATTTGAAGTATCGAACACGAGTTTCTACTCCCAGATTAGGCATGAAGTAAAATTTCGAGTTGCGGAAAGCCTGAAAATTTCCAAATCCAAATTAATTAACCCAGTAAGCGCCATTGATGCATACATGCAACATTATTAATTTTTTGTTAATCAAATTACTAAATAAGTTAATTTGATATATATTATTTTATCTGACTTGAAAATGTATGAAGAAATTTATCAATATTTTGTTATTTAAATATTTCGATTATTACTCATTAAAAAAAAAAAAATAATGTGAGTGTATTTCTAACTTTACAATATGTCAGTGTTTTATGCGCGTGGCGCATGAAGTAAAATTTCGAGTTTAGAAAAGCCTTAAAATTTGGTTTGGCCGCTCCGCTTCGCGGAGCGACCAAACCAAATTTTAAGGCTTTTCTAAACTCGAAATTTTACTTCATGCTTAGTCTGGGAGTGGAATCACTCGTTCTAAACTTCATACTGCTCGTTTTTATATAAAATCGACGAATGCCTGCAATTTTGCAGCATATACATCAATTATTTATTTATTAAACCCATCAACGGCCGAGCAACAATAGAGATAACACTAAAAGTTTATTTTAGGTAAAATTCTGCACTTCTTTTTATGATATCTATGTATGACTTATTGTATTACATACTGTGCATTTTTCTTTTAAATATTTTTTCTTTTAAAATGTATATTTAAAAGAAAAATGCACAGTATGTAATACAATAAGTCATACATAGATATCATAAAAAGAAGTGCAGAATTTTACCTAAAATCAACTTTTAGTGTTATCTCTATTGTTGCTCGGCCGTTGATGGGTTTAATAAATAAATAATTGATTTGTATGCTGATTCATAATTTTATTATAAAACCTACATACTTACACGAAATTTCAAGATATTCGTTGAGAAATTTGAACGTGCCTCTTCAACACCGAGGGGGAATTAATATAAAATGTGTCGTATAAAATAATACAGCGATAAAAATAGGATTCAACAAGCAGGCGACCACACCACCGATCTTTTATATTTTATAACTCGACACATACCTTATTCATACCTCTTCGTGCAGACTTTATACGCCCCACTTGACGAAATTGTAAAATATATTTATGCCCTCTTTTATGTATTATGTAATACCTCCGCCGTTCAAAGCTGTATTGAATTTACACCGCACTTCGACAAGAAAAGAATGAGCGCGAAGGGAACTGCATATAACGAAAAATTGTTATGGTGTTCAATACATTATACTTTGGTTGTAATACAAGGGTCGTAAAATCCATGCAGTGTACGTTAGTTAGACTAAATTAGACTTTAGTGGAGATCAAATGTCTATAACAATTTTTGAAGAATATTTGTACTCATGATATTTGCGATAATGACGACTGAAGGACATCTCCGTATTGACACAATAACTGAGGGCATTAAATACCATGACCCTTATTAGGACCCGATCAAAACATCCACACAGTCTCTCTGAAGAATGCCTAAAAATGAAATTTTAAAGAGCAAAGATTTATTGTAGAAAATAAATATATTTGTTTAAGCAAAGTGAGCTTTGGAAACACAACCAATACGATTGTTTTTAAAGAAAATATACTCAATGACATTAGAAGCGTAACAATTTCAACCTTGTGCCTTTTATATTTATTGTGAAAAAAAAAATATTTTACTTTTTCTTTTTTGATAAAACTATTTATATGAGCTGTTTAGTACAGTAGTTTTTAGTTTTCGTGTTTCCGTTGAGTGTGTTAAGCTTAAATAAAATGCCTCGAGTCCGAAGACGTCCACAATATCACCATTTGAGTGATTTGAGCGATTTTGACCGGGGTCGAGTTGTTGCTTATCGAGATGTCGGTATGTCCTATCGCGAAATTGCCCGCCGTATTGATTCCACTGCAGCAACTGTAATACGTGTGTATCAGGTATGGACAGAAGAAGGTAGAGGAGCAAGAAGAAGACCAATTGGTCAACCAAGGTGTACCACAGAACGTCAAGATCGGCGCTTAAGACAAATAGCCCTGCGAGACCGTTTCGCTACTACGCGTCAAATCGGTGATCAATGGATTGGAGAAGAAGGTAGGCCCGTTAGTATGCGAACCTTATATCGCCGCATTCAATCCTTTCGGCTTCTTTCATACCGTCCAAGATTAGTGCTTCCTTTAACAGCGAGACACTGTCGCCAAAGGTTGGACTGGTGCAGAGAACAGAGAACGGCAGCATTGGGAGGCAGAATGGCACGATGTCGTATTCAGCGATGAATCACGATTTTGTCTAGGCACGCATGATGGCCGTAGAAGGGTACGACGCTACCGTGGAGAACGACCTGATCTTAGGTTTGCTATTGAGAGGCATGTACACAGGACTGCTGGAGTAATGGTTTGGGGGGCTATTGCTTATGGTAGTCGATCACCTCTTGTATTCATTCGAGGCAGTATGACAGCTGCGCGTTATGTTGAAGACGTCATACGACCGACTTTGTTGCCTTATTTAGATGGCCGCCCAGACGTACTTTTTCAACAAGATAACGCACGTCCCCATATTGCTCGTCGAACTATGAACTTTCTTAATGAAGCTGGTGTTAATGTTTTTCTACCATTCGCCGGATTTAAATCCCATTGAACATGTGTGGGATATCATGGGAAGAAGAATATTCTCTTTGCACCATCCTCCACAGACTCTAGCACAGTTGATCGATGAAGTTCAAGTTGCTTGGAACGAGATGCCTCAAGAAGACATCGACCATCTCATTTTGTCGATGCCCAGACGTCTACAGGAGTGTATACAGCAAAGGGGTCGCCAAACACATTATTCATTTTTTTTAGATTGTTTTTTAATAACATTTCTTGAAAATGTAATTATTTTATTCTTCATGTAAGACTATCATACTGGCAAATCAAGTTAAAATAATAACTCCTTCTGGGTGTTACGCTTCTAATGTCATTGAGTATATTTACAATTCGCGAAACATTAACCACACTATTTATTTAATGTAAATTGCATATTTTGATGGAGAAACTGCAAATATTACAGGTATTTACATTTCTAAAAGTTAGTACATACGAATAAGTACTTTAATTTTTACCTAAACAAAATTATCAAAATTATGCCAAACAAGTAGATAGAAGACCAGCATTACGGCTGGCAAAAATAGTCTGGATGTTTTAATAGGGTCTTCCCTTATTTACACCACAAATGACTAGTGAAGCTATTGATAGTAGAATATTGAAATAAAAAGAGACTGTATTTGGAAAATATCTTCGTGATCAGAGAAAATGTAATTGAACTTTTTATAACTATATAGTCCAGTTCACGAAAGGTGTCCTGTGACGTTTCAGTTCAAATTAAAATTACTATACGGCCATTCCATAAAAAAGTGCAAATTTTTGAGGGTACATCAGATATTTTAGTGAATTTCACATATATTATAAAGGCTATCAAAACATGGCTTCTGATTATTACTAGAGGTTAAAGGAATTATTGTGTCAAAAGTTATAACAATATAACCTTTTAGTATACTTTTAATTTGAACTCAAAAATATCGTAAACCGTTACCCACACAAAAAAGTTATTCTATACTTTTTTGTGCTTTAATGTTTAAAGTTTTAAAGTTTAAAACGAATAAACTTTATTTAGATAGATTTTTTTTAATAAATAAAACATATCTCAAAAAATAATTAAATACTCATCTTTTAATTTTCTTTAAAAAGATATATAAAAAAACATTTAGTAAATAACACACTTGGTTAAGATTTCACTGTTTATTGATTGACACTGCAACAATTGTTTCGCCACACAGTGGCTTCATCAGGCAGATGAATAATGCATTATTCATCTGCCTGATGAAGCCACTGTGTGGCGAAACAATTGTTGCAGTGTCAATCAATAAACAGTGAAATCTTAACCAAGTGTGTTATTTACTAAAAGTTTTTGATATGGAATTTCACCAAGTAACAGCCTCAACTATTAAATTTTTTAAAAAGATATATGTTATACTCTGATCATTCCTAAGATTTTTTCCGTTTTCAAAAGTATGGGCACTTTAAAACTTTTTGAGATATGATTTTTTTTAACCGAACACTGCATTGACATGAGGCGCTCTATGTTTAGTATAAGCACATTTCATATACTAGATCCTGGGTCTCCAAACTTTCCAGCCTTAGGGCCATACTAATTACTCCAGTAAGTTCCGAGGGCCAAAACCATAACAATAAGCCTTTAAAATTAGAATACTTCAGTAAACTAAATTTAATTTGCTATAAAAAATATGAGTTTTCAAGTATGCTAGCTCTCCGCGGGCCGGACAAAATCTGTCCGCGGGCCGGATGTGGCCCTTGGGCCGTAGTTTGGAGACCCCTGTACTAGATGGATCAAAAAGTTTGGAATAAGTGAAACAAGAAAATATATTTCTGGTCAAATTCGGTTTTATTCCTTTTAAGTAGATACAGCTAGTCCAACGATTTTCTAACTTTTTTTATCCCGCCCAAAAATTAGTTCTTCGGAATCTCTCCAAAATTGGCCTCAGTTTCAGTTATGAGTTCCTCATTTGAGTAAAATCTCTTACCGGTGAGCCATCTCTTTAGGTTTGGAAACAGGTAAAAGTCAGGTCTGGCGAATACTGTGGTTGAGAAACCAGTTCAAACCCGATTTCGTGCAATTTTGCTTGCGCAAGTAAGGATGAATGAGCATGCGCATTGTCATGATGATCGACAATTTTTTCTTTTTCAAATACGGCCGTTTTTCTGCGATATGAGTTTTCAAACGATCCAATAATGATGAATAATATGCGCCAGTTATGCTTTTACCTTTTTAAAAATAGTCGATTAATATTTTTCCATGCGCATCCCAAAATAGGGAGCGTATAATCTTTCCGGTTCATTGTTGCGTTTTTGGACGCATCGAAGCACTTTCACCCGGAGAAACCCATTGTTTTGACTGTTGCATGAACTCTGGTGTGTAGAAATGAATCCATGTTTATTAATCGGCACAAAACTCCGTTAGATTTCGTGTAAGAATTGCTAAATTCTTCTGGGAAGTCATAACACGGATTCGTTTTTGGTCCACTATGAACAAACGCCCTGATGGGTGGGCTTCATACCCAAAATATCATGTATGATTCTGGACACACTGCCACACGACATCTTTGTGGTCTCAGCTAGCTCCCTTAATTTCACTTTCTGGTCGTTCAACATAATATCATGGATTTTTTCCACATTTACTGGTGTTCTGACGTCTTTTAGGCGTCCAGATCGTTCAGAGCCATTAGTGCTTGTACGGCCACAACAAAAGTAAAAAAAAAACACTTTTGAATCATCTTCATCGACGGTGCAGATTCCGGACAATACTGATCTAGCTTGGCTTTGGTCTCGGTTATCATTTTCTTGCGTAAATAATAGTGTTAAATCAGAACACGAAACTCTGATTATTTTTATTTTTTTAAAAAACAAAGAGGTTATCTGCTTCTCACTGCTATAACTTGTAAATGCGTAAACATAAATGGCTAACATTTTGAAAGACGTCTAATGAAGAATGAAGCTTGTTGTGGATGGTTCACATTAGTGCCATCTTGCCATTTCTTAGGATTATTCCAAACGTTTTGATTCACCTAGTATATCCAGTTAGCCAGTCTCTATATAAAATTTGGTAAGCCAGTTTGGATGCTGCATCAAGACGCGAGACCGGTGATAGGTGTATATAGTCGTCTGTCTTACTCTTACCCCAATCATGACAACAGTCTCTCCTTTTCTACTCGATTTCCAGAGGAAGCGGGGGTTGGAGGAAACTAGCTGCAGGTGGATTGACTGCATGGTAAGATAAAGGATGGTTTACACTAAGTTGGCTGACCAGACACTAGCATCCAGGGTGGCCGGGGTTGTCCTCAAGGAGGAGTTCTCTTACTCCTGCTGTGGAACCTGGTCATTAATGGACTGCTAGTGGAGCTCAACAACAAAGGATATTCTTTCCAAGGATACGCAGATGACCTACTTATTTTCGTTGAGGACAAATTTAACAACACAATCAGAGAGCGCATGAAACGCGCACTGAACGTGGTGAATAAATGATGTACAAGAAGAGGATTTAAGGTCTCACCCTCTAAGGCCACCCTTGTACTATTTACACGCAGGAGGAAACTGGAGGGCCTAGGACCTCTCTTTCTAAATGGTGTTAACCTAAAAATATCGGGTGAGGTGAAGTTCCTAGGAGTAATCTTTCACTCCAAGCTCACTAGGACCTCGCACATCTTAAAAATCAAACGTAAAGCAGAAATTACCCTTGCGTCAATTAGACGAACGTACGACAAACAATGGGGGCTCAGACCAGGGATGGTATACTGGCTGTGTACCAGAGTGGTCAGACCCGCAATCATGTATGCTGCTTTGGTGTGGTGGCCTAAAGTCACGCAACACACAACCATACAAACCCTCAGTAAGATTCAAAGGCTTGCTTGTGTCAGCATAACGGGGGCTATGAGAACCACGCCCACTGCAGCCATGGAGACGCTCCTAGACCTCACACCACTTCATATTCTGATAGTGGGAGAGGCAAGATTGGCACTCTACAGGCTGCAGCTATCATCAGTCAACATAAGAGTCGACACACCACACAGAAGACTCTTGACAGATATAGGGGGACCTCTCTTGCAGATGAGGTCGGACCATATAAATCTTGAAAACGCACTCTTTAAAGTCACTATTCCAGACCGCAACGAATGGAACGACTTTAAGGAAGACATTCACAAACATAGCATGATCTGGTATACGGATGGTTTTAAATCAGACACAGGTACTGGGTCAGGAATCTACAATGAAAACATAAAGATAGGCTATGTCCACTCGCTGGGCTGCCTGGCATCAGTCTTTCAAGTCGAAATATTTTTAATTATAGAATGTGCGAGAACCAACATAAAGAAGGACTGTCGTGGCAGGCAAATCTATATTATGTCTGATAGCCTGGCCAGTTTGGATGAAGTCTTTTGGCTCTTTAGAGTGCAAAGAGCCAAAAGACTTCATCCAAACTGGTGTTGGACTGCTTCGACACACTGAATCACCTGGCGAGATAGAACCAGATCACACTTGTCTGGACGCCGGGTCTTTCAGGTATCGAGGGAAATGAAAAAGAGCTAGCATGGCAGGGAGCTACTATATCTTTTATGTGACCTAAACCTGTCTTGGGCATCACAAAAAGTCGAGTCGCTTATAAGTCAGAAAGTGGATTCGCAACAAATACAAGGAATACTGGATAAACAGACTAGGCCTTAAGCACAGTAAGGCCATTATAAATGGACCTAACTCTAACCAAGCTGCAGAACTACTGACACTAAATAGGGCATAGCTTAAAACAACTATAGGACTACTAACAGGGTATATGAATGTTAAAGAGCACCTAAGGGAAATCGGTCTATACAACGGCGACACCAGTTGTCGGCTCTGTGATACGGCACCGGAAACAACAATGCACATTCTGTGTAGCTGCAATACGCTGGAAAACAAAAGACAGCTCAAATTTGGAAACAATCAAAGGTATCAACTGATTTCCACACGCAACCCCTGAAGGACCTGCACAAGCTAGTTTGGAATAATTGCGTGAGTAAGACAATATGGGGCAATATGGGGCATCCGGATCCGCAAGGAAGACGGCCCCCACAGGAAGAAGAAAAAAAAAGTTATACCATAGAGTTCAAATCTGTAATCAAAGAAGTGTCCTATGATGATTACAGATTTGAAATCTGTGGTATAAGTTTTTTTTCTTCTTCCTGTGGGGGCCGTCTTTCTTGCGGATCCGGATGCTCGTGAATTCTACCCTACATACCTATACGCTGTGTATGTATAGGTATGTAGGGTAGAATTCACGAGCATCCGGATCGTGATCGATAGTTTACCTTTAATGATACTCAGATTATTTTTGTAAAGGGGAATTGTATGCACAAAAATCTAGTATACTAATAAGGAAGCAATAAAATGAAATGTTCCTTCGTATAATTTTCAATTACAACCTATTTCAAGCTGGTCATGATCTAAGATAATTTATTCGTATTTTCAAGTGGCGTTGACTTTTATTATCCTGACACATCGTAACAGTTTAATGATATCATTAAGTCGTCACCTATCACGAAATATATTTTTTTCTACAGACATCTAAATCTATTTATACCTGAATACATATACAAGAAACTCTTGAACAGATTTAGAAATAAAGTACATTGGTTTTAAACCTAAATATTGTTACAGAATTCATGAAATTATCTTTATCTACTTTAGATAATTCGTTGTTTTCTTAAAAAAAAGTCAATTTGAAGTTTAAACGAGTGTTTTCCACTCCCAGGCTAAGTATGAAGTAAAATTTCGAGTTTAGAAAAGCCTGAAAATTTGGTTTAGTCGCGTAGCGCGAAGCGCGGAGCGGCCAAACCAAATTTTCAGGCTTTTCTAAACTCGAAATTTTACTTCATGCGCCACGCGTATAAAACACTGATTTCAAGCGAAGTTAACTTGTTCACAATATTTCAGTGCTTTCAGTGTTTAATACGCGTGGCGCATGAAGTAAAATTTCGAGTTTAGAAAAGCCTGAAAATTTGGTTTGGCCGCTCCGCGCTTCGCGCTATGCGACCAAACCAAATTTTCAAATTATCTTTATCTACTTTAGATAAATCGTTGTTTTCCTCAAAAAGTCAATTTGAAGTTTAAACGAGTGTTTTCCACTCCCAGGCTAAGCATGAAGTAAAATTTCGAGTTTAGAAAAGCCTGAAAATTTGGTTTGGTCGCGTAGCGCGAAGCGCGGAGCGGCCAAACCAAATTATCAGGCTTTTCTAAACTCGAAATTTTACTTCATGCGCCACGCGTATAAGACACTGATTTCAAGCGAAGTTTACTCGTTCACAATATTTCAGTGTTTTGAGTATTTAAAACGCGTGGCGCATGAAGTAAAATTTCGAGTTTAGAAAAGCCTGAAAATTTGGTTTGGTCGCGTAGCGCGAAGCTTTTTTACTTTTTTTAACAACTTAATTCTGTGACTACAGTTTTGACTATCTAGTAGTCATTCTCAAACCAACAGTTTTTATTTGAGAGTGACTACTAGGTAGTCAAAACTATAGTCACAGAATTGAATGCAATATACAGTGGTTAAACAAAGTAAAAACAGCATTTTTTATGGATTTCCTAAATTTTCGCTAATTTTCAAAATGTTGACGATTTCTAAGTTTATTGCGAAAAGTTACATTTTCGTAAGATTTTTATAAATAATGAACATCTTAAAAAAAACATTGAATCTATGAATTTCACAAGAACTTACCGAATATTTTTAAAATCAATGGAAATTCAGGAAACCGACAGAATTTTGAAAATTCGCGAATACCGTTAATTTTTAAAATGTTAACAATTTCTAAATTCATTGCGAAAAGTTCCATTTCCGTATAATTTTTATAAATAATGAAAATCTTAGACAAAAATCACTGAATCTATGAATTTCACGAAAACTGACCAAAGATTTTTTTAAATCAACGGAGATTCAGGAAAGCCGACAGAATTTTGAACATTCGCGAATAGCGTTAATTTTCAAAATGTTAGCTATTTCCAAATTCATTGCCAAAAGTTTCATTTTCGAAAGTTTTTTATAAATAATGAATATCTTGAAAAAATCACTGAATCTTTGAAATTCACGAACATTTTTAAAATCAACGGAAATTCAGGAAATCGACAGAATTTTGAAAATTCGCGAATACCGTTGATTTTTAAAATGTTAACAATTTCTAAATTCATTGCGAAAAGTTCCATTTCCGTATAATTTTTATAAATAATGAAAATCTTAAACAAAAATCACCGAACCTATGAATTTCACGAAAACCGACCAAAGATTTTTTAAATCAACGGAGGTTCAGGAAAACCGACAGAATTTTGAAAATTCGCGAATAGCGTTAATTTTCAAAATGTTAGCTATTTTCAAATTCATTGCCAAAAGTTTAATTTTCAAAAGTTTTTTTATAAATAATGAACATCTTGAAAAAATCACTGAATCTTTGAAATTCACGAACATTTTTAAAATCAACGGAAATTCAGGCAAACCGACAGAATTTTGAAAATTTGCGAAGAGCAATAATTTTCAAAATGTTGACGATTTCCAAATTAATTGCAAAAATTTTAATTTTCGTAAGATTTTCATAAATAATGAACATCTTAAAAAAAATGGTGATGTGTCCATCATAGTACTTTCCCCCGTAAATTGCGTATTAAATCACATTTACAATATTTGTAGCATTATTATTTTCAAACTGTCTTCAACTTTTTGATAACTACAACTTTTATTTGAAACATTTTTCAATTGGATCAACACATACTGACACAAACCAATGACTAGATAAAAAAACACTATTTATTGAATATCTCAAAAACTAAGAGTGCTATGACAAAAAGTGAAGATACAAAAAATCTTTAATATTTTATTACCTACAACTTTTATTTAAAACATTTTCCAATTGTATCAACACACACACTGACACAAATCAATGACTAGATAAAAAACACTATTTATTAAATATCTCAAAAACTAAGAGTGCTATGACAAAAGGTAAGTGAACAATACATCTTCATTTTGTTATTATCTACAACTTTTATTTGAAAGAATTTTTTGTTTGATGAACATTTATTGAAAAAATCTGAAAAAACTGAAAAACGCTAAGAGTAAAGTACCACTTCCGGTTTTCCGATTTTCACCAAAAGCTTTTCAGTTCTTCCGATTGTAACAAAAAGCTTAAGTTTCAAGTTTTATCTCGATATCTTTAGCGGTTTTTGCGGTACAGCGCACACAGACACACACACAGACAGACAGACAGACAGACATTTTTCAAAAATGATCTTATTCGACTCAGGGGACCTCAAAACGGATATTTCCGCTAAAATTTTTGATTCGAAAATTTTCACGAAAACAATACTTTCCCTTTGTATTACATACGGGGGAAAGTAAAAATCACTGAATCTTTGAATTGCACGAAAACCGATATTTAAAATCAATGAAAGTTCAGGGAAACAGCAGAATTTTGAAAAATCGCAAAAGGCATTGATTTTTAAAATGTTGACGATATTCAATTTCATTGCGAAAATTCCCATTTTCGTAAGATTTTTCTAAATAATAAACATCTTGAAAAAATAACTGAATCTTTGAATTTCACGAAAACCGATCGAAAATTTTTGAAATCAACGGAAATTCAGGATAACCATCAGAATTTTGAATATTCGCGAATAGCGAATAGTTAAGTCTTGAAAATTTATTTATGAAATGTGTAACATTTTTTAAAAATTACGAAAATCTAAAAAAATCGTTATTTTTGATAATTAACGAAAATCTAGGAGGTTTCTGAAAATCATTTAACAATTTAAGAGTTAACGGAAATTTTCGAAACTTTACGAAACACATTAAGATTTTGAAAGTTAAAGAAATTCACAAAAAAACCGTAAATTTTCAAAAATTATGATTTTTTTCAAGATTTTCATTAATTAAAAGGAATGTCATAGATTCTTCAATTCGTGAATTTAGTAAAATAATTGTTAATTGAACATTTTGATACCTTTCATGGAAATCTACAAAATTTATAAAGTATCAACATTTTTAGAATTAACGTTTAATCCAGAAAATTCAAGAAAACTGTAAAAATTGTGAAAACTACGAAAATCTAAAAAAATTCAAAATCGTACAACATTTTCAAACAATTGAAAATCTCACAAATTTTATAAATCGAGAACAATTTTGAATCATTAAAAGTGTAATGAAAATATATTAAACTCACAAAAAAGCTAAGATGTCAAAATTTTAATTTTACTTGAAAATCTCGAAATATTGAAAATCTTAGGAAAAACTCGAAATATTGAAAATCTTAGAAAAAAAAAAAATTATTAAAAAAAATCTTAAGATAATATCGAAATGTTGAAGATCTGGTGAAAAGTTTATGAATTGACCAAAATCTCGAAATACCGAAAATCCGACGAACATTTGAATTTTAATTGAGATCAGTGTTTTATACGCGTAGCGCATGAAGTAAAATTTCGAGTTGAGAAAAGCCCGAATTTGGATTTGGACGCGCAGCGTCCAAATCCAAATTCTCGGGGCTTTTCTTAACTCGAAATTTTACTTCATGTTTAGTCTGGGAGTGGAAGACACTCGTTCGATAATTTTTAAGATCTTATTTTCTTTGTTTCTGTTTTGTAAAAAAAGAAAACAAATTAAATTTCTTAAGAATTTTTAAAAAATTATGATTTTTTCTATTTAACAATAAAATGACCAATTTTTACAATCGATGGACATTTACGAAAAATGTCTACATTTTCAAAAGTGACGAGAATCTTGAGATTTCATAAAAAAAAGGTCGAGAATTTTAAAATTAACAAAAATGTTGGATTTAGTGAATATCCAACACTTTTGTTTATTTTTAAATTCTCGTTTTTCATGAAATCTGAAGATTTTTTAAATTTAACGAAAATTTCATTAATATTTTTCAAATTATCTTTATCTACTTTAGATAATTCGTTGTTTTCCTCAAAAAGTCAATTTGAAATTTAAACGAGTGTTTTCCACTCCCAGGCTAAGCATGAAGTAAAATTTCGAGTTTAGAAAAGCCTGAAAATTTGGTTTGGTCGCGTAGCGCGAAGCGCGGAGCGGCCGAACCAAATTTTCAGGCTTTTCTAAACTCGAAATTTTACTTCATGCGCCACGCGTATAAGACACTGATTTCAAGCGATGTTTACTCGTTCACAATATTTCAGTGCTTTCAGTGTTTAATACGCGTGGCGCATGAAGTAAAATTTCGAGTTTAGAAAAGCCTGAAAATTTGGTTTGGTCGCGTAGCGCGAAGCGCGGAGCGGCCGAACCAAATTTTCAGGCTTTTCTAAACTCGAAATTTTACTTCATGCGCCACGCGTACAAGACACTGATTTCAAGCGAAGTTTACCCGTTCACAATATTTCAGTGCTTTCATTGTTTAATACGCGTGGCGCATAAAGTAAAATTTCGAGTTTAGAAAAGCCTGAAAATTTGGTTTGGCCGCTCCGCGCTTCGCGCTACGCGACCAAACCAAATTTTCAGGCTTTTCTAAACTCGAAATTTTACTTCATGCTTAGTCTGGGAGTGGAAAACACTTGTTTTAAGATTCAAAATGAACTCTGTCAAAAAAAGCGTATGCATATGTATACCAAGTAAAAAATTCTCTGTATGTATACTTAAAAGAAAAATTCCCTGTAGTTACAAATTAATTTGATGACTATTTGCTAAATCTACTGAATAAAACGAGACAGAAAACTTCGTAATATGTCTGCTATGGTTTTTGGATGTAACGTGCGGAAACGTATGTTTCGGTATGGAGCATTAAAATTTTGAGGTTAAACGTCGCATTTTGACAATGTTTTCGTAAAACTAAATCTGCAAAAATCCAGAAAATGTTAGTTGAATCGAAGAACATTTTCGTTTGAGTTTACACAATATCAACATAAATGCATTATTTAGTTCTGTAAATACCTGAACTATTTAGTAGATGTGAAAATTGGAATTATTATTAAACATAGCATTAACATTTTAAGGTTAAACGTCACATTTTGACAATGTCTTCGTAAAACTAAATCTGCAAATACCCAGCTACAAATAATTTTAATTAATGTGCACAATCGTTTTAAAACGATTGTGCATATTAATTAAAATGATTTGTGGCTGGGTTTTTGCAGATTTAATTTTACGAAGACATTGTCAAAATGTGACGTTTAACCTTAAAATTTTAATGCTGCATACCGAAAGATACGCTTTCGCACGTTCCATCTAAAAACCATAGCAGACATATTATGAAGTTTTCTCTCTCGTTTCACACACGTAATCTGATGACATCAAACTATTTTCGTATTACATGTATTGGTGCAGAAAGCACTACAAATCAAGGAAACCATGGGACACCTCTCGTGAAACGTACCCTATTAACGTATAAGGTACGTTTCACGAGAGGTGTCCCATGGTTTTAACATTTCGCGTACGGAATCGGGAGGATTGTGTTTTTTGTATATAAGTTACCTGACGCCAATACAACAGACTCCTTTCACTATAAACAATAGGACTTATTATCTATTTATCCATTTATATATTATTCTGCTTATTTTGCTTAAATGTTATCTATTGCTTATTTCCCTATTTTATCTTATTATATTATATTTTATTATTGTAAAGTTAGTTATGAATTAGAGACCAAACCGTGAACACGGGTGTTAAGAAATAAATTCCTTTTTAAAAAATCGGTTTGTATACAGCGTGTAAACGAACTACTGTACAGGCTCTCTACCACATAAGGGGCAGCGTTTAAATAAACAATACCTGCATTTGAAATTACCATACCTTTAGTAGATAGATTATTTTTTAATAATTATTTGTGAGAATTATTAAAAAATAATTCATAATAATAGGCCACATGTTTGTGGTATCTGGTATACGCGCACATTGCGTATTTTAAGAGAGATTCCACGTAGACTGGTAGTTTTTAAACGATTTGGATATCGAATTACACCATCCAGAGAAAAGTGGGTCAGATTGTGAAGAATTATGTCTATGTTGTTATTGTGATTTTTTTAATATGTGACCCAGTTTCATCTAGTAATTCTAGACAGTGTGTGTGTGTGTGTGTAGTGCGTGCTAAGTGATTTATACGTCTCGCAGTAGTAACAGTAAATAAACAATACCACAAATGGGTGACCTAGTTTCATCTAGTCATTCGAGACAGCGTGCGTGCGAAGTGATTTATGCGCCTCGTAGTAATAAAAGTAAATAAAAAATACAACAACTTACGCATCCACGAAAAATATCATGAACACAGGTAACCAGAAGTTCTCAAAAAGTAAAAAATGCATGAAAAATTATGAAAAATCCAATATTTTTTTTCCGATTTTATTTTTGCTGCAATTGGTGTCAAAATATTTTGTGTATACGCCCTTAAGAGGATATACATTAGTTCGATTACACGCTGTATGAGTAAAGTTAATTTATATTTATTCTAGTTAGAGATTTATATTTTTATCTTAATACAATTCTTGCGATATAAAGAATAGCTTAATGCGCATTAATAAAAAGTGTAATGATATAAGAAGCTTTAATCTAAAAGTAGTGTGAGTAAAAGCGGGGATCGTCCATAAAGCAAGGGAATGAATAAAATTAAGATTGATATTCCTTCGTCGTGATGTAAAGGGTGGGCATAAAAATAGCGCACAAGAAACACAAAGCAGTCGACGTGTGTTAGTGTCTGGGTCGGGAGAAAACGGGATGGGATGGGATGGGATAGTAAGCAAAGGCTCTAAAACCTGGATACTTGGTATGGTCGTTAAAACAAGAAATTGCATTTTGCGAGCATATACACAGCACTGGGCCATAAAAACTATTCTATACTCCTGAATAGGTGTTAAGCTACCACTTCTGATCTTTTGAATGCATTTATTTCCTGCACCGAAAAGAATAGGAGTAGGTAATAAATGGAGTTGTAAAAAGACCTTTTAACAAATTATGCCCCCTCGTTCTCATTCCCTCAATCCGCCTTTGAGACTTTTACGATTAAAATTCCGTGTGAGCTTCTATTAGGCGAAAAGTTACACCGTAAATTCCCCGCCCAGTCATATTACATAAATATATAAATTCGGTTTTACGGTTTCGCGTCGCGGAACTCGACTGCTGTCGATAAAAAGGGCTGAGGACATTTTTAACAACTTTGCTGAATTACACAATAAATATATTCAATTTTAACAGTTCGCGCATAAAACGATTCCGTTTACGAATAATAAATAAAAATTTTATCGGCTGCGCCAACAAAATCACTTTATTTGTGCCATCATCGGGGAAACTAAGTGCTCGAAACTATTTTGCATTTTATTGCGTTCAAGATACGTTAAGACAAATATTACATTATATTTTTACCCAGTTTTATATTTTTAAGTACACAAAAGCAGGGCTTCGAACCGGAACTGAAATGTAACCGAAAACCGGTAAATATCGTTATTTTTGTCGAAACGAAAAACGTTGAAAAAAAAAAAAACGTTTTTTCCATTTCAATTAAAACAAACAGTTTTTTTTTCAGCAAAACGTGTTATTTTCATCGAAACAGCGTTATTTTTATCCAGTTTTATATTTTTAAGAACACAAAAGCAGGACTTTAAACCGGAACTGAACCGTAACCGAAAACCGGTAAATATCGTTATTTTTGTCGAAACGAAAAACGTTGAAAAAAATAACGTTTTTTCGATTTCAATTAAAACAAACAGTTTTTTTTTCAACAAAACGTGTTATTTTCATCGAAACAGCGTTATTTTTACCCAGTTTTATATTTTTAAGAACACAAAAGCAGGACTTTAAACCGGAACTGAACCGTAACCGAAAACCGGTAAATATCGTTATTTTTGTCGAAACGAAAAACGTTGAAAAAAATAACGTTTTTTCCATTTCAATTAAAACAAACAGTTTTTTTTCAACAAAACGTGTTATTTTCATCGAAACAGCGTTTAAAACATTAACAATAAAAAACATGTTTAAAACATGCTTAAAACGTGTTTAAAACAGAACATACAGGGCATTTTTTATCTGATTATACACATCCCGATAGTTACAGCGTTTTTTAAATTTGTGGGAATTTGTTGTATAAAAGCGGTTAATTTGCGGCTTTTAACGAGTGTTTTCCACTCCCAGACTAAGCATGAAGTAAAATTTCGAGTTAAGAAAAGCCTAAGCATTTGGATTAACATTGACAGGAGCGACTGACACGCTCCTGTCAATGTTATTTCTTAAACGAAATGTTCCACTCCCAGACTAAGCATGAAGTAAAATTTCGAGTTTAGAAAAGCCTGAAAATTTGGATTGGCCGCGTAGCGAAGGGGAGCGGCCAATCCAAATTAGGCTTTTCTAAACTCGAAATTTTACTTCATGCGCCACGCTTAAAAACACTGATTTACACTGAAGTTCAAAAAAACACACACATACAACAACGATTATAGGCAACCTAATATACGTTAGAGTTATTGGGATGCCTATAATCCCTGTTTTAAACAATTTGTTCAGCGCAGAATTTGACTCACGTTTTATTCACATCTACATATTGGATTACCAAAGCCGTATATTTTAAACTTTGCGATATTTCAATGTTTTATACGTGTGGCGCATGAAGTAAAATTTCGAGTTTAGAAAAGCCTAATTTGGATTGGCCGCTCCGCTTCGCTACGCGGCCAATCCAAATTTTCAGGCTTTTCTAAACTCGAAATTTTACTTCATGCTTAGTCTGGGAGTGGAAAACACTCGTAAAAAGCCGCAAATTAACCGCTTTTAAACAACAAATTCCCACAAATTTAAAAAACGCTGTAACGTTGAAAAAAAAAAACGTTTTTTCCATTTCAATTAAAACAAACAGTTTTTTTTCAACAAAACGTGTTATTTTCATCGAAACAGCGTTTAAAACATTAACAATGAAAAACATGTTTAAAACATGCTTAAAACGTGTTTAAAACAGAACATACAGGGCATTTTTTATCTGATTATACACATCCCGATAGTTACAGCGTTTTTGAAATTTGTGGGAATTTGTTGTTTAAAAGCGGTTAATTCGCGGCTTTTAACGAGTGTTTCCACTCCCAGACTAAGCATGAAGTAAAATTTCGAGTTTAGAAAAGCCTGAAAATTTGGATTGGCCGCGTAGCGAAGCGGAGCGGCCAATCCAAATTAGGCTTTTCTAAACTCGAAATTTTACTTCATGCGCCACGCTTAAAAACACTGATTTACACTGAAGTTCAAAAAAACACACACATACAACAACGATTATAGGCAACCTAATATAATAATAATACTTTATTGGTGCTAATACATTTTTTTACAATGTTTACACAGGTCATCGCTACATATAATATAATTAAAATACGTATATAGATAAAAAGGTCAAATACATATAGATAAAAAGGTCAAATATTGTCATCCTCCAAGAATTCTTCCCAGGAATAATATGCTTTCTTGATCAGCAGAGATTTTACATATTTTTTAAAAGCTTTTTCAGGCAAACAACGGATCATTGGCGGAAGCTTATTATAAAATTTTGGTGCCCAATAGTGAACGCCGTCCCTTGATTTTGATAGTCTGTGGAAAGTGGAGACTAGATTGCCTTTATGTCGAGTGCTGTAGTCATGAATTTCTGATGCCATTTGATAGTTGTTAATGTGTTTTTTTATGAATGACAAACAGTTCAGAATGTATAGACAGGGCAGTGTCAGGATATTTGAAGATACAAATAAGGGCTTACAATCATCCCGATAATTTGCATTGGCTACTATTCGCACTGCTCGTCTCTGCAGTGCGAACAGTCTGTGCCTGCATGCCGAGTGACCCCAGACTATTAAGCAGTATGATAAGATGGACTGGCATGTGGCGGAATAGGATGTTCTAAGAACAAAGGTCGACACTGAGTTAGCCAGATTCCTCAAGAGAAATATATTTTTGCTTAATTTGTTTGCTATATAGTTCCCATGTTCATTCCATGTTAATAGTGGATCTATTTGAACACCAAGGAATCTTACTGACTGAGAAAGCTGGTGTTTATCATTCCTGAGACAGAAACACATATGAGCAGTCTTATCCGCGTTTAAGTGAAGGCGATTTGCGGTTAGCCATTCCTTGCAGGTCTCTTGTGTATTTCTACTGCTTTCAACAACCCTGTCACTGCAACTACCTGATGTAAAAAATGTTGAGTCATCAGCATAGAGTATTACGTTGCTGCCTTTAGTTGAGGTTGGTAGGTCGTTAATGAAAATTAAGAACAACAGAGGCCCAAGAATGGAACCTTGAGGCACACCGTGTTTTAGTGGCAGGGTTGTTGATACATGTGAATTCACCCGTACTATCTGAGATCTATTGGATAAGTACGATTTTATGAGTCCACACGCAGCGGCTTGGAAACCATAGGAATGCAATTTTGCTATAAGTATTTCGTGATTTACAGTATCGAACGCTTTGCTCATGTCAATGAAAGTGGCTAAGGCAAATTCTCTGTTCTCAAAACACTCTACTATTCCTCCAATTAGAGCATTAACTGCATCAGAAGTAGACATACCTGCCCGAAAACCATATTGAGAGTTAGAAAAAAGTTTGTTTCTGGAAAAATACTCATAAATTTGGGCGAAGAGTACCTTTTCAAAAACTTTGGAGAACACAGGCAATATGGATATAGGACGGTAGTTCTTGGGATCCTCAACATTTCCTTTCTTATGAATAGGTGTAACAAGAGCAGTCTTAAGTACATCAGGAAACACATTTGATTTAATGCAGTTATTTAGTAGGGCAGTAAGTGGGCCTAAAATAACTTCCTTACACGACTTAATAACATCTGTAGTGAGTCCATCAATGTCTCTTGATCTGCTGGTGTTAAGGTTACATATAGCAATACGAACATCATTCAATGAAATGGTTCTGAAATCAAATGTTGAGTGCGATGCAAGTGGTATTTGTCTCGTACTGACACTGCCCGGGAAAGCATTAGCAATTCTTTCCACCTGTTCAACAAAGGAAATGTTAAAGTGATTGGCTGAAATTTTACACTGCTGAGTGCGGTTCGATTCCTTCTTTCTGTAAGAATTCAGGACTTGCCACATTGCTTTGGGCTTACAATTGCTCTGATTAATGAAGTTTTCATTCGCTTTAATTTTTGAGAGTTTTACTTCCTTATTGTACAGGTGTCTGTAATTGCTAAATGCTTTTGTTGTTTCAGGTGTCCTGTGTAATACGCTTACATTTTTAAGTAACTGTAACGTGTCTCGCATTTTACGCAAGTTATGAGTGAACCAGTGAATGCTATTAATTTTTGAAGCCACATTTTTTATTTTCTTTTGTGGAAAAGCTTGGAGAAAACAATATTTGACTTCCGTTATAAAATTATCAAATTGCTTGGAGGGGTCCCCGTGAAGATTCCATGATCTTCCATCAAGGATATGATAAAAAGCAATTTTACCAGCCTCAGTAATTGGTCTAATGATCTTTAGTGAAATTTCATTTTGTATATTTACAATATTTAATATAATATACGTTAGAGTTATTGGGATGCCTATAATCCCTGTTTTAAACAATTTGTTCAGCGCAGAATTTGACTCACGTTTTATTCACATCTACATATTGGATTACCAAAGCCGTATATTTTAAACTTTGCGATATTTCAATGTTTTATACGTGTGGCGCATGAAGTAAAATTTCGAGTTTAGAAAAGCCTAATTTGGATTGGCCGCTCCGCTTCGCTACGCACCCAATCCAAATTTTCAGGCTTTTCTAAACTCGAAATTTTACTTCATGCTTAGTCTGGGAGTGGAACATTTCGTTTAAGAATTAACATTGACAGGAGCGTGTCGGTCGCTCCTGTCAATGTTAATCTAAACCAGTTTTATGTAAGTTTTTCTTCACGTACGACCTACTTCACAATTAATGTAGTTGTATGAGTTACGTGAAGGTGTTAGCTATTGATAATGGGTACTTAGTACCCGAAATGCACATCTAGCAAGAAAAATAAAAGTGAAGAATGGAATATAACTGTGTTAAATAATAAATAAATCTCGAAACGCGTCTATAGATGGCCTGAATAATTTGACCCAAATTGTTACATTTGCAGTAGGTTACTGTATGTAACAGCAAACACTTGTTGTATAATTCAATGTCCGTCGGGGTATTAGCACGGGAAGTAGTTGTTTCAATGAGTGTTTGATATAGTCTTTGTAAGACTAACTTGTTGTAGATTGCGAAAAGAATCGCACTTTTAATGTTTGAAGTATTCTGCAACCAAGAATTGGCAATTTCATTTATACTAATAACTATGTTTAATTAAGTTACTACTTCACAATGTTCTGAAAATTTCATAGAGAACTCGATCGGATTTTTAACTGAAGACCAAATAGTTTACATTATGTGGTCGTTAGTTAGCCAATACTATAACGGAAACTGATGCAAACGGGTTGTGTTGTGACCATCGAAGAGTACGGACGTGCCTAACCCACGCGCTACCGTCATAAAAACTAATCCCTAAAATGGCCCCAGAGCTTCGCAACCGAGGAGAAGAAATATTAACGTTTCTAAAAAGTGCATAATTTGTAAATATTATAAAAAAGTGTGTAGAGCATCACACCAGAACTCTAAACAGTGATATTAGTGACTTAAAAAATGAAATGATAAGCCTAAAAACAGAAGTAAGCAGCCTCAAGCAAACCAAGGCAGTGCAAAAATCGCAAATAGACTTGACAAAAACAACAACAGTTCGTGCAAATGCAACAAAACAAGTAAACAAAACGAATAAACAATCGGAAACTACAAAAGCAAGCAGTTCCGAAAGCAACAAAACATTAGAAAATGAAGAAAACAATGATGGAAAAAATTGCTCAGCGAAAACAGAAGACAAAGAAGGCAATGAGTGGCAAACCAAGCAATTTAGACCAAATAAATCTAAACGTTCCAGAATCCACGGCACCAACGAGGAAGTTTGCGAGATTAAAAGCAGCATTAAATACTCTCACTATCATGTGTGCAAATTGGACCCAGCCATGAACGAAGAAGACATTGTTAATTACTTAACAAAGAACAACGTTAAAAATGTTAAATGGGAGAAGATGAACTCAAAATATCCACAAGAATATTCATCTTTTAAAATATCGGTACCAAGCATTTTTTGGCCATAATTCTGGGTTTAGTACATCGTTTGCAGCATCAAAATGCTGCAAACGATGTACTAAACCCAGAATTATGGCCAAAAAATGCTTACATAGATACTTTTTTATTCCACCTTCAGAGGAAACAAGATCGACACCTTCGTCCACTAAATTAAATAAAGCATGTAAGACAAAATTAAAAATCATTCATCAAAACATTCAGTTCCTATTGACTGAATGTTTTGATGAATGATTTTTAATTTTGTCTTACATTCTTTATTTAATTTAGTGGACGAAGGTGTCGATCTTGTTTCCTCTGAAGGTGGAATAAAAAAGTATCTATGTAAGCATTTTTTGGCCATAATTCTGGGTTTAGTACACTGCAGCGAAACGCTCGATGAAGAAATAAATAACAAAAATTGTGACATCCTTTGCTTAACGGAACACTGGAAAAATGAAGTACAACTAAACTCAATTAAGCTAAATAATTATACCCTTGCCACAGCATTTTGTAGAAAATATAACCAACATGGAGGAGTAGGAATCTATATAAAAGAACGCCTGGTATATCAAGAGCTTAACTATGTTCGTAGTATGAGTAAACTATATATATGTGAATGTGCTGGTGTAAATGTTACCATTAATGTAAGTAATTTAGTTGTAGTTGTTGTATATAAACCACCAAATGCCTGTATAGATGATTTCTTCAGTTTATTTGAACGATTATTAATAATAATAATAATCTTTATTACCCAACAGGCAAAAACCCAATTACAGAGTAACAATTATATTTTCCTTTGAATTAAGCGAAAAATCATGTCGATCCAATGATTTGGTTCGAAGTTATGGCAGTTTTTTTAGAAAGTGTATTTTGGGGCATAACTTTGGCGGACAGGCATAACTATGCTCGCAAACCTGTGACATTATGCGATTTAAAAAGCTTGAAGTTTTCTCTTTGAGGCATGTTAGTCAGATCTTTAAACATGCACATTTTACCCCCCTTTCAACCCCTAAAGGCGATGAAACGTTTTTCACTTTAAAACTTTTAACTTTATTAACTTGTACAATGCGCAAATAAAATTGTGGCTTCAAGCAAGGGACATCCAGAATAAATTCAGTCCTTCTCCTTTAATATGCGCAAAAATTCAGATCGATAAATTGATTTGGAGTAAAGTTATAACAATTTGAGAAAAATTGATTTTTTCCCCAAACTCAATGAGCCGAAGTTAATTTTGGCCTGAAATAAGGCAAAAGCCTTACATAAACTTGCATTTCACCTCTACTGAAAAAAACCTATTGCCAAAAAACTACTGCCAGGTTTGCGAGCAGAGTTATGCCTGTCCGCCAAAGTTATGCCCCAAAATACACTTTTTAAAAAAACTGCCATAACTTCGAGCCAAATCATTGGATCGACATGATTTTTCGCTTATTTCAAAGGAAAATGATGGAATTTTATTGATAATGAAGGTTTAAATTAAATTACACTTGGTTTGTTTCACAATTTTTTACTTTACTATTTACTCGACTAGTTTCGCATGTTTCACCAAGTGATAAGTGAGAAAATTATTCAAGAAAAAAAAAAAAGATGGAATTTTGTTGCGCTCTTTTCGAAGTGGAGCTACGATTTTTTTTGGGCACAGTATAACTTCTCAACTTTTATCATTTCTAACATTCTGAACATTTTTTTGTTGGTAGGACTTTTAAATGCAGAAGTGCTTAAATTTCGTTCTATCCACTTATGTGTCCTTAAAGAGAAAACTTTAGCGTTCCAAAAACTCAAAAATTCATCAAATTTCAACCACATCGACCGAAGTTATGGCTGTTTGAATATTCACGAAAAAACGTGAATTTTCAAGTGGCGCGTTTATTTTGCGGTCGAGTGTATATAAGGAAATGTTAATAACACTTTATAACGAAAACAAACCGACTGTAATTACAGGGGATTTTAATATTAACATGTTGATTGAGACCCAACAGAGTCGAGATTTTATTCAATTATTAAAAGAATACGGCTTCTCAAAACTTTTTAATGAGCCTACTAGAGTCACTAATAAATCGATGACATGTATTGATAATATATTTATCAATCAAAATAATGTTTGTGAAAAAGAAATTATAAACTTGCATGTATCTGATCACTTGGCACAACAAATTCTATTAAGAGTACAAACTAAAAACAATAGTCTCAAAAAATTAAAAAGATCATATAATAAGAAAAATATTGAACAATTTAGATCAGAATTGATGTCTATTAATTGGATATATATCTACACTATTGCTGATAATGACGTTAATGACCAGTGGAACATGTTTAGTACTATTATAAACAATATTGTAAATAAATGCTTTCCAGAAAAAACCACGGTAGAAAACACACAAAAAAATCACAGAATAATTGCATCCGAGGAATTAAAAAATTATTTGAAATAAAACAACGCAGTTGGGAGGGTTTCACTTTTATTGTTGAACACTGATTTTGCAGTGTTCAACAATAAAAGTGAAACCCTCCCAACTGCGTTGTTTTATTTCAAATAGTATTATGGAGTTTCATCATGTATCTGCCTCATCAATTAAATATTAAAAAAAAAATAAAAATTGCAAAAATGAACTGGATATATTATATGTGATATCTCGCCATAACGACGACTATTTTGAAGAATATAATTCAACAAAGAAGAAATATAACAAGCTGCTTATTCAAAATAGATCAAATCACTATTCTTCACAAATTCAAAACTCAGAAAATACAGGCAAATGTGTTTGGAATATTATTAACAACATCAAGAGAAAGCAAAAGAAAACGTCAAAAATAAATGTACCTGGAACAGCTAAAGAAATAGCGTGTACTTTCAACAAATACTATAAGAGTGCTATTGACGAACTAACAAAAAATACTAATAGTATCGTTTACTCCGACAACATTCCACCTAACAGCAATAGTACCTTTATTAAACCAGTAACTGAATCCGAATGCTATAATCTAATCAACAAACTAAAAAACACACTTTCCTGTGGGTACGACAATATTCCCAGTATAGCAATCAAATTTTGTGTACTAGAATTAATAAAACCCCTAACTTATATTATAAACAATTCAATTCAGTATGGAATATTCCCTGATAAATTAAAAACGGCCATAATTAAACCTATATTTAAGAAAAGAAACTCAGAAAATGTTGAAAACTATAGACCAATTAGCCTCTTACCTGTGTTCTCAAAAATTTTCGAACAAGTCATGATCAGTACAATAAATACATTTTTGAATAAATCAAACATTATTAGTAATTCACAGCAGGGATATCGCAAAGGGAAATCCACGTCCACAGCAATTTACGATTTTATAGAAAAAATCATAACGCACACAGAGAACAGGGAAACAATAATAGGTATATTTATATTTATATATAAAAGCCTATGATTGTGTGGATCATAAAATTTTGCTGTCCGAGCTCGAAAAAATTGGCATTAGAGGTAACGCCCTAAGCTGGTTTAGGTCGTACCTAAGTAATCGAAATCAGCGGGTGGTTGTAGAGGTGGAGGGTATTGCGGCCCAATCCGAACCAGCTGCGATAACTACCGGGCTGACCCAAGGGAGTTTAACAGCACCCACGCTCTTTTTATTATTCATCAACGACCTAAATTTCCAACTAAAATCCTATAATGAAACAATCGTCAACTATGTCGACGACACAAATGTACTTGTTGCAGGTAAAGATATCAACACATTGTTAACTGACACAAACTTTCTGTTTACCCAGATTCAAAAATGGTTTAAAAAAAATAAACTATTAATAAATAACCAAAAAACAAATGTTCTGCTGTTCAGTCCGTCTAATAAATCCTATAACATTGAAACCATAAATCTAGACAATCAAAAAACAACTATATCCGACTCAGTAAAATTCCTAGGTGTTCACATTAATAACAGAGTAAACTGGAAAAATCACATACAAAAAACAGAGAGTAAGCTCACTTCTGTTCTATACACTCTATAATAATAATAATAATAATAATAATAATTTATTCATGTTGATACATAAGGTTTACATACGTCAGTGAATGGAACATAAATGCGGCAATTTCAAACTAACCGCTTGATAAGTAAAATTTAAATTAATAACTAGTAAAATAAATCAATATGTATATCATGCATTAGATAAATATAAGACATATAAAACCTAACGTGAACTAACAGAAAATATATACGCAGTACACTTTGAGGAACACATTTAAATTCAGTTAATATTAAAAACATTAAAACACTATAAATCGTAAGATTGTACTGACCATAAATAACTGTTTTACCGATTAAAATCATGATTACAATATTCTTGCCAGTTATAGAAGGCGCCGTTTAATAATACATTTTTAACACATATTTTAAATTTATTTAGAGGGAGTTTGGAAATATGATCTGGCAACACATTAAAAAACTTGATGGAATAATAATTTGGCCCAAATCTAGAACGTTGAAGTCTTAAGGGATTGGGGCATAACTTGTCCCTAATTCTCGTGTTATGTCCATGATGTAACCTGTGGCAGGGATATTTTGCAATATGCTTTTTTACATACAATAGACATTTATAAATATATAAGCAAGGAAGCGTTAATATTTTCAAGCTTACGAATATATCTCGACAATCATCCCTATAACCTGATCGTGATATAATTCGTATAGCTTTCCGTTGTAAGCCAAACAAACGCTGAGCTGAAGATGAATGACCCCAAGCCAAAATCCCATACGAGAGGTGTGAGTGAAATAATGAAAAATAAGCTGTTCTAGTAACTGATATTGAAACATTATCTCTTAAATTTCTTAAAAGAAAAATTGACTTGTTAAGTTTCTTACTTATTTCATTTCTATTGTGGTCCCAACCCATTTTATCATCAATGTGTAGTCCTAAAAATTTGACAGATTTTTGCATAGCGGTAATTTCGTGTTTTTTTAATGTAAATAAAAGCCTTACTGTTTTATCATCGTTAAGACAGAGGTTGTTGGCAGTGAACCACAGTGATGCTTTTGATTCTGCTGCTTCGCTCATTGCCAAAGACACATTGATATCTTTTGCCGAGGAAATTAAATTCGTATCATCAGCAAAAAGTACTACGTCAATATTATTCATGTAGTTGTCGAAATTTTTACTGAATATTAGATATAATAATGGTCCCAGCGTAGACCCTTGCGGTACCCCATGTTTAATTGGTAGATTTTCAGATAGTGATTTATTGAGGTGTACTATTTGTTGCCTATTTGAAAGAAACGATAAAATAAGTCTAGACACACATGGTTTAAAATTATACAAGTACAATTTTCTTAACAGTATACAGTGAGAAACACAATCAAAGGCCTTACTCAAGTCAACGAACGAGGCCATTGCATATTCACCCTTCTCAAAACAAGAATTAACTTTATCTACAAAGTCGAGAGAGCTCTCAAAATATCTTACTAAATCGGTGGTAAAAACAGCATACAACGCTAATTTTGAAAGCATCATGAGATATGGTATAATTTTTTGGGGAAAGCAGTCATACGCAAAGAAAATTTTCATACTACAGAAAAAAGCACTTCGCATCATATATGGTTTGAAAAATAAACAATCCCGCCGCGGGGTTTTCAAATCAACTAACATCCTCACCTTCTATGGAATATACATTTTGGAAACCATAATATTTTATCATAAACACGTAAAGGGAGGGGATAACAAATTAAACATATATAAAACCAGAACTAACAACTACATGATTCCTCGCCATAAAAGAAAGATTACATAAGATGGAATACATTATTCGGCAATTGAGCTCTTTAATGCTCTCCCAGAGAACCTAAAAACATTAATAAATGACCTAAAACGATTGAAAAGATCCTTATTAAATTTTTTAATTGAGAAGGAACCATACTCACTGCAAGACTTATTATTATAACTAATTTATTATTATAATTAGTTTTGTGTCTTTAACATTATTATTACTTTGAGTATTTGTGTATGTGTGTGTTTATGTATAGGAATGTAGTGTGAATGTATACTTTACTTATTTTGTTCTGCTTTGTTATTATATTTAGTTAACCTGGCGCAATTTTCACTTTGTACAAATGTTGACACTTTGAAAATAAAGACATATTATTATTATTATTATTATTATTATTAGTAAGTTTGCAAGGAGACAGAGCTTTTTGATTAACTACGGTAACGGAAGAAGTACAATAAGCCACACGGCTGCGGTGCTAGGGCAGAAATAACCCTAACTTCCGTTTCCTGCCCCTAAAAAAAAAAAGTTTGCATGGATAGTAGAAATTGAGAAAACGTTGATATTTATTAGATTAAGAAATAGTATAGTCTTCATATATGAGACTTTGTTGAAACTCCGTTTGGAGAATTTAATCAAAACCAGTAGTATCAGTTTTAAAGAGCCCAAGCAATATAACCACGATTGTAGCGGCATGTTAAATTGAAATTCGCGGAGAAAAGCGCTCTAGAGTATGGCAAGCAAAGTCGATAAAGGATAATTCTGCAATAGTCCTGAATAGTGCGGCGTTGGTGTTCGCTCACCATTTTATAGCTAGTTTATGTTTTATAACCTCGCGGTTCATGTCTATGCCAAGACGTATGGAATATGAATATAAGACCGTAAAATGTTCACGCTATATATATATTAATCTTATTTTTGAATATGTTGTTACTTTCCTCTATTCCCAGCAGGTAACAAAGTCGGTGGTTCTCTTTTACGATTCTGCGCCCGCCGCCTCGTCTCTCGTAATATTCATATTTTCTAGCTGCTGTATATTATCAATTTCCTATTTATCGGTGTTTGAGTGCATTTATGTATATCCTTTCATTTATTTTATGGGTATTACGATGCGAGTTGTAAAACTACTTCCCAATATACTCAGTACATGGATTATATGGATTTTTTTATGTATTAAAGTTAGGAGCGAAAGGCGGTACAATTATACAGGGTTATTCAAAAAGAAGGAACAGATTTCAAACTTTTATTTCTTCTAAATTACAAAAGATAGAAACACAATTCCAACTGGCTACACAGATTTTAAACGAAGTTCGAATTAACATAAATTTCACAATATTTTAGTGTTTTATACGCGTGGCGCATGAAGTAAAATTTCGAGTTTAGAAAAGCCCTGAAAATTTGTCTCGGGTCGCTGCGCGACCCTCGACAAATTTTCACAGGGCTTTTCTAAACTCGAAATTTTACTTCATGCGTAGTCTGGGAGTGGAAAACACTGGTTTTAAGCTTCAAATTGAAATTATACTCTTAAAAAAAAGCGTATGCATATGTAACAACGAACATTTTTATTAAGAGAATTTTTCTTTTAAGTATACATATGCATACGTCGTACACTTTCCGATGCTCGGTTTGTCAAAAGAATTTAGTTTGAAGCTTTAAACGACTGTTTTTCACTCCCAGGCTAAGCATGAAGTAAAATTTCGAGTTTAGACAAGCCTGAAAATTTAGTTTGGTTGCGTAGCGCGAAGCGCGGAGCGGCCAAACCAAATTTTCAGGCTTTTCTAAACTCGAAATTTTACTTCATGCGCCACCGGTACAAAACACTGACATATTACGAAGTTTAAAACACACCGCTAAACTTTGTATTGAATCAGTGTTGTGTACCGGTGGCGCATGAAGTAAAATTCCGAGTTTAGAAAAGCCTAAAAATTTGGTTTGGCCGCTCCGCGCTTCGCGCTACGCGACCAAACCAAATTTTCAGGCTTTTCTAAACTCGGAATTTTACTTCATGCTTAGCCTGGGAGTGGAAAACACTCGTTTAAAGCTTCAAATTAAATTCTTTTAACAAACCGAACGTCTGAAAATGTATGACGTATACATATGTATATTTAAAAGAAACATTTTCTTTATAAAAATATTCGGTGTTACATAAAACTCTCTGTATCCATACGCTTTTTTTTAAGAGTATAATTTCAATTTGAAGCATAGAACGAGTGTTTTCCACTCCCAGACTAAGCATGAAGTAAAATTTCGAGTTTAGAAAAGCCCCGTGAAAATTTGTCGAGGGTCGCGCAGCGACCCGAGACAAATTTTCTGGGCTTTTCTAAACTCGAAATTTTACTTCATGCGCCACGCGTATAAAACACTAAAATATTGTGAAATTTATGTATATTCGAACTTCTCTGTATGTATACCTAATAGAAAATTCCCTGTGTGTATACAAAATTTTCTGTATTAACAGATTAATGACCATTTGCCAAATCTACCGAATGCGCATTCGATTCAACTGACATTTTTGTTTGAGCTTACACAAAATCAACATAAATGCATTATTAAAATCTGTAAATACCTGAACTATTTAGTAGATGTGAAAATAGGAATTATACCACTTAAACTCACATTTAAAACGATTGTGCACATTAATTAAAATTATTTGTGGCTCCGTTTTTGCAGATTTAGTTTTACGCAGACATTTTTAAAATGTGACGTTTAACCTTAAAAATTTAAAGCTGCATACCGGAACATACGTTTTCGCATATTCCATTTAAAAACCATAGCAGAGATATTATGAAGTTTTCTATCTCTTTTCACAGACGTAATCTGATGACATCAAACTATTTTCGTATTACATGTATTGATGCAGAAAGCACTACAAATCAAGGAAACCATGGGACACCTTTCGTGAATCGTACCCTACATGAATATTTCACATTGTAACGTTCCAATTTACCACTAGGATTAGTTTAGGGAATAAATATTAATTTACTAATAGTAATTGGTATAGTAGTGAATGAATTACATAGAAAATAAATTTGTATTTATAAATTTCGTACGCTATTATTTGATTTGGCTTGAAGAGCCCAGCGCGCGCAATTGTTTCCAGTATTTTCTGCGTTTCCTCGGCGTTGGCGAGCGCGGAGGAATATCCTTGCGTTTTTTTTATCTCGATTGAGATTATTAAATTATCTTTTGCACGAACACGGAGAAGTGTGCTGTGGATGTGTGTAGTGAATTCTATTCATCAAATTTTGGGATTTACGTACACCAATTCATTCTGCAATTATTTTGGAGATATTGCTCTTATTACGTTTTGGACTTAATTGTGGAAATACTCTGAGGAGGATTTGTTGCACTTCGATCCGCTGCCGTGGTAATAATTCATTATCAATTTTAAGGAGATAGAAAAAAAAACCCTCTGAAAGAGGTAAGGTTTATTTTAATTAATTCACCTTCTATTATTCTTGTGTTTCTGTTGTCCTAGTCCTATCAGTAAAAATGCTTATACCTAATTTAAATATATTTATTACGCTATTTTATTAAAAGAAAAACAATTGTACTGTGTTGCGTTTTTGGCATTGAAGGTTCGTCTTCTATTCTATTATCTAATACAGGTCTACATTGCTTAGAATGTTCCTAATATTTTTGGCAATATCTCATTTTTATCACAATTGTCAATCTAGATATTATTAATAATATGCAAAAACCTACCTACATTTTTGTATGAGTCTTTACAAAGTTAAATAGTTGTACTATTGATGATGACACTTTTATTTAACTGTGAATAGTTGAACTGTATCTAAAGTTTTGGAGAATTATTACTGTTTACATTGACACAAGTCGTTTTTTTCTTTTATCACAAAATCACTTACTCAGCCATGTCTTAACTATTTTGACATTGCACATAAAATCAATTGGTCCACAGCTTTTTTTTTCATTCCAACTTTACATTGCACATAAAATCAATTGGTCCACAGTTTTTTTTTTCATTCCAACTTTACATTGACAGATATGTACATTTTGTTATAACAAATGAAAATTATACCGATTATCCCACACTTTTTACTTTTGAAGTTTATCTCCAACAAACTAGTTACAAACGAGCTACGAGCGATTGCAGCTGTACTTTGACATACGAAATATCGCACACTTTCAATCTTTGAAATTTCATACGTTCATAGTTACATCAATTTTGCCGAAACAAATAAAAACTATATTAAATCCCGCACACTTTTAATCTTTGAAGTTTTACTCTAACTGTCAAAACAAACGAGCTACGAGCGATTGTTTTACGTTGACAGACGTGTCAATTTTGTCGAAACAAATGAATACTGCACCAAATACCGCACACTATTAATCTTTGACATTTCATTCCAACTGTTAAAACAAGTGAGTTACAAGCGAATTGCCCTCTAACTTTACGTTAACTATTCTGACATTTTAAATAGTATTTATCCATTATTGTTAATTATTTTGATATTCTCAACAGTATTTAATCATCAATTTTGATTAAAATCACAGAATTTCATCATTAAAATTGTATTTGTGTCGTTTTTCGTGTCTTTTAGATTAACGGTAACTGTTTGATATGGAATATTAATAACAAAAAAAAGTACACTTTCATACTGGTGATTAACTAAAACAAAATTTTTAGGATTTTCAGGCTTTTCTAAACTCGAAATTTGACTTCGTGCGCCACACGAATAAACACTGATTTTAAGTGAGGTGCAAATATACATAAATTTCACAATATTTTAGTGTTTTATACGCGTGGCGCATGTAGTAAAATTTCGAGTTTAGAAAAGCCCAGAAAATTTGTCTCGGGTCGCTGCGCGACCCTCGACAAATTTTCACAGGGCTTTTCTAAACTCGAAATTTTACTTCATGCTTAGTCTGGGAGTGGAAAAGACTCGTTTGAAGCTGTAAATTGAACTCTTTTAAAAAAACAACGAACATCTAAAAATGTTAAGAAATGAAGTTGAAACGAGTGTTTTCCAATTGTACTTCATGCTTAATTAAGGAGTGAAAAAACTCATTAGAAACTTGAGATTAAACTTTTCCAAGACTAACGAATGCCTATTTATACATTATAAAATAAAAAAGAACAAAAATACTTATGTATAGTGGAAATTGGTAAAGATGTTCTATGACTCATTGATGTGGAATGTATGGTTCAAATTTTTTAAATAGTACGTCGATAGTTCTTACTACAACGATTTTTCCTAGTTGTGTCAAATTTTGGCGTTACATGACAATGTCATACTGTTTAGGTCGCGAGTATATTAGTGTTCTATCTTTTCGAAAAGTTTTAAATCTTCATTTAATGACGAAATACTACCAAATTGAAATAATTGTGAAAATGTTACAATAGTAACATTTTGACGGTATTTTCACAATTATTTCAATTTGATAGTATTTGGTCATTAAATGACAGTTGTATAATTTTAACTGTAAGTTTCTTTCTCGACTGTATTTTCACTAATATGGCATTTTAACCGTAAGTCCCCTTGATTGACTGCGAATTGTCTTTTGACGTCTGACATAAAAAAACGACTGCTTCCTCTTTAACTTAACTATCAAAATTGACATGCTGTTTTAACCTCATAGAACTTTCTTCCTCGATAAAACGACAATAATCAATTATCAATTATTTTAGTGATGAAACAAACGAGTGCCTTCCGCTCCCAAACTAAGCATGAAGTAAAATTTCGAGTTTAGAAAAGCCTGAAAATTTGGCTCGGGCGCGTAGCGAAGCGAAGCGACCGAGCCAAATTATTTTATTTTTAATTTTATCAACAGTTTTTTTATATATATCAGGTATTATGTTTTCAATAAAGTATGTTCTGCTAGGTATGTTATACCGAGGTAGAGCCTTCTTCATCAATCTCATAAATCCTAGTCTCTCAACCATAGCTATAGCTTCGTTATCTACTGCTATCATTTCCCCTATTAAGTAGTGGTATTCTTTGGCCCTCACATCATTTATGTCCCACAATTTGGACTTCTCTAGGCATTCTGATAAACATGGTTGCTTAAACTTTAAAAGTTTTTGATTGGTTGCTACAGCAACTGATGAGCATTTTAGTAGTTTTAGAAATTCGTGGTTATGTTTATTTCTTACGTGATTAATCAATCCAGTTGCTGTGGCTTTTCTACCACAGTGATGAAACAAACGAGTGCCTTCCACTCCCAGACTAAGCATGAAGTAAAATTTCGAGTTTAGAAAAGCCTGAGAATTTGGCTCGGGCGCGTAGCGAAGCGACCGAGCCAAATTAGGCTTTTCTAAACTCGAAATTTTGCTTCATGCGCCACGCGCATAAAACACTGAATTAAAGTGAAGTTCAAAATATACTTCGACTTAGTTTTCATCACATGTTCATTATTAATGATTATATGGAATATGTAAAAGTATACTTAAAAGAAAAAAAATCCTGTGTGTGTGTTGTAAAGTTGCAAGTTGTAGTGTTCTCTTTTTTGAAAATCTCTGCATCGTGACAATTTATTTGACAAATTATGATTTATTTGTCACTTTGATAATCATTTACCAACATCTTAAAATTTGATGTTACAATACCCTACTTTTACAGCAGGACTGCAACTGTTCGTAGTAAATACACTAACTATGTTTTTTTTAATATGACCAAACATATTAAAAAAGAACAGAGTTTAGTTGTGACTGCTATAAACGTATTAGTAATTAAACCGCAACAATCAATCAAATCATAAAATGTTATTATAGAAAACAACAAAATTACATGGCACATCCATTCTACTCCTAATAAAACAATAGATTTAATTTCAGCTACAAATTATTAGCAAGTGACACTAATGTAAATTTAATTAAATTGTTACACAAGCCGCGTTTATATTAATTACCTAATTAATCTAGACATTAATTTTTTTTTGAGACAAAACAAGACATTTCCCAAGCCGCCATCCAAAATAGAACTTGGCTTATAAATCGCTTGATAATTGTAATATATGTGGGTGCAAATCTTATCCCAGTGGTTGACTTTCTATTTTAAGACAGAATCTATTTTATATCCGACTTAGTTATATTAAGATTTTAGTACCGTGCATTACAGGTTATAATAAATTTGTAGTTAATACTTACATTTATTTACAATCTAGTCTATTAGTCAGTTCACAAATGAATAGCTGTGAACAAGAGAAACACAAATTAACGAATAAGTATATTATTAATATTGAATCATGAATTTAATTCGAATTCTTATAAAGTTGATGGGTGTAACTTTGCGTCGTAAATGACAATTAATATATAAATTATTTAGCAATTCCAAAAAACAACACCACCACTAATCTAGTCCGATTCCATGTATCGGTCGCAATTCCTTTGTTTTGACAATAAATATTGCTTAAATAGACTTGTATATTTAAATTTTTAATTATAGACTCATGTAACACTTCGTGAAACATGTTTTACCACTGCATTTAAAAATTCTTTAAAATTAATAAAATACTTGGTTATTATTTAACTAATAATTATTGTAGTAATCTCTTTCTTCACTAATTAGTTTTATTCACTAAATGTACATTTCGAACACTATGTGTTCATTCTCAATAGAATTATTATTATTATTATTAATAACTTTCCACTCGACTCTGTTGTCGGTTATATTATGCTTGGACGGGCGCTGGCCAAGTCCAGACATAGTCTATTTTTGGTTGAGGAAATTTCGTGTTATGTTGCATGTATGTAGTATGATTGCTTTCTGTACTTGTGTATGAATGTTTTTGGGTAAATGTAATTCGTCTAGGTTCAGTGTGGTGTTATGCCTGTTACCGAGGTTATGAATGGGATTATTTGAACTGTTTTCTGTTTCCATATTCTTTGGATTTTTAATGCTAGCGGTTGGTATTTGTTCTTCTTCTCTGTGTACTTATTTTGGACATTATGGTCTGCCGGTACTGCTATGTCTATTATATATGTTGTATATTTGGTTTTGTCTTGAATTGTGATGTCGGGTCTGTTGTGCATGATAGTTTTGTCTGTGTGGATCGTGATGTCCCAATATAATTTATAGTATTTGTTCTCAAGTATTGATTGTGGAGTATATTTATAGTATGGCTGGCTTTCTGTGAGTAGGTTGTAATGGAGTGCAAGTGCTTGGTAAAGGATTTTGGCAGCTGTGTTGTGTCTGGTGGTGTAGTCTGTACCGGCCAGTAGCTTGCATCAAGATGTGATGTGGTCCAGGGTCTCCGCATATTGATGACATTTTCTGCATTTATCATCAGTGACTGTTGTGTCCTTCAATATATGCTTTCTGTAATTTTTGGTTGCTATAACTTGGTCTTGTATTGCTATGATGAAGCCTTCAGTTTCTGAGAATAGCTGCCCCTTCTCCAGGAATGTATAAGACAGTTTTTTGTCGATATATGCACTGTTATTGACCATGTTGTAATGCCGACCGTGTAGTTCCTTGGACGCCCAGATGCGTTTCTTGTCTTCCAGTGTTTTGCCTTGCACTTGTTGCATAAGCATGTAAAGAATTAAATACTTAAATGGAATAAATAAAAATTAAGAATTGATGTTGGCCAATAGTCTACGTTACTAAGGCCAGGCAAAAGCCAAACCCCAAAAAAAAAAAATTACTTATCACATTTTCTTCGTACTGTTCACAAATCTGTTGATCAATGTGGACTGATTTAATGTTCTTCGCGTTGAAGAACTTACAGACCTTATCTTTTGAAAGAATTTTTTTTTTTCTGAATTAATTGTTGTATCACACTTATAGCTTATTGTACATTTTATATGTAAAATTTTAATCTTTATAATTTTTGTAAAGAGTGTCTTGGAAACAGTTGAGTAACTCACTTATTTGACAACTCCTGGGACCCATAATTTGCTTACATATCACCCCAGAAGACGGCCATCCGACGATACATATTTTAATAGTTGTGATGTATTTTAAACTAGCGAGTGTCTTCCACTCCCAGACTAAGCATGAAGTAAAATTTCGAGTTTAGAAAAGCCCCGCGTTGAAAATTTGTCGAGGGTCGCGCAGCGACCCGAGACAAATTTTCACGGGGCTTTTCTAAACTCGAAATTTTACTTCATGTGCCACGCGTATACACCACTGATTTACAGTAAAGTTAAAAATATATAACGCTTAGATGTGATGGTGATCAATATTTACCGAGATGTAGCAAAAAAACGCAAGAATTACTTTTTTTGTGGATAGTTTTGGAATAATAATAATAACAGTAGATAAATTTAGTTTGTGCAACTTTTTTTTTCAATGGACGGAATCCATTTAAAAAAAAGTTGCACAAACTAAATTTATCTACTGTTATTATTATTATTCCAAAACTATCCACAAGAAAAGTAATTCTTGCGTTTTTTCGCTACATCTCGGTAAATATTGATCACCATCACATCTAAGCGTTATATATTTCTTGTCTTCCAGTGTTTTGCCTTGCACTTCCGCGGGAATTTGTGTGGATAGGTTTAGTGGTGTATAATTTAAATCTGTTTGAACTATTGCCTTGTGGAGTGGATTATCTTTAGAGGTGAAGTATGTGTGTCAATCAGTCCTCTTCCCCCTTCCGATCTTTTTATTTATTTATTTATTTATTATTTTGATGTTGATGCGTTCCTTACACGAGTTAGGATGTAGTTTTCTGTGTTGTGTTAAACGTGTTCTTGTTAGAATATTTATGTTTTCTACATCAGTGGTTGTCCATTTTATGACGCCGAAGGAGTAGGTTAAGACAGGAACTGCATATGTGTTTATTGCTTTAAAAAGGTTTTTCGAGTTTAGGTGGGTTTTAAGCAGTTTATCTAGTCTCTCCGCATATCCATTTTGTAGTTGTTTTTTTATTTGGGTGCGTTTTAGTTTCGAATTTTGGTTAAATCCGAGGTATTTGTATAGATCGTCTTTGTTTAAATGTTCCAATGTTTCTTTGTCAGGTGTTTGTCGTATTGATTGCCCTGATAGTTTTCCTCGTTCCATGTGAACGGTTTTACATTTATATAATCCGAATTCCATCTTGATGTCTTGTGATATAATTTCAATGGTTTGTAGGAAGTTCTTCAATTGGGACTGTGATGAAGCGTAGATCTTTATGTCATCCATATACATAAGGTTAATCGTATGCGTGATTACTCTGCGGTGTTTGATGTTGTAGCCTTGTTTCGTATCATTCAGTATGTTTGATAGGGGATTCAAACATATACAGAACCACAGGGCGCTTAGTGCATCACCTTGGAATATATCCCGTCTGATATTGATGTGGTCTGTTTCTATTATGTTGTTGGTTGTGATCAATTGAATTTTCATTTTCTATGTTTTCATTATCGTCGTTAAGAAATTTTGTATTATCGGATGGACTTTGTAGATATCTAGGGTTTTGGATAACCAGGAGTGTGGGATCATATCAAACGCTTTTTTGTAATCTATGTATGTCATGTGGAGATTCCGTTGCTCTACTTCTGCTTGTTTCATTATAACAGTGTCTATTATTAGCTGTTCTTTGCACCCTTGGCACTTTTTACGGCACCCCTTTTGTTGTTCAGTGAGTAGATTGTGTGTGTTTAAGTGTGTGTCTATTTTATTACAGATTGTGGCTGTAATTATTTTATATATGGTTGGGAGGCAGGTGATGGGTCTGTAGTTCGCGGGGTTCTGGGTTTCTGGATTTTTTGGTTTGATGAACGTTCTTCCCTCTGTGATAAATGCAGGTGTCAGATGTGGGTATTTTATTATTTTAATGATTTGATTTGTGAGGTATATATGTGTAGATGTCAGTTGTTTATACCAGTAATTGCGTACATTATCAGGCCCAGGGCATTTCCAGCTATGAGTTTTCTTTATGGTATCTCTAAGTTCGTCTGGCGTTATAATAAAATCTTGTTGCTGAGGTATGTTTTGATGTTTCTGCTCCTCTTGTTTAATCCAGTCTGCATTGGTGTTGTGTTCGACTGGGTTGGACCAAATGTTTTCCCAGAATTCCGCTATTTGTTCTTTGGTGGGTGGTGTGAAATTTGTGGTAGTTTCGGTTCGGTCAATTTGGCGATAGAATATTTTTTCTCGGGCTTTATAGATGTTGTTTTGATATTTTCTGTCGTTTGATTCCTTATAACGTTTTAATCTCGCTGCATAGACTGCAAGTTTTTGCTTTAGTGTATCGATTGTTTCGTTCATGTTAGTATTTATGTTCGCTACGATATGTTTTATGTTCTTCATTAGTTTATTTCCCCGGTTACCATTTGAGAACTGGGTAACTCGACCTATGTCTTTCCTTAGTTGTTCAATTTTTGATTCTAATCTTGTCTGCCATTTTGGTTTAGTAGTAGATTTTGGTTTATGATTATTGTTTTCTATTATGTTTAGTTTATTAATTGTGATAACTTCGCATGCACATGCGTATATTATAAGGTGTATATGTTCGATGTCTGAATCGTCATTAATTAATTTCTTTATTATTTTATTATTTATTGTTTTTATGGTGACTATTATTGCATGATTTATGTTTAATCTAGGTAGGCGAGGTCTGTTTAAAGGATTATTATTATTATTATTAATTACAATTGACAAATATGTTTATTTTATTAACTAATTCACTGTTTGTTTTTATTTTTAACTGACTAGTTTCGGTCAGACGACCATTATTAAAGTTAAAAACAAATAGTGAAACAATAATAATAATTTAAGACGATGGCAAAGATTCAGGCGAATCCAATACCTGAATAATTAAAAATACTCGATATATATTTTTTTAGGCATTCCGCGTTAATATTCCACTTCGAATTTCAAGGGAAAACTATTTTTTTGATACAATAGCTATGACATATTTTAATGGATTTTCATAAATTAAGTAAGTATACTTCGCAGTTTTAGAATAAGATTTTCATGATTTTTTTTCATAAGTTTCATTAATTGTTTTTATTGTTTCGTATAGAGGACCACTCGGAATATGAAAAACGCATTTTTTAAATTATATCTGTTTGTCAAGTGACAATTTTCACGAAAACAATAATTTTCTATTGTATTTTGTACTACATACGAGGTAAGTAAAAAAGCCCTGTATATTCAAGTAAAAATGTTAAAATACAAATATTTTGCACTCTCGGAGGACAATTTTGTAGCACACATTTGAGAAACACATCTGTAAATAATTGATATTACAACATCGAACTGTCATCAACCGTGAGGAGTTTTTACAGTTGTAGGTAAGGTAAACAGCTTTCTGCACTCGATGATCCAATTAACTTAATTCAACAAATTCCATTTTATTTTTATAAGTATTGCGAGAGACAACATAATATTTAAAATGACACAATAATATAGTGTGAAGTGATTTAGTGCCGGTGTGCAGGATCCGATTTGAGACGAGTCTACGGCCATAGTCGTCAAGTGCATATATTATACTTGAAATGCAATATTTTACAAATGCCATAAAACGGATATAAAGTTCGCTTTACGATCACGGTTAATGTTGCGGTACGTAGAACGGCCATAGCAAGTTATTCTCTTTCGGTCAGTTAAAATTTATTATTTTTGCATCCGCTCCGAGCTAATTAAACCAAATCTGGCTTTAGTTTTAGCCAAAGTGTATCTAACACGTTGTTACTGCCGGCAGCCGAGACAAAAAACGAACACGGCAACTTCCCAACAACAACAACCAAATTGCTAAAGGTGCTTTTATGGTCGTGTTATGGTCAGTTGATTGGGTGCGCTTTTTATCTTTATCGGGCGCCCTGCTGCACCTTTTATTGTCTATTTTATTAATTAACGAATCGTCAGCTTGCACGTCTTTAAAATTATCATCAAATTCTTACACAACTATTTTTAAATTGTCACGAAATTGTCACATTTCTTATTAAACGAAGTGACTTTGATATTTCTAGCAGTTTTCTTAACTAATTTTTAAGTTTTTTTATCACTATAATATTGTCAAATTTATGTATATTTGAACTTCACTTAAAATCTGTGTTTTATACGCGTGGCGCATGAAGTAAAATTTCGAGTTTAGAAAAGCCCAGAAAATTTGTCTCGGGTCGCTGCGCGACCCTCGACAAATTTTCACAGGGCTTTTCTAAACTCGAAATTTTACTTCATGCTTAGTCTGGGAGTGGAAAACACTTGTTTGAAGCTTCAAATTAAACTTTAAAGTGCTCATTGAATGGTGGAATAAATTTGAGGTTATTTATTTATTTATTTACGGAATCTCCTTTTTCATAAATCTACAAAGATTATGACAAACTACAGGCAGTTTTTCTTTCAAGTTTCCGTATTTCAAATTCAGCCTACTTTCTGTCCATTTTTAGATATTCCTTGTTATTTTTTTTAAGTTCAATTTGAAGCTATACACGAGTGTTTTGCACTACCAGACTAAGCATGAAGTAAAATTTCGAGTTTAGAAAAGCCCTGTGAAAATTTGTCGAGGGTCGCGCAGCGACCCGAGACAAATTTTCTGGGCTTTTCTAAACTCGAAATTTTACTTCATGCGCCACGCGTATGAAACACTAAAATATTGTGGAATTTATGAATATTCGAATTTTACTTAAAATCTGTGTTTTATACGCGTGGCGCATGAAGTAAAATTTCGAGTTTAGAAAAGCCCCGTGAAAATTTGTCGAGGGTCGCTGCGCGACCCTCGACAAATTTTCACGGGGCTTTTCTAAACTCGAAATTTTACTTCATGCTTAGTCTGGGAGTGGAAAACACTTGTTTGAAGCTTCAAATTAAACTTTAAAGTGCTCATTGAATGGTGGAATAAATTTGAGGTTATTTATTTATTTATTTACGGAATCTCCTTTTTCATAAATCTACAAAGATTATGACAAACTACAGGCAGTTTTTCTTTCAAGTTTCCGTATTTCAAATTCAGCCTACTTTCTGTCCATTTTTAGATATTCCTTGTTATTTTTTTTAAGTTCAATTTGAAGCTATACACGAGTGTTTTGCACTACCAGACTAAGCATGAAGTAAAATTTCGAGTTTAGAAAAGCCCTGTGAAAATTTGTCGAGGGTCGCGCAGCGACCCGAGACAAATTTTCTGGGCTTTTCTAAACTCGAAATTTTACTTCATGCGCCACGCGTATGAAACACTAAAATATTGTGGAATTTATGAATATTCGAATTTTACTTAAAATCTGTGTTTTATACGCGTGGCGCATGAAGTAAAATTTCGAGTTTAGAAAAGCCCCGTGAAAATTTGTCTCGGGTCGCTGCGCGACCCTCGACAAATTTTCACGGGGCTTTTCTAAACTCGAAATTTTACTTCATGCTTAGTCTGGGAGTGGAAAAAACTCGTTTATAGCTTCAAATTAAACTTTGAAATGCTCATCGAGTGGTGGAATTAATTCAAGGTTATGGTAAATTACAGGCAGTTTTTCTTTCAAGTTTACGTATTCCAAATTCAGCTTACTTTCTGGAAATTTTTAGATATTCCTTGTTTTTTTTTTTAAGTTTAATTTGAAGCTCTAAACGAGTGTTTTCCACTCCCAGACTAAGCATGAAGTAAAATTTCGAGTTTAGAAAAGCCCCGTGAAAATTTGTCTCGGGTCGCGCAGCGACCCGAGACAAATTTTCTGGGCTTTTCTAAACTCGAAATTTTACTTCATGCGCCACGCGTATAAAACACTAAAATATTGTGGAATTTATGTATATTCGAACTTTACCTAAAATCTGTGTTTTTTACGCGTGGCGCATGAAGTAAAATTTCGAGTTTAGAAAAGCCCAGAAAATTTGTCTCGGGTCGCTGCGCGACCCTCGACAAATTTTCACGGGGCTTTTCTAAACTCAAAATTTTACTTCATGCTTAGTCTGGGAGTGGAAAACACTCGTTTAAAGCTTCAAATAAAACTTTAAAATGCTCATCGAATGGTGGAATAAATTTGAGGTTATGGTAAACTACAGGCAGTTTTGCTTTTACGTATTCCAAATTCAGCCTATTTTCTGTAAATTTTTTGATATTCATTGTTTCTTTTTTAGGTTCAATTAGAAGCTTTAAGCGAGTGTTTTCCACTCCCAGACTAAGCATGAAGTAAAATTTCGAGATTAGAAAAGCCCTGTGAAAATCTGTGAAGAACTTAAAAGTGGAATAGTTGGATTTGTATTTGATTCACTGGCCATGCGGATTCAAAGTAAGTGCCAAACTAAACAGCTTAGTTTGAAAATGAAAAGTAAAAGTTTGCGAAACTGTAGTCACTTAATAGAATAGTTTAACAAACAAAGTCATTATTTGTGAGTTATAATGTATAACAAAGGAGAGGCCTCCGTCGGTCAGTGCCGCAGTAAGGAAAACTTGCGCCCGGGGCCAAAAATCCATTTGGCACTCCCCCAACTTGACAGTCATAATAAATATAATATTTTTTTACATGTTTTTAAGAACTGACACTTTTGACAGCTAACGTTCAAGCTGTCAAAAGTGTCAGCTCTCAGAAATATGTACAAAAAATACGAAAAATATGTCAGGTTTGTGCGCACGTCACAATCTTGACAAATACAACTATCGAGATGCCTGGATGCTGCGTGCACGTTAAAGATCCCTACCGGTGGGTTGGAACTCCCACCGGGTTCGGCAAAATTCCCGGATAGCTGTAGACCTAATCTCTGGCGTCATGATTGGCCATAGCAGCGGAAATAGATGACGTAAAACCCAAAATAAAAAAAAAAAATAGAAAAAAATCGTTGGATAAAGAATTATAAGTTTTGAAAATATGTAATAAATTCGATTTTTCGCTCTAGGGCTTCAAAAATTTGGAATCGCGCGTGGGATTGTGGGAGTTGACAGGAACGGTAAGTAGGGTTAAGTTAGGTTGACGTTCTCGCGATTCAAGTCAATTATCTCGTAAACAGGACGTGCTATGGAAAAAAAAATGTTTGAGCGAAAATGTCGAGAATTTGATGCTGAACGTCTTTTGTTTGAAACATTTTTTTGTTATTTTGTACAACAAATGAGATATTGTTGGATAATGCAATGGTTAATTAGTTGGGTTTGTGTTTAAATATTTTTAATAAATTCAATTTTTGCGCTACACTTTTAAATATCGAAAATTTGATGCTGAACGTCTTTTGTTTGAAACATTTTTTGTTATTTTGTACAACAAATGAGATATTGTTGGATAATGCAATGGTTAATTAGTTGGGTTTGTGTTTGAATATTTTTAATAAATTCAATTTTTGCGCTACACATTTAAATATCGAGAATTTGATGCTGAACGTCTTTTGTTTGAAACATTTTTTGTTATTTCGTACAACAAATGAGATATTGTTGGATAATGCAATGGATAATTAGTTGGGTTTGTGTTTAAATATTTTTAATAAATTCAATTTTTGCGCTACACTTTTAAATATCGAAAATTTGATGCTGAACGTCTTTTGTTTGAAACATTTTTTGTTATTTCGTACAACAAATGAGATATTGTTGGAAAATGCAATGGTTAATTAGTTGGGTTTGTGTTTAAATATTTTTAATAAATTCAATTTTTGCGCTACACTTTTAAATATCGAAAATTTGATGCTGAACGTCTTTTGTTTGAAACATTTTTTGTTATTTTGTACAACAAATGAGATATTGTTGGATAATGCAATGGTTAATTAGTTGGGTTTGTGTTTGAATATTTTTAATAAATTCAATTTTTGCGCTACATTTTTAAATATCGAGAATTTGATGCTGAACGTCTTTTGTTTGAAACATTTTTTGTTATTTTGTACAACAAATGAGATATTGTTGGATAATGCAATGGTTAATTAGTTGGGTTTGTGTTTGAATATTTTTAATAAATTCAATTTTTGCGCCACACTTTTAAATATCGAGCATTTGATGCTGAACGTCTTTTGTTTGAAACATTTTTTGTTATTTCGTACAACAAATGAGATATTGTTGGATAATGCAATGGTTAATTAGTTGGGTTTGTGTTTAAATATTTTTAATAAATTCAATTTTTGCGCTACACTTTTAAATATCGAAAATTTGATGCTGAACGTCTTTTGTTTGAAACATTTTTTGTTATTTTGTACAACAAATGAGATATTGTTGGATAATGCAATGGTTAATTAGTTGGGTTTGTGTTTGAATATTTTTAATAAATTCAATTTTTGCGCTACATTTTTAAATATCGAGAATTTGATGCTGAACGTCTTTTGTTTGAAATATTTTTTGTTATTTTGTACAACAAATGAGATATTGTTGGATAATGCAATGGTTAATTAGTTGGGTTTGTGTTTAAATATTTTTAATAAATTCAATTTTTGCGCTACACTTTTAAATATCGAAAATTTGATGCTGAACGTCTTTTGTTAGAAACATTTTTTGTTATTTTGTACAACAAATGAGATATTGTTGGATAATGCAATGGTTAATTAGTTGGGTTTGTGTTTGAATATTTTTAATAAATTCAATTTTTGCGCTACACTTTTAAATATCGAGAATTTGATGCTGAACGTCTTTTGTTTGAAATATTTTTTGTTATTTTGTACAACAAATGAGATATTGTTGGATAATGCAATGGTTAATTAGTTGGGTTTGTGTTTGAATATTTTTAATAAATTCAATTTTTGCGCTACACTTTTAAATATCGAAAATTTGATTCTGAACGTCTTTTGTTTGAAACAATTTTTGTTATTTTGTACAACAATCAACGAGATATCATTGGATAAACAATTATACGTTTTGGAAATGTGTAATAAATTCAAATTTTTGCTCCAGGGCTTTAAAAATTCAGAATCGCGCGTGGGATTGATCGAGTTGACAGGCGCCGTGAGTGAGGTTAGGTTAGGTTTGGTTAACGTTTCCGCGATTCAAGTTGATTACCTCGCAAACGGAGCGTGCTATGGAAAAAATTGCCTTGGCGAAAATGCAGATAGTATGATGCCAAACGGCTTTTGTTTGAAACAGTTTTTGTCATTACGTACAAAAATCGAGATATCGTTGGATAAACAATTATACGTTTTATTAATGATTTCGATAGCTAACGCCATCTAATGCTTCATAGTGGCATCGTCAGTGACACGAATGCACAAAGTGCATATACAGGTCACTGTTTCGTCCACGAGCGAGCAGAACTCTGTGAAACCAGAAAACAAATATCAAAATTGAATTTGTGTTCAGTATTCCGGCACCAGGTACCCACAGACGCGTTTCGGAATACAAGGTCCTCTTCAGTGTGGTCCCGACCCAGTGCTGAGGAATACTGAACATTTCTGTCTATTTCAAGCCAATATGTGAAAACTATTAATGATTTCGATAGCTAACGCCATCTAATGGTTCATAGCATGATCATAGCTAACGCCATCTAATGCTTCATAGCATGAAGCATTAGATGGCGTTAGCTATCGAAATCATTAATAGTTTTCACATATTGGCTTGAAATAGTCAGAAATGTTCAGTATTCCTCAGCACTGGGTCGGGACCACACTGAAGAGGACCTTGAAGTCCGAAACGCGTCTGTGGGTACCAGGTGCCGGAATACTGAACACAAATTCAATTATACGTTTTGTCAGCTCTTAAAAAAATGTAAAAAAAAAATACGAGAAATATGTCAGGTTTGTGCGCACGTCACAATCTTGACAAATACAACAATCGAGATATCGTTGGTTAAACAATTATAAGTTTTGAAAATATGTAATAAATTCGATTCTTCGCTCTAGGGCTTTAAAAATTTGGTATTGCGCGTGGTATTGTGAGAGTTGACAGGAATAAGTGTTGGGTTAGGTTGACGTTTTCGTGATTCAAGTCAATTATCTCGTAAACGGGACGTGTTATGCAAAAAAATGTTTTAGCGAAAATATCGACAGTTTGATGCTGAACGTCTTTTGTTTGAAACATTTTTTGTTATTTAAAAATAGGGGTTCCTATAGTATATACAATTACGAAAAAAAAAAACTATTCGTGAAAATGCAAACAATGTCTTAATTAATAAGACAACTTAAGACGATAAATAACCATTGAAACAACTACTTCCCGTGCAAATACACCTCCGGATATTGAAATATACAATGAAATATTTAAAATCTTATTTAATTTGATTTGTTACAACGCTCTATTAAAGTATATGTAACGTTTAGGTCAAATTCTCTTCAAACCAACTAACAATACAAATTTTAAATTAAAGGAGAGATAGCAACAATTTAGAAGTGAAAGGACTTGGATTAAAACTAATGTCTTAGGCCATCTATAGACGCGTTTCGAGATTTATCTCTCTTTAGTATAGCTTTGCTTATGACGTTTATAAAAAAATTAGGAATAAAATTAAAACAAACTTACTTGGAAAAAGTGTTGTGTGTGGAATGAACAGGTACACAGAAATGGAATGAGTGAAAATGATGGTCGGTATTTATAGGTAAAAAAGGGGATTATGTCATTAGCAGGTATGAAGAATGTGAGACCTTATTATTTACCTTACGGTACAGTTCAAACAAGATAAATTCACTATTAAATGAATTCGATAGCTGCCATCTACTGCCCAATAGTGGCATCATCAATGACACAGTGCACAAAGTGCATATACAGGTCACTGTTTCGTCCACGGAGCTATGCTCTGTTTGTGAAACCAGAAAACAAATATCAAAATTGAATTTGAGTTCAGTATTCTGCACTAGATACGCGTCTGTGGGTATCTAGTGCGGAATACTGAACGCGGAATACTGAACTCAAATTCAATTAAGATAAATTCAAATTCAAAACTATTTGATAGTTAGTCCTATCTAAGATTTCAAAGTTTCCCCTCCCCCCTACCAAGCGGGGGTTAAAAACACTTTATAGGATCGAAACCATTCAACTTTTATTCGAAACATTTTTTTGTACGATGCATATTTGTCGAGATATTCCAGTGGATAAACTAAAATGGGTTACTCTGTATAATGGTGAATGCGCCGGGATATAAAATCGATGCTTGGAAATCAATGAGTAGAAATAAAAAAAATCATGGAAATTAGAAAAGTTTTATAGTTACAATTTATTGTTTGATATCCTCGTTTTAGTTATAAAATAACTGAATTGTAAATACCCGCCGAATTCGAATTTTTATGACGGCGCGCCGATTTTTATTAAAGTTATGTTTTGCGCTGTGCTTGCACAAAATTTAATCTCATTTATAAATTTGTATTTCGTATTTACCTGTTAGTTCAGCGATTCTTGTGAATTTATTAAAGAAGTTATAATTATTTGCTTAAATATTGTGTTTGTGGATTTGAACATCTCTCTAATAGACTAAGTTATTAAATAAAAGAATTGAGTCTCCATTCTTCACAAGATTTATTTAAAATCGCAAATGTACATTTCGGTCACGATGTGACCATTATTAATGCTTAAGCAGTTAAGCATTGATAATGGTCACATCGTGACCGAAATGTACATTTGCGATTTTAAATAAATCTTGTGAAGAAAGGAGACTCAATTCTTTTATTTAATAACTTAGTTCACCTTCACGTAACTCAACAATAATTTAAGTCTCTAATAGACGTTTTAAAAGTTTTGGGCCCTGTGTTTGAAGGCTCATTAAAAAAATCCGCGTAGCATAAAAATGCATTTTGTAATTGAACATTTTCTAATAACAAACTGACTTAATTTTATTAAAGAATTTGATAAATATTTATTGTAAACAGTGTTTGAAAAAGTAAGTATTTTTAAGTCATTTCAGGACAAACCTAACTTTAAACTGTAGTGATTTATTCAAATAAGAATAAATGAAACTTTACAAATGAAAATTTGTTAAATATTAGGGAAAAATACTAAATAACTATAAGTACATTAATAAATAGTTGCTCAATATTGATTAGCTACATAATTTAGATCTAAGTGTTTATAATTAAGATTATAATCTCAAATCAATTATTGTTCATTCACTGACCATTTCAATCATCCCTTCAAACAATACTTAATTATAGAAAGTTATTCCTTCCATTTATTCCATTTAAATTTATGAGACTATTAAATAATACAAGTAATCTAATCACCAACCTAACATCTAATCATTAAATAAATCTTCGAAACATGCAGAGGTTACAACAATAAACACTTAATTGTAATTGTCATAAATTTTAAACCAGGCACAGATAATGTTTAAGTATTATCTTTAAATTATGAATAATAAATTATTGAAATGAATTCGCTTTATGGTAAACGCGACGTTTACGACGGTAAAGGTCGTAAGACTCAGCTTCTCGTCTCGATTCGTATAATTTTGTAATAATTAATTAGCACTAATTCGATGGCATAATGTGTTTGTGGTTGATTAGAGATTAAATGAAGCAGATTTGGGATTGATCATTGTAATAATTTGAAATTTGCATATTGATTAATGTGTAGAATATTGAATTTACTTGATATGGATTAATATAATTTTATTTATATACGATAAAACAAGAATGGAGTTTTGTGAAGTTTGGTGAAGAAAAACACTTGTTATGTTCCATTATTTTAAAATAATGGAACATAAGTGTTTTTCTTCACCAAATTTAAATATTCAGTTCCATCAAGAGTGTAGCGCACTAAGCATTAACTTTGTTACGTGAAGTGTTAGTTATAGATATGTAAGTAGTTAAATTCCTTTATCTTCACTGTTTTATTTTAATTTTAGATGTACATTTCAGGCATGATTTGCCCTTTTTTTAATATATTGTATAGCTGAGGCTGTTAGTTGTTGAAACTCCATATCACTTAAATAACACACTTAATATGTTTAGGTTTCAAAATAATAAATTATTACTTTTTTTAATAGTTTAACGTAAATTTATTTACGTGAATTTAAATTAATTTGAAGAATAAAGCACTAATAACCTTTCTTCACACTTCCCAAAAATGTGAAAAAAGGTTATTAGTGCTTTATTTGTCAAAGTTTAACGTATTTGACAGTTAGTAAATAAACAATGTTTATTTACTTATTTTCAAATACGTTAAACTATTGAAAACTATTTAACTAACTAACTATTTAACCATAAGACTCAGATACCAAGTATTTACAAATCAGGAATATATAAATTAACCTGTAATGATTGTAAGGGAGTGTATATAGGTCAATCTGACCAGACTCAGTGAGCATCTTTGCTCTTTTCGGCATAGATTAATTGATAAGTCATCTTTCGCCAAACATTTGATTGAAAATAACCATTCTTTTGGCCAGGATGTACTTTCAGTTATTCACTTTGCCGAGAAGGTTAGAAAGATGGACTTCCTGGAGTCTTTGGAGATTCACAGAGCCCGCGCTAATCGGGAAATTCCCGTAATTAACGACCAGCTTGACCTTAAATACACCCCCCTCTTTAACGCTGTTATTAGAAAATTTGCAAATATAAATAATGTTCCTTTGTAGTTTTTTGTTACTAACGGTTTGATAATGATACGTGTAGTATCGAAACTATAGTCACCAAATAAACCAATTGTTATACAAACAAAGTGATAAACAGTGTTTTATTTATTGAAAAGGGGCCTGAAATGTATATCTAGAATTAAAATAAAACTGTGAAGATAAAGGAATTTAACTACTTACATATTTGTTTATATACATTTATTATTATAATATTAATTTATAAATTGATGTTTTTTTTTTTTTTATAAAAACGTGTTTATAACACAGTTACTAAAGCAAATTCATAGTTTTAGTTGTGGTTTAAAATTTCTAACGGTTTTGCACTTGTAAATACAACAAATATTTAAACTAGATACTGTATTTAGGTACACTTAATTTGTGATAACTTACGAATATTTAAAAACATTGAAAATCTTATTAAAATTTTATAAATCGACAATAACTGAAAACGAAAATCTCGAAGTATCGAATATCTGATGAAAATGATATAAATTGATGAAAATTTCAAATATCGAAAATCTTACGCAAATCTCGAAATATTGAAAATCTTATTCAAATTTTATAAATCGACAAAAATTTAAAACATTACGAAAATCTCGTAATATCGAACATGAACATTTTCACAAAATATCGAAAATCTCATGAACATTTTATAAATCCGTAAACGAGTGTTTTCCACTCCCAGGCTAAGCATGAAGTAAAATTTCGAGTTTAGAAAAGCCCCGCGTAGAAAATTTGTCGAGGGTCGCGCAGCGACCCGAGACAAATTTTCGCGGGGCTTTTCTAAACTCGAAATTTTACTTCATGCGCCACGCGTATAAAACACTGATTTAAAGTGAAGTTAAAAATGCACTGAAAACCAACCAAACCTCGATATTTTTTTCAAAATTGGATGTTTTCTTTCCTATCCATGCTGTAAACCTTCAGACAGTCATTGTTTTCTTGCAAAAAAACTTTAAATACCTGTGGTCCTTCGGTCTCCGAAGAGCATCATTGGTCCTTCGAGCTGTAGCCTTTGTAAAATGCTCCTTTGAGTAATAAACTTAGTAATCTAGAGTGATCCTTCAATTTGAAACTTCTAAGAACAAGTGTCGTCCACTCCCAGGCTAAGCATGAAGTAAAATTTCGAGTTTAGAAAAGCCCCGCGTAGAAAATTTTCACGGGGCTTTTCTAAACTCGAAATTTTACTTCATGCGCCACGCGTACAAACCACTGATTTAAAGTAAAGTTGAAAATATATACTGCTGCGATGTGATAGATATTTACTAAGCTATACAAAAAATATTTATTTTGTGAATATTTTGTAAATGTGATAATAATAATAAAAGTAGAACAAATTTAGTTTGAGACATTTTTTCATATTCCTAATATTAAAATCATCATAACTATACTTGTGAAGAAAATCATTTTTAACTTTGATTAACCACTGAATTTACTGAATATTTACAATTTTGCACTTTTTCGCTATATCTTAGTAAATATCTATCACCTTTCAGCAGTATGTTTTTTCAACTTTACTTTAAATCAGTGGTTTATATGCGTGGCGCATGAAGTAAAATTTCGAGTTTAGAAAAGCCCCGCGAAAATTTGTCTCGGGTCGCTACGCGACCCTCGACAAATTTTCTACGCGGGGCTTTTCTAAACTCGAAATTTTACTTCATGCTTAGTCTGGGAGTGGACGACACTCGTTCTTAGAAGTTTCAAACTGAAGGATCACTCTAGATTACTAAGTTCACTACTCAAAGGAGCATTTTACAAAGGCTACAGCTCGAAGGACCAATGATGCTCTTCGGAGAGCGAAGGACTACAGGGAATTAAAGTTCTTTTACAAAAAAAACAACAAACATCTGAAGCTTTACAGCACGGATATAAAGAAAATATCCAGTTAAAAAAATATATCAAAGTTCGGTTGTTTTCAGTGCATTTTGAACTTCACTTTAAATCAGTGTTTTATACGCGTGGCGCATGAAGTAAAATTTCGAGTTTAGAAAAGCCCCGTGAAAATTTGTCTCGGGTCGCTGCGCGACCCTCGACAAATTTTCTACGCGGGGCTTTTCTAAACTCGAAATTTTACTTCATGCTTAGTCTGGGAGTGGAAGACACTCGTTACTTTTAAATATGTCACAACTATTAAAATGTGTGTCGCAAGTGTCATAAAGATAAACAAGAATATCACCATCTAATAATATATTTTAAATAATAGTTGTCTTAAATTGATTTGTGTCAAGTTTGATTCATTGGACTAAATGTCATTTCAAGTTAAAATAAAGGTGTTTTACATGGAATAATCTGTGGACGCAGAATTTCTCATTAACTTACAAATTTACCCGAATTCATAATTTTATAAATTGAAGGGCTTACTGTAATAACATGATAAGCCGCACAACCAAAACATGCTGTATTATTCTTCGATTTGCTTAAGCAGTAATATAAAAAGCTACAGTATGCTCAAATTCGCATGCAAACCGAAGCTTTCAAAACTTGTCAAACAATCTATTATTTATTCTTAATATCATAGTAATACATTTTCCATTTTTTTCTAAATTTCAAAGTCCAATATCTCAGTTCTGTTTACTTGTGGCATATCATGTTATTACAATTTGAATCATGATCTGTTCAACTTGTCAAACAATCTATTAATAATTCTTAATATTCTTAGTATCATAGCATATTCGCGCACATGCTGAACATTTATTAACACCTCATCAACACGGTTTTTTTTGTAAAAGGAGTACACAATCTAACTTGTTATGTCTTACGCAGTTTATATCGGAAGAACTTGATCGCGGTGCTCAGGTGGATGTAATGTACACAGATATCTCCAAGGCGTTTGATTGGATGCCACATGATATGCTTATTTCGTATTTAAAAAACTATAATTTAGCATCAAATGTTATATCGGCATTACATTCATATTAATTAGATAGACGCCTCTTTGTCGGTTACATGGGTTGTCAGTCCGGGACATTTGTAGCAACAAGCGGTGTTTCGTAGAGATCCAATCTTGACCCTTTGCTTTTTTCAATTTTCATTAATGAAGTTGTAAATGTCTTGGACTGCAGATTTTTAATGTATGCCAATGATATTAAATTATATCAGACAATTGGTCTTAATTGTCTGATATAATTTAATATCATTGGCATACATTAAAAATCTGCAGTCCAAGACATTTACAACTTCATTAATGAAAATTGAAAAAAGCAAAGGGCCAAGATTGGATCCCTGCGGAACACCGCTTGTTGCTACAAACGATGATTGTGTTAATTTTCAAAATAACTTATGTGAAATGTCAGCATGGTGTATTGAAAATGGACTGAAAATAAATACCTCGAAGTGTCGTATTTTGTCGTATAGTAGGTTACAAAATAAAGTGCATTTCGATTATACCCTTAATACTACACCCGTTCAAAGGGATAACTGTTTTAAGGATCTTGGTGTGTTGTTTGACAGCAAGCTATCATTTAATATGCACATACAAAAAGTAATTAATGAATCGTATAAATTGCTTGGATTTATAATTCGCAACTGTTCCGACTTTAAAAATAGTGTACCGGCAATCCGATTGTACGATTCATTTGTTACTAGTAAACTAATGTACTGTGCCGCTGTTTGGTCACCCGGCTATAATAAATACATTGAGATATTGGAGAAAGTACAGCGGCACTTTTTGAGGTATTTATATTTACGTAAATTTTACATTTTGATATGCTATCAATACAAAATAGACATAAATACATCTTAATCTATGAGCTGTACAAACTAATTCACTATTACACTGATAATTGTGAATATTTCAATCTTGTGAAAATTTCAGTTCCTAGATTATCAAGTCGAAATAAGTTAACATTTAATTACTGTACACCTCGTACCACGCACCATTCCTATTCCCCACTGCAATGTATGTTCAGGAAGTATAATAATAATAATAATAATAATAATAAATTGTCTTTATTCAATTGAAAGAAAATACACAGTAAACAAAAAACAAAATACAGGCAAAGTTCAGCGATAGCTCAAAAAAAACTATCTCTGCTCTTCCACTTAACCTGTGAGGAAAAAAAAAATATATATATATCGTTTAAGAGTGTTAAAAGAATTACAGATTTTTTCATGAGGTACAACATACTGTTGATATTAATCAAGATCGAAATGCATTTTTGTTAACTTTGAAATCATCGCTATGTTGAATAATTTCTATAATTTTATCATAGTCTTATTAATTGTTATGTTCAGGATTTTTTGCTACTTGGTTTGTCGGTATATGTATGTGTGAGAACTAAGGAATACACATTTAATTTATTTTAGGTTTCCTATTTATACGTTTACATTGGTATCACTTTGTAAACATTATTTGGTGTTAGAAAGTCAATTTATTTTAATTTAATGTATGAAATGTTCCCTTGTAATTAGGCTACGGCCTGTGATGGAAATAGATAAATAGATAGATATAGAAATAGATAAATAGATAGATAATAGTAACACATTTTAAATTTTTTTCTAAATTTTAAAGTCCAACATCTCAGTTCTGTTTACTTGTGCAATATTATCTTATTACAATAATCCCCTCAATTTGAATCATGATCTGTCCAGAATTAGATTAGTGATTTATGTTTTCTTTATTTTAAATGTGTTTTGTTAAATGTGTTCGTGTGAAAGTGAACAGATAATTTGGATTAGTTTCAAAAAAGATAGCACGTGTAGTCGTCAAATTCGAATAATCCCACGTAAATGTTGGACGCGTCACATTAATAAAATATGTGCATAAATTCGTGGCTTAAAAGTATGATAGGCAAAACCCCCTGTGTGTATTTTAAACAACGCGTTTCACACGCAAAAATAAAACCCTAAACACGCGAGTGCGGTGTAAATAAATCACTGTCAGAATTAACTTATTTAATTGCTCACATATAATTAACATATCAATATTTAAAATTTAATAAATAATAATAATTATTTTATATAATATATTGGTATTTATTGAAAATGGTAATATAATTATTTTAGCATTGCTAATTGAGATTAGTGTAAGATGCATTTAATTTGTTTCAAAATAGCCATTAAAATTATAATATACAACCAGTGGAGGATATCAACTTGAAATTTTAATCAGGGACTGGAAAACACTCTTTTATACAATATTGATAACTTTGATAAAGTTGATAAAGTCTAAAGGTAAATATCAATTGTTTTTTTCTAAATCAAGAGGACGATTTAGAAAAAAAACAATTGAAATTTACCTTTAGCTACTTTAACCGATGAGAAGTTGGCCACAACTTTCCAGCTACGGATTTTGGCGCCTCCACCATCACCCGAATTTCAATGATTAATAAATTAATATCATTTATCAGCAACAACACTTTTTTTTGCAACAATTATATTTCAGAATAATAAGTATTTGCAGTTTTCGTTGAAAATATCCGAGAAAATTAGTATTGGAAGTCAGTTCATCTATCCAAACGCGTACATAAACAAATATGCATAACTTTTGTTTGCGAAGAAAAACATATAATTTCTCATCAGGTATGAACTAAGCATTCTCTAATTAACAATATTAAGCAATTTGTTTCGAGATGCACGCTTAAATTGAGACTTGGTGCGACTTTAAATCTGACATATATTCCCAGCCACGGATCGGACGCACTGTTTTAAAAAATTCGTAACTTTTTTTTGCGATAAAAAAAATACAAATTCTCATCGGATATGAACTAAGTACACTCTAATTAGTAATATTAGGCAATTTGTTTAGAGATGCACACTTAAATTGAGACTTGGTGCAACTTTAAAACTAACATATATTCCCAGCCACGGATCTGAAGCACTGTTTTAAAAAATTCATAACTTTAATTTGCGATAATAAAACATACAATTTCTCAGCGGATATGAACTAAGCACACTCTAGTTAACAATATTAAGTAATTTGTTTAAAGATGCACGCTTAAATTGAGACTTGGTGCGACTTTAAATCTGACATATATTCCCAGCCACGGATCGGACGCACTGTTTTAAAAAATTCGTAACTTTTTTTTGCGATAAAAAAAACACAATTTCTCATCGGATATGAACTAAGTACACTCTAATTAGTAATATTAGGCAATTTGTTTAGAGAGGCACGTTTAAATTGAGACTTGGTGCGACTTTAAAACTAACATATATTCCCAGCCACGGATCTGACGCACTGTTTTAAAATATTCATAACTTTAATTTGCGATAAAAAAAACATAAAATTTCTCAGCGGATATGAACTAAGCACACTCTAGTTAACAATATTAAGTAATTAGTTTAAAGATGCACGCTTAAATTGATACTTGGTGCGACTTTAAGTCTGGCATATATTCCCAGCCATGGATCGGACGCACTGTTTTAAAAAATTCATAACTTCAATTTGCGAAAAAAAAAAACAATAATTTCTCATCGGATACGAACTAGGCACATATTAGTTAACAATATTAAGCAAATTCTTTAAAGATGCACGCTTAAACTGATACTTGCTGCGACTTAAAATCTGACATACATTCCCAGTCACGAATCGGACGCACTGTTTTAAAAAATTCATAACTTCAATTTGCGAAAAAAAAAAAAACAATAATTTCTCATCGGATACGAACTAGGCACATATTAGTTAACAATATTAAGCAAATTCTTTAAAGATGCACGCTTAAACTGATACTTGCTGCGACTTTAAATCTGACATACATGCCCAGTCACGAATCGGACGCACTGTTTTAAAAAATTCATAACTTCAATTTGCGAAAAAAAAAACAATAATTTCTCATCGGATACGAACTAGGCACATATTAGTTAACAATATTAAGCAAATTCTTTAAAGATGCACGCTTAAACTGATACTTGGTGCGACTTTAAATCTGACATACATTCCCAGTCACGAATCGGACGTACTGTTTTAAAAAATTCATAACTTCAATTTGCGAAAAAAAAAACAATAATTTCTCATCGGATACGAACTAGGCACATATTAGTTAACAATATTAAGCAAATTCTTTAAAGATGCACGCTTAAACTGATACTTGCTGCGACTTAAAATCTGACATACATTCCCAGTCACGAATCGGACGCACTGTTTTAAAAAATTCATAACTTCAATTTGCGAAAAAAAAAAAACAATAATTTCTCATCGGATACGAACTAGGCACATATTAGTTAACAATATTAAGCAAATTCTTTAAAGATGCACGCTTAAACTGATACTTGCTGCGACTTTAAATCTGACATACATGCCCAGTCACGAATCGGACGCACTGTTTTAAAAAATTCATAACTTCAATTTGCGAAAAAAAAAACAATAATTTCTCATCGGATACGAACTAGGCACATATTAGTTAACAATATTAAGCAAATTCTTTAAAGATGCACGCTTAAACTGATACTTGGTGCGACATTAAATCTGACATACATTCCCAGTCACGAATCGGACGCACTGTTTTAAAAAATTCATAACTTCAATTTGCGAAAAAAAAACAATAATTTCTCATCGGATACGAACTAAGCCCATATTAGTTAACAATATTAAGCAAATTCTTTAAAGATCCACGTTTAAACTGATACTTGGTGCGACTTTAAATCTGACATATATTCCCAGTCACGAATCGGACGCACTGTTTTAAAAAATTCATAACTTCAATTTGCGAAAAAAAAAACAATAATTTCTCATCGGATACGAACTAAGCACATATTAGTTAACAATATTAAGCAAATTCTTTAAAGATCCACGCTTAAACTGATACTTGGTGCGACTTTAAATCTGACATATATTCCCAGTCACGAATCGGACGCACTGTTTTAAAAAATTCATAACTTCAATTTGCGAAAAAAAAACAATAATTTCTCATCGGATACGAACTAAGCACATATTAGTTAACAATATTAAGCAAATTCTTTAAAGATGCACGCTTAAATTGATACTTGGTGTGACTTCAAATCTGACATATATTCCCAGTCACGGATCGGACGCACTGTTTTAAAAAATTCATAACTTTAATTGGCAAAAAAAACATATAATTTCTTATCCGATATGAACTAAGCATACTCTAACTAACAATATTAAGCATGTTGTTTAAAGATGCACGCTTAAATTGAGACTTGGTGCGTTTTTATATTTTGTAAATATAAAGCAAATTATTGGTAAACTTAATTTTTCTTTATGTTAACACTATTTTAAATTTTAAAAAAAAAACGCCCTACAATTAACTGTCAAATTTAAAACCAAACTTCCAAATATTAAAAACTACACTTACTATTGACTCTTGTGCACTGGGTCTAGTGGTGGTGGTCCTCGGAAATGTGAGTGTTCTCTGCCGATTAGGCTTTCGATGAATCCTCCATGATACATACTCACAGGAATGGGGACGTGTGGAATTAGGTGTGGATACTGCGATGGATACTGTCGAATAATCAGTGGTCCCCAGAGATGTTCTAGATATTCCATATATCGATTCCCTAGAAAACAAATAAAATAAATTAAATAAGAGTAGCGAAATTATATAAAAGTTAGATGGCAAAATATAAAAGTAACTTCTATCTTTGTATTTGCAGAAACATTCTGATTTTAATTAGCTGATAGCCATTCTAAGTTTCATAATTCACCTTTAAAATGTGATTCGAATTTAGTTTTTCGTTGTTTTAATGTTATTTCCAAAATGAGTTATACTAAAATATTTGAAATGTATCCTACAATAGTATTTGTACATTTACAAATACTGTCAAATAAGTCACCCTTAATCATTTAGAGGTACAGGATAATATCCAAAATATGTAAATCCATAAATTAATAACTACTTAAACTAAACCTTTCTATAGGTATTGTCTATTAGTTTTACCACTTAACCACTTAACAATGTTTCACTTGTAATTTTTTAGCTAAATGACTAAAGTTCGAAGCTAGTCAGAGTAATAAAACGATAAAAAGTCAGTGAAGCAAACGAAGTGTATAAATAAAATTTACCATGATTAAAGTAATTACTCAACTAAATATAAACCTACTGTTTAATGTTAGGATTTTAATTAAGTGCGAACTCAAGCACTCGTTTATACATAGTTTGTTTTCATGAAGTAAACATTAACTTAAAAAAAATCATTAGACATTAGATTGTTAAATCGGAGATTCTTGATCTCCTCAAGGGGATTATCGCAGTGTAACACGCCGATCGTGTTGGAAAGACCCACATAGTTTAGAGTAGCTCATCCGATGCCAAATTTACAGGACAAGTGGGGCCAATACAGTCAGAGAGAAAAGCGGCAGTTCACTGTGCATTTGTGCATTGCTCCTTGGCATGAACGGATAGGATCTCGCGTCGCGTGGAATGGACGAAAAAAAAAAGCGTATAAAAAAGACGGATCGAAGGAAAGTGTCGATTCGTATTATTTAAACACGCTGATAATACATACAAGCTATGTATTGTTTTCAATTCGTTAGAAAGCGATCCTGTGTTAGTTTTCGGTATTTACAAAACCGATGATTCTTATTCTTGTCATTATAACTAATTATTTTTACTTTTAAGACTCCAGTTTCGACAGCTGAACAAACTATGTGTTTTATTTTATTAAATTAGAGATTATTTCTTAAAAATATAATAATAAAATAATTCATGTTCATAAGCTCCTTGTGAATATTTATATGATGGATATACAGAGAGTTTTATGTAACACCGAACATTTTCATAACGAGAATTTGTCTTTTAAGTATACAGAAGCATACGTTGAACATTTGCCGATGCTAGGTTTATTAAAAGAATTTAATTTGAAGCTTTAAACGAGTGTTTTCCACTCCCAGGCTAAGCATGAAGTAAAATTTCGAGTTTAGAAAAGCCTGAAAATTTGGTTTGGTCGCGTAGCGCGAAGCGCGGAGCGGCTAAACCAAATTTTCAGGCTTTTCTAAACTCGAAATTTTACTTCATGCGCCACCGGTACTGAACACTGATGCAATAGAAAGTTTATCGGTGTGTTTTAAACTTCGTAATTTGTCAGTGTTTTGTACCGGTGGCGCATGAAGTAAAATTTCGAGTTTAGAAAAGCCTGAAAATTTGGTTTGGCCGCTCCGCGCTTCGCGCTACGCGACCAAACCAAATTTTCAGGCTTTTCTAAACTCGAAATTTTACTTCATGCTTAGTCTGGGAGTGGAACACACTCATTTCAAGTTTCAAATTATTTTTTTTAACAACGAGTATCTAAAGATTTACGACATATACTGTGTAATTCTCACATGTATACTTGAAAGAAAAACTCCCTGTGTGTACAAGTTGAGGCATTAATTGCGATTGATTGGCTACAGTTTTTAATGGTCATAGAGGCAACCCAATTTACACATAACTTAAAAAATAAAGGTGTCAAAATTGTATTGGATGAACATGTTCGGTGTTATATAAAACTCTCTGTATATGAAAAAACGGAACATAGGATTTTCAATGATATTTTTTATATAGGAATATTATCTTTGATAACTGCTATTGCCATGAAAATAATGTGTATTAATTTGGCCTCTGCCAAATTGGGTAAATACCCCAGATTTTGGGGAGAATTTCAATTTTTATTTTATCCAATATTCTAGTTTTTATGAATGCAACAAATAAATAATAGATTGAAAAAAATTAAACGGACAGCTGCCCTGTTTTTTTATAATTAGTACAGGGTTTACAAAATGATGATGTGTATAAATAGAGGATTGCAATAACATTCAATTACAATTCATTTATTCCTTATTTACTTACTATCAAAATATGACTCATTATAAATCAGCCAAATTTGAAATAAAATATATTGGGTTCGGTGCAATGTTGAGCAAGAAGCTTGTTATTTGAAATGCATTATAATAACTACCTTATTATTATTATAGTTCTATTTTTTCTAAAATAATTAACAATGAATATGCACGCAGTTAAACCCTACATTTTTGTAAACATTCGTCAAACATATATTACCTGTGCTCAGTAAAAAATAGTTGATTTGTAACATTAATCTACGACAACGTCATATTGGTGACGTTATTCTCACTATTCTTATAGTTTTCATATCATTGATTCGTTGATGAAGTCGCAGTTGGTTCAAATAGGTCCGATTGCTAGAAACTTTACAATTTACTTTAATAGTTTTATTGCGAGAAGTTTAATGGCATTTAACAACTGTTTTAACAACGAAAGATTTAAGACGAAATAATGATTTGAACAAGACTGATTGTTATTCGATTGCTTCTGCTTATTAATCAGCTAAAACACTTTAAAAATAATTTAATAATACTGACACTGTCAAATAATTAGGAAAGCCAATATTAAAGGTATATTACACATCTTTATTTAAATTAGTGAAACATTTCGTGTTTTCTATATTAGTGAACATGCAATATAAAAAAATACTTATTCCATTAGTAGTCAGAAAGCATAAAAATAAAACACTAGTACAATAAAATATCGATTATAATTGCGAAATATTAATTTTACGAGAATAAATGCTAACGACGCGAGCCGTTTTTGTTAACTATGATTGAGAAAAGAAAATAAAAACAAACGCGAAGCCGCGCAGCGTTCACCGGCCCAGGGATAAACGCTGGCCGCATGCTGCTCGCCCCTCCAATAATTGTGCAGATGAGTGTACAACGCGTTCAACTAAGAGAAGATCCGCAAGGCGGCGGTATTTTACGGTCTTATTTTTTAAGATTTTTATTTTAACCTGACTCGGGCATGAGCTATCGCATCCTTATGAAATGTTCACATTATATTCCTTATAGTATAAACTAGCAAGATATGGGAATATTTTTTTTAATTTTGAAAAATATAACATTATTTTTTTCATACCTCTGAAAGCAAATTGTTAAAAAAAAAGTACTGCGATATTTTACTAGATAATTGAGCTTAATATACGCTGTCAAAATTTCAACTTTCTAGGATCTTTAGTTTTTAAATAAACCTGACATTAAATTTCAGACCACTGTTATATTCCCCTTAATGAATGTTTACGACAAAATTACTTTCAATTCAATAACAACGTCTTCATCCAAAACAAAGGATTAGCGATGGGTAATCCCCTCAGTCCGTTACTTGCCGAAATGTTCATGAATTTATTAGAAGAAATAATTAGTAAACACCCATTGTTTAATAAATGCCTATACTGGTTTAGATATGTTGATGATATTCTCACCTGTTTCACAGGAACGGAGAGACAGTTAGATCAACTTTTCAATTTCATTAATTCAATTCACAAGGATATTTCATTCACTAGGGAGATCGAATCTAATAAATCTATGAATTTTTTAGACTTAACAATTTCACATCCAGGTCAAAAACATGAATTCAATATTTTTCACAAGCCGACCCATACAGATACTACGATCCATAGCACATCATTCCATCCTATGCAACATAAACTAGTAGCTTACCATTCCGTGTTGCATAGGCTAACCACTATCCCCCTATCAATTAATAATTTTAATAATGAGCTCAACAGAATTCTCATAATAGCTAATAACAACGGCTTTCGTCAAAAGCTTATCTTAGACGTCCTTTATATAAAACAAAAACAACAAGCCCTGAAATTAGTATATCCCACCAATTTTCAAAATCAGAATAATAAATATTGCTCATTAACATTTAACGGCCCCCCTTCGATTGCCATCAGCAAAAAACTAAAATCCTTAAACCTAACTCCTTCTTTTAGAACAGTCAATTCACTTAATAAATTCATTAATAATTCTAAAGACAAATCTGATAAAACTACGAACTCTGGCGTGTATTTGCTGGAGTGTGGAGATTGCCCTAAGGTATACGTTGGACAAACTGGACGTAGCTTTCCAGATCGCATTTCAGAACATCAAAAATGCTTTCAATTTAAGAAAACCTCCTCAACCTACGCCAATCATTTAATCGAATACCAACATAACTTTAACCCTAAATTCAAAATTTTGCACGAATGTAACAAAAGTCGTAAATTAAACTTATTAGAAGAATTAGAAATTAATAAATATAACAAAAAAGGTATTCTATTAAATGACCAAATAGAAGTAAATAATTCACCCTCTAATCAATATTTAGTCGCTCAAAATTGTTTGTATTAGTTTCAGCCTAATTACCTCATTACCCCCCCCCCCCCCTTCTATTAACTTAATTGCATTAGTATATAAGCTTTTACCTGTACTTTGTAAAATCATTATTTCATCTGCCTGATGAAGCCACTGTGTGGTGAAACACGTTGCAGTGTTCAACAATAAAAGTGAAACTCTCCCAACTGCGTTGTTTTATTTCAAATAACATTAGACATTCTTTTATGAGCGATAGACGGCAGAGAGTATTAATTAATGACATCCTGTCAAGTGAATCCCAAATAACACTTGGTGTGCCGCAAGGGTTTGTTCTCGGGCCTCTGCTTTTTATATTATATATAAATGACCTGCCATCACAGCTAAAAAATGTAATCAATATAGACTCCATTTTGTATGTTGATGACATCACTCTCACGCATCAATCTAAGATGATTAAAACGAGCATGCCAAATATAGAGGAATCGGTGTCACAAGCTTCAGAATGGCTTGTTACTAACAAATTAACATTGAATAAAAGTAAGTCCGTGAACATGCCCTTCTCTCTAAAATCACGGGAGAGCAAAAACTGTAAATTCCTTGGTGTACACGTGGATTCCCAGCTGAACTGGCGTAGGCACACAGAGCTTCTATCATCTAAATTGAGTAGCACAGTCTACTTGCTAAGACAACTTACTAACTCCTTACCACAAGCCGCTCTAAAAACAGCATATTTCGGATATTTCCAGTCTCACTTAACCTACGGAATCCTGGCATGGGGTCACTCTTCTGCCCTCATGAATCTATTCAGGATACAGCGCAGGGCTGTAAGAGTGATTGCATGTCTAGCCTATAGAGCTGAATGCAAGGAGGCCTTTATTAATTTAAAAATCTTAACACTACCGAGTGCCTATATGCTTAAATGCATCAATTATGTTCGAGGAAACTTATCTAAATATGTTACGCATGTAAAGATACATGACCACTGCACTAGACAAAGACACAACCTCTATCCGGCACGTATGCGCTTATCTAAATCATTAAATGGTGTCAACCACTATGGGCCTAAATTATACAATGCCCTGCCCAATCATATAAAATCACTACCATACAAAAGCTTCAAAAAAGCTACACGGAATTATTTTCTAGCAAAAGCTTTTTTCTCCATAGATGATTGCTTATCTAATAGATTCCTAGATTTTAATGTGTTAAATGTTCAAACTATGTAATTTTAACGTGTTCTAAATCTTTGTGTATTTTTTATTATTTTGACGACGGGGTACTATTTTTAAATACCAAACTAATATATTTTTATTGATTTGTTATATATAATTGTATGTTTGTTACTCCTACGTTTTTAATTACTTCAATGTGACTTATGTAAACCTTTTGTTTTAACATGCAATAAATGATTTGATTTGAATGATTTGATTTGATTTGATTTGATTTGTTGAATCTTTAAGATCAAACACTCGATTTTACAATGTGTAATCTGTAGCGTCCAAATAATTATAAGATAATATACAGGGTGGTTGATTTTTTAGTGTCCAGCTTATATCTGCTAAAATATCAAAAATACAGAAAAAAGTTTGTTCAAATCAAATGTTATAGATTGTTTTTGTTTATCTTTATAAAATGTTATATGGATGTTATGCAAACATTGCTCTATCAGAATATGTCAAACTATTAAAATACTTCATCGATAGTTTCTGACTTATTTATGAAAAAAACAACAACATTATAAAGTGATTTTATCCTAGTTTTAGTACAATTTAAGCTTCAGACCATCATAACTTTTGAAATTTTTAGGATATCGTTATGAAATTTTGTGTGGAAATTAACTAAACATTGCCCTTTTATTATTCGAAATTGCATTCTTACTTTATGTTCATGTTATTTATTTAGAAATTTTATTGAATTTACTCGATTAAAATCTCTGTGCATTTTTGTAAACTAAACGCCTGCCAAACCCTTAAGCATTTTAAACGTTTTTCTTTTTAAAATTGCAGTTCGCAATTACATAATGAAAATAAATAATAGAAGAGTATACGACTGCCTTGAGCCACCCGCTCAAGGCAGTCGTATACTCTTTTTTATGGGTACGGTGTCAGCAAAGTTGCATTTTAAATTAGGGCCCATAAAGTGACCGCGACTTTAAATCGGGCCAGATTTACCTTTACGCCGTTTCCTCGCACATAAAATCATAATAACGACAGTTTTAACGGTGCGGCGGATTTATACTATAATTAAATTTGCCCTGTTTTTTTTTTCGTTTTCGTTATAACTACACACAGACAATACTATTTGCAATAGGGTATTGCAAAATGTTTATGAAATCCACACAAAAAAGTAGAATAAAGCGAACGTTGGCGGATTTTTCCTGTTTTCATTTTGAAAATCCTGTTGGGCGTTTCATTGTGTGTGGTTATTCAAGTAGCGTTTGTATGTTTTAATTAAAGTTGGTTTCAGTGATAGAAATTTAAAAAAGATACTTGTATCTATCAACCCCCCCCCCCCCGCTCCCAGAAATGTTCAAAATGTTATATTTTTCCATGTAAAAGCGGCTTTGTAAGAGCAAAAACAATATTAATGTAGTTGTATGAGTTACGTGAAGGTGTTAAGTCACTTAATTAAACACAGTTATATACCTTTCTTCACTTTTATTTTTCTTGCTAGATGTACATTTCGGGTACTAAGTACCCATTATCAATAGCTAAATAATAATAGTTAGCTATTGATAATGGGTACTTAGTACCCGAAATGTACATCTAGCAAGAAAAATAAAAGTAAAGAAAGGAATATAACTGTGTTTAATTAAGTGACAAAAACAATATGTTTACCATTAACCCTCCTCCCTGACATTTTTATAACCCCCTCCGATTTTTTTTTTCTAGCTACGGCATTGGTACCTATATTTATTGTAACAGCAATATCCCAAATACATCTCCTTTAATTTTAAAATTCTTGAATCAAAAACACAAAATATTTCTAATATTGAATGCTTAAAATTGATTACAATTTTAGAGGATGAACTCTTTAAAGGTGAGTATTTTTAAAATCATCGAAAATTCAGGAAAACCGATGGAATTTTGAAAGTTCGCGAATAGCTTAAATCTTTGAAAATTTACGAAATTTACAAAGAGTTTAAAAAATTAACGGAAATCTTGTAATTTCACGCGAACCGTTAATATTTTAAAAATTGGTAAATATCAATTGTTTTTTTTTTCTTCTAAATCAAGAGGACGATTTAGAAAAAAAAAACAATTGAAATTTACCTTTAGCTACTTTAACCGATGAGAAGTTGGCCACAACTTTCCAGCTACTGATTTTGGCGCCTCCACCATCACCCGAATTTCAATGATTAATAAATTAATATCATTTATCAGCAACAACACCTTTTTTTGCAACAATTATATTTCAGAATAATAAGTATTTGCAGTTTTCGTTGAATATATCCGAGAAAATTAGTATTTGAAGTTCATCTATCCAAACGCGTACATAAACAAATATGCATAACTTTTGTTTGCGAAGAAAAACATATAATTTCTCATCAGGTGTGAACTAAGCATACTCTAATTAACAATATTAAGCAATTTGTTTCGAGATGCACGCTTAAATTGAGACTTGGTGCGACTTTAAATCTGACATATATTCCCAGCCACAGATCGGACGCACTGTTTTAAAAAATTCGTAACTTTTTTTTGCGATAAAAAAAAAACACAATTTCTCATCGGATATGAACTAAGCACACTCTAATTAGTAATATTAGGCAATTTGTTTAGAGATGCACGCTTAAATTAAGACTTTGTGCGACTTTAAAACTAATATATATTCCCAGCCACGGATCTGACACACTGTTTTAAAAAATGCATAACTTTAATTTGCGATAAAAAAAACATACAATTTCTCAGCGGATATGAACTAAGCACACTCTAGTTAACAATATTAAGTAATTTGTTTAAAGATGCACGCTTAAATTGAGACTTGGTGCGACTTTAAATCTGATATATATTCCCAGCCACGGATCGGACGCACTGTTTTAAAAAATTCGTAAAATTTTTTTGCGATAAAAAAACACAATTTCTCATCGGATATGAACTAAGCACACTCTAATTAGTAATATTAGGCAATTTGTTTAGAAAGCCACGTTTAAATTGAGACTTGGAGGGACTTTAAAACTAACAAATATTCCCAGCCACGGATCTGACGCACAAAATATTTCTAATATTGAATGCTTAAAATTGATTACAATTTTAGAGGATGAACTCTTTAAAGGTGAGTATTTTTAAAATCATCGAAAATTCAGGAAAACCAATAGAATTTTGAAAGTTCGCGAATAGCTTAAAACTTTGAAAATTTACGAAATTTACAAAGAGTTTAAAAAATTAACGGAAATCTTGTAATTTCACGCGAACCGTTAATATTTAAAAAATTGACAATAATCTTGGAAATTCATGAAAAGTATTACCATTTTTAAATTTAACAAACATTGAGGAAATCCACGAAAATTTCTAAGATTTTACAAATTGACTCAAGTCTTGAAAATTCAATTATGAAATGTATAACATTTTTTAAAATTAACGAAAATATAAGAAATTCGTAGTTTTTGATAATTAACAAAAATCTAGGAAGTTTATGAAAATCTGATATAAAGAAAACACTAAACTTTTTTATACCACTTTTATTAGTTAGTATAAAAAAGTTCAGTGTTTTCTTTATATCAAATTGAAGTGAACGCCTCCAAGATTCAAGAATTTATGAAAATCGTTTGACATATTGAAAGTTAACGGAAATCTTTGAAACTTTACGAAACGCACTAAGATTTTGAAAATTGAAGAAAGTTATAAAAAAAACCGTTATGATATTTATAATTAAAACAAAAATGGTGATGTGTCCATCATAGTACTTTCCCCCGTAAATTGCATATTAAATCACTTTTAAAATATTTGTAGCATTATTATTTTCAAAATGTCTTCAACTTTTTGATAACTACAACTTTTATTTGAAACATTTTTCAATTGGATCAACACATACTGACACAAACCAATGACTAGATAAAAAACACTATTTATTGAATATCTCAAAAACTAAGAGTGCTATGACAAAAAGTGAAGATACAAAAAATCTTTAATATGTTATTACCTACAACTTTTATTTGAAACATTTTCCAATCGTAACAACACACACACTGACACAAATCAATGACTAGATAAAAAACACTATTTATTAAATATCTCAAAAACTAAGAGTGCTATGACAAAAAGTGAGTCCACAAAAAATCTTTAGTTTTTTTATTTCCTACAACTTTTATTTGAAACATTTTTCAATTGTATCGACACATACACTGTCACACATCAATAACTAGATAAAAACACACAACTTTTGAAATATCTTAAAAACTAAGAGTGCTATGACAAAAAGTAAGTGAACAGCACATCTTCATTTTGTTATTATCTACAACTTTTATTTGAAAGAATTTTTTGTTTGATGAACATTTATTGAAAAAATCTGAAAAAACTGAAAAACGCCAAGAGTAAAGTACCACTTCCGGTTTTCCGATTTTCACCAAAAGCTTTTCAGTTCTTCCGATTGTAACAAAAAGCTTAAGTTTCATCTCGATATCTTTAGCGGTTTTTGCGGTACAGCGCACACAGACACATACACAGACACATAGACAGACAGATAGACAGACAGACAGACAGACAGACATTTTTCAAAAATGGTCTTATTCGACTCAGGGGACCTCAAAACGGATATTTCCGCTAAAATTTTAGATTCGAAAATTTTCACGAAAACAATACTTTCCCTTTGTATTACATACGGGGGAAAGTAAAAATAATTGTATAAATATCATATGTTCATGATTTAATAAAGATAACACTTAGTTAAATTTCACTAATATATTAGTGAAATTTAACCAAGTATTTTCTTTATTAAATCATAGTTAAATATGTTTCACCACGTGAAAGATGAGAAACTTGTTCAAGATATCATATGTTCAATAAAAAAAAACCTCTATACTCTGTTTAATAACTAGGAGGAGCGTTTTAAATTTGTAATTATGTGAAGAGATCCGTGCATAGTTTCTTCCATAAAAATGAACTGCCAACTTTGAATAAAGTTTTAAAACAAGTAAACTATCATTCAGGCATGCCAAAGATGAGTCATTCTACCTTGTATAGTTTCATGAAACAAATCAATTTTAAGTAAGATAGAGACCAGAGCTAGGCAGGATTCGAATCCGTTTAGAGGATTTAAAAGAGGCATTCGAATACTTTAGTTCAACTGGATTCGTGATCCGGATTCGTTACATTTTTTTTAAGAGAATTCGTATTCGAGTCTAAATGTAGGTGATTCGAATTTTTATAAAAGGATTCGAATCCTTGTAAAAGGATTCGAATACTTACAAAAGGATTTGAATCGTCAAACATAATTCGAATTAATTGTGAGGAATAACATGAAAAATGTTGTTTTGTGTGTTTTTAAATTTCTCGTTAAATCACTGTTTTACGCGCGTGGCGCATGAAGTAAAATTTCGAGTTTAGAAAAGCCCGGAAAATTTGTCTCGGGTCGCTGCGCGACCCTCGACAAATTTTCACGGGGCTTTTCTAAACTCGAAATTTTACTTCATGCTTAGTCTGGGAGTGGAAACGCTCGTTCGAAACTTCAAAGTGAATGCTTTGATAAAAACATTAAAAGATTGAAAATGTTTTTAAAGATAATAATCTAGTTTTCAAAATTTTGTTTAATATTGTTTGAAGTAAAACTGACATGGTAGCCACAATCTGAAATGTTAATTTTTTCCGACATTTCCCTGACTAATGATTTTTTCCCTGGCCTTTTAATATAACTTTCTTGTGTGGAAAAGCCCCATTCTGTTTAATAGTTTTCATTGTTTTTGTCAATATTTAAGTTAATTTTATAAATTTTTACGTGTTTTGTAATTTGGCTGCTGATTTTGACTAATCTAATAATATCATATGGCTTTTTTATTAGTGTTTTGGTCAATTTGAATATAATTCCATGACTTTTCTCTGACTTTCCCGGTTTTAATGATATTCAGTGAATTTTTTATTTACGTAAATTTCAGGCATTAGTCGATTTTATAATAGAGTTCAATTTGAAGTTTTGAACGAGTGTTTCCACTCCCAGGCTAAGCATGAAGTAAAATTTCGAGTTTAGAAAAGCCCCGTGAAAATTTGGCGAGGGTCGCGCAGCGACCCGAGACAAATTTTTGGGCTATTCTAAACTCGAAATTTTACTTCATGCGCCATGCGTACAAAACACTGATTTTAAGTGGAGTTCAGTAACACACAAATACATCTTTAACCAGAGTAACAGGGAGTCAGATATTTAGTCTGTTATCAGCGATGTTCAGTGGTAATAATATATAATTAGGTTTTGAATATTTTTGTTAAAACAACTGAGGAGCAGATTTTCTATATGCATTTTGTCCATTATTTTACATTTTCAACTAAAGGTGGCGCCACAAATTATATATATCAGACTACAATATTACACAGAAATATACATTCTAAATGCATGTTGCCCCGTCTAAAATGAATCATGAAAATGTCCTAGACATTCTATGTGTAGTATGTCCAACGTTGAAAGACAAACTAATGGCAGTTTAGAAATATGGACTAACTGCCATTTGATCATCAACGCCTACTAAAGACAGTGTTCTTACAGCAGTTACAGTGTTTTGTTCCACTTAACGTTAGTGAAATAATATTAACAATTATGAATGACAATGAAGGGGAGCATGTTGTTGGGGATGTTGACCGTGGTAGCAGGAAGCGAAAAAGAAATATCAGCGCAAAAGAGCGTAAGAGTGAGGTTAGGTAAGTATTTATTTTTTTATTTTTTTTAAATCTGATCATTGCTGATCAATATTATCTCTTAAAGGCACTCAGACCATTTCCCTAATTTGGAAAATTTTGAAGTACTTTGCAATCATAAACGTAATGATTTTCGCTGCTCTGAGCTATCCCATGACGATATTAAAGCAATCAGAAAACTATTTTTTAAAACAAAGAATAAAAATGCACAGGATAATAAACTTGGGAATTGTATGGTAGTTGAAAAACCAATTAGAAGCAGAAATCGAAAAACTGAAGGAAAATCCCATGCTTTTACTATAAAATATCATGTAAGTTTTATTCTGTAATTTATTTCCAGCAGGATGCTATTATTTGTTATTATCTTTAGGTTTGGAAGGCCCAAGAAAAAATCAATATTTGCCAAAAATTATTTTTGGCAACGTTTAATGTAAGTCAGAGACGCCTAAATACTATCGCTAAGAAAATTCAATCTGGATGTGGTATTATTGAGAATCGCGGAGGAGACAAACGCTCGTCTAAGAATGTAGATAAACTTCAAAATGTGAAAAAATTTATAGGCAAATTAAAAGGACATGAAGGTCATTACGGGCGTGCTAAATCTCGCCGAATTTATCTATCTTCAGAAAATAATATTACTCTTTTGTGGAAAATGTACAACGAGAATGCAGTTGAAAATGTGAAAGTAAATTACAAGTACTTCAGTAGAATTTTTAATAATCATTTTAATATTGCATTTGGAAGCCCTGCCACTGATGTATGTGGGTTTTGTGTTAGAACCCAAACATCTATTAGTAATTGCAACGAAAATAATGAGTTAATGATACTAAAAACCAATTTACGCGTACATAAAGTACGAGCGAAACAATTTTTCAAACTCATGAAGGAGAAGCCTGTCCAAAGTGTTTCATATTGCTTCGATTTGCAACAAGTTCAGGTTTTACCGAAGGTACCAATCCAGGATGCTTTCTACGCTCAGCAACTATCTTTATATTGTTTTTGTGTTACTGACTTGGATATTAAAAAACCAGTATTCTACACCTGGATGGAAAATCAGGCAAAAAGGGGATCAGCAGAAACAAGTTCTGCTTTACACGATTTTCTAAACAAAGTAGAATTTGAGTCAGATATCAAACAAGTGAGACTATTCGCAGATGGTTGTGCCGGACAAAATAAAAATGCACACTTGATGCATATGCTTATGCTCTGGCTGTGCAACGACTCTCCAAAGACAATTGAATATGTGGAAGTGATATTTCCGGTACGAGGGCATTCTTATTTGCCTGCAGATCGTGTTTTTGGACAGATCGAAAAAGTTACACGGTGTCATAGTACAATTAAAACTCCCACAAAATATTATGACATTTACTCCAAGAAGGGAGAGGTTCGAAAACTAGGTACTGATTGGATTATTTTCGATATAAAAGCCGCGTTGAATTCTTTAAAGAAAATTGAAGGGATCAGTGCGGCTAAAAGAATTATTATTAAAAGATCAAAAAGTAAATCCGACATTTTGTTAAAAACCGAGTTATTTTATAGGAATGACGACCCAACTAAACATTTTCAAACATTATTAAAACGCGGAAAAAAGCTTGTAAATATAAAGCTACCTACTGTTCAACTCCAAAATAAAATTAAACCAAAAAAACTTCAGAGTCTCTCAAAATTATTAGTCGAACTCTCGGGCCCAAATTGGTATAATGATCCCGAGCTCACATGGTTGCAGCCCATTATCTCAGACCAAAACAATCCAAATGACCAAAATAATACTGAGCAAGATTATGACGGTGAAGAAGATGAAATGTTATGCTGTGATTGTAATAATGATGAAGATGAATTTCCTGATATGTAAAATTTTCATAAAATAAAATAATACTTTTCTATTTTTTTGTCATAGTGTTATTACCAAGTCAGTCGAGTTGCTTTGTGTCATCAAACAAAATGCAGTTTGTCCCTGTGTGACAAACTAAATGCCGTTTGTCCCAGATTGACAAACTAAATGCCGTTTGTCCAACACATTTATCAGTTTTTTTGGAAAATTGTCAAAGTTATATTTTTGGCATATGGGTACGATGATTATGTGATTTTAGATTTATTTTTTAGAAAAAACACCTTCTCAATAAATGTACCCACAAACTTGTAACAGTTTTTCTGTATTTCTGAAAATTGTTACTTTTGGACAAAATGCATATAGATAGTCTGCTCCTCAACTGGTAACGATATTTATATATTAATGGTTGCAAAAAAATAATAAAATCAATTCGTAATTCAAAAAAACAGGATTCGAATCTTCGATTCAAATCATATTTATCTCTTACGAATCGTTTATTCCAGTATTTGTGATTCGAATCATATTAGGTGATTCGGATTGGTGATTCGAATCCATTTTACGAGGATTCGTCCCAGCTCTGATAGAGACACATTATTATATAAATTCCATATTATATTATGAACATAATGTAAATATGTTTTGTTTCACAGATATATGGCGAGATGCCGTATAAGAATTTTGATTGAACTGACGATATCGTACTATGGAAATACTTAACCACAATTAAGAAGTACAAAATGGATATTTGATTTAATTTAAAGAGTAATTATGAAATTTTTTAAAATTCCGCCAAATGTATCTAGTGATATTTCTGGTAACTTTTTATAGTGTAAATTGGGCTTTGGCACTTACTCCTTTTATTGATAATGAAGGTTTAAATTAAATTACACTTGGTTTGTTTCACAATTTTTTACTTTACTATTTACTCGACTAGTTTCGCGTTTTACAGCATTATCAGGAGTAGGGAAGAAATATTACTCCTTTTAGTTTTTAAACAGACTATAGTGCTATCATTTCATCATTTTTAAAATTTAAGTTGGCTACACACTTCAGGAATTGACATATAAAACGTCAGACATAATAATTATAATGTATATTTTCAAAGTTGCCAACCTAGAATATTTTCCATGGTACTCTAGAGATTTTTTTTTAACTGAACATACGATACAAGTGATAGCAGTTACCAAGTTAAACAGTTTTTTTCGATTTTCTCAAAACTACATTTTTGGACATGCTGTTTATGAAATCAACGCCTCAATTGATACCTTTTAATGCACAGGTATAGCAACGAAATGTCTGTTTTCGGAAGTGGTCGTAGAATAACAGCTTGTAATGGGTCATAGGGTGGTCATGTGCAAATATTATTTTCGTCTAAAATATATAAAGAAAATTATCGTTATTATTATTAGGAATCGAGTTCAATGAGATTTCAGTTTATTTTTTTTTTTTTGTTGAATAGTTAGGGAAGCACGAGACAGAAACACTTGAAGTCATTAAGATAAGAGCGCGAGGGAAAAATGCATCTGTAGGTTTTAGAAGGAGAGATCTGAAAATAAAACACGATCAGCAGTAAGGGTTAATGAAGTAGATAGACGAGAGGGGATTCCGGGAAGAATCGCGAGCGGTGGAAGCCGATTTCCACCTCCAAATTTTCGAATTAATCGCCGTATAAAAGATCAGGCGAAAGGGGAAATAGGACAGTGAAGCTGAAGTCGCGAGAGGGAAAAAGAGCCCAATCATTTTAGTACGGCGAGGGGAAGTTAAGTGTAAGTTCAAACTGAGATTGAAATAACTGTAAGTACGAGTGAACATGGTGACAAAGTAAAACAAAGTGAGCAAAATCCAACAAACAAATGAATTATTTCCCAATTCTTTTGCAAATACGTAAAAGCCGATTGGAAGGAATAAATCAGTACAAACAAAATGAATTATTTCCCAATTCTTTTGCAAATACGTAAAAGCCGATTGGAAGGAATAAATCAGTACAAACAAAATGAATTATTTCCCAATTCTTTTGCAAATACGTAAAAGCCGATTGGAAGGAATAAATCACTACAAACAAAATGAATTATTTCCCAGTTCTTTTACAAATACGTACAAGCCGATTGGAAGGAATAAATCAGTACAAACAAAATGAATTATTTCCCAATTCTTTTGCAAATACGTAAAAGCCGATTGGAAGGAATAAATCAGTACAAACAAAATGAATTATTTCCCAATTCTTTTGCAAATACGTAAAAGCCGATTGGAAGGAATAAATCAGTACAAACAAAATGAATTATTTCCCAATTCTTTTGCAAATACGTAAAAGCCGATTGGAAGGAATAAATCACTACAAACAAAATGAATTATTTCCCAGTTCTTTTACAAATACGTAAAAGCCGATTGGAAGGAATAAATCAGTACAAACAAAACGAATTATTTCCCAATTCTTTTGCAAATACGTAAAAGCCGATTGGAAGGAATAAATCACTACAAACAAAATGAATTATTTCCCAGTTCTTTTACAAATACGTAAAAGCCGATTGGAAGGAATAAATCAGTACAAACAAAATGAATTATTTCCCAATTCTTTTGCAAATACGTAAAAGCCGATTGAAAGGAATAAATCACTACACACAAAATGAATTATTTCCCAATTCTTTTACAAATACGTAAAAGCCGATTGGAAGGAATAAATCACTACAATCAAAATATAAGGGATATTATTATTATTATTATACTACAGATGCTTCGCTAACAACTCCGGGATGGTTTTTGCGGGTTTCCCATCTCGTAATGCAAATGCAGGGGCTAGTTAATTTTGCTCCCACAAGTAGAGTCATACATTTTTTTGAGTTTAACTAAATGCACATGGCTTCTAAGCACAAGCGTTTGATAATGTATTTTGTGAATATAAATAAAATAAGACATACCAATTCATTAGAAATGTCATAAAAGGTCAATAAACTTTGCATACGTTAAGCTCATATCCTGTTTTATTTATTGTCCACACATCCTCCTAGTCAAATTAAAAGGGAAGAAAGACACAGTATTTGCGATAATGCATATTGACACAAATAACGAACCTGGTAAATAAATAAAAGGGTTAATACACACACAACACAACGTAAATAATAATACAAATTATAAATTTGTATAATAACTAGGGTCGAACCGTCACAAGCTTTTACAGATTATGATTGAAATGATTGATATCTTTACCTTATGTTATTCCCATGCGCATACCTTTAAGTTGATAAAGTGTCAGAGCGAAAAATAAAGCAGCCGTTAAAATTCGTTTGTTTCGACAAACGTCCGATCCGTTCCGGTGTAGTGAAAACGTTTTATATATTTAGCGAACTCGGGCCATTGTGGACTCAACTCCACAGCCGTAAATCTCTCGCGTTTCGCTAAATAAACGTGATCTCAAGCCGAGGACTTGTCATAATTCACACTGGTTTATTAATAAAATTAGCTTTTCATTTAAGTATGCTTAGCATTATTGCGCGCACACTTGAAACTCACGCGCATATCGATTGTGATTGATTGCCAAACGGAAAAGCTTCGAATCCATTGGAAACGCGATAAATGGCTCAAGTATTTGCGGTTGCATGTGCGCTTTTGTGAGTCTTTTGAAATACCGACACCATTCGGTTAGGAGCCTAAGTGTTTATTCAGTGTTTGCGGGTTGAATTATTTGCGTGCGCGCCGTTTAGCCGTAATGTAATGCTAATTTGTCGACGACCACTTGATCTTGTTTATTACTATGTAATTCGGTACTGTTTATTCCAAGAGGGTTACGATTCATTTGGATTTGATTGTATTCAATCTAAATACGATCTAAATTCACATATTTATTGCACTTATATGGATTAAACTAAAACTATCCGCACTTATACCACATTATACCACCAATTTTTTTTTTTTTTTTTGAGAATTTAGAATTTTATTTCAAAAACAATTACATATAAAATTACATGTTTTTTTTTATAGTATGCATGTAGGTATATAATTTGTAATTGTAGTTGATGAGGTTCCTTCCTTTTTTCCTCGCCTCGTGATTCCAGGATGAGAGATCCGATCTCGGGCTAGCGGTATATAATAATAATATATAATAATAATAATAATAAATGGCTTATAAATAAATGAAAATCTTTGATAAAGCCATTGATATTTCCCGGACGAGTGTCTTCCACTCCCAGGCTAAGCATGAAGTAAAATTTCGAGTTTAGAAAAGCCCCGTGAAAATTTGTCGAGGGTCGCGCAGCGACCCGAGACAAATTTTCTGGGCTTTTCTAAACTCGAAATTTTACTTCATGCGCCACGCGTATAAAACACTAAAATATTGTGAAATTTATGTATATTTGAATCTCACTTGAAATCAGAGTTTTATACGCGTGGCGCATGAAGTAAAATTTCGAGTTTAGAAAAGCCTGAAAATTTGGTTTGGCCGCTCCGCGCTTCGCGCTACGCGACCTAACCAAATTTTCAGGCTTTTCTAAACTCGAAATTTTACTTCATGCTTAGTCTGGGAGTGGAAAACACTCGTTTTAAACTTCAAATTAAACTCTTTAAGTGTATGCATTTGTATAACTAATTTTAGATAAGTTTTAAATCACAATTTCTTGTGTTTTTTTTGAGTATACATATCCCAATTACGTGTTGTAGATTTTTAAATATTCGTTGTTTTCTTAAAAGAGGTCAATTTTAGGTTTAAACGAGTGTTTTCCACTCCCAGATTAAGCATGAAGTAAAATTTCGAGTTTAGAAAAGCCCCGCGTAGAAAATTTGTCGAGGGTCGCGCAGCGACCCGAGACAAATTTTCACGGGGCTTTTCTAAACTCGAAATTTTACTTCATGCGCCACGCGTATAAAAACACTGATTTATTGTAATGTTTAAAATATACTCTTCATTTCAAAATTTAAAATTTAAATTTTTAGTCGATTTTTAAAATATAAAAGTTTCATAAAAAAAAGGAGGTATGATACATTTGGATTGATTGAGTTACTTGAAGATAATTATACTTTGATTAAAAAACACTTAGAACCTTTCTTCAATACTTTATTTTGTAACCAAATGTACATTTCGGACACGAAGTGTCCATTATCAATGGTTTATTAGTATCAAACCATTGATAATGGACACTTCGTGTCCGAAATGTACATTTGGTTACAAAATAAAGTATTGAAGAAAGGTTCTAAGTGTTTTTTAATCAAGGTATGATACAGTATATTTGTTCGTTTGTTTAATAAAAAAACCTCTAGAGTGCCATGAAAAATATTGTAGGTTAACAACTCTGAAATTATATATTACAATTATTATGTCTGCCGTTTTATATGTCAATTTCTAAAGCGTGTAGTCAACCTAAATTAAATAAAAGATTAAATCATGGCACTTTTTTTTTATTTAACATACAAAACTTTGGACCAATTATTCACGGTTAAGCAAATAATACAGAATGCCTGGGAGTATGATGTGGAAGTATATTCGTATATTCCCGCCAGCCATATGACTCCATCAGCAGAGAACAACTATACTGCATTCTGGACGCATTTAGGATTTTTGTGAGGATAATAAGATTAATACGATCAACACTAACACTCAAGCCTGCATTTGCATACAAAATCAGCTAACAGGAACTTTCAAAGTTACCCAAGGCTTAAAACAAGGAGACGGGCTGGCCCCAACACTATTTAACCTGGCACTGGAATATGCCATTTGAAAAATGAAGGTAGGAAGATCTAATCTATTGATATGCCCACTAGCTGGGCTGCCTGGCATCTTTAATAATTGCAATAAATACAACATACCTTACCTTTAAACATGTATTTAATTATTTTCTTAAATAATAAATACTGTACTTTTAATAAATTATTGCAAAATGTTGGAGTTTGTTAATTTTTTTGGTTTAATCAGAATATTATGGAACATTTAACATTCTAATATTTGAGTTGATACTCCAAAGTTGTCCTCCCGCAGTAAACTATAAAGTTTATTGATCATTGATCAATAAATGGCTTATAAATAAATGAAAATCTTTGATAAAGCCATTGATATTTCCCGGACGAGTGTCTTCCACTCCCAGGCTAAGCATGAAGTAAAATTTCGAGTTTAGAAAAGCCCCGTGAAAATTTGTCGAGGGTCGCGCAGCGACCCGAGACAAATTTTCTGGGCTTTTCTAAACTCGAAATTTTACTTCATGCGCCACGCGTATAAAACACTAAAATATTGTGAAATTTATGTATATTTGAATCTTACTTGAAATCAGAGTTTTATACGCGTGGCGCATGAAGTAAAATTTCGAGTTTAGAAAAGCCTGAAAATTTGGTTTGGCCGCGTACAACGCTTCAACACACTGAACTTTCAATAAATTATTGTAACCTGTTGAAGTTCGTTCTTTTCTGTGATTTAATCAGAATTTAATGGAATAATTGCTATAATACTCCAATTATTAGTAGGGTATAATTCAATCAGAATTTAATGGAGTAATTGCCATAATACCCCAATTATTATTGGGGTATTATGGCAATTATCCATTAAATTCTGATTAAATCACAAAAAAGAACGAACTTTAACATGTTACAATAATTTATTGAAAGTACAATATTTGTGATCAATAAACTTTATAGTTTACTACGGGTGGACAGCTTTGGAGTATCACCTCAAATATTAAAAAGGCAAAAGACTTTACAAGAGAAAAAGTTAAACCAATTGACTAAATCATTTTAGGGTACGCGGAAATTAATTAATTGGAAAGTTAAGATTGCAATAAATATATTAATAAAAATATTTTGTATTTATTGCAATTATTATTTTGTATTTATTGCAATTATTAATTGTCTTTCAAGCCGAAACACTCGCAATTTTAGAATGGCCGAGAACCAACATAGAGGACTGCCGGGACAGCCAAGTCTATATTATGTCCGATAGTCAGGCGGCACTGAAGGCTCTAAAAAACTAAAAGACTTCATCCAAACTGGTGTTGGACGCTTCAACACACTGAATCACCTGGCGAGACAGAATAAGTTCACACTTGTCTGGACGCCGGGTCATTCAGGTATCGAAGGAAATGAAAAAGCTGGCGAGCTAACAAGGCAGGGAGCTAACATATTATTTATGGGACCTGAACCTGTCTTGGGCATCACAGAAAAGTCGAGTGACCTAGAAGCCGGAAAGTGGATTCGCAGCAAACACAAGGAATACTGGGTAAACGGACCAGGACTTAACCACAGTAACTCCATTATAAATGGACCTAACTCGAACCAAGCTGCAGAACTACTGATACTAAGTAGGGCACAGCTAAAAATAATTATAGGAATACTAACAGGCCACATGACTGTTAAAGAGCACCTAAGGAAAATCGGTCTCTACAACGGCGACACCAGTTGTCGGCTCTGTGATAGGGCACCGAAAACAACAATGCACATTGTAGCTGCAATGTGCTGGAAAATAAAAGACAGCTCATATTTGGAAACATTCAAATGGTACTAAATGATTTCCACACGCAGGTTGCGTGTGGAAATCATTTAGTGAAAGACCTGCACAAGCTAGTACAGGGGATTGAGTTTGGAATAATTGCGTGTGTAAGACAATATGGGGTAGTACAATAAGCCACCTACGCTGCAGTGCATTGGGATCCGCAAGAAAGGCGGTCCCCACAGGAAGAAAAACAAATTATATGCACTTTTTACTTTGTTTAACCACTGGATCTTACATTTAATTGTGTGACTAGTTTCGACTATCTAGTAGTCATTCTCAAACTAAAGTACTTTAGTTTGAGAATGACTACTAGATAGTCGAAACTAGTCACACAATTAAATGTAAGATCCAGTGGTTAAACAAAGTAAAAAGTGTTTTATTTACAAGTGTATTTAAGATGCACCACAAAGTGAACGCCTACAACACCAAACAAATTATATGCAATATAAATGCCAGTAAAAGTAGAGACATTTACGGATTGAGATATGATTTTTCAAAAGCTGTACTAAACATTTTGTTGTCACCATTGACCAAAATCATCAACAAGTGTATAAGGAGCAATATCTTTCCAAACTCTATGAAACGTGGACTGGTTATACCCTTACACAAAAAAGGCGAGCATAATAATCCTAAGAACTACCGCCCAATTTCCATGCTGCCTTTAATCGGTGTAGTCTTTGAAAAAATTCTTTAAAGCCAACGTATTGAATACTTTGAAGAAAACAATCTACTACGAGAACAACAGTTTAGCTTCAGAAAGAGGCGAACCACAACAGACGCAATTTTGAAATTCATCAAAGGGACAATTGACTGCTTTGAACCTGGAGCTATTTGAAAGTCTGCGTTCCTAGACTTCACGAAAGCATTCGATTGTATTTCACATCAAATTTTAATTTTTACTTTCCCCCGTATGTAATACAAAGGGAACGTATTGTTTTCGTGAAAATTTTCAAATCAAAAATTTTAGCGGAAATATCCGTTTTGAGGTCCCCTGAGTCGAATAAGACCATTTTTAAAAAATGTCTGTCTGTCTGTCTGTCTGTCTGTCTGTGTGCGCTGTACAGCAAAAACCGCTAAAGATATCGAGATGAAACTTGAAACTTAAGCTTTTTGTCACAATCGGAAGAACTGAAAAGCTTTTGGTGAAAATCGGAAAACCGGAAGTGGTACTTTACTCTTAGCGTTTTTCAGTTTGTTCAATAAATATTCATCAAACAAAAAATTCTTTCAAATAAAAGTTGTAGATAATAACAAAATGAAGATGTATTGTTCACTTACTTTTTGTCATAGCACTCTTAGTTTTTGAGATATTTAATAAATAGTGTTTTTTATCTAGTCATTGATTTGTGTCAGTGAGTGTGTTGATACAATTGGAAAATGTTTCAAATAAAAGTTGTAGGTAATAAAATATTAAAGACTTTTTGAATCTTCACTTTTTGTCATAGCACTCTTAGTTTTTTAGATATTCAATAAATAGTGTTTTTTATCTAGTCATTGGTTTGTGTCAGTATGTGTTGATCCAATTGAAAAATGTTTCAAATAAAAGTTGTAGTTATCAAAAAGTTGAAGACATTTTGAAAATAATAATGCTACAAATATTCTAAAAGTGATTTAATACGCAATTTACGGGGGAAAGTACTATGATGGACACATCACCATTTTTATAACTTGCATCCCGAAACCTGTGATCTGTTAATGTCGTACCTTTCTGGAAGAACGCTATGCGTATATTCAAATGGGAATAGATTACACAACTTGCCGTTATTTCACGTTGTTCCGCAAGGTTCCATTCTAGACCCATTACTATTCCTAATCTACATTAATGACTTACCGGATCCCTCTTTCAATGTTATTTTATATGCCGACGATACCACTATAACAACCCAAGGTGAAGACATTGAGAAAGTGACAGAATCGCAGAATGAAATAACATGGCACTAGAATGGTTGAACTGTAACCGATTCAAACGTAACTGCGATAAATCGGCAAATATCACGTTTAGTTTATCTAGGAATTTGACGGATAAGACATCTACTGAATTTCTTGGACTACATATGGATTCCCTTCTGACTTGGCATACACATGGTGACGCTTTATTACACTGCTTTCAGTGATTGATACGCGTGGCGCATGAAGTAAATTTTCGAGTTTAGAAAAGCCTGAAAATTTGGTTTGTCCGCCTGAGCGCTACGCGGACAAACCAAATTTTCAGGCTTTTCTAAACTCGAAATTTTACTTCATGCGCCACGCGTATTAAACACTGAAAGCACTGAGATATTGTGAACGAGTAAACTTCGCTTGAAATCAGTGTCTTATACGCGTGGCGCATGAAGTAAAATTTCGAGTTTAGAAAAGCCTGAAAATTTGGTTTGGCCGCTCCGCGCTTCGCGCTACGCGACCAAACCAAATTTTCAGGCTTTTCTAAACTCGAAATTTTACTTCATGCTTAGTCTGGGAGTGGAAAACACACGTTTAAAGGTTCAAATGGAAATATTTTAGAATAAGCGTATGCATATGTATACTTGAAAGAAAAATTCCCTGTATTTAAATCTGAGGACATCTACAAGAACATCAAAATCCGAATATATGAAACAATTGTAAAACCTATTATAAGTTATAACTGTAAGACATGCACGATAACCCAAAGGCTAACAAGCAATTGTAGATGTCTTCGAAAGAAAGATTCTAAGAAGGATTTTAGGGTCAGTACATAAACATGATGTATGGCCTACGCGGCCGAGACTATGACGATGACTCAAAAAGATCAACAGGAACTACTAATAATGGAAAGGAAAATAATGAGAATAATACTTGGACCTATAAAAATTAACGAAAATGAATATACCAGAAGGACAAACAGGGAAATACGCAAAGAATTAGGAGATGAAGACATAATTAGCGACATAAAGAGGCAAAGACTAAAATGGCTCGGACATGTGTGGAGAGCAGAACCTACTGCAACAATAAGGACTGTCCTTGAGTGGAACCCAGGAGGAAAAAAACGACAAGGAAGGCCCAGATCTAGGTGGATTGACGAAGTAGAGAAAGATCTCAAGAAGATGCGGATTAATAATTGGAAAACAAGGACAAGCAACAGAAAAGAATGGAAAAAAGTAGTAGATACAGCTAAAAGTATTTTATAAATCAAAATTGAATACAAAACAATTGGTAAAATGGGGACCGATCCACTCCAGAAAAACCGGATCATGAAAGCTTCAGAAAAGAAGCAGTCAGACCTCACATGGGTTGTAGTGCTATTATATATATATATATATATATATATATATATATATATATATATATATATATATATATAACTTGCTTGAGTTTTTTGGGCTGCTTTCTCGCGTTGGTTGGTTTATTTGCGCTCTACGTTTCGGCAGCATCACTTCTGCCATCCTCAGGAGCTTTTTTGTATACTGAGTGATGGATGTCACGTTCACTGTCAGTACATTTGTTTTGTAAACTAGGGATTTGTAGTCTAGATCTGCTGCGTGTTACTGGTCCACTCGATGTAGAAGGTGCTAAAATTTCTTGATTTGTGTCCGATGTATCTGCATTGTTGAGAATACTTGAATTTGTCTGAATATTCCGAAAATTGTTGGATATTGGAGGCAAGTCATTTTTTTGTTGTTTTATTATATTCATCAAAGGTTTCCATGTGGTTTGTAATCTTGTGCCATCATCTCGTTTATTGAGGCACAAAGGATGTTTTTCTATTTCTATGGCTTCACGTACGATTCTTTCTTCAAATTTTGGGATAGAACTAATTACCGAAGTATTTTCAAAATCTATGTTATGGTCTGTATCAAATTTATGTTGGAATAATGAGGAATTTTGGTCGTGATTTATTATGGCTAATTTATGTTCTTCTCGTCTGACGCTAATAAATAAATAATAATAATAATACTAAAACAAGCAATACATAGGGTAAGAAGAGACCTAGATTCAGTAGGAAAAACACTTTTGTATCTTCACTTAGAAATGAGTAATTCCGTACACCCAACAATTTGGAATAAAATAGAACAGCTTAGCTACTTCCAAGTTATATCAGATACTGATGAAAAAACTAATAAACAGATTTCAAAATTTGATAAATTATTACCAAAGAAGATACACAAAAACACATTAGCGAAACCGACATTTGTACATAATCTGTCAAATAAACCTTTAGATAAAGTTACCACTCAGGCACTTGAAAAGGGATTCAATTTCGCTGTAACTCCTACTCATATACCTATAGAAGATCTTATATGTAAAACTGAAGCCGCAATTAAACACTTAGATGAAACGAACTCGGAAATAGTCAGGCAAGAAGTAGCAATTGCAATTCGTAGTGCAAAACTTCCTAAATCTAACATCTCGAAAGATGAACGCAGGGCAATCAAATTACTAAAAGAGGACACATCTCTAATCGTTCTACCCGCAGACAAGGGAAATTCCACAGTTATAATGAACTGGAATGACTACAACAACAAGATGTGTGAGCTTTTAGATGACCCAACATACAAAAAATCAGCATCCGATCCAACCACATACCTGGAAAAAATTACTAAAAACAAAATTTAAGCTGCTAACTTACCTGACGACGTGAAAAAAGTAATTATACCAAGAGAAAAGTCATCGATGTGCCCTAAATTGTACGGTCTTCCAAAAATTCACAAAGAAGGTGTTCCCTTACGACCAATTTTAAGTGCAATCGGATCGCCCACACATAAATTATCCAAATTTATAGCAAAACAATGGCAACCTTTTTCGGAACAAATGCACTCATTTCTAAAAAACTCTTCTCATCTCCTGGAAATTATTCACGATATTAAATTGGACAGTGACGACCTCCTTATCAGTTTCGATGTTAAATCCCTATTCACAAAAGTACCCATAAAAGAAGCTCTAAAAATAATAGAAGAGAAACACAGTCCTCCGAAGGATATTATGGAATTGGCAAACCTGTGTCGTACCTCTACATACTTTAGCTATAACAACCAAAAGTACAAACAAATAGAAGGTGCTCCGATGGGTTCACCACTATCACCAATTGTAGCTAATCTTTACATGGAGTTTTTTGAAGAGAAAGCTTTGAGCAGTTATAATTTAAAACCAAAACTATGGCTAAGATATGTTGATGACACATTAGTGATTTGGCCTCATGGTAGAAACAATGCAGATATGTTTTTGGAGCATTTGAATAGTATTCACCCTAACATTCAATTTACCATGGAAATAGAACAAAATGACAAACTTCCGTTTTTAGATATTTTACTTTACAAAACATCAAATGGCAACCTGGGACATTCTGTTTATAGGAAAAAAACTCACACAAATCGATACCTAAACGCCGACTCACATCATCATCCTGCTCAAATTAGTTCAGTAGCCAAAACATTAATTACACGTTCTTTCAAACTCACAGATCAAAACAACATACTTTCGGAAATAAATACACTCAAATTCATTTTGAAATCAAACAAATTCCAAAAAAACACAATAAACAAACTAATTGAGAGGGCCAATACACCAAAACCTATAAACACTATAAAGACAGATTACACGAACACAATAACTCTTCCTTACATAAAAGGAGTTACAGACAAAATTTCGAATATTTTCAGAAAATTTAACATACACACATCGTTCAAACCATATCTTACGATAAAACAACTTTTACGTAGCCCTAAAGACAAAATTTTCCTTGAAAAACAAGGAATATACAAAATTCCCTGTAAAGACTGCCACAAATCATATATCGGCCAAACCAACAGAAGAATTAGCGTCAGACGAGAAGAACATAAATTAGCCATAAAAAATCACGACCAAAATTCCTCATTATTCCAACATAAATTTGATACAGACCATAACATAGATTTTGAAAATACTTCGGTAATTAGTTCTATCCCAAAATTTGAAGAAAGAATCGTACGTGAAGCCATAGAAATAGAAAAACATCCTTTGTGCCTCAATAAACGAGATGATGGCACAAGATTACAAACCACATGGAAACCTTTGATGAATATAATAAAACAACAAAAAAATGACTTGCCTCCAATATCCAACAATTTTCGGAATATTCAGACAAATTCAAGTAATTTCAATAATACAGATACATCGGACACAAATCAAGAAATTTTAGCACCTTCTACATCGAGTGGACCAATAACACGCAGCAGATCTAGACTACAAGTCCCTAGTTTACAAAACAAATGTACTGACAGTGAACGTGACATCTATCACTCAGTATACAAAAAAGCTCCTGAGGATGGCAGAAGTGATGCTGCCGAAACGTAGAGCGCAAATAAATCAACCAACGCGAGAAAGCAGCCCAAAAAACTCAAGCCAGTTATATTTTGCTGGCGAAAACCTAAAAATAAATATATATATATATATATATATATATATATATATATATATATATATATATATATATATATTGTGACGGTCATGTTTTTCGACCGCACAGAGAATAAATTTAAATTGACCCGCGCCGCTCTCAGTGGTGGTTTTGAGTCGTTTTTGGGAACTATTGACTATGCGCGAGTGTCTTCTTCTGCCGTCCGGCTATTGTGAGACTTGTGTTTGGTGCATCAACGTGGTTGAGTGAAAAAGGATTGATAACTGGAGCGCGTGAGGCGCGTATCAAGTAATTTCCTGCACAACACAACGCTAAGCGAGCCGCATTACATCTTAGGTAATGTTAGAATCCCGGTTATTTAATTTATCTGACACCCCCCGTCCATGTGTAATTTTAGGCTCGAAACTAGGCCCTCGAAACTAAGCCCTCGAAACTAGGCCCCTCGAAACTACGCCCTCGTAAATACGACCCGTAGAAATTTAGACCGTCGAAACTACGACCGTCTAATCAAGTTTTCCTGGACTCGTGGGAGAATCTTGGGAGGTTCTTGTTGAACCGTGTTATCCCACGTATCCGCTCCATTTTGGTTGGTTTTGGTTAAGGAGTGGCTGTTGAGGCTGCGTTCATTCATCGTACGAGTTATCAGTTCGCACAATTTCCCGGCCGCCGAGTCGAGAGTACGAGCGAGCGCGACCTGGGTGTGACGTAGGTGAGCGCGGCGCTGGAACACAGGAACGCGGTGGCAGGAAGTGGATCGAGGACGGTAGCGACCGTTCTGTCGCATTGGATAAACAGGCCAGATTGAATTTATTTATTATTTATTATTACAAGTGCTATCGTTGAACGAGGAATAGTAATCCCGTGCCTATTTTTAATTATTTTTGATAAGTGTGTGTGCACTTTTTGTTGTTTCGAATTTAATTGCTAATTTGCTCGAGAGAAATGTTTTTCTCTTGAAGTGTGTTAATGTTGAGATAATTATTTTTGGATTTTTGACTGTTGTTAAAGAGTGTGCTATCCGACGGGTATTCTGCTAGTAATTTATGTGAATGTTTTGGAAATTATCCGTCCGGATTATGCAATGGCCATTGAAATAACCACCGGGTTGCGTATTTGATTTAAGTTACCGCGATGCGATTATTTTCGCGTATTATTTGGATAGCAACTCTTACGTATTGTTGCTGTACTAATTAACACACTATTTAGTTAAATTTACCTTAATCGAAGTGACATTTTTTCCCTTCGTCACTTAATCAACAGTATTAAAATAAAGTACAGTTTGAATTTATTCGATTTCTTTTATTTTCTTTTTGTAGTTGTTATTTGTGTTGAGAATTCATATTTGAACAAACATCCAGGTTTAGTAGTTTTCCTTCGCGCCAATTCCTGGTGGGGCAAAATATCGAAGACTACTTTGCGCCATAAAAATAATTCGAACCCTCCCCATGCCCTAGCTAGCCTATATCGGGAATTTACAAGCAACTAATATTTTAAATACGGTTCAAATACGAATTTGGTTCATTTGACTTTTGTTTTGCGACAGTAAGTGTTAGAAACGAATCTTATCACAAGTTCCTTTCTCACACTTCAGACCTTGAGCCTAAAGTGTCGTCACAATATACAGGGTGTCCCATTAGTGCGGTCTCGGAAGATATCTCAACTCTCGTTAAAGATAGAAAAAAAATGTTTTTTCTATCTTACTAAAAGTACTAAAACTGCCAAAATTTTCAAAAAATATTTTTTTCTGAAGTAACAAATAACCTAAAGTACCAATAATGATATATCTTTGTGTAGGTTATTTAAAGGCGGATCAAATAAAAAATAATATATAGGGTGTTCCATTGAAAATAACAAAGTTGGTATTAAGTATGGAATAATGAGACACCCTGTATATTTGAAAATAATTTTAGGTTATGCAGCTCTTAAAATCAAGCAAATTTGGTGAAAACATTTTTTTCTATCTTTAACGAGAGCTGAGATATCTTCCGAGACCGCACTAATGGGACACCCTGTATATATGCAGATACATCGGACACAAATCAAGAAATTTTAGCACCTTCTACATCGAGTGGGCCAATAACACGCAGCAGATCTAGACTACAACTCTGCAAAAAAATAACGAATCGGCAACTTGCAAATGTTAGCAGAAATTTGTATGATAGACTTGGTCAATGTTTAGCCGCTAATGGAGGTTCTTTGAGCATTTAATTTGATTTTATTAAAAAAAATACTGATAGTTGTTGATGACGCAAAATTTTGTTATGAAATCATGGCTATTCTTATTTTTTTCAAATTATTACTAATTTATATATTCGTTTTCTTGTACTATTAGTCCTATTTTGAAAATAAATACGGACCTATCATACAGCATTTAAATTCTGAACAAGTTGATCTTTTGCTCTAAAATAATTGGGGGAGCAGGAAACTGCCAAAGTGTGATTTTCCACGTAAATTGTTATTACCGAGCGGTCGAATCAGCACCCGGTATATAGAAGTTTGATTTTTTGTGTAGACTTTTTTATGCCAATAAGGGTTGTTTTTTTTACAACAAACAGTGCTTTAAGTTTTGGTTTTGGATTTATATTTTCTTTTTAACGTTTTTTTGGTTCAACTAAAAATTGACAATACGAGATTTTGGTTTTGATTTAATTCCCTGTTTGACTTCAAGCGGGTTGCAGTAACTCATTAATCTATTGTAAATTCCTTATAAAGAGTTTTCTAATAACTTACTATTTTAAATGAGCATGTATGTTTAGCAAATAGCTACTTGTAAAATCGATAAAACAATGTACAGGAAGTATAAATCAACAAATATTATGCAAATTTCTGGAAGCAAACGAGTAAAAATGTCTAAGAGGGCTTTGTTAAGTTCAAGAATGCGCTTCATATAGCTAGCTACCTATAAATGCATAAATTTAAGTACGTCTGAGCTGAAGAAACAGAAGTCGCAGTTAAAACGGAAACAACAGCAATAACGCACAATACGCAGACGTGAAGAACTGGGAAAACATTTCGCAATTTTTACCAAAATGTCAAACCGCGCGCCGCTCCACTCCTGGAACTCGGCTCGGAAAACAACTGCTCGGAATCGTTAAATCGTAATTTATGTCTGTCATAAATGCAAAAGGGTATAATATTTTTAGTGTTCACATGAATGCGTGCCCCAACTGTATTCTCGATACACACTTTCAATACTCGGCGGGGATCGCATTAGGCTCAAATTGACTCGAAATTGTGCATAACAAATAACACCGGATACAATGTGGGTAAATTGTTTGAGACTTTTAACTTTATTGTTTCGAACGAGTCACGTACGGATCGGGGGAAAAATTAAATACTTTAATGGGTGTATTGTTATGGTCAGGTGGATATCCTATCGTTGTTATTATTTAAATCAAATGACACTTGAAATTAAATATTAGAACTGCACAATGCGATAAATAGTATTCGTTGTTGGTATACTAATGAAACAATTATATTTTCTATTCTTACCTTATTATACACGGTGATCAAAAATATAGGGAATAGATTTTATTAATAATAATTTAAACAGCAAATGGATTTTTATATTTATATATCAGTAGAATTGTGTCTTGAAACGGAACACACGGCTTAGAATTCCATATGTAATTCACAGTTCCGGTTTAATTTATGTATACATTCAAGAAATTCTCAACTTCCCCGATTGTTTTAGAGAAAATCCTGCGACACCATATTTTATCAAATATTGACCAATAGAAAAATTAATTATGCAATGGTTTCCGTGGTAATACTAAAATAACTTGATAGTGTTCGATAAAAAAAAAAAACGCCCTAGACTATAACTTCGTTATTTATTGACCGATATGAATGAATTAAAAAAACAAAGTCGATTGCTGTTTTAATACCATAAATTGACAGTAATTACATATTTTTTCACACATTTATAAAAATGTTGCTATGATAAAATCTAAATATTTAATTATTATAGCGAAAGTCCTATTTGGAATTATATACATTCAAGGCTCGTCAAAGTTATGTGTATAAAGTTATAAAGGCCGAAACAACGTTGCGCGCCGGCAGTAAATCCTAATTCACTTTGTGCTCGGCAGCCGTTTTATTTTAAGGGCAGTCTACATTTGCACTTAATTAATAACGGCAATTTGAGTTTGTAACACTTTATAAACGCCACTTCGTACAATATCTAAATAACCGCGTTCATTCCGCTTAATCCGGCGGCTGGATTAATCCGCCACGATTCGCCTCAACACTGACCAAACGCGCGATTAAATTTAGATTCTGGATTCGGGAAGTTTACTATCGTTATTTTGAATCATAATATTGATTGCAATAGTTTGTGGAGCACCTATGGTTATTTGTAGAGTATTTAAATAAAATAATATTATGACAAACAGTTTTTTAGGACTTTTAATAGGCTCACTAGGTAAAAGGGATTGTATATACATTAAGAGTGCGCTCTACCCTATGGAAACCAGGGTTGTTATGTTTAAAACACTTTGTTTTAAAACAGTGTTTTAAACATGGTTAAAAACAGCCGTCGTGTTTTAAACGGTTTTGTTTTAAACATGTTTTAAACATATTCACTATTTGTTTTGAGTTATGTGAAGCAATAAATCACTAATAAAACACGATTTAATTTCCTTCCTGCACTTATTTATTTTTATTGTTAGATGTACATTTCGAGTACCATGTACTCATTTTCAATAACTGAATGCTTTAAAACTAATTACGACTGTTTATATACGGTATAGGGATTAGTGGGAAAACCTAAATCTAATTATGTCGGGTATCTATTGGTGGACCGGGATTATTGATATTGGGAGAGGTGTTGGCCGGTTTACAATTGTTTTTCGGAATAAGATTTAAAAGCGGGTTTTCCAGTGGGCTTAAATCGAAATTTAACAATTTGTCTTTACATTTGTACATTTCTATTGATTCCAACATGTTTAATCTGAAACCGTTTGATTGTTTTAATAATTTTACGTTGTGTAATGAGAATTGGTGGCCGGTTTGGAAATTATGGAAAGCTATTGTTGATTTATCTGGGTTTTGGTTTTTTATGTGATAATTGTGTTCTTTGAATCTCTTGAATAAATTTCGTTGAGTTTGACCAATGTATATTTTATCGCAGTTGTTACAGCTAATTGAATATATACCGGATTTGTGTAGACTATCATTACTGATTAAAGTGTTATTCAAATAAGATTTTACTTTCGATTCACTGTAATACGCAGTTGTTAGATTAATTAAATTTCCTGAATACTTTATTTATTTGGTGATAAATAGTTGGATTGTAAATGAATTTAACATATTTTCTCTTATTGGTTTCTTTTGATGTATTGAGTTTTGTGCTAGATTTAATTTTATGATTCATTTTATATCTATTGATGAGCTTTTCTATTGTGTTTTTGCTGTAACCTAAAGATTGTGCAAAGTTTTTTTATAAATGTTAATTCTTTTCTTTTGTTTCATTTGATAAAGGCAAGTTTATTGCTTTGTAAATCATGCTATTAAATGCTGCTAGTTTGTGTTTAATGGGTGATGTTGAGGATGAGTGAATGTAGTTGTATGTGTGTGTAGGTTTTCGGTATATGTTGAATTCTAGTGTATTATTGATTGGGGGTCACATTTCCCAATCCGTTTTTCCCAATCGCCATTTTTCCCAATCTATTCATTTCCCAATCGCCATTGTTCCCAATCTATTCATTTCCCAATCGAATATTTCAAATTGGAGATTCAAATTGGAATGTCATTTGTTCGTTCAGGTTATTTCGGTTGACACATTACTTATTGACATTACTACATCATCAAAATTCCTCATAATGGCCGAATTAATTAAATCTCGCGGTAAAGGCTTCTTTTTACACGTGGAAGGATTTCTCTACTACAAGCATTCGGAAAGTGGAGGTCATGTTTTTTGGAATTGCCGCAAGAAGAAAGAATGTTCGGCCCGCGCTATCACTAAAAGTTCTGGCAGTGGAATTGAAGTAATCAAAGGGCCGGATGAATCAGAGCATCTCCATGCACCAAACAATGAGGAAGTGGAGGCCTGCAGGCTCATCGCAACATTGAAGAGGAAAGCCGCTGATGCTCCTGAAACCCCTCCAGCTCAACTTCTCCGAACACAGTTGCAGAACGTTCCTTCCGGTATTCTATCGCAGCTTCCGGATCGAGAAAACCTGAGAAAAGCCGTCCAACGTCAGCGGACCAAGGATATGCCAGCGAATCCGCAATCATTGGAGCAACTTCAACGCGTTCCTGACCAGTATCAAATATCGCTATCGGGTGAACGGTTTCTACTGTATGACTCTGGTGAAGACGATGAATACGAAGGGGGAAGACTAATCATGTTTGCTACCAAGGAGAACCTGAAAAGACTGATGCGTAGTCATGTATGGTTTGTGGACGGGACATTCAAGATTGTCCCGACTATTTTTTATCAAATGTTTGCGATTCTTGCATCCGTTGCTCAGACCGTTCATGGGAGGGAGCAGATGGTAGCAATCCCTCTAGTCTACGCAATATTGGAAGACAAAAGCGAAGCTACTTACAGAAAAATTTACGAAGTTATAAAAGAAGTATGCGACAGAGATGGCATTCCAATAACTATTCCACAAACGGTAATGACCGATTTTGAATTGGCCATCATAAATGCTACGAAATCTGCGATGGATCTGAGTCATGTTTCTGCATGCTTTTTCCACCTATGCCAATCTATTTATCGACATCTGCAACAAGAAGGCTTACAACAAGCATACCGGAACGCCGATGACAGAAGCATCAAAGAGGCATCGCATATGCTTGCTGCTTTAGCCTTCGTCCCCGTTGACGACGTTGAGTCATCGTTCGACGATCTGATGGATAGTGTCCCTGAGCCTTTTGTCCCGATAGCAGAGTATTTTGAAGTGAGTTGTATTTAAATGTCACTATATTTATGAATTAATATGTTGCGATATGATTAACAGGTTACCTACGTTCGCGGAAGGAAAGCTGGAGGGCGGAGGAAGGCTGTGGAACCTCGTTATAAACCAGCACTGTGGAATCAGTACGCCGCTGTTCTGCAACACCAGGCTAGGACAAATAATGCTTCGGAAGGGTGGCATAATAGATTCCAAGTAGGCACACACAGTTTGGATCATTAATTAAATTTCAATTAATTCAATGTTATATATATAATGTGTGTTGAATTTCAGGTCGTAGTCGGACGTAATCACCCGAGCACATACACGTTCTTTCTGGAACTCCAGAAAGAGCAGGCCGACACGGAAACCATGATACGTCAGCTGAATTTGGGTCAGGCAATCCGACGACAAAACACAACGTCAAGAGTAGTTGCAGAGCAAAGGATCTTCAACATCGTCAGCAAATACAACGATTTTTCGGAAGAAGGAAATAGAGCACTGGAATATCTTTGAGCAATTGGACACAACGTTTATTTTTCATGAACTGTGTTTTCACGTTTTCGTGACAATAAAAAAATTGCCATCTCTGTCGCATACTTCTATTCCAAACCTTTCTACTATTCTAACCTAACACAGAAGTGTGTGGAATAGGCAGCGTGCGCAAAAAGACTTACACGATCCCTTCTATTCCAAACCTTTCTACTATTCTAACCTAACGCAGAAGTGTGTGGAATAGGCAGCGTGCGCAAACAGACTTACACAATCCCTTCTATTCCAAACCTTTCTACTATTCTAACCTAATACAGAAATGTGTGGAATAGGCAGCGTGCGCAAAGAGACTTACACAATCCCTTCTATTCCAAACCTTTCTACTATTCTAACCTAACACAGAAATGTGTGGAATAGGCAGCGTGCGCAAAAAGACTTACACAATCCCTTCTATTCCAAACCTTTCTACTATTCTAACCTAACACAGAAGTGTGTGGAATAGACAGCGATTGGGAAATGAATAGATTGGGAATAATGGCGATTGGGAAATGTGGTTATTGGGAAAATTATATATTGGGAAACGTGGACTGCGAAATATGGATTGGGAAATTTGGATTGGGAAACGTGACCCATCACCGTATTATTATTTTTAATTATTTGTAAATCTAAGAAGGCGAGTTGATTGTTGTTTTTCTTTTCGTGTGTGAATGAAATGCTGGGGTACAAACTGTTTAAACTCGACAACAAGTTTTCTATGTTGGTTTTAGTGTTGATGATTGCCATTACGTCATCAACGTATCTGAACCAAACTCTCGGAAAGCCGTTTATTGTGTTTTTAGCTCGATTTTCGAGGTGGTTAAGAAAAACGTTAGCTAGGAAAGGTGAGAGCGGATTCCCCATGGCTGTTCCGAAAATTTGTAGAATTTATTGTATTATTTTTTAAACATAATATATAAAATTACGTAAAAACTATTCGTGAAAATGCAAACAATGTCTTAATTAATAAGACAACTCAAGACGATAAATATTCATTAAAACAACTACTTCCCGTCCAAATACACCGCCGGATATTGAATTATACAATGAAATATTTCAACGTTAACTTTGTTTAAAACGTTTTTTTTTTTTATCTTAAATTTGCTAAATTATATTTTATACCACTTCATTAAGATTTTTTGTTTACATTTTTAAATTTTAACTAAATTATTGCAGATATTTAAAATTACATTAATAAACTTAATATTTTATTATAATAAAATATCAAACAATTAATGTGATTTTTAAATACAGGGAATTTTTCTGTCTGGTATACGTATGCATCCACTGTACATTTTACGACATTCTTTGCCTTTTTAAAAGATTTCAATTTGAATCTTCAGACGAGGGTTTCCACTCCCAGACTAAGCATGAAGTAAAATTTCGAGTTTAGAAAAGCCTAATTTGGATTGGCCGCGTAGCGAAGCGGAGCGGCCAATCCAAATTAGGCTTTTCTAAACTCGAAATTTTACTTCATGCGCCACGCGTATAAAACACTAAAATATCGTAAAGTTTAAAATATACGGCTTTGGCAATCTAATATGTAGATGTGAATGTTTTATTCACATCTACATATTAGATTGCTAAAGCCGTATATCAAATTCTGTGTTGAACAAACTGTTTAAAACAGTGTTTATAGGCAACCTAATTACTCTAACGTATATTAGGTTGCCTATAATTGTTATTGCATGTATGTTTTTTTTAACTTCACTGTAAATCAGTGTTTTTAAGCGTGGCGCATGAAGTAAAATTTCGAGTTTAGAAAAGCCTAATTTGGATTGGCCGCTCCGCTTCGCTACGCGGCCAATCCAAATTCTTAGGCTTTTCTAAACTCGAAATTTTACTTCATGCTTAGTCTGGGAGTGGAAAACACTCGGTAAAAGCCCCAAATTAACCGCTTTGAAACGAATTTCCGCAAATTTAAAAAACGCTGTAATTATCGAGATAATATTCCGATAATTACAGCGTTTTTTTGGATATAAAATTACGTAAAAACTATTCGTGGAAATGCAAACAATGTCTTAATTAATAAGACAACTCAAGACGATAAATATTCATTAAAACAACTACTTCCCGTGCAAATACACCGCCGGATATTGAATTATACAATAAAATATTTCAACGTTAACTTTGTTTAAAACGTTTTTTTTTTATCTTAAATTTGCTAAATTATATTTTATACCACTTCATTAAGATTTTTTGTTTATATTTTTAAATTTTAACTAAATTATTGCAGATATTTAAAATTACATTAATAAACTTAATATTTTATTATAATAAAATATCACCCAATTAATGTGATTTTTAAATACAGGGAATTTTTCTGTCTGGTATACGTATGCACACACTGTACATTTTACGACATTCTTTGCCTTTTTAAAAGATTTCAATTTGAATCTTCAGACGAGGGTTTTCCACTCCCAGACTAAGCATGAAGTAAAATTTCGAGTTTAGAAAAGCCTGAAAATTTGGATTGGCCGCGTAGCGAAGCGGAGCGGCCAATCCAAATTAGGCTTTTCTAAACTCGAAATTTTACTTCATGCGCCACGCGTATAAAACACTAAAATATCGTAAAGTTTAAAATATACGGCTTTAGCAATCTAATATGTAGATGTGAATGTTTTATTCACATCTACATATTAGATTGCTAGAGCCGTATATCAAATTCTGTGTTGAACAAACTGTTTAAAACAGTGTTTATAGGCAACCTAATTACTCTAACGTATATTAGGTTGCCTATAATTGTTGTTGCATTTATGTTTTTTTAACTTCACTGTAAATCAGTGTTTTTAAGCGTGGCGCGTGAAGTAAAATTTCGAGTTTAGAAAAGCCTAATTTGGATTGGCCGCTCCGCTTCGCTACGCGGCCAATCCAAATTCTTAGGCTTTTCTAAACTCGAAATTTTACTTCATGCTTAGTCTGGGAGTGGAAAACACTCGGTAAAAGCCCCAAATTAACCGCTTTGAAACGAATTTCCGCAAATTTAAAAAACGCTGTAATTATCGAGATAATATTCCGATAATTACAGCGTTTTTTTGGATATAAAATTACGTAAAAACTATTCGTGAAAATGCAATCAATGTCTTAATTAATAAGACAACTCAAGACGATAAATATTCATTAAAACAACTACTTCCCGTGCAAATACACCGCCGGATATTGAATTATACAATGAAATATTTCAACGTTAACTTTGTTTAAAACGTTTTTTTTTTTATCTTAAATTTGCTAAATTATACTTTATACCACTTCATTAAGATTTTTTGTTTATATTTTTAAATTTTAACTAAATTATTGCAGATATTTAAAATTACATTAATAAACTTAATATTTTATTATAATAAAATATCACCCAATTAATGTGATTTTTAAATACAGGGAATTTTTCTGTCTGGTATACGTATGCACACACTGTACATTTTACGACATTCTTTGCCTTTTTAAAAGATTTCAATTTGAATCTTCAGACGAGGGTTTTCCACTCCCAGACTAAGCATGAAGTAAAATTTCGAGTTTAGAAAAGCCTGAAAATTTGGATTGGCCGCGTAGCGAAGCGGAGCGGCCAATCCAAATTAGGCTTTTCTAAACTCGAAATTTTACTTCATGCGCCACGCGTATAAAACACTAAAATATCGTAAAGTTTAAAATATACGGCTTTAGCAATCTAATATGTAGATGTGAATGTTTCATTCACATCTACATATTAGATTGCTAAAGCCGTATATCAAATTCTGTGTTGAACAAACTGTTTAGAACAGTGTTTATAGGCAACCTAATTACTCTAACGTATATTAGGTTGCCTAGAATTGTTGTTGCATGTATGCGTTTTTAAACTTCAGTGTAAATCAGTGTTTTTAAGCGTGGCGCATGAAGTAAAATTTCGAGTTTAGAAAAGCCTAATTTGGATTGGCCGCTCCGCTTCGCTACGCGGCCAATCCAAATTCTTAGGCTTTTCTAAACTCGAAATTTTACTTCATGCTTAGTCTGGGAGTGGAAAACACTCGGTAAAAGCCCCAGTGTATGCATATGTCTGGTATACATATGCATACACTGTAAATTTTACGACATTCGTTGCTTTTTTAAAAGATTTCAATTTGAATCTTCAGACGAGGGTTTTCCACTCCCAGACTAAGCATGAAGTAAAATTTCGAGTTTAGAAAAGCCTGAAAATTTGGATTGGCCGCGTAGCGAAGCGGAGCGGCCAATCCAAATTAGGCTTTTCTAAACTCGAAATTTTACTTCATGCGCCACGCGTATAAAACACTAAAATATCGTAAAGTTTAAAATATACGGCTTTAGCAATCTAATATGTATATGTGAATGTTTTATTCACATCTACATATCAGATTGCTAAAGCCGTATATCAAATTCTGTGTTGAACAAACTGTTTAAAACAGTGTTTATAGGCAACCTAATTACTCTAACGTATATTAGGTTGCCTATAATTGTTGTTGCATTTATGTTTTTTTAACTTCACTGTAAATCAGTGTTTTTAAGCGTGGCGCATGAAGTAAAATTTCGAGTTTAGAAAAGCCTAATTTGGATTGGCCGCTCCGCTTCGCTACGCGGCCAATCCAAATTCTTAGGCTTTTCTAAACTCGAAATTTTACTTCATGCTTAGTCTGGGAGTTGAAAACACTCGGTAAAAGCCCCAAATTAACCGCTTTGAAACGAATTTCCGCAAATTTAAAAAACGCTGTAATTATCGAGATAATATTCCGATAATTACAGCGTTTTTTTGGATTTTTTTGGATTTCGGGCTTATGAGCTATTTCCATTGTAAAAAGTACGCTGAATGGAGTAGAAAATACTTCGTAAGGCATAGAGCTACAGCACAATAACTAATTACTCTTTGGCTTACGACGTATTTTCCACTAGATTAAGCGCACCTTTTACTAAGGGAATAGCTGATAACGCCAAAATCCCAAAAAAGTGGGTTACGAGGTATTAGAATTAGACCGACGATATGTATACTCAAAAGAAAAATGCCCTGTATGTTCTGTATTAAACACGTTTTAAACGTGTTTTAAACATGTTTTAAACACGATTTAAACATGTTTTTAATCGTTAATATTTTAATCGCCGTTTCAATGAAAAAAACACGTTTTGTTAAAAAAAAACTGTTTGTTTTAATTAGCATGAAAAAAAAACTTGTCTTTAACAACCCTGATGTAATAAATAATAATCAGTATTCTTGATTATTTTTGTTATTATTTTGAATGTTTCAATTCTTTCTTAACACATCTGCCTAAAATTCAATTGCAGAGAGCATGATGTTTTAATTTAATTTTTTATTTTAGTATAGAAAAATTAAAATTTTAAATTTTAAATAAAACATGTTTGACACACAGCACAGTGGTCGATTTTTAAATTTAGCCGAAAATTTCGCGAAAAATAAAGTATTTAGAAAAACGAATATTTGTGTAAATATCATTAGTATAATGACCCATTGGTGCGCAGGTAAAAGCAATCCCCTCAACCCTCTTTCCTGGTAATTATCGGTACCCAAAGTACACCCTATTGAGACACCGATCATTAGTTGTTTGTACGCTCTCAAACGCATAAGTTTTAAATATTTAGTTTTCAGTTGTGTGAAGTGAAATTTTTAAAACAACGATGGATATACATTCTACTGGTATGTATTTATCATTTGTGTTTATTTGTTTTTTATATTTTTATGCAACAATAATAAATAATGACATAAATTACTCATACAATTTTTCATTGTAAATTAAAATTTCTTAAGTATGATAGAGAAAAAGTATATTCCGTACGCAGCGGTACGCATTGGGATTTTTTTCAGTTATAGAGCAACTATTTAACTTATCATATAAACAAAAATTATATGCAGCCACGTGCAACCATTCAAGTAATCATTTTTTTTCAGGCCGCGTAACCGTTCGCCGAAGCGCTCCACAATGTGCCAAATCCGAGCGCGAGCGCCAGGGGGGGATTTGGAGGAAAAAAATTAAATTAAAAATTTCGAGAAAAAAACATATCCACTCCATTGTAGATACATGAAACCCTTATAATCTTGCATGTTTATATTTTTTAACCCCCTATATTATTAACAATTAACGCTTAAAGTTGAGCAATTTAGAAAACATCAATTTTACGGCATTTCACTCGCAAGTTTAAATGATTTATTACATGGATAGTAGGCGTACTATAAATATAACATTATACACTGTTGTTTATAACATAATACTGTATATTATGGTTGAAAGATCAAGTCTCTAAATATATTAGAAAAAAAGTTAAAAAAATTTGAATATGAAATATATTTTAAATATAAATTTTTACTTTAGAAAGTGTTATAAAAAAAAATGCCAACTCGATGAGGTCTGTGCCTATCACTAAAAATTAGTTCTATGTTTTCTCTAACTACCCTAAAAATTTCGTATCTCCACCGGTGCGTTTTTGGGGTCTTTTTAATTTTTTTATTCGACGCCACCAATTAAAATTGGGTCGGGCGAGGCCCGTGTGCGGTGAGCATCGCGGAGTCGAGCGCGCTATTCTCGAGCAGCACGCAACATGATTTCTACGTTGGCCCCGAACAAAAAAATAATAAAAACGCACTTAAAACGCACATGTAAAAATTCAAAAAAATTAGGGCTGTTACAGAAAATATTGACAAATGTTTATATAATAGTCATAATCCTCACAATCTACAATTTTTCTAATATACAGGTATATATCATAGTGAAATTATTTCTTCTCTGAGTATTTTTTGCACCATTTAAATCACATTTACAAAAATAGTTTTATGGGTTTTTTTTCTTATTGATATATGTGTTTACATTTTTATTAGGGGTCCGATTGGAGCTGTCATTTACCGTAACAAATGGCATTCTTGTCACACAGTTTTTACGGTTTAAGTATCTGAAATGGATTTTTCTTAATTTTCTTGAAAGCAAAATATGCGTTTAGTGTTGAACGAAGTCTCCAACAGTTCACATATTTTTCTGATCCCTAAGCGAACGATTGAACATTATAAAGTAGTTATTAATTAAGTTAGTGTTAAGTGTTATTTAATTTGTTGACTATATACTCATTCTTTGATTTAGTGTTTTTTTGTGTATAAAATAGTTTAGTTTAGTGTTTAATAGTTTACTTTAATTAAACTAGTGTTTAGTGTTAGTGTAATTTAATTAATCCAAAACGCTGAGTGATAATGGAGAAAATTAAAATTACAAACGGTGATTTATATAAGGTATGGTACGAACTAAAACCTAAAAACCTTATTCAGTCAAGCAATACCATTGATTATTTAATAAAATATATTGAAAATGTTTCGACGAAAAACAATAGTGAAAATGATGACATTCTTAAAAAAGTTAAGGGTTTCTGCAGTACTCTTAATAGAAAGTGGAAAATGTGCTCAAGATGTCATATCAATTTCATTAAAAAAAATAGAAATTGGTTACTGCTGCCTTTTAAATACAACGAGGGTTCTGCCTTAATTGAAAATACAAACCTCTTTGAAAATATAGAAAATATTTCACCAATACCAAGTACATCAGGTACACAGTTCACAATACAAAGTAATACATCTAAAAGAAGACAAACTAATTTATTGATCACCGAAAATACACCAGAACAAATATTTTCAGCAGCAAAAAAAAAATTTACGTGATAAAGGAAATATACCAGCGGCCAAATAAGTGGAAAGTGCTTCCTCGGATTCACAGGAAAAAATAAAAAAAGTCTTAACTTATTATATATATTATAAAAATGGCGGCAGCAAGTTATAAAAATTTAAGAAAAAAACTACGTTCTCATGGAGCAAAAGACCTTTCACCATCTTACAATAAAATTAAAATAATGAAGACAATGTGTTACCCAGCTAATATTTCTATTTCTCAAAATGGAGCATCAGTACCTTTGCAGAGCCTTCTTGAGCATACTTTATGTAGATTAATATCAACAATTAAATTTCCTCAAGATACATCATTTAGTAAATTAATTTTGTTGTGTAAACATGGTTGCGATGGCAGCTCAGGGCACTCTACTTATATGCAAAAGCCATCTGATGATAGCAGTACAGATGAAGAAGAAATTACAGAGAAGAGTGTCTTTGTGTTTTCACTGGTTCCACTTAGATTATTTTCTGATGAAAGTGTTATTTGGAAAAACGAAAAACATTTATCTATTAAATTATGTAGACCGATATAATTTATTTATGCTAAAGAAACAAAACAGCTTATTCTAGATGAAGTTAAGAGTATGAGGCAAGAGGTAAATTTATTGGAAAAACAACAAATTTATATTAATGGTAACCATGTAGAGGTAAAATTTAATTTGTTGTTTACAATGATCGACGGCAAAGTTATAAATACCTTAACAAATACTCCGAGCTCAAATTGTTATATATGCAAATGTTCTCCGAAGGAGATGAATGATATTGAAAGAATTAAAAATATTCCTATTATCGAAGATAATTTAAATTATGGTATTTCTTCCCTCCATGCATGGATTAAGTTCATGGAATGTGTTCTTCATATCTCCTATAAATTAGATTTGAAGAAAACAACTACTCACGGATGTACGATAGAAGAGAAAAATAATATATTTAGTCGGAAAACTAGAATACAAAAACTATTACGTAAAGAGTTAGGGATAAGGGTTGATATTGTTGTGCAAGGAGGAGGTACTTCAAATACTGGCAACGTTGCTTGAATATTTTTTCGAAATTATGAGAAAGTAGCTGTCATCACTGAATTGAATGAAGAATTATTGAACAGATTTTATACAATTCTTATAACAATGTCGAGTTCTCGTAAAATAAATGTATTGATGTTTGATAAATATTCAGAAGATACGGCCCGGCCCGACTTTACACCTCGTTATATGGATGGTATAGAATGCCTCATAGTGTCCATAAAATTTTAATTCACGGGAGCAAAATAATTGGACAATGTCTTTTACCAATCGGAGAACTTTCGGAAGAGGCACATGAAGCAACCAATAAAATATATAAGAGAGTTAGAGAAAACCATACTAGGAAAAACTCTAGGCTTAATACAATTCGAGGTTTATTTAATATGTTTCTTGTATGTTCTGATCCAATAATTTCTTCTTTGAGAAGCGATGTAAAAATTCATAAAAAACAACTACCTGCAGACGCTAAAAAATTAGTTATTTGTGAAACGGACACAAGTGACAGCGAAGACGAACAGACTGATGAGGATACTGACAAATTTTCATTTTAAAAAAGTAAGTAAATAAAACAGTATAAAATACATAACTTCGTTGTGCAAAATCAGAAAAATGTAATGTATATTCTGATTAAAAATTCATATTTTAAACAACAGATTAAATTATTTTTAAACTACAGAAGATACTTTTCACATTTGTAGGTTTTTTTGAGGTGCTTTATTTTTTATTAGGCGCAACCGATAAAAATCGACTCGGTCATTCGCAAAAACCTGACACAAAACGCACATGTAGAGATACGAAGTTTTTAGGGCATTTAAAAACATACCACATTTTTTGGTGAAAGTCACAACCTATGTAATGATTATAACAATTGTATATAATTTTTCTGCCTTGAATTATTATTATATTATTTTTTTTTAGAAGATTGCAAACTGGAAGAACTGTGACTATCATATAAACATTTGTTAATATTTTCTGTAACTGCCCTATTTTTTTTTTTGAATTTTTACATGTGCGTTTTAAGTGCGTTTCTATTATTTTTTGTTCGGGGCCAACGTACAAATCATGTTGCGGGCTGTTCGAGAATAGCGCGCGCTCGACTCCACGATATTCACCGCACACGGGCCTCGCCCGACCCAATTTTAATTGGTGGCGTCAAATAAAAAAATTAAAAAAACCCCAAAAACGCACCGGTGGAGATACGAAATTTTGAGGGTAGTTAGAGAAAACATAGAACTAATTTTTAGTGATAGTCCCAGACCTCATCGAGTTGACATTTTTTTTATAACACTTTCTAAAGTTAAAATTTATATTTAAAATATATTTCATATTCAATTTTTTTTTAACTTTTGTTCTAAAATATTTAGAGACTTGATTTTTCAACCATAATATACAGTATTATGTTATAAACAATAGTGTATAATGTTATATTGATAGTACGCCTACTATCCATGTAATAAATTATTTAAACTTGGGAGTGAAATGCCGTAAAATTGATGTTTTCTAAATCGCTCAACTTTAAGCGTTAATTGTTAATAATATAGGGGGTTGAAAAATATAAACATGCAAGATTAGAAGGGTTACATGTATCTACAATGGAGTGGATATGTTTTTTTCTCGAAATTTTTAATTTAATTTTTTTCCTCAAAATCCCCCCCTGGCGCTCGCGCTCCGATTTGGCACATTGTGCGCTCTCTTCAATGTTTGGCGTATGGAGCGCACGGTGGAAGAGAAAAACAGCGCCGTTCAAAAATATATTTTTGATTTAATGAACTTTAATGTTTAAGACCAAAATGAAAATATAAATATATTAAAAGATCAAATACGTTCTTTACGTCATCTTTAAATTCTAAGTGGCAAAAAGTATTTAGAGTATGTTCCCGATTTAAAAATAATTATGCAGAGTGGCTAAACGAAACACAGACATTTTCTTTGACTGATACAATCGATGAACCTGTACCTGGACCATCTTCGAGAGGGCCGTACAAATCATTTAGTGATTTATCAAATTTTTCGAAAAAAAGAAAAGTTAGGCCATTGATGGAAAATTATTCCGAAGAGGAAATTGCGTTCGCCACTCAGGTTAATTTACGAGCATCTGGAAAGAGGGATAGTGCAGAAATAGTGAACGAGGTTACAACAAATTCACCAACAAGAGGTTCCAGTATTAAGCAGGCTTGGAAATCACCCCAACAAAAAGTTCAAAAATATACACCAGAAGAAGCCTTGGCGTTATATATCGACGGAAGATTTACAAAGCATTCTTATAAACTGATACAATCTGGAGCTAAGGTACGTAATGCAAATATTTACCCAAGCTATGATAGTATTTTGAAAGCAAAAAAGCATGTTATCCCGCAGAAGTTAGTATATCATACACTGAAACTGCTGCAGAAGTTACTTTGCAAGCCTTGGTCGACCATATTAGTCAAAGATTATTCATTTCTCTGGGAAATTTAAGTTCATTTGATGAAATTGGAAACGAGTTTAAAATTATGTACAAATGGGGCTGTGATGGTAGTTCAGGTCACTCATTATATAAGCAAAAATTCTCTAATGAGTCCGAAAGTGATGAATATATATTTTCTGCTTTCTGCGTGCTTAGTGCCTCTTCGAATAATATCAATAAAAGATGATAATATTTTATGGCAAAATCCGAAACCATCCTCAACTAGATTTTGTAGACCAATTAAGATTATGTTTGAAAAGGAGTCTAAAGAAATTATAAAACTTGTGGTAAATGATATTGAAAATCAAATTGAAACCATTTTACCAACGAATGTAGAGTTAAACAATATACAAATTATAATTAATCATAGTTTTAAAATGACTATGATTAATGGCAAGACTTATAGCATAGTTACAGACACTTCAACTCAAACGTGTGCCCCTAAAATAATGAATCAATTAGAAAAAGTAAAAAATTTACCGAAGATTGAAAAATACTATAATTATGGTATTTCTTCTTTACATGCTTGGATTCGTTCATTAGAATGCATGCTGCATATAGCATATCGTCTCGATATCAAAAAATGGCAAGTTCGAGATATCAATGAAAAAAAAAAAACATTAGAAATTACAAAATTAAAAATTCAAAAGGAATTAAAATCTAAATTAGGATTATTAGTTGATGTGGTAAAACCTAATTTCGGAACAACAAATGATGGTAATACCGCAAGTCGTTTCTTTGAAGAATATAAGGCAACATCAAAAATTACAGGGTTAGACAAAAATTTTTTAAAAAGAATTAAAATAATTTTGCAAATCATTTCTTGCGGAGAAGCTACAAATATAGAAGCGTTTCGTTTGTATTTGGATGAAACAGCAAAAAAATATATCGAATTATATCCATGGTATTACATGCCCACCTCTTTGCATAAAATTTTAATTCATGGTGCGGATATAATTCAATCAGCAACATTGCCAATTGGGATGTTATCCGAAGAGGCACTAGAAGCTCGCAATAAAGATTTAAGGAAATACCGAGAACATCACACTCGAAAATTTTCCCGCTTACAAACCATCACAGACCTATTTCATACATTGTTAGATTCTTCTGATCCATATATTTCAACTATATCAAAAAGAAATCATATATCAAGATCTACTAGAATTAAAACATTTGACGATGAGGCTGTTAAATTGGTACACATTTCAAATAATTTTGATTTATCAGATAATTCAAACTCCGACAGTGATACTGAATAGTTTGGTGTAAATGTGTATTTGCATTATGTACCTAATATTCTGGTTTCAATTGAACATGTGTATATATATTTATGTGTATATAGTGTGTCCATGTATAATATGTATATATAATATATTTGTGTAAATAATGTTGTAAATATATTGTTTTCTAATAATAGAAACATTCTCTAATGCAATTAATTGGATTACCCTTAAACACAAAATAAAATAAAAAAAGATTTTGAACGGGGGGGGGGGGGGGGTTACAAAACAATTTGTTTTTTGTTATTTTCATACATGTCTACAAAATTCGCTAAGACGTTTTATATTTTCGTACAGAATTTCGGGGGGGTTCAAATCCCCATATTCTCCACCCCCCTAGCTACGGCCTTGTGTTTCTAGTATAAAATAAACATGTAATCTTTATAGGAACCATTCCAAGTAAAATAATCTCATATTTTGTTACAAAATTTTAAATTATTTTGAAATATGAGAGTGTTTTCTATATAAATCAGATGGGTGGAGGTTGTTTAAAACTTTTTATAATTTTTTTTTATTTTACGAAGAATGACTCATTATATTTGTTTAAAATATTAAAAAAAAATCTTTGATTAGGGGTTGGTAGTGGGGTGGAAAATGTGTCCATAACATAAATGACAATTAATACTTAATTGAAAAAATATTTCTTTCTATTAGACAGAATTAAAAAAAAAACAAAACAAATAATAACGAAATGTTCAGTTAAATTTGAAAATCGACCACTGTGCACCGTAGTCAATAAAAAATTATCATTGATTGATTTAGAGGATAATATTTTTAAATATTCAACAGGTGAAGTAACCCAGAGTAAATACACTTAAGTTGTCGTCTAACTTTATCTACAATATATTGCACGTGTACATATACTTTCCCGTTACATATTTCTGCAAAAATACCACTAAAATATCCAGATTAGATAGTGACATACGTATCAATGCAATCTAGACAAACCGCTAGACGAAAAGCCCTTGACGATAATTACAAGCGAAAAAATGCCGGCACGTGTATGCTATATAATTAAAAAAAAAATGCATTCAACAATTTAATCAATTGAATACATTATCGCAATGTGTGCTGCTAGAGAAAGAGAGATAGATAGAGAGAGAGAAACGGCGGCATGACATAATTACTAGCTGGCATTGACACAGTTCAAGTTGAAGGTCGCAACGTGTGAGCGCAACATGCAATTATTTGCATCGATGCATGCTTAGGTTCCAGCCGTACATTAACTTTTGTTCTATTTGTAAAACTCTGTACATATTTTTTAAATTTTTTTTATTTAAAAACAAAATTAATTACAGCACCGCTTAACGGACTTCTCAACTCTGCGATACAGAATTTATTACGTTTAGGCATTGTAATTGGTAAAAAACTGCTATACAAAATTTACTGGTAATTTGACGATTTTTTACCGATATTTCGGTAAATTATATCTGTGCTGTGAATAGCGGGCTAAGTGTTATTTACAGTTATGTTCAAATCATCAGGCTTTTAATTTTAATCTTTGTCTGTCATTCATCTCTGCATTAAGCCGTATCACTTAGCCCATTAGATAGAAGGAACTTGTATAATAAATCTATTGAAACTCATAACACGAAATTGTATTTGAAACTATTCACTAGTGCCACAGATAATGATTATTAAATAGTGTTGAAAATATCAATTAATTTTAGGTCCAAACTGATGAATATTGTTGAAAATGACATTATTCCTTTTTTGCCGTCAAGTTGACAATATTAATTGGCTTTCATTTTGGCGAAATATAGGCACTTACAAAATTTAAAAACGAATAAAAATTAATAGTCTCCAAATATTCATTGAATCAACTACTTCTCGAGCTAATACCCCGACAGATATTGAATTATACAATGAATATTTGAGTTGCACGACAGCTTTACTGTTCTATGCATAATTTATATGGTGAGAGAATAATTTAACCTGATGTTGCATGTTGCATATAAATTATGCATAGAACAGTAAAGCTGTCGTGTAACTCAAATATTCATTGTATAATTAATTCAGTATCTGTCGGGGTATTAGCTCGAAAAGTAGTTGTTTCGATGAATATTTGGAGACTTGTCTCAATGAGACTACATTTTTGCAGAAAGTCGATATTAATTTTAATTCGTTTTTATATTTTGTAAATATTTTGCAAACTATTGACAAACTCAATTTTTCTTTATATAAAATTTTCTTTATGTTGACACTTACATATTTAAAAAAAGAATAAAAAAAAATTACATCCACATTCTACGATAAAATCTCCGTCTCCATTTTATTTTTTGAATTGATTCCGCCACTAAATACAAAAAAATATAACTAATACTGTTGGAAATGTCAAAAACTTAACCCACTTAACCCATGTGATTGCTGATCTAACCAATGCTGATCTAACTTTTGAAACTCTTACCGTGCCTGATCTTATGACCTTTGAACTGTCATCTAACCTAGCCTAACTTTCTAGATTCTTATCTAACCTAATCTAAATGACTTTTTAGTTGCGATCTAACCTAACCTAATTTTTGAGACTTACCAAACCACATATTCGAAAGGAAACATTGGAATTACAGATTACCGTTGAAAACGTAAAATACTCGACACAATTTGACAATTGTACGATGTACAATATAAATTGAGATTTGCAAGAAAAGCATTGATATTTTCCGTCTCATAAAAAACCTGTTATTTGATATACCGTGCGATCATTTAAATTATGATTTAAAGAAGGAGGCATTTTTTTGTGTGGTTGCCCAGAATACTAATTGAATAATGGAATACATTTGAGGTGTTAGCAGTCAGTAGTGCCAATCTAATTAAAAACACAAAGCCTACTCTAAATCATGTTTTAAACGATCGCATTGTAGTAGTAGATATTATTACATTTAAAATTTTATACATCATAATTAGGGGTGCCGATCCCGAGCCATTTTTTCAATCCCGGGATTTTCGGAACACTAGTCAAGTAATCTCAGGATCTCGTGACTGGACCTCATAAAAAAATAAAAAATAAAAATGTTTAATTTTAGAAGAGATATTTAATTTATTAAAGTCAATTATTATTTATTAATTTGAAATAGACGATAGAAACATATAAATATAATAACAAAACATGTATATATATATACATATATATATATATATATATAATTGAAAGGGCAAAATTTAGATGAGATATTCTAAGAAATTGTTTTTTGCCGATGTGAAATTCCCGCTCTGATTTGCTATTTTCAAGGGCGATAAACGTTTTTATTATACGTATTACGAGATCCCAGAATTGGGACTTTTTAATTCCGGGCTCGTTTTTTTAATGGGATCGCGGGATATCGGAATTCCGGGATTGATAATCATAATGGAGAGTAAGTTTTAAAATATTAGAACAGTAACAAAACGTCAACATTTTAAATGCATGAAAAGCCATAGAACTGCAATGAAATCTAACTTTAGATAATATGTACTTAAGATACGGTTCGTTAGATTAGGCTTTGATTGCAAGTACTTAATTTAGGATAAGATATTTCTTAAGAACGTAGGTAAATAAATTACCACAATCTAACATATCTTAAGTACATGGCATCTAATCTACTCTTATGTACTTGTCATAGAAACTTATATGTTTGTATGTTTCATAAAATAAAACCTCTAGAGGGTCATGGAATAAATTGTAGGTTGGCAACTTTGAAATTATACATAATAATTATTATGTCTGACGTTTTATATGACAATTCCTAATGCGTGTAGCCAACTTAAATTTAAAAAAGGATTAAATCATGGCACTCTAGATGTTTTTGTTTTAATGAACATACGATACTACTAGCGTAAGTTAGGTCGAAATACAGTTACAAAGGTTAGGTTAGGTAAGGTTATGCTTGGCTGGGATTTGATTGCAAGTACTTAGTTAAGAATAAGATACTTCTTTATAACCTAAGTAAATAAATTAATGTAATCTTTCATATCTTAAGTCCTTGGCATCTAATCTAATCTGGTGTACTTGTCATAGAAACCTATACCCAGGGGCTATTACATTAGGGCACTTTTCCGTGAAATCAGCTATGGAAGTAAAATTAGAATGAAGTGTGCCGCTTTTCTTCGAACAAGGCGCAAGCAAGGTTGCCAGATTTGGCGGAATTCAGCCGTTTGCGCTGGAAAAGTTCATTTCGCGGGATAAAATTTGTTTTTGTGGAATTTTTCTAAACTAATAACGAGCCCGCCCAATTAAGGAAAACTTGTTCAGTAAGCGGAAAACCGGCCCCCTATTGGGAAGGTCGCTACAGTCACCCGTTTCTCTTTCTTTCTACAGAATCGATAGAAACATAATATAAGAGAGAGCTCTTATATTATTTTTCTATGCCTATACCATCTTACTTAGCGAAGTACTTAGTTAGGTTAGAATATAGTTATAAAAGTTAGGTAAATAGTAAGAATAGATGCTGGATGATATCCAAATATTAATTTGATAAATATGCCCAAACATTAATTTGTTTTTAATATATAAAATTACGAAAAAACTATTCGTGAAAATGCAAACAGTGTCTTAATTAATAAGACAATTTAAGACGATAAATATCCATTGAAACAACTACTTCCCGTGCAAATACACCTCCGGATATTGAATTATACAATGAAATATTTAAAATCTTATTTAATTTAATTTTTTACAACACTCTATTAAAGTATATGTAACGTTTAGGTAGGTAATTAATTTGATTAATAGTAAAGTTTGACAAGTATATTATACAACATGTTCAAATCATGGAAATTTAAATTTATGTTTTCCTTTATGTCCAAGATGACATTACAGAAGTCGTAATTGGCATTGAACAGGGTGCAGCATTTTCGATGGTTCCTTCAAGTAAAGTATCGAATGTTAAAATAAAAAAAAAACCTCTAGAGTGCCATGATTTAATCTTCTTTAAACTTAAGTTGGCTCCACACTATTAGAATTGACAGATAAAACCTCAGACATAATAATTATAATATAAAATTTTAGAGTTGCTAACTTATAATACTTTCTATAGCACTCTTGAGTAATTTTTTTATTAAACATACGTTACCATTAATATGAATGGCAGACTAAAACTAATATACCTGGTGTAACAGAAAATAGGATCACCCTCTTTAGTTTTTTTATTATTTGAGATATACATTTGAAATTTAGAATGTTTATACTAATAACAAATAGGAGTTCAGTAGTGACTAGGAAATTTTAATATATATATATATATATATATATATATATATATATATATATATTTGTTTCTGTTTTCTGGCACATGATGTCATTTTACTTACAAATTAATTGTTTTTTCAAACAAAACTGCAAGTGTCATATTTTTTTTTTCAAAAAATAATATTGCATCAAGGTGGCTTTGACCACTCTAATATATTTTTGGACGTATCATAGACGAATAAAATACAAAAATTGTCGACTTTTGTTTCTTAAGGGGAATATAACAGTGGTCTGAAATTTAATGTTAGGTTTATTTAAAAACTAAAGGTCCTAGAAAGTTGAAATTTTGACAGCGTATATTAAGCCCAATTATCTAGTAAAATATCGAAGTACTTTTTTTTTTAACAATTTGCTTTCAGAGGTATGAAAAAAATAATGTTATATGTTTCAAAATTTAAAAAAATATTCCCATATCTTACTAGTTTATACTATAAGGAATATAATGTGAACATTTCATAAAGATGCGATAACTCATGCCCGAGTCAGGTTAAAATAAAAATCTTGAAAAATAAGACCGTAAAATACCGCCGCCTTGCGGATCTTTTATTAGTTGAACGCGCTGTACACTCATCTGCACAATTATTGGGGGGGGGGGGGGCGAGCAGCATGCGGCCAGCGTTTATCCCTGGGCCGGTGAACGCTGCGCGGCTTCGCGTTTGTTTTTCTTTTCCTTTCTCAATCATAGTTAACAAAAACGGCTCGCGTCGTTAGCATTTGTTCTCGTAAAATTAATATTTCTCAATTATAATCGATATTTTATTGTACTAGTGTTTTATTTTTATGCTTTCTGACTACTAATGGAATAGTATTTTTTATACTGCATGTTCACTAATATAGAAAACACGAAATGTTTCACTAATTTAAATAAAGATGTGTAATATACCTTTAATATTGGCTTCCCTAATTATTTGACAGTGTCGGTATTATTAAATTATTTTTAAAGTTTTTTAAGCTGATTAATAAGCCAGAAGCAATCAAATAACAATGAGTCTTGTTCAAATCATTATTTCGTCTTAAATATTTCGTTGCTAAAGCAGTTGATAAATGCCATTAAACTTCTCGCAATAAAACTATTAAAGTAAATTGTAAAGTTTCTAGCAACCAGACCTATTTGAACCAACTGCGACTTCATGAACGAATCCATGATATCAAAACTATAAGAATAGTAAGAATAACGTCACTAATATGACGTTGTTGTTACAAATCAACTATTTTTTACTGAGCACAAGTAATATGTTTGACGAATGTTTAAAAAAATAGAGGGTTTAAATGCGTGCATATTCATTGTTAATTATTTTAGAAAAAATAGAACTACAATAATAATAAGGTAGTTATTATAATGCATTTCAAATAACAAGCTTCTTGCTCAACTTTGCACCGAGCCCAATATATTTTTTAAGGCCTGGCTTGGCCCGACCCGGTCATAAAATAAGAGAGATTGAGTTTTGCCTGACCCGGCCCGGTCAACATTTCAGGTCTAAATAAATAAAAAAATATATTTGTCTGATTATAGGCGTAGTTTTTAGAAAAAGTAAAAAAAATATATAAAATTAAGATAATTTAAATATTGAATATGATACGGGAAAATCGCCTAAGAAAAATTCAGGCCCGTGCAGTGCTGCAATTGACATATCTTCCCTAAATATTTTAGATGACAAATCTCAAATATATTTTTTGTTAAGTATAAAATTTCTGCCTGAAGTCATTTTATTATTTATTTGTTGCATTCATAAAAACTAGAATATTTGATAAAATAAAAATTGAAATTCTCCCGAAAATTTGGGGTATTTATCCAATTTGGCAGAGGCCAAATTAATACACATTATTTTCATGGCCATAGCAGTTACTAAAAGATAACATTCCTATATAAAAAATATCATTGAAAATCCTATGTTCCGCGTTTTTCATACAGGGTGTCTACGGTAAACCGTTCGTTAAAAATTTATTTCGATTAAATTGCAACATATTTTATTCAAATATATGTACACTTATCTCTTATAGTTTTCAAGCAAAAAAAATATTTCTAAAATTTTGACCTCCAAAAGGCATCTTGAAATCTGTCTGTAACTTCTCTTAAGAATAAGATAAAAATATGATTTAAATCTCTACTTGTACCTAGGGGATACCTCTATAGGTATATTAATTGGAAACTGTCAATTTTGATAATAAGTGTTATTAAAATGTCAATATCGAAGTGCCCTCTTCAATATCTCGTAATTCAATTTTTTTAAATGGAATGACCATTTTTTTATCACGTGGTACGATTGGGGGGAAGATTTCCTACAAAAAAGTATTAACAACTATACTCCTAAAGCAAGTGGTTTTCGAATTATTTCGAAGATTTGTTTTTCGTCGCATTTATGGAGGGAATAATGCGCGCATAAGTCGCAACTGAATTTTAGTAGGCAAGTAGTAATGTTTTTGTTTTGTCGCGTAAGTAATGCAAAATGTCAAATAATAACAGTATACTACGTAACCAGAGTAGTATCCAGTATATTACATAGGAGCGGACATGTTGCGCACGAGCCGCGCAGCGGCGAGTGCAGTATTCCGCGAGTATGTAATTGCCATACCACTCGAGAAACGTACGATACTTTACCTACGCCCTAACAAAATAAACAATGAGCATTAAAGAACAACTTATTTATTGTAATAATTTTTAATAGTACCATCACAATGATGGAAACTAAATTACTACTTGAATAATATACAGGGAATAAAGCTGTACATTTTCCGACATTCGCTGTTTTTTAAAAGAGTTCAATTTGAAGCTTTCAACGAGTGTTTTCCACTCCTAGACTAAGCATGAAGTAAAATTTCGAGTTTAGAAAAGCCCCGTGAAAATTGTCGAGGGTCGCGCAGCGACCCGAGACAAATTTTCTGGGCTTTTCTAAACTCGAAATTTTACTTCATGCGCCACGCGTATAAGACACTAAAATATTGTGAAATTTATTTATATTCGAACTTCAGTTGAAGTCTGTGTTTTATACGCGTGGCGCATGAAGTAAAATTTCGAGTTTAGAAAAGCCCAGAAAAAAAGCCCATGGGGCTTTTCTAAACTCGAAATTTTACTTCATGCTTAGTCTGGGAGTGGAAACACTCGTTTAGAGCTTCAAATTGAACCATTAAAAAAAAACAACGAATAACTAAAGATTTCAAGAAAACAAGCTGAATTTGGTATACGTATATTTTAAAGAAAAACTCCCTGTACATCAAAGAAATTTCATTTCCATGCATAAATGCGACGAAAAACGAATTTTAGTTTAGTTGTATAATACTTTTTTGTAGAAAATTTTCCCCCCAATCGTACTACGTGATAAAAATTGGATCATTCCATTAAAAAAAAAAATGAATTACTTGATATTAAAGAGAGCACTTAGATATTGACATTTTAAGAACACTTATTGTCAAAATTGACAGTTTCCAATTAATTTACTCATAGAGGCATTCTCTAGGTACAAGTAGAGATATAAATCATATTTCTATCTTATTCTTAAGAGAAGTTATAAACTGATTTCGAGATGCCTTTTAAAGGTCAAAATTTTAGAAATAAATTTTTTTTCTTGAAAACTATAAGAGATAAGTGTACATATGTTTGAATAAAATATGTTGCAATTTAAACGAGAAACCCAAAAAATTACTAATAAGTAGGGTGTTCTATTTAAAATAACAAATTTGGTGCTACTTCCGGTGGAACCGGAAGTTATATAAAGTTGAAATATTGCACATGAGGAGAACTGATTCAACCATATGCCAAGGATTGTTTTCAAATTTTTAGTGCAACGGCAACCCCATAAACTTTTAACGAATGGTTTAGCGTAGACACCCTGTATATATCCGGCATATAAATATTTACAAGGAGCTTATGAACATGAATTATTTTATTATTATATTTTTAAGAAATAATCTCTAATTTAATAAAATAAAACACATAGTTTGTTCGGCTGTTGAAACTGGAGTCTTAAAAGAAAAAATAATGTGTTATAATGACAAGAATAAGAATCATCGGTTTTGTAAATACCGAAAAATAACACAGGATCGCTTTCTAACGAATTGAAAACAATACATAGCTTGTATGTATTATCAGCGTGTTTAAATAATACGAATCGACACTTTCCTTCGATCCGTCTTTTTTATACGCTTTTTTTTCGTCTATTCCACGCGACGCGAGACCCTATCCGTTCATGCCAAGGAGCAATGCACAAATGCACAGTGATCTGCCGCTTTTCTCTCTGACTGTATTCGCCCCACTTGTCCTGTAAATTTGGCATCGGATGAGCTACTCTAAACTAGGTGGGTCTTTCCAACACGATCGGCGTGTTACACTGCAATAATCCCCTTAATTTGCCCAACACATGCGTTTATATTATAAGTCGATAATTTTTTAAATAACTCAGATTTTTCAAAGGACATGACGGATCATTATGATTTTTTAAAAGGTTAATATACTACCTATCCAAATGTATTTATCTTGAGACTTGTGAAACGAAACAAAATAAAAAAATACATAGTGCCCCAGAGAAAAGTGGTAACTTTCCTAAACGAACTTAACAGATGTCGCTTTGTAAAAGTGAAAGTAAACGACATCTGTTGCAATTATTTAAAAAAGTTACCACTATTTTCTAGGCACTCTGTATATAGGGCTACTTGAGTAAAATAAAAATTACAGTTTCTGAATATATTTTTAATTTTTTTTTCGTTACACAAGTCCCAAATAAATACATTTAGATAAGTAATATATTACCCATTTAAAAAATCATAATGATCCGGCATGTTGCTATTTGAAAAATAAATAGTGATTACAAAAAAACATCGACTTATAATATAAACGCATGCGTTGGGAAAATTAGGAAACAAAAGTTTATAAGTTTTGTTTTCTATACGTCTATGATACAAAAAATACATATATTATGGCGTCCAAAGCCACGTTGATGCAATATTATTTAAAAAAAAATATGATACTTGCAATTTTATATGAAAAAAAAAAAACAATTGATTTGTATGTAAAATGACATCCTGAATCCCAAAACAAAAAATATATAGGGTGTTTCGTTAAACATTTCAACATTGATGTTACTTCCTGTGAAACCGGAAATGTAACTATAGTTTCTTGATCACCACTAAACTCCAATTTGTTTTTAGTATAAATGTACCAAATTTCAAATTGATATATATCTTCAATAATAAAAAAAACTACAGGGGGTGATCCTGTTTTGTGTTACACCCTCTATACTTCCAAAGCTATTTTTTGAGCATATTTCATGTGCCTTATTAAAATTTGTCTATTTTTAATTGTTTTCGAGTTATACGTGAAAACTAAAAATTTGGCCAATTTAAAATATTGAAATAACTTCTTCATTTAAAAAGATATCGATATGCGGTGAAAACGTTCTTAGCGCACTTTTTTAGTAGAATATCAGATTTTGTCTTAAATTTAACCTTCATAAGATATAACGTAAAGTTGTGTTATTTTAAATACTAATCATAGTTTGCCTCGTCTTCAATCGATTGCATTTTTTGTAAGCTTTCCAAGAATCTCTTCTGCGTATTCCGCTTAAAAAAGTGCATACGACAGTTTCTACAGCATGTTAATATATTTATGAATAAAGAAGTTATTTCATTCATAAAAATGGTACTTTATCTGAAAATACTATCGAAAATGCCGCATGTGATATTTATAAGAAATGACATTTAGTAGTTTTTTGCAGCTAACTTATCAAAAACTTTTATCAACTTTTGTTGGAGAAAAGAGGCAGAATTCAAAAATGACAGTAGTCTTTTTTAGCCAGAACTTTATTTTTATTTAGCCAATATTTCGTTGAATTTTATAGAAGTTTTTTTTATTAGAAATAACATTTTGATATTTCTTGAATAATTTTCTCACTTATCACTTGGTGAAACATTTTTAAATATTGATAATGAAGGTTTAAATTAAATTAAACATTTTGATTTTGAATATTTAATAATTGATATGAATATTTTACATCTTCACATTGGGCCCGTTCATCAAAATGTTCAGCATTCAACATGTTTGGATTTGTTTGTGGTGTATGTTGATATCTCATGAACGGTACTCCAGCCGGTCTATTTCGTACGTTTGCAAAAATCCCAAACACGTTTACGATTACCAGTCCGGTCATCAGAGAATTCCCCAACAGATGGCAGTAATATCGCAACTGTTGTCTTTGATGAACGAGCCCATTGTCATTGTATCGTATGTTCAATTAAAAAAAATCTCTAGAGTGCCATGGAAAATATTCTAGGTTGGCAACTCTAAAAATATACATTATAATTATTATGTCTGACGTTTTATATGTCAATTCCTAAAGTGTGTAGCCAACTTAAATTTGAAAAAAGATTAAATCATGGCACTCTAGAGGTTTTTTTTATTGAACATATTATATAAAAATATGAATGGAAAATTCATTGATATTTTACATTTTAATCATTAGTGATAATTCCCCCATTCAACATGCGTAAATTGTACGATAACTTCAACATACTTAGAATTATTACATTCTATTTATTAATTATAGAATTTATAATTTATAAAAATGATTAAAGTTTTTTGCAGTTTTTTTTTTTTCATGGTTATCTAATGTTTGATAATAAATTCCGAAATTCTCGTCACGAGATAATGGCGATAGTAAAAAATGCGATATTTATACAGTGGGGCCGGCGATTACGTCGAACACGTGTTGGAATAATTTCAAGTACAAGGTTATGTAAACCAGCTTAGAAACCGGCCAAGTTTTATTCGTTTATTATTTACGGAAAAAAACGCTAAGTGCATTCAGGCCAATATGCAAATAACACTTCCCGGTTTCTAATTCTAATTCATGTGATGAGATGCAATTTATTTTTGGACAAGTTCAACGTTTTCTTTACATTAATCATCAATGTTTATTTTATATATATTTAAATAAATTCTATTATTTTTCTGAATGTTAATAAATAAATTAAAAAAAACGTCTAGAGTGCCATGATCAGGGCATCGAACCGTTATTTTTTTCCAGTTTTCATTTCGGTTTAATTAATCAAATATATATCGGTTTAGACCCGGTTTTCGTAACATTTTGACTATTGATATTGATTGATGTTTCACCAAGTGATAAGTGAGAAAATTATTCAAGAAACATTTTGACGTTAATTTCGCTGTTATAGCATTTTTTTAAAGTATATAACTGTGTGAAGTTATTCAAATTAAAAATACTTGGTATTGTTTCACAAATGTGAAACAATACCAAGTGTTTTTAATTTAAATAACTTCACATATTCTAATATGTTTTCACCAGTGCCAGGTGAGTAATTAATTCAAGCAAAAAAAACTTTAATTGACTATTGTAACATTTTGACGGTAATTTCGTTAATTTGGCATTTTGATAGTTTTTCATCATTAAATTGACTGTAATTTACCCATTATCTTTTGAATCCTTTTTAACTTGTTTAAAAATTAATCTTTCGTTTGAACAATACAGAGCATTCTCCGTCAATAAACTTATTACGTCAATTTTCATTGTTTCAATGATGAAACAAATGAGTGTCGTCCACTCCCAGACTAAGCATGAAGTAAAATTTCGAGTTTAGAAAAGCCTGAAAATTTGGCTCGGGCGCGTAGCGAAGCGGAGCGACCGAGCCAAATTAGGCTTTTCTAAACTCGAAATTTTACTTCATGCGCCACGCGTACAAACGCTGATTTAATGTGAAATGATTTTTAACCGATTGACAAGTGAAATAAGTTTAGCATGTCAATTATCAATTGTTTAGTTGATTAGGAAAGTACTAGATAAATACATCACTATTTTTTAAAAATATAAAAACGAATTAAAATTAATATCGATTTTCTGCAATTTTTTTTATCTCATTGAGACAAGTCTTCAAATATTCATTGAAACAACTACTTCTCGAGCTAATACCCCGACAGATATTGAATTATACAATGAATATTTGAGTTACACGACAACTCTACTGTTCTATGCATAATTTATATGCAAAATGCAACATCAGGTCAAATTATTCTCTCACCAAACTAAATGAAACAACAGGAAATTGAAATAAATTCAAAAAATTACAGGGAATGAATATATATATATATTTTTTAACAACCCCCTAAACAGTTTTTGTTGTGCTCTTTCAAAAAAGTTCACGCAGACTAGCATGGCGTGTTCCTAAAAATTTCCAACATGATGGAAAGCCTTTCCACACGAAATAATTAATCAATTTTAACTCGTGCACATTTCCATACAAAACCAATCCGAATATCTTCAACACGAAAGCAAAAATAGATTAATTCTATAAATACAATTTTCAAACTATAACACATAAAAGCAATCAATATTGGCTCGTGTGACTTATTTTAAAACTGACCCAAATCGATACACGCCCAACGACAGCCATAACATTTCCTAGATTTGATTATAATACAATAAATAATGCAAACTTCATGATCTGCGCCATAAACGAGTACGTAAAATTGCAAAGGTTTACTGCTCAATTTTCCCCGAACGAACAAAAGAATAGATTGTTTCCCCCTGTAAAACTTACCTAAGTTAGCACCAGAAAGACGCTTTCCCGTTCATTACGAATACAATTTGAAATTTATAGCAGGCATGAGATAAAAAATAAAAATACCTTAAAAATCACACTTTTACAGCCTATTTTGTTGTATTGAATGTATAAGTTTTTATATTTTATTGTGTATGTTTTATGTTTAATGTATTATTTGATGTAATATGCTATGGTGAATCATTAAATAAATAAATAAATAAAAACATTGAACAAATGAATGAATTAATGACGTTTTGCAATTCAGTGAATTTAAGTAAGAATTTGAACTAAGAAAGTTTTGTTCTTCTTTCTTCTGGATTTGAATCTTCTTTCTTCTTACGTTTCTTCACAACCTTTTCTTAAGTCTTCTATTTATTTCTTAAATCTTCTATATTTTTCTTGAATCTTCTTTCTAATTCCGAAGGATGCCTTTCTTTTTCTTAAATCTTCTTTTTAATTCCGAATGTCTTCCTTATATTCCGTGAATCTTCTTATTTTCATAACCTTCTCCTAAGTCTTCTATTTATTCCTTAAATCTTCTTATTTTCATAACCTTCTCCTAAGTCTTCTATTTATTCCTTAAATCTTCTTATTTTCATAACCTTCTCCTAAGTCTTCTATTTATTCCATAAATCTTCTTATTTTCATAACCTTCTCCTAAGTCTTCTATTTATTCCTTAAATCTTCTTATTTTCATAACCTTCTCCTAAGTCTTCTATTTATTCCTTAAATCTTCCTTATATTTCTTGAATCTTCCTTAAATTTCTTGAATCTTCTTTCTAATTCCATAGGATGCCTTTCTATTTCTTAAATCTTCTATTTAGTTGCGAATGTCTTCCTTATATTCCGTAAATATTCTTATTCTCATAACCGTCTCCTAAGTCTTCTATTTATTCCTCAAATCTTCTTTATATTTCTTGAATCTTGTTTCTAATTCCAAAGGATACCTTTTTTTCTTAAATATTCTTTTTTAATTCCGAATGTCTTTTCTATATTCCGTAAATCTTCTTTTTAACTTCGAAGGATGTCCTAAGTATTCCTTTAATTCTCAAAGTTTCCTGTATATTCCTCAAACCTGTGCTCCTTTGTTTCTTAAGTCTCCTATGACCGAACTGTTCTATTGATTCCATGAGTCTTGTTTTTATAGTAATTATGGCGGGCTTTCCCTGTGTTCCTTAAGTCTCCTATGATCGAATCCTTTATGTTCTTTTAATTCCAGGAGTCTTGTTTTTATAGTAATTATAAAGGGCTTTTCCTCTGTTCCTTAAGTCTTCTATGACGGAATCCTTTAATGTTTTTTTTATTCCATGAGTCTTTTTTTCATAGTAATTATGAGGGGCTTTCCCTGTGTTCCTTAAGTCTTCTATAAGCGAATCCTTTAGTGTTCTTTTGATTCCATAAGTCTTGTTTATATAGAAATTATAAAGGGCTTTTTCTGTGATCCTTAAGTCTCCTATGACCTAATCCTTAAATGTTCTATTGATTCCATGAGTCTTGTTTATATAGTAATTATGAAGGGCTTTTCCTGTGTTCTTTAAGTCTTCTAAGACCGAATCCTTTAATGTTCTTCCGATTCCATGAGTCTTGTTTTTATAGTAATTATGAAGGGCTTTTCCTGTGTTCCTTAAGTCTCCTATGAGCGAATCCTATAATGTTCCTTTGATTCGATGAGTCTTGTTTTTATAGTAATTCAAAAGGGCTTTTCCTCTGTTCCTTAAGTCTTCTATGACCGAATCCTTTAATGTTTTTTTTATTCCATGAGTCTTTTTTTTCATAGTAATTATGAGGGGCTTTCCCTGTATTCCTTAAGTCTTCTATAAGCGAATCCTTTAGTGTTCTATTGATTCAATAAGTCTTGTTTATATAGTAATTATAAAGGGCTTTTTCTGTGTTCCTTAAGTCTCCTATGACCTAATCCTTAAATGTTCTATTGATTCTATTTGCTCCTTTGTTTTTTGTCTCCTATGACCGAACTGCTCTATTGATTCCATGAGTCTTGTTTTTATAGTAATTATAACGGGCTTTTCCTGTGTTCTTTAAGTCCTCTAAGACCGAATCTTTTAATGTTCTTTCGATTCCATGAGTCTTGTTTTTATAGTAATTATGAAGGGCTTTTCCTGTGTTCCTTAAGTCTCCTATGAGCGAATCCTATAATGTTCCTTTGATTCGATGAGTCTTGTTTTTATAGTAATTCTAAAGGGCTTTTCTTGTGTTCCTTAAGTCTCCTATGACCAAATCCTTTAATGTTCTTTTGATTCCGTGAGTCTTATTTTTATAGTCATCTTTTCCTGTGTTAAGTCTTCTATGACTGAATCCTTTAATGTTCTCCTGATTCCACAAGACTTGTTTTTACAGTAATAGTAAAGGACTTTTCTAATTTCGAAAGTCTTCTTAATTGTCCTCGGCGGCTCATTTCATACCAACCGTTCAAAACGAGAGAGATTATGAAACAGTTTTATGTTAATGTCAAATTAATATTTGATTATAAAACGGGGCATTTAATCTTTAATAAATTTAGAAATCTACGTTTCTTGCCTCTTTTTAATTTCGATAACTTTATTCACCTTTATTATCCATACATTTTTTTAATCGCACATTTTTTCAATCTTATTCTTCTTTAGAAGCCCTAAAAGTCTTTTATTAAACACTTGTATTTTCTAAACTTTCAAATACCAGAAGTCTTCTATAAACACTCGTATTTTTTTAAGCTTTCAAATACTAGAAGTCTTCTATTAAGCACTCTTATATTTTTAAGCTTTCAAATACTAGAAGTCCTATTAAACACTCGTTGTATTTTTTTAAGCTTTCAAAAACTGTAAGTCTTCTTTGAACAGTTTCGGCTTTTATTTTTTTAAGATTATCCTTAACTAAAATTCCGTATATCTCCTAATAAAAATTCATGTGCAATTCTCACAATACTTTCGGGCCTTCACAGTCCAATTCCTCAGGGATTTTAAACTCCTTAAGTCTTCTATAAATCCCTCAATTGTTTAGCTTTTTTTTGTAATCTAAAAGTGTTTTTAAACAAATTCTTATTTGTGTAAAAATAATGTATTCATTTCTTCTGAGTTTATTAAGTCCTTAATGCCCGTTTGCACCCAAGTCGATTCAGTTAATCAGTGATTAGAACTCCTTAAAAACACAGCAATTTTGTGTATGAATTATTTACAAAATCGGATAATGATAAAAGAGACATGTTTAAGATATCTTTCAACATTTTTATATTCTAGAATCATGATTTAATCAGAGGTTTATTCAATGATTAGTGGTTGATTAAAGTTAATTAGTCGGGGTGCAAATAGGCCCGAAGGACCTCTATAAATCCCTGAAATGCTAAGCTTTTATTTTCTATAAATCCCTCAATTGTTTAGCTTTTTTTTTTGTAATCTAAAAGTGTTTTTAAACAAATTCTTATTTGTGTAAAAACAATGTATTCATTTCTTCTGAGTTTATTAAGTCCTTAAAGCCCGTTTGCACCCAAGTCGATTAAGTTAATCAGTGATTAGAACTCCTTAAAAACACAGCAATTTTGTGTATGAATTATTTACAAAATCGGATAATGATCAAAGAGACATGTTTAAGATATCTTTCAACATTTTTTTATTCTAGAATCATGATTTAATCAGAGGTTTATTCAATGATTAGTGGTTGATTAAAGTTAATTAGTCGGGGTGCAAATAGGCCCGAAGGTCCTCTATAAATCCCTGAAATGCTAAGCTTTTATTTTTATAATTTCTACGTGTTCTAAAAGTATTGATTCTTATTTGTTAAAAACATGTATTTTATATATTCTGCAGTTCTTCTTTTAATATTAATATTTTTTAATATTATTTTTCTGAGTATGTATAGTTTTAGAAAATGTTTTTTTTTGTAATTGATAAATCAAAATATAACTGCCGAAAGAAGAAGGAAACAATTATGAAGATAGCAATTAATCTTAGTAATTGTTTCCTTCTTCCTTCGGCAGTTATATCAGGTGTTCAGTTAAAAACCCGATCGAGTTGGCGAGTTCAAAACATTGTGAAGTAGAATTTGTTAGTCGCTCCCGTCAATGTTAACCTAACCTAGTTTTATAAAAGTTTTCAATAGTAATATATTAAGTGCATTAAAAATGATCGAAAATTTTGCACGAAAAGCCGTTGCCTAGAAACTGCATGAGTCCATTTTGATTGTGATTTGATAAAAAGTCAGTCAAATCACAATCAAAATGAACGAATGTAGTTTCTTAAAGGCAACGAGCTTTGAGTACTAAATTTTCAGAGCATTTTTAATGCACGAAATGTATTTAATAGACTATTTCCTGAAAAATACGATTTTTAATCAAGTTGACGTATTATAATGGTTTGTAAATTAAATTCACTTGGTTTTGTTTCACTTATATGTATTTTATTTTCTACTACTTTCGGCTTAAGGCCATTATCAAGAATGATGTACAGATGGATTTGTTTGGGACGTATTATTTAAAATATTAATTATCAATCAGTGTCACTTAATGTGTCAACATGAATCGCTTCGGAAGTTTTTCTTCGAAAGATATATCGAAAAATATCGAGAAAAATTCATCCGAAAATACAAGAAAGAGTAAAGAGTTCGTTTGGAGACAATTTATGACATTCTGTGATGATAGAAAATACGAGTTAGATCAAAAAACTTTAATTTTGAAAGATTGAGAGAAATTGATTGATACCTGACATGTGACGTCACAACAGTGCAATTTTCGCTGTAATTTTTCGTAGAATTTTCACCTACTATGCAATTTTCGCTGAAATTTAATTGTGATTGGGCAATGAAAATGAATTCTCGTAATATGATTGGTAGACATTTTTTGAAGGAAATAGTCTATTTTATTCTATATTTCAATTGCCATTATTTATTTAGCTGTGAAATCAGGTGATTTATAAGAAGAAATTAAACAACAGCTATAAGAACAAGGGAAACTAATGAGCTTTATATTTATTCCGCGTAATTTAACGATTTGTGAACACATTTATTAAATTTATTACATAGCATAACATTTATGCGAGATTTGTCAAAACGTAAATTAATTTGCGACCTCACTTTTTCGTTCCATTTTCTTCTATCAAAAAAGCAACACCTTCTCGATCAGGTTTTAAAATACCTGTTATAAGTGTAAGTATTTTATTGCAACCTTATTTTATTTAAATAATACTTTCATCAATTAATACTATTAGTGATATATTTTAACATTCAAAAAGGTTTTTAATCTGTATACCGGGTATTTGTTTATGGGTGGCCATCGGCTGTATCTAAGAAGCTATGCATCGTAGCATATTGCGGTCAAAAATGTCTTAGTAAAAGTGGCCAAGAGAAATCGCTGGAAATATTTTTTAAGTTCCTACATTTGCCGCTAGAGGGATCTTTTTCGTACGTGATAAAAACAAGTTGCTATCAAATAAATGCCAAATTAAGCTACGTCAAAAATATGATAATCTTAATCTACGCTATATTTTACTTGATTTTAACTATCTTCTAGTTTATTTTGCCTTCACACCAGACGTAGGGGATAATGGAATTGTCTACTCGTTTAAATGGCTGTAACCTTAGTTAGGTTTAACCAAATTTAATAAACGATGGCTCATTTTATTGATAATTAAATGCACTTCAAGACGTTGTTGACTCTGATTCACTTTCGTTTTGGTATGAAGCGCCAGAGGGCACGATTGAAACAATCACGTTAATATTTCAATTTTCCTAATTTTTTTAAACTAAAAGATAACCTTTAGTTACGTTAGGTAATTGAAGTAAAAATTACTGTGAAAGCTAGTGAAAACCGCATCTCAATATCGTCATCCTAGCCAGAGATATAGTGAAAATTTGACAGAATGGGGCTGTTCTACACCACGCACTCTAGAAAAATAATATAAAATCTTGTAGGTTGTTGGGTTAAGAAACAATATATTTTTGTTTTATGTGCAAAAGGTAAAACACATTTTTTTAAATAATGGGTCCTCGTCAAAACGTTAATATTTTATTAAAAAAAGATGTGAGTAATTCAAGGAATATAAAAAACATTAAAATAGAGTAGGCAACGCTTACCATTGCTTACTTAGGTGTATATTTAAACTATTTTATAACTGTAGTTAAAATGAATTATTGAAATAATGAAAGTAAATAAGTAACATCCACATCTAGAATATGGATCATCAGTATGGGCCCCATACACTGGTACAGCAATCAAAAAAATGGAAATGGTGCAGAGCAAATTTTTAAAACTTATGCAGTTTAGACTGGATGGCCCTAATTTAATCTTTAGCCATAGCCAGATGCTGATTAGATTAAATATTCAATCGTTGGCGGAGAGGAGAAAGTTTCTTGACATTGTGTTTTTATTTAAATTAGTTAATGGGATTTTGAATTGCGGCGAACTGTTGAAGATGTTAAATTTCAATATACCAAGAAATGCTCAGTCTAGACATAAACCCTAGTTTAGATTGGCATTTCACTCAACGAACTATGGGATGTTTAATTCCATGGATCGTATGATGCGTTACGCAAACCTACTGTCGCGTAGTAACGACTTTTTATTATTCACATCTTCACTGCCGCAGTTTAAAAACCGATTAAAGCGCATTAAGTTGACAAATTTCATACAATGACCAGTAATCATAATTATTTATATTTATCTTTTAATTCAATATTTTATTCCTACATGTTATTTATTGCTTTAATGTTGTTAATTTCAATTGTAAAAAAGGTGAATTCCGTAAATAAAGAATAATAATAATAATAATAACATAAGAAAACTAATTTAAAGTTAAAATTAACTGCACTTAATCATTTTTGATGTTGTCTATACAAATATAGTCAAGACCACGGCAGGTGTTATGATAATAATAGAAGAAAAACAATACAATACATCTATAGAAATCTTGACTTGCCAACACGGTTTAGTACTTTACTTTTCAGTAGTAGAAAGAGAAACAGCCATTTTAATATCAAAATACCTTTAAAAAAATGCAAATTACATCAATGACGATTCTATTTATTTTTTGTATAGACAACAAATGTGTTTACCTTTTACAACCCAAAACGAGAATATAATGTTGGTTAACCCACCAGCCAAATAGATTTTATATTATTTTTATAGAGTGCGTGGTGTAAAATACCTCTACTCTGTCAAATTTTCACTATATCCTCCGGCTAGGATAAAGATATAGCGATGTGGTTTTCACTAGTTTTTACAGTATTTTTTATTTTAGTTAACTAACATAACCAAAGTATACCTGGCAATTTAAAATTTTTAAGAAAATCAAAGTTACAGTCGTTTAAATTAGTAGACGTTTTCATTGTCCCCTGCGTCTTATATGAAAGCCAAAGAAACGAGAAGATTGAAATTGAGTAAAATTAAGCGTAGATTAGGACTTTCATATTTTTAACATAGCTTAATTTGGCATTTATTTGATATATCTATATATTTATCTTTTATGATAGGAATTGCGCCCTCTAGCGGCGAAGCTAGAAACTTAAAAAATATTTCCAGCGATTTCTCTTGACTCCTTTTACTGAGAATTTTTTTACCGCAACATTCTACGATGCACAGTCTCTGAGATACAGCCTGTGACCACGCATAATCTAACACCCGGTACATACAGAGAGTACTTTATTTAAGTATACAAACGAGTGTTGTCCACTCCTGTAGCGCGAAGCGCGGAGAAGCCAAACCAAATTTTCAGGCTTTTCTAAACTCGAAATTTTACTTCAAGCGGCACGCATCAAAAACACTGATTTCAAATAAAGTTCAAAATATATCGTATGTTCAATAAAATAATACCTCTAGAGTGCCATAGAAAATACTGTAGGTTGGCAATTCTAAAATTATACATTTAAATTATTATGTCTGACGTTTTATATGTCAATTCTCAAAGCGTGTGGCCAACTTAAATTTTAAAAAAGATTAAATCATAGCACTCTAGAGGTTTTATTTTATTGAACATGCGATACTACTAAAGCAGCATGCTAAAGATATACATCTTAAACTTTACAATACTGCAGTGTTTTATGCCCCTGATGCATGAAGTAAAATTTCAGGTTTAGAAAAGCCTGAAAAATTTCAGGTTTTCCTAAACTCGAAATTTTACTTCAAGCGCCACGCGTATAAAACACTGATTTAATGCGAAGTTTAGAATATACTAATAAAGCAGCATGCTAAAGATATATATCTTAAACTTTACAATATTTAAATGTTTTACACGCGTGGCGCATAAAGTAAAATTTCGAGTTTAGAGAAGCCCCGTAAAAATGTACCGAGGGTCGCGCAGCAACCCGAGACAAATTTTTTACGCGGGGCTTTTGTAAATTCGAAATTTTACTTCATACCTAATCTGGGAGTGGACAACATTCGTTTATAACTTTAACTTAAACCCCTTTTAAAACAGCGAATATCTGAAGAATTAAAAATAATTTCTTATACTCCTATGTATATAGATAAAAAAAAACCTTCCTGTATGGTAAGTGAAAATTTTGAATTTAATTTCGCTGCAGAACTGAATAAAAATTAATAAACACTGTAATCTTACAAAAAGTAAATCAGTTTTTAATTTTTAATAATGTTAGGAATTTAGGTAAAACACTCGAATATCTGAAGAATTAAAAATAATTAATTTCTTATACTCCTATGTATATAGATAAAAAAAACCTTCCTGTATGGTAAGTGAAAATTTTGAATTTAATTTCCCTGTAGAACTGAATAAAAATTAATAAACACTGTAATCTTACAAAAAGTAAATCAGTTTTTAATTTTTAATAATGTTAGGAATTTAGGTAAAACACTTGGTTTTGTTCACAAGAACACATTTTCTTGTGATTGAGAAGAACACGTGAATTCGTAAAAAAACTCGAATATAGTCGCAAAGCTTCTGACAAAACCAAATGATTTAATTCAATTCCTACTAATATTATAAAGTAATTCATGAGACACTAATTGAAAATCACAGACTTTTTAATTTTTATATTTTTATTATTTGTTTGTTGAATTTAGTAAAAGAAAAAAGTAACGCGTGTGATTACAATTGTACATATTTTTGAAATTTTATATAATTTTCGGATTTTTAAACGCTTGTTGAAATCTTATCAGTTTAATTTTGTTTTGTTACTACTATTTTCTAGATGCAGATTGTATTCTGAATCAAGAAAATCAACCACATTATTCTCAGTTCTTTATATAAAGTCACGTCATCGTCACAATTGGTTATTAATTAGAACCACAGAAAAGTCAAATACTTTTTCCTGTGTCTTCGTTGTTGTCACTTATATTTAAAGATGTATTATATTATATAAACCTAAGAGTTATAAAAGTATGATACTAAAGAAATGGGAACATAAATATTTACACAAAAAATTACAGGAAATGCATAAATGCAATACATGTTAAATGAATGATTTGAGTGGAGATTATTAATTCTTCTTAAAAACAGACACTTATTATTTTATACACCACTTGTATCTTAGTACTGAAAATATGCTACAAAGTAAACGACTCATAGATTCAAAGATTATTAAATTAAAATCTGCTTAAAAAATACAGCCTTATACAAAATCTCTTTATGTTATAAAAAGGTATAGAAAATAGAATAAATAAAAAATATAAAAAAGTAATATCATTACCTTCCTTTTTATGAATATATTGGATATAATAGATAATGATACATTGCTTTTTTATGTTATGTTTCGTAAAAATAGTTTTAATAACTTCTAGTAACTTCTATTATTAACACGAAAAATATATACTAGGGTTTAAAATATTTCTTTTACTTTGATTAGGAAGAAAGTTACAGAACTTTGAATTAAACGTAAACTTCATACAGAGAGTTTTATGTAACACCGAACATTTTCATAACAAGAATTTTTCTTTGAAGTATCCATATGCATACGTTGCACATTTTTCTATGCTTGGTTTATTAAAAGAATTTAATTTGAAGCTTTAAGCGAGTGTTTTCCACTCCCAGGCTAAGCATGAAGTAAAATTTCGAGTTTAGAAAAGCCTGAAAATTTGGTTTGGTCGCGTAGCGCGAAGCGCGGAGCGGCCAAACCAAATTTTCAGGCTTTTCTAAACTCGAAATTTTACTTCATGCGCCACCGGTACAAAACACTAACATATTACGAAGTTTAAAACAGACGGCTAAACTTTACATTGAATCAGTGTTTTGTACCGGTTGCGCATGAAGTAAAATTTCGAGTTTAGAAAAGCCTGAAAATTTGGTTTGGTCGCGTAGCGCGAAGCGCGGAGCGGCCAAACCAAATTTTCAGGCTTTTCTAAACTCGAAACTTTAATTCATGCGCCACCGGTACAAATCACTGATTTGATTGTATTATCATTGTCTTGTAATTGGGAAATTTCCTGTTGGGCAATAAATACTTATTATTATTATTATTATTTAATGTAAAGTTTAGCGGTGTGTTTTAAACTTCGTAATATGTCAGTGTTTTGTACCGGTGGCGCATGAAGTAAAATTTCGAGTTTAGAAAAGCCTGCAAATTTGGTTTGGCCGCTCCGCGCTTCGCGCTACGCGACCAAACCAAATTTTCAGGCTTTTCTAAACTCGAAATTTTACTTCATGCTTAGCCTGGGAGTGGAAAACGCTCGCTTAAGGCTTCAAATTGAATTTTTTTAATAAATCAAGCATCGAAAAATGTGCAACGTACGCATCAAAGAAAAATTCTCGTTATGAAAATGTTCGGTGTTACATAAAACTCTCTGTATATGGACAAGAACCATATACCGGGTGATGCATCGACTTAGGAGATGTAGGAAATCCACTGTAAATTTTAAATGGGCCAATTATTGGCTAGCCTATTAACTTTTGCAGAAACTTGTATTGAATCTTTTTAAAATACTAGATAAGAATCTACTAACCCTGAATACTAATACTAAACCGTTTTGAAGTTATTTGCAAAATCCTAAAAAATATTAATTTGCACAAGATTTTGTTGGATAAAATCGCTAAGCTCTGGCGAGCGTTTTTATATTGTTTATATTTAGTTGAATGTCACAAGTGATTTTGTAAAAAGTTGTTCTGTCAACATACTAGAACAGAGAAAAATAAACACATTTATCATAATCCATTCTACTTATTAAAGTCTACGGGAATATCTTTCAATAGGTTATGGGCCCAGAATAACGTTAAATAAGAGAAGTGAAGTATTGATTTGATTTATTCATAAATAACGTGTATTAAGGAAAATTATCGCTTGAAGGAAAAAGAGATGGCTTCTTCAAACAGTGTGAGGATTGAACTCTTAAACAAGGATAATTATGATACATGGAAGATTCAAATGGAAGCTCTCCTGATAAAGAATGATGCTTGGTCATACGTCATCGGAGTAAAACGGAAGCCCGATCTCGTCGCTGGTGATAGTGCGTCGGCTGAAGAAATCGCAAGATGGGAAACAGAAGATCGAAAAGCAAAATCGGACGTGATTTTGTCGATAAACCCAACCGAGCTTAAGCAGATCAAGAACTGCGTTACATCAAACGAGGCATGGAAAAAATTAAAAAATATCTACCAATCTCGTGGACCAGCCAGAAAGGCAACGCTGTTGAAAAGATTAACTTTGCATCGGATGGAGGATAACGAAGAGATTGGTGATCATCTTCGGAAATTTTTCGACACGCTAGATAAATTGAGTGATATGGATATCGAGGTAAATCCAGATCTGTTAACAATCATGTTATTGTATAGTCTTCCTCCAAGTTTTGAAAATTTCCGATGTGCAATCGAGTCGCGCGACGACTTACCGATACCGGAAGCCCTGAGGGTAAAGATCGTGGAAGAGGCTGAAGCACGAAAGAATGACACTCGAATAACCTCATCGGACGCGATGTTCGTGAAGAAGAAATTCGAAAAACGGCGGAATTCAAACTCCAAAAACGTTGGATCGAACGAAAAACAAAAACAGTTTTTCAATTTTAAGTGTCATCGCTGCGGAAGGAAAGGACACAAGGCTGCGGATTGTAATAGTGAAGAAATTCGATAAACGGCGGAATTCAAACTCCAAAAAACGGTGGATCGAACGAAAAACAAAAACAGTTTTTCAATTTTAAGCGTCATCGCTGCGGAAGGGAAGGACACAAGGCTGCGGATTGCAATAGTGAAGAAATTCGATAAACGGCGGAATCCAAACTCCAAAAACGGTGGATCGAACGAAAAACAAAAACAGTTTTTCAATTTTAAGTGTCATCGCTGCGGAAGGAAAGGACACAAGGCTGCGGATTACAATAGTGCGAGTTCAGCAAAAACCGTGAGTTTCTACGCCATGGGAGAACACTCTGAGCCAGTTTTTAGAGCAAAATCAACACATCTCGACAAAAATTGGTGTCTCGACAGTGGCTGCACGTCACACTTATGTAAAAATGAAGGAAATTTTGTGACGATGTCTGAAACGAGAAATCAGAAGTTGAATTTAGCTAGCAACGCTTCAGCGGAAATAAAGTCTCGAGGAAAAGTTTGTATTGCAAGCGAATTCAAAGGGAAATCAAAGAAAGTTGATCTTCAGGATGTTTTCTACGTGCCAGATCTCCGCACAAATTTATTATCCGTTGGAAAAATCACTGATCGAGGATTCGAAGTATCTTTCAAAAAGAATAACGCCTCGATTATCGATAAACATGGCAACGCAGTGCTACAAGCAAAGCGAATCGACGGATTATATTTCATAAAAGAAACTGAAGATGTCTGTCATGCGTTAACAGAATCGACGTTTAATGCAACTACTGATTGGCATCGTAGAATGCGACATCTGAACGTACGCGATCTGGTAAATGGCAGTAAAAGCGGAGCTGTTCTCGGAATGAAGCTGACCGAATTAAAAGAAAATTTGGAATGTGATATTTGTCTAAAAGGAAAGATGACGAGGTCACCGTTTCCTAAGAAATCTGACAGAGGTTCCGAACTTCTAGAAATTATTCATTCCGATGTATGTGGACCGATGAGAGTCAAGTCGAACGGAAAGGCTCGATATTTCGTTACATTCATTGACGATTATTCAAAATGGTGCGAAATACGAATGATCAAGACCAAGGACGAAGTTTTCAAGGTTTTCAAAGATTTTAAAGCGCTCGTTGAAACCCAAACACAAAGAAAAATTAAATTCTTGCAAACCGACAACGGCCGGGAATATATTAATAAAGAATTTGAAAATTTCTTGAAGCAAAATGGTATAATGAGACGCTTAACCGTAACACATACCCCTGAACAAAATGGAGTAGCAGAACGCAAGAATCGAACTCTGGTAGAGATGACGCGATGTTTGTTGCTTCAATCTAATTTGCCTCATTCGTTCTGGGGAGAAGCCGCGAATACGGCAAACTACATAAGAAATAGATGTCCGTCGAGATCTTCAAATGGAAAGACTCCTTTCGAAAAATGGACCGGGAAAGCACCAAACGTAAGTTATTTTAGACATTTTGGATGCAAAGTGTTTACGTTTAATCGAAAACCTGTCAAAGGAAAATTCGAATCTCGATCGAAGCGAGGAATTTTCGCCGGCTATTCAGAAACGTCAAAAGCCTACAGAGTATGGATTACGGAAGAACAGAAAATCGATATCACACGAGATGTAAGATTTAAAGAAAACTCAACGATCTCATCTGAAAAGAAAAATGAAGAGTTTTATCAAACAAACGAAGAAGTCTCGAAAGTGAGAGAAATCGAATTCGAAATGCAAAGAATTGCGAAAAATGAAATCGTAAGAAATAACGAAGATTTAGATCAAATCGAAGAAGAAGAAGACGGAAACCATGGAACCAAGGAAAGACAACAAGAGAGTAACGACGAAGACGCAGTTCCAGAATGCCCAAAAAGAGGACCAGGAAGACCAAAAAAAATAACTACTGGATTAAGAGAGAGACCTCGCAAGGAATACCAAATGGTTAATAATTCCGAGGAAAATCCACCAATCGAAGAATCAGTTACTGAATGTGTTGCTTGCCTTGCTGAAATCCCAATACACGAAGCCGTCAACAGTTCGGATTCGAGCGAATGGTTCCACGCTATGGGAGCGGAATTGAGGTCTATCATAAAAAATAATAAGTGGACATTCGTCGATCGGCCGAGGAATCAACAAATCGTTGGAAGTCGCGTTATTTTACGAAATAAATATAACTTAGACGGAACATTGAATAAAAGAAAAGCAAGAATCGTCGCGAAAGGATTCTCTCAACGTCCTGGAATAGATTTTAATGAGACTTTTGCGCCCGTAGCACGCCTAGGTTCAATTCGGACTGTAATAGCTTTGGCTGCTGAATATGACATGGAAATTCAACCGTTTGATGTAACAACAGCCTATTTAAATGGAATCTTGGACGAACATATTTACATGGAAATTCCCGAATACACTATTCAAACATTAGAGAAGATTATTCACAAAGAAGAACCGTCGAGCGAAGTCGGAAGAAAAGCACAACAGATGATGCGAGACTTAGAGGGAGGGAATAAGGTATGTCTTCTGAAAAAGGCACTCTATGGCTTACGTCAGGCCGGACGACAGTGGCACATACGTTTATGTGAAGAACTGAATAAATACGGATTGATTCAATCGAAGGATGATCCCAGTGTATTCCACGAAAAACGAAACGACGATATACTATTGATGACTGTATATGTCGACGATATTTTAGTTGCATCAAGAAATAAAGACATGATCAAAAAACTCACCAATCACTTGTCGCGAAGCTTTGAGATTAAACACCTTGGAGAAGTTAATTACTGCCTTGGTATAGAATTTTATCGACAACACAATGCAATTTCGATGCATTAACGAGGATATATCAAAGATGTACTTGAGCGTTTTGGATTGAACAAATCTCGTTCTTCGGCAACTCCTCTCGATCTAGGCACAAAGCTGCAGAAGAGCGAAGAATCATCGAATTCAAAACTGAGAAAATTGCCATACAGAGAATTAATCGGTTCCCTCATGTACCTCGCAGTTTGCACTAGACCAGATATAGCATATGCTGTCAGTTATCTGAGTTAATTAAATTCATGCTACGACGATTCAAACATTAGAGAAGATTATTCACAAAGTAGAACCGCCGAGCGAAGTCGGAAGAAAAGCACAACAGATGATGCGAGACTTAGAGGGAGGGAATAAGGTATGTCTTCTGAAAAAGGCACTCTATGGCTTACGTCAGGCCGGACGACAGTAGCACATACGTTTATGTGAAGAACTGAATAAATACGGATTGATTCAATCGAAGGATGATCCCAGTGTATTCCACGAAAAACGAAACGACGATATACTATTGATGACTGTATATGTCGACGATATTTTAGTTGCATCAAGATATAAAGACATGATCAAAAAACTCACCAATCACTTGTCGCGAAGCTTTGAGATTAAACACCTTGGAGAAGTTAATTACTGCCTTGGTATAGAATTTTCTCGACAACACAATGCAATTTCGATGCATTAACGAGGATATATCAAAGATGTACTTGAGCGTTTTGGAATGAACAAATCTCGTTCTTCGGCAACTCCTCTCGATCTAGGCACAAAGCTGCAGAAGAGCGAAGAATCATCGAATTCAAAACTGAGAAAATTGCCATACAGAGAATTAATCGGTTCCCTCATGTACCTCGCAGTTTGCACTAGACCAGATATAGCATATGCTGTCAGTTATCTGAGTCAATTAAATTCATGCTACGACGACACCCATTGGAAATCGTCGAAGAGAGTACTTAGATACTTACGAGGAACTTCGGATCTCGGGCTAAAATTCAGGAAAACTGCGCAGCCTTTAATGGGATACGTTGATGCTGATTGGGCTAACTGCCTCATCGACAGAAGATCTTATACTGGATTCGCTTTTATTCTAGGAGGGTGTCCAGTCACTTGGGAATCACGGAAACAACCAACAGTGGCTCTTTCGTCAACTGAAGCGGAATATATGGCTCTTACCGAAGCTGCAAAAGACGCCATACATCTTCAGAGATTACTTAATGAATTTGGTTTCGATAAGATGACGAGAGTGAAACTTTTATGTGACAATTGTGGTGCACAGAAACTGGCTAAAAACCCAATTTTTCACAATCGCACCAAACATATTGATGTTCGACATCATTTTGTACGCGAAATAATTGAAGCTGGAGCTTTGGAAATTAAATATGTCCCAACAAATGAAATGGCGGCTGATGTGTTAACCAAAGGACTTTCGGGATCCAATCATCGCAAATGTCTCGAACTCCTGGGACTTAACAACGTTTGATCCTCAAAAATACGCCATCATCTCGAGAGGGAGTGTTGGATAAAATCGCTAAGCTCTGGCGAGCGTTTTTATATTGTTTATATTTAGTTGAATGTCACAAGTGATTTTGTAAAAAGTTGTTCTGTCAACATACTAGAACAGAGAGAAATAAACACATTTATCATAATCCATTCCACTTATTAAAGTCTACGGGAATACCTTTCAATAGATTTTTTGTAAATAACTTCAAAACGGCTTAGTAGAAAGTATGCAGGGTTGGTAGGTATTAATATCCAATCTAGTACTTCAAAAAGGTTCAATACAAGTTCCTGCAAAAGCTAATAGGAGAGCCAATAATTGGCTCATTTAAAACTTACATTGGATTGCCTATACCGGGTGTTGACTTTTCGGATGCAACATAGGAAATCGCATGGTAATTTTAAAGTGTTTAAATATTGGCTTCCCTATTTATTTTAGAGACAAAATGTAGTTTACTTTTTTGTAAAGGGTAATATTCTAAATTTATTAACACTTTACGTTTAAAATAATTAGGAAAAAGTAATGCGATTTTATAAAAATAATGACATTGATACAACAATTGCGGATATTCCCTGTTTTTTAAGTTCAATTTAAAGCTTTGAACAAGTGTTTTCCACTCCCAGACTAAGCATGAAGTAAAATTTCGAGTTTAGAAAAGCCCGGTGAAAATTTGTCGAGGGTCGCGCAGCGACCCGAGACAAATTTTCACCGGGCTTTTCTAAACTCGAAATTTTACTTCATGCGCCACGCGTATAAATCACTATAATATTTTCATATTTATGTATGTTTGAACTTCACTTAAAATCTGTGTTTTATACGCGTGGCGCATGAAGTAAAATTTCGAGTTTAGAAAAGCCCAGAAAATTTATTTCATGCTTAGTCTGGGAGTGGAAAACACTCGTTTAAAGCCTCAAATTGAAATTAAAAAAAAACAACAAATATCTAAAGATTTAAAGAAAATAATAAAATAATTTCTTTTAGCTAAACATACGCCTAAGCTGTACATTTTCCGATATTTGTTGTTAATTAAATGAGCTCTATTTAAATCTTTAAACGAGTGTTTTCCACTCCGTGACGAAGCATGAAGTAAAATTTCGAGTTTAGAAAAGCCCCGTGAAAATTTGTCGAGGGTCGCGCAGCGACCCGAGACAAATTTTCACCGGGTTTTTCTAAACTCGAAATTTTACTTCATGCGCCACGCGTATAAAACACAGATTTCAAGTGAAGTTCGAATATACATAAATATGACAACATTATAGTGTTTTATACGCGTGGCGCATGAAGTAAAATTTCGAGTTTAGAAAAGCCCAGAAAATTTGTCTCGGGTCGCTGCGCGACCCTCGACAAATTTTCACTGGGCTTTTCTAAACTCGAAATTTTACTTCATGCTTAGTCTGGGAGTGGAAAACACTTGTTCAAAACTTTAAATTGAACTTAAAAAAAAACAGGGAATATCCGCAATTGTTGTATCAATGTCATTATTTTTATAAAATCGCATTACTTCTTCCTAATTATTTTAACTTAGAGAAACGTAAAGTGTTAATAAATTTAGAATATTACCCTCTACAGAAAAGTAAACTACATTTTGTCTCTAAAATAAATAGGGAAGCCAATATTTAAACACTTTAAAATTACCATGCGATTTTTTTATAAAGTCGCATTACATTTTCTTAATTATTGTAACTTGGAGTTTAGAAAAGCCTGCAAATTTGAATTTACTTCATTCCCTGTCAAGGAGTGGAAACACGCGTTAGAAACTTCGAATTGAACATTTTTATAAAATCTGATGTAAAAAAACACTTGATTTTATTTTTAGTTTCCTGGCACGCGATTTGATCTTTACAAATCATTCTCAATGGTTAAATTAAATTATAAATGAAGAAGTGTATTAATATTATATAAATGAGATGGTTAATTATGGTTTATAAAAACAATGAATGCCTGAAAATTTACAGCGTATACATCGAGATATATGTATACTTAAAAAAAAGTTCCTTGGTTAATTTATGTTCCCATTTACTTTGGAATAATACATACAATAAACAAATAGTTTTACAAAAATATTAAAAAATATAATATTTATAAACTGAGCTTTAAATACTCATTATTTATTAACTGGTTTTATATAATACTTTCATACATTTATTGCTTAAACTGTAATATTTAAATAATTACACGTAATCTCCTTTAATTTCCTTGCTTGATAATGTTTATAAATACTGGCGATTTGTTCTTTGTTTATATGTTTGTTTAAAAGATCTTGAGTTGAAGGTTCACCGTCGAACTGAAGGTAGATGAATTCGGACAGTTTCTATCTTGGCTCTTCTGATCTAGTGGAGTGAAATAAAAAAAAACATGCATAGATTAAATTAAAAGAATTCGCGATTAAAAACGAAAATATAGAGAAAATATTTACTAATATTCGGAAAATATAAGTAATGATTAATTAATTATGTTTTTAATCATCCATACTGACGGGTAGAATTTCGCAGCTCCACTCCATCGTACATGTTGAGGTTGTGCTTCATAGAATATTCGTTGACCACTCGTTTTCCTAGTTAGTTGTAGGATTTGATTTAGTTTCATTAAATTGTTTGAGGGTTTTTGCTTAATTGTTGGCTTACCTTCGTCTATGCGTTTCGCGGCCTCCTCCAGGTCTGCCTTGGCGTCTTTGAGGATGGTGTACATTAGCGGCATCATCTCCCATGGGTATTTGAACCTGTTCAGCAGTTTCTGGCAGTCTTCCAGCAGTGTGGTGCTTTGTGCTGTAATGGAGAATAAGAAAAATTACGGTTTTGCGGTTGGGCGTGTAATCCCTCAAATGGGGACATTATTGATTCATGCGTTTCAATTCGGGGGATGCAATTACAAGTCTTAATACTTATTATCATCGCTTCGAACAGTTGTTTTTTTGCGTTTCGGTTGTGTTTCGGTTGCGTTTCGGCTAATGTGTCCATCAAAGACATGATGATTTAAATATTAAGAATAAAGAAAAGTGTCTCAAACTAAATTTATTTTACTTTTCTTATTATTACCACATTTACAAAATAAATATTTCTTGCATTTTTTCGCTATAACTTAGTAAATATCTGTCACATCTCGGCAGTATATAGTTTCAACTTGCTTTAAATCAGTGGTTTATACGCGTGGCGCATGAAGTAAAATTTCGAGTTTAGAAAAGCCCCGTGAAAATTTGTCTCGGGTCGCTGCGCGACCCTCGACAAATTTTCTACGCGGGGCTTTTCTAAACTCGAAATTTTACTTCATGCTTAGTCTGGGAGTGGACGACACTCGTTCTCAAAAGTTTCAAATTGAAGGATCACTATAGATTACTAAGTTTATTACTTACAGGGGTATTTTACAAAGGCTACAGTTCGAAGGACCAATGATGCTTTTCGGAAAGCGAAGGACTACAGGGAATTGAAGTTTTTTTACAAAAAAACAACGAACATCTGAAGGTTTACAGCATGGATAGAAAAAAATCTAATTTAAAAAAAATATCGAAGTTGGGTTGTTTTCAGTGCATTTTTAACTTCACTTTAAATCAGTGAAGCGCGTGGCGCATGAAGTAAAATTTCGAGTTTAGAAAAGCCCCGCGAAAATTTGTCTCGGGTCGCTGCGCGACCCTCGACAAATTTTTTGCGCGTGTCTTTTCTAAACTCGAAATTTTACTTCATGCTTAGTCTGGGAGTGGACGAACTCGTTCTTAGAAGTTTCAAATTAACGGATCACTCTAGATTACTAAGTTTATTACTCAAAGAAGCATTTTACAAAGGCTACAGCTCGAAGGACCAATGATGCTTTTTAGAAAGCGAAGGACTACAGGGAATTGAAGTTTTTTTACAAAAAAATAACGAACATCTAAAGGTTTACAGCATGGATAGAAAAAAAAATCCAATTTAAAAAAAATATCGAATTTGGGTTGTTTCCAGTGCATTTTTAACTTCACTTTAAATCCGTGTTTTATACGCGTGGCGCATGAAGTAAAATTTCGAGTTTAGAAAAGCCCCGTGAAAATTTGTCTCGGGTCGCTGCGCGACCCTCGACAAATTTTCTACGCGGGGCTTTTCTAAACTCGAAATTTTACTTCATGCTTAGTCTGGGAGTGGAAGACACTCATTAGTTTAATAAAGTGTCGCGAAGAACCGTTATTTTTTCCCAAGCGAAAACCGGAACCGAACCGCTATACACTCGGTGTCCAAGATAAGAATGCACAGCATGGGGATCTTAAAAACGGTAAAAGATACGGGGTGGCTTAAATTAGGAAAAAGTTGCACTATTTAGAGTATGTTTACATGCCGATCCCAGATATTCATAATTGTTTATCGTTTTCGAAATTTTTCCATTTTTTGTGTTTATTTCAAAAGATATTAAAAAACTAATAGCACTTTGTCATTGTCACTTTTTAAGCACTACAAAATGGCGTCTTTAAATTTTTTATCCGATGTTTCATCTCCGAGAAATCATCATCAACTTAATTTTTTTATATGGTCACAAAAGTAGAAACACCTTGTATACGGTAGCATTTTTAATTATAAATTCAACGATGTATCATTACGTTTTCTTATGTCAAAAAACAGAGAAAAATAAATTTTAATATTTTTGCAGGTTCTTAATCTAGTAGGCGTTTAAATAGTATGCATTGGAACAATTGCAATATTTCTATTTGATTTGTCACCTTATTGTTAAAAACGTTCTAACGTATTTTGAAGTTCTTTGTTTTGTGTATAAGAAGTTAAAGGGTTAAAATTTATTTGTAAGTGTTACGAAGGAAAGAGGAAATTTCACAACAGAAGAAAAATATGTTGACGTGTAACATCTTGTGCCACAGAAATTTTGTAGTTGCTGAGCAGATGTATTCTGATAATTATCCTAAACGAAGACAACCTGAAAAATTCATGTTCAAACGTTTGGTTTCTACTTTGAAGGAATTTGTTTCATCCAAAAAACCGTTTTCATCTCGTAAAAAACAATCCAACCAGCGTCGGCTCGCATCCTAACTTCAGGGTAGGCCAGAGACCCAAGGTGATTTTGTTGTGCAATTCCTTGTATTTATAAAGCGCGATCCCAACCTCAAATTTTGTGTGCCTTGGCGCTATGTATCCGTTATTGAAAGGTGATTTTGTTGTGCAATTCCTTGTATTTATAAAGCGCGATCCCAACCTCAAATTTTGTGTGCCTTGGCGCTGTGGCCTACCCTGAAGTTAGGCTGCGAGCCTGAATCCAACGAAGAAAAAGCAAATACTGTCCTACTAGCCGTTGTTGAAAATCCTGAAATATCGACAAGACTAATTGCACGTCAGACTGGGGTAGCTAGATCTACAGCCCACTTCATTTTATAAAAGAATAAATTTCATCCATATAAATTTAGAATTTGTCAAGGTCTTAGACCTAGTGACGAGAGAAGGCGAGCAAGTTTTTGTGAATGGTATACCAGAAAATGCCAAGAATATTAAACTCTTCCTTTTCAAATAATTTGGGAGTGTATATAGGTCAATCTGGTCGTAATTTTAAGACCAGACTCAGTAAGCATCTTTACTCTTTTCGGCATAGATTAATTGATAAGTCATCTTTCGCCAAACATTTGATTGAAAATAACCATTCTTTTGGCGAGGATGTACTTTCAGTTATTCACTTTGCCGAGAAGGGTAGAAAGATGGACCTCCTGGAGTCTTTGGAGATTCACAGAGCCCGCGCTAATCGGGAAATTCCCGTAATTAACGACCAGCTTGACCTTAAATACACCCCCCTCTTTAACGCTGTTATTAGAAAATTTGCAAATATAAATAATGTTCCTTTGTAGTTTTTTGTTACTAACGGTTTGATAATGATACGTGTAGTATCGAAACTATAGTCACCAAATAAACCAATTGTTATACAAACAAAGTGATAAACAGTGTTTTATTTATACATTTTTTTTGTCAAATCTTCTAATTTAGTTCAAATTTTCGAGTTTATCAAATATATTTTAAATAAATTCCAAAATATTATTGTTGCATGGCTTGGACAAAAAAAGTGTGTCAATTTTTAAATTAAATTCAGGATTTAAACTTGATTTTAAATGTAAATCATTTTTTAATTAATTTTTATAATAAAGTCTTATAAGAAAACCGATTATTTTCATATCATACAATTTTATATTTTGATTTTGGGATCTTATAACTTTGATATTTTCGATTTCTGTATTATAAATATAAACAAAAATAGTTAATTATTACTTTAAAATTAACTATTTTTGTTTATATTTATAATACAGAAAGCGATGATTTTAAATAATTTCAAACGTAGATAATTCTTTAATCAATTTTTGTTCTTGTTGGAAAAAAACATATTTTCATACAATATTATGCTTTGGTTTTGGGATCTTATAACTTTTACATTTACCAGAATTTTCTCGATTTACTGGATTGAATAATAATATATGGTTATTTATAAATGGAATATTCGTAATTATAAATAATATCCGCTATTGTTAAATTTTTGGTGAATCTTTGAATGAAAGTCTACAAAGAATATTTACATTTAATTTTGTGTATATGTGTTTACTAATCTCCAAATATTTTAGATTTCTACATTAGATAATCAAAAAAATTAAACATTTGTTTAACGAGTGTTTTCCACTCCCAGACTAAGCATGAAGTAAAATTTCGAGTTTAGAAAAGCCCCGCGTAGAAAATTTGTCGAGGGTCGCGCAGCGACCCAAGACAAATTTTCGCGGGGCTTTTCTAAACTCGAAATTTTACTTCATGCGCCACGCGTATAAAACACTGATTTAAAGTGAAATTAAAAATGCACTTAAAACCAACCCAACTTCGATATTTTTTCAAAATTGGATGTTTTCTTTCCTATCCATGCTGTAAACCATCAGGTATTCGTTGTTTTCTTGTAAACGATTCCGATTCCCTGTAGTCCTTTGGTCTCCGAAGACCATGATTGGTCCTTCGAGCTGTAGCCTTTGTAAAATGGTAATAAACTTAGTAATCTAGGGTGATCCTTCAATTTCAAATTAAGAACGAATGTTGTCCACTCCCAGACTAAGCATGAAGTAAAATTTCGAGTTTAGAAAAGTCCCGCGTAGAAAATTTGTCGAGGGTCGCGCAGCGACCCGAGACAAATTTTCGCGGGGCTTTTCTAAACTCGAAATTTTACTTCATGCGCCACGCGTATAAAACACTGATTTAAAGTGAAGGTAAAAACGCACTGAAAACCAACCCAACCTCGATATTTTTTCAAAATTGGATGTTTTCTTTCCTATCCATGCTGTAAACCTTCAGACATTCGTTTTCTTGTAAAAAAACTTCAAATCCCTGTAGTCCTTTGGTCTCCGAAGACCACGATTGGTTCTTTGAGCTGTAGCCTTTGTAAAATGGTAATAAACTTAGTAATCCTTTAATTATAAACTTCTAAGAACGAGAGTTGTCCACTCCCAGACTAAGCATGAAGTAAAATTTCGAGTTTAGAAAAGTCCCGCGTAGAAAATTTGTCGAGGGTCGCGCAGCGACCCGAGACAAATTTTCGCGGGCCTTTTCTAAACTCGAAATTTTACTTCATGCGCCACGCGTATAAAACACTAATTTAAAGTGAAGGTAAAAACGCACTGAAAACCAACCCAACCTCGATATTTTTTCAAAATTGGATGTTTTGTTTCCTATCCATGCTGTAAACCTTCAGACATTCGTTGTTTTCTTGTAAAAAAACTTCAAATCCCTGTAGTCCTTTGGTCTCCGAAGACCATGATTGGTTCTTTGAGCTGTAGCCTTTGTAAAATGGTAATAAACTTAGTAATCCTTTAATTATAAACTTCTAAGAACGAGAGTTGTCCACTCCCAGACTAAGCATGAAGTAAAATTTCGAGTTTAGAAAAGCCCCGCGTAGAAAATTTGTCGAAGGTCGCGCAGCGACCCGAGACAAATTTTCGCGGGGCTTTTCTAAACTCGAAATTTTACTTCATGCGCCACGCGTATAAAACATTGATTTAAAGTGAAGGTAAAAACGCACTGAAAACCAACCCAACCTCGATATTTTTTCAAAATTGGATGTTTTCTTTCATATCCATGCTGTAAACCTTCAGACATTCGTTGTTTTCTTGTAAAAAAACTTCAAATCCCTGTAGTCCTTTGGTCTCCGAAGACCATGATTGGTTCTTTGAGCTGTAGCCTTTGTAAAATGGTAATAAACTTAGTAATCCTTTAATTATAAACTTCTAAGAACGAGAGTTGTCCACTCCCAGACTAAGCATGAAGTAAAATTTCCAGTTTAGAAAAGCCCCGCGTAGAAAATTTGTCGAGGGTCGCGCAGCGACCCGAGACAAATTTTCGCGGGGCTTTTCTAAACTCGAAATTTTACTTCATGCGCCACGCGTATAAAACACTGATTTAAAGTGAAATTAAAAATGCACTTAAAACCAACCCAACTTCGATATTTTTTCAAAATTGGATGTTTTCTTTCCTATCCATGCTGTAAACCATCAGGTATTCGTTGTTTTCTTGTAAACGATTCCGAGTCCCTGTAGTCCTTTGGTCTCCGAAGACCATGATTGGTCCTTCGAGCTGTAGCCTTTGTAAAATGGTAATAAACTTAGTAATCTAGGGTGATCCTTCAATTTCAAATTAAGAACGAATGTTGTCCACTCCCAGACTAAGCATGAAGTAAAATTTCGAGTTTAGAAAAGCCCCGCGTAGAAAATTTGTCGAGGGTCGCGCAGCGACCCGAGACAAATTTTCGCGGGGCTTTTCTAAACTCGAAATTTTACTTCATGCGCCACGCGTATAAAACACTGATTTAAAGTGAAGGTAAAAACGCACTGAAAACCAACCCAACCTCGATATTTTTTCAAAATTGGATGTTTTCTTTCATATCCATGCTGTAAACCTTCAGACATTCGTTGTTTTCTTGTAAAAAAACTTCAAATCCCTGTAGTCCTTTGGTCTCCGAAGACTACGATTGGTTCTTTGAGCTGTAGCCTTTGTAAAATGGTAATAAACTTGGTAATCCTTTAATTATAAACTTCTAAGAACGAGAGTTGTCCACTCCCAGACTAAGCATGAAGTAAAATTTCGAGTTTAGAAAAGTCCCGCGTAGAAAATTTGTCGAGGGTCGCGCAGCGACCCGAGACAAATTTTCGCGGGGCTTTTCTAAACTCGAAATTTTACTTCATGCGCCACGCGTATAAAACACTGATTTAAAGTGAAGGTAAAAACGCACTGAAAACCAACCCAACCTCGACATTTTTTCAAAATTGGATGTTTTCTTCCTATCCATGCTGTAAACCTTCAGACATTCGTTGTTTTCTTGTAAAGAAACTTCAAATCCCTGTAGTCCTTTGGTCTCCGAAGACCACGATTGGTTCTTTGAGCTGTAGCCTTTGTAAAATGGTAATAAACTTAGTAATCCTTTAATTATAAACTTCTAAGAACGAGAGTTGTCCACTCCCAGACTAAGCATGAAGTAAAATTTCGAGTTTAGAAAAGCCCCGCGTAGAAAATTTGTCGAGGGTCGCGCAGCGACCCGAGACAAATTTTCGCGGGGCTTTTCTAAACTCGAAATTTTACTTCATGCGCCACGCGTATAGAACACTGATTTCAAGTGAAGTTCAAAACGCATAAAAACATTTTTGAAAAATAGTACTCGTGATTACGTACTTGTATTTAGTACTCGAATAATCCTTTTTTTGCTTAAAATAATGCTTTTTGCATAAAATAATGCTTTTTTGCTAAAATCAGTGCCCTTTAAGTGCTTTTTTTTAAATTTTTTGTGCTTAGAAATCCGAGCTCTACTTATTATACTTAAGAGTTAAATTTACAAAATTACTGAAATAAGAGATGAAGCATCGATTATTTTAAATTTCCAATAGTTGTCGTATACATGGGCGCAAGCACATATTGGCAAAAAGGCACTTGATTGATTTTTGGTTTATACACATATCGATATAGTAATAAATAGATATTACTTTTAAGTATTTGGTGGTGGAGGCGGTTACTTTGTAAAACATTTTTACTATTTAATTAAATAACACTTTTAACTTTTTTGTATTCACTTTTTCATTTTTACGGTGACTAGTTTTGACTCGTCAGTGAGCCATTCTCACACCAAGTGGTTTGAGAATGGCTCACTGACGAGTCGAAGCTAGTCACCGTAAAAATACAAAAGTGAATACAAAAAAGTTAAAAGTGTTATTTAAATAGATACTACTTTTATTAAAAGTAGGAAAATAATCGATGTAAAACTGTATTATTACAATATCTCGGTGTAAAATAATCTTTTAACACTGTTGCATAAATAATTGTCTAACAACAATTCAAAGTTCGTTTGTTATGACAACATTTTGAACTCATCTGAGAGAAAATTTGATGTTTTCTGTGAAGTGTAGTTTCATAACGATCATTTTTTTAAATAATTACGTAACGTAGTTATGTATCCCATAATGGATTCCCATGATGAAAGATGTTGTAACGTGAGGTGTGCGTTAATGGGCCTTAATAAAATGGCCGTCGGTGGACTACCTCCTCCCGGTATGGTCTGGTAGTACCACCACCAGCGCCCGATGGCATAGTTTCTGCTAGGCAATAACTCTCAACTAGCCGACACCTCATTACTTTTATTTCTTGTCCATCGCAAACGAGTTTCTCCTTCCTCGGCCAATCAAACGTGGTGTGGTCGTTCCAAAGCCCCACCTGGTCACCACACCATTGGTTCATTCTCGGCCTCATAAATTTTAATGAAATTAATGACCTTACGAGGCGTGCTATTTATAAATTAACCGGCGTTCCTTATCGGAAATTATGGTCCGTTGCTTTTAACAAAATTATGTAATTGCTGTGCATTTCTAAATTGTTCTTCGAAAACTATTATGACAATCATAATAATCTATAGTTGCAAGTACGTAAGAATACGATTGTTATAAGTGTTTAAATATTTAAAATATTAATATACCAGGTAAGGTAACGGCACATAGGTCAGGATGAGTAAACATGATTAAATTAATGAAAATGAATAAAAATGAATTATAAATGAATGGAAATGAATTAAAATTAACGGAAATGAATTAAAATTAATGAAAATTAATGAAAATTAATGAAAATTAATGAAAATGAATGAAAATGAATGAAAATGAATGAAAATGAATGAAAATGAATGAAAATGAATGAAAATGAATGAAAATGAATGAAAATGAATGAAAATGAATGAAAATGAATGAAAATGAATGAAAATTAATGAAAATGAATGAAAATGAATGAAAATGAATGAAAATGAATGAAAATTAATGAAAATTAATGAAAATTAATGAAAATGAATGAAAATGAAAAATCAAGTGTGCGTGCAAGGAGGACAGAAGATAACGACGATCGTTTCGCTCTTATTGTGAGCTCCTCAGGCCACCACATCCATCATCTGTCCTCCTTGCACGCAAACTTGATTTTTTATGTTTATTCATCTAATCATTTTCACTCATTTTCATCCTGACCTATGCGCCGTTACCTTACCTGGTATAAAAATTTAAAGATCGTTACTCATATATTTATTTAAATATATTGTCCATTTAGATGGAACTACTGGTTAAACCGATAAATAAAGCAGGATGACATTTCTAAAACAGTCGTACACCAGAAAACGCGGAATTTAAACCTTTATCTTCTCTTTCTAAATAACAGTTTAACTAATATTAAAGGATAAAATACTAAATAAATTAAAAGCACTTATTTCACTATTTGATAGTAAAATAAGTGCTTTTAATTTATTTAGTGTTTTTAATTTATCCTTTAATAACAAACCAAATGTTTTTAATTTATCCTTTAATATTATTTCCAAATGTTTCACCAAGTGATAAATGAGAAAGTTATTCAAGAAACAGTTTAACACTTAAAATGTTTAACTTTTTAAATATTCCTTCGTGAAGTAGAAACCTTCAGCTTAAATTTCCGCCCAATTTTTATTTTGTGGAAGCATTTTCGCGGTCTAGGACGTTTCATCGCCGCCGATTCATCGCCGCCGATTCATCGCCGCCGTTTCATCGCCGGGCCAGTTCATCGCCGGCCGTTTCATCGCCGGGCCAGTTCATCGCCAATATTTTTATAAAATAAATTTTGAAAGAAAGATCATATCTAATCGCCGCTAAGGATATTGACGATTATTTGGATGCCTTAGCAGCAGAAATTCCTCCAGAGTTACAACCACTGTTAAATTGGTTTGAAGATATATATATATATTGGACGTCAAAATAGACGCACTAAAGGAAGACAGCCTGCAATGTTTCCACTTGAAATATGGAATCTTTATGAGCGTGTATTGCACGAAGAAGACCGAACAAATAATCATGCTGAAGCTACGCATCGGCGACTGCAAGTTGAATTAGGAGTTCATCATCCTACAATTTGGAAATTTATTGACGCATTACGGAAAATACAAAAAGGTCGAGACACCTACTACGAACAATTAGTTGCAGGGAATGATCCACCTGTTAAACTCCGCAAATATCGTCAGGCTGATGAAAAAATAAAAAAAATTGTGTCGGATTATGATAATAGGGAGCGTATAAAATATCTTCGTGGAATAGCATACAATTACCAATTTTAATTAAATAAATGTTTTCTAGTTGTATTTAATGGAAATATGTAGATTCTAAGTTTGTTATTCTCATATTAATCATAAATAATTTAAATGTCATATTTCCTAACCTATCCTAACCTATCCTAACCTATCATAACCTATCCTAACCTATCCTAACCTATCCTAACCTATCCTAACCTATCCTAACCTATCCTAACCTATCCTAACCTATCCTAACCTATCCTAACCTATCCTAACCTATCCTAACCTATCTTAACCTATCCTAACCTATCCTAACCTATCCTAACCTATCCTAACCTATTCTAACCTATCCTAACCTATCCTAACCTATCCTAACCTATCCTAACCTATTCTAACCTATCCTAACCTATCCTAATCTATCCTAACGTATCATAACCTATCCTGACCCATCCAAACCTATCCTGACATATCCTATCGCAATTGGCCTGGCGATAAACTGGCCTGGCGATGAACTGGCCTGGCGATGAAACGGCCGGCGATGAACTGGCCCGGCGATGAACTGGCCCGGCGATGAAACGTCCCATCCCCGCATTTTCGATGAGGTGAGATCAATTTTAATATGAAAGTTTAAATTCCGCGGTTTCCAGGGATAATTCAAACTTCTCATATTTTTTCCCAAAACTCAAAATCGAATGTTTATGGTACAGACATTGAAGTTTATACTGTCAGAATTTATATTCCATATGGATTTTTTAACGGGACTGATACATTTTATTAATATGTGGAAAATCGTAAGAGACCGCCATAACCTCGCAAAATTAACAGATTTGTTGAATCTGATTTCATCTATGGTTAAATGTAATTATTCTACAAGAAAGTTGAACTCTTCCCCTTCAACCATTTCAGCTCTGGAGTTTTTATAGTGTCCAAAAAATGTTTTGTACACTGCATATTATTTATTACTATCCCAGATTTATGGAGAGTTGTTCTTTTAAGTATACATATCTCAATATACTGTATACGTTGCAAGTCCTTAGATATTCATTGTTTTTACAAATATTGAAATTTCAAACGAGTGTTCTCCACTCCCAGATTAAGCATGAAGTAAAATTTCGAATTTAGAAAAGTCTGAAAATTTAGAGAACTTCTAGTAAAAGGAATTAAGTTTTCTCGTGAACGACAGTTTTAGAAACTTTATCCATTTGGCCCTGACGGTGGCATTTGGCACCACTAAAAGTTGGTAACCATACTGGGAATTTTTCTTTTAAATATACATACATGTATGCATGAGCTCCGACTTTTCCGATATTCGTTTCTTTTTTAAAATAGTTTAATTTAAAGTCTTAAACGAGTGTTTCCACTCCCAGATTAAGCATGAAGTAAAATTTCGAGTTTAGAAAAGCCTGAAAATTTGGTTGGGTCGCGTAGCGCGAAGCGCGGAGCGGCCAAACCAAATTTTCAGGCTTCTCTAAACTCGAAATTTTACTTCATGCGCCACGCGTACTAAACACTGATGTGACGTGGTGTTCAGAATACAGGTTATCAGCATACTGCTTTAGTAGAATATTGTTAACTTCGTCTTAAATCAGTGTTTTATACGCGTGACGCATGAAGTAAAATTTCGAGTTTAGAGAAGCCTGAAAATTTGGTTTGGCCGCTCCGCGCTTCGCGCTACGCGACCAAACCAAATTTTCAGGCTTCTCTAAACTCGAAATTTTACTTCATGCTTAATCTGGGAGTGGAAAACACTCGCTTAAGATTTCAAATTAAACTATTTTCAAAAACAAACGATTATCCAAAAAGTCATGCTCATGCATACATGTATGTATATTTAAATTTAAAATTCCCAATATGTTTACCAAATTTTAGTGGTGGCAAATGCCACCGTCAGGGTCGAACGGGTTAAAATACATTTTTATTTTTTCCAGTGGGGCACTGCGATCAAAAGTTATCGAATTTGTACCGTCGCACACTGGTTCCGATTCCCTAAAATATGGCCATAAGTCCTTAAATCGAAGTTTGAATTTAGAAAATGTTAAGTACATACATACATTTCACTAAGTTGCATGCATATGGATTCCATGACTCAACTGTTAAATGGATCATTAGCTTTTTGTCTGAACGTTGTCAACCAGTGAAGATCAATAACTTCATATCTTCTACTATTCAGGTGACATCTGGGGTGCCCCAGGGGTCACATATTGGACCTTTATTGTTTCTTTTTATTTTTATTGATGATATCGGCAGTTGTTTTTTGCACTCTAATTATTTACTATTTGCTGATGATCTCAAGTTGTATAATTGTATTGATGATGCATCGAATTGTTTCAATTTGCAAGTGGACCTAAACAATTTATATGATTGGTGTGTACTCAATCAGCTTTTTCTCAACATTAAGAAATGAAAATCGATCACATTTACTAAAAGAACAAAGACATTAGATTTTACATATAACATTAATAATGAGAGCCTGGAAAAAGTGTCGGTTATGCGTGATTTGGGTGTCTTAATGGATACAAAACTGTCATTTGCAGTGCACATTTCAGAAATATGCAATAAAGCCATCAGATTGCTAGGATTTTTATTAAGACATTGCAAAGATTTTAATTGCGAGACATTGAGAGCAATTTATTGAGATCTAATTTGGAATATTGTACTTCTATATGGTCACCCTATTATAAAAAATACTCGTACAAGGTTGAAGCTGTGCAAAAGAAATTTTGTAGATATATTTCATTTAAATTGAATTTATCATTTACGAAATATGAATCGGTATGTATCTATTTAAATATAGAACACTTGGAAGTACGTAGATCAAAGTTTGATCTGTTTCTGTTGCATAACATAATTTCCGGTCATACTTCAACTCATTTGCTCCAATGTTTAAACTTTCACATTCCCACTAGATCATCTAGACAAAAACCAATTTTCAAATTACAGACCGTATCTTCGATTTATAAATACCACAGTCCTATATACCGCTGCATGAGATTGGCTAATCAAATTAACAGTCATGATATATTTGATTTATTTAGTTCATCCCATATTATGTTTAAGAATATTGTAAATAAAATTCAGTTCACGAGCAGTACACTGTCTAATTAATTGTACTTGGTAGAATGTATTTAGGTTTAAGTTTAAGTTAGTGTAATAATAATATAAATATGTAACTTAATGTTTGTTAGTGAATTCCTAATGTTAATATTTTGTAAAAAAGGTGTTATCCGTTAATAAATAAATAAATAAATAGTTAACTTGGATCTAGACTGCTAGAAACGAACCTTTTTAGGGGTCTAAAGCGGCTTTGAAAATTAATTCTGATTTAAGCGTCCTATACGTAACAACGAGTGCTTGTTTTAACCGAAAGAAAACGCAATTTTTAAAAGTGTCTCATTTCTTTGCATTTTTAAATATTTTGATTTTGTGAATGAAATCACCAACTACAAACGAGTACATTGCAATTATGTTAGCAAATTTAAATAGAATTAGTTGATCGAACATTTAGTATATCGTATTTTATCATTTTAAATTCAAGTCGGAAACATTATAATATGCAAAAGTCATAAGTCTCAAGACATCCCAGTCTAAAATATTTTTTCCCGTATTTCTGAAAAGAGTCTTCATTACTTTTTTTTATTTATTGGCTGTTGCCTGGTCTTGGGAACTTGCCCATTAGCCATCATCAATCTATATATTTTTGTATCAATTAATTTATTTCAATTTACAATTTGTAGTATTTAACTATTCATTCGGACAATCACACACATTCATACTACACCCAGGGTCACGACGAGATATTATTTTTGAAATAAAGTCTCCCCGTGCACGGGAATCGAACCCGAATACGATACAGCCCGGCGACGTTACCGCTCGGCCACCACCTGCCCTCTTCATTACTTAAATAAGAAAGTCTGCACAAATTTGCAATTTTTTTTTAAGTAATTTTTTTATGTGGCATCCCGTTAATACACAGAGATTGTCAATTACGTGATCAAAAGTCAAAAACGTAATTTCTTCTTTCTAAAAACTGCATGTGGGAGGTTTTGAAGTCGCTGATTTTGATTTTGATATTATTCTTTGTAAAAACAAAATTGCCATTTTTGGCTTACTTAAAATGAAAACAAATATACGATTTTAATAAAAATTGTCATATTTGTTTTTTTTTTTAAATAATATCAAATTCTAAACCAGCGACCTAAAAATATCCAAATATAAGTTTTTAATAAAATCAGTTGAATTTTGTATAAAGAAAATTTAACATAAAGAAAAATTGAGTTTGTCAATAGTTTGCAGAATATTTACAAAATATAAAAACGAATTAAAATTAATATCGACTTTCTGCAAAAGTTTTGTCTCATTGCGACAAGACTCCAAATATTCATTAAAACAACTACTTCTCGACCTAATACCCCGACAGATATTGACTTATACAATGAGTATTTGAGTTACACGACAGCTTTACTATGCATAATTTATATGCAAAACGCAACATCACGCCAAACTATTCTCTCACCAAACTAAATGAATTAACAGGAAATTGAAATAAATTGTAAAAATTTCAGGGAATGAATATTAATTGTCTGAATTTTGTATCTTATATCCGCCATATTGGATTAGCCATTTTGTTTTTGCAAAAAATAATATCCAATTCGAAACGAGCTACGTTAAAAACCCCCATATATATTTATTAAAATTGGATAATTGTTCACAATGTTAAGTCCTCCATGTTTTATTCGACATTATGTTTTTTAAAAAACTTATATTAAATTCGAAATCAGCGACCTTAAAAAACTCGAGTGTAGGTTTTTAGAAAGATTAAATTACGTTTTGGACTTTTGGCCACGTTTTTGAGAATTCGGACCAGTGTGCGTCGACTTGTTATACATTTGCTCAAATACTGTGCGATCATTTAAAATATGATTTAGAGTAGGCTTTGAATTTTAAATCAGATTGGTACTACATATTGTTAACACATAGTTTACCATAACCTCAAATTTATTCCATCATTTAATTAGCATTCTGGGCAACCGCACAAAAAAATGCCGCCTACTCTAAATCATAATTTAAACGATCGTACGGTATCTCACTGTCTACTTTCCCCAAAATTAAAAATAGGTAAGGAGCAACTCTAGCAACTGCCAACTAACCTAAATAAATAACTAGTAAACTAAAATCTGAACTAATATATCCTAGGAATCAGCCAGTATCTTAAGTAAGTTTTAGGTTAGGATAGTTACTATAAGTAACTTTAGTTTCCAGTTACTTATAGTAACTATCCTAACCTAAAACTTACTTAAAATAATATTTAATATTTAACTTAAATACCCCGCCACTAACTTCAGTAACAAGAATTAAGTAGTCGATCTTTTTTGATCGATCAATATCTTTTTTGAGAAACGCAAATCAAAATAAATGTGCAACTTTGAATGCTTATATCGGGCATAATATTTAAATATAAATGAAATTGCCGATTCTTGGTTGCAGAATACTTCAAACATTAAAAGTGGGATTCTTTTCGCAATCTACAACAAGTTAGTCTTACAAAGACTATATCAAACACTCATTGAAACAACTACTTCCCGGGCTAATACCCCGACGGACATTGAATTATACAACAAGTGTTTGCTGTTACATACAGTAACCTACTGCAAATGTAACAATTTGGGTCAAATTATTCAGGCCATCTATAGACGCGTTTCGAGATTTATCTCTCATCAGTATAGCTTTGCCATTCCCTCTAAACACTTGTTGTATAATTCAATGTCCGTCGGGGTATTAGCCCGGGAAGTAGTTGTTTCAATGAGTGTTTGATATAGTCTTTGTAAGACTAACTTGTTGTAGATTGCGAAAAGAATCTCGGCACTTTTAATGTTTGAAGTATTCTGCAACCAAGAATTGGCAATTTCATTTATACTTATGTTTGAACGGTAACGTGACCGCCAGTCTGGGGTGTCAAATTGTTTAGAGGGAATGGCAAAGGTATACTGATGAGAGATAAATCTCGAAACGCGTCTATAGATGGCCTGAATAATTTGACCCAAATTGTTACATTTGCAGTAGGTTACTGTATGTAACAGCAAACACTTGTTGTATAATTCAATGTCCGTCGGGGTATTAGTCCGGGGAGTAGTTGTTTCAATGAGTGTTTGATATAGTCTTTGTAAGACTAACTTGTTGTAGATTGCGAAAAGAATCGCACTTTTAATGTTTAATATTTAAATTACAAAAACTATATTTTGAACAAGTGTCTCATCTTTCGCGAGGTAAAACATATTTAACTATGATTTAAAAAAAAACCTGGGTTAAATATTACTAATATTAGTGAAATTTAACCAAATGTTTTCATTTTTAAATCATTACAAAAGCTAGTATTTGTATTATAAAAATTAAGCCAGATATAAGCATTCAAAGTTGAACATTTATTTTGAATTGCGATTTTCAAAAAAAATTAATAAAGCTGGGTGTTTCTGGAGAAAATAAAAAGCCTGAATTGTTTATAATTTCGATGAAAAGTCATTAATTTTTTTTACAATTAAAAAAGAACTAATTTCAGCGTTAAAAAAGTCAGTTGTGTGTTTTTTTCTGTTTGATTAAGCAATTTCGAGTTTAAAAATGCCTGAAAGCGAAGCGGAGCGCTTAGCAAATCCAATTTATTTGCTTTTTCCTAACTCAAAATTTTGCTTCAAGCGCCATGCATTTATTTATTACACTCATTTGGTGTAAAATTCAAAATGTATAGTACATACTGTATTTCTTAGTATAGTACGAGGGTTGCCTTTTATATTTCGGGATTAGAGAACAAAAATAAATATTAATCATTGAAAATCGCTTTATTGTTTTTCAAAATATTCCCCATTAAGATCTATACACTTTTGCATGCGTTTGAACCAATTGTCGAAGCACTTTTGCCACTCTGATTGAGGTATCTCCAAAACATGCATTCTAAACGCATCAACCGCTTCTTCAGGTGTCGAAAAACGTTGACCTCTCATTTTATTTTTTACGGATGGGAATAAAAAGAAGTCATTCGGTGCCAAGTCAGGACTATATGGCGGATGACTCATCAAATCGATGTTTTGCGTGCTCAAAAATGCAGTTGTTTGAGCCGATGTGTGAGAGCTCGCATTGTCGTGGTGAAGAGTGATCCGTTTTCGGCGGTTGGTTTTCCTGATTCCTTGGATGACAACTGGCAAACAAATGGTTGTGTACCACTCAGAATTGACTGTTCTGCGTTGTTCTAGTGGTACGGTTGCGACATGTCCAGTTTTTCCGAAAAAACAGGCGACCATTTGCTTGGAAGTGCTTCGTGCGCGAACAACTTTTGTTGGATTTGGCTCATCTTGAAACACCCATACGGTCGACTGCTGTTTACTTTCGGGCTCATACGCGTAAATCCATGATTCATCACCTGTCACGATGTCATAGACGTGTTGCGAAGCACCGCAATCGTATTTTTTTAGCAATTCTTTGCACCAATCGACACGAGCCTTTATTTGAGCGATTCACAAATTGTGTGGGATCCAACGCGAACACATTTTTTTGATAGTCAAATGTTCATGCAATATTGAATGTATGCTGGTCCCACTAATGCCTAAGGTTGTCTCAATCTCACGATAGGTCACATGACGATCTTGCAATATTTGTTTGCGCACAGCATCAATGGTTTCCGGAACAACAACTGATTTTGGACGACCTCCACGAAATTCGCCTTGGAGTGAACTACGACCTCGGATGAATTCACCATACCATCAATAAACACTGGTCCTTGATGGAGCTCCATCGCCAAAAATTGAATTAAGTTCATCCATGCACTGTTGTTGAGTTAATCCACGTCGAAAGTTGTAAAAAATAATCGCACGAAAATGTTCACGATTGAATTCCATTCTTTGGCCGAGATAAATCTTTTAAGTTAGTGTAAACGACACAAATAACGCTCATATGTCAAAACGTTCTGAGTACGTATAACCTCAAAATGTCAAACTTTACGATAGAGCCCTCAGTTGCCAGACTGCAACACTAGGGTTGCCCAATCCCGAAATATAAATGGCAACCCTCATATTAACTCTTTGACAAATAATGGAAGCAAAATAATTATCATAGATCACCAAACAAACTATTAATTTTATGGAACTGGAGTGCTACCACAATAGTATATCTTCTGCAACCAAGAAATGGCATTTCATTTATATTTATGTTTGAACGGTAACGTGACCGCCAGTCTAAGGTGTCAAATTGTTTAGAAGGAATGGCAAAGCTATACTTATAAGAGATAAATCTCGAAACGCGTCTATAGATGGCCTGAATAATTTGACGAAAATTGTTACATTTTCAGTAGGTTACTGTATCTAACAGAAAACACTTGTTGTATAATTCAATGTCCGTCGGGGTATTAGCTCAGGAAGTGGTTGTTTCAATAAGTGTTTGATATAGTTTTTGTAAGACTAACTTGTTGAAGATTGCGAAAACAATCGCACTTTTAATGTTAAATAGTATATCTGATTACTAGTCCAGAAAAAAAGAATTTTCCGTGCACGCATGACAATTCCCGTGTGAGGCGTAGCCTAACGCGGTAGTCATGCAAGTGCGGAAAAATCAATTTCTGCACGTGTACTGAACATAAATTTTTTATTATACTTATCTGAAAAGAATAACATCTTAAATATTCAAATATTTTTTCAAATTTTTAAACCAGTAACATTTATGGTAGTGAGTAAATACAACTAGAGTTAATTCGAAAGAAAATCAAATTTAATACCAGTTTTTCGAAATGTTTATGTTAGTACTATCTTTAAATGTTTTAACATGGAGAATCGACACCATAAGGTAGATGATTTCATTGATTTGGCCTTTTCGGAAAATAATATACAGAGTGTTAAAGTACCACCTGGAATATCTTCAGAACCATGCACCGAATGAAAAAATGTTTCAAATAAAAGTTTGTTGATTTGGAGGGAGACATCCAATTCTGTAAGAAAATTCAAGCCCCCACCCCCAGGGAATGCTTGGGAGGAGGTAGCTTTGTATTGTGGAGGCTTCTACTTCGTTATACATGTTAATTACACAATGAATTGTGAGGTAGCTTTGAATTCTTAAATAGAAACCTCTATTGTTTTAGCCTAATGAGGCCCAAGTGCAGTGCAGAAATGCGCACTACCCAAAGAACCAGAACCAGAACCCTATTTTTTATTACAGATTTGGATTGAGTGTGAAAAAGTCAGTAAGTTTAATCTAAAATCATTTTTTGTTACTTTAATAGATACCGCTGCAATCAACAAAATTGTTTTTATTATGCAAATTTCTCGAAACCAAGGAAAGCGGTGTGAGCGCGTGCTTTTTGTAAACAAAGATACTTAATATTTATGGAATCTACACAGAAATGAATAAAATTTTGATAGGCTATAATTGAAAATGAAATATCTTCACGGGATATTTCAAAATGTCAAATAATATTTTTTTATTTGAAATAATTATAACTTTTTTTTATTGAATTACACTTACGTGCAAAGAAAACGGCCCACTCGTTATTTATTGTTTATTTTTTCCTAATAGCATTACTTTTGCAATGCTGCGAATTACCTTTTGGTATTTTACGATAAAATAGACAATCAGGGTGTAGAAAAAAAAACAACATATCGTACTTATTACTTTATTTAATAAACAATGATCATAACAAATGAAATTTAAAGATACGCTTTCCATTCGACATTATGGATAAAGTATCAAGATGTCTACGTTCTTTCACTGTTTTTGCTTTTTTGTTTTGATCTTCAGTGGCTGTGGGTATAAACCCACTGAAGGTTGGTGTGTTCATTATTGTTTTAAGTGCTGTAGATTGTGCAAAAGCTGTAGCTCTTTTGGAATATTTTCGAAGCCAGTGGTCTGTGGCCAGATGGCTTAATGTCAGCCGTTCTACCTTCCAATGTCTATTTGATAGTCTATTTTATCGTAAAATATTAAACGTTTTGTTTGTTACTTTGCAACAATGATTTTATTATTAACAATAAAAAAGAATGAGTGGGCCGATTTCTATGCACTTGAGTTTATATTCTAATTATTTTACGTAATTTCTTATTATTTTGAACTTTTTCAATTATTTATTAGGGTTTATTTTACATAATTTAAACTTTTTCAATTTGTTCGTCAAAGTTTAGTAACACACAAATAATGCTCGTTCCAAAATTAAAGTAAGAAATAACATAAACTCTATCTATTTTACGCCATAAATTTTACAATAAAGGAAATTGCAAACTAAGTTCCTGATTGATCGTCTAACAAGGGTTTCCACTCCCAAATTAAGCATGAAGTAAAATTTCGAGTTTAGAAAAGCCTGAAAATTTGGATTTGCTGGGGCGCGCGAGCGAAGCGAGTCGCGCCCCAGCAAATCCAAATTTTCAGGCTTTTCTAAACTCGAAATTTTACTTCATGCGCCACGCGTACTCAACACTGATTTTAATCGACGTTTAAAATATACGTCTCTAGCATACTGACTTAGTAGCATATTGCAAACTTCGCAATATTTCAGTGTAGATTTATTCACTGATTATAGAGGCTTCTACTTCGTTATACATTGTTGAACATAAATAAAACACTGTTTATCACTTTGTTTGTATAACAATTGGTTTATTTGGTGACTATAGTTTCGATATTACACGTATCATTATCAAACCGTTAGTAGTGTCACTACTAACGGTTTGATAATGATACGTGTAGTATCGAAACTATAGTCACCAAATAAACCAATTGTTATACAAACAAAGTGATAAACAGTGTTTTATTTATATTTCAGTGTCTTAGATGTGTGGCGCATGAAGTAAAATTTCGAGTTTAGAAAAGCCTGAAAATTTGGAGATTTTTGCTTGATTTTCAAAATGGTTCATTAATATCTTTGCTAAGAATGGTGATAGCGGGTGATTGCGGTACCAAATGTTTGTTTATAGAATTTATACTCCACGATTTATTAAAACTGTGCCTCTGTTCGTCTCTATATCTCGATTTTATTGGTGGTCATTCTGTGCTCATTTGTGCCACTTGCGTTAATTTATCATCCGGAAAATCAGCAACAATATCAATTTGTATCAAGTCTGAGTACATTTTAACCAAACTTACGTATTTCACTGACAAAAAATAAAACTTCAATGACAAATTCATCGTTGCTATGGAAACATTTAGTCAGCGCACGGAAAGAGCGCACAAACTTTTTCTGTGCGGTAGATTGAAAACGTGATGTTTACATTATTCTACAAGCATATGTAAACCAAGTGTTTTCAGATAACCATAATAAAAACACGCATTTTCTTAAAATTCTATTGTACTAAATGCCACAGTCATGAAAACACAAATAAAAAAAATATTCCCCAATAAAAATATAATTTTCACAAGTTCTTTTGTGACCCATTCATACCGTCTATCAAATGACAGTATAGACTGTTTTTATGACTGACGCGGGTCATTATATATGGTAGAAAAAGGCCACGGATTGAGCTTATTCCGAATGGAAAATAAGTCCGCCGTTACAATTTATAGTGACGAGATAAAACGAGGAGGGTGATTTTAAAAAGCACCCCGAAATACGCTCGGCGATTAGGGCCGGCCGTAAAAATGACATTTAGTCCTTTTTATGCTTTTCCGCATGGTGTGTCTTATAATTATGTAGGCAAATGTTGCATGCATGACTAATGTCAATGCGAGATAAAATCTAGGCGCATAAAACTTAATCAAGATTTATATTTTCAATATTAATTGGGTTATTTGGTTTTAACGCTGTATAATTCGTTAGTGCGACCCCACTTGGATTATTGTTAAACGGTATGGTCTCTCTATACTGATTGCGTAATTAATATAATTGAGAAAGTTCAAAAAAATTGTAAGGCGTCTTGTGTATAATTTTAGTACCGATCAGCCCTTCTTTGATCTTTTGACGACTTTTGGCTTTTGCAGCCTTAGACAGAGGCATGTAGAAGCTGCATTAGGTTAGTATACAAACTGCTTAACGGGTATTTGGATTGCCCCGATCTGATGAAATTAGCTGGTACATGGGTTTCGCTTACTTTTCTAATGAAACTTTTTCATTGTTAAATCGCCATTAGTGAATGTATACATATATGTATTTTTTTGTATATTGTATTTTTTATGTAAATGGCACGCCGTTGAAATACAAAAATAATTACACCCGTGTGTTGGTCACCGCAGATTTTTCTAATCTATTTCGTTAATAAAAAGTTTATATTTTGTAGATAAAAACACATACAGTATGTGTGTTTTTATTCTAACTAGGTTATGTGGGTACTTGTAATTGGAAATATTGCAAATAGTGTTTTTCTCATCTGCAAAATTTTTTAGTTTTATTTATCTTCTCACCGAGAGAAGAGGTTGTGATCGTGATAGTCAAGAGCAGTCGTAGCTTTACCAAGTAAGAACAAAACAGTTAATAATAAAAGTTGGCAAGGGCACTGATGTGGTTGCATTGCACACAGTGTGAAATTCTTATTTAAAAATATCTTATGAAAGCGGAGATTTGATAGAGTAATTAGATCAAATCGTTCTCATTTTAACCTGCGCACATTAGTTTATGCGCTTTTTACATTATTTTTTTTTGTGCAATTGGTCGATGTACTCGACGTTCGCAAATTAATATCTATTTATCGCCGGCTTATCAAACACTCTCTTGTCCGGTCAAAGAAAAGGCACCAATTTTAAATGTAAACAACCTTTGTATACAATTAAACCCATTCCATTCCGTTGTCTTCTTTGTTTGTCTACATTTAAAGTCGCTTCAACAGACACTGAAGCGTGAAGCGAGTCTCCCCGTTTTTCCCTAAGTGTAAAACTATTAACAATTAACAATATAAAATACAATAATATATATTATGAATTTTTCACTAAATGATGTCAGAGAACTTATTAATGAACATACTAATGAAATTAAAAAAGAAATAAATAAAAAACTTCATACTGACATCTTACCACAAATTGATGCGTTAAAGAACGAAAACGAACTATTGAAATCAAAAATAAAACAACTAGAACAGAAGCTTAAAAAGAACAATGTCATTGTACACGGATTACCCCCTAACGTTACCAATAGCAAAATTGATTCTCAAAAACTTCTAGATTTTCTTAATGAAAAGCTTGGGACGGTAATTTCTAGTAATGACATAAGTAACATAACTATACTGGGGAAGAATGAAAAAAAACCTGTATTGATAGAATTCATTAGATATGAGGTGAAATCGCAAATGCTTAACAATGCGGGGAAACTTAAGCGATCTAATATATATATAAGCAGCGACCTAACTACAGAAGAGCGTCGACAGAGAAACCAACTGCTTCCGTATTATCGTGAAGCAAAAAATGCTGGCAAACAAGCAAAACTATACACGTGGCATGTCCTTATAAATGGTGTTAAATACAACCTCGCCGAACTTTTAGAACCAAAATCCGTTAATGAAGATGAAGAGTATGACGACGTAGATCACAATGTGGATGACGACGCGGATGATGACGTGGATGGCCAGGATAAAAAAATGCAGTAAAGCAGAAGAAAATTTCTGAGGGGGTGAAAACTAGAAACCAGAAAAAAAAAACAACTATTAATAATATAATTATGTGTATCTGTATACGTACTGTATGAATGAATGTTAGAGTATTTATAACGTGATTTAAAATGAACAAAAATCTACTTAAACTGTGTCATATAAACATACGATCACTTGCAAATAAATTTCATAGTTTACAAGCTAACCTTGAATGTATAAATGCTAACATAATAGGTATCTCGGAAACCTGGTTAACTGATTTACACGCTAGTGAGTCGTTTATTCTGAATGGATTTAACCTCATAAGAAGTGATCGCCCAAGTCGTGGTGGAGGAATAGCGTTGTACATTAAAAATAACTTACACTATTCTGTGATTGGATCAGAAATAAATTGATCGATCGAACAGCTTTGGATCCAAGTTATCTGTAATCATAAATCTATCGCTGTTGGAGTCGTTTATAGACCTCCTCAAGGAAATTTTACAGAGTTCTTAAACAATTTTGAAAAACATGCATTAGAGCATGGTCTAACCAATGACTATATTGTATGTTTGGGTGACATTAATGTAAATTTATTAAACTTAACAAAAGCAAGTAGTACATTTGATTCATTATTAAATTCGTTATCACTTAAACAAATTATTTCTGAACCAACCCGCGTTACCACCACAACTGCATCATTAATAGACATTATAATAACAAACCAACATAACAGTATAAATAGTTGTAGATACACACGGCTTATCCGACCACTTTTTAGTGTATTGTGAATTTTCAATAATAGTACCAAAAACGCCGCAAAAAATTATAGAAATACGAGACATTAACTAAATAAATCATAATGACTTTATCTCAGACTGTTATAAACTAGATTGGTACCACATATTCGATATTCATGATGTAAACAATAAAGTCATCTTCTTTAACAATAATATCTTAAGTCTTTTGGATAAACATGCTCCTCTTAAGAAAATTAAAGTCAGTAAAAAATCACCTCCGTGGATGACATACACCATTAGAGAAATGATTAAATTAAGAGAAAATGCTTGTAAAAGGTACAAACGAACAAATAATCCTGCACACTTCGAATTTTATAAGTCAATGAGAAATGTAGTGAATAAAGCAATCCAGGCCGAAAAAAAAGCATATTTACAATTTAAAATAAGAAACTGCAAGGGAAATAAAAAACAAATATGGGCTGAGTTAAGAAAACAAAACATTTACGGGAAACCGGCTACAGCTGTCCCAGAACACTTAAAAAAACCCAACGAAATAAACAAATATTTAGTATCGGAAGTCGAACAATTACCAGTGGATGAAAACATCATTAGATATTATAAAGAAAATAAAATGATACAATTTGACAGCGAACTTAGTTTCTCCACCGTATCGAACAGGGAAGTGAGGCAAATTATCAATAATATAAAATCGAACGCCATCGGCACAGACGGAATTAGTGTAAGTGTACTAAAGCTGTGCTTAGCACCACTTTCCGATTATATTACAGATAATATAATAAATGAGTGTATTCTTACCTCAACATTTCCGGATAATTGGAAGGAATCACTGGTGATACCGATACCAAAAATACCAAATCCGTTAGAGTATAAAGACCTAAGACCGATACACATTCTTCCAGTTTATCAAAAGTTTTAGAAAAAATCCTAGACAACCAAATACGGAATCACTTATCAGAACACAACATATTACCTCAATTTCAGTCCGGATTTAGATCAGCTTATAGTTGCAATTCTGCACTTACTCACATAATAGATGACATCATGCGTGCAACCGATGCAGGCAAAGTTACAGCTCTAGTGTTAATTGACTACAGCAAAGCTTTTGATAGATTAAATCATCAAATTATAGAATCCATTTTTAGCTATGTAGGATTTTCTGAAGAAGCAACTAAATTATTATCGAACTTTTTTATCAACAGAAAGCAAATAGTAAGTGTACAAAACATAAAATCGACGTTCCTTAACACAAACTGTGGTGTTGGTCAAGGTACCATATTAGGTCCATTGATATACGCGCTTTACACTGTATCGCTACCCTCAATTATCAAATATTCATCATATCACGTATATGCTGACGATACGCAGCTGTACGTTTCTTTCAACTTAGAAGAGATGCAAAATGCGCAAAATATGTTAAATAAAGACATCGATGGTATCATCAAATATTCTGCTCAACATGCTCTGCACATAAACAATACCAAAACAAATTTAATATTTTTCGGTCCAGTAAAAGCAAGAAAAATTGCTGCGGCCAATTTCAACGTAACCATCAATGGAACTAGAATACCTGCCAGTGACTGTGTAAAAAACTTAGGACTTTACCTCGATTCTGAATTAAAGTTTAAACAAAATACCAATAGTATCAAAAGAAGGGCATATATTGCACTCAAGACCTTATGTATAAACCGGCAATTAATGGACACTCAGACAAAAATAACTTTGTGTGATGCGCTGGTGCTATCGAACTTTAATTATTGCGACACAATCTATAATTATTGCATCGATAAACGCGATTCTGATAGGATACAGAGGATGCAAAAGTCATGTCTAAGATTAATATATGGAATCCGCAGACGCAACAGAATATCCCACAAATTGCATGATTGTAAGTGGCTTAACATGGCAAATAGACGGAAATTACATAGTGCATGTTTTTATCACAAAATTTTACTAACAAAATGCCCACCATATTTATATAACAAAATTCGGTTTCGAAGCGACATCCACAATATTAATATCAGAAACAAAGGACAACTATCAATGCTAAAGCATAGACTACAGCTATTCAAAAGATGATTCTCATACACGATAGTCCAATGCATGAACTCGATACCATTCGCACACACTAATTTACCAGGTTTTAAATCAAAATATAAATACATGTTATTACATTCTCAACATCTTTAGGCTTATTCATTTGCAAAAAATTATATATATATTTTAAGAAATGTATTTATGTATGAATGTTTTTTGTAATTAGGTATTCTTAGAATCCGATGTTAAATTTAAGTTTTCTTTTTCTATGGTATTTTTAGTTATTGGGCTTAGAGGAAGACCAATCACAGCTGTAGGTTTACACCGAATGCTATGAATGATCTAAGTCCGTTTGACAAATGCATCAGATATATATATATATATTGTTAAGTCACTTTTCTTTTGTACTTGTGTTTATATCATTGGAAATATGCAGTTTGTCAATAAATGATTTATTATTATTATTATTATTATGTACTTACATATTAATTGGAATTCTCTTTGAGAAATGCTAAAAGTTTGGTTTTGCCCAGATTTTATTACAGAAAGGTAATAAATTGTAGCAAAACATTTAAACGTGTTCAATTAATTATGTAGCGGCCAACGGTAAATGTTCCTTTTATTGCATTCTTCAAGACCTTTTTGCGCGGTGTGCATGTTTTATGAGAGGGTAATTAGGGCATATTAAATAGATTTCCTGCGATTTCCAAACGACCACGCATTACATTACATACTTTTTCTTACGTGATAAGTACTAAGAGTATAAGTCAAATTAACAAATTTTCCAAAAAACGACTTCAGATTATTTGGGTTTCAATTTATGCAGCTAAGATCAATACAAAATTAAATAAAACTAGTAATCCTTTTTCTTCACTGGTTAATTTGTAACACTAAATGTACATTTCGTTCACCAAGTGAACATTTTCAATAGCTGTACTAAACTGAGTAAAGAAAAACACTCTTATTGGATAACCCTTTATATACAAAGTTAGGATATTAATTGTTGAATCAGTTTCGTCTATTCCTTATTCTAGTCAATATAAAATTATCAATCCATTGTTCCCACAGTTTAACATCCGTCATCAGCAACAGGTACCCCTTCAGTAAGTATACTCGAAAATACAGTTCCATAACAGCTATCTGAACGTAAAAAATACGTGGACACTTTTATGAGGTGGCTGATGCATCTCACTAAGCAGCACTTACAGGCGAAAGAGTCCCATCGATTCCTGCGGGAACGCTTCACGGCTTCCTGCTACATCAATTCAGAAAACGTTGAAACGCCGGCGACCGAATAAAATTCCGTTTTACGATACCTGCGCGGGAATTGTGCAGTCGCGGAATTTTAACGCGCGGTCGTTAAGTCGGTCGCCCATCCGCCCCCGGACTAAAAACAGTGATTACTTAGTTGTTATTGCCTCCCCGAGATTTTTACTAGCCCCGGCGAAAAATTGAGCTCACCTACTGGAATTTTTCTCGTTATAATTTATTGCCCTTCGGGAATTCTCCCGAGTTTGTTACATTTATTGCGCGAGCCTAAGTTGTTACGAACTATGTTACTCTGATATTTAACAATCACAAAATGCAAACACTTTAACAAACTATAAAAATAATAGTGTTAACAATTCAGGAACTTGAGCAAGTTAAAGTTGCCAAAACTATAGTAATTTAATAGTCACAGATCAATTTGAAGCTTTAAACCAGTGTTTTCCACTCCCAGGCTAAGCATGAAGTAAAATTTCGAGTTTAGAAAAGCCCCGTGAAAATTCGGAGCGACCCGAGACAAATTTTCTGGGCTTTTCTAAACTCGAAATTTTACTTCATGCGCCACGCGTATAAAACACTGATTTCAAGTGAGGTTCAAATATACATAAATTTCGCAGTATTTTAGTGTTTTATACGCGTGGCGCATGAAGTAAAATTTCGAGTTTAGAAAAGCCCAGAAAATTTGTCTCGGGTCGCTGCGCGACCCGAGACAAATTTTCACGGGGCTTTTCTAAACTCGAAATTTTACTTCATGCTTAGTCTGGGAGTGGAAAACTCTCGTTTAAAGTTTGAAATTGAACTCTTTTAAAAAAACTACGAATATCTAAATATTTAAAGAAAATAATCTGAATTTAGAATACGTATACTTTAAAGAAAAACTCCCTGCATATACTCATACTCATATGGAATATCAAACTAAAATCATTAATGATGAAGGCATCTGTTTCGTTGTACAGTTGTTTGTATGTCGATAGAAATTAAAATCGTGAATATTTATCCAGTTTACTTGTGTCTCCAGTAATTCAATACCCACGCGTACAGCGAGGATAAAGTCGGATTCACTACCGAAAAAAACAGGATATTTTGATCTACCGCAAGTTACATTTAACATCTTACTGTTAAATATTCAAAGCGTCAGAAATAAGAGTGGCCTATTAGAAGCTCTTATTAATGATGATAATTTTACAATTATTTGTTTAACAGAGCACTGGTTGTCGGATATTGAGTCAGAAGTTTTTAACCTTGAACATTTTATTGTTGCAAATCACTTTTCTAGAAAAATGTTTATACATGGTGGTGTCATGATATTAATAAGAAATGGATACAAATATACCACTCTCGATATTAATATGTACTCCATCGAAAAGCAATGCGAAGTAACGGGTATTTTAATCAATGACTTAAATATTTTAATTATCACAATCTACAGACCCCCTTCGGGTGACTTTAACTTATTTTTAGAGATACTTAATAATATCATGTCCAATCTAGATTTTCTTAAATTTAATATTTTTATTTGTGGTGACTTTAATTGCGATTTTATTAATAGGAAAGACACTTATAACCAACGACTCTGTGACTACCTGTGTGGCTATCGAATGTGTGGTTTAGTCAACTTTCCAACAAGAGGAGATTCCTGTTTAGATAATGTATTTACCAACATTAGTCACGTTAAAGCCATGGTCAATCCAGTCATTGTACCATTTTCAGATCATAACGGGGTTAATGTAAGTATTAAGTTAAAAAACAGATTGAATAATAATGCTCTCAAATTCTTTCGTCCAATTACATCTTTTGGTAAATTTAAGTTCCACAATATGCTTAGTAATATGGACTGGAGTTTTACCGGCAAAGAGGAAATTAACAATACTTGGAAGACATTTTTGAATATATTTTTACGCTTATTCGAAACGTGTTTTCCTGTAAAGTCGAACAATATTGCAAAAACTCCAAGTAAGTGGTTTACTCATGATCTCAAAATGATGAGAGAAAATTTAAACTTAGTTTGCGAGGCAAATGCAAAGGTTAACAATGCCGCTATGAAACAATTAAAGAAAGACATGCAGATAACATACAAAAATGCAATCAAACAGGCTAAATTAGAGGCAAATGATAGATTAGTATCGTCAGCGAGTAATCCTATAAAAGCCATGTGGAATATTTTGAATAGTCATAGGAATAAATCCATACCTGTGATAGATAAATGTGATATAACGGCACATACTTTCAATGATTTTTTGTTAACATTCCAAATAAAATCAATAATGAACTACCCATCTGTGATATTGATCCTCTAAATCTAGTCAACTTATATGTGCCTTCTAACTTGCCACCATTCTCATTTCTTCTTGTTTCAGAAGCAGTGGTAAGGGACACAATAAAGGGCATGAAGAACAATGGTAGTACCGACATTTACGGTATCTCGATCAATATAATCAAACATGTATTAGATGTACTAATAGAACCACTGACCAAGTTAATTAATAATAGTATAAGATCGAGTGTATTTCCAGACGTTCTAAAAGTATCGAAGGTTGTTCCGATTCATAAAAAAGGGGACATAAATGATTGTAATAATTACCGTCCTGTAAGTCTGCCTCCGATTTTTTCTAAAATAGTGGAAAAGATATTACTCAAACAAATAATTAATCATTTAGAAAGCAATAATATCCTAAGTAAAGAACAGTACGGATTTAGGGAGGGGAAATCTACACTTAACGCCATACTGGATCTTACTGGATCAATTATTGATACTTATGAAAGTGGTAATTTTGCTTTTGCTACTTATATTGATCTATCCAAAGCCTTCGACTGTGTCCCTCACACACTGCTTCTAAGAAAGCTGTACTCGTACAACTTCAACCCACAGAGTTGTGGCCTCTTGTTGTCTTTTTTAACTAGGAGGCAGCAAGCGGTCACGTATAAAGGGGACAAATCTGAATTCCTGGAAACGACATGTGGTGTCCCACAGGGATCAACTCTAGGGCCTCTTTTGTTCCTAATTTTTATAAATGATTTTCCTCAGTACATGAATGATGGTAAAGTGGTTTTATTCGCTGATGATACTATTAATTCATCTCCTAACATCGAGACGGCCTATGAAAAAAACAAAGAACTTTTAATAAAGGCTACAACATGGTTTACTGCTAATCGACTGAGTCTCAATGCTAACAAAACTGAAACCTCGATTTATACCTTAAACAACCATCATATGACAAATATGCCTACGGTTGTTAAATTTCTAGGTGTTTATATTGATAATTCCTTGTTGTGGGACAGTCAAGGCGACGAACTCGCAGCAAAACTAAATAAAAACATCTTTGTCTTGAGAGGACTAAGAAATAACGTCTCATATGAAATGCTCAGAACGGCCTATTTCGCGCTCTTTCAGTCCCGTCTTACTTATAGTTTAGCTGCTTGGGGCCACTCTGCAATAAGACACCGTATTTTCGGTTTACAGCGTAAGGCCATTAGAATCATATCCAACCTGGGTTTTCGAGATGACTGCAAAATGGCTTTTATTAATCTCAAAATTCTCACATTTCCCTGTTTGTACATACTGCATTGTTTGTTATCTGTTAAGTCTAGCTATGACAACCACATATTACAACCCATAAATCATACATATCAAACCAGAACGAAGGAAAACCTGTATGTTCCAAATTTAAGATTGCAAAGATCTAGAAATGGTGTAAATTACTATGGCCTAAAATGTTTCAATGTCCTACCAAATAGCTTCAGAAATCTTGACATAATATTATTCAAGTCTAAGATTAAAGCAATACTACTGGAAAAAGCTTTTTATAGTTTGGAGGATTTTCTGGACCACACATTCTGATATCCAACTATAAATGTTTTTTAAATGTGTAGTTATTGTATGTAATTTTTTATATTTTAATATGTATGTGTTCGTTATAATTTTAAGACTTTATAGCTGAGTGGGTTAACACAACCATTTTATTTTTTATTTTTATTTTATTTTTTTTAATTTCAAACGTTGGGTCCTAAATTTTATGTTTAGGTTCGTAATTTTTAAATTTTGACTTATTAGCTTTGGATTTTTGATCTTACAGTTTAAGTTCTAGATTTTAGGATTTGAATTTCGAATTTTAGATATTAAGTATTGTTTCTTAAATTTTAGCCTTTAAGTTTTAATTTTTAAATTTTAGCTTTTAAGTTTTAGGTTTTAAATGTTATTATTTATATTATATCTTTTCGCGACAATTTTTACTGTATATGTATTACTATTGTAATATTGCTGTGATGTCCTGCAAATTAATTATAATATTATGTAATGTATCTTATCTGACCTGTGTAAAACTTCCGTTATGAGCACCAATAAAGTATTATTATTATTATTATTATTATTATTATTGTGGAGGATATAATAGGATCTGAACATCTTCCAGTCTGTCACAGTGGGGAACCGAAGGACGCAGCAGGAGGAAAATGCAAGAAACGGATGGAGCTGGTCAAAAAAAGCGAGATTAATATACATGCAAAATGTAAAGAAAGTGAAGTTTGAAGGAGTAGAAGGTATAGAAGAATTTAGGGAACTGATAAAACACTCAATGTTTCGTTGTGATACAATTCGGCAGGCACTATAAACCATTACATAGTCAAAACTGCTTACTGCAATTTTGCGATTTCTGCGCCATCTCGGATCCCAGAAACACACAACCAGCAAAAATTTGCCCTCTTAACAATTAATATTCCTAATATATAAAATTACGAAAAAACTATTCGTGAAAATGCAAACAATGTCTTAATTAATAAGACAACTCAAGACGATAAATATCCATTGATACAACTACTTCCCGTGCAAATACACCGCCGAATATTGAATTATACAATGAAATATTTAAAATCTTATTTAATTTGATTTGTTACAACGCTCTATTAAAGTATATGTAACGTTTGGGTCAAATTCTCTTCAAACCAACTTACAATACAAATTTAAAATAAAAGGAGAGATAGCAACAAATTAGAAGTGAAAGGACTTGGATTAAAACTAATGTCAGGCCATCTATAATTAATATTGCAATTGATTTATTACACATCTAACTGAAAGTGTTTGCCGATATATTACTATATTTTAAATAAAATTTCAAGTTATTAATTGATTGGATTTTTGCATTTTTACATATATTTACTTCATCAGATGAAATCCACCTGTCAACATTCGTAATCTGATTAAACAATAATCAAATCGCCGCTAAAACCGATCACCACTAAACAGATGCGTTGATTACCATTAATAATAACAATTAGTGACCACCTGTAAGTAAAATTATCCCGGATCCCATAATCACCGACCAGGCCAACAAGGTTGTTTACCAGAAATTGATTAAATCCCCCCCACTTACATACGCGAATCGCTCTAATGAATATTAAATTTTGCCGCACGAACTGCTAATTTCGCAACTATCATTACAAATAATTATGCACGCCACATATTCGGTGGCATTATTATATTGGTGTATATGTTAATTTGGGACCGGACACACGCGTGTGGATACAAGCGAACCCGGGTAGGTGATGCTGGCCGGTTTATTTTAATCCGTGATGAATTATCATAAATTGGCAAACGTCAGGATGTCTACAATGATGCTTTTGATTTGACAGAAAGAATTGGTGATTTGAGTTGGCCATTAGGCGGAAAAGATAAATTGACAGTGTAGTTTGAGTAAATTAGCTGTGAATCCCGAGTTTGTTTGAATAATACAAATGCATGGACTAAAATAATCACAGCAATAACTCTAGTAGTTCTTGTGAATAACATTGAGCGTTTTTTCGTGCGATATTGAATTTATGAGTTCTTTTTTTTGTGGTAATAATAATAATATTAATAAATTAAACCAAACCTAAAACGCTTACATTCAGGGTGTCTACGCTAAACCGTTCGTTAAAAGTTAATGGGGTTGCCGTTGCACTAAAAATTTGAAATGAATCCTTGTCATATGGTTGAATCAGTTCTCCTCTTGTGAAATATTTTCAGCCGTAATATAACGAGTGGTATGATAATTATCGATGATATTTTGGAGTTGAAACCGAGCTGCAGATTCAACGAGTGCGCAGCACGAGTTGAATGTGCTGCTTCGGTTTCAACGACAAAATATCATCGATAATTAATCATACCACGAGTCATATTTAGTGAGAGAATATAACGAATAAAATAATGTGAGTCCCTTAACATTATCGACAGCTGAGATATTGTTGTTTCCCTATTGATTGAGAATTTTTTAACCGCACAAAAGTTCGTAAACTGCCGCCAATATAATTCTTTGTTCATGACGGTGTTTTTAACGTCGCACTTTTCACTTTTCTATTAATATCACTGCACGAAACTTTACCTATTTTGACGTTTCGAATGACAGGACAACTTATCACCCACCGCTTCTTTTGTTTTTTATCATCGCGGTGATAGACATGTACCTACGGCTATCCTTGCATCGCTTTGGTTGAAAATTCGTTCTAATAGGCTATGAGTTGTATTCTCAACTTTATATCACTTCCGGTTCCACCGGAAGTAGCACCAAATTTGTTATTTTAAGTGGAACACCCTGTATATTAGTAATTTTTTGAGTTCCTCGTTTAAATTGCAACATATTTTATTCGAACATATGTACACTTATCGCTTATAGTTTTCAAGAAAAAAAAAATATCTCTAAAATTCTGACCTCTAAAAGGCATTTTGAAATCTGTCTGTAACTTCTCTTAAGAATAAGATAAAAATATGATGTATATCTCTACTTGTACCTAGAGGATGCCTCTATGAGTAAATTAATTGGAAACTGTCAATTTTGACAATAAGTGTTCTTAAAATGTCAATATCGAAGTGCCCTCTTCAATATCTCGTAATTCAATTTTTTAAATGGAATGACCCATTTTTTATCACATTGTACGATTGGGGGGAACAATTCTTACAAAATAGTATTATGCAACTATACTCCTAAAGCAAGTAGTTTTCGAATTATTTTGAAAATTCGTTTTTCGTCGCATTTATGCAGGGTATAATGCGCGCATAAGTCGCAATTGAATTTTAGTAGGCAAGTAGCATGCTTTTGTTTTGTCGCGATTGTATTGCGAAATGTCAAATAATAAAAATGGTGATGTGTCCATCATAGTACTTTCCCCCGTAAATTGCGTATTAAATCACTTTTAAAATATTTGTAGCATTATTATTTTCAAAATGTCTTCAACTTTTTGATAACTACAACTTTTATTTGAAACATTTTTCAATTGGATCAACACATACTGACACAAACCAATGACTAGATAAAAAACACTATTTATTGAATATCTAAAAAACTAAGAGTGCTATGACAAAAAGTGAAGATACAAAAAATCTTTAATATTTTATTACCTACAACTTTTATTTGAAACATTTTCCAATTGTATCAACACACACACTGACACAAATCAATGACTAGATAAAAAACACTATTTATTAAATATCTCAAAAACTAAGAGTGCTATGACAAAAAGTAAGTGAACAATACATCTTCATTTTGTTATTATCTACAACTTTTATTTGAAAGAATTTTTTGTTTGATGAACATTTATTGAAAAAATCTGAAAAAACTGAAAAACGCTAAGAGTAAAGTACCACTTCCGGTTTTCCGATTTTCACCAAAAGCTTTTCAGTTCTTCCGATTGTAACAAAAAGCTTAAGTTTCAAGTTTCATCTCGATATCTTTAGCGGTTTTTGCGGTACAGCGTACACAGCCACACACACAGACACACAGCCAGACAGACATTTTTCAAAAATGGTCTTATTCGACTCAGGGGACCTCAAAACGGATATTTCCGCTAAAATTTTTGATTCGAAAATTTTCACGAAAACAATACTTTCCCTTTGTATTACATACGGGGGAAAGTAAAAATAATTAGTGCAATGTTTTACAGAAATCAAGAAATGAATAATTACACAAATCAACAAATTATCAATTTATTCTTTGTATTGAACAAAATTTGATTTCAATCTTCTAAATCTTGTTTTATTTATCGGCGGAAAATGTGGATACGTTTTATTAAATACTCTACATGTTCGAGTAACAATTCTATAGCAGTTGCTATGTATAAAGACCAAATTGATAATTTGTTGATTTGTGTAATTAATTATTTTGTTGATTTCTGTAAAATTTTGTACTAATTCCTTTTAGGCTGACTAAAGGCTCTAGTCTAAAATTTACATACATCGATTGTGAATAGTTTTGTTTATCGGTTTGGTGTGTTTTGTAAGAACACGTGGTTGTTACGACTCGAAAAATAACAAGAGGTCACTTTTAAAAACTGCTTCTATTGCTCTTTACTGTACAGAGTTTCGTATGGTAATGGTTAAATATTTAAATAATTAACACTGATTATTCACTTTTTATTTTGTACTGTGACTAGTTTCGACTCAACAGCGAGTCATTCTCAAACTAAGTTAGTTTGAGAATGACTCGCTGTTGAGTCGAAACTAGTCACAGTACAAAATAAAAAGTGAATACAAAAAAGTAATCAGTGTTAATTATTTAAATATTTACAATGTATCACAAAGTAACCGCCTCCACCACAAGATATGTAATGGTTAAACGTATTTACAAAAATATATACAAAGAATAAAATGTTGTCCTCAGGGTGGGGTGGTCATCTTCCGTCTCTTTCTTTCCTCCCTCAAGGAGAAAGCGGGCACTGGTTGTTTTCAAAAACAACCCGTATCTCCGTGGCAGGCGAAATTTACAGGAAAGAAGGATTGGAATGCGGCCTGGGCCCCCTGGTCCGGGGGATGGTCACGCCGCCCGAGGGATTTATTAGGGATACCGTTTTTAGCGACGCAAAACGACAAAACGAAAGATTGGTACGCAGGCGGAAATTTATAAAATAAATTTCTTGCCCAAATCTGAACAGATTGAATTACAGACTATAATCTACTACCTAGTCTCCAAATTAAAGTCTACAGGCAAGAGTCTACATAATTGAGTCTATGGACTGGAGTAATTACAGACTATAATCTACTATCTAGTCTCCAAATTAAAGTCTACAGGCAAGAGTCTACATAATTGAGTCTATAGACTGGAGTCAACAGACTAGAGTCTGACTGACTAAAGACTTCAGTTTAGAGTATAGATTAGAGTATAGATAAGTAGAGTCCATATACTAGAGTTTACAGACCAAATTGAGCCCATGACTAGTTTACAGACTAGATAGAGTCCACAGACTAGAGTTTACAGACTAGAGTCAACAGACTAGATATAGTTCACAGACTGGTATACAGACTAGATAGAGCCCACAGACTAGAGTCTACAGTGTAGATAGAGTGCATAGTCTAGCGTTTACAGACTAGATAGAGCCCACAGACTAGAGTCTACAGTGTAGATAGAGTGCACAGTCTAGCGTTTACAGACTAGACAGAGCCGACAAAGTAGAGTCTACAGATTAGATAGAGTCTACAGATTAGACAGAATCTACAGACTAGATAGTCCACAGACTAAAATCTACATATTAGATACAGTCTACAGACTATCTAGTCTGTAGACTGTATCTAGTTTACAGACCAAATTGAGTTCATGACTAGTTTACAGACTAGACTATATCTAGTCTGTTGACTCTAGTCTGTAAACTCTAGTCTGTGGACTCTAGACTAGAGTTTACAGACTAGAGTCAACAGACTAGATATAGTTTACAAACTGGTATACAAACTAGATCGAGCCCACAGACTAGAGTCTACAGTGTAGATAGAGTGCACAGTCTAGCGTTTACAGACTAGACAGAGTCTACAGATTAGATAGAGTCTACAGATTAGATAGAGTCTACAGACTAGATAGTCCACAGACTAGAGTCTACAGATTAGATACAGTCTACAGACTAGATAGAGTCCATAGACTAGAGTCTACAGACTAGAGAGAGTCCACAGATTAGAGTTTACAGATTAAAGTATACAAACTAGTCCACAGACTAGTCTAGACTGTCTAGAAACTTAAGTTAAGTCTACATAAGTCGACTGCTTAAAATGCAGAGTTTAGAGTCTGGGTCAAATGTCAAAACTCTAGAGTTTCTATTGTAGGTATTAGAGTCTAGGGATGAGTATACAGACTATAGTCTCGTCTACAGACTGATTAGAGTCTAGATAATTAGTATAGACTATTGTCCAGGCTACCTGGAGTACAGAACTTTAACTATTAAAGTCTAGATAATTAGGCTGCCTAGAGTACAAAACAAAAGCATGCTACTTGTCTACTAAAATTCAATTGCGACTTATGCGCGCATTATTCCCTGCATAAATGCTACGAGAAACGAATCTTCGAAATAATTCGAAAACTACTTGCTTTAGAAGTATAGGTGTTAATACTTTTTTGTAGGGAATGCTCCCCCTAATCGGACCATGTGATAAAAAATGGGTTATTCCATTTAAAAAAATGGAACTACGAGATATTAAAGAGGACACTTCGATTTTGACATTTTAAGAGCACTTATTGTCAAAATTGACAGTTTCCAATTAATTTACTCATAGAGGCATCCTCTAGGTACATGTAGAGATTTAAATCATATTTTTTTCTTATTCTTAAGAGAAGTTACATACAGATTTTAAGAAGATTTTTAGAAATACTTTTTTGCTTGAAAACTATAAGAGATAAGTGTATGTATATTTCAATAAAATATGCTGTAATTTAAACGAGGAATCTAAGAAATTACTAATATATAGGGTGTTCCATTTGACATAAAAAATTTGGTGCTACTTCCGGTGGAACTGGAGGTGATATACGAGTAAAGTTGAAAATATTTCACATGAGAACTGATTCAACCGTATGACAAGGATTTTTTTCAAATTTTTAGTGCAACGGCAACCCTATAAACTTTTAACGAACGGTTTAGCGTAGACACCCTGTATTCTACAGTTTATTATATCCACCACCGGACTTACTTATAAAGAATTTAAACCAAACCTGAAACGGCTACATATAGAGCCATTTATTCATAATAACATCCAAAAGGCAATAATTCTAAAAACCTGCAGTATTACGCGAAAATTCTTGCGATAGAACACTTGCGAGACTTGGTATAACCCGTCAACAAGGAGGACACCGGCTGAATAATCGCCGAGAAAACAAGAAAAAGAAAATAATAATAATAATATAATAATAATAATAATATAATAATAATAATAATAATAATAATAATAATAATAATAATAATAATAATAATAATAATAATAATAATAATAATAATATAATAATAATAATAATATAATAATAATAATAATATAATAATAATAATAATAATATAATAATAATACAATAATAATAATCCTTCCAATCTCAATCTGTATTTCTACAGGCCCCATAAGCTCAGTGCTTATATACATTTCATTTCATTTCATTTCATTTATTAACGGAATATCCTTTTTACATAAAACTATAACAACCTGTAGAAATACAAACACTTAATGTAAATAACAAGGCACTGATCGAGATACATCGAGTTTTCCTTATAAGTATAGATATCCAGATCAGGGTGAGTTCACGTTTATGGGACTTGTTTATACTATGGCAAAATAATTAGCGACATTTTCAGTAGACGTCGCTGACGTATTTTTCAAATTTCTCGCCATAAATGCAGCAAACTCTAAAGCCAGCAAGAGGGAAAACACTTTTAACCTCGTCCATTTGTTATTGTTATCTTATAGTGGATACATCTTGCATTACTATCATTGCAATAGCTGTCTCTGCACGTTTCCAAATTGCGACAAAGGTGGTAAAAGGTTCGAGTATTTTTCTTATTTCGTTTAATTATTGCATGGTGTGAGTTCTAGCATGATTTAATAGTTTATTTGTAAAACACTTTGGTGAAGTTTAAAAGTTCAATTTAAAGCTTTAACCGAGTGACTAAGCATGAAGTAAAATTTCGAGTTTAGAAAAGCCCCGTGAAAATTTGTCGAGGGTCGCGCAGCGACCCGAGACAAATTTTCTGGGCTTTTCTAAACTCGAAATTTTACTTCATGCGCCACGCGTATAAAACACTAAAATACTGCGAAATTTATGTATATTTGAACCTCACTTGAAATCAGTGTTTTATACTCGTGGCGCATGAAGTAAAATTTCGAGTTTAGAAAAGCCCAGAAAATTTGTCTCGGGTCGCTGCGCGACCCTCGACAAATTTTCACAGGGCTTTTCTAAACTCGAAATTTTACTTCATGCTTAGTCTGGGAGTGGAAAACAATGGTTTAAAGTTTCAAATTAATCTTTAAAAAAAAAAACAAAGAATATCTAAAGATTTACACAAAATAGGCTAAATTTAGAAAACGTATATTCAGAAGAAAAACTTCCTGCGTGTATAAATAGAAATAAAATTTTTCCAGAAAAAAGAAATTTTTACAGGGAAAATTTTCCGACATCCGTTGTTTTTCAAAGGAGCTTAATTTGAAACTTTAAACGAGTGTTTTCCACTCCCAGACTAAGCATGAAGTAAAATTTCGAGTTTAGAAAAGCCCCGTGAAAATTTGTCGAGGGTCGCGCAGCGACCCGAGACAAATTTTCTGGGCTTTTCTAAACTCGAAATTTTACTTCATGCGCCACGCGTATAAAACACTAAAATACTGAGAAATTTATGTATATTTGAACCACACTTGAAATCAGTGTTTTATACGCGTGGCGCATGAAGTAAAATTTCGAGTTTAGAAAAGCCCCGAAAATTTGTCTCGGGTCGCTGCGCGACCCTCGACAAATTTTCACGGGGCTTTTCTAAACTCGAAATTTTACTTCATGCTTAGCCTGGGAGTGGAAAACACTCGGTTAAAGCTTCAAATTAAACTCTTAAAAAAAAAAACATCGAATATGTGAAGATTTACACTAACTTACCTTTTTTTCTGCACATTTTTTATTTGTAAGCGTTCAATTGAATGTTGTGTTAAATTACTTAAAATTGAAATCTGTTCCTAGCAATTTCCCATAACAACTATTCATTAAATTATTTTCCATTCGTTGCTAAAAGGAAAAATTGTAACTTCTTCAACCTAATATTACACTTGTATTTCGCGTCTGTGGACGCAATAAATTATGGGCCGAGAAATATAATTTTGCAAGAGTTGCACATTTTTACTGGTCGACGTATAATGAGCGACTGAGAGGTTTCGAGAAATTATTAGTTTGTGTGAAAACCCGACGTTAATTTAAATATATCTCTTCAGTTTACAGCTGTCGGGTATACATTACGTTTTCTGCTGAATTTTACTTTTGTTTAGCAGTTACATACGAAATAATTCACAAAAAACTGTTATATTTACAGTATTGTGAATTATTTCGTATGTAACTCCTAAACAAATGCAAAATTTAGCAGAAATAGGTAATGCCTTACTAAACTTTAAATATTACATATTAAAAGTAGTCAACATATTTAATCGGAATTGGGGGTTCAACCCAAGCGACCTAAACACGTAGGATTTGTTTCTTATTTTTTCTTTTACTTGTGTACTTTTCCTCTAATATTACCCCCAGAAGCAGAAAAATAAAAGACGATATATAGGGTGGTGAATTTTTAACCAATTTTCAAAGCTCCTGAGTAAATTCAATATGACTCCTGCATTTTATAATAACAACAAATTAAGATCATTACTAGGCAATCAATTTACAAAAAGGAGCCACTTAGAAGAGTCCGGAATTTATTCAATTGCATGCAATGAGTGTGACAAATGTTACATAGGCCAAACCCAAAGGAATTTGTTAAAAAGATTCAAAGAACACATATACCACGTCAAAAATAGAAACATAGATAAATCCGCTTTAGCTGACCATAATTTAAAGACAGGACATTCTTTTTCGAAACATAATATTAAATTACTAAAACAATCATCACATTTCCGATTAAATATGTTGGAGGCCATAGAAATGCACAAACAGAAAGATAAATTATTGAATTTCGATTTAAGCCCGTTAGACAATCCACTCTTAAATCTCTTGAAAAACCCGAAAAATCGTAATCCCCTCAACAGTCCATAATGTAATCCCCTTAATGTTATTCAACCTTGCGACACAAATGTGATTATATTTAGGTTTTTCCCGTTTCCACCATTTTTGTTCAGGTATATATAATTGCGCACCTAGTTTGTAAGAGCATTAGTTATTGATAATGAGTGCTTAGCACTCGAAATGTACATCTAACACATAAAAATAAAAGTGAAGTAAGGAACAAAAACAGTTTTTTCATTGTGATTAAATACTCCACATAACTCAAATCAAACAATTAGTAGCTAATTTTAATTGAGATTGAGAATTTGAACAAAAATATGATAATTTTGAAAGGTTCCTGATTCATCGCGAAAAAACTGTAAATTGTGATTTTAGACAAAATTAATATCTTTCCTGCCATTGGCGGTATTTTCATCAAACTTGGCAACTGTATATTTTTGGACCCTTCACTACCCTGTATATTTCCGTTGTGAAGCATAATACAAAAACACGCTGTTTTATTTTTATATTCACAATAAACTAATTATTCATCATACAAAGAAAACAATTCATTTTAACCATTCGAACAACAATCAACCCACGACAATTTAAACCCATGCCTATTAAACTTCAAACATATTCAAGCACTTAAGCATTGGCCATAAATCACCACCTCAATAAACCAGCTCGTACAAAATTACAATAGCTTCGAATTGGCAATAAGTGACTGACGTTAATAAATAATCAAACATATATTTTATTAATTTCAATTCAAGGCTGACTTTCCATAAGAAGTACTCGAAAAAAAAAGAACTGCCGGTGACATTTCTGATCGATTTGCATACATACGCGCTGTCAGTAAAATGGCAATTTGATAATTGTCCGTGCATGATTTAAAGATCGTAATTTATGTCATTTTAACTTATTTTATCGGTTTTCATGGATATGTTTGAATTCTAATTTGTGTGTTGTATATTCATTTAAAATATTTGCAGAAATTAATTAATTTAATTAATTATTAATTTTAATTCGTTTTTATATTTTGTAAATATTCTGCAAACTATTGACAAATTCAATTTTTCTTTATGTTAAATTTTTCTTTATATTAATTTAAGTTAGGCTTTAATTCATTGATTAATTGCATGGAAATTGTTTCTTTCGTGTCGATGAATACTTATGGTGTTAATTGATTTTTTAATTAAAATTAAATTTTAGAAATTTATGTTGTAATATAGTTGGATTAAAAGTAAAAATTATAAACTACGTAATAATTTTTAATTTCTGAACTGCAGTTTAAAATGACATTTTATGCATGGCCGGTGCACGAGACAAAACATATGCTATAATTGGTAAAAAAATTGAAGAAATGTCAATTGGTTTTACTATAGATACGAGGGTCGATCAAATATAAACGAGCCTTTATTTTTCAGGAAACGTACATAACAGAAAACATCTACATTTCTGTAAATTATTTCTACATAGTAAAAAAAACCTTTATTGGCATAATGTATTACATCTCGTTGATTGTTAAGGCATTTATTTTTTGAAAATCCATAATAATTTTAAATTTCTGAACTGCAGTTTAAAATGACAATTTTATGCATGGCCGGTGCACGAGACAAAACATATGCTATAATTGGTAAAAAAATTGAAGAAATGTCAATTGGTTTTACTATAGATACGAGGGTCGATCAAATATAAACGAGCCTTTATTTTTCAGGAAACGTACATAACAGAAAACATCTACATTTCTGTGAATTATTTCTATATAGTAAAAAAAACCTGTATTGGCATAATGTATTACATCTCGTTGGCATTTATTTTTTGAAAATCCATTATCACTTAATATAATAGCAGACTATTTATGATTTTCAACTTTTTATTTAACTCACTACAATTGTTTCGCTACACTGTAGCTTGTTCAGGTGAAGAAATATAATATTTCTTCACTACAGTGTAGCGAAACAGTGTAGCTACAGTGTAGCGAAACAATTGTAGTGAGTTAAATAAAAAGTTGAAAATCATAAATAGTCTGCTATTATATTAAGTAATAAGTAATGTATTACATATTTACTAGCTACAACTAATTGCTATCTCCTCTCTTCCTCCTGATTTCCTTCTCTTCCCTCAACTTCTCCAGCTTCCTTACCCCGGCCCTATCCTCTCTCATTCATTCCATCACTCTTCTATTCCCTTTTACTCCCACCCATTCCTCCTTCAATCCTTCGCATTCCTCCGCCAATAAAAAAACGACCTTTATTGGCATAAAAAAAGTCTACATACAAATATCTATATCTATTCTATTGGTCTTTTTTTATCTCCCTCTGCCAACCCACTCTCGCCACAAGCCTTAGACCAGCTCCATCCTCCCTCATCCATTCGGTTACACTCCTGTTTCCCCCGAACCACTCCTCACATACCCCTTCACACTCCTGTGCCAGATGGCTCTATGTATCCATTCCAGTTGCGCACAGCATACATCTACCATACCTTTCTTCCATCCAAACTTTCCTTCCTCTCTCCTCCGAACCGCATCTAGCTCTTGCTAGGGTTATCTTATCTTTCTTTGACAAGTCACTATTAGTCAGGTAGCCTGGCACGCTCCCATGCACTTGCCACCTTTCATACAACGGATTGTATCCGCTCCTCCCGATACACCCTTGCCTCTCCTGCATCTTCACCTTCTTTCACTTCTCTTTCATCCATGCCGCCACATTTACTCCATTCTCTAACCACTCATTCACAATATTCTCTAACTCTCCTGCCATTTCATACAATTTTCTGCCCTCCATCCTCCACTTACTCATCCTTATTCCCCTGCACGTTCTCCACACCTCTTTCACAAGTCTGTCACTTTCCAATTCACACATCTTCATCTCATATTTCACCACTCTCCCTATTGCCTTACTATGCACACTCATTTTATCCTCCGCTAATAGTATCCTCTATTTAAAACACATTATTGCCAAAGTTTTGGAAGTTTATTAACTTCGTTATCGTAGAATGATTATAAACCAAGGTGGTTTCTCAAGCTGGGCGGGTATGTAACCAATTTTGCACAAACGTTTCCACTTCTCCAAGGTGGTTTCTTTCGGGGTCCAAACAAGTGGAAATCGTATGGAGACAAGTGTGGATTGTAAGGTCGATGTTCAAGTGTTTGCTAGGTGATTTCCATCATTTCCTACTGCCTTACAGCTTTTCTTTAGGGCCTAGTATTGTCATAGAGGAGCAATACTTTGCAGATAAGACAATCTCGTCTTTTATGTTGATTCTGAAGCCTAACTTAATTCAGGAAGCAGGAAAAGCGAGTTGCGTTGTTGGTTCGACATCTGTGGTAAAAATCCACCAGGAGGATCCTTCTTCAGTCCCTTAAAACCGAGGCCAACTTAGACAATCAAATTATGGTTTTCATAGGTTTCCCTTGGTCTTTCCTTTCGCTTGATTTCAATGCATCAAACCTTCTTTTTAAAGTTTTTTTTTGTAAAAAGAAACACCCTTTCCATGCTGGACGCACAGTCTGTGGTCAATTTCAACTGGTATCACGTTTTTACTAGTGAAAATTACGCGTTGCCTAAAAAATACAGTCCCGCTCTTCACCCGCTCGCCTACAAGGTGCTTCCTTTTGGGGTCCAAACAAGTGGAAATCGCATGGAGACAAATCTGGATTGTAAGGTCGACGTTTAAGTGTTTCTCAGGTAATTTTCATCATTTTCTGCTGCCTTACAGCTCTTCTATAGGGCCTAGCATTGTCATGTAAGAGCAATACTTCTCAGATAAGACAATGAATCAATCGTCTTTTATGTTGATTCTGAAGCCAAACTTGATTCAGGAGGCAGTAAAAGCGAATTGCATTGTTGGTTCGACGTCTGTGTTAAAAATTCACCAGGAGGATCCTTCTTCAGTTTCAAAAAACCGAGGCCAATTTAGACAATTAAATTATGGCTTTCACAGGTTACCCTTGGTCTTTCCTTCTTGTTTGATTTCAATGCATCAAACCCTCTTTTTAAATCGTAGATAGTTGAGGCACTTAATTTTTGAAAATCCATGATCACTTAAATAAAACACTAATTGATTTTCAATTAATTGGGTATTATTTCTTTTTAAACTTTTTCCATGAAAAGTTACCCTTTTCCCATGCTGAATGTACAGTCTGTGGTCAATTTTGACTGGTATCACGTTTTCACTGATGAGAAACTTTAGAATTACGCGTTGCGCAAAGAAGGCAGTCCCGCTCTTCACATTTATTGTTAAAGCTACTAAATGGGGCCTCGGTGGCCGAGTGGGTAGAGACCCTGCCCATAGACCAAGAGGTCGCGGGTTCGTCCGGTGGAAAAATTTGTGAGTAACAAATTATTCCATCCGGGTCCATGGATGTAGTGTTGTGAATGAATTGTGGCGTCCACACGAATTAAATAAGTGGTAATTAGTTAATTAATTAATTAGAAAAATAATACAATGGCAGATGGCTGTATGGCGAAAGCCAAGGCCAATGAAACAAAAAAAAAGCTACCAAATGAAGGACAGATGGCAGAAAAACTTTTAATTAATTTATATATAAATATAATGTTATGAATTGCTTGTTGTTAATAATAATAATCTTTATTAATCCATATTAATCTAGAGATATTGGACAAGTCAAGTTAAAGATAATATAAATCTATTTCTAAACATTATAACAGAATAAAGGAACACATTATTGTAAAAAATCATCTATGTTATAATATAGGTTCTCCATTAGGTATATTTTTAATTTATTCTTAAAATCTTTGTATGCTGTGGCACTTTTTATGTCCGGTGGTAATTTTTTATAGATTTTAACAAAGTTATGATTTGGCCCTCGTTCATATTGTGTCGTGCCATGACTTGTAACCGCAAGACTATTTCGATGACGGGTATCATAACTGTGAAAATTAGAGTTTCTTTCGAAATAATATAGATGCTTTTTTACAAACAAACTACATCTTAAAATATATATACAAGGGAATGTAAGTATATTATATTTAGAAAATATTGGTTTACATGATTCTCTAGGAGCTATATTATATATCAATCTTAATATTCTTTTTTGTAATACAAATATTCGACTTCGGAGAGCTGGTTTTCCCCAAATGATGATATTATATACATATGCACACGCGTTTTTTTAAGTGTTCAATTTGAAGCTTAAAACGAGTGTTTTCCACTCCCAGACAAAGCATGAAGTAAAATTTCGAGTTTAGAAAAGCCCCGTGAAAATTTGTCGAGGGTCGCGCAGCGACATGAGACAAATTTTCTGGGCTTTTCTAAACTCGAAATTTTACTTTATGCGCCACGCGTATTAAACACTGAAAATACTGTAAACACTTGTGAACAAGTAAACTTCGCTTGAAATCAGTGTCTTATACGCGTGGCGCATGAAGTAAAATTTCGAGTTTAGAAAAGCCTGCAAATTTGGTTTGGTCGCGTAGCGCGAAGCGCGGAGCGGCCAAACCAAATTTTCAGGCTTTTCTAAACTCGAAATTTTACTTCATGCGCCACGCGTATTAAACACTGAAAGCACTGAAATATTGTGAACGAATAAACTTCGCTTGAAATCAGTGTTTTATACGCGTGGCGCATGAAGTAAAATTTCGAGTTTAGACAAGCCTGAAAATTTGGTTTAGTCGCTCCGCGCTTCGCGCTACGCGACCAAACCAAATTTTCAGGCTTTTCTAAACTCGAAATTTTACTTCATGCTTAGTCTGGGAGTGGAAAACACTCATTTAAACCTCAAATTGACCTCATTTAAGAAAACAACGAATATTTAAAAATCTACAACACGTAATTGGGATATGTATACTCAAAAAAACACAAGAAATTGTGATTTAAAGCTTATCTGAAATTAGTTATACATATGCATACGCTTAAAGAGTTTAATTTGAAGGTTAAAACGAGTGTTTTCCACTCCCAGACTAAGCATGAAGTAAAATTTCGAGTTTAGAAAAGCCTGAAAATTTGGTTTGGTCGCGTAGCGCGAAGTGCGGAGCGGCCAAACCAAATTTTCAGGCTTTTCTAAACTCGAAATTTTACTTCATGCGCCACGCGTATTAAACACTGAAAGCACTGAAATATTGTGAACGAATAAACTTCGCTTGAAATCAGTGTTTTATACGCGTGGCGCATGAAGTAAAATTTCGAGTTTAGACAAGCCTGAAAATTTGGTTTAGTCGCTCCGCGCTTCGCGCTACGCGACCAAACCAAATTTTCAGGCTTTTCTAAACTCGAAATTTTACTTCATGCTTAGTCTGGGAGTGGAAAACACTCATTTAAACCTCAAATTGACCTCATTTAAGAAAACAACGAATATTTAAAAATCTACAACACGTAATTGGGATATGTATACTCAAAAAAACACAAGAAATTGTGATTTAAAGCTTATCTGAAATTAGTTATACATATGCATACGCTTAAAGAGTTTAATTTGAAGGTTAAAACGAGTGTTTTCCACTCCCAGACTAAGCATGAAGTAAAATTTCGAGTTTAGAAAAGCCTGAAAATTTGGTTTGGTCGCGTAGCGCGAAGTGCGGAGCGGCCAAACCAAATTTTCAGGCTTTTCTAAACTCGAAATTTTACTTCATGCGCCACGCGTATTAAACACTGAAAGCACTGAAATATTGTGAACGAATAAACTTCGCTTGAAATCAGTGTTTTATACGCGTGGCGCATGAAGTAAAATTTCGAGTTTAGAAAAGCCTGAAAATTTGGTTTGGTCGCTCCGCGCTTCGCGCTACGCGACCAAACCAAATTTTCAGGCTTTTCTAAACTCGAAATTTTACTTCATGCTTAGTCTGGGAGTGGAAAACACTCGTTTAAACCTCAAATTGACCTCTTTTAAGAAAACAACGAATATTTAAAAATCAGTAAAAACAAACAGGAATAATACCAAAGTTGCAAATTGGTTTAATGATGAACTCCGACAAATGCGCGAGACCCTAAAATTTTTAAACGAATGGTATAAACAATATCCCGGCATAAAAACCAAAATCACGAGAGACGACTACAGGAAGAAATATAGAAATGCAATATCCCAAAGGATCATTAATACAAATAACAACTTTATATATTCTGCAAAAAATAAACAACGGGCAGCTTGGAAAATCTTGAACGCTCATAGACCCATAAATAAATCACAAGCCGAATGCGAAATAACATGTGATGAATTCAATAATTTCATTATTGTAAAAAATCATCTGTTATAATATAGGTTCTCCATTAGGTATATTTTTAATTTATTCTTAAAATCTTTGTATGCTGTGGCACTTTTTATGTCCGGTGGTAATTTTTTATAAATTTTAACACAGTTATAATTTGGCCCTCGTTCATACTGTGTCGTGCCATGACTTGTAACCGGCAAGACTATTTCGATGACGGGTGTCATAACTGTGAAAATTAGAGTTTCTTTCGAAATAATATAGATGCTTTTTTACAAATAAACTACATCTTAAAATATATATACAAGGGAATGTAAGTATATTATATTTAGAAAATATTGGTTTACATGATTCTCTAGGAGCTATATTATATATCAATCTTAATATTCTTTTTTGTAATACAAATATTCGACTTCGGAGAGCTGGTTTTCCCCAAATGATGATATTATATGACAGATGAGAATAAGTAAGCGCATAACATATTTCCAATAAATTAGGCAGTGCCACCGTTCTTCTGAGGCTTATAATTGCATAATATGCCTTGTTGAGCTTTTACTGCATACGAGATCGATGTGCTTATTCCATGATACTTGCCGATCAATGTATATGCCCAAAAATTTCGTTGATTTTACTATATCGGCGTGCAGTATGTACTCTGGGATTTTAGTATTGTAGAAGTACATACATTCGGTTTTACTCTGATTCAAAGTCAGCATATTTTTGTCACACCAACATTTTACTTCGTTTATAGTTTGTTGGATGGAAGTTTTTAGTGTAGTAGAATCGGTAGATGAAACAATGACTGATGTATCATCGGCAAAATTAATTAGCTTTCCGTTACTAATATAACTTGATATGTCATTTATATACAACAAGAATATTAAGGGTCCCATTACCGAGCCCTACGCTACACCTGTGGATATGCTATGTACATTTGAGTCGAAATTATTACATTTATCATAATATTTTCTACCGCTCAAGAAAGGAATTAGAAAATCTAAGATATTTCCCCGTATTCCCAGTTTATTTAATTTATCCTTAACAAATTCTATATTAACAGTATCAAAAGCTTTCGATAAATCAAATAGTACTACTGCTACGTGACATTTCGCGTCTAATTCCTTGCTGATATGTTCTACCATTTGATAGCAGGCTGTTTCCGTTGAAAGCAAGTGCCGAAATCCGTGTTGAGTTTATAATATATAAAATTACGAAAAAACAATTCGTGAAAATGCAAACAATGTCTTAATTAATAAGACAATTTAAGACGATAAATATCCATTTATTTATCGTCTTAAATTGTCTTGTTAATTAAGACATTGTTTGCATTTTCACGAATAGTTTTTTCGTAATTTTATATATTATGTTTAAAGTGTGCAAACTATAAGAAGCGTAAGCTTATTTTCTCGAATTCAAATAGTTTTGAATTTGAATTTACCGTGTTGAGTTGTTGATATGAGACGAAATCTATTTAAATAACACCACAGACGTTCACTCACAATTTATTGTACAATTTTTGATATCACACTTAATTAACATATTGGCCTGTAGTTCTCCTTGCGCGTTCGATCCTTTTTCTTGAAGATTGGAATCACTACGGCGGTTTTCAGGGCTGTTGGGAAGATGCCTTCTTCGATGGATGTATTTATTAGGTACGTCAGCGGTTCCAATAATTCATATGCTATACACTTGATCAACTGTGTTGAAATCTCGTCATGGCCTGTGCTTTTTTATTTTTTAGCTTATAAATTGATTATAAAACTTCACTAGTATCTACAGGCAGGTTAATAAAGATTGTTTGTTGTTATTGTTGAAGGACAGAATAAGCCGGCTGGTATGGGTCCTTAGCTCCAGGCCTGCCAACCTTAAGACCTCAACAGCCCAACCTCAAATAAAAACCATTCCCAATGTCCAGAAGACAGAAGCTCGTTTATATTTGATCGACCTACGTAGTAATACCAGTAAACCGATTTACAATAAAAAATGCGTTCATGATTTACCCTTTATTTGACGAGAACCTATTTCTCTGAGGCAACTTTACACTATAATTTGTTTATACACAATCATATAAATTGATCGTATACTTTTCAAACTTCTAAAGATTAACTCTGCTATTGATTTATTGTGTTTATAATAAAAAATAAGTTTGCAACATTTTGTAAATAGAAACTGATAGTTGTACAGATTCTATTTACAAAATTTTAAAACTTAATTTTTATATATCGTTAACTTGTTTCTCATTGATCACTTGGTAAAACATTTCTATTAATATATAGGTATTTGATTGAAATTCACTTGGTTTGTTTTACTAATAAATTGTTTTATTTTTAACTAGTTTCGGCTTAATGCCATTTTCAAGAATGGTGTACAAAAGAGCAATTGATTATATATACTAGATGTCGGCATTTCAGGTAATAAGCGCTCTAATTATCGGGGAATTCCAAAGGTTCTCGTTGTCATTGACCACGTTTTTTCCCGCCTTTATGGCTTTACTTATTTCTAAACCCTCCCGATAATTCAAAACTAATCCCTTATTACCCGAATGCAACATTTTACAGTCGTTTGAGCTGAAAAAAGTGATTAGCCGTGATGAAATGTTTTGCGAACCCCGTGGTCTGTTTATTATTTAGAATATCTTTCCTATGTTCTTTTAATCTCGTTTCAAAAGACCTGCCCGTTTGCCCTATATATATTGCATCGCAGTCATCACATTTCAGCTCATATCCTCCGCTTTTTTATTATTACTATTGTCTGTTTTAATTTTATTATTCACTAATATTTTCAGTTAACAGAATTAGTCAAAATTGTGTTATTGTCCTTTTCCTTAACTGTTTGTTTAATTTTCTGTGAGAGGTTATTGACGTATTCTAATCTATTCCAGTAGGTTTTCTCTATTTTTGTCACCACTATAAAAATACTTCCGCAATTATTTTTGTTTTTTCTTTTTAATCATTTGATCAACTAATGCCTGTTTATAACCGTTAATTTTTGCTATTGTTTTAATTGTGTTTAGTTCGATTTGATAATCTATTTTACTAAGTGGAATATTAATTAATCTGTGTATAAATGAATGAAAAGTACTATATTTAATTTGGTTGTGTGTGTTTGAGTTTATAGGTATTATTGTATCCGTACATGCTTCTTTTCTAAATATTTTATATGTTAGTGTATTGTTAGATGATCGTTAAATCTAAAAAGTTAAGACTATTGTTAAGTTCCTTTTCTATTGTAAATTGAATTTGACTATTTAATGAATTTAAATATTTTGTAAAAATTTCTAACTGTCTTATTGCTCTTTTGTACACCATTCTTGAAAATGGCATTAAGCCGAAACTAGTTGAAAATAAAACAATTTATTAGTAAAACAAACCAAGTGAATTTCAATCAAATACCTATATATTAATTTTTATTATAAACACTATAAATTGATAGCAGAGTTAACAGAGTTTCTAAACCCGAAATTCTACTTAATGCTTAATCAGGGACCCGAAACACTCGTTAGAAGTTTCAAACTGAACGCTTTTGAAAAACAAGGAATGCCTGTAAATGTACAACGTATGCATGAGGATATGTATACTTAACAGAAAATGTTCCTGTATAATTTGTAATTAGACGAAATCCTGGCTGCGCCACTGGTAGGTACTTATGTTTATGATTACATAGCTAATTTAGCATCATTTAATGTTTAATATGAGGTTATTGTTGAACATTTTGATAGTAACATTACATAATGAGCCGGCTGCTCATACTACTTATATCTGTATAATTTAAAAATTGATAAATTATTGATGTCAAAGGGTCACTGGCCCTTCAAGTCGATTCTAGAAAATATTACAAAAGCAACTATTACGAATAATGTTTCTATGGAATACTTCTGGTGATATCTGCATTTGCAGTTCAAATATGTATACAACTCGCATATAAATCAACAATTAATCAATTGAAGGGTTTAATGTAATAACATGATAAGCCACACAATAAAAAATGCTGTATTATTCTTCTATTTGATTAAGCAGTAATATGAAAAGCTACAGTGTACTCATATTAGTATGCAAACCGAGGCTTTCAAAACTTGTCAAACAATCTTCTAATATTTGATTTCGTTGGAGTTCACTTTGTGGTACATAATATTAGTATTAATCTTCTAATAATTCTTAATATCATAAAAAAAAATTGAATTTGTGTTCAGTATTCCGGCAATAATATTATAGTAATACATTTTACAATTTTTTCTAAACTTTAAAGTCCAATATCTCAGTTTTATCTACTTGTGGCATATCGTGTTACTACAATAAGCCCCTTAATTGATTTAAACAATGATACCACGGGGCTTTTCTAAACTCGGAATTTTACTTCATGCGCCACGCGTATAAAACACTGATTTCAAGTGAGGTTCAAATATACATAGAGTTCACAATATTTTAGTGTTTTATACGCGTGGCGCATGAAGTAAAATTTCGAGTTTAGAAAAGCCCCGTGAAAATTTGTCTCGGGTCGCTGCGCGACCCTCGACAAATTTTCACAGGGCTTTTCTAAACTCGAAATTTTACTTCATGCTTAGTCTGGGAGTGGAAAACACTTGTTTAAAGCTCCAAAGTAAACTTAAAAAAATACAAGAAACATCTAAAGATTTACAGTAAATTTACATACGTGTTTCCCTTGACGCAAATTCCTATATTAAGTATATGTTTATTTTCTTTCTTATGTATATTTTTAAAGGAATAAAGATTGTTTATTATTATTATTATTATTCAAGTTATTTACTGTTTTAATTAATTAATTAAATGATTCAAATTCTTAGGTATTTAGAATATTTACAGTTTTTCCACGCAACATACAGAGATTTTTTCTTTTAAGTATATGTAAACTTCTGTGCAATAAAATTAAGCACAGAAAATATTTTATAGTTTAAAACGGACTTGATGAGTTTCAAAAATATGTAAATATGTTAATTTCCTTAATGTCAATATGCTGCGGCATTTAGATAACAAATCAAAAATTCGAATTCTACCTAAAATAAAAGATGGGTTTTCTATTTTGGTTTTGCTGTATTTATTACGAGCGTTTTTTACAAAAGGTTATAGTTTCGGCTTTTATTAGAGGTGTTATTTTTAAGTTATGGTGTTTTATTATTTATTGAAACTGCTGCTAGGCAATTAACATAGACCCAAATTATACAACTAGAATATTGTGCAAAATAGTTGAGACCTGTGTTTAATTTTATTGCACAGAAACGTACTTACGCATACGTTTTTTTTTTAGAGTTCAATATGAAGATTTAAACGAGTGTTTTCCACTCCCAGGTTAAGCATGAAGTAAAATTTCGAGTTTAGAAAAGCCCCGTGAAAATTTGTCGAGGGTCGCGCAGCGACCCGAGACAAATTTTCACGGGGCTTTTCTAAACTCGAAATTTTACTTCATGCGCCACGCGTATAAAACACTGATTTCAAGTGAGGTTCAAATATACATAGAGTTCACAATATTTTAGTGATTTATACGCGTGGCGCATGAAGTAAAATTTCGAGTTTAGAAAAGCCCAGTGAAAATTTGTCTCGGGTCGCTGCGCGACCCTCGACAAATTTTCACGGGGCTTTTCTAAACTCGAAATTTTACTTCATGCTTAGTCTGGGAGTGGAAAACACTTGTTTAAAGCTCCAAAGTAAACTTAAAACAAACAAGAAACATCTAAAGATTTGCAGAAAATAGGCTAAATTTAAATTAAGTTTTATAGATGTTTAATTAAATTCACTCGGTTTGTTTTACTAAAACAAACCAAGTGAATTTAATTAAACACCTATATTTAGTAGAAATGTTTTACCAAGTGATTAAAAACACTTAACTTTGCTTTACCACTTATATTTAACTTTTCAGTGACTATAGTTTCGACTACAAGCTAGTCATTACTAGATTGTAGTCGAAACTATAATCACTGAAAAGTTAAATAAAAGTGGTAAAACAAAGTTAAGTGATTTTAATCACTTGGTAAAATATTTCTACTAAATATAGGTGTTTAATTAAATTCACTTGGTTTGTTTTAGTAAAACAAACCGAGTGAATTCAATTAAACATCTATAAAACTTAATTTAAATTTAGCCTATTTTCTGTAAATCTTTAGATGTTTCTTGTTTTTTTTTAAGTTTACTTTGGAGCTTTAAACAAGTGTTTTCCACTCCCAGACTAAGCATGAAGTAAAATTTCGAGTTTAGAAAAGCCCCGTGAAAATTTGTCGAGGGTCGCGCAGCGACCCGAGACAAATTTTCTGGGCTTTTCTAAACTCGAAATTTTACTTCATGCGCCACGCGTATAAAACACTAAAATATTGTGAACTCTATGTATATTTGAACCTCACTTGAAATCAGTGTTTTATACGCGTGGCGCATGAAGTAAAATTTCGAGTTTAGAAAAGCCCCGTGAAAATTTGTCTCGGGTCGCTGCGCGACCCTCGACAAATTTTCAACAACAAACCGAGTGAATTCAATTAAACATCTATAATCGAAATTTTACTTCATGCGTCATGCGTATTAAACACTGAAAACACTGAAATATTGTGAACAGGCGAACTCCATTTGAAATCAGTGTCTTGTACGGGTGGCGCATGAAGTAAAATTTCGAGTTTAGAAAAGCCTGAAAATTTGGTTTGGCCGCTCCGCGCTTCGCGCTACGCGACCAAACCAAATTTTCAGGCTTTTCTAAACTCGAAATTTTACTTCATGCTTAACCTGGGAGTGGAAAACACTCATAAGCTATGACATATTAATAATCAAATTGGGTATTTTATGAAGTCAATTCTTCCTACATATTTAAACTTAAACTTGTTCTTCCCATTTCAATTCGTTCGTGTGTTGTAAATAAATGTCTCTGACTTAATTGATTCCGTGCAGTTAAAATTATTATTTTAATCTTAAGCGTATAGATTAAAATAATAATAATAATAATCCACTCTTGATAATGCCGTAAAAAGCGAAACTAGTCGAGTAAATATAAACAAATAGTTAAACAAACCAAGTGTTTTAATTTATCCTTTAATATTAATAATAATAGAATTTGGATTAAAACACTGGGTTTGTTTTACTGATTTTTATTTTTACTCCTACTTGTTTTGACCGTTTCTCATCATCTCCTTGAGAATGACCTACGGTCGAAACTAGTTAAAGTAAAAATTAAAGTCAGTGAAACAAACCAAGAGTTTTAATCAAAATTCTATTATTAATTAAATATGTCAATTAATCAATTTCTGAATGGTGTCGACTGGCCAGTTTTACAAAATCGGGATAATGTCAACGAAGTTCTAGATATTTTTTATGATGTTATGTACTTCGTCATAGACTTATACGTACCAAAAAAACGTACTCATTACAGTACATTTCCACTATGGTTTTCAAAGCATGCATTACATCTAGTGAAAATTAAAAAAAATTGCTCATAACAAATGGATAAGATCAGGCAATATGCACGATTATTATGGCTGCAGTGCATCCGGATCCGAAAGGAAGACGGCCCCCACAGGAAAAAAAATCATGCATTTTAAGATCGAGGTGAAAGAGAGACATTTTGGAATCTTATAAAAGATATGTTTTCAATGTTGAAGAATCCATACCTCATAATGTCAAATCGTTTTGGTCTTTTGTACACAGCAAAAACAAATCCCATGGGGTCCCGGTGTCTATGCATTACGGTGCTCATAATGCATCGACAGCCTCAGATGTAAGCAATTTATTCGCCGGCTATTTTGCATCGGTATACAAATCAAATCATAATAAAAATATACTATTTTCACCAGATCATTTTTCACATATCAACATTGTATGCATTGAAGAGCATAATATTTTAACGGTTCTAGGTTAATTTAAAAACTGTACTAGTGTTGGTCCCGACAATGTCCCAAATTTATTTTTACGTAATTGTGCCGCTTACTTAGTTGATCCACTTCAATGTATATTTAATTTATCCCTTGAAACTGGAACCTTTCCTAATATTTGGAAAGAATCATATGTCGTTCCCATACATAAGGCCGGTTCTAAATCGAATGTAGAGAATTATCGTCCGAAATCCATTCTTAGTGCACTATCGAAGGTTTTTGAAAAGCTAATATACACTGAGCTTTTTAATAACTTCTCCACAATCATCAGCGAACACCAGCACGGATTTCATTCAACACGATCCACGTTAACTAACTTGTTCATATATTCACAATACACTTCCAACGCCCTAGAAGAGGGCAGTGAAGTTCATGCAGTTTATTTAGATTTCAGCAATGCTTTCGACTGCGTCAATCATTAAATTCTTATGCAAAAACTTCAATCATATGGTATACAAGATCCGTTGTTAACGTGGATTAAATCATATCTCGCATGCAGATCACATAGAGTTTCTATTAAATCCAATTTATCTAGTCGCATCAAGATATCTTCCGGTGTCCCTCAGGGGTCTCATCTGGGGCCGCTCCTGTTCTCATTATTTATTAACAATCTTAGTAATGCACTTAAGTGTCCACATTTGCTGTTCGCTGATGATGTGAAGATTTATTTTAAAGTACGGACGATTCATGATTGCTTGCTCATTCAGGATAATCTAACTAGCATAACCAAATGGTGTGAATTAAACGACATGGCACTGAATGTGAAGAAATGTCAATATATATGTTTTAGTAGGTGCAAAAAACCAATTGAATTTCAATATTGTCTCAACGAGAAACCATTAACTAAAGTCAATTTGATCCGCGATCTTGGAGTTTTATTTGATTCAAAGTTGTCATTTAACCCACACATCGATAGTGTCATTAATAAGGCAAATAAAACTCTCTATTTTGTGAAACGATTTTCGGCTGATCTAGCTAATACACGGTCCATTACTATTCTTTACAATTCACTCGTTAGATCACAGCTGGAGTACTTTCGGGTAATTTGGTCTCCATCTTATGCGGTTCATATAAACAGATTAGAATCGGTACAGAGAAAATTCATTAAGTATGCATCATTTAAGTTGCATTGCAGTGGGTTACTAATACCAAGCGATAGCATTGAAACATATTTGGGGCTCTTGCCATTGGAGATACGTAGCAGGCGGATGGACATGTGTTTGCTATATAAGATCTTAAATGGCTGTATTTCGTCAAACAGTCTGGTTAGTTTACTTAATATCCATGTTCCCGAAAGGACTGTAAGAAACATGCAACTAATGCATAACGTATATCATAGAACTACTTATGGACAACATAGTCCCTTGTCGCGTATCTCCAATCAGTGCAATAATATATGCTCTACTGTCGATTTTGTTGGTGTACCGTACAGTCTATTTAAGCGGCAGCTGCATCAATGCTTAACTTAAATACATGTACATTTTTAACGATATTTCTGTACGTATACTGTGTATTATAGATTATGTTTAAATTCTGTAAACTATATGAAGCGTAAGATTGTTTTCTTGAATTCAAATAGTTTAGACTTTGAGGCATTAATTAACCTCCACGCTTTGATGCGCCGTTTTGTATGTTCTCTTGATTACTCATTTACGTTAGTATATTTGTATTATTATCTGTTAGGTTATTGGTACTTTTTGTTATTGTTGTATTTCTATATAATTTATTGTAATTTTTACTACATCTATATATGTAACTAATCTTTGTAGATTTATGTAAAAGGAGATTCCGTAAATAAATAAATAAATAATAAATGAATATTTGGATTGATTGAGTTACTTGAAGATAATTATACTTTGATTAAAAAACACTTAGAACCTTTCTTCAATACTTTATTTTGTAACCAAATGTACATTTCGGACACGAAGTGTCCATTATCAATGGTTTGATACTAAAAAAAATAAATGAATGTTTCACCACGGGTTGAGTGAGAAATTAATTCATCATAAAATAATAATTTGAACTGCACGGAATCAATTAAGTCAGAGACATTTATTTACACACACGAACGAATTGAAATGGGAAGAATACTATAATTTAGTGAGTTATAAAAATAGTTATTTAGTAATGTCATTTAATGTACAGGCCAATTATACTAAAATATACATACCTAACAGAAACAAGTTACATTGCTTTGCCATTTGCACGAAACATGAAATTACTGTATGATTTTGATAGATATTGATTATTATTTCCTAACAAAAACTATAGAAACAAAGGATTTATAAATTAAGTAAAGACAAAATACCTATAATTTAAAAAAAATCAATTACTGCACGAGTAACACATTTTTTGTTCATATATTGTCCTTTAGCTGGCAATTTGCCGAGCTGTACCGGTCAATTAAATAAAGCTTTTGTTTCGTAGTCGCGTGATCCTTAAAATAAACCATTTCCTATTAAATATATTTTTGACTTCGTCATGTCTGGAATGTTATAATGTTATAATGAATTGATCATGATAATTCTGATATACAATTTTTTTTTTGGCACTCTACAGGTTTTTTTTATTGAACATACGATGATGATTATTTTTATTCATCATACTCTCTGGAATTGCATTTTATGCAGATATCTAAACAAAAAAAAAAAAAAAATAAAGAAGTTTATAATAATAACAAAAAAAACAGTATTTATTTGTACTTTATATAGGGTAGAGTGCACCCAATATACGAGGTCTGTTCAGATAATAACCGAACTTTGTTTTTTTAAACTTTATTATTCATTCTACAGATTATTGGTCCTTCTTTCCTTCAAAGTACTCCTCTCCCTAATTCACACACTTTTTCCAGCGGTGTTTCAAATTCGCGAAGCAGTTCTGGATAGCTTCATTTGAGATGGCAGTGACGAATTTGCTTGGGGAGTGAGGATGCCTCACCAATCGATTGTGATGATCGAACTTTTGTCTCAATGTCGTAGCCATAAACCCAGCTTTCGTCTCCTGTTATGATTCTTGCATGAATGTCACATTATCATTTTTCAGTCAAAATTGCATGACATGACCCAGTTGAGATGCTAACCTATTCTACAAGTTCTCTGGCAGTCTATCGGCGATTTGCACACACCAGATCGTTAATTTTTTTAACGTGGGAGTCATCAGTTGAAGTGGAAGGCCTTCTTGGTCGACGATAATCTTAAATTGACTAACGACAACTTTTTAATTGTAAAAGCCATTCGTAACATTCCGTATGACCTAAGCCATCGTCTCCGTAAGCTTGTTTCAAAGAATTAAACGTTTCTGTGAACGTTTTCCCCAGATTTGCGCAAAACTTTTTTTAACGTGGGAGTCATCAGTTGAAGTGGAAGGCCTTCTTGGTCGACGATAATCTTAAATTGACTAACGACAACTTTTTAATCGTAAAAGCCATTCGTAACATTCCGTATGACCTAAGCCATCGTCTCTGTAAGCTTGTTTCAAAGAATTAAACGTTTCTGTGAACGTTTTCCCCAGTTTTGCGCAAAACTTTGTGTTGCATTATTGCTTCAGAAACTCGCACATTTCAAAAATCGCCACTAACACTTTAACACGTTGCACTTAAATAAGAATATCACCAAAATTAAACAAGATATCAACAATCCAAAAACATGAACTTACAAAGGAGGTTGTGTACAAGGCAGTGCTGCCAACAGCATATCATTAAATATCCCTGTTGGCACGTAATTCAAAATGTTCGGTAGTTATCTGAACAGGCCTCGTACATTCAATGATAACATGTATAATGGATTGTGGTTGAACTCATTTGCAACTGTGTAAATAATAAAAAAAACTGTGTAACTAAATTTATTATAAGCTTGAAACAAACGGTATAAGTTTCAGTTTTCGCTACACTTTATCAATTTGTTTCTGACGTTTTATATATAAGATTTTATTCGAATTCTTCGGAAAGTATTTTTTGCTTCACACTTCTGAGCGTTTTCCCGTATCTTTCGAATAAAGTTTTTTTGCGTGCGAGGTACAATATTTATGGCTAAGCTATATTTATAGCGGGCGTAAAATTTGATTGTTGTAGATTTAATGACTGAAGGCACGGCGATAATTCATACAACGCCTTTAAATCCTCCGACGTCCGCTTCTTAATAATCTTTTATGTCCGATATAAATTTAAATTATGCGCAACAATTATTTTGCATTCAACGGCGCAGCGCATCTTTCCAACGTTCCTTTTTTTATTAAGAGGAAGTCGACCGCACTCTAAACGTATAAAACTAAGAATACTGCCGTCTTATTTACATCCTTGCTTAGGGATGAAATATTTTGAAAAAATAGGCATACTTTAAGGAAAGTGGAATCCTAATGCCTGTCTTAATAAAATATTTCCCACTTTGACCGTTCTTTTATAAAAAAAATATCAAACGTAATGGCATCTTCAATATAATTTTTTTCTGCAACATTTATAAAAAATATTGGGAAACTAAATCAGTCACATTGTAGAAGAATTCTTTTCGAAGAATTTTAATTTTTTCCAATTATTTCTATCGTACAATAAATTCACTGGGATGTCGCGCGATATTGAAGTTTCAGAAAATTTGAAAAACTGTTTTACGCGCGATATCCTAGTGACTATATTTTACCAAATAAATAAATAAAAAAATCACATATCTTTGCAAAGGAATTATCTACAATGTGACTGATTTAGTTTTTCAATATTTTTTATAGATACTGCAGACAAAAATAAAATTAGGAACGCAATTTCGCTAGTTTACCAAAGTTTGATATTATTTTATGAAATAACGGTAAAAGTATAAAATATTTTATTGAGACGAGCTTAAAGATTGTACCTTCCTTGAAGTATACCTATTTTTGCAAAATATTTCAACCGACGAGAAGTTAGCATTAAAAACTCAGCATTAATTTGGCGCCTCCACCAAAAAGGCTAGAATCATTATTTCATTAAATATTGTGTCTCTCAAAACACAGCTCGACAAAACTCGCACGGAATATAGATTAGAGTATATAACATTAGGCTAAATATATAAATTTATCAATATGTAGAAAATAAACTCGAAAGTTCAACGGAAACTTGCAACAAATTCTATAATTAGATTAGAAATGTTCCTCACCCTTAATCATTTTGAAACTCACAGGAGTTGTTTACGAATGTTTTACTAACAAAATATAAAAATAAAATTTAACCACATATTTTTTGTTTTTTATTTACAAGCTTAGCATTAAATTATAATACTGATAAACGATAATTATATAATCAAAAATTTAAATGGGGATGTTCCTCACCCTTAATCATTTTGAAACTCACAGGAGTTGTTTACGAATGTTTTACCAACAAAATATAAAAATAAAATTAAACCACATATTTTTTGTTTTTTATTTACAAGCTTAGCATTAAATTATAATACTGATAAACGTATTTATATAATCAAAAATTTAAATGGGGATGTTCCTCACCCTTAATCATTTTGAAACTCACAGGAGTTGTTTACGAATGTGTTACCAACAAAATATAAAAATAAAATTCAACCACATATATTTTGTTTTTTATTTACAAGCTTAGCATTAAATTATAATAGTGATAAACGATAATCACTATTATAATTTAATGCTAAGCTTGTAAATAAAAAACAAAATATATGTGGTTGAATTTTATTTTTATATTTTGTTGGTAACACATTCGTAAACAACTCCTGTGAGTTTCAAATTGATTGAGGGTGAGGAACAGCCCCATTTAAATTTTTGATTATATAATTATCGTTTAGCAGTATTATAATTTAATGCTAAGCTTGTAAATAAAAAACAAAAAATATGTGGTTAAATTTTATTTTTATATTTTGTTAGTAAAACATTCGTAAACAACTCCTGTGAGTTTCAAAATGATTAAGGGTGAGGAACATTTCTAATCTAATTATAGAATTTGTTGCAAGTTTCCGTTGAACTTTCGAGTTTATTTTCTACATATTGATAAATTTATTTATTTAGCCTAATGTTATATATTCTAATCTATATTCCGTGCGAGTTTTGTCGAGCTGTGTTTTGAAAAACACAATATTTAATGAAATAATGATTCCAGCCTTTTTGGTGGAGGCGCCAATTTAATGCTGAGTTTTTAATGCTAACTTCTCGTCGGTAATATTTCATCCCTAAACAAGGATGTAATTAAGACGGCATTATGCTTAGTTTTTTACGTTTAGAGAGCGGTCGACTTCGTCTTAATTAATTAATTTGAGTTAGCTATTAACCAGTACGGTTGCATACGTCTCATGGCGAGCGATAAACGTGGCGTATTTATCATCATTCTTAGTCTATAGTATTAATTTACTTAAACCTGAAATGTATAGCTTAATTCAGAACGACGCGATGGTGCCAGACGAGTAGAACGAGTTTGCAACAACAACCGAAGGTGGTAATTTCCACTCAAACAATTTCATTTTTTTCCGAAATTAGTAACACGGCCACAAGATCACTATAATTCCGAAGCGAGCCTGTTGGAGAGAATTTACGACCTGTTTTTAATCAGCAGATGCGTGTAAAATGTAAATTTCAACTGCCCTAAACGCGCACATTTAGATATTAATTATATTTATTTAATATTTAATACTCCGTAATTCTATGTAATTACGTTACGATGTATGCGAGATTTTATATCACATATAAAATCAGAATATTAAATACGAGCAAGATCATAATACGTTAGTGGCTGAATGGTTAAACCTATGCCAGTAAACAATAAACAAAAAGGTCATAATATCAAAATGGTAAATTGACTAATAAAGCACTAATAACCTTTCTTGGCACTTTTAAAAGTATGAAGAAAGGTTATTAGTGTTTTATTCGTAAATTGCTTTATAAGCAAATATGAAAACTGCCGGGGAATTTTTTTTTTTTTTGTTGGGTTTTGGCTTTTTGCCTGGCCTTAGTAACGTAGACTATTGGCCAACATCAATTTTTATTTTATTTATTCCATTTAAGTGTTTAATTCTTTACACGCTTATGCAACTAATTATGGACGACACAGCACATTCACTCACATCCATGGCTCCAGAGGGTGCCAATTTCCCCATAAGAAACTGGCACCCCCCGGTGGGATTCGAACCCACGACCCTCTGGCCCAAAAGCAGGAGCTCTACTCACTGACCCACGAGGGTCCCCAAGCCGGGGAAATAAAATGATATAAAAATATATATATACAAATATCTTTATTCAAGGGACTTTTACATTACATTAATTATAGTATTGCATAATAAAATATAATATAAAATTGTTGGAGTTGTCCTTTTATAGGCTATCGACCCGAGGTCTTTCTGCCATTGTTTAGCATTTAAAGTGTTATGATTGATGTATGGTATGAATAAATAAAAATGAATGTATGATGTCTAGTTAGGGTGATTATATGTCCGTGGGTGTTTCTAAGATGAAGTCAGCGATAGTGGAATCGGGGAATTTATATTTGGGGAATGTATTGGGGTTTCTGTATATGTAAAGGTGGTTTATGGGGTCATGGTTAGTGGATCTGGATGCAAATTTATGGGATAGGTGGGTAATTCGTGTTTCTATAGGAACCACTTGTGTTTTTTCATAAAGAAGTTTGTTGGAGGGATTGTGGAGGGGGTTATTAGGGTGTCTGATTTTTGTCAACACTCTCAGGGCCGATCTTTCTGCTACTTGTAAATTTTTAAGGGTTATAGGGTGGGGGTTGCAGTAAAGGATGGCCGCGTAGTCAAGAAGAGGGCGGCAGATCAGTTTGTATATAGTCACAGCAGATTGTAATGTGATTCCTTCGTTTTTGTATGTGAGACATCTAAAATGCCGAGCCCTCCTCTTGACCGCGGTTTTGATATTTTGGGTGTGGGCTTTAAAGGTTATTTTGGTTATAAAAATATTTTGTTTCATTCCAGAAACCATAAGAAGTATTATTATTCTTAAAAAGCTCCGGCTATTTATTATGGATCCCTAATTATTTATTTATTTAATTAATCTTAATCTTTTTTACCTTGCGGTGAAAGGCGGTTTACATATTCATACATAATTATGTTATCATCTGTTTAATCTGTATGCTTCATTTCCATCATAATCATACCGAAAAAAAAATATCAACTTATATTCATTTAATATTGAAGGATAAATTAAAAACACTTGGTTTGTTTCACTATTTGTTTCTATTTACTCGACTAGTTTCGCTTTTTACGGCATTATCAAGAGTGGATTACAGAGGAAACCGACCGGCTTATATATAATCAGGTAATAAGGGATTTTGCAATTGGCGAATTCCAAATCTCCTCGTTGTCGTTGACGAGGTGTTTTCCGCATTTTGTGGCTTTATTAATTTTTAAGCCCTCTCTGAGATTTAAAATTTGTCCCTTATTACCTGAGCATAAAATCTTAAAATTATTGGTACCTATAAAATGATTGTTGTTAATACAGTGTTTAGAAATTCCTGTATTATGTTTATTATTTAAAATTGATTTCTTATGTTCTTCTAATCGTGTATGAAATGATCGTCCCGTCTGTCCTATAAAAAGCGAAACTAGTCGAGTAAATAGAAACAAGTAGTGAAACAAGCCAAGTGTTTTTAATTTATCCTTCAATATTATTTAAAAATCTTTCACCAAGTGATAAATGAGAAAGTTATTCAAGAAATATTATATTCATTATTAATCTTTTGCTTGAAAATGAAGCCAAGTAGTAGTTTTTCTACGAAAAAAATATAAATTATATGGAAGTATAATCTTAACAAATTTTATACAGGTATTTCGTCCTACAAATGATCGTAACTACTACTTTAAATTACTTGTTTTTATGTGAAATCATCTTTATTTGGCATATAAAATCGACACCCTCACGTCCTGCTCGCCCAAATAAATAAGATTTCTCATGAATACAAGTCGTTTATAAATAATAAAATATTTTATTGTTTTGGTTTGTAAGGAAGCTTAATTACATACTGCATTGCAACGGCAATTATTTTAATTGGATTTTCTTTATATGGTGTTTATTATTATACTGTGTCGACTGTTTTTATATTCTTATCATTATATGTTTATGTTTGTGCCATAAAATAATAATTGTATCACATATTTAGATGTGGATGTGTTAAAAACAGAAGTTGTTGGCAATTTTAATATTTTTATGTATTAGATGTAATTATAACGCACCCAAGACTGGTGATGTTAGTGGTAATACGCTATTACTCAACAAGCTTCATTATGTTGGCATTACTGATATTCTTTTACGTTGGATAGAGTCCTACTTAACAGATAGGTTACAAGTGATTAAAATTGGGCAAATAACATTAAGACCCCTAAAGGTTACTTCTGGTGTTCCTCAGGGATCACACCTGGGTCCCTTGTTCTTTAATATATTTATAAACGACGCTACAAGCTGTTTTCAGAATGCCAATTGTTTACTTTTCGCTAATGATATAAAACTTTATATGCGTATTGAATCGACCCTTGATGCAACAAACCTGCGAAATAAACTTGATCATTTTTATAGCTGGTGTAACGATAACAGATTAACGCTAAACATCAAGAAGTGTAATATCATTACTTTTTCACGAAGTACAAGGTCGATCATTACAAATTATATTTTCCACGATGTAGCAATAAATCGTGTTGATAGAATAAGTGATTTAGGTGTCACTGTGGATTCGAAGTGGTCATTTGCACACCATATTTCAAACATTGTCACGAAAGCCTATCAGATGCTGGGTTTTGTAAAGCGTAACAGTAAGAACTTTACAAATAGTATAACGCTGGTAACTCTGTATAATTCGTTAGGGCGACCCCACTTGGAATATTGTTCAACGGTATGGTCTCCATACACTGAATGCGACATTAATAAAATTGAGCAAGTTCAAAAGAAATTTGTAAGGTACCTTGCCTATAAATTTAGTACTGATCAGCCCTACTTTGATCTTTTGACGACTTTTGGACTTCGCAGCCTTAAGCAAAGGCGTGTAGAAGTTGACATTAAGTTAGTATTCAAACTACTCAATGGATATTTGGATTGCCCTGATCTATTGGAATTGGTTGGTATACGGGTTCCATCGCGCTCTCTTCGGTCTGACATTACATTCCACATCGGCTACAGGCGCACGGATTATGCGAAATATTCCGCTTCTGTGCGGGTTTTGCGTCGCGCGAATATTTTAAAATTTGATTTTTTTAATGGGTATTTTTCATTATTAAAGCGTCTTTTAAAAAAATTATAACTTTTCTTGTTTAGTTTTAAATTCAGTGTTTGTACATATTTTTTTTGTATATTGTATTTTTCATGTAAATGGCATGCCGTTGAAACAAATAAATACATAAATAAAAGTAATTTACCTTGGTAATTACCACCAGTAATTTACGGTATATTACCCAGTTGTTTCGGTAACAGTGACTTTCTTTCGGGCGTATGCGTAAAAGATAACCAAATCCCTTCTCAGAAAAAATACCATTTTAGTTTTTATTTACTGTTACATAATGATAATAATTAGGCTATTTTGAACTTCACGTTAAATTAGTGTTTGTACGCGTGGCGCATGAAGTAAAATTTCGAGTTTAGAAAAGCCTGAAAATTTGGATTTGCAGGGGCGCGACTCGCTCCGCTCGCGCGCCCCTGCAAATCCAAATTTTCAGGCTTTTCTAAACTCGAAATTTTACTTCATGCTTAGTCTGGGAGTGGAAGCAGTTTTTAGAGAATAATGAACATTTTATGTTATCGTTTTCTTTATTTTAAAATTAAATGTAAGAATAAATAGAGTGGAAGGTTTTTTTTCTAGAAATTCAGTCTTTAGTTTGATAAATTTCGATAATTTCTGTATGAAAATGAACTTGATAGATTTTTTTAAGATAGATTAGTTTTACAGTTTACAGTTTTACAGAAGCAACATCAAATCACAAGATTGAGAAAGCAACATCAGATCAGAATAAAGACAGAACAATATAGAGAAAGCAATATCAGAATATATAACGAGCCCAATGCTTCAATAAACACACATTTTATATAAAAATATCTTGAAAACAAAACAAGATAGGTATGGAATTAAATTTTGCGTCATAACATGTAAAAAAAATACAGGATGTTTCATTAAAAACAACCGAGATTTAACGGTTTAAAGTTTGAAAAGTGCGTAATTCCTTATTTATTTTTACTAATTTTATTTAAATGAAAATATCTTGAAAACAAACGAAGATAGCCATAAGGAATGCCAGTATAGATTAATGCAGAATTGAATTCCGCGTCGGAATATATACAAATATACAGGGCGTTCCATTCACAAAAATCGAGATTCAACAGTTTAAAGTCGTCAAAAATGCAGTATGAAATTAACACGCGTTATTTTATTATTCAAAAAAAGTTACCATTCGATACGTTTGGGTATCAGCTTTTCACAGCCAACATTGCGTCGTTTCGATTTTCTTTTGTACGGAGATGCGAATTTTTGAAGTGAATCACGAAAACTCACTGCATCCTTAAAAATAATGTTAAATATCTCTAAAACGATTAAATTTGGAGGTTATGTTTCTTCATGATTTTTTTACAGAATTTCACGCAGAATCCAAATTCGCAATAAAAAATACCACATTCTATTTAAAGTAAGGAAGTTGGCGTCGACTTCTGATACAACATAAATATCCCTACGTTCATGTTATTAGCTAATTAATTCAACATTTCATTAATAGGTGCCTATTTTCAGAATTTTTGAAATGATTGTTCAAGTCTATCAATTTAACGTTCAATTTGTAATTTCTCATATAGTATACATCATATGTTTAATAAAAAAAAACCTTTAGAGTGCTATGATTTTATCTTTTTTTAAATTTATGTTGGCTACACGCTTTAGGAATTGTCGTATAAAACGTCAGACATAATAATAATAATTAACGTTTGAACCAAGTTTATTGATTTCTCAACAATGTCTGAAAATTGAATTTATTGTACTAAAAATGGTGATGTGTTCATCATAGTACTTTCCCCCGTAAATTGCGTATTAAATCACTTTTAAAATATTTGTAGCATTATTATTTTCAAAATGTCTTCAACTTTTTGATAACTATAACTTTTATTTGAAACATTTTTCAATTGGATGAACACATACTGACACAAATTAATGACTAGATAAAAAACAATATTTATTGAATATCTCAAAAACTAACAGTGCTATGACAAAAAGTGAATCTACAAAAAATCTTTAGTTTTTCATTTCCTACAACTTTTATTTGAAACATTTTTCAATTGTATCGACACATACACTGTCACACACCAATAACTAACTGACAGTGTTTTAAAAAGGTATGCGTTAGCCTATATAAAAAAATCTGGTAGTAACAGTAATGTTAAAGAGTTTTTACAATTTTGTAATACGCAAAATACCACAAATTGGAGTGAGGAGAATTTTAAAAATGCGTATGAAAAATTTACACATCCAAATTCAAGCAATAGGCACGATACAGGAAGCAGAAATAATCAATATAACGCAGGGAATAACAGGCAACCTACAGGCCCTCAGGTTGAGAAAATAAAAAAATCCTCTCTCTATTAGATCTGACCCTAGCTTAAAATGCTAATCAGCTAACGCTGCAATAAAACATTCAGAATTCACCCAACTTTTGAAATATCTCAAAAACTAAGAGTGCTATGACAAAAAGTAAGTGAACAATACATCTTCATTTTGTTATTATCTACAACTTTTATTTGAAAGAATTTTTTGTTTGATGAACATTTATTGAAAAAATCTAAAAAAACTGAAAAACGCTAAGAGTAAAGTACCACTTCCGGTTTTCCGATTTTCACCAAAAGCTTTTCAGTTCTTCCGATTGTAACAAAAAGCTTAAGTTTCAAGTTTCATCTCGATATCTTTAGCGGTTTTTGCGGTACAGCGCACACAGACACACAGACAAACAGACAGACAGACAGACAGACATTTTTCAAAAATGGTCTTATTCGACTCAGGGGACCTTAAAACGGATATTTCCGCTAAAATTTTTGATTCGAAAATTTTCACGAAAACAATACTTTCCCTTTGTATTACATACGGGGGAAAGTAAAAAAGTATCTCTGTATTATTTCAATTCTTCATAACTATATTTAATTAATTGCTCAATCAAGCTGTGGTTGCAACATTTTGATCTATAAACTAACGCTGGGATTTGAATACGAATAATTTAAATATTCAAATATTAGAATATTCAAATATAAATATTTTAATTACCAAATTATTCATTGAAGTTAATGTTCGAATATTCAAACATCCAAATATTCGAAAAAATGAATATTCGAATATTCAAATATTCGAATCTTTGAATATTGGCGCATTTGAATATGTTTTATGTTTAAAATAAAATACATTATAAAAAAAATATATTCAATGACTATTGTAACATTTTGACTATAAGTTTCTGACGTCGACTGTATTTTCACTATTATGGCATTTTTTTTTTTTTTATTTAATATAGATGGGAACACAACAGGACGAGCCCACTGAGTGTTCACTTTGTTACATTTCTACAAGCTTAACTTAAATTACATAGAGAATAATTATTATTACATAAAAGAAAATTATGCAACAGATTACAATGAGGTATGTGCAAGTATAAGTATAATATATAAACTGGTATTTAAAACAAATTACAAAAAATAAATATATATATATATATATATATATATATAAACAGAAAATAACTGAATAGAAAAGAAATTACAATACAAGTGATAATGAAAATATTAACGAAATTATAAAGAATGTTCCTAAAATATCAATAGTTAATTAGCTATTGATAAAGTGGAGCTACGCAGGAGTTTAGATCTATATGTTTTAAAATTAAGATTGTACAGATCATATTCATTATTATAATTACGCATCATTCTGTATAAGGGGGAATTGAAACACGCATTAGTATTGCTAACTGGAATTCTGAAGGCTAAGTTATCTCTAGTTTGATATATTGGAACGTTAAAATTAATAAGGCTGAGAAGGTGTGGAGAGTCAATGATGCTGTTTGTTATTTTAAACAGGACAAGTTGGTCCCTAATATCTCTTCGAGTCTTTTGCGTTAACATATGGAAACGTGCACAAACCTTTTCGTAGTTGATATAGGTATTCCCTGTTTTATAGCAGACGTATCGAAGGAATTTCTTTTGGACTCTTTCTACGCTTTCTATATAAGTTTCATATGGCGGGTTCCAAACCGTTGACGCATAGACTAGGCGACTATTAACATAGGCATTATATAATTTTTTTAATGTATTGACTGATATGAAATCTTTACTTATGCGTGTAATAAATCCTAATTGTTTTAGAGATTTGTTTGTGCGCGTCTCCATGTGCTTATCGAATAATAGTTTAATAGTCGATTAAGGTCTGACATAATAAAAAAGATTGCTTTTTATAAGTGATTATAAAAGGTGTGTAATTGAGGTACCTTAAATTATTTATAATACAGGGTTGTTCAAAAACAAGAACCGCCAGCATACACTTTTCACTTGACAAGTTTCAAAAAATCAAGGCCCTCAGTTTAAAAATGCCAGGGAATTTAAAATAGGACCTCTTAATGGAAAACTCTATAGTATGGTGCATGCGCCGGGTACGATTTGGAATATCCATCGTCTTTTGTAGATTTATCACTATATCATATTATAAAAAATAGTACAACTAGAACATACAGAAATAGCTAATCAAAATACTTGATTAGTTGTTAAAAAAGAAACCTTCGGGCCGGATCTGTAAACAAAACATTAAATTGGACGTACATGTTATTTCTTAACTTTACGTTCTAAGCACATTTGGTATTTGCTTTATTTAGTTAGAGGGTGGCAGTCTTTTTTTTTAAATTAACATAATGATTTTTTTTATTGTATAATAAATTAAATAATAATAATGGTCGAGGAAAACAGACAAGCATTAAGAATTGGGATTATATGTTTAATTAATTTCTCACTTAATCCGTGGTGAAACATTTTTGAATCTAATTCTGGATATTTAATTAAAACACTTGGTTTGTTTCACTAGTTAATATTTTCTCCAGAGAAAATATAAATTAGTGAAACAAACCAAGTCTTTTAATTAAATATCCAGAATTCGGAATATTATATTTCAATAAATTATTTTTGCTTTTGTTTAGTCATTGCTTCTTTATAATGTAGACTAAGTCTAAGAAATAAAATCTCACCAATTAATAAAATGATTTATTAGAAGTAAAAAAAAACGCGTACCTCCATCAAGTTCTCCACATATTCTCCAAGCTATCAAACCTAATGAACCGTCAACAAGTCCCCCTCACAAAGCAAACCAACTAAAAAAAAAAAAAACATTCCCTCCTTTCTTATACTTAACTACAAACATGACAATTGCTGTGTTCGACTTGTAAATGCGCCCGATTCATATGCGGCGCGGTTTTACGAGCGAGCATAGTTTTTTTTTATTTTGAAACTGGGCGCGGGTCGTTTTAGTGCGCCGCGTCAGAGAGTCGTAAAACAGCCCAGAATCATCCAGGTCTAGTAGTTCCGGTTTATCACCCTTCGTAGTCACCCTCTCATTGTTAAATACATCCACCGAATTCACCACAATTGCGCTCCGAATATGACATAAAACGTTTATTGTCTTCAGACTTAATTAATTACATATTATGAATATTACAAAGTTATTGATTTTCTTAATTAAATTATTAATTCTATTTAATAAAATAACATCTTCGTTTACGAAGTAAGTTGAACTAAGGAGGAAACACTTGAAATACCATTTAAAAATTGACATTATATGATTTTTATGTTTTTTGTTATTTTTGTCATATATTACAATATGTATATGTACACTTATGTAATAAAATGGAGATTCCGTAATTAAATATATAAATAAATAAATAAATAAATTATACGTAAATGATTAAGGGTCAATTATTCAATAACCCGCGATGACTCGAGTCGTTAGATTTTATACAACATTTTTCTAAATTCCTTTTGAGCTACACTATAGGGGATCTCGTTTATTTTATGAGATAGCGAATAGGTTAAATGGTCGCAAAGTTGTGTATTTTAGTTGTCATTATTAATCTGCTTTCACATTTGAAATACATTGTTCTAAGAACCATTGCAACTGACGTGCAACTAATCCATCTAACAACTTTGAAATTACAGACTGGATTTCAATGCCTCTATAATTTTCCACATGGTTTCTAGGTCCAGATTTTAAAGGTGGAATAATGCAACTATCTTTCTATTTAGATAATACTACACCTGAAGTTAATGATTTTACAAACATTTTATGAATAGTTAGCTAAGGGAGAAAATACTATTTTGAAGAAAATAAGTTTAAATAATAATAATAATAATAAACCGATTATTGACCATATCCAGTACAAGTATAATTACATACAGATAAATTTAATGGTCAAAGGGTCCTGAATCAGTTTCAGTCCAAGGTATATAACCAAACACTGAACCTGATCTTCCTTCAGGCCGTACAATAATAGACAGTACAATACAAATAATATACAATACAAATAATATAGCTAGTAATAATAAATTATGATGCACTCAGCATTTCTATATATTTCTGCTTAAAATCCGTGTATGAGCCAAATCGAAACTGTACCGAGTTCATGCAACTTGTAATTGTATAGGTAAAGCACTTTTTAAATAATTGTAATCTATGCTTTGGGATGGATAGAAGCCCTCTACTTCGAATATTTATGTTATGCACATCACTTCTATACGTTATTTTGTTGAAGAGATATGGGGGCGTTTTTCTGGATATTATTTTGAAGTAGAAACAAGCCGTATGTAGTTTTCGCCTGTTGTGCATGTCCAACCAGCTACACTCGGGCAATCTGTGAGCTATAGTGGTTCTCTTATTACCACCAAAAATAAGACGCAAGCATGAATTCTGTATTCTTTGGATTCTATTAGTATCTATTTTGTCGATAAATTCATGATAGAGTGTCACAGAAGTTAAAGTTCGAAAGCACCAAAGAATTACACAATATAATTTTTGTACTTTTATTTAGAAGGTGTCTGTTTAGGAATATACTCTTCAGTGCGATATAAGATTTTCGTATTAGATTATTGGTATTATCTGTGAATTTAAGTTTTGAATCTATAAATACCCTAAGATTTTTAACACTCTCATCTATAGATATCGTTTGACCATTAACTACTATCTTTAAGTTTTGTATCGCGTTTGTACGTCTTGTTGTAGGTCCAAACACGATAGCCTTAGTTTTGCTTTCGTTAATGCATAGTGAATGTGCCGACGAGTATTTTACAAAATTTTCCAAATCAAGATTCAGTTTCAGCTGTGCATCAACAATATCTTCAATTTTAAAAGATATATATAGTTGAGTGTCATCTGCATATAGATGGTAATGTGAATAAGTTATAACCTCACTTATTGATGATGTGTAAATTGAATAAATTAGTGGTCCCAGAATTGTACCTTGTCCTACACCAGACATTATTTGAAGGGGAGACGAAACACTATCATCAATCACAACCCTTTGTGTTCGTCGATTCATGAAACTATCGAGGAGTGCAACTGCCTCAACGCTCAGACCTATATAATTTAATAATGCTGATAATGTTTCGTGGTTGATCATGTCAAACGCCTTACTATAGTCTAATAGAACTAGTGCAGTAACGTTTCCAGTATCGGTGGCATTTACAACATCATCAACAATGTGAGTAAGGGCAATATATTATACTCCTTAATGTGATTACTCAATTGTTTTTTTTCAAATTCAAATTCAAATTCATTTATTCAAGAAATTAGTTAATATACATTTGTTACATATATCACTATATCGAATACGCCCTAAAGTAAATCGATCGCTTAATACACAATATGGATTAGAGAAAAAAAAACATATATAATACAAGTGTATTGCAAATAAACTAGTAAACACATTAAAATTACAAATAACATTTAAAATAAATAATAAATATAACCAAAAACAAACAAACAATCAAAAACCAAAATAATCATGCAGCGAAAAATTGTTGGAAACTAAAATTCTTCCATTTTGTATAATTCTTTATTATTCAAGAATTCTCGTAATTGCCTTTTAAACGTATTTAAACAGGTTGTATTTTTTATGTAAGTAGGTAATGTATTGTACAGTTTTATTGCATTGTATGTAGGTGTTTTTTCGTATAGAGTTAGCCGATGTAATGGATACTCATATTCATTGAACCGTCTGGTGTTATAACTGTGTTGAATTTTATACGTATCAAATTTTAATTTATATTTAAAATGAAAAACTAGTATTTCATATATATATATATACTATAGAATGTGAGTATATTTTCTCGTTTAAAGTATTCTCTACATGAATCTGTAGGCTTTAAGTTATTAATAATTCTAAGTATTCTCTTTTGTACTATGAATATCTTTTGAGCAAAGGAAGATGTTCCGTAGAATATAATGCCGTACCTCACGAGAGATTCAAAATTTGATCTATAGATCATTATTAATGTATTATGATCAAATATATTTTTTAGGATTCGAATAGTGTAACATACTATATTCAGAGATTTAATTAGTTGAATGCAGTGGGTTTGCCAATTTAGTTGTGCATCAATTTTAACTCCTAGAAATTTTGTACTTTCTTTTATTTGAAGCACTATTCCGTCTGATATAACCTCATTAGAGATGTTGTTTAATTTTCTCGCAGAAAACTGAAGCACATGGGTTTTCTTATGATTTATAATTAATTTGTTTTGTGACATCCAATTTTGTACTTCGGTATACACTGCATTTGCATTGTGTATTACATCACTGTCAGCTCTGTTTATAATAATATTTGTGTCATCTACATATGAAGCTATTGAACACGGAAAAGGCCTCATGGTTTGCTCGAGATCGTTGACATATATAACGAATAAAATTGGCCCCAAAATACTTCCCTGAGGAACACCGATATTTGTACACGTGATGTTAGACTCTGATGTGTCTAGAATAACCTTTTGTGGCCTGCATTTCAAGTAAGATTCAAAAATATTTAATGCAGTACCTCTTACACCATACATTTCTAATTTTTGATATAAAATATTGTGATTCATAGTGTCGAATGCCTTCGACAAGTCTATGAAAATTCCTAGGGGATTTTCACCTTTTTCCAAAGCATTCGCAATATTACTTACATAATCAAATATTGCGGTGTTTGTATTTTTTTGTTTTAAGAAGCCATGCTGTGTGGTATTAAAAAGACTGTGTTTTGAGAAAAAACTAGTGAGTCTTGCTGCAACAGCTTTTTCAACAATTTTAGAAAATATGCTTAATAGTGTTACCGGTCTATAGTTATTTATATCAAGCCGATCTCCCTTTTTAAATATTGGTTTAATTACACCAATTTTGAGGGACTCTGGAAATATCCCTTGCTCAAACGATCTATTTATCAGATAGGTCAAAGGTTGTTTAAGTATTTGAGCCTTCATTTTTATCATTTGGGTTTTGATTTCATCGTACCCTACCGATTTTTTATTTTTCAAATTACCTATTATATTTATTATTTCCGATTCACATACAGGTTTCAAAAATAAGCTGTAATTATTTCTTGTTATATTATTAAATAGTGGTTCGTCAGAGTTTGGTATTTCATGTATTATTTTCTGCATGGACGTACTGAGATGGTTATTAAAATCGGTTGCACTATAAGGAAAATTAATATTTTTGTTAGATTTACCTAGATATTGATTAACACAGTTCCAAGTTTCTCTTATTTTATTATCACTTTCAATAATTTTTTTCGCTATGATGTTGCTTTTTGTTTGCTTAAGTAATTGGTTATATTCCTTGTTTAGATCATTATATAGTTTTTTAGCATTTGCATCAAATTGATTTATAACAGAAAGAGCGTTTAAAACTTGCTTACATTTAATAATTTCAGAATTGTTGCACACTTGTAAATTATTAGCGTTTTTATTTTTTGTTACATTTACTATTGGACAGGATTGATCTAAACAGTTTCTTACATTAAGCATAAAATTATTCCACTCAAGGTTCACGTCATCACCTGAATACATATTTTCCCAATTTAAACATTTTAATTTGTTACAGAATTCACTCATATTACGCGATGTAAATAGTCTACACTTTTTATTGATGTTGTCTGTTTGGACTTGGACATTCAGTATAAGTTTTTGCGCTTTATGATCTGATACATGGTTCTCGAATACTTAGGTGGTATAATCGTGTGTAGTATTTGTAATAATATTATCTATTAATGACTCCTTGGACTTAGATAGTCTTGTTGAGTCCTTTATAGTAGGAGAAGCATTAAAAGAATCTAGTAAATTTATAAACTCAAAAGATGCTGCTGTTTTAGAGTTAAGATCGATATTAAAATCTCCTGCTATAAAATACTCAACATTTTCCGCTGTTAATTGATTCAATAAACATTCCATTTTATGAAAAAATAAGTCTGAATTATCTGAATTAGGTGCCCGGTAAATTACAACATATATTGAATTAATTGATTTATCAATACAACATTGAATAGCCGCACACTCAAAAGCACTGGTTTCTGAAAGTTCATTAATGTCCGGTCGGGATTTGAATTGAATATTTTTCCGTAGATAAATTGCGACACCCCCATAAGCAGTTTCTCGTTTATGTAGATTGGTTCTGCAGTAATACGAGGCCAGGTTGAAATATTCAATATTATTGATTAAGAGATGGGATTCATTTTGCCACTGCTCGCTAATTAGCAAGATCTTACATTCGGGATGATTTTCAAGAATAGAGTTAATTTTTAAAGTGTTATTATGTAATGATCGTACGTTTAAATGTATCATTGATATTTTTATTTTATCAGAACAGCATTTTACTTCTCCCTTTGTATTGGAGTTAATTTGTTTTTTATTCGTTCTACTAAAAAATAATATTTTTGAATTTTAATATCTGCGGGCCAGGAATCAGGATTAGTGAACTTATCTTCGTGTTTACTTTCGAAACCTACTTTAAAAGCCTTTTCATTTTTGTTTTTTATTTCGAGCTCTGATATCTCAATGCATCCAGAGTCGCATATATTGCTTTTAATATAACTCTCAACATTTTCTTTTGTTATTTCAGGGTTGACTCTTCCAATAAAATACCACGATTTTTTTGGAGCCGCACTTAAATTACCTTTGATGTTGGTTCGTGTACCCATTATAATATTATCATGTTTGTTTTTATGTTTTCTTTGTACCTTTTTCCAGTCTTCTTTTTTATTAGACTGTTCCATATTTCTTTCTGTAGACATATCATTTACTACTGTTGATTCATTTATTTTCTTATTTTCTGTATTTCGGGTTTTTGTTAACGCCTCCTTATATTCTTTTCTTTTTGAGTTTTTTTGTTCTTGGCTATTGTCCGCTTGAAAACGATCTGGAATGCATTCTCGCTCCATCTGTGTTTTATTGTTTTATTCTAAATTAATATTTTCGTTAAATGCAGTTTTCTGTTTCTGATTTACATTTTGTAATGGTTGTTTTTCGTTTTCTAACCTCGCTAGTAAGTATGTATTATTATTAATTAGCGCTTTATTGTTATCAGATAAACTTTTATTACTCTTTTCTAAGAGAGAATTTGTTTCTCTAAGATGTTTCACGATTTCTTTAAGGAATAGGAATTCTTTAACGCCTTCTTCAATATTTTGGGTGCACGAATGGTTTTTATAGGCATCCTGTTTACCTTTCTGGAAACATCCAGGATGATATGCTGCATCGCAAACACAACACTCCACTCTGTCTCTCACTATACTTTTTTTGCAATGTTTGTAACTGCATAACTTATTTTCACTCACTTTATCATTAACACACTCTTCGTCGTCCGACATCTTGCGAATAATATTCAATTACCCTTTCTAATATCTTTGAAAGTGTTGGGAGAATATTGATTGGTCTTAAGTCATTTATTGTTTCAGGATTTTTATGCTTTGGTATAGGTGTGACAAGTGATTCTTTCCATAAATTAGGAAAATGAGAGCTGTCAATGCAGGCATTAATAATGTGTGTAATATACTCTACTATGGCAGGGCAGCACAACTTTATTAACTTACTGTTGATGCCGTCAATACCAACTGCCTTAGATTTAATTGTCTTTATTATATTAAGAACTTCTATATCCGTGACTGACGAAAATTTTAATAAAGTAGGGAATGCTCTTTTTTTTATTATTTCTATAAAATAATAGTTGCTCATTATCTGGTGGTAATGCCGAAGCTTGCGTAGCCAATTGCCGATTTAGTAGATTCACATTCTTCAATTTGTCTGGTATAATGTATATTCTTTTGGTATACGTTGAGGTTTCTCAGTTCCTTCCACATGTGTTTTATATTCCCACCTGTATTTTCACATGCAAATTGTAAATAGGCCCTTTGTTCAGCACGAATTGCTTTAGATGTCAGATTACGCATGCTTCATAATATACTGGATTTTTTGATTATTTATATCTTGTGCTAGCATTGTCTCTGATTTTCATCATCTGTCGTATATTGTATGTCAGCCAGGGAGTCGGCTTTTTCTGCGCGCGAAAAGTCTTTATTGGTGCATGTCTATCAAAAAGAGTAAGTATTTTTTTATTCAAGAGTGTTACTTTATCGTTTATATTATTACAATCATATATTTCAAACCAGTTTAATCGGTAAAAGTCAGTTAGAAATAGATCATCATTAAAGTTTTTAAAATTACGCGTGCTAATTAACTTTGGCTGAATTTTTAATTCGCCAATTTGACATTCACAAAAAATTAAAGATTGATCGGATAGGTGCATGATATCTGAAACACCGGATTTACTTATATTACAATATTCATTGGTGACAATTAGGTCTAATAGAGACTCTGAAGCTTTAGTTACTCGAGTTGGTTCGCTTATTAGTTGTTTGAGGGATAAGGCGTTAAATATTGAGTTGAAGGATTTACTAATGCCATCTGGTCCATGTGTGTGTGATGTTTTTAGACTTACAATTTCATTAATCACTTCCTCCAGAGTAACAAATAAATGATTAGGAATATGAATTTGTTTTCAGTACTCATTCATTCACCGGATAACTATACGCGTTTCAGGCTTCATTATCAGTATAGTCCTGAACTAGTGCTTGAAGAATACTGAACATCTTTGACCATTTATTATGGATTGTGCAATTTACATACAGAGAGTTTTATGTTACACCGAACGTTTTCACTCAATACAATTAGACACCTTTAATTTTTAAGTTTTGTGTAAATTGGGTTGCCTATATGACCATTACACATTGTAGTCGTAATTAATGCCTCAACTTGTACATACAGGGAGTTTTTCTTTCAAGTATACATGTCCCAATTACAGCGTATATGCCGTAAATCTTTAGATAACCGTTGTTTTTTTTAAATGTGTTCAATTTGAAACTTAAAATGAGTGTGTTCCACTCCCAGACTAAGCATGAAGTAAAATTTCGAGTTTAGAAAAGCCTGAAAATTTGGGTTGGTCGCGCAGCGCGAAGCGCGGAGCGGCCAAACCAAATTTTCAGGCTTTTCTAAACTCGAAATTTTACTTCATGCGCCACCGCTACAAAACACTGACATATTACGAAGTTTGAAACACACCGCTAAACTTTACATTGCGTCAGTGTTTTGTACCGGTGGCGCATGAAGTAAAATTTCGAGTTTAGAAAAGCCTGAAAATTTGGTTTGGCCGCTCCGCGCTTCGCGCTACGCAACCAAACCAAATTTTCAGGCTTTTCTAAACTCGAAATTTTACTTCATGCTTAGCCTGGGAGTGGAAAACACTCGCTTAAAGCTGCAAATTGAATTATTTTAATAAACCGAGCATCGGAATATGTGCAGCAAAGAAAAATTCTGGTTTCGAAATTTTACTTCATGCGCCACCGGTACAAAACACTGACATATTACGAAGTTTGAAACATACCGCTAAACTTTACATTGCGTCAGTGTTTTGTACCGGTGGCGCATGAAGTAAAATTTCGAGTTTAGAAAAGCCTGAAAATTTGGTTTGGCCGCTCCGCGCTTCGCGCTACGCAACCAAACCAAATTTTCAGGCTTTTCTAAACTCGAAATTTTACTTCATGCTTAGCCTGGGAATGGAAAACACCCGTTTAAAGCTTCAAATTAATTTTATTTAATAAACCAAGCGTCAGCAAATGTACAACGTATGTTTATGTACACCTAAAAGAAAAAATCTAGTTATAAGTTATAAGCACTCTAGAGGTTTTATTTTGTTGAACATACGACAGTATAATTCAATTTATAAAGATTGCATGCTGTTTATGTAAAATATTAAATGTATTTCTAGGTTAGATTGTTTTATTTATTTAATTTTTGGAAAGTTTGTATATAAGTATAAATGAAATTGCCAATTCGAAAAGAATCGCATTTTTAATGTTTGAAGTTTGTATATATATATATATATATATATATATATATATATATATATATATATGTATATATATTTAGTAAACAATTGTAATAAATAAAGAAATAAACCGGAAGTCGCATAGGCTTGAAAATATATTTATAAAGAGCACACTCGATTACGCATGAAAATCTCGTTAGAATTATTAATTATAACTCCGTACATTTTTGATGTGTGGTTTTAGTGGGACCCTCTGTATAGCTAAACAATCATTGTTAATAAGATTGAAATCTGGCATCGACATTAAATATACAATTTTCAAGAGAAAACATTCAAATGCAGCTACATGAAATTATTGTTGATGCCTAAACTAATCATTATTGTTTATGATTTCCGAAATTTCTATTTTTTTTTGTTTCTCTAGAACACGCATAAATCAAATCGCACAACGCGTCCAGTTTCAAGCTTCTAACGAGTGTCTTCCACTCCCAGACTAAGCATGAAGTAAAATTTCGAGTTTAGAAAAGCCCCGCGTAGAAAATTTGTCGAGGGTCGCGCAGCGACCCGAGACAAATTTTCACGGGGCTTTTCTAAACTCGAAATTTTACTTCATGCGCCACGCGTATAAAACACTGATTTAAAGCGAAGTTAAAAATGCACTGAAAACAACCCAACTTCGATATATATTTTTTTAAATTGGATATTTTTTTTCTATCTATGCTGTAAATCCTCAGATGTTCGTTGTTTTTTTGTAAAAAAATGTCAATTTCTTGTAGTCCTTCGCTCTCCGAAAAGCATCATTGGTCCTTCGAGCTGTAGCCTTTGTAAAATGCTCCTTTGAGTAATAAACTTAGTAATCTAGAGTGATCCTTCACTTTGAAACTTCTAAGAACGAGTGTCGTCCACTCCCAGATTAAGCATGAAGTAAAATTTCGAGTTTAGAAAAGCCCCGCGTAGAAAATTTGTCGAGGGTCACGTAGCGACCCGAGACAAATTTTCACGGGGCTTTTCTAAACTCGAAATTTTATTTCATGCGCCACGCGTATAAAACACTGATTTAAAGTGAAGTTAAAATGCACTGAATACAACCCAACTTCGAAATTATTTTTAAATTAGATATTTTTTTTCTATCCATGCTGTAAAACCTTCTGATGTTCGTTGTTTTTTATGTAAAAAAACTTCAATTCCTTGTAGTCGCTCTCCGAAAAGCATCATTGGTCCCTTAAGCTAGCCTTTGTAAAATGCTCCTTTGAGTAATAAACTTAGTAGTCTAGAGCAGGGGTCTCCAAACTATCTTCTTCGCGGGCCACAAATACAATTCTACATAATAAAGTCGGCCAAGATCCGATTAATTTTATAAAATTATGAAAAATTTAAGGAGCAATTGTTACAATATTTCAAAATATGACATTTACAAAAAAATTACAAACAATCGCGGGCCGGATTCATGCAAGTCGCGGGCCGGATTTGGCCCGCGGGCCGTAGTTTGGAGACCACTGGTCTAGAGTGATCCATCAATTTTAAATTTCTAAGAACGAGTGTCGTCCACTCCGAGACTAAGCATCAAGTAAAATTTCGAGTTTAGAAAAACCCCGCATAAAACAATTTTTACGGGGCTTTTCTAAACTCGAAATTTTCTTTTATACGCGTGGCGCATGAAGTCAAAAATTTCGAAGTTTAAAATATACTGCTTATAATTTTTTTTTAAATTCTATCCCTTTGTTTTATGTGTAAGTATAATTAGATGAAAAAAATCCCTGTATAATTTTTACTTTTACTTTTTTGCAAGTTTTAACTTGAATATTTTTACATTTCTTTCTTAATACAATAGATGGCATTTAATAATATAAAAATGCCTACGTTCTTCCACTGTTTTCAAGGCTGTAGCCAGAGAGGGGAGGATATTGGGGTTCAAACCGTCCCCGATATTTTCAAAAAGTTAAATTTTTGTTTATAAAAGTGGCCCTGTAAGAGCAACAACAATACTCTCGCCATTTACCCCCGCGATTTTTTTTTCTGGCTACGGCCTTGACTGTTTTTATTTTTTTGTTTTGATCTTCAGTGTATGTGGAAAGGAGTCCACTGAAGATTGGTGTGTGTATATTATGATTTTAACTGCTGTAGATTGTGCAAAAGCTGTAGCTCTTGTGGAAGATTGACGATGCCAGTGGCATGCGGCCTGACTGCCTAATGTCAGCCATTCTACTGTGTAATGACTATTTGATAGTCTTCTTCATCGTAAAATACTAATCATTTTATTCGTAGTATTGCAACAGTGATTTTATTATAACAAATTAAAAACAATCGGTTGGCCAAATTTTATGCACGTGAGTATATTGAATTTTTTTTAGAATAAATAGATTTCTGAAAATTTCCTCAAACAAGCAACAAGTTCTTGAAACCACAAACACGTGTACAAGCCTTTTGAACAAACTTGTAACATAATGCAAGCAAAACGCAAACAAGCGTGCGCGCAGAAATAAAACGAACAATTCCCCGGCCGAAGAATGGGCGCGAGTTTTCAATTTAGCAGAGCACGTCCATTATACCCTGTCCATTTCCAATTTAACAGCCCGCGGCGTGTTTACAAATAACTGCTCGAAAGTACAATACTTCGACTCGCGACTAATAAAAGTTAACAGCGCGCGATTTTTAAGTCGCGATTTCAACGAGGGCGAGGTTATAAATCACCTGAAATCGATAACGGCGAACAATAAATTTCTGAAAAATGGATACCGCGAACTTTCCAGCGAAGTGAAACTGAAACAAGTGCGAATGTGTGGTTTCCGTTTGTTTTTTTCAATTCTTCGTTTCGAATCCGATCAGGCATGTCGTCCGTATCGTGGAATATGTTCGCGGTTCGTGATGAAAACGACGCTGCACGTTTCAACCTTTCAACGTTTCCGTCGTAAAAGGTGGAAGTTTCATGTTTAATTTAATCGCCCAGGTGTTGATCCTGGATTTAGAAAAGTTTATAATTTATTGATAGCGTAAAGTAAGAGAATAATATTCTTAATCTACGCGATACACAATTTATTATAATACCTCGTATCGCCTTCAAGAAAATTGTGCACGTGTTGACATGTTAAACACGAGTAGTACTAAGTAATAAATCAATCATACCAAGGCAATTTAACGAGAAGAATAAATCAATCAATCAATCAAAAATGCATAATAATTTTTAAATTAACAATATATCAGGACGTATTGTGTAAAAATGTTATCGAAAATACGTATTATGTAAAATAAAGTAAACTTTGAAGATGAGAAAATTGAATTTGTGTTCAGTATTCCGGCACCAGATACCCACAGACGCGTTTCGGACTTCCAAGGTCCTCTTCAGTGTGGACCGACCCAGTGCTGAGGAATACTGAACATTTCTGACTATTTCAAGCCAATATGTGAAAACTATTATTGATTTCGATAGCTAACGCCATCTAATGACGATGCCACTATGAGGCATTAGATGGCGTTAGCTATCGAAATCATTAATAGTTTTGAAGATGAGAGTAGCATGGAAATCAGGGATACAAATCACCTAATATTATGCGAATCAAATAGTAGAATACAAAATTCGGAAGAGAAAATAAACTAAAATTAGGTTAGATAACAAGAATATGAATTTGTGAACGGTGGAGGCTTCTACTTCGTTGTACATGTCAATAAAATAAAACACTTTAACTTTATAAATGAAATTGCCAATTCTTGATTGCAGAATACTTCAAACATTAAAAGTGCGATTCTTTTCGCAATCTACAACAAGTTAGTCTTACAAAGAAAAGAAAAGAATCGCACTTTTAATGTTTGAAGTATTCTGCAACCAAGAATTGGCAATTTCATTTATACTTATGTTTGAACGGTAACGTGACCGCCAGTCTAAGGTGTCAAATTGTTTAGAGGGAATGGCAAAGCTATACTGATGAGAGATAAATCTCGAAACGCGTCTATAGATGGCTTGAATAATTTGATAGAAATTGTTACATTTGCTGTAGGTTACTGTATGTAACAGCAAACACTTGTTGTATAATTCAATGTCCGTCGGGGTATTAGCCCGGAAGTAGTTGTTTCAATGAGTGTTTGATATAGTCTTTGTAAGACTAACTTGTTGTAGATTGCGAAAAAAATCGCACTTTTAATGTCACTTTAACTTTGTTTGTATAACACAATATATATCTTTGTAAAAGGGGTTTCCCGTGAGAGAATAAATAAATAAATAAAATAAATATATGAATTTGGTTTCAGCACTCATTCATCCACTGAATAGCTATACACATTTCAGACTCCCACGCCATCATCAGTATAGTCTCAAACCAGTGCTTGAAGAATACTGAACATCTTTGACCATATATTATGGCCTGTGGAATTTACATATGTTCGAAAGCGTAAACGCCATCTAATGCTAATTTGCGAACATACAGTGAGTTTTATGTAACACCGAACATGCTTATAACTAGAATTTTTCTTTTAGGTGTACATAAACATACGTTGTACATTTGCTGACGCTTGGTTTATTAAATAAAATTAATTTGAAGCTTTAAACGGGTGTTTTCCACTCCCAGGCTAAGCATGAAGTAAAATTTCAAGTTTAGAAAAGCCTGAAAATTTGGTTTGGTCGCGTAGCGCGAAGCGCGGAGCGGCCAAACCAAATTTTTAGGCTTTTCTAAACTCGAAATTTTATTTCATGCGCCACCGGTATAAAACACTGATTCAATGTTAAGTTTAGCGGTGTGTTTTAAACTTCGTAATATGTCAGTGTTTTGTACCGGTGGCGCATGAAGTAAAATTTCGAGTTTAGAAAAGCCTGAAAATTTGGTTTGGCCGCTCCGCGCTTCGCGCTACGCGACCAAACCAAATTTTCAGGCTTTTCTAAACTCGAAATTTTACTTCATGCTTAGTCTGGGAGTGGAAAACACTCTCTTAAAGCTTCAAATTAAATTCTTTCAATAAAACGAGCATCGAAAATGTGCAACGTATGCATATGTATACTTAAAAAAAATTCTCGTTATAAATATGTTCGGTGTTACATAAAACTCTCTGTATATGAGTCGCCTATTTCCCAAAAAAAATTTTCGAATAGATTTGGGGATTTTTGGAAATAGGCGACTCATATATTTGTAAATATTATGAAAAATATGTATATTTTTTTAAACCGTCTTATTATTTTACATGGAATAAATAAAGCACACAAAGTATTCCACGTAGGTATATTTGACACCGTTCAGGTGTTGAGGGTCGTAAAGAACCGCCAGCGTGCTCGCCGAAAAGGGAGCAAAAAGACAGGACGAGATGGATCATAAAGATCACAAGTGTAGTAACTCTCCATGTTACCGCATATGTGTCACATTTGTATTTTAAGTGATACGTCTGAGACCGTTTATCGCGAACATCATAAACATAAACGAATTAAAGTGTAACGCACGTGTACTAACCACCATTAATCTTAAATTAGTCTGGAAACCGGACAGAGATCACAATGATATCTGGCACAAAAGATCAGTTGGCTCTGAAATTGAAACAACTCAGTTTCGACTGTTTTGCTGTATCATTAAACACTGCAACAATATCTATACTATAATAAAGAGGAACTTATATGCCATGAATGTCTGTTTTTGATATATATGTCAAATTACTTTGTTACGTGTCAATAAACATGATTGATAGAAGTTAATTATAAAATAATGTTCAGCATATTAGTCCTGTGGTTTCTTTTACATTTTGTGTGTACGAAGCTTTAATGACAAGTTTGTCATGCAGTGTCAGACTGGGAAATTGTATAAGTAGTATACAATTTCCCAGTCTGACACTGCATGAAAAACTTGTCATTAAAGCTTCGTACACACAAAATGTAAAAAAAAACACAGGACTAATATGCTGAACATTATTTTATAATCAACTTCTATCAATCATGTTTATTGACACGTAACAAAGTAATTTGACATATATATCAAAAACTGACATTCACGGCATATAAGTTCCTCTTTATTATAGTAAGACAATTTGCCGTTTATAACACAAATTCTCGTTTTTTATATAAATTGATATTTTTAGTGCAACTTGGCACTTTTGACATACATGCTAAAAACAATTAATATGAATAAAATGGACGTTTCTTTTTTCTTTCAGGCTTGATTTTTTTCAACGTGGAAAGCAATTTCGGCCAATTATTACATTATGACTAACTTGATAAAGTTAGGTTAGGTTAGATGACAAGTTGTGAAATTAGTTACAATTAATTTTAAAGCAGCCAACTTGAACTATTTTTCTTTTCGTTTAACTTGGCTGCTTTAAAATTATTTGTAACTAACATTCATCATTCAAATAATAAATTATAAATGTGTTGGAATATTAATGTGTTTCAATTTGAAATTACCTAATATTTAATATTATTAATAATAATAATATATGCCTTTATTTATCACAGAGAAATAAAAATTAAAATAGTCTTCATTCATCAATCAAATAATAAATTATAAATGTGTTGGAATATTAATGCCCAGTTTATAATTTTATGGTACTCGTATATTTCTATGGTTTATTTTAATTCCTCAATATCCAAATAAAAGTTTAAGTTTTTTTAATTAAGGCTGAAGTAGAATTTAGAGTTTAGAAAAGCCTACAAATTTGGATTTTCCGGTTGAAAAAAAAAAAATGTTGATCGGGCCTCACATTTCCTCGGAAAGGTACTGCCTGTAATTAGTTCATGCAATATCTTGAACAAGTTTCTCATCTTTCACGTGGTGAAACATATTTAACTATGATTTAACAAAGAAAACACTTGGTTAAATTTCACTAATATATTTGTGACATTTAACCAAGTGTTTATTAAATCAGATTTCATGCAAGTTTTATTACGATTACGTGCTTCAACACGAAAGGTAACATTTTGTTTGCTGCATGTGCAGATAAAAATGTTGCGAAGTTGCAATAGAAATGCACAAACAAATAAAATTGTGTGCCAACGAGTCAATGATTGTGCTACTTGGATAAAGATATTATATTTAATTAGGCAGAAGCTTAGAGCTTTGCTTTCGCAACTTTTGAGATTAAAAATATTTTTAATTACACGTTGGTATACTGAAAAATACTTGTAATTGCTCTTGCATACTAATATTTATTGGAATTTCGAATAAATAATCAGTTTTCTATTATACCGTGCGATAATTCAAAACATGATTTAGTGTAGGCTGTCTGAGGCTGACTGTTAACACATAGTTTACCATAACCTAAAATTTATTCCATCATTCAACTAGTATTCTGAGCGACCCCACAATATACAGGGTTATTCAAAATGAAGGGACAGATTTCAAACATTTCTTTCTTCCAAACTACAAAAGATAGAAACACAATTCCAACGTTTCTGGAAAGAGAAAAGTTCAATTTTTATGCATTCAATATGAGCACCATGTATTATACGACAAATATTAAAACGGTGGCTTATTTCTTGCCACACACGAATTAGCTGGTCTCTAGTTATCCAATTCACAGCTTTAACAATTTTCTATTATACCGTGCGATAATTCAAAACATGATTTAGTGTAGGCTGTCTGAGGCTGACTGTTAACACATAGTTTACCATAACCTAAAATTTATTCCATCATTCAACTAGCATTCTGAGCGACCGCACAATATACAGGGTTATTCAAAATGAAGGGATAGATTTTAAACATTTCTTTCTTCCAAACTACAAAAGATAGAAACACAATTCTAACGTTTCTGGAAAGAGAAAAGTTCAATTTTTATGCATTCAATATGAGCACCATGAATTATACGACAAATATTAAAACAGTGGCTTATTTCTTGCCACACAAATTAACTGGTCTCTAGTTATCGAAATCACAGCTTTAACAATTTTCTATTATACCTTGCGATAATTCAAAACATGATTTAGAGTAGGCTGTCTGAGGCTGACTGTTAACACATAGTTTACCATAACCTAAAATTTATTCCATCATTCAACTAGCATTCTAAGCGACCGCAAAACAAATGCCGCCTACTCAAAAAAAATTCAACTTTGATCGTCTGTAGAATTGTTAGCAATACTATTTTATAATGTCACTTTGAGCGTGTGTAGGTTTGTTAACAACATTGCACGGTATAAATGGGCTCTCGTCTTTCGCGTATTTAATGGCCTGGGCATCTAAGAACTGTTGACTAGGCACAGTATTAATTAAATAAATGTTTGTTTAACCATTTGAATAAAAAAATAAATAAATATAGCGGTAGTTATCAAAGGAAAAGGTTATAGGAATGATTGTGGTTATTTTGATAATTAGATTATTGCAGTATAGACTGAATTTAAAATTTGGACTAACGCCCTTCCCGAGGGATAGGAAAAGGAAAATACACTTACAGTTAGCAGGATGAGGTACATTAGAAGGGAATCCAAGAAATAGGAATATGAAAATGGATCATAAATGGGCTCGTTCATCAGAGACAACAGTTAGGAGTTTACTACCAACTGTTGGGGAATTCTCTGATGACCGGACTGTTAATCGTGAACATGTTAGGGCTGCGATCGCCATTTTTGCAATCGTGCTCTTTAGACCGATTGATGTTGGCGATTGGTATTGGCGGGTTAAACTTTTAAGCTAATCGAGGTTATGGATGTGTGAAATTATGTATTAAAAAATATCTATTATGAAATTACTAAACGTTAGGAGATTTCGTGAATTACTGTAAAGTCAGAACATAATAGTGTTTGTGTGAACACAGTATTGTTTCTGTAAATGAGTATTTAACTAATTATATTCAGCAGTGGAACTAAATTTTCTCTGCCATCAAATAAAATAAAGTGTAATTCGGCATTATCCATCGATAAATGCATTTAATATACAGCTAAAACGAAAACAAACACACAAAATCAAAATGGTCGGACTATCGGTCACCAAATACCAACATACATCACAAACAAAATCCAAACATGTTGAATGTTGAATATTTTAATGAACGAGCCCATTAGTTTACAAATGTTAGCGTTAAAATTACTACGTTTCTTTTTCTTTTCTTTTCAATCCTTTATCAAACATTGATCAATTTGCAAGTTACGTGAAGATCAAATTAATTTGATGAATAAAGCACTAATAATCCTTTTTCACGCAAGTGTGAAGAACGGTTATTAGTGCTTTACTCGTCAAAACATTGATAATTTGATTTCAAAAAAAATAAATTTTCATTTTATTTAAAGTAATGACCAGCTTAATATGCATAAAATTAATTTCATGTAAAACCCGGATACGTGTAATAAATTATATTATTTCCATGTGTGTCTTGGCGTTGGATTTTTATTGTGGGTGTAAACGGAGTGCATTTAATTAATTCGCCGTGTGCGAACGTGTAATGGTGCAAAAGTTGAAGTATATAGAATATGAGCGATCGTCACAGATGTAAAGTTTTAATACGACTTTATTATCTGGACTCGTACATGTTGAGAAGTTTACTGCCACGGATACACACATAAAAAAATATTATTATGTATTTAGTTTTGCACAGTGCTGGTTGCTAGCTTGGAAGTGGGAATCTTGTATTTTTTGTTAGTTTTGAATTTCACTATTTTATTTTCATCTTGCTCATTTTGTTCGTTGTATTGAAGAATAATAAAAATTGAGATTGATTAAAGATAATACAAAAATCAGGATATTGCCTTGAAAAAATCTCAAACTAAATTGTTCACTGTGGAGGCTTCTACTTCGTTGTGTCAAACTAAATTTGTTCTACTTATATTTTTATTATCACATTTACAAAATATTTACATAATACATATTTTTTGCATTTCTTGCATTGGCGGACAACGAAAAAATACACAATTTTATGATAATGCGAAAATTTACGAACGAGTGTCCTCCACTCCCAGACTAAGCATGAAGTAAAATTTTGAGTTTAGAAAAGCCCCGCGTGGAAAATTTGTCGAGGGTCGCGCAGCGACCCGAGACAAATTTTCACGGGGCTTTTCTAAACTCAAAATTTTATTTCATGCGCCACGCGTATTTAAAGTGAAGGTTAAAATGCACTGAAAACCAACCCAACTTAGATATTTTTTCAAAATTACATGTTTTCTTTTCTATCCATGCTGTAAACCTTCAGACATTCGTTGTTATCTTGTAAAAAAACTTTAAATCCCTGTAGTCCCTAGGTCTCCGAAGACCATGATTGGTCCTTAGAGCTGTAGCCTTTGTAAAATGGTAATAAACTGAGTAATCCTTCAATTTGTAACTTCTAAGAGCGAGTGTTGTCCACTCCCGGACTAAGCATGAAGTAAAATTTCGAGTTTAGAAAAGCCCCGCGTAGAAAATTTGTCGAGGGTCGCGCAGCGACCCGAGACAAATTTTCACGGGGCTTTTCTAAACTCGAAATTTTACTTCATGCGCCACGCGTGTTTAAAGTGAAGGTTAAAATGCACTGAAAACCAACCCGACTTAGATATTTTTTCAAAATTGGATGTTTTCTTTGCTACCCATGCTGTAAACCTTCAGACATTCGTTGTTTTCTTGTAAAAAAACTTTAAATCCCTGTAGTCCCTAGGTCTCCAATGATTGGTCCTTCGAGCTGTAGCCTTTGTAAAATGGTAATAAACTGAGTAATCCTTCAATTTGTAACTACTAAGAGCGAGTGTTGTCCACTCCCAGAGTGAGCATGAAGTAAAATTTCGAGTTTAGAAAAGCCCCGCGTAGAAAATTTGTCGAGGGTCGCGCAGCGACCCGAGACAAATTTTCGCGGGGCTTTTCTAAACTCGAAATTTTACTTCATGCGCCACGCGTATTTAAAGTGAAGGTTAAAATGCACTGAAAACCAACCCAACTTAGATATTTTTTCAAAATTGGATGTTTTCTTTTCTATCCATGCTGTAAACCTTCAGACATTCGTTGTTATCTTGTAAAAAAACTTTAAATCCCTGTAGTCCCTAGGTCTCCGATGATTGGTCCTTCGAGCTGTAGCCTTTGTAAAACGGTGATAAACTGAGTAATCCTTCAATTTGTAACTTCTAAGAGCGAGTGTTGTCCACTCCCAGACTAAGCATGAAGTAAAATTTCGAGTTTAGAAAAGCCCCGAGTAGAAAATTTGTCGAGGGTCGCGCAGCGACCCGAGACAAATTTTCGCGGGGCTTTTCTAAACTCGAAATTTTACTTCATGCGCCACGCGTATTAAAAACTGATTTCAAGTGAAGTTAAAAATATAGAAACATATTAACTTAATAAAAAAATGTCTTAAATAACAGTTTATAGACACTCGTTATACAAAATTACAAACATTTTTGTGTGAAATGCAAACAATACGTCTTAATTAACAAGACAACTTAAAGCAATAAATACTAATTACAACATATTGTTGATGTTATAGAATAAATATAAATGAGAATTTAAAATGTAATGTAATCCACAATCAAGTTTTCTAATTTATTGGGTCATATTTTAATTTAGCCTACACAAACCGCACTACTTGGAATGTTTAGTCAACTCGGACATGTTTCTTTAGCAAGCGATCCGGGCAAAAGTATATTTGCGATCGTTTTACTCTCCACACTGCGACCAAAACTAATTTAAAGCGCACAAACAAAGTAAACAATTTCCGAAGTAAATCACAAGAAACGCTTTCGAAACGTGATCGTACCCAGCGTGCAAATTTCACGCTGTGCGACAAAATGCCAGTTGAAACGATTCGACCGGACTGCACAAGTATTATTAACAATGTTGTAAAAGCCTGGCATATCGGGTTAGAGACAGGATATGCCCAGTATGTGATACTGTACACTGATCAGCTAATTATTGAGTTGGTGAATTCATTTTGAAATTGAAAATTAAAATTCTCTTTGTGGTTGCCAAACGCGATACTTCTAGAGGTAATACAGGAAGGAGGAACGACGGTTTTCTAGGAATCTATAAGCTCAATTAAACTGTAAGTTGCTACACGTAGGCTATAAATTGTTTTATGTTTAATTCCGTAAGTTATACGCATGTGCGTGATTTATTACATTTAAACAACCAATTGATTTAAACCAAGCAAATCTGTATAATTATTTACCCATAGTTTTTGCATCAATTCGCATTCTTGTTTTTCTAGACTTGGAAATTGGAGTAAGCAGCTAACTCCAATTTCCAAGTCTAGAAAAACATGAATGCGAACTGATGCGAAAATTATGCGTAAATTTATTTATTTATTTATTTAACGGATTCACCTTTTTTATAATTCACTGACTATAGAGGCTTCTACTACGTTATACATTGTTGAAGATAAATAAAACACTGTTTATCACTTTGTTTGTATAACAATTGGTTTATTTGGTGACTATAGTTTCGATACTACACGTATCATTATCAAACCGTTAGTTTTATAATTGCTTACAATATATATATATATATATATATACAAATTTTCCTAAAATAGAATAAATAAAATGATCTAATCTAGAAATTACAAATTGAACGTTAAATTGGTAGAATTGAACAATCATTTTAAAAACTCTGAAAATAGGCACCTATTAATGAAATCTTGAATTAATTAGCTGTTTACATGAACGTAGGGACATATGAAACAAGTCAAAATCGGGATCACAATATAAAGTATTTAAGTTTCTAACAACTATTTCAAGTGGTGAAAAATATCCATAATTAGTCCGATGAAAATTGACTCGAAATAACGGAGCGTTCTGAAGGTTTATACCATGCGGATACACGTTGAAATTCAATAAAGTTACGAGGCCAGGAGCATCAACATTGCCATTCAAAAGTTTGTGGATAAAGCAGATTCCTGATATTGTATGACGCCCCTGAATTGACCTTAGATTGATATTCTCATTAAATCTATAAGATAGATATCTAACAAATCGTTTCTGGATCCTTTCCAATTTTAGAATGTGCACATTATAATATGGAAACCACACCAAAGATCCATACTCAAGAGTAGATCGTACAAATGAGTTGTAAAGAACCAGCAAAGTTCTCATATTAAAATGTTTACCATTTCGCATGATAAAACGTAAAGAACGCATTGTTTTTCCACATACGGCCTTCATATGCACTGAAAAATTTAATGCACTGTCGAAATGGACACCTAGGTCTTTAATGGTATCCACCCTTTCAAGAATCACATTATCGATCATATAACCATAGTCTATATGTCTTTTGTGTTTGTTAAAACTTATTAATTTACATTTGCCTATATTTAGACTTAATAAATAATTATACACTGAAAAAATATAGGGTGTCCCATTTTAAAGTACCACCTGGAATATCTTCAGAACCATGCACCGAATGAAACAATGTTTCAAATAAACGTTGAATGATTTCGAGAGGGACATCCAATCCTGTAAGAAAATTCAACCCCCCGACCTCCAGGGGCGGCTGAGGAGAGGTTAATTTTGAAATCTTAAATGCGAACCCTTATTTTTTATTACAGATTTGGATAGAGTGTGGAAAAGTAAGTAGGTTTTATTTATTTACTTATTTATTCATCTACAACCCAACAGACAAATTTGTCCAATTACTGGGCTAACAATTTAACAATAAAAATAGGTACAAATTAAGTATGAGTGCTTACTTACTCATTTAACAATAAAATACCGATAACTAATTAGTTAAATTTAGTGTTTTATCTAAACACATTTTTTGTTACTTTGATAGATAGCATTGCAACCAACAAAATTAAACAATTGAGCATTGACATACTAAATTTATTTTACTCTAACCAATTAGTTGAAGATTTCACTTGAAGTTAGTGATTTATTATACGCGTGGCGCATGAAGTAAAATTTCGAGTTTAGAAAAGCCTGAAAATTTGGATTTGCCGGGGCGCGACTCGCTTCGCTCGCGCGCCCCGGCAAATCCAAATTTTCAGGCTTTTCTAAACTCGAAATTTTACTTCATGCTTAACCTGGGAGTGGATACCCTCGTTATACGATCAGTCAGGACCTTAGTTTGCAATTTCCCGTATTGTCAAATTTATGACGTTAAATAAATAAAGTTAATGTTATTTCTTACTTCAAATTTAGTACGAAAATATATTCCTGTGCATTATTTGTGTGTTATTAAACTTTGACGAACAAATTGGAAACCTGGGAGTGGAAACCCTCGAAACTTCAACCCCGTACCCTTAAGGGCGGCTGGAGTGAGGGTAGCTTTAAAATCTTAGTTGCGAACCCTAATTTTTTATTACAGATTTGGATAGTGCGTGAAGAAGTAAGTAAATTTTATCTAAAAACATGTTTTGTTACTTTGATAGATAGCGCTGCAATCAACAAAATTGAACAATTGATAATTAACATACAAAATTTATTTTAATCTAACCAATTAGTTGAAGATTTCACTTGAAGTTAGTGATTTATACGCGTGGCGCATGAAGTAAAATTTCGAGTTTAGAAAAGCCTGAAAATTTGGATTTGCAGGGGCGCGACTCGCTTCGCTCGCGCGCCCCAGCAAATCCAAATTTTCAGGCTTTTCTAAACTCGAAATTTTACTACATGCTTAATCTGGGAGTGGAAACCCTCGAAAATTTAACCTACCACCCCCAGGGAAGGCTGGGGAAAGGGTAGCTTTGAAATCTTTATTGTGAACCCCTATTTTTTATTACAGATTTTAATAGAGCGTAGAAAAGTAAGTACGTTTTATCTAAAAACATTTTTTGTTACTTTGAGAGATAGCGCTGCAATCAACAAAATTGAACAATTGATAATTAACATACTAAATTTATTTTACTCTAACCAATTAATTGAAGATTTCACTTGAAGTTAGTGATTTATACGCGTGGCGCATGAAGTAAAATTTCGAGTTTAGAAAAGCCTGAAAATTTGGATTTGCTGGGGCGCGACTCGCTTCGCTCGCGCGCCCCAGCAATCCAAATTTTCAGGCTTTTCTAAACTCGAAATGTTACTCCATGCTTAACCTGGGAGTGGAAACCCTCGTTAGACGATCAGTCAGGACCTTAGTTTGCAATTTCCCTTATTGTCAAATTTATGACGTTAAATAAATAAAGTTAATGTTATTTCTTACTTCAAATTCAGTACAAAAATATATTCCTGTGCATTATTTGTGTGTTATTAAACTTTGACGAACAAATTGGAAAAGCTTAAATTTTGTAAAATAAACCCTAATAAATAATTGCAAAAGTTGCTCAGAAATTATTCAAAATGAATAGAAGTTAATTCAATAAAAAAATACTTATAAATATTTCAAATCGGGAAAACTATTTGATTCCCTCCTCAAAACTAAACCCCTAGCTCATATCTCCCAACACATTCCTCCCTACCAATGCGGATTACTCCAAAATAGATTAACCACTCTCCCACTCACTATCCTAACCTCCAACTGCCAAACAGCACACCTCGAAAACAAAAAATTAGCTATGTTATTCCTAGATATATCAAAGGTTTTGATTCAGTCTGGCATCGAGATTTGCTGTTTAAGTGCAACTTCCTCAATATCCTATTATACTTAATTTATCTCATTGATAAGTTCCTAAACAATTGACTCCTTAGTGTCCGCGTTTAAAATACTGTCTCCCGGCCCTTTATCCCTCAACAAGATGTTCCTCAAGGCTCTCCATTATCTCCCCCCCCCCCTGTACAAAATCTATGTTCATGACATATACAATCCTAACTCACAGTACCTTAATCCCTCAGCATATTTTCTCCTCTTTGCCGACGACACTGCCCTTATAACACACGAACCCACCTCTTCCTAAAGTTTTTTCTACTCTCCAAGGGCTAATAGATTCGTTATGTCTTTGGTTTGCCAAATAGAGAAAATCCATTAATCCCAATGAATCCACTCTATTCATATCCTTTCACAGATCGCTAAACTCGCCATTTAACATAAACATATCAAACACCGTAATCAACCCATCCCCTGCTTGTAAATATCTTGACATCACTATCACCCTAACTATCCTTTAAACTCCATTCTCAAACCATAAAAACAAAAATACAAAATAGGGTGCGGTATTTCAGATCGTTAACCTTACAAAATAAAGGAATAACGACAAAAACAGCTGTCCACATATACAAAATGATCTGCCCCCTCCTATTAGAATATGCTCCAATCCTCTTCCTCAACCCTCGTCCCCCAACATTAAATAATATTGAAGTTGCAGAACGATTAGTCCTCAGAATCCTCACAAAAATCCGACATCCCAATAACCCACTCCACAACCCCTCTAATACCTTATTGTATAAAAAAACAGAAGTAATCCTTATTCAACAACGACTTACCCAACTGTGCCAAAAATTCGCATCTAACCCACACATCCATGACATCCTTTATCACCTCTGTCTAGTACGAAACCCCAATATTTCTTCTAATTTCAACAACCCAGAAACCACCATTCATCAATTCATCTCATTGGTTTCGAGAAATGTACATAATAAAAACAATTTTGTTGATTACAGCGCCATCTATCAAAATAACGAAACATGTTTTTTGATTAAATTTACTTTTTTTTTCAAGCTCTATCCAAATCTCTAATAAAAAAATAAGGGTTCCCTTTTAAGATTTTAAAGCTACCCCCAGCCCAGTCTCCCCTGGGAGTAGGTGGTTGAATTTTCTTACAGGATTGGATGTCCCCCTGCAAATCATTAAACTTTTATTTGAAACATTTTTTTATTCATTGCATAGTTCTGAAGATATTCCAGGCGGTACTTTAAAATGGGATACCCTGTATTTAGGTCTGCCAAGTAACGTGTTTGATTAAAACATGTAATGTAGTTCCGTCAAACATTCTAACTTGTTAGGATGTTGATATAAACACGTAACATATTTAAATCAAACATATAGGCCCATTTGTACCCCGACTGATTACCTTTAATCAATCATTGATTAAACCTCTGATTAAGTCATAACTCTATAATATAAGAATGTTTTAAATTTGTATGATATCCTAAACATGTCTCTTTTATCATTATGCGATTTTGTAAATAAATTATACATAAAATTGCTGTGTTTTTAAGGAGTACTAATCACTCATTAACTTAATCGACTTGGGTGCAATGTTGGTTGAAGTTATCATTAATTTTTTCAGTGTACTCAATTTAATGCATAAAACTATCCATTTTTGTGTTCTACAATTAATCCAGTTACTGTAATAATTTAAAATTAATTAATGATTACCACGAAAAAAAAATCAGTTTTTACCTAATTAAAGTAAAGTCGTAATTAGGACCATAAATTTGGAGAGTCGCAGGCAAGTTCAATAATGACATGCGAAACCGGATTCTTGAAAAGCGTGCCCTCTCTTCGTTTCTACCTGATTCGAATTTTAAATAGGTGAAAATGCAAAAAAGCGGATAACCATCGATGAGAAACAAGAACAGTCGTGACACACAGAGATTACACTCGTAGTCGTCATAATTGAATATGTAATTACACGATATATAGAACATACTACTTATTCAGACAATTACAATTTGTTGATATATTTTACATTTTTATTTAATTTAACACTTATTCAAACAATTGCAATTTGTTGATATATTTTACATTTTTATTTAATTTGCATGTAATAATATGTATGTTTCAGCCCTGAATGAAACTACTATTTGATATTTAAAAAGTAAAAATCAATAGGTTCTTTAACTATCTGGACGGAACGAGCTAATGAATTGGTGGAGTGTTTCGGATGGGAATTTGTGTTTGGAAGTGATGTACAGTATACGATTTGACCGTTCTAGCGAAACAAAATTCAAATCATTGAAATTAGAAAACAAATGCATCGCTACAAATTATTCATATTCAGACAATTACAATTAATATAAAACTAATTGTAATTGTCTGAATATTTTTTGTTTGGCTTTTGCCTGGCCTTAGTTGCTTTGACTATTGGCCAACATCAATTATTTATTTTTAACTTATATATTATTTAATTTATAACTTATTTTGTAAGTTGTATTAACATATATTGGACGGCACAATACATTCACACCACACCCAGGGTCACGACGAGTTATTATTTTTAAATAACAACTACTCCTTGTGCACGGGAATCGAACCCGGTCTGTGGCTCGCCGAGCGATTTACCGTCCGGCGAATGGTATTTATACCAATCTGTTATATAGATGAGTAAGACAAGGCGATGCGTTATCAGCTAAACTGTTTATTATCGTAAATGCATAATGAGAAAAATAAATATTAAAGGTAACATAAGAAATAGTGCTCAACAAATCATAGGATATGGTGATGACATTGTCCTGATAGCCAAGCAAAGGAGTTTAATGATACAACTATACAATAAATTGAAAGAGGGAAGTCATAAAATGGGCCTGGAAATAAATACTTAACAATCAAACCTGATGCAGATTCGACGGCAAGGAAAAGAAAGAAACGTACAAAGTGGAAATTCGAGTTTTGAAGTAGTGGATAAAATAAAATATTTGGGAGTGTATATAAACCATGTTGGAGACAGTGAAGATGAAATAAGAGAAAAAATACAGGCATGTAGTAAAGCATACTACATCAATAAAAAAGTGCTAGGAAACAACAATTTATCGAGGGCAGTTAGAACACGAATGTATACAACTCTAATAATGTCCCTTAAAAATAATAATGACCATTAAGAAGAACAAAAAGACCTTACTACGTAAGTGGGGAAAATTATGGTAAAGAAATGACCGTTGGGGGTATTAGGTCGGAAAGTAGTTGTTTCAATGAGTGTTTGATGTAGTCTCTGGGCTTTTCTAAACTCGAAATTTTACTTCATGCGCCACGCGTATAAAAAACTGATTTCAAGTGAAGTTCAAATATACATAAATATCACAATATTTTAGTGTTTTATACGCGTGGCGCATGAAGTATAATTTCGAGTTGAGAAAAGCCCAAAAAATTTGTTTCGGGTCGCTGCGCGACCCTCGACAAATTTTCACGGGGCTTTTCTAAACTCGAAATTATAGTTCATGCTTAGTCTGGGAGTGGAAACACTCGTTTTAAGTGTCAAATAAAACACAATCAATACCTGGACATTTACAGCGTATTTAATACAAGTTTTTCTTTAAAATATACGTTTTCTAAATTTAGCTTATTTTCTTTAAATCTTTAGATATTCGTTGTTTTTTTTTTTTAAAGTTCAGTTTGAAGCTTTAAATGAGTGTTTTCCACACCCAGACTAAGCATGAAGTAAAATTTCGAGTTTAGAAAAGCCCCGTAAAAATTTGTCGAGGGTCGCGCAGCCATCCGAGACAAATTTTCTGGGCTTTTCTAAACTCGAAATTTTACTTCATGCGCCACGCGTATAAAAAACTGATTTCAAGTGAAGTTGAAATGTACATAAATTTCACAATATTTTAGTGTTTATACGCGTGGCGCATGAAGTAAAATTTCGAGTTTAGAAAAGCCCCGTGAAAATTTGTCTCGGGTCGCTGCGCGACCCTCGACAAATTTTCTACGCGGGGCTTTTCTAAACTCGAAATTTTACTTCATGCTTAGTCTGGGAGTGGAAACACTCGTTTTAAGTGTCAAATTAACCACAATCAATACCTGGACATTTACAGCGTATTTAATACAAGTTTTTCTTTAAAATATATGTTTTCTAAATTTAGCTTATTTTCTTTAAATCTGTAGATATTCGTTGTTTTTTTTAAAAAGTTCAGTTTGAAGCAATAAATGAGTGTTTTCCACACCCAGACTAAGCATGAAGTAAAATTTCGAGTTTAGAAAAGCCCCGTGAAAATTTGTCGAGGGTCGCGCAGCGATCCGAGACAAATTTTCTGGGCTTTTCTAAACTCAAAATTTTACTTCATGCGCCACGCGTATAAAAAACTGATTTCAAGTGAAGTTCAAATATGCATAAATTTCACAATATTTCAGTGTTTTATACGCGTGGCGCATGAAGTAAAATTTCGAGTTTAGAAAAGCCCAGAAAATTTGTCTCAGGTCGCTGCGCGACCCTCGACAAATTTTCACGGAGCTTTTCTAAACTCGAAATTTTACTTCATGCTTAGTCTGGGAGTGGAAACACTCGTTTTAAGTGTCAAATTAACCACAATCAATACCTGGACATTTACAGCGTATTTAATACAAGTTTTTCTTTAAAATATACGTTTTCTAAATTCAGCTTATTTTCTTGAAATCTTTAGATATTCGTTGTTTTTTTGAAAAGAGTTCAGCTTGAAGCAATAAATGAGTGTTTTCCACTCCCAGACTAAGCATGAAGTAAAATTTCGAGTTTAGAAAAGCCCCGTGAAAATTTGTCGAGGGTCGCGCAGCGACCCGAGACAAATTTTCTGGGCTTTTCTAAACTCGAAATTTTACTTCATGCGCCACGCGTATAAAAAAACTGATTTCAAGTGAGGTTCAAAGACTAACTTGTTGTAGATTGCGAAAAGAATCGCACTTTTAATGTTTGAAGTATTCTGCAACCAAGAATTGGCAATTTTATTTATACTTAAAAAGGTGAATACAAAAAAGTTAAAAGAGTTATTTAATTAAATAGTTAAAATGTTTCACAAAGTAACCGCCTCCAGCACCAAATAAAAACATAATAGGTTATTTAATTTACTAAAACATAAATATAAACATCTGATAAAAAACATTCATATGTTTTGTGTAATACATCGTTATAAATTACTACCTGTTTTTAACGATTCTTAAGATGTCTTATTTACAATAAATCTTGTTAAATTGTGGAAGATTTTGCGATTACTAAGATATTTAATAAGGTTGTTGTTAGTTGTAAAAATTTTGTAAAAACGCTCTATTTATTGCTATTTCTTAAAATACTGCTAATATACAAACATTTGTCAAAAGAATAGTTGCAGGTATCATAAAAATCTATAAAATGCATATATTTTACTTTTTTATATATTATTTAACTATACACCTTGTAGTTTGTAGTTGATTATTTAGTTCAAGTTTTTTTTTATACAAGGAGTTTTTCTTTTAAGTATGCATATAATAATTACAGCGTATATTTTGTAAATTTTAAGATATTCGTTGATTTTTTTTTGTTCCTAATGTAGTTCAAATTTATCATTACTAATTAGCTTTCGTTTTATTTTATTATGATTTCTATTAATTTTTGATTATTTTTTGTTGTCATGTTATTGGTGTATACTGTTGGGCAATAAAGTTGGTATTATTATATTATTATTATTTAAGTTCAGTTTAAATCTTTAAACGGGTGTTTTTTACTCCCAGGTTAAGCATAAACTAAAATTTCGAGTTTAGAAAAGCCTGAAAATTTGGTTTGGTCGCGTGCGCAAAGCGCGAAGCGACCAAATCAAATTTTCAGGCTTTTCCAAACTCGAAATTTTACTTCATGCGCCACGCGTATTAAATACTGATTAATCGTGAAATTCTAAACATTTGTTTTTAGCAGTATACTTTCAATCCTGTTTTAGCAGTATATTTTCAATACTGATTTAACAGTGTATACCTAATTTCATAATGTTTCAGTGAAAATTTGGTTTGGTCGCGTAGCGTAGCGTTTGGTTTCAGGGTTTTCGGAACACGAAATTTTACTTTATGCTTAATTCGAGGGTGGAAACATTCGATTAAAGCTTCAAATTGAAATATTTAAGAAAAACAACATGTTGGAAATTTGCAGCATATGCATACTTAAAATATAAATTCCTAAAAGTAAAGTAAAGTAAAAGTGTGGTATAAAGACAAATTTTAGCCCATAGTTTGCAGAATATTTACAATATATAAAAACAAAATTAAATTTATATCGACTTTGTGCAAAAATGTAGTCTCGTTGAGGTTTCTCCAAGTTGTTTAAATGAATATTTGGGGAAGTCTCAGCGAGACTAAATTTTTGCAGAAAGTCGATATTAATTTAATTTCGTTTTTATACAGTGATATATATTGCATATAAGAAAAATTCCATAACATAAGTTGAGTGACAAACATTATGCTAAATTTATGCAAATAAACTAAAAAAAAATATGTTTTAGTTTAGTTTAGTTTATTTGCGGATAATCACCTCTTACAATAATATACACAAAATAATGAGTATAAGTAAACAATATACAAAAATATATATATAAAATAATATATAATACACCTTAAATCTCTAACAGAATTTAATTATTGACTCATATGCATATTTTTTTGAAAAATTATCTATTTTTTTATCAAAATTAATCCAATATGGACCATAACAACTTGTCTATAAATGTTGTTCCGCCAAAATAAGTATTTATTCAAAATTTCAAAATTGTTACGTTTGGTGGAGGTAATAACGCAATTATTTCACATTTAGAAAAATAATAATATTTACAACTTGCGTATTTAACATTTTTAAATATCATTAATACTTAGTTTTGAGGTACAGCAATAAATTCACAAAATAATTTCTTATGATATTACTTATAAAATTGGTTGAACGATATAATTGTTTTATATAATTTATCTATAGAATTCAGTTTGAAATTTCATGTATTTTCATATATGACAAATATTCATTGTAGAATTCAAAATGCATTGGTGTATTAGCTAAGAATGTAGTTGTTTCAATGAATATATCTCAATGATAACAAATATTCGTAGGAAGCTAGATAAATCACATGTGCTATTTTATATTTGTTTAAAATAAATCCTGTTTAAGAAAACCACTTAATAATTCAAGAAATAATAATTCGTTTTGAGAAAAACGATAAGGCGACTCCTTAATGATTTTCATGACTAATTAATGGAGAGATTATCAACGTTCACTATGCAAGAGAGACAATTTTACGTCAATAAACATACTATACTGGCTTGCTTTGCAAAAGGACACAGTTGTCTGCATTGTATCGACAAATGTGTGCCTATTTAAAACAATTAGTTATTGGCGATAATTTCCTTGAAACTATAACCATAATTATAAGCTCCGCATAATTATTGCTTTATCAGACATTCGAGGTCAAAAAGTTGAATGCAAATTTACGCTATCTGTGATTACTAGCTTGAAGAAGAAAAATTATGTTGTTTAGATTGTGCTTCTTTTAGAGATGGGTAAAAATTAGGAATTACGTCCAAAAATTAAATGATGTGATTTTTAATGTATATTGTTGCGTCTCGATCTAATCTTGAATTTTACGGGCCGACACACAATCACGAAAGGTTTTATATTTACTTAACTTCTGACACCAGGGTGATTTTTAACGGATCCCAGCTGCGAATGATTAATTGTTTATGATTTTAAACGTTTACGAATCGGATTTTGATTAAAAGGTGAGCTTTTTAAGGAAACACTGATTAAACACACTCAATATATTTCCTATAAGATCGTAACTAACTAATTGTGTTAATTTCAATTGTAAAAAAGGTGAATTCCGTAAATAAAGTATAATAATAATAATAATAACTCTAATTTCTTGAATTAATTTCTCATCTGGCACTTGGTGAAACATATTACACTATGTAAAGTTAATTAAAGGAAAGGCACTTGGTATTGTTTCACAATTAAATCTTTATTCCGACTAGTTTCGGTTTGTTAGACCATTTTCAAAGGAATGTACAGAAAAAATTATTTCCTAAGTATATATACAATATTTTTGTTTCAGGTAATAAGAGAAGTCAGATTTGAGGAATTCCAAATCTCCTCGTTATCGTTTACGATATTTTTCTCCATTTTTATGGCCCTGTTAATCTCCAGGCCCTCTTTGAGGTTTAGTGCGTATCCCTTATTACCTGAATGCAAAATCTTAAAATTATGCGGATTAAAGAAATGATTGAATGCGATGCAATGTTTGGAAAAGCCAGTTGTTGGTTTATTATCTAAAACAGATTTTTTATGTTTTTTATGCCGGTAACTCTAAACTTACTTAACTTAAATTGACCTAAAATAAACGCACAGCGGTACGCGGCTAACGTAGCTGACAAAACTAGACTAACTGGGGATGCGCTGCATTCGTATTTATATTATATTCATACTGCTGAATAAGCAGGTGATAAGCAAACAAAAGAATCATTATTTAGGGTGGATCCAACAATATATAAGCGCAGTATGAAATTCCGTGTTTTATAATTGCAATTGGATTTAAGGAAAAACAAATTCCAAACGCTAAAAACTAAAACACTAACTGTAAAAGTTAATGAACTTTTAAAAAACAATTGAAAGGTTAACGGAAAAAAACTAAATGAGTCCCGTTTTTGAAACTTTAGAAGGGAACAAAATGAAATGTCAGAACTCTGTATGTTTCATAGGTTATTTATTTTTTTACACAATGAAATTTCATTTGATTGTGTAATTTACATGTACAACGAAGTAGAAGCCTCCACAATACAGAATTTATTACTTTCCCCCGTATGTAATACAAAGGGAAAGTATTGTTTTCGTGAACATTTTCGAATCAAAAATTTTAGCGGAAATATCCGTTTTGAGGTCCCCTGAGTCGAATAAGACCATTTTTGAAAAATGTCTGTCTGTCTGTCTGTGTGCGCTGTACCGCAAAAACCGCTAAAGATATCGAAATGAAACTTGAAACTTAAGCTTTTTGTTACAATCGGAAGAACTGAAAAGCTTTTGGTGAAAATCGGAAAACCGGAAGTGGTACTTTACTCTTAGCGTTTTTCAGTTTTTTCAGATTTTTTCAATAAATGTTCATCAAACAAAAAATTCTTTCAAATAAAAATTGTAGATAATAACAAAATAAAGATGTATTGTTCACTTATTTTTTGTCATAGCGCTCTTAGTTTTTGAGATATTTCAAAAGTTGTGTGTTTTATCTAGTTATTGGTGTGTGACAGTGTATGTGTCGATACAACTAAAGATTTTTTGTGGACTCACTTTTGGTCATAGCACTCTTAGTTTTTGAGATATTTAATAAATAGTGTTTTCTATCTAGTCATTGATTTGTGTCAGTGTGTGTGTTGATACAATTGGAAAATGTTTCAAATAAAAGTTGTAGGTAATGAAATATTAAAGATTTTTTGTATCTTCACTTTTTGTCACAGCACTCTTAGTTTTTGAGATATTTAATAAATAGTGTTTTTATCTAGTCATTGATTTGTGTCAGTATGTGTGTTGATACAATTGGAAAATGTTTCAAATAAAAGTTGTAGGTAATGAAATATTAAAGATTTTTTGTATCTTCACTTTTTGTCATAGCACTCTTAGTTTTTGAGATATTTAATAAATAGTGTTTTTATCTAGTCATTGATTTGTGTCAGTGTGTGTGTTGATCCAATTGAAAAATGTTTTAAATAAAAGTTGTAGTTATCAAAAAGTTGAAGACATTTTGAAAATAATAATGCTACAAATATTTTAAAAGTGATTTAATACGCAATTTGCGGGGGAAAGTACTATGATGGACACATCACCATTTTTTTTTTCATCGTGAATAACTGGCAAACCATTTGTGTTAATCCATTAATAATCATCACTTTGTGTCCGAAATATTTGTACATTCGGTAATTCAAATAAAAGTATGAAAAAAGGTTAGTAGTGCTTTATTCGTGAAAAGTGCATAAAACTTATCAAATAAAATAGCCAATAATCCTCGAACGATCACCGTCAATTCTAGTCTATCGATTGAGTGTCCTTTAAGGAGAACGATAACTCATCGTTGATGATGTCTTCGTGTGTGCGGCTATCAATTCCAGTTTGTCCCTGATACAGACAAGTGATTACGGCCCCCCTAAAATCGTAAAAAGCCGGCCGGGCCGTAAACTGGATGCGCGCGGATGCGCTCGTGCTACCGGAATAAAGTGCACATTCGCGAAATATTTCCGTGCCCGTAAATTCATACGTTTTAAACAATGTATAATAAAAATCGTAATTAAACCTGAAAGTGGCAGTAGAGCCCCATAAAACCCTGTATAAATGCGACGACCTGGACCGGATATTGGTTTTCAAACAGGAAATTTATTTTGAAATTTGAAAATGTCACTTCGGTTCAGTGTTGCCAACCCTACCAATTTTTCGGTAGATCGACTGATTTTTAGGTGATTATACCGATCTACCGATTTGCTTCTAAATTCTATCGAATTCTTTATTTTTTTCGATTTTGTAGTATTCTGTATTTATTTTTGAAATATAGTTCATAAGAGGCCAGTGAATCCCCTTATGTATTGATATAGAGTGCGGGGAATTACTTAAAATGGTCTTTTCGCAGACGGGGAATTATTTCCCTCGAAAAATCGTAGTCTGGTCAGTCCGATGTTGAACTTGTGCTAAGTTTCGCTTAGAAAGTGTACTTTGTAATTTAACATGAGTGATTCAAGTAATAATGGTGAAGGTTCAAGTGCTGGAGTCATTAAAAAAAAGAAGTATTTACAATTTTATAAAAACGAATGGGAAAAAATACCTGAGTATAAAGAATGGCTAACAAATAGCAGAAAAGGCGTACAGTATGCAACATGTAATTCATGTGACAAAGATATTAATATAACAAGTGGTAAAAATGCATTGTTTAAACATAATATTTCAACAACGCATCAGGCAAAAGTGAAAAGTATGTTAAAGCAATCTACATTGACGGCTTTTACCACTACAGGTTCATCAAAAGAAAAATGTGACGAGGATATTAAAAAAGGTATATTATAATGTCGGTTCATTTTTATAAACAATTGTCAGTTTGTAACGTAGTCTCATTATCATTCATTATTATTAAGATTTGTTATTACTTACCTATTATTATTAACACTCTGTAAAAAATCGATTTTCGTAATTTGAAAATGTATTTGCCAACCTTAAATAATATCAATAAGCGAGTGCGTAAAAGACGCGATCAATTGCAGTTTAAGGGAGATTTATACCGAAATGTCAAAATAATGATGAAATAAATACTACGCAGTGATAAATATTAATTGATGAATTATTATTTAAAAATAAATAAATAGTTAAAAAAACGTGCCACTATTGGCCATCAGGTTACAAACGCAATTGAGCGCGTATTTTACGCATATTGAGTATTATAAAAAATGTTGTATTCTTTTCCACAGCCGACATGCGACACAGGCATGTTGCGTATAAATCAGTCAAAAATCTCTTTTTAAATAAGAGAAAAGATTCGTTCCTTACTTCACATTTTATAGACTGTATGATATTGGCAATTGTTTATTAAAAATAATAGACTAGACTAAATTAATTGTTAATGTGGTTACTATTTCTAGGAGAAATACGTTTAGCAGCATTTGGTGCAGAACACAATTTGTCATTTGTTGTTATGGATCATCTAGTCAAAGTAATTGCTTCTATTTGCAACGATTCTAATATTGCTAAAGGATTAGCTTGCGGAAGAACAAAAACTACTGCAATAGTCAAACATGTTCTAGGAGAAGAAGCCCTGGATTCACTTTGTGAACATCTTCGCCACAATAATTTTTCCTTAATAGTAGATGAATCTACGGACAGAAGTACAACAAAGCACTTGTGTTTAACAGTAAGAACTGTTTTAAATGATAGTGTCTCTGACATGTTTTTGGGTTTAATTAAACTTTCTGGGGCTGATGCCACTACACTATACAGTAAGATTGTAACATTTTTTGAAAAGCATGAAATACCATATAAAAAGAATTTAATCGGTTTCGCTTCTGACGGTGCAAATGTAATGATGGGGGAACATCCTTCGTTAATGTCGTTATTGAAAAACGATATTCCCTCATTATATGTAATGAAATGCATTTGTCACACATTTCATTTGTGTGCCTCGTATGCCTGTAGAAAAGTTCCAAGGTTTGTAGAAGATCTCACGAGAGATATTTATTATTATTTTGGTTCGAGTCCTAAACGAATTTTAGAGTTTACAGAGTTCCAAAATTTTTGTAATGTCAAAGTGCACAAAATTTTACACCCATCCCAGACAAGGTGGTTATCTGTTCTATCAGTAGTATCAAGAATTTTGGAACAATATGATGTTCTGCAATTGTTTTTTACAAATGCAGTCAGTAGGAAAGATGTGTTAGCTGCAGAGAATATATTAACAAAATTAAATGATCCAGTTGCAAAATTATTCCCACAGTTTTTAGAATTCGTATTGCCTTTTTTTAATAATTTCAATAGAGAAATGCAGTCAGAAAGTCCAAAGTTACATCTTATTTATAGTAATATTTGCAAAATTTTAAAACTGTTTTATTAAGAGAGATTATTTGCAAAATACTTCAATTGAAAATATTGACTTTAAAAATTCTAAAAAATTATTTAAATATTGATGACATGTACTTTGGTGCTAACGTAATCCAAACAATTGCTAAAGAAGAGATTACTGATGAGAAAATAAGTTCTTTTAAATTAAGATGTTTGGAATTTTATGTAGAGAGTTGTAATCAAATAGTTCAACGTTTACCACAAAAAAACAACCCACTACAATTATTTAAGTTTCTTGATCCTGTGGTAGTTAAATCTGGTTCTGTCCATTCGATTTCAGACGTGGCCATATTATTTCCAAATTTAATAGATCACACAAATTTACAAACATCGGACAGTGAGTGGCGATTGTTGAGAAATACTGATGAGATACATTCATTATCCAATGATATACAAACATTTTGGAATGACGTTCACAAATTTAAATTCGGCGATGAAACTTTAATGTTTAATTCATTAACAACTTATGAGTACAACTTATTATGTCTTCCACATTCATCAGCCAACGTAGAAAGAATTTTTTCATCTATAAATTAACTAAAAACGAAACAACGAAATAAACTGGAAACAGAGACTATTGTAGGATTATTACATACTAAGCAATATATAGGTGACCAAGAATGCCATAATTTTAAAATTGAAAAAAAGTTTACATCACTTATGAATAAACATAATTTGTATGAAAATATTAATGAATCCCAAGACTGATAAATTGCCCCATTGGTTCCCTATGGATAGAAATTATTAGTAAATATTCATATTATTTATTATAAACTATTATTTTTTGTATAATTCTTTTTGTTCATTATTTATATAAGTATAAAGATTAGTTATATAAGAAATGTTTAAAAATTTTTGTTTAAAATTGTTCGCAAATGCATTTTATTTTTGTTGTATTATTTATAGAAATGTAATTTTAATAAATTTGTAAGTAACATTTAATAATTTTACTTTTAATCCCTAAATAAAGACAAAATAAATTAAATAATATACAAAATTTAAATCTACCGATTTTTGTGCGTAATCTACCGAAAAATTACGGCGATATCTACCGATGAAGCCTTGCCGAGGTTGGCAACACTGCTTCGGTTCAACTTATGCGTGCTAGGCTGCTTTAGAAAAAAAATAAATTAAATTTAATATACTGGGTGAGGACCCGATCAAAACATTCACATAGTTTTCTTGCTAGCCCTGAGAACGGGGTGGTACAAAATAAAAACACTTTACCAGGTCTGTAAATATGAAACTGGAATTGGCTTATAATGGCTCTAGTTGTCAATATAGTCTCTAAGTCGGGTTATTGGTCGCTTATTATTGTGTTTACATTTGTCAAAGACTTTTAACTCAAAAGAATACAAGTTTAAAACAACTACATATGTTTTCATAGTGTTGTAAGAATTCGAATACTTTTGAATCTTTAAATATTCCTTGTTTTCTCAGCCTATTTTCCCTAAAACTTTAGATATTCTTTGTTTTTTTTTTTTAAGTTCAATTTGAAGCTTTGAGCGAGTGTTTTCCACTCCCAGACTAAGCATGAAGTAAAATGTAGAGTTTAGAAAAGCCCCGGGAAAATTTGTCGAGGGTCGCGCAGCGACCCGAGACAAATTTTCTGGGCTTTTCTAAACTCGAAATTTTACTTCATGCGCCACGTGTATAAAACACTAAAATATTGTGAAATGTATGTATATATTAGAACTTCACTTGAAATCAGTGTTTCATACGCGTGGCGCATGAAGTAAAATTTCGAGTTTAGAAAAGCCCAGAAAATTTGTCTCGGGTCGCTGCGCGACCCTCGACAAATTTTCACGGGGCTTTTCTAAACTCGAAATTTTACTTCATGCTTAGTCTGGGAGTGGACAACACTCGTTTAAAGCTTCAAATTAAAATTTTAAGAATTAATATTCAGTTACTGTAATTACTTATAATTATCTGAATCATGAAGAACCCCATTTTAGCGTTGTAAGTATTCGAATACTTTTAAATCTTTAAATATTCCTTGTTTTTTTTAAGTTCAATTTAAAGCTTTAAACGAGTGTTTTCCACTCCCAGACTAAGCATGAAGTAAAATTTCGAGTTTAGAAAAGCCCCGTGAAAATTTGTCGAGGGTCGCGCAGCGACCCGAGACAAATTTTGTGGGCTTTTCTAAACTCGAAATTTTACTTCATGCGCCACGCGTATAAAACACAGATTTCAAGTGAAGTTCGAATATACATAAATTTCACAATATTTTAGTGTTTTATACGCATGGCGCATGAAGTAAAATATTGAGTTTAGAAAAGCCCAGAAAATTTGTCTCGGGTCGCTGCGCGACCCTCGACAAATTTTCACGGGGCTTTTCTAAACTCGAAATTTTACTTCATGCTTAGTCTGGGAGTGGACAACACTCGTTTAAAGCTTCAAATTAAAATTTTAAGAAATAATATTCAATTCCTGTAATTACTTGTAATTATCTGAATCATGAAGAACCCCATTTTAGCGTTGTAAGTATTCGAATACTTCTAAATCTTTAAATATTCCTTGTTTTTTATAAAGTTCAATTCAAAGCTTTAAACGAGTGTTTTCCACTCCCAGACTAAGCATGAAGTAAAATTTCGAGTTTAGAAAAGCCCTGTGAAAATTTGTCTCGGGTCGCGCAGCGACCCGAGACAAATTTTCTGGGCTTTTCTAAACTCGAAATTTTACTTCATGCGCCACGCGTATAAAACACAGATTTCAAGTAAAGTTCGAATATACATAAATTTCACAATATTTTAGTGTTTTATACGCGTGGCGCATGAAGTAAAATTTCGAGTTTAGAAAAGCCCAGAAAATTTGTCTCGGGTCGCTGCGCGACCCTCGACAAATTTTCACGGGGCTTTTCTAAACTCGAAATTTTACTTCATGCTTAGTCTGGGAGTGGACAACACTCGTTTAAAGCTTCAAATTAAAATTTTAAGAATTAATATTCAGTTACTGTAATTACTTGTAATTATCTGAATCATAAAGAACCCCATTTTAGCGTTGTAAGTATTCGAATACTTTTAAATCTTTAAATATTCCTTGTTTTTTTTTTATTCAATTTAAAGCTTTAAACGAGTGTTTTCCACTCCCAGACTAAGCATTAAGTAAAATTTCGAGTTTAGAAAAGCCCCGTGAAAATTTGTCGAGGGTCGCGCAGCGACCCGAGACAAATTTTCTGGGCTTTTCCAAACTCCAAATTTTACTTCATGCGCCACGCGTATAAAACACAGATTTCAAGTAAAGCTCGAATATACATAAATTTCACAATATTTTAGTGGTTTATACGCGTGGCGCATGAAGTAAAATTTCGAGTTTAGAAAAGCCCAGAAAATTTGTCTCGGGTCGCTGCGCGACCCTCGACAAATTTTCACGGGGCTTTTCTAAACTCGAAATTTTACTTCATGCTTAGTCTGGGAGTGGACAACACTCGTTTAAAGCTTCAAATTAAAATTTTAAGAAATAATATTCAGTTACTGTAATTACTTGTAATTATCTGAATAATGAAGAACCCCATTTGAGCGTTGTAAGTATTCGAATACTTTTAAATCTTTAAATATTCCTTGTTTTTTTTTTTAAGTTCAATTTAAAGCTTTAAACGAGTGTTTTCCACTCCCGGACTAAGCATGAAGTAAAATTTCGAGTTTAGAAAAGCCCCGTGAAAATTTGTCGAGGGTCGCGCAGCGACCCGAGACAAATTTTCCGGGCTTTTCTAAACTCGAAATTTTACTTCATGCGCCACGCGTATAAAACACAGATTTCAAGTAAAGTTCGAATATACATAAATTTCACAATATTTTAGTGTTTTATACGCGTGGCGCATGAAGTAAAATTTCGAGTTTAGAAAAGCCCAGAAAATTTGTCTCGGGTCGCTGCGCGACCCTCGACAAATTTTCACGGGGCTTTTCTAAACTCGAAATTTTACTTCATGCTTAGTCTGGGAGTGGACAACACTCGTTTAAAGCTTCAAATTAAAATTTTAAGAATTAATATTCAGTTACTGTAATTACTTGTAATTATCTGAATCATGAAGAACCCCAATTTTAACGTTGTAAGTATTCGAATACTTTTAAATCTTTAAATATTCCTTGTTTTTTTTTTAATTAAATTTAAAGCTTTAAACGAGTGTTTTCCACTCCCAGACTAAGCATTAAGTAAAATTTCGAGTTTAGAAAAGCCCCGTGAAAATTTGTCGAGGGTCGCGCAGCGACCCGAGACAAATTTTCTGGGCTTTTCTAAACTCGAAATTGCACTTCATGCGCCACGCGTATAAACCACTGATTTACAGTTAAGTTAAAAATATATAACGCTTAGATGTGATGGTGATCAATATTTAGCAAGATGTAGCGAAAAGGGGGGCAAAAAGCGACATTTTTTTTCGAATGGCTTCAATTTTGTTATTTATCGAGATTTTTTATTGTCGGTGGTTCCAACTCTAGATAATTTAACACAGATTAATGACTGCTATTTCAGTTTATGTTTTAGATCACAGAACTAAAAAATCTTTCCGGTCATGACAAAAGAACACGGCGGACATGGCCTTATATTTATTTAGAGGTCAGGTTGGATATTTGAAAAAATAAAAAATCATTTTTTATAGTTCATAATTCTATAAACAAGTTGTAAGAAATCGCAAGATCGCATGTATTAAATTTACCCCAGAAAAAAATTTCTGAAAAACCTCAAAAAAAATACTGTTCGAATGGTAATACCTAAAAGAGGTATTACCATTCGAACAGCATTTTTAGAGGTTTTTCAGAAATTTTTTTCTGGGGTAAATACCTAAAAGAGGTATTACCATTCGAACAGCATTTTTTTGAGGTTTTTCAGAAATTTTTTTCTGGGGTAAATTTAATACATACGATCTTGCGGTTTCTTGCAACTTGTTTATAGAATTATGAACTATAAAAAATGATTTTTTATTTTTTACCATTCCGACAGCATTTTTTGGCGTTTTTCCAGATTTTTTTCTTTAGAGATTCGAATTCTATTGTAAGTATTCGAAGTCTATTGCAAGTATTCGAATACTTTTAGACGGATACAAATCATCACCTACATTTGAAATCGAATACCAATCTTTTTAAAGTACCGTAACGAATCCGGATCTCGAATCGTCTTTGACTAAAGTATTCAAATACATCTTTAAAATCTTCTAAAACGATTGGAATTCTGATTAATTTTTAAAGTGCATACAAATTCGCAATTATTCAACGAAACAAAAAACATTAAAACCGGTTTTACTCAATAAATCCACTCGCTTATCACCTAAGACGCAAAAAACGCAGGCTAACATCCGGCATTCTTTATAAATTTGAAGAGCGTCTCTCTCCGGAGATTCCACCTTTAAACTCCAGTTGAGTTCGTATATTCACACTGTCTATTTCGTATCTTTGCTTTTTAGAAAACACCGATCGGTTTTCTAGTTTGATTTCGCGTGTTCAAGTGTCAAGTGCCAGTGTTTATTTATTTAGTAATCTACGACTGTGATCGCTGTGGCTGGTCGATAAAGCTGCAAATTACGCAAGAAGAAGAAATGTTAGTGTTTGGATTCGCTAGTGAAGTTTTCCTTAACGGTTTTCCATCAGCACTAGATATTTTGATTTAAAGGATCATCGGCACTAGATATTTTGATTTAAAGCCTAGGTCTCCAAACTATCTTCTTCGCGGGCCACAAATACAATTCTACATAATGAAATCGGCCATGATCCGATTAATTTTATAAAATTATGAAAAATTTAAGGAACAATTGTTACAATGTTTCAAAATATTACATTTACAAAAAAATTACAAACAATCGCGGGCCGTTTCATGCAAGTCGCGGGCCGGATTTGGCCCGCGGGCCGTAGTTTGGAGACCACTGATTGAAAGGATCGTCTTTTATTAATTAAAAGGTTAGTGCAATGCTTTGATTCTTTTTATTTAGGAATGTTGATCGATCGGGCTTTGAAGCCACTTTTGTTAAAACTGTTGCAGTTATTTATATTAATCAATTTGCGCGCATAAGCTCTATTGTAGGGAATCGTCGAATAAAATTATTTTCATATGAATGAAAAATTATAATATAATAAACACATGTCGTTAAAACCACGTGGAGTAAAAGTTCATTTTCTAGATTTAATTGTCATTATTTTTAAATATTCAAGGTCGTATGTATTTCCTTTAATTATACATGTCCCCTATTCATTTATTACAATAAATAGTTTATACGAAAATTGAATTTCCTCGTGACTAAACTTGATGTGATCAGAATATCTTGTTTTAAAAAATATAAAAATGTGTTAGATTTTTTCCAAATTTGTATTCTAAAGACTAATTCAAATATTTATTGAAGACAACTACAGCCGTCATAATATTTATATCATTAACTTAAAGAAAAATTGAGTTTGTCAATAGTTCGCAGAATATTTACAAAATTGTATTTTTTCTCATTAACTTGTGCCGTGAATAAAATGTTAAATTTTTGTATGTAAAAGCGGCCCTGGAAGAGCATAAATAATATTTTTACTAGTAAACCCCCCGCCCTGATTTTTTTTCTAGCTACGGTCTTGACCGAGACAGAACCGATATATATGTTATTAATTGAACCGGAGCGAAAACCGGAACGCAAAAACTAACGGTTCCAAGCCCTGTTTAAAAGTCTCCAAAAAACACTTTATAACAAATCGAGAGAAGCGTATCGCTAATGAAGCAGACTTTTCATAATTTTTCACCGCATTAGAGCCCGGCTCGTGTTTTCCCGGGCATACATTTCGAAATTTTTCCTTTTTCACACCGAGCGTGCAATATTTTATAAAATACCTCACGTCTACTTCGTGGCAACAATTTAGCATTTTCGCATTTTAAAAAATAAAAAACGAAATATCCGAGAGGAGATGCTACTTATGAGGAATTATGCAAATCACAACCGCTGCAAGCCGCATGATTTTATTTACTGTTATTTGTTTTCCCATTTTCTCTATATGTTTAATAATAAATACAACATGCATTTTATTCAGTGGCGGTTCGACCATAAGAGCTGTGGGGCTTTTTCGTTTAAGTACCAATATACCGGGTGTGTATTTTATTAATCTTCGAGTTTAGAAAAGCCCGAAAATTTAACTTTTCTAAACTCGAAATTTTACTTCATGCTTAATTAAGGAGCGGAAATACTCTTTGGAAACTTTAAATGGAACGCTTTAAAAAAAGCAATGAATGTTTGAAATTTTACAGCGCGTGCATCGGAATATGCTGGGTGTACCATTTAACCTAACAAATCAAAATAACTCGAAAAATACGCATCGTACGAAAAAACGTTTGCAGACCAAAAATTAATAGTGCCAAAGAGGACATCATAATAATAATCCTTTATTTGCATAATAGTAACATTCAACAAAAAAATATATATAAAGGTACATATTAGTGTAAAATTAGGAAAAATTGAATGTAACAAAATGCGCATCGTAAGGCGGGATTCAGTGTTGGGGTAATCCCCAAACTGTTCTACCATCCAAACCTTAAATTAAATTAAATATTTACTTTATATGTGGAATACACTTTGTATCTACGAATTAAACAAACATGAACAAATACTCTATACATATATATTTTGTGTTACATACATTGAAAATCTAGCCATCATCCTGTTCTAAATTCAGCCCACTGTTCCACTCCCAGTAGGTGGGGCCGTGGCAACTTTAAAATGCCAAATAGGAACCCGGATTTTTTATTAATGATTCGGATTCTACGGAAAAAATACAAAAGTTTTCACTGAAACATTATTTTAATTCATAATAAAATTTAAATTTAAAATAAATTTTAAAACATTTGAAATAAAACAACGCAGTTGGGAGGGTTTCACTTTTATTGTTGAACACTGCAACATGTTTCACCACACAGTGGCTTCATCAGGCAGATGAAATAATGATTTTGCAAAGTACAGGTAAAAGCTTATATACTAATGCAATTAAATTAATAGAAGGGGGGGGGGGGTAATGAGGTAATTAGGCTGAAACTAATACAAACAATTTTGAGCGACTAAATATTGATTAGAGGTGAATTATTTACTTCTATTTGGTCATTTAATAGAATACCTTTTTTGTTAAAAATTAAAAACAATTGCATTTTTAAATTTTAATTTGTATTTGTGAGATGTGCAACACTTTTTAGTTTTTAGTTGTATAAACCCCGAGATAGCTGGCAAGCTAGCACAATTATTATATGTCACACATTGCCATTGTCATTCTCTTCCAACTTTTCACCATGGCTCAGCATGTATCTGTGCAAGAAAAAATTAAAATGATTTTCATTTATGCTGAGCGTTTTCCTGAAAAAGTACGATCACGTTCTTCTTTCGTTAGAGTGGTTAATCAATTTTCTACTGACGGAAGTGTACAATCGCACAAAAGAATGCGTAGAGCTACTGTTTGTGGAGAAAATAATTGAATAGCAGTGCTAGCTGCAGTGGCTCATAATCCACATGTGAATATTCGCACAATTTCGCATCAATCTGCTATAAGTGTTTGGAGAATTCTCAAATCAAATAAATTTCATCCGTATCACGTGTCCTTGCACCAGGAATTAACTGACGATGACTTTCAAAACCGATTAACGTTTCGTCAATGGGCAATTGAAAGAATACAAGTAAAGTTCATCCGAGAATGTAAGCAATATCTAGTTGTTTTCATTGCCATTCCGTCATCTCTAAACTTCCTAAACACAACGTTAAAGCAAGCGTTAAATGTATGACGTTTTATTGGTAAAACCTCAAAGCGTTGCCGCTTCATCACATTATTGGCAGCTGTTGGACGTGAACCAGAAGACATCCCACCACTCGTAATAAATCCAGGCGAAGACTCCGAGTCCGAAGAAGTGTAAATCCTAATAAATATATTGATAAATGGCAGTTTTATGTTATTTGGTGTGGATCTGGGCTCACTACTTTTTAACCATTCATAACTCAACGTTTTAGGACGAGTTTTTAGGTTATGTTGAATGTTTACATGTACTCTTGGCAACAATGCGGGGACTTTAAACCATTTAACATATTGCCTGGATTTTTGGATATACTATAAATCCAAACTCTTTTGCTCGTGTGCTATTCTTTGATGAATCCAGATTTACAAACCACGGTGACGTTAACCGCCATAATACGCATTACAGGAGTGCAAAAAACCCATACTGGATTCGTGAAGTTAATCAGCGTCCTTGGTAAATTAATGTTTGGCGTAGAATTATTGGTGATAAATTTATCGGACCATATTTTATTGACGGCAATTTGAATGGTAACACATACCGAAACTTTCTTAAAGAAGTACTACTAAGGTAGTACTGACGATGGCACTAGGAAGCATTAGATGGCGTTAGCTATCGAAATCATTAATACTTTTCACATATTGGCTTGAAATAGTCAGAAATGTTCAGTATTCCTCAGCACTGGGTCGGGACCACACTGAAGAGGACCTTGAAGTCCGAAACGCGTCTGTGGGTGCCTGGTGCCGGAATACTGAACACAAATTCAATTTTGATATTTGTTTTCTGGTTTCACAAACAGAGTTCTGCTCGCTCGTGGACGAAACAGTGACCTGTCTGTATATGCACTTTGTGCATTCGTGTCACTGACGATGCCACTATGAAGCATTAGATGGCGTTGGCTATCGAAATCATTAATAGTTTTTACTACTAAGGTTGCTAGAAGAAGTAAGGTTAGATGTGAGGTAAGACATGTGGTTTCAACATGATGGTCGCCCAGCACATTATTTGTTAGTAGCACGTGACGTATTAGATCAGGATTACAATAATCGCTGGATCGGTAGATCAGGACCGGTGAACTTGAGAGCCAGACCTTACCCCTCTGATTTTCTTGTGGGGTTATTTAAAAGATGCAGATTATAAAGAAATAAATGTTTGAAATCCGTTCCTCAATTTTGAATAACCTTGTATTTGATGTTATTAGGGGATGGTGCAAGCCAATTTCTGATTTAATCGTGATTAACTTTTTAGCCATGATTAAGCACCTGCGTCGCAAGTGGGCATTAGAATAGATCTTCAATTTGGTTCTCATTAATCACTTGATGAAACATGTTTACAATATTGATAATTAAATAAAAGTCACTTGGTTTGTTTCACTACTATTTTTTTTATTCTCTCCGACTAGTTTCGACTTATCGTCATTATTACTCCTTGAGAATGACGATAAGTCGAAACTAGTCGGAGAGAATAAAAAAAAATAGTAGTGAAACAAACTAAGTGATTTTTATTTAAATATCAATATTGTAAACATATTTCATCAAGTGATTAATGAGAACCAAATTGAAGATCTAATCTAATGCCCACTTGCAACGCAGGTGCTTAATCATAGCTAAAAAGTTAATCACAATTAAATCAGAAATTTGCTTGCAAAGTCCCCTAATAACCTCAAATACAGGGTTATTCAAAATGAAGGGACGGATTTCAAACATTTATTTCTTTATAATCTGCATCTTTTAAGTAACCCCACAAGAAAAGAAGTGACTTTTATTTAATTATCAATATTACAATAGAATTATCTGTAAATTGGGTAAAGTACTACACTTGTTATGTTCCATATTTTTATTTTCAGTTGCCTGACACGTGTTTCGATCCGTTACGATCATTTTCAAAGTTAAAACTTTGAAAATGATCGTAACGGATCGAAACACGTGTCAGGTAACTGAAAATAAAAATATGGAACATAACAAGTGTAGACTTTACCCAATTTGAAAATTTGGTTCCATCAAGAAAGTAGCAGAACAAGTATCGAATGAATTATCTGTAATTTCATTTGAAAATTAATTATTTAGCATAAACATTGCGTGGATGACGTTATTTTTTCTACATTTATTCGATTATAAATATATATTTATTGTACTGAAACAACTTGAAATAAATATATGTAACTACTGATAAGCTCATAACGCCAATGACTTTTATCTAAATAAATACATATGAATAATTTTGTCATTATGTTGTACTTGAGAACAAGATTAGAAAGTTTTAATTCCAAACGAAAAAAGTTGCCAAATTTTGATAAGGCAGCTTAAAGATCATGCGGAAATAAAAATACCTTATCACATATACATATGCCAGATATCTGTGGACTAAATGCGATTAGACCAATGTGCATAATTGTCTATGTCATATAATATTTAATCTAATTAATAATATTAGAATTCACGTAAGATAATAATAAAGAATGCGGAGGAGATAAACTTATAGAATATGATTGGTTTAAATTATCTCGATAGTACTTATGTTTAATGATAACATTTATAGTAGAACACGTTTTTGTAATTATGCAAAAATAACTTAAATATGTACATACATTTATTTATATTGAGATTACAAGTGGGAAATGCATCATTTGTAAGATTTCCTTCAGATTCTGTACAGCAACAAGATGTGACTTTTGAGGAGAGGAGAAGAACATAAAAGTGCATGGGATAAATAAAATAAAAAAACACCTCAACCTATGCGAATCACCTGCTCTCCGAAAACCACAGCTTCAATCAGGAATTCCGATCGGAGATACAAAGAAAAAAGAAAGGAAATTCAACTTAGTGGAAAACTTGGAAATCAACAGATTCGAAAAAATCGGCCTTCTACTTAGAGGAGCCTATCAGTCTTCTTCCGTCATTTTCAAAAAATTTTGAGCATGCAATAGCCAAAAGACTGATAAGTTTCATCGAAAAACATAATATTCTGAGCAACCAGCAACCAGCAACACGGGTTCGTAAAAAGGAAAAATATAAACACAGCACTCTTTGATTTCACTAAGATTATATATGATGCGCTGGATAATAATGAACTAGCATGCGGTATTTTCCTGGACCTGTCTAAAGCATTTGACAGTGTATCGCATGACCGCCTATTAGATAAGCTGATCTCATATGGAATACGAGGTACAGCAAATGCATTGCTTAGGTCTTACCTATCAGACAGACAACAAATCGTAAAAATAACTCATGACAACAAACATTTTGAATCCGCGCCTCTGAATATAACATTAGGACTTCCTCAAGGCACTGTTTCAGGGCCGTTGTTATTTATATTATTTATAAATGATTTGTTTAATGAAGTGACCAATAACAAATGTGCTGTCATAAACTACGCAGACGATACAAATGTGGCAGTTCGAGGCCATGACTATCTAGAGCTAAAAGAAAATGCAACTAGCATCCTAGCATACTTAGAAAATTGGTTTAACGAAAACAGTTTGCTATTAAATAAAGATAAGACACAATGCGTCCTATTTCACATTAATAAACGAAACGAAAATCCAAATACAATGCACATTAACAAGTCAAATTATGACTTAACAACGTCATCAAAAGTGCTCGGGGTATATGTTGATGCTGGCCTAAGGTGGAAACATCACATAGATGCTATTTGTCATAGGTTAAGTAGTAGCTGTTACATGTTGCGTGTCCTTGCTAAAAATGTGGATACAAAATTGGTAAAAACAGTATATTTTGCCAATTTTGAGTCAATAATGAGGTTTGGCATTATTCACTGGGGTGGCACGTCAGAATTAAATAGTCTTGGTTATCCAAAAACGTGTTTTGTGAATAATTTTTCAATTAAAACCTAGAGAATCATGTAGAACTAAATTCTCTAAACTAAATATCTTGACAGCCATAGGGATCTATATCTACGAATGTCTCCTATTTCTGGGGAAATATAAAGACAGATTTAATAACCATGAAATGGGACACAATTTTAACACACGAAATAAACTAAACATGCGATACCCGAAATTAAATCATTCATTTACCCAAAAAGGAGTCCAATATGCCAGTTTGCGTTTCTATAATCACCTGCCTAGACATATCCAACAAGAAAAGAATCATGTATCATATAAACATTTAATTTATGATTTAATCTGTAAGATAGAACCATACAGACACTATTACATTGCATCAGTTTTTTGTACCGGTGGCGCATGAAGTAAAATTTCGAGTTTAGAAAAGCCTGAAAATTTGGTTTGGACGCGTAGCGCGAAGCGCGGAGCGGCGAAACCAAATTTTCAGGCTTTTCTAAACTCGAAATTTTACTTCATGCGCCACCGGTACAAAACGCTGAGATACTACAAAGTTTAAAACACACCGCTAAACTTTACATTGCATCAGTTTTTTGTACCGGTGGCGCATGAAGTAAAATTTCGAGTTTAGAAAAGCCTGAAAATTTGGTTTGGCCGCTCCGCGCTTCGCGCTACGCGACCAAACCAAATTTTCAGGCTTTTCTAAACTCGAAATTTTACTTCATGCTTAGCCTGGGAGTGGAAAACACTCGTTTAAAGCTTCAAATCTTTCAATAAACACACTATTTTTACATTATACCCGAATGTATTTTGTGTATTTGTATAAAATAAAGATTATTATTATTATTATTACTTAACGAATCAACAGAACGAGGAGAACATAAAAGTGCATGAGAAATATTAAAAAAAAAAACACCTTAACCTATGCGAATCACCTGCTATCCGAAAACCAGAGCTTTAATCAAGAATTCCAGATCGGAGATACAGAGAAAAAAGGAAGGAAATTCAACTTAGTGGAAAACTTGGAAATGAACAGATTCGAAAAACCCGGCCTTCTACTTAACGAATAAACAGAACGAGGAGAAAATAAAAGTGCATGGGAAATATAAACAAAAAAAACACCGTAATCTATGCGAATCACCTGCTCTCTCAAAACCACAGCTTTAATCAGGAATTCCAGATCGGAGATACAGAGAAAAAAAGGAAGGAAATTCAACTTATTGGAAAACTTGGAAATCAACAGATTCGCAAAAATCGGCCTCCTACTCAACGAACAAACAAAAGTGTCAAACTCCTTACTACTAAAAATATCCACTCCACTATAGTGTTAATATATATATAAAGAATGTTTCTTTTATGTATACATACAGAGAGTTTTATGTAACACCGAACATTTTCATAACGAGAATTTTTTTAAGTATACATTAGCATACGTTGTGCATGCTCCGATGCTCGGTTTATTGAAAGATTTGAAGCTTTAAACGAGTGTTTTCCACTCCCAGGCTAAGCATGAAGTAAAATTTCGAGTTTAGAAAAGCCTGAAAATTTGGTTTGGTCGCGTAGCGCGAAGCGCGGAGCGGCCAAACCAAATTTTCAGGCTTTTCTAAACTCGAAATTTTACTTCATGCGCCACCGGTACAAAAAACTGATGCAGTGTAAAGTTTAGCGGTGTGTTTTAAACTTTGTAGTATCTCAGCGTTTTGTACCGGTGGCGCATGAAGTAAAATTTCGAGTTTAGAAAAGCCTAAAAATTTGGTTTGGCCGCTCCGCGCTTCGCGCTACGCGTCCAAACCAAATTTTCAGGCTTTTCTAAACTCGAAATTTTACTTCATGCTTAGTCTGGGAGTGGAAAACACTCGATTAAAGTTCTAATTGAATTCTCTTAATAAACCGAGCGTCTGAAAACATTTTTTCAGACGCTCGGTTTATTATTATCATTTTGAGACGATCGGTTTATTAGGAGAATTCAATTAGAACTTTTAACGAGTGTTTTCCCCTCCCAGGCTAAGCATGAAGTAAAATTTCGAGTTTAGAAAAGCCTGAAAATTTGGTTTGGTCGCGTAGCGCGAAGCGCGGAGCGGCCAAACCAAATTTTCAGGCTTTTCTAAACTCGAAATTTTACTTCATGCGCCACCGGTACAAAAAACTGATGCAGTGTAAAGTTTAGCGGTGTGTTTTAAACTTTGTAGTATCTCAGCGTTTTGTACCGGTGGCGCATGAAGTAAAATTTCGAGTTTAGAAAAGCCTGAAAATTTGGTTTGGCCGCTCCGCGCTTCGCGCTACGCGTCCAAACCAAATTTTCAGGCTTTTCTAAACTCGTAATTTTACTTCATGCTTAGTCTGGGAGTGGAACACACTCATTTCAAGTTTCAAATCGAACTCTGTTAAAAAACAACGAGTATCTTAAGATTTGCTGCAAATACACTGTAATTGGGACATGTATACTTGAAAGAAAAACTCCCTGTATGTACAAGTTGAGGCATTAATTGCGATTGATTAGCTACAATTTTTAATGGTCATATAGGCAACTCAATTTACACACAACTTAAAAATTAAAGGTGTCAAATTGTATTGGATGCAAATGTTCGGTGTTACATACAACTCTCTGTATATCAAATGTTTAATAAAAAAAAAACCTTTAGAGTTTCATGGAAAATATTGTAGGTTGGTAACTCTAAAATTATATATTATAAATATTATGTCTGACGTTTTATATGGCAATTCCTAAAGCGTGTAGCTAACCTAATAAAGAAGATAAATAAATAAAATATGGTATTATTGAATAAAGTGATCGTGGATTTGCTAAAATAGTCTGTCAATTAGAACTAAAATAATAAATATGTAGAAATTGTGCCAGTCGTGGGATTTCGAATGATTAGTACCATTCGAAATCCCACGATTCAATGTATATCCTTATTGCCCCTTTAAATTGACCAAATTTCTCTTTGCATGTTTTAAAATCCGGTAAAGAACCTTCGTGCTAATTAATAATAATAATAATAATAATTTATTTCCCAACAGAAATACACATTTCAAATTACAGGGAAAAATATACAAAATTCTAGCAGAAAATTATTACATATACAATATTTAATTCAGTTAAACAATACTTAACGATATCTGACATAGTGACTAAATTAATACAGCGGACATTTGGTTAATAAATTGTTTACGACTACAACAAAAGATATCAGCAACGTTTTGAGAGTTATTATAATTGCGCATCATTGTATTGAGGGGGGAGTTGTAATATACATTACTTTGACTTCTATTACATACAAATTGTACGCTATTTCTACTACAAATCCTAGGTGTACAAAAATTTAACTGAGCGAGTATACCGGGAGCATTTATATTGTTGTGAAGCAAATTGTAGAGAGTGGTTAATGAAGCGATCTTGCGTCGTGCAGATAAAGATTTTAAGTTAAACATAGCCAACAAGTCTTCATATCTAATAGATTCGTCAGGGTATACAGAATGTACTAGAAAATACAGATACCTTACAAATATTTTTTGAACATGTTCTATAGATTTGATATGGCAATCATAGAACGGAGACCACACTAACGAGCAATACTCTAACTTCGGTCGCACATACAACTTCATAATGGTTCTGGTGTTTTTGAAAGGCTTTGATATTCTACGTACAAAACCCAACATTCTCATAGCCGAGTTCACTAGTTTTGTGTAGTGGGGAACAAAAGACAGATCTTTGTCTAGTAAGACACCTAAGTCTTTTATTTCCGTAACACGTTCCAGCAAGATGTTATTTAATGAGTAATCATAGAATAGAGGGCTACTTAATCTGCAAAATGAAATACATTTACATTTTTTTATGTTTAAATATAATCTATTTTCCAAGCTCCATTGCTGGATAAGCTCTAAATCAGATTGCAGTGTCAAACAATCCTCCATCGATCTAATTTCTCTGTATATTTTGATGTCATCGGCGTATACAAGAATGTTGGATTTTATGTTGTCGACGACATCATTAATAAATAACAAAAAAAGCAATGGCCCCAGATTTGATCCTTGAGGGACCCCACTGGCTGGATAGAAAGATGCGGACCTATGGTTCATATATTCAACATAGTTCTCTCTGTCAGATAAATACGCACATAATAAATTAATTAGAGGAGTACTGAATCCCCATCTCTTTAGTTTATATATTAGTATATTATGATTTATAGAGTCAAATGCTTTTCGAAAATCGGTGTATAAGACGTCTACTTGTATTATTTAACCTAGGCTACCAAGCTGACTGCAAACCGGCATTCATAATGTTAAAAATATTAACACTACCTTGCCTGTATATATTACAAAGTCTGTTATTAATCAAATCATATCACGACGATAACAAAATAAATCAACAAAATCACAATTATCATACGAGAACTAGGAGTAACCTAAGTATTCCGAATCTTAGGCTACAAAGATCTAGGAATTGTGAAAACTATTACGGTCTGAAATTTTTTAATCATTTACCACACAGGCTTAGGGTACTTGATATAATACAATTTAAAAATGAAATCAAGTCTTTACTTATTGAGAATGCATTCTATACCACAGAGGACTTTCTAAAGTATACGTTCTAGTTGCGATGTAGGTATATGGTAATTATATATCGCCGATATATTTTTAATTTTTATGTAAACAATATTCTTAAGATTTTTTATTTTTTATATGTGTGTTTTTTCTATTTTTTATTATATTATCACAAATACTGTACTCCTTGACGTATGTAAGCACTGCTTTAACATAAATAAACATTATTATTATTATTATTATTATTATTATTATTATTATTATTATACGCTTATCCATATGATGAGATGTAAATTCAGTTATGGTTAATAAATTGGTACACGCAGACTTCTTCATCATAAAACCATGCTGCTTGGTGGTAATATGTGTTTCAACGTAATTATACAATTTATTTGCAATAATTGTCTCGAATAGTTTCGCAAAGTTATTTATAATTGAGATGGGGCGGTAATTTTGTATGTCTTGCTTGTTATCTGACTTAAGGACTGGTGTTATTCGAGATATTTTCCATTGTTTAGGGAATTTTGATGTTTTTAAAATTATGTTAAATATATGAACCAACGGAATTACCAACACATGAATACAGTCTCGTACTATAAACGATGGAATGTTATCGGAACCAGCTGTAAAATTATTACTTAATTTTGTTCCCGCCCTAAGGATGTCATCGGCTGTAATTTCGTTGATATGAATTGAAATATTGTGATCGAAACTTGCATTAAGATTTGCGCCGTTATTTTGACAGTCAGTATAAACGGACGAAAAATATCTCGCAAAGCCATTTACAATGTTATCCGGATTTTCTAAGCTGTTGTTATTATAGAACATAGAGCCAGGTATGCGCGATTGAGATTTTTTAGATGAAACGTAGTTCCAAAGTTTTTTCGGGTCTGAACAAATAGAATTTTCAGCACTGTTAATAAATATTGAATAATCATATTTGATGTTCTGGCGAATTTCTTTACGAGTTTTTGATAATTTAATTTTATAACAATTTAATTTTAAGTTCTTGTGTAATTTACGATAGTGATCTTTTATTTTTATCAATCGTCTAGTCTTAGCGGAGAACCAGCATGGATAATTGTTCCTATTATATGTTGAACTGCTTTTCAAAGGAACGGTTATATTAAATATAGTATAAAGCGCATGATACAATTGATTGCAAACGTCGTCAACGTTATCTAAAGTAAGAAGTAGAGACCAGTCGTATTCCAATATTTTTTTATACATTAAATTATAATTAGCTTTGCGAAAGTTGAATGACTTATTCTTTTTATTATTAGTTATATTTATTTGCATTTCAGTAGACGGGTAGAATGAGAATGAAAGGGGTGGATGGTGCTTATCTATGTCAACGATTGGTAGGTGATCATCAAATTTACATTTTATATCTTTGGTCACAAATACTAAATCTAGCATCCTGTTGTTTGCATTTAACTTAGTGTTACATTGTACCAGACCATTTAACAGCATTAGATTATTAAGTTCAGAGATTTTCCGATCGATTGCACGGGGATTTTCGAGTGCATTCGCAAAGTGAGGCAAGTTAAAATCACCGCATATAACATTAATGAAACTTTATGTTTTTAAGTAGAGTGAATAATTCATGAATTTCCTACTGCGTCAAAACCTTGAATGGATGAGTTAGACTAGACAGAAAGAGATGGACGTGAGATAGATAAACCAGATTCCTTGACCTTAACACTACTTTTGGTTTCAGTTTATGCGCGAAAAATAAACATAGGTGAGGAGTCATTCACCTAAAATTACCCACAACCGTTACCGAACACGTTTTGATACAATTTGCAGGATTGGGCGTTCGGAGAGTGAGATCGAGACGTTGAGTGAGATGAAGGTGTTACTTACCTATTATCGCATGGTTGTGTGTAATAACTGTGATTTTGCATCGGATGTGCTACAAAGTTTCTCGTTCGCAGTACATTTTTGCTTCAATTAATGCTTGGAAATTAGTCGAATAGAAATAATTGATGTGTGTAACTGTGCGACTTTTTAATTTAAAAAGAAATGAGAAAGAAATTATTATTATAAACGTCTTAATATTTAAATATTTACTCTGAAATTGCATGAATGGGAAATGAAAAAAAAATTCAATGTGTAGCCAGTGTGGACTATGAAGTTTTATAATTATGGAAATTACTCACTGCGGCAAGGCCAGGCAAATGTTTCATTGTCAAGGGAAAATGTATTCATTCACGTGTGTTTACAATAGGATTAATTTAAGTAAAAGTAATTTATGAATGCTAAATGTAATATAATTATATAATAATCTGAAGCACAAGATCAACGTTCGGATGCGATGATTAGAGATTTTAATATTGGAAAATCTTAAGAAAGTGTTCTCCACATTTATCAGTATTTTGTCGATTTTTTACAAGTATTTTGGTGAATTTAACCCCTTGACTTACAAATTAAAATACGGGGATTTTTTTTTAAGTATACTTCTACATTTTCATATTAATTTGTTTGACAAGATTGTATATAAACATATGATGCTGCACTTTTCATCCACAATAATTGATCAACAACATGGATTCTTTCTATCAAGATCTACAGAATCGAATCTCTTTATTTATTCAAGCTTTATATCGGATACTTTGGAAGAAGGCTCAGTTGTAGATTCTGTCTACACCGACTTCTCCAAAGCCTTCGACAGGGTTAATCATACGAGGCTTCTGTATAAACTTTGCTCATATGGTGTTTCGGGACGCATGCTTGAATGGCTACGGTCCTTTATCTGTAAAAGGAAAATGTTGGTCAAAGTAAATAACATCACATCTGATATCATAATTGATGCAACCTCAGGGGTGCCACAAGGCTCTCACTTAGGGCCGTTACTTTTTCTTATATTTGTGAATGATATTGGCAAACATCTTACTTCTATTATTCTTCTCTATGCAGACGATATGAAAGTATTTCGCAATATAAAGTCCATATATGACTGTAATACTCTTTAAAATGATTTAAATCAGATTATGGTTTGGTGTAATGATAATAATCTCTATTTAAATATAAAAAAATGCAAGTCCATGCGGTTTTCACGTAAAAAAGATTCAATATTAGCTTTTGATTATTCATTAAATAATAGTTTCCTCGAGAGAGTTGATTCAATTAATGATTTGGGGGTTTTGTTTGATGCTAAACTACAGTTTAATGATCACATCAACAAAATCTCTGCTAAAGCATTGCAGATGTTTGGATTTATACGAAGATTTAGCTCAAATTTTAATTCTATTAGAACATTTATATCTCTCTATATATCTATTGTAAGGCCTATTATAGATTATTGCGCAATTATATGGTCACCTCATTATAAATGTCATGTGGATCGTCTAGAAAATGTGCAACGAAAAATGATAAAATTGATTTGTTTTCGATGTCATCTATTTTATCATGATTATAATATGATACTTAAATATCTTGGACTTCTTCCATTAATTAAACGAAGAGTGTACTTTTCCTTGTGTTTTGCGTACCGCATATTAAATAGCAGAATAAATTGTTCTGTAATACTTGCATCAATTTCACTATATGTACCTACACGCTTAACTAGGCATCAACAACTACTTGCTAGCAAGTATCACGCAACAAATTATGCATCCAACAGCCCTAGGAATGCATTAATTGATAATATTAATACATATTGTAGATTGATAGATGTTTTTGGTGTAAGCTTACAATGTTTCAAGCGTAATTGTAAAAATGTGCTTGAATGTAGTACGTAGTGTTATAGTATGTATGATTCCATGTATGCATACTTGTATTTGTATATAAATTTAGTTTTAGTCGTTATTCACATTGTTTGTGTGATTTTGTGCGATTATTTCGATTTGTTAAAAGACTAGTGTTATTTTATTATGTAATGGCCCACCGTTAAAATAAATAAATAAATAAATTTGTTCAACAGCCCTCTGAAATCAATCAAGTGTTTTATTGATTCGTAACGTATATTTTAAACTATTATTTTGTACAACGTGCTATATTTTTATTGTGTAATTTTAAGTTTATGTTTTATCAATATTTTATATTTTGTTACCGTGTAATCAGGATTAATTAATAATAATAATAATAATATTTATTTATGACCACAGGTACATACGTCACAAAAGCAGAAAGTAGTTTCCTGTGGGTAATAAATATATTAGTCACAAATGAAACACGATTTTAACTTTGTTTGTATAACTGAGACTTTATTAAGTGACTATAGTTTCGACAACTTAAACTTGTCATTTTCAAACTCAAAGTTTGACTTTTCGAGTTATTTTCAATTGAAAGACAAAAACGTTGAATGCTATGGAAATATCTTGAACAAGTTTCTCATCTTTCACGCGGTGATACATATTTAACTATGATTGAAAAAAGAAAACACTTGGTTAAATTTCACTAACCATAAAATTTAAATTAACCTCTCTTTTGTATATAATGTTTGTAAAAATGTAATTTTCCGTACTCCTTGAGAATGACTCTAAGTCGAAACTAGCAATGGAAATATTTAGGTAAACTAAAGTCAAGTATTTTAATATAATTGTCGAAAAATATCTAAAAACATCGTAACTGTTAAAACATATGATTACTGTCACCAAAATACATAATGTCAAAAAAATTATAATAGACATTCAAATTTCAAAAACATCAAATAAACTTAAACACGTATAATATGGACTTACGTGAATTCAAGAACATAATTTCTGGTACTTGATATTAATAACAACAAACGGCTGCATAGACTTACTATTGTTATTTCTTAGTTATTTTGCCATTATTTTATTATTATAATTTCTAAATATTTAATATATTTTGTTTAAATAGAATCACGTAATCTTTATCTTTATTTTTGTAATTTTATTTTGTTTTGTTTATATATATTATTTTAAGAATTTTTACTTTTGTAATATTACTCTGTAATTGGGATGTCCTGTTGGGTAATAAATATTATTATTATTATTATTATTATTATTATAAATTTGTTGTTCAAATTTGGAACAAACACAAGTTCGTGTGAGTTAAAAAATCAAGTTTTATACAATCAACATAACATTTACCTAAAACCAATTGTAGTTGCATCTGCTTTATAGAAAATTAAATTATGACGGCGCATTTTGCCAAAATATTAAGCACAAGTTGAAATTATACAATTTTTCTTTTTTAAGTGTAATTTAAAGCTTCTAACGAGTGTTTTCCACTCCCTGATTAAGCATGAAGTAAAATTTCGAGTTTAGAAAAGCCCCGCGTAGAAAATTTGTCGAGGGTCGCGCAGCGACCCGAGACAAATTTTCACGGGGCTTTTCTAAACTCGAAATTTTACTTCATGCGCCACGCGTATAAAACACAGATTTTCAGTAAAGTTCGAATATACATAAATATGACAATATTATAGTATTTTATACGCGTGGCGCATGAAGTAAAATTTCGAGTTTAGAAAAGCCTAAAAATTTGGTTTGGTCACGTAGCGAAGCGAAGCAAAGCGAAGCGACCAAACCAAATTTGTAGGCTTTTCTAAACTCGAAATTTTACTTCATGTGCCAGGCGTATAAAACACTGACGGATTGAGATATTTAAAATATACTTCCAAATCAGTATGCTGCTGAAAAAGTGTATTTTAAACTTTAGATTATTTCAGTGTTTTACACGCGTGGCGCATGAAGTAAAATTTCGAGTTTAGAAAAGCCTGAAAATTTGGTTTGGCCGCGTAGCGCTACGCGCTACGCGACCAAACCAAATTTTCAGGCTTTTCTAAACTCGAAATTTTACTTCATGCTTAGTCTGGGAGTGGAAAACACTCGCTTAAAACTTCAATTTAAACTTTTTCAAAAATAACGAATGCCTCAATTCAACGATTATAAGAGAACTTTTATTTCGAGAGAATTGTAAAAATTCAACGAATTATCAAATCAACCCAAAATTCATAGAATCTACACAGAAATAAACAAAGTTTAATTGGCCGTAATAGAAATTTTAATATTTTTGCTGGTTTTTCCAAAATATCAAGCCAAAGTTGAAACTATGCGATAAAATTGACAACTTTTGGTGAATGTTTTCTTTATAAAAATTGTAAAAAATTAAAATTTTATACCATCAACGTGAAATTCACACAATTTACTAAGAATTGATTGGACTTACATCTTATAGAAAGAAAATATAATTTTCTTGCGGTATTTTCCGAAAATATTCAGCCAAAGTTGAAATTATGCAATAAAATTAACAATTTTGTTTTTTTGAAAAAAGTTCACATAATTTACTTAGAATTGATTGAACTTACATCTTGTAGAAAAGAAATATAATTTTCTTGACGTATTTTCCGAAAATATTCAGCCAAAGTTGTAAATATGCAGTAAAATTAACAATTTTGGGGCAGTTTTTTTTTTTGAAAAAAGTGTAAAAAATTAAAATTTGATACGATCAACGTGAAATTCACATAATTTACTTAGAATTGATTGCACTTACATCTTGCAGAAAAGAAATATAATTTGCTTGACGTATTTTCCAAAAATATTCAGCTAAAGTTAAGAATATGCAATAAAATTAACAATTTCGGGGCATTTTTTTTTTAAAAGTGTAAAAACTTAAAATTTAATACGATCAACGTGAAATTCACACAATTTACTTAGAATTGATTGAAAATACATCTTGTAGAAAAGAAATATAATTTTCTTGACGTATTTTCCGAAAATATTCAGCCAAAGTTGAAATTATGCAATAAAATTAACAATTTTGGGGAAGTTTTTTTTTTGAAAAAAGTTTAAAAAATTAAAATTTGATACGATCAACGTGAAATTTACATAATTTACTTAGAATTGATTGAACTTACATCTTGTAGAAAAGAAATATAATTTGCTTGACGTATTTTCCGAAAATATTCAGCTAAAGTTAAGAATATGCAATAAAATTAACAATTTTGGGGCAGTTTTTTTTTGAAAAAAGTGTAAAAAATTAAAATTTGATACGATCAACGTGAAATTCACATAATTTACTTAGAATTGATTGAACTTACATCTTGTAGAAAAGAAATATAATTTGCTAGACGTATTTTCCGAAAATATTCAGCCAAAGTTGAAATTATTCAATAAAATTAACAATTTTGGGGCAGTTTTCTTTGTAAAAAGTGTAAAAAATTAAAATTTTATACCGTCAACGTGAAGTTTACACAATTTACTTAGAGTTGATTGAACTTACATCTTATAGAAAAGAAATATAATTTTCTTGACGTATTTTCCGAAAATATTCAGCCAAAGTTAAAATAATGCAGTAAAATTAACAATTTTTGGGGCAGTTTTCTTTGAAAAAAGTGTAAAAAATTAAAATTTTATACCGTCAATGTGAAATTTACACAATTTACTTAAAGTTGATTGACTTACATCTTGTAGAAAAGAAATATAATTTTCTTGACGTATTTTCCGAAAATATTCAGCCAAAGTTGTAAATATGCAGTAAAATTAACAATTTTGGGGCAGTTTTTTTTTTTGAAAAAAGTGTAAAAAATTAAAATTTGATACGATCAACGTGAAATTCACATAATTTACTTAGAATTGATTGAACTTACATCTTGCAGAAAAGAAATATAATTTGCTTGACGTATTTTCCGAAAATATTCAGCTAAAGTTAAGAATATGCAATAAAATTAACAATTTCGGGGCATTTTTTTTTTTTAAAAAGTGTAAAAAAATAAAATTTGATACGATCAACGTGAAATTCACACAATTTACTTAGAATTGATTGAACTTACATCTTGTAGAAAAGAAATATAATTTTCTTGACGTATTTTCCGAAAATATTCAGCCAAAGTTGAAATTATGCAATAAAATTAACAATTTTGGGGCAGTTTTTTTTTTGAAAAAAGTTTAAAAAATTAAAATTTGATACGATCAACGTGAAATTCACATAATTTACTTAGAATTGATTGAACTTACATCTTGCAGAAAAGAAATATAATTTGCTTGACGTATTTTCCGAAAATATTCAGCCAAAGTTGAAATTATTCAATAAAATTAAAAATTTTGGGGCAGTTTTTTTTTGAAAAAAGGGTAAAAAATTAAAATTTGATACGATCAACGTGAAATTCACATTATTTACTTAAAATAGATTGAACTTACATCTTGTAGAAAAGAAATATAATTTTCTTGACGTATTTTCCGAAAATATTCAGCCAAAGTTGTAAATATGCAGTAAAATTAACAATTTTGGGGCAGTTTTTTTTTGAAAAAAGTGTAAAAAATTAAAATTTGATACGATCAACGTGAAATTCACACAATTTACTTAGAATTGATTGAACTTACATCTTGTAGAAAAGAAATATAATTTGCTTGACGTATTTTTCGAAAATATTCAGCTAAAGTTAAGAATATGCAATAAAATTAATAATTTTGGGGCAGTTTTTTTTTTAAAAGTGTAAAAAATTAAAATTTGATACGATCAACGTGAAATTCACAGAATTTACTTAGAATTGATTGAACTTACATCTTGTAGAAAAGAAATATAATTTTCTTGACGTATTTTCCGAAAATATTCAGCCAAAGTTGAAATTATGCAATAAAATTAACAATTTTGGCGCAGTTTTTTTTTTAAAAGTGTAAAAAATTAAAATTTGATACGATCAACGTGAAATTCACACAATTTACTTAGAATTGATTGAACTTACATCTTGTAGAAAAGAAATATAATTTTCTTGACGTATTTTCCGAAAATATTCAGCCAAAGTTGAAATTATTCAATAAAATTAACAATTTTAGGGCAGTTTTTTTTTTGAAAAAAGGGTAAAAAATTAAAATTTGATACGATCAACGTGAAATTCACAAAATTTACTTAGAATTGATTGAACTTACATCTTGTAGAAAAGAAATATAATTTTCTTGGCGTATTTTCCGAAAATATTCAGCCAAAGTTGAAATTATGCAATAAAATTAACAATTTTGGGGCAGTTTTCTTTGAAAAAAGTGTAAAAAATTAAAATTTTATACCGTCAACGTGAAATTTACACAATTTACTTAGAGTTGATTGAACTTACATCTTATAGAAAAGAAATATAATTTTCTTGACGTATTTTCCGAAAATATTCAGCCAAAGTTAAAATTATGCAGTAAAATTAACAATTTTTGGGGCAGTTTACTTTAAAAAAACTGTAAAAAATTAAAATTCTATACGATCAACGTGAAATTCACAGAATTTATTTGGAATTCATTGCACTAATATATTATAAAGAGAAAATGAAATTATATCGGCACGTTTTTTTAAAACATTCAGCGAAAGTTGAAATTATGCAATAAAATTGACAATTTTTGAAAAATCCGACGTTTTAGTAATTTTTCACATTTTTTTTTAAAACAACACCATAAATGGGATTTCAACCGTGTTTTAAACTTGTTATGTTTTAAACGTTTTTTAAACATGTTTTTAATTGTTTAATTGTTAATTGTTTAATGTTTAAAAAAACTGTTTGTTTGATTTAAAATTTAAAAAAAAAGTTTTTCTTAACAACCCTGGTTTATACGCGTGGCGCATGAAGTAAAATTTCGAGTTTAGAAAAGCCCCGTGAAAATTTGTCTCGGGTCGCTGCGCGACCCTCGACAAATTTTCTACGCGGGGCTTTTCTAAACTCGAAATTTTACTTCATGCTCAGTCTGGGAGTGGAAGACACTCTTTTTGTCAATTTATGAATTTTTTTTTGATTTTCGTCGATTTATAAATTTTTTTTCGCTTTATAAAATGTTTATCAAATTTTCGTTATTTCGATATTTTCATCAATTTAGAAAATGTTTTACTCTTTCGTTTCTTTTAGTCTGGGAGTGGAAGACACTCATTACATTAAAATATGTCACAACTACGTGTTGTAGATTTTAAAATATTCGTTATTTTCTTAAACGAGGTCAATTTAAAGTGTAAACGAGTGTTTTCCACTCCCAGACAAAGCATGAAGTAAAATTTCGAGTTTAGAAAAGCCAGAAAATTTGGTTTGGTCGCGTAGCGCGAAGCGCGGAGCGGCCAAACCAAATTTTCTGGCTTTTCTAAACTCGAAATTTTACTTCATGCGCCACGCGTATAAAACACTGATCAAGCTTAAGCAGTATATCACGAACTTCACTCTGTATGAGTGTTTTATACGCGTGGCGCATGAAGTAAAATTTCGAGTTTAGAAAAGCCCCGTGAAAATTTGTCTCGGGTCGCTGCGCGACCCTCGACAAATTTTCTACGCGGGGCTTTTCTAAACTCGAAATTTTACTTCATGCTTAGTCTGGGAGTGGAACACTCGTTTTGCTGACTTATAAAAATTTGATGAGATTTTCGATATTTTGTGATATTTCGATATATTTCGAGTTTTTTATGAAGATGTTCGATTTTTCGAGATTTTCGTAAACTTTTCAATTTTTGTCGATTTATAAAATGTTAATGACATTTTCAATATTTCGCGATTTGCGTTAGATTTTCGATATTTTGAGATTTTCATCAATTTATAAAATTTTAAATTAAGAAAGTGATATTTACTATAAAACAATGTTTCAGTAATAAATTTAATTATTCACAACTCAAGAACACAATTCGTATCTATTAATGGTTCATTAACTCAAGAGTAGCTTAATTATTAACTTTAAATTTATATTTATTTACACTTCACAATTTTTTTAGTACATTTTGAGTACGTTGCCATTTAAAGCAGTAAACGAATAAGTTTGCTGTTACGGCTACATTCCTGCGCAGACTTAAACAAACGATAAGAATATGCTGCATTGAGTTTGCAACAATATAAACAAAAAATAATTACTCCACTTGCTCGTAACTGTATGCACTCATTACATAGCTACTATTTGTATTGTGCTTATCAGTTTTCATTGGGAGCAAAATATAACAATGATATATTTAGCGGTGAGCATACATTAAATTCCTGAAACTATTAAGATAGAAATATGTTTACATAGCTTTATTTTAAATAAAATCAATAATACAAGGTTTTTCTATTGCATTTCACTATTGATGAAATGAGATTCATTATATCCCAAATATCTTTCACCTTGTCAAATATATGCTAAAAAATTTCCCGATTTACGAAATGAGTTTCACTATATACCAAATACTTTTTCCTTTAATATTTTTGCTGTAACAATAGCTTTCTTCTGGAAATATTTTATATTTATTTATACATATGTAACACTACTTCCACCAGCATCCATTCTCCGGATAACCAATCCTCTTAGTTCATTGCTAATATGCATTTTTTGACGAACTGCAGCGATTTTGCCGACAAGTGAAATGTACTTGACAAACTGTGATGAGGTTTTGACATATAGGGAAATGTAGTTGTGTATACGGAAATGTATTTGATAAATGGGAAATATATTTAAGATAAAGGGATACATATTCGTTATAAAGTGAAATGCAATATAAAAACTGGCAAATCTAAATTCATAGTAATATAGTATTACATTTCTGTATGACTATTTAAGCATGAGTGCAATAATAATTACCATATTATACATACAACAACAATAACATATTTATTGGCAATTCAATATAGTAAAGTAACAGTATGATAATAATTGTAATATAATTTGAATTGACAACAGGCTAACGACCAGCGGTCTTTCTGCCCATATTTGTATAGATTATTGATTCTGGTTTAAAGAAATGTCTTGTTAATTAAGTGTTTAATTATTATGCATACTATAAAATAATAATTATAATTACATATACACTTAAGTTATACAGAATAGTAGTTTAGAGCTCGTTAGATTGAATCACACCACACTGATGAATATATATATATATATATATATATATATATATATATATGTGTGTGTGTATATATATATATATATATACACATATATTGGAATTGTCATAGCAAATCTGACATAAAAATGGTTGAGAGGGTCCAAGTTAAATTTACTAAATTTATCTCATACAAGTTTGGGATTTTCGACTCCAACAATGACGTCCTACAATCCTTAAACATCGATTCGTTAAAACAGAGACGAAGGAATGCAGACGTAATGCTAGGATACAATTTAATAAATGGGGCGATTGATTGTCCCTACTTCTATTCTATTGAAAGTGAGTGGGTAGTTATGCTACCCTCCACTACAACCGCAAGGATCTATTGTGGCTCACAATTAAGGTCGAACATCCGACCATACAGCTCACCTTCCAAGTCCATCTTCTTGATGAAGTCAAGGATCTTGTCAGGTGAAGTTTTTTCCAGGTCCTTCAGGTTTAGCTTCGGTGTGCCAAACACCGTGGTCCTGATCTGGTCGCCAGCTGGACAGGCACATATGACGTGCTCTGCTGTTTCATCATCCTCTAGGCATAGGCGGCACTCAGTGGTATCGCTTAGGCCTAGTTTATTAAGGTGATGCCTTAGACGGCTGTGTCCAGTGAAGAGAGCAGTTAATGTGTGTCTCTACTTACTCAGTCAGCTAAAAATCAATGTGCCAGCTAGAAATTTGCATTCCTTCGATCTGATTCATGTACCATATTGCAGGACGGACTATTGTAAACATTTTGGTATGGCCAGAATCGCCAATAATTGTAACGCCATCAATCACGACTTTGGTACAATTAGCAGGAATGCTTTAAAAAACATCTTCCGGCAGGGTATATAGTATGCTTATTTTAATCTGTTATTTGTACTTTAACGTGTTGTTTGTTTTTTACTCTTTTATGTACTTATATTACGTTGTAATTTTATATACAAATGGTGTTTACCGTAAATAAATTTACTTTACTTTACTTTACTATATTTATCATGTATTTGTATTTATATTTCATTTTATTTTTAGCTTTTAAGATATTAACGTACTAGTTTAAATGGATTTCCGTTACTAAATAAATAAATAAATATACTTGAAACGCTCAGACGGTTACCGGACAACAAGCAAGTAACTCTCTAATAAAATAAAAACACCTCACTTATTTCACAGAAATGCTATTATTTTATTTGTTCCTAATTTTTATTATTATTAAAATTATTCAGTGATTTCAGTGAATTTCTGAATTATTTTGAAGGAATTCAAGAACTCACGAAAATTCACTTTCTGAATAATTTCAATAATTATAACCATTAAGAATAAATAAAATAATAGCATTTCTGTAGAACAAATGAGGTGTAGATTATTCAAAAAATATTTATATTACAGTAGGTACTTGAAAAATAATTTATAATTTTTTTTTCAAATAAATATTAGCGCATTACACAATATTTTAAGTCGATTTTACTTCACATCTTTTATTGTTTGTTAAAAGCTTGTCCGTTCAAAAAAAGAAATGGTACTGTGTAACATAACAATTACACATTAAACAATCTAAATAAAAATATCGCTATTGCTACTAAGGGGCAGATAACGTGTAGTAGACATTAAGCGCATAAAAAAAAAACACGATGATGGACCAGTTGAATAATCAAACCATACAATTATACGATTAAGTTAATTAGTGCCTGATTTCACAATAACAGTCTACGACCAGAGGTGAGCAGTTTGTTTTTGTAAGAAAGAATATTAATACAATAGATGGAGTCTAATGAATAACTAGTATCGTATTTAATAATATCGACTATTTGGCATCGATATTAGCGATACATCAGAAAAAGAAATATCGATTATTTTGCATGAAAATATCAATATTCAAAGATATCTATATATAACTAACATCCCTATCATCTGCCAACGCCAAATGCCCAAATGTATGTTTTACAGTTAAAAATGAAAATTATGCATAACATCAGGTGCCAAACGGACTAAAACTTGCCGTCGTACAGGGGAATTTCCTAAATGTTCTTATAGCACATCCGCCCATGAATACAATTCATAGAAACTGTACGAAACTTTTAGATAAATTTAATTTTTCCTTTTAGAAAATATAAGATATAATAACTGTACAGAATTTTTATTTAAATAAGAGACATTTGAATAAAAATTCTGTACAGTTTTTATGTCTTATATTTTCTAAAAGGAAAAATTAAATTGATGTAATTTTTTTTTTATTTTTATTCAAATGTCCCTTATCTCTTAGAAAATATTACTAATGTGTTTCAGTGCAATGCATTTTTTATGCATAAAAATACCTTTTACCACACATAAAATAGTAGATTGAGAAATATACTCAGTTTAGTATTGTCATTATTTTAGTTCAAAGTTTAATGTTGCAGCTATAAAACGCGAGAGGAAAATCATCAAATTAGTTTTGAATTAAATGTAATTGAGCAATCAATTAAATCTTTAAAAGTGTTCATATTAAAAGTACAAATTGTCGAGGTTCGTGTTAATTAATTCCTGTAAGTTCTTTTTTTAGGTCACTTTTAATATCAATTAAAAAAAAATAGGTTTATTATTTATTTTGATTATATTTGAAGTAGAAACAGTTGAATTTGTAATGATATAAGTTTGCTATAAAACATGTGATTTATTTAATTGCAATCATGTGTGATTAATTTGCAAGTAATTGTACAAAATTGAAAATTATAATCTATTAATTAAAATTTAATGATTTCAATTATTTTCATTACCTTTCATGTAATTGGTCTATCATATTTGCTGTTTTATTATTATAATTATTATAATTATAATTATAAGCTATATCTTATATATCAAAAAATATTATGAATGAAATATAAACTATGTTTATCTTAATAATTGAAACTAGTCAAAAAAGTAAAATAAAAGTGGTATAAAAAAGCCAAGTGTTTTCTTTTGTATCAAAATTAAGTATTTAATATATCTGAACATATACCTAATATCCGGCGTCATGATAAGCCATTGCAGCGGAAATAGATGACGTAAAGCCCAAAAACCAAAACCAAAACCATATAACTAATTCAAAAATATTGATAATGCCTCCGATTCCGTACGCGAAATGTTAAATTATACGCTTGCTTTATAAAAATTTAATAGCTAACGCTGTTAATTGATGAAATTCCATATTAACACTTTTAATAAATAACACAGTTGGCTAAGATTTCACTGGTTATTAGTTGACACTGCAACAATTGTTTCGCCACACAGTGGCTTCATCTGCTTGATAAAGCCACTGCGTGGCGAAACAATTGTTGCAGTGTCAACTAATAAACAGTGAAATCTTAACCAAGTGTGTTATTTACTAAAAGTGTTGTATACGTTATATTAATGATGTGCGCTTTAAAGCGCACAATCTAAGTATACATATCAAGTACTAAACGCGCTTAGATTATGATGTTAGTAACATGTACGTTAAATTTAACTGTAAGTTTGATAATGACTACTGGATAGTCGAAACCATAGACACAAATTAAGTTTAAAATACAGTGGTTAAACATAGTGAATAGTGTTTTATTTACAAGTTAAATTTAACATTCCGAGTACGGAATGGGGCTGATTACCTGTATCTTAACCCTGTTGAAATATTTACTTGAATGCAATAAAGAATTTACATATTGATGAACTTTTTAAGGTGTTACAAACCTGTAGCAGGTTTTGCCAGAGGAATTATTTGGCCCTAATTCAAAATATCCACATTTACATCGTAATTGTCTGGTGAATATAAATGAGATCAATTACCTGATGTTTCGCCAAAAATTTCATTAAATTGAAAACCAGATACGTATCGCGGAGAAAACAAGAAAGTTAGTAAAACGTTGAAGATTTATTCAAAATAAATTTGGGTAGACCCAAATTGGGGCTTTTCTCAACTCGAAAGTTTACTTCATGCGCCACGCGTATATAACCCTGATATCAAGTAAAATTCAAATTTTGACATCTTAGCAGTTTTCATGAATTTCCTAAATTGCATTTCATTTTAATTCCATTCTGACCATTTACATTCAATAATGGAGATAGAAATTCAAATTGAAAAATTAACATAGGAATTCCCTATTATGCGTCTTGAAACGGGACACACTGTATATCTCTAATTTGACGAATAAAGCACTAATAACCTTTCTTCACACTTTTATTTGAATTACCAAATGTACATTTCGGCCACAAAGTGACCATTATCAATGGATTAACACTAAATACAAAACAGAAATTTTAAACTATATATAGACAGGCAGATTATAATACAAAGGCGGTGGGAGTGCAAAAAGGGAAAAAACGTAAATTAAGAGGTGAGCCGAGGGAATGAGGGTGGCGGTACAACCAGGTAAAGTGGATTAGGGGAAAAACACAGATTAAGGTAGTGCAATTAAATCTAATAATGTATTGTAAAGTGGATTTAAATCAAAATTCAATAATTTAATTTCATGTTTTTTAATTTCAATGGCTTCTAACATGTTTAATCAATAATTTGATGATTGTTTTAATAATTTTATGTTCTTTATTGTGATTTTGTGGCAGGTTTCTAGTAAATGGTTAGCCACTGCAGATTTTTCATAATTAAGATATTTGACGTGTGCTAAGTGTTCTTTGAATCTGGTATTTAGATTACGCTGTGCTTGACCAATATAAACTTTATCACAATTACAACAATCGATTGAATAAATACCAGATTGGTCTAGTTTATCTGGTTTGTTGAATGTGTTCCCTAAAAGTTGCCGTAGTTTAGAATTAACATAAAACGCGGGGATTAGGTTGAATTTTTTGTATAATTTGTTGAAGTGGTTTTCTGAATTGGGGGAATAAATTAATCGAATGAATTTTGTGTCTGTGTTGGGGTTAATCGGTGAAAGAGAGGTGGTATTATGAAGTTTAATTTTAAATTTATGCATATTGAATAATTTGTGAATGGTCTGGGGATTATATTTGAAATTTATCGCGATACTATGGATGATGTTGAATTCCTTTTCCCTATTTTTTGTGGATAATGGTATGCTGAGGGCTCTGTGGATGAGGTAATTAAATAATGCTAATTTATTTACTGTATATCTCATCTCGTATTTGCAATTATTGAAAATGTAGTAGAACTGAATGCAATTCGTGTTGAACGAGTAACCGGTAGCTGAGAGGAAACACACCGAAAAATGTATCGCACGATAAGATACGGTCACGTAGCTTACTCATTCAAAAACTCTAAAGAGAGTCAAAGACATAATTGAGTTGTGGCACCGCAACAAAGTCACGTATCGCATTCCTTTTTATTTGTTGATACCACACCACTTTCAGACATAAACACTACCAGATCGCATGATCTCACAATCTCCAACAAATCCAAATATACTTTACACACTGAAGTGGCTCAGCGTTTTATACAATCTCACGAGTGTGAATGTATAATATTCATTTCAATCAATTTGCTGCTTAATCGACTAACCACCAAACGTGACTGAAATTAAGTAATGTTTATGTGTGTTAAAATTATAAAGGATTGCCTTTATCGCTCTGTAGTGAGTATTTATTTTCATTCATGCGAACTGTATTTAGTTAGTCGTCGTCGGCGTTTTGCATATCTCACATGTGAGATGTTTCGCTTTTAAAGTCTACGAAAAAGTTGCGCGGCCTGCAAATTTATTAAATTTAATCGAGTGGTTTAACCGCATTCTTGCCAACAAGTCGGGGGATTCTGTAGGATTGACAGAAAGAGCGTGTTCGAAATGTGTATACACATATGTGAAAACAACGGCTGATGTGCATATGTATTTATAAAATCATGAAACATATTTTTGTGCAAAACTTAAAGAGTGATCATTCGACTTTTAATTCATACATTCATTTGAATGATTATTTTTACTAGTGCAATCGGGAATACTTAAAAGATTTAAATGTTTGGATTGATTGAGTTACTTGAAGATAATTCTAACTTTGAATAAAATACCTAGAACCTTTCTTCAATACTTTATTTTGTCACCAAATGTACATTTCGGATACGAAGTGTCCATTATCAATGGTTTGATACAAATACGAAAAAATATACATTTAACACGAATATACAGAGAGTTTTATGTAACACCGAACATTATCAATGTTCATTTTCGTATATTTTATTTATCAAACCAAAGCACGATTTGACACCTTTGATTTTTTAGGTTATGTGCAAATTGGGTTGCCTATATGACCATTACAAATTGTAGCCAATCAATCGCAATTAATGCCTCGACTTGTAACTATGGGGGGTTTTTCTTTCAAGCATACATGTCCCAATTGTATGCCGTGAATTTTTAGATAATCGTTGTTTTTTTTAAAAGAGTTCAATTCGAAACTTAAAATGAGTGTGTTCCACTCCCAGACTAAGCATGAAGTAAAATTTCGAGTTTAGAAAAGCCTGAAAATTTGGTTTGGACGCGTAGCGCGAAGCGCGGAGCGGCCAAACCAAATTTTCAGGCTTTTCTAAACTCGAAATTTTACTTCATGCGCCACCGGTACAAAAGACTGACATATTACGAAGTTTAAAACACACCGCTAAACTTTACATTGAATCAGTGTTGTGTACCGGTGGCGCATGAAGTAAAATTTCGAGTTTAGAAAAGCCTGAAAATTTGATTTGGCCGCTCCGCGCTTCGCGCTACGCGTCCAAACCAAATTTTCAGGCTTTTCTAAACTCGAAATTTTACTTCATGCTCAGCCTGGGAGTGGAAAACACTCGATTAAAGCTTCAAATTAACTTCTTTTAATAAACCGAGCGTCGGAAAATGTACAACGTATGCATATGGATACTAAAAAGAAAAATTCTCGTTATGAAAATGTTCGGTGTTAAATAAAACTCTCTGTATATACACAATACTGGGGGATTTGAGGGCGTCGGTTGGGGGGAGGTGTGATTTTTAGTGGTAATAAACTAATTTAGACGAAAAAGGTTAGCTGTGGATAGGTAGATAAGTAGGCGTTTGGTGGGATTCCGAGATAATTAGGAAAACCCCGTGATTAAGGTGGATATACTAAATCCAATAAACCATTTTTTTGATTTATTTCAGTGTTTCAATTACAGGTATATGTATGTATATTATTTGTATGATATTTATTTGTTTGATGTATCGTCTGTAGTTGTCGCTGTTGGAGTTCCTTCCTTCTGTCCTCGCCTCGTGATTCTCGGTTGTAGGACCAGATCTCGGGCTAGCGGTATTGAAGGATGTTTGCATGTTTACATTCTGTTTTATTATAATTCGTTGTTTAGTAGTTTATTCTTTAATTTCAATTTGTAGCGTATATATTTTAATGATTTTATGTATTGTGGTATGTTATTGTATATTTTGATTACGTCTGTTTTAAGGTGTTGGGTGTATTTTTTTGTTCTATATTTTTCTGTTCGGAGGTCTGACTTTCTTCTTGTTTTATATTTGTGTGTATTCTTGTTCGGGTGTATTCTGATTCGCGTTTTAATTAAATTGTTTTGTATTTTGTATAAGAATAGTAAGTTGTTATATGTTATCATTTTCTTTATGTTTAGTTCTTGTGTAATTTCATATATCTTTTTAGTGCTTGTTCTTATTTCCAGTATGTACAATATTTTCAGGATTTTGTTTTGTTGTCTTTGTAGCTTAATGATGTTTTTGCTAGTAGTATCTCCCCAAATTAATATAAGATAATTGATGGTCGAAGTGAACCATGCGTGGTAGATACATTTCTTTTTATTGTTTGGGATGAATCTCCTGATTTTCGCCATGGCACCGATTAGTTTGGAGTTCTTCTGTGTTAATTTATTTATGTGGTCGTCCCATTTCAAAGTGTTGGTTATTTTTAATCCTAGGTATTCTGTTTGTTTTATGAGTTTTCCATTGATTTTTATTAGGAGGTTGATGTGATGTTTGTGTCTATTGAATATTATATAGGTCGTTTTTTCTTCATTGATGGTCAATAAATTGTTGGAATACCACTTTTCTAAAAGTTTTGTATTTGCGCAGATTTGTTGTTCTATTTCTTGTTGGTTTATCCCAGAATATACTAAACAAGTATCGTCTGCATATATAAAGGGGGTTCCATTTAGTTTTAGTTCCATGATGTCGTTGGTGTACAGGATGTATAGGATTGGTGGTAGGTTTCCTCCCTGGGGTATTCCATATTCTGCGTAGTTGGTTTTGCTCGTATTCTCTCCTATTTTCGTTTATTGTGGTCTGTTCGTTAGGTATGTGTGTATTAAATTTAACTCGTTCTCTTTTATTCCTATGGCGTTTAGTTTTTCGACTAGCATTGATTTAGATATTGTATCGAATGCCTTCTTCATGTCAACAAAGATGGTTACTACTATTTTCTTATTGTCCAGGTTTGATTTTATGGTGTCGATTAATTCGTATGCTGTTGATAGTGTTCCTGAATTTTGTTGGAATGCGTATTGCTGGTGGTAAATGATTTTATTTTTGTGCAAGTGGTCACGTAGTTGGATTTGTATTACCTTTTCTAGTATTTTATTTAATGTTGATAGGAGAGATATTGGTCTATAACTTTCAGGTTTTGTTATGTCTCCTTTTTTATATACTGGTATTATAACAGTGTTCTTCATATAGTCCGGGTATGTTCCTTGGTTTAGTACAATATTTGTTATTTTTGTTATGATTGGTGTTAGAGTATCTTTGTTTTGTTTGATAATGTCGTTTGTGATGTTGTCGAATCCGGGTGCTTTTCTGTCTTTTAAATTATTTATTATTTGGTTTATTTCGTTGCATGTTATTAGTGTGAATTTCATTTGTTGGACTTTTGGTAATGTTGTTGTGGTTGTTTCTGGTTTTGTGTTTGCTTGGTTTATTTGTTTTTCAGCTCGCATTTTCGGCGGACTCAAGTCGAAATTTAACAATTTATTTTCATGTCTTTTCATCTGAATTGCCTCCAACATATTTAATTGATAATGTGAAGAATTTTTTTAATAATTTAACATTTTCTAATATGAATTTGTGGCTTGTTTCAATTGCGTGGTTAGCGACCGCAGATTTATCCGGGTTCAGATGTTTGATATGTGTGATATATATTTTTTGAATCTAGTTTTAACATTTCTTTGCGTTTGTCCTATGTAAACTTTGTCACAATTAGAATATTTAATGGAATAGATTCCAGATTTCTTCAAATTATCTGTTTCATTAAACGTGTTACTTAATAAATTGTTTAATTTTGTATTTACATAGTACGCTGGGGTGAGATTAGACATTTTATACAATTTTTTGACATTATTTCCGATTGTGGGGGAATAACTTAATCTGACATATTCTGTTTCTCTTTTTGTTTCTGTATCTGAAAGTGAAGTTATATTTCTAAGTCTGTTTACGTGAATGACGGTTAATCAGCATCTGTATTGTATTTCTATTGTATTTAAGGTGTGCTGCTATTGCGTGAATGAGTTTTAGTTCCTTTGCTCTAATTTCGGGTGATACTGGTATGCTGAGGGCTCTATTAATCATGCTTTTAAAGGCAGATAATTTATATTTCATCGGTGCAAATGCATCGAAATGGATGCAATTAAAAGTGTGTGTCTGTTTCCTGCATACAGAGAGTTTTATGTCACACCGAACATTTTCATAACGAGAATTTTTTTTTAGGTATCCATACGATTACGTTGCACTTTTTTCGATGCCCGGTTTATTCAAAGAATTTAATTTGAAGCTTTAAGCGAGTGTTTACCACTCCCAGGCTGAGCATGAAGTAAAATTTGGAGTTTAGAAAAGCCTGAAAATTTGGTTTGGTCGCGTAGCGCGAAGCGCGGAGCGGCCAAACCAAATTTTCAGGCTTTTCTAAACTCGAAATTTTACTTCATGCGCCACCAGTACAAAAGACTGACATATTACAAAGTTTAAAATACACTGCCAAACTTTACATTGAATCAGTGTTTTGTACTGGTGGCGCATGAAGTAAAATTTCGAGTTTAGAAAAGCCTGAAAATTTGGTTTGGCCGCTCCGCGCTTCGCGCTACGCGACCAAACCAAATTTTCAGGCTTTTCTAAACTCGAAATTTTACTTCATGCTCAGTCTGGGAGTGGAAAACACTCGCTTAGAGCCTCAAATTGAATTCTTTTACTAAACCTAGCATCGGAAAATATGCAACGGATGAAAATGTTTGGTGTTCTATAAAACTCTCTGTATATCAACTTCTAATTTGTTGTTTTTTATTTTTATAAGAATATCTAGGAAGGGCAATAAGTTTTCATTCTCTAATTCGTATGTGAAGTTAATACGGTTATAAATATTGTTAATGGATGAAATGAAATTGTTATTATTAAAATTTGTTTGGACCACCGCAAATATGTCATGAACATATCTAAACCAAATACTGGAAAACTGGGTTATAGACTTTTTGGCAATATTTTCAAAATTATTGAGAAAGATGTTCGCATGAAAAGGTGATAAAGGGTTACCCATGGCATTGCCAAAGGTTTGTTTATAGTTCGAATTATTAAACTCAAAAACATTACAATCCATCACTAGTTCGGTAAGCTGTAAGTATTCTTTGATTTGTTCGTTTGGGATGTTCTATTGAAAGTGAGTGGGTAGTTATGCTACCCTCCACTGCGACCGAAAGGATCTATTGTGACTAGTTTGGGATGTTATTCTTTATTAAAATTTGTTCCAAGATGGAAATGGTGTTCTTGATTGGGATGCTCGGGAAAAGTGATTTAACATCAAAGGACAGAAGTTTATGATTTGTTGAGATTTTTATCTTTTCTAAATGTTTCGTTAATTCTATAGGATTTCTAACTGAAAAATCGTTTTCTATTCCTAATGTTTGAAAAACTGACTAACCATTTAGCAATTTTGTAAGTGGGATATTTAATATTTGAAACTGTTCGGTACAAATAAGCGGTTTTTCTGATCGGTTGGCAACACGCTCGCTTTTTCCAAGTTTCACCCTTTTCTGCCATGCACAACACTTCCCCCATCCTTTTTCGATCCGCTGACCGAGAGAAGAGAGTCGGCAATTAGTGCATTAGTGACGATCACCTCCGAACTACACCCTCAAGAGAAGCTGGAAGGACCCGGATAACAACACCCCAAAGGTCAGTTACCTCTCGCTACCGGTCCCTTGCAATTTCTCCGACTTTGTTGTCGGCCGCCGCAAAAAAAACCGCTATGAAAATCACGGCAGCTCCCGTTGCGAGTAACCATATTTCTTCATAGGGCACAAACCCCCCCAAACAGAGACAATAGGGCGAAATTTATTACCTGGTTTGTGAATTTTGGGTAAACAGTATAATTGAGGTATTTTAGGGTTTTTAACTTTCAGTTTTAAATTAAGTTTTGGGCAGGTGGTGGCCGAGCGGTAACGTCGCCGGGCTGTATCGCTCGGCGAGCCACAAGTTCGGGTTCGATTCCCGTGCACGGGGAGACTTTATTTGAAAAATAATGTCTCGTCGTGACCCTAGGTGTGGTATGAATGTGTGTGATTGTCCGAATGAATAGTTATTAATATAAATTGTAATAAATTACTTGATACAAAAATAAACATTGATGATGGCTAATGGGCAAGTTCCCAAGGCCAGGCAAAAGCCAAAACCAAAAAAAAAAAAATTTAGTTTTTTTATCGATTAAATTTGTGGAGGTTTTTAGTGTGACATTAATTTTCCTAATATATGTAACTATTAGATTTTTTGTTTGTGGAATATATGGTCCTACTTCTAGTAAATTATTTACACTATTAACATAGTCTGTCTTTTTTATAATCACGACACTATTACCTTTGTCCGCCTTTAGGTAAAAACAATCTTTTTCTTTTAAGTTCTTGACGATGTTGTGGTTGTCGATATCTTTGTGTTGGGTCTCTATTCTTGGTTTTCTCCAAGATATCCTTAGCGGAAGCGCATTTAAATGATTACACAGGCCAACAAATTTTTACTTTTCGAAAGTTGATTTCGATCTGACATCTAATTTTGTAGAATTTTGATCTGCTGTATTCAAATCCGAGTGTCATTTTGCTTTATCACGTAAGGTTTATTATCAATGTTGAAAATAAATTAATAACAAATTTGGTTAAGATAAACGCTACTTTTATTGATACAGAGACAAAAACAAATTACTAATAGTAAACTAAATTGAAAACAGTCTTAAACAATCTTTAATTTATTAATGATTTCGATAGCTAACGCCATCTAATGCTTCATAGTAGCATCTTTAATTCCTTTTCTTTCCAGAAGATCTTTCCCCCTTGGATGAAAAACTTCGTTTAGTGGATTTTCTTATGTATTCCAGGACCGGGTTGTCCCTTTTTATTGCCCAGCAGTAATAAGCCATCATTGAAACATTCCACCGACGTTGATACCTGCGTTCCATTTTTTTCATGTCTTGGTGGAACCTCTCACCTTGTTCCTCACTCACATCACCAAGATTTTCGGGGAAGTAATCAAGACGCGAGTGTAAAAAGTGAACTTTTAGGCTCATATTACATCCCAATTTCTGTAGCATGTTTTTCACAATTTCCTTGTGATAATGCAAACATTCACGAACGAGTGTCTTCCACTCCCAGACTAAGCATGAAGTAAAATTTCGAGTTTAGAAAAGCCCCGCGTAGAAAATTTGTCGAGGGTCGCGCAGCGACCCGAGACAAATTTTCAAGGGGCTTTTCTAAACTCGAAATTTTACTTCATGCGCCACGCGTATAAAACACTGATTTAAAGTGAAGTTAAAAATGCACCGAAAACAACCGAATTTCGATATTTTTTTTAATTGGAAATTTTATTTCCTATCCATGCTGTAAACCTTCAGATGTTCGTTGTTTTTTTGTAAAAAAAACTTCAATTCCTTGTAGTCCTTCGCTCTCCGAAAAGCATCATTGGTCCTTCGAGCTGTAGCCTTTGTAAAATGCTAATAAACTTAGTAATCTAGACTGATCTTTTAATTTGAAACGAGTGTCGTCCACTCCCAGACTAAGCATGAAGTAAAATTTCGAGTTTAGAAAAGCCCCGCGTGGAAAATTTGTCGAGGGTCGCGCAGCGACCCGAGACAAATTTTCGCGGAGCTTTTCTAAACTCGAAATTTTACTTCATGCGCCACGCGTATAAAACACTGATTTAAAGTAACGTTCAAAATATACGGCTTAAGTTTGATTTCACGTTAATGACGATTGTTTATTACGTGTAATAATAAACATTTGTCATTAACGTGGGATCAAACTTAAGCAGTATATTTTGAACTTTCCTCTAAATTAGTGTTTTATGTGCGTGGCGCATGAAGTAAAATTTCGAGTTTAGAAAAGCCCCGTGAAAATTTGTCTCGGGTCGCTGCGCGACCCTCGACAAATTTTCCACGCGGGGCTTTTCTAAACTCGAAATTTTACTTCATGCTTAGTCTGGGAGTGGACGACACTCGTTCTTAGAAGTTTCAAATTAAAATATAACTCTAGATTACTAAGTTTATTACTGAAAGGAGCTTTTTACAAAGGCTACAGCTCGAAGGACCAATGATGCTTTTCGGAGAGCGGAGGACTACAGGGAATTGAAGTTTTTTTTACAAAAAAAACAACGAACATCTGAAAGTTTACAGTATGGATAGGAAATAAAATATCCAATTTAAAAAAAATATCGAAGTTGGGTTGTTTTCAGTGCATTTTTAACTTCACTTGAAATCAGTGTTTTATACGCGTGGCGCATGAAGTAAAATTTCGAGTTTAGAAAAGCCCCGTGAAAATTTGTCTCGGGTCGCTGCGCGACCCTCGACAAATTTTCTACGCGGGGCTTTTCTAAACTCGAAATTTTACTTCATGCTTAGCCTGGGAGTGGAAAACACTCTTTAAAATCCTCAAATTGATCGCTTTTATAAAATTCCGGTATGTTTTACACATTGCAAAAATGTATTGATAAAACGTCAATATATTTATTGATGTTCACCACGCTAGACTCACATTGTTTACCATTCTATTTGTTACTCGTTTGGCCTCAGAACGTGCATTCTCAACACCTTAAGGAACGGAATCCTGGTTTCATTTGTTTACACACAGCACAAACACTCGTCGCGACGTAGAGAAACTATTCACGGTCAACGATCCTCTCCTCGTTGGCTGGAGATTCCCTCATGTAATAATACGCCACAAGCTGCAACCTCACAAACCGAACACACTTCGAATTCGGTTGCGACAGGCGTGCAGTGGACCTGTTGCTCTCCAGACGATGCGTCACTGATCTAGGTCAGTGTCAGGCAGATTGTATCTGGCACTGACCTTAATGAATTCACAAATAAAAATATGAGTGAACAACTGACCCTTAGATTGTTTTAATATGGAAATATAATAAAAATCAATATTGGAAATGAGACGAGCAAAAACAGTTGAAAGTTTGTCGATTGAAATTAAAATCGTGAATATTTATTTATCCAGTTTACTCGTCTACTGAAATTTAATAGCCATTCATTCGTCCGGCGCTATCTAAACAAACAAACAAACAAGGCGTATTCGCACTCGTAATTTTTATTATTCGTGGTGCTAAATTCGGCAGGCGCTATGAACCAATACATAGTCAAAACTACTTTCAGTAATTTTGCTATCTCTGCGCCATCTCGTACCCCAGAAACATACTATCAGCAAAAATTGGCCCTCTTAAAAAGATACCATATGATTTAAAAGTTTTATTTTCTAGTAGGCTATGAAATTATATCTAAAAAAATATTATGTTGGTAACAAATCATTGAAAACAATAATAATTCTTACTGCAATTGTCACTGTCAATATTTTGTTTACAAAATACCTACATACATAACCTTATCGTAGCGCTTTAAATCTCAGGCAGCGTCAGATCATGCGGATTTGTCAGTGGTACCAACTCGCATTTAAATGCAAACAAAAGTCATAGCATTCTGGAGGATACAACTTTTCGTTCATATGGTATATAATCTAAACAGGCCAGAAGAACTTAGGCCCAGTTGTTGAATTGTGGCTTAAGCTGAGTTTATATTCATACTAGGCTTAAATGCATTTTGCTGTTTTTCAATCATCGCTTATCGCTAAGCCCGAGTTTTCGTAAGCGGCCGACCACCACGGCACGTTAACTAAACTCGAATTCATAACCTCAAACATCAAAAATAGTTGACGTTTTAATATTGTGTAAATAGTGATAATAATCACTTCACTGTCCACACAATATTAAAACGTCAACTATTTTTTATGTTTGAGGTTATGAATTCGTGTGTCTATAGTTGAATGGTTGTTGATAGATCATCCTGATGCGTTCGGACTGAGGTGCTAGAGTTCCTTATTCTTCTGCATCCTTTCGGTGACATCATGGTTTAGATTAAATCCTTACATTGCTTTCTAGTGTACCTACATACCTCACTTTAAATTATTGTTTAATATGCGTGGCGCATGAAGTAAAATTTCGACTTAAGAAAAGCCTCAAAAATCTGGTTTGAAGACAAATAACTATTGGAGATTTATTTAAGCGTCTCGAGTATGTAGTTTAAAATGTATACTTAAATTAAATTTATAAGATTATCTTATATACATACATCTTTATTCAGACAATTACAGTAGTATAGTATAATACATATATATATATAATATATATAATATATATATATATATATATATATATATATATATATATATTATTACACTATGGGGTTAGTCTGTCTGGGCTATCGACCAGAGGTCTTTCTGCCCTAGTTTATCTTAATATCACACAATGAGTATAATATTATTTGAATAAAACCATTTATTTTTCTCAAGTTCAATAAGTTACTGTTACTTTTTGAGATGCGATGTTTTAATTATTTGTGGAAGTATTTCTACAGGAATACTTTCAGTTTACACCCTGTGAAAACGAACGAGATGGAAAAATACTTTTCCATTGATTTCTATATACATCCAAAGTAGCAAGGTTTTTTAAATTGTCAACAAAAAACGTTTAACTTTATTTGAAATAAAACAACACAGTTGGGAGGGTTTCACTTTTATTGTTGAACACTGCAACATGTTTCACCACACAGTGGCTTCATCAGACAGATGAAATAATAATTATGATGAAGCCACTGTGTGGTGAAACATGTTGCAGTGTTCAACAATAAAAGTGAAACCCTCCCAACTGCGTTGTTTTATTCAAATAGTATTATGGAGTTTCATCATGTATCCGCCTCATCAATTAAATATTTGAGTATAATATTATCATAATTCAGAATGATAAATTACAGCAAATCGCTATTTTTTCAACATTATAAATGTAAAATTATAAAACTAATATCGGCTGACGGCGCACAGTGGGGCAGAATAGACATTTTTTGCAGAAATTTTGAAACTCATGAAACTGGTCCAAATTAAGCTTGTGATTATAGGAAAAATAATATAAAAAATACCATTAGGAAATTGGGGTGGTTATTAAGGGATAGAAATCGAAATGGCCGAGTAAAATTCTGGAACTTCGAATTCGTATAGAATTCAAGCTAAAATTTATTGAAAAAATTATGAAAAAATCTAGGGTAAAATAGGGTGGTTTTAAGGTGGCGAAACACTAAAAACAGATTAAAAAATTTTGTATTGTGGAGGCTTCTACTTCGTTATACATGTTCAATGTCAAACAAATCAAAAGAACTTTGGAAATTAATAAATGAAAATAATCAAAATAAAACCACTAACGCAGGTATTCCTTCATATATACTTAATGATAATCACGAAAAAAACTATGATCCACAAAATATAATAGAAACAATCAATAAATACTTCTGTACTGTTGGTAACACAAATTCTCCAGTAATAAGTAATAATTCCCCAGCAGAAACAATAACCAATTCCATTTATTTACATCCAGCCACAGAGGAAGAAATAAAACATATTATATCAAATTTAAAAAGCAAACACAGTAAAGATGTAGATGACTTAAACGTAGTTGTAATAAAACACACCAGAGAAAAAATTACCAAACCTTTAACCAAAGCAATTAATATCGCGCTTGAAGAAGGAGTATTTCCTTCCGCACTAAAGGTTGGCAAAATAGTTCCTATTTTCAAAAAGGGCGATATCCATAATGTTGCTAATTACAGGCCTATCTCTATTCTTCCTGCGTTCTCAAAGGTTTTCGAAAGAGCAATATACAACAGAATAATAAGTTTCGTTGAAGCCAATCAAACAATAACCAGCTTTCAATTTGGATTTAGAAAATCTAAGTCAACGATGCACGCTATTTTTAACTTCTTGTCTTTTGTACTAAACAACATGGATAAAAACAAGAATGTATTGTCAATATTTTTGGATCTGTCGAAAGCGTTCGACTGCGTACCGCATGAACTGCTTCTCGACAAACTATATAATTATGGTCTAAGGGGAAATTGCCATCGACTCTTAACTTCTTATTTAAGCGATAGGCTTCAAATGACGGTTGCAAATATTGACAATACATTATACAAATCAAATACAGCCAGCCCTATCGTAGGTGTACCCCAAGGCAGCATATTGGGCCCATTGATGTTCTTATTGTTCATAAATGATATGCCACTTTCACTTAATTGTCATATAACAATGTTTGCCGATGACACAACATTATGTTTTGAAGATGAACGACTAGATAATCTAAATGATGCTGCAAATGCAATACTAATTGAACTTTGCACTTATTTAAATATGAACAATCTAGCTGCTAATGCCAGCAAAACACAATTTATGAACTTCCGAAGGTCAATGGGACTAATAAATTTAACTATGAATGGGAAAGATATAACTGAAACCGAAGAAGTAAAATTCTTAGGACTAACTCTTCAAAGTAATATGAAGTGGGACTCACATATAAGAAATATTTGCGGTAAAATTTCTAAATATTCTTATCTAATATATGCGACAAGACAGGACATATACATAGATGCAGCCAGAACTGTATATATTGCACATTGTCAATCCCAAATGGCGTATGGAATAGTATTCTGGGGCTGTACTACAGCCTCAAATATTCACAAAGTATTTGTTGTCCAAAAAAGACTAATTCGAGCCATTTGCAGAAAAAAACCTAATTCTAGTTGTCGACAACTGTTTAGAGACTTAAAACTTATGCCAGTAATAAGCCTCTATATATATGAATCGCTTAAATTTGTTAAATCTAACCTGCATCTGTTTAACCAAAATGAAGTAAAACACGAGCACAACGTCAGAAAAAAAACTATAAGACATCCAAAGTTCAAACATAGTTATTATAAAAACGCATGTATTGTGCAATGTATTAATATTTATAATAAATTACCTAATAGAATAAAAGAGATGCCGAAAAGGACTTTTATCAATACCATTAAACGAATAATAGAAGAAAATTCTTTCTATACTGTTACAGAATATGAAGACTATCTTAAAGATCTCTAAAACATGTAAATAACTGTCCCAGTACGCAATTTATTTTTTTTTTGTCAGTTATATAATATTAATTTATATCTACACTTAATTTTAATATGTTTTACACGTTATATTTAAGTTTTAACTTGTATAAATTGTTCTGTCCTATTTGCAATGTGTTATGTGTTCCTATATGTAATTCTTATGCCTGTATTTATTACGTATATCATTTTACTCTATACAGTAATTTTTAAAATGTTATACACCTTAGTTTTAAGTTTTAATTTGTATGTTACATTGTCTTTTTTTACTTATTTATATGCACTTTTTGTTTGTCAGTTTCTTTACTAACATTACATTAAGCTACCAATTACTAATATATTCATTTTTATATGTATACTAATATACTGCAACAATATTGACTCATCCAGGAATGTATTCATTTAAATTGGAAATAAAAAACTTACTTACCTACTTACTCAATAATCCATAAAAAACGTTTTAACTTTGTTTGTATAACACAATTTATTTTTATGTGACTGCAGTTTCGGCCAATTTAGCTTGCCATTAGCAAATTTAGCTTGCCATTAGCAAATTTATCTTGCCATGTTCGATAATTTGCCGAAACTGCAGTCACATAAAAATAAATTGTGTTATACAAACAAAGTTAAATCTGCCTGATGAAGCCACTGTGTGGTGAAACATGTTGCAGTGTTCAACAATAAAAGTGAAACCCTCCCAACTGTGTTGTTTTATTTCAAATAAAGTTAAAACGTTTTTTGTTGACAATTTAAAAAACCTTGCTACTTTGGATGTATATAGAAATCAATGGAAAAGTATTTTTCCATCTCGTTCGTTTTCACAGGGTGTAAACTGAAAGTATTCCTGTAGAAATACTTCCACAAATAATTAAAACATCGCATCTCAAAAAGTAACAATAACTTATTGAACTTGAGAAAAATAAATGGTACACAAAAAACTATTATTTAATTAAAATAAAGTATTTTGTTTCTCTACAATGTTGACTTTAGATTCGTAATCAGCGACCCCAAAAATCTGTGTATGCTACATCTCAAACAGAAAAAAAAACAGAATGAACGTGTTCGACTTGTGACCAGCTTATCTAGAATTGGCTCTACTGTGCGCCATATTGTTAATTAAAACGAAAATCGCAACATTTTCAAATGTGCCCTAATTCTACCATGATTACACATTTTAATAATGTAAACAAAAGTGCTCGATACACAACTAAAAGTTTACCTATTTCAGCGAACACACTATTTTATAGAACATTTTACAATGATGACTCCTAAACGCTTATATTTAAGAGTTATAACTTTCTCACAATATTAAAATTAATGAAAATATAATACATATGTGAGGTTGCCGGTTCTATGACAAATATGTAAAATTTAGAACGGTTTAAAATAAAAAACAAAGTCTTCACAGTTCACTCAACAAATCGTCTTACTTACGTCATGCGCGGTCTCCACAAACTGAATGTTATCGGCTTCGGCCAGGGACACAAAGGTCGCAGTCGGTCCCAAAATATCTGCACTTCTATGCGCCCCAGTGTTGGCTACACAAGTGCCATAAAAGGAAATGTATTACCTGCACTTTCATTTCTGATTTAATACCAGCTTTTATGGCCACTGGCCTCACTGTGCGGCGGCTCATGTCAAACTGACACAATGGACTTCATCACCATTGTGACTTAACATTCTATCGTGTCAACTTAACTTAAGACAACGATACTCGGCGTTTAGTCCATTGTGTCAACTTGATATAAGTCAGCCAACATTAGTCTATCCTGTCAACTTGAAATGACATTTAGTCCCATGTATCAAATTTGACACAAATCGGCGTCAGCTGACTATTGTCAATTTGAAACAACTATTATTAGATGGTCATGTTGCTGTGTTTCTTTATGACACTTGCGACACACATTTTGATAGTTGTGACATATTTTAAAGGAACGAGTGTCTTCCACTCCCAGACTAAGCATAAAGTAAAATTTCGAGTTTAGAAAAGCCCCGCGTAGAAAATTTGTCGAGGGTCGCGCAGCGACCCGAGACAAATTTTCACGGGGCTTTTCTAAACTCGAAATTTTACTTCATGCGCCACGCGTATTAAACCCTGATTTAAAATGAATTTAAAAACGCACTGAAAACAACTCAACTTCGATATTTTTTTTAAATACGATATTTTTTTTATCCATGCTGCAAACCCTCAGATGTTCGTTGTTTTTTTGTAAAAAAACTTCAATTCCTTGTAATCCTTCGCTCTCCGAAAAGCATCATTGGTCCTTCGAGCTGTAGCCTTTGTAAAATGCTCCTTTGAGTAATAAATTTAGTAATCTAGAGTGATCCTTCAATTTGAAACTTCTAAGAACGAGTGTTGTCCACTCCCAGACTAAGCATGAAGTAAAATTTCGAGTTTAGAAAAGCCCGCGTAGAAAATTTGTCGAGGGTCGCGCAGCGACCCGAGACAAATTTTCACGGGGCTTTTCTAAACTCGAAATTTTACTTCATGCGCCACGCGTATAAACCACTGATTTAAAGTAAAGTTGAAAATATATACTGCTGAGATATGATAGATATTTACCAAGATATATTTTGACAAGTGTAAAATGGTTAGGTTATGTTATGTTATTTTAACAAGTGTAAAATGGTTAGGTTATGCTATGTTATTTTGACAAGTGAAAAAATAGTTATTTATATTTTGAATTTCCCTATTTGCGCACAAATTAACCTAAACTTATACTAGGTTTCCCACGGTAGTTAAATTTCTACTTTAATCCTATTATTTTATTAATTTATGATAAAATTGTCTGAATCCGGGTATTTCGCATAAAACTATGCGGAATTCTTAGATCGGTCTGACAACTAACTGTTTTACTTGAATTGGCTTTTCACCAAGTAATTATCAGTAATTGCTGCCAGATCTCGCCAAAGTCTTTTCTATTTTTTAGCTCCCGATTCGAAGGTTCTAATGTCGCCTCCGTTGCTAGGAAACTCAAATGTATTTCTGACAACAGTCCAATACGAAATATTTATGTATGCATGGTGTACGCGTGTGTACGATAACTCAACAGTTGAGATGAAACATTAATTTACTTGGTTTATAAATATGTACAGTAAATATTTCACTAGTGTCATTCGTTGTAACAGTTTAAATTTATACTGATTTTCCAATTCTTTTTATTCAGTTGGGTGTATTTTTTTCCTAATTTCAATTGTTAATTATTGGTTGTTGAATATTTGAAAAAAAATTAGCATTCTACAACCCGGTACTAGTAGGGTTTGGTCAACGTCAGGTAAATTATATTTGAAAGATTACACATTTATTTTTATTTGTCAATTAAAACTAGTGATATTTAAAAAAATAAGCAACCAATGGGATTGCTCTATTTACGTCTCACAAAGCATTCTACAAAAACTTAGAACGTTAATTCCCCGAGGGCAATTATCACTTCTGATAATCCCCATTCTTCCAATTGGCTCCAAGTGAAAAGACCCCTCCATCTAATTGGCTCAAATTGAAAAGACCGTTGCTTTGCAATGCTTTCAGTGGGCTCACATGATTTTTCAAATTTTTCCAACTTAACAAACATCAAAATTATCATCATGTTTTGGAACGAAAATATTACAGAAAGATATAAATGAATTAAAAATACAACACTCTGTTAATTCCCCGAGGGCAATTATTACTTCTGATAATCCCCCTTCTTTCAATTGGTTTCAAGTGAAAAGACCCCTGCTTCTAATTGGCTCAAATTAAAAAGACCGTTGCTTTGCAATCCTTTCAGTTGGCTCACATGATTTTTAAAATTTTAAATTGAATTTGTGTTCAGAACTCCGGCACCAGATACCCACAGATGCGTTTCGGACTTCAAGGTCCTATTCAGTATGGTCCCGACCCAGTGCTGAGGAATACTGAACATTTCTGACTATTTCAAGCCAATATGTGAAAACTATTGATGATTTCGATAGCTAACGCCATCTAATGCTTCATAGTGGCATCGTCAGTGACACGAATGCACAAAGTGCATATACAGGTCACTGTTTCGTCCACTATGAAGCATTAGATGGCGTTAGCTATCGAAATCATTAATAGTTTTCACATATTGGCTTGAAATAGTCAGGAATGTTCAGTATTCCTCAGCACTGGGTCGGGACCACACTGAAGAGGACCTTGAAGTCCGAAACGCGTCTGTGGGTATCTGGTGCCGGAATACTGAACACAAATTCAATTTTGATATTTGTTTTCTGGTTTCACAAACAGAGTTCTGCTCGCTCGTGGACGAAACAGTGACCTGTATATGCACTTTGTGCATTCGTGTCACTGACGATGCCACTATAAAGCATTAGATGGCGTTAGCTATCGAAATCATCAATAGTTTTAAAATTCTGCCAACTTAACAAACATCAAAAATATCATCACGTTTCGGAACGAAAATATTACAGAAAGAGATAAATTAATTTAAGATACAACACTCACATATACAACAGCAGGTATTTGGAACATTTCTTAGGATATTTGTGAGGTAAGAAATTATGAACTAATGTGTGTTAATGTAACGTACCATTATTTTAATTATAATTTCTATTGCACTACGTTTACTTTGCAAAGCACAGATAAAATCTGAGACGGCGAACGATAGTCCTAATCATTCAAAACCAATGATTCTTAAAGCAAATATTATCAAATTCTAAACCTAATGTTGTTATCTCATTACGCTGTTTTCCGATCTTATGCGTGTTGGGTCACATATGCCCTTCTTGCACATTGATCTGTATAATTGTAATTAGGGTGGGGAAGATCTTTGCGTTTGAATGTTTTTTCAAAAGACAGAACCTTCCTAGACTCGGGATTAGATAGACTAATTTTCTATAACTGTAAATTATCGTTGAGTCAAATAAAAAGTGATAAAAGTTTATTAAGTTCAAGGTTTTCTATTTCTACAAATACCACGAACAAACCCAACATCGACGCGAAAGAGTGTTACAAATTAGTGTTACAAATTCGAGTGTTACATTAAAAGTTATAATAATATATAACAAAGTCTTCGTCATTTGTCGGGCGTTTGTGGCGCGACAAAACGTAGCCAATGTGAATACGCTCTTAGGCCAAATGTTTTTTAAAAAAGGACATTTAATTTTATGAGGAATTAAAAAAATATATTTTTTAATAATATATAGGATGGTCCATTTGAAATAACTAAGTTGCATCTGCTACTGTCTTTATGGTGCACTCTGTATGTATGAACATATTTTTAGGTTATGTAGCTTTTAAAACCAAGCAACTTTGATGCAGAAACCTATTTTATCTTCAACAAGAACCGAGATATATTCCGAGAACCCACTAATGGGACACCCTGATATAAGTTTAGGTTAATCATACTTATGATACACTTTGCTTATTCTCAATAAGTAGGTACCAGGAGATACATGATATTATTTTAAATTGGAAATATGCAATCGTGGCATGATATTTCTAATTATTATTATTTTCTACTCAGTAATTATTTATAAAAGCCTTTTCTCGCAGACTGATCGCTGTCTACGTTTTACATAGCAAAAATGATCGGTTAGTAACAGAGCTCAGCCAACCAGGAAAGTCGTCTTGTTCGTCCGTGGGGGACTGCGCTTTTTTTGTGTTTGTGGTCTTCTTTAGGATATCGAGATTAACTCGCACCTGGTAAGACGGCTTAATTTTCTGCCAGGGGGGGATCCTCCTTTGCGAAAGTGAAATGCGTGTTCAACAGACCGATTCGTCATTTCAAGTTCCACATTCTCCCCCTTGTCGGATTTTTTTTCGCTCGTCTCGCGATTTATTCTATTGATAGATTCGAATTGCACGGATGCGATTTTATTGTGGGAGTAGTTTTTTATTTCAGGGATTGTCTCAAATTACTAACGATTCCCATCATAAATCAACACATTATAATGGGAATCGTTTGTTGGCGATTGACTTTTTATCCACTGGCAGTGACCCACTTGCAAACACGACTTGCATAGCTTCAGGATGAATTTATTAGTTCACAACGGTGCAAGCTATATGATTACGATTAAACAGATAGCAAATATGCAATTGAATCATAGTTCAAACTAAGAACGTGTTCTTTTTACTCATTCGTTAGAAAGTTGATAAGTAAATAATTGATTACGATCAACCAGGGCCAGAGAAAACTTGGGCTCTTCCTCTTTTCAACTCTTCTGGTAGTAACAGATCGGAGTACTAATGTGTATGTTCACTAGTAGACGTTGGACTAGCACAATGGGCCTAATGAGACCTAAGTGCAGTGGAATGACTTTTTATCCACTGGCAGTAACGCACTTGCAAACACGACTTGCATAGCTTCAGGATGAATTTATTAGTTCACAACGGTGCAAGCTATATGATTACGATTAAACAGATAGCAAATATGCAATTGAATCATATTTCAAACTAAGAACGTGTTCTTTTTACTCATTCGTTAGAAAGTTGATAAGTAAATAATTGATTACTATCAACCAGGGCCAGAGAAAACTTGGGCTCTTCCTCTTTTTAACCCTTCTGGTATTAACGGGTCGGAGTACTAAATGTGTATTTTCACTAGTAGACGTTGGACTAGCACAATCGGCCTAATGAGGCCTATGTGCAGTGCAGAAATGCGCACTTCCCAAAGAACCAGAACCAAACGTTGGATGGCAACATTTTGCTCGAATCGTTCTTGGCTTACCGCATCTGTAGAATGAAAACTTCGGCACATCCGATGAAACGTCTACGCTTTGTTTCTCTTGACGTAGGTTAGTGCAGTGCAGAAATTCGCACTCCTCAAAGAACCAGAACCAGACGTTGGACTGCATGTAGGACATGTTACTAGAATCGTTCTTGGCTTACCGCATCCGTAGCATGAAAACTTCGGCACATCCGATGAAACGTCTACACTTCGTTTCTCTTGAGCTAGGTTAGTGCAGTGCAGAAATGCGCAATTCCCAAACAAACCAGAACCAGACGTTGGACTGTACGTAGGACATGTTGCTCGAATCGTTTTTGGCTTACCGCATCCGCAGCATGAAAACTTCGGCACATCCGATGAAACGTCTACGCTTCGTTTCTCTTAAGCTAGGTTAGTGCAGTGCAGAAATGCGCACTTCCCAAACAAACCAGAACCAAACGTTGGACTGTACGTAGGACATGTTGCTCGAATCGTTCTTGGCTTACCGCATCCGTAGCATGAAAACTTCGGCACTTCCGATGAAATGTCTACGCTTCGTTTCTCTTAAGCTAGGTTAGTGCAGTGCAGACATGCGCACTCCCCAAAGAACCAGAACCAGACGTTGCACTGCACGTAGGACATTTTGCTCGAATCGTTCCTGGCTTACCGCATCTGTAACATGAAAACTTCGGCACATTCGATGAAACGTCTACGCTTCGTTTCTTTTAAGCTAAGTTAGTGCTAAGTTAATCCCTTTTGCATTTTTCTGCATTCACCAGCAAGGTATCTATGTGCATGGCATTTCTATTCTTCCATTTTTATTGTTTTTAGTCTTCGGAGTGGGAACATCTCTTGGAGTCGCATCCATCTCCCTTGATACCCGTTCGACCTCTCGTGTTTTTCCAAGAATCCCTAAAATGCTATTATGGAATTACAAGGAATCTTCTCACGGATCGTATGATAAATGAATCCAAAGATCAAGTCTATTTGCAACGACTCTATCAAAACATGTTCCGTAATTTGTGACAGAAGTGCCCTCTTCTTAGCGGTGAACATTTCTGTATTCATGCCAACTTCTTGTTTAAGCGCAAAGACTTCTTAGAGTACAGAATAGGCCGGTTTCTAGCACAATGGGCCTAATCGGCCCTAAGTGCAGTGCAGATATGTACAATCCCCAAAGAACCAGGCCGGTTTCTTCGGCTCGTATATCTGCCGAATCAAGTCAATGGCAGCATCCCAGTTTTAGATAGTGGACCTCACATCCAACCACCAAATTGTAGCATCATTTTGCAAAAGGAGCCAAGAAACGCATCATCGTCCGAAATTTGTTCGATATTCTTGTAAATAATTTTGGTATTAAGGAAGCTCTCTGCCTGAACCATGCTGTGCTGTCCATGAAACCGCGTCGTGCAACTTGCATAGGTTCCAGATTTTCCATTCCTTGACATTGAACTTTTTAGCAATTCCTGAAATTGTTTCTAAGTTAATGTGACAGACGCCATCCTGACGTTCGTTTGGGGGGCCGAGCATAGATTAAATTAGATTGATAACTCCTAGGGGGCTCCACCTATCAACATTTTAGTTGACCAAGCCACTCGATGGGGCGGCGCTGCAATAGCAAATGACGTCATTGGCGCGGGGAGCGGGCGAGCTTTTTGCTGCACGGTTTTAAATTTGTTTGACTGTAGACTTGTTTAAAATAATACACAATAGCTTAAAATTAAAAAATATTATATATACTTACAGATATAATTATTTATTTATTTATGTTATTTTTTATTTATTTATTCTCTCACGGGAAACCCCTTTTACAAAGAATATGTACAAAATAATAACGATAATATATTTACATTTATTAACAATGATCTCGAGACGATTTCGTCTTATAGGCATTTTTGTGCCTTCAAATCTGACAGCTGTTGATTGAAAATTAGAGCCCACATGTTAAAAATTGCGGAAAGTTTGAAATTCCTCCCATCGAGTGGGTCGGTCAACTATATATGTAAACATACAGAATCATATGGAGTCGACGGGGTCTGGGGCCGAGCTTGTTGGAGAAAATGTCACGTAACTATGCCTGCTTTTTGTTCCCAGAGGCCGCTACCAGAGAGCTGAAGTACACACTACCTGCAGTCCTCTTCTTGCACTTTACTCCGGGGCAATGGTGGGATATCAACGTACTACTTCGTTGATAGTTTAGGCCCTACGTTAGTCGCCAATTTGTAACACAATTTAATCTACTAAGTGCCCAATTGAAGAAAAAGTATCTTTACAGTTGTGTCTTCATTGGTTTCACGTGCTTGATCTTAAGAAAAGGTGAACTTGTTAATGTAGGAAATTATTAATGTTTTGTAACATGTTCCAAATCTTATTAAAGGATCAAAAAACGTGAAACAATTATGAAACGACTGCATGGCTGCTTTTGGCTCATACTTTATTGTACTCTCATTAAGTTATCATTTTATTAATGCATTCAAATTGATTTATTGATTAATGTGTTTTTGCTCTAATTATATAGTGATCTATCTTCCGTTACAAAGTATTATTCTTGATTATAGGATGACTACGGTTAAATCATTGCAACCTGTTAATTATGCCTAACTGCTTTCCGCTACTGTAACTGAAATTGCTTCTTTTGTATTAATTTGTTAGAAATGCTGATTCCTGCCGTTTGGCAATAATAGGAAAGTGAATTATTATATTATCCCAATAATGACGAGATGTAAAAAATTAGAGACTGGTATTCAAATTATGAAATGGATTCAATTTGAACCATTTTATAAAGTACATATATTAAACATCAACTGAATTGAATAATACATTTTTGCAACGATGTTGAGATTTAAATTCTCTAAATGCAAATCATGTTTTGCATTAGAAATAGTAGATTTAATCGATCAAATTTGTTTATATCTCTACCTATAGTAGCAGGAATTAGGGTTTAGGGTTTATGTCACTTATGCGTAATGAGCTAAGATAAGTGTTTGGATTCAGTAATTAAGCTATACCTATAAAATATTTATTATTTTTATGTTTATTTCATTCGGCTTCTGTGATTACCTTTTACAATCGTTTTATCAAGTTGTGTAGCCACGTGTATGTAAATATTTCTTTGTAACTTTTGTTTTTTTTACAAGTAATCATCTGAACTCGACTAATTAGAGAGATTCGCCCGTAAATAACAATTAAGTTGACATTAATCGGAGGCACCGACACTGCAAAAATGAGCAGTAAAGCGTTTATTGGCTTCGTAAATTGAAATCGCAATAAAATTTATGACACCTGGATATTTTCAAAAATTATCTTTCTCCGGGAATAATATATGTTTTTAACAAATATGTTATAAACAAATGATGTTGTATTGAAGACTATGGTTTGCATTAATTAACGTAACTCAAACCAAATACGCATGGTATAATCAAATTATGTTAATTCAGGCACGCACCCAGAAATGTTTCTAAAGGGGTCCTAAGCCTATGTCGAAATACAACAGTTGAGTTAGTCTTGAGGGGAGGGGGGGGGGGGCTCAAGCCCGCGAGCTACCCCCTGAGTGAGCGCCTGTGTCAATTAGTCATTATTAATCTGCCTGATGAAATAACTATGTGTCGAAATATGTACATTATTAAAATGTTAAACCTTTTAAACGTTACACTAATAAAAACTGTTATTCCTTACTTCACTTTTTATTTTTATCATTAGCTGTACTTTTCGAGACACAAAGTGCTCATTATCAACAATTATTAATAATGAGCACTTTGTGTCTCGAAATGTACATCTAACGATAAAAATAAAAAGTGAAGTAAGGAATAACAGTCTTTATTACTTTCAAAACTCAAAAACATACAGTTACTTTTAAAGGTTGTTGTTTTATCTTGAAAAAGAAAACACTTGGTTAAATTTCACTAATATTAGTAAAATTTAAGTGTTTTCTTTTTTAAATCATAGTTAAATATGTTTCACCACGTGAAAGATGAGAAACTTGTTGAGGATTTTTAAATCATTGTTGTTGTACATACAAAATAAAATTAAAACAACAACAATATAAAGTTGTTGTTTTTATTTCATTTTTTTGTGTACAATTTTATTCAACTTTGAATTTCTATAGTTAACGACATTGAACAAGTCGTTAAATTTCATCTACTCCAAAATGGAAACAATTTTAATTCATTACTTAAGGCTGCGCTTAATCTGTACTGTCGTTATAATTCACAATCGTTTAATAATATAAAGGCACATGAAGTTGTGGTTTAAAAATATATATTTTGATACATAATTGTGCACTCTTGCTGGAAAAAATGTAATTATCCAATAAAATGGTCTGTATTGATATTATAAACGGTTCGTTTTCCAAAGGAAAATGTGGATTTTTCGATAACTATACATTTTATGCGAAAATCATATTAGAATTATATAATCATAAAATCAGTGTGGAGGACATGATAAAGTCAGATTTTCGAGTTTTTTAAATTTATTTTTTACTATACAAAAATAAACAATTAAATAAAATCATCAAGCCCTCTGCAATTGAATTTTAGACAGGGATGTGAAGAAAGAATTAAAAAATTCAAAATAATAACAAAATATCAGTATTCTTAGTTTCCATAGGAATCTTAAATTTTAAGATTCATAGATAAAATATATCACTTCACACAAACGTCTAGGGCTATTCAAATAGAAGGAACAGATTTCAAACATTTATTCCTTCCAAACTACAAAAGGTAGAACTATAATTTCAACGTTCCTGGACACACAAAAGTTTAAAATTTGAACAATCCAGGCAAAAGTTCCAACCACGGCCGCATTGGCGCTTTGCTTGTTATTTTGATTGTCTGTAGTAAAATGAAGATACAACAAGAAAAAGCACCTTGTGTGCTGAAATTAGCAAAACTAGAGTCCATTATTGAAGTTCAACGTGCTTTTTACTGCCTCGTCCTAAGCAGATTTACCAGTGGCATCGAAAATTCGTAGACGATGGTTGCATCTACAAGCAGAAAATCACGGGACGTCCACGCACATCGAATGAAAATGTCGAGCGTATTCATACAGTTTACGAAAGAAGCCCAAAAAATTCACAGTACGGAAATCACATGGTGCTCATATTGAATGCATAAAAAATTGAACTGTTTTCTTTCCAGAAATGTTAGAATTGTGTTTCTATCTTTTGTAGTTTGGAAGAAATAAATGTTTAAAATCTGTTCCATTATTTTGAATAACCCTGTATTATTTGTACAAAATCATATACGCTTTTCTAAACTCTAAATTTTACTTCATGCGTAATCAAGCACTGGAAACCCACGTTAATGATAATCTAATTAATTATCCACGTTGTGATTTACCGGTACATTTTTGGATAACCGGTCTTGATTCACAAATTTAGCAAATCACCAGTAATTTACAAAAGTCGCTAAATTTACACCTTTTTTCATGCAAAAATATTGTATCTTAAGTTTTAAAATTGAAAGTTTGATGTTGAAAAAAGAAGGTGAAGCAATAATAATTCCATCTAAATTACACAAATTACACGCTTTAACATTGTTTTCATCTCGAAATCTGCAGTTGGATCTCTTTTATCAATGGTTATGATGAGAGTGAATGAATTTTTAAACATAGAGAGACATAAACACGTCTTTCAAGGATATATCGATCCGGAGGGATCGATATTTTCTCGAAAGACGTGTTTATGCTTTACAGTCCTGTTACTTTAATATTTTAATAAGTATCTCGGATGAGGCGGGGAAGCTCGCTTTTATGGTGGTCTGGACGTGGAAATCAATTTATTAAGCCATTACCCGTTTTCAAGAAGATTTTGCAACATTGTAATCTCCATATAAAAATAATACTAAGCTACGTTAACAGAACACGGTATCTTAAAAATACTTTGAACTCTAACCTTCTCTTGTAAATATTTTCAATATAAGATTGTTCTTTAGTTTACTTTTTTTATTTTTGGATCGCATACGTTACTCTCATCATTAGCCAGCATTATTCCATATATACTAGGCATGTCCTGATCCTAAAAAAATATCGATATTGAGTATCGATTATATCGTAAAAATAGTTATTATTAAATATAAAATATCTGATATAGTCAAGTATCGATATGGTAAAATATCGTAGTAAAAAGAATCGATATTCAAAATATCGATCATTTGATATTTTGAATATCGATTCTTTTCCCTACGATATTTTACCGTATCGATACTTGACTATATCGATACGGTAAAATATCGTAGTGAAAAGAATCGATATTCAAAATATCGATTATTTTCGATACCAGATATTTTAAATTTAATATTAACTATTATTTAATGCTGTAAATTATTTTTTAAACGCCTTCACCTAAGATTCATAATATTGCCAAGAATTGTTTAATGACGATTACGAAATTATCAATCAATTCACCTTTTACAAAATAATAATAATAATGTTCCAATGTTTAAAACGCGTGGCGCATGAAGTAAAATTTCGAGTTTAGAAAAGCCCTGTGAAAATTTGTCTCGGGTCGCTGCGCGACCCTCAACAAATTTTCTACGCGGGGCTTTTCTAAACTCGAAATTTACTTCATGCTCAGATTTATAAAATGTTTATCAGATTTTCATTAATTCGACATTTTCATCAATTTAGAAAATGTTTTACATTTTCGTTTCTTTTAAGTATATCTACACGTCCCAAAGCAAAATAATTGAGGTCATCGAGTTTTGAAAGATTTGATAAGCCGTATATTTTGAGTTTCACTTGAAACCAGTGTTTTATACGCGTGGCGCATGAAGTAAAATTTCGAGTTTAGAAAAGCCCCGTGAAAATTTGTCTAGGGTCGCTGCGCGACCCGAGACAAATTTTCCACGCGGGGCTTTTCTAAACTCGAAATTTTACTTCATGCTTAGTCCGGGAGTGGAAAACACTCGTTTAAAGCTTCAAATTGAACCATTTTAAAAAAAACAACGAATGTCGGAAAATTTACAGCGTATCGATCTCGTAAACTCTTTGTCCCTCGACTAATTTTCTACGCAGGGCTTCTCTAAACTCGAAATTTTACTTCGCGACGACTTTTTAAGTGGGGATGCAGAAAGCTAAGAAGTAATTAAACATATTTTTTTTGTATATTTCAAAAAATGGAGAGAGTAAGTAAATGCATTTGACGGTTCACCGCAGCTTCCGCAAATTGCATCAAAATAAAGATAAAAATTGGCGGTTTGGTGTCGGTATCAATTATTGGCTTTGTCGATTAGAAAAAAACACGAACTAGTCCTACTGTGGTTATAATATCGACTTCTGTCATTAATAAATCACGCTTATTAATAAAATTAATTAACATTTATATAATTATTTTGACGAATAAAGCAGTAATAATTTTTCTTCACACATCTATTTAAATTACCAAATGCACATACATTTCGGACACAAAGTGACCATTATCAATGGTTAATCCATAGATAATGGTCACTGGGTGTCTGAAATGTATGTACATTTGGTAATTCAAATAAATGTGTGAAGAAAGCTTATTACTGCTTTATTCGTCATTAACATAATGATAATGATCCGAAATGTATGCACATTTGATAATTCAAGTAAAAATGTGAAGAAAGTGATTAGTGCGTTTAATAGTCAAATTAATTTGATCTGCACGTAACTCAATCAATCAACATATAATTATTATCTAAAATTAATCAAAATGTTGGGTATTATTTAAACATCATAATCCTATAGGTATTTGATTGAAATTCACTTGGTTTGTTTTACTAATAAATTGTTTTATTTTCAACTAGTTTCGGCTTAATGCCATTTTCAAGAATTTCAAGAATTCTTGAAAATGGCATTAAGCCAAATGAAAATAAAACAATTTATTAGTAAAACAAACCAAGTGAATTTCAATCAAATACCTATATATTAATAGAAATGTTTTACCAAGTGATCAATGAGAAACAAGTTAACGATCATAATCCTTATGATTAGTACGGTTGTATCCGGGTCTGCGAGGACCTTTGTTTAGAGTGTAAAGGTGGTCATTTTGAACATTTACTCTAGTCAGTATATATATTTATAAATTTATTTTTGTTTGTTACTTCACAAATCAAGTTTACGTTAAAAAGATTGTTTCTCCCGCATCTCTGATTACGCGATTTTGACTGCGATTTGCATAACCACAAGTTTAATATGATCACGTTAATTTAAATACAAATCTATAACCAAAAAAACATTACCTGTACACAATGAACAGGTAATGTTTTTTTGGTTAAATTTTTGTATTTAAATTTACCTAATCTTTGACTCATGATTTATTTGACTGAAAGCAACTACGATTGCAAGGATTAATAAGTCTTTTTAAAGAAAATAGTTTTTTTATTTCCATCGAAACCCGACTATCACACTTAGCTGAAAAATTCGCCTCAAATCCTATCCTCTACAATCTCCTTCACCCTTTATGTATCCCTCGAAACCAAACCTTCACTCCCAAGCGTAAACAGGGCCTCAACAAAATCTCTAAACCAGCAAATTTTGAAGAGAGACACCCTCTACAAGCGCGGGAGTATAATGGAAGAAAAGAAACCACAATTTACGGGGTGTTGATGTTACAATTTATGACCTTATCTGTTAGAATAGCAGGTAGTTTCCCTTTTTTCCCTTTTTAAAGCGTTTTAAACGGTCGTTCATGTTTACTTGATGACTCAAAAATTTACCACATTAATCAATATATTATACAATGGTATTATTTGGTTAAGCTTTTATCAAATCGATTTAATAAAACACGCTAATCTAGCAATAAAAAAAAGCTAAATAAGGTTATGATTGATCATCTAACGAGTCTTTCCAATCCCAGTTTTAGCACGAAGTAAAATTTTCAGTTTAGAAAAGCCTGAAACTTTAGTTCGGGCGCGTAGCGCAGCAGAGCGACTGAGATAAATAAGGCTTTTCTAAACTCGAAATTTTATAAAACGCTGTTTTAGTTTATAACCAAGTAGTTAACAAGTGAAATACGTTTAGTATGCCAATCATAATGTTGTTGGTCATTAAAAAAAAGATCTGCAAACATTTTTCAAATTTCTCAAAAAATATTGGTTTAATCTAAAATAATTGTTAAGCATTACTCACTGAACTCTTCGCATTCTAATCGAAATATCAAGCAAAACAACTTTTGTTCAAAAAACTTGCAATTTACGTTTTCTATATATTAATTTTAAAATTACGAATACTACTAGAAATAATGATTTAGCAACATTTGGCCATAACAGTTTTCTCTAGAACGAACCTAGAGGAATATATTCCTTGCATCAGAACTACTACAGAAAATTTAATTTCAGCTTGATATAAGCAACTTAAGTTTATTTAATATACTCAGAAAAATACTACCAATAGCTTTATTTTGAACAATTAAACGTCAGATACATTTAAAAAAAATCCTATTGACCTAATATTATACACGTAGACTTAATTTTCGATTGCATATAACTTTTCGCAATAACATTTTATATCTTAAATTATAATTAGAGCTTGTTCCACATTCTGTTTTTTTTTTAATTTTTGAACACTACTATTCGGGCAGTAATCCGGGAATACACGGTACAGTTTTTTGAAATGTTGTTTAATGTGAGTAATTAACGGGTCGTTATTTACTTAGTTTAATTTTATTTAGCAGATTGCAATTGAATAGTACATACATTAATTGGTTAAAATATATTATAAACCTTACCAATAAATTTAATGCTGATAAAATTACACAGCTGCATTATTAGTACGATTGAACGTTCCTTTATTAGAATTCATAAAGGGCTCGCTTATAAATTCCTTCTCAATTCATAAAATCGTATTTTTATCCATGTAATAATAAATGTACAGTGTGAATACCGATAATTTTATTAAAGGTTATAAAATTGGAGAATAAAAATAAAAAAATGTAAATTGTAAACGGCAGTCTATGCCGTTTACAATATCGTGCAGATGAATTATTTGTTGGTTTTTCAAATAATAAAACATTTGGAAATCTTATGGAAAGTCTAATACCCGAATTGGTTTCAAAAATATGGTAATTGGGTCAACAGACATCTGGTCACCTGTATACAGTACGCTTTTAATATTTATTGTGGTTATTAAAAAAATAAAATGAAGGATAAGATTCCACTTCATGCACTTTTTGTAAATTTATCACTATTTTCTTGTTTGCCGTGGTGTTAACATGGATGTTATTCACGATATCGGAAGAACCTATTTTGTTTTTAATATGTACATATATCAAAAAAGAAATGTAATAAATAATGTCACTTATCTCCGGTGTAGAGATCAAGCGTGTTCGGTTAGTGGCCGTATAAGAAACGGGGAGTTTGTGGTTGGACGCGTGCATAATCATCCTGTAGTACAACAACAGGAGATTTGCAATTAGGCAAAGAAGCCAGGATAGCGGACGTAGATACCGAGGTATAATTTTAGAAGAGCAAAGCGTTAATCGGCAAGGTAAGAATTATACGGGTGTAAAATTAGCAATAGATTTTTTTTTCAGCTTAATTGACCTCAATTATCACGTTTAAATAGGAAAACGTCAATAAATATCATAAACTTGACTAAGTATTTTGCGTTTACCTCTTAATTTTAACTCATTTTGTTACCACCCTCAACTATTAGTTGTCAAACATATTCCGTATTCCGGCTGAACACAAATTCCCATAAAAAAGTAAATTGCAGATTCGGATTCCTTATACTTCAATCTGTTTACTAATAAAAAAAGAATATTCACTTCAAGATGATAGAATAAAAAAATCATTTCTACCCTCAAAAAATATTCATTTTTTCATTTTTCATTTTCATTTTTTATTAGTGAATTTGTTAGATGAAAGTTTGCGGTTGGCCGCAATAACACAAAATATTTAATTATATTATTAATTTTATTTTACAAATGTCGTACTAATTATAATTCCATTTTAAATAATTCCATAAATATCAAAAAAATCTTCCTATCAAAACCATACCAAACCGAATAAAAGATAACGCCACGCGCCGGCTGAAAACAGATGGACTTCTTACTACCTGCTAATATCGGGTTGACATTGACACTAAAAAAATGCGGTCGGTGTTCATAATGGATCACCCCTTGAGTGTCGGTCTCTTTCCCCTTACCCTTCAACATTTTAGGAAAGAGATAGAAATCGGTAGATTTTAGGGATTTTGGTCTGGTCGCGCGTAAACGTCTCACCATCACCATTCATGATTTCATTGCATCATTCCATGACATTAGTGATCATGACGATTTGTGAACAGTAATCATCTGACAGACATTGGACGACACTAACAAACAAGAGGTTTTTTACACAAGAACGGACAAGGACAAACAATTCAAATTCAGTCGGAAAGACCAATGGTCGATAGCCAATTGGCAGAAGAATTTATCTGTTATTTTAGCCATCAGAATTATTTTTATGTTAATTATTTATTGTACAATCTGCCAATAAAGATTTATATATATATATATATATATATATATATATAGTTTTTTATTGCTATTGTTTACCATTTTATGTCTCGTAAAACCTTGTGAAACATGAAAATAACGAATACAAATACCATCTAGTTTATAAAATAACCAAAACCTGACTTTCGTTTGGCAGATTAAAACCGGTGATGGAATAAATTATGGTAGCCAATCAAACTAGTTTGATAATGACAAGTTAAAGTTGTCGAAACTATAGTCACGATAAAAGCCCCAGTTATACAAACAAAGTTCAAGTGTCTTCTCTGTGTGGACCCGCTCAAAACATCCACACAGTCTCTCTCAAGAATGCCTAAGAATGCAATTTTGAAGAGCGGAGATTTTTGTACAAAATCGATTTTTTTATTTTAGCAAAGTGTGCTTTGCAAACAGAACAAAAACGATTAGTTCTAAAAAAATATTTAAAATTCGCGTAACATTAAGCACACTATTTTTAATGTAAATTGCATATTTAAATTAGGAAACTGCAAAATATTACAGGTGTTTAATTTCTAAAAGCTAATACGTACAAGTAAGTACTTTAATTTTTTATTGAAAAGTAGTTATCAAAATTATGTCAAAAAAGTAGATAGAAGACCAGCACTACGGGTGGCAAAAATAGTGTGGATGTTTTGATAAGGTCCCCCTTTGCGTAAATAATGATGTACGAGGGTTGCCTTTTATATTTCGGGATTGGGCAACCCTAGTGTTGCAATCTGGCAACTGAGAGCTCTATCGTAAAGTTTGACATTTTTGAGATTATACGTACTCAGAACGTTTTGACATATGAGCGTTATTTGTGTCGTTTACACTAACTTAAAAGATTTATCTCGGCCAAAGAATGGAATTAAATCCTGAACATTTTCGTGCGATTATTTTTTACAACTTTCGACGTGGATTAACTCAACAACAGTGCATGGATGAACTTAATTCAATTTTTGGCGATGAAGCTCCATCAAGGACCAGTGTTTATCGATGTTATGGTGAATTCAACCGAGGTCGTAGTTCACTCCAAGACGAATTTCGTGGAAGTCGTCCAAAATCAGTTGTTGTTCCGGAAACCATTGATGCTGTGCGCAAACAAATATTGCAAGATCGTCATGTGACCTATCGTGAGATTGAGACAACCTTAGGCATTAGTGGGACCATTGAATGTATGCCAATATTGCATGAACATTTGACTGTCAAAAAAATTTGTTCGCGTTGGATCCCACACAATTTGTCAATCGCTCAAAAAAAGGCTCGTGTCGATTAGTGCAAAGAAAGCTCAAAAAATAGGATTGCGGTGCTTCGAAACACGTCTATGACATCGTGACAGTTGATGAATCATGGATTTACGCGTATGAGCCCGAAAGTAAACAGCAATCGACCGTATGGGTGTTTCAAGATGAGCCAAATCCAACAAAAGTTGTTCGCGCACGAAGCACTTCCAAGCAAATGGTCGCCTGTTTTTTCGGAAAAACTGGACATGTCGCAACCGTACCACTAGAACAACGCAGAACAGTCAATTCTGAGTGGTACACAACCATTTGTTTGCCAGTTGTCATCCAAGAAATCAGGAAAACCAACCGCCGAAAACGGATCACTCTTCACCACGACAATGCGAGCTCTCACACATCGGCTCAAACAACTGCATTTTTGAGCACGCAAAACATCGATTTGATGAGTCATCCGCCATATAGTCCTGACTTGGCACCGAATGACTTCTTTTTATTACCATCCGTAAAAAATAAAATGAGAGGTCAACGTTTTTCGACACCTGAAGAAGCGGTTGATGCGTTCAGAATGCATGTTTTGGAGATACCTCAATCAGAGTGGCAAAAGTGCTTCGACAATTGGTTCAAACGCATGCAAAGTGTATAGATCTTAATGGGGAATATTTTGAAAAACAATAAAGCGATTTTCAATGATTAATATTTATTTTTGTTCTCTAATCCATTTCGGGGCAACCCTCGTATAACGAAGTAGAAGCCTCCACAGTTAACAGTTATGATCTTCATGTTTGCTCTAAAGCCTGGGTCTCCAAACTATCTTCTTCGCGGGCCACAAATACAATTCTACATAATAAAGTCGGCCAAGATCCGATTAATTTTATAAAATTATGAAAAATTTAAGGAACAATTGTTACAATATTTCAAAATATGACATTTACAAAAAAAATTACAAACAATCGCGGGCCGGATTCATGCAAGTCGCGGGCCGGATTTGGCCCGCGGGCCGTAGTTTGGAGACCACTGCTCTAAAGTAATGAATGACCATCGTTGATTATTGAGGCATTTAAGTGTTAAAAATCCATATAACTTTACTTATTTTAAAGAAAAAACTCGTCGATTTAGTGAATAAAAATCCAATTTTTGAAAATCAACGTTATTTTTCTTTAAAATTAGTAAAATAATGAGTGAAGATAACTATTCCAATATAAAGAAATAAACATGTTTCAGTTTATCTATATACAAGTATACAGAGAGTTTTATGTAACACCGAACATTTTCAAAACGAGATTTTTTTTTTAAATTTACATAAGCATATGTTGTACATTTGCCGACGCTCGGTTTGTTAAAAGAATTTAATTTGAAGCTTTAAACGAGTGTTGTCCACTCCCAGGCTAAGCATGAAGTAAAATTTCGAGTTTAGAAAAGCCTGAAAATTTGGTTTGGTCGCGTAGCGCGAAGCGCGGAGCGGCCAAACCAAATTTTCAGGCTTTTCTAAACTCGAAATTTTACTTCATGCGCCACCGGTACGAAACACTGATGCAATGTAAAGTTTAGCGGTGTGTTCTAAACTTCGTAATATGTCAGTTTTATGTATCGGTGGCGCATGAAGTAAAATTTCGAGTTTAGAAAAGCCTGAAAATTTGGTTTGGCCGCTCCGCGCTTCGCGCTACGCGACCAAACCAAATTTTCAGGCTTTTCTAAACTCGAAATTTTACTTCATGCTTAGTCTGGGAGTGGAACACACTCATTTCAAGTTTCAAATTGATTTTTTTAGCACCGAATATCTAAAGATTTACGACATAAACGGTGTAATTGGGACATGTATACTTGAATGAAAATCTCCCTGTGTGTAAAAGTTGAGGCATTGCGATTGATTGTCTGCAATTTTTAATGGTCATATAGGCAACCCAATTTACACATAACTTAAAAAATAAAGGTGTCAAATTATATTGGATGAACAAGTTCGGTGTTACATAAAACTCTCTGTATATCATATACATACATTACTCAAGACTTATCCTTTTGTTTGGATCTAATTTAATAAATTATCTGCTACATTACAAGCAACCTTCATGAAGTATTCACATGTTGACGTGTATACAATTTTTTCTACCCAACATTAAACTCGCTGTATGCATTCACAAAACTGAAACTAAATTACACCCCCTGCAACGTTGACCCCAATTGAGTATAACACACTTTAGTTAATTTTAGGGCCATTTCATATCCGACTTTTTCTTCCACGTGCACACAGTAATTTTATTAAGTTTCCTCCGTTCGCGTAAATACCTAATTAATGAATACGTTTCGTGTTCGCAATATGCACAATGTAGGTAGAGAGATAAAAATCGTGTCCTAGCTGGGCATTGATAATCAACACACGTGCGATAATTATGGGTTTTGGTAATACGTCAGGCGATCACTAATCGATAATTTTACTTTACTCTCAATCACAGTTTTACACACGTGGCGCATGAATTTCGAATTTAGAAAAGCCTGAACATTTATTTTATGCTTAATCAAGAAACCCTTGTTAGAAACTCGAAATTGACCGTTTGTAGTGATGGCCCGTCTCGAGTGAGAATAATCGAATCACTCGATTATCAAAGTCACGGATTATTTAATAATATATTACAACATTCGAATGATTATTCAAATGATGATTCAAATGATAATATTAATGATACTTTAAAAAATGGTAATGTTACTTTGAGGTATACATATGGATATGCTTTTTTAAAAATAGTTTAATTTGAAGCTTTAAACAAGTGTTTTCCAATCCCAGATTGAGCATGAAGTAAAATTTCGAGTTTAGAAATGTCTTAAAATTTAGTTTTGGCTGGGGAAACGGAGAGACTCAACCAAATGTTCAGACTTTTCTAAACTAGAAATTGTATTTCATTCGCCACGCGTATAAAACACTCAAAAATTGTAAAGTTTGCAATATGCTATTAAATCAGTATTCAACAGATATATATTTTTAACTTCACTTGAAATCAGTGTTTTATACGTGTAGCGCATGAAGTAAAATTTCGAGTTTAGAAAAGCCCCGCGCGAAAATTTGTCTCGGGTCGCTGTCGATTTAGCAACTTTATATTACTCAATTTATGAAGTAAGTTATAAATCTACAAAGCGAATCGTTTTTATTTTTCCAAAATTTTGATTTTTTTATAGGCGCATATGAAGATATGCAAATCATTGAATCGCATTTTTACGCTGATTTCAATGATGTACCACATGTTGACTTTTTAAAAATGTATTGTTTTTATGGTATGTTGCACCAATGCGCACTTCCCCCTACTATACCAGATAGTATGTTGTCATGGAAAAAGCGAGCAATGACAACGAAAACTATTTATGTGCGTAAAAAATATAACAAATTATTAGTAGTCTTCCTTGTAAATAACATATCAACTATTGCATAGCAACTTAGTATTGTTTGATTGCCATGGCAACTTGAATAACAACAATAATTAAATAAATGCATACATGCGGCATATCATTGAAATCAGAACTAAAAATGCATTTCAATGATGTGCATATCTTTGTATGCTTCCATAAGAAAAACAAAAGTTAAGTGTATAAAGCAAACACGAATCGCTCTGAATATTTTAAACATTTACCATTCAGTAAGTCATAGGAAAGTTTTTACAGAATTTGAAAAAAATGAAAGGTAACGAAAATATTGACAGTTTAATAAAATCGTAATTTTCAGTTTTTTTCCAAATACATCGAAAAAATTGAAGATATTTAAAATGTGAAAGCAGATTATTAGTAAGCATTAGGTATTATCAAGATTTTCTTCAGTTTTTGTGGATTTCCTAAATTTTCGTTGAGTTTAAAAATGTTGACATGAATTTTGTAATCATTAATTTTTTTTTTAAAAGTACGCTTCCATATGTTTCTAAAGATTTCTGTTGATTTTTAAAACGTTGATGTTTAAAATACTAACGGCTTTCCTGAATTTCCATTAATTTTATAAAATCTTGATGGTTTTCTTTAAATCCTTACCGGATTTCTATTTAGTTACATTTTAAAAAATTTAAGTTTTCCTGAATTTCCGGTAATTTTATAAAATTTTGTTGGTTTTGTGAACTTATTCATTAGTTATAAAAATCTCGACGTTTTTCAGAAATGTTAAAGAATTCCTTTGATTTTTAAATTGTTGACTCCTTTCGTGAATTTCTAAGATTATCGTTAATTTTCAACATTTTGATGCCTTTCTGGAATTTGTCAAGATTTCGACTTTCGTCCATTTTCAATGACTCAATTAAAACATTACAAACGGGGATTTTTCAATTGAGTCATTGAAAATGAGCGATGATTGCTCATTCGAAATCTCGACAAATTGCAGAAAGGCGAAACGCGTCAAATATTCTTGACGTCAAGGTTTTGAAAATCAACGGAAATGTTGGATATTCATCAAAAAAATAAACAAACACGAAAATTGTCCAGAATAACGGAAATCTAATAAATAAACGGAAAAGAAAAGATAACGGAAATCTAATAAATTTACAATATTTTGATAATTACTGGATATTTTAGAAATTCACGAATAAACGTCAGTATTTTTAAAATTCACGAAAATCTTAATAAACCTCTAAAATTAACGACAATTTTAGAAATTCGTTAAAAAACATTAATATTTTTAAATTTAATGAAAATCTTGAAAATAAAACGCAATAGGCGTCTTATTTTTAAAAATGCCATTTCACGAAAACTGTTAAGATTTGTAAAATTAAGGAAATTCAGGAAAAGTTTTTAAAATTAATAAGAGTTTTGTAAATTCAGGAATTTTTGTCAAGATTTTTAAAATTAATTAAAATTGTGGAAAATTTAAGAAAACCGTCGAAACAAACTGGTAACTATGACGACTATGTAGTTTTTAAGTCAATACGCAGCCAATGTAAAACACTGTCAAATAATTTATACCATAACTACATAGCTAATGTTGAATCAAAGCTCAATTCCAATCCTAAATACTTTGGGAATTATGTTAAGGACTTAAAAAATGATAACGGTATACCAAAATTAATGCATTTGGATTCTAGAAAAGGTTCCGATGTTAAACAGATCGCTGATTTGTTTGCTGATTATTTTACTACAGTCTATGCGACGGATAATAGTCCAAATAATATTAATTCACCTTCTAAATACGCAATTGGTAGCAGCACTCTTTCATTATCTATGGAAGATATATTTAATGAAATCTTACATCTGAAAGTAAGCAAGCCCCAGGTCCTGATGGAATCTCAACTTATATTCTGTTAAATTGCATTTATTCACTTTGTAGCCCCTTATTTGATATTTTTTCTAAATCTTTATCTTCTGGAGTATTTCCATCAATGTGGAAGATGAGCTTTATTAACCCAATTTATAAATCTGGTGATCGTAATATGATTTCTAATTATAGAGGTGTTTGCCTTCAGTCTCCTATTTCAAAAATTCTAGATAAATTGGTTTGCAATCAGATTTACTGGATGGCTAAATCCGTTCTCTCTAATAAACAACATGGCTTTATATCCAATCGATCGACAGCCACAAATTTGCTATGTTACAACCAATACTTAGTTAACGCTTTTCATGATAACTATCAAGTAGATTCCATTTATCTAGATTTTTCGAAGGCTTTTGATAGAGTAGATCACTCTATCTTATTAGAGAAATTAGTATTACTTGGGTTTAATGCACTTACGATTGGATGGCTCGCTGATTTTTTGAATAATAGAACACAAATGGTAAAAATCAATAACTTTATATCAAAACCTATATCTGTTACTTCGGGGGTCCCACAAGGCACACATTTGGGGCCAATTTTGTTTTTATTATTCATTAATGATATTGAACGAAGCATTTGCAATAGCGAAATACTTTTATATGCAGATGATATAAAAATATTCAGAATTATTAACACCTTAGAAGACTGTAAATATTTACAAGAAGATTTGGATAAAATTCATGACTGGTGCTTGAATAACAAGCTTTATTTAAATATTAATAAGTGTACTAAAATTTCATTCTCTCGGAAGCATTCAGTTATTAATTATTCTTATAGAATTGGTCAAAATATCATTCCCGAAGTGAATGAAATGAAAGATTTGGGTGTTATTTTCGACAGCAAGTTATCTTTTATATCTCGTATAACTAATATATGCAACAAATCATTAAAGATGTGGGGTTTCGTGTGGAGAGTATGTAGAATTCTGAGTCCATCGTGTTTGAAAACTTTATATTGTTCTATGGTTCGTTCTAACTTGGAATACGCATCAATAATTTGGTCACCGCATACATCGGGTCTCACCAACAGATTAGAAACCATACAAAAGAAGTTCTTTCGTACGATGGAGTACAAGTTGGTTAAATACCATTCACTTGGCTCTTATTCAGATATAATGGCTGAATTAAAAATGAAAACCCTAGAAGATCGTCGCACAATTAACGACTTAATTTAGCTACATAAAATTGTAAACGGAGCGATTGATTGTCCAGAGATTTTATCCATGCTTGACTTCTACGTACCCTGCCATGATCGTAGTCTAAGGTCTAACCCAATTTTTCGCCTGAGGACGTTTTCATCTAATTATGGTCATAATAATCCCATTGCAAGGATGATGCGAGCTGCGAATAGTTTGGACACGGAATTTATATCGTTATTCGGATCCAATTTAGTTACATTTAGGAATCATCTAACCCACTTAGAGGTTTTTAACAAATAGCCGATAAACTGTGCGATAATTCATATTTATTGTTCGATTAGTGTTGTTAATTTTTTTTTTTGCATGATTTCGGTGTTTAATACAATAAAAAATAACTGCTTTTTAGTGAGCATAGTATAATTATTTAGTTTTAGTTTTAGATTTATTTCAAATACATTGCATTACTATCTAGATTGTCTACATTGTGTATTTTAAATTTAGTATAGTTTATACATGATATATTTAAGCATTAACTTGTTTTTGTAAAAGGGGTTTCCCGTTGAATATGAATAAATAAATAAATAAATAAATTTTCAGATGTAACAAAAATTTCGGACGTTTACGAAAACCATTAAGATTTAAATAAAATGATGACGAAAAGTAATGAAAAAAATAAAAATTGAAAATTTATGAAAAGTATCAAAATATTTAAATTTGACAAAAATTGAGAACAATCACGAAAACTGCCAAGATTTACAAAATCAACGAAAATTCATTAAAAGTTTGAAATGTTTCAAAAAACCGAAAATTTGAGAAATTCAGGATAACTGCTAGATTTTTGGATATTCTGGAATTTCATAAAAAAACTTTAACATTTTTTAAGTTGAAGAATATTTTATAAATTAATTAAAATTACCAGGAATTTGAAAATTTTTAACTTATGAAAAGTATCGACATTTTTTAAATTAACTAAAATTTTGGAAATTCAGGTAAGCCATCAGAGCTTTACAAATTAAAGGAAATCTTATAAATTTACGAAAAGCGTAAAAACTTAACTAAGACTTTGAAAGGTGTCTTCCACTCCCAGACTAAGCATGAAGTAAAATTTCGAGTTTAGAAAAGCCCCGCGTAGAAAATTTGTCGAGGGTCGCGCAGCGACCCGAGACAAATTTTCACGGGGCTTTTCTAAACTCGAAATTTTACTTCATGCGCCACGCGTATAAAACACAGATTTTAAGTGATGTTCGAATATACCGGGTGTTTGATTAAGCGTGGCAGTCGGAGATATATTTTGAGTGCATTATATTCTGTCAAAAATTTAAACATCTGTTTGATACAACACAAAGGCAAATGTCGAGATACAAAAATAACGTAAATTACCCTACTCACAAACTGACTCTATCGGAAAAGTGCGCGTTTTATGCTTGTGTGAAATTTTATAACAAACTACCGATGAATTTAAAAGCAATAATTAATTTTAAGGAATTCAAATCCAACGTATTCGATTTAATTTTAACTATTGAACCATATTCAACTGTAGAATTTTTAAACTATTTTAATGTGTATAATTAGTATAAGCATTTGTATTTTAATATTAAAACACTTAACTTTGTTTTACCACCTTAATTAACTTTTTACAGTGACTATAGTTTCGACTACAAGCTAGTCATTATCAAACTGAGACTCAGTTTGATAATGACTAGCTTGTAGTCGAAACTATAGTCACTGTAAAAAGTTAATTAAAGTGGTAAAACAAAGTTAAGTGTTTTAATATTATTTTATAACAAAGTGAACGCCAACCAAATCAAAGATTTGTATTTTACTATATTTGTATATTAACCTTTTTTTTTTCTTTTTTATTGACGCCATCAAATATGTTATCTGTTATGTTCATTTCTGTATTGATGTATTTCATATTTCATATATTGAATAAAGACTATTTATTTATTATTATATATTGAAAATTGTACAGAATGGGGTATTTTGTGCTAATAGCGCTCTCTGATCCTTACTATAGACACTAATTTAAATCAGAATAACAAACTTCCAGAGTCGCTGACAGGATTGACACTAAGTAAATTCAAGTCCAAATTAAAAGCTTGCCTCCAAATAAATGCATTCTACAGTATAGAAGATTTTGAACATTTTAATCATTCGGAAATAACTTAAAATTATCCAACTGACCAAATTTTATTTATTATTTAATACATGCATATCAACATTTTAATGTATCACTGTAATCAAATGTCCTTATACTCTGTAGTTTATATTGTAATATTTTATTTCTACTTATTTATATCATATATTTATTTTTTTGACGTGTCTAATATTGTAAAATTAAACAATGAAGGACCAATAAACAATTTGATTTGATTTGAATGCATAGTGTTTAAAGGTGCATTAAATTATTTATCAATTTAGTCATTTTTTTCACCGTTTCCTGTTCGTGTTGACCGAACGTGTAAACAATGGCCCCAAGAAAAGGAAAAACTCAAAAAGAGGAGGTCCAGGTGCAGCTTGGCCCCCAGGTACGCGAGGGTGAGATCGTCTTTGGTGTGGCTCACATCTTTGCCAGTTTTTGCCAGTTTGTACATGTTACGGATTTGTCTAGACATGAAACAATCTCCAGGGTAACCGGTGGAATGAAGGTCAAGGCTGACAGGGATGAAGCTTCCCCGTACGCTGCACAGGATGTAGCTGAAAAATGCAAAACTTTGGGTATCACCGCCCTGCACATCAAGCTCCGTGCCACTGGTGGTAACAAGACCAAGACCCCAGGACCTGGAGCCCAGAGCGCACTCAGGGCGTTGGCTCGTTCAAACATGAAGATTGGTCGCATCGAAGATGTTACCCCGATTCCACCAGACTCCACACGTAGGTGGGAAGGCAGACGTGGTCGTCGTTTGTAAATGTGTTATTTTTTATATCGGGTTCACGTTGGGTGGTATTTACAGTATTTATAAGTTATAACTAAGAATTACAACAATTACACTTGAAAAAAAAAAGTATATTGAATTCGGTTAACCTAATGTTTCAACAATTTTAATGATGAGACTTTTTCATTTTCATCTGCATTTTATGTAAAAGCAAAAGAAACGAGAAGGTAGTTGAAATCGAGCTAAATTTAGAGTAGATTAAGATTTACATATTTTTAACATATTCCTTCCTGTAGTAAACTAGCGTAGCAGTACTATAGCTTATAATTTGATATTTAAGAAAATCTAGAAAATATGGAGGTTGTTCAAAAAACGCCCCCTGGCGCTTTCTATAAGAACTAAAGTAAACGAGAGTAAACAGTGATTTAAAGTGCTTTCAATTACCTATCAAATGAGACTAACTTGATTAATTTCGGTTAAACTTAAAAAAATCAACACGAAGTTTATTGATCACACTTTCCCGCTCTTCCTTGCTTCATATGTTCGAGATAAAGAAACAAGTGAGTAGTTAAAATTAAGTTAAATGCGTAGATTACGATTTATATATTTTTAACCTAGCTCAATGAAGCAATTTTTTGATAGAAATCTGTTTTTGATTTGGCGATAGATGTTACGCCCTCTATCGGCGGAGGTAGGGACTTAAAACTAATTTCCAGTGATTTCTTTTAGCTACTTTCATAAAAAGTAGATAAAACATGGTTTCTGAGATACAGCCGGTGGCCACGCTTAATCAAACATTCAGTACATAAATTTCACAATATTTCAGTGTTTTATACGCGTGGCGCATGAAGTAAAATTTCGAGTTTAGAAAAGCCCAGAAAATTTGTCTCGGGTCGCTACGCGACCCTCGACAAATTTTCACAGGGCTTCATATTCCTTCCTGTAGTAAACTAGCGTAGCAGTACTATAGCTTATAATTTGATATTTAAGAAAATCTAGAAAATATGGAGGTTGTTCAAAAAACGCCCCCTGGCGCTTTCTATAAGAACTAAAGTAAACGAGAGTAAACGGTGATTTAAGGTGCTTTCAATTACCTATCAAATGAGACTAACTTGATTCATTTCAGTTAATCCTAAAAAAAGTTACATGCAGTTTAATAATCACTCATTCCCGCTCTTCCTTGCTTCATACGTTCGAGATAAAGAAACAAGTGAGTAGTTTAAATTGAGTCAAATACAGCGTAGATTACGATTTATATATTTTTAACCTAGCTCAATGAAGCAATTTTTTGATAAAAATCTGTTTTTGTATTTGGCGATAGATGATACGCCCTCTAGCGGCGGAGGTAGGGACTTAAAACTAATTTCCAGTGATTTCTTTTGGCTACTTTCACAAAAAGTAGCCAAAACATAGTTTCTGAGATACAGCCGGTGGGCACGCTTAATCAAACACCCAGTACATAAATTTCACAATATTTCAGTGTTTTATACGCGTGGCGCATGAAGTAAAATTTCGAATTTAGAAAAGCCCAGAAAATGTTCACGGGGCTTTTCTAAACTCGAAATTTTACTTCATGCTTAGTCTAGGAGTGGAAAACACTCGTTTAAAGCTTCAAATTAAACTTAAAAAAAAACAAGGAATATCTTAAAATGTACAGAAAATAGGCTGAATTTGGAATACGTATATTCAAAAGAAAAACTTCTTGTGTGTATAAATAGAAACATAATATTTCCAGAAGAAAGTTATTGTTACCGCAAAGAAAATTCCGTTGTTTTTTAAAAGAGCTTAATTTGAAACTTAAACGAGGGTTTTCCACTCCCAGACCAAGCATGAAGTAAAATTTCGAGTTTAGAAAAGCCCCGTGAAAATTTGTCGAGGGTCGCGCAGCGACCCGAGACAAATTTTCTGGGCTTTTCTAAACTCGAAATTTTACTTCATGCGCCACGCGCATTAAACGCTGATTTCAAGCGAGGTTTAAATATTCATAAATTCACAATATTTTTGTTTTGTACGCGTGGCGCATGAAGTAAAATTTCGATTTTAGAAAAGCCCAAAAAATTTGTCTCGGGTCGCTGCGCGACCCTCGACAAATTTTCACTGAGCTTTTCTAAACTCGAAATTTTACTTCATGCTTAGCCTGGGAGTGGAAAACACTGCTTTAAAGCCTCAAATTGATCTTAAAGAAAAAAACAAGGAATATCTAAAGATTTACAGAAAATAGGCTGAATTTGGAATACGTATACTCAAAAGAAAAACTTGCTGTGTGTATAAATAGATATAAAATATTTCCAGAAAAAAGTTATTGTTACTGCAAACATTTTCCGACATCCGCTGTTTTTCAAAAGTTAATTTAAAACTTTAAACGAGTGTTTTCCACCCCCAGACTAAGCATGAAGTAAAATTTCGAGTTTAGAAAAGCCCCGTGAAAATTTGTCGAGGGTCGCGCAGCGACCCGAGACAAATTTTCTGGGCTTTTCTAAACTCGAAATTTTACTTCATGCGCCACGCGTATAAAACGCAGATTTCAAGTGAAGTTCGAATTCACATTTCACAATATTTTAGTGTTTTATACGCGTGGCGCATAAAGTAAAATTTCGAGTTTAGAAAACCCCAGAAAATTTGTTGTTAATCTTAAAAAATTCACCACAAAGGGCGCTTAAAACTTACGAAAAACAAAAGGTATGATCAGAGAGAAGTACCTCTAATTAAATTTTGAAGCATTCAACGAGTGTTTTCCACTCCCAGACTAAGCAAGAAGTAAAATTTCGAGTTTAGAAAAGCCCTGTGAAAATTTGTCGAGGGTCGCGCAGCGACCCGAGACAAATTTTCTGGGCTTTTCTAAACTCGAAATTTTACTTCATGCGCCACGCGTACAAAACAAAAATATTGTGAATTTATGTATATTTGAACCTCGCTTGAAATCACAGGGCTTTTCTAAACTCGAAATTTTACTTCATGCTTAGTCTGGGAGTGGAAAACACTGGTTTAAAGCTTTAAAATGTAGGTAGAGGTACTTTTCTCTTATAATACCTTTTGTTTATCTTAAGTTTTAAGCGATTTCTGTGCTCAATTTTCTAAGATTAACATTGAAAACATAAATTATTTCTAATAAATATTATACATCAAGTGAATTAAACACGATTTTATTCACGAAAAGATTTTTGATTTCACGAGCGCCTCGGCGCGAGTGAAATCATTTCTTTAAGTGAATAAAGGTGTTTAATTCACGTGGCGTATATATGTTTTTATTCAATTTTGACGAAAGTGTAAAGAAAATGTACTTTACATTTATTTTTAAATAAATGTTTTAACTCACTAGTGACCTAAAAAAATTTTAGTTCACTAGTGAATAAAACCTTGTTTATTACGGTTGTTATGGAGTTAATAATGTCGATATAAATTAACAAAATTGAATAATAAATATTATACATCAAGTGAATTAAACACGATTTTATTCACGAAAAGTTTTTGATTTCACAAGCGCCTCGGCGCGAGTGAAATCATTTCTTTGAGTGAATAAAGGTGTTTAATTCACGTGGCGTATATATGTTTTTATTCAATTTTGACGAAATTGTAAAGAAAATGTACTTTACATTTATTTTTAAATAAATTTTTTAACTCACTAGTGACCTAGAAAAATTTTGTTCACTAGTGAATAAAACCTTGTTTATTGCGGTTGTTAATGTCGATTTAAATTAACAAAATTGAATAATAAATAATATAACAAATTTTTTAACTCACTAGTGACCTAAAAAGATTTTAGTTCACTAGTGAATAAAACCTTGTTTATTACGGTTGTTATGGAGTTAATAATATCAATTTAAATTAACAAAATTGAATAAAATTCATTATCTTTAAATATATAAAAAGTATGGTGATGTTCTTCATAAAAATTTTCTTGTAAAATTTTGAGAGTTACGTTCCATATTGTTTTCACCGTATAGACGTATATTTAGTCTCGTTGTGACTTCTTCAATTTTTTTTAATTTAATTTAATTTATTTACAAAGAATAGTAATACTAATAGTAAAAACATAACATAATTGGTGCGTTAAATTTAAACATGTTACTTCACATCCCAAAATGGTTCAATAAATCCTTAAAATTATACATTTATTATTGCTCAACTTTACTGTTGAATGATAAGACAAGACATAATTATTCGTTGAAGCAACTACTTCTTGAGCTAATACCCCGATAGATGTTGAATTCTTTATGGTAAACTATACATTTGCTTTAGATTTTCTTCAGATATTATATAAAATTTCTAAGATATCATTACATAACTATTAGGTATACAATCTATGATTTAGTTTGCTTGGTAAACTCTATTTATTTGAATAAAAAAATAAAATTGTTTCCATTAGGTTAAAATTTTGTATTTAGACTTAATTCTCGATTAAAAATAACTTTTTTTTAATAACTTTTTCTCCTAAAAATGTAATTAGAGGTATTCTCTCCCATTATACCTCCAGTTTTTCTTAAGTTTATAACGCCTTCTGCGGTTAAATTAGGATTCTAAATTTAAACAAACATTTTTTAAATAATTACTTGTTGTCGAAAAATGGTTAATAAAAATGTTTATCCTATCCGGGTAATCAGGAGACGCACGGTAAATCTTAAAAACTCAATAAAAGGTAATTATCTTGCAGTATAAATAATGAAGCGTTTCTATTTTTAAGGATAATATAAAATGCGGAAATGTTTCTGTTTACGTCTGGACATACGCGAAAGAGTCTTATAAATAAAAATTACTTTTTTTAATAACTTTTTTCACCCAAAAATGTAATTAGAGGTATTCTCTCCCATTATACCTCCAGTTTTTATCAAGTTTATAACGCCTTCTGCGGTTAAATTAGGATTCTAAATTTTAACAAACATTTTTTAAATAATTACTTGTTGTCGAAAAATGGTTAATAAAAATGATTATCCTATCCGGGTAATCAGGAGACACACGGTATACCTTAAAAACTCAATAAAAGGTAATTATCTTGCAGTATAAATAATAAAGCGTTTCTATTTTTAAGGATAATATAAAACGCGGAAATGTTTCTGTTTACGTCTGGACATACGCGAAAGAGTTTTATAAATACACGTGCTAAGTGCTAACTGAATCCAGTAGTTGACTGATATTTATAAATACGCGAGATTATTCGCGTTACTATGTTGTAGCCGCACGTGTTTTGTCCTCGCGTTATCTCCATGTAACAGTTATCTTATCACGCTCTCTCTTCAGCAATCACAAGCAATACGGTAAGCAGAAATAAAAAAGACTCACCGAAAGACTCGACGGAGAGCGTCGTCGTCGTAGAGGGCGTAGCGTCGATGGCGCTTAACTTCTTCCCAAATCCAGCGGGGGTCGAGCACTGTGAAGAAGCCGATGAGTCACAATCCAAACTCCTCTCCATTGGGTGAATCGGCGAAGGGCTCTTCTGCATAGCGACCGGGGTTATCGGCACTCCGGAGGTCTTCATCATGGCTTCGTCCTGGGCTTGGGCCCTCCGGAGGGCCGTTTGCAGCGCCATGACTTTCTGTCTCTTGGTGGTTAGTAAGCACTGTTCGCACTTGCAGCTGCGGTATTTGCAATACCTTTTATGCCCTTTAAGGGCGATCTTCACGCGGTGGTTTCTGCAGCGGGCGCAATTCGGCGGTGTTCTCGGCGATGCTGACGTGCCGGATGTGCTCGATGCGCCGTTCACATCCGATTTCGAGTCATACTCTTGTGAATCGGACATTGTTTATTATTACACTTACACTTAAAACTAACAGGGACGTGAGAATAGCAATGGGGTCAATATCAATAAGTCCACGTAAAAGTTGACCCGGGGAGGAAAGTTAGTGAAAAGTTTGTAGGCGAGCGCGCTCAAAGCGCAACAGGTTAGAGAGGAGCGCACGTTTTAGTTTTCGTTCACCCGAAATGAATTGAATCCGAAACGAATTTCACTCGTTTCGCCTCTGCTGCACATGCACACGCGAAACAGAAACAGGATCAGGAGTAGTGCATTTAATCCGTGGCGTTTGGAGATCCGATCCTGAAAAACCGCGGCGAAATGAGCGTGTGTGTGCGTCTGATATTCTGAGTCGATTTGAACTGCCAGTCTTGCAATGCCAAAGTGAAGTGAAGTTTAGTGCAGGATTGCATCGGCTCGCGGGGGGCAAAGGGTATATCATTTACGACTTCGGCAGTGGGGGAAATGCATGTGCGGACTGCAGCTCAGAGCCGTGTTTTATGTTGCTATAACTTCGGGAAGTGAGTTTTGATAGCAGGTATTTCGGCGTAGCGCGTAGTCCTGTTGCAATTTGGTGAATACCGACGCCTGCTTATATTAGCCGTTTACGATTACCCTGCTATTCTATTTGTTGTATTCCTGCTGAACGCCTGTTTATGTCCCATAATAAGTCCCGCGAACATCGCCGGTGAAACCCTGCGAGCCGTTTGCCCGTTGCATTTTCGGCGATCCCGTTCCCGCTAAATACATTTTCCACACCTCAACGGCTACTTTGTTCTTCATGGGAATTTAAATTCTCGTCAACTTTGTATTCGTGGTCTAATATCAATAAAGACCACATTTTTTGCACGCAGACTAGAGATAAAACATCATCCAAACTTAGTTGAAAACTTATGAAATGCCTCAGTAATCCTGGACTACCTAGACAAGGTGGGATGGTTGAGCTGAGGATAGGTGACCCGTAGTGGGAGGCAGCACAATGGGCCTAATGAGGTCTAAGTGCAGTGCAGCAATGCGCACTCCCCCTTATACCAGATACCAGATATGTAGACTGTACTTTACTCTTTAGATTTAACCGGCTTACTTTGTGTTCTATTAATGTTCTGTTGAAAATTTCGTCATTTGTCAAAAGACGAACATTGGCAAACTTGAAAATTTGTCGAGTGTCGCGCCGACTTAGCCAAATTTTCAGGCCTTTCTAAACTCGATATTTTACTTAATGCGCCACCGGTATAAAACATTGATTTCATGTGAAGATCAAAATACACAACTTCAGAATAGTGCTTAAATAGTATATTCTGAACTTCACTTTAAATCAGTGTTGTATACGCGTGGCGCATGAAGTCAAATTTCGAGTTTAGAAAAGCCTGCAAAATTTGGTTTGGTCGCTCCGCTTCGCGGAAAAACATTTTTATTAACCATTTTTCGACAACAAGTTATTATTTAGAAATTGTTTGTTTAAATTTAGAATCCTAATTTAACCGGAGTATTAGGGGTAAAAGTTGTGAGAATTTAAACATTTCTAGCCCGATTAATAGAATTCCCGTTAATATCTACCAACAGTAAACTTGTTAATCTCTACTACACGCATACAAACACGATATTAACATTTCGTATTATCGGAATAAAATCTAGTTAGTTAGTTTTGAACTACTGATAAAATAATAGTGGCAACATTGTTTTTTTAATCAAGTAGTTTACAGGTTATGTTTTTGTATATGTGTGAAAATGTATTTCTTTTTATTAATTATTTAATTGAAATTTACTTCGAACGAGTGTCTCCACTCCCAGACTAAGCATGAAGTAAAATTTCGAGTTTAGAAAAGCCTTAAAATTTGGTTTGGTCGCGTAGCGCGTAGCGCTACGCGACCAAACCAATTTTTTAGGCTTTTCTAAACTCGAAATTTTACTTCATGCGCCACGCGTATAAAACACTTATTTCAACTGAATTTTAAAATATACTGATTAGGTATGTAGGTTAATGGTTTATAGAGTTATTAAATACATTCTAAACAACCCTATTATGTTGATAATTTAGGTTATGTATAAGACTTAATTACTTAAGAAAAACGGAAGGTTTAATGGGTGAGAATACCTCTAATTGTATTTTTAGGAGAAAAAGTTATTAAAAAAAGTAATTTTTAATCGAGAATTAAGTCTAAATACAAAATTTAAACCTAATGGAATTTTTTTTATTTTTTAGAAATAATTTATTTTTTCAATGTTAATCTTAGAAAATTGCCCACAGAAAGCGCTTAAAACTTTAGAAAAACAAAAGGTATGATGAGTGAATAGTACCTCTAATCACATTTTGAAGCTTTAAACCAGTGTTTTCCACTCCCAGACTAAGCATGAAGTAAAATTTCGAGTTTAGAAAAGCCCCGTGAAAATTTGTCTCGGGTCGCGCAGCGACCCGAGACAAATTTTCTGGGCTTTTCTAAACTCGAAATTTTACTTCATGCGCCACGCGTATAAAACGCAGTTTTCAAGCGAGGTTCAGATATACATAAATTCACAATATTTTTGTTTAGTACTCATGACGCATGAAGTAAAATTTCGACTTTAGAAAAACCCAGTAAAATTTCGATTTTAGAAAATCTCAGAAAATTTGTCTCGAGTCGCGCAGCTTTAAACCAGTGTTTTCCACTCCCAGACTAAGCATGAAGTAAAATTTCGAGTTTAGAAAAGCCCCGTGAAAATTTGTCGAGGGTCGCGCAGCGACCCGAGACAAATTTTCTGGGCTTTTCTAAACTCGAAATTTTACTTAATGCGCCACACGCACAAAACAAAAATATTATGAGTTTATGTATATTTGAACCTCGCTTGAAATCAGCGTTTAATGCGCGTGGCGCATGAAGTAAAATTTCGAGTTTAGAATAGCCCAGAAAATTTGTCTCGGGTCGCTGCGCGACCCTCGACAAATTTTCACGGGGCTTTTCTAAACTCGAAATTTTACTTCATGCTTAGTCTGGGAGTGGAAAACACTGGTTTAAAGCTGCGCGACTCGAGACAAATTTTCTGAGATTTTCTAAAATCGAAATTTTACTGGGTTTTTCTAAAGTCGAAATTTTACTTCATGCGCCACGAGTACTAAACAAAAATATTGTGAATTTATGTATATCTGAACCTCGCTTGAAAACTGCGTTTTATACGCGTGGCGCATGAAGTAAATTTTCGAGTTTAGAAAAGCCCAGAAAATTTGTCTCGGGTCGCTGCGCGACCCGAGACAAATTTTCACGGGGCTTTTCTAAACTCGAAATTTTACTTCATGCTTAGTCTGGGAGTGGAAAACACTCGTTTAAAGTTTCAAATTGAGCTCTTTTAGAAAAACAACGGATGTCGGAGAATTTTTGCGGTAACAATAACTTTCTTCTGGAAATATTTTATTTTTATTTATACACACTGGAAGTTTTTCTTTTGAGTATTGAAATTCAGCCTATTTTCTGTAAATCTTTAGATATTCCTTGTTTTTTCTTTAAGATCAATTTGAGGCTTTAAACCAGTGTTTTCCACTCCCAGACTAAGCATGAAGTAAAATTTCGAGTTTAGAAAAGCCCAGAAAATTTGTCTCGGGTCGCTGCGCGACCCGAGACAAATTTTCTGGGCTTTTCTAAATTCGAAATTTTACTTCATGCGCCACGTGTACAAAACAAAAATATTGTGAATTTATGAATATTTAAACATCGCTTGAAATCAGCGTTTAATGCGCGTGGCGCATGAAGTAAAATTTCGAGTTTAGAAAAGCCCAGAAAATTTGTCTCGGGTCGCTGCGCGACCCTCGACAAATTTTCACGGGGCTTTTCTAAACTCGAAATTTTACTTCATGCTTAGTCTGGGAGTGGAAAACACTTGTTTAGAGTTTTAAATTAACTTTTGAAAAACAGCGGATGTCGGAAAATGTTTGCAGTAACAATAACTTTTTTCTGGAAATATTTTATTTCTATTTATACACACAGCAAGTTATTCTTTTGAGTATACGTATTCGAAATTCAGCCTATTTTCTGTAAATCTTTAGATATTCCTTGTTTTTTCTTTAAGATCAAGTTGAGGCTTTAAACCAGTGTTTTCCACTCCCAGACTAAGCATGAAGTAAAATTTCGAGTTTAGAAAAGCCCCGCGTAGAAAATTTTCTGGGCTTTTCTAAACTCGAAATTTTACTTCATGCGCCACGCGTATAAAACTAAAATATTGTGAATTTATGAATATTTAAACCTCGTTTGAAATCAGCGTTTAATGCGCGTGGCGCATCAAGTAAAATTTCGAGTTTAGAAAAGCCCAGAAAATTGGTCTCGGGTCGCTGCGCGACCCGAGACAAATTTTCACGGGGCTTTCCTAAACTCGAAATTTTACTTCATGCTTAGTCTGGGAGTGGAAAACACTTACTTTTAAATTAACTTTTGAAAAACAAAAAAAAAAATTTCGTCATTGGTCAAAAGACGAAAATTGGCAAACTTGAAAATTTGTTGAGTGTCGCGCCGACTTAACCAAATTTTCAGGCCTTTCTAAACTCGATATTTTACTTAACGCGCCACCGGTATAAAACACTGATTTCAAGTGAAATTCTTACTTTTAAATTAACTTTTGAAAAACAAAAAAAAATTTCGTCATTGGTCAAAAGACGAAAATTGGCAAACTTGAAAATTTGTCGAGTGTCGCGCCGACTTAACCAAATTTTCAGGCCTTTCTAAACTCGATATTTTACTTAACGCGCCACCGGTATAAAACACTGATTTCAAGTGATGTTTAAAATACACAACTTCAGAATAGTGCTTAAATAGTATATTCTGAACTTCACTTTAAATCGGTGTTGTATACGCGTGGCGCATAAAGTAAAATTTCGAGTTTAGAAAAGCCTGCAAAATTTGGTTTTGTCGCTCCGCTTCGCGGAGCGACCAAACCAAATTTTGCAGGCTTTTCTAAACTCGAAATTTTACTTCATGCTTAACCTGGGAGTGGAAGACACTCGTTCGGAAACAATCAATGTCAATGTCGAATGTCACACGTGTCAATATCGATTGAATAATGGCTAATGAAATGTCACGTACGTCAAATGTTCATGATATTTTCAATATTTTTAAATTTTTGACGATTCATTATGTTTTCAATATTTTGCGATTTTAATTTTAACTTTAACTTTAACTTTATTTTTATTCACGTATGCCACTTATATACATAAAATACTGCAAACATAAGGTACAACTATTTTACATACAGCGGATGTGAACGTCACAGATACAATAAAAAAGTATAATACGACAACACATGTAAATAGACTAACAAATAATATATATACTTTTGTAATTGGCAAATCAAAATCCAGTCTACTCAGTTTGTCATAAATTCTGATAATGTGTAGTAGTTATGTACAATGAGATGATTTTTTAATGCTCTTTTATAGTTGTTAATATTTGCGATGTCTTTTATCTGAGTTGGCAATTTATTATATATTTTTGTGCAAGAATAGATTGTTGACTTTTCATATAAGGTACTTCTATGTGCTACTATACTTATTTTGTTAGAATATCTTGTGTTCTATTTATTTAAGGCTCCATTTCTTATAAATTTGGCATTGTTGTTATACACATATACAGCGCATTTGTAGATATATAATCCCGTAAGTGTAAGTATGTTGTTATTTTTAAAGATATCACGACAAGATTCTGATTGTTTAATATTAAAAATTAATCTAAGTAGCCTTTTCTGTAAAATAAACACCCTAGTGAGGTTATGCATATTTGAATTGCCCCATACAATAATATTATAAACCAAATGTGGGTAGGCAAAAGAATAATAAACATTGAGAACTGTTTGTCCAATATTTTCTTCAATTTTAGAATTGCATAATATGCACTACCTAACTTTGCACATATGTGATCAATTTGCTGATTCCACGACAGTTTTTCATCGACAAAACTTCCAAGGAATTTTGTATACTTGCTTATATTAACCGTTATAGGAGATTTTCTATTATAAAAATGTATTTTTACAGTTTTGTCAGCATTTAGCATCATGACATTACGATCGCACCATTCTATGATCTCCTTACTTGTTACCTCGATTTTGTTGGCTAATTCCTCCTGTGTGGGTGCATTGACAATTACTGTCGTGTCGTCAGCGAAATTGATCACACTCCCTTGGGATATGTAGTCACTTAGATCGTTTATAAAAAGTACAAAAATCAGGGGACCTAAGGTCGAACCTTGCACTATGCCCTTTGAAACATTGTAAGACTTTTATTTTGACTTGTTCACTTGTGCGTATATTTGTCTTTCAGATAAAAATGACACAATTAATTTCAACGCCATTCCCCGAATTCCTTGGGCGTAAAGTTTGTGTTGCACAAATTCCACACTTATGGTATCGAAAGCCCGGGAGAAATCATAGAATAGTCCGGCCACGTACTTTCCCGCGTCGATATTCCTACTGATCTCTTCTGTAAGTTCCGCTGATGCCGTTTCCGTTGATTTATTTATCCGAAATCCATGCTGGTGTTCCCCTAATATACTGTATTTGTTACTGAAATTCCAAATTCGGTTCGCAATAACCTTCTCCAAAATCTTAGAGAATGTGCTCAGTATCGAAACAGGTTTGTAGTTATTGATTTCTTCGTCTGACCCCTTTTTATGTATTGGAACCACTTTGGAATTTTTTAACATGGTCGGAAATGTTCCCGTCTCCATTGCTAAATTTGTTAAATATGCGAGAGGGTGGCATATTTCAGTTGCCACTGCTGTAATAACCTTCGCAGATATTTCATCAAATCCTGCACTTGATTTCTTGTTCAGTGATTGTATTAGCTTGTGTATTTCTTCGGGTGTTACCGGCTCCAGGAAAATCGAATGTGGGTTTAAGGGATTTACCGTGCAAGCTTGAGACATATTTGAGCCGAAGTGATTGAAAAGTTTAGTATTAGTTATTGATGAGAAGTATTCTCCGAAGATCTCTGCGACTTCAATTGTACTTTTGACTAACTTCCCTTGGCTGTTTTTTATATGAATCGGTTTTACCTTATTTTTTATTTGAAATAAAACAACGCAGTTGGGAGGGTTTCACTTTTATTGTTGAACACTGCAACATGTTTCACCACACAGTGGCTTCATCAGGCAGATGAAATAATCCTTATTTTTTAGTTTGCCCGTCTCTTCGTTGACTATACGCCACACCTGTTTTTGTTTATTTTCCGACTTTCTAATAATATCACTATAGTATTTTCTTCTTGTTGCTTTCATAAGTTCTTGATGTGCTTTTTTGCCCATATTATATTCGGTTTTTCTGTTCTCTATATTTGTATATTTCATTAATAAATGCATGTCTTTAAGTTTTCTACTTGATAGACGCACCTTTTCATTTATCCAAGACCTATCCATTGGTCTTATTTTAATTTCGCTTAGTGGACACGATATGTTGAAGTTGTGTGTGAATTCATCATGGAATTTCTTGAATGCACTATGTATATTGTCTCATACTATAAAATTCCAATTCACTTTAATATGTTTTTCGATATTTTAAGATTTTTGTCAATGTTATTACTATTGAAAATATACACATAGTGTTCAAAATGTACATTTAGTATAATAAAAGTAATCAGTGAAGAAAGGAATTATTACAATAATTGTTAAAACTTTCATCAGATTTTCAACATATTGAGGTTTTTGACGATAATTCAAATTTTTATGAGTTTTTCAATATTTCAAGATTTTCATCAGATTATCGATGTTTCGATATTTTTGTCAATTTATAAAATTTTCATGAGATTTTCAATATTTTTAACGATTTTTTAAATTTTCCGCAGACTTTTAACATTTCGAGATTTTTATCAGATTTTCGATATTCCAAGATTTTCGTTAATTCCTAAAAAAATTGTGAAGTTTTCAACATATTGAGATTTTTGACAATTTTTAAAATTTGCATCCGATTATCAATATCTCCAGATTATCATCAATTTGTAAACTTTCGCAGGCTTTACTTAACTCGAAATTTTACTTCATGCTTAATGTGGGGTTAGAAAATACTGGTTAAAATAGTACTGGGGGACTTAAATATAAAAAAATTGTCAATTTAAAAAAAAATACCACTTAAATCTGATCTATGATTAGAAATGTCTAACCCAAGTCCACAAAGTGACATCTAACTTAATCTAACCCAAATGAACAAAATTAATTCTAACCTAACATAACCTAACTCTATAAACTGTCATCTAACCTAACCATTCTTAATCAAGGAGTGGAAAACACTTGTTAGTAGTTTTAAATTGAACGATATCATTGTGATTTTACGCCAATGTCGATTTTTTAATGGTAGAAAAATTGTTTTTGCTTTAATATCAAAAAATTTCCATTCTGAAAATTTGGGAGGGGGCAGGCTTTATGGTTACAGCAGTGTCATTATTGTCAAAACAAATGAAAACTATACCAAATTCCGTACACTGTTTATCTTTGAAATTTTGTTTTAAATGTCAAAACAAGCGATTCTCTCGAAAGTCAAAAAGTTACATACAATGGATAGTACGTTTAAAAGTGATGAAACTTCAAGTTACGCTATTTAGGCTAGGTTAGGTTAGATGACGGTTTGTCAAGTTAGGTTCGGTTTGATATCACTCAAATAAGGTTAGATTAGATATTACTATCACTGAATTTTGTTTCATTAATTATTACATGCAGGAAAAGATTTAGAATTCAGACTAATATCTGTACATTTTATCATTGAATCTGAAGTTTAAATATTATTCTTATTTTATGAAGGAATGCAAGTACGAGTATCTATATCTGCATTCAAATATTATATTGAACATTAATAATTTATTTTTTCAATCGGTAAACAATAAACCTAATTTCTATAGATGTTTAGTATTCATCCGTCGAAAAGTGAATACCAAAAAAACAACACGTTCATATTTCCACTATTTCCACAATCGATGCTAAACAGCAATTATTGAATTTTCCCTACATATCACAGTTATCTAAAATATCCCTGCACGTTTTCCTCCTAATTCAATATACAATTTTTTTATGTAAGGAAAAAATCACTCGTATATCCATTTAAACAGGGCTAGTCGTAATAGTATATTACATTACAAGTGTGGTAAACAGCATATTGCGTGCGAGTGTAGAGTTAAACACGAGCCGCGCAGCGGCGAGTGTGTTAACTGTTTTCTAGATCAGTAAGGTGGTTAAGAAAACACTGTTTTCTTATGTGGTTGCAGGTCAAATTTATTACACGCGCCCGCTCAAGATAAATTTCAGTGCGTACCCGCTCGAAACAAGAAAATAACAAAATCTTATTTAATGTATGATTTAACATGGCAACATGTGATCTATTATATTCATACGCAATTAATCTTCGGTGGGAAGAGTTTACTTCTCCCACCGTAATTTTAGCAGCCGCGGTGAACGCTGACGCCATCTAACAAGAAAATTCTCGGATTGCGAACTTCTCCCTTTTATTTCATTCGATTGAAAATTTGAAAACGTTTTTGAACTAATATTTATTTAAAGAATGGAGCTGACAAATTCTCATTTCAAGAAAACAAAAAAATCAAATATTATTATTGCGTAATTAATTTATTATAAACAATATGAAAATATAATTTTATCAGCTAGAATTTAATGTTTTTTACTATTTTTTAACGAAAACAATAGTTTTTAAGTTACCATTTTTGAGATATTTGAAATCGGTTGTACGTAATACCCTCTTAAATAAATGTTTATTAGAAATGACCACGTGTCGCTTCATTTTAAAGTTTAACTTTCGTTATCGAACGATATCTCCTTTTTATAAAAAATATACTAATCAATCTTACAATTGTAAATTCAAGGTATTTAAACAATACTAAATAAACAAACAAATTTTGTCACTATATATAAAAAAAAAACTAAGTAAATAGTATTAAAATAATAAAATAAAAACGGTAGAAAAAAAAAATAAAAATTGTTTAGCCTATAAATACCCCTATTAAATAAATCATAAAAAATACAAAACAGAATAATTATACCAAGAACATTCTATCAAATTAAATTCAAATGATTTGATCAAGACGATTCAATCGTCCCCTAAATTGTCCAAGTGATTGATTAATAGTTATAAATAGAATTACTTCCAATTACAGAGAAATATACAGAGTTTTTCTTTTAAGTATAAACTGATGCGCATCCAAGGGGGTGGCTCCTTATAAATAATTTGTTTTTCAGTACGTTTTTTTGTTTTGTTTTGTTTGATTGATTTATTTTATAATTCCGAAAAAAAAGCAGGAGAATATCTCGTATTTTTCTTAACTTATTCTAAACATTTAACTCCTCTAGCTTTTATCGGTTTAATTTTGTTGTTGTTTTTTTACATAAAAAACAAAGAAATTAATATTTTCTTACAAATTGTTTATTTGTTTTTATTTCTCTATTATTTTGCGAGCGTAAAAATAAAGCACACTGTTCTTATATCCTCCCCTAAGACCGGGATAAGCCCCTTTCAAAACGCGTAAGCCCCCTCCCCCCCCCCAAGACAAATTTCTGGGTACACGCCTGAGTATACGCATCCCTATTATGTGCTGTACATTTTCAGATATTCGTTGTTTTTTAAAAGGGTTCAGTTTGAAGCTTTAAACGAGTGTTTTCCACTCCCAGATTAAGCATGAAGTAAAATTTCGAGTTTAGAAAAGCCCCGCGTAGAAAATTTGTCGAGGGTCGCGCAGCGACCCGAGACAAATTTTCACGGGGCTTTTCTAAACTCGAAATTTTACTTCATGCGCCACGCGTATAAAACACTGACATTTTGTAAAGTTGAAAATACACTTAAAAAGACTTTTTTGTATTGAATAATTGTCAAAATATTTAAATAACAAAATATTTACATTTTTCTTCACACATTCTCAAGTCAAGTTAAATAATACAGTGTATCAAATTAACTTCTTCGAAACTTCAAATTGAACTCTTTCGTAAAATCGATGAATGTCTTAAAATTTACAGCATATAGGTTATGTATATTTAAAATTAAACATTATCATGTAATATAATAATTTATTAATAGAAACCATAAAAAGAAGTGTTAAATTTTACCTAAAATCAACTTTTACAGTTAACTCTATAATTTCTCGGCCGTTAATGGGTCAAAAACTGAATTATAAAACACGTTGATTTCGCAAAAAAATATATATTTGAAATAAAACAACGCAGTTGGGAGGGTTTCACTTTTATTGTTGAACACTGCAGTGTTCAACAATAAAAGTGAAACCCTCCCAACTGCGTTGTTTTATTTCAAATAGTATTATGGAGTTTCATCATGTATCCGCCTCATCAATTAAAAATATATAAAAAATATATATATAAATTTCCGAGGTGGTGGCCTTGAAACACTTTAGATGGTTTGGGTCAGCCAGCCCTGGTTTAAAAGATAGCCATGCATCGACTGCTTAATCGGGAAACCCTGTATACAGAATGCGCTATAAAGACAGTACAGGATGCAACTTGCTTATTTTAAATGGATCACCCTGTACAAGGCCGTAGCCTGAACAAAATTTGGGAGGGGGTTATAAAAATGTCGGGGGGGCTTAAATGGTAAAAATATTGTTTTTGCTCTTATAGGGCCGCATTTACATACAAAAATTAAACATTTTAAAAATTTTGGGAGGTTTAAACCCCGATATCCCCCCTGCCTACTGCCTTGACCCTGTATATCACTTAGTTTTTAAATTCTTCCTAAGAATTGCGTGTCATTTTATTAAATACAGTCAGTCTAAGTCGTGCCGTTTCGTAATTATTTGACATTTATGGACAAATATGGAGTTTGCAGTCGTTTCGTAAACCTAAAATATCTGTGAAATTAAATGAGATAAGGAGTTGCAATTTTTGCCATTTTCTTAAGAATAGAAATAGTTTACTAGATTCCAATGGTGAGCACGATAAAAGAAAAACTAATGATATAGATTCTCTCCTAATAAAGGGTTTTCCAATAAGAGTGATATGATTTCTTAAAAAAAAAAAACACACTTATTGTTAAGGAAATTCAAATGTTTTTTAATTAATGTGAAGTACAATCGATACAATAAAGTTCTAAATAAAACGTCATTCAAATGGCCTCCACGAGTTCTTCTGCAGGAACGAATTCAATGAACCCAATTTTCGAGCACTTTTTCCACTAAATCAAGTCGTATGTCATGAATGGCACGTTCACTATTGACTTGTAAAGCTTGAAGAGAGTCTGGTTTATTTCGAAAAATCAATGACTTCAAATAACCCCACAAGAAATAGTCTAATGGTGTTAAACCACAACTTCTTGGAGGCCATTCAATATCACAATTTCTTGAAATAATCGAATCTCCAAACTTTTCTCGCAATAATTCAATTATTGCATTTGCTGTGTGGCACGTAGCCCCGTCTTGTTGGAACCAAATGTTGTCAAGATCAACTTCTTCCAATTTCGGCCATAAAAAGTTGGTTATCATCGATCTATACCGCTCTCCATTGACAGTAACGATGTTACCATCTTCATTTCGAAAGAAGTACGGACCGATGATTCCACCAGACCAAAAACCACACCAAACTGTCAATTTAGGAGAATGTAATGGTTTTTCTTGAATAATTTGTGGATTTTCTTCGCACCAGAATCGACAGTTTTGTTTATTTACCGCACCACTCAGATGAAAGTGAGCCTCATCGGAGAAGATGATTCTCTTAAAAAAATCGTTATCGTTTTCAAGTTGTTCCAAGGCAAAATCAGCAAATTCACGACGTTTACGGTGGTCCAATGGCTTCAGTTCTTGAGTGAGAACAATTTTATACGGATGCGAACCCAAATCCTTTTTCAAAATCCGCCAGGTTGTGGTTTGAGACAGTCCCAATTGTTGAGAACGTCTTGGAATCGACAAATTGCGGTCTTCAGCAACACTTGCCTGAACGGCAGCAATATTTGCATTACTTAGAGCGGTTCTTTGTCTTATTGGCACTTTAACATTATGTAAAGAAAATGTAAGCTCACAATTTTCAACAATTCGACGAATAGCGAGCACACTTACTTGGACGATTATTACGACCATAAAATGGCAAAAGCGCACGAAAAGGTGCAATTGGAGAACGATTATTTTGATAATAAAACTGAATAATTTGTAAACATTGTTCTTGCGTATATCTCTCCATGATGAAATTGTAAACACTACTGAATACAATGAAAAATAAATGACAGATCATGACATATTACATATGGCCAAAATCATATCATCCCTATTGGAAAACCTTATATAAGTAATCCTCGTTTTAGATGTATTAACAGTACGATGGATTTGATGTTTTTTTTTTAGTTGTATTAGATAAAAAAAACATCCTTGAAATTTATTATTTAAATACACGAGAACGTGCATAGTTCGTAAATTTGAAACAAAAGTGTTGGACAATTCAATTTAGAATAATGGCAAAAATGTTATTTGTTATTTAACAGTAAATTAGTATGTAAGCTCACGAACGGTTCTATTGCTGGTGAATATGGATTCCCAGAAATGGATGGTAATAAATGAAACAATGTTGGTCACGAGATGAAATGTCTTTTAATGACTGACGGCTTTACTAATACGAGGGAGATTATTATGAAAATTCTAATGTCAAGGAGGTCGCATATTGAAATTCCTGGCTTTTATTCCCCAAAGACGAATTTAATGTTGCCGCATTTCTGTAATATTTAATTAAGTGGTAGGTAGAAGGAAATATGTTAATTAATTATACATATTGTAATTAAGGATTGTTAAATACATAAACCGATTTTCTGGTTTACGGGTCAATCTTGATGATTGTTTTACTAGTATTTCCATAATTTAAATAAAACTATTGTTTCATGGAGAGAATAAATTAAAAGGAAGTCGACCGCTCTCCAAACGTATAAAACTAAGCATAATGCCGTCTTAATTACATCCTTGTTTAGGGATGAAATATTTTGAAAAAATAGGTATACTTTAAGGAAAGTACATTCTTTAAGCCAGTCTCAATAAAATATTTTATAGTTTTACCGTTATTTCATAAAATAATATCAAACATTGGTAAACTAGCGAAATCGCGTTTCTAATTTTATTTTTGTCTGCAGTATCTATAAAAAATATTAAAAAACTAAATCAGTCACATTGTAGATAATTCCTTTGCAAAGATATGTGATTTTTTGTATTTATTTATTTGGTTAAATATAGTCACTAGGAAAAACAGTTTTTAAAATTTTCTGAAACTTTAATATCGCGCGACATCCCAGTGAATTTATTGTACGATAGAAAAAATTGGAAAAAATTAAAATTCTTCGAAAAGACTTCTTCTACAATGTGACTGATTTAGTTTCCCAATATTTTTTATAAATGTTGCAGATGAAAAGTTGCGATTACGCTAGTTTAACAATGTTTGATATTTTTTTATAAAAGGACGGTCAAAGTGGGAAATATTTTATTAAGACAGGCATTAATATTCCACTTTCCTTAAAGTATGCCTATTTTGTCATCCCTAAACAAGGATTTAATTAAGACGGCAGTATGCTTAGTTTTATACGGTTAGAGAGCGGTCGACTTCCTCTTAAGTACGCTGTACGAGGTGCGTTCAAGTTATAACACCTCCGATTTTTGATGCATTTTTTACAAACTGATAAATTGAGAAATATACCGAAACTTTTCTAGCTACGAATCCGGCGCCTCCACCATTTTTGCATTCATACTTGGCTAACTAGGGAGGTTCCGGTCCTAAAAAAATGTCGATTATATCGTAACATTTTTTTAGGCTGGTCCTAAAAAAATGTTACGATATAAACGACATTTTTTTAGGATCGGAACATCCCTAGTTAGCCAAGTATGATATCAGAACCTCATTGTCACCGTTAATATAAGTCTTTTCTTTTGTTTTTTGTTATCAAATATGCCATATAATTTATCCACTACTCTACTTTATTTCTACCATTTTGTATTAATGTTTATTTTTAGTATTAATGTTTATTTTTAGTTAGTATATTTAAAGAAAACTGTATTTTTCTCTATAAATAGAATTTATTCTGCTGAGAAATGAACGATTCTTATTATTATTATTATTATTATTATTATCCCTAGTTCGAACCCTCCTGTTTGAACCTAACAATGGCTACGACCTTGCTTGTACTATGCACAATTTTTAAGAGAATAAGCGAATGTCTATTAAATCATTAAGGGCCATTGATCAAACATGCAACATTATTAATTTTTTGTTAATTAAATTACTAAATAAGTTAATTTGATATATTATATTACTTGACCTGACTTGAAAATGTATGAAAAAAATGTAAATATTTCGTTATTAAAATATTTCAATTATTACTCATTTTAAAAAATAATGTGAGTGTATTTTTAACTTTACAATATTACAGTGTTTTATGCGCGTGGCGCATGAAGTAAAATTTCGAGTTTAGAAAAGCCCCGTGAAAATTTGTCGAGGGTCGCTGCGCGACCCTCTACAAATTTTCTACAGGGGCTTTTCTAAACTCGAAATTTTACTTCATGCTTAGTCTGGGAGTGGAGTCACTCGTTCTAAACTTCATATTGCACGTTTTTATATAAAATCGACGATTGCCTGAAATTTTACAGCATATACAGGGTGAGTCACTAAGCGGAAATCGGTTTATCGTGGGCGTATCGTTGAAAATAGCAAAAAAAGTTTCAAATAAATGTTGTTCAGAATCAAGTTTTTCATAACCTAAAATTATTGCTAAATATGGCGGCCTTGCGGTTATACCGGTAGTAAACACCAACTTCCTTATTTTAAATAGAACAGCCTATATATTTTTACATTTTTGGATTGCTCGTTAAAAATAAACATGAGTTTATGCACACAACATTGGGTCTCAGTTGAACCGTTTTCGAGTTATTTCATTTTTTTTGATAAATTTGACGATTTTAGAGCTCGACGCCATTAACAATATCTTCAAAACGAAATAAGTCAGAGTTGTGTGGCTTACGATTTTGGATTCGGGAAGAAATGTAGTATTTGTTTAGGTTTTTGCCATTAGTCAGATTTTCTAAATTGAACCGAGTCCGTCGACGATATTCTTCAGTACTTCAAACATGCATAACTTCTTTTTTTAAATAGAACCATCTATCTTGAGATACTATATCTGATGCGAAATTAAATTTCCTTTTTATTGATACCGGGTTGTTGCCATATCCTTCCAACAGTTTTTGAGAAATTTGTGATTTTGTAAAAATTTAAATACATATCGTATTATCGCGTTAGCCCTAGATACTGATGATGTTTGGTGATTTTGTTTTGACATTTAGTTAGTCATGGAGATATTCCCTGTTTTTTTAAAGTTTATTTTAAAGCTTTAAACAAGTGATTTCCACTCCCAGACTAAGCATGAAGTAAAATTTCGAGTTTAGAAAAGCCCCGTGAAAATTTGTCGAGGGTCGCGCAGCGACCCGAGACAAATTTTCTGGGCTTTTCTAAACTCGAAATTTTACTTCATGCGCCACGCGTATAAATCACTCAAATATTGTGAAATTTATGTATATTCGAACTTCGCTTAAAATCTGTGTTTTATACGCGTGGCGCATGAAGTAAAATTTCGAGTTTAGAAAAGCCCAGAAAATTTGTATCGGGTCGCTGCGCGACCCTCGATCAATTTTCACGGGGCTTTTCTAAACTCGAAATTTTACTTCATGCTTAGTCTGGGAGTGGAAATCACTTGTTTGTAGCTTTAAACTGAAGTTTAAGAAAAACAGGGACTATCTCAATGACTAACTAAATGTCTAAACACAATCACCAAACATCATCAGTATCTAGGGCTAACGCGATAATACGAAATGTATTAAAATTTTTACAAAATCGCAAATTTCTCAAAAACTGTTATGAGGATATGGCAACAACCCGGTATCAATAAAAAGGAAATTTAATTTCGCATCAGATAAAGATTCTCAAGATAGATGGTTCTATTTAAAAAAATGAAGTTATGCATGTTTGAAGTACTGAAGAATACCGTCGACGGACTCGGTTCAATTTAGAAAATCTGACTAATGGCAAAAACCTAAACAAATACTACATTTCTTCCCGAATCCAAAACCGTAAGCCGCACAACTCTGACTTATTTTGTTTTGAAGATATTGTTAATGGCGCCGAGCTCTGAAATCGTCAAATTTATCAAAAAAATGAAATAACTCGAAAAGGGTTCAACTGAGACCCAATGTTGTGTGCATAAACTCAAGTTTATTTTTAACGAGCAATCCAAAAAATGTAAAAATATATAGGGTGTTTTATTTAAAATAATTTACTTCCGGTATAACCGCAAGGCCGCCATGTTTAGCAATAATTTTAGGTTATGAAAAACTTGATTCTGAACAACTTTTATTTGAAACTTTTTTTGCTATTTTCAACGATACGCCCACTATAGACCGATTTCCGCTTAGTGACTCACCCTGTATATACATTATGTATATTAAAAAAAAAATTCAAAGAGGGGAATACAGCAAGTCATTCACTCATTCATAAAAAGAAGTGCCGAATTTTACCTATAATCAACTTTTAGAGTTATCTCTATTATTGCTCGGCCATGAATGGGTTAATGAAATCCCTTTTATTCTTAAATCTTTTAGCATTTAATAAATAAAATCAGTTGGGTGTTTTATAAAAAAACAGCACTTTAATTACAAATTAGCTACTACGACTATTATCCTTAAACATTCTTGTTTATCGAGCCTAATAATAGCTTTTTGCATTAAGCAGCAGTGCATCTTCGGCAACATAAAATTTTATCGTTACGACTGTTAATAACATCCACAATCATAAAAACAAATGTCATATAATTCACAACAGTTGTCTTAATATTTACGCCAGTGGTCAACTCGGCATTCGTAGAATAATCAAAACCGATGACCAGCACTTAGCGTTTTTCGGTGTGTGTGCAAATGTTGGGCTCCCGATTTTTGAAGGTGAAGTCGTGATTGCAACAGCGATCACGTTTCTCCGATCAGTGGTAATTGGCGGTTGGACGATACAATGTTTTTCTTTGGATAGGGCTGTTGGCTCGAGGCGGTCGTCGCTTTAGCTTCCATTATTCAGACATAAATCTTGTTCGTGTTTGCGATGAAAACTATAAAGAGTGCATCTCGCCGATTGCATATAATCTCATTTAATAATAGGAGGTTGAAAGAAGGGTTCGGCCGATAATTTTAACTAAACCTATGGGAATTTGTGTTATCCGAATTGACAATCGCCATCACCTGTCAATTTAAAGAATTTGATAAGTTTCAATCATTTTATTAACAAACAAAAAAATGCGATGTGTCACCGCGAGCGGTAATGGGGGTTCAATCCTTCCCGAAATTATCAAAATATAAAATTTTTGTATGTAAAAGCGGCCCTGAAAGAGCAAGAACAATATTTTTACCAGTAAAACCTTTTCCCTTACATTTTTATATCCCCCCCACCTGAAATTTGTTTCTAGCTACGGCCTTGATTGACATCCTAAATTTATTTTACTCTAACCAATTCGTTAGAAATGTCACTTAAAATTAGTGATTTATACGCCTGACGCATTAAGTAAAATTTCTAGTTTAGAAAAGCCGCTTCACTCGCGCGCCCCAGCAAATCCAAATTTTCAGGCTTTTCTTAACTCGAAATTTTACTTCATGCCTAATCTGGGAGTGGAAACCCTCGTTAGACGATCAATCAGAAAGTTATTTTACAGTTTCCTTGTGTAAAACTGTATACTATTAATATGCACTAATAAATCATTATTTGTTCTGGGGAGTAAGCGAAATCATTCCATAGATAATAAACAACAAATCATATAATAATAATAATAACTTTATTTGTATACTCAGTAACATAAAGAATCATGGTACACAAATCACAAGGTGAGATTCAAACCCAACTGTTCTTCCATCTAAACCTAGACACTATTAAAGGTAATATATATAATTATATGAATTTAATAATTTTTCCTTCCTAAATAACACATTTACATTTTCACGTTATTACTGATCCATTATAATTGCAAATAAAAAAACGATTATCTATTTAAATTGGAGTAGATTTAATTTTTTTAAATTGACCGGGATTGTATTATACACTTTGTATATTTGATAGGAGAAAGATCGTTGAAAAAGAGAGGAGCGATGAAATGGCGGTGATAGAAGACCTTTAAACCTTGTGTTTAATGTATGAACATCTTCCCTAAATTTAAGTTTATTGAACAGATATGGTGGTTTATGGGAAATCATTATTTTGTGATAAAAAATGACAGCTTGCGTGTCCCTTCTACTACGCATATTTACCCAATCCGCATCAGTGAGCTTATGTGATATTTGTTCAAATTTACGTATTCCATAAATAAACCTCAAACAGGAATTTTGTACATTTTGTATACGACGTTCCGTAATTTTATCAATTGCTGGATTATAGTGTTGAACAATAATTGAAACGCGAGAGGACAAAAGCATTACATAATGAGATTTTTAACGTAATAGGTAAACTAGATCTATGGGGGTATAATTTTTTTAGGTTTCCGTATGCAAGATTAACGTATTTATTTACTTGTTTCTTATATCTGAATGAGTTATCGATATATACTCCTAAGTTTTTGTTGCAAACACTGTAGGGAATTTGTGTTCCATTAATCTTGATATTTAATTTAGTTTTTAATTCATTACAGATTTTATCATTACCGAATAGCATAAAAGAAGTTTTAGCCGGATTTAACAATAGATTTAATCGATTTGAAAAATTGTATATGTCTTCTAAGTCGGAATTAATACAACATTCAACGTTATTGTATGCGTCCGGAGAGAAAGAAAGATAAACTTGGCTGTCATCGGCGTATATCTACGAATCAAAAGTAAAAAACCACCGAGATCTAGTATTTTCTCTCGCACTTACTGAGTTCTACCTTTAAACCGAATACATAATGAATTATACATTATCTATTTGCATTTCAACTTACTGAGTTTTACCTTTTCACCGATTCAATTATTAATCACACAGTTTAGTCTATTTATATTTCAAACGAAGATTTGTATTGGTTTTATTGAATATGTATGTGTGATTTTTTTTCTCTCCTTAATTTGCGAACTGCACAAAAACAGCGACACGTTTTTTTATTCAATTTCATCAATTTCATCGATTTAGTAGAGGTGCAATATCCGAAATGTAAACACGCGTTCAATCAATCTCTCAAAATAATTACAAATCAAATGCAATTGTACATTTTTAAAACGCGAAGTGGTAATTAGTATTCCTAATAGTGATTGTTAGTGTATGACAGTGGCGTGGCAGCGCTTTGCAAGGAGAAATTAGTGTGTGAGTGTTTTTATCAATGTGTGCTAATTCAAAATCATTGAACGGATTTTGTGTTCGTATCTTTAACTTTAACAGCTAGATAGTGATTTTAGTAATTTATTATAAGCATTTTCATTAAATCACACACTGGTACGAGGATTCGTGTTGAAGACAGATGATTCGTTTTACTAAATAAATAAAGGTTGGTGATGTAATAATTACTCGATTTTTAAATTTTGAACTTATCTATTTGATAAAGTATTCTATAGAATTTGAAGACTCAATTTGGATTTAAGAACGTGCGTAGATATAAATTGATTAGCAGGTCTACAAATGAGTCGTGTATTACCAAAAACCCGTAAATCCATTTGAAAAAATGGAATTAGGGGTTTTTGGACATAGGCGACTCAAATATTCGGGGGTAATAAGAATAAGATAAGATAGATACTTGTAAATAAATCACTTTTAACTTTCTGTATTGTGGAGGCTTCTACTTCGTTATAAACATGGACATGGGACCACATCTTCTTCACAGATAAGAAGTTGTTTACTGTAGAACAAGCCCACAATAGCAAAAATAACAGGATCTGCTCCACAAAGGTTCCCGACCCATTGGCCATCATCGAACATCGACTCAAATAAATTCAAAATGAAGATTGCTTGGAGATTGACTTAGTTTTGGGTTAATGCTCTAAATTTGTCTAATAAAATTATTCTATATTACGTTGTAAAGTTAATTATTTAATATTTTCAATATTTAACACTTATTTAATATTAAGTAGGTTCTTTTATTCTGGGTGAGGTTAAAATAACTTGATGATTTTATATAACGAATATCAATTCTTAACTGAGGCTTGTGAATATTACAATATAATATATTTAGAAACTTTAACTAGCTTGCTTAACGAAGTTTATTGAATTTAATCGGAGTAATATTTTTACTGTCTTGCGTTCGAGAGTCAAATCAGAAGTGCCCGAAATAAAATCTAATAGTAATGAATAATGGTTCTTCGTTAAGCAAACAATGCGTAAGAAGGGGCACGCATAAGCCGGGGTGAACTTTATCATCTTTAGCGGAATTGTTCCATTAAGTACAAATTCTAATTAACTATTTATTCTTCCCAGGCTTATCTGTGCTCTAGCATTAGCAAATGCATTCTGATAATAACATTTAGCAATGAATAATATTTAAGTAAAAATAAACAACAAACATCAATAAGTGAAACAAACATAAATAACTTTAAATATGATTATCAAAAATGCACGATAATAAAGTATTAAATTATATAAATGAAATAAATATACAGATGGGTACATTACACTTCCCCCCTTAAACAACAAAAAAATAGATCATATGTAATATGATATATTTTTTTTAAGAATTAGAGTTTAAAAAGAATATAAAATACATTTGTAAAAGTCCAAAACAACATACATAATTATATACAATACATAAATGCACACAGTTTTACAAAAACATTTTTTAAAAGTTGAGATATTTATTTTTTTATCTTCTTTTTTTTATCATTTTATTTTATTTTCAAATTTTTAACAGAGAAGATAATTCATTAGAAATTAAATATATATACAATAAACACAATAATAAACCCAATAACATAAATTTGAAAAAGATTCTTGCACATAAGTATTTTTTTAGAATTAAAGATTAAATCAAATTCAAGATAAAATAGTCAAGTTACAAATCAACATATATACAATACATAGATAAATCATTGTGAAAACTTGAGATACTATTTTTCGTTTCATTTTTTATTTTTTATTTAAAACAGAAAAAAAATCAATAAAAATCAAAGATATATACAAAACACGCAATAATAAACCCAACTTTAAGTTTGAAAGAGAATCTTGTTATTTTTTTTGTATCTTCATTTTAGATCAATTTTATATTGTTCAAATTAAAACAACAATAAACATTCTCAACATTTACTAAGTATTAAAAAATCTGCAATAAAATAAATAAGATTTATACAAAAACATATAAAAAAATACATACACAATAAAATTCACTTCACCATTTCCTGAAAAAAATAACACATTATTTATGTAGTTGAAATAATTTTACAAACCAGGAACCCAATGTTATCAATTTACCAAAACAATAATCTTATAATGAAAAGTAAACTGTGCTTTTTAAATGTTTTAGATATGGATACTATGTTATAGTTCAATTAACCTGAAAAACACACTCATTTTGAGTAAGGTTATATTGACTAAACAATTAACAATAGTACAGAAACATATCATAATAACACCTATTTATAACACATACAATTTTATTTATATTGAGTAAATCAATAATAGAGCATAAAAGATCCTAATTTAATAAAAGAAATATTTCCAATTAATAAAAAAAAATGAAATACGTTTTAAAAATTTCTTTTTAGATAATTTGTTTTACTCTTTTTAATAAAGGAATATAAGAAACATAGTGAAATCCAAATATAGCAGCATAAATACAATACCTCTAAGACCCAAATAAACTTGCTCCCCTTAAGAATTTGACATTATGTCAAATAAATAATAATTATCTATCAAGACTTAAAGAAAGTTTCGTTTTTATTATTTTAACTATAGACCGTAATTATATCGAACACACTTGTCGCAATGGAAACCAATTTTAAATTCGTTATACTTTTTTCCTAATAAATCACAAACATTATTTTGCAAGAAGAACCATATAAAAACATAAATCAACTAATTTTAATTAAATATTGCACATAATGCTCTCGTCAATAAAATATCAAATTTGAATATCAAAAAATAAAACTTATTTAATCTTATAACAAAACAAAAGATAAATATTCCATTGAATATATTCTTAATTTAATTGATTGCATCTAAATTATTATAATAAAATAGTACGTAAGTAATTTTGAATAAAAATAAGAATGAATTTCTGTTAATTTATTAATTCATCACTGAAATCTGCTTTAAAAAAACATTTTATTTTCAAAATCTTCTTATATTTTACACAAAACATTTTATAATTTTTAGTTCTATTGCTAATATTTGGAAAATATTTTTTAAAACGACATTTACTATTATTTAACAAATCTTTTTGATAATTATCATTTATTTTTAAATTTCCAAAGTTTATTTTATAACAGTTCATTAAATTATTTTTATAAATCCTTAATTGTCGACGATTATTTTTCCTAATTTGACTTCCTCTTCAAAATCTTTTATTTGTATTTTTGACAGAAATTATACTTAAATCATTATTTAAATTTAGATGTTTAAACCTTTCTCCAATACTCTTATCATGTTTGCAATTTTTGTTTATAATTTGATGATTTCTGAACACATTTTTCATTTTCTTTGGTATAAATCGTGAATTTAACTTAAAATTATTTTTAAATTCATCTATAGAATAATTAGAGTAAATTCTACCAAGATTACTGTTTCTTTTATTATTAATATGATCATTACATAAAATGTGGTTTTGACTACAAACATTACTTATTTTATTTTTAACTTCTTCTCTCTTAGAAAGATTTGTGAAATTATTACTAATATCTTTTTCTAATGTTTCTGTTGAAATACAAAAATTATTATTTTTGTTTTGAACAATATCACTCAAATTATAATTTGTTATTACGCAATTTGGTAACGAATTTCCTAATATATCACTATTTGAATGGCAAAATTTACTATCTAAACAAATATTAGACTCAGGATTATTATTAACATTTTCAGTTTCAAATGTAGCACAAATATTTACCGTATCTTCATCACTATTATTATATTTTTGACTTGAAATAATATTTAAATTGCAATAATTATCTGACGTTACTTCAACAATAGAATCATTTTTTATTCCACTATTAATACCAAATTCTATATTATTATTATCACAATTTTCTTTAATTTCACTGTGAACATAATTAGCATTTTTAATTACATTTTCTGTTGTATCAGGAGAAACATCAATAGTACATACTTTTGAAATAATTTTATCATTAGGAAAAATATTATTTATATTGTTATTAAGTATCTCATTTCTTGTTTTATTATCATTATTTAGTTGTAATTTTACACCAAGACTCGAGTTTTCAGAAATAATTTGATTATTTTTAAGATTACTATCATTATCTACGTTAACTTCTTTATCATTGCAACTTATGTCATTATCAACTTCAGTAGATTGAAGAGTTGATTCAGGAATATTTTGGCTACATTTATATTTTTCTTGTAAATCTGATGCTTTTATTGGAATTTTATGTTTATAGTTGTTAGTTATAAATTTAGACATAAAATTAATATTACTTTCAATTAAATTAAAAGAATTACTACACTCAATATCAGAAACCTTGGAATTAAATTTATCATTTGAATTAAAATTTCTACGAATATTTGAATTTTCATTATTCCAAAAATCGGATGAATTTTGTCTTTTAAACCAATCACGAATAACGTGTCCAAATCTTTTGCAATAATTGCACTGAACAGTAGATAGATTTTTATTATTTAAGTTATTATAACGACAGTTGCGAGTATCATGTGAATTTAAATTGCAAATATGACAAAATTTTGAAGAATAATTGTTTCTCAGTAATTGCTTAAGTTCATCCCATGTTTTTATTACCCTACTTCTAGTTAAAACACCCGCTTCACCTAAAATTTTATTTTTTATTGAAAGCAAAAACTGACCTTGTAAGTTCTCGGGTATATATTGAAAAACATCGCTACTGCAATTAATAAAATATTCTAAGTTATTGGAAGTAGAATCAAAAGTTACAGTTAATTGACTACTAAAATGAATTAATGTGTTAATATCCCCATTAGCTGCCATTTTTTTTTCGTTGATAGATTTTAATTTTAAGTAAAAGAAAAAAAAAATTGCTATTCAAAATAAAATTTAAGGAAATTGATTCTAAAGAAAATTGCGTAAAATGGTTCCCAGTTAAGTAGAAATTATTTCACTCACATTAACACAATTACGAACATTGTAGGCTCGGTTTCTTGGAATCTCGATGATGATCCTGGTCCTGATTTTGTTCTGCGAGGACGTTCACTGAGTCCTAATCCTGGGGCACGTCGGTGGTGATGTCCAGGTAGCTCCGGGTCCTGATGTGGGCTCGTGGAGTCTTTATCCTAGGTCACGTCAGTGGGGTTGTCCAGGTGGCTCCGGGTCCCTCGCAAAGTCTAGGTCTCGGATCTCGTCGGTGATGATGTCCAGTTGCCTCGAATTTACTTTCGATAATTACACAAGTTCTTATATAAAAAAAACCTCCCAGAATTCCAAAATCGACTGCGCCAATTGTAAAGTTAATTATTTAATATTTTCAATATTTAACACTTATTTAATATTAAGTAGGTTCTTTTATTCTGGGTGAGGTTAAAATAACTTGATGTTTTTATATAACGAATATCAATTCTATTTTCTTAACTGAGAAACTTGTGAATATTACAATATAATATATTTAGAAACTTTAACTAGCTTGCTTAACTAAGTTTATTGAATTTAATCGGAGTAATATTTTTACTGTCTTGCGTTCGAGAGTCAAATCAGAAGTGCCCGAAATAAAATCTAATAGTAATGAATAATGGTTCTTCGTTAAGCAAACAATGCGTAAGAAGGGGCACGCATAAGCCGGGGTGAACTTTATCATCTTTAGCGGAATTGTTCCATGAAGTACAAATTCTAATTAACTATTTATTCTTCCCAGGCTTATCTGTGCTCTAGCATTAGCAAATGCATTCTGATAATAACATTTAGCAATGAATAATATTTAAGTAAAAATAAACGACAAACATCAATAAGTGAAACAAACATAAATAACTTTAAATATGATTATCAAAAATGCACGATACTAAAGTATTAAATTATATAAATGAAATAAATATACAGATGGGTACATTACAACGTGTATAATAGTAATAGTATTACTGGTATCATTAACTACAAAAATATTGAAAAGATGTAATCAATATTTACCTTCAAAGAAATATACCGTGTGCCATTTCAAGACGCATCATACTCAATTTCCATGTAAAAATTTCAATTTCAGTATTTATCTCTACTATTGAACTAAAATGAACAGAATATAATTAGAATCATTCCTTTATCGTTGATTACTGAAGCACTTAATTTTCTTTAATCTACCAGCATTAAGTTTTATGTTTGTTTTCCCATTAGTTTTATTTGAAATATAGTTTAAAAACAGTGAAGGAATATTCAAATACCGTCTTAAAATGAAACACACGGTATATACTGGTTGTTGCCAAGGTTGTTAAAGAAGAAGAGGAAACAAATTATATTCACTTCATCATGTACACTTGAGACACTCATTTTTAACCAGTAATGAACCGTACTGGTATCTAAACTTAGTATACTAATTATTTGCACGTGCCAATATTTCCGTTTTAGTATTATTTGAAATGGGTGCCAATGTTTCCGTTTCATTATTGTTTGAATTGTCAATGTTTCATTATTGTTTAAATTGTCAATTTCAATTAAAAAAAAGTAGGAGTTGAAGGATAGAATACCGGGTAACCCATTTTAATTTATCCACTGTAATATTTCGACAAATATGCATCGTACAAAAAGAAAGTTCCCAACAAAAGTTTAATTTTAATTTATCCAGTGAAATATCTCGACAAATATGCATCGTACAAAAAAAATGTTCACAACATAATCCTATGAAATTTTCGGCAACTTTGAAATATTGAATGGGAACCCCTATTTATTATTGAAATATATTGTAACGATCGTCATTTATTGTAACATCAATTCCACTGATTTTAGTTTTAATTAATTGAATATTAATATGTAAGAAAATTAGTTTATTTTCAATCATGGCGTTATGTAATTCATGTTTTAACTAAGACATAGTTAATAAAAATTGAATTTGTGTTCAGTATTCCGGCACCAAATACCCACAGACGCGTTTCGGACTTCAAGGTCCTCGTCAGTGTGGTCGCAGTTAATAGTTGTCTCTTGCCATGTCGGAATGTAACTACTAACAACATTATTTAAACACCGCAAATATTAACAGTCGAAGAAACTATTTACACATAATTAGAAATCACAATATAGAAAGACGCTTAGAATGTGATTTGATACGACAAGTGGTAATACAAAAATGAGATCATATCGAGCAAATACATTAAAACTTATTTGAACATTCAAAACATTTACAATATAGCAGATATTGAAGTGTCTCACAACTTCCTATGTCTCACAACCCCATTCGTCCACTCTCCCTCAATTTAAATGCCAAAAAAACAAAAATCGTCAACATTGGCTAAAATCATAAATCATTAACATATTTACAAAATTGATAAAAAAAATTAAAATGTTAAAATTGCTAAAATTAACAAAAGTATAATTTACACAAAAGACAAATTTAAGAACAGTTAGTAACACCATCAAAATTGTCAAATTCAGTTAAGAGTCGCCGAAATTGTAAATGTAATGTCCATTTTAGAAAATAAGATTATATTCAGCCGTAATATAACGAGTAGTATGATTATTATCGATGATATTTTGGAGTTGAAACCGAGCTGCAGATTCAACGAGTGCGCAGCACGAGTTAAATGTGCTGCTTCGGTTTCAACGACAAAATATCATCGAGAATTAATCATATCACGAGTTATATTTAGTGAGAGAATACAACTCATAGCCTACTAGAACGAATTTTAAACCAATGAGATGCCAGGAAAGCCGTAGGTACATCTCTATCACCGCGATGATAAAAAAAAAGAAGCGGTGGGTGCAGGGACGTAGCCATGGGGGGGGGGATGGAGGGGGACGCTCCCCCCCCCCCAAAGCTAAGGCAGTTGGCAAATTTTACTTTATAATGAAAAATTGCTAAACCAGTTGGCAAATCTAAAAAAATTATAGATATAAATGGATATGTTCCCAGAAAATGGGTTAGGGCTTAATGCAGTTGGCAAATCTCGGACGAAACAAATTGATGAACATTAATAAGTTTTACTAAAAGCATTTATTATTGGATAATAAATTAAGCTTCATTTATATAAATCAATGTACTACGTTATATTAATTTGTTAAAATAAAATAATATAAAAATAGACATTTTTATTTTAATTTTGAAGTTGGAAAATTATAGGTGTTTCCCCCCCCCCCCCCCAAATGTTAAGGCTTCGCTACGCCCCTGGGTGGGTGATAAGTTGTCCTGTCATTTGAAACGTCAAAATAGGTAAAGTTTCGTGCAGTGATATTAATAGAAAAGTGAAAAGTGCATGAACAAAGAATCACAGTGGCGGCAGTTTACGAACTTTTGTGCGGTTAAAAAATTCTCAATCAATAGGGAAACAACAATATCTCAGCTGTCGATAATGTTAAGGGACTCACAATATTTTATTCGTTATATTCTCTCACTAAATATAACTCGTGATATGATTAATTATCGATGATATTTTGTCGTTGAAACCGAAGCAGCACATTTAACTCGTTGAATCTGCAGCTCGGTTTCAACTCCAAAATATCATCGATAATAATCATACCACTCGTTATATTACTGCTGAGAATATAGCGAATAAAATAATGCGAGTCCCTCATCACTATCGACAGCTGTAATATTGATAGTGAATTTTTTAACCGCACAAAGGTTAGTAAACCGCCGCCACTGCGATTCTTTGTCTATGATGGTGTTTTTTGGGGTCGCACTTTTCACTTCTTTATTAATGTCACTGTACGAAACTTAACCCCAGCGATTTTCGTTCATTTTGACGTTTCGAATGGCTGGACAACTTATCACCGCTTCTTGTGTTTTTTATCATCGTGGTGATAGACATGTACCTACGACTTGCCTTGTATCTCATTGGTTGAAAATTCGTTCTAGTAGGGTGTGAGTTGTATTCTCGTCCGGATACACCAGTGATAAATTTATCTTCAAATATACTAATGCCTAATATACAAAAATTACGACTATACGGATAAAATGCAAACAATGTCTTAATTAATAAGACAACTTAAGACAATAAATATCCATTGAAACAACTACTTCCCGTACAAATGCCGATGAACATATATATTTTTATGTAATGTAATGTCAATTTAGAAATTAAATCATTTTCTAAATTGCAACGATTAAAATCATATTTTAGAAATACAACTGGTGAAGGCCGAATAAATGAATTACCACTTTGAAATATTAACCAGAAGAAGTTATAAATACAATTTAAAAATCCTAAAGTAATAAAGATATATTGATTTTGCTTTTAATTTTCTTGATATTACATATTTAATTTGTAATTTTGTTTAGGCAAAGTCCTGGCAAGGGTAGACAATGCTTATGGGAGAACTGGATTCCGAGTTTTCGAGGATAGAAAAGGAGAGACTATGGTCGGGAAGTGGGTCCATCTACTTATGAATAGAGTAAACGTAGAAGTATTCTAGAGAAAACTGCTCCGGTTGCGTCTACACACACACACACACACACACACACACACACAAACGCGCTCGCTCTTATTTCGTCGTGTAATTTGATCCCGTCTACACCACTTGTACGATGATAAATTTGATGACCTTCAGAAAAAATAAACTGTTCCGAAATAATTCTTTTATTTTCAGATTTCCAGCGTGTGCGAAATTATGGACTTTGGGAATCAGATATATTTAAAAAGCTCCTAAATAAACCTAAAATTTAACTAAAAATCAAAAAATAAAATTCAATGAGTTTACATTATAAAATTCATTTGATGATATTTTTATCTTGATTGTTTTTTTTTCTTCATAAATTCAATTAAAACTTTGGTATGTACCAAATTTGGCAAATAATTTATATTATTGATTAGTTATACAGAGAGTTTTTTAAGTATAAATAACTCAATATACAGAATACACTGTACATTTTTCTGGGCTTTCCTAAACTCGAAATTTTACTTCATGCGCCCTGCGCACAAAACACTGATTTTACGTAAGGTTCAAATATACTTAAATTTCACAATATTTTAGTGTTTTATACGCGTGGCGCATGAAGTAAAATTTCGAGTTTAGAAAAGCCCCGAAAATTTGTCTCGGGTCGCTGCGCGACCCTCGACAAATTTTCACGGGGCTTTTCTAAACTCGAAATTTTACTTCATGCTTAGTCTGGGAGAGGAAAACACTCGTTTAAAGCATCAAATTGAACTCTTTTAAAAACACAACGAATATCTACAGATTTAAAGAAAATAAGGTGAATTTGAATAATGTATACTTTAACGGAAAACTTCCTGTATATGAACTGTGGTAGACGAATAATAAAATGTATTATCACCACAGAAAGTCTATTCGAAAATATTTCTTTTATTTTGAGATTTCAAGCGTGTTCCAAATTATGAAATTCGGGAATTAGTTATATTTTATAAAAACAAATTTACGATGAAATTAACAATTCTAAAATATATTTTCAACGTTTTTAGTTAATTTATATATTTTTAATAAAAAAAATTGTTAAAATTATTAGATTAATAGATTATTGTTTCAAATATTCACAATTTGTATAAATAAACAAAGTCATTTTACAATGAAAAAATGTGAAATATATTTCCAACATTTTTAGTTGTTATAAATATTTTTAATAAAAACGTGTTTAAAAATTAATAGATTTTTAATATATTTATGTTATTAAACAGTTTTTATTTAAAAGTTAGATAAATACAAAAATCTTTTTACAATGAAAAAATCAATTTGAAAAATGTTTGATGGGTATTTTAAATGGAATTGATAATAAAAAAAACAGAAATTATTTCAATAAAATAGATAAATTATTTACGAATACACAAAACTAAAAACATAGAAATATAGATTCATATAAACATTCATATATACAAAAAACTAACAAACATTAAAAAACTATATTAAATATACATATAACTGTTTTCTTATTTATTAACGATATTTTAGAAGCAGTGTTTTCGTTTTTTTTTTATTCAGTAATAATTATACAGAATAGATCGAAGTGTAACACACAATCAACAGAATATATTTTAAATAAAAAGCCAACAAATCAACACTTCATCATTTGCTTGTTTAATTTCATGACACTCAGGTTTTTAAAAATGCAATAAATAGCAAAGCTCGGTGTGTATATTTTTACTCTAACCAAATGAATATCATAATTTCCCTGAAATAATTAGGGAAGATAATAAGATAATAATACAAACTCAAATTCCAATTACATTGGAAATCTTTACATGAAACATACAATGCGCCTTGAAAAGGGACACATAGTATATTTAAAACTATTTTAACCCATTAACGGCCAAGCAATTTTAACTTTAAAAGTTAATTTTAATTAAAATTCTACACTTCTTTTTATGATTTTTATGAATGACTTATTGCATTACATACTGTGCATTTTTTCTTTAAATACACATAATGGATACGTGAATTTAATAAAAAGTTAAAAATCATAAATAGTTTATTATTATTATATTAAAGTGATAATGGATTTTCAAAAAATTAGTGCCTCAACAATGTAATGTATACGCTGTCAATGTTTAGGCATTCGTCGATTTTATATAAAAACGTGCAATATGAAGTTAAGAACGAGTGTATCCACTCCCAGACTAAGCATGAAGTAAAATTTCGAGTTTAGAAAAGCCTGAAAATTTGGCTCGGGCGCGTAGCGAAGCGGAGCGACCGAGCCAAATTAGGCTTTTCTAAACTCGAAATTTTACTTCATGCGTCACGCGTATAAAACATTGTAATATTGTGAAGTATTTATAATACACTTTAAATAACAAAATATTTAAATTTTTCTTGGTACATTTTCAATTCAGGTCAAATAATATAATTATAAATGAAATTGCCAATTCTTGGTTGCAGAATACTTCAAACATTAAAAGTGCCGAGATTCTTTTCGCAATCTACAACAAGTTAGTCTTACAAAGACTATATCAAGCACTCATTGAAACAACTACTTCCCGGGCTAAGACTAACTTGTTGTAGATTGCGAAAAGAATCGCACTTTTAATGTTTGAAGTATTCTGCAACCAAGAATTGACAATTTCATTTATACTTATGTTTGAACGGTAACGTGACCGCCAGTCTAAGGTGTCAAATTGTTTAGAGGGAATGGCAAAGCTATACTGATGAGAGATAAATCTCGAAACGCGTCTATAGATGGCCTAAATAATTTGACCCAAATTGTTACATTTGCAGTAGGTTACTGTATGTAACAGCAAACACTTGTTGTATAATTCAATGTCCGTCGGGGTATTAGCCCGGGAAGTAGTTGTTTCAATGAGTGTTTGATATAGTCTTTGTAAGACTAACTTGTTGTAGATTGCGAAAAGAATCGCACTTTTAATGTTTTAAATAATATAATATATCAAATAAACTTATTTAGTAACTTAATTATCAAAAAATAATAATGTTGCGTGTATGCATCAACGGCGCTTTAAGGGTTAAAAGCTTTAAACGGTAATAATTCAAAAACTAAAAAAAAAAATGACAACTGCATTTTGCACTGACCCCTTTAATTAAAAAAGAAACCCTTATCGATCAGTAGATTTGATCTGATCAATAGGATTGATCTGATTAGTTAATAAAATGATAAGTTGATGTATTTGCTTTACTTTTTATCAAAAGTTAAATAGTTTTTTATTTTAAGTTTCGTGTACAAAATAAATAATACTTAATGAATTTTACAACGTTCACATATAATTTCATAAAATCTATTCCCTAATAACGCAGAAAATAAAATTGTAGAAGGAAACGCATGAATGAATGTAACACGCATCGTTAGCTCGTTAAAAGAAAAAAAAAACGTGTTTTCAAGATTGAAAAATCAACATCTGGAATATGATACAACGAAAAGCGCGGAATAGAGGGAGAAAGAAATTGTCTCTCTCTCACTCTCTCTCTGAGATTTGATTTCGCGACATCTGGAGTAAAATAGTCGTAACCGACCGACCGCAGGAAGCCTGACTGGTGTATATAGGCAGCCATATACACCAATTTGGCCTCCAGCGCTCTGCTCCCATTCGCGTGTACCCAAAATTTATATGGGGACTGGCTAACTGGATATATATGAACTGTGGTCCTGGTTAATACCGAATTAATTAAATTGTTAATTCACTAACTATAGAGGCTTCTACTTCGTTACACATTGTTGAACATAAATAAAACACTGTTTATCACTTTGTTTGTATAACAATTGTTATACAAACAAAGTGATAAACAGTGTTTTATGATGAAATAATTTCTCACTTAACCCGTGGTGAAACATATTTAATTAATACGCTTTGATTAAAACACTTGGTTTGTTTCACTGATTTTTTATTTTTAAAAAAGTAAAGAGTAAAAATAAAAAATCAGTGAAACAAACCAAGTGTTTTAATCAAAGCGTATTAACAGTGATTTATTTATAATTAAATTGTATTTGTGGCGCCCTCTCTGACACAATACCTGAACTGCATCATATACTTTGTGCGCAGTTACTATTTTATTTATTAATGCAATCGGATAATTATTCATGCATTTATTAAATAAATATATTGTAATATAATAAATACGTCTGAATAGCCGAGAAAGTTAATTGAATCGACACATGTAGATATCTGTAACGAGAGTAGACAATTTTATAGCTGGTGAAAAAGAAGTACCCTGTAAAATATTGATTACTCTTCTGGCCACCGACTAATGTCTCCATCTATTAGTTAATATATTAACTTGTTAATAGAAGACCGCTATCCGTTTCTAATGGAAATATTTTGCAAGTCTAGGGTCCATTTGCACACCGACCGATTAGCCTTAATCATCCATTAAACATTCATTAAACCTTTGATTAAGTCAAATTGCTAGAACATAAAAATGTTATAAATATGTAAGATATTCTAAACATGCCTCTTTCATCAATATGCAATTGTGTAAACAATTTGTAAATACAATTGTCGTGTTTTTATCAAGTACTAATCACTGATTAACTTAATCGACTTGGGTGCAAACAGGCATTGATCAAGATTCAAATTCCTTCTTTATTTCCGAATATTTAAAGATATAAATATAAATGTTTTATTTAACTATTTACTAATAACAAAAATGATTTATTTGTAAAATATTGTATTTAATCAGTATAATGTTCAATGCACTTTTAATTACGAATAACAAAAATAAAGAGGACAATGTATTCCCACTGAGCAAAAAACAAACAAATGACGTTTTATTAATATTGTAACAATATTAAACGTTGTTTTAATATTGATGAAACATTACTTAAATCTGTTTGTTTAGTGCCTGGGTCTCCAAACTATCTTCTTCGCGGGCCACAAATACAATTCTACATAATAAAGTCGGCCAAGATCCGATTAATTTTATAAAATTATGAAAAATTTAAGGAACAATTGTTACAATATTTCAAAATATGACATTTACAAAAAAAATTAAAAACAATCGCGGGCCGGATTCATGCAAGTCGCGCGCCGGATTCATGCAAGTTGCGGGCCGTAGTTTGGAGACCACTGGTTTAGTGGGTTAAATTATGTTAATTTTTTTTTTGAAATGATAAATACAATACAATTTTTTTAATTAGAGTATGTTACAGAATTATTTTAGTTTAATTATAATTATATTTTTATATGTACCAGGCTTACGTTTTGTTTTTGTTTTGTAATTGGGAAATGTTTCCTGTTGGACAATAAATGGATTATTGTTATTATAAATAATCAGATAATTAATTTACGTTTTAAATAATAATAATTAAATGGAAACATATTTTTGACTAAGTCCTGGGTCTCCAAACTATCTTCTTCGCGGGCCACAAATACAATTCTACATAATAAAAGTCGGCCAAGATCCGATTAATTTTATAAAATTATGAAAAATTTAAGGAACAATTGTTACAATATTTCAAAATATGACATTTACAAAAAAAATACAAACAATCGCGGGCCGGATTCATGCAAGTCGCGGGCCGGATTTGGCCCGCGGGCCGTAGTTTGGAGACCACTGGACTAAGTCATTATTTATTAAAAATCTATTCAAAAAGAAGTCAACGTCAAATTTTCATATAATTAACAAATATAGTTAGGACATTGTTGGATTTTTATTTGATATTCTACAAAAATAATTTTGTATTATTCTTGTAATCATTTAGAACAGCGGTTATTAACCTTTCTTAGCTTGCGTACCCCTCGGCAGTTTATTATCCTAAATTGTACCCCTTTTACTAGAAACACGTTTATAATTCAAATACTTGTAGTTTTTTTTAATTTTAAACTTGTTCTAACACAAAATAAATAGCAATTATGTGTCAAGAAGTACACCCAGAATGTTTTTTGATAAAAACTAAAAAAATATGTACCAGGCCAGCTTTTGTTTAATAAAAAACAAAATATAAATATAAACTATTATTAACATAAAGTTAAATATTTGCAATTTTACATTAATTTTAACTTAATTAACAGTGAGATCCTTGAGCTTCCATTGAGGCACATAGTTTTTTGAAATCAGGTTCGATTGATACAAGGTATAATTTTTATTATAAACGAAAAAAAAACACAACTTCGAACAATATTTTATTTATAAATAGTGAGCGCAAAACATTTTTTTTTGTCCACTGTTTGCCACAGCTCTGAAACTGAATCGAGACGAGAGGAGAATAGTGATATTTTAAACATCCGCCTTTAATAATTTTTTTTGCGTACCTCTAAACCAGGGGTCTCCAAACTATCTTCTTCGCGGGCCACAAATACAATTCTACATAATAAAGTCGGCCAAGATCCGATTAATTTTATAAAATTATGAAAAATTTAAGGAACAATTGTTAAAATATTTCAAAATATGACATTTACAAAAAAAATTACAAACAATCGCGGGCCGGATTTGGCCCGCGGGCCGTAGTTTGGAGACCACTGCTCTAAACCATCACACACGTACCCCTAGGGGTTGGCGTAACACGGGTTGAGTATCGCTGATTTAAAAGATTATTAAGATTTGCAATTTATGCTTAATTTTATTGCATAGAAGTGTACATTATTTTTCTCGTGGCATATTCCTAAACTAAATTTCCGAATCACATCTAATTATTTAAATATTTTGATATCTACAATTTTTGTATAATTAAACCCCATATAGATTTGAAGGGTTAAGGGGAAACACCAAATGAGTCCCATTTTTGAAATTTTATAAGGGAACAAAATGAAATGTTAAAACTCTGTATGTTTCATAGGTTATTTATTTTTTTCGTCGTTAATAACTGGTGAACCATTTGTTTGTTTCCCGTTAAGTTTGCCTACGTAAAAATACTTGGTTTAAGCTACACAATGGCTTCAAAAACGATATTCTAAACTTTTTAGAATCATTTGGTTTCCCCCCTTATAATAATATATTTATTGTTGTTAATACAGAATTGTTTACACAGGTCATAAGTAATTTTAAATAATACTATGTATAATCACATTTATAATAAGGACCACTTAACACATTAAAAGTATACATTATTTAAATGCAATTTATTACAAAATATTGGTAAGAAACAAATGTTTACTATGAACAAACAAAACATGTTAAAAATCTGGCTGTATACAATAAAATAAATTTTCCTACAAAACTAATATATTAAAAGCATAAACTACAAATAATTATTTGTAGCTTATGCTTTTAATATATTAGTTTTGTAGGAAAATTTATTTTATTGTATACAGCCAGCATAAGCTACAAATAATTATTTGTAGTTTATGCTTTTAATATATTAGTTTTGTAGGAAAATTTATTTTATTGTATACAGCCAGATTTTTAACATGTTTTGTTTGTTCCATAGTAAACATTTGTTTCTTACCAATATTTTGTAATAAATTGCATTTAAATAATATACCAATTATAATTGGTACAAAACAAACATTTACTTTGAACAAACAGAACACGATAAAAATATGGTTGTGTATAATAAAATATTTTTTGGACAAAATTAACTTGTTAAAATTTGCGTTTCTTGCACTCCCAAAAGTATTCCTCGAAGGAATAGAACGCATTTTGAGCCAAAAACGTTTTACCTTAAACTTTTAAATGTTTTGATTCTAGCTGTTGAATTTGTGTAGGAAGAGCATTAACAATTGTATACAGTGGTATCGAATTCCAGTTTAGTTAAAATTGTATGCGGATATCATTTTTTGCTCTTGTATTGTGCTTATGATAAAACCTATTACTTTCGTATTTATCTTTATTGTTTGTTAAATGTAAAATGCACTCCAGTATAAAAACATATGGGATTATTAAAATATTCAGATCTATAAAATATTGTTTACGGTCCGATCTATAACTTATTCCTGCCAGTACCCTAATAAACAACACGACGTTGCAAACTAAAGATATTTGACAAGATATTCAAATGACCCTGCAATATAATTTCGTAGTACATGTGCGAATGGAAATATGCATAATACATTTTTTTCAGCATTTTGGTCGTGATAGATCTGAATAGGTTTCTTAAGACATATACTTGCTTAGCAAGTTTATCTTCAAGTTCTTACCCATGCCATATCCAGGTTAGTTTCGAATCGACAAAAATGCCTAGGAATTGTCGAGGGTCGCGCAGCGACCCGAGACAAATTTTCTGGGCATTTCTAAACTTGAAATTTTACTTCATGCGCCCGCGTATAATACACTGATTTCAAGTGAGGATTAAATATACATAAATTCACAATATTTTTGTTTTGTATGCGTGACGCATGAAGTAAAATTTCGAGTTTAGAAAAGCCCAGAAAATTAGTCGAGGGTCGCTGCGCGGGAGCTTTTCTAAACTCGAAATTTTACTTCATGCTTAGTCTGGGAGTGGAAACGCTAGTTCGAAACTTCAAACTGAATGCTTTGATAAGAACATTAAATGACTGAAAACGTTTTTAAAGATAATAATGTGGTTTTCAAAATGTTGTTTAATATTATTTGAAGTAAAATTCACATGGTAGCCACAATCTGAAATGTTAATTTTTTCCGACATTTCCCTGATTCAAGATTGTTTTCCCTGGCCTTTTAAAACAATGAAAACAATTTAACAAAATGGGGTTTATTTTGTTAAATTGTTTTCATTGTTTTAGTCAATATTTAAGTTAATTTTATAATTTTTTACGTGCTTTGAATTTTGCCTGCTGACTTTGACAAATTTAATAATATCACATGGCTTGTTAGTGTTTTATTCAATTTGAATATAATTCCATGGCTTTTCCCCGACTTTCCCGGTTTTAATGATACTCAGTGAATTTTTCATTCACGTAATTTTCAGGCATTCGTCGATTTTATAATAGAGCTCAATTCAAAGTTTTGAACGAGTGTTTCCACTCCCAGGCTAAGCATGAAGTAAAATTTCGAGTTTAGAAAAGCCCCGTGAAAATTTGTCGAGGGTCGCGCAGCGACCCGAGACAAATTTTCGGGCTTTTCTAAACTCGAAATTTTACTTCATGCGCCACGCGTACAAAACACTGATTTAAAGTGTAGTTCAGTAACACACAAATACATCTTTAATCAGAGTAACACGGAATCAGATATTTAGTCTGTCATCAACTATGTCCACTGTTAATAAAAAATAATTAGGTTTTGAATATTTTTGTTGAAACAACTGGTAATGATTTTATATGTTAATGGTTGCAAAAAAATTATAAAATCAAATTTATTCTTAAAGATGTATAGCACGCAAATTGATTGGGATCACAAGTAAATGTAAACCTATAAAAGGCTTCTCTAGTGTCATAAACCGTAATGCTCCCCTATGCACTTGAGACGCACTGAAGACTATAAGGAGCTTCCCCTGAATCTGGGGACGTCGTGGGGAGCTTCAGCTGCGATATCCACAATAAATATCCATTTCTCTTGATCCTCTTGAAAATCGCTTCAATCGCTACCCCTATTCTTAGCTCGAGTATTATTCAGATATTCATTATTCCATCCATTTCGCACAGGTTTTAAGAAGTTCACTAAAGATCTAAAAGAATAAAAATGATTACTGCTTTATAAATAAAAGTTATTTAAACGTTTAAGGGTTAATAAAATTTGTTATATTCCTTTGCAGAACTTTAAAACTATAATAATTCAAATTCAAAACTATTTCACTTTAAGGAAATAAGCTTACGCTTCTTATAGTTTGCACACTTTAAACATAGTATATAAAATTATTAAAATGTTATTCGTGAAAATGAATTAAGACATTGTTTGCATTTTCACGAATAACATTTTCGTAATTTTATATATTATGTCTAAAACTATGTACCGTGCGATCATTTAAAACATGATTTAGAGTAGGCTATTAATTTTAAATTAAATTGCCACTACTGACCGTTAACACATTATTTACCATAACCTCAAATTTAATCCGTCATTTATTTAACATTCCGGGCAACCGCACAAAAGAAATTGCCACCTACTTAAAATCATAATTTAAACGATCTCACAGTATGAGCAATTACTTGAGACAACTATTATTTGAAATATAGTATTAGATGGTCATGTAATTGTTTTTCTTTAAGACACTTGCGACACACATTTAGATAGTGGTGACATATTTTAAATTGACGAGTGTTGTCCACTCCCAGACTAAGCATGAAGTAAAATTTCGAGTTTAGAAAAGCCCCGCGTAGAAAATTTGTCGAGGGTCGCGCAGCGACCCGAGACAAATTTTCGCGGGGCTTTTCTAAACTCGAAATTTTACTTCATGCGCCACGCGTACAAACCATTGGTTTTAAGTAAAGTTAAAAATACATACTGCTAAGATGTGAATAATATTTACTATGATATAGAGAAAAAATGCAAAAATTATTGATTTTTTGAATATTTTGTAAATGTGATAAATATAATAAAACTTGACCAAATTTCGTTTGAGACACTTTTTCGTATTCTTGAAACGTATATGTATACAGTGCGGATTTTTTTTTTCGCTGAACATATGTTTCCTTTGTTCAGTTTATGAAAGTCCATGTCAATACATTGTTTCATTTATTTCATTTTAATTTAATAAGAGAGTTAATGTTTAAGCTGGAATAGTTAGACTATTTAACAGCAGTTAGGTTGCCCTCAATAAAGAAAGAGACCAATAAGGGTGTCTCTTTTTGTTATTGAGGGTAACCTAACTGCTGTTAAATTTTTGGAACTTCTTCGAAGAGACATCATACCACAACAACAAATTTTCAATATTGAGAACGAATAGTTTCAAATGGACGGCGCTCCACTACATTCCACAGGCCCTGTTACACGTTTCCGAAACCTTCCAGGATCGCTGGATTGTAGGATTTGGACCTATAGCTTGGCCACCTTGGTCCCCCCGATTTATCGCCAAGCGATTTCTTTCTTTGGGGTTATCTCCAATCCAAAATCTACAATAATATAGCAATAGAAGAACAGAACAGAAGAACTAAAAAAAGTACCGCCTGCAATGAAATAAATCCAGTTTATTTTAGAAATACTGTACAATTATTTTACAATCGCTAGGCATATTGCTTGGAGCAGGAAGGTGGTCACTTTGAACATTTGTACTACACCTAAAATAAAATTTCAGTCCCTTCAAATGCATAAATAAAATATCTGTAAGTTTGGTTGCCTAATCCGTGTAATTAATGAAATAATGTATTGACATGGACTTTCTAATACTGAACATAGGAAACATATGTTCAGCGAAATAAAATCCTCACCGTATACATTTTATATTATTGTAAATTAAGAATATATTGTTAAAATATATGATAAAAAAAAACTTACTTACATATTGTAAACTTGGACAAGTTCTTCTTTTTATAAAATAGCAAATAACACAACTCACATTTATAACCCCATTCTATTTCTTTTATCATTTTGAATACATTATCAACTATCATCCTTATTCATATGGAAATAGTTGACAAGCAGCAAGTCCAACAGGTCCTTACTTCTTTAGCTGCTTAACTCCTCGTCGTACCTGTAACGAGCAAAACTGGTTTACAAAGAATCCCAAGACGTTATTCGCATTTGCATTCTTATTACCTGGGCTGGTATGAGAACTACCTATATTTAAAATAAAGCTGTCTCACGGAATATTTGATTCCATAAATCAAATTAACGCCGTGGTTTTTTGCTGATCCGCCCTAATCTTTTCGACTACCTGAAAGGAATTACTAGCAATTTAGAATTGATAGGGTTTGCGCTGAGATGAAAGGCAGGTATAAACATTGTAGATGTAGGGTGGGAACAATAATGGGTTTTGCATTTGGCGAATGCATTTTTTTATTTACACGGTGTTAGAAAGAGTAGGTATATACCGGGTGTTTCATTAAGCGTGGCCATCGGCTGTATCTCAGAAACTATAAAACGTAGCATGTTGGGGTAAAAAGTTGCAGAATAAAAGTGGCCAAAATAAATCACTAGAAACTAGTTTTAAGTCTCTACCTCCGCCGCTAGAGGGCGTAAAATCTATCGCCAAATACAGAAACAGATTTATATCAAAAAAACTGCTAAAGTTAGGTTAAAAGTATGCAAATCGTAATCTGCGCTGAATTTAACTTAACTTTAACTACTCACTTGTTTTTTATCTTGGACATATGCAGCAGGGGAGAGCGGGAACGTGTAATCATTAAACTGCGTGTAACTTTTGTTAGGATTAACCGAAATTGATCAAGTTAGTCTCATTTGATAGGTAATTGAAAGCACCTTAATTCACTTTACTCTCGTTTGCTTTAATTCTTATAGAAAGTGCCAGAGGGTTTTTTTTTGAACAACTATCTCATTTTCTAGATTTTCTTGAACATTTAAAATTATTAGCTATAGTTCGTCTATGCTAGTTTATTACAGGAAGGAATACAGAGAAAAGTGGTGAAAATCTCATCTTATCTTTATCCTAACCAAAGATACATAACTTTATGTGAAGTTCAAAATATACGTCGTGTTGATTAATTTTTCAAATGTTCATATGAAATATGTAAAGGTATACTTAAATGAAAAATATATTTTTTTAAACCTATGCCTGAATAATTGACTATTATCGTCACATTTCACTTGTTACTTGTTAATGTTTTGAATTGCTTAGATGTTTTAAATTCTACTGTGATAGTAGGAGGAGATTTCAATGTTCATTTTAATAATCTAAAGAATGCAAATACAAGTACTGTCTGTGATATTTTCCAGAGTTATGGATTACATCCTGTTGTAAATTTTGCGACTCGAGGAGCAAATACTTTAGACCAGTGATGGGGAAACTACGGCCCGCGGGCCAAGTCCGGCCCGCGGAAAGGTTTAATCCGGCCCGTTTAAGAGTGCCGTCGTGAGAATGTTGAACGCGTTCTTAGTTCGTAATGTGACGACCGGCATAAAAACTACCTACCTACGATTAAGCATTATTCTTTGTCCCGCTACGATTGTCTGGTTATTACAAATGGCCCGTCTTAAAAAAGTTTCCCCACCACTGCTTTAGACAATGTATTTACTAACATGACAGCAAACAACTGCTATACAGTTAATTATATCAACACCTTACGTTCCGATCATAGAGGAATATCGTTAAACAATGAAATATACACAAACACGGAAGATACGTATTCAAAAAGGGTAATACAACCTATTACAGAATCAGGTAAAATTTATTTCTTTAATTTATTATCTCACAAGAATTGGGCGAAATTATCCACTGTAACTGGTTGTAATGCCAAGTACAATATATTTCACAATATTATTACTAAAAACTTTAATTTATCATTTCCGACTAAAACTATTAAAAACTTAAAGTCAAATATTAATAAAGTACATTGGTTTACAAATGATTTGAGACACATGAGGGATGGATTAGAATTTATTCAAGAATATTGTAGTAAACATAATACGAAAGAAAACATAGAACTTCTGCATTATCATAATAACCAATACCGTAAGGCAATCCAGAATGCAAAACGTAATGCTAATTGTAATTTTATCATTAACTCTAGCAATAAAAATAGAGTCATGTGGCAAATCATAAATTCAAATAAAAAATTAAAATGTGATAGAAAATGTGATATTTCACCTGATCAATTTAATCATAGGGGCCCGCCGTGGCCGAACGGTTGAGCCGCCGGTTTCGCCAATCGGACACGGGGGTGATCTGGGTTCGATTCCCAGCGAAAAATACTCGTCTCCGGTTCCATGGATGTGTGTGAATGTGTTGTGACGTCCAAATAGTCGAAATATATGTTAATATAGATATTATAAATCAACGTTAGTGGCTGAATGGTAATACCTATGCCAAACAAACCAAAAAAAAAATATAATCATACATTTGTAACCTCTATTTGTAATTTAGTTGATGCAATTTCTCCCATACATAACCCTCTACAACTTCTTGGGAATAGACAAGGCAGTACTTTCACATTTAATCCGGTGTCTAGTATAGAGGTTAGAGGGGTAGTGCGCTCATTGAAGAATGGCAAGAGTAAGGACATATACGGAATGTCAATGAATTTAGTAAAAAAATTGCATAAATGTGATAATATCACCTCTAACGAATATTATCAATTCCTGTTTTCTAACATCAATTTTCTCCGAATCGTTGAAAGTAGCAATGGTAATACCTTTGTATAAAAAAGGAGACTCAAACATACCAACTAATTATAGATCGATATCTTTACTTCCAGTTTTCTCAAAGGTGCTGGAATAAGTCATGTTTCTCCAGATGTACAACAACAACAACAAACAATCTTTATTGACAACAGTAGGTATTACATAACATGTATAATTAATTATTTTATTTTATTTTGTATGAGTGCTGATCCTGTTGCAAATCGGCTATCGACCCGTGGTCTTTCCGCCAAAATTGTCAATTGTCATGAAATTGTCAGTAGGTACGTCAGTTAGTGTCCTGATGAAATGATGAGATGAATTGAAATATGGTGGTGGCTGGGTTTTTGAATTTAGGAAGGATGTCAGGATTACGTGGCAGGCACATATGGAGTAAGGTCTCCATATTATATGGGTTGGTTGCGAATTTTTCGGCAAGGTAAATTAGGCGTTGTTCAATGGGAATTATTTTTGTTTTTTCGTAGAGGAGAGTATTCGAAGGGTTGTGTAAGGGATTGTTGGGGTGTCTCATCTTAGTCAATGAACGTAGGGCTGAACGTTCACCAACCTGAATGTGTTTTAGTACAGATGGACGTGGATTGAGGAAAAGGATGGCTGCATAGTCAAGAAGAGGGCGACAAATCATTTTATAAATATGGACCGCGGTGTTGGTCGAGATTCCTTGGTTTTTATATGTAAGAGATCTGAAGTGACGCGATCTCTTCTTGACTTTGTCTTTAAGGGTTAGGGCATGGGTTTTAAAAGTAAATTTGGGGTCGACAATCACGCCTAGGTATTTGCAGGTAGAGGAAGGTGAAATTAGGTTATTAAATAGGGAAATTGAAAATGGCGAATTGTTTGGGCGGTGGAAAGGGATAAGGAGTTTGGATTTGTTAGGGTTAATAGAAATTCTCCATTTTGCGAACCACGTTTGAATAGTGTCGATAAGGTCTTGAAGGGTGGTTAATGCTTTTTCAAACGTGGGCGCGTGTGTGATAAGGGCTGTGTCGTCTGCGTACAGCAGAGGGTACGCGGTAGGGTTAAGGAATTTTGGGTCTGGATTATACATATCTAGGACAAATAGGTTGTAAAGAAGAGGTGAAAGAGGTGAGCCTTGGGGAACCCCTTGTTCGGGGGTAAAGGATCTTGAGAGGGTGTTGCGGATTTTGATGTTTATGGATCTGTGCGAAAGGAAGCTGTCAATTAAATACAGAAGGTGGGGAGGCAAATTTAGTGAGTGACATTTAAACAGCACACCTCGATGCCATACCGAGTCGAAAGCCTTTTTAATATCTAAAAAAAGAACGGCGGTTTTTTTTTCCTTCGAGGTGTGCTGTCTGGCAGTTTGAAGTTAGGATGGACAGGGGAAGCGAGGTGGATCGGTGTTTGATAAACCCAAATTGGTATGGGGGAATAAGGTTTGAAACATGGTCCAGGATTTTATCTTTAATTATGTCCTCAAACACCTTGCAAATATCTCGAAAATGAAGGAATTATTGCAGATAATCAGTTTGGTTTCAGATCAGGAAAATCGACCGAAGACGCGGTATTGCACCTCGTCGATAGTATTCTACGTGCTTACGAAGATCACAAGCACTGTATTGCAACTTTTCTAGATCTAACCAAAGCCTTTGACTGCGTGAATCATAACCTACTGTGCGATAAGCTGCTGCATTATGGTTTTGACATGGACAGCACAAATTTAATTAAATCTTACCTATCAAATAGGAGCCAAATTGTTAAATTTGGCAGTGAGGTGTCTATTTATAAAATATGGTGTTCCTCGGGGATCCATTTTGGGCCCTCTATTATTTTTGATTTATATCAATGATTTCACCAAATATCAAACAATAAGTAAAATCATCTTGTATGCTGATGACACTTCATTGCTAAACAATGGCCGAACTTTGCCTGAGTTGGTGCGTCTGAACCGTGATGCAAAGCATGTCTCAGGTAAGTGGTTCAGCAGTAATGGACTAACAATTAATGAGGCTAAAACGATTGATCTGTGCTTCACATTAAGACCTTGTGAATATGACTTTGCTACCTCATCTAAATTTTTGGGTGTGGTGTTGGATTCCTCTCTAACTTGGAGTTCTCATGGTGATATGTTGGCAAGGAGATTGTGTTCCAACATTTTCCTTCTACGGAATATCTCTCATTCAGTATCTCCGGCAGTTTTGAAAACAGCATACTTCGGCACGTGCCATTCTTTAATGACGTATTGTATACTCGCCTGGGGCCACTCTGTTGATAGACACAGGATTTTTTGACTACAAAGACGGGCAATTAGAATTTTAGGAGGTATAAACTACCGTGAAGAATGTAAACCTTTTTTTATAACTCTAAATATAATGACATTTCCATGTCTTTATATTTATAAATGCCTTATATACATCAAAAGACACCTGAACACCCATCAGTGCACTGATACTTTACACAGGCACGATACCCGTCAAAAACACAACTTGATAATTCCATTCTCTAGGTTAAATAGATCACGAGATGGACCCAGATACTGGGGGTTAAAATTTTTTAATAAAATACCTGTCCGTGTCCGATGTTTACCTATGAAACAATTTAAAAAGCACTTAAAAATTGTTTTAAACGCTACACCGTACTACTCGTGGGACGATTTTTTTCAGTCCCAATAGGGTTATCAAACTGTGATATGTTTCATATGTTTCATATATGTTTCTGTCCATTGTAAGCAGGTCTCCTCCTACTACCATTCTTAATTTGCACGTGTTTTATATATAATGATATATTTTAATATTTGTTTTTTTTTTAAATGACTTGTGTAAAACTTCCTTGTAGTTATGGCATCAATAAATTATATGAATATGAATATATTATCATCACATTATAACATATATTTGATTATATATATTTGAAATAAAACAACACAGTTGGGAGGGTTTCACTTTTATTGTTGAACACTGCAACATGTTTCACCACACAGTGGCTTCATCAGGCAGATGAAATAATGATTATTTCATCTGCCTGATGAAGCCACTGTGTGGTGAAACATGTTGCAGTGTTCAACAATAAAAGTGAAACCCTCCCAACTGTGTTGTTTTATTTCAAATAGTATTATGGAGTTTCATCATGTATCCGCCTCATCAATTAAATATATTTGATTATTGTAGTATTTTTATAGTCAAAATGTGACTATTATAGTGATCTACAGTGCCGATACTCCCAACATGTCACTATTATTGTCACTTTAATACAACGTTTTACTATTATGCTTGCCTTTTCTTCGATTTTCCAACTACAAAAGATGAACCCAAAACCATCTCAGGTTGTTCAAATTTAAGAAAGTTAATCAATCACTCTTTATATTAACAATTATTATTTATTAGTAGCTTAAATTAGTAGCCATTTTTTTCTAAACTCATTATAAAGCGAGATATAAAACTGCAATGTAACGGTCTTATATTTAGCTTTGTAATGAGTTTAGAAAAAAATGTTTGAAATAAAACTTGTAGCAACTAATTTGTACACCCTGTATGCGAAAATGTTTGTATTACGCATGTGTAAGAAATGAATGTACCAATGTTACCGGATAGAAACGATTACATTTTAGATGTGGCAGGAGCTTAAAAAATCAATTAAATTTCTTAGAAATTGTTTGGTTGCAAGGAATTAGCGCCGCAGTAAGGAAAAACGGCGCCTGGAGCCAAATATCCAATTGTCCTGAGCTTTTGGATTTGTACACATAGCGTCTAGATCCAAACTCAGGCCACAGCGTTAGCCTGGCCCCACGTTGGGCTCTCAAATGTTCGAACGAATGTTCTCCACGCTTAGCTTAATCATGAAGTTTGAGTTTAGAAAAGCCTGAGGATTTGGATTTAGACCCGTAGCGTCCAAACTCAATCTTTTCTAAACTTGAAATTTTACTTCATGCTTAAGATGAGAGTGGAGAACACTCGTTTAAAAATATTTAAAACGCTTGTACTTGAGGTTTTTTTGGCGCCCAGCGTGGGTCCAGGCTAACGCTGTCGCCTCTAGTTGGGCGCCATAAATCGCAAGCATCTAAATTTAAAACTTCCCACTGAATCAGCGTTTCGTACGCTTGGCGCACGAAGTAAAGTTTCGAGTTTAGAAAAGCCCCGTGAACATTTGTCTCGAGTCGCGCGCGACCATTGACAAATTGTCTAGGCGGAGCTTTTATATATTCAAAATTTTACTTCATGCTTAGTCTGGGAGTGGAAAAGACTCGTTTAAGTTTCAAAATGAACGCTTATTAATTTAATTTTTTTCAAATTTGAAATTTTACTTCATGCTGAAAATGAGAGTGGAGAGCACTCGTTTAAAAATACTTAAAACGCTTGCATTTGAGGTTTTTTTTTGGCGTCCAACGTGGGGGAGGCTAACGCTGTGGTCCCTAGTTGGGCGCCATAAATCGCAAGCATCTAAATTTAAAACTTCCCACTGAATCAGTGTTTCGTACGTGTGGCGCATGAAGTAAAATTTCGAGTTTAGAAAAGCCCCGTGAAAATTTGTCTCGGGTCGCTGCGCGACCCTCGACAAATTTTCTACGCGGGGCTTTTCTAAACTCGAAATTTTACTTCATGCTTTGTCTGGGAGTGGAACTCACTCGCTTAAGCTTTAAAATAAACGCTTAATAATTTAGTTTTTTGAACACTGAGCTAACTTTTACTTTCGCAATTTATGGCGCCCAACAAGGGCTCAGCGTTAGCATGGCCTTACGTTGGGCTCCAAAAAACCTCAAATCTATGCAAGTATTGGACAATTTGTAGATAATTAAGAACAACAATTTCAATTATTAAATTAACTCTTAAAGCTCTCTGTCTGTAGGTATGTTATGGGTAATATAATTTTAATAAATATTTCAATTTGTAGATAATTAAGAACACACTTACACCTTTTAAGATGTTGGACAATTTGTAGATGAGAAAGAATTACTGGTATGGGACAATTTGTAATTAACAACGAACTTACTCCTTACCTTAAGTTAAGATTTAGTATAAAGATCGTAATATTTTAAAATCCTCTTGTTTGGAAAACTATAAATAAATCATGAATTGAAGCGTGCTATATGCAATAGGTTGTAAGTACCAAATAACATAATAATAATAATAATAATAATAATAATAAACACATTTATTTTTAATGATATTAAATACATCACATTTACATCAGGATATATTAATTTCACAAAAACAAGTCAAAAGAAAACAAAAAACAAACAGGCATATTGCGTATACGTATTTAATTATTGCCTACGTTAGCATAATACTCATCCATAGTATATGGTTCTATATTTATTAACTTATCTATCAATTTTCTTTTCATGACAGAATAAGATTTTGCTGTTTTTATTTCCTTAGGAAGGCTATCATACAATTTTATGCAGGTATAATATGGACTTCTCTCAAAAAAACTTAATTTATGAGCTGGAAGACTGTATTCAACGCCATGCCTCGTGTTATAGATATTTGATAGCATATTATTTTCAAAAATATATCGATGCTTCCATAGAAACTTTATGCACTCAAGAATATAAATTCCTATGCAAGTTAGCATCTTTCTATTTCGGAAAGCCCCTCTACAACTTTGGTCAAACCTCAATTTATCTATGATGCGTAACGCACATTTTTGAGCCTTGAAAACAGAATTTATATTAGAGTTAGTTCCCCAGAATATTATTCCGTACTTGATATTGGAATATATATAAGCGTAATAAAACGTTACACATATTTTATTGTTTGTGTTTTTTCTTAATATTCTTAGACCATAATTTGCTTTACTAATTTTCCCAGTTAAGTAATCAATCTGCTCTTTAAAATTTAGGGTTTCATCTAAGATGATGCCTAAATATTTACACTGATGTGTAAAATTATACACATTATTATTAAGGGAGATATGAGGAGGTGTCAGAGTTCTCTGACTGATTTTAAAATATATACAATTTGTTTTATCGGTGTTTAGTATGAGGCAGTTTTCGGTAAACCACTTCTCAATGTTACACATTATTTGATTTCCCGTGTCAATAATTGAATCAATTCCTGATCCCGATAAAATTACATTAGAGTCATCTGCATAGCTGATAAAGTGGCAGTTTTGTGCAATATTAGTCAGATCATTCATAAAAATTATGAAAAGGAGTGGCCCGAGTATGCTTCCTTGAGGCACGCCCATATTTGTAGTAACAATCTCTGACATAACCTCTTGACCTGTAGTGGAGTTTGTAATTTTCACTATTTGTTTTCTGTTTTGTATATAAGTCTTGAACCACTTATTTTCTTTACCTCGAATACCATAACTGTGCAGTTTAGTAAGTAGGATCTCATGATCTATAGTATCGAACGCTCTTGACAAGTCAAGGAAAATTCCACACACCGATTTTCCCTTGTCCAGATTGGTATATATAGACTGTAAAAAATCAAAGAGTGCAGTATCGATACTTTTTCCTTGTCTAAAGCCATGTTGAGTTTGACTAAATAAATTGTTTTCATTGAGGAAAGTAATTATTTGAGCTGCTACGATCGATTCCAAGATTTTAGAAAAAGTTGTTAATAAGCTAATGGGTCTATAGTTTTCATGTAGTTGAGGATCACCTTTTTTGTATATAGGTGTGATTAAAGCTAGTTTCATATTTTCTGGGAAAATGCCAGATTCTAGTGACTCGTTGAAGCAGTGTTTTAAAGGTTCAATTATTGTACTAATACATTTTTTGATTAATGTTATCGGAATTTCATCGGAACCATATAATATCGTTACATTCAAATCTTTTTGTGAGTAGTTGATTAAGTTTTTCTTCTGTTAAATCAGTCGGATAGCGGGACACATGAAACCAGGCCTTTTTTTCGACGACTTTTATGTTTTTGTCTTCCTTGGATCCAACAACGATAACTTTCCTATGTCTTTTGCGCCTAACCTCGATGAAGTCCTCGTCCACTGTGCGGGTTGTATCGGAGACGCTCGGGGTTTGCATCGCATTGGTTGGCGGAGCATTGGCGCGCTTAGCTGGAGCTGCGTTATCATTTTGCTCTGGCAGTTCGGACCGAATTGGATGATTATTTTGCTTATCATTGTTTCCACTAGGTTTCTGTATCTTCTTTTTAGCTTGTTCTTCGTTTTCTTGATAGGTGTCACTACTCTTAAGTTTTGCAGCGTAACTTTTGCTGTTATGCTCACAAATTTTTTGTAGTGTGCTATGATTTTGTTTAATCATAGTGCTATGCTCAAGAAGAGTTAAATTGATTTGTTGGAGTAAGGTGTAAGGAGACTAACCTTCTTTGCGATATGTTACACATGTTGGACATAACCAAACTAAACACTGTTTACTATTAATAAGTCGAAGTTCCGTGTCTTTTAGGCCCGTGCAGGTACCATGCACTAAACTGTTGCACAATCCGTAGCACAGGAGAAACATAACACGTGAATGAAAGTATTATGGCACTTATGACTTGTTGATAATTGAGTCCCTATTTCTGCCACTTGTAGTAGCACTATCGCCCGGCATTTATTGTACAAGTAAAGCATGACATTTAGAATATATTCCGTATATAAAACGCATTACTTAAAAGTTGGCACTTACGACTTTTTGCATATGGCACGCTTCAGTTATTAAATCAATTTTAAAAGCTCTCTGTCTGAATGTTATGGGTAATATGTTTTTAATAAATATATCGACGCCATCAGCGCCCATCCGTTAGGTTAGGTTAGGTTCACAGTATCGGTAAGGTAGAAAGCAGTGCGCTTAGGCATTGTGGTCACTACGACGATACCGCAGGACATACGTTACTGTTAGGTTAGGTTACGTTAGATTAAGTTAGGTTGGGTTAGGTTAGGTTAGATCAAGTTAGGTTAACTCTAAAAGCTGTCTGTATGTTATAGGTAATATATTTTTAATAAATATTTTGACACCGTCAGCGCCCTTCCGTTAGGTTAGGTTAAGTTAGGTTAGGTTCGGTTAGGTTAGGTTAGGTTAGGTTATATTATTTATTTAATTAACGAAAATATTTTTACAAACATAAAATTAATATTAATACAATACAATAAACAATTGAAAAATAATAAATCCAGATTAACGACCACTACCGCCCTACGAAAGCATGAATAATTAGCGGCAAATAAGTCAAAATTTACTGAGGGTAGTAAACAATTGGCGGTGCGGGTTAATCTGGACAACGGGTTGTTCCTAACGTACGTAGCACGATGCAATTTCTCTCTAAATAAGATTTGCTGTCTTGTTGAAGGTCCCGATCTTTGGTGCCAAAAATCAAGACCTGCCAACAGCGCGGGACACAAATATACCCGTTTATTAATTTATACAAAAAACACATATCAAAATAATTTCTGCGGGAAAGTAACGTCGATAAATCTAAATTAACTCTAAGCAAACTATAGGTTAGTCTAGGTTCACAGGATCGGTATAGCAGAAAGCAGTGCGTGTAGGTATTGTGGTCACTACGACGATACCGCAGGACACATGTTACTGTTAGGTTAGGTTAAGTTAGGTTAGGTTAGGTTAAGTTAGATAAGGTCAGGTTAGGTTAGGTTAGGTTAGGCTGTCGCCCCCCTTTACTGCGATGCTGCAAGGAATGTATTAGATTTTTGTAAGGAATGGATTAATGAGGATTAGAAATAATAACAAATGAATTCCAAATAAATGTATATATTTATTATACTGCTCAATGAAAACACAGTCACAACATCTCGGACTGACCCAGTAAAGTGTTTAGCTCGGGGTCGGCCGAAAAAATTGCTGTACACCAAATAGTAAAATTGTCTAATATAACATGGATACGGCACACGCTAAAATAAAATGAAAAATTGTAAGCAACGAAAGAAAGGTGCTATTCGCACACTTACGAGTACTTGTACTGTACGTATATAGTATAATAGTATACGTCGCCACGCCATCATACATACGCGTACCAACAATATTTTTTATTCATTCAGCGGACCGCCGCCCACCGGCCGTATCTATATATTATATATAAATTTTTTTATATACAAATTCATTTAAAAATTCCTAAATTTTAATTTTCTTAAATTTATCAACCTAAAAATCTCTACAATAATGTTTTTGTCCATACCAAATTTTGATTTACACCAATATAAATATAAAAATACTCTTAAATTTTTACACATATAAACTTTGGGCCGGGGGGCGGAGCTCCGGTTGAAAAAAGGAAATTAAATTTTGAGCTATCTCGATTTTCACGTTTTTGTACTAAATATACAATCTTATTCGATTCTCTATCGACGCCTAACCTTAAAATTACAGTTTTTATTATTTTTTTTTTAAATATAATTTTTATTAATTAATTTTTATCGGAGCCCATAGGCTGTGGCGGCAAAATGTACGACCAGAGACTATTCTCGACAATTAACCACTGATTATTTTTTTTTCTTTTCACCGGTTGATCAACCCGAGCTTCCGAATTCGCTTTCATGTTTCTTCAATACGCACCTAAATTTATACATACATTAAATAGCCGAAATCTAGATTATATCACATGTCTTAATCATTAAAGGGCCGGGATTAAAATTTTCTTTTTTACAAAAACGCATAATATATAAAATTTTTGCCATAAATATCAACAAATATATAATTTTTCTCATGTACAACATCGCAGCGTTACCATTCTTTTTTTTTTAATTTATAGCATGAAAAGCGATTCGGGTTTATTTTAAAAATTTGATTTACCTCGGGCCGATTCCTAAATTTAAACCTAAATTAGTTTGTGTAAAGTCGCCAAATTGTGGGAAATTCGTGTTTCGATTATCTATGCAACTTTGCAGCTGCATTTCCGGAAATTTTGAGAGCCAAAACGATTTAAATTTCAGTGGTTATTGGGTTGCGAAATAATTTTTTGTGATGATTGTCTCATCGTGTGTAAAAAGTAGAGAGAGCGCGCGCTTTTGTCGAGATAGAAAGAGGAAGACCGTTTTGAGTCGTCTGGTGACGGAAAAACTGAAACTTAATAGGGTCGACCGACTGATTCGATTCCGATTTTGATTCGTTTATACAATTAATTAATAAAATATTGCACGTTGCGTGGAAACCGTCCTGTAAATGAAATTGAATCAACGGAAATTTCGAATTTAACTTATGGTTAAGTGGTTTGAAGCTAAATATCCAGAAAAATCGGTTGTGCGTTGAGTGTATTTACAATATAAATACATGTGTATGGCTATGGCTATGTTTATGTATAGTTTAATATGTATAGTTTATTATATTGCTATTGCGGTTACTTATGGCTTACTGCTTAGTTTCCAACGGAAAACTATTCTGGATCGGATCGAATCAATCTGCCTTTTAACAAATAACAATAACAGCTAACGTAAACTGTGTATAACATGGAGTTTAACTGAAACCATTCAATCTGTTATGTTATTATCTACTTCTAATTCAAAGTTACTATATACCACAAATAGTAATAGTATCCCCGTGACTAGTTCTTTGTCGTCCCAAGTCCGGTTCAACCATCTTAGCATAACAATATAATATTTATGAAATAACCTTATGTTTATTATATCGAGTGCCCCTTAATCTAACTAAATTTAAGTACAGTCGACAGTTCACACCCATAGGAACGTTTTGGTTGGGCGATGTGTCTATTTAGGGCCCTTAATTTGTAATTTTTTTTCGTAAAAACAACTTTGAAGGCACTTTTTTGACGGACGAATTGGCCCAGTGTAATTTTTGAATGAGTAAATTTGCCGGTATTCATAAATATATATTTTTTTAAACATCGAGTTGCTGTTTGTTTTTTTTGGTTGGTTGCCTTCATTTCTATTGCTTCAGTTTTAGTGTGGCTTTTTTATGACTATTTCAAAGTGAGAACGTTCCTACGGATGAGACCTCTCGCAAACTAACGGTTGCTACAACGAAATTAGTTTGTTTCATCATCACCTGTTCGATTGTGAAAATTTCGAGCACTCATTCCGATCGCCTTTACAAAATATCTCAGCAGTGGGCTTTACGTTTAGAGCGAGCGGAATTGGCTTTTGTCTTCCAGTAGTTGTAGTTGTTTTCGGTTTTCGTTATGAGTTTCGGCTTCATCAGGAAGCCCAACCCGCGCTCGAGTTCTCGAGTTTAGAAGTGTCCACGGTTCGAGTATGTTCAGTTAGTGTGTCGTTATGTAAATAAAAATTGGTACCTTATAAACGGATGTTTATACCGACTGGCTTGGCTTAGCTGTAAAGCAAAATTACCGATAACCTAACGCAGTGTGTAAACTCAAAACAGAACTAAGATCGAAACAACGGAGGCACCCGATCTTTTTTTTTTACCAACAATTGTACATGTATACTACAACTCACACAAAATGCTATGTATTACATATTGGACTAGATTAGTTGATAATTAATATTATGGAAATGGTTAAAAATCGTCGGTGTTAGGTGATCAAGAACGATATACACTAGCAAATAATTGCGCTATAACGGTAGGAGATTTTTTCGTCATAAGAAAATAGAATAAGGCAGATTTTGGTTATACACACTCATATCATTTTTGCTTCGAATTTTTTTTTAATTTTTAAGGCGCAGAGGTGCTTAAAATAAGCTTGTACTTTTTTCGTGATATTTTTTAAATGCATTTTTGAACCGGTGACCTAAACGTTTTTCCGAACAGTGTTTTTTTGTTTGCTTTTTTTTTGTTATCATTTAATCTCGTTATTTACTCTCTTTATTTAAAACATTATCTCTGTAACTGAACCGAACACGCCGCGCGTCGCAATTTCCAAAATGAACAAAAAAACCCGAACCGCGCGGCGCTATCGTCCGAATGTGTGTGCATATGGAACCAAACGTTTCGCGAAACCAAAAGCACAAATGAACGTCATTGAAAAACGGCCAAAAGTTCGTTAAAAATTACCGAAAATCAAAAATCAAACAACTGGATTGAACATGCTTACAGGGTCCTACCTAGGAGGGGGGAGGGAGGTTGGGGGGCTACTACACTATATATCCCCAGTTTTGGGGAAACTGCTTGGATCGACCTCAAAAATTACTTTTACAGTCTCATCCAGAAAGCAATGTAATTCCTCCGTGACCTTCTCCAGGCCTTTTCTGAATTCATCTGTTTTTTTAGAATTGTCTTTAACAATTCGAGCCACGGTTATTATTATTATTAATATTATTATTATCATACAATTATTACTGATATGAGATGCAAGCTTACAACACTTGCTCGGTTTGTATTTCCAATTTTTTTTACATATAAGTCGGTTTTTTCATCTTGTTTGTGTATTTCGGCAATTTACTGTGTGTATTATGTATATATATATATGAGAATTGTCAAAACCAACCGTATATTTTTGAGGTCTTAATTAGTCAAGTTCATAGATTTTCATAATAATAACTAAGAAGTCAAACACTTCTAAAAATCCCGCTCCTTCTCATTTATTATTACAAACAAACCCATAGCCAAGTAAAATCTGCAGGATTCATTTCGCTTGATTTTTATTTTTTTATTCCATATCTATCAATTTTTCTGCTTTTTTCGTTTTATATTATTACACCAACTGCGAGAAAACAATTGAACGTTTCGCGGCACCCCACGCGCACTCATCGACAGGATCCAAACTTTTTTTGTTATATTTTTTGTATATATTTTTTTTGTATATGCCACTTACTATTATTTCATATCATAAAATTAACACCGAATATGTGCATTTTTCGTTTCTAATTATGTCTACCACATCTATTGCATTGAAGGAAGCTTATATTTACACAATTATTAGTATTAGTTTAATTTGATTAAATATTATAAATACAGTATCTGGATTTGTACGTAGTGACACTTTTTTTTATTGGTAATTTTTATTTGGAAACGTTTGGAAACTGCCAATATACATTTTGTGTTGCTTTAATAATTCCCTTTTTTAAAAATAAAAAAAAAACATTTACTTATATCACAATAAAACACTCTTTACTTTGTTTGTATAACACTTTTTACTTTGTTTGTATAACACTTTTTGAGTATTATACAAACAAAGTAAAAAGTGTTTTTTTGTGAGATTAACATTTATAACGAAGTAGAAGCCTATTTGAAATAAAACAACGCAGTTGGGAGGGTTTCACTTTTATTGTTGAACACTGCAACATGTTTCACCACACAGTGGCTTCATCAGGCAGATGAAAATTCATCTGCCTGATGAAGCCACTGTGTGGTGAAACATGTTGCAGTGTTCAACAATAAAAGTGAAACCCTCCCAACTGCGTTGTTTTATTTCAAATAGTATTATGGAGTTTCATCATGTATCCGCCTCATCAATTAAATATTTAGAAGTAGAAGCCTTCATAATACAGAATTTATTCACTTATATCTCCACATGGTATCAATTTTTAAAAATTGGTTAAGTTTTCTACAAATGTAGTACTTTTATGACTTATTCAAAAAAAGAAACATTTACTTATATGACAATAAAACACTCTTTACTTTGTTTGTATAACACTTTTTACTTTGTTTGTATAACACTTTTTAAGTGTTATACAAACAAAGTAAAAAGTGTTTTATTGTGCGATTAACATTTATAACGAAGTAGAAGCCTTCATAATACAGAATTTATTTACTTATATCTTCACATGGTTTCAATTTTTAAAAATTGGTTAAGTTTTCTACAAATGTAGTACTTTTATGACTTAGCTATTTTATGTGTATACATATCTTTTAAATCTTTATATATTCATTGTTTTTTGAAAGGGATTCAAGTTTAAGTTACAAACGAGTGTCGTCCACTCCCAGGCTAAAATTTCGAGTTTAGAAAAGCCCCGCGAAGAAAATTTGTCTCGGGTCGCTGCGCGACCCTCGACAAATTTTCACGGGGCTTTTCTAAACTCGAAATTTTACTTCATGCACCACGTGCCTAAAACACTGAAATATTGTTAAGTTCAAGATATAAGTCTTAAGCATGCTGCTTTAGTAGTAAATTTTTAACTTTATTTAAAGTCAGTGTTTTATACGCGTGGCGCTTGAAGTAAAATTTCGAGTATACATTTCTTTTAAATCTTTAGATACTCATTGTTTTTTAATAGGGATTCAAGTTTAAGTTACAAGCAAGTGTGGTCCACTCCCAGGCTAAGCATGAAGTAAAATTTCGAGTTTAGAAAAGCCCCGCGTAGAAAATTTGTGGAGGGTCGCGCAGCGACCCGAGACAAATTTTCACGGGGCTTTTCTAAACTCGAAATTTTACTTCATGCGCCACGCGTCTAATACAATGAAATATTGTAAAGTTCAAGATAAATATCTTAAGCATGCTGCTTTAGTAGTAAATTTTTAACTTCATTTGAAGTCAGTGTTTTATACGCGTGGCGCTTGAAATAAAATTTCGAGTATACATTTCTTTTAAATCTTTAGATATTCATTGTTTTTTGAAAGGGATTCAAGTTTAAGTAACAAGCGAGTGTCGTCCACTCCCAGGCTAAGCATGTAGTAAAATTTCGAGTTTAGAAAAGCCCCGCGTAGAAAATTTGTCGAGGGTCGCGCAGCGACCCGAGACAAATTTTCACGGGGCTTTTCTAAACTCGAAATTTTACTTCATGCGCCACGCGCCTAAAACACTGAAATATTGTTAAGTTCAAGATATATATCTTAAACATGCTGCTTTAGTAGTAAATTTTTAACTTCATTTGAAGTCAGTGTTTTTACGCGTGGCGCTTGAAATAAAATTTCGAGTATACATTTCTTTTAAATCTTTAGATACTCATTGTTTTTTGAAAGGCATTCAAGTTTAAGTTACAAACGAGTGTCGTCCACTCCCAGGCTAAGCATGAAGTAAAATTTCGAGTTTAGAAAAGCCCCGCGTAGAAAATTTGTCGAGGGTCGCGCAGCGACCCGAGACAAATTTTCACGGGGCTTTTCTAAACTCGAAATTTTACTTCATGCGCCACGCGCCTAATACACTGAAATATTGTTAAGTTCAAGATGAATATCTTAAGCATGCTGCTTTAGTAGTAAATTTTTAACTTCATTTGAAGTCAGAAATAAATAAAATTTCGAGTATACATTTCTTTTAAATCTTTAGATATTCATTGTTTTTTAAAGGCATTCAAGTTTAAGTTACAAACGAGTGTCGTCCACTCCCAGGCTAAGCATGAAGTAAAATTTCGAATTTAGAAAAGCCCCGCGTAGAAAATTTGTCGAGGGTCGCGCAGCGACCCGAGACAAATTTTCACGGGGCTTTTCTAAACTCGAAATTTTACTTCATGCGCCACGCGTCTAAAACAATGAAATATTGTAAAGTTCAAGATGAATATCTTAGGCATGCTGCTTTAGTACTAAATTTTTAACTTCATTTGAAGTCAGTGTTTTATACGCGTGGCGTTTGAAGTAAAATTTCGAGTATTCATTTCTTTTAAATCTTTAGATATTCATTGTTTTTTAAAAGGGATTCAAGTTTAAGTTACAAGCGAGTGTCGTCCACTCCCAGGCTAAGCATGAAGTAAAATTTCGAGTTTAGAAAAGCCCCGCGTAGAAAATTTGTCGAGGGTCGCGCAGCGACCCGAGACAAATTTTCACGGGGCTTTTCTAAACTCGAAATTTTACTTCATGCGCCACGCGTTTAAAACACTGAAATATTGATAAGTTCAAGATATATATCGTTAGCATGCTGCTTTAGTAGTAAATATTTAACTTCATTTAAAGTCAGCGTTTTATACGCGAGGCGCTTGAAGTAAATTTCGAGTATTCATTTCTTTTAAATCTTTAGATACTCATTGTTTTTTAAAAGGGATTCAAGTTTAAGTTACAAGCGAGTGTTGTCCACTCCCAGGCTAAGCATGAAGTAAAATTTCGAGTTTAGAAAAGCCCCGCGTAGAAAATTTGTCGAGGGTCGCGCAGCGACCCGAGACAAATTTTCACGGGGCTTTTCTAAACTCGAAATTTTACTTCATGCGCCACGCGTCTAAAACACTAAAATATTGTAAAGTTCAAGATATATATCTTTAGCATGCTGCTTTAGTAGTAAATTTTTAACCTCATTTGAAGTCAGTGTTTTATACGCGTGGCGCTTGAAGTAAAATTTCGAGTTTAGAAAAGCCCCGTGAAAATTTGTCTCGGGTCGCTGCGCGACCCTCGACAAATTTTCTACGCGGGGCTTTTCTAAACTCGAAATTTTACTTCAAGCTCAATCTGGGAGTGGAAAACACTCCTTTAAAGCTTTAATTTGAACTCTTTTCAAATACGACGAATATCTGAAGATTTACAGTATATTAGGGCATGTATACCTAAAAAAAAGTAATCCCCTGTTTAACAGTTAACAGTTTAAAAAAAGTTTGCAATTACAGCTTTTGTATAATATTCCGCTTTTATTCTATAAAAATTTCAATTTTTATATACACTCATTTTTTTATAATCATTACATATTTAAAACTTCACCATCAAAAATGTATAGAATAATACCCATCGACGTATTTTTTAGGTTATTTTTATAAAATTTCGAACTGAAAACCGTGGGTCAAAGTTTTTACTACTGATTAATTGTCTTGAAATGTATGAATTAATTGTATACTTTAATTTTCTTGTTTTGGATTAAATTTAAGTTTTTTTTTAAAATGTGTCTTTGATTATTGTTTTATAACTAAAACTGGCTATCAAAAGCTTTACTGTTTCTGTGATTTTGGGAATCAACCATAAATTTAACACCTGTTTCATTATTAAAAAAGAAATATAAACATCGCATTTTTTTTATTAGTTCTGTTTTCATACTCATACTCATTAAAATTGTATTCAAATAATTAACCATGAATTTATTAACCTCTAAAAGAAATTTGGTTTCAATATACCAGACAATCCTATGATTGTCTTTTTTATTGAAACCAAATTTCTTGATTCAGGGCTATTCCGTACACAAAGTTTTAAATTTAAGGTGCATGTTATTCTTTCCTTCGAGTTTACTACTTAATATGTACACTTAGATTGTGAGGATAACGTATACGTTAAATTTAACATTTTGCGTACGAAATCGGGAAGATTATTATTTTGTAACTTGTATCTGAAGAAAAATCTTTTACATTGTTTAACCCATTTTATCCCATTGTACACTTCTGGGCAATAAAATTAAGTACAAGTCTTATGCCTATTTTCCACAATATTTTAGTTGTATAATTCAGGTTTGTTTTAATTGCCTAGCAGCAGTTTCAATAAATACTAAAACACCATACCACTTGGTTTGTTTCACAATTTTTTTACTTTACTAGTAAAGTAAAAAAACTGTGAAACAAACCAAGTGTAATTTAATTTAAACCTTCATTATCAATATTTAAAAATGTTTCACCAAGTGATAAGTGAGAAAATTATTCAAGAAACACCATACCACGTTGTTCCTACTTCCAACCTTTCTTAACTCTGAAAACAGTGTCTTTACTGATGTTCACCAATCGAGCAATTTGTCTAATATAAAAACCATCTTCAATTATAGTTAGAATTCGACTTTTTGAGTTGTTGTCTAAATAACGCGGTATATTGACATTTAAAAATTGACCTATTTACGTAACTAGGAAACTAATCATGTCCGCTTTAAACTATAACATATTTTGTGTACTTAATTTTATTGCACAGAAGTGTACTTCTTCGAGTACGGCATCGAAAAAATCGACATAATAATAACAATACTTTATTGGTGCTTACAAAAATCCGATTCTCACACAAGTCAAGGCTTTGTAATTAATAATCATACTTAAACAAAGACACTACATTTTAAAAACATGATTACAAAATTCTTCTAAGCTATAAAATGCACTTTTTAAAAGTATATTTTTCACAGATTTTTGTTTGGATTGATTGAGTTACTTGAAGATAATAATACTTTGATTAAAAAACACTTAGAACCTTTCTTCAATACTTTATTTTGTAACCAAATGTGCATTTCGGACACGAAGTGTCCATTATCAATGGTTTGATACAAATACACAGATCACAGATTGTTTAAACTGATTTTTCAGAAGATCTGTAACAGATTGAGGAAACATGTTATAAATCTTGATACCAAAATAATTTCCGCTAAAGCTCGATCTATGCATGGCTAATGAACTGAGGCATAGAAAATGTTAATAACATTAAAATCTTCTAAAGAATAATCCAACAGTCCAAATAATTTCTTTTCGAAAAAAATATTTCTTGGGATCAAATGAGTTATTATTATTTAACTATTTTCCAACTACTGCTTTGTATCTGTTTTATTTGTTTATTTTAATGATAATAGTTATTATAAATGCTGTTCGTATTTAAAAAATTAAAATTTAAGTTTTTGCAGAAAGATCATTCTCAATCCAAATTTCTAAAGTGTACAATAAGGTACCACTAGAATGCAAAGCGAAATGTGTCTTAACTTTCCGTAAACATTATGCCAAACATCTTAAAGACAGATAGATGTATATTTTGTATTTCATTATTGCCGATTTAATTATAGAATAATTTAAATTACTCATATTTGAAACGCACTGAAACAAACTTCTGCGCTTGTTTGATATTTATTTATTACTTATGTTTTCAATGGTTAAGTTGAAAAACAGTCGCGGCGACCCAGCCAAAGACTAAACTTCGCCATTAGATTCCAAATACTCGATTATTATCTTTTGTGTAAAAATGCATGTAACTAAATAGTATTTGAAATAAAGATTATTATTTTTATTATTATCATTATTAAACTAGTTACCAGAATGTTTCTATTGTAGTATTGTTTTAAAATATTCTGATTAAGTAAATTAATTTGTACAATTATTATTAGTATTGAAAATGCTATCTATACAAGCTTTGTTTTAATAAAGTTCATAATCATAAACATACGAAAATAAGTTATGCTAATCTAAAATTCCTGGAATACAGAAATTCGTTTCAATTTTTTTTTTCTTTCAAAATCGTGAGTGGAATTAAAATCTTGTTTGGTTATTTGTTATTGATATTTTCAAAACAGAAAACTGTCTAACAAATTGTTACTATTATTGGATTGTGTTAACTTTAAAAAAATATAAATATAGAAATTTGTTTTAATGTTTTTTTAATTCAAAATCTTGAGTGGAATTATAATCTTATTTGGTTATTTGTTATTGATATTTCCAAAACAAAACTGTTTATCAAACTGTTACTATTGTTGGATTATGTTAGCTTTCAAAAATTATGTGTTAAGCTGCGAACAAAAATGTCAATAGATCGTGTCATTTATTTCTTTGCAATTCATATTCTGATTAAGTAAATTAGGTTGTGCAATTATTATTAGTATTGCAAATACTATCTATAAAGGGTTTACTTTAATAAAGTTCATAATCATAAAATTATTAAACGAAAATAAGTTATGTTAGTCCAAAATACCTGGATCACAGAAATTCATTACTATTTTATTTTTTCTTTTGAAATCGTGAGTTGAATTAAAATTTTGTTTGGTTATTTGTTATTGATATTTTTAAAACAGAAATCTGTTTATTAAACTGTTACTATTATTGGATTGTGTTGACTTTCAAAAATTATGTGTTAAGATGCGAACAAAAATGCCAATAGATCGTATCATTTCTTTCTTTGCAATTCATATTCTGATTAAGTAAATTAAGTTGTGCAATTATTATTAGTGTTGCAAACACTGTCTATACAGGGTTTGTTTTAATAAAGTTCATAATCATAAAATTGTCATACAAAAATAAGTTGTATTACTCCAAAATACCTGGAATACAGAAATTCATTTATATGTTTTTTTTTTTTTGAAATCGTGAGTAAAATTAAATTCTTGTTTGCTTATTTGTTATTGATATTTTGAAAACAGAAAACTGTTTATCAAACTTTTACTATTATTGGATTGTGTTAACTTTAAAAAAATATATGTTAAGATGCGAATAAAAATGTCAATAGTTTGCAATTCATTAGTTGTTTAATAATGTACATAAAAAGTGTAGTAGTTTATTAAATCATTATTGTTTTGTTTTTTTTTAGGTTGTATCATTTATTTCTATGCAATTCATATTCTGATTAAGTGAATTAAGTTGTGCAATTATTATTAGTGTTGCAAACAGGGCTTCTTTTAATAAAGTTGTTTTAATAAAGTTGTTTTAATAAAGTTCATATTATTATACGAAAATAAGTTATGTTACTCCAAAATACCTGGATTACAGAAATTCATTTCTATTTTTTTTTTAAAACCGTGAGTCGAATTAAAATCCTGTTTGGTTATTTGTTATTAATATTTTTAAAACAGAAAACTGTTTATCAAACTTTTACTATTATTGGATTGTGTTTACTTAAAAAAAATATATGTTAAGATGCGAATAAAAATGTCAATAGTTTGCAATTCATTAGTTGTTTAATAATGTACATAAAAAGTGTAGTAGTTTATTAAATCATTATTGTTTTGTTTTTTTTTAGGTTGTATCATTTATTTCTATGCAATTCATATTCTGATTAAGTGAATTAAGTTGTGCAATTATTATTAGTGTTGCAAACAGGGCTTCTTTTAATAAAGTTGTTTTAATAAAGTTGTTTTAATAAAGTTCATATTATTATACGAAAATAAGTTATGTTACTCCAAAATACCTGGATTACAGAAATTCATTTCTATTTTTTTTTTAAAACCGTGAGTCGAATTAAAATCCTGTTTGGTTATTTGTTATTAATATTTTTAAAACAGAAAACTGTTTATCAAACTTTTACTATTATTGGATTGTGTTTACTTAAAAAAAATATATGTTAAGATGCGAATAAAAATGTCAATAGTTTGCAATTCATTAGTTGTTTAATAATGTACATAAAAAGTGTTGTAGTTTATTAAATCATTATTGTTTTGTTTTTTTTTTTTAGGTTGTATCATTTATTTCTATGCAATTCATATTCTGATTAAGTGAATTAAGTTGTGCAATTATTATTAGTGTTGCAAACAGGGCTTGTTTTAATAAAGTTGTTTTAATAAAGTTCATATTATTATACGAAAATAAGTTATGTTACTTCAAAATACCTGGATTACAGAAATTCATTTCTATTTTTTTTTTAAAACCGTGAGTCGAATTAAAATCCTGTTTGGTTATTTGTTATTAATATTTTTAAAACAGAAAACTGTTTATCAAACTGCTACTATTATTGGATTGTGTTAACTTTCAAAAAATATATGTTAAGATGCGAATAAAAATGTCAATAGTTTGCAATTCATTAGTTGTTTAATAATGTACATAAAAAGTGTAGTAGTTTATTAAATCATTATTGTTTTACTAAATTGATCTTCAATAAAATATAAATTATTAATGTATTTAAAGAATACTTTTTATTTATTACATTATGGTTTTTTATTATGTTCTAAACCAAACACTTGATTTCAAAATAGTTACTATTGTTGTTTTGTTAACGTATAAATTTACATAAGTAATCTGTATTCTAAAATTATTTGTTGAAAAATGTTTAAATTTCATCCATATCGTTGGTTAATATACAGGGTGGCCCACATTTGATGTTTTTTTATACTGTATCTCGGTAACCAGAAAAGTTAGAAAACATTTCATATACACGTCATGACCTGTTTTTTCCAAGAAAATAACAATAGCGTTAACAGATCATGGCTAACTTGATTAGTTTGTGAGATATCGGCCGATTTTCAATTGTTACCTATTTTAAAATACGTCTTTTTTTCAACAACTATAAAATATACTAAAAACAGTTCAATAGTTGTTTGTTTAGTTTTCATCGTAGAATTCAGTGAAGTAGTTATTTTTTTATTCCAAAATTAAATTTTAGAGTTACCATACAAAGCTGCATTTTTGCACTCATAAATAAAACTCTTTTTACTATATTTCAACACTAAATTTTGCACTTAATTTGTAACTATAGTTTCGACTATTTAGTATTCATTATCACTTTTAGTTTGATAATGACTACTAGATAGTCAAAACTATAGTCACAAATTTAGTGCAAAATACAGTAGTTAAACAAAGTAAAAAGTGTTTTATTTACAAGTGTATTTAAGATGTACCACAACACAATACACTGTATATTTTTATGTCATTCAGGAGCATTTTAAAATAGCTTTACATTGATAAAATATATTTAATACAAATTTGAGAATATAAAGGAAACAAAAATTATATTATAAATTAAGTTCAATTTAATAATTAATTTTTAACCAACTGCAAACAATTTCAAAATATAACTTTTGTCGAATAACCTTGTATGATTTTTTTAAACAAATAAGATTTGCAATTTATATGGAAAAAATAGTATTTCTTACGCCAAAATAAACAAAAATATATTCAATGAAACACATTTTATTGTTACAAAAAAATATAAAAATACAGTTCAATTGTTAATGTTAAGTTCTTAATAGCTATTGTTACGTTCTAAATAGCTATAGGTAAGTTCTTAATAGCTATTTTATTTAAATCGCTAGTAAGAACTTTATTTAAAAAATAACAATTAAACTGTATTTTTATATTTTTTTAACGATAAAATGTGTGGCATTGAATATATTTTTCTTATTTTGGTGTAAAAAACATTATTTTTCTTTCATATAAAACGCAATTCTTATTTGTTTAAAAATGTGTATAAGATTATTCGACAAAAAGTTATATTTTGAAATTGTGTAAATATATATTATATTTTAATTAATGTAATAAATAAATATTAACGGTTTTTTTTATACAGGGCGACCGATTTTAATTTATCCTCTGGAATATCTGGAATATGCATTGTATAAAAAAATGTTCAGAACAAAAGTTTAATAGTTTCGAGAGGGCCATCCGATCCATTGAAATTTTTGTCACCCCTGCCCCACAAGGGGTGGGAGACGAGGGCAACTTTAAAATCTTAAATAGAAATATCTATTTTTTATTGAAAATTCGGATTCTACACCAAAAATGATAAAGGTTTTATCCGAGAAATGTCTTTGAATTCGTGAGAGATGGCGTTGTAGTCAGAAAAATGAAAACGTTCGCGATAAACCGAAATAATCTGTTGTGGCCAACACAGGTATCGACCTCAAATTAAAATAATATAGGACTATAAAATTCATTATTCTAATGACTTATTGAAGTTAATTTGTACAATAAAATGTTTGCTACTGGCAAAATGATTTTTTTCAACTTTGTCGCAAAAAAAATACTTCCTGATGGCCTGAAAAAACAAAAAATAACAGGCATACATACTGTAAAAGGAATGTTTTGGTAGCGTTAAAAAAAATATTTTGTTTTTACCAAAAATCGAACTGTATGCGTTTTTGAAAAAATCCAATATTGACGTTTCTACTGCCATCTATTAGGTGTTAGAAAACCCTTGAAGTAAACTTTATATAACAATAAAACACGTTAAACTTTGTTTGTATAACACTTATTTATTTTTTGTGGCTGCAGTTTCGGCAACTTTACCTTGCCATTATCAAACTTGTAGTAGTAAACTTTATATACTTAAAATAAAACAACGCAGTTGGGAGGGTTTCACTTTTATTGTTGAACACTGCAACATGTTTCACCACACAGTGGCTTCATCAGGCAGATGAAAATTCATCTGCCTGATGAAGCCACTGTGTGGTGAAACATGTTGCAGTGTTCAACAATAAAAGTGAAACCCTCCCAACTGCGTTGTTTTATTTCAAATAGTATTATGGAGTTTCATCATGTATCCGCCTCATCAATTAAATATTATATACTTAATATATAAAATTACGAAAAAACTATTCGTGAAAATGCAAACAATGTCTTAATTAATAAGACAACTTAAGACGATAAATGTCCATTGAAACAACTACTTCCCATGCAAATACACCTCCGGATATTGAATTATACAATGAAATATTTAAAGTCATTCATTGTATAATTCAATATCCGGAGGTGTATTTGCACGGGAAGTAGTTGTTTCAATGGATATTTATCGTCTTAAGTTGTCTTATTAATTAAGACATTGTTTGCATTTTCACGAATAGTTTTTTCATAATTTTATATATTATGTTTAAAGTGTGCAAACTATAAGAAGCGTAAGCTTATTTTCTCGAATTCAAATAGTTTTGAATTTGAATTTATCTTCTTTATATACTTTTTTTCATACAAGGTCTTACGGTCTCCGTAAAGGCCATTTTTTCAGGTATTTTCATGTTTACGATTACAGAGCGATCTATTAATTCCCAACGGGCGGGGGTAAAGAAAATTTCACGGTATCGGATCGCTCCCTCGAAACCATTAAACTTTTGTTCGAAACATTTTTTTGTACGAGCACATTTGTCGAGATATTCCTGCGGATAAATTAAAATGGGTTACCTTGTATATCACACTGGAATTTCTTTATTGTTCGAATTTTTTTATATTTTTTAGTTACCATGCTAACAGGTTTTGTAATTAAATACAAAACCTCTGACCTTAACCTCAATGTTAAAAAGTAAGTATTTAATCTGTGAATATAAATAGTTGGCTGATTAGTGTTGTATACAAAAATTAAGAACCAAACGTAATTTAAGAACTGGCCCATGTACTTTACAACCCTACGAATTAATGGACAACAGTTCTTGAACTAATTTGCTGTCAGTATAAAAATAATGACTAAATTAAACTTAGTTTTTAATACTTATATTTTTACGATTGATTTTCATTAATTTTTTTATTAACTATATTATATCAGTGTAAATCTAATTAAAAATAGTCTTCAATGAGATAAAATATACAGGGTGTTCCGTTTAAAGAATATGCAGCTTTGTATCATAATTTTAAAAATAAAAGTCGGAGTTAAAATATAAGCACACCACTGAATTCTACGAAAAACTCTACACATATAGATAGGTCGCCTATTTGAAAAACCCCTAAATTCATTTAAAAACCATGGATTTAGGGGTTTTTGGAAATAGGCGACTCAAGTATTAAACTGTTTTTTTTTTGTATATCTTATAATTTTTGTGGAAATAACGTATTTTAAAATAGCCAACAATTGAAAATAGGTTGATATCTCCCAAACTAATCAAGTTAGTCATGATCTGTTAATGTCAGTATTATTTTCTTGAGAAAAGAGGTCATGACGTGTATATCGGATTTAGCTAACGCTTCTGATTATAGAGGACTCTATGAAAACATCGAATTCAGGTCACCCTGTACAGCGAGTTTTTTTTTTATATCTGTATGCATTTCTTTTAAATCTTTAGATATTCGTTTTTTTTGCAAGGGGTTTAAGTTTCAGTTCTAGACGAGTGTCGTCCACTCCCAGGCTAAGCATGAAGTAAAATTTCGAGTTTAGAAAAGCCCCGCGTAGAAAATTTGTCGAGGGTCGCGCAGCGACCCGAGACAAATTTTCACGGGGCTTTTCTAAACTCGAAATTTTACTTCATGCGCCACGCGTATAAAACACTGAAATATTGTAAAGTTTAAGATATATACCTTTAGCATGCTGCTTTAGTAGTATATTTTGAACTTCATTTGATGTCAGTGTTTTATACGCGTGGCGCTTGAAGTAAAATTTCGAGTTTAGAAAAGCCCCGTGAAAATTTGTCTCGGGTCGCTGCGCGACCCTCGACAAATTTTCTACGCGGGGCTTTTCTAAACTCGAAATTTTACTTCAAGCTTAGTCTGGGAGTGGAAAACACTCCTTTAAAGCTTTAATTTAAACTCTTTTTAAATAGGAGGAATATCTGAAAATTTACAGTATAATTAATTCATCTCTTAAAATGTGCATATACGCGTATACCTAAAAACAGTACTCCCTGTATGTATACAGATAAATAAACCTCCCTGTATATTTATGGTATTGTAAGATTTATTTATGTTGTAAATAAAAATTTAATTACGTCTTCAATAAAACATTGCACTCATCGCAATGTAAGTTTAATTTTATACGTAATGGTTTAAATAAAAAAAATGTTTTTTTTATATCACAACAATAAATTATGTAATTTATTGTTGTGATATAAATAAAACAATTCAATTAATGTAAAGTTAAACATTCGTTTAATCTTAATGTTAAAAGAAAGATTAATTTTAGATTAATACGTTCGTTGTTTTTGAAAGGGGTTCAAGTTTAAGTTACAAACGAGTGTCGTCCACTCCCAGGCTAAGCATGAAGTAAAATTTCGAGTTTAGAAAAGCCCCGCCTAGAAAATTTGTCGAGGGTCGCGCAGCGACCCGAGACAAATTTTCGCGTCTAAAACACTGAATTATTCTAAAGCTAAAGATATAAATCTTTAGCATGCTGCTTTAGTAGTCAATTTTCAACTTCATTTGAAGTGAAGTAATCAGATTGTAATTATAGTAAAATACAACTAAGTGTTTTGCTAATAATAATAAAAAAAAATTGAAGTGAGTGTTTTATATGCGTGGCGCTTGAAGTAAAATTTCGAGATTGGAAAAGCCTGAACATTTTCACGGGGCTCTTTTAAACTGGAAATTTTATTTCATGCGCCACGCGTCTAAAACACTGAAATATTGTAAAGTTTAAGAAATATACCTTTAGCATGCTGCTTTAGTAGTATATTTTGAACTTCATTTGAAGTCAGTGTTTTATACGCGTGGAGCTAGAAGTAATATTTCGAGTTTAGAAAAGCCTGAAAATGTTCACAGGGCTTTTTTAAGCTCGAAATTTTACTTCATGCGCTACGCGTCTTGAACACTGAAATATTGTAACGTTTAAGATATATAACTTTAGCATACTGCTCTAGTAGTATATTTAGAACTTAATTTAAAGTCAGTGTTTTATACGCGTAGCGCTAGAAGTAATATTTCGAGTTTAGAAAAGCCTGAAAATGTTTACGGGGCTTTTTTAAGCTCGAAATTTTACTTCATGCGCTACGCGTCTTGAACACTTAAATATTATAACGTTTAAGATATATACCTTTAGCATGCTGCTTTAGTAGTATATTTTGAACTTAATTTAAAGTCAAAGTCAGTGTTTTATACGCGTGGCGCTTGAAGTAAAATTTCGAGTTTAGAAAAGCCCCGTGAAAATTTGGCTCGGGTCGCTGCGCGACCCTCGACAAATTTTCTACGCGGGGCTTTTCTAAACTCGAAATTTTACTTCAAGCTTAGTCTGGGAGTGGAAGACACACCTTTAAAGCTTTAATCTAAACTCTGTTTAAACACGACGAATATCTGAAAATTTACCGTATAATTAATTCATCTCTTAAAGTGTGTATTGTTTCTTTGTGATTTATGCCGAATATCTGAATATTTACAGAATATTTTGGCATGTATACCTAAAACAGTATTCCCTGTATGTATACAGATAAAAAAAAACCTCCCTGTATATTTATAGTATTGTAAGCTTCATTTATGTTGTAAATAAAAACTTAATTATTACCTAAAACAGTACTCCCTGTATGTATACAGATAAAAGAAACCTCCCTGTATATTTATAGTATTGTAAGCTTCATTTATGTTGTAAATAAAAACTTAATTACGATTTCAATAAAACATTGCAATCATCGCAATATAGGTTTCATTTTATGCGTAATGAATTGAGTCAAAAAAGTGATAATTTATTGGTGTGATATAAAAAACAATGCAATTAATGTAAAGTTAAACATTCGTTTAATCTTCATGTTGAACCAAAGATTAATTTAAGATTAATATATTCGTTGTTTTTCAAAGTGATTCAAGTTTAAGTTACAAACGAGTGTCGTCCACTCCCAGACTAAGCATGAAGTAAAATTTCGAGTTTAGAAAAGCCCCGCGTAGAAAATTTGTCGAGGGTCGCGCAGCGACCCGAGACAAATTTTCGCGGGGCTTTTCTAAACTCGAAATTTTACTTCATGCGCCATGCGTCTAAAACACTAAATTATTGTAAAGCTAAAGATATATATCTTTAGCATGCTGCTTTATTAGTCAATTTTAAACTTCATTTGAAGTGAGTGTTTTATATGCGTGGCGCTTGAAGTAAAGTTTCGAGATTGGAAAAGCCTGAACATTTTCACGGGGCTCTTCTAAACTGGAAATTCTATTTCATGCGCCACGCGTCTAAAACACTGAAATATTGTAAAGTTTAAGAAATATACCTTTAGCATGCTGCTTTAGTAGTATATTTTGAACTTAATTTAGTCAGTGTTTTATACGCGTGGCGCTAGAAGTAATATTTCGAGTTTAGAAAAGCCTGAAAATGTTCACAGGGCTTTTTTAAACTCGAAATTTTACTTCATGCGCCACGCGTCTAAATCACTGAAATATTGTAAAGTTTAAGAAATATACCTTTAGCATGCTGCTTTAGTAGTATATTTTGAACTTAATTTAAAGTCAGTGTTTTATACGCGTGGCGCTAGAAGTAATATTTCGAGTTTAGAAAAGCCTGAAAATGTTCACAGGGCTTTTTTAAGCTCGAAATTTTACTTCATGCGCCACGCGTCTAAAACACTGAAATATTGTAAAGTTTAAGAAATATACCTTTAGCATGCTGCTTTAGTAGTATATTTTGAACTTAGTTTAAAGTCAGTGTTTTATACGCGTGGCGCTTGAAGTAAAATTTCGAGTTTAGAAAAGCCCCGTGAAAATTTGTCTCGGGTCGCTGCGCGACCCTCGACAAATTTTCTACGCGGGGCTTTTCTAAACTCGAAATTTTACTTCAAGCTTAGTCTGGGAGTGGAAAACACTCCTTTAAAGCTTTAATCTAAACTCTGTTCAAACACGACGAATATCTGAAAATTTACAGTATAATTAACTCATCTCGTAAAGTGTGTATTGTTTCTTAATGATTTATGCCTTTATTACATAACTAAGATTAATATATGCAAGTTTTTAAGATCGAGATTTTTAAGACTTTAAGATTAATTTATAATTATTTAATTTGATTATTGTTTTATAATAATTTAAGTAATTAATATAATAAACATAATAAACTCCCTCTGCAGTATCGAAACATCAATTAAATAAATGCATTTAAATGTGAAATAGAAAATAAACTAAGTGAAATGGAACCGTATTCGGTCAGTGAATATATATCTTATTTTTCTTATTTGTAGAAATTGCGATTATTTTTCTTTTTAAGTATAAATGAAATTGCCAATTCTTGGTTGCAGAATACTTTAAACATTAAAAGTGCGATTCTTTTCGCAAATCTACAACAAGTTAGTCTTAGTCAATGTCCGTCGGGGTATTAGCCCGGGAAGTAGTTGTTTTAATGAGTGTTTGATATAGCCTTTGTAAGACTAACTTGTTGCAGATTTGCGAAAAGAATCGCACTTTTAATTTTTCTTTTTGACAATTTTCTTGTTTATATGCGTAATTTTGTGTCCATGTAATTTTACTATACATCTACAAGAAATAAATATGATTTATTATTATTATTATTAAATAATTAATTTATCTCTTAAAGTGTGTATTATTTCTTAGTGATGTATGCCTTTATTACATGCATTAGAGTACATATAAATATTGTTTTTCTCAGAATCTACTCAATATAGCTAACTAATAGTTTATTTTATTAATATTAGCATTTGTCTTTTCTTGGTTTGAATATACTCAATATGACCAACTAACAGTTTATTTTATTAATTTAATCATTTTTCTTTTCTTGGTTTGAATCTACTCAATATGGCCAACTAATAGTTTATTTTATTAATTTTGCTTGAATTAATAAAATAAACTGTTGCTTGGTTTTTTCTTGGTTTCAATCTACTCAATATGGCCAACTAATAATTTATTTTTTTAATTTTGCTTGAATTAATAAAATAAACTGTTGCTTGGTTTCTTGAATTAATTTCTCATCTGGCACTTGGTGAAACATAGTATTTGGTTCTCATTAATCACTTGATGAAACATGTTTACAATATTGATAATTAAATAAATTCATTTGGTTTGTTTCACTACTATGTTTAAACTGTTAGTTGGCCATATTGAGTAGATTTAAGCCAAGAAAAAACAAATGCTAAAATTAATGAAATAAACTATTAGTTGGCCATATTGAGTAGATTGACACCAAGAAATAACCAAGCAACATGTAAAGTTAATTAAAGGAAAGGCACTTGGTATTGTTTCACAATTAAATCTTTATTCCGACTAGTTTCGGTTTGTTAGACCATTTTCAAAGGAATGTACAGAAAAAATTATTTCCTAAGTATATACACAATATTTTTGGTTCAAAGACAACGAGGAGATTTGGAATTCCCCAATTCTGACTTCTCTTATTACCTGAAACAAAAATATTGTATATATACTTAGGAAATAATTTTTTCTGTACATTCCTTTGAAAATGGTCTAACAAACCGAAACTAGTCGGAATAAAGATTTAATTGTGAAACAATACCAAGTGCCTTTCCTTTAATTAACTTTACATGTTGCTTGGTTTTTTCTTGGTGTCAATCTACTCAATATGGCCAACTAATAGTTTATTTCATTAATTTTAACATTTGTTTTTTCTTGGCTTGAATCTACTCAATATGGCCAACTAACAGTTTAAAAATAGTAGTGAAACAAACCAAGTGAATTTATTTAATTATCAATATTGTAAACATGTTTCATCAAGTGATTAATGAGAACCGAATTGAAGATATTAACAGTTTCTTTTATTAATTTAATCATTTATCTTTTCTTGATGTGAATCTACTTAATATGGCCAACTAACAGTTTATTTTATTAATTTTGCCTAAATTAATAAAATAAGCTGTTAGTTTTATTTCTTGGTTTGAATTAACTCAATATGGCCAAATAACACTTTATTTTATTAATTTAAGCATTTGTCTTTCCTTGGTTTTAGTCTACTCAATATGACCATCTAACAGTTTATTTTATGAATTTTGCCTAAATTAATAAAATAAACTGTTAGTTGGTTTTTTTCTTGGTTTAAATCTACTCAATATGGCAAGCTAACAGTTTACTTTATTAATTTTGCCTAAATTAATAAAATAAACTGTTAGTTGGTTTTTTTCTTGGTTTGAATATACTCAATATAGCAAGCTAACAGTTTATTTTATTAATTTTGCTTAAATTAATAAAATAAACTGTTAGTTGTTTTTTTCTTGGTTTGAATCTACTCAATATGGTCAACTAACACTTTATTTTATTAATTTAAGCATTTGTCTTTCGTTGGTTTTAGTCTACTCAATATGACCAACTAACAGTTTATTTTATGAATTTTGCCTAAATTAATAAAATAAACTGTTAGTTGGTTTTCTTCTTGGTTTAAATCTACTCAATATGGCAAGCTAACAATTTATTTTATTAATTTTGCCTAAATTAATAAAATAAACTGTTAGTTGGTTTTTTTCTTGGTTTAAATCTACTCAATATGGCAAGCTAACAGTTTATTTTATTAATTTTGCCTAAATTAATAAAATAAACTGTTAGTTGTTTTTTTCTTGGTTTGAATCTACTCAATATGGCCAACTAACACTTTATTTTATTAATTTAAGCATTTGTCTTTCCTTGGTTTTAGTCTACTCAATATGACCTACTAACAGTTTATTTTATGAATTTTGCCTAAATTAATAAAATAAACTGTTAGTTGGTTTTTTCTTGGTTTGAATCTACTCAATATGGCCAACTAACAGTTTATTTTATTAATTTTGCTTAAATTAATAAAATAAACTGTTAGTTGGTTTTTTCTTGGTTTGAATCTACTCAATATGGTCAACTAACACTTTATTTTATTAATTTTGGAATTTGTCTTTTCTTGGTTTGACAACCATTACCCAAAAAATAAAGTAAATCTTACACAAGTTTAATAAATGTGTTTCTTTTTAATATTAAGGAATTATTAAAGCACCACAATAAACACCATCTGATCCCGAGACCGATTAACTAATCACGAACGAAAATTCACTTTTAAACGTCCAAACGAGCAATTTTGATAAACCAACTGAAAAACCCGAACTTTTTCGAACCGAAAATCGAACGTAACCATAAATTAACGGCAGTCTTTTAATTTCGGCAGTTTACAATACGCGAGGGGGGAGGATACATTCAAAAATTGTTTTTTTTTTGTTTGTTTTGTTTTGGTTGCCCCCTCGCATAACAAATTGTATTCATAGGAACAGGAAAATCACGAGCGCGCGTCCAAAATGTTCTCGAATCTCGGGATCTCGAAACCAAGCGAGCGTGGGATACCGCAAGGAATAATTTTAATTTTATTTACACGAAATTATAGATTAATGTTTATATATATATATAGATAGACGAACTGAAAATAAAGCTCTAGATGGCCATGTTCGGGCTCGATGTAAACAATTTGTTTTTAACACGTGTGTTTTTGTGTTAAGCCACGTAAACTGTATCACTTGGGGGGATCATTCTTTCAAAATTTGTAATAATTAGGAGTAAGAAAAATTAAATTAAAACAAAAAAATAATTATAAAATAATAATACAATTATATTTATTATTGACTAGTTGCCTCACACAGTGTATTTGCGAGATAATGATGAATCTGCGCGCTAAAATAGTGCTTGTGAAAATTAACTAAACTTAAAAAATAAAATTAGATATATTATGCAGGCATGCCAAGGAAATAAAAATAACATAAATAGCAACTAGCCGAATATACATTTACAAAATCATAATAATAACAAAAAGGGACATGCCAACTTAATATATTCAAAAAAATTGTTTATTTTAAGTCTTATATTTTATATAAGAAATAAATTAAACGGAGACCTTGTGGTTTTATATATTTTTAAATAATTTGTACAGAAATCGCCGCAAGGTCTCCGCTTTGTTTTTTTTTATAGAAATAGAGAACCCTGGGTGTATGGTTGTGTTATTCTAAAAACCATAAACCCAGGGTCCGCTTCAAGACTAGCGAACAAATAACTTTGGTAAATCAAATGGATCAAAACAAAAAAAAAACTAAATAATTTAAAATAATAATTACGATAAATACTATATACAGGTTTTTTTTCTTCAAAAATTTCTTATATACAAGTGCTGACACGCATTACAGTTTACGCTTGGAAACACCAATGCCGAAGAAAGTAAACGTAAATGTGCAGATTTTTAACTTGCTTACTGCTGGTTAACGAAACTGAATACTTGACGTCGATATAAATTTCTAAATCCGGTTAATATAGATCAGGTAAAATGATTTCAATGATCAACTAGAATCACTGGTGAATTGATTGATTATAAACCTTTGTATTCACTGTCCGTCTTCACGAACGTTAGCCTGAGGCGAGATTATAGTCTTTAGTATTTCTTTTTTTTTTGTTAACTGTCAACCTAACACAATTATTATTTTAACAAGTCCAGAATGCGTTTAAAGACGCGCGGAGCGGAGCCATCCTTCTCCTCTTCATCTTCAAAGCCATTCATTGGTTCCAAATATTTATCTTAATATTATTATTAGTATTTTTATATATAAACAATAAAACGTTGACAGTTTGTAGGAAGGTTAAAACTAACGCACCATGCGTCACCGATTCGTTGGTTAACCGCCGGTTGCAGCTCTGGTTACAACCCGTGGTGTTTTTTTTATTTTTAATTTTTTTGTAATTTTGTTGCTACTAGATCCGCCGCTAGCCGCGTCGATTGGTCGCCCTTTGGTAACTTACTGGCTTGGGCTTGGTTGACACTACCAGATGGCGATGTCGTTACCGTTGGGCAACCCGTTACCTTTGGTGGTAACAGGTCACTCGAGCTGCTCGAGGAAGTTCGGGGATTTGAAGTACTCGGGCACCGGGTCGTCCAACCTGGAGATTATCTTGTATATCGACTTCTTCCACGATTGTTCCGAGTCCCTGCCTTCTTGGATCGCTTTGAAGAATTCGCGCAGCGTTTGTTCTACTACGAACCTGAAGTTTGATGGTACCTATAACAACAAATAACATTAGCATGTTTTAATTTAATCTTAACTAAAAATTATTGCTCCAAAGTCTGCACTAATCCCTAATCCAAGAGACATTACTTAATAAAGCATTCAGAGTTAATGTAGATCAAGTCCAAAAGTATAAAACATTGTGTTTGTTGCGGATTAATACTTATTAATAATAATTATAATAATAAGACCTAATCTCCGGCGTCATGATTGGCCATAGCAGCGGAAATAGATGACGTAAAACCCAAAATAAATAAATAAATAAATAATAATCTTTATACACAAGATAAATATCTGTATACACAGTTACAGTATCCTAGTCATATAACAAGTGAACCATTGGGTGTATACTTTCAGAGCTGTAGTTAACCATGTACCAACGCGGTATACCAGGCCCAAGCCAGATGAAGGAGTCGGAGCCGGAATGAATATACAGCACAAAACCCGAGACAAAGATTTCAGTCAGTCTGGCGAGGGAAACTACAGTGGTCCAGGCAGAGGCAATCGCGCTTCACCTCTGAATTGGAGAAATAGCAAGGCAAGACAACAAAAGTCGATCAATAGCTATTTTCTCGGACGACTACGCGCTGCTAAGGGCACTAAGCACCACCCAGGTCGATTCTAAAGTGGCAATGGTATGAGTCCCAGGACATACGGGTCATCAAGGAAACGATAAAGCAGACTAACTGGCCAAACAAGGCTCGTCAAAGGCATTCACTGGCACGGAACCCTCCTGCGGTATCGCAAAAAACCGCACTAAGCACCACCCAGGTCGATTCCAAAGTGACAATGGTATGGGTCCCAGGACATAAGGGGCATCAAGGAAACGATAAAGCAGACTAACTGGCCAAACAAGGCTCGTCAAAGGCATTCACTGGCTTGGAACCCTCCTGCGGTATCGCAAAAAACCGCAGTCAGAAAATCCATCAAAAAATACACGGATACAGACATAAACTTAGTGGGCGAATACTCCAGGGCAAAGGCGGACGAAACAGATTCTCAAAAAACAATCGCCTTATACTTTTACGACCGATCTTCTTAGTCTTCATACTACAAGAATAAAAAGAAAATTATCCTCTAAATCACTTCAGGATTCAACCAGTGGTAAGAAACTTTAACCTTAATTATCTGAAAAGTATAAATTATAAACTTGATGCACTTTAGCTCCTAACGCTTCAAATAATGAAGTGTGTTCGATAGCTTTTAATTTTGGACTTGTCTATACATCTGTAATAATTAGTCTCTCGCGAAATCATAAACTTGTGATGCCCTTGGGAAATATTTGATATCAATTCTTTAATTACAGAGTAGGCTGTAACTAACTGTAGGCTGCAGGCTCAACAAACACGAGCAAAATAGGTCTGACAGAGGATTAGATGATTGTTGGGGTGCTCTCTTGGCCTGTACCACCGCGACCTTTGCAGATCTATTGTGGATATTGTGGCAGAGGATGCGATATGTAGATTCTGTCGGGAAGAAGAGGAGACCCTCTCCACATCCTGCGCCAATGTGCCCTAGCAAGGGTTACCTAAAGCTGGGCAACACCAAACCAAGCGCAGAGAGCTATACCCAAGACTCACTGTCAGCGTTAATAGGGCTAAACAAAAAGGAGAAGCTCGAACACGTCGTCTAAGATAACAGGGATCTACAATACATCTGCAAAGATCGCGGTGATATAGGCCAAGAGGCCACCCGAACAATTATCTAATCTAATCTAATCTAATCTAACCATGTAAATAGATATTGCTTTATTCTAACAGATGGCAACAATTTTAGATAAATCTGTGGACTATTTGATTCATCCTCAGACTACGTGCTTTCGCAAAACGAATTAGCTACTTCAGAATCTTCAAATGTATTCAAATCTTTACTCCTGAGGGGTGGATTCATTTGGCCAAGGCAGCCAAGACTAAGAAGCCTTTCATGGTTGTCAAAGTAACAACACCTAAAATTTTATTCATTTTTATCTTAACTAGGAGACATGATAGTCAACAGGAGAACAACGAATAAAGGTCATCCCACCAAGTGGTTAGAAATTATCTGAATGAGGTTTGAGCAAGAGGAACCTTGGATACTGCAGTTTGAAAATGCTTTAAATGCAGATATTGGCTTCTCGAAAGTAACTATGCCTACAAACATTTCTAAATGTGTTAAGAAGCAAAACCCTCTGCACAAAACTCCAAAAGTTGTCACATCCCTGAATACGGAAATTGCAGAATAAGATACTAACGAATCACTCTTTGATGACACCACCATTTAAAGCTTCATTTCAAAGTTTTCGATTATTTTATGATACTGGCGCTGGGCCTGAAATTTTTGTTACATAAGGTCGATGAAATGAATACCTTATGTAACAAACATATCAGTGCCAAAATGGATCAAGTCCAATATATTTTGATTTAGAATTGAATTGCCAGATTAATTGTAGTTTTTGAATTGCTAAATTATGACCAATATGTGACTTAGTCTTCATACTACAACAATGAGGAAGGTGAAGAAGGTTGGAGCTGGTCTTAGGATTGTAGCGAGACTGGTTTGGCAGAGGGAGATAAAACGGAAGGATCATTAGAATATATATAGAAGTTTGATTCTGTTTGTAGACTTCTTTATGCCAATAAAGGTTTTTTTTTAGTTTTGTGAAGTCAGAACCTCCTGGGATGCCGACAGTTTTCTGAAGTCAGAACCTACTGGGATGCCGACAGTTTTCTAAAGTCAGAACCTACTGGGATGCCGACAGCTTTCTGAAGTTAGAACCTACTGGGATGCTAACAGTTTTCTGAAGTCAGAACCTACTGGGATGCCGACAGTTTTCTGAAGTCAGAACCTACTGGGATGCCGACAGTTTTCTAAAATCAGAACCTACTGGGATGCCGATAGCTTTCTGAACTTAGAACCTACTGGGATGCTGACAGTTTTCTGAAGTCAGAACCTACTGGGATGCCGACAGTTTTCTGAAGTCAGAACCTACTGGGATGCCGACAGTTTTCTAAAGTCAGAACCTACTGCGATGCCGACAGCTTTCTGAAATTAGAACCTACTGGGATGCTAACAGTTTTCTGAAGTCAGAACCTACTGGGATGCCGACAGTTTTCTGAAGTCAGAACCTACTGGGATGCCGACAGTTTTCTAAAGTCAGAACCTACTGGGATGCCGACAGCTTTCTGAAGTTAGAACCTACTGGGATGCTAACAGTTTTCTGAAGTCAGAACCTACTGGGATGCCGACAGTTTTCTGAAGTCAGAACCTACTGGGATGCCGACAGTTTTCTAAAATCAGAACCTACTGGGATGCCGATAGCTTTCTGAACTTAGAACCTACTGGGATGCTGACAGTTTTCTGAAGTCAGAACCTACTGGGATGCCGACAGTTTTCTGAAGTCAGAACCTACTGGGATGCCGACAGTTTTCTAAAGTCAGAACCTACTGCGATGCCGACAGCTTTCTGAAATTAGAACCTACTGGGATGCTAACAGTTTTCTGAAGTCAGAACCTACTGGGATGCCGACAGTTTTCTGAAGTCAGAACCTACTGGGATGCCGACAGTTTTCTAAAGTCAGAACCTACTGGGATGCCGACAGCTTTCTGAAGTTAGAACCTACTGGGATGCTAACAGTTTTCTGAAGTCAGAACCTACTGGGATGCCGACAGTTTTCTGAAGTCAGAACCTACTGGGATGCCGACAGTTTTCTGAAGTTAGAACCTACTGGGATGCTGACAGTTTTCTGAAGTCAGAACCTACTGGGATGCCGACAGTTTTCTGAAGTCAGAACCTACTGGGATGCCGACAGTTTTCTAAAGTCAGAACCTACTGAAATGTCGACAGTTATCTGAGGTCAGAACCTACTGGGATTCCGGCAGTTTTCTAAAGTCGGAACCTACTGGGATACCGACAGCTTTCTGAAGTCAGAACCTACTGGGATGCAGACAGTTTTCTGAAGTCAGAACCTACTAGGATGCCGACAGTCTATAGACACTCGTTATAAAATGGTAAGATTCGAAATATTACTATTGCATCCAATGATTTCAGCTAAACCGCATCGTTTTGTGTCGTTTCAATAGGCTTAATATATAAGGACGATAACGATAAATCAAAATAAACAAAATAAATAAAAATGGTTGTGGGCTGAGTGGGGCGAAGCTTGTAAGGTCGTGAACCCATCAAACTGTCATTCGATTGAACAAGTTGATGCGTCCATGGTTAAAGCAACGGACCCCTTATAAGAAGCCACGAACCTGAGGGCCCCATACCTCGATGTGATTGTTTCGGTTGTAGTGCAGATTGAGCACCCTGTAGAGCTCCGAATCGCCGCCGACGTGGAGGTCATCGGCGTTTTTAACACCTTCCGACACGGCTTGCCTGGCGTACTTCTCCATTTGGATGTAGTAGAACTCCCTAAAAAAATAATAATGCACAAATTAATCAACGGGGAAAATAATCATAGTTCATTTTTTAAATTGTAAAAGATACCAATGTTTTAATAAAGGGTGTCCCAAAATTAACGCAAGATTTGAATTAAATAGAAAACACACTTTTTTTTCTTTAGATCAGGGTTTCGCAACCAGGGGGACACGCCCCCTTAAGAGGGCGCGGCAAGATATCAGGGGGGGGGGGGCAGATTTCTTAAAGAGTAGATGAAGTGAAATAAGGCTATAATAGTGTGTTAATCTCACTAAAAAACTCAAATAAAATCAGGGAGGGGAGCGTGGATTTATAAGAGGGGGGGGCGCGACCTGAAAAAGGTTGAGAAGCCCTCCTGTAATGCACGGGTGGTTGTTGGCTGGATGACATGAACCTTTGACTTCAAATAAGGCTATAATAGTGTTTCAATCTCACTAAAAAACTCAAATAAAATCAGGAAGGGGGGCGTGGATTTATAAGAGGGGGGAGCACGACCTAAAAAAGGTTGAGAAGCCCTCCTGTAATGCACGGGTAGTTGTTGGCTGGATGACATGAACCTTTGACTTCAAATAAGGCTATAATAGTGTTTTAATCTCACTAAAAAACTCAAATAAAATCAGGGAGGGAGGCGTGGAGTTATGAGAGGAGGGGGGGGGGGGCGCGATCCGAAAAAGGTTGAGAAGCTCTGCTTTAGATTGTTATTTTTGTATTGATAGGGTTATTCATGGAATAACATTGGACAAATGGCCTCCAGGGCTTTACTGGCACATACGCGCTATTTTGTCGAAATTTTCCTTGACCATTCTGCATAAATGTGGCTGAATTTAGTTGATGCAGCGTTAAATTTCCTCCTGTAATGCACGGATGGTTGTTGGCTTGTTGATATAGACCTTTGACTTCAAATAACCCCATAAAAATAAATCTAATGGTGTTAAATCACACGGTCTAGGGGGGCAATTCTGATAACCGAAACGAGAGAGTACACGATCAGGATATGTCTTATGCAGTAGTTGAATTGTTTAACGGGCTGTGCATATAGCACCGTCTTGTTGAAACCACATATTGGCCACATCAATATCATTCAATTTCGGCAGAAAGAACTGGTTATCATATCGCGATATCGGGCACTAGTAACACCAGCTTTACCAGCCTCGTTTTCAAAAAAGTGTGATCCAATGATGCCTTCAGCCCAAAATCCGCACCAAACAGTGACACGTTGTGGATGCATTTGTTTTTCGACAATTACATGTGGGTTAGGAAGAGCCTGAGCATTTGGTTTGATAGTTGTGATATATTTTAACCCAACAAGTGTCTTCCACTCCCAGACTAAGCATGAAGTAAAATTTCGAGTTTAGAAAAGCCCCGCGTAGAAAATTTGTCGAGGGTCGCGCAGCGACCCGAGACAAATTTTCGCGGGGCTTTTCTAAACTCGAAATTTTACTTCATGCGCCACGCGTATAAAACACTGATTTAAAGTGAAGTTAAAAATGCACTGAAAACAACCCAACTTCGATATTTTTTAAAATTGAAGATTTTTTTTCCTATCCCTGCTGTAAACCTTCAGATGATCGTTGTTTTCTTGTAAAAAAAACTTCAATTCCCTGCAGTTCTTCGCTCTCCAAAAAGCATCATTGGTCCTTCGAGCTGTAGCCTTTGTAAAATGCTACTTTGAGTAATAAACTTAGTAATCTAGAGTGATCCTATAATTTGAAACTTCTAAGAACGAGTGTCGTCCACTCCCAGACTAAGCATGAAGTAAAATTTCGAGTTTAGAAAAGCCCCGCGTAGAAAATTTGTCGAGGGTCGCGCAGCGACCCGAGACAAATTTTCACGGGGCTTTTCTAAACTCGAAATTTTACTTCATGCGCCACCCGTATAAAACACTGATTTCAAGCGAGGTTCAAATATACATAAATTCACAATACTTTTGCTTTGTACGCGTGGCGCATGAAGTAAAATTTCGAGTTTAGAAAAGCCCCGCGAAAATTTGTCTCGGGTCGCTGCGCGACCCTCGACAAATTTTCACGGGGCTTTTCTAAACTCGAAATTTTACTTCATGCTTAGTCTGGGAGTGGAAAACACTCGTTTATAGCTTTAAATTGAATTCTTCTAAAAAAGAAACAACTTGGACATTTTCTTTTAGGTAACCATATGCATAAGTTGTAAATTTTCCCACATCCGTTGTTTTTCAAAAGAGCTTAATTTAAAACTTTAAACGAGGGTTTTCCACTCCCAGACTAAGCATGACGTAAAATTTCGAGTTTAGAAGAGCCTCGTGAAAATTTATCGAGGGCCGCGCAGCGACCCGAGACAAATTTTCGCTGGGCTTTTCTAAACTTAAATTCAATTTGAACGAGTATTTACCTTGGTTAGGCTACGCGACCAAGCCAAATTTTTAGGCTTTTCTAAACTCGAAATTTTTACTTCATGCGCCACGCGTATCAAAACACTGAAGTATTAGAAAGTTCAAAATATATATATCTTGACCATATTATGTTACTAGTATATTTTACACCTCACTTGAAATCAGTGTTTTATACGTGCAGCGCATGAAGTAAAATTTCGAGTTTAGAAAAGCCCCGTGAAAATTTGTCTCGGGTCGCGCAGCCACATTTATGCAGAATGGTCAAGGAAAATTTCGACAAAATAGCGCGTATGTGCCAGTAAAGCCCTGGAGGCCATTTGCCCAATGTTATTCCATGAATAACCCTATAAATACAAAAATAACAATCTAAAGCAGAGCTTCTCAACCTTTTTCGGATTGTTTTTTAGTGAGATAGAAACACTATTATAGCCTAAAAATTTGGCTTGGTCGCGTAGCTTAACCAAGGTGTGCAAATACTCGTTCAAATTGAATTCAAAACAAACGAATACCGGAATGTAATAATCGGGATATGCATACTTAAAAGAAACATTCTTTGTATATGATCTTCTTTGGATTTTCTAAATTTATTTTGTAGAAAACTACGTTTCACAATACTTTCCCCGTAAAATCATCAAAATCCAAATGGTTGAAAGATTCCATCTAAGTCCTGGCTGGCAGAGAGGCCACTCGAAGTCACATTTTTTTTTTTTTAATTAACTCAGCGAGCACGCGAATCGGAAATTAATAGAGAAAAATGAAAATGCGCACAACGGCGAAAGAACAACTGCTAATTTTAAGTGTTGCACTCCTCGAGTTGCTAGCAGCATCACGTCGTGTTGTCAACAGTTGCATATAATTGCGTCTACATCGATAGACAGAGTGGCAATTACAACGATCATATATCGCAATTCGTGTCAACTTTAGCTCGTTGAATCACGAGTTTATTCACACGCCGACTGACTTTTTCCAACCCCCCTCATCTTCCATGCATTTTTTCCTGTATATCTGCGCATTCCCAAGATTCATTATTTTTTTCATTTTTCCCGAAGCGGCGGAAAAGGGAAAGCGCGTGTTTATTAATCAGTGCACACGCTGGTTATAATTATTAGTCGATTATATTATTTAATTATAATTGTCATAATGCGCGCGCGGTGGAATCGCTGTCGAATTTTCAATGGCTAAACGCCTATCAATATTGACTAAACACTGTGGTGTCATGTCATAGTATCCAAATACCAATTATAGGCCAATTGGCCATACATAATTAATACAGTATTAGAACTGGTAAATTATTTACTTATCAACTGTTGCATTCGGACAATAACAATTAGCCGCAGTGCACACGAAAGTTGATTTGTGTGGTGGGGTTCAGTAATTTTTTTTAATGATGTCTACACGAAATTTCTTTGACCCCTTTCGAGTTCACGCCCGCATCAAGCCCCTTATTGACATTCAAAGACGCACCTCGATATCAGTTTCCACCTGCTTGCTGGGTTTCACTTACATTTACATCATACACACTTACATCGTAAAAAAAACATGCAAATGATCCACACTTATTACAAGATTTATATTTTTTTTCCTCTTGAAAATTAAGCTAAACGAAATCTTTTAACATTATAAAAATGACAATTCGTACACTTTATGACTGTTTTGAACCTAAATCAATTTCTTTTCAACTCTTAGCAACTGTAAAATGCTTTCTGACTTTGTTTTGAACCTAAATTAATTTCTTTTCAACTCTTAGCAACTGTGAAATGTTTTATGACTTTGTTTTGAACCTAAATTAATTTTAGGTTGATACATTTTTTCACAATGTTCTCATTAATCACTTAGTGAAACATGATTAAAATAAAATTTGAAATAAAAACACTTGGTTTGTTTCACTAACGTTTTACTTATTATTCCGACTAGTTTCGGCTTCTAGCCATTATCAAGGAATGTACAGAGAATACTTTTTTACACGATATTTATATACAAAATCAGGTAATAAGGGCGTTCATTATTGGGGAGATCCATAGCTCGTCATTGTCATTGACCACATGTTTTCCCGATTTTATTGCTTTTTATTTCAAATTTTATTAGGTTGATAAATTATTTGAAACTTTTAAAAGTGCAAAATTTTCGCGAAATATTTTTTTTCTGAAAAAACAAATAGCGCACATTATTACTGATATTCGTGTGTGTGTCTGATTTTTTTGGATTTAAAATAAAATTTTTGTGAAATTTTTCCATACCCACCCCTTACATAAAATGCGATTTTTTGGTTAAAATTTTGATTTTTTGAAAAATCTGAAAAAAATCACAGTTATTCTTATCAATATTAGATATAATTTAATCGGTTTATTCTCTGGAGAAAAAAATTATTTCACCAACATTTCGGCTTTACAAATCGTTTAAAAACTGTAAAAAACATAAAACTTTAACTTTAAGCATCCATTATGAACACAATTTTTATGATACAAATTTGTAATTAACAGCGATTTAAAGGTCATTCAATTCCTAATACAGCTCATAAAAATAATTTTTGTTTATTTCAAAAATGTTGCGCTTAATCGATGTTTTATTTAAAAAAGCACATTATTTAATTTTTGCACTTGGTGTATTTAAAGTGATTTATTTTATGGAAAAGTAAACTGATTTAATTTATTCGAAAAGCTAACGATTTACAAATAATAGGGCTTTAATTTTATGTATTAAACGTTTTTTTAACTTAAAAATTGTGCTTAGTACGCTTGCTCAAAAATCAAAACTAGTAGGTAGATACATTTTTTGAAATTTTTAAAAGTGCAAAATTTTTGCGAAATATTTTTTTTCCGCATAAAAAAATAGCGCACATTATTACTGATATTAGTATGAGTGTCTCTGATTTTTTTAATTTTTTTTTTTAATATTTTTTTTGTATGAAATTTTTCCATAAAAATCGCATTTTTGGTAAGGGGTTGGTTACCAAAAATGCGATTTTTTTATGAAAATTTTGATTTTTATAAAATTCTGAAAAAAATCACAGTTAATATTATCAATATTAGAAATAATGTAATCGGTTTATTTTCTGCAAAACAAAATTATTTCACCAAGATTTCTGCTTTAGAAATCGTTTAAGAACTGTAGAAAAATAAAACTCCAACTTTAAGCATCCAGTATGAACACAATTTTGTTGATACAAATTTGTAGTTAACAGCGATTTAAAGATCATTCAATTCCTAATACAGCTCATAAAAATAATTTTTGTTTATTTTAAAAATGTTGCGCTTAATCGACGTTTTATTTAAACAAGCACATTTTTCAATTTTTGCACTTGGTGTATTTAAAGTGATTTATTTTATGAAAAAGTAAACTGATTTAATTTATTCGAAGAGTTAACGATTTACAAATAAAAGGGCTTTAATTTGATGTATTAAACGTTTTTTGAACTTAAAAATTGTGCTTAGTACGCTTGCTCAAAAATCAAATTTAGTAGGTAGATACATTTTTTGAAATTTTTAAAAGTGCAAAATTTTTGCGAAATATTTTTTTCCCGCATAAAAAAATAGCGCACATTATTACTGATATTTGTATGAGTGTCTCTGATTTTTTTTTTTAATTTAAAAAAAAATTTTTTTTTGTATGAATTTTTTCCATACTAATTAATCCCTTACCAAAAATGCGATTTTTTTATGAAAATTTTGATTTTTATAAAATTCTGAAAAAAATCACAGTTAATATTATCAATATTAGAAATAATTTAATCCTTTTATTTTCTGCAAAATAAAATTATTTCACCAAGATTTCTGCTTTAGAAATCGTTTAAGAACTGTAGAAAAATAAAACTCCAACTTTAAGCATCCAGTATGAACACAATTTTGTTGATACAAATTTGTAGTTAACAGCGATTTAAAGGTCAATCAATTCCTAATACAGCTCATAAAAATAATATTTGCTTATTTCAAAAATTTTGCGCTTAATCGACGTTTTATATGAAAAAGCACATTTTTCAATTTTTGCACTTGGTGTATTTAAAGTGATTTATTTTATGAAAAAGTAAACTGATTTAATTTATTCGAAAAGCTAACGATTTACAAATAAAAGGGCTTTAATTTGATGTATTAAACGTTTTTTGAACTTAAAAATTGTGCTTAGTACGCTTGCTCAAAAATCAAATTTAGTAGGTAGATACATTTTTTGAAATTTTTAAAAGTGCAAAATTTTTGCGAAATATTTTTTTCCCGCATAAAAAAATAGCGCACATTATTACTGATATTTGTATGAGTGTCTCTGATTTTTTTTTTAATTTTTAAAAAAATTTTTTTTGTATGAAATTTTTCCATACTAATCCCTTACCAAAAATGCGATTTTTTTATGAAAATTTTGATTTTTATAAAATTCTGAAAAAAATCACAGTTAATATTATCAATATTAGAAATAATTTAATCCGTTTATTTTCTGCAAAATAAAATTATTTCATCAAGATTTCTGCTTTAGAAATCGTTTAAGAACTGTAGAAAAATAAAACTCCAACTTTAAGCATCCAGTATAAACACAATTTTGTTGATAAAAATTTGTAGTTAACAGCGATTTAAAGATCATTCAATTCCTAATACAGCTCATAAAAATAATTTTTGTTTATTTCAAAAATTTTGCGCTTAATCGACGTTTTATTTAAAAAAGCACATTTTTCAATTTTTGCACTTGGTGTATTTAAAGTGATTTATTTTATGAAAAAGTAAACTGATTTAATTTATTCGAAAAGCTAACGATTCACAAATGAAAGGGCTTTAATATAGTTCAATTTGAAACGAGTGTTTTCTACTCCCAGACTAAGCATGAAGTAAAATTTCGAGTTTAGAAAAGCCCCGTGAAAATTTGTCGAGGGTCGCGCAGCGACCCGAGACAAATTTTCTGGGCTTTTCTAAACTCGAAATTTTACTTCATGCGCCACGCGTGTAAAACATTTATTTCAAGTGAGGTTCAAATATATATAAATTTTACAATATTCTAGCGTTTTATACGCATGGCGCATGAAGTAAAATTTCGAGTTTAGAAAGGCCCATAAAATTTGTTCTTTACACTATCACTGATTTTGGCAACCCTGCTTATATAGAATAAAAGCTCTTGAATTAATTTCTCATCTGGCACTTGGTTAAACATATTAGGATATGTAAAGTTATTCAAATTAATAAAACACTTGGTTTTGTTTCACAAATTAAAACTTTATTCCGACCAGTTTCGGTTTGTTAGACAATTTTCACATTCCTTTCAATATGGTCTAACAAACATTTATTTATTATTTATTTGCAAATAATACATATATTCGAATCTACAACTTAATATAAATCTAAATACTATCTGCAAAAAGGACTAAGAACAACTTAAGTTGATCTAGGCCGTAGCCCTTCATAATACAGGTTAATAGCAACAGTAATAATAGCGCATTTATTTATTTATTTGGTAATAACCCAACAGACTGTAAAGTCCAATAACAGGGCTATATCATTATTACAAATTAAATACAATATAACTTATATCAATATATAACAAAAGATGTATGCAGAACAGAAATACATAAAACCATAAAGAAATAAACAATATTAAAAATTACTTCATAAACTAAGGTAACATAGATAAATGTTTTATTTTTTTTATTTTTGTTTTTGGTGTCTCAGAACTTTAGCCTCAAGTAAGATGGTGGTGTGAAACTAGTCGGAATAAAGTTTTAATTTGTGAAACAATACCAAGTGTTTTTTAATTTAAATAACTGTACATATCCTAATATTGAATTTGGGTGAGTTACGTGAAGATTCTAATAACTTTAATTAATTTCACCTGAAGAAGCCACAGTGTGGCGAAACATTTGTTGTGAATACAAAATAAACAATTTTTGAAAGTTATAAACAAAGTGTTTTACTTAAAGTAATGAATATGAACTTTCAACAACTATCAGCCACCTCGATTAATAGTTTGATTAAAACACTTTTAACCTTTCTTTACAATTTTTCTTATATACTAGATGTACATTTCGGTGACCATTATCAATGTAACAAATCAAATTAAATAAGATTTTAAATATTTCATTGTATAATTCAATATCCGGAGGTGTATTTGCACGGGAAGTAGTTGTTTCAATGGATATTTATCCTCTTAAATTGTCTTATTAATTAAGACACTGTTTGCATTTTCACGAATAGTTTTTTCGTAATTTTATATATTATGTTTAAAGTGTGCAAACTATAAGAAGCTTATTTTCTCGAATTCAAATAGTTTTGAATTTGAATTTATCTTATTATCAATGGATTGATACTCAGTATTAATCCATTGAAAATGGTCACCTTGTGACCTAAATGTACATCTGGTATATAATAAAAATTGTGAAGATAGGTTAAAAGTGTTTTAATTTAAGTTATCCTTATAAGCTGTTTACTGTGGAGGCTTCTACTTCGTTATACATCATTATTTACACAAATAAGACAATTAACTTTGTTTGTATAACTGAGGATTTTTATGTGACTATAGTTTCGACAACTTTAACTTGTCATTATCAAACATTAAGTATATGTTTGTATGTATATGTTATATGTTTCACCAAGTGACAGATGAGAATAAATACAGAATAAAATCTGTTCTCAGCATTAATTCCTTCAAACATCATTCATTACCACTGATTAATTCCAATAAACCCCCCTTGGGAAAACTCTCTCCCTCGGCCACTTAAACTCCGAAATACCATCTCAGAAGTAAAAAATCTTTTCCCTCGCACCCCTGCGCGCTATTCCCTTCGGAAGTAACCGGTAAGGGAGTTCCCAGGTAAATGTCAACGGACTTTACCTTTCGCGAAGGCAGAAAGACGTTGGGCCTCGACAAAGACCGCCGACATCTGCTTTTTGATTTACCCTCCTCTATTCTATTCATAAGACGCTCCCCACGAAATCTTAAGAAACCGATAACGTACGTGCCTTTTTACCTTGAAAGAATTGAAAACGCGCACGTGTCTCAAGAAAAGGGAAAACGTAACGTCTTTTGGATTGTGACAATGGGGGTTTTTATGATTTGGCGATTTTCACCGACAATGTGATTTTTTTTTTAAATTTTAGAATTTGTAACGTATTTCTCGGGCGTGTTTAAGAGGAAGTCGACCGCTCTCTAAAGGTACAAAACTAAGCATACTGCCGTCTTAATTACATCCTTGTTTAGGGATTGTTTAGGGATGAAATATTTTGAAAAAATAGGCATACTTTAAGGAAAGTGGAATCTTAATGCCTGTTTTAATAAATTATTTCCCACTTTGACCGTTCTTTTATAAAAGAAAATATCAAACATTGTTAAACTAGCGTAATCGCATCTTCAATATAATTTTTTTGGGGCCTCGGTGGCCGAGTGGGTAGAGGCCCTGCCCAAGAGGTCGCGGGTTCGAATCCCGTCCGGTGGAATAATTTATGAATTATAAATTATTCCATCCGGGTCCATGGATGTAGTGTGAATGTATTGTGGCGTCCAAATGATTTAAATAAGTGTGTATGGAATTAGTTAAATTAAAATAGAAAACAACACAATAGTAGATGGCTGTATGGCGAAAGCCGAGGCCAAAGAAACAAAAAAAAAATATAATTTTTTTCTGCAACATTTATAAAAAATATTGGGAAACTAAATCATTTTTCCAATTATTTGTATCGTACAATAAATTCACTGGGATGTCGCGCGATATTGAAGTTTCAGAAAATTTGAAAAACTGTTTTACGCGCGACATCCTAGTGACTATATTTAACCAAATAAATAAATGAAAAAAATCACATATCTTTGCAAAGGAATTATCTACAATGTGACTCATTTAGTTTTTAATATTTTTTATAGATACTGCAGACAAAAATAAAATTAGGAACGAGATTTCGCTAGTTTACCACTGTTTGATATTATTTTACGATATAACGGTAAAAGTATAAAATATTTTATTGAGACGGGCTTAAAGATTGTACGTTCCTTGAAGTATACCTATTTTTTCAAAATATTTTTTCACTAAACAAGGATGTAATTAAGACGGCATTATGCTTAGTTTTATACGTTTAGAGAGCGGTCGACTTTCTCTTAATGAAATGTGGTTTAGATATAAAAAATTGTTAAGTTTGGGTAGACAAATAAGCCAAAGAATAAATACTATATGATCTAAAACTTGTATCCTCTAGGAAGCTGTGAAATTATTTATAAAAAATAGTATGTTGGTAACGAATTATTGATAACAATAATAATTCTCACTGCAATTGTCACTGTCAACATTTTGTATACAATATATAGTATATCTAACCTATTGTAAAGCCTACCTTACCGTGGTCGAGTTTTGTTTTGTCTATTTAGTCGTTATGAAAGACCCCATAACGTGAAGTAAAGTATCCCTGTCTTTTATCCAAACCGCCTAGAGCTGGCCATATGGACTAGTATCCGAGGCCAATTAAAAAAAAATATATATATATAGTATGTTCAATAAAAAAACCTCTGTAGTGCCATAATTTGATCTTTTTTTTTAATTTAAATTGGTTACACGCTTTAGGAATTGTCATATAAAAAAGTCATGATGTATAATTTCAGAGTTGCCAACCTACAATTTATTCCATGGCACTATAGAGGTTTTATTTTATTGACGTATTCCAAATTCAGCTTATTTTCTTAAAATCTTTAGAAAATAGTTTTTTTTTTAAGAGTTCAATTTGAAGCTTTAAACGAGTGTGTTCTAGTCCCAGACTAAGCATGAAGTAAAATTTCGAGTTTAGAAAAGCCCCGTGAAAATTTGTCGAGGGTCGCGCAGCGACCCGAGACAAATTTTCTGGGCTTTTCTAAACTCGAAATTTTACTTCATGCGTCACGCGTATTAAACATTGATTTCAAGTGAGGTTCAAATATACATGAAGTTCACAATATTTTAGTGTTTTATACGGGTGGCGCATGAAGTAAAATTTCGAGTTTAGAAAAGCCCAGAAAATTTGTCTCGGTTCGCTGCGCGACTGGGCTTTTCTAAACTCGAAATTTTACTTCATGTGCCACGCGTATTAAACATTGATTTCAAGTGAGGTTCAAATATACATGAAGTTCACAATATTTGATTGATTTATACGGGTGGCGCATGAAGTAAAATTTCGAGTTTAGAAAAGCCCAGAAAATTTGTCTCGGTTCGCTGCGCGACTGGGCTTTTTTAAACTCGAAATTTTACTTCATGCGCCACGCGTATAAAACACTAAAATATTGTGAACTTCATGTATATTTCATCTTCACTTGAAATCAATGTTTTATACGCGTGGCGCATAAAGTAAAATTTCGAGTTTAGAAAAGCCCAGAAAATTTGTCTCGGGTCGCTGCGCGACCCTCGACAAATTTTCACGGGGCTTTTCTAAACTCGAAATTTTACTTCATGCTTAGTCTGGGAGTGGAAAACACTCGTTTGAACCTTCAAATTGACCTCTTTTAAGAAAACAACGAATATTTAAAAATCCACAACACATAATTACTATATGTATACTTAAAGGAGAAACTCCCTATACAACATGTAAAATTACCAATTTAACATTGGTTTTAAGAGTTGTATAAAACACTAAAAAATTTGTGAAATTAATAATATACTGCTAAATCAGTAATAAAAATGTTGATGTGTCCACCATAGCACTTTGCCGTCCTTAAACAATTGATGATAATTGACATACTAAACATATTTTACTTCTCAATTGGTTAAAGACCATTTCACATTCAATCAGTGTTGTGTACGCGTGGCGCATGAAGTAATATTCCGAGTTTAGAAAAGCCTAATTTGTACGCGAATCTCCGAGAGGGATTAGAAATAAACAGCTAAAAAAGTAGAAAAACCACGGTTAATAATATCGAAGACATTTGGCACTCCCCGATTGCAACGGCCCTTATTACCTGAAATTAGCTGTAATATTTGTATAAATTAAACACTAAAATATTGCGAACTTCATGTATATTTGAACCTCGCTTGAAATCAATGCTTTACACGCGTGGTGCATGAAGTAAAATTTCGAGTTTAGAAAAGCCCAGAAAATTTGTTTGGAGTAAAAATATAAATCAGTAAAACAAACCAAGTGTTTTAATCAAAATTCTATTATTAAGCCTAATAATCAAAAAATTTGTTTGCAGTAAAAATATAAATCAGTAAAACAAACCAAGTGTTTTAATCAAAATTCTATTATCAAGCCTAATAATCAGAAAATTTGTTTGGAGTAAAAATATAAATCAGTAAAACAAACCAAGTGTGACACTAACCATTTAAAATTTAAAATATATAGAAAAGATACATTTACTGACACAATAATCCCCAATTCTTCAAATCACACAAACCAAATTAAGGTTAGTACATTTAACTCATAGATAAATCGACTAATAAACATTCCATTGAGTAATCAAGATTTCGCCATCGAATTAGCAACCATAAAAACAATAGCTCGCAACAATGGGTATAATGCTGAAATTGTTGATAACATCTTAAAAAAGAAAAAGAAAAAACAATTGATGAAACACTTCTATATCGAAGAAATTAATGAAATAAAATGGGCCAAACTTAATTATGTTAAGGATTTGTCAAATAAAATTATAAACAATATAAAGGGTTAATGTAGTTGTATGAGTTACGTGAAGGTGTTAAGTCACTTAATTAAACACAGTTATATTCCTTTCTTCACTTTTATTTTTCTTGCTAGATGTACATTTCGGGTACTAAGTACCCATTATCAATAGCTAACTGAGTTAGCTATTGATAATGGGTACTTAGTACCCGAAATGTACATCTAGCAAGAAAAATAAAAGTGAAGAAAGGAATATAATTGTGTTTAATTAAATATAAAGGGTAATGAATTTCGCATCATATGCACTAACCAGACAAATTTAGGAAAACTACTAATAAATAATAAATCCCCCATAGACAAATTAAAAAAGTGTGGAGTGTACGAACTAAAGTGCAGTGACTGTGATGCATTATACATAGGACAAACAGGAAGAACTTTTCAGACAAGACTAGCAGAACATAAAAAATCAATTATAAATAACAAACAGTGTACAGGGATTTCAAAACATTGTATAATTAACAACCACTTTATAGATGTTAATAATTTCAAAATTTTATATTCAGGTAATAAGGGCCGTAATTTAAACCTCAGGGAAGGCCTAGAAATAAATAGGGCAATAAAAGACGGAAAACGCCTCGTCAACGACAATGAGGAGATTTGAATTTCCCCAATCTTAAAATCTCTTATTACCTGACTATATATAAGCTTGTCGGTATCTTTTGTAATTTACTCCTGATAATGCTTTAAAACGCGAAACTAGTCGAGTAAATAGTAAAGTAAAAAAATTGTGAAACAAACCAAGTGTAATTTAATTTAAACCTTCATTATCAATATTTAAAAATGTTTCACCAAGTGATAAGTGAGAAAATTATTCAAGAAATACAAGTGTTTTAATCAAAATTCTAATTTGGTTCGGTCGCTCCGCTTCGCTCCGCTTCGCTCCGCTTCGCTACGTATTTTTTTTTTACAACACAAAAAATCTCAGAAGATAATCTCGTATAAAATATTTCACGCTCGTCAATACGATACCCACCCTAATAGACGATGAGCACACTTTCACGTGGGAATAAATCGTCCCTTCGGGGGATCACCTATAACGCTTATTGATTGACTAAACATCGGACATCCGTGGCGTGTGTGAGAGAGAAACAAGAACCCCATAAGAGTGCACATGGTGCGGTATTTGAACAATACCAGTGTGTAAAGTACGCTCGTAGGTAAAGCGCAAAGGGGACAGATGTTCGCGTCCATCAAAAACCGTTACAAACTACAAACCGGGAGGAGTATTGCACCCCAAAAAAATAATGAAATCGACGAAGCTTGAATATAACCATTTGCGATAAGTTAATTGATTGTTGTTTCTTGGGTTTAATTATTTTAATTGATGCAATTTTCTAACATCTGTTTGTAATAATAGGTGTTCATTTACAAACCCGATTGAGAAGGCGTTGCTTTTTTGATAGAAGGAAAAAGTGAAGTAAGGTACACTTCTGTGCAATAAAATTAAGTACAAGTCTTATAACAAGTTTTCACAATTTTCTAGTTGTATAATTGTGGGTCTGTTTTAATTGCCTAGCAGCAGTTTCAATAAATAATTAAACACCATAACACTTCTTTCCTGCTCACAACGTTTCTCACTCTGAATACTGTGTCTTTACTGATGTTAACCAATGAAGCAATTTGTCTAATGCAGTGATCTCCAAACTACGGCCCGCGGGCCAAATCCGGCCCGCGACTTGCATGAATCCGGCCCGCGATTGTTTGTAATTTTTTGTAAATGTCATATTTTGAAATATTGTAACAATTGTTCCTTAAATTTTTCATAATTTTATAAAATTAATCGGATCTTGGCCGACTTCATTATGTAGAATTGTATTTGTGGCCCGCGAAGAAGATAGTTTGGAGACCCCTGGTCTAATGGAAAAAACATCTTCTATTTTAGTTAGAATTCGAATTTTTGAATTGTTGTCTAAATGACGCGGCATTTTGACACTAAGAAAATTGACATATTTACGTAACTGGGAAACTCATCATGTCCGGTTTAAAGTATAACATATTGTGTGTACTTAATTTTATTGCACAGAAGTGTACATTCTGAAATCTGAACGCCAAAATTTAACGATGTAATTTACACTTTGCATCATAGTCGCTCGTCGTAATTAAATTTGACAGCTCTTAAAAATTATCGTCAAGAATTGGCGATGATGCCTCTCGTTATAATACCACTGGCCAAAGCCAGAATTACAGATTCATTCCTGTAATTCTGGCTTTGGCCAGTGGTATTATAACGGGAGGCGTCATCGCCAATTCTTGACGATAATTTTTGAGAGCTGTTAAATTTAATTACGACGAACGACTATGATGCAAAGTGTAAATTATATCGTTAAATTTTGGCGTTCAGATTTCAGAATGTACACTTCTGCGCAATAAAATTAAGTACACACAATATGTTATACGTTAAACCGGACATGATGATTTTCCCAGTTACGTAATTATGTCAGTAACAAATACCATGACAACCAAAGAGCGTTCACATTTGGGTTGCGTCGACTGTACGATTCACGAGAGGTGTCCCATGGTTTGCTTGATTTGTAGTACTCTCTGCACCAATACATGTAATACGAAAATAGTTTGATGTTATCAGATGGCGTGTGTGAAAAGAGACAGCAAACTTCATAATACAGCGTGTACATCAATGGTTGGAATTATGTAATCACTTCAATTCACTTTTGCCGCCTTTTTAAAATTGTGCACCTGAACTAAACTGTTACTGTCGTCTGTCAAACAAACAAAAATAAAGCAATTTATCGAAATGTATTCTGATGAGAATAATGCTTTCATAATCGAGTCGTACTTTCGGAATGGGCGATTAGAAAATGGGGCATGGATCTATTCAATACCAGAGTGTGTTCGAGAATTTCAGCAGAAGTTTCCGGATCACCAATTTGAATATTCGGTGTTATCAAAACATATTCTACGAATAGTGAATCGTTTCAGGCAAACTGGTAGTGTGCAGAGAGGTAAATCGTCAGGCAGGCCCTCTGTGTCACAAGAAGTTGTCGAAGATGTCAGACAACGACTCGCTGTAAGCCCGCAGAAATCTATTCGCAAATTGGCTTTGCAAACTGCAATTCCTTCGAGCACGTGCCATAAGATTGTGAGGAAGAGGTTGAACTTACATCCCTATAAACTGTCTGTGGTTCATCAATTATTACCAGTTGATCCGGAACGCCGAATGAATTATTGTCGATGGTTTTTAGAAAATTTAAATGAAGATCGAACACTGGATTAAACGTATTTCGGTGATGAGGCTTGGTTTCATCTCTCGGGATATGTTAATTCGCAAAACTATAGGTTCTGGCACTCGAAAAACCCTCACCTTTTTATTGAAACACCGTTACATCCTCGGAAGGTTGGAATTTGGCTAGCAGTGTCTCGCCGTAGAATATTTGGGCCGGTATTCTTTGATGGCACAATAAATGGTGAGAGATATCGGCAACAACTTATCAATCCTTTTATAAACCAGTTGGATGATGAAGAATTACAGAATGGATATTTTCAACAAGATAGTGCGACAGCTCATACAGCTAGAGCAACATTGGACTATCTTAGAGAATTTTTTGGTGATAGACTAATTAGTCAAGGATTATGGCCTACACTTTCTCCAGATCTAAGTCCGCTGGACTATTCTATTTTTGGGTACCTGAAAGACAGAGTTTTTCGACGACTACATACGTTGGAAGAATTGAGGGCAGCGATTATAACTGCATGTCGAACGATAACACCTGAAATGCTGATCAATATCTTTGACAATAAAAGAAGACGGGTTCAAATGTGTTTACAGGCGAATGGTGAACATTTTCAGCACTTATAATTATGTTTATTATTATTTTGATTGTTTTATTTGTATGAAATGTATTCAATAAACACTAGATGTGAGGTTTGAATTCGAGCTTTTGTTTTATATTTTGGTCAATAAACCATCCATTGCATTTGAAGCAAATTATATTTGCAGTAGCATGAATATAACTTTAATTGCTAAATTCATAGTGTGTAAATTAAGTTGCCTAGATAACAATTCAACCCATTTTACTAGAGCGGCATAAAAATATTTTACATGGTTACATAACGACAACCATTTATGTACAGGCTGTATGTCTGCTATGGCTTTTAGATGGAACATGCGAAAACGTATGTATTTATTATTATATATATTGATTTTTACGAAGACATTGTCAAAATGTGACGTTTAACCTTAAAATTTAAAAGCTGCATACCGGAGCTTTCAAATTTTAAGGTTAAACGTCACATTTTGACAATGTCTTCGTAAAAATAAATCTGCGAAAACCCAACTACAAATCATTTTAATTAATGTGCACAATCGTTTTAAATGTGAGTTTTAGTGGTTTAATTCCGAATTCCACATTTACTAAATAGCTTAGGTATTTACAGAAATAAATGTTGATTTTGTGTAAGCTCAAATGAAAATGTTAGCTGAATCGAATGCCCAGATTGGGCTAATAGTTATGGGGTTAATCTGTTGATTCAGGAAATGTTTCTTTTATGTATACATACAGGGAATTTTCTATTAGGTATACATATGTATACGCTTTTTTAAGAGTTCAATTTGAAGCTTTAAACAAGTGTTTTCCACTCCCAGACTAAGCATGAAGTAAAATTTCGAGTTAAGAAAAGCCCCGTGAAAATTTGTCGAGGGTCGCACAGCGACCCGAGACAAATTTTCGGGCTTTTCTAAACTCGAAATTTTACTTCATGCGCCACGCGTATAAAACACTAAAATACTGTGAAATGTATGTATATTTGAACCCTCTTGAAATCAGTGTTTTGTACGCGTGGCGCATGAAGTAAAATTTCGAGTTTAGAAAAGCCCAGAAAATTTGTCTCGGCTCGCTGCGCGACCCTCGACAAATTTTCACGGGGCTTTTCTAAACTCGAAATTTTACTTCATGCTTAGTCTGGGAGTGGAAAACACTCCTTTAAAGCTTCAAATTATATTTAAAAAAAAATAACTCAAACCTACTTTTTTTCAAGAAAAATTTTCTGGGCTTTTCTAAACTTGGAAAAGCCCAGAAAATTTGTCTCGGGTCGCTGCGCGACCCTCGACAAATTTTCACGGGGCTTTTCTAAACTCGAAATTTTACTTCATGCTTAGTCTGGGAGTGGAAAACACTCCTTTAAAGCTTCAAATTGAATTTAAAAAAAAAAACTCAAAACTACTTTTTTCAAGTAAAATTTTCTGGGCTTTTCTAAACTTGGAATTTTACTTCATGCGCCAAGTATATAAAACACTAAAATATTGAGAACTTCATGTATATTTGAACCTCACTTGAAATCAATGTTGTATACGCGTGGCGCATGAAGTAAAATTTCGAGTTTAGAAAAGCCCAGAAAATTTGCCTCGGGTCGCTGCGCGACCCGAGGCAAATTTTCACGGGGCTTTTCTAAACTCGAAATTTTACTTCATGCTTAGTCTGGGAGTGGAAAACACTCGTTTAAACCTTCAAATTGACCTCTTTTAAGAAAACAACGAATATTTAAAAATCCACAGCATATAATTGCGATATATACAGGGTCGCTACAAAGTATGGAAATACGGCTCTCACGTGAAAACGGCTAAAAACAGAACCACCAAAATTGGGATTTCTATATGGGATATTTTCTTGAACAATTTGGCGTGAAAAAATCAAAAATGATTCTCAGGAATTTCACATACGGACGCCATCTTGAATTTTTTTAAATGGAATTCGATTTTTTTTTATTTTATAACTTTTATAGACCTTATAATTCTGATTACAACCATATACCTTTTTTTAAAAATACTTGTCTTTTCATCGATAAACCGGACTTATCGAAAAGTATGGAAACAGCGAAATATTTTGAGAACTTTTTATCGGAATGTCCTGAAATTTTGCAAAGGTTTAGAGTACGTTAAGGCCTTCAACTTACTCTAAACCTTTGCAAAATTTCAGGACATTCCGATAAACCGTTCTCAAAATATTTCGCTGTTTCCATACTTTTCAAAATCCGGTTTATTGATGAAAAGACAAGTATTTTAAAAAAAATGTATATGGTTGTAATCAGAATTATAAGGTCTATAAAAGTTGTAAAATAAAAAAAATCGAATTCCATTTAAAAAAATTCAAGATGGCGTCCGTATGTGAAAATCCTGAGAATCATTTTTGATTTTTTCACGCCAAATTGTTCAAGAAAATATCCCATTTAGAAATCCCAATTTTGGTGGTTCTGTTTTTAGCCGTTTTCACGTGAGAGCCGTGTTTCCATACTTTGTAGCGACCCTGTATATATATACTTAAAAGAAAAACTCCCTGTATAATATGTAAAATTACCGATTTAATATTGGTTTTAAGAGTGCCCCGCGTCCCTCTTAGATACACAGGACAATTTTTAAAATGAAAATTAGACAAATAAGTCGCCCAATTCCAAAAACCTCTAAATCCATTGTTTTCAAATAGATTTAGGGGTTTTTGAAAATAGGCGATTCAAATATAGACAAATTATTTGCATTTACTGTAATTTCTTCTTGCTCAACCCTTTGTTGCCTTAATATATAAAATTACGAAAAGGTTTTTTGTGTAAAATTTGTTGCCATTCGTTCGCATAACAAAGACGCTCTAGAAAAATTAATTATTTCGAAGACCACTAGCGAACCGAATAAAAGTAGCGTTGATTTCAATTTAAATAAATAAAATTTTAAAAAAATAAAAAGAAGATGCGAAAATATCGCGCATTGATGGGGAATTAAAGTAAGGAATCCCAAAGCTCGTTTCACAACCCTAATGACTAATTTGGCGTCAAAGCTAATGAGATAAAGTGAGAACGAACGAACGACCGTTCTCAAGTTGAGGAGGAAAGGAGAGCGAGCACACGTTAAAGAAAAATGCCAACCTCACTAATTAGTCTCAAGACCTTAATTAAGTTATTTTTAATTGAGCGGCACGACAAAAATCCGAGCGCTGCGGGGAATTTCTACGGTTTAAGGTTGAGCACAGTGGAAACCACCCTCCTTATGAACTGAATGCATTAATTACTTAATCGTTAATTAGAATTTTCTTCGCGCACATTCATACACCGCACAGCACACATGTACAGATTTTAAATATTTAATTATAAACCACAACCACTCCCATCGGTAATTACTAGTAATTAATTAATTAACGATTCGATCGAAGTAATCCCGGGGAGGAAATTATCGCTCGGAACCCGGCGAGGAGAAGATTTCCACCCTAAACAATACATAACCCGCTCCTGTTTTTTTTTTTTTTTTGTTGCATCCTGCAGTTTCGCATGGCTCCGAAGATTATTTTTCCGGATGCGCCCCGGAAAATACGGAAAACACGGGCCACTGCTCCTCTTGTTATTTTTAATTAACATTTGACTAATTAGCGGATTCTCGCTCGCAATTATTCTTCCCTTCCGTGGCTTAAGTTTTTCCTATCGGAATTTTTCCACGGTTTTGACTCGATGATCTATTGTTTTCGCGTTCCTGAAATTCCTCGAGCATTGCTTTATTTGTTTATAACGATTTCGAACACTTTCAAATCTTATCACATGTAATCCCACTGGTTGTTTGAAATTTTCGGAAAGACTTTGTTTTTTAACGAAAGCTCAGTTATCTAACAATGGAATGAGATGAAACTGTCTTTGAAAAAGGCACGAGCTCGTAGAGCGAGTGACTTTTTCTGATAGTTTCATCGAGTTGAATTGCTTAAGGCAACTAAGCTTGAGTGAATAAAAACAAAGTCTTTCTCGACAAATATTTTAAACAACCAGTGGTATTCGAATGATTGTTTAATGAAATTCAATAACAAAAACCGTCTTGTTTGTTCATGTTATATGCCATTAATGTATTATGTATTATTATTAGTAATAGTTACACTATATTTTAGATATCATTATACATTTCTCTGTAATTGGAAGTAATTCTGTTGAGAAATAAAGCATTATTATTATTATTATTATTATTATTATTAATTTCAAAATATTTACCAGATCTGCCAATTAATGTCAATTCGTAGTTGGGGACGGTATTATTGTTGTTTTTTGCTCAAAGTTTAAAGAAAACATATTTTCAGGCTTATCTAAACTCGAAATTTTACTTCATACTTAATCTGGGATTGGAAACACTCGGTAAACGATTAATAATTGAAAGCTATCTACGCCACTGGCTTAGGACATTCTGAAAATTGAGTTGAAAGTTCTTAAAATGGATACAGAAATATTGGTTACTGACCACATAACATATTTCTAGCCAAATTAAGTTCATTCGGTTTCTAAGAATCTTTAATATCTGTAATGAACTCATATCTTACTGAACGTAAAGCGGATAGAACACATTTGAATCAACCGCATATTCACTTTCCTCGGGGGTACCCCAAGGTTTGATCTTAGGACCGTTGTTATTTAACGTGTTTATAAATGAGTCGCCTATTTATATGAACCAGTAAATCCATTTGAAAACAATGGATTTAGAGGATTTTGGAAATGGGCGACTCAAATGATCTTTCAAAATTGTTAACCTGTCGTCATTTACTTTATGCAGATGATTTAAAATTATTTACTTCTGTCAAAGACGTCAACAATTGCCCAATGCTTCAAAATCTTCAATATTTCTAATGAACTCATATCTTACTGAACGTAAAGCGGTGATTAGATACAACACATTTAAATCAACTGCTACCCTCGGGGGTACCCCAAGGTTCGATCTTAGGACCGTTGTTATTTAACATGTTTAAAAATGATTTTTCAGAGTTGGTAACCTGGTAACTTTATGCAGATGATTTAAAATTCTATACTTCTGTCAAAGACGTCAACGATTGCCTAATGCTTTAGAATCTACAATATCTCTAATAATAATAATATTATAATAATAATAATAAGTATTTATTGCCCAACAGGAAATTTCCCAATTACAAGAAAATGATAATACAATAAACAATGTATCTAATGAACCCATACCTTACTCATATCTTACTGAATGTAAATCGGTAATTAGATATAACAGATTTGAATCAACTGCATATTAACCTTCCTCGGGGGTGCCACAAGGTTCGATCTTAAAACCGTTGTTATTTAACATGTTTATAAATGATCTTTCAGAATTGTTAACCTGTCGTCATTTACTTTATGCAGATGATATAATATTATATACTTCTGTCAAAGACGTTAACGATTGCCTAATGCTTCAGAATCTTCAACATCTCTAATGAACTCATATCTTACTTATTAATTATCAATTGTTTCAATGTGAATCGAATGTTTTCCACTCCCAGACTAAGCATGAAGTAAAATTTCGAGTTTAGAAATGCCTGAAAATTTGGCTCGGGCGCGTAGCGAAGCGGAGCGACCGAGCCAAATTAGGCTTTTCTAAACTCGAAATTTTACTTCATGCGCCACGCGTATAAATCGCTGATTTAATGTGAAATGGTCTCCAACCAATTAACAAGTGAAATACGTTTAGTATGTCAATCATCAATTGTTTAAATGACGGGGAAAACAATATCTATTTTAGTCTTTTAGAATTGTGAACCTGTCGTCATTTACTTTATGCAGATGATTTAAAATTATATACTTCTGTCAAAGACGTCAACGATTTTCTAACACTTCAGAATCTTTAATATCTCCAATGAACTCATATTTTACTCATATCTTACTGAATGTAAAGCGGTAATTAGATATATCACATTTGAATCAACTGCATATGCACCTTCCTCGATGGTACCCCAAGGTTCGATTTTAGGACCGTTGTTATTTAACATGTTTATAAATGATCTTTCAAAATTGTTAACCTATCATCATGTACTTTACACAGATGATTTTAAATTATATACTTCTGTCAAAGACGTTAACGATTGCCTAATGCTTCAAAATCTTCAATATCTCTAACGTACTCATATCTTATTTATTAATTATCAATTGTTTTAATTTGAAACGAATGTTTTCCACTCCCAGAGTAAGCATGAAGTAAAATTTCGAGTTTAGAAAAGCCTGAAAATTTGGCTCGGGCGCGTAGCGAAGCGGAGCGACCGAGCCAAATTAGGCTTTTCTAAACTCGAAATTTTACTTCATGCGCCACCCATATAAATCGCGGATTTTATGTGAAATGGTCTTTAACCAATTAACAAGTGAAATACATTTAGGATGTCAATCATCAATTGTTTAAATGACGGGGAAAACAAAATCTATTTTAGTCTTTTAGAATTGTGAACCTGTCGTCATTTACTTTATGCAGATGAGTTAAAATTATATACTTCTGTCAAAGACGTCAACGATTTTCTAACACTTCAGAATCTTCAATATCTCCAATGAACTCATATTTTACTCATATCTTGCTGAATATAAAGCGGTAATTAGATATATCACATTTGAATCAACTGCATATTCACCTTCCTCGATGGTACCCCAAGGTTCGATTTTAGGACCGTTGTTATTTAACATGTTTATAAATGATCTTTCAGAATTGTTAACCAGTCGTCATTTACTTTATGCAGATGATTTAAAATTATATACTTCTGTCAAAGACCTCAACGATTGCCTAGTGCTTCAGAATCTTCAATATCTCTAATGAACTCATATCTTACTGAACGTAAAGCGGTATTTAGATACAACACATTTGAATCAGTTGCATATTCACCTTCCTCGGGGGTACTTCAAGGTTCGATCTTAGGACCGTTTTTATATAACGTGTTTATAAATCAGAATTGTTAACCTGTCGTCATTTACTTTATGCAGATGATTTAAAATATACTTCTGTCAAAGACTTTAACGATTGCCGAATGCTTCAGAATAAACTGTTTGGTGTTGTAGGCGTTCACTTTGCGGTACATCTTAAATACACTTCTAAATACAGTAGAAACAGAAACCGATAACAAAATTAATTTTCTAGACCTAACCATTACAAAAATTAACAACAATTTAAATTTTAATATATATAGAAAACCGACCTATACTGATTCCGTTATCCCTACCCACTGCCGCCACCCACAAATTCATAAAAAAGCTAGTTTCTATATAATGATAAATAGAGCATTTAAAATTCCGCTAAATATAAATGATAGAAAGAAAGAGATCAATACAATAAAGGAAAATTGCATTGAATAATGGCTACACAACTTCACTAATAGACAATTTAATTCATAATTATGAAATGAAAGAGGTACAGAAATTCTTCTACCCTAGAATTGGGTCAATGGATAATCAACATTTTAAAACAATCAGCTACTATGGTACAATAAGTTGTAAAATTAAAAACATCCTTAAAAAATGTAACGTTAATGTAATATTAAAAACGCCCCATAAACTTAATAATATAATTTTCAACCCACAAACAAAACTTAATCCCTTAGTTAGATCAGGCATTTATAAATTGAACTGCGAAAATTGTAAAGGTGTGTACATTGGGCAATCTGGTCGTAGAATCGAAATAAGATTGAAAGAACACGAGCGAGCCTTTAGATTAAAACATAATAGTTCTACCTATGCTAACCATATTTTAGAAGAGAATCACACTTTTGGCGAGGACGTACTTTCAGTAATCCATTTTGCCGAAAAAGGTCGTAAAATGGATTTACTGGAAGCACTAGAAATACACAAGGCCCGAATTAATGCCGGAATTTCCCTTCTTAATGACCAGGTTGACCTAATGTACACCCCTCTCTTCGAAGCCGTATAAATAGTTTTTAACGTGTAATTTGTATTTACTTTAGTTTGAGAATGACTACTAGATAGTCGAAACTAGTCACACAATTAAATGTAAGATTCAGTGGTTAAACAGAGGAAACAGTGTTTTATTTACAAGTGCTTCAGAATAAATTAAAATTGATTGCTTCATGGTGTAAGAATTATGAACTTATATTAAACATCAACAAGTGCAAATATATGAGTCGCCTATTTTCAAAAACCCCTAAATCCATTGTTTTTAAATGGATTTAGGGGTTTTTGGAAATAGGCGACTCATATGTCGTTTCCTAAAAAAGGCTAGCCCTATCAGCTACAATTTCATTAACGATATGAACCTAGAAGAAGTTATTGTATTTAAAGATCTCGGTATCTACTTTGACAGTAATCCTACATGCGGTCTTCATATTGAAACAATCGTTAATAATTCATTAAAAGCTTTAGGCTTTATTCATCGCAACTCGTCTTGTCTTAAGAACATCAATGCATTAAAAACCATATATAACTCTTATGTACGCTCAAAGCTGGAATATGCAGCCTTGGTTTGGTTTCCTCAAACTCAATAACTCTTATGTACGCTCAAAACTGGAATATGCAGCCTTGGTTTGGTTTCCTCAAACTCAATAACTCTTATGTACGCTCAAAGCTGGAATATGCAGCCTTGGTTTGGTTTCCTCAAACTCAATAACTCTTATGTACGCTCAAAGCTGGAATATGCAGCCTTGGTTTGGTTTCCTCAAACTCAATAACTCTTATGTACGCTCAAAGCTGGAATATGCAGCCTTGGTTTGGTTTCCTCAAACTCAATAACTCTTATGTACGCTCAAAATTGGAATATGCAGCCTTGGTTTGGTTTCCTCAAACTCAGAATGAAATAATGATGATTGAAAGCTTTTTATTTTATAAAACTAAAGGATACTACCTTCTCAGAAGATTTGATCACAGCACACTACTCAATACATATAGTTTAGAATTACTTTAATTTCGCAGACAAAAAGCTTCCATCTTATTTATGCATAAAAATAGACTCACTAGATTTATTAAATAAGATTGGGCTGCGTATTCCAGCTTTTTGCAGCAGGCAAAAACCCACGTTTAGTATTCCTATTTATAGGACTAACCTGAGTTTAAAACCGTTATCATGTCTGGAATATCCGATAAATTACGACCCTGTTGTGAAATTTTCACAACTCTGTGAAATGTTTAATGAATATTATTTTACATATCTGTCATACACACTAACGTCTTCATATTGTTTAGACTTAAATTTGTATGTACATACGTTAATTGTTATAGTATATCCAAGAATCCAGGCAATATGTCAATGGGTTTAAGGTCACCACATTGTTGCCAAAAGTACGTGTAAACCTTCAACATAACCTAAAAACCCTTCTGAAAACGTTAGGTGCTAGATGCCTAACGTTGAGTTATGAATGGTTAAAAAATGGTGAATTGTGGTTAAGCTGTAGTGACGCAGGAAGGAGAGGGCCCAGATCCACACCAAATAACATAAAACTGCCATTTATCAATATGAATTTGAACGTGCATTGAAATGTTCTAATAAATTCACTTTTCTTCGGACTCGGAGTTTTCGCCTGGATTTATTACGAGTGGCAAAGCGGCAACGCTGTGGGGTACTACCAACAAAACATCATATATTTAACGCTTGCTTTAACGTTAAGTTTGGGGAGTTTAGAGATGACGGAATGGCAATGAAAACAACTAGATACTGCTTGCATTCTCGGACGAACTTTATATTACATTACATTGTCTTGTAATTGAAAAATTTCCTGTTGGGCAATAAATACTTATTATTAATAATTCTATTTTAAATTGACAGCTAAGGGAGAATTCACTCCATCCAACTCTCAAGAAAAGTTACAGAGAGAAGAACTTCCTAACGATGTAGCAAGATTGTAATATAGCTGCTTTCTGTATTAGAGATATTAGACCATTAGGAAGTCCAATTGTAGCTATACTTTTTTCCAAATGTTTGGTGACAACACCTTCCACAGAGATAAAATTCCCGATATTATCTCTGTGGAAGGAGTTGTCTTTTTGACTTTTATATGATGTAGCTTCTAAAGATGCTTTACCTCTACTAGTAAATGTTAATATTTACTTTGTTTTTCCCCGTTCGGTTTAAATCAAGTTATCCGTCAAGGGGATACCAATATCAATTCTTTGAGCAGTTTTATTGATCTTATCTATCATAAGTAAGTCGGGACGATTGAAATCTACTGTCTTGTCTGTAATAACACGGCGGTCCTAGTAGAGAAGAGCTTCATTCGATTCAGGTACGGCCGCTGGTGTGTACTTATTATTATTATTTTGTTTGTTTCTCAGGGATTTGTCCTAGCTTTATAAAAAGGAAACGGGCTAAGCCAAGTTACCTTTTTATCTATTGCAGGAATGCTCTGGTTATAAAAGTGTTGCCAGTAACACAGCTTTTTATATATTGTATTATTATTATTATTATCATTACTAGTAAAAGTTTTTAATTCCATTTGTGTTTAATTAATTAAAACGCAGTTATATTCCTTTCTGCACTTTTATTTTTCGATGCTAGATGTACATTTTAGGTACTATGTACCCATTATCAATAGCTTACTGTTAGCTATTAATAATGGGTGCATAGTATCTGAAATGTCAATCTAGCATCGAAAAATAAAAGTGAAGAATGTAATATAACCGTTTTAATTAAGTGACTTCTTCACGTAACTGAAATAACTACATTAAATTTTGCATTAGTTATTTGAGGAGGAATTTTAATTGTAATTATTGAATTATAAATAAGGTAGTTTGTGTATTGAGGTTTTCTCTTGTTTTCTTTAAACTATCAAATTATATCGGTTATATTATATCGGTTATATTAAATTCTTCACTTTTATTTTTCTTGATAATTGGGACAGACCATTTCACATTAAATCAGCGTTATATACGCGTGGCGCATGAAGTAAAATTTCGAGTTTAGAAAAGCCTAATTTGGCTCGGTCGCTTCGCTTCGCTACGCGCCCGAGCCAAATTTTCAGGCTTTTCTAAACTCGAAATTTTACTTCATGCTTAATCTGGGAGTGGAAAACACTCGTTTCACATTAAAACAATTAATAGTTGAATATTGTTGTTTTATTATCACAATAAATAAACAATATTCAACTATTAATTGTTTTAATGTGAAACGAGTGTTTTCCACTCCCAGATTAAGCATGAAGTAAAATTTCGAGTTTAGAAAAGCCTGAAAATTTGGCTCGGGCGCGCAGCGAAGCGAAGCGACCTAGCCAAATTAGGCTTTTCTAAACTCGAAATTTTACTTCATGCGCCACGCGTATATAACGCTGATTTAATGTGAAATGGTCTGTCCCAATTATCAAGAAAAATAAAAGTGAAGAATTTAATATAACCGATATAATTAAGTGACTTCTTCACGTAACTTAAATAACTACATTAAAGTTTGCATTAGTAATTTGAGGAGGAATTAAAATTGTAATTATTGAATTATAAATAAGGTAGTGGATGTATTGAGGTAGATCTATGAGGCGTAAAAAATTCGATTATCGGAGTGAGTGAAAAGCAGCACGCATTTCCATGTGTGCATCAGGCATCGTACTGGTGTGTGTATGTACGCAATAAAAAGACTTTTCCGGCAGTTTTCATTTAAAAGCAAGTAACGAACACAGCAACTAGCAAATGAAACAGGAAAGCTTTGTTAGCATGTGCATGTGGGCTCCGGGCAAAAAGAGCAGTTCATATGTATTTTCAGCGGCGCTCCACTGTTTCCAGGTAAAAATTTCATTGGAAAACTGCGTTATTTTAAATTAATTTAAATGCGGACTGTGAGTGTAATTGAATTGTTCGCATCCCGTGCGCGTTGGTGTTTTTCCGTGTGTGCGCGCGATCTAGAATTAAAATATAATAATTTACCTGAAGTTTGAGAACCACTTGACCAGCTGGGCAGTGTTGTTTTTGTTGAACTTGATGTCGGGGAAGTACATCTTGAGCACGGCCGAGCTGGGGTACCGCACCCAGAAGAACATGAGTTTGGCTTTCCTCAGGTGCATCGGCGTCAGCGTTGACGAGTGCAAAGGAGTTAAGGAAATATCTTGCTAAAGTCGGAGGAAAAGAGAAAAAAACAACATGATTGTCCGCAATTAAAACCAGCCCCCTCGTTTTATTTCAAGTTGATTAATTCATGCGCGGAGGAGAGTTTTCAATTTTCAGCAAAGTTGTAATATTCTTTTTCTTATGTGCACGTGCTCGGTTCACACATAAGAAGACTCGCGTTGAATAATTCATCAGAACACCGAACCATCTAGTTTAGAAGTCTGTAATAATAGATATCGATAGGCACGACTCAATCTACAATCTACAATCTACCCGGTATTACATCCGCGCTTCTTTTATTAAAAAAATCCAATCAATAATTAAGCAAGCGTTTCGCGGAAACGGAAAAAAAGCTTTTCGCTCCGATCACTAGTACGGTTTCTTCTTATCGTGTGATATAAAAAGATACCCTACGGACTTGAGTCAAGTTAACCTCGGAAGACTTAAAAATGGCAGATTGATCGGTACTAATGCGATTTCATTTCGCGGATTACTTGTTTATTCACTGCGGTCTGTCTTTTCTTTTCATGCTCTGTGTGTCTTGGATCCAGTGTTGTCAGGTCTTACAATTTTTATTGCATCTGCGGAAATACTGAATTTTATCATTACTTTAATGAATGAAAAATCTTTCTCTTTTGAACAAAAACAAAAGGACTAAGGTGAAAATTGTTTGTACAAAAGTTGTGTGTTTTTTCATTAGCTACAACTTTTATTTGAGACATTTTTTGATTAAGTTAATGCGTTTCTGTATTTTTAACTTTATTTGAAATCAGTGTTTAATACGCGTGGCGCATGCAGTAAAATTTCGAGTTTAGAAAAGCCCCGTGAAAATTTGTCGAGGGTCGCTGCGCGACCCTCGACAAATTTTCTACGCGGGGCTTTTCTAAACTCGAAATTTTACTTCATGCTTAGTCTGGGAGTGGAGGACACTCGTTCGTTAACCGAAAAATCTAATGATTTTAACATAAGACCTGTAAACATTTAATGGTTTAGAGTTGGCAACACTGCCCCCAAGGGTATTCAGTCTAGAGAAATAAAGTTTCCCGTTTAAATAAAAACTCATAAAAGCCTCAAAGTCAAAATTAGGTATCCGTTGAAAATTTGCCGCCCTTAAAAGCTTCAGCCTACTTAGCCTCACAGGATATCCGCCACTGGGTATAAGCCGAAAGTAAAATATTTAAATAGGTTTAATTTAGTGTAGAACTCGGCTTAAACCTTTTAAAAGTTAAATATTTAAATAGGTTTAATTTAGTGTAGAATTTGGCTTAGACCTTTCAACAATCAAATATTTAAATAGGTTTAATTTAGTGTAGAACTAGACTTGGACCTTTTAAAAGTCAAATATTTAAATAGGTTTAATTTAGTGTAGAACTCGGCTTAGACCTTTTAAAAGTCAAATATTTAAATAGCTTTAATTTAGTGCAGAACTCGACTTATTGCGCCTTGTTCTGATGAGTCAATAATTCCGCGAAATACGATCAGTACAGAACTCGGTTTGAGGCTTGTTTTGTGAGAAACCTGACAACACTGCTTGTTTTTTTTTGTTTGTCTATTTTTTGAAAATGTTACGTACTTGATTAGGGGGCTGGTTGTGGTCGTGCCCGTGCCCGTTTATGCTATGTCTTATGAAATCTTTGCATAAAAAGGATATTGTAGGCTGCATCCCGTCATAGGAGATGTCGCCGGAGTTGCAGTCCGAGTTCCTGTCGCCGTTGTCCATGTTCATGCCGCCCGAGGGGCCCCGGATGTGGCCGTAGTCGGGGGAGCCCCCGTGCTGGGCCGCCGCCAGGAGGGCGGGGTGGAGCAGCGTGGGCGGGTGGTGGATCGGCGGTGATTCCCTTTCGATTTTATGCATGCGAGGTGGTGACGACGATGCCTTTAAATAAACAACATATTTAATTAGCAAACAAAATATTAGACTTAAGATCAGTTGCACTTGATAATTTTAAATTAACAATAACTATTATTTATTTTAATGAAATAAAACATTTATTTTAAATTTAAATGTGTTGTTTCAATAAATTATTTAAATAAATAAATATAATCTGTTTGATTTCAGAACAAAACGTTATTATTTATACTTTGTAAGAAATTGTTAAGGAAACATCTGATAAAATAATCATTTTGATTAATTGAACTGTTAACGGTAGATGCTTCTACTTCATTATACATCCTAATTCACAAATTAAACGCTTTTTAACTTTGCTGGTATAACTAAGACTCAGTTATAAAAAGAAAGTGATTTTGTGATTCAGACAACACTGATTAACATATTGTTTTGAGAAGTGCTCTCCAATGAGATTATAAATATTGTTTTTACCTTTGCGACGTATGTTTCTAGTTATAATTTATCTTAATTATGAACATGTTATTTGTCGGAACTTTTAATTGTTTTTATATTTATTGTTTTAATTATGTTTTAATGTGTAATTTAATATTTTTAGCTGTGTAATATTATGTAATTTTTAAATGGACTCCGTTGAATGAATGAATAAATAAATAAATAAATATACCCCTACGTTAAGTGGGGTTTAATTGTTGTTCTTTACTAATTTGGGTACCAAAATGGAATTTGTGTTCAGTATTCCGGCACCACTGGTGCCGGAATACTGAACACAAATTCAATTTTGATATTTGTTTTCTGGTTTCACAAACAGAGTTCTGCTCGCTCGTGGACGAAACAGTGACCTGTATATGCACTTTGTGCATTCGTGTCACTGACGATGCCACTATGAAGCATTAGATGGCGTTAGCTATCGAAATCATTAATTTGGGTACGTTGAATCCAAAACCAAGGCCCGTTTGGGCTCAAAGTCGCCAGATTATCTCAAATTAGCCAATATAAGTCATTTGTGGCATGTTTGGACCCACAGCAACTAAACTTCTTGTGACTTCTGGCTGACGAGTAATGGCGCGTTTTAAAGGCACAGATCTATACTTTTAGAATCGAAAAAGAGAATGCAATTAAATCGCTTATTGTTTGAACAATCTCAAAAACCGTGAGCCATGTTTTTGTCACGTGTCACTTTTCTCCATCATGCTGGTGCGTTCACATCGAGTTTACCTATGATTCTCAATTCATTATCTTGAGTTGGGCTTATTTTAAACTGTATATTTCGCCGGTATATTTGCCACAAACGTAGCAAAATACATCGATGTCGTTCTTACAAAATGGTTCTTTAGAGAGGCGACGGTTGAGGTTGAGATGGGATGATGAGTTGAGAATCACAAGTAAAGTCGATGTGAATACACCAGCATGATGAAGACTCCTCACTTTGGCTGTAAGAAATAAACAAAAACAAAACCAAACAAAAACAAAAGCATGCCTCACGATTTTTAAGATTGCTAAAAAATTAAGCAGGTTAATTGTATTCTCTTTTTTGATTCAAAAAGATACTTTTCAATAGAAGAAGTAATGGCAAGTTTTGTTACTAGGGGCCCGAAATGCCACAAATAGCCCATTTTGACCACTTTAAGATAAGATATCTCAAAACCTGCCGCCTTTGGGCCCAAACGGGCATTAAATTCAGCGTTTCCAAATTAGTAAAACAACATATTAAAATTAAAATTAAGAATTTGAGTTCAGTATTCTGGCACCGAATACCCACAGACGCGTTTCAGACTTTAAGGTCCTCTTCAGTGTGGTCTCGACCCAGTGCTGAGGAATACTGAACATTTCTTAGTATATCAAGCCGATATGTGAAAACTATTAAATGGATTCGATAGCTAATGCCATCTAGTGCTCCATAGTGGCTTCGTCAATGACATTTGTGCATTCGTATCATTGACAATGCCACTATGGAGCAGTAGATGGCGTTAGCTATCGAATCCATTTAATAGTTTACACAACATATTGTTGTAAATCAGTGCAATTTTTTGTTTCTTGATACTAAAATGGTTTGATTTGTAATGATAACCTGTGTATTTTTTAGATTTGACAAATGTGTCTTAATTTCTTAATTTATTAGCAATCTTTTATGTTGTGTTTCATGATAATTTTGTGAATTAACATCACAGTGGTTTTGACCGTTACGTAGTAATTTTTTTTAATTTAGTGAATTTGTTAACACTTCTTGAATTTGGATATTGATTTTAGATTATTTATTTCGAATAATTCTTGAGCTTGATGTGACAATTGATGTTTAATGAAGAAATAAATTATGTACTTGGAATGTTTTGCGTAAATTTATGCTGATAAAATGATTTGAATAAAATGTTTTGAATAAAATATTTTTCAAAACACAACTTATTATTAATATGATGTACAAGGAGTTTTTTTTTTATCTGGGAGTACTTTTTTTAAGTATACATACTCTGTGAATGTTAATGTAAATGTTCAGATATTCGTCGTATTTGAAAAGAGTTTAAAGCTTTAAAGGAGTGTTTTCCACTCCCAGACTAAGCTTGAAGTAAAATTTCGAGTTTAGAAAAGCCAGAAAATTTGGTTTGGTCGCTCCGCGCTTCGCGCTACGCAACCAAACCAAATTTTCTGGCTTTTCTAAACTCGAAATTTTACTTCAAGCTTAGTCTGGAACTCGAAATTTTACTTCAAGCGCCACGCGTATAAAACACTGATTTCAAATAAGGTTTAAAATATGCTACTGAAGCACCATGCTAAAGATATACAGTGCTTTCGAAAAGTAATGCATAAATTCTTACAAACATAGAAAAAACAGCAAATTAAACCTACTAGAAAATTTGGAAATAATTAAACACCTCCTCAACGAGCAATTAGAATTAGTAGTAAGTTTATAACAAATCGAGCATACAATACAAGCTCTAATACCCAAAATTTGGATAGTATATGTATTCCACTCCACTATACATCTCTTTATGAACAGGGACCATATCAAAGGAGTATTTCATCTAATTTAACCCAATCTTTATCCCTTATAAAAATAAAGATACCCATGTTAAAAATGAATCTGTGGACACCCTGTGTATATAAGTTGTTGCCTTTATGTCCATAAACTTAATAGTGAGTTTATAACAAATCTAGCATACAATACAAGCTCTAATACTCGAAATTTAGATAGCATATGTTTTCTACACAACTATACATCTCTTTATAAACAAGGACTAAATTATCGATGTCTTATGCTGTATAATAAACTACCAGATTCCCTCAAAAGTATTAAGCAGCAGAATATTTTTGAAAATACGTTAGAAAAGCTAATAATAAAAAAGGTATATTACTCAGTAAGCGATTTTCTGCGTGATTCTTTTAATGATACACCATAGGCGGTTCAATTTTAATATTCAGTGAATAATTTTTATTGTAATTTTAACTTCATGTTAACATTAAGTAATTTTATATTTGAGTTTTTCTCCTTTGACAATTGTAATACATCAGAAACCTATGTATTCTACAAATAAACTTAAAAAAAATAATTATTCACTTCCCCACTACTAAAAATGTTCCTCCCACTAAAGTAGTTTATCTTTAGATAAATAGTCATAAGAAATCTGTACATTTTGTAACTCTTTTCACCTGAACTGAAGAAGCAATAAATTTGCGAAACAATTTGCGAATAAATGTTTCAAGTTTTGAAATTCACCGAGTTTTTTTCTTTAAAATAAGTAAAGTAATGCATACATTCATTGAAAACTAAATTATGAAGTTAAAAGAAAAAATATTTGAAAGAGAATAATTTTCGTATTCGTATTCGTATCCCGTCTTCAAATCCGATAATGCAAAGAATTCTCTCTTGCTCAGTTTATTTAACCATTTGTAATTAGTGAAAGATGTCTATACGACGTAAACAGTATAAAAGTTACAGGTAAACGAGTTTGTTTTTACACCTGTAAATAAAACACTTATTTTAAAACATTTTATAGTTTGATAATGACTACTAGATAGTCGAAACTATAGTCACAAATTAAGTGCAAAATACAGTGGTTAAACAAAGTAAAAAGTGTTATATATACAAGTGTATTTAAGATGTACCACAAAGTGAGCGCCTAATACAAACTCTGGTTTTTATTCAAATGTCGTTAGCATAAGTTGAAATTTTAAAATTTAAAAGTTATATATTTAAATCATCTTTATTCAGACATAACATTTTTTGGGAACAAATAAAATAATATAATAAATAAATCTGGCCTATCGACCCTGTTGTTAAATATTCAAAAAGTTGAGAATTTAATTTAATTGTCTTCAGAGTTATTTTTCTCGATTATTTTTTTATTCAACCTATACTTTTAAATAGCTTATTGTATATGGAAAATTATTATTTTTTAAATATGTCTAGTAAACATTTTCGATTTCCATTTAAAAAAAATGGTCGATAACGTCGCAACTCTTACATGAATCACCTTGTATGTGATTTCAGTATTTGACCAAACTCGCAATTAAAAATAAAAATCGACCTAACCGAGGGTTTTTCTTCAATGTTCATAATTTAGATTTTAATGAATTTATGCATTACTTTTCGAAAGCACTGGTATATCTTGAAGCTTACATAATTTCAGTGTTTTATACGCGTGGCGCATGAAGTAAAATTTCGAGTTTAGAAAAGCCTAATTTGGCTCGGTCGCTCCGCTACGCTACGCGCCCGAGCCAAATTTTCAGGCTTTTCTAAACTCGAAATTTTACTTCATGCTTAGTCTGGGAGTGGACAACACTCGTTTATAACTTCAATTTAAACTCCTTGTAAAAACAACGAATATCTAAAGATTTAAATGAAAAAATCGCTTTATGCGTATGTTCTGGTTCTTTGGGGAGTGCGTATTTCTGCACAGCACTTAGGCCTCATTAGGCCCATTGTGCTTTACTTGTATGTATACAGATAAAAAACCTCCTTGTATGTTTGTATTTTAATTACCTGCATCGCCATATGGTGTCCATGACTAGGTCCATGGAAGAACGGGCTGTAGGGTGAGAAAACCTGAGATTCGTGCAGTCCTGGGTTGGGGATGGCCACGGAGGTGGGCAGAGAGACCGGCAGCATGGGCGGCGGCTGGTGGTAGGGGGGCGGCCTGGGCGAGGGGCAGGAGTTGGGCTCCATGGAAGCCGGCGACATGCCCATGCCGTCCTGGCCGAGTATCCTGCTGACGGTGCGCGGCGTTATCCTGGTGTCAGTGACCTTATGCCTCTTTTTCTTGGGCGCCACGACGAGGCTGAGGGCCTCGTTTTGCTCGGGGTTTTCCTGTTTGGCCACGCAGAACGGGTGGTTCATCGCGTAAAGGGCGGCCTGGCTAATACCGGGGGGCTTTGGCGGCTGAAACATTGGAGGCCTTACATGCAGATCTGATGGTTTTTGCATACTGTTCATATGATGCGCTTGCATCATAGGGTGGCAAGGGCCGTTTCCATTTACCATTTGATTGTTCTGCGGTGGTGGAGGCGCCTGGGGCCTCTCCGCCACTTTGGTCCTCGGTGATTTCCTATCGAGCAACTGGGACGCCATCATTAAGTCCTTGCTTAATTGTTCCGCGGAAGCCGTCGCGTCGTTATTCTTGCATCTTCGCTGGTGGAGAAATCGCGTGACTATCGAATCGATCAGGTTGGAGAGGGAGGCGGTTATTTCGGTTTTAAGCGCGTCGGCGAGGCCCTCCAAATCGGTGCCGGTGGGGGTGGTCATGTTTCTCATCATCGATAGCCTATCGGAGAAGTTTTCTGACGGTTTGTTTTGGGACATCTGCGGGTTTGAGTGGGACTCCGCGAGGGAGGCGGCGGCCGCGGCTTCTTTGGCCATCCTGGCTTCCTGTTCCATGAGGAGTTTGTGGCTGACGCCTAGGTACATCGCTGCGGCGTTGGTTATGTGCGGATTTTCGTGCAAGAGGCCGTTGTGGAACGATCGGTTCGGCGGGCTTATTTTGAGTTTGCTCACCTGTTGTGCTAACGTGGGCGGTTGGGGGTTCGGCGTCGGCACCGACGTCACCGGAGAAGCGGCTGCTGAACGTTTGCTCTGTTCACTATCACTGGGTGTTTCCTCCACTTCCTGGCTCTCCTCGGAGCCTTGGTCCATCCGCGTGCATAATTGCACGTATTTCTGCTGCATTTCCGCTAATTGCTCCTGCATTGTTCTTAATTGCGATTTAAGCGCGTTTTTCTCCACACGTTTCTGTCTGATCGGTTCCTGATCCTCCTCCTCGTCGTCGATATACCTCTCGGCGGTGCTGTCGTGTTGCTGGGGTTGATACAGCTTGCGCTTCTTGCACCCGTTCACTTGCGGCGGAGCGGGGCTCGAGCGCATACTCGAGACGATGTTTTCCACTCGCGCCTTTTTCGCATCCTCCGGTTTAGCCGGGCTCGAGGGTTCAACTTTCGGAGAAGGCAGCGACTCCGTCTCCATCCCGTTCAAAGCCTCCTCCATCAGCTCAGCCTGTTGCCTATCACCAACACCGGCTTCCACTAAACACTCCTTCATGGCGGCGGCCGCCTCCACATCCCCGCGCTCTGTCTCTTGCGCCTTGGGCTCGTTGTTGTTGTTATTAATAATATGATCCTGGCCGTTGCGCAAATCGTGCTCGAGCGCCAAGAACTCGTGCTTGCGTCCCTGCAGAATGTCCCGGAGCATGTGGTGTGCCAACTGCTCCCCCGAAGGCGGGCTACTATCGCACCTTATCACTGGTTCGTATTTCACTTCCTCACTGTCCGTCGTCTCCGGCTTTTGCCGGCCTAACAACTCGTTGAGCATTTTAGCGGGCGGAAACCCCGGTCCGAATAGACCGAACTGTTGCTGTTGACTGAAAATTGCGCCGTACAAATTATTACCGTTTCCCAAGAACGTCGGTCTCGAACTGAAGTTCGGGATCGAGGAGTAACTGTTACGCGGTTCGCCGGCGTCCACGCGCTGTCTAGTTCTTTTAGTTTTCTTCAGGAGTTTATCTGTGTACAAACCAAACTCTGTCTCCTCCTCCGATGACATCATAAGTTAAAGCGTTATTGGTCGTTCAGTTCCCCCTCCAGAAGTTTGTCGTCCCCACTTAAGAATAGTCGCCCATGTCAATACCTGCAACAAAAACTGGAATCAGTCAAAGGGAACGGACGGAACAGAGGGCGCAAGAACACCTGCGGCCGCAGCACAACTGTTGATCTACCGGCACGAGTCTTCCCCATAACGCACATACGTACCATACACACCTAAACAACACACGCTCGCACACCCGGCGTCGCTTCTCTACTCCACACCATAAACCGCCAAACTCGCTAATTAGACGATAAACTTATTTGAAACCTCTCCGGAGGGCTATACGTTTTCTTTTCATTCTTTCGCGAATACAAAGACGAACGAAAAAATACAACTTTAGGACGTCACCGGAAAACTTTGCACAAAAGACTGTCCAACTTTCAGACAACTAATTAACTTCACAATAACAGCAAAAAAAACTTTAAGTTCATATTAATCAACAATTTCAACAGACTGTTCTCTTTTAAAATATCCAACAGCAAAAACACACAAAAGGCATTTATTCAAATTAATAAGATATTTAATTTCATTATAAAATATTTTATAAAATTTAATAGAAATATCTAGAATTGGGATAACTATTTGCGGTATAAGAATATTTACATGCATTTTGGCAGTAAAATAGTTTTGTATTTGATTATTTAGATGACGTTTTTAATTAACCCTTTTAGCCCTAACGGTTTCATTTTCCACCAATAAAATTTGGTAAACATTCCAGGAATTTTTCTTTTAAATATATTACTTAAGACGTATATTCTGAACTTCACATCAAATCAGTGTTTAATACGCGTGGCGCATGAAGTAAAATTTCGAGTTTAGAAAAGCCCCGCGAAAATTTGTCTCGGGTCGCTGCGCGACCCTCGACAAATTTTCTACGCGGGGCTTTTCTAAACTCGAAATTTTACTTCATGCTTAGTCTGGGAGTGGACGACACTCGTTCTTAGAAGTTTCAATTTAAAGGATCACTCTAGATTACTAAGTTTATTACTCAAAGGTTTAATCACAAAGGCTACAGCTCGAAGGACCAATGATGCTCTTCGGAGAACGAAGAACTTCAGGGAATTGAAGTTTTTTTGCAAAAAAGCAACGAACATCTGAAGGTTTACAGCATGGATAAAAAAAAATATCCAATTTAAAAAATATATCGAAGTTGGGATGATTTCAGTGCATTTTTAACTTCACTTTAAATTAGTGTTTAATACGCGTGGCGCATGAAGTAAAATTTCGAGTTTAGAAAAGCCCCGTGAAAATTTGTCTCGGGTCGCTGCGCGACCCTCGACAAATTTTCTACGCGGGGCTTTTCTAAACTCGAAATTTTACTTCATGCTTAGTCTGGGAGTGGACGACACTCGTTCTTAGAAGTTTCAAATTAAAGGATCACTCTAGATTACTAAGTTTATTACTCAAAGGTTTAATCACAAAGGCTACAGCTCGAAGGACCAATGATGCTCTTCGGAGAACGAAGAACTTCAGGGAATTGAAGTTTTTTTACAAAAAAACAACGAACATCTGAAGGTTTACAGCATGGATAGGACAAAAATATCCAATTTAAAAAAATATATCGAAGTTGGGATGATTTCAGTGCATTTTTAACTTCACTTTAAATTAGTGTTTAATACGCGTGGCGCATGAAGTAAAATTTCGAGTTTAGAAAAGCCCCGTGAAAATTTGTCACGGGTCGCTGCGCGACCCTCGACAAATTTTCTACGCGGGACTTTTCTAAACTCGAAATTTTACTTCATGCTTAGTCTGGGAGTGGACGACACTAGTTCTTAGAAGTTTCAAATTGAAGAGTCACTCTAGATTACTAAGTTTATTATTCAAAGGAGCATTTTATAAAGGCTACAGCTCGAAGGACCAATGATGCTCTTCGGAGAGCGGAGGACTACAGGGAATTGCATTTTTTTTACAAAAAAACAACGATCATCTGAAGGTTTACAGCATGGATAGGAAAAAAATATCCAATTTAAAAATATATCGAATTTGGGTTGTTTTCAGTGCATTTTTAACTTCTAAACTTAAAATTTTAATTCATGCTTAGTCTGGGAGTGGAAGACACTCGTTACTTTAAAATATTTTTTAAACTAACGAGTGCTTAAGACGTATATTCTAAACTTCACTTCAAATCAGTGTTTTATACGCGTGGCGCATGAAGTAAAATTTCGAGTTTAGAAAAGCCCCGTGAAAATTTGTCGAGGGTCGCTGCGCGACCCTCGACAAATTTTCTACGCGGGGCTTTTCTAAACTCGAAATTTTACTTCATCCTTAGTCTGGGAGTGGAAAACACTCATTTAAGACAAATTTAACTATTTTCCAAAACTAATGATTAGAACTTCACTTATAATCAGCGTTTTATAGGCGTGGCGCACGAAGTTAAATTTCGAGTTTAGAAAAGCCTGAAAATTTGGTTTGGCCGCTTCGCGCTTCGCGCTACGCGACCAAACCAAATTTTCAGGCTTTTCTAAACTCGAAATTTTACTTCATGCTTAGTCTGGGAGTAGAAGACACTCGTTAGTTTAAAACATATTTTAAAGTAAAGAGTGTCTTCTACTCTCAGACTATGCATGAAGTAAAATTTCGAGTTTAGAAGTTAAAAGTGCATCGAAAACAACCCAACTTCGATATATTTTTGCACAAATAGTGTCTCTTTTGAATGAAATTCATTTAAACCGGAATCCGATCTCCAGGACGACGGTTTCAAAAACCTTACGAAGATTTCAAAAAACTGCTAGCGTTAAAAACCATGCAAAACCTACGCGGCCGCGAATTATTACTAATGTAGACAATTCTTTGAATCACTTCTCGTAAACTCAAAAACATACAGGTAATTCTTTGAATGTTATGTTGGATGTGGTAAAAAATAAAAAAATAAATCGCCATGCAAAAAATTGTAAAACGCGAAATAATCATCCTTATAAAATTCACTTGCTACCAGAATTAAGTGAAAACGATTTTGACTGCAGAATCGAATTTTGCGAAACTATGACGCACAGAATAGATCAGGGTGGTAACTTTATTAGCCCCTTAACGCGCAGTCCTGTGTCTAGCACGGAAAAGGGCTATTGGCAAATCGTTGCATATTTTAATCAAGAATTTTTATTTTGCGCGTGGGAGGCATGAAAATACTATTAAATGTATACCTAATAGTTTTAGAGTATACTAGGTCCATAATTGATCACGGTATTCAAAATAAATACGTAAGAAAAAAGAAAAATGATTGTTGTTTTAACGAAAAAACTCAAATTAATTGATCCTTAAGGGGTTAATTGCATCCTTTTCTCCGATGAGTCAACTTTCTGTCTAAATGGACATGTTAACCATAATCCGATTAAATTATATGTACTATGCATTATTTTTATATATTTTAAAATTAATTTACTTTATTTTTAACTATATTGTCTTATAATTAATATGAAATGTTTCCTGTTGGGCGATAAAGATTTATTATTATTATTATTATAACTGTCCACAAAAAATTAAATTTTGGTGTGGCGAAATATATTAGCAGAAACCATATAGTTTCAACAAGACGGTGCACCGCCGCATTTTGGTCGTCAAATGCGCGAATATTTGAATGAAACATTTCAAGGTAGATGGATAGGGCGAAGAGGGGCAAATGAATAGCCAGCTAGGTCTAATGATTTGACCCCATTTGATTGTTTCCTGTGGGGCCATGTAAAAAATCGAGTGTCAACAAATGGAAGACCTACAACTCGAAATTTTACTTCATGCGCCACGCGTATAAAACAGTGATTTAACGAGAAATTTAAAAACACACAAATGACATTTTTCATGTTAATCCTCACAATTAATTCGAATTATTTTTGATGATTCAAATCCTTTTGTAAGTATTCGAATCCTTTTATAAATATTCGAATCCTTTTATAAATGTTCGAATCCTTTTATAAATATTCGAATCGTTTTATAAGGATTCGAATCACCCATATTTGGATTCGAATGCGAATTCTCTTAAAAAAATGTAACGAATCCGGATCATGAATCCAGTTGAACTAAAGTATTCGAATGCCTCTTTTGAATCCTCTAAAAGGATTCAAATCCAGGATTCGAATCCTGAATGATTCGAATCCTGTCCAGCTCTGGTATCCATACTTTTTAGCGACCCTGTTATACAATATTTAATAAATTATTAATAAGTCTAAATACTAATTCTCTTTAATGTACAATGGCGGCCGACGAAATGTGAACTGTATTTTGTTGTCATAGAGAAATTGTCTAATTTTGTACAGATTTATCAGAACTCTTAACAGTGGCGTAACTTAGGTTTTAAAGGACTATTATTCAATTGCTAATTACAATGCTAAACATATTTATTCTTAATACAAGTAGAAATTATGAAATTAATATTTTGTAGGACCACCATTTGCTATGATAACTTTTGCCAAACGTGTACTCATGGATGAAACTAGATTCCTCATATTGTAGTTGTCAGCCAAATCTTCCTATGCATTTTCAACAATTTCGTGAAGTTCATCTGCATTCATAGGTCTAAAATCTCTTGAGTAAATCTTTTTTTGTAGGTATCCCCAAACATTCTCAATTGGATTGAGATCAGGGCTCTTCGCAGGCCAAGGCGGTGGTCATTTAGCCACTGAGTCACAATTCTTGCTGTATGGATAGGACTATTGTCCTGTTGAAATATAAAATTTTCCGGAAATGTTTGTGTTACTGAAGGCAACATCACATATTCTAAAATATCCCTGTATTTAATAGCATTTAAATGGCCATTTATTTTCCAAATTATTCCGGGTCCGTTTACACTGACCCAAGCCCAAAAATGAACAGAAAAACGACCACTATTTGTTATTGGACGGGTGAATCCTTCTTCATACCTTTGGTTTATTGGTCTATAAACTCGTAGGCTCCCATTACTACATGATTGAAATACTTTTTCGTCAGAAAAGACGACCGAGTTCCAAAAATCATCCCCACGGTACACAAATTCGTTGGCAAACTCCAATCTTCGTTGTTTATTGTTTTCTAAGAAAAACTTTCTTGGCTGCTTGATAATTTTGTAGACCTGCAGCTTTAATACGTCTCCGAGCAGTTCTAGTAGACCCCGCAAAACCCGTTACTTCTCGAGCATCTAAGGCACTATCAAATGGATTTTCTCTGAGATGATTCACCAATGCAACATCCTGTTCTTCATTAGATACCCTTCCTATTCCAATTCGGGGTGGCTTTCTTAAATCTTGCCTTATTTCAAATCGCCTTTTCAAATTATGTATGCAGGTTTTGCTTACATTCAAATCAGCAGCCACTCGGCTAAGAGACCAGTTTTCTTCTAGTTTAGCTATTGCCCTGCTCTTCTCGTCTAAAGATAGATGTCTAGGTATATTTTTGGATGACCGTTATAAATCTGTCAATCAAATGTTTGTTTTTGCACAAACGCGACGCTCCTGATTAAAAGTCATATTCACATAGCTAATAAATATCGTTCACATTTCGTCGGCCGCCATTGTACTAGTATCATATGTTCAATAAAAAAAGACCTCCAGAGTGCCATGGAAAATATTGTAAGTTCGCAACTCTGAAATTATATATTATAATTATTATGTCTGACATTTATATGTCAATTCCTAAAGCGTGTAGCCAACTTAAATTACAAAGGAGATTAAATCATGGCACTCTATAGGTTTTTTTTTTATTGAACATACGGTATTTATAATTGGAGATAATTAGGAGTTGGTCTTTATTTTAAAAAATATATAAGTATGTGAATGTTAAACTATGAATAGATAAAGCATTTTTTCTGCATATAAAATTAAGTTAGCTAAATATTACTCATTGATCCATTTGTGATCAGATTGTAATTATAGTAAAATACAACTAAGTGTTTTACACAATGAAACACTTTTAACTTTGTTTGTATAACACGTTTTATTTAATGTGACTGCAGTTTCGACAAATTTAGCTTGTCATTATCAAACATGGACTCCATGTTTGATAATGACAAGCTAAATTTGTCGAAACTGCAGTCACATTAAATAAAACGTGTTATACAAACAAAGTTAAAAGTGTTTCATTGTGTAATTAACATGTATAACGAAGTAGAAGCCTCCACAATACAGAATTTACTAAGTGTTTTGCAAATAATAAAAAAAAAAAATATAAAATACTTTCTCTAGTTTCATTATAGGGAATATGATGAAACTAGAGAAAGTATTTTTAGAGTGAAATTCTTGAAATTGCCAATTTATAAAATTCGATTAATTTTTAAGAATTATCATGACTTTACTGAGTTATTTTTTGTTTATTTTATTTTTACTTTTTATAGACGGTTATTGATTTTTTTTTTGTTGACTATATTATCAAAAAAGAAAACTCTAATCAACTTTTCGTAAAAATTTGTTGTTTTGGCACTTTTTTATTGTTTATTTGAGTGTTTCTTTTTATAAACGGTTATTGAGTTTTTCATTTTGTTGACTTTATTATCAAAAAAAAAATCTCTAATCAACTCTTCGTAAAAATGTTTATCAGTATATCGCAAGTGTCGGCAACAATTTTTCAGTGTGTGTTCACGGGCAAACAAAATACGCGCCCGCCTGCTATTATCTGTCTTCATAATGCCATATGGCACTTACTGGCAATTCTCACCATAAACGGCCATCTGTTGTCTTATCGGCAACGAACGAAATTAGGCCCTTATCTTGCGCGTTGAGCAAACAGGAATATTCATAATTAGACTAGAACTGACAATACCGAGCACTCTCCGCAAACGCCTCCCATATTCAATTACACGACAAGCAACGGCGATTGTTTCGCGCACTTAAAATCCTAACTTAAACTCAATCAACGCAATCTTGATGATACCGTGTTTTTAGGGGTATTGTTTAACTTGTGTATATTTTAATTCGCTTGCAGTTGAGAGAGTTTTCAAAGTGTATGCGTGGAACTATAATAATCTATGTTACTGAAATTGTTTTAGTCGATCCACACAAACTAAAATAAAATGTGTATAACAAAAATAATTCAAATTCGAATGCACAATATATATTTGAAAGTGTTTAAACATCACATTCCACCCTATGCAACATAAACTAGCAGCTTACCATTCCATGTTGCATAGGCTAACCACTATCCCCCTATCAATTAATAATTTTAATAATGAGCTCAACAGAATTCTCATAATAGCTAATAACAACGGCTTTCGTCAAAAGCTTATCTTAGACATCCTTTATAAAAAACAAAAACAACAAGCCCTGAAATTAGTATATCCCACCAATTTTCAAAATCAGAATAATAAATATTGCTCATTAACATTTAACGGCCCCCCTTCGATTGCCATCAGCAAAAAACTCAAATCCTTAAACCTAACTCCTTCTTTTAGAACGGTCAATTCACTTAATAAATTCATTAATAATTCTAAAGACAAATCTGATAAAACTACGAACTCTGGTGTGTATTTGCTAGAGTGTGGAGATTGCCCTAAGGTATACGTTGGACAAACTGAACGTAGCTTCCCAGATCGCATTTCAGAACATCAAAAATGCTTTCAATTTAAGAAAACCTCCTCAACCTACGCCAATCATTTAATCGAATACCAACGTAACTTTAACCCTAAATTCAAAGTTTTGCACGAATGTAACAAAAGTCGTAAATTAAACTTATTAGAAGAATTAGAAATTAATAAATATAACAAAAAAGGTATTCTATTAAATGACCAAATAGAAGTAAATAATTCACCCCTAATCAGTAATTAGTCGCTCAAAATTGTTTGTATTAGTTTCAGCCTAATTACCTCATTATCCCCCCCCCCCCCTTCTATTAATTTAATTGCATTAGTATATAAGCTTTTACCTGTACTTTGTAAAATCATTATTTCATCTGCCTGATGAAGCCACTGTGTGGTGAAACATGTTGCAGTGTTCAACAATAAAAGTGAAACCCTCCCAACTGCGTTGTTTTATTTCAAATAGTTTAAATTGTTTTATTTATATAAAAGTGAAATTCTAAAATATTTGAATTCGAGAAAATAAGCTTACGCTTCTTATAGCTCTTGGAATTTCTCCTTTTATTTTTATTTGTTAGTTAGTTTAAAAAGATATAGCCTAAATGTTACCACAGTTCATATATATCTAGTTAGCTAGTCTCTATATAAAATTTAGTAACCGCGTTTGGATGCTTTATCCAGAAGCGAGACATGTGATTGGCGTACTCTTACTCTTACCCAGGGTTGTTGTATTTAAAACACTTTGTTCTAAAACAGTGTTTTAAACATGTTTAAAAATAATAAGATTAATTCAAATTCTAAACTATTCGAATTCGAGAAAATAAGCTTACGCTTTTTATAATTCTTGGAATTTCTCCTTTTATTTTTATTTGTTAGTTGGTTTAAAGAGATATTTACCTAAATATCACCACAGTTCATACCTATCCATAAACTGTGGTGACATTTAGGTCAATATCAATATCAGGGATAGTTACAAAAGATCTTTTAGGTCGAGGTAACTTCGAAAGGCCCAGAGGCCACACGACCTACCGACCCCATACCATACCATACCATAGGTCAATATCTCTTTAAACCAACTAACAAATAAAACTGAAAAGAGAAATTCCAAGAACTATAAGAAGCGTAAGCTTATTTTCTCGAATTCAAATATTTTAGAATTTGAATTATTTTTGTTATACACATTTTATTTTAATTTGTAACTAACAAATAAAAATTAAAGGAGATATTCCAAGAACTATAAGAAGCGTAAGCTTATTTTCGTTAGCCAGTCTCTATATAAAATTTGGTAACCGCGTTTGGATGCTGCATCTAGAAGCGAGACCGGTGATTGGTGTACTCTTACTTTTACCTAGGTTTGTTGTGTTCAAAACACATTTTAAAACAGTTTTTTAAACATGTTTAAAAACAGCCTTTATGTTTTATTTTAAACATGTTTTCTAAAACAGTTTTTTAAACATGTTTAAAAACAGCCTTTATGTTTTATTTTAAACATGTTTTAAATCTTAAATTTGTTTAAAACATGTTTTAAACGTTAAATTTGTTTAGCATTCGTTGGTTTTCTAGAAGATTTTAATTTGAATCTTCAAACGAGGGTTTTCCACTCCCAGACTAAGCATGAAGTAAAATTTCGAGTTTAGAAAAGCCTGAAAATTTGAATTGGCCGCGTAGCGAAGCGGAGCGGCCAATCCAAATTAGGCTTTTCTAAACTCGAAATTTTACTTCATGCGCCACGCGTATAAAACATTGAAATATCGTAAAGTTTAAAATATACGGCTTTGAAAATCCAATATGTAGATGTGAATAAAACATGAGTCAAATTCAGCGCTGAACAAATTGTTTAAAACAGTGGTTATAGGCAACCCAATAACTCTAACGTACATTAGATTGCCTATAATCGTTGTTGTATGCGTGTGTTTTTTGAACTTCACTGTAAATCAGTGTTTTTAAGCGTGGCGCATGAAGTAAAATTTCGAGTTTAGAAAAGCCTAATTTGGATTGGCCGCTCCGCTTCGCTACGCGGCCAATCCAAATTTTCAGGCTTTTCTAAACTCGAAATTTTACTTCATGCTTAGTCTGGGAGTGGAAAACACTCGTTAAAAGCCTCAAATTAACCGCTTCGAAACAACGAATTCCCGCATATTTAAAAAACGCTGTAATTATCAGGCTATGTATACTCAAAAGAAAAATGCCCTGTATATTCTGTTTTAAACACGTTTTAAACGTGTTTTATACATGTTTTAAACACGTTTCAAACATGTTTTTAGTTGGTAATGTTTTAAACGCTGTTTCAATGAAAAAACGGCTTTAATTAATTTGTAAAAATAGGTAAAAGCTTTAGTTAAACAGATTCTTAAAATACTTTTTAGTAGAAAATGCAAAAAAATATATTGTATGGTTCAATAAGCCTCCGGAGGCCAATAGAATTCTAAATATATACGTATTTAGAATTCTATTGGCCTCCGGAGGCTTATTGAACCATACAATATATTTTCAGGTCTGTAATATTGTTTAATATTGTGCGCAAAGACATTGCTATTAACAATCGGTTAAAAATTACAAATGGATATAATGTTTAGTCGATTAATTAATAGCAATGATTTTCCTTCGTGGTGTTTTTTTATAAAATAAATTATATTTGACATACGAGTTTAGGACTTAATGTCATGTTTCGTTTTATCAATCAATATAATTACTTTTTGTGTTTATATACTTTAATAGTTGAGGCTGTTACTTGGTGAAATTCCATATCAACACTTTTAGAATAGAATAGAAATATTTATTCGTGCTAATAACAATAACAGTCTTACACACGTCAAAAATAATACAATTAAATAATTACATCATAGAATATATTATAATACATAGAAAATTAAAATAATCTTATGTTAATAACCTTTAACATGTAAAGATAACGATACTCATTGTATGCATAAATTCATCTAAGGAAAAAAAAGCATTGTCAATCAGAATTTGTTTCATGCGAGATTGGAAGGCTTTAAGCGGCAGAGATTTCAAATTATCAGGTAAGACGTTAAATAACCGAAATGAGTGAAATCGCGGTCCCGTTTTAGCTTTGGATAAGCGGAACGATTTGTAGCGATAGTCCTCTCGTTTGCGGGTTTCATACTCATGGATGGCTTTATTTTTCGAGAGTAAGTATTCATTTCTTTTAATGTAAGATAAACATTCAAGTATGAACAGGGAAGGTGCAGTTAAGATTTTGAGTTGAATATATGCTTCACGACATTCTTGTTGGTAGGACAATCCAGCCACTATACGAATTGCTCTTCTTTGGAGCTTGAAAATATCGCTCATTATTGTTGAGTGACCCCACACAATAATGCCATATAGTATGTGAGATTGTACTAAGGAATGGAAAGCTGATTTAACTATTGCTAGTGAAACCGTATCCTTGAGATTTCGGAGAATTTAGTAAATAACACACTTGGTTAAGATTCCACTGTTTATTGAGTGACACTGCAATAATTGTTCCGCCACACAGTGGCTTCATCAGGCAGATGAATGATGAATTATTATTATCCGCCTGATGAAGCCACTGTGTGGCGAAACAATTGTTGCAGTATCAATCAATAAACAGTGAAACCTTAACAAAGCGTGTTATTTACTAAAAGTTTTGTGTTTATGTTAACAAATGTATTTCTTTAAGAAATCTAATCTCATTGCAAGCCTTTAAGAAAGTATAAGTATTATATTATCATCAATTTCCTTTCCCATTCTCATCATTACTCTAAATACGTCGTCAAGGTGAAAAATCCATTTATACAAATTTCGTTAAAATCGAAAAATGCACTCATTGTGTCGAAATCGCCAGGGGGTTGAGGAACTGGCCGCTCCTTACGCTGTTTGCATTCATTATTCAAGAAGCTTGTGGGGTAAGGTGAGGCCGGCTGAAGGAATTGAAGACCACCGGTTTTACCTAGATTTTCGGAAATTCGCAATTGAAAAGGCCGTGGGAATCTCACGAGATTTGGGAAGCGGTGCGTTTCTTGAGAGTTTACATCCTATTTTCGTAAACGATTCACAAAAGGGGTTGTATGTTTCTCACCGTAGAGGGTGGTTTCTTAAGGGGGTTATTGTAAAGAAAAGAATACGTTACTAATAAATTGGATGCTGTACAGTTATCATTGTATTTCTATACATGATTTTTTAAGAAAAGTAAGTTTTTACAATCAGTGATTAATCGTTATTTAATACAAAATTTATTAATTATTAATTAATTTGTTGTGCTGTGTTTTGTTTTTCATGACGTGAGGGTAAAAGGGTAATGTGTTGACTATACACATGGGGGAATGTATACAGGGCTATTCAAAATAAAGGAACAGATTTCAAACATCTATGTCTTCCAAACGATAAAAGATAGAAACACAATTCCAACGTTCCTTAAAAGAGAAAAGTTCAAATTTTATGAATTTATATGACCACCATGTGTTACACGACAAACATCAAAACGGTGGCTTCTTTCTTGCCACACACGAATCAGCTGGTCTCTAGTTATCGAATTTACAGCTTCAACAAATCGATGTCGCATATTTTCAAGAAAGGTTTTTGGGCTCATTTTCGTAAACTGTACGAATACGCTCGACATTCTTATTCGATGTGCGTGGACATTCCGTGCTTTTCTGTTTGCAGATGCAACCATCGTCTACGAATTTTCGATGCCATTGGTAAATCTGCTCATGACGAGGCGGTTGTTTAATAAACTGATGACGAAAAGCACGTTGAACTTCAATTAGTAGCTATAGTTTTGCTAATTGCAGCACACAACATGATTTTTCTTGTTGTGTCGCCGTTTTACTACAGATAATTAACATGGCAAATAACAGCCCCAATGCGGCCGTGGTTGAAACTTCTGCCTGGACTGTTCAAATTTTAAACTTTTGTCTGTCCAGGAGCGTTAGAATATTGGTTCTAACTTTTTTAGTTTGAAAGAAATAAATGTTTGAAATCTGTTCCTTTATTTTGAATAGCCCTGTACTTAAAAGAAGAAATCCTTATATGTATTTATATCTATCAGTTTTGACGTTTCATGTAAAAATAATTGATATTTTTTTAAGGTTTTTAACAAGTTGGGTAAATGGTTTGTCTTGTGCCCTGATATTCCTTATCGTACTATGAGTGTAATCCTATTATAATTTATAATTAGAATAAACTTCTAGACAGTTTTCATCACTTCTGTAATATTTGTTCAAAATTTCGTTTTTTTTGTACATAATTTGGAAATTACTTTAGCTCACCCTACATAATTTACATTATCTGAGTGTAAGATAATGTGAATTATGTAGGGTGAGCTAAAATAGTTTTTAAACTATGCACAAAGAAAACGAAATTTTGAATAATTTAGAAAAGAGTATAGAAAACAGTATATAATTGTTATGCAAACACTATCCTTGTTCATTCTCTTTTCAAAGTCCAACCCTTTATTCAACTCACTCCTCAAAATGACTTTTTTCCGTATAATTCTTGAGATAAAAGAAGAATCACCCCCTTTCGAGTTCCAACCACTATCGTAGACTAAGTGGGCGATATCACCACGAGTTTCCTTAGTGCCGCCCCCATCCACGTTTGCCTCTTATCTTATTGTGCACATGTATAAAAAAAACAACATATTAATGAATGAATTTTTATCGGCGACAATTGCGTTTTCACGGAAACAAGGGGTGACGTTTATCGGCGCTAGCCTTTCCTGTCTAATTAGATAAGAATCCGCCACACGCGTCCCATACGATTTCTACCTTTCAGAAATTCAGAAATACTAAAAGCGTAAGTATGGTTCAAAAATGATTGTTTTAAAAGATATCTATATGCCGTTTAAGGTCGGAAATTTACATGTTTTTTGGCCATAAGAACGAACAACGATTAATCTTCCACAGTAATGAAAATAGATCTTTGAAACTTATACATATTGTACATTGAAGCTTTGCGAATAAATTGACAGTATTTTATTCCAAAAATATGGTTCTTAAATTCAATATAAATTAAATAATGGAACACTGTCAAACGATCACATAAATCCGTGAAATACTTCTATTAGAAACATTAGTTCTTCTTCATATTGCTTTAATTTATTGCGATAATTATTATAAACATGTTGTATTAAATAGATTGATAGAAAAAAAAAATGGTAAATAAAACTAATCGTTGCTTAGAAATCTCCATAAGAGCGATGAAAAATTTGATTATGCTTTCAATAAATAGGGGGCAGCATCGTGCCTTTTTCGTGACATTTTAAAAATTATACTATGGTTTCTAAAAACATGTGAAATGAAGGTTTAAGCGTTAGTTGGGCGTTTATAAACAGCGATCTTAACCTCAAATTTTGTGTGCCTTAGCCTGAAGTTAGGACGCGAGCCGCCGGTGGTACCAACTCACATCTACATGCAAACAAAAGTCATAACATGCTACTCCTTGAGAATGACTCAAAGTCGAAACAAGTTGGAATAAAAAAACCAAACTACTAGTGAAATTCAACCAAGTGTTCTCTTTTTCAAATCAAATGCTGGAGGATTAAACTATTCGCTCATATGGTACTTTGTTAATAATTGTAAATCAAGTATTTCATTTTGTGTATTCTCATTTAGTTTATTTTAAAATGTGCAGTTTTAGATATTCCAATACAACATTTTTTGTAGTTGTTTGTCGTCTAGTCGTAACATTTTGGGAATAGTTTCTGGTATAAGGGTAAACTTATACTTACAAGTGTATAAGTTTAACCTTATACCAGAAACTATTCCCAAAATGTTACTAACAATTTTGTTACTTGACGGCAAACAACTACAAAAAATGTTGTATTGGAGTATGTATGTATGTATGTATGTAAGTATGTATGTGTGTGTGTGTATGTATATATGTATGTGTGTATGTATGTATATGTATATATATATATGTGTATGTATGTATATGTATATATATATATATATATATATATATATATATATATATATATATATATATATACCAAATAAGAAATAACAGCGCATTAGGTCATGATGTAAAAGTTATTTTTGTTATCAAGTGAGTGTGCAAGGAGGACAGAAGACGACGACGATCGTTTCGCTCTTTTTATGAGCTCCTCAGGCCGCCACATCCATCATCCCATACACACTCACTTGATATGTAGAAGTTGTATATATACTGACTTCGCTAACCATAAGCCGGTATTGACGTCAGTATTTATAAATGCTACTGCATTGATAAGGGCATTGATCTCATTTTGCTTCTACAGTTAGTGTCGGTGCAGTAGCATTTATAAATACTGACGTCAATACCGGCTTATGGTTAGCGAAGTCAGTATATATACAACTTCTACATATCAAGTGAGTGTGTATGGGATGATGGATGTGGCAGCCTGAGGAGCTCATAAAAAGAGCGAAACGATCGTCGTCGTCTTCTGTCCACCTTGCACACTCACTTGATAACAAAAATAACTTTTACATCATGACCTAATGCGCTGTTATTTCTTATTTGGTACTTATAAACAGGTCGTTAATTCTAATTTATTTATATATATATATATATATATATATATATATATATATATATATTATATATATATATATATATATATATAACTGGCTTGAGTTTTTTGGGCTGCTTTCTCGCGTTGGTTGATTTATTTGCGCTCTACGTTTCGGCAGCATCACTTCTGCCATCCTCAGGAGCTTTTTTGTATACTGAGTGATGGATGTCAAGTTCACTGTCAGTAACAAAAAAATGTACTGACAGTGAACGTGACATCCATCACTCAATATACAAAAAAGCTCCTGAGGATGGCAGAAGTGATGCTGCCGAAACGTAGAGCGCAAATAAATCAACCAACGCGAGAAAGCAGCCCAAAAAACTCAAGCCAGTTATATTTTGCTCGCGAAAACCTAAATATATATATATATATATATATAATATATATATATATACATATATATATATATATATATATATATATATATATATATATATATATATGTTTATTTGTACGTATAGTTTTATGGTTCAAAATTATTTTTGCTTACTATTCATCTTATATTTTCAGATATTTTATTATTATTTCTCCAGAAAAGATCTTTCAAACTAATCGCGCACAAGTGCTTGCACTTCAGCGATCTTGCGTTTATTGATGCAAATAATTAAATGTAAACCCTTGTTAATTCTATGTACCTTGAATTTACTTATTTATTTATCAATAAACATTATTATTATTATTATAATTATTATTATTATTATCTAAAATTGCACATTTTAAAATAAACTAAAGAGAATACTTGATTTACGACACTTTTTACTTTATTTAACCATTATATTTTGCACTTAATTTGTGACTATAGTTTCGACTATCTAGTAGTTATTATCAAACTTAAATTAATTAAAAATTACGGCTTCGAAGAGAGAGGGTGTACATTAGGTCAACCTGGTCGTTAAGAAAGGAAATTTCGGGATTAATTCGGGCCTTGTGCAGATCTAGTGCTTCCAGTAAATCAATTTTACAACCTTTTCCGGCAAAATGGATTACTTTAACTTATACCTATAATTTTTCTACATCCCAGTTTTAAAAACTTGATCAACATTACAGATTAAAAAAAAAAAACGTAGTTCCTGTACACGCCATGTTTATACTCGTATGCATTTTTTTCTATTATATGCGCGTTTTAATCTTATTCATTAAGAGAGAGTATATCACCGGTGGGAAACGTTGGGTCTTTTGATGCGTGCTCAGCTCGCATGACCAAACGGAAGTGCTACCAGTGGTCGCGATCTGAATTCGACTAGCCACCGGAAGCACATCTCTCTGTCTTACCTCCTGGCCGTACGGTATGGACTTATTGTCAGAACCATATGCCACGCAAATAAGCGCCCCCGATTCCGGCACGATATGCCTTTTTTTCTCGTATCCTGTGTGAAAGTATTTCCCCAAATGGTCATTACTATCATAATGCAATTATCTCAGATGTTATGGGAAGTGTATTTTTTTGGTTTAAGGGAATTTATTGAAACTTAAACAAGAACTAGAACAGATAATTATTAATTAAATATTAGAAAAGAGATGATATTTGCAAGCAGAATCAGTGCAGGAGGAGAGGTTATTTATGTAGACATTTTGACAGCAGAGGGTCTCTAGAAGAAATTCATTAAATCTAGAAATGTGGTACGAAATTCTACCAAGCTTTGGCATTGTTTTTGGTGCGATGGGTCTGCCGCATTTTTCAGCTTATTTTATAAACAAATCGGTCATTGGAAATATGTATAGGCGAAGCTTATTAGATAAAGATGAGCAGCATATGTATTTGCGTGATAGAAGACTCACCAATGACCCCTACAAAGTAGCAGGTCTTGAAAACATACCAGATAATTAAACACCAGTGATTGTAGTATTATGAGATAGATATATTTCTATTGAAATTGAAATGTTTACAAATGATATTCTGTCTAATAATCAATTTTAAATAAATATTAATAAATAACTGAAGCAGTAAAATATTTCAAAAGAAATGATTATCTATATAAGAAGCAAAACATCTACAAAAGGAAGCAGCATTAAATAATAATAATAATAATAATAATGTTTATTGATAAATAAATAAGTAAATTCAAGGTACATAGAATTATCAAGGGTTTACATTTAATTATTTGCATCAATAAACGCAAGATCGCTGAAGTGCAAGCACTTGTGCGTGATAAGTTTGAAAGATCTTTTCTGGAGAAATAATAATAAAATATCTGAAAATATAAAATGAATAGTAAGCAAAAATAATTTTGAACCATAAAACTATACGTACAAATAAACATATATATATATATATATATACAGGGTGTCCCATTAGTGCGTGTTCGGAGGATATCTCCGTTCTCGTTAAGGACAGAAAAATATTTTTTAGACGAAACTTACTTGACTTGAAGAACTGCATAACCCAAAATTATTTTAAGGTATACAGGATGTCCCATAAAAGTGGTACTGAAAGTAAAATATTTTTTTTAAATGGAACACCCTATATATTATTTGATGTTTAAATATTACTAACAATTATACGTATGTTTTATACAACATGTATATACCTAAACCTAACATATATCATAATATTTACAATTTAATGAAAAAAGTTAGATTTTTAGTTTATCAGATTTTAATTTATATCTCTATTATTAGTAATTTTAAAAATTATTGGTATGGTACTTTCATAATTTATACACGACGATATCCTCAGCCAAAGTCAATTTTACCTTTGCACTTACTTTGTAGTAATTATAACCTCTCAATCTTAAGAAAATTCAAACAACAAAAACTTAGTTTTTTTAAATGGCACCCCCTATATTTTTATACGGCATAATATTCGCCTTGAAAGACGAATAATATTCCGTATATAAATATAGGGTGTGTCATTTAAATAAAATTAGTTTTTATTGTTTGAATTTTTTTAAGATTGACAGGTTATAATGACTAAAGACTGAAAGACGAATAATATGCCGTATAAAAATATAGGGTGTGCCATTTGAAAAAATATAGTTTTTATTGTTTCAACTTTCTTAAAATTGACAAGTTATAATTACTACAAAGTAAGTGCAAAATCAAAATTGACTACGGCTGAGAATAGCGCCTGGTATAAATTATGTAAGTACCGTACCGATTATTTTTAAAGTTACTAATAACTGAGATATAAATTCAAATCTGATAACCTAAAAATCTAAATTTTCTCATTAAATTGTAAATATTATGAAATATGTTAGGTTTAGGTATATACACTGTTATATAAAACATACGTATAATTAATAGTAATATCTAATAATCAAATAATATATAAGGGGTTCCATTTAAAAAAATGTTGTTACTTTCAGTACCACTTTTATGGGACAGCCTGTATACATTAAAATAATCTTACGTTATGAAGCTGTTCATTTCAAGTAAGTTTGGCCTCAAAAATATTTTTCTATCTTGAACCAGAGCGGAGATATCCTGCGAGCACGCACTAATGGGACACCCTGTATATATATATATATATATATATATATATATATATAACTGGCTTGAGTTTTTTGGGCTGCTTTCTCGCGTTGGTTGATTTATTTGCGCTCTACGTTTCGGCAGCATCACTTCTGCCATCCTCAGGAGCTTTTTTGTATACTGAGTGATAGATGTCACGTTCACTGTCAGTACATTTGTTTTGTAAACTAGGGACTTGTAGTTTAGATCTGCTGCGTGTTATTGATCCACTCGATGTAGAAGGTGCTAAAATTTCTTGATTTGTGTCCGATGTATCTGCATTGTTGAGAATACTTGAATTTGTCTGAATATTCCGAAAATTGTTGGATATTGGAGGCAAGTCATTTTTTTGTTGTTCCCTTACGACCAATTGTAAGTGCAATCGGATCGCCCACACATAAATTATCCAAATTTATAGCAAAACAATGGCAACCTTTTTCGGAACAAATGCACTCATTTGTAAAAAACTCTTCTCATCTCCTGGAAATTATTCACGATATTAAATTGGACAGTGACGACCTCCTTATCAGTTTCGATGTTAAATCCCTATTCACAAAAGTACCCATAAAAGAAGCTCTAAAAATAATAGAAGAGAAACACAGTCCTCCGAAGGATATTATGGAATTGGCAAACCTGTGTCTTACCTCTACATACTTTAGCTATAACAACCAAAAGTACAAACAAATAGAAGGTGCTCCGATGGGTTCACCACTATCACCAATTGTAGCTAATCTTTACATGGAGTTTTTTGAAGAGAAAGCTTTGAGCAGTTATAATTTAAAACCAAAACTATGGCTAAGATATGTTGATGACACATTAGTGATTTGGCCTTATGGTAGAAACAATGCAGACATGTTTTTGGACCATTTGAATAGTATTCACCCTAACATTCAATTTACCATGGAAATAGAACAAAATGACAAACTTCCGTTTTTAGATATTTTACTTTACAAAACATCAAATGGCAACCTGGGACATTCTGTTTATAGGAAAAAAAACTCACACAAATCGATACCTAAACGCCGACTCACATCATCATCCTGCTCTAATTAGTTCAGTAGCTAAAACATTAATTACACGTTCTTTCAAACTCACAGATCAAAACAACATACTTTCGGAAATAAATACACGCAAATTCATTTTGAAATCAAACAAATTCCAAAAAAAACACAATAAACAAACTAATTGAGAGGGCCAATACACCAAAACCTATAAACACTATAAACACAGATTACACGAACACAATAACTCTTCCTTATATAAAAGGAGTTACAGACAAAATTTCGAATATTTTTAGAAAATTTAACATACACACATCATTCAAACCATATCTTACGATAAAACAACTTTTACGTAGCCCTAAAGACAAAATGTTCCTTGAAAAACAAGGAATATACAAAATTCCCTGTAAAGACTGCCATAAATCATATATCGGCCAAACCAACAGAAGAATTAGCGTCAGACGAGAAGAACATAAATTAGCCATAAAAAATCACGACCAAAATTCCTCGTTATTCCAACATAAATTTGATACAGATTTTGATATGTTATGACATAGATTTTGAAAATACTTCGGTAATTAGTTCTATCCCAAAATTTGAAGAAAGAATCGTACGTGAAGCCATAGAAATAGAAAAACATCCTTTGTGCCTCAATAAACGAGATGATGGCACAAGATTACAAACCACATGGAAACCTTTGATGAATATAATAAAACAACAAAGAAATGACTTGCCTCCAATATCCAACAATTTTCGGAATATTCAGACAAATTCAAGTATTCTCAACAATGCAGATACATCGGACACAAATCAAGAAATTTTAGCACCTTCTACATCGAGTGGACCAATAACATGCAGCAGATCTAGACTACAAGTCCCTAGTTTACAAAACAAATGTACTGACAGTGAACGTGACATCTATCACTCAGTATACAAAAAAGCTCCTGAGGATGGCAGAAGTGATGCTGCCGAAACGTAGAACGCAAATAAATCAACCAACGCGAGAAAGCAGCCCAAAAAACTCAAGCCAGTTATATTTTGCTCGCGAAAACCTATAAATAAATATATATATATATATATATATATATATATATATATATATATACATATACATATACATACATATAGACATACATATGATAAGCTTATCCTTGGAAGTTAAAATTTAAACCTCATCTATCTTATATTGGGTACTTTCTATCAAAATCAATTAACATTTTAAATGGTACTTAAATAAATTCCATATTTTAAAATGCTTTTAATAAATTAACAAGATCCTTATCAGGTGTCCATCAAGGTATCACGAAAATGTCTATCAAATGCATCTCATAGTGATATAAAGAAAACACTTGACTTTATTATACCACTTTAATTTAATTTTGTGTTGATAGTTGTAACATATTATAAAGTAACGAGTGTCGTCCACTCCCAGGCTAAGCATGAAGTAAAATTTCGAGTTTAGAAAAGCCCCGCGTAGAAAATTTGTCGAGGGTCGCGCAGCGACCCGAGACAAATTTTCACGGGGCTTTTCTAAACTCGAAATTTTACTTCATGCGCCACGCGTATAAAACACTCATTCAAAGTGAAGTTCGTAATGTACTACTTAAGCTTGATCAGTGTTTAATACGCGTGGCGCATGAAGTAAAATTTCGAGTTTAGAAAAGCCAGAAAATTTGGTTTGGCCGCTCCGCGCTTCGCGCTACGCGACCAAACCAAATTTTCTGGCTTTTCTAAACTCGAAATTTTACTTCATGCTTAACCCGGGAGTGGAAAACACTCGTTAAAAGCTTTAAATTTAACACTAAAACAAGCAGCTTTTCTAAACTCGAAATTTTACTTCATGCTTAACCTGGGAGTGAAAAACACTCGTTTAAAGCTTTAAATTTAACACTAAATAAAACAAGCAATATCTGTAAATTTAAAGCATAAATGCTGTAATTGGGATATGTATACTTAAAAGAAAAACTCCTCGTAGAACACAAACTTCAGTTAAATTGGACATTGGCACGTTGGATTCGTGACATTATTCAAGATAATATGCTGTTTAGATGATAATAAAAAAACTTTTAGTAAATAACACACTTGGTTAAGATTTCACTGTTTGATGATAATAACTTTCTCTTGGTTCTGCGAAAAATTGTAAGAGCCAGTTGCACAAACGCGCAGCGACCCGAGAAAAACTTTCACGGGGATTTTTTAAACTCGAAATTTTACTTCATGCGCCACGCGTATAAAACACTGATTTAAAGTGAAGTTATAAATGCACTGAAAACCAATCCAACTTTCATATTTTTTCAAAATTGAATGTTTTTTTTCTATCCATGCTGTAAACCTTCAGATATTCATTGTTTTCTTGTAAAAAAACTTCGCTCCCTGTAGTCCATCGGTCTCCGAAGACCATGATTGGTCCTTCGAGCTGTAGCCTTTGTAAAATGGTAATGAACTTAGTAATTCTTCAATTTAAAACTTCTAAGAACGAGTGTTGTCCACTCCCAGACTAAGCATGAAGTAAAATTTCGAGTTTAGAAAAGCCCCGCGTAGAAAATTTGTCGAGGGTCGCGTAGCGACCCGAGACAAATTTTCACGGGGCTTTTCTAAACTCGAAATTTTACTTCATGCGCCACGCGTATAAAACACTCATTCAAAGTGAAGTTCGTAATATACCACTTAAGCTTGATCAGTGTTTAATACGCGTGGCGCATGAAGTAAAATTTCGAGTTTAGAAAAGCCAGAAAATTTGGTTTAGCCGCTCCGCGCTTCGCGCTACGCGACCAAACCAAATTTTCTGGCTTTTCTAAACTCGAAATTTTACTTCATGCTTAACCTGGGAGTGGAAAACACTCGTTTAAAGCTTTAAATTTAACACTAAAACAAGCAATATCTGTAAATTTGAAGCATAAATGCTGTAATTGGGATATGTATACTTAAAAGAAAATCTCCTCGTAGAACACAAACTTCAGTTAAATTGGACATTGGCACGTTGGATTAGTAACATTATTCAAGATAATATGCTGTTTAGATGATAATAATTTTCTCTTGGTTCTGCGAAAAATTGTAAGAGCCAGTTGCACAAACGCGCAGCGACCCAAGACAAATTTTCACAGAGCTTTTTTAAACTCGAAATTTTACTTCATGCGCCACGCGTATAAAACACTGATTTAAAGTGAAGTTAAAATTGCACTGAAAACCAATCCAACTTTCATATTTTTTCAAAATTGAATGTTTTCTCTCCTATCCATGCTGTAAACCAGGGATGGGGAAACTACGGCCCGCGGGCCAAGTCCGGCCCGCGGACAGGTTTAATCCGGCCCGTTTAACTACCTATCTACGATTAAGCATTATTCTTTGGCCCGCTACGATTGTTTGGTTATTACAAATGGCCCGTCTTAAAAAAAGTTTCCCCACCACTGCTGTAAACCTTCAGATATTCATTGTTTTCTTGTAAAAAAACTTCGATTCCCTGTGGTCCTTCGGTCTCCGAAGACCATGATTGAGCTGTAGTCTTTGTAAAATAGTAATCCTTCAATTTGAAACTTCTAAGAACGAGTGTTGTCCACTCCCAGACTAAGCATGAAGTAAAATTTCGAGTTTAGAAAAGCCCCGCGTAGAAAATTTGTCTCGGGTCGCGCAGCGACCCGAGACAAATTTTCACGGGGCTTTTCTAAACTCGAAATTTTACTTCATGCGCCACGCGTTTAAACCACTAATTTAAACTAATGTTGAAAACATATTCTAATATACTAAATTAAGTTTGACGAATGATTACCGTCTAATTGAAAAATCCTCCACAATTACCTAATCCACCATTTTAATAAACTTTCAACAAAGTTCAATTTCCTATCTACTTATATTTAATCTCGTTTATTTTTGTTTTTCATTAAATCACCTATTATTGATACTTACGTTGCATGCTACTGTAATTATCCCATCGAAATTCCTCGATGGCTTTGTTTGGCTGAAACGGAATGTTATATTGCAGAAGGTACTAAATGAAATGTTTGAGATCGAAGGCCTATCATTTTAACCCTTTAATCTGCATGATTAAGTCTTTACCGCGAATCGGTTTTATTACGTAGCTAATGAAAACATAGTGGGGGAGTGCGAGGACTGAAGAAAGTGCATTCATTATTCAATGGTGGAAAAAGGAAAACTTTCGGAATTATATATTGATGGCGTTTGAAAACTGAATGTCAATAGTTATTAAGTAAAATTGTTTTTTTATTAGTTTATTTTTTTGATGTAATTATCATAGCGTTTATATCTAATTGTAACCATTGTTTTCTCTATTTTCCTTTCAAACATTATTTCTAAATGGCAGGACATTACAAAAATACTGATATCTTCAATTTAGTTCTCATTAATCACTTGATGTAACATGTTTATTGATTACAAGAAATACTTTTAATGTTTGAAGTATTCTGCAACCAAGAATTGGCAATTTCATTTACACTTATGTTTGAACGGTAACGTGACCGCCAGTCTAAGGTGTCAAATTGTTTAGAGGGAATGGCAAAGCTATACTGATGAGAGATAAATCTCGAAACGCGTCTATAGATGGCCTGAAGAATTTGACCCAAATTGTTACATTTGCAGTAGGTTACTGTATGTAACAGCAAACACTTGTTGTATAATTCAATGTCCGTCGGGGTATTAGCCCGGGAAGTAGTTGTTTCAATGAGTGTTTGATATAGTCTTTGTAAGACTAACTTGTTGTAGATTGCGAAAAGAATCGCACTTTTAATGTTTGAAGTATTCTGCAACCAAGAATTGGCAATTTCATTTATACAAGAAATACGCAAACAAAAGATACATACTATTTTTGCTTTGTTCTTGTTGAAACTTGTACATTACTATGTAAAGTAAAAATACTAGCCGTGTTCCATATTTTTGTTTTTTATAGTATACTAAGTATCAAGAATAGTAAGGATTTGTTACCGGTCAAAGACAATTATTTGGACCAGGAGCTAGAGGAGCTAGCGACGACTCCAATTATTGTCTGAGGCCGGTTTTGTATTTACTATTATAGCGATTTTTGCACGATCGGAGAAGACGGACGTCAGTGTCAAAGTAATGCTATATCTTCGCAATTATAAATATCTTACTGACATTTGGTCAAATTTGATTGAAATTGACACTTTACAAATCTATCCTGTTGTTTTTATCAATTGCAATTAGTGGTAAGTTTCATTGACCGTTCAATGAACAGTAAGTAAACCTTAAGTTCCACTAATTCATAGTCCTGAAAACAGACATGGAGAAGTATTGAAAAAAGGGTAGATTGTGAAATTGACACTTTACAAATCTATCCAGTTGTTTTCATCAATTGCAATTAATGGTAAGTTTCATTGACCGCTTAATGAACAGTAAGTAAACCTTAAGTTCCACTTATTCATAGTCTTGAAAACAGACATGGAGAAGTATTGAAAAAAGGGTAGATTGTGAAATTGACACTTTACAAATCTATCCAGTTGTTTTTATCAATTGCAATTAATGGTAAATTTCATTAACCGTTCAATGAACAGTAAGTAAACCTTAACTTCCATGTATTCATAGTCCTGGAAACAGATATGGGGAAGTATTGAAAAAAGGGTAGATTGTGCAATAGTAGTTGACAAGTTTTGAAAGCTTCGGTTTGCATGCTCATACCTTGCATTTACTTGTCTTGCGGGCTCGTAAATGCAAGGTATGAGCATGCAATGCAGCTTTCAAAACGTGTTTAATACTCTGCTTTTCCTACAACCAAACAGCGCCGGCGTTAATTGTACTTCGTCACTTAAAAAAAAATAGTATATTGTGTATCTAGTGCGTGAAGTAGACTTTTTTACACAAGCGTGAAGATTGCGAAACGAGCGAAGCGAGTGAAGCGAGTGAAGCAATCACGCGAGTGTAAAAAAGTCTTCACGCACGTGTTACACACTATACTTTTTCTACGACTACACGATTTAATAAATTCCAAAACACAAACAAACTATTAACGTATAGTATTTATTTATCTTTATAATAATTATTATTAATTGTTACAGTGCAGTTGGTTAGGTACATTACACCAGAACTTTCGTTGGATGTAGTATTTAGACAACTATTGTTATTATTATTGCTAATATCCAAAATGTTGTTTGAAACATCTTGCTTCTTTGTTATCGAATTTTCAACATAACTTTCTGCAACAGCAGAACTTTTCCAGCCTCCGTTCTTTTTTAAAGTTAACAGATCGGCACCAGCTTCAACTAACAGAGTTGCAGAAGAACGCCTAAAGCAATGGCCGGTATATTGCTCAGGATTTGGCAATTTAAAAAATTTTGCAACATCTGCGGGTACCTTTCCAATTTTATTAATGCCGATAACTTGACGGGTACATTTTCCTCGTATCCGCCCATTTTTCCGAATACATTTTCCCGAATATATTTTTCCCGAATTACGTTTTTCCTGAATAATACATTTCCCGAAAACACTTTCCCGAATACTACTTTCCTGAATCAACTTTCCCGAATGATGTTTTTCCCGAACTAAACTATCAAAACCCAAATAGGGTTTTTCTAGTTTAGGTGAATACTTCCAGAAACTGAAGTCAGAATTTAGCTTATATTTACTGTTTAGTTGAGGCTGTTAGTTGTTAAAACTCTATAATATCACTTTAATAAAACACTTAATTTGTTTAGGTTTCAAAATTGTATTTATTGTATTTATTTCTTTCGAAAACGGAAAATCTCCAATTTTATACAATGATTACAAAAGATAACTTATATCTAATACCTAAAGTCTATTTACCTAAAAATAGGTACATTATGCACATTAATGAGGAACAAAAAATATTAAGGTGATGGAGTTTTGCAAAAATACTTTCTAAATTGGTACGCAGCAAATTACGTTTAAAAGTATTTATAGAATCAGCAAATAAATCAAAATTTTCAAAACGCTGTAACAAATTTGCATAACGCATTATCCTCGAAAGTGGATTGCTATAAGTGTAAACCGTACGATGATATTCTGTTCTAAATAGTTTATATTTTATTCAGGAACAATACCTTTCGGGAAATTGGATTCGGGAAATGGGATTCGGGATTTCTATTTTCAGGAAATATGACGTTCGGGAAAAAGGTCATTCGAGAAAATATATTCGGGAAAGTGTACGGTAACCCATTTTCCTTTTTGATAATTAATGAAAAATTTCTTTTCAGCGTAGTTTTTAGGGCGTAGAGCTAAGTATTTTTTGTAGTATTCTAAATGTAGTATTACAGCAAATTTTCTTGAAATTTTAGTTTTAGTGTCTGTCTTGAATATCCTCTACATTCAATTTATATAATTCGTCTCTTCTCAGGGCACCAGCAAGTCCAAAAATTAAAACGACCTATAGTAAGAAAATAAATAAGAATTTTGAAAACTATGCTGCATTCCACTAACCTTATTTAATAAATATATGTTATCGGGTGCGTCATTTATAAATTTAAGGATATGTTCTTTAACCAAAACTCGAGATTTCTTTGGAGTATATCCTTCACTTTTTCTCTTTAAAAATGATATTACTTTAGTATAATTACCAATGTTTATGTTATGGTTGACATTTATTGTACTCTCCAACATTGAATAGTGACTCCAAAGTGTTGAGGGCTGGAATTTTGTCGCCAGTTCTGCGAGATATGTTTAAATTACGTTTTCCGAAAATGAATTAATTTCATGTTCAGTGCGCCATTCCATGAATTTTTTATAAATATTTTCATAAATATCAAGAGATTTTTTCGGCAACAGCGACGAACTAGCAGCGTTTCCTGCCGCAATAATCCTTGGTGGGGTATTAGGCCTCTCTGGAGATAGTGATGTCTGCATTTTAACGTTCACCAATGTTCACCAACACACAAAACAGCACAAACTTAACTAAATGACATGTGTCATTTAAAAAATCACCGCCATCTAAAAATTGTTCACCGATGCTGAAAAGTGTATTGGCTCTTATGGCAGCGGTGCGTGAAATAAATCCCATAAGAATTGCATTGTACTTCACGCATCGGTATGAAAAATCTAATTTCACACATTTTTATCGATGTGTAAAATTGTATTTCACAAATAGGAGTAGAAAAAACTCTTTTTTTAATCATTTTGGCACTGACGTTTCAGGATTGCACTTTCAAAACTAGTTTCGAAAACTCAATGTTCAAGCGGGACATTACTTGTCAAAATACAAATATACAATCGACAACTTTTCGTGTAAAGGTATAAGTTTTCTACGACTTGCATGTGTATAAGATATTTTTTTTCGAAAACAGACATATCGTGTCTGTTTTCGGGAGCGGTCGTAGGAAAAATATATCTTATACACATGCAAGTCGTAGAAAACTTATTTTTGGTTGAATTACATTGGACACAAAACGTATGAACCGAACCAGAAAATTTGGTGATTACCTATGAAGCATCCTCCGGAAATTCTTCCGCTACTCCAAGCGTAAACGCGTGTCGTTTGGTGTGATTTTTTGCAGCTTTTTCTACTTAAACCAGTTTTATCTAAAAACACGAACACGTGTCAGATTTGAAGTATTTCCCCTTTTCAGCCTAATTTACTACTAATTGGCCACCTCAGCACGTGGCCGGATCTTTTGATGGTTAGTCTTACAACAATCGGGGCTACTTGAAAGACTAGGGGAAGTAATTTTTATCACAACTGTTTTTTGCTGGAAGAAAAGAAACAGACAATAACTAAATTTGAATAATTTCAACTTATTGTACACACTGTGTACAATAAGTTGGAATTATTCAAATTTAGTTATTGTCTATTTCTTTTATTCCAGCAAAAATCAGTTGTGATAAAAAAAACGAGTATCGTTATTAAATGGTTAGCAAATTCAAATTTGAACATTTTAGAAAAAAAAATTTGATTAAAAGATTAAAAAACATTACCGATAAGTTACACGCTAGATAATTATGAGAATACAACTCATAGCCTACTAGAACGAATTTTCAACCAATGAGATGCGAGGAAAGCCGAAGGTACATGTCTATCACCGCGATGATAAAAAACAAAAGAAGCGGCGGGTGATAAGTTGTCCTGTCATTCAAAACGTCAAAATAGGTAAAGTTTCGTGCAGTGATATTAATAGAAAAGTGAAAAGTGCGACGCCAAAAAAACACCGTCATGAACAAAGAATCACAGTGGCGGCAGTTTACGAATTTTTGTGCGGTTAAAAAATTCTCAATCAATAGGGAAACAACAATATCTCAGCTGTCGATAATGTTAAGGGACTCACATTATTTTATTCGTTATATTCTCTCACTAAATATAACTCGTGATATGATTAAGTATCGATGATATTTTGTTGTTGAAACCGAAGCAGCACATTCAACTCGCCCTTCGGGCTCGTTGAATCTGCAGCTCGGTTTCAACTCCAAAATATCATCGATAATAATCATACCACTCGTTATATTACGGCTGAATATACAATTATAGAATAAAACAAGTATCTCCTTGAGAATGACTCAGAGTCGAAACTAGTTGGAATAAATAACCAAAATATTACTGAAATTCTCCTTGAGAATGACTCAAAATCGAAACTAGTTGAAATAAAAAACCAAAATATTAATGAAATTTAACCAAGTGTCTTCTTTTTTAATCGAAACCAGTGTTTTTGCAAGTAATATTAAAAATATTGTATAAATAATACAAGGGTCATAGACTCTTCTTTTTTGTAAAATCCTACTCTATGCAGGTATATTTTTTCTTGGAAGAATATTCTTTCTTGCAGTATAGAAATTAAAACCAAGCATTACCATAAAAGCATAAGTTTTCAGCAATACTAAAAATCATACTTACTACACTAATCGTTCTTTTTATCTATACAAATTACGTTTAATACATTTCATATTGATTAATATCAATTTATCACGAAGTTATCTAGTTTGAAGGATTATGAAAGAAGACGTTGTGTATCCCTGACCTTAGTTATTAAGTTCTTAACAGAGACTAACCTTGATTCCGTTAATTTAATAACGCAACTGTAATTTATAGTTATTGATTTCTTGGAATGAAACTGATGAGGAAGGAAAGGGTTGGAAAGAGATTTTTTTTATATACGTAAGTAGTAATCCGGATAAAAGAGATAGAAGGAGGAATGCAGGGCCGAACGACTTGAGACCATTGATTCACCGGCTTCCTCTCTCACGGAAGGGAACAGGAGATCAATACAAACTCGTGAAACCAACCCCGCAGTGGTGTGGGGTAGGTTAGGGACGGTTTGCACTCGCTGCAGTCTTCGCTTCCTTCGCCTCGCCCCCCCCACCTCAGTCTTAGCTTCGCTGCACTAGATTCATATAATTACAATTGTGGAGACCCAGATTTCCTTTACTTTCCCTCCCTTGGCGGCGCGCAGAGCCTGGCTGCCTGCCTGATACCACTCTCTCTCCAGCCTAGGCACTGCCTCCCCCGGGAACTTTTTTTTAAGATAATATGCAAACACACGACGAATGCCTACACTTATATAAACTACTTCATCGTTACGAGCGCTGCCTCGGCGGATTTGCATTCTCTCTCTATTTCGTTAATGATTAAGATGCTTTTTAATTTTCTCCATTTGCGAAATAAAAGTTAAATGCGAGCACACTCGACTGACTAACCCAAAATGTGAACTTAACCACTTCACTATCTACATACATTACTTTATAAATCATTACACCATGGTAATTTTATATATGATTTACATTTGTATCCCTTCACACTTTGCCCACTCCTATTTCCAATAATTTGCAGGTGAATTAATTTTGTACGTATTAGTCAGTGATGGGGAAACTACGGCCCGCGGGCCAAGTCCGGCCCGCGGAAAGGTTTAATCCGGCCCGTTTAAGAGTGCCGTCGTGAGAATGTTTGAACGCGTTCTTACTTCGTAATGTGACGACCCGCATAAAAACTACCTACCTACGATTAAGCATTATTCTTTGGCCCGCTACGATTGTCTGGTTATTACAAATGGCCCGTCTTAAAAAAAGTTTACCCACCACTGTATTAGATCGAGAATGGCATGAAATAATTTCCCGTTATTCCATTATCCCTTAATATTTTTTTCTTCTATGCGTCAATATAGAAGAAGAAAATATTAATTGATAATGAAATTATTTCATGCTATTCTAGGTCTAGTTTTCTTGTACAAAAATATTCCTGTTTTTGTTTAGGACAAGAAGAAAGGCTGGCATGGTTGGGCATCACAGAGGCCATGAGCACTTGTCCTACTAAAGCAATGGAGTAATGGAGTAACGGGAATTTGTTTCATGCCATTCTCGATCCAGTTTTCTTGAACAAAAGTATTTCTATTTTTGCCTAGGATAAGTAGAAAACCTGGCATGTTTGGGCATCACAGAGGCTAAGAGCACTTGCCCTACTGGAGCATTGGCTATGCTAAACCTCACACCTCTGCATCTGCACGTGAAAAGGGAAGCTGCTTTAAACGCCTTAAGAATAATCCAGACAGATACTTCAAAGTTTGGACATCTAAAAATCCTCAGCTCTGTGTGCGAAAGAGTGGTATACTTGCCCAAAGACTACATGTCAACTGTCTATGACTTCGATACAACGATTGAAGTCGCTAACCAATCTTGCAGCGAAAGTCAAGCAGTTACAAGGCTCCACGAGAGTTTGGTTTACTGACGAATCTAAAACTGAAAATGGAGTCGAAATTGGTATCACTGCCCCTCGATTCGAGTCGTCGAGAGCCTTGGGACGGTCCCTATCAATATTCCAGGAGGAAATCGAGGTCTTGAACACATGCGCCCAAGTATGTTTAAAAAGGGGCTACAACAAAAAGAAAATATGCATATGCTCGAACAGTCAGGCTGCATTACATGTAAGTCTAAATCTGTCTGGGAGTGCACACTATCCCTAAAGCAGCTGGCCAGAAACAACAGAGTTAAGCTGCTTTGGGTTCCAGGTCATGCAGGGATCAAAGGTAATGAAATTGCCGACAGCCTTGCCAAACAAGGCTTCAAACCTCCATTTGTTGGATCTGAAGCCTATAGTGGAATAACTAAAGTCCGCAAGTGAAGCAGTCACAAGACTCATCGATAGTTTGATTCACTGATGGATCTAAAACTGAAAATAGAGTCGGAATCGATATCTGGCCCTCGGGACGGTCCCTATCGATATTCCAGGAGGAAATCGAGGCCACAAACACATGCGCCCAAGTATGTTCAGAAAGAGGCTACAACAAAAAGAAGATATGCATATGCTCAGTCAGGCTGCATTTAAGGCAATAAAACCACCTACACGTAAGTCTAAATTTGTCTGGGAGTGCAAACTATCCATAAAGCAGTTGGCCAGGAACAACAGAGTTAAAATGCTTTGGGTTCTAGGTCATGCAGGGATCAAAGGTAATGATATTGCCCACAGCCTTGCCAAAAAAGGCTTCAAAACTCCATTTGTTGGACCAGAACCCTACAGTGGAATAGATTAGATATTTGATATTTGTAGGGGTGGCATCTTGGCCTGTACCACCGCGACCTTTGAAGATTTATTGTGGATCCTTGTTATTCTAGACGACGTGCTCGAGCTTCGCCTCTTTTATTAGCCCTATTAACCCTGACAGTGAGCCTTGGGTGTAGCCCTTGCTAGAGCCTCACATTGGCACAGGATGTGGAGAGGGTCCTCCTCTTCTTCCTGGCAGAATCTACATATTGTATCCTCTGCCAGACCTATTTTGCTCATGTGTTTGTTGAGCCTACAGTGTCCTGTCAGTAGACGTAGACGTAGACGTAGCCTTGACCGTTTTCCTCTCTTGGTTGGGAAGATCGGTCGTAAAAGCCGGCGATTGTTTTTTGAGAAAGTGTTTCGCCTAACTCTGCTCTGGTGTGTTCGGCTACCAAGTTTGAGTTTGTGTCTCTGTCCATTTTTTTATGGAATTTCTGACTGTGGTTAGTGGAATACCTTTCCAAGAGTGGGAAGATGCTGCTAAAAGAGCTGACCTGAGAAACATATCTGGCTTGAGGCAGGCGAAAAGGCTTATCGCCTTCTCTGCCGTAAGATCCAAACAGTTTCTCAGGCTTAGCAAGGGCAACCTAAGGCTCATAACCGGATACCGTCTCCTGAAAAACCACCCCACTAAAATAGGTCAGACAACTGATGCTAATTGCAGATTCTGCAACGAGGAACAAGAAACAGCGGAGCACTTACTTTGTGAATGCTCTTCCCTGTCCTTTCAAAGAGGGAACTACCTGTCATTTTAAGGCCTGATGACATGGTACACATTAACCCTTAAGTTATTGTAGACTACGTAAGAGGTCTAGACATTGAGGGACTCAAGTAGGTCAGGGATAATTACAAAAGATCTTTTAGGCCGAGGTAAGTTCGGAAGGCCCAGAGGCCACCCGATCCCATAACATAACATTAGGATAACAAGACCACATAAAATGGGCTTTTCTCGTCAAAATATTACATTTCTAGGCAAAGCCGTAGCCAGAACCCCCATATCCCTCCCCTGGCTACCGCCTTGTTTCTAAGCATCTAATTTTAATGCTATATTAATATTAACTAATTACAAAACAGTGCACATAATTAATCATTACACGATTGTGACAATAATGTGGAATAAAACAAAAACACAAGCGCTGTACTATTGTCGCATTTTTCCGCGATTTTCCATGCAAATGGACTTTTTGGCGACAGCGCCCTTTTTCCATTTTCCGGCGTATGGGACGCGAATAATGGCGGCACAGCGCGAATTTATTCAAACGTAATGCATATGTAAGTGTTTTTTCCATGCTGGTGCTCACCCGAAAATCACCCTGTACGGACATGTGTTACCTTTTTACACCCCCAACACACACTCTGTTTTTTTTTTTGCTCCACCTCTGCCTATCGTTTTTTTGCGTGTTTGTTTGCCGCCCCCCAAAAATTAAATTGCCACGGGATGGAATTTAATTAATGCGCTGGAAATTGTCATATTTTTGCGTCCGACTTTATAAATAGGTAATCCGGCTGGTAATTACTATTGGGTTGACTGTTACGATAAAGTAGTCGCGCATGTGTTAAATGTGTAGTAACTTCTTGCTAATTTTAAAATATGTACATACATTTAAATAAAGAAATATCTATATTGTAGAATTGTGTTTCGGACTGATATTCATAATGTCAATGTTAGGTTCCTGGGACTCATATCGCCACCGAAGCACAGATCTGCTATTTATACGAGATGTTTTTCTTACAACATCTATAAATTATTCAATAAAATTCCCCAAAACCTAAAACAATTAAAATTCAACAGCTTCAGATGTCACTTGCGCTCTCTGCTACTACGAAATGAGCTTTGAATTTACAGAATTAATTCGAGATATTGACGACGAAATAGGTTTGTCTATTATCCCTCACACGTTGCAATTACATTTATGTTTAATTTTTCGTAGGCTAAGTGGAAGATCAGTAACAGTTCAAACAAAATAAATTCAAATTCAAAACTATTTGAATTCGAGAAAATAAGCTTACGCTTCTTATAGTTTGCACACTTTAAACATAATATATAAAATTACGAAAAAACTATTCGTGAAAATGTTCTGTGTACCTGTTCATTCCACACACAACACTTTTTCCAAGTAAGTTTGTTTTAATTTAATTCCTAATTTTTTTTTAAACGTCATAAGCAAAAGCTATACTGAAGAGAGATAAATCTCGAAACGCGTCTATAGATGGCCTAAGACATTAGTTTTAATCCAAGTCCTTTCACTTCTAATTTGTTGCTATCTCTCCTTTCATTTTAAATTGTATTGTTAGTTGGTTTGAAGAGAATTTGACCTAAACGTTACATATACTTTAATAGAGCGTTGTAACAAATCAAATTAAATAAGATTTTAAATATTTCATTGTATAATTCAATATCCGGAGGTGTATTTGCACGGGAAGTAGTTGTTTCAATGGATATTTATCGTCTTAAATTGTCTTATTAATTAAGACGCTGTTTGCATTTTCACGAATAGTTTTTTCGTAATTTTATATATTAGATCAGTAACAGGTTAAGCTGACTGAACTTCGCCTACGCTTATAAGTATTTATTTTTTGTATGACAAATAAAGGCATTTATTATTATTATTAATAGAATAGAATAGAATAGAAATTTATTAGTGCCAATACTTAACAGTTTACACAAGTCAATAACAAAGAAAAAAGGTATAAGATCATGGTACATTTGACTACAGCGATGCATGACGTTATATATAAAATGGCATTTTAAGTTTTAGATAATCATAATAAATTAAATGAAATATATGTGGATTATTTAATTCATCCTCAGACAATGTGCTTTCGCAATTCGAATTAGCTACTTCAGAATCTTCACGAAAATGTATTTAAATCTTTAGTAATTCATATATAATTGGATATATAACAGAGCTGGGCAGGATTCGAATCATTCAGGATTCGAATCCTGGATTCGAATCCTTTTAGAGGATTCAAAAGAGGCATTCGAATACTTTAGTTCAACTGGATTCGCTACATTATTTTAAGAGGATTCGTATTCGAATCCAAATGTGGGTGATTAGTGATTCGATAAAAGGATTCGAATATTTATAAAAGGATTCGAATATTTATAAAAGGATTCGAATATTTATAAAAGGATTCGAATATTTATAAAAGGATTCGAATATTTATAAAAGGATTCGAATATTTATAAAAGGATTCGAATATTTATAAAAGGATTCGAATATTTATAAAATGATTCGAATACCTACAATAGGATTTGAATCGTCAAAAATAATTCGAATTAATTGTGAGGATTTAGATGAAAAATGTCTTTTGTGTGTTTTTAAATTTATCGTTAAATCACTGTTTAATACGCGTGGCGCATGAAGTAAAATTTCGAGTTTAGAAAAGCCCAGAAAATTTGTCTCGGGTCGCTGCGCGACCCTCGACAAATTTTCACGGGGCTTTTCTAAACTCGAAATTTTACTTCATGCTTAGTCTGGGAGTGGAAACGCTCATTCGAAACTTCAAACTGAATGCTTTGATAAGAACATTAAATGACTCAAAATGTTTTTAAAGATAATAATCTATTTTTCAAAATTTTGTTTTAATATTATTTAAAGTAAAACTGACATGGTAGCCACAATCTGAAATGTTAAATTTTTCGGACATTTCCCTGATTTAAGATTTTTTAAATAATTCGAATTAATTGTGAGGATTAAGATGAAAAATGTCTTTTGTGTGCTTTTAAATTTATCGTTAAATCACTGTTTAATACGCGTGGCGCATGAAGTAAAATTTCGAGTTTAGAAAAGCCCAGAAAATTTGTCTCGGGTCGCTGCGCGACCCTCGACAAATTTTCACGGGGCTTTTCTAAACTCGAAATTTTACTTCATGCTTAGTCTGGGAGTGGAAACGCTCATTCGAAACTTCAAACTGAATGCTTTGATAAGAACATTAAATGACTCAAATTGTTTTTAATAATAATAATCTATTTTTCAAAATTTTGTTTTAATATTATTTAAAGTAAAACTGATATGGTAGCCACAATCTGAAATGTTAAATTTTTCTGACATTTCCCTGATTCAAGATTTTTTTTCCTGGCGTTTTAATATAACTTTCTTCTGTGAGAAACCCCCATTTTGTTCAATTGTCTTCATTGTTTTTGTTAAAATTTAATAATAATAATAATAATAATATAGTCTTTATTGTCCAACGGAAAAACCAAAACAGGACAAATTACATTGATCTATATAAATACAAAATTTAAAGAAAAATCAAATATAATATATATATATATATATAAATAAAATATAAACTAAATAGAGAAATGTAGAGAAATAAAAACAGGATAAGTTATAGTGATCATTATAAATACAAAAAGTATAGAAAATTAATTATTTAGTATATATATGTAAAACAAAAATGATAGAATTAAAGCAAAATCTGTTGACCTTAAATTTTAAATAAATACTAAGTAGATAAATTCTAAAAAAAAAACAGCATAAGTTGCAATGAACAGTAAAAATACAAAAGAAAAGAAAATTATTTTATATGTATGTGCATACAAACACACACATATACGCACATATACGCATGAAAAACAAAAACTAATTAGAAAAATAAAAATAAAATCTGTTAACCTTAACTTAAAATGTTGAAATAACATTAAAAGTAAATTATTATTAATGTCATAGAAAAAGAAGAAAAATAAAGTATTTTTAAATAATACTATCCCAAACACCAGAGAGACAAAAATGAAATGATCTGCTACGAACTGAAAATGTCATCAAAATGGCGATTGGCATTACGACACATGTGTGTTAGTGGGGCTTTGGTAAGGATATTAGTTCTACACCTAGGAATTAAAAACGTATTGCTATGGCGAGATGATATACGCGGAATATTAAAATTAACCTTAGCCAGGAGCCAATCACAATCCAGGGTATTGTTGATTAGTTTCTTTAAACAGATAGCACTACAAGAATTTCTGCGGCCCATAAGTGACATAACATTGTTTTCCATGAGCAGGGTATTGTAGTCAATATTACGAGGTGGATAGATACCGGTGAGTTTATATGATAAAAATTTCAAAAACCGCCTTTGGACTCGTTCGACTACAAGAGACAGATTCATGTATAGCGGATACCATATAACCGATGCATATTCCAGTTTAGTGTGAACAAATGCATTATATAGTGATTTCAGGACGTTAATATCTGTACAATTATTAGAAGTGCGCACAATGAAGCCTAACATCTTCATTGCCGACGAGGTTATGTTGTACACGTGATTAGTGAAGCTAAGTTGTTCATCAAACAGCACACCCAGATCCCTAACTTCAGACTTCCTTTCGAGAATTGTTCCATTTATTGTGTAGTTCTGAAGATACGGATTTTGTTTGCGGTGAAAAGAAACAACATAACATTTCATCTCGTTGATTGTTGAGGCACTTATATTTTGAAAATCCATTATCACTTAATATAATAATAATAGTAAACTATTGATGATTTTCAACTTTTTATTTTATTCACTACAATTGTTTCGCTACACTGTAGCTTCTTCAGGTGAAGAAATATAATACAAACATTTTTACAAACCTATTTACATTATATACCGATTTCAGAAGTGTGGGTGGAGGGTGTATTTTTCTTTAACTTCAGTAGGGGGGAGTTGGAGAGTTCTAGTTGGTCGTTCAACAAATTTCCTGAATGAATATTTTTTTTTTTTTCTTAAATAATTTTCTCACTTATCACTTGGGGAAACATTTTTAAATATTGATAATGAAGGTTTAAATTAAATTACACTTGGTTTGTTTCACAATTTTTTACTTTACTATTTACAACTCCTGATAATGCTGTAAAACGCGAAACTAGTCGAGTAAATAGTAAAGTAAAAAATTGTGAAACAAACCAAGTGTAATTTAATGTAAACCTTCATTATGAATATTTTTATTTATTTCTAAATTTTCCAATAAATTTAGTTTCTGTCCTTTGTTGGAAATGTGGAGGATTTTAAAATTGTTGTCAAAGTGGTGGTTTTCTTCAATCAGGTGGTTTGAATATGTAGACGTGCTTTTCTGATGAATAAATGCTTTTTGATGTTCGTTTATTCTATCATCGAATGCTCTTCCATGTTGGCCTATATAAAACTTTGGGCAATCAGCGCAATTAAGCAAATAAACCCCACAGCGTTGACCCTTTTTTGTTTTATCCTTATTGTTTTTTATGATTTTTGATAAAGTGTTGGTAGATTTAAATGCGACATTTATTTTTAATTTTCTTAAATAATTACTGATTTTTTGAAAATTAAAAATAAATGTCGCATTTAAATCTACCAACACTTTATCAAAAATCATAAAAAACAATAAGGATAAAACAAAAAAGGGTCAACGCTGTGGGGTTTATTTGCTTAATTGCACTGATTGCCCAAAGTTTTATATAGGCCAAACTGGAAGAGCATTCGATGATAGAATAAACGAACATCAAAAAGCATTTATTCATCAGAAAAACACGTCTACATATTCAAACCACCTGATTGAAGAAAACCACCACTTTGACAACAATTTTAAAATCCTCCACATTTCCAACAAAGGACGGAAACTAAATTTATTGGAAAATTTAGAAATAAATAAAAATATTCATTCAGGAAATTTGTTGAACGACCAACTAGAACTCTCCAACTCCCCCCTACTGAAGTTAAAGAAAAATACACCCTCCACCCACACTTCTGAAATCGGTATATAATGTAAATAAGTTTGTAAAAATGTTTGTATTATATTTCTTCACCTGAAGAAGCTACAGTGTAGCGAAACAATTGTAGTGAATAAAATAAAAAGTTGAAAATCATCAATAGTTTACTATTATTATTATATTAAAAACATAACATTTGTCGGTATTTAGTTTTAGGTTGTTCGCATTGCACCAGTTAAAAATTGAATTAATATTTTGCCGAAGTAATTGGCAATCATTTGAGCAATTATCATTAGTGTAAATTTTAAGATTATCCGCGAATGCTAAAACTGGACAAGACATGGAACTAATTAAGTCGTCAATATATAAAACGAATAATAGAGGCCCTAGATTGGATCCTTGGGGGGACACCTGATGTTGAAATAAATTGCGATGTAAATAAAACACTTTTTACTTTGTTTAACCACTGGATCTTACATTTAATTGTGTGACTAGTTTCGACTATCTAGTAGTCATTCTCAAACTAAAGTTAGTTTGAGAGTGACTACTAGATAGTCGAAACTAGTCACACAATTAAATGTAAGATCCAGTGGTTAAACAAAGTAAAAAGTGTTTTATTTACAAGTGTATTTAAGATGTACCACAAAGTGAACGCCTACAACACCAAACAATTAAATTGCGATGATTTAATCCATAGAAAAATACACAATTAGACCTATAATTTAAGTATGAATATATAAACTCAAGTAGATTGGTGGCAAAACCAAAGATACTTAATTTTTCAATCAAGATATTGTGGTCTAAAGTGTCAAATGCACGCGAAAAGTCTGTATAAATTACATCAGTTTGGCCACGACAATCTAGGGACTCGGATAACGTTTGTGTGATTATTGCTAAATTTGTAACTGTTGAGCGACCCGATAAAAAACCATGTTGATTATTTGATATGTATTTCTTTACATGATTATATATTGATAATGAAGGTTTAAATTAAATTACACTTGGTTTGTTTCACAATTTTTACTTTACTATTTACTCGACTAGTTTCGCGTTTTACAGCATTATCAGGAGTGAATTACAAAAGATATCAACAAGCTTATATATGGTCAGGTAATAAGGGATTTTAAGATTGGGGAATTAGATTATATATAATTGTAAATAGTATTTGCTCAAATATTTTCGAAAAATTTGATAAAATAGCTATGGGCCTGTAATTGTCTATATTACCAGCATCCCCTTTTTTAAATATTGGGCTAATAATAGCGTGTTTCCATTTCTCAGGAAACACGCTAGTAGAAAGTGCCAAGTTGAAAATTGTAGTTAACGGTTTGACAAATACTGATTTACAATCTTCTATCAGGAAGCTAGGAATACGATCATCACCACATGTACATGTATTGTTCAATTTACAGATACTATCCAGAATCTGAGATTCAGTAATTGTGAATAACTGAAGGTTTAAGTTAATGTTATAAATTTAATAATATAATATGGCTTTTTTGTTAGTGTTAGGGTCAATTTGAATATAATTCCATGACTTTTCTCTGACTTTCGGAGTTTTAATGATATTCAGTGATTTTTTTATCTACGTAATTTTCAGGCATTCGTCGATTTTATAATAGAGTTCAATTTAAAGTTTTGAACGAGTGTTTCCACTCCCAGGCTAAGCATGAAGTAAAATTTCGAGTTTAGAAAAGCCCCGTGAAAATTTGTCTCGGGTCGCGTAGCGACCCGAGACAAATTTTCGGGCTTTTCTAAACTCGAAATTTTACTTCATGCGCCACGCGTACAAACCACTGATTTGAAGTGAAGTTCCGAAACACACAAATACATCTTTAATCAGAGTAACAGGGAATTAGATATTTAGTCTGTTCTCAACGATGTTCAGTGTTAATAATAAATAATTAGGTTTTGAATATTTTTGTTGAAACAACTAGTAACGATATTTATATATTAATGTTTGCAGAAAAATAATAAAATCAAATTTATTTTTAAAGGATTTATATTCGTGATTCGAAAAAACAGGATTCGAATCTTTGATTTATACATATTTATCTTTTACGAATCCTTTATTCGAGTATTCGTGTTTCGAATCATATTAGGTGATTCGGATTCGTGATTTGAATCCTTTTCACGAGGATTCGTCCCAGCTCTGATATATAATATATTCATTTTATAATCATATAAAATTCATAATAAAAAAAGAAATGTTATTACTTAAATAACACACTTAATATGTTTAGGTTTCAAAATAATGTTTATTGTACTACAACAATTGTTTCACCACACAGTGGCTTCATCAGGTAGATGAATGATTCATACCTGATGAAGCCACTGTGTGGTGAAACAATTGTTGTAGTATTTGAAATAAAACAACGCAGTTGGGAGGGTTTCACTTTTATTGTTGAACACTGCAACATGTTTCACCACACAGTGGCTTCATCAGGCAGATGAAATAATTGTTGTAGTACAATAAACATTATTTTGAAACCTAAACATATTAAGTGTGTTATTTAAGTGATATTATGGAGTTTCAACAACTAACAGCCTCAGCTATACAATATTGGAAATGTTATTAGTATGATTTAATAAAGGAGACACTTGGTTAAATTTCACTAATATTTTGGTTTTTTATTCCAACTAGTTTCGACTTTGAGTCATTCTCAAGGAGTCCTTGAGAATGACTCAAAGTCGAAAGTAGTTGGAATAAAGAACCAAAATATTAGTGAAATTTAACCAAGTGTTTTCTTTATTAAATCATAGTAAAATATGTTTCACCACGTGAAAGATGAGAAACTTGTTCAAGATTGGTTATTAGTACTTTATTCGTCAAAAGGATTATATAATGGTTTATAAATTAAATTCACTTGGTTTTGTTTCACTTATATGTATTTTATTTTCTACTAGTTTCGGCTTAATGCCATTATCAAGAATGATGTACAAATGGATTTGTTTGGGAATATATACAGTTTCGAGTTTTAGGTTTTATTGGGTAATAAGGGCATTTAATATCGGGGAATTCCAAGGGTCTTCGTTGTCCTAAATAAAACCTAAAACTCGAAACTGTATATATTCCCAAACAAATCCATTTGTACATCATTCTTGATAATGGCATTAAGCCGAAACTAGTAGAAAATAAAATACATATAAGTGAAACAAAACCAAGTGATAATTAGTTAAGTTATTTCTTTATTCCTTTTACTTCACTTTTTTATTTTAATTCTATATGTACATTTCGGGTACAATGTACCCTTTATCAATAGAAAAAACTAATTGACATTTTCGTAAATAAATAAAAATAGAAATACAACTATTTTCACAGCCAAGTGCGATTTATTTGAAATCAGATAAAGGCAGGCTAGTTTAAGGAATTAAATTTAAAAGTGGGTTGTTTAAAGGACTTAAATCAAAATTTAGAAGGTTATTCCTATTTTTGTGCATTTCAATTGCTTCTAACATGTTTAGTTGAAAATGGTTAGATTCTTTTAGTAATTTCAAATTATTTATAATAAATTTGTGTCCCGTGGTTAATGTATGATGAGCTATCGCAGATTTATCTGGGTTATGGTTTTTAGTATGGTAAATATGTTCTTTAAACCTAGTTTTTAAATTTCGTATAGTTTGTCCAATATACATTTTGTTGCAATTGCTGCATTTTGATGAATAAATCCCAGACTTTTCATGATCATCAATTTTCTTAAAAGTATTCCCCAATAAAAGTTTAATTTTGTTTTTTGTGTAGTATGCAGGTTTAAGATTGAATTTTTTGTAAATTTTATTAATTTGATTAGTTAATTTTGGTTCGTGAATAATTTTACAGTAATTTTTATTTGTATTAGATTCTATTATTGGTTCTAAACGTGATGCTAGACGAATGGAATGTGTTCTTTTATGTTTATTGATTAATTTCTGAATAATGTTAGTATCGTAATTTAATGTAAATCGCACTTGGTTGTGAAAATAGTTGTATTTCTATTTTTATTTATTTACGAAAATGTCAATTAGTTTTTTCTATTGATAAAGGGTACATTGTACCCGAAATGTACATATAGAATTAAAATAAAAAAGTGAAGTAAAAGGAATAAAGGAATAACTTAACTAATTACCATTAAACTAACCTTCACGTAACTCAAACAAGAATATCTTAGAAAACCAAGTGAATTTAATTTACAAACCATAATATTTTTAAATGTTTTACCAAGTGATTAATGAGAAAAAAGTGTCCAATAAAAATGAATTATGTTTGAAATTAAATAATATGTATGTGTACATGTATATCTAGAGTAATTTCTTATTATATATTTGAAAATTATGTATTTTTATGATTTTTTAAAAGAGATATAAATGTAATGCTAAGAGAAGTTACGTGAAATGACATTAAACCATCGTTGGTTGAATAAAGTTTCAGTGAGTGCACTAAAAATCGTCGACATTAAAATGATTATTTCCCCGTCGTCGCGTGTACTCTTCAGATTTCCTTTCACGCCTCTGCGAGTGTCTTCCCTTATTTTCCTCCCGTTATTTTTTTGTCTATCGTCATTAAGACGATCTTTCAGCGGACTAGAAACAAGACCCCCCCTCGCGCGCCTCTCTACGCCCCGCAAATTCCATTTACGTGCAGAAAATCTATACTTGAATAATATGTTCCCTTTGGATTTTTTTCTTGCGTATCGCTTCCCGTCGCGCAGCAGGCAAGAGAGGCAGACAAGGAAGCGTCTATACATTGCTTCTTTGCATTGCATAGTTAAGACTGGCAGGCAAGGGTTGTGAGTGGTCTTAGGGGATGGGCGCGAGCTGGGGGCGGCTGGCTGTTGGGGGAAAGGTACCTCAAGTGGAAAACGTGATTTCTTCGTCTGCACAGTCGGCTGCAGACTAAACGGATATTACAATTTTTACTTTCTCCTATATGTAATAAATACAAAGGGAAAGTATTGTTTTCGTAAAAATAGTCAAATTGAAATTGTTAGTAGATTTACCCATTTTGAGATCCCCTGAGTTGGTTAAGATCATTTTTGAAAATTGTCAGTCCATCTGTTTGTCTGATATCGAATGATAAATGAAGATTCGGAATAACTTTTTGATATCTTTAATTAATTTCTCACTTAACCCTTGGTGAAACATTTTTGAATCCAATACTGGATGATTTAAATTAAATTTAAATTTAAATTTAAATTTCGTTTCCTTCCTTCTTGAAGATGACCAATGGTCGAAACTAGTCGGAGAAAATATAAATAAGTGAAACAAACCAAGTGTTTAAATTTAAATTTAAATTTAATTTAAATCATCCAGTATTCACTTTTTGATTTTCAGAAAAGTGGGTTTATTTTCACAACAATTGTTCCGCAAATTTATTGCTTCTTCAGGTGAATGACAGTTTAAATTTGCGAAACAATTGTTGTGAAAATGAACACACTTTTTTGAAAATCGAAAAGTTATTCAGAATTTTATTTATACAAAGTGAATATGGATTTTCAACACCTCAACGCCTTATCAATCAACTCTTTTCACTATTTATTATTCGCTGGCGTACTCGTTTCTGAATCACAATATATTAGTATGGGGTAACGCAACTAATATTCGAAGGGTATTTGTTCTCCAGAAAAATATACTACGCCTAATTAGCGATCAAAAACCCAGAGACTCTTGCCGACATTATGTTATAAGATCCGGTTTGCTGACTTTACCATGCATATATATCCTTAATGGTATTCTACTTGTTAAAGATAATTACCATTCTTTCTCTAAGAACTCAACAAACCACTCACATAATACTAGGCATAAAATGTTGAAATGTTGAAAAACATCAAACACGTTTGTTTGAGAAATCACCATACTATGTCGGCACACTAATGTATAACAAATTGCCTGATGATATTAAGTCAACCGCAAATCGTAACACTTTTCGGAACAAATTGAACAAATTTCTTGTCGATAAATGTTTTTATTCAATTTCCGAATTTTTGAATTAGTTATGTATGTCTTTTATTTTAAGATGGTATTGTAATTGTGATAATATTTAATTTAATTTATTTCACACATAATTTTAATTATCAATTGACGTCTCACATCTATTTTATTGTAAATAGCCTAAGTGAAAAAGATTTGATACTTGATACTTGATACTTGATAAATGAAGATGATAACCGTGTCTTTATCTCTTATAACGTTCGTAATTCTTTTTTTTTTGTTTTTAATTTTAATTATTTATAATTATCGTTATGTACGAGTATGTGTGTGTATGTATATATATATATATATATATATATATATATATATATATATATATATATATATATATGTATGTATGTATGTATGTATATATATATAAATATATTTTTAGATTAGTCTTTATATGTATATAATTTAGTTTAATTTTTCATATGTTATAATAGTTATATTTTAAAATTTTCCCTGTAATTGGATTATTTCTGTTGGGAATAAATAAATAAATAAATAAATAAATAACGAGTGTTTATGAGGAATAAATTGTGTGTATTCTGAGGCTGAGGTTTTTTTTTTGACTGTGTGACATGAGTTGACATTAAATTATGAGTAAACTTTCACTTCATCTCTACCCTCTACGCACTACCCCACCGGAATCCTCGAAAAACTCACCCTGTACTTTCACCTCTACCCTCTACCCACTACTCCACCGGGATCCTCGAAAAACTCACCCTGTATATTGTTCATTTTTCAAATCGCAGTACGTAAAAATACACTGAAAAATACTAAAACATCCCAACTATTCCATAGCAGTTGTTACTTTTTGCGACGATTCCATGCGCAAGGACTAAAAATTTATTAAATCAACCCGGGCGTCCGCAGCCAGAATAGCAATATTAAAAATGCATCTCAATATTTGCACGATCACATGTTGTGTGTGTGCGTGCGTGCTTTTTTTACAGACTGGGGCTACTGGTATTTTTAATATAGCCCCGGATTGTGTTTAGTTTATTAGCCTCATGTGGGGAAATAATTTGATTTTTGTCGGAATTTTTCAGCGCTTTGTAATGCCCGACGCATTGTTTCCTCTTTTACGGGCGCGTTTATTTTATTGTTTCTGCAGTTGTCTCCGTCACGTAGCGACCAATATAAATTTTGTTTTAGACACGTGTGTATAAAGTGTGTGCATTGCAATTTTTGTCTGTAAAATTGATACATTTAAAGAACCGTCAGTGTTTAAAGCTTAGCTTCAATTTGAGGTTTCGAGCGAGTGTTTACACTACTTGATTAAGCATAAAGTAACATTTTGAAATTAGAAAAACCTGCAAGCGAAACGATTAAACCAAATGCCCAGGCTTTTCAATACTTGAAATTTTACTTCCTGCGCCAGGCGTCTAAAACTCTGAGATATTGTGAAATTCATTATATTCTTGTTTAGCAGTATATTTTTGTTCCTGCTTTAGCAGTATATTTTTGATACTGATTTAGTAGAATATTTTAAATTTCACAATATTTCAGTGTTTTATACGCGCGGCGCATGAAGTAAAATTTCGAGTTTAGAAAAGCCCCGTGAAAATTTGTCTCGGGTCGCTGCGCGACCCTCGACAAATTTTCTACGCGGGGCTTTTCTAAACTCGAAATTTTACTTCATGCTTAGTCTGGGAGTGGGAGATACTCGTTACTTCAAAATATGTCACAACTATTAAAGTCACAAACAAACGATAAATATTTCACTCAGGGCTTCGAACCGTTATTTTTGCCTGTCCGGTTTTCATTCCGGTTAAATTGATAAAATATAGGGTGAGGATTTTTTTTCGCTGAACATACGTTTCCTATGTTCAGTATTAGAACATCCATGTCAATACATAATTTCATTAACTTCGCGGATTAGGCAACCAAACTTACAGATAGGTTTAGTACAAATGTTTAAAGTGACCACCTTCCTGCTCCAAGCAAAACTACTCCTCTACAATTCCTTAATACGTCCACATTTGGAGTATTGTTCATCTGTTTGGTCACCTCACACACAGTGCAACATAAATAAAATTGAGCAGGTACAAAAGAAATTCTCGAAGTATCTTGTATTTAAATTCGATGTGCAGGATATATACTAAGGATTGCTATATAGATATGGTCTTAAGAGTCTGGAGCAGAGACGCATTGACGCTGATATACTTTTAGTTTTTAAACTTTTGCATGGGCATATAGACTGTCCTGATTTACTATCAAAAATTGGCATTCGCGTTCCAGCTAGAGTACTGCGCAACGATGACACTTTTCATGTACCATTTAAAGGTACAGATTATGCTAAAAATTCGGCCTTTGTGCGTATTCTGCGCCATGCTAATATGATACAATTCGATATGCTTGCGGGAGAGTATTCTAGCCTAAGAGCCCATTTGCGTAGCCAATAAAATGTTGTGTTGTATTTATCATTAAAGTGATTATATTATATTTTTACATTTACTATTTATTTGTTGTTTATTTTAAGTACTTTAATATTTATTAAATATTGTGATATTACTATTGTAAATTAATGTTTTTGTAAATGGTCCGCCGTATATTAATAAATAAATAAATAAATAAAACGCCAAGGGATTGTAAAATCCTTGTACAGAATTTCTTAAAAAACTGTATTTATTTCATTACGGGCGGTACTTGTCTGATTTTTAGTTCTTCTGTACTCTCTATTGCTATATTATTGTAGATTTTGGATTGGAGATAACCCCAAAGAAAGAAATCGTTTGGCTATAAATCGAGAGACCGAGGTGGCCAAGTTATGGGTCCAATTCTTTTAATCCAGCGATCTTGGAAGGTTTCATTCAGGAAATGTCTTCTAAGGGACATTATACCACAACTACAAGTCTTCAATATTGATTGAGAACGCATGGTTTCAAACGGACGGCGCTCCACCACATTCCACAGGGTAGAGCACCGTCCGTTTGAAACCATGCGTTCTGAATATTGAGAACTTGTAGTTGTAGTATAATGTCTGTTAAAGAGTGATCAACAATGATTGTAGACAAGTTAAATTTCCCGCCGAAAAATCTGGGGAAGTTGATCGCTCTAAGTTCATGCCAAGGAAAAATGAATAAACAGTAACTCGATTTGACATTAGCAGCGTCGTGCGTCGTGTTTTGCCATTGTGTTAATTCATTCTTCGAATTAAGTTATTTTTCATTCTGTTTCATAGACATCAGTTCTTATCAGGACTACTTTGTATAAGTCTTTGTTTTGTGGTAAGTGATTTGCTGTTTTTAAGGTTAGAAAATTAGCAAATTTAAGTTTAATCCTAAATTTACAGATTTTAAAAGAATTCGCTTGTATTTACCGTGATGTTTGCACCACAGCATGATGCTTTCATCCTGAAGGCTCATTATCGAAGTGGAACTATGAATGAAGATGGCACATGGACTTACTCATTACAATCCTGTCTGAATCAATTTATTCAAGCCTTCCCCGATGTCCACATTCCTTACAAAACATTTTCCTCGCATAAAACCCGCATTGTTGAACGTTTTGAGGGAAAGAATTGTATCTGTAAGGGCAAGTCAGCTGGAAGACTGCCTATCTTAACAGAAGAGGTTGTTGGCGATATTCAATAACGACTTGAACAAAGCCCAACAAAATCTTTAAGAAAACTTTCAGCTCAAACGGGTATGTTCTTAATTTTAAGGTGCGCACAAATTTTAATGTTTAATCCTTTTACAGGATTAACGTATGGGAGTTGCATAAAAGCCGCAAAAAAAATTCTGCATTTGCACCCGTATAAGGTATCGGTAGTTCAACAACTTCAGCCACTTGATTTCCAAAAAAGAATTGATTATAAAGTCGACTTTATGTTTGATAATGACAAGTTAAAGTTGTCGAAACTATAGTCACAATAAAATCCTCAGTTATACAAACAAAGTTAATTGTCTTATTTGTGTAAATAATGATGTATAACGAAGTAGAAGCCTCCACAGTGAACAGTTCGTTTTTATCTCTATATATACTTTTTTACTTTCCCCCGTATGTAATACAAAAGGAAAGTATTGTTTTCGTGAAAATTTTCGAATCAAAAATTTTAGCGGAAATATCCGTTTTGAGGTTCCCTGAGTCGAATGAGACCATTTTTGAAAAATGTCTGTCTGTCTGTCTGTCTGTCTGTCTGTGTGCGCTGTACCGCAAAAACCGCTAAAGATATCGAGATGAAACTTGAAACTTAAGCTTTTTGTTACAATCGAAAGAACTGAAAAGCTTTTGGTGAAAATCGGAAAACCGGAAGTGGTACTTTACTCTTAGCGTTTTTCAGTTTTTTCAGATTTTTTCAATAAATGTTCATCAAACAAAAAATTCTTTCAAATAAAAGTTGTAGATAATAACAAAATGAAGATGTATTGTTCACTTACTTTTTGTCATAGCACTCTTAGTTTTTGAGATATTTAATAAATAGTGTGTTTTATCTAGTCATTGATTTGTGTCAGTGTGTGTGTTGATACAATTGGAAAATGTTTCAAATATAAGTTGTAGGTAATAAAATATTAAAGATTTTTTGTATCTTCATTTTTTGTCATAGCACTCTTAGTTTTTGAGATATTCAATAAATAGTGTTTTTTTATCTAGTCATTGGTTTGTCAGTATGTGTTGATCCAATTGAAAAATGTTTCAAATAAAAGTTGTAGTTATCAAAAGTTGAAGACATTTTGAAAATAATAATGCTACAAATATTTTAAAAGTGATTTAATACGCAATTTACGGGGGAAAGTACTATGATGGACACATCACCATTTTTTAATTTGTTTTTTTTGATCCATAACCTGTCGATTGCCAAATAACTTGTTAAGCAAAAGTAACTGCCGTATTACGGAAGGTTGAACACCCCTGGCTTAACGAAACTATAGTTTGATTTAATTTACCGCTTAAAATCTGCAAATTATTGGTAACTTTTGGAGAGCATTTTTTAAATGTACCGGTAAAGCGGTTAACCGGTTTAACAATCCTCTAAACTTGTCCTCAGGCAGATTACTTATAGATTATTAAAACGGTTCTGTTTTGGTGAAATTCACTTTCCATCAAAAGTTAACCGTTTGAATTCAACTCGCAGACGCCCAGATGTTCCTCAGGTATTAATTACGTTACCGTTCCGTATGGAATGGTCACCCAAAAAAAACAGATGGTAGGCAGACGTCACGGTCTTCCACGATTATTATTACAAATTGGAATTTTGTAAACCGGCAGCGTGCACATTGTTTTACATCCCCCGGAATTAGCCCGGAAACGGCGAAAGAAAAGCGACAAGGAGCTGATTCATCCCCCGGATTACTTCTTTGATGAGCCTCTCGTGACTTGCACTTACACACATGTGTCTGCTATGTGTGTGCGCCAATTTTTCACTCGAATGGAAGGGACGGTAGCGCGGATTAGCGTGACATTTGACGTGTGCATCGGAACAAAATTAAAAACTCGCAGAATGAAACAGGAATTACAAAAAAAAATGATTTCCTAACCCCGAAACAAAAGTCATTGACAATTTAATAGCGAAAACAGGAAAAAATATTGTGCACAAGTCTGGTGCAGGCATCATTCAATTAGCCCAGGGTGTGGCCACATCGCTATATAAAACATCGATCGAACGAGCGGTCATCGCTTCAAAAGTGCGCTGTTTGATTCCCTCATTGCCGCTTTAAAATCTAGAAACGCATGCGCCCCCCTCGCGCGAATTTCCCTTCTATCCCATCTATCCCGTCTATCCCATCTACACATCTATCTGGCCGCTAATTCGCGGCGCGCGGAGGGGGCGAGGGTGGGTAGGAAAAGGGGGGAAAAACGGCGGCTCGGCCCTCGCGTCTAATTTCCCTCGGACTCCGGCCCTTTTGGCGCCCCCCTGAGCGCTCTGTTTGTTTTCAATTTCGAGTTCGATTCGATTTTTTTTTTTCACCGGTACACACGGCAAACATTTTAAGAGGAAAATAAATAGCGCTCGGATGCGGTCCCCGTTTGCGTTTGTGTGAAAACATTAAAAAAATAAACACTGTGAATACGCACTTTTTTCTTCTTAATGGTACAAAAATCGGGCGGGGGGTCGCGAAAGTGGCAATTTATTAGGGTTTTTTTTGTGGTGTAAAACATCAACCTTTTTCATAATAAATTATATTGTGTATATCATGCAAAACGAGTCCGTAGATTGTTTACAGACTGCACATTACAAAAAGCAAATATTTTGTAACAATAATCGATAAAATACACAAACATTTTTGTTTTGGTAATTATACACACAAAATATATGAAGGGTTTTTAGTTTTTTTCACTACCGGCCAAATCGAATATTTTCACAACCCTAATATTGATTTTTATCCATTTCTGCAAACAATACAAAAATAAATTCGAATTCAAGTGGTATAAAGTGCTAAATAATAATTAGTAACGTTCACGTCATTTAAATCAAATACAGTCAATAGAGTGCTTTAATGACAAAATACTAATACGATTTATATTTTGACAGTTGTGATGTATTTTAAATTAACGAGTGTTGTCCACTCCCAGACTAAGCATGAAGTAAAATTTCGAGTTTAGAAAAGCCCCGTGAAAATTTGTCGAGGGTCGCGCAGCGACCCGAGACAAATTTTCTGGGCTTTTCTAAACTCGAAATTTTACTTCATGCGCCGCGCGTATAAATCACAGATTTTAAGTGAAGTTCGAATATACATAAATATGACAATATTATAGTGTTTTATACACGTGGCGCTTGAAGTAAAATTTCGAGTTTAGAAAAGCCCTGTGAAAATTTGTCTAGGGTCGCTGCGCGACCCTCGACAAATTTTCACGGGGCTTTTCTAAACTCGAAATTTTACTTCATGCTTCGTCTGGGAGTGGAAAACACTCGTTTAAAGATTCAAATAGAACTCATTTAATAAACAACAAATCTCGAAAAATGTACAGCTTAGGCGTATGTTTAGTTAAAAGAAATTATTTTCTTTAAATCTTTAGATATTTGTTGTTTTTTTTTTAAGTTCAATTTGAGGCTTTAAACGAGTGTTTTCCACTCCCAGACTAAGCATGAAGTAAAATTTCGAGTTTAAAAAAGCCCCGTGAAAATTTGTCTCGGGTCGCGCAGCGACCCGAGACAAATTTTCTGGGCTTTTTTAAACTCGAAATTTTACTTCATGCGCCGCGCGTATAAATCACAGATTTAATGTGAAGTTCGAATATACATAAATATGACAATATTATAGTGTTTTATACGCGTGGCGCATGAAGTAAAATTTCGAGTTTAGAAAAGCCCAGAAAATTTGTCTCGGGTCACTGCGCGACCCTCGACAAATTTTCACGGGGCTTTTCTAAACTCGAAATTTTACTTCATGCTTCGTCTGGGAGTGGAAAACACTCGTTTAAAGATTCAAATAGAACTCATTTAATAAACAACAAATGTCGAAAAATGTACAGCTAAGGCGTATGTTTAGCTAAAAGAAATTATTTTATTTTCTTTAAATCTTTAGATATTTGTTGTTTTTTTTTAAGTTCAACTTGAGGCTTTAAACGAGTGTTTTCCACTCCCAGACTAAGCATGAAGTAAAATTTCGAGTTTAGAAAAGCCCCGTGAAAATTTGTCGAGGGTCGCGCAGCGACCCGAGACAAATTTTCTGGGCTTTTCTAAACTCGAAATTTTACTTCATGCGCCACGCGTATAAAACACTGATTTCGCGTGAGGTTCAAATATACATAAATTCACAATAATTATGTTTTGTATGCGTGGCGCATGAAGTAAAATTTCGAATTTAGAAAAGCCCTGCGTATAAATTTTCACGGGGCTAAAGTTTCATGCTTTTCAAATTGTAAATTTAGTCTATTCTTAATCATGGAGTGGAAAAGCCTAAAATTGCTTAAAAAGCCTAAAATCAATGCTTGAAAATTTAGAGCGTATAAGCGGGAAATGTATACTTAAAATAAAAATTTCCTGTGCGTATATTATTTAGTGAATATATGTATTGGTATTTAAATCAAAATTGAATTTGTGTTCAGTATTCCGGCACCAGATACCCACAGACGCGTTTCGGACTACACAGTCCTCGTCAGTGTGATATTTATATGATTTCGATATATCATTGGCTGCTTCACAACAGTTTATGATGTCTCTATGATGTTACAAATTTCCTGTGCGTATATTATTTAGTGTATATAATAATTTTTTATTATTTTATTATTTTATTATTATTATATAACATGAGTACATATATTTTCAACAAATTAACATCCGTTCTATAATATATTTATTTTATATTGAGCAGTGTTCTGCTCAACGTAATGAATATCCAGATGTAACAATAATAGTTCAAAGCACCTAAGTGAGTGAACACTTGTAGCGTGCTGACATGAAGTTCTTAGAAATATATTGGTCTTTAAATCAAAATTGAATTTGTGTTCAGTATTCCGGCACCAGATACCCACAGACGCGTTTCGGACTACAAGGTCCTCGTCAGTGCGGTATTTATATGATTTCGATATCATTGTTTCATTCTTAGTTTAATTTGGGTTGAGTTGAAAGCAGATTTGCTTGTATAAGCTATTTTCTGTACTCCGCCCATGGGTTTTCTACAATGTCTATTGTTTGTAATTATATTGGGATATTGTAATTTTTTATTGTAGAAAATAAAGAATATTATTATTATTATTATTATTGGCTGCTTCACAACAGTTTATGATGTCTCTATGGTGTAATTTATGCATACGATAAATATAACAACTCGGATGTTGCACAAAAGCATAGAAATGCAAGAAAATTCGACCCTCATGTAGACACCGGCACACACGAAGACTAAGATTTCCTCCCGCACACATAAACAATCGTGTGAGTAAATGGTGAATATCTGCATAAAGGACGCGGATCCGGATGCGGAAGGAAACCCCGATGCTCGAGGTGGAGACATGGTGGTTGGCGCGAACCAAGATATCTCACGCAGATCGCCTCTCCAAGCACCTCCTGAGAATTCGAGTTGATACATCCTTGAGTGACTAAAATCCACCCCCTTAATAAACCTCCTAACCCATAATGCACGCCCTTCCTTAAACGAAATTACACGATCCGCGTCAATAATAAATGATCGCTCATTTCAAATTACGGTCACACGAAAACTTCACCTCAAGTCGGCAATAACTGTATAAAAGTCACCCCACTGTAATCACGTATCATCCCCGTGCGTATAAAAAAAAACTGTAATCATGCAATTCGTAAAACCCACCCCTTGTAATTCGCGCGAGCGAGGAATCTTCAAACTCTTATTGTTCGGTCATAAAGGGCGCGTATGAAAATTAACAATAAAATTGTTACGGCTCCATCCCTATAACCGCCTCCTTTTTAAAAGTCGCAATAAAAGTTAGACACCTCAGTCGATGCCCATAAAAAAAGGACGAAATTCCCTTCTACTGTTTTTATGGGTAAACTTCGCCGTGATTGAGGCGCGTAAAATTTAAAGTCGGAAAATAATAGGATCGAGAGCGGAACCGGAAGCTGACCGCAGTCACTGGGCTCATCTCCGCCGGACAATCGCACCTTGCCGACTTCCACTTCGGATTCGGAAGTGACTACAGCACTAATTTCACGCGTTGGTCACGTGTAATTGATTCCGAGCTCATTAGATGTTACATATCCGGACACACGTTTGACTCGTGACGGGAATTTTTTTTTTCACTCACAAGCACGTGAAAAATATCTTGTCATTAACTTACGTAAAAAAGTGGTAGTCCAATTTGTTCAAACGGATATAATTGAATGAAAGGATTTATTAATAAAAAACGGTTTAACTTTGTTTATCACTTTGTTTGTATAACAATTGGTTTATTTGGTGACTATAGTTTCGATACTACACGTATCATTAACGGTTTGATAATGATACGTGTAGTATCGAAACTATAGTCACCAAATATACCAATTGTTATACAAACAAAGTGATAAACAGTGTTTTATTTATGTTCAACAATGTATAACGAAGTAGAAGCCTCTATAATCAGTGAATTAACTTTGTTTGTATACCACAATTTATTTTTATTTGACTGCAGTTTCGGCAAATTTAGCTTGCCATTATCAAACATATAGTGATAAACAAACTATATGTTTGATAATGGCAAGCTAAATTTGCCGAAACTGCAGTCACATAAAAATAAATTGTGGTATACAAACAAAGTTAAACCGTTTTTTTTTTTAATTAATGCTTTACATTTACAGATATTGCTTGTTTTAGTGTTAAATTTAAAGCTTTAAACGAGTGTTTTCCACTCCCAGGCTAAGCATGAAGTAAAATTTCGAGTTTAGAAATGCCAGAAAATTTGGTTTGGTCGCGTAGGGCGAAGCGCGGAGCGGCCAAACCAAATTTTTTGGCTTTTCTAAACTCGAAATTTTACTTCATGCGCCACGCGTATTAAACACTGATCAAGCTTAAGTAGTATATTACGAACTTCACTTTATATACGTGTTTTATACGCGTGGCGCATGAAGTAAAATTTCGAGTTTAGAAAAGCCCCGTGAAAATTTGTCTCGGGTCGCTGCGCGACCCTCGACAAATTTTCTACGCGGGGCTTTTCTAAACTCGAAATTTTACTTCATGCTTAGTCTGGGAGTGGATGACACTCGTTCTTAGAAGTTACAAATTGAAGGATTACTAAATTTATTACCATTTTACAAAGGCTACAGTTCGAAGGACCAATCATGGTCTTCGGAGACCGAAGGACTACAGGGATTTCAAGTTTTTTTACAATGTCTGAAGGTTTACAGCAAGGATAGGAAAGTAAACATAAATATTTGAAATAATATCGAAGTTGGGTTGGTTTTTAGCGCATTTTTAACTTCACTTTAAATCAGTGTTTTATACGCGTGGCGCATGAAGTAAAATTTCGAGTTTAGAAAAGCCCCGTGAAAATTTGTCTCGGGTCGCTGCGCGACCCTCGACAAATTTTCTACGCGGGGCTTTTCTAAACTCGAAATTTTACTTCATGCTTAGTCTGGGAGTGGATGACACTCGTTCTTAGAAGTTACAAATTGAAGGATTACTAAGTTTATTACCATTTTACAAAGGCTACAGTTCAAAGGACCAATCATGGTCTTCGGAGGCCGAAGGACTACAGGGATTTGAAGTTTTTTTACAATGTCTGAAGGTTTACAGCATAGGTAGGAAAGTAAACATACAATTTTGAAAAAATATCGAAGTTGGGTTGGTTTTTAGTGCATTTTTAACTTCACTTTAAATCAGTGTTTTATACGCGTGGCGCATGCAGTAAAATTTCTTAGTAATCCTTCAATTTGAAACTTGTAAGAACGAGTGTCATCCACTCCCAGACTAAGCATGAAATAAAATTTCGAGTTTAGAAAAGCCCCGCGTAGAAAATTTGTCGAGGGTCGCGCAGCGACCCGAGACAAATTTTCACGGGGCTTTTCTAAACTCGAAATTTTACTTCATGCGCCACGCGTATAAAACACGTATTTAAAGTGAAGTTCGTAATATACTACTTAAGCTTGATCAGTGTTTAATACGCGTGGCGCATGAAGTAAAATTTCGAGTTTAGAAAAGCCAGAAAATTTGGTTCGGCCGCTCCGCGCTTCGCGCTACGCGACCGAACCAAATTTTCTGGCTTTTCTAAACTCGAAATTTTACTTCATGCTTAGTCTGGGAGTGGAAAACACTCGCTAGTTAAACAAGGAATAAAATAACATTTTCAACGTACTGCAATTTCCCAAACGCCATAGCCAGTACAATTGTATACGCTAAGAGACAATCTGGGAAACGTTTTTATGTTCACGTGCATTTTTATTGTCTGCATAATTTCAACCTTATTGATTTTGTTTTATTTTGCAATTTCTTTTTTAACTATTTTACTTGTTAACATAAATAAGACACTTAAACTTTGTTTGTATAACTGAGGTTTTTTTTATTGTTAACAATTTTACTTGTTTTTTTCCCTTATAATACAACCCTAGAATTGTAAGTTGCAACACGTTTTAAGTAATACAATTGAGCAATTTGTCTCGCGTGATACCCGATCCTTAACCGCTTTTATTTGTCAGAAAAGTGGACCGAAAGTATTGTGAACGGTTCGCGAGACGTCTGCATTGAGTGCATTGTGTTATTTTCTTTTTCGCACAATCCGATCAAAGAACAAATTAATTTTCACTGTGAAAACCCAGAGAATAAATATGTTACTTTATTATAGTGTCCTTGTTGGGTTGCAATAAGAAGTTGTTGGGTCAGTTAGATGTAACATGATGGATGTATTGACAAAGTAAGTGTTTATTGTCTCTCGTTGGGTTTTATGATATGCTTGAGTTACGCAGAAACGTCATACGTTTTGTTAGTCGAACTTGATTTTTATTATCCCTCGAATGCGAATTGTGGCATGTCTGCTACACTGCACTAATTATTGATTTTATTTTTAATAATAATAATAATCTTTATTGTCCAACATTCAATTTATTTAACGGAAGTCCATTTAAACTAGTACATTTATATCTTAGAAGCTAAAAATAAAATGAAATATAAATACAAATACATAATAAATATAGTAAAGTAAAGTAAATTTATTTACGGTAAACACCATTTGTACATAAAATTACAACGTAATATAATTAATTTAAAAAAAATATATAAAAATCAAAAATAACAGCTAATCGACGTAATTGTGCGTGTATATATAGTAATTATAGAAATAACATAAATTGAATAACATAAATCATAGAAATAACATAAATTGCACAAACTAGAAATGACGTTTTAGCCTAAACTTTAAATTAGATAGAGTTGTGTTGTACATAAGTACATATAAGAGTAAAAAACAAACAACACAATTAAGTACAAAAACAGATTAAAATAGGCAGACATCTTCCGACAGGGTATATCTGTCGGAAGATGTTCTTCAAAGCATTCCGGCTAATTGCACCAAAGTCGGGATTGATGGCGTTACAATTATTAGCAATTCCGGCCATAGAAAAATTTTTACAATAGTCCATCCTACAATATGGTACATGAAACAGATCGAAGGAACGCAAATTTCTAGCTGGCACCAGATTTTTAGCTGACTGAGTAAATAGGGACAATCAATCGTCCTATTTATTAAATTGTATCCGAGCATTACGTCTGCATTCCTTCGTCTCTGTTCTAACGAATCGATGTTTAAGGATTTTAAGACGTCATTGTAGGAGCCGACAATCCCAAACTTGTATGAGATTTAACTTGGACCCTCACGATCATTTTTATATCAGATTTGCTATGAGGATTCCAAATAGTGCAACAGTACTCAAGGTTGGGGCGGACAAGGGATACATACAAAGTCGTAAGGGTAGTGATGTTTAAGAAATCTCTGCTATTACGTTTTAAAAAACCTAGAACACGATATGTCTTAGCAGTTATTTTGTTCTAGTTTAAATAAAACACTTATTACTTTCAAACACTTGATTGTACTCCCGATGTTTTGTTTAAACTAAATCAAAGTGAAAATGAACTTTCAACTATTAACTGCCTCAACAATTAACTTAGCAGTTATGTTGCGTAAATGGTTGTTAAAGTTCTAGTTGTGCGACAATGATACACCCAAGTCTTTAATAACTGAAACGCGCAATAAAAAGACGTTAGAGATACAGTAATTTCTTACTGTCGAAGCCCCTTTTTATAGTAAAGGTTACACAATTACATTTTTTGAGGTCGAGATTCATACGATTGTCAGTGCGCCAAACTGAAAATCTATTTAAATCTCTCTGTAACAACACTGAACATCTATCTTGCGCGATTCGTAAAAATATTTTTATATCGTCTGCAAATAGCAAGCACTAGAAATGATGGAAACAATTAACCACATCATTAATAAACATATTAAATAAAAGAGGCCCAAGGTGTGATCCCTGGGGAACCACTGAAGTTACAAGTATTTCAGACGATATAACACTACCAATCCTCACGGACAAGTATGACTGTATCCAAACTAATTGCATGGTAACACAATAAAACACTTTTAACTTTGTTTGTATAACACAATTTATTTTTATGTGACTGCAGTTTCGGCAAATTCAGCTTGCCATTATCAAACATGAAACACTGGTTCATGTGATTCATGTTTGATTCATGTTTGATAATGCCAAGCTGAATTTGCCGAAACTGCAGTCACATAAAAATCAATTGTGTTATACAAATAAAGTTAAAAGTGTTTTATTGTATTAAATTAACATGTATAACGAAGTAGAAGCCTCCACAATTCAAAATAATTGCATGTTATTTTTATATACAGGGAATTGTCTTTTAAGTATACATATCTCGATTTAATTCACTGACTATAGAGGCTTCTACTTCGTTATACATTGTTGAATATAAATAAAACACTGTTTATCACTTTGTTTGTATAACAATTGGTTTATTTGGTGACTATAGTTTCGATACTACACGTATCATTATCAAACCGTTAGTAACAAAAAACTACAAAGGAACATTATTTATATTTGCAAATTTTCTAATAACAGCGTTAAAGAGGGGGGTGTATTTAAGGTCAAGCTGGTCGTTCAATGAGCATCTTTGCTCTTTTCGGCATAGATTAATTGATAGGTTATCTTTCGCCAAACATTTGATTAAAAATAACCATTCTTTTGGCGAGGATGTACTTTCAGTTATTCACTTTGCCGAGAAGGGTAGAAAGATGGACCTCCTGGAGTCTTTGGAGATTCACAGAGCCCGCGCTAATCGGGAAATTCCCGTAATTAACGACCAGCTTGACCTTAAATACACCCCCCTCTTTAACGCTGTTATTAGAAAATTTGCAAATATAAATAATGTTCCTTTGTACTTTTTTGTTACTAACGGTTTGATAATGATACGTGTAGTATCGAAACTATAGTCACCAAATAAACCAATTGTTATACAAACAAAGTGATAAACAGTGTTTTATTTATATCTCGATTTGTACATTTTCAGACATTCGATTTTTTAAAAAGCGTCCAATTTGAGGCTTCTAACGAGTGTTTCCACTCCCAGGTTAAGCATGAAGTAAAATTTCGAGTTTAGAAAAGCCTGAAAATTTGGTTTGGTCGCGTAGCGCGAAGCGCGGAGCGACCAAACCAAATTTTCAGGCTTTTCTAAACTCGAAATTTTACTTCATGCGCCACGCGTATAAAACACTGAAATAGAAAGTTTACAATATGTTACTACACCAGTATAGTAAAGACTTATACTTTGAAGTTCACTTACAACCAGTGTTTCATACGCGTGGCGCATGAAGCAAAATTTCGAGTTTAGAAAAGCTTGAACATTTGATTTGGTAATGTCGTAATGTATACGATGTCAATTTTTAGGCATTCGTTGTTTTTGTTGAGAGTTTAATTTGAAGATTTTAGCGAGTGTTTCTATCCTTTGATTAAGCATGAGGTAAAATTTCAAGTTTAAGTTTCTTTATCTTTTTTTTAAGCTTTGCTCAACCTAAAATTTTAAAATTATATCACTTTTAGTTGCATTACTTTACAGTTGTTAAAATATTGGCCGTGAAGCTATTTTCTCTCTTTGTCAAATAGTGAAATTATGCAGACTAAAAAATAACAATGGAGAACGCAAATAATAAAAATGTATGAGTGATGAGTGAGACATTAGTATATTCAATTAAATCAGATTAAATTTTTAGTAGCTAATGTGAGTTTTGCGGAATGTTGTGCAAACTTTTTGACAGGATGACAAGGCGAGGGCACACTAATGGAGTTTTATGAATAGTGGTCGGAGGCTTTCTGGACTTAATGTTTATGCGAATAACAATCGTGCATCATAATAAATTCGTCTGTGTGAGCGACGGAGAACATTGCGGTGCAATTTAATTATTAAAGTGATGACTTCGCGTCAAACAGCTAAACTGCGCGCATCCGGTCTTCCAATTTAGAAGACGCAGCCGGAAAAGGGGCATGTGAATGCAAACGTGAAAGTGTCGAAGCACACGCCGTGGATTAACCGCGAATTTCTCACACGCCCGAAGCGGGAAGTGCGGTTTGGAAAAATTCTCGGTTTGTTCTCGTTTTAATCTATCCGACCTCGTGATGCACGTCCCCTCGTCGCACATGACTTTGCGTCACCGTGATTCCTCTGCCATTTAAATCTTAACAAGTAGAACGCTTTTAACTGGCAATTAGCGATACCCCATGTTATTAACTTGTCCGGTATCTTATGCCTATCCCTCTTCAGCCAGTGCCCCTCGCGCACTTCCTCATTACCAGCTTCCTTTTGCGCCCTGGACTTCGCGTCGGGCATCAAGGGTTCTTCTTCCTTTCTCATACGCATTGTCGTAAGACAGGATACGCTCTATTCCCAATCCTACCAATTAGAACCCTGAGAATATCCGTTTACCATTAAGTAAAATAAGAGATACATAAATAAAAATTAAAAAAATATTACTCCAACCATTACTAGTATAACCAATTGTACGTTTGGATCGGTTTTTTAGCGGAATACATTTATGCTTGCTTAAAGATAAGCAAAATGTTCTTTACACATGCGTAAATAAATATTTATAGATTACAAACTCAGGTGGAAGTAACGGTCGTACTTCGTCGAAGCACTCAGGGATTAGTAACAGGGACGTCGATTAGTTACAGGGACGACGACCAGTGAGTAGGTTTTCTGATTTCAAGTAATCAAGTTATTGAAATCAACCGAGCTTTCGGAGATTATTTGTCTCCTTCTTTAGAGTTTTACACGGTCGTACTTTGTCGAAGCACTCAGGGATTAGTAACAGGGACGTCGATTAGTTACAGGGAGGTCGACCAGTGAGTAGGTTTTCTGATTTCAAGTAATCAAGTTATTGAATTCAATCGAGCTTGCGGAGATTATTTGTCTCCTTCTTTAGAGTTTTACAATTTTGTAAGGCTGAAAATTTGGTTATTTTTAACTTGTATGTTTTCTTCTGCCTTTGATACTGGAGAGGAAAGCTCTATGATTATTTTTCAAGTCAAGTGCTGACTGAGAATCCACAAATACTTAGGGATTAGTAACAAGGACGTCGACCAGTGAGTAGACTTTCTTATTTCAAGTAATCAATTTATTCAAATCAACCGAGCTTTTGTAAACAATTTGTCTACTTCTTCAGGGTTTTACAAAATTGTAAAACCCTGAAGAAGGAGACCGAAAGCTCGGTTGATTTCAATAAATTAATTACTTGAAATAAGAAAGCCTTCTTCAGGGTTTTACTAAATTTTAAAACCCTGAAGAAAGAGACAAATAATCTCCGAGAACTCGGTTGATTTCAATAAATTAATTACTTGAAATAAGAAAGCCTTCTTCAGGGTTTTACAAAATTTTAAATCCCTGAAGAAGACAAGTAATTTCCAAAAGCTCGGTTGGTTTCAATAAATTAATTACTTGAAATAAGAAAGCCTTCTTCAGGGTTTTACTAAATTTTAAAACCCTGAAGAAAGAGACAAATAATCTCCGAGAACTCGGTTGATTTCAATAAATTAATTACTTGAAATAAGAAAGCCTTCTTCAGGGTTTTACAAAATTTTAAAACCCTGAAGGAGACAAGTAATTTTCAAAAGCTCGGTTGATTTCAATAAATTTATTACTTCAAATCAGAAAACCTACTCACTGGTCGTCCTCCCTGTAACTAATCCCTGAGTATTTGTAAGTAAATAAGAAAGCCTACTTACTGGTCGACGTCCCTGTTACTAATCTCTGAGTATTTGTGGATTCTCAGTAAGCACTTAACTAGAAAAATTATCATAGAGCTTCCCTCTCCAGTATCGAAGGCAAAAGAGGCACAAGTGATTTAAAAATAAGCATATTTTCAGCCTTACAAAATTGTAAAACTCTGAAGAAGGAGACAAATAATCTCCGAAAGCTCGGTTGATTTCAATAAATTAATTACTTGAAATCAGAAAACCTACTCACTGGTCGTCCTCCCTGTAACTAATCCCTGAGTATTTGTGGATTGTCATTCGGCACTTGACTTGAAAAATATTCATAGAGCTTTCCTCTCCAGTATCAAAGACAAAACAACAAATAACTTAAAAATAACCTAATCAAGCAACAACATTCCTTGATAAAGTACAAACCACGTATAATTTTGATAAATGCGCGTTATCGATTTAATAAATAACCACTTGACGTTATTGGGAAAACCTGTTGTAGTCCTGCAGCAGAACTTTTAATAAACATATCGATCGCCGCATTCAGCGCAGATAACTTCAGCAAATACACAAAAGTGTCCATTGCATACAATCACTTCAGCGAAGTACGGTTCTATTTTCATTGCCCGAATAATCCCTTTTCAGCGTACAAGTCACTGACCTTGATACCCGCCACCCAACAACGCTAACAACATGTCAATATGCGCTCATTTTTATTGTATTGAAACGTGCAAATATAGACACGCATAAATCCTTTTATCTACAGAACTATCGATTTCAAGACTAAAATAGTGAAATATATTCGATACTTGTTCTGCTACTCTCTTGATGGAACCAAATTTTGAAATTGGGTAAAGGTAAACACTTGTATTGTTCCATGTTTTTATTTTCATTTGCCTGACACGTGTTTCGATCCGTTACGATGATTTTCAAAGTTAAAACTTATCATTTTTATTTAATTTTTATTAATTTTCATAGATCAAACAATGTTTCTCTCTATTTGGGAATGTAAGAGCAGAATGTATGCAAGTACTATATTTGTCCCAAACAATCCCACTAGCAATGAGAAACAACGTAGTCTGAATATTTATACTAAGGCAGGTAAAATACCGTGCGATTGTTTAAATCCTGGGTCTCCAAACTATCTTCTTCGCGGGCCGCAAATACAATTCTACATAATAAAGTCGGCCAAGATCCGATTCATTTTATAAAATTATAAAAAATTTAAGGAACAATTCTTACAATATTTCAAAATATGACAAAAATTACAAACAATCGCGGCCCGGATTCATGCAAGTCGCGGGCCGAATTTGGCCCGCGGGCCGTAGTTTGGAGACCACTGGTTTAAATGATGATTTAAAGTAGGCGGAATTTTTTTTGTGCGGTTGCCTAGCATGCTAATTGAATAATGGAATCAATTTGAGGATATGGTAAACTATGTGTTAACAGCCAGTAGTAGCAATCTTCATATAATATAACTGCGTTTTAATTAAGTGACTTAAAATCTTCACGTAACTCAAATTACTAAATTAAATTAAGTACTAATCTAATTTAACATTTAAAGCCTACTCTTAGTCATGTTTTAAATGGTCGCACGATATGTTTGCAATATTTAGCAATATCAATAAAACAAACGTTTGTCTAAATCAGTGGTCTCCAAACTACGGCCCGCGGGCCAAATCCGGCCCGCGACTTGCATGAATCCGGCCCGCGATTGTTTGTAATTTTTTTTGTAAATGTCATATTTTGAAATATTGTAACAATTGTTCCTTAAATTTTTCATAATTTTATAAAATTAATCGGATCTTGGCCGACTTTATTATGTAGAATTGTAATTGTGGCCCGCGAAGAAAATAGTTTGGAGACCCAGGGTCTAAATTATAAAACTGATCAAATTGTAGATATAATGAAAACAAATATATAAAAAGCATTTTTAATTATCAACCGCAAAGCAGTTAGCAAAGCAACAAATCTCGATTGGTTTACAGCAATTGAACAAGATGCGACAAGCATTACAGTCTCTCAATATCGAATGTCATTAGCAATTGATAATGGATACATAGTAAGCGAAATGTACATCTAGCATCGAAAAATAGAAGTGAAGAAAGGGATATAACTACGATTTAATTAAGTGACATAGGCACCCTCTTAAAGCAAACACTAGATTGGTTAAAAATAGACTACGCAAAAAAATATCGGGTAACACTGAATCAAACAAAAAATCGTGCAAACAATAACTTAATATAGAGCTTACACAACAAACCCAAGACAGTTAGATCTGTTGTGAACTTCGTCAGATCAAATTTAACACTAAAAGACTACGATAACAATTGAGTAGCCTAGTATCAAAGACGGGCATTCGCTATTTTTGTAAAAATAAAACTTAAACTGATGAAAGGAATAAAACAACGTTTTAATTAAGTGACATAGACACCTTATTAAAGCAAATACTAGATTGGTTGAAAATATAAATTTAACACTAAAAGACTACAATAACAATTGAGTAACCTAGCATCAAAGACCGGCATTCGCTATTTTTAAAAAATAATAGTTATATTAAAATAATTAAAATAGTTAGTGATGGTAATATTAAAACAGTTGTCATTATGAAAGTAAGGAGTATTTAGCTTGAGAATGCTTAAAGTAAATCTGCTAAAAAAGACGGAACTCGAAATTACGAAAAGTTTTGTCTCCAGAAACACAAAAAAATGGCGAATGTCCCTCTTTGATACCAGGCTACTCAATCCATTATTCATTGTATGATTTTAATGACTTCTTTATCAACATAGCAAAGCCTATAGCTAGTGACATTTTAAACAATTAAAATTATCCAATTATTATTTACTAAGCTCGACTACAAAAATACATTTAGGGAATTTTTATTTAAGTTTACACATCGAAGATGCATGCGCTGTGCAATTTCAGGCATTCATTGCTATCTTCACAAGCGTTCTATTTGAAGTTTCAAACGAATGTTTTCCACTCCCAGACTAAGCATGAAGTAAAATTTCGAGTTTAGAAAAGCCCCGCGTAGAAAATTTGTCGAGGGTCGCGCAGCGACCCGAGACAAATTTTCACGGGGCTTTTCTAAACTCGAAATTTTACTTCATGCGCCAAGCGTATAAACCATTGTTTTAAAGTAAAGTTAAATATATATATATATATATATATATATATATATATATATATATAAATAAATTAGAATTAACGACCTGCTTATAAGTACCAAATAAGAAATAACAGCGCATTAGGTCATGATGTAAAAGTTATTTTCTATCAAGTGAGTGTGCAAGGAGGACAGAAGACGACGACGATCGTTTCGCTCTTTTTATGAGCTCCTCAGGTCGCCACATCCATCATCCCATACACACTCACTTGATATGTAGTATATATATATATATATAGGTTAGGTTAGGTATATATAATTTTAATGCTCCACTAAGGACTGACACTCTAAGTAAAGTTAGAAAGCTGTTTTCTAATGTATATTTAGAAGGCAGTTATTTTTCTCTGCTGTTCATTGTAAGTTAAAGTGTGGATATAACTTAGAAATAACGTCATACGGGGAATTGTTCTTTAAAGTATACGTATTCCAAATTCAGGCTATTTTTTGTTAATCTTTAGAAACTCCCTGTTTCTTTAAAAGTTCAATTTGGAGCTTTAAACAAGTGTTTTCCACTCCCAGACTAAGCATGAAGTAAAATTTCGAGTTTAGAAAAGCCCCGTGAAAATTTGTCAAATTTTCTGGGCTTTTCTAAACTCGAAATTTTACTTCATGCGCCACGCGTATAAAACACTAGAATATTGTGAAATTTATGCATATTCGAACTTCACTTAAAATCTGTGTTTTATACGCGTGGCGCATGAAGTAAAATTTCGAGTTTAGAAAAGCCCAGAAAATTTGTCTCGGGTCGCTGCGCGACCCTCGACAAATTTTCACGGGGCTTTTCTAAACTCGAAATTTTACTTCATGCTTAGTCTAGGAGTGGAAAACACTCGTTTAACGCTTCAAATTGAACTCTTTTACAAAACAACGAATGCTAGAAAATGTACAACTTATGTTTACCTAACAGAAAAATTCCCTGTATATACTGCATCAACTGAAATACTCTAGTCAATATCCAGCTATATCAGACGTGCCATTGTTGCTAATTTCAACGATTTTAATAATTTCGTTAATTTTTTTTTTTTTAAGTTGACACATAAATGTGTCTATTCACGGTGAAACCGCACAAAGAACCCCCAAAAGTAACCAAAACGAAACGCTAATGGGATTACACCGGAGCATGTTCAACCGGGGTAACTTTCTCCCAAAGTCCACCCCAACCTTATTATCACAGAAAACTGAGTCCATCAACGCAGTCATCGACGGCGCTCGCCCTTTTCAGCGCCCTCGGAAAGAAAAAAAGTACACAACGCAACAGCCCACCCCCTGCTCAAACACAAAACTCCCGAAAAATCACAAAACAAGCATTTCCGCTAGGAAGTTCCTCATTCACGCAACAAGGTGTCGATTTTTTGGAAGACCGACATAAATTACCCGCAAACAGACAAATTTGTTCTGAATGAGACATCTGCGAACGACTCGTGTAAGTTTTTTTTTTTGTGAGGTACAAATGTTGTAAATCAACTCATTGTGGTCAGAGAGTGGCAATTAAGGAGCCGGAAGGATCTTTTACATCGAGCGCAAAATTTCGGACAGGTGTGACCTTACCTGAGGAGTTTAGGGCTCGTAAAGTGGTTTTTATGTAATAAGAAATGGGCCAGGTGGTGGGCGTGATGTTGAATGAACACTTACTTGAAGGACGTGATTGCAACATTAAGAAGTGCGATTATTTTGTATTCAGGATTTTTATGGATATTATATGTTTTTATTTTGTTGAGCTTCCAGGCTTGGATAATAAAATGCTATTAGAATGACGGTTAATTTTATCGTCTGATCTCTGGTGCGGTTTGTTTGCGTTTTGTTTATATAGATTTTTTTTAATCCCCCTGAATAAATATATATATATATATATATATATATATATATATATTATCTTGTAAATCAAACACTTTTTACTTTGTTTAACCACTGGATTTAATAATATAATTTTCAACCCAAAAACAAAACTTAATCCCCTAGTTAGATCAGGCATTTATAAATTGAACTGCGAAAATTGTAAAGGTGTGTACATTGGACAATCTGGTCGTAGAATCGAAATAAGGTTGAAAGAACACGAGCGAGCCTTTAGATTAAAACATAATAGTTCTACCTATGCTAACCATCTTTTAGAAGAGAATCACACTTTTGGCGAGGATGTACTTTCAGTAATCCATTTTGCCGAAAAAGGTCGTAAAATGGATTTACTGGAAGCACTAGAAATACACAAGGCCCGAATGAATCCCGGAATTTCCCTTCTTAATGACCAGGTTGACCTAATGTACACCCCTCTCTTCGAAGCCGTATAAATAGTTTTTAGCGTGTAATTTGTATTTACTTTAGTTTGAGAATGACTACTAGATGGTCGAAACTAGTCACACAATTAAATGTAAGATTCAGTGGTTAAACAAAGTAAAAAGTGTTTTATTTACAAGTGTATTTAAGATGTACCACAAAGTGAACGCCTACAACACCAAACAATATATATTATCATTTGCCTTTTACCTTTCGGTGTAGGCTTTACATATTTTTTTACATTTCTCGTTCTACATCACTTATTTATAAAGTCTTTCCACTTCTTTCGGTTTCCTGCTAAAACCTTCGCTTGTTTCATTGTCTTTCCTCTGTTGTTTATTGCTATTTCTATTATGTTGTTCCATGTCAGTCTTGGTCTACCTCTTTCTCTCTTGTTCCCGTTCTTGTTTAACACACTTGTTTTGTTTGGTTCGTGTTTTTCATTCGTGTTAGATGTCCCCACCAGCTAAGTTGTTTCTTTTCGATATGAGTGTCTAGTGCTTCTATTTCCAATTCTTCTCTGATATCTATATTTCTTATTCTATCTCTTTTCGTTACCTGTTTTACTCTTCTCAGATATTTCATCTCCACAGCCTGTAGTCTACTTTTATCTCTCTTTGTCAACTTCCATGTTTCACTCCCAAACGTCAAGACCGGTCTGTATATAGTTCTGTATATTGTCATTTTGGTCTTTCTGCTTATCTCCTTTTTATTAATGAGTATATTATTCATTGCGTAGTATGCTTTTATTGTTTTGTTTATTCTGTTTGTTATTTCTTCTTCCATTTTTCCGTCTTCTGCAAGTTCTACTCCTAGGTATTTAAATTGTTTTACTTGTTCTATCATGTGTTGTTCTATTTTTATATTTATGTGCTCTTTCTGTTTTGCTATTACCATTACTTTGGTTTTGTTGTAGTTCATTTTCATACAGTATTTGTCTAGGTGTTTATTCCATATGCTCATGTTATGTTTTCTTTCATTTTCTGCAATCACTACCACATCGTCTGCAAACGCACCTTCTGATATTTTAATCATTTCCATGTTTTTATATCCTATATTCGTTTTAATTATTTCTTGTTTCATGCTCTTCATTATTTCATCCATATATAGTATGAATAAAGTTGGGCTGAGTCCACCTCCTTGTCTTAATCCAGTATTTGTCTTAAATGCATTTGACGTTTTTCCCTTATATATTATTTCGTTACTGTTATTGTTATATATGTTCTGTATTATTTTGATTACTTTGTTTTCTATCCCTCTCCTCTCCAGTATTTTCCATAGTTTCTTTCTTGGTATCATATCAAAAGCTTTTTCGAGGTCTATAAATCCTAAATATGTAGCTTTGTTATTTTCCATCCTTTTTTCTATGATTTGTTTTATTGTGAATATGTTGTCTTGTATGGATCTTCCTTTCCTAAAACCACTTTGCGAATCTTCTAACGTCTGTTCTATTTTTTCTATTATCCTCCTGCTAATTGTCTTTTCTAGGATTTTCATTCCTATACTAATTAGTGTTATGCCTCTATAGTTTTCGCATTTTGTCTTGTCACCTTTTTTGTATATTGGCACAATTTGTGCTGTTTGCCAGTCTTTTGGTATCTTATTGGTCTTCCAAATTTTGTTCAGTATCTTCAGTAATTTATCCATTCCCTTTTCTCCAAGGTTCTTAATCATTTATGCTATAATTTTGTCATGGCCTGCTGCTTTTCCCGTTTTTAATTCTCTTATTATTTCTGTCAATTCATCCTCACTGATATATTCCTCTTCTGTTTCTAAGTTATTCGCGTCACTGTTATTTTCCATCTGCTCGGTTTCACTGCTTGTATTTAATAAGTCTTCAAAATGTTCCTCCCATCTTTTTATTATTTCTTCTTCTTTTTTTAGAATTTTTCCATGTTTGTCCTTTATGTATCTTGTTTCTTGTCCTTTTTCTTTCCTATTTTCTTTTATGATTTTGTAGAATAGCTTTTGGTGTTCCTTTGCCTTATTTTCCATTTTCTCGCCAAACTTTTCCCACTGCTTAGACTTTTCTATTTTTATCTCATCTTTTACTATTTTTCTCTTTATTTTGTATTTTCCGTAGTTAATGCTGTTTTTGTCATTTATGTATCTTTGCCATGGATTTTTCTTTCTTTTATTTTATCTTTGATGCTCTCCGACCACCAGGCTGTTTGTTTTTTCATGTTTGTGCTTTTCTTTACTCCGCAGACATCTTTCGCTGCTTCCACCATACTTCTTTTTAATTCGTTCCACATTTCTTTTATATATAATAAATACATAGCTAAAATAATTCGAATCCTTACAATGCATTTGAGTCATCACAATTACACAGAGATTATTCTGATTTAGAACAATGTTGCATGATAAATAGTGTCATGCAACATTGTTCTAAATCAGAGTAATCTTTGTGTAATAACGATTGTTCTATAGCATTGAGGGGATTCGAATTATTTTAGAAGGATTTGAGTCACTTACATTGGGATTCGAATACAAATCGTTTAAACATATAATAATGAATCCGGATTAAGAATCCTTTTTCAATAAAGTATTCGAAAACCTCTTTCGAATCCTGTAAAAGTATTCGAATCCTGAATGATTCAAACCCTACCCAGCTCTGGTAATTAGTATATATTTTGCATGTTTCAAATAAAAATTTTTTGTGGATATATCCATTTTGAGGTCTCCAGAGTCGATTAAAACCATTTCTTAAAAATGCCTGTCTGTAATTCTGTCCAGTCCTTCTGTCCATCTGTCATTCTGTCGTTCTGTCATTCTGTTCTTTTATCCTTCTGCCCTTCTTTCCTTCTGTCCTTATTTCCTTCTTTTCTTTTCTGTTCATCTGTCCTTCTGTCCTTCTGTTCTTCTGTCCTTCCGTCCTTCTGTCCTTTTGTCCTGTTTTTCTGTCTTTCTGTCCTGTCCTTCCGTCCTTCTGTCCTTCTGTCCTTCTGTCCTGTTTTTCTGTACTTCTGCCTTGTCCTTCTGTCCTATCCTTCTGTCCTGTCCTTCTGTACTTCTGTCCTATCCTTCTGTCCTGTCCTTCTGTACTTCTGTCCTATCCTTCAGTCCTTCTCTCCTTCTGTTCTTCTGTTCTTCTGTCCTTCTGTATTTCTGCCATTCTGTCCTTCTATCCTTCTGTCCTTCTGTTCTTCTATCCTTCTGTCCTTCTGTCCTGTCCTTCTATCCTTCTGTCCTCCTATCCTGTCCTTCTGTCCTTCTTTCTTTCTACTCTTTTTCCTTATGTTCTTCTGTCCTATCCTTTTGTCCATCAGTCCTTCAGTTCATCAGTCCTTAAGTCCTTCAGTCCTTCAGTCATTTAGTCCTTCAGTCCTTCAGTTCATCTGTCCATCAGTTCTTCAGTCCTTCAGTCCTTCTGTCTTCTGTCCTGTCGCCACTATAAAGTCTAAACCGATTGAGCTGCTAAGATGACACTATAAACTTGAGCTTTACATTACAATAGTATTATTTTAAACTAACGAGTGTCTTCCACTCCCAGACTAAGCATGAAGTAAAATTTCGAGTTTAGAAAAGCCCCGCGTAGAAAATTTGTCGAGGGTCGCGCAGCGACCCGAGACAAATTTTCACGGGGCTTTTCTAAACTCGAAATTTTACTTCATGCGCCACGCGTATAAACCACTGATTTACACTTAAGTTAAAAACATATATCGTCACGTTTTCGCGAACATTTTTAGATCAAAAATGTTAGTGGATATATCCATTTTGAGATTCCCCGAGATGATAGACCATTTTGAAAAATGTCTGTCTGCAATTCTGTCCTGCCCTTCTATCCTGTCTTCCTGTCCTTCTGTCATTCTGTTATTCTGTCCTGTCCTCTGTCATTCTGTCCTGTCCTCTGTCATTCTGTCCTGTTTTACTTTTCTTCTGTCCTTCTGTCCTGTCTTTCTTTTCTTCTGTCCTTCTGTCATTCTGTCCTTCTGTCTTTCTGTCATTCTGTCCTTCTGTCCTTCTGTCCTTCTGTCCTTCTGTCCTTCTGTCCTTCTGTCCTTCTGTCCTTCTGTCCTTCTGTCCTTCTGTCCTTCTGTCCTTCTGTCCTTCTGTCCTTCTGTCCTTCTGTCCTTCTGTCCTTCTGTCCTTCTGTCCTTCTGTCCTTCTGTCCTTCTGTCCTTCTGTCCTTCTATCCTTCTGTCCTTCTGTCCTGTCCTTCTATCCTTCTGTCCTCCTGTCCTGTCCTTCTGTCCTTCTTTCCTTCTACTCTTTTTCCTTATGTTCTTCTGTCCTACCCTTTTGTCCTTCAGTCCTTCAGTTCATCAGTCCTTAAGTCCTTCAGTCCTTCAGTCATTTAGTCTTTCAGTCCTTCAGTCCATCTGTCCTTCAGTTCTTCAGTCCTTTAGTCCTTCTGTCTTCTGTCCTGTCGCCACTATAAAGTCTAAACCGATTGAGCTGCTAAGATGACACTATAAACTTGAGCTTTACATTACAATAGTATTATTTTAAACTAACGAGTGTCTTCCACTCCCAGACTAAGCATGAAGTAAAATTTCGAGTTTAGAAAAGCCCCGCGTAGAAAATTTGTCGAGGGTCGCGCAGCGACCCGAGACAAATTTTCACGGGGCTTTTCTAAACTCGAAATTTTACTTCATGCGCCACGCGTGTAAACCACTGATTTACACTTAAGTTAAAAACATATATCGTCACGTTTTCGCGAACATTTTTAGATCAAAAATGTTAGTGGATATATCCATTTTGAGGTTCCCCGAAATGATAGACCATTTTGAAAAATGTCTGTCTGCAATTCTGTCCTGCCCTTCTATCCTGTCTTCCTGTCTTCCTGTCCTTCTGTCATTCTGTTATTCTGTTATTCTGTCCTGTCCTCTGTCATTCTGTCCTGTCCTCTGTCATTCTGTCCTGTTTTACTTTTCTTCTGTCCTGTCTTTCTTTTCTTCTGTCCTTCTGTCATTCTGTCCTTCTGTCTTTCTGTCATTCTGACCTTCTGTCCTTCTGTCCTTCTGTCCTTCTGTCCTTCTGTCCTTCTGTCCTTCTGTCATTCTGTCCTGTCCTTCTTTCCTTTTGTCCTTCTGTCCTTTTATCCTACTGTTCTGTCGCCACAATAAAGTCTAAACGCAAAAAATAACCATTCGATTTTGTCATTCTTGTCTCCGCGCAAAAGTTGCATTAACACGTACACTTTTGCGTCGACTTCCGGCGTGTGATATCCAATCGTCGACGCAAAAGTGTACCAATTGTAACATCATGGAATTCGCAAATTTCTTGTAAACCATTGTGATGCACAGTAAATGGTTTTTTACGTCACATAAAACATTGAAAATTAATTTACGCAAAGGAGATTTTCCGATTTATGTTCACATTATCCGTCTGAGACTTCAATTAGTGGGATCCGTTGGTCTGGTGGTGGGGAAAAAGCGGGGAATCAAGTTTGCCGGATTCCTGGTGGAATTTTTTCAATTACGTACGCTGTGGGCGGCGGGAAGCGGGCGCGCACATCTTTAGCTAATAAAGGCATCCGTCGCACTTCAACCGCCACCGTTTAACGGAAAAACGGGACAAAAGGAAGAGAGATCGCCTGCGTATGTGCACACGCCGAGTAGAATAAGACCAGTTGAGCTTCCGATATTTGCTTACATTGCCAGAGATTAAATCCCTCTCAAGGTATTGATTGTTGGTTGTTAAACACACGGCGAGGCAGCCAATTAATGACCGTGTGGCGTTTAAGAAAATCGCGAGCGGGCGAAAGAGGGGCCGGAGAGAAAGAGAGAGAACCCCCCCGGCGGGCTGAAACCGGGGGTTGGAGGCGGAGAGGCTCTGCAAACGTTGAATTACCAACGGTACATCAAACGTGAAAGAGAACGAAACTTTTTTCCGAGCTGAATGAATATACTGACCCTTGCCTTGTTTTATTTAAAAAGTAAAAACTATGAATGCTCTTTTAGCTGCGAGCCATACATCCTATTCCTAATTAGCATACACGCGTAAAGCGAACTGAAAATCAGTTTTGATATGCCCTGCACGTTGCCAACACTAGCGTTTCAATGTGGCGTTTTTAATTTAATTAAATCGAGTGCCCCAGGGATGATCATTTAATCAAGATCTTTCTTGCCTTTGAACTCAATTCGCAGGCTGGATACTCCTCGCGGTTGTCCTTTAAGTAGCTATTACACGAGCGATCGTTAAAATATTATCTTAACTAAATTTTAAACCATATAGCCAACAAATAACTAATGACCTAAAGTAGTTATACTCGTCAATGAGCATCACATAATTTCTTGAATTAATTTCTCATCTGGCACTTGGTGAAACATATTAGATATGTAAAGTTATTTAAAAAATAAAAAACACTTGGTATTTATTCACAAATTAAAACTTTATTCCGACTAGTTTCTGTTTGTTAAACCATTTTCAAAGGAATGTACAGGAGAAATTATTGTCTAGGTATATATACATATTTTTGTTTCAGGTAATAAGGGAAGTCAAAATTGGGGAATTCCAAATCTCCTCGTTGTCGTTGACTATGTTTTTTCTCATTTTTATGGGCCTGTTAGTCTCCAGGCCTTCTTTTAGATTTAGTGTGTATCCCTTACTAACTAGAACTTACTAACTAGAGGTAGTCGAAAGAAAGTTTTAATTTGTGAAACAATACCAAGTGTTTTTTATTTTTTTTAATAACTTTACAGAGCATCACATAGTCCGATTTTTTCTTTATGAAACAAAACCGACCATTAAGACTGACGAGTATTTTATAAATATATATAATAAATGTTGTGTTATATATTGTTGTTGTTGTGAACAAAGTATAGTGTATAATTCGCATATAATGGCTATTAATCACTCGAACGACTTGCCTCACTCGCCTATGGCTCGTTCCGCAAACCTCGTTCTCGTGATTAAGAGCTATCATTATATGCTAGTTGTACAACATACTAGTAATTAATAGTAGAACTTTTATTAAAACACAATGTGTTTTAATCAAAGTTCTACTACCAAAAGAGGTAGTTTCCAAAATATTAAAAGTAGTCAATAATTTATGGAATTACGTAAAATGTAATTTTTATCAAAATCATTTGGTTTTTTATTAGTGTTGAATTTATCAACGCTAAATTGCTTGTAAAATCGTATTCAATACACAATACAGTGACATACTTTAAAACTCGTGCATTTTAAATACAATAAAAGCGCTACAATTGCAATAGTAATAAAATTTTGAATTTTTATGGCGCCATAAAAAACTGACATTAATGTTTACAAGTTGATTATCTATCAATAAAAATATGGGGAAATCAATTAGTATTTTGTTAAATTCAACTGAATTTTATGTACCTCCACACACAAACAATAGTAAAGTTAATGTTTTACAGAGAAGATCTCGGTTTAAAATACTGGCATAAATGTTTTGATCAGTTTAATACTTTTACTTCATATTCTTTGTTGCTCTAAAGAATAGTATCAGGTGTTCATTTAAAAACCCGATCGAGAAGGCGTGACATTTATGTCAGGTATGACAAAACGTAAATTAAACTGCGACTTAAGATTTTCGTTCCATTTTCTTTAATCAGAAAAGCGATTGATGGAAATGAAACGAAAAATGTGAAGTCGCAGCTTAATTTACGTTTTGTCATGCCTGACATAAATGTCAGAAAAAAAATTATTGATAAGGCTGATAAATGTTGAAAGTTCATATTCACTTTTATATAAATAAAACAATTTAAACACTTTCAAATATATATTGTATTAACGCTACAATTGTTTCGCCACACTGTGGCTTCTTCAGGCGAAGAAATGAGCATTGATGATCATCATTTCTTCGCCTGAAGAAGCCACAGTGTGGCGAAACAATTGTAGCGTTAATACAATATATATTTGAAAGTGTTCATATTGTTTTATTTATATAAAAATAAATGTCAGATATACAAATACTCACGCTTTTGTTAATAAGTTTAATTTGAACAAGTGTTTTCCACTCCTAGACTAAGCATGAAGTAAAATTTCGAGTTTAGAAAAGCCCCGCGTAGAAAATTTGTCGAGGGTCGCGCAGCGACCCGAGACAAATTTTCACGGGGCTTTTCTAAACTCGAAATTTTACTTCATGCGCCACGCGTATCAAACACTGATTTCAAATGAAGTTTAATTGTTCACAATATTTCAGTGCTTTCAGTGTTTTATAGGCGTGGCGCATGAAGTAAAATTTCGAGTTTAGAAAAGCCCCGTGAAAATTTGTCTCGGGTCGCTGCGCGACCCTCAACAAATTTTCTACGCGGGGCTTTTCTAAACTCGAAATTTTACTTCATGCTTAGTTTGGGAGTGGACAACACTCGTTCTTATTAGTTTCAAATTAAAGGATTACTAAGTTTATTACCATTTTACAAAGGCTACAGCTCGAAGGACCAATCATGGTCTTCGAAGACCGAAGGACTACAGGGATTTGAAGTTTTTTTTACAAAAAAACAACGAATGTTTGAAGGTTCGCGGTATGGATAGGAAAGAAAACATCCAATTTTGAAAAAATATCCAATTTGGGTTGGTTTTCAGTGCGTTTTTAACTTCACTTTAAATCAATGTTTTATACGCGTGGCGCAGGAAGTACAATGTTGGGTTAGGTTAGGTTAGGTTACAATGATAGATATTAGAAATTTAAAACTAGAGTTTGCTCTACTTTTACTCTTTACTCTGCGTTTAGTCACAACTTACTAAACAAGGTCTGATGGTTTCTTTCTCTTTAATCTTCGGACGATGTGTTGATTGTCTAGCAGTTGAAGTTAAAGTGAAGTTAAAAATGCACTGGAAACCAACCCAACTTCGATATTTTTTCAAAATTGGATGTTTTCTTTCCTATCCATGCTGTAAACCTTCAGACATTCGTTGGTTTTTTTGTAAAAAAAACTTTAAATCCCTGTAGTCCTTCGGTCTCCGAAGACCATGATTGCTCCTTCGAGCTGTCGCCTTTGTAAAATGGTAATAAACTTAGTAATCCTTTAATTTGAAACGTCTAAGAACGAGTGTTGTCCACTCCCAGACTAAGCATGAAGTAAAATTTCGAGTTTAGAAAAGCCCCGCGTAGAAAATTTGTCGAGGGTCGCGCAGCGACCCGAGACAAATTTTCGCGGGGCTTTTCTAAACTCGAAATTTTACTTCATGCGCCACGCGTATTAAACACTGATTTCAAATGAAGTTTGATTGTTCACAATATTTCAGTGTTGCATTGTTTAATGATAAATCATTCACGCTTAATTTAAACAAATTACATATCCATATTCATACAGAAAAATCCCTGACACCCAGAACAAGCGCTCAACCCTCTCGAAAGGTGCAAAAACGAAATATATCATAAACACACACACATCCCCATAAATTCCTACAAACAAATCTACCTACTAACTCGTTCAAGCTTTAAGGTACTTCAACAATAGCGCAGATGCATATACGGTGGATGCAGATGCATTTCACCGCAAATACGTAAACTCCACCCTTTGATTATTTGCAAATCGCCCACCCCTTTTACCTGAAAAACTACCTTTACCCTTTCAAGAGGGTTAGCAGGTCCTTAAGAAATATCACATGTTGTTTGTTACTCGAGACTTTTGATAGAAAATAAGCGTTTTTGCAACAGATGCAGATGGTGTGAGGTTTGAGGATGCCGATCGATAATCAATCGAATGATTCGGGTGGAATGGGACCCTCTTATTTAATGTTTTTTCGCGTACATGTGCGCCATTCAGAAACCCCACGCTGGGTTGGATTGGGGTAGTATTTTTCGTATTGATTAAGAGTTTGTTTTCAAAAGTGTATTGTGTGTTTGTGCTGATTGTGTTTAAGTGTAAAAATATTCTAGTATTTGAAATATTAAACAATGGCACAGACTAGAATACATTTTTTTTATAAGAATATTTTTAATTTAGTTCTCATTAATCACTTGATGAAACAAGTTCACAATATTGATAATTAAATAAAAATCACTTGGTTTGTTTACTACTATTTTTATTCTCTCCGACTAGTTTCGACTTATCGCCATTCTCAAGGAGTAATTACTCCTTGAGAATGACGATAAGTCGAAACTAGTCGGAGAGAATGAAAAATAGTAGTGAAACAAACCAAGTGACTTTTATGTAATTGTTAATAGAAGAATAAATCATAGATTTATTTAATTAGATAACACTAGGCAATATCAAATTTGTTTATGACAATTTTTTTCTGAAATAAAGTAGGCTATGACATTGATTGTTGCCAATATATTTGTTTTGTTTAATTATCCACATTTAGTTCAGTATTTTTTTTTTTTAAATAAATTAGTGAAAATGTCGACATTTGGAGTGTGTAAATAATCTACTGAAAATTATTATTACATTTATAGGTTGTTATTATAATATTCATGTTTTTATACCTTTTGGATAATAGAAAAATAAGAAACAATAATGGTAAACTTGCTTTATGACTGGATGAATGTTTTTTTGTTTTTTTTTTTTTCAATAAAAAAAATTGTAATATACAGGTAAAAATTATTAAGTGTTGTTACAAAGTTGTCAACATCAATTGAATACTCCGGATTGTTTAATTTATTAATAGCCCCATTCAAAATTTAATGGGGTCGCGAATATCGATAATAATTAATTCCGCATTCCGATCAACAGGTTGCATATATTTAATTTTTTCCCCGAGCTTTAATTATGTGCCCGGACACCAATTTTCAGGGGCCCTCATTGTCCTAATGACCCACTGGCGAGAGACGCACCAAATAACCCCTAACCTAACCGAAAACGCCACCCCTCGCCGATCGACTCGTGCCCGGGGTCTCGGCAGGAGTTTTGTAGAAGAGGGCAGATTTTGATGAAAAAAGAGAGCGAAAGAAGGGTACGTACACGTACGTAATGTGCAAAGGGGAGTTTTCTTTGTGTTTGCTGCTTTCGAGACAAGTCAGCTGGCTGCTTACTCTCCCCCCTTACATGCATAGGTGCAGCTGCTTAGCCTGGTGATTTACCATTCTTTGGGCAGTGGCGGCGCGTAAGGGGGGGGATCGAGACACACGACTCACGGAGCGTTTATTATAAGGCCATTAGGCAAATACCACCTTTCAATACAGCGCGGGTTTTTTTTTCCAAGGAGGAAAAAGGGAATTGCTGTCGATTGATTTTTAAGTGAAATGTAAATATCGCGTAAAGGAAAAATAAATATTTTATGTTGATGGATATTACATGTTATCAAGTGTATTCACGATATTTACCTAATGTACAAAGAAAACTTGATTGAACCATTAATTATATGATCACCTGATACAACTGACACGTATCTTTTTCAATAATCTAATATTGTCAAAGTTGAACACATAGCATAATTAATGTTAATCCTCATTAAACTGAAATCTGATTTTGCTTGTTTTGAATTATGCCGGGTGTCCATTTTCAATCCGGAACATACGGTGAGGATTTTTTTTCGCTGAACATAAGTTTCCGCTGTTCAGTTTTTAAAAGTCCATGTCAATACATTATTTCATTTATTTTACGGTAAATAATCTCAATATAATAGGAGAGTTAATGTTTGGGCTGAAATAGTTGACACTACCCTTATTGGCCCCTTTTTTTTATTGAGGGCAACCTAACTGCTGTTAAATTTTTGTGACTTCTTCGAAGAGACATTATACCTCAATAGCAAGTCTTCAATATTGAGAACGCATGGTTTCAAATGGACGGCGCTCTACCACATTCCACAGGCCCTGTTACACGATTCCTAAATGATTTAAAAAAAAAACTGTTGACATTTTCTTTTAGATGCTTTATGAATCATCCTGTATAAAAATAAATACGCCTATCTTGTAGATCTCGTCACACTAGCCGAAATACATGTATTATACTTTTCTGTAGCTCCAATAGTTTTTAAGTTATAACGTTTTCTGTCAAAACTAAAAAATGTCGAGAATTTACGCGAGTGCGCTCGCGTTTGTTGTATTTCGTAAATAACTCAATAACTAATGGGAATACAGAAAAATAGTTCAAACAAAAGTTTTAGACAATAAAATTTTGGATAATTTTTTTCTCTTCAAGTTTTTTTGTAGTTATCTTGTTTTTGGAGAAAATTGACAGTTTGTTGAAAAATTCGTAAAAACTTATAATTTTCACAAAATTATGGAATAATTTCTTAGAACTATTTATTGGAATTTATGTATGTTTTTGAACTTCGGGATAAATCAGTGTCTACGCGCGTGGCGCATGAAGTAAAATTTCGAGTTTAGAAAAGCCTAATTTGGCTCGGTCGCTCCGCTTCGCTACGCGCCCGAGCCAAATTTTCAGGCTTTTCTAAACTCGAAATTTTACTTCATGCTTAGTCTGGGAGTGGAAAACAGTCTTGTATATAATATTGATAACTTTGATAAACACTCGCCTTCTTGATTTAAAAAAAAAAACAGTTGACATTTACTTTTAGATGCTTTATGAATCACCCTATATAAAAACAGATACGCACATCTTGTAGATCTCGTCGCAATAGCCGAAATACATGTATTATACTTTTCTGTAGCTCGAATAGTTTTTGAGTTATAACGTTTTTTGTCAAAACTAAAAATGTCGAGAATTTAGGCGAGTGCGCCCCCTTTTTTGTACTTCGTAAATAACTCAACAACTAATAGAAATACAGAAAAATGGTTCAAACAAAAGTTTTAGATAATAAAATTTTGGATAATTTTTCTATCTTCAAATTTTTTCGTAGCTATCTTTTCTTTGTAGAAAATTGACAGTTTGTTGAAAAATTCGTAAAAACTTATAATTTTCACAAAATCATGAAATAATTTCTTAGAATTATTTATTGGAATTTATGTATGTTTTTGAACTTCGGAATAAATCAGTGTTTTACGCGCGTGGCGCATGAAGTAAAATTTCGAGTTTAGAAAAGCCAAATTTGGCTCGGTCGCTCCGCTTCGCTACGCGCCCGAGCCAAATTTTCAGGCTTTTCTAAACTCGAAATTTTACTTCATGCTTAGTCTGGAAGTGGAAAACAGTCTTGTATATATTATTGATAACTTTGATAAACACTCGCTTTCTTGATTTAGAAAAAAACAGTTGACATTTTCTTTTAGATCCTTTATTAATCACCCTGTAGAAGAACTAATACGCCTATCTTTTAGATCTCGTCGCAATAGCCGAAATACATGTATTATACATTTCTGTAGCTTGCATAGTTTTTGAGTTATAACGTTTTTTGTCAAAACTAAAAAATGTCGAGAATTTAGGCGAGTGCGCCCCCTTTTCTTGTATTTTATAAATAACTGAATAACTAATAGGAATACGGAAAAATAATTCAAACAAAAGTTTTAGATAATAAAATTTTGGATAATTTTTCTATCTTCAAGTTTTTTCGTAGCTATCTTTTTTTGGGAGAAAATTGACAGTTTGTTGAAAAATTCGTAAAAACTTATAATTTTCACAAAATCTTGGACTAATTTCATTGAACTATTTATTGGAATTTATGTATGTTTTTGAACTTTTGAATAAATCAGCGTTTTACGCGCGTGACGCATAAAGTAAAATTTCGAGCTTAGAAAAGCCTAATTTGGCTCGGTCGCTCCGCTTCGCTACGCGCCTGAGCCAAATTTTCAGGCTTTTCTAAACTCGAAATTTTACTTCATGCTTAGTCTGGGAGTGGAAAACACACTTGTATATATTATTGATAACTTTGATAAACACAAGCCTTCTTGATTTAGAAAAAAAACAGTTGACATTTTCTTTTAGATCCTTTATGAATTACCCTGTATAAAAACAAATACGCACATCTTATAGATCTCGTCGCAATAGCCGAAATATATGTATTATACTTTCCTGTAGCTCGAAAAGTTTTTGTGTTATAACGTTTTCTGTCAAAACTAAAAAATGTCGAGAATTTGGGCGAGTGCGCCCCCTTTTTTTGTATTTTGTAAATAACTGAATAACTAATAGGAATACAGAAAAATAGCTCAAACAAAAGTTTTAGATAATAAAATTTTGGATAATTTTTCTATTTTCAAGTTTTTGCGTAGCTATCTTTTTTTTGGAGAAAATTGACAGTTTGTTGAAAAATTCGTAAAAACTTATAATTTTCACAAAATCATGGAATAATTTCTTAAAACTATTTATAAGAATTTATGTATGTTTTTGAACTTCAGAATAAATCAGCGTTTAACGCGCGTGGCGCATGAAGTAAAATTTCGAGTTTAGAAAAGCCTAATTTGGCTCGGTCGCTCCGCTTGGCTACGCGCCCGACCCAAATTTTCAGGCTTTTCTAAACTCGAAATTTTACTTCATGCTTAGTCTGGGAGTGGAAAACAGTCTTGTATATATTATTGATAACTTTGAAAACCACTCGCCTTCTTCATTTAGAAAAAAAAACAGTTGAGATTTTCTTTTAGTTCCTTTATGAATCACCCTGTATAAAAACTAATACGCCTATCTTTTAGATCTCGTCGCAATAGCCGAAATACATGTATTATACTTTTCTGTAGCTAGAATAGTTTTTGAGTTATAACGTTTTTTGTCAAAACTAAAAAAATGTCGAGAATTTACGCGAGTGCGCCCCCTTTTTTGTATTTTGTAAATAACTGAATAACCAATGGGAATACAGAAAAATGGTTCAAACAAAAGTTTTAGATAATAAAATTTTGGATAATTTTTCTATTTTTAAGTTTTTGCGTAGCTATCTTTTTTTTGGAGAAAATTGACAGTTTATTGAAAAATTCGTAAAAACTTATAATTTTCACAAAATGATTATTAGTGAATAACTAATAGGAATATAGAAATATAGTTCAAACAAAAGTTTTAGACAATAAAATTTTGGATAATTTTTCTGTCTGCAAATTTTTTCGTAGCTATCTTTTTTTTTGAGAAAATTGACAGTTTGTTGAAAACTTCGTAAAAACTTATAATTTTCAGAAAATCTTGGAATAATTTCATTGAACTATTTATTGGAATTTATGTATGTTTTTGAACTTCGGAATAAATCAGCGTTTTGCGCGCGTGACGCTTGAAGTAAAATTTCGAGTTTAGAAAAGCCTAATTTGGCTCGGTCGCTCCGCTTCGCTACGCGCCCGAGCCAAATTTTCAGGCTTTTCTAAACTCGAAATTTTACTTCATGCTTAGTCTGGGAGTGGAAAACAGTCTTGTATATAATATTGATAACTTTGATAAACACTCGCCTTCTTGATTAAAAAAAAAACAGTTGACATTTTCTTTTAGATGCTTTATGAATCACCCTGTATAAAAACAAATACGCACATCTTGTAGATCTTGGCGTAATAGCCGAAATACATGTGTGATACTTTTCTGTAGCTCGAATAGTTTTTGAGTTATAACGGATTTTGTCAAAACTATAAAATTTCGAGAATTTACGCGAGTTTTGTATTTCGTAAATAACTAAATAACTAATGGGAACACAGAAAAATGGTTCAAACAAAAGTTTTAGATAATAAAATTTTGCACAATTTTTCTATCCTTAAATTTTTTTGTAACTATCTTCTTTCTTAGAGTACAATAACAGTTTGTTGAAATATTCTTAAAAACTTATTATTTTTAAAAACCGTATGTCTAATCTTAAATTACCAAAATAAATATACAATTAGTGATGTAAAATTACCGGTAATTTAAAATTTAGGCAATATTTTCGATAATATTACTGCAAACATAGTTATTTCCAGTAAATTACCGAAAATATTGCCCAAATTTTAAATTACCGATAATTTTACATCACTAATTCTATATTAATTTTTTTAAATGTTAACACTAAATTGTTATAAAATATTTCATTTACGCAAAATGTAGCTCTGGTCGCGGACCAGAATCATAATGGCGTGGGCCCGATTGGGCCCGCGGGCCGTAGTTTGGAGACCCAAACTACTATCTAGGGTACAGTACCCTAGCACTTTTTTGTGCTAGGGTACTGTTTGGCGCAAAATGGAGAGTTATACCAATTTTTACTACTAATATTTTTAAGAGATGTTCAATTTGTTTTTAATCTTTAGGTTGGACTTTAGAAGCAATGAAATGAAATAATTTCCCTTTTTTTTTGTAAATTGTTACGTTCTGGATTGAAAGTGCTCACCTTTAATTATATTATATGTTCCGGATTGAAAATGCCCACCCGGTATGTGCATGTATGGATGACCTAGCGATTTTATTTATTCTGTTTTCTATAGAAGAACATCAAAAATAGACGTTTAGAATAATGTTAGTAATCTAGAATCATAAAAATCGATGAATCTAAGAATTTGTAGCTGATACAAAGACATTCTCAACAAATAACTGAAGCTTCCTCTAAATCAGTGGTTCTTAACCTTTTTATATCAGGGACCACTACGATGTTTTTATCCATAGCAGGACCACAAGGTTTAAGAATATTAAACTGTGTAAATCTTGAAATTTGTTTTAACTCGTGATGGGAATAATCGAGATACAACAACCGAATTAATCTACCAAACAGACTTAACAAATTCGCCCCTCTTAAATATTATTTTTTTGAAAAACCCCACACCCCATAAACATTGTATGACCCGGCAAATTTCACTTATCATTTCTTCGCCTGAAGAAGCCACAGTGTGGTGAAACAATTGCAGCGAATGCTAAATATATATTTGAAAGTGTTTAAATTGTTTTATTTATATAAAAGCGAATTAATCTAGTCATTATTATCATTTACGATTATTTTCGTTTGCGTTTTTGAAACTGTGGACCGTGAGTCAATTATCGATAGGTCGCTAAGTTTATTTTGAATTTCACTTGAGATCGGTGTTTTATACGCCTACGCGACCAAACGGAATACGAGTATACTGTTGAACTAGGACCGCCGAGCAAGTAGCTTCTAGGTCATTAAATATTGTTTATATTTGATGTTATTTTAGTGAAATACAATGTTTAATATCGTATGTTCAATAAAGAAAAACCTCTAGAGTGCCATGATTTAATCTTTTTTTAAATTTAAGTTGGCTACACTTCTTGGGAATTGTCATATAAAACGTCAGACATAACAATTATAGCGTATATTTTCAGAGTTGCCAACAAAGAATATATTCCATAGCACTCTAGAGGTTTTATTTTATTGAACATACGATATAAGTATCGTATATTCAATAAAGAAAAACCTCTAGAGTGCAATCATTTTATCTTTTTTTCAATTTAAGTTGGCTACACGCTTTAAGAATCGATATATTAGACGTCAGACATAATAATTATAATGTATAATTTCAGAGTTGCCAACCCACAATGTTTTCCATGGCACTCTAGAGGTTTCATTTTATTGAACATACGATATTAAACATTGTATTTCACTAAAATAACATCGAATATAAACAATATTTAATGACCTAGAAGCTACTTGTACGGCGGTTCTAGTTCAACAGTATACTCGTATTCCGTTTGGTCGCGTAGGCGTATAAAACACCGATTTCAAGTGAAATTCAAAATAAACTTAGCGACCTATCGATAATTGACTCACGGTCCACAGTTTCAAAAACGCGAACGTAACTAATCATAAATGATAATAATGACTAGATTAATTCGGTTATTGTATCTTTTTTTCTTATCCATGCTGTAAACCTTCAGATGTTCGTTGTTTTGGTGTAAAACGAAAATTATATTGATGTTTCTACTAATAAAAACAATACCTAGCTATTTAAATATTGCCATAACCCTCTAAAAGCCCGTGCCTAATAATAAAAATCAACAGTCGATTTTTAATACAGCCATCAAATTATCAAAAAGCAATTAAGGCCCACACAGACAATTATCCCCTGCACATATGCACGAGTACCGTAACCCATTATTGCACACACACTCTGATGCGGTGTGCAGCGATGGACGAAAAAAAAAAACATGAAACCGGTCGATCAGGTCCTAAGTACAGTTATCCACAGAAAAATCCCGACGAACGCCACTGGGTACCACCACTCTCGAGACTAAATACAATCTAGCGAGCGCGTGTCGAGCACGGGTCCCGTTTTTTTGCGGACCCTCCCCGTGCGCCAACAAAAGAAAGTCGGGCCCCCTTGTCGGCTCAACAATACGACACCGGGCCATAATCTTAATACCTCATTGTCATGATAATGACAATGACGGTGGAAAGGAACATCTGCCCCTAGCACGGTGACGTCACGTTGCGTAAGAAGTGGATCCAGGGCAAGACGACTGCCTTGAGCGTGACGTCACGCGATGTAAGTACGTGCGGACCGTCTCAAGGTTGTGTTGTGTCCGGTGACGTCACGCTCTGTTTGCTTCTGCAAGGGGGATTCCGTTGTGACGTAAGAAAACACACTTATTTCTTCGAGAATTGAATTACACACCGGAAATTACAATTGATCTAGGTGCTTGAATATTGTAGGATTTGGTCTCTCGAAATAAACATTTGTAATATTTATTAACCTGAGATTAAACTAGAGTAGTGTATACTTGTAAATAAAACACATTTTACTTTGTTTAACCACTGGATCCAGTGGTTAAACAAAGTAAAAAGTGTTTTATTTACAAGTGTATTTAAGATGTACCACAAAGTGAACGCCTACAACACCAAACAATTAGAGTAGTGTATGTTTATATTTTTTGTCTGATTCCTGTCAAGTAAGCCACTCACCAAACATGGTAGATATGTATTTTTGTCGTATTCATGTTTCATGCATTACCATCTATATTTGTGAAGAAATATGAGATGACACAAATAAAAGAAAAAACTATTGCTTATCTATTTCTAATCAAGCTTCGCTATCTCATGTAAAATATGACGAAATCTTTTCAATGGGTCATTTTCTTTAAAGCCTTTCAATATTACCTAAACCTATGATTAGTATGTACATGTTTTTGTGGAATTCACGTGTTATATAAAACCGTCTAGTTTTTGTAAAGAAGTATGAAATAGCTTCTGGGAAAAATAAGGTTGAGAACCTATGCTCTAGAGCAGTGGTGGGGAAACTTTTTTTAAGACGGGCCATTTGTAATAACCAGACAATCGTAGCGGGCCAAAGAATAATGCTTAATCGTAGGTAGGTAGTTTTTATGCGGGTCGCCACATTACGAAGTAAGAACGCGTTCAAACATTCTCACGACGGCACTCTTAAACGGGCCGGATTAAACCTTTCCGTGGGCCGGTCTTGGCCCGCGGCCCGTAGTTTCCCCATCACTGCTCTAGAGCCTGGGTCTCTAAACTATCTTCTTCGCGGGCCACAAATACAATTCTACATAATAAAGTCGGCCAAGATCCGATTAATTTTATAAAATTATGAAAAATTTAAGGAACAATTGCTACAATATTTCAAAATATGACATTTACAAAAAAATTACAAACAATCGCGGGCCGGATTCATGCAAGTCGCGGGCCGTAGTTTGGAGACCACTGCTCTAGAGGTTTTCAACCTTATTTTTCCTACCGCCCACTTTGAGATTTTAATTTATTTTAGAGCCCCCCAATTTTTTTTACTTGCCATCTGTCGCGAATCTGAAACAGCTATTGCCATGATTATATTTAAAAGTGTAATATTATACGCCCCTTAATTTTCTCTGGAGTTTTATGCCCCCCTGAAAGTCTCAGACGCCCGCAGAGGGGCGTTATCGTCGACGTTAAGAGCCTATGTTCAAAGTTTAGTCTCAGTTTAGTTCCAGTTTCTAGATTTTGAAGTGTCTATTATAACAAGTGTCTATAAACTGTCGGCATCTAGGTTGCTTTCAATTTCAAATTTATTCATGTCATAATATAAATTTTACATTCGTCAGAGTATATAATTTAAGACTAATAATAATTAGAAAGACAATTAAATTAAAAACTTTTAGTAAATAACACACTTGGTTAAGATTTCACTGTTTATTGATTGACACTGCAACAATTGTTTCGCCACACAGTGGCTTCATCAGGCAGATCAATAATGATTATTCACAATGACAATTAAATTAGATGTAATCTAGATATTATCAGGCATCATATCGGTGCATCTTAAAAAGTGTGTCTGGGTGAATGAGATAACATAAAGGAAATAAAATGAAATAAATATAAATACACATTACTAACATATTAAAACATTGACATTTCTGCAAATCAGATCGAAATGACGCTACATTGCAGAAATTCATTAAAACTATAAAAAGCTTTATGCAGCAGATATTGTTTAACCGTTGATTTAAAGCATTTCAGTGGTAGTTCTCTGGTTTGTGCCGAAAGTTTATTAAAGAATTTCACCCCATAGTGATTTGTACCCATTTGCGATTTTGAGAGCCTCAATCTTTCTGGGAGTAAGTTTTCTTTGTGTCGTGTTGCATAACTGTGATGGCTATGTACCGGAAATTCAGCCAGGTTTGTTTTAAAATAGCAGAGACATTCTAGTATATAGAGACATGGAAATGTCAATATATCTTGCTTAATAAAAGAATTTCTGCAATCGGCTGTATAACCAATCCCTGCAACTATCCGCAGTCCGCGCGAAAATATTCGATGTCGACATGATGAGTGACCCCAAACCAGAGCACCATATCGAATATGTGTTTCGATGAGGCCAAAATAAGCTGTGCGCAGTACATCCAGTGAGGCCCTTCTAGACAGGTTTCTTAAACAAAATATGTTTCTAGATAGTTTCGTAGCAATGATTTAATAAAAAAAAATTTGAATAAGTTAATTACTGATAGTGATCAACCAAACACACACAAAGATGAAATGATGCAATTAATTAATATATGTATCGATCAAAATTATTTTGAGTTCAATAGTAAAATATACAAACAAAGTGACGGTCTCCCAATGGGTTCGCCTTTGTCACCGTTACTATCAGAAATATTTATGGCACACTTTGAAAAAGATTTATTCGAACAAAAAATAGCCAAGAATATATTTTACTGGAAAAGATACGTAGACGATGTGTTTTGTATTTGGACGGGCACTAACAGACAACTAGAAATATTTAAAAACGAGCTAAATAATATTAGTATAAATGAAATTGCCAATTCTTGGTTGCAGAATACTTCAAACATTAAAAGTGCGCCAGTCTAAGGTGTCAAATTGTTTAGAGGGAATATCAAAGCTATACTGATGAGAGATAAATCTCGAAACGCGTCTATAGATGGCCTGAATAATTTGACCCAAATTGTTACATTTGCAGTAGGTTACTGTATGTAACAGCAAACACTTGTTGTATAATTCAATGTCCGTCGGGGTATTAGCCCGGGAAGTAGTTGTTTCAATGAGTGTTTGATATAGTCTTTGTAAGACTAACTTGTTGTAGATTGCGAAAAGAATCGCACTTTTAATGTTTAAATAATATTAATAAACATATACAATTTACCGAAGAAATAGAGATAAACAATAGCTTAAACTTTTTAGATATAACAACTACAAGAACACATAACAAGTTAGAATTTAAAATTTTTAGAAAAGATACATTTTCAGACGCCATTATCTCAGAAACATCAAACACACACCACAAAATTAAATATAGCACATTTCATTCATTAATTCATAGATTAATACATATACCTCAAAGCGAACAAAACTTTTTACAAGAAACAAAAATAATAAAAACAATAGCAGTAAATAATGGATATAGTAAGCAATTAATTGATAATATGATAGCAAAGAAAAAATCAAAACAGTACCAAAAATATTTGTATATCCGAGACAAGAAAGAAAACACAAGTTGGTGTAAGTTAGATTTTGTTAGCGACTTTTCTCCAAAAGTTAAAAAATGTATTAAAGGGCAAGAATTTAACATAATCATGACTAACCCAATAAATTTAGGCAAACTCCTAGTGAATAGTAAACAAAAAACTGATAAATTTAAAAAGTGTGGAGTGTATGAAATCCAGTGCGACGATTGTGACTCAATATACATTGGCCAAACCGGGAGGAATTTCAAAAAACGACTAGAAGAACACAAAACTTCAATCATAAATAAAAAATATTGTACTGGGTTAGCTAAACACTGCATTGACAATAATCACTTTTTTAATAACCAAACGCTAAAGATTTTATACACAGGCAATAAAGGTCATCTCAACTATCGCGAAGGACTGGAAATCCAGAAAGCAATAAAACAGGGAAAACCAATTGTTAATGACATCGAAGATCTGTGGAGCTCACCCATCATGACAGCCCTTATTGCTTAACCATAAAATTTAAATTAACCTCTCCTGTATATTATGTTTGTAAAAATGTAATTTCCTGTACTCCTTGAGAATGACTCAAAGTCGAAACTAGTTGGAATAAAAAACCAAAATATTAGTGAAATTTAACCAAGTGTTTTCTTTATTAAATCATAGTTAAATATGTTTCACCACGTGAAAGATGAGAAACTTGCTCAAGATGTTTCTTAGCAAGTTCATTACCGTGATTGTTCCAAGTGAGAGCTTTGAAAAATAAATTACATATCTTAGATTATGCTATAGCAAGCGGTGAATCTTGGAAACGTCAAATACATTTAATTATATTCTGTATTGTGGAGGCTTCTACTTCGTTATACATGTTAATTACACAATGAAACACTTTTAATTTTGTTTGTATAACACGTTTTATTTAATGTGACTGCAGTTTCGACAAATTTAGCTTGTCATTATCAAACATCCATGTTTGATAATGACAAGCTAAATTTGTCGAAACTGCAGTCACATTAAATAAAACGTGTTATACAAACAAAGTTAAAAGTGTTTCATTGTGTATTTAATTATATGTCATTGGGTAGTGTCACAGTGCTGAATTTAATTACGACGTATGTTTCTGAAGTCAGAACCTACTGGGATGTCGATAGTTTATAGACACTTAAATACTAAAGTATAAGTTATAGACACTTAAAATACTAGTACTTTTTTTGATAGAACTATGTTGTGGTAATGAAGTTCGTGCTTGAAGATGCACGTATTTGGTATCGCTTTAAAATATATTCGTGTCTAAGGCAACAAGGTGAGATGTTTCGATAATGATGCTATCAAAAAAATCATTCCAAGTAATTTGCGGTGTGCTTAACGTAATAAATTCGTGTAGAACGCGACCTACATAGCCCCCTAGATAGGAAGCCTTATTTGCAGATAAAACAAAAGTTAAACGCTGTTCCGGCATCACGCCATCAGGAAAAAATAAACCCGCACACACACACACACACACACACATAAAGAGAAAACAAAGGTTCGCTTTAAAGCCCAATTCTAAAATATTAATGCCATTACCTTGTACACCGAAAGCAGTTACCGCGTAAATATTTAACGGCATATTTATATGTGTCGGCGTCCATTAAACTAAGTCACGCTTGCTAAAAAAAAAAAAAAAAATGCCGATAATGGCATCGTCACGAAAAGTGTGTTTCCTATGAAAAATCAATTATTAATGGATGCGATCGGTATCTGGGCGCGCTCTCTGTCTCTTTTTTTTTCGCTGTTACCTCCAAGAGTTGGTGTTGTCAGAACGCCAACTTTGCATATACTTGGTGGCGGTGTGTGTGCATTATGGGTTGTAGGGCCGCGCACGCCACCGGAACCGCTCATTGTGCTCGCTACTTAGCCACTTCCGGTGAACGCCGCGTTTCCGCCTTTCCACTTCCGGCGTTTCCTCGCCGACGTCGCTACACCCTCCACAGGTGCGACTTAATTAATACTTACGCGGAATTGCCGTTGTTTACTACGTCTTATTTACCCCCGGTTAGCTTTATGTATCAAATTGGGTTTTCCTTCCTTTTAACACCTTTATATGTTTCATTCATAAAAGGAATTACAAAGTCTTCTTATACCAGAGTTTCTTTGTAAACAGTTCTGAAAACAACCCAACTTTGATATATTTTTTAAATTGGATATTTTTTTTTCTATCCATGCTGCAAACCTTCAGATGTTCGTTGTTTTTTTGTAAAAAAACTTCAATTCCTTGTAGTCCTTCGCTCCCAAAAAAGCATCATTGGTCCTTCGGGCTGTAGCCTTTATAAAATGCATGAGTGTGCATGAGTAAAATGCATGAGTAATAAACTTAGTAATCTAGAGTCATCCTTCAATTTGAAACTTCTAAGAACGAGTGTTGTCCACTCCCAGACTAAGCATGAAGTAAAATTTCGAGTTTAGAAAAGCCCCGCGTAGAAAATTTGTCGAGGGTCGCGCAGCGACCCGAGACAAATTTTCACGGGGCTTTTCTAAACTCGAAATTTTACTTCATGCGCCACGCGTATAAATCACTGATTTAAAATGAAGTTAAAAACGCACTTAAAACAACCCAACTTCGATATTTTTTTAAATTGGATATTTGTTTTTCTATCCATGATGTAAACCTTTAGATGTTCGTTGTTTTTTTGTAAAAAAAACTTCAATTCCTTGTAGTCCTTCGCTACTAGAGTTTCTCAGTTCTGAAAACAACCCAACTTCGATATTTTTTTTTAATTGGATATTATTTTTTCTATCCATGCTGTAAACCTTCAGATGTTCGTTGTTTTTTTGTAAAAGAACTTTAATTCCTTGTAGTCCTTCGCTCTCCAAAAAGCGTCATGGATCCTTCGAGCTGTAGCCTTTGTAAACTGTTCCTTTGAGTAATAAACTTAGTACTCTAGAGTGATCCTTCAATTTGAAACTTCTAAGAACGAGTGTCGTCCACTCCCAGACTAAGCATGAAGTAAAATTTCGAGTTTAGAAAAGCCCCGCGTAGAAAATTTGTCGAGGGTCGCGCAGCGATCCGAGACAAATTTTCACGGGGCTTTTCTAAACTCGAAATTTTACTTCATGCGCCACGCGTATAAAACACTGATTTAAGGTGAAGTTAAAAACGCACTTAAAACAACCCAACTTCGATATTTTTTTAAATTGGATATTTGTTTTTCTATCCATGATGTAAACCTTTAGATGTTCGTTGTTTTTTTGTAAAAAAAACTTCAATTCCTTGTAGTCCTTCGCTACTAGAGTTTCTCAGTTCTGAAAACAACCCAACTTCGATATTTTTTTTTAATTGGATATTATTTTTTCTATCCATGCTGTAAACCTTCAGATGTTCGTTGTTTTTTTTGTAAAAGAACTTTAATTCCTTGTAGTCCTTCGCTCTCCAAAAAGCGTCATGGATCCTTCGAGCTGTAGCCTTTGTAAAATGTTCCTTTGAGTAATAAACTTAGTAATCTAGAGTGATCCTTCAATTTGAAACTTCTAAGAACGAGTGTCGTCCACTCCCAGACTAAGCATGAAGTAAAATTTCGAGTTTAGAAAAGCCCCGCGTAGAAAATTTGTCGAGGGTCGCGCAGCGACCCGAGACAAATTTTCACGGGGCTTTTCTAAACTCGAAATTTTACTTTATGCGCCACGCGTATAAATCGCTAATTTCAAGTGATCTTCACCCATTCACAACATTTCAGTGTTTTCAGTGTTTAATACGCGTGGCGCATCTAGTAAAATTTCGAGTTAAGAAAAGCCTGAGTTTGGATCGCGCTGCGAGCTAAGACAAATTTTCACAGGGCTTTTCTAAACTCGAAATTTTACTACATGCGCCACACGTATTTAACACTGGAAACACTGAAATATTGTGGACAAGAAAACTTTACTTGAAATCAGTGTCTTATACGCGTGGCGCATGAAGTAAAATTTCGAGTTTAGAAAAGCCCCGTGAAAATTTGTCTCGGGTCGCTGCGCGACCCTCGACAAATTTTCACGGGGCTTTTCTAAACTCGAAATTTTACTTCATGCTTAGTCTGGGAGTGGACAACACTCGTTCCTAGAAGATTAACATTTAAGGAATACTAAGTTTATTACCATTTTAGAGAGGCTACAGCTCGAAGGACCAATCATGGTCTTCGGAGACCACAGGACTACAGGGATTTGAAGTTTTTTACAAAAAAACAACGAATGTCTGAAGGTTTATAGCACGGATGGGAAAGAAAACATCCAATTTTGTAAAAATATCGAAGTTAGGTTGGTTTTCAGTGTATTTTTAACTTCATTTTAAATCAGTGGTTTATACGCGTGGCGCATGAAGTAAAATTTCGAGTTTAGAAAAGCCCCGTGAAAATTTGTCTCGGGTCGCTGCGCGACCCTCGACAAATTTTCTACGCGGGGCTTTTCTAAACTCGAAATTTTACTTCATGCTTAGTCTGGGAGTGGAAGACACTCGTTACTTTTAAATATGTCACTAGTGTTAAAATGTGTATCATAACTGTCATCAAGAAGAAAACAATTAACATGGCGATCTCATTATAATTCAATTCAAACTCGTGCCAAGTTACGTTCAACTGTCATTATAGTTTAAATGTCAGTTATCGCCGACTGACAGCAGATACTGGACTGACACCAATTCCAGATGGATGCGTGAACATAATACTGTGAATAAACCTTTGAAACTAATCATCTGGGCCGGTATTGTCGGGACGACTGTTATTGGTCCATTTATTAGTCCAAAATGAAATTGTTCCTGCAATCCATAATGCTTTTGGTGAAAATTATAACACAATTTGGTTTTAACACGATGGTGCTGCGTCACATTATGATCTTTGCGTTAAATAGCCAGCATTGAAATATTTGAAAATAGGTAGATAGGAAAAAAGGTGCCAGTTGAATGGGTGCTGGCCATTTACCATTTTTATCACCGTTAGATTATTTTTTGTGGGGACACCTTAAAAATGTTGTTCGTAGGACAAAGCCAGTAAATTTATAAGACCTCGAAAATCGAATTATGAAAGAGACGCAATTTCAATCGTCTGGGCCGGTATTGTCGAGGCGACTGTTATTGGTCCATGTATTAGTCCAAAATGAAATTGTTCCTGCAATATAAAATGCTTTTGGTGAAAATTATAACACAATTTGGTTTCAAGAAGTTGGTGCTGCGCCACATTATGATCTTGGTGTTAGAAATTATTTAAAATTAGGTTGATAGGATAGAAAGGTGCAGTTGAATGGCCAGCATTGAAATATTTGAAAATAGGTAGATAGGAAAAAAGCTGCCAGTTGAATGGCCAGCACGTTCACCGTTTTTATTACCGTTAGATTATTTTTTGTGGGGACACCTTAAAAATTTTGTTTATAGAACATAGCCAGTAAATTTAAAAGACTTCGAAAATCAATTATGAAAGAAACAGACGCAATTGCAATCGTCTAGGCCGGTATTGTCGAGGCAACTGTTATTGGTCCATTTATTAGTCCAAAATGAAATTGTTCCTGGAATACAAAATCCTTTTGGTGAAAATTATAACACAATTTGGTTTCAAGAAGATGGTGCTGCTCCACATTATGATCTTCGTGTTAGAAATTATTTGAAAATAGGTTGATAGGAAAAAAAGGTGCAGTTGAATGGCCAGCATTGAAATATTTGAAAATAGGTAGATAGGAAAAATAGGTGCCAGTTGAATGGCCAGCACGTTCACCATTTTTATCACCGTTAGATTATTTTTTGTGGGGACACCTTAAAAATGTTGTTTATAGGACAAAGCCAGTAAATTTAAAAGACCTCAAAAATCGAATTATGAAAGAAACAGACGCAATTTCAATCGTCTGGGCCGGTATTGTCGAGGCAACTGTTATTGGTCCATTTATTAGTCCAAAATGAAATTGTTCCTGGAATACAAAATCCTTTTGGTGAAAATTATAACACAATTTGGTTTCAAGAAGATGGTGCTGCGCCACATTATGATCTTCGTGTTAGAAATTATTTGAAAATAGGTTGATAGAAAAAATAGGTGCAGTTGAATGGCCAGCATTGAAATATTTGAAAATAGGTAGACAGGAAAAATAGGAGCCAGTTCAATGGCCAGCACGTTCACCATTTTTATCACCGTTAGATTATTTTTTGTGGGGACACCTTAAAAATGTTGTTTATAGGACAAAGCCAGTAAATTTAAAAGACCTCGAAAATCGAATTATGAAAGAAACAGACGCAATTTCAATCGTCTGGGCCGGTATTGTCGAGGCGACTGTTATTGGTCCATTTATTAGTCCAAAATGAAATTGTTCCTGCAATACAAAATGCTTTTGGTGAAAATTATAACACAAGTTGGTTTCAAGAAGATGGTGCTGCGCCACATTATGATCTTCGTGTTAGAAATTATTTGAAAATAGGTTGATAGGAAAAAAAGGTGCAGTTGCCATTCAACTGCACCTTTTTTTCCTATCAACCTATTTTCAAATAATTTGCATTGAAATATTTGAAAATAGGTAGATAGGAAAAAAGCTGCCAGTTGAATGGCCAGCACGTTCACCGTTTTTATCACCGTTAGATTATTTTTTGTGGGGACATCTTAAAAATGTTGTTTATAGGACAAAGTCAGTAAATTTAAAAGACGTCGAACATCGAATTATGAAAGAAACAGACGCAATTTCAATCGTCTGGGATGGTATTGTCGAGGCGACAGTTATTGGTAGTCCAAATTATTAGTCCAAAATGAAATTGTTCCTGCAATACAAAATGCTTTTAGTGAAAATTATAACACAATTTGGTTTCAAGAAGATGGTGCTGCGCCACATTATGATCTTCGTGTTAGAAATTATTTGAAAATAGGTTGATAGGAAAAAAATGTGCAATTGAATGGCAAGCATTAAAATATTTGATCAATAGGTAGATAGGAAAAAAAGGTGCAGTTGAATGGCCAGCACGTTCACCATTTTTATTTATTTTATTTATTTATTTATTTATTGACGGGAATTCCCTTTTTTAACAAAAACAATATATTTGAAATAAAACAACACAGTTGGGAGGGTTTCACTTTAATTGTTGAACACTGCAACATGTTTCACCACACAGTGGCTTCATCAGGCAGATGAAATAATTATTTCATCTGCCTGATGAAGCCACTGTGTGGTGAAACATGTTGCAGTGTTTAACAATTAAAGTGAAACCCTCCCAACTGTGTTGTTTTATTTCAAATAGTATTATGGAGTTTCATCATGTATCCGCCTCATCAATTAAATATTTAAAAACAATATAATTACATAATATAGCGATGATATATACATATATAATAAAAACTATAACAAAAAGATTATGTTCTATAACAGTATTTGTTGACACATACATATAATAAAATTGAAATAGAATTGAAATAGACAAAATGATTACAAATGTTTCCTTAACGTATACTTAAAGTGATATAAACTTGAATTAAATAAATTGAACCAGCGTTTTTCCGAGAGTTGATTTGCTGTTCTCATCATTCTTGCTATTGGATTGAAATGGCAGTAGTTAATGGGTTTATCACCGTTAGATTATTTTTTGTGAGGACAACTTAAAAATGTTGTTTATAGGACAAAGCCAGTAAATTTAAAAGACCTCAAAAATCGAATTATGGAAGAAACAGAAGCAATTTCAATCGGAAATTGCCATAATGTTATAGCTGCCTTTTATAATAGACTGGGATATTGTCAAATTGAAGGGGGAAGGCAATTTAAGCATTAGGTTAGGTAGGTTAATCCATGTTCTTGTTAATATTTTAGTTCTTATCAATAAAATATGTGCTCATTAACCCATTAACGGCCGACCAATTATAGAGTTAACTGTAAAAGTTAATGTTAGGTAAAATTTTGCACTTCTTTTTACGATTTCTATGGATGACTTAATCTATTACATACTGTGAATTTTTCTATTAAATATACATAATGAATACACCGTAAATTTTCAGAGGTTAGGTAGTTAAATCCATGTTCTTGTTAATATTTTAGTTCTTATCAATAAAATATGTGTTCATTAACCCATTAACGGCCGACCAATTATAGAGTTAACTGTAAAAGTTAATTTTAGGTAAAATTCTGCACTTCTTTTTATGATTTCTATGGATGACTTAATGTATTACATACTGTGAATTTTTCTATTAAATATACATAATGAATACACCGTAAATTTTCAGGCATTCGTCGGTTTTATATACAAACGCGCAATATAAAGTTTAGAACGAGTGGTTCCACTCCCAGACTAAGCATGAAGTAAAATTTCGAGTTTAGAAAAGCCTGAAAGTTTGGTTTGGTCGCTCCGCGAAGCGGAGCGGCCAAACCAAATTTTCAGGCTTTTCTAAACTCGAAATTTTACTTCATGCGCCACGCGTACAAAATACTGAAATAATGTGAAGCTAGGAATACACTGACATTATTTAGTTTGAATGAGTAATAATCGTAATTTTTAAATAACAAAATATTTACAATTTTCTTTAGGCATTTTCAATTGAGATAAAATAAAATAATATACCAAATTAACTTATTTAGTAATTTAATTAACAAAAAATTAATAATTTTGCGTGTATGCATCAACGGCGCTTAATGGGTTTATGTGTAACTTTTAAACGAATAAACTTATAAACATTGTAAAAATCATTCGGGATTCAAATCCATTTAGAGGATTTAACAGATGTATTTGAATACTTTTTTGTCGTCCAATTAACCCATTAAGGGCAATGGGTTAATTGGTCAACAAAAAAGTATTCAAATACATCTTTAAAATCCTCTAAAAAGATTCGAAGCAAACGTCTAAGTTTTTAGGGGTTTGTTGTAATGCCAAGGTAATTTTTCGAGGATTGCTGAAATTTCTGGGGGACCTAGCTCTACAAGTGACTTTTTGTCGTCCAATTAACCCATTAAGGGCAATGGGTTAATTGGTCAACAAAAAAGTATTCAAATACATCTTTAAAATCCTCTAAAAAGATTCGAATCCTGATGGATTTTTAAGTGCATAAATATTCACAATTATTTAACGAAACACCAACAATGAAAACCGATTTCAATTAATAAATCCATTCGCTTATCACCAAACACGCAAAAAAAAAACGCATGCGAACATCGGAAACAATTGCGTTCTTGTACGATTTCAAGAGCGCTTATATATATTCACCTTTTCAACCTCAGTAAAGATCTATTATTCACGCAGTGCATTTCGTGTCTTTGCTTTTTAGTACACTGATCGTTTGATTTCGAAATTTTTAAGTGGTACTGTTTATTTATTTATAGTTATTCATATTTTCTTAGCTTGTCGAGAGAGCTGCAAATTACGCAAGAAGAAGTGCTAGTGTTTTAGTTTAGTGAAGTTATTCTTCCAATAATTAGAAGGTTAGTGCGATGGTTTGATTTTTTCTATTTTTTCTATCTTGAACGATAGGGTTTTGAAACCAGTTTAGTTCAAACTGTGGTTGAATTTGTAAAATAGTTAGTTTTAGAAAAGCTATGCTGCCTTTGAAACAGAAAATAACTGGAGCGCTTAAAACTTAATTCGTTTTTTTATCTATTTTGCACTTACAGAATGAATAAACATCATTCCTTTTCACACTCATCATGGTTTGATTTTTTTCTATTTAGGGATGCTGAACGAAAGGGCTTTGAAGCCAGTTTTGTTCAAACTGTTGTTGAATTTGAAAAATAAATTGTTTTACAAAAGCCATATAGCCTTTAAAATGGAAAATTACCGGAGCCCTTAAAACTAAATTCGTTTTTTTGTCAGTTTTGCACTTACAGAATGAATAAACATCATTCCTTTTCACACTCATCATGGTTTGATTTTTTTCTATTTAGGGATGTTGAACGACAGGGCTTTGAAGCCAGTTTTGTTAAAACTGTTGTTAAATTTAAAAAATAAATAGTTTTAGAAAAGCCATACCGCCTTTAAAACGGAAAATTACCGAAGCGCTTAAAACTAAATTCGTTTCTTTGTCAGTTTTGCACTTACAGAATGAATAAACATCATTCCTTTTCACACTCATCATAGTTTGATTTTTTTCTATTTAGGAATGTTGAACGACAGGGCTTTGAAGCCAGTTTTGTTCAAACTGTTGTTGAATTTGACAAATAAATAGTTTTAGAAAAGCCATACAGCCTTTAAAATTGAAAATTACCGGAGCCCTTAAAACTAAATTCGTTTTTTTTGTCAGTTTTGCACTTACAGAATGAATAAACATTGTAATGTACCCTGTACATCATTATTATATTACATTTTATTATTATATTATTTCTCATTATTATTATTATTATGTATATTTCGCACAGATAACATTAGGGCCAACAAATAGTCAGAAACCGATCAATAACAATTTGTTTATCAGTACTTTCACTAAAGATGTTATTTCAAATCATTATCTTAAGTAAATGTTTTCTACCGCGCTCATTAGACATTGCCCCTAACGTTATGCGCGTCCCTTTTGTTATAATCTCTTTCTTCCAGAGCTTGATTAGAATAAGTTGTTAGTCTTATTTCAGACATCGCGAAAAGCACTCTTACTCTTGTAATCCGTTTATACTAATTCTTTTATATTAATAAATCTGTTAAAGTCATAAACAGTATATTAATAACAATTAATATCCGCCTCCCGCTCAACCATTACAACATCATTCCTTTTCACACTCATCATGGTTTGATTTTTTTCTATTTAGGGATGTTGAACGACAGGGCTTTGAAGCCAGTTTTGTTCAAACTGTTGTTAAATGTAAAAAATAAATAGTTTTAGAAAAGCCATACAGCCTTTATAACGGAAAATTACCGAAGCGCTTAAAACTAAATTCGTTTTTTGTCAGTTTTGCACTTACAGAACGAATAAACATCATTCCTTTTCATCCTCATCATAGTTTGATTTTTTTTCTATTTAGGGATGTTGAACGACAGGGCTTTGAAGCCAGTTTTGTTCAAACTGTTGTTGAATTTGAAAAATATTTTTCCTAGAAAAGCCACATAGCCTTTAAAATTTAAAATTACCGGAGCGCTTAAAACTTAATTCGGTTTTTTTGTCTGTTTTGCATTTACAGAATGAATAAACATCATTCCTTTTCAACCTCATCATTCGGCGTCATCTGTTTCCAGTTTATTTTTCGATCATTTAGGAAATGCATAAATCTACTTTCCACTTTTTTCACCATTTAGGTAACCTATAAATCTATTTAAATGATGTGTAAAATATTTGTTTTGAAGAGAATACACGACCTGCTTTTGGGGTGGGAAAAACTGTGTGGATGTTTTCTTTGGGTCTCTGATTTTGCATTTTATGATATTTCACTATCATAGGTATCGATTTTTAATTTCTGGCTCCACTCCAACAATCCTGCAATGTCGTAAATCAATGGTGCCGTTCACCTTGCACTTGACGACGTGTCAAGAACGCATGAATGAAAGTGTCCTAATCTCCCCCTAAAGGAATTCCCTTCCGCACACATGTGGGGATTCCTTTCGTGACGTCGCAACCCAAGACGCCATTCGCTCCTTGCATTCCCACCTGTCGGGGATATCCCTTTTCTTACCTGCTCTCGGCAAATATTTACCTGCTCCGCTGGGTTCATCGAATTAATCACCCTCGGTTGTTTTCAATTACTTGAAGAATTTGTGTCCGCTCGGGTCATCCGATTAAATTATGCACGCCCTCCTTGAGCGGAATCGAATTAAAGTTTCTTTGCGGGGCGGGCGGCAACAAGTTAAGAAGGGGGAGCCCTTAATCCGCCCCCACCTGTTGCGCCGATGTAATCTTAAGGAAGTCTCAAGGAAGTCGCGTGCAACAGGTCGGCGATCCGGATTTATGACACCCTCGATGGGGTACTTTGAGTGGGGAGACATGATTGCCGTTTAAAGAAAATTGTCTTGTTGAAAGGAAAGATCCTTTGATAGGATTTATAAACTAGCGATTTAATTAATTCATTATAACTTAGAAATTGATTTACTGTCTACTTTACCGATATACAAGATTTTTTTAATTTAAGTGTACATATACAATGTAAAGTTATTTAAATAAAAAGTACATGTATTAATTTCTTGAATTAATTTCTCATCGGGCACTTGGTGAAACATATTAGAATATGTAAAGTTATTTAAATAAAAAAACACTTTGTTTTGTTACACAAATTATAACTTTATTCCGACTAGTTTCGGTTTGTTAGACCATTTTTTTAAGGAATCATTCCTTTGAAAATGGTCTAACAAACCGAAACTAGTCGGAATAAAGTTTTAATTTGTGAAACAATACCAAGTGTTTTTTATTTAAATAACTTTACATATTCTAATATGTTTCACCAAGTGCCAGATGAGAAATTAATTCAAGAAATTAATACATATACTAGGTGGCGCAAAAGTCATCACTCTATCGGAAGATGCTATAATTTTTGCAAATGGCGGATAATGTTAGTTCTGCTTTGACATTTTTAAAGTAAACAAATACAAAATACACGTCAACAAAACATAATTCGCTATACTCCTCAAGAAAGCGGAATAATTGTGAGGACAGGGTCGCCTAATCTCTCGTTTTGGTGATTTACACTGGCCGGCAAGATCGCCCGATTTTTAGAGTAAATTTATTTAATATAGGGATAATACATGTCATCTGCCAAATTACAACACAAAGCTATACTGAGCATAGTAACACGACCAGCCTCTAATTAAATACGTCAAACCAACATCGTAACAACAAGACGTGTATCAAACCTAGTTATTAAGATAATCGTTGATACTATAATATTCTTGTTGCACTAGAAATTCTTTCAGTTTATTTTTAAAATCGTTTACTTTCGAAATGTTTTGTAAATTTTTTGGCAACTTGTTAAACACTTTCAATGCAGCGTATCCAGGTGAGGTTTCAAAGAGGGACAGTCTATGACAGGGGTATACATATTTGTCCATACCTCGTGTTTTATATATGTGGTTGCTTTCGAATTAAATAAATTTAACCGTTCTAGACTTCTTTTTGTAGGGTTTCTTGATGTTACGAGTCTATGTCAACGATCCTCAGACTCCTGCAGCCCTCAAAGAGAATATGCAGCAAGAATGCGAGAACCTATCGCCGGAAATTCTGGCAAGAGTGATGGAAAATGCTACAAATCGGGCCCGTATCGGGCAATTCTGCCGGTGGCTACTTCGTCGATATCATTTTCTCGACTTGATGGAAACAAAATTAAGACATCAAATAAACACAATCTAAAAGCAGAACCAAAGTTTTTCATTCATAAAAAAAATTACAATCAAAGAACATCGAGTGACAACTTTTGGCCACCTTAATGTTCTTTATTGGTGCTAATAGATAGTAACAATCTTTACACAAGTCATTGGTCTTGGTCATTGGCTTCAATTTGAAGCTTTAAACGAGTGTTGTCCAATCCCAGGTTAAGCATGAAGTAAAATTTCGAGCCAAGAGATTGATTTACTGTCTACTTCAAAGATATACAGGAAAATTTTCTTTTAATTATACATATACATACGCTACCTAAAACAGATAAATTTAAAGCTTTAAGCGAGTGTTCTCCAATCCCAGATTAAGCATGAAGTAAAATTTCTAGTTTAGAAAAGCCTGAAAATTTGGTTTGGTTGCGTAGCGCGAAGCGCGGAGCGACCAAACCAAATTTTCAGGCTTTTCTAAACTAGAAATTTTACTTCATGCGCCACACGTATAAGACACTGGTTTCAAGTGAAGTTCGCTCGTCCAAAATATTTCAGTGTTTTCAGTGTTTAATACGCGTGGCGCATGAAGTAAAATTTCGAGTTTAGAAAAGCCTGAAAATTTGGTTTGGCCGCTCCGCGCTTCGCGCTCCGCAACCAAACCAAATTTTCAGGCTTTTCTAAACTAGAAATTTTACTTCATGCGCCACACGTATAAGACACTGGTTTCAAGTGAAGTTCGCTCGTCCAAAATATTTCAGTGTTTTCAGTGTTTAATACGCGTGGCGCATGAAGTAAAATTTCGAGTTTAGAAAAGCCTGAAAATTTGGTTTGGCCGCTCCGCGCTTCGCGCTCCGCAACCAAACCAAATTTTCAGGCTTTTCTAAACCCGAAATTTTACTTCATGCTTAATCTGGGATTGGAAAACACTCGCTTAAAGCTTTAAATTAATCTGTTTTAAAAAAGCGTATGTATATGTATACTTAAAAGAAAATTTTCCTGTATGTCATTAAAGTAGACAGTAAATTAATCTCTTGGCTCGAAATTTTACTTCATACTTAACCTGGGAGTGAAAAACACTCGTTAAAAGCTTCAAAATAAAATTAAACAAAAGAATCAAACAAATATCTGTAGTAAATTCTGTATTGTGTTGGCTTCTACTTTGTTATACATGTTAATTTCACAATAAAACACTTCTTACTTTGTTTGTACAACACATTTTTTTTCATGCTTAATAATGACAAGCTAAATTTATCGATACTCACATTAATTAAAAAAAAGTGTTATAGAATAACATAAATAAAACACTGTTTATCACTTTGTTTGTATAACAATTGGTTTATTTGGCGACTATAGTTTCGATACTACACGTATCATTATCAAACCGTTAGTCAGTGAATTATACAATAACTGTATGATTTTGAGTTTACGTGAAGTGATTATTACACTAAAAAAGACTGTCATTTCTTACTTCACTTTTTATTTTTATCGTTAGATATACATTTCGAGACACAAAGTGCTAATCATCAATAACAAACTGAGTTTTTATTGATAATGAGCACTTTCTGTCTCGAAATGTACATCTAACGATAAAAATAAAAAGTGAAGTAAGTAATAACAGTCTTTTTTAGTGTTATACACACATAGTAGAAAGTGTTTTATTGTGAAATATCTCAAGATTTTCTCTTCAATTACGACGATTTTTTTGTAACACCCAATATCTAATCCAACTTAGTTCACACAAATTTATAGTTCCAATCAATTCCCTTCTGCAAGTCCGGAACTACTTCGAAACAATTCGAAATTTGCGGCAAGTCCGCGGAACTATTAATCGTGAAAAGTGGAAAACTATCTAACTAGGGGGGGGGACCAAAAGCCGCCGCCCGCGCGCCGCCCCCAAATAGTTTAAACGCGACACGTCGGACGGCCGTTTAATATTGAAATAGGTTTTTGGGGGGGACAGAAGTGTTTTTTAGCCGGTAATTTATGGACGGCCCGCACTGACATTTGATGTTTATGCACACTGGCATCTGTCAGTAAAATATCGGGAACCCTTTCAGCGGCATGCATTATTCAGAATTACGCATTTTATGTTTTACCGGCGGCATTCCGCGGTGTTGTTTCCCTATGACACGAACAAATATTTTGCGTACGTTAATCAGAACAATTATACGAAAATTATAATTTCTTTAAGATTGCTCAAAACGAAAATTGTTTATCATCAACAAAAAAAGAATTATTACTTAAGATAACCCCCCTCTTTCCTGTCCATGTAAAATTTGTCTGTTGGGACTTTGGTTTCAGCGTTGTTATAAAATAATATTTTATAAATGTTCTTTTACAAAGATATGCATTGAACCTTTCGTAACAAAAAGGCGAAAACAGATTTATTTCAACTGTTTTATTTAATTCAGAAATATTGTATGTTTAGAGGTCTATTTCGTCATATGGTAATTTATTATTTATATAGAAATAAAGGTTCATATAAAGATTCAATTTTCACCATTTTATTATATAATGGTCACAAACAAATGTTTTGCGTACGTTAATCAGAAAAATTATGCGAATATAACAATTTCTTTAAGATTGTTCAAAACGAAAATTGTTTATAATCAACAAAAACACAGATATTACCTAATGTACAGTTATACAAAGGAACATTTTCAAAATTTAGAAAGTAATCTATAAAATAAAATTATCTTCAATTTGGTTCTCATTAATCACTTAATGAAACATGTTTACAATATTGATAATTAAATAAAATCAAACCAAGTGACAAGTGACTTTTATTTAATTATCAATATAATAAAATTATGGTTTAGATAGAGTGAAACATAAAATGGCTGGATTAAAATTGAGTTGCCCAGATGCCTAGATGCAAAACTAGGTACAATGGCGGCCGACGAAATTTGAACGGTATTTTGTTGTCATAGAGAAATTGTCTAATTTTGTACAGATTTATCAGAACTCTTAACAGTGGCGTAACTTAGGTTTTAAAGGACTATTATTCAATTGCTAATTACAATGCTAAACATATTTATTCTTAATACAAGTAGAAGTTATGAAATTAATATTTTGTAGGACCACCATTTGCTGTGATAACTTTTGCCAAACGTGTACTCATGGATGAAACTAGATTCCTCATATTGTAGTTGTCAGCCAAATCCTCCCATGCATTTTCAACAATTTCGTGAAGTTCATCTGCATTCATATGTCTAAAATCTCTTGAGTAAATCTTTTTTTGTAGGTATCCCCAAACATTCTCAATTGGATTGAGATCAGGGCTCTTCGCAGGCCAAGGCAATACTTGGATGCGGTGGTCATTTGGCCACTGAGTCACAATTCTTGCTGTATGGATAGGACTATTGTCCTGTTGAAATATAAAATTTTCCGGAAATGTTTGTGTTACTGAAGGCAACATTACATATTCTAAAATATCCCTGTATTTAATAGCATTTAAATGGCCATCTATTTTCCAAATTATTCCGGGTCCGTTTACACTGACCCAAGCCCAAAAATTAACAGAAAAACGACCACTATTTGTTATTGGACGGGTGAATCCTTCTTCATACCTTTGGTTTATTGGTCTATAAACTCGTAGGCTCTCATTACTACATGATTGAAATACTTTTTCGTCAGAAAAGACGACCGAGTTCCAAAAATCATCCCCACGATACACAAATTCGTTGGCAAACTCCAATCTTCGTTGTTTATTGTTTTCTGAGAGAAAAACTTTCTTGGCTGCTTGATAATTTTGTAGACCTGCAGCTTTAATACGTCTCCGAGCAGTTCTAGTAGACCCCGCAAAACCCGTTACTTCTCGAGCATCTAAGGCACTATCAAATGGATTTTCTCTGAGATGATTCACCAATGCAACATCCTGTTCTTCATTAGATACCCTTCCTATTCCAATTCGGGGTGGCCTTCTTAAATCTTGCCTTATTTCAAATCGCCTTTTCAAATTATGTATGCAAGTTTTGCTTACATTCAAATCAGCAGCCACTCGGCTAAGAGACCAGTTTTCTTCTAGTTTAGCTATTGCCCTGCTCTTCTCGTCTAAAGATAGATGTCTAGGCATATTTTTGGATGACTTTTATAAATCTGTCAATCAAATGTTTGTTTTCGCACAAACGCGACGCTCCTGATTAAAAGTCATATTCACATAGCTAATAAACATCGTTCACATTTCGTCGGCGGCCATTGTACACACCTATTTTTTTTTTGATTTTCAGATTTTGGTACCCCAGGTTCTACTCGTCTTAGGCTACAATTTTAAAACTAAATTGAAGTTTAAAACCCATCCTAAACCTTTTAAAATTAAGTTTGAAAAATCCTGTCGAATGCTCAACCTGCTACATTTCTCTCCATTCAAAACGTCAATACAATTTTTGTCATCTGTTATGCTAGTATTCACCCACTTTTTTACATAATTATTATGATTTCTAATAAATAAAAATTAAAGTTTGTACTCGTATATACTAAGTTTTAGATATTTAAACATCAGTTAATATTTCGCAGTTTCTTCATTAATAAATGAAATTTGAATTTAAGTTAATATGCTCAATGTTATACGAACGGTACATATTTTATTTAAAACCAATCGTGTTGATTTTATTTTTAAAAACCTATTATGCTATAACAAGCAATCTATTTTATGCAACAAATCAACGCTCTTGAAAATTTTATTATTGGGCATTCTGCAGAGAAACTCTGTGGATGTTTTAATCAGTTCCTCATTTCTCGACTGCAGAAGCTGACATATTTTTTTAACAAACTGTTCACTGTGGAGGCTTCTACTTCGTTATACATCATTATTTACACAAATAAGACAATTAACTTTGTTTGTATAACTGAGGATTTGACTATAGTTTCGACAACTTCAACTTGTCATTATCAAACATAAATTTATGTTTGATAATGACAAGTTAAAGTTGTCGAAACTATAGTCACAATAAAATCCTCAGTTATACAAACAAAGTTAATTGTCTTATTTGTGTATTTTTTTAACTGCAAAATCTGCCAACGTTTCACTTAGTTTTACATAATTTTTCTTGTACCTATTCAATACAACGGTCATTGAACACTATTTAATTTATTTAAAAGACGCTGCAAAATCAGTTTATGTCATTTTACCACAAGTATGTCAAAACACGTATAGATGGTTTTGCATCTAGGCGACTAAATTCTTAGTTTTGACAGTATAACATTTGAACATTTATGGAAACTACTGTGCGATCGTTTAAAACAGAATTTAGAGTAGGCTTTAAGTTATAAATTAGATTGGCACTACTGACTGTTAACACATAGTTTAGCATAACCTCAAATTTATTCCATCATACAATTAGCAGTCTGTATCTTGAACAAGTTTCTCATCTTTCACGTGGTGAAACATATTTAACTATGATTTAATAAAGAAAACACTTGGTTAAATTTCACTAATATTTTGGTTTTTTATTCCAACTAGTTTCGACTTTGAGTCATTCTCAAGGAGCGAGACTCCCTGAGAATGACTCAAAGTCGAAACTAGTTGGAATAAACAACCAAAATATTAGTGAAATTTAACTAAGTGTTTTCTTTATTAAATCATTAGCAGTCTGAACAACCGCACAAACATCTGGTCGACTCAATTTTTAGTTTTAACAGTATAACATTTGAACATGTAGGGAAACTACCGTGCAATCGTTTAAAACATGATTTATAGTAGACTTCGAGTTATAAATTAGATTGGCACTACTGACTGTTAACGCATAGTTTACCATAACCTCGAATTTATTCCAGTCTGGGCAATTGCACAAAAAAAAAAATGCTGCCTACTCTAAATCATCATTTGAATGATCGCACGGTATAACATAACAGTTTTGGTTTAGAACGTTTCGACATTTTTACATTTAAATCAAAAATTATTGTTTGTTTGGACTGAAATAATTCATTGATTTGACAAGGAATTAAACTTAATATCGACTTTCTGCAAAAATATTGTCTTATTAAGACTTGATTTGACGATAGAATGTTTTGAACTCGGCCGAAGACTATTTTTGGGTCATGGTAAAAACTTTATGTTGGCACTACTTAAAAATTGGGGAAATGAAGAATTCGATTCCTAATCGAGATATCTCTAATATTAAAATTAAATATTATAAGATACTTACATTTTTCATTCTTCTGCCATATCTGATAAAGAACAAAAATAATTAAGAATAGCAGTTGCAAAGTAGAAATATCTTAGGATAATTTTCAGCTTTCAGGGAGGTAAATGTTAGCGTTAGAATTAATAATGAGAATTAATAACAATATCTAAATTTAGAAGCGATACACAAAACAGCAATTTTTGTCAACAATTAAGGCTGACATATACAGGGAACTTTTATTTTTTAAGTATACATTACACTGTAAATATTCCGACATTCGTTGTTTTTAAAAAAAAGGGCAATTTGAAGTTTTAAACAGTGTTTTCCACTCCCAGACTAAGCATGAAGTAAAATTTCGAGTTTAGAAAAGCCCCGAGTAGAAAATTTGTCGTGGGTCGCGCAGCGACCCGAGACAAATTTTCACGGGGCTTTTCTAAACTCGAAATTTTACTTCATGCGCCACGCGTATAAAACACTGATTTTGGTCGAGGTTAAGAATGCACATCTTTAGCATACTGCTTTAGTAGTGTATTTTAAACTTCGGTTGAAATCAATGTTTTAATACGCGTGGCGCATGAAGTAAAATTTCGAGTTTAGAAAAGCCCCGTGAAAATTTGTCTCGGGTCGCTGCGCGACCCTCGACAAATTTTCTACGCGGGGCTTTTCTAAACTCGAAATTTTACTTCATGCTTAGTCTGGGAGTGGAAGACACTCGTTACTTTAAAATATGTTTTAAACTAACGAGTGTTTTCCACTCCCAGACTAACATGAAGTAAAATTTTGAGTTTAGAAAAGCCTGAAAATTTGGTTTGGTCGCGCAGCGCTTCGCTCTACGGTTATAGAACGGAAAAGATTAGAGATAGATTAATTTTCGTTTCACCATTGATTAAAACACAAAAAAATTACTGGCTCTCGAAAACGGTTTTGCAATATCTCTTCAATTAAAAAAGTTTTCCATATGTGGCGCCACATTTCAACATTAGAAAAGCCTGAACAGGGCGGTGCATTTTGGAGGCGCCTCCAAAATGCACCGCCCTGTTCATGCTTTTCTAATGTTGAAATGTTACTTCTTAAACACTTATTGCAAACCTATTTAAAAATGGCCATGCCCATGGCATGTGCATAGTTTAAACCTATTCTAAATCATATTAATCAAACCTATCTTAAATTTGCCTACTGTAGTCAATGGCGTAGCCAGGAAGAGGTTACGGGAGGTTAGATCCCCCTCCTCTAGTCGCTGTTATCAATTTTATTTTGTCATTTTAAAATCGCCGCGTGTTCAAAATCATTGAAAAATTGTGCGTTAGTAAGCATCTGCACACGCCCTGATTTAACGCGAAATTATATTATAAATAGATGTTTTTTATGCAAATTATATTATTCTGTGTAAACTGTTTTTTCTTTCTGCGCTTCAGTTAGAAACCCCCCATGTAAAAATCCTGGCTACGCTGCTGACTCTAGTAACATAATAAACAAACCTTACGTTGTTTAGTTGCAAAGTAAATATAATTAAATACGTATATTTTTCGACATTTGATTTGAAGGAAATGTACCTTTAAGTTAAATCTAATGCCGAAAAATATAATCTAAACCCTGTATAATTATCACTAATTTATATGTTTGTTGACAGGAGATTAAATTTAAAAAAGAAAACTATACAAAAAATGTCTCTCGAATAATTGGAATATATTTTTTTTTCCAGAATACAATTGAAAAAAGCCATTTTTTATAGTTTTTTTTTTTAAATTTGAATAATAATGTAAAAATATAATCTAAACCTGTATAATTATCACTAATTTATGTGTTTGTTGACAGGAGATTAAATTTAAAAAAAAAACTATACAAAAAATGTCTCTCGAATAATTGGAATATATTTTTTTTCCAGAATACAATTGAAAAAAGCCATTTTTTATAGTTTTTTTTTTAAAATTTTAATAATAATGTAAAAATATAATCTAAACCTTGTATAATTATTACTGATATATCCTTTTGTTAACACGAGATTAAATTTAAAAAAAAAAACTAGAAAAAATGTCTCTCGAATAATTCTAATATTTTTTTTTTACCTGAATACAATCGAAAACAAAAAGTATCTAATTTCCATATTTTTTCTCAACACTGAAAAAAATATGTTAACCTTTCCTAACACCCTCCTTCAATACATAATTCCGCAATTCTCAATCAAAACCATTCAATTTTCAAATATTTACATTACAATATTTCACAATTTAATCTCATTGTGCAAATCTTTTCAATAATTTATGCGGACGCACAAAAAACTAAATCGTATTTGCCGAAGGAAACGTGGCAAAAAATCCGCCCTGACGATTAGAAAAAAAAAAAAACTATGCCTTCCAAGATCTAGACCTTCTTCACCTGGCGCCCCTTTCCGAAGGATGTTAATGTTTGCGCATTTGCTCCTTAATGGCCCAAATTGTAATTCGAGATTTTGAATGCGGGTAGAAGAATAAGAAGATGGGGAATTATGTTTGATCACCTTATATTTTCAATTCGTTGATTTATTTCGTTTTTGGGGGCGAGGGTTTTTTGAATTGTAAATTACATGGATTAGGTTTCTGAATAGATGATTTTGAAATTTAGATCAAGATAGTTTTTTAATAGTTTAGATTGATTCCCGAAAAAAAAATAAAAAATTGAAAATTTTAGTATTTTTTGATTATTTTATAAAACTATAGAATATACATGAAATTTACATAAGAAGTAAATATAAAAATGGTGATGTGTCCATCATAGTACGTTCCCCCGTAAATTGCGTATTAAATCACTTTTAAAATATTTGTAGCATTATTATTTTCAAAATGTCTTCAACTTTTTGATAACTACAACTTTTATTTGAAACATTTTTCAATTGGATCAACACATACTGACACAAACCAATGACTAGATAAAAAACACTATTTATTGAATATCTCAAAAACTAAGAGTGCTATGACAAAAAGTAAAGATACAAAAAATCTTCAATATTTTATTACCTACAACTTTTATTTGAAATATTTTACAATTGTATCAACACACACTGACACAAATCAATGACTAGATAAAAAACACTATTTATTAAATATCTCAAAAACTATGAGTACTATGACAAAAAGTGAGTCTACAAAAAATCTTTAGTTTTTCATTTCCTACAACTTTTATTTGAAACATTTTTCAATTGTATCGACACATACACTGTCACACACCAATAACTAGATAAAACACACAACTTTTGAAATATCTCAAAAACTAAGAGTGCTATGACAACAAGTAAGTGAACAATACATCTTCATTTTGTTATTAACTACAACTTTTATTTGAAAGAATTTTTTGTTTGATGAACATTTATTGAAAAAATCTGAAAAAACTGAAAAACGCTAAGAGTAAAGTACCACTTCCGGTTTTCCGATTTTCACCAAAAGCTTTTCAGTTCTTTCGATTGTAACAAAAAGCTTAAGTTTCAAGTTTCATCTCGATATCTTTAGCGGTTTTTACGGTACAGCGCACACAGACACACACACACAGACACACACACACACACACACACACACAGACACACACACACACACACAGACAGACAGACAGACAGACATTTTTCAAAAATGGTCTTATTCGACTCAGGGGACCTCAAAACGGATATTTCCGCTAAAATTTTTGATTCGAAAATTTTCACGAAAACAATACTTTCCCTTTGTATTACATACGGGGGAAAGTAACAAAATTGAACAATTGATAATTGACATACTAAATTTATTTTACTCTAACCAATTAGTTAAAGATTTCGCTTGAAGTTAGTGATTTATACGCGTGGCGCATGAAGTAAAATTTCGAGTTTAGAAAAGCCTAATTTGGCTCGGTCGCTTCGCTTCGCTACGCGCCCGAGCCAAATTTTCAGGCTTTTCTAAACTCGAAATTTTACTTCATGCTTAATCTGGGATCAGAAACACTCGTTAGAGGCTTCAAATTGAAAGTTTTTCACAAAACAAGGAATGTCTGAAAATTTACATCGAAAAATCGTGATATGTATACCGGAAAGAAAACTTGTTATATTTGGAGCTATGTAATTGCATAAAGTTATTTAATATTTATATAGTTTCATTGATAGATAGCCTGATGTAAATTATAAAATAGCTATTTAATAATTTATCACTCAAATAATAAATTAATAAACTCATGAAGTTTCACCCAACAAGCAATATTTTCTTCTCATTACTTCATGGCCGGTATCGATAAAAAGCGTTTTATATTTAATGCGGTGGATAACGTGATGATTATTTAATTTCCTCGCCACAATTGATCCTATTATTAAGGGTAAGGAACGGCAATTACTAAATCGTTATATCGTCGAGGGTGGAAGACAAGAATTGGGTCACTGGGTTTATTTTTTATAACAGCAAAGAGCAAAAAAAAGTGACGAGCTTTTTGTGGTTCACAAATTGATCGAAAATTTGCCCTATCGGGGATTTCGCAGGTAATCCTCCCCATACAACAATAAGACGCGAAATGACGGCCTCGGAGGGGTTAAACTTAAAACACATCTGCTATAGTGGCTCACCCCTTGAAAGAAATTACCACCTGGCCCTTGCCACGGTCTACAAACAAGGGAGTTTGCCTCACACATCTGGACTCTGATCGCATATGCCACAAGGTAATTTCTTATCAGGAAACAAGCACTTGGTTATTATTTCCTTTCTCATTCTATTTTTTCGGTAGATCGATCTAATTCGATGTTTTTCTGGCTTTAAAGAACGCAGGTGGGCGGGTGTTATTATGGTGTCATTACTTTTGGATCAACATGATCAACAACATTGATCAATTTTTTTCGCTAGATCGATCTAATTCGATGTTTTTCTGGCTTTAAAGGCCGCAGGTGGGCGGGTGTTATTATGGTGTCATTACTTCTTGATCAACACGCAATTCAGGTACTTAGAATTGGCATGAAAAGATCGATCGGAGACATCCGATATTTTGTGTGTGTGTGTGGATTTTGGATAGATAGGCATCTGCTTGTAAACAAACGTGGAATAGCGAATGCCCACTAGATTGGATTACCATTGTCCGATTGCTTTTGTTGAGATGATCGATGGATGACCACACCGAGGCAGGATCTCAAGATTTTTATAAGTTATGGGAATTGTTGGGTAATTTTTGCCTTTTTAGATTGTATGTGTGTGAAATGAATGGGCAGACTTTGCTTACACCGTGATTCCTGGATAGTTCGTCTCCTGCCAAGCGGATCACCAACGGATATCCTATGTGCACACGTTTTGATTGAAGTGTTTGTTACATATTTTTGTTTAAAATTAATCTAATCTAAATATTGAGGTTTTTAAGTTGCTCGAAGGTATGCAGATCTTTTAGTTTCCCCCATATGCAGAACAAAGGGAAAGAATTGTTTTGTATGTGCACACGTTTTGATTGTAGTGTTTGTTACATATTTTTGTTTAAAATTAATCTTAATGAAACACTTGTATCTTTTCTTCACTTATTTATTTGGAGTACCAAATGCACATTTCGATCACGATGTGATCATTATCAATGGTTGACAAATACAAACTTAAAAGCTAAAATGCGCTTAATATATACCTGCGGATTAGGAGGTGTAATTACGTAATGAGCGCGGGGGTTATGGAGTTAAGGGAAAACCGACAATTAGACGACATCTTAAATCTATTTTAAGTGTAATTGGAACAAATAATATAAAATAGAAAAACAGAAAAACAAGAAAAATACACAAGTTACAATATACATAAAAACATGAAAAACATATAACAAGAAAAATACAAAAATTATTACAACGGAACGAGTTTAAGTAATGGGTTGTCTAGTGGGCTCAAATCAACCTCCTCCTGATTCGCAGGTATATATTAAGCGCATTTTAACTTTTAAGTTTGTATTTGTCAACCATTGATAATGATCACATCGTGATCGAAATGTGCATTTGGTACTCCAAATAAATAAGTGAAGAAAAGATACAAGTGTTTCATTAATTTAAAACCATCTTCACGCAACTCAACAACAATTAAGTATTAAAATTAATCTAATCTAAATATTGAGGTTTTTAAGTTGCTCGAAGGTATGCAGATTTTTTAGTTTTCCCCATATGCAGAACAAAGGGAAAGTATTGTTTTCGCGAAAATTTTCAAATTAAAAATGTTAGTGGATACATCCATTTTGAGGTCTCCTGAGTTGATTAACATTATTTTTAAAAAATGTCTGTTTGTAATTCAAATCTTAAATTTGGTTGGCGTTCACTTTGTGGTACATCTTCATAACAATTAAATTAAAACAATTAACTTTGTTTTACCACTTTTACTATAAAAGCAATGTACACATAATTTTAGGTACCTAGTTTGATAATGACTAGCTTGTAGTCGAAACTATAGTCACTGAAAAGTAAAATAAAAGTGGCAAAACAAAGTTAGGTGTTTCAATTAAATTGATTGTAATTCTGTCATTCTGTCGCCACGATAAAGTCTAAACCGATTGAGCTATAATTCTGACACTATAAACTTAAGCTTTTTATTACGATAGTCACCAAAAGTTGATCGAATACTACGATCAACTTTTGGTGAAAATGCGGAAACCGCATGTAATTTGTAAAGAAGTTTCTTCGTTAATAAATAAATAACCTGGAAGTGGTAGTTTACTCTTAGCATATTTTTGGATTTTTCTTTAATATGGAACATATAAAAAAACCTTGTTAAGAAAAGTTGTAGATAATCGGAAAATTAGTTTTTAATGCGTAGTCACTTTATGTCGTAGCTAGTCTCCATAATAAGAACGTTAAAGCAGCGGGGATCCGAGAAGGCTGCGATTCGGTCGCCATGGCAACCACTTTTACATTGCTCTTATGGGAGACGACTGTCACCGGGAGTGGAAAAATCGAAGAATTCATTTTAGAAAGTTCAAATTTTCACAGGACCGAAAAAAAAAATCCGCGTGTCTTAGGCTAAGCGGCGTTCAAATCCGACCGCGTTTTCTATTTTAAATCATTTTTTTAATTTTACGCCGGGCGGAAGATTTCCTAACCTCAATACTTTACACGCTGGTCTTGCTTCACATGGAACTTTTTCAGGTCGCGCATAGCACAATTTCGATGGGATTTGACCTGGGCTTTCCAACGCGACACTTCCGAGCGCTCAAATCGCCCGATTAAAAAAAATATCGCATTTAATCGATTTTGCAAAAAAAAAATTGATTTTCAAAATTTTTTCAGAATTCCATTAGAAACACGACCTATCTATCGAGAATTTTTTCTATCGAGGAAAAGTATTTTTTTTTTGCAATTGAAATTTCATAAAAATATATATACCGGGTGTCTAAATCTCGCATTTAATCGATGGTTTTTATTTTTTCTCCAAAATGTTTTGTTTAAACGCAGATCGCTAGGATTAAATTTAGCGGTGTTGGGACATCTTTTTTTTTTTTTTTTTTTATTGGCCGCCTTCACGGGCTGTCAGCACATTTTCGGTCGAAAAATTGCGATAGAAGAATTTGGTTTTCACATTTCGATTTCGAATAATTATCCGCAACCGACAAGATGAAACAAGGCGAAACAAAACAATTAAAATTAATTAATTTTTAAGTTTAACGTGTATATACAGGGTGGTCTAAAACCGTGATTTTCTTGACTATTTTTTTGACCGACTTAAAATGCTCCAAAACGATTTGTTTAAACGTAGGGTGGTATGGTTTGACCTCGCGGTGCTCAGCAAATTATTTTCGAGCCAACAAATGGCCGCCTTCCGGGTGTTTCAGCAAATTTTCGGTCCAAAAATTGCGCTAGAGAAAATTTGTTTTCGCGGGGATAAAGGAGCAACTACCCTCTCTATGTGCGAGTAAAGCGAGCACCCTAGCGAGCGAAGCGAGCAAGGCAAGCGAGCGAAACGAGCGGCTGGAGCGAAGCGACCATCTCTTCCAACCTTTCACGGACCTTTACATCCATCCACATCATAACCACTACAAAACAACGATTTACCTTGCAGTCACCACCATTCGGCTCATGCACCAACGCCTCTCCCCCTCCCTTTACCCTTGCTACTATTATACATATATTTTTCTTCAAAATGATTTTTTTTAATTATGCAATTCTCTTTACATTTCTACATTTCCTTGATTCGGCCCTCGGCTCCCCAGTTGGTAAATCGGGCTAAATGCTAGTTTAGTTATTTTATTAATATTGTTTTAAAAATGTACATTTTTCGAATTAATTACACTGAATAAGTAAGCTATTGCTATAAATGACGTTAGTTTGACTTTGTCATGATTAATATTTTGTGGAAAAGTGAACACATAAGTGAGGCAAATATTAATGTGTTTCGTAAATTTAATAAATTTCCTTTATTTTAAAAATCATGACGTATATTCGTGATTTTTCAAAATATCTGAGAATTATCAAGATATTAATGTTTTTTGTTTGTAAATTTAATAGAGTTCCGTTAATTTCATGATTTTCGTTAGTTTTATGACGGTTTTTCGTGAATTTTCAAAATTTTCCTTGATGAAACTCTTAAAAAAATATATCCCAACAGCAAAAATTGAATTTCATGAAAACTTTTAACTGATTAAGTTAATTTACTTGTTAAATTGTGCGACTTTTTGCGATTACTAGATATTTAACATTTTTCCACAAATGGATCAAGGAGTAATATTTAGCTAACTTAATTTACTAATTTTTGTTAGATGAAAAAATTAAGTAAACGCTGTTACTGTCAATATTTCTTAAAATACTGTTAATTAAAAAAAATCTTTAAATAAAAATTGCAGATTTCATAAAAAACTATAAAATGTATAATATAGCTCCATCAACTGCAAACTTATAAAGTTTTTTTTCAAAGTTAGATAAATGTACGTTTATTTAAATAAACTTATTCGATACTATTTTAAATAACTAAAATAATATTTTCTAACTTCCTATGTATTTATTTTATATAGGGAGTTATTTTAATTATACTGAAATATATGTCAATTACTGCGTATATGCTGTAAATCTTCGATGTTTTTTTTTAAGTTCAGTTTGAAGCTATAACGAGTGTCGTCCTCTCCCAGACTAAGCATGAAGTAAAATTTCGAGTTTAGAAAAGCCCCGCGTAGAAAATTTGTCGAGGGTCGCGCAGCGACCCGAGACAAATTTTCACGGGGCTTTTCTAAACTCGAAATTTTACTTCATGCGCCACCCGTATAAGACACTGATTTAAAGTGAAGTTAAAAATGCACTGAAAACAACCCAACTTTGATATATTTTTTTAAATTAGATATATTTTTTTTATACCATGCTGTAAACCATCAGATGTTCGTTGTTTTTTTGTAAAAAAACTTTAATTCTGTGTAGTCCTTTGCTCTCTGAATAGCATCATTGGTCCTTCGAGTTGTAGCCTTTGTAAAATGCTACTTTGAGTAATGAACTTAGTAATCTAGAGTGATCCTTCAATTTGAAACTTCTAAGAACGAGTGTCGTCCACTCCCAGACTGAGCATGAAGTAAAATTTCGAGTTTAGAAAAGCCACGCGTAGAAAATTTGTCGAGGGTCGCGCAGCGACCCGAGACAAATTTTCACGGGGCTTTTCTAAACTCGAAATTTTACTTCATGCGCCACGCGTATTAAACACTGATTTCAAGTGAAGTTTAAAATATTCTTATTTAGCAGTATATTTTTAATTCTGCTTTAGTAATATTTTTTTTAATACTGATTTAACAGTGTATTTTTAATTTCATAATATTTCAGTGATTTATACGCGTGGCGCATGAAGTAAAATTTCGAGTTTAGAAAAGCCCCGTGAAAATTTGTCTCGGGTCGCTGCGCGACCCACGACAAATTTTCTACGCGGGGCTTTTCTAAACTCGAAATTTTACTTCATGCTTAGTCTGGGAGTGGACGACACTCGTTTATAGCTTCAAACTGAACCTTTAAAAATAACACACGCCTTCAATTTTGATATTCTTGGATATTTTTATAAATTTTCGAAATATTCATTAACTAATATCTGATGATGATATTATTGACGCTGGAAAACGTCTAAAAGCCAGCTTCACACAGGGGCCAGACGGTATTCCCTCATTCATTATTAAGGATACAATTGTATCTCTGGTCACTCCAATTAAACATATTTTTAACTTAATGTTGTCATCAGGATCATTTCCACAAATTTGGAAAAACGCGCGCATATGTCCAGTTTTTAAGTCAGGAGATAAATTACAGACCAATAGCGCTAATTAACAATTTTGCAAAATTATTTGAAATAATTATATCGAAAAGAATTTCTTGCCATATTTCGAATTATATCACACCCCACCAGCATGAGTTCGTACGCAAACGTCCAACAACCACAAACCTAGTAAACTTCACCCAATTCGTATCAGAAGTTTTGGACCGTCGTGGCCAAGTGGACGCGATTTATCTGGACTTCAAAAAAGCTTTTGACAGCATTAGTCATGACATCATATAAAGTAAATTATCATTCCTCGGGTTTTCTCCAATACTATGTTCGCTGATGGAGTCCTATCTGAAAGACAGAACCCAATATATTTAGCTAAGTGGCTTCAAATCCCCTAAATTTTCTCCTATAAGTGGTGTGCCCCAAGGGTCCATTCTTGGACCTTTATTATTTATCTGTTTTATAAATGATATTGTGTCAGATATAACGTCAAACATCCTTTTTTCGCTGATGACATTAAATTGTATTCTGAGATCAGATCTGAGGAGGATTGCCTAACCATGACTAATGATTTGCGAAAAATTGAGGAATGGTGCATATTAAACGACCTTCATTTGAATATCAGTAAACGTAATTTTATAAAATTCAGTAGGAAACATAATGCGCTACAGTATAACTATGCCGTTGCGAATCACCAGCTTACGGAGCACAGAGTTATTAGGGACTTAGGAGTTTTGATCGATAATAAGCTAACATTTGTAGATCATATCGATGCAATTTGTATAAATTACTTGGCTTTGTCATTAGAAATTCCAAGGATTTTAATAATATTGCAACTCTGAAGAATATGTATTTTACTTTTGTTAGATCCAAACTTGAATATTGTTCGCTAATCTGGTCGCCTTTTGTTGCACGTCGTAAATTACAACTGGAAACAATACAACGAAAATTCTTTAAGACTCTATATTTCAAACGCCATAGAATGTACCCAATACAGAATTATGACTACGGTAAACTACTGGCGGAGTTTGATATACCCTTTGGAGTTGCGAAGGAAAGTGGCATCGACATTATTTATTCACTGACTATGGAGGCTTCTACTTCGTTATACATTGTTGAACATAAATAAAACACTGTTTATCACTTTGTTTGTATAACAATTGGTTTATTTGGTGACTATAGTTTCGATACTACACGTATCATTATCAAACAGTTAGTTAGTTAGTACTAACGGTTTGATAATGATACGTGTAGTATCGAAACTATAGTCACCAAATAAACCAATTGTTATACAAACAAAGTGATAAACAGTGTTTTATTTGTGACATTATTTTTGTTCAACCTAAAAAACGGCCAAATTCATGACCCCTTTTTACTTTCAAAACTAAACTTTCACACACCTCGGCTAAATGCTAGATGTTCGATCTCTTTCCAATACCCAACTGCAAATACAAATGCTTTACAATACTCTCCTCTATATCGCATGCTGATGTTATGTAACGACATAGACGATGTCGACCTATTTAATATATCACTTTCCTCTCTTAAAAAACGGCTTCTTCAATAAAATTGCAAGCGATTTTTTTTTATTTCATTTTGTATAATTTCATTCTTTGTACTTGTCCTCTTTACCGTTTTTTTAAGTTTACAAATTTTTAGTTTAAATTTTTAGTTTAAGTTAATATTAAGTTTCTCTGTAAATGGATTTATCTGTTGAGAAATAAATTATTATTATTATTATGAGCGTTTCTCAGGGGTTTGTCCTGGCATTATAAAAAGGAAACGGGCTAAGCCAAGTTACCTTTTTATTTATTGTAAGAATGTTCTGGTTATTGAAAGTGTTGACATTAACACAGCTTTTTGTATATTTTCGTGTGTATATACAGGTATGTTTAGTACGTCCAGATTTTGTGTAAACGTTTTAGGAGTGATTCCCGTTACTGAGATGACAAATGGTCTTCTCTTGTTTCCATATTCTTTTTATTTCGATAGCAAGTGGTTGGTATTTTTCAATTTTTTCCCTATATTTTTTTTGTATGTTTTGGTCGCTAGGTACCGCTATGTCAATAAGATATGTTATTTTGTGTACTTTGTCCCTTAGTACTAGGTCAGGTCTATTAGCTGTTGTTATTGTCTTGTCTGTGAGTATTGTGTTGTCCCAGTATAATTTGTGTGTGTTTGATTCCATCACTTGTGTCGGTTTGTATATGTAGTATGGGTCCGAGTTGGTGGAAAGATTATATTTTTTTGCCAGTGTTTGGTGTATGATTTTTGCAGCATTATTATTATTATTAACTTAAAAATGTTAAAGATTTTCATGAAATTCCAAGATTCCCGTTAATTTTCAAAAGTTTTATGAAACGTATTGAAATTTGTTAATTTTCATGAAATTCCAAGATTCTCGTTAATTTTCTCAATTTTTATAAAAAGTATTGAAATTTTTTAAATTAACGAACACTTTGAAAACTCAGGAAAACCGTCAGAGTTTTTTTAATTGCCTTAAATTTTGATATTGTTATAAATTTTTATAAATTTCCGAAAACTTAATTTTACTTCAAGCTCAGTCTGGGAGTGGAAAACACTGCTTTAAAGCTTCAATTTGAACTCTTTTTAAATACGACGAATATCTGAAAATTTATAGTATAAAGGGACATGTATACTTAAAAAAGCAGTCCCTTTATATATACAGATAAAAAACTCTCTTTTTAATTATTTAGTCTTCCTTTATCTCGAAAGATTAATTATTCTCCCTTTCATTGTTCCAATCATGCACGATTGTTTCTCCATTGTCTTTACCTGAATTACTTAGGACTTCCCTTCTCTTTTTAATTAAAACACTTGATTTTGTTTTAGTACTTTCGTTTGACTTTTCAGTGATTATAGTTTCGACTACAAGCTACCCACTAAGCAAAAAACAAACAAATAACGTTATTTAGTTTAGTGAGAGAATCATTTGACCTGATGTTGCATTTTGCGTATAAATGCATAGAACAGTAAAGCTGTCGTGTAACTCAAATATTCATTGTATAATTGAATATCTATCGGGGTATTAGCTCGAGAAGTAGTTGTTTCAATGTATATATGGAGACTTGTCTCAATGAGACAAAATTTTTGCAGAAAGTCGATATTAATTTTAATTCGTTTTTATATTTTGTAAATAACGTTATATCAACATTGTAGCAACATTTAACGTTGTTTAATGTTGATAATAATAATAAGTAATAATAAGTATTTATTGCCCAACAGGATGATGAAACATTACTTAAATGGATTTGCTCAGTGGGTAGTGATTATCAAACTAAGTGTCTATATATTTTCAACTTGTTTCTCATTGATCACTTGATGAAACATGATTAAATATTTTTTTTAAAAATCGCATTATTGCGATCACATTCCTTGAAAATGATTGATAGCCGAAACTAGTCGGAATAAAGACGTAAAATTAGTGAAACATACCAAGTGACTTTATTTTAAATATAATTTTTTTTTAAATAAGTGTCTATAATTATTTGTACATTGCTTAAAAACCTCTCTGTATGTTATGTAATAAAAAAAACATTTCCGCAATTTATTAGATATGAGAGAGAAACACAGCAACAAGTTGAACATCTCTAATATCCATGACTTCATCATCGTCATTATCATCATCGAAATGACTCAACTGACAATTTTCCCAGCTACCATTCGCGATTAACAACACATGCAAAAAGCCATCGCCCGGGAATTGAATAGGAACCGAAAACAGGAAACCGCCAAGGCGAGAACCGCACAAAAAACAACTTACACACTGCAAAGAGTTAATTGGCAGGTCGTCACACGATCTGCCTCGTTTTCAAAAGAATAGAAAGGAAATGACATACTCACACACACTATGTATGTGTATGCGAGAGGAAGGTGAGCCTTAAAACACTCCTACCAACATCCGGTTGATCCTTATTGGACTGGACGTAACAAGATCCGCGAATCGTGTGTAAGATAACAATTGCGATTAATTAGTCGTATCTTCGTGTTTAATTACGCTTGTTTTTATTTTTTCCCCGTTGTTGCTGAGCATAAATTCGTTCCCATTGTGTCCTCGTATGTAATGTATGCATGCGGATGGTGTATTAAGCAATTTTGTTTTGCTCGTAATTACACGTGGATCTGAGGTAAGAGATGAGATGATGAGAGCTTCCTGTTGTGCATGTACCAAATAGGAGACACGCTACGGTGGAGGCATTATTGCGATCAGGACACATAATGTCCTGTAAGTAGGATGCTTATTATTATTCGGAACGGCCATTGTGTGAGTGCCCGGTTATCATCAAGGATCGAATCAAAAGAAAGCGCGAATGTTAATTGTAACGATAAAATAAATTTATTCTACAATATCCGGTTTCCAAAAACTATCTCTGTATCTACATAAATTGTTCATTTTGATTGTAATTATTGATATAAACAAAATTTAATTGTCATTCGGAAAGAAACAACGTTGGCTTACAAGTGAAATCCACTAAGTCAAGGTTCGCCTGTTGTTAATTAACTCCACCAAGCTTTTGTACTCATGGTTTTCTACATGCTGGTGCAATCCACTAAGTTTGTTTAGGTTTTTTTGTCGAGGGTCGCGCAGCGACCCGAGACAAATTTTCACGGGGCTTTTCTAAACTCGAAATTTTACTTCATGCGCCACGCGCATAAAACACTCATTCAGAGTGAAGTTTGTAATATACTGCCTAAGCCTGATCAGTGTTTTATACGCGTGGCGCATGAAGTAAAATTTCGAGTTTAGAAAAGCCCCGCGAAAATTTGTCTCGGGTCGCTGCGCGACCCGAGACAAATTTTCTACGTGGGGCTTTTCTAAACTCGAAATTTTGCTTCATGCTTAGTCTAGGAGTAGACGACACCCGTTCTTAGAAGTTTCAAATTGAAGAATCACTCTAGATTACTAGGTTTATTACTCAAAGGAGCATTTTACAAAGGCTACAGCTCGAAGGACCAATGATGCTCTTCGGAGAGCGAAGGACTATAGGGAATTGAAGTTTTTTTACAAAAAAACAACGAACATCTGAAGGTTTACAGCATGGATAGGACAAAAAATATCCAATTTATAAAATATATCGAAGTTAAGTTGTTTTCAGTGCATTTGTAGCTTCACTTTAAATCAGCGTTTTATACGCGTGGCGCATGAAGTAAAATTTCGAGTTTAGAAAAGCCCCGTGAAAATTTGTCTTGGGTCGCTGCGCGACCCTCGACAAATTTTCTACGCGGGGCTTTTCTAAACTCGAAATTTTACTTCATGCTTAGTCTGGGAGTGGAAGACACTCGTTAATTTAAAATATGTCACAACTATCAAAATATGTGTCATAAAGTAAAACAATAACATAACCATTAGTTATGTTATTGTTTAACAAATAAAAATATGTCACAACTACCAAAATGTGTCTTATAAAGAAAAAAAATAACATGACAATTGGTCTTGTTATTGTTTAACCATTGGTCATGTTATTATTTTTCTTTATGACGCCCATTTTGATAGTTGTCACATATTTTAAAGTAACGAGTGTCTTCCACTCCCAGACTAAGCATGAAGTAAAATTTCGAGTTTAGAAAAGCCCCGCGTAGAAAATTTGTCGAGGGTCGCGCAGCGACCCTCGACAAATTTTCACGGGGCTTTTCTAAACTCGAAATTTTACTTCATGCGCCACGCGTATAACTGGTTCAAAGTTAAATTGAAAATATATACTGCTAAGATGTGATAGATAGTTACTAAGATAAATTTTGTTTGTTGTACCTAATTGTTATACACTTTTATATTAGTACTCTGTTTTTATTTTGCTGCTTTCTGTATTGTATTATTTATTTATATGTTATTATTCTGAATGTTTATATTAATGTATTGGCCATCCGTTTTAATAAAGATTAAAGATTAAAGATTTTTAACAATGTGTTACAACTAAATGACAGAATTCAAATATTTATATTTTGAAAGCTTTGAGAGGTTTTTGCTGTTTAGTTATTAAACATTAAAAGTGTCGAGATTCTTTTCGCAATCTACAACAAGTTAGTCTTACAAAGACTAAATCAAACACTCATTGCGAACGATAACTAAAATTAAAACTTATTTATTTGAAGCGGTAACAAATCAGTTTTTCCAAACATGTAAATTATTCTATCATAAATTATTAACTAAACCGTTGGGGTATTAGCTCGGAAAGTAGTTGTCTTTCCGAGCTAATACCCCGACGGTTTAGTTATTAATTTATGATAGAATAATTTACATGTTTGGAAAAACTGATTTGTTGCTGCTTCAAATAAATAAGTTTTAATTTTAGTTATCGTTCGCAATTTGTCTTTTCTTTATATTCTCTACGGTGTGTGAAATAACGATTTTCCAATTAAGCATCGCGTTTGAACGGCGAAAGCAACCGACACCTTATGTTCAGCTCCTTGAATCCTTGGAGCAATTTTACGTTACTCCGCCTCGTCACGCAATGAGGACCTCCAATGGAAACGAAAACCTGTCTTACCAATCGCGTTCTTTTATTCACAAATTATATAACAACAAAATGGTGGTAAGATTATTTTATACATTAAAGGCATTCTACATTATGTTTTCGTTATTGTTATAATTTAGATAGCTTTTAATTAATAATTCAGAACTATTATTTTATACATTAAGGGCATTCCACATTATGTTTTTATATTATTGTTATAATTAAGATTGATTTTAATTAATAATCAGAACTATAGATGAAATAAAAATAATTATAATTGCTACTTTTGAGGTGTTAATACATTTTGGATTTTTACACTTTTCGCAGGAATTACAGATTAGGTTAGGTTAGGTTTATATGGCAACAGCCGAGGCTGTTCACTTAGGCCCATAGAGCCCGTTGTGATACCATGAGAGATCCTTCCCCTATACAACCCAATTTGAGCACCTAATGAATCCGATCAGATCTCCCACCTTTATAGGTGAGAGCTCCGCCAGTTCACTTGCGTGGTGTAGACCGAGGTACTTCATTCGTTTCCCCTCAAGAGCAGGACATTGACCTAGATAGTGGAGTACTGTTTCTTCCTCCTCCTCATCTAGGCATTCTCTGCAGTAGTCATTGCATTAGAGACCCATCTTTTGTGCGTGTCCACCCAGTAAACAGTAACCCGTGATGATGCCTACTGCCTTCCTTATGTCGATTCTGCTAAGTGCAATTAATCTTTTACTGTTTATAGTGTCACACATAGGCCATAGCTGCCTTGTTATGTGACACGTGTCTTCTTCCTTCCACCTAAGGTTAACCCATGATGTCATTTGGTCCCTTAATAGCCTCTTGCATTCCCCAAGAGGAATGTCGGCGGAAAGTTCAGTAGATAGGTCTCTCAATTACAGATTACTTTTCCTAATTCCTTTCTATCAGCTTAAGTACATTTTTTGTTTTCGAGTAATAAATTTATTAGTCGATTCAAATATAAAGGGTGTATTTTTTAGAGGTATAGAACTTTAATCTTGGATATCTGTTGAACTAATGTTTACAAGGAAAGTTGTTGGTGGTAATTTTGTTCAGTAAGCTTTTGCAAATTATCATGCTAAAGCTCATAGTCGAGCAACGATTACAAATAGCAAAAATCCATTTCCAAAATGCGCGTTCTGTACATTAAATTTATAGAGCACTACGCCTATTTATTAATTTTAACCGCCAAATAATTTTAAGTGATGAGTCTCATTTTTCGCTGAACGGACTGGTGAATAAGCAACATTGTTTTACTGTGTGGTGTGGATTGCATGCTAGAGTCATTTATCATGCCAAAGCTCACAGTCGAGCAACGATTACAAATTGCAAAAATCGATTTCCAAAATGCGCGTTTTGTACGTCAAATTTATAGAGCACTACGCCTATTTATGAATTTTAGCCGCCAAATAATTTTAAGTGATGAGTCTCATTTTTCGCTGAACGAACTGGTGAATAAGCAACATTGTTTTACTAAGTGGTGTGGATTGCATGCTGGAGGCATCATTGGCCCCTACTTTTTCAAAAATGAAGACAGACCCAATGTTACTGTCAATTGCGAGCGCTACAGGTCAATGATTCGAAGTTTTTTGATCCCTAACGTCAATGCAAATTTATTGAGAATAAATGGTTTCAACAGGACGGTGTAACTTGCCACACCGCGCCTGAAATCCTTACGATATTCGATAAATACCTGTTCGATTCATGAAACTCATGTCGAGTTTTTTTAACGTCAAACACGACATATTGCGCAACTGTAGACAATTTTCAAATCCTGAAACCATTAGCAACCTGTACTATTCTTTGGTCAGATCAAGGCTTGAATATGCTGCTCTCATCTGGCACCCTCATTATGAGTGTCATAGAAAATCACTAGAAAATGTCCAAAGGCGATTTTTTCAATATATCTACAAACTTAAAATTGGCACATATCCTCCTAGAAATATTGATCATAGTGAATTACTTTTAATTAACAATGATTGTAGTCTTGATTCTAGGAGAATATGTAGCAGCGTCTTAACTCTAATTAAAATTCTACATAATAAAATAGATTCTCCTTACATGCTTTCTAAAGTCAATCTCCACATTCCAACCCATAATTGTCGTTCTCAAACACCTTTTTATAACACACCTTCTAGATCAGTTGTAACATCAAAAGCTCCTTTACATTACATGGTTGAAAATGCAAATAGAATTTTAACAAACACTAGCTGTGATATATTCTCTGATTACGATTGTACAGTAAAATATATCCGTCACTTTGAGCTGTAAATGTTTTAATGTGAATTTTCGTCAACTTAGGAATACTCTTTTATCTTTTATTGTAAAAAACTTGTAAGCATATTATGTTGAAATGTCTCTTTAAAGTCAAATATTCACCTGTACATGTATTTGTTTTCTATTTCTTCACTTATTTGAAACTATTTAATGCTGTAATTTTTTAAACGTTTTATACACATATATTGTACTTAATTTTGTCCTGTAATTGGTTATCTGTTGGGCAAATAAAGTTATTATTATGTAACAAATTTATATTTACCTATTCTCTTTATATTTAAAGATATTATATTAAGTTCCCTGTGATTGGATACTTGTATTTATCTCTTGGGAAAATAAAGAATAATAATAATATTTGCCCTTTATTTGTCAAACTGAATTACGCGAGTCTAATTTATTGATTTAGATTTTGTTCGAAAAATACCCTAACTAATATAATGCAAATTATTAAGTCCACATTCCTTCAAGAATTTTACTATTTATACAGGATATATTGCTATTTTGACATTCTCTGATCAAAAATCTAAAAAAATACTAATTTCCGGTATCTCCGCGCTTCGCTTTATCTGCATTGCCAGTTGGAAACGCGCAGAGCATTTATGTTTCAACAGGACGGTGTAACTTGCCACAGCGCCCCTGAAATCCTCACAATATTCGATAAATACCTGTTCGATTCTTGAAACTCATGTCGAGTTTTTTAACGTCAAACACGACATCTAACAAATTTATATTTATTTATTTATTTATTAACGGATATCCATTTGAGTACAATAATATTATAAAACTAAAAATAAACCTATACATATACTCTTTATATTTAAAGATAATATATTAAGTTCCCTGTGATTGGATACTTGTATTTATCTCTTGGAAAAATAAAGAATAATAATAATATTTGCCCTTTAATTGTCCAACTGAATTATGCGAGTCAAAATTATTGATTTAGATTTTGTTCGAAAAATACCCTAATTAATATAATGCAAATTATTAAGGCCACATTTCTTCAAGAATTTAAATATTTATACAGGATATATTGCTATTTTGACATTCTCTGATCAATAATCTAAAAAAAAAACTGATTTCCGGTATCTCCGCGCTTCGCTTTATCTGCATTGCCAGTTGGAAACGCGCAGAGCATTTATTTCGGGGGCTGTTTGGAAAATTGCAACAACAAACAAAAAAAAAAACAACGTGAGCCGGGCGATCGCGATGGCGAAAATCGATAGGCAAATTAAACGCGAAACGATTAATTTAAATGCAAAAGGGCAATTCGGGACGACACAAAATATTTACGTGTTATTTTACGGGAGCGATACACCGGGCGCTACTCCAGGGCCGCCAACGGAACTATTCGAGGGCTCGTGAGTGATAATAGCTACAAGTAGTTAGGTAGATTCACATGCACACATCCACACACTCATACACTCACACACACACACACACACACACATATAAGCATATTCCCTTCATGTCTTTTTGATGTCCTTTTGTATTTTCAGGAAAAAGGCCGGGCGCGCAGAGTGTGCGTTTCCTAGAATTTCATCGTTCCGTTGTTTTTCGTCCTTTCATTAAACAATTTTCGGCTTTACTTTAGTAGTTTGTATTTATGTTGCCTTTTATGGAGTGCACGTTAGCTTTAACTGCACAGAAATGTTGAGACTAATTAAAATTGAGATAAACTAAACCTGAAAACATGTTTTAACTTCTAACCAAAAATCCAAATCTATTACCTTAATCCTATTTTAAATCCAAATTTAAATTGAGATATAGACCAACACTTTATGAGGCCAAGTAACACATGTATATATCTGCCTTAATAATTATATTTATGTAATTTATCTGTGCAGTATATATTTTTAACTTTACTTTAAATCAGTGTTTTATACGCGTGGCGCATGAAGTAAAATTTCGAGTTTAGAAAAGCCCCGTGAAAATTTGTCTCGGGTCGCTGCGCGACCCTCGACAAATTTTCTACGCGGGGCTTTTCTAAACTCGAAATTTTACTTCATGCTTAGTCCAGGAGTGGAATACACTTGTTACTTAAAATTTTATTACTTATTAATAAAGATTTTTGTGGTTATTTTTGAATTATATATCTACAATTATATTTTTTCATATTTTATGGGAAGAAAATGTTGCAGTTTAAAAATAGAACATCTTTGAAGATAAAGCCAGAAACGTGTCGTTGGTGATGCCGATAAGAACAGAAAAACGGAAACGGAAAACGATACACAACTCGAATGATTGCGTCTCTAATTGGAGACTGTTACGAAAAACGGGACTGGATAAAGGCCATTTTTGGTTACGCGATCCTCGGCCGGTTTATCAAAACCAAAGGAAACAGCTTAAGTAAAACCCAGAGATGTCCGGGACAATCATAAATTTAAGTTAGAAATAACTACAAATAAGAATATTATTTATATGATTATGGTTAAGTATTTTACGATCTTTCTCTATTTCACATTACGTGAAATTCTTCCAAAACTATACTTTAAATGTTAGAAAATCATATATTAAAATGTAATGAACAATTGAAGATCTGAGAATTTATTTTGGAAAAGATGATTACCTACAAAACTACCCTCAAATACCTTAATTTAATTTAAAAAAAATACCACATAGTTACAGTATGGGCTAAAAAGGAAACGACGCTGTAAAATATTAATTATTTTATAAACGATTGTATACAAACTGATAATAATATAAAAATGGTAAATAAACATACGGTATATATACGTATATATTAGTACTTTATTGTTTTAAAATACTTGTGCGTTTTTATGCCGGACAAAAATGAAAAGACTCATTGAAATATAGATGATAAATACAATTTAATTTATTAAAATTTAGTACCTTACACCGCAAGGTAAAAAGGATTAAGATTAAATAAAAATAAAAAAAAATTAGGACGCTCGTATATATCGAACTAGCAAGATGCCTAACGGTGAACACTTTTTGGTTGATTTTAAATAACACATTGTAAGTGCTTGTCAAAGTTGTGTAAGGCAAGTAGATATTGGTAGTAGATACAATTTATCAAAATCCGTCGTATATAGAACGATTATTAATTTTACTAATCGGGGTATCGTGGTAAATGGTAAAAATATTGACCGACCTAGAAAATCCCCACAAAAGTTGGATAGGAGAATAAAAAGAATATCTATTCAGGATCTCTTCAAGTTGGCAGTGAGAATTGAAGGCGAATTAGGAGATGTAGATGTAAGTGTACGAACTATTCGAAGGCGTCTATCAAAAGCAAATCTTGCCGCGTATCTACCAGCAAATAAACCTTTTCTTAACAAGAAATTATTATTAGCGATGAATCGAAATTTTTAATATAGTATAAGGATTGGAAATCTTATGTACGACGTCTGAAAAATTGAAAGTTAAATCCCAAGTATGTTAAGCAAACTATTAAACACGGCGGAGGAAATGTAATGGTTTAGGGTTGTTTTTCCGACATAATGTAGGATCTATTCACCAAATTAACTGAATTATGGATTGGTATAACTATGCGACTATATTAGAGGATGTTATGTTGCCTTATGCTCAGTGGAATATGTCCTTAAAGTTTATTTTTCAGCATGACAACGATCCAAGACATACCTCGAAGTATGCCAAACACTGGAATTCTAGCATAAAACTCAATTTGACGAATAAAGCACTAATAACCTTTCTTCACACTTTTATTTTAATTACCAAATGTACATTTCGGACACAAAGTAACCATTATCAATGGATTAACACAGTGTTAATCCATTGATAATGGTCACTTTGTGTCCGAAATGTATATTGGTAATTCAATAAAAGTGTGAAGAAAGGTTATTAGTGCTTTATTCGTCGAATTAATTTGATCTTCACGTAACTCACAATCTATTTATAAGACTCAATGTTTTAAAGTGGCCTGCTCAACCCTCCGACCTAAATCCTATAGAAAATGTATGGGAAATAGTTGAGCAAAAGATTCGAGGAAAAATGTTCTCTAGTTCTAATGATTCGTTTAGAGAAATTGAACATGTTTGGAACTGATTGGATGGGAACTTATTAGAAATATTAATATTGCCGATGCCCAATAGGATGATCGAAATAATTAAAAACAAGGCTTATTGGGCGAAATATTCACATTTTTAATTATTACTTTTATAATAATACGAAAATTAAAAAGGGCCGCTTCCTTTTTGTCCCTCAAATGTAAAGATTAAAACATAATTTATACTATAATGAAACCATTATAGTTTTAAAAATTGGAATATATAATAAAATTAATTTAATATTACAAGTATTTTCATAATCCTATTTCAAAGTAGATTTTTTTATTTCTAAATTAAAATTTAGTCAAATAAACATTCATCGCTTCCTTTTTGGCCGATACTGTATATCAACTTCTTTGCATTTTATTTTCAATTGATATATGTTCATGTCGATTACTATTGACTTAATTATTGATACCCAAAATGTATGAGTACATCAAGCATTTTAAAATTAAACGTGAAGAACTGTGTTTTTATGAATTTCAGAATTGTTTTATTTTATTAAGTGAATTGGATAGCTAACGCTATCTAACGCTCCATAGTGGCATGCTACTATTGAGCGTTAGATGGTGTTAGCTATCCAATTCACTTAATAGTGTTCACATATCGGTTTGATATAGTAAGAAATGTTCAGTATTCCTCAGCACTGGGTCGGGACCACACTGAAGAGGACCTTGAAGTCCGAAACGCGTCTGTGGGTATCCGGTGCCGGAATACTGCACTCAAATACAATTTTGTTTTATTTTACTTAATTAAAACGCAGTTATATTCCTTTCTTCACTTTTATTATTTTAGGTAATTTAATGGACTTACATCAACTAAAGAATTACTGAAGATTTGCGTGGCTTTTTCAAAAAGTGATTAAATAAGAAATGTTAAATCAAAGTTCATTAATAAATTCGACCAGATAACAATGTATAAGTAAAATTATATTTAAGTCAAGCATTATTTTATGATAAATACATATATATATATATATATATATATATTTTGTACAATCTGAATATTTAGTTGCATTTGGGTTGGGACTGTTTGACCTGTTGTCAAGTTAAAGACTAAATTAAGCTTCTAGGTTAGCCTCCTCTTTAGTTACGGCTTTGACAAAAAGTAGGTAGTAAAAATATATAATATTATTTTGTTGTAAATGCCTATCTGTTGTTGTTTCAATGCCTATCTAAATAATTGATGCTTATTTAGATAGGCATTGAAACAATCATTTACAACAAAATAATATTATATATTTTCAAGATAAATATATTGCACAATTTAAAATTAGTTATTAAATAAATACAAATATCTTTATTCAAGGGATTTAACTACACTATTATATAATTCTCTAATACAATATAATACGATCTTGTATTTAAAATTCACCTATCATGGGCTATCGACCCAAGGACTTTCTGCCTAGTTATTATATTTCAATGCGTTTACGCGTTTATTTGATTGCTTTTTTGATAATTACCATTTTTGCTGTTATTCAAAGTGATTTAATTTTGATAGACGCATTCATTTATTACTTAAGAAATGTTGAAAAATGCGACTTACCTTTTGGAAGGGAGGGAAGTTGGGGGCAAGTTATAGTCCATTTACTTAGTCTGAAACAAAATATAACACATCTTAGATTTGATATAAAGAAAACACTTAACTTTTTTCTACCACTTATATTTTACTTTTGTGACTCAATTTTGTTTCAATTACACGGTAATTATTGTCAAACTAAGTAATAATTTTAGATTATTTACTTATATGAAGTTTAAATATAAAATCAAGAAAGGAAGCTATGAAACAATATAAAACTCTGATATTGCGTCTTTGAATATCAATATATTTAAAGTTTTTTAAAAGTTTTCCTCGATTCGGAAAATTAAAGAATATGTTTAGTTGAAACTTTCTCATATGTTAGTATATGTGAACTCTGTAAAATATTGTAAAGCTTAAATACCGATAATTGAGGCATATAATCGTTGAAATCCAACATCTACAGATATTGATCTGTTATTTGGAAATAAACTAGAGATTTTCAAATTACCGATTAATTCCTTGTAATTTCAATTAAATAAAAATTTGACATTGATCTGAAGTTTAGAGATGAATTACGGGACCCTATCAAAATATCTGCACTATTTTTGCCAGCCGTAATTTTGGTCTTCTATCTAGTTGTTTGGCATAATTTCGATAATTTTTTTTAAATACAAAATCAAAGTACTTATTAGTATTTTTTATTTTTTTATTTTTAAGTATTGTTTAAATGCAGCTCTTATTTATTGACTATTTTAAACTTAGTGTATAAGCTGATATTTTAATGTGACATGTGTAAACATTTTGTAATAACACGAAGATTTTATAAATAAATAAAAATAAAAATAGTATGTACAATCTTTAAGAAATGTAAATACTTGTACTATCGTATGTTCAATAAAAAAAAAACCTCTAGAAAGCCTTGATTTTAATTATTTTTAAATTAAGGTTGGCTACACGCCTTAAGAATTGACATATATACACGTCAAACATGATAATTATAATATATAATTTCAGGGTTGCCAACTTACAATATTTTCCATGGCACTCGAGAGGTTTTTTTTTAATGAACATACGATATTTTGCAGTTTGTCCATTAAGATATGCAATTTAAATTAAAAGTAGTGTGCTTAATGTTTCGCGAATTGTAAATATTTTCTTTAAAACCAATCGTGTGGGTTTTATTTTAAAATCCCACATTGCTTAAACAAAAGAAATAATTTTGTAAAATAAATCACTGCTCTTTAAAATGTCATTCTTAGGCATTTTTCGAGAGAGACTGTGTGGATGTTTTGATCAGGTCCTTTAAATATTCATTAAATAGGCAAAATCAATCATGCTATTTTATATCTTTTATTAATTTCTCACTTAACCCATGGTGAAACATTTTTGAATCTAATACTGGATGATTTAAATTAAATTTAAATTAAAACACTTGGTTTGTTTCACTTATTTATGTTTTCTCCGACTAGTTTCGACCATTGGTCAGATATTTTTTCTACATTCCTCCTTGAAGATGACCAATGGTCGAAACTAGTCGGAGAAAATATAAATAAGTGAAACAAACCAAGTGTTTTAATAAAATTTAATTTAAATCATCCAGTATTACATGCTATTTTATTTGTTGAAACAAATTTTATATCAAGATTTTTTTGATCTCGAATTACCAACAAACGCCCCCCTTCTAAAATTACTTGAGATCAACAAAGACAATCAAAACCGAAACCGATATACACTCTTCTCGCCTTATTTTTTTTTTTTTAATCACACAAACGATACTCAGTAAATTGATACAACAAACATCTGTTAGCCGTTCGCTAACATGGCAAAAATTGCGCAAGATCCTTTGTTTTTCTCTTTGTCCGAGGCACGGCAGAAACGGTAAGATTTCTAGTTGCCCGCATTCCTGTTTTAAATTTCTAATTTTATTTAATCAATACGAAATTAACCTCTTTAGATTGTCGGCGCTCCCCGTGTGAAGTCAGTCGCTGCGGTCTTGAAATAATTGCTTTCGTTTACCGTTAACGAAAAATATCCTTTTCTCCCCGCCCGCCGCCGCCCGATTTCCCCCACGGGGTATTGATTTGCGAAACGTTAATTGTCTCAAAAAACGAATACGCCGAATGAATCAATTGCGAATATTTTCTCTTTTGTTTTTAGGTATTATAAAACAGGTTTGTTTGATGTAAATATCACTTTTGTATATCTACAGGGAATATTTCTACTTAGAACGCTGCAATTATTGATGCATTCGTTGTTTTTATAAAAGCGTTTCAGAACGAGTGTAGCCAGTTCTTAATTAAGCTTGAAGTAAAATTTTTGAGTTCAGAAAAGCTTGACATTTTATATAAAGCGGATAAAGCTACAGGGAATATTTAATAATAATAATAGTTTATTCGTGCTGTAAACAAAAGTTTTACACAGGTCAGACAAAAATAGACAGATGTTATCAGTGCGAAAAAATAGAACATTGTAAAATTACAAGAGTAAACATATATGATTAAAATATAACACCAATAAAAATGAACTAGACGCACAAGTATATTAAAATACAATAAATTAGAGGACATCTCACTTTAAAATTACGAAAGTAAACATATACAGGGTGTCCCCGAATGGTCTGTACAACGCTCTACCACATATTCTCTGAAACAAAATAAGACGATTTAACTAAACTTATCTCTATCCAAAAGTGGTTCCTAAGCCATCTACGAGGCCTCAAAGATATTATTTTTTTTTTTCATTATTTTTCAAATATTTTTATTTTGGAATTAGGTATGGGCGCGAATACAGAATGCGTTTCAAACAGTTAAAAACAATGTTGGTGTTTTACAACGTGTCCATTTTAATTTTTTGCGACGTGTAAATTGTTGTATTGCTGAAAATGGCAATCAGTTTGAACATTTGTTGTGAAACTAATAAATTTGTGTTTATTGTTAGGTACATATCTTTATTTCTACTTTGTTAATTGTTTTGAGAAGCAAAATATTGTTCATAATTTTATTACTTTTTTTTTGACAAATATAAATATTTTTTTGTGGGGAAAATAGCAAAATTTTATAAGAGACAAAAAATACTTAAAATTGAATGATCTTGCAGAAAAAAATTATTCCTTATGATTTGACCTGTTGAATAAGAATATTTAGGTATCTTAAGAAGTCAATGGTCCTAGTTTGACCACTTACTTTAAACGTAGGATAAAGAAACATATCGCAAAAAGTGCATGGTATCAATGTAATTAAATGTGCCAAATTAGGTTTTCTTACCTAACTCCAAAATAAAAATATTTGAAAAATAATGAAAAAAAAATAATATCTTTGAGGCCTCGTAGATGGCTTAGGAACCACTTTTGGATAGAGATAATTTTAGTTAAATCGTCTTATTTTGTTTCAGAGAATATGTGGTAGAGCGTTGTACAGACCATTCGGGGACACCCTGTATAATTAAAACCTCTTCCTGCAATACTAATAAATATATAATTTAAAGTAATAATAGTGATACTTCTATCACTACTACTAGCAATAAAATACAATTAGCAATCGAACTTATAAAAGTTAGAGTGTATGGCCTAGAAAATCACCCACGGAATAAAATGCGTTTTCTAGTAGTATTATCTTGATCCTTGATTTAAATAACTTTTTATCAAGGGTCCGATAACTATTGGGTAAAACATTGAATAACTTTAAGCCATAGTAGTTCATACCATTTCTCGATCTCTGAAGTCTTAAATTCGGCACGTATAAGTTGTTTTGCGTTCTAGTTTGATAATTGTGATTGCGGGATTGCAGTATATGATTGTCGCAGCAAGACTTGGCAGATAACAAACAATGCAATATGTATAAACTAGAAAATGTTAATATTTTGAGTTTAATAAAGGCATCTTTACAATCTTCTCGAAACCCCAAGTTGCATATGATTCTAACGGCCTTGCGCTGGAGTCCAAACATTCGGTGTCTTATTACAGAATGACCCCAGGGAACTATGCTATATGTCAGATGGGACTGAAATAGCGCAAAATAGGCAGTTTTCAGCATATCCGGGGTGATGTTATTCCTTAAACCTCTTAAGATATAGATGCTTTTATTTAACTTCGCTGCCAGTTCATCGCCATGTCGATCCCATAGAAGCAGGTTATCAATATAAACACCTAGGAATTTAACAGCTGTGTTAAAATTTGTTAGGTAGTGATTATTTAACGTATAGATTGATGTTTCAGTTTTGTTAATATTAAGATTCAATCTATTTGCAGTAAACCACTCTGTAGCATTTAATACGAATTCCCTATTTTGTTTATTTGCTGCATCGATACTAGTTGATGCATTAATGATAGTTGTATCATGAGCGAATAAAATGACTTTACAGTCATTCATGTATTTAGGGAAATCATTGATATAAATAAGAAACAGAAGTGGTCCTAGTGTTGATCCCTGCGGGACACCACAAGCCGTGTCAAGAAGATCAGATGTCTGACCTCTATAAGTGACCGCTTGCTGCCTTCTAGATAAAAAACTGTGTCCCATACATTACTTTTACGGAAGTCTAGATAAAAAAAGAAAGCAAAAGGCCACAGCTCTGGGGGTTGAAATGTACACATACAATTTCAACCCTCAGAGCTGTGGCCTTTTGCTTTCTTTTTTTATCTAGACTTCCGTAAAAGTAATGTATGGGGAACACAGTCGAAGGCCTTGGAGATTTCTACTAAGAACGCTGCAATTATTGGGGTTGTTTTTATAAAAGCGTTTCACGAGTGTAGCCACTTCTTAATTAAGCTTGAAGTAAAATTTTGAGTTCAGAAAAGCCTGACATTTTATGTAAAGCGGATAAAGCACTGAAATACTGTGAAGTTCAAAATAATAATAATACTTTTATTTCCCAACATATATACAAGTTATTCTATTACAGGGAAAAATATACAAAAAAATATACGCAGACATTTATAACTGCAGTTATAAATCCTTTATTATACAAGACGCGAATCTCCACTAAGCTTTCACTTTACTTAACTACATTTTATATATTCCTCGAAATTATTCGTTACCTGTTAATTACTATTTTTGTATTTCAGCTATACACGCATTTGTTAATTTGTTAGAAATTAATAAATTAACAAATGCGTGTATACGTGAAATACAAAAATAGTAATTAACAGGTAACGCATAAATTCGAGATGCAAGTAATATATAAAATGTAGTTAAGTAAAGTGAAAACTTAGTGGAGATTCGCGACTTGTATAATAAAGAATTTATAACTGCAGTTATAAATATCTGTGCAACTAAGGATACTATTGTTATAATTTCTCATCATAATATTTAACGGAGAATTATAGTTTACATTGTTGTTGCCACGATCACATAACATGGACATACTATTCCTACTACAAAATGAAAAATACAAAGGCTACATCTCGAAGGACCAATGATGCTCTTCGGAGAGCGAAAGACTACAGGGAATTGAAGTTTTTTTACAGAAAAACAACGAACATCTGAAGGTTTACAGCATGGATAGAAAAAAAATATCCAATTAAAAAAAATATCGAAGTTCGGTTGCTTTTAGTGCATTTTTAACTTCACTTTAAATTAGTGTTTTACACGCGTGGCGCATGAAGTAAAATTTCGAGTTTAGAAAAGCCCCGTGAAAATTTGTCTCGGGTCGCTGCGCGACCCTCGACAAATTTTCTATGCGGGGCTTTTCTAAACTCGAAATTTTACTTCATGCTTAGTCTGGGAGTGGACGACACTCGTTCTTACAAGTTTCAAATTAAAGGATTACTCTAGATTACTAAGTTTATTACCCAAAGGGAGCATTTTGCAAAGGCTGCAGCTCGAAGGACCAATGATGCTCTTCGGAGAGCTAATGACAACAGGGAAATGAAGTTTTTTTACAGAAAAACAACGAACATCTAAAGGTTTACACCATGGATGGAAAAAAATTTCCAATTTAAAAATAATATCAAAGTTTTGTTGTTTTTAGTGCATTTTTAACTTCACTTTAAATCAGTGTTTTATACGCGTGGCGCATGAAGTAAAATTTCGAGTTTAGAAAAGCCCCGTGAAAATTTGTCTCGGGTCGCTGCGCGACCCTCGACAAATTTTCTACGCGGGGCTTTTCTAAACTCGAAATTTTACTTCATGCTTAGTCTGGGAGTGGAAGATACTCGTTACTTTAAAATATGTCACAATTATCAAAATGTGTATTTATTAAAAAAAAAACTGGTTTGTGAATAAAATTTTGTAGAACCTTAAAAATATTTTTTGCCTGGGGTTTCTTATTTTATCTGAAAGGCTAAAAATAAGAAACCACAGGCAAAAAATATTTTCGAGGCTCTATACAATTTTATTAACAGACAGATATTTTTTCAATAAATACATATTTTGCTAGTTGTGACATATTTTAAGGTACCAAGTGTCTTCCACTCCCAGACTAAACATGAAGTAAAATTTCGAGTTTAGAAAAGCCCCGCGTAGAAAATTTGTCGAGGGTCGCGCAGCGACCCGAGACAAATTTTCACGGGGCTTTTCTAAACTCGAAATTTTACTTCATGCGCCACGCGTTTAAAACACTGATTTAAAGTGAAGTTAAAAATGCACTAAAATCCACCAAACTTCGATATATTTTTTAAATTGGCTATTGTTTTCCTATGCATGCTGCAAACCTTCAGATGTTCGTTGTTTTTCTGTAAAAAAACTTCAATTAACTGTAGTCTTTCGCTCTCCGAAGAGCATCATTGGTCCTTCGAGCTGTAGCCTTTGTAAAATGCTCCTTTGAGTAATAAACTTAGTATTCTAGAGTGATCCTTCAATTTAAAACTTCTAAGATCTAGTGTTGTCCACTCCCAGACTAAGCATGGAGTAAAATTTCGAGTTTAGAAAAGCCCCGCGTAGAAAATTTGTCGAGGGTCGCGCAGCGACCCGAGACAAATTTTCACGGGGCTTTTCTAAACTCGAAATTTTACTCCATGCGCCACGCGTATAGAACACTGATTTAAAATTAAGTTAAAAATGCACTAAAAACAACCCAACTTCGATATATTTTTTAAATTGTATATTTTTTTTCTATCCATGCTGTAAACCTTCACATGTTCGTTGTTTTTCTGTAAAAGAAACTTCAATTCCCTGTAGTCTTTCGCTCTCCGAAGAGCATCATTGGTCCTTCGAGCTGTAGCCTTTGCAAAATGCTCCCTTTGAGTAATAAACTTAGTAATCTAGAGTAATCCTTCAATTTGAAACTTCTAAGAATGAGTGTCGTCCACTCCCAGACTAAGCATGAAGTAAAATTTCGAGTTTAGAAAAGCCCCGCGTAGAAAATTTGTCGAGGGTCGCGCAGCGACCCGAGACAAATTTTCACGGGGCTTTTCTAAACTCGAAATTTTACTTCATGCGCCACGCGTATAAAACACTGATTTAAAATTAAGTTAAAAATGCACTAAAAACAACCCAACTTCGATATATTTTTTAAATTGGATATTTTTTTTCTATCCGTGCTGTAAACCTTCAGATGTTCGTTGTTTTTCTGTAAAAAAACTTCAATTCCCTGTAGTCTTTCGCTCTCCGAAGAGCATCATTGGTCCTTCGAGCTGTAACCTTTGTAAAATGCTCCTTTGAGTAATAAACTTAGTATTCTAGAGTGATCCTTCAATTTGAAACTTCTAAGAACTAGTGTTGGCTACTCCTAGACTAAGCATGGAGTAAAATTTCGAGTTTAGAAAAGCCCCGCCTTAGTATTCATACGCGTCAAGATGACAGTGTGGTATGGTGCGGTTACTAGGTAGGGCGTAAGTAAACAAAGTTTAACCGTATTATTAGTGTAAATAAAGATGTTTAACGAAGTATAGAAGCCTCCGCAGTTAACAGTTTAATTGCATTACTTTTTTTGCGGCTGTGTTTTTAAATATTTTTATTCAAAATTAATGCGTTAGGGCACGCACGCTGGGTCGCTGTCCGTTTTAAATTATTCATAAATTTGGGAATAATCACAAACTCATGAAATGAAATATAGTCAGGCTGTCAAATTCTATCCGGCCATCCTTTCATTTTTTGTACATTTTTTACGACATCCTCTATAATTAAACAACAAAAATCAATAAAACTGCGTTGCCTAGGCTTGTCCGGCTCTCTCTCTGTGTGTGTATGTGCGTATATGCATATCCATGTGGGTGTGGGTGCATGTGTTTCGCCGAAATTGCGAAAGCGCCGTCGAAAAACGCGGTCTACGCTGCTGGTGGCGCTGTTAATTCGCAAATGGATTGATGCTGATGCGGTTAATTACCGCCGTACTTTTCACCCTAATTAGCCCAAAAAAATATAACACGAAATTAGATTATTAGGAAACATGAAATATTCCGGAAGAGGGCCGGCGAGTCGAACTAATCGCCTCCGGTTCTCTAATTGAAGCTCATGAATGTATAAAGCTTCGAGTGTTTTAGGTAATTGCCTCCAATCAGTTCTAAATCATATTTTCTTCCCTTTTTGTTCGGGAAATTTCAAGTGTCTGTTCAATTAGATGCGGAGATAAATCCTTTAATTTTCATGTAGCTTTCTTTATAGAGTGCAAAAAAATGTTTCACTCAATTCTCGAAGCTTAACTAATTCCACTTTTATTATTATTATTATCACATTTACTAAATACATCTCTTAAAAATATTTGTTGTTTATTTCGAATATTTTGCCTTTAATCGACGTTTTATTTAAAAAGGAGATAAATCCTTTAATTTTGATGTAGAGCTTTCTTTATAGCTTGAAAAAAAAATGTTTCACTCAATTCTCGAACCTTAACTAATTCTACTTTTATTATTATTACGACACTGTAACAATGTTCCAGACATGGATATATTTAATGTATATATAACCTCCCTTGATATCAGAACCTCATTGTCACCGTTAATATAAGTCTTTTCTTTTGTTTTTTGTTATCAAATATGCCATATAATTTATCCACTACACTATTTTATTTCTACCATTTTGTATTAATGTTTATTTTTAGTATTAATGTTTATTTTCAGTTAGTATATTTAAAAAAAATCTGTATTTTTCTCTATAAATAGAATTTATTCTGCTGAGAAATAAACGATTATTATTATTATATTTCTTGTTTTCTCGGCGATTAATCAGCCGGGGTCTTCCTTGCTGACGGGTTATACCAAGTCTCGCAAGTGCTCTATCGTAGGAATTTTCGCGTAATACTGCAGGTTTTTAAAATAATTGCCTTTTGGATGTTGGTATGCATAAATGGCTCTATATGTAGTCTTTTCAGATTTGGTTTAAATTCTTTATGAGTAATACCGGTGGTGGATATAATAAATGGTAGTATATGTGTACGATCTTGTTTGCATATTCTTTCTATCTCAATGGCTAGCGCTGTATATTTTTCGATTTTCTCCGTGTATTTTTTGGTAGTGTTGTTGTCTACCGGTATAGCAATATCTATAATATATGTCGTTTTGTTTTTTTTATCTTGGAATGTGATGTCCGGTCTATTGCATACGATGGTCTTATCAGTGTGTATGGTTATGTCATAGTACAATTTGTATTTGTCATTGTCTATTACAGTGGTCGGCACATGGTTGTAGTATGGTACTTGCTCTTTAATGAGGTTGTATTTTAGAGCTACAGCTTGGTGAATAATTTTCACTGCAGTGTTATGGCGGTCGGTATATTCTGTTCCTGCCAACATTTTGCATCCTCCTATAATATGGTTAATTGTTTCTGGTTGTAGCTGGCATTTTCTGCAGGAATCATTAGTTATGGATGGGTTTTTAATTATGTATTTTTGATAGTTTTTTGTGGATGGCTAGTAGGAAACCTTCAGATTCAGGGTGCAGTTGTCCTCTTTGTAACCAGGCGTACGAGTCTAGTTTGTCTATACTGCTGTTGCTCATTATGTATAAGTGTTTACCATGTAGTGTTTTTTTCGACCATTTTTCCATCTTTTGTTGTTGTGTTTGTGTGTTCTGGTACCTCCTGTGATGAAAGATTCAGTGGTGTGTAGTTATTGTCTGATTGTACTATTGCCGAATGCAGCGATGTTGTTTTATTGTAAAAGTATTCTTTAAGAGTTTTGATTTGTTTATCGTGCAGTGTGTGGATATCTATTAGTCCTCTTTTTTTATTATTATTATTATTATTATTTGCACATTTACTAAATACATCTAAATACATACAAACAAACATATTTTTTGTTTATTTCGAAAATGTTGTCTTTAATCGACGTTTTATTTACAAAAGCACACTTTTCAATGTTTGCACTTGATATATTTATAGTGATCTATTTCATGAAAAAGTTAATTGATTAAATTTATTTAAAAAGCTAGTTGTTAACAATTGAAAGAGGTTTACGTTGATGTGCAAAACCTTTTTTGGACTTAAAAATTGTGCTTAGTACGGGCGCTCAAAAATCAAATTTAGTAAGTTGATAAATTTTCTGAAATATTTAAAACTGCAAAAATTTCGCGAAATATTTTTTTCCTGCAAAAACAACTAATTCACATTATTACTAATATTGGTATGAGCATCTCTGATTTTTTGTAGATTTTTTTAAAAAAGTTTTTTTTGTGAAATTTTTCCGTACCTACCTACCCCTTACCAAAAATGCAATTTTTCATAAAAATTTTGATTTTTTGAAAAATCTGAAAAAAATTACAGGTATTTTAATCAATATTAGAAATAGTGTAATCGATTTATTTTCTGAAGGAATAAATTATTTTACCAACATTTTGGCTTTAGAAATCGTTTAAAAACTGTAGAAAATGTAAAACTCGAACTTTAAGCATCCATTATAAAAAAATACATCTCTTAAAAATATTTTTTTGTTTATTTTAAAAATTTTGCCCATCGACGTTTTATTTAAAAAAAGCACATTTTTCAATTTTTGCACTTGGTGTATTTAAAGTGATTTGTTTTATGAAAACGTGAACTGATTTAATTTATTTGAAAAAATAGTGATTTAGAAATAAAAGGGCTTTAATTTTATGTACGAAACGTATTTTGGACTTAAATATTGTGCTTAGTACGGGCGCTCAAAAATCAAATTTAGTAAGTTGATAAATTTTCTGAAATATTTAAAACTGTGAAAATTTCGCGAAATATTTTTTTCCTGCAAAAACAACTAATTCATAGTATTACTAATATTGGTATGAGTGTACGGTAACTTCGAAAGGCCCAGAGGCCACACGACCCACCGACCCCATACCATACCATACGGGCGCTCAAAAATCAAATTTAGTAAATTCTGTATTGTGGAGGCTTCTACTTCGTTATACATGTTAATTACACAATGAAACACTTTTAACTTTGTTTGTATAACACGTTTTATTTAATGTGACTGCAGTTTCGACAAATTTAGCTTGTCATTATCAACTCCATGTTTGATAATGACAAGCTAAATTTGTCGAAACTGCAGTCACATTAAATAAAACGTGTTATACAAACAAAGTTAAAAGTGTTTCATTGTGCAAATTTAGTAAGTTGATAAATTTTCTGAAATATTTAAAACTGCAAAAATTTCGCGAAATATTTTTTTCCTGCAAAAACAACTAATTCACATTATTACTAATATTAGTATGAGCGTCTCTGATTTTTTAGATTTTTTTAAAAAAGTTTTTTTTTGTGAAATTTTTCCGTACCTACCCCTTATCAAAAATGCAATTTTTCGATAAAAATTTTGACTTTGTAAAAAATCTGAAAAAAATTACAGGTATTTTAATCAATATTAGAAATAGTGTAATCGATTTATTTTCTGAAGGAAAAAATGATTTTACCAACATTTTGGCTTTAGAAATCGTTTAAAAACTGTAGAAAATATAAAACTCGAACTTTAAGCATCCATTATAAAAAATTTGTAATTAACAGCGATTTAAAGGTCATTTAATTCCTAATACATCTCTTAAAAATATTTTTTTGTTTATTTTAAAAATTTTGCCCATCGACGTTTTATTTAAAAAAGCACATTTTTCAATTTTTGCACTTGGTGTATTCAAAGTGATTTGTTTTATGAAAACGTGAACAGATTTAATTTATTTGAAAAAATAGCGACTTAGAAATAAAAGGGCTTTAATTTTATGTACGACACATTTTTTGGACTTAAAAATTGTGCTTAGTACGGGCGCTCAAAAATCAAATTTAGTAAGTTGATAAATTTTCTGAAATATTTAAAACTGTGAAAATTTCGCGAAATATTTTTTTCCTGCAAAAACAACTAATTCATAGTATTACTAATATTGGTATGAGTGTCTCTGATTTTTTTTTGATTTTTTTAAAAAAGTTTTTTTGTGAAATTTTTCCGTACCCACCCCTTACCAAAAATGCGATTTTTCAATAAAAATTTTGATCTTTTTAAAAATCTGCAAAAAATAACAGGTATTCTTATCAATATTAGAAATAATGTAATCGATGAATTTTTTTGAGAAAAAAAATAATTCACTAAGATTTCGGCTTTAGAAATCGTTTGAAAACTGTAGAAAACACAAAACTCGAACTTTAGGCATCCATTATGAATGCAATTTTAACGATACAAATTTGTAATTTACAACAATTTTAAGCTAATTTAATTCCTAATATATCTCTTAAAAATATTTTTTGTTTATTATAAAAATGTTGCCCTTAATCGACGTTTTATTTAAAAAACGCACATTTTTTAATTTTCGCACTTTGTGTATTTAAAGTGATTTGTTATATAAAAACGTAAACTGATTTAATTTATTCGAAAAGCTAGCGATTTAGAAATAAAAGGGCTTTAATTTTATGTACAAAACATTTTTTCAACTTGAAAGTTGTGTATAGTACGGGCTCTCAAAGACCAAATTTAATAGGTTTGTAAATTTTCTGAAAGTTTTAAAAAGGCAAAATTTCCTCGAAATATTTTTTTTCCCGCAAAAACAAATACCGCACATTAATACTGATATTAGTATGAGTGTCTATGATTGTATTGGATTTAAAAAAAAATTCTTGTGAAAATTTTCCATACCAAAAATGCGATTTTGTGATGAAAATTTTTATTTTTTTTAAAATTAGAAAAAATCACAGATGATCTTATCAATATTAAAAATAATTTAATCAATTTATTTTTTAGAGAGAAAAATTATTTCACTAACATTTGGGCTTTAGAAATCGTTTAAAAACTGTAGAAAACTTAAAACTCTAACTTTAAGCATCCATTATGAATCCAGTTTTTACGATACAAATTTGTAATTAAAAGCAATTTAAAGGTAATGTGATTCCTAATACATCTCACTGAAATAGTTTTTACTTTATTTTAAAAATGTTGCCCTTAAATGACGTTTTATTTAAAATAGCACATTTTTCAATTTTTGCACTTTGTGTATTTAAAGTGATCTATTTTATGAAAAAGTTGACTGATTTTATTTATTCGAAACATTAACGATTAGAAAATAAAAGGGCTTTAATTTTATATAAAACACGTTTTTTGGACTTTAAAATTGTGCCTAGTACAGGCTTTTAAAGATTTAGTAGGTTGGTAAATTTTCTGAAATTTTTAAAACGGCAAAATTATTGCGAAATATTATTTTTCTCGCAAAAACAAATAGCGCACAATAATACTGATGTTAATATAAGTATCTCTGGTTTTTTTGGTTTTTTTAAAAAAAAATTTTTTTTGCCAATTTTTCCATACCAAAAATGCGATTTTGTGATGAAAATTTTGATTATTTTAAAAAATCTGAAAAAAATCACAGTTAATCTTATCAATATTAGAAATAATGTAATTGATTTATTTTCTGGAGAAAAAAATTATATCATCAAAATTTCAGCTTTAGAAATCGTTTAAAAACTGTAGAAAACATAAAACTCTAACTTTAAGCATCCATTATGAATACAGATTTTATGATACAAATTTGTAGTTAACATCAGTTTAAAGGTAATTTGATTCCTAATACATCTCACAAAAATAGTTTTTAGTTTATTTTAAAAATTGTGCCCTTAATTGACGTTTTATTTAAAAATGCACATTCTACAATTTTTGCACTTGGTGTATTTAAAGTGATCTATTTTATGAAAAAATTAACTGATATAATTTATTCGAAACGCCAACGATTAAGAAATGAAAGGGCTTTAATTTTGTGTAAAAACCGTTTTTTGGACTTAAAAATTGTGCTTAGTACAGGCTTTTAAAGATCAAATTTAGTTAGGTTGGTAAATTTTCTAAAATTTTTAAAAGGGCAAAATTATTGCGAAATATTATTTTTCCCGCAAAAACAAATAGCGCACATTAATACCGATGTTAGTATGAGTGTCTCTGATTTTTTTGGATTTTTTTGAAAAATTTTTTTTTGTAAAATGTTTCCATACCAAAAATTCGATTTTGTGATGAAAATTTAGATTTTTTTAAAAATTGGAAAAAATCACACGTAATCATAACAATAATGAAAATAATGTAATCGATTTATTTCCTGGAGAAAATTTTGGCTTTAGAAACCGTTTAAATATTGTAGGAAACATAAAAATCTAACTTTAAGCATCCATTATGAATACAGTTTTTATGATACATATTTGTAATTAAAAGCAATTTAAAGGTAATTTGTTTCCTAATACATCACACAAAAATAGTTTTCAGTTTCTTTTAAAAATTTTGCCCTTAAATGACGTTTTATTTAAAAAAGCACATTTTTCAATTTTTGCACTTGGTCTATTTAAACTGATCTATTTTATGAAAAAGTTGACTGATTTTATTTATTCGAAACGCTAACGATTAAGAAATGAAAGGGCTTTAATTTTATGTAAAAACCGTTTTTTGGACTTAAAAATTGTGCTTAGTATGGGCTCTTAAAGATTAAATTGAGTAGGGTAAATTTTCTAAAATTTTTAAAAGGGCACAATTCTTAATAAATATATTTTTTTCCTGCAAAAACAAATAGCGTACATTAATACTGATGTTAGTATGAGTATCTCTGATTTTTTTGGATTTTTTTAAAAATATTTTTTTTGTGCAATTTTTCCATACCAAAAATGCGATTTTGTGATGAAAATGTTGATTTTTTTAAAAATTTGAAAAAATCACAGGTAATCTTTACAATATTAAAAATAATGTAATCGATTTGTTTTCTGGAGAAGAAAGATTATTTCACCAAAATTTCGGCTTTAGAAATCGTTCAAAAACTGTAGAAAACATAAAACTCTAACTTTAAGCATCCATTATGAATACAATTTTTATGATACAAATTTGTAGTTAACAGCGATGTAAAGGTAATTCAAATCCTAACACATCCCTTAAAAATATTTTTTTGTTTATTTAAAAAATGTTGCTTCTAATCGATGTTTTATTTAAAAAAGCACATTTTTCAATTTTTGCACTTGGTGTATTTAAAGTGATCTATTGTATAAAAAAGTTGACTGATTTTATTTATTCGAAGCGCTAACGATTAAGAAATGAAAAGGCTTTAATTTTATGTAAAAACCGTTTTTTTGGACTTGACAATTGTGCTTAGTACGGGCTCTCAAAGATTAAATTGAGTTGGTTGGTAAATTTTCTGAAATTTTTAAATGGGCAAAATTATTGCGAAATATATTTTTTCCCGCAAAAACAAATAGCGCACATTAAAAATAATGTTGCTATGAGTGTCTCTGATTCTTTTGGATTTTTTTAAAAATATTTTTTTTTGTGCAATATTTCCATACCAAAAATGCGATTTTGTGATGAAAATTTTGATTTTTTTTTAAATCAGAAAAAGTCACAGATAATCTTTTCAATATTAAAAATAATTTAATATTTTTACTTTTCGGAAAAAAAATTATTTCACCAACATATCGGCTTTGAAAATCGTTTAAAAACTGTAGAAAACATAAAAGGCTAACTTTAAGCATCCATTATGAATACAGTTTTTATGATACAAATTTGTAGTTAACATCAGTTTAAAGATAATTTGATTCCTAATATATCTCACTAAAATAGTTTTTAGTTTATTTTAAAAATTGTGCCCTTAAATGACGTATTATTTCAAAAAGCACATTTTTCAATTTTTGCACTTGGTGTATTTAAAGTGATCTATTTTATGAAAAATATAACTGATTTAATTTATTCGAAACTTTAACGATTAAGAAATGAAAGGGCCTCAATTTTATGTAAAAACCGTTTCTTGGACTTGAAAATTGTGCTTAGGACGGGCTTTTAAAGATCAAATTTAGTAGGTTGGTAAATTTTCTGAATTTTTTATAAGGGCAAAATTTTTGCGAAATATTTTTTTTCCTGCAAAAATAAATAGCGTACATTAATAGTGATATTAGTATGAGTGTCTCTGATTTTTTTGGATATTTTCAAAAATATTTTTTTTCGTGAAATGTTCCATACCAAAAATGCGATTTTGTGAGGAAAATTTTGATTTTTTTTTAAACTCGGTAAAAATCACAGGTAATCTTATTAATATTAAAAATAATGTAAACGATTTATTTTCTGAAAAAAAAATGTGTGAATGTTTTGAATGGGTCCGAAACATATCAAGTGATTTTATTTTTAAAAACTTTTTTAAAGATCCAAATAACGTTACGAACAATCTGCTTACCAAAAAAAATTAACGAGCTGCATGTTCTTTACACTAATAGGCAAGATTTTAAGTTTTCATATGTATTCAATATTATTTTCTTTTTAAACTGTTTGCATGTAAGTCAAGTCGATGATGCATTTACTGTATTCGAAAAAATATCAAATGAAACATCAGAGCAATTATAATTCAATTAATACGATCAGCTCAAATTGTATTTAGATTACCAGTATCGAATATTAAATATTTTGTGGTATAATTATTAATCCTCGGAAATATGTTTGTAAATATGCCATATCCCCCAAATACGTTCGAACCGGCAATTAAAATGGAACAAAATCCGTAATTGCTGTTCATTAGGAAATGAAATATCGCAATTACAGAAGTAATGTAGAAAATAGCATCGATTTTGACCTCATTTTTTAAACATAATTTTTAATTTCAAATCTACATATAATTATATCGTATGTACAATAAAAGAATAACCTCTAGAGTGCAATGATTTTATCTTTTTTTTAATTTAAGTTTGCTATACGCTTTAGGAATTGACATACAAAACGTCAGACAGAATAATTATAATGTGTAATTTCAGAGTTGCCGACCTAGAATATTTTTCATGGCACTCTAGAGGTTTTATTTTGTTGAAGTTTTAATAAGTTATTCAGTTACTGATTTAACTACACCACGACTTACATAATAATCAATCAATGAGAAGAAAAAATAGTGATGTGTCCATCATGGCACTTTTTCCTTCATTTAATCAATTGATAGCCGATATAATAAATTTATTTTACCTTATCCAATCGTTTAAAGATTTTACTTAAAGTCAGTATTTTATACGCGTGGCGCATGAAGTAAAATTTCGAGTTTAGAATAGCCTAATTTGGCTCGGTCGCTCCGCTTCGCTACGCGCCCGAGCCAAATTTTCAGGCTTTTCTAAACTCGAAATTTTACTTCATGCTTAGTCTGGGAGTGGAAACTCTCGTTAGACGATCAATCAAAAACTTATTCTGTAGTTTCCTTTATTAAAAAATGTATGATGAGATATATAGAGTTGATAAATTTTTACTTGGGAATTTCCTATGATGCGTCTTAAAACGGGACACACGGTATATATAGCCAATATGTTAATAAAGTGTTATCCACTGTTCTACGAAACAAACCTTTGTTTCGTTTAAACACCCATCGCACAAATTATGCCTCTAATAATCCTGTTTGTCGCATAATGAAATATTGTAATATACTAAATACATTTCCAAACTTTTAATATTTTGTAATTCTTACAATATGTTTAAGCGCCACCTTTCGCTCATTGATCTTGTAGTTGTTTTTTAATTGTATTTATTAGCTAATTGTAACTTGAATTTTATAACTATCATGTGCATTGTATTATTTGTTATATGTTTTATTTACACACATTTATTATATATATATATATATATTTAATGTAAAATGGAGATTTCCGTACAAATAAATAAATAAAGTGTAATAGCGCGAAACATGTTTTAATAACTTAAGTTTTATGTTTAAAAAATGATGTCATGAAATGATGAAATAAAATCGAGTATGTCAGTGAATTATTTAAATTGAAAATGCACAATTTAAACATTAATTGCATCCAGAATTATATTCATGTTCGAATTATTAACCCAGTGTTTTATTAGGAAAAAAAATATGGTATTTTAATCATAAAAAAGAAAGCAAATTATTGTTTTTAATAAAACATAAACATTAATTTGCTTGTGATTTAAGAAAGAAATCACTTGGTTAAATTTCACTAATATTTTGGTTTTTTATTCCAACTAGTTTCGACTTTAAGTCATTCTCAAGGAGTTTTTTGAATCATAGTTAAATATGTTTCAAAGATGAGAAACTTGTTCAAGATATTAATTTGCTTTTTTGTAATTAAAATACCATATTTTTCGTTAACAACATTCTAAACTCAACATAAATAACATCTAAAATTCAAGAAAACTAGGCAGAAAATAACACATTTACAAGCGGGTGAATAATTAATGATAGTTGTGAAAACAAACCGAGTAATTTTCACAAGCGTATTTACTGTAATAACAATTAACGGTTTTAAGAACGGCGCGTCCGCGGAATTAATTCCTTCCTCTCTTAAAAGTTAATTGTTCCTGAGAGCAGGAGGAAATTCGCGTTAATTATCATCCTAAATTTAACTAATTGACATGAGTAAATTTGAGTACCGCACAAAGCGCTCTACCCAACTTATTTCAGTAAACTCGATGATTGTTTTAAAAGAAAATTATGCGTCAACTAATTCGTTTGATGGACTTTAATTTATTCAATTGGCGCCCAAGACGACGAAAATAAACTAGAACCTCAAGAGAAAGTGAAAAATTGGAAGCTCACTGGAAGTTTTAATAGTACGGTCATTAAAATTCATGAATGCGTTTGTTTTCTGAGAATTGTGGTTTGTGATTCAGTTAGTTATAATAATAATAATACTCCCTATTTCAATAATTGTTACATTATGATACTAACAAAAATATACAATAAGCAACAAAAATAGGTTCGTGAATAATTTCTTGATTTTATTGGAAAACATATTAAGGAAACTTTTCACCAGTAACTATGCAAATTAATTTTTTCTCCAAACTTACGAATATGACACTAAATTATCAAGTTATTTAGAACAAAAAATGGCGCGTTTATGGATAGAGTACAAATATATACGTAAAACGTCCTAGTAAAAAAAAAAAAAACGCCAGGATAACTGATAGGTTGGTGAATATAAACTGTTCATTGTGGTCCAATAAGAATGAAGCTATATTATGGGCACATGATTTCATCTAGTACTCTGCCCTTAATAAATGTCAAATAATTACAATTTATGACATTTATAAGTAAAAGGCACAAGTCACGTATGTTGATAGTGAATTGCCTTCTACCCCACCAAATATTATAGAATCAGCGAATAGTGTCACATTAGAACTGCTTCCTACCAAATCAAGAGAGGTGTACGAGAGTTCCTATAGGCGATTTATGGAATGGAGAGAACTTCAAAATGTGTCGTCTGTTTCGGAAAATGTGTTGATTGCATATCTTTACGATTTATCTACCAAAATGAAACCATCCACTTTATGGGGACACTATTTCATGTTAAAGGTAACTATTAATGTGAAAAATGGTATTGATATAAAAAAGTATCCCAAACTTATACCATTTTTAAAGAGGAAGACAGATGGATATCAACCCAAAAAATTACAAACTTTGACGAAAGAAGAGATTAATTAATTTCTGGGGTTGTTGTACATCGATTTACCTTGATTTTTGAGATTCTGAAAACGGAATCGAGGTAAACGTGTATGGGACGCACGAGCCTAAAGTTCGTTGGTTAAGGCGACTTACTGTTTGGTCACGAATTAAATTTTAAGTTCCACTTTTGAGGTTATATATGGTCGTATTTTCGGCTAAATATGAAATAAATGATGACATTATCTCTAAAATGATGACGTAAATTATCCAATTTGTAGTGTTATCTTCATTAATTCAGTCAATATCACGATATTAATTTTACACTAAAATTGACGTTTATTTAAAATAATGGATATATAAATCAAGATTGATTAGTGAATCATATGTATTCTAATTTCGATATAAAAAAATAGATGGCGCTAGATGTATTAAAATGTAACAAATATTAACTGTTTACGAAAACTGTCATCGACATCTTTGGGAATGATGTAAAATATTAATGTTAATATTTAAATATTCAGGGGCTAATACAAGTTTCTTCAAAAATGTAAACAGGAGACAATAATTGGCCTCTTTATAATTTATATTGGATTTCCTATATGTCCTAAGCCGATGCATCACCCGGTATTGTTTGTAACAATATCGAAATTAAATTAAAAGAAAAAGCCGGAAATGCGGACAACAGATACACACATAGTCAGAGTTGAATAATGAATGTCGGTCATAGATTTTCCTCTAACTCTAATGATGGAATGGCACGCAGGACTTTTTCGAAATCATAATAAATTCAGATGCGACATGAACGCTCCACGTGGCATTACTTGCAATTACCGGTTACCATTTCCGCACCGGAAATAGCTAACACCCGCCGGACGCATGCGCAACAGGCCGCTCACGACTCTCACCTGAGAGAACGACCGACGACGCTGATTGAAATCGCGATAGCGCTAATTTCACTTCGAATTCCACGCGATTTTTTTTCTGTCTCTCTGTCGATAAATCGTCTGTGATTACATTCAATTTTAAATACACATTATAGGTAGTATTATTACAAAGAATATCTACACAATAAAAAAATAAAGAACTAAGCATAAAAACGTTGCAATTTTAAATAAAGTAAAGAAAATTAATGGAATTTTTTTTTATAAACTTCAGTTGAAAAGTAAAATTCAGTGACAATCCTCTATCTAATAGATAGAAATTGATATTTCAAGTAATGCTAATAGATAGAAATTGATATATCTATCTATTAAATAGAGGATTGCCACTGAATTTTACTTTTTAACTGATGATATGAAAAAAAATTTATTAATTTTCTTTACTTTATTTAAAATTGCAACTTTTTTATGCTCAGCTCTTTATTTTTTATTGTGTGTTTATTTAGTTTATATCTATTAGATAGAGGAATGTCACTCAATTTTACTTTTTAACTTGATATAAGAAAAACAAAATACCATTATTTTTTTTTAATTTTTTAGGTAAGCATTCGTAATACTATTTTTTAATCAATTACATTTTTTAGGTCGGCATTGGTAACACTATTTTATAAAATTTTTCAGGTAGGCATTCGTAGTACTATTTTTAAAAAAAATTCAGGTAGGCATTGGTAATACTATTTTTTTCTCAATTAAAATTTTCAGGTAGGCATTGGTAATACTATTTTTTTTTAATTTTTCCGGTAGGCATTTCAAGTACTAAATTTTTTAGGTAGGCTTTGGTAATACTATTATTTAAAAATTTTCAGGTAGGCATTCGTAATACTATTTTGTTTTCTCAATTAAATTTTGTAGGTAAGCATTGGTAATACTAATTTATAAAAAAAATCAGGTAGGCATTGGCGGTACTAATTTTTAAAAATTTTTAATTGAGCATTGGTAATACTATTATTTAAAATTTTTCAGGTAGGCATTGGTAATACTATTTTTTTTTCTTAATTAAATTGTTCAGGTAGGCTGTTGATAATACTATTTTTATTCTTGAAACTCTACGACGTCACGTTTTCGAGAAAAAGGCCTGGGACGGGTGGTCTGAAACACCTGGAATATATTATTTATTTTTTTTGTGAATATCCAAGATTTCCTTTGATTTTCAAAATGTTGACGCTTTTTATGAATTTTTTAATATTTTAGTCAATTTTAATAATGTTGACGCTTTCGGCGAACTTCTAAGACTTTTATAAAAATTCATGATTTCATATATTTTCTAACTATTTATAATTTTATTGCTTCTTTTATTAATATCGCATATTCTGTTTTATATAAAACAGAAAAAAACAAAATAAATCATAGAAGATTGCCGAACGAGTGTCTTCCACTCCCAGACTAAGCATGAAGTAAAATTTCGAGTTTAGAAAAGCCTGAAAATTTGGCTCGGGCGCGTAGCGAAGCGAAGCGACCGAGCCAAATTAGGCTTTTCTAAACTCGAAATTTTACTTCATGCGCCACGCGTATAAAACACTGACTTTAAGTAAAATCTTTAAACGATTGGTTTGAATGAAATAAATTAATTATGTCGTTTATTAATTGATTAACAAACAAAAATAGTGATGTAATGGACACAACTATTTTTTTCGTTTATCAATTGATTAACAAAAAAATAGTGATGTAATGGACAATAGTCATGTAATGGATACAACTATTTTTTTCGTTTATCAATTGATTAACAAAAAAATTGTGTCGTAATGGACATATCACTATTTTTGTCCTTCAGGTAACAAACAAAAATAGTGATGGAATGGACACAACTATTTTTTTTTCGTTTATCAATTGATTAACAAAAAAAATAGTGATGTAATGGACAATAGTCATGTAATGGATACAACTATTTTTTTTTCGTTTATCAATTGATTAACAAAAAAATTGTGGCGTAATGGACATATCACTATTTTTGTCCTTTATCAATTGATTAACAAACAAAAATAGTGATGGAATGGACACAACTATTTTTTTCGTTTATCAATTGATTAACAAACAAATAGTGATGTAATGGACATATCACTATTTTTGTCCTTTGTCAATTGATTAACAAACAAAAATAGTTTCATAATTTTATTGCTTCTTTTATTAATATCGCATATTTCGTTTTATATAAAACAGAAAAAAAGAAAATAAAGGATAGATGATTGCCGAACGAGTGTCTTCCACTCCCAGACTAAGCTTGAAATGCAATTTCGAGTTTAGAAAAGCCTGAAAATTTGGCTCGGGCGCGTAGTGAAGCGAAGCGACCGAGCCAAATTAGGCTTTTCTAAACTCGAAATTTTACTTCATGCGCCACGCGTATAAAACACTGACTTTAAGTGAAATTTTTAAACGATTAGTTAGAATGAAATAAATTAATTATGTCGTTTATCAATTGATTAACAAACAAAAATAGTGATGTGATAGACACAATTATTTTGGTCGTTTATCAATTGATTAACAAAAAATAGTGATGTGATGGACACATCACTATTTTTGTCGTTTATCAATTGATTAACAAACAAAAATAGTGATGTAATGAACACAACTATTTTTTTCGTTTATCAATTGATTAACAAAAATAATAGTGATATAATGGACAATAGTGATGTAATGGATACAACTATTTTTTTCGTTTATCAATTGATTAGCAAAAAAATTGTGATGTAATGGACAATAGTGATGTAATGGATACAACTATTATTTTCATTTATCAATTGATTAACAAAAAAATAGTGATGTAATGGACATATCACTATTTTTGTCCTTTATCAATTGATTAACAAACAAAAATAGTAATGTGATGGACACATAACTATTTTTGTCGTTTAGCAAATGATTAAATAGTGATGCGATGACACATGACACATCACTATTTTTTATTTTCGTTTTATAATATATGTTTGTAATTAAATTTAAAACAAATTTGCAAGTAAATCGCAGCAGCGACCAAATCCAAATTTCCAAGCTTTTCCAAACTTGAAATTTTACTTCATGCGCCAGACGCGTCAAACGCTAGTTTATCTCGAAGTTCAAAAACACACACAAATTCGAATAAATAATTCCATGTTATACCGTGATTTTGTAAAAGTTATACGTTTTTACGAATATTTCAACAAACTGTGAAGTTCAAAAACACACAAACTCGAATAAATAATTCCATGTTATTCCATGATTTTGTAAAAGTTATAAGTTTTTACGAATATTTCAACAAACTGTCGTTTTTTTCCAAGACGAAAAAATTTAAAGATAGAAAAATTGTCAAAAATGTTCTTATCTAATAATTTTATTCCAAGCATTTTTCTGTATAACCACTGGTTATTGAGTTATTCGCAACTTTTGCAAAACACAAATAACATGTCTGTATTTTTACTAATTTTTAGGTATAAGAATCCTGGAAACATGTAAAAATGTCCATTTATGTTTTGGTATAATATTATTTTTCAAATCTTTATTTTAATTATATTATCTTTTTCTACAGAAAATATCTGTGTAAAACAAAATATTTAAATGTTAGTATAATAATGAGATAAAGTTCTAATTTAAATTAGTTCTAATTTCTAAATACTGTCGCTTTCCCCAAAAATTGTATGAATGATTTATTTTTATATTATCTCTGTTTTATTCCTGTCAACGAAATTCGTTTTAAACAAACTTGTATGCTATTGAAAAATGCTGTTGAAGCTTCAAATTAGTGTTTTCCACTCCCAGACTAAGCATGAAGTAAAATTTCGAGTTTAGAAAAGCCCCGTGAAAATTTGTCGTGGGTCGCGCAGCGACCCGAGACAAATTTTCTGGGCTTTTCTAAACTCGAAATTTTACTTCATGCGCCACGCGTATAAAACACTGGTTCAAAGTAAAGTTTTTTTGTAAAAAAAACTTAAATTCCCTGTAGTCTTTCGCTCTCTGAAGAGCATCATTGGTCCTTCAAGCTGTAGCCTTTGTGAATAAACTTTTGAGTAATAAACTTAAACATTTCGAGTGATCCTTCAATTTAAAAATTCTAAGAACGAGTGTCGTCCACTCCCAGACTAAGCATGAAGTAAAATTTCGAGTTTAGAAAAGCCCCGTGAAAATTTGTCGAGGGCCCGGGACAAATTTTCACGGGGCTTTTCTAAACTCGAAATTTTACTTCATGCGCCACGCGTATAAAACACTGATTTTACCTGAAGTTCAAATATGCATACCTTTTACAATATTTTATTGTTTTATACGCGTGGCACATGAAGTAAAATTTCGAGTTTAGAAAAGCCCAGAAAATTTGTCTCGGGTCGCTGCGCGACCCTCGACAAATTTTCACAGGGCTTTTATAAACTCGAAATTTTACTTCATGCTTAGTCTGGGAGTGGATAACATTCATTTAAAGCTTCAAAGTGAACATAATTAACAAATATCCGAAAATTTAATTATATACGCTGTCACAGTGCTGAATTTAATTACGACGTATGTTTCTGTTTTTAAATTTTCACGGGGCTTTTCTAAACTCGAAATTTCACTTCGTGCTTAGTCGGGGAGTGGAAAGCACTTATTAAAAGCTTCAAATTGAATTTTTATTAACGAATACCGATGATTTAAGTATATACACGCTGTAATTGGGATATGTATACTTAAAACAAAACTCCCTTTATAATTAAATGTATTTGGCTATGTCCAAGATTTACCGCTTCGTATGGCATTATCTAAGATATGTAATTTGTTTTTCAAAGCAACCGAGATGCCGACGGTTTATAGACACTCGTTAGAAAGACTATATAGAAAGAAAAGCTAATGACAACAATGAAAAATAAAAAAAACAGTGAAGTGAAAGTTTACTCACAATTCAATGTCAACGCATGTCAAAAACCTCAGCCTCGGAACACACACGATTTATTCCTCTAAATATATATTTTTTTTTTTCAAAATTCAACTGATACTTTCACAATTTCCCCCCAAAAAACAAAACAAACTATGCGCCCATACAGTGGCGTTGCACGTGGTCGTCACGTGTATTGACGCGTAACGTTTAATGAACAGTCGTTGTGGTCGACCGCAATTAACCATAATGTGTAAACTAGTGACCAAATTATGTACAGTCGGGGGTGGGGGTGTCATTGATGCACCGCGCCGATTGATATCGCACATGTGTTTAGCAAAATACATTAGTGAATAATCTATTAACACCACTGCCACCGACTATATACACACACACAGTACATACATAGGTGTTTATATACTATTACCGCCTAATTGACACAGACAATTAACGTATTAGGGGATTCCTTCTTGCTGTGCGAGCCGATTCATCCCCATTCACGCATAAATACAAACACACCTCGAAATTTACAATCTAGTATATTGATTGTTGTAATAACCATCAGTACACTTTAATAAATTAATAAATTCATACATTCATACAAAATAAACACCTGCAATTTTCAAATCAATTTATATTCAAACTAAAATAAACGTAATTTTTGTCGATTTATAAAATGTTAATGAAATTTTTTATATTCTCGAAAATCTCAAAAAATCGAAAATCATGAAAATTTTATAAATTTATGAAAATCTCGAAATATTGATTTCATGACATTTACCCAAACCGACAATATAACAAAATCTTGAAATATTAATCTCATAAAATTTATCCAATATCGACGAATTTGTCGATTTAGATAAATTTGATTGCTAAGTGGGAAATCACTAAAACTCTTACAAATAATGCTTTTCATGTAAAGAAGTGATATTTCTTTGTTAGGCAAACTATTAATTAATATCACTTAAACCTGTATGAAGCTTTTTACGTGAAAAAACATAACGCTGATTTGCAAAATTTTTTTTTAATTGATGAGGCGGATACATGATGAAACTCCATAATACTATTTGAAATAAAACAACACAGTTGGGAGGGTTTCACTTTTATTGTTGAACACTGCAACATGTTTCACCACACAGTGGCTTCATCAGGCAGATGAAAAAATTATTTCATCTGCCTGATGAAGCCACTGTGTGGTGAAACATGTTGTAGTGTTCAACAATAAAAGTGAAACCCTCCCAACTGTGTTGTTTTATTTCAAAATGCTAAATTTTTATTTGAGCCCACTAGACAACCCATTACTTAAACTCGTTCTGTTGTAATAATTTTTGTATTTTTCTTGTTATATGTTTTCATCTTTTTATGTATATTGTAACTTGTGTATTTTTCTTATTTCTTGTTTTTCTATTTTATATTATTTGTTCCAATTACACTTAAAATAGATTTAAGATGTCGGCCTAATTGTCGGTGTTTCCCTTAAGGAGTTAAGGGAAACACCGACAAGGAGGAGTAATTACGTAATGATGCGCGGGGGTTATGGAGATAACCCCCGCGCATTATTACGTAATTACTCCTCCTAATCCGCAGGTATATATTAAGCGCATTTTAGCTTTTAAGTTTGTATTTGTCAACCATTGATAATGATCACATCGTGATCGAAATGTGCATTTGGTACTCCAAATAAATAAGTGAAGAAAAGATACAAGTGTTTCATTAAACTATTAATTGCTTTTCTAATTACCAAAAGGCCTATAATCTGACTATTATACGAAATTAACAATAAATAAAAATGTAACTGATTTTTTGTGATTATTTAATGGGGCTGTCCATAATAAAGCATTGGACTAATTGATGAAAGGCTTTTTATTTAAACAGAAAATGGCATCGAGGGCGCCTTCAATGCAGGAAAAGGAAATTTGTCAATTTAGATAAATTTGATGAGAACAATATTTCGAGATTTTGTAATATTTATCGATTTGGATACATTTCATGAGATCATTACTTTGAGATTTACATCAATTTATAAAATGTTCCTGATTATTTTCAATTTTTCGAGATTATCGTAAACTTTTCAGTTTTTGTCGATTTATTAGATTTTCGATATTTTGATATTTTCTTAACGTATATGGAATAGGGATGTTCCGATCCTGAAAAAATATCGATTATATCGTATAGCCAAGTATCGATACGGTAAAATATCGTAGAGAAAAGTATCGATATTTAAAATATCGATAATTTTTTATATCAGATATCTTAGATTTAATATTTACAATTATTTAATACTGTAAATCATTTTTTATAGGCCTTCACCTAAGATTGATAATATTGCCAAGAATAGTTTAATGACGGTTACGGAATTATCAATCAATTCAGCTTTTACAAAATAATAATAATAATATTTCAATGTTTTATACGCGTGGCGCATGAAGTAAAATTTCGAGTTTAGAAAAGCCCCGCGAAAATTTGTCTCGGGTCGCTGCGCGACCCTTGACAAATTTTCTACGCGGGGCTTTTCTAAACTCGAAATTTTACTTCATGCTTAGTCTGGGAGTGGAAAACACTCGTTTTGTCGATTTATAACATTTTTATGAGATTTTCGAAATTTTCTGATATTTGTCGATTTAGATAAATTTCGTGAGATCAATATTTTGAGATTTTTATCAATTTTTAAAATGCTCATGATGATCTTCGATATTTTGAGATTTTCGTAAACTTTTCAATTTTTATCGATTTATAAAGATTTTCGATATTTTTATCAATTTATAAAAATGTCATTAGAATTTCGGTGTTTCGAGATTTTCATAAAATTTTCAATTATTGAGGATTTATAAAATTTTAATGAGATTTTCAATACTTCAAGATTTGCGTAAGATTTTTGATGTTTTGAGATTTTTATCAACTTATACAATTTTCATCAGATTTTCAATTGTCGATTTATAAAATTTTCAATATTTTCAGATTTTCGCGGATTTTTGAGATTTCGAGATGTTCGTCAATTCATAAAATGTTCATGAGATTTTCAATATTTGGAGATATTCGCGAGTTTCTCAATATTGTGAGATGTTAATTAATTACAATAATCTTAGAAAAATGGAACTTTTAGCAATAAACTTGGAAATTGGTAACATTTTAAAATTCACAAAAATTTAGGTAATCCATAAAAACTGCCGAGATTTCAAAAATTGACAAAAATTCATTAAAAGTACTAACATTTTAAAAATCAACGAAATTTGCAAATCACTGAGAAGTGTATATATTTTAATAATCAACAAAAAATCAACGCACGCAGTAATTGAAGATCAAAGCGATTCGATTAATATTTAATTTAAACGTCCAAAGCGCTCGATGTAAATCAGAATTTTATCAGTATTTCTACACTTAACAGATTGTAACATTTGTTCAGTGGTTGAACAGTGGCATTCTTTTAGTGAAATAAACTCGTTTAATATTAAAAATTATAAACTTGCGGTATTTAATTGTAGGAAATTGTCTCGAGGCGATGGCACAGCACTATTTATAAAACTAGATACCAATATAAAAGTTGAATGTGTTATTTGTGATGTACCATTAATTAAAATTGTTTTTGAATATAGTGTCGTATCGATTACTAAGAGCAATGAGAAATAGGCAGTAGTTTCACTTTACCGCTCACCAAATTCTAATTATGATTTATTTATTGATAAATTAAAAGACATGTTTTTATTTGATGTTTAGGTTCCAAAAAATTGTAATTTGCACAGACAGTAATATTAACTTAAAGATAAATAAGTATAAATGAAATTGCCAATTCTTGGTTGCAGAATACTTCAAACATTAAAAGTGCGATTCTTTTCGCAATCTACAACAAGTTAGTCTTACAAAGACTATGTCAAACACTCATTGAAACAACTACGTCCCGGGCTAATACCCCGACGGACATTGAATTATACAACAAGTGTTTGCTGTTACATACAGTAACCTACTGCAAATGTAACAATTTGGGTCAAATTATTGAGGCCATCTATAGACGCGTTTCGAGATTTATCTCTCATCAGTATAGCTTTGCCATTCCCTCTAAACAATTTGACACCTTAGACTGGCGGCCACGTTACCGTTCAAACATAAGTATAAATGAAATTGCTAATTCTTGGTTGCAGAATACTTCAAACATTAAAAGTGCGATTCTTTTCGCAATCTACAACAAGTTAGTCTTACAAAGACTATATCAAACACTCATTGAAACAACTACTTGCCGGGCTAATACCCCGACGGACATTGAATTATACAACAAGTGTTTGCTGTTACATACAGTAACCTACTGTAAATGACCCAAATTGTTACATTTACAGTAGGTTACTGTATGTAACAGCAAACACTTGTTGTATAAAAAAGGTATATGGTTGTAATCAGAATTATAAGGTCTATAAAAGTTGTAAAATAAAAAAAATCGAATTCCATTTAAAAAAATTCAAGATGGCTTCCGTATGTGAAAATCCTGAGAATCATTTTTGATTTTTTCACGCCAAATTGTTCAAGAAAATATCCCATTTAGAAATTCCAATTTTGGTGGTTCTGTTTTTAGCCGTTTTCACGTGAGAGCCGTGTTTCCATACTTTGTAGCGACCCTGTATATATAACTATGTTGACTATTGTAATACATATTTCTGTGGATACTTACAAATAAATTAATAAATAAATAATTTAGGAAATTAAAGTTTACCGCAAATATTTTAAAAATCAACGGAAATTCCCTCAGAATTTCGAAAATTGATGGAAATGTAGAAAATTCTTGAAATGTGGCGGTGGCCATTTGTAACTCTATCTAATACACAGCAATACACTTTTAATTGCCCTTTGTTTTGCAAATTCCAACATTTGTTTATGTTTTTTTTTTTTCGAGACGGAATAAATAAGTTGAATGTTTCTTTAGTCGAATTACAAACACTAAATATTCGTAATTGTTTAAAACTTGATAATGAGTCGAAGAAAGAGAAGCTATGTAATTGTTTAATGAAATAATTGATAAACGATTCTATAAATATCAGATTCCACTTAAAATGCTTTATTATTAGTAAGAGGAAATGACTCCTACATTTTCATAACATAAGATTTCTGAGTCATAACATGATGATAAGAAATTCCAACCATAGAAATGTTTCTCATAATTTATTATAAAAAAAAATATTTGAATTGTGTATTTTCATCAAAAAGATACCGTTCAGAAAATATGTTTGAAACTTTTTACATGTAATACCACTAGTTGTAGTTATTTCAATGGATATTTATCGTCTTAAGTTGTCTTATTAATTAAGACATTCTTTGCATTTTCACGAATAGTTTTTCGTAATCTTATATATTATGTAATACCACTAGTTGTTTGAAATATTCGGAAAGACTTTGTTTTTTAACGAAAGCTCAGTTGCCTAGCAATGGAATGAGATGAAACTGTCTCTGAGAAAGGCACGAGCTCGTAGAGCGAGTGACTTTTTCTGACAGTTTCATCGAGTTGAATTGCTTAAGACAACTAAGTTTGAGTGTATAAAAACAAAGTCTTTCTTGACAAAAACTGCAAACAACGGGTGGTATTCGAATGATTATTTAATGAAATTCAATAACAAAAACCGCCTTGTTTGTTCATGTTATATACCCTTAATTTTAAAATACATGCCAGATCTGCCAATTAATGTCAATTCGTAGTTGGGGACGTTCCAAAGAATAAGAATTGTTTCTTCTTGGATTTTGGAGGCGTTCACTTCTTGGTACATCTTCAATTTTGATATAAAGAAAACTCTAAACTTTTTTATACCACTTTTGATGATTACCGTGTAATTGAAACTAATCACTGAAGTAAAATAAAAGTGGTATAAAAAAGTTATGAATTGTTTCCAAACATAATTATGGTTTCTAACCGTGTTTGTTGGAATTGTTTTCTTCAAAAATTTATCAATTTTTTGATCTGTTTTACTTTCGAAGCGATTCATTATAAAATTAATGATTAAATATGACAGGTGACAGATTTACATACGCGATTAAAAAAATCGATAAGACGAATTTGGAAAGACGATTTTGGAAAGACCACAGCCAATCACAATCCGTTATATAATTAAATAATCACATGTAATACCACTAATACTGGATGATTTAAATTAAATTTAAATTAAAACACTTAGTTTGTTTCACTTATTTATATTTTCTTCGACTAGTTTCGACTATTGGTCATCTTCAAGTCATCACATACCACATTCCTCCTTGAAGATGACCAATGGTCGAAACTAGGCGGAGAAAATATAAATAAGTGAAACAAACCAAGTGTTTTAATTTAAATTTAATTTAAATCATCCAGTATTAAATTCAAACAATGTTTAACCACGGGTTAAGTGAGAAATTAATTAAAGATATGGTAATACCACTAGTTGTTTGACATTTTCGAAAAGACTTTGTTTCTTGAACAAGTTTCTCATCTTTCACGTGGTGAAACATATTTAACTATGATTTAATAAAGAAAACACTTGGTTAAATTTTGGAACCAAAATATTAGTGAAATTTAACCAAGTATTTTCTTTATTAAATCACAAGACTTTGTTTTTTAAAGAAAGCTCAGTTGCCTAGCAATGAAACGAGATGAAACTGTTTCTGAAAAAGGCACGAGCTCGTACAGCGAGTGACTTTTTCCGACAGTTTCATCGAGTTGAATTATTTAAGGCAACTAAGCTTGAGTGTATAAAAGCAAAGTCTTTCTCAACAAAAATGTCATGCAACGAGTGGTATTTGAATGATTATTTAATGAAATTTAATAACAAAAAATCATTTATTGTCAACGTTTACATTAGAGCAATTAAAATAAGTGCAGTTTAATGTTGTAATATTATAAACAATTTGTTTCTCTTAAAATTCGAGGTATAATCCACAACTTTTGTGTCATTTAAACCAAAAGATCCTCGCATAGCATATAATATGTATTTAATTGATGAGGCGGATAGATGATGAAACTCCATAATACTATTTGAAATAAAACAATGCAGTTGGGAGGGTTTCACTTTTATTGTTGAACACTGCAACATGTTTCACCACACAGTGGCTTCATCAGGCAGATGAAATAATTAATATAATTAATAAAATCATTATTTCATCTGCCTGATGAAGCCACTGTGTGGTGAAACATGTTGCAGTGTTCAACAATAAAAGTGAAGCCCTCCCAACTGCGTTGTTTTATTTCAAATAGCATATAATATGTTCTCGTGATGACACTTATCTAAATTTTTAATCTGAACCGTCTTGTTTTCTTATTTTATGTGCCCATAATTTTAAAATACTTGCCAGATCTGCTTGTGATATTTTTGCTGTGAATTCGTATTTGTAGCCATAACAAAAGTATATGAATAGTTTCCAAACATATTTATGGTCACTTTTATATAAATAAAACAATTTAAACACTTTCAAATATATATTGTGCATTCGCTACAATTGTTTCGCCACACTGTGGCTTCTTCAGGCGATTAAATATGAAGGCACAGTGTGGCGAAGATGCCTGAAGAAGCCACAGTGTGGCGAAACAATTGTAGCGAATGCACAATATATATTTGAAAGTGTTTAAATTGTTTTATTTATATAAAAGTGAAGATGAACTTTCAACATTTATCAGCCTTATCAATCATATTTATGGTGTTTGTTAGAATTGCTTTCTTTACTAATTCATCAATTTCTTCATTTGTGTTACTTCTGAAGCGATTCATTATAAAATGAATGATTAAATATGACAGGTGACAAATTTACATACGCGTAAAAAATATCGATGAGACGAATTTGGAAAGACGATTTTGGAAAGACCTCTGCGATACCAAATGTTTTTACGAAAAAACCGTAAAGACAACGAATCAAAATCCGTTATTTAGGTTTGAATTAAATAATTAAATTAATGTTCGCGCTTTCCGATAACTTTGCGCTTGCAATACACAAATAATTATTAATGCACATTGAAGTCACAAATTAACCCTTTGTTAATTATCCCTTTGTAGACAAAATACCTACAGGATTCTGATTCATCAATCAGAATTGAACGAAAACCGAATTCCAACGACAACAAAACAGTGCACGAGTGTGAATACGCTGATCAATTTCTAAAAATACCCCCTTCGCAGCCCCCACCGAGCTAAAAAGGGAGTTTAACAACTTAATGTTAGACAAACATTATGCATGAGGTGCGAACAAAATAAATCGATGAGCCGTTCCTGTGGAAGGTGTGCGAAAAAGGGGGCGGCCCGATTATCGGATACACCACGCTGCACACGGAGACGCGAAAAAAACACGACGACTAACAAAAAAGGGCGGCAATTGTCCGAAAAATCATAATTTCACGTGGAAAAAGCCTTTTGAAAGCGCTCACTCGCTTACACGAATGTGTATTAGGAAAATATTAGGAGGCCCACAAAGGACTCACCTTTTTATTTTGTTTTGGGGAAGTTTCGACCCTTTAGTTGCACATAATGTAAGCAATTATTGATGTTGTTGAGGATTACACTTTAGATACAAAATATGAAGCTGTGAAACACGTTTTCTTTGGATCATAGATATTTACCTAAGCCCTATCCTAGTAACTACATCATACCACACTGTCATCTTGACGCGTATGATTGACATTACCTACATATGGACGTAATAGCTTTGAAATAGTATATTACATTACAAGTGTGGTAAACAGCATATTACGTACGAGTGTAGAGTTAAACACGAGCCGCGCAGCGGCGAGTGTGTTAACTCCACGAGCACGTAATATGCCTACCACACGCGTATTGTACATAGTTTTACCTGCAACCACCTATATAGCAATGAAATTTCTAATGTGTTCTGGTTCTAAAACACTTGATGTTTTTCGTTTGTGATTATGCATTTTTCTTTTCAAAAATGCTTTTAAATTCAAATATTTTGATATGTCCACTTGATGTTTGTTGTTAATCGTGGTTTTTAGCATTGAGTAACAACTCCAAAGTGATGCTGGTCCTAGTGTTTTGCTGAGATCATCAAAATATACCACAAGCACATTTTCAGTAAAGGATTTAATCTTTCTCGAGCTGAGCCATTCCATAAATTTAGTATAACATTTTATGTCGGGCAGGTGGTGGCCGAGCGGTAACGTCGTCGGGCTGTATCGCTCGGCGAGCCACAAACTCGGGTTCGATTCCCGTGCACGGGGAGACTTTATTTAAAAATAATTTCTCGTCATGTCCCTGGGTGTGGTGTGAATGTGTCGTGACGTCCAAATATATGTTAAATTAATTAATACAATCATCGTTAGTGGCTGAATGGCTAGAACCTATGCCAAACAAACAAAATAAAAAAAAAAAACATTTTATGTACCGCGCCCGCGATTTTTCGGGTAACTGCATATCATTAATCGCTTTGGCCCGTGCGGCCACATCCGGAGGCGTTAATTCACAGTCGCTTGAATCAGACATTACCTGAATAACGTGTCGCACTTGTACGATGACTTTTCAAAACTGACGTTTGTCATTTTTTTGTTACAACAAACGCGTGATTATGACAGTGTTTTCTAGATCAGTAAGGTGGTTAAGAAAACATTGTTTTCTTATGTGGTTGCAGGTAAAGTATATTACTTGCTGACAGCCGAACAGCTGATTGATTACCGCACAACCAAATGACATTTCTCTGATGTATATTGATCAAGTAGTAATTTAGTTTTCATCAATCTCATGTTACTATCAAAAATGATTGAATAAATAAGTTGTTCTTTCATGCTCATTGTTTATTTTGCTAGAGCGTAGGTAAAGTATCGTTCGATTCTCGAGTGGAATGGCAATTACATACTCGCGGAATACTGCACTCGTCGCTGCGCGGCTCGTGCGCTACATTCCGCTCATATGTAATATGCTACATACCACTCGCGTGACGTAATATATTATTAATTTATCATTTAAATTGTTCTTCAAACATCAAGACGACTTAAATCTAAAAATTTTGCTTTTCTGAAATCGTCTTGGACTTGACGGGAAAAAATAATTGTATTGAAATGAATTTTTTATCTCGCATTAATTTTACTACTATAGTGGAATTCGGGAGAGGTGTCCTATGACTCATTGATGTTGTATCTGCAACGATTTTTCTTAGCTGTGTCAAATTTTGACGTTTCTTGTGAATTTGTTCCTTTGAGTATACGTATCCCAATTACGTGTTGTAGATTTTAAAATATTCGTTGTTTTCTTAAAAGAGGTCAGCTTAAAGTATAAACGAGTGTTTTCCACTCCCAGACAAAGCATGTAGTAAAATTTCGAGTTTAGAAAAGCCAGAAAATTTGGTTTGGTCGCGTAGCGCGAAGCGCGGAGCGACCAAACCAAATTTTCTGGCTTTTCTAAACTCGAAATTTTACTTCATGCGCCACGCTTATAAAACACTGATCAAGCTTAAGCAGTATATCACGAACTTCACTTAGAATGAGTGTTTTATACGCGTGGCGCATGAAGTAAAATTTCGAGTTTAGAAAAGCCCCGTGAAAATTTGTCTCGGGTCGCTGCGCGACCCTCGACAAATTTTCTACGCGGGGCTTTTCTAAACTCGAAATTTTACTTCATGCTTAGTCTGGGAGTGGACAACACTCGTTTGAAGCTTCAATTTGAAATGTGTTTGAAAAACGGCTGAGTTATGGCGGGAACAATCAAATGTACCGCCAACTTAATTTCTAGTTTAGAATTATAAAAATGGATGTCGCTGATTCAAGGCGGGAAATTTATATATGGTACCAACTCAATTTCTAATTTAAGATTATATTAATAGATGTCGCTGACTCAAGGCGGGAAATTCGTATTATTATTATTATTACTGTATTGACAATCTTGCTTTCAGTGTTAGTGTTTTACAATTTAAAGCAGTCAACGAGTGTTTTCCACTCCCAGGTTAAGCATGAAGTAAAATTTCGAGTTTAAAAAAGCCAGAAAATTTGGTTTGGTCGCGTAGCGCCAAGCGCGGAGCGACCAAACCAATTTTTCTGGCTTTTCTAAACTCGAAATTTTACTTCATGCGTCACGCGTATAAAACACTGATCAAGCTTAAGCAGTATATCACGAGCTTCACTCTGAATGAGTGTTTCATACGCGTGGCGCATGAAGTAAAATTTCGAGTTTAGAAAAGCCCCGTAAAAATTTGTCTCGGGTCGCTGCGCGACCCTCGACAAATTTTCTACGCGGGGCTTTTCTAAACTCGAAATTTTACTTCATGCTTAGTCTGGGAGTGGACAACACTCGTTTGAAGCTTAATTTGAAATCTGTTTGTAAAACGGCTGAGTTAAGGCGGGAACAATCAAATGTACCGCCAACTTAATTTCTAGTTTAGAATCATAAAAATGGATGTCGCTGATTCAAGGCGGGAAATTTATATATGGTACCAACTCAAATTTTAATTTCAGATTATAGTAATAGATGTTGCCCACTCAAGGCGGAAAATTCGCATTATTATTATTATTACTGTATTGACAATCTTATTTTCAGTGTCAGTGTTTTACAATTTAAAGCTGTAAACGAGTGTTTTCCACTCCCAGGTTAAGCATGAAGTAAAATTTCGAGTTTAGAAAAGCCAGAAAATTTGGTTTGGTCGCGTAGCGCGAAGCGCGGAGCGGCCAAACCAAATTTTCTGGCTTTTCTAAACTCGAAATTTTACTTCATGCGCCACGCGTATAAAACACTGATCAAGCTTAAGCAGTATATCACGAACTTCACTCAGAATGAGTGTTTTTTACGCGTGGCGTATGAAGTAAAATTTCGAGTTTAGAAAAGCCCCGTAAAAATTTGTCTCGGGTCGCTGCGCGACCCTCGACAAATTTTCTACGCGGGGCTTTTCTAAACTCGAAATTTTACTTCATGCTTAGTCTGGGAGTGGAAAACACTCGTTTAAAGCTTCAAATTTAACTCTTTTAAAAAACAACATGTCGTAATCTTAACATCGTATGCATATGTATACTTAAAAAAAATCCCTTTGTATAGATAATTTGATCGTCCTTTGATAGGTTTTTCAAAAAAATGAAGAAATAAAATCAAACAAAAATGTGGACATCGGTTTAGTGAAGCTGTGTTTTGTTTTTTCTGACGTCAGGGCAAAATGTTGACTATACTTAAAACACCTTATAGAATTACAATTAGAATCACTTTATGTTTGATAATGACAAGTTAAAGTTGTCGAAACTATAGTCACAATAAAATCCTCAGTTATACAAACAAAGTTAATTGTCTTATTTGTGTAAATAATGATGTATAACGAAGTAGAAGCCTCCACAGTGAACAGTTCAATTAGAATCATGTTAGATATAATTAGGAATAATGTATTTAACTTCAGTTTTAAAATAGGTAATTATTTAGATTTGAATTAATAAAATTAATATCCAGTATAGATAGACACAACAAGTTTATAATTAGTTAAAAAGTGAAAATTAAATTAAACCTATTTTTGGCGTGCGACATCGAAATATGCTCGCATATATATATAAATCCAGAACGCGGGGGCAACAGTTTCGGCCCTCGTAATTACGAATGAAATAATAGAATTATAAAATTATATAATTACAGTAAATTGAGTGTTTGTTTATTACAGACCGCTAAAAATTTAATCGGTACGCCAATAACCAGGTTAATTATTAAATACAATATCAGTTTCAATTGCATTAATATTCACACATATTTGACACTGACCCACCCCGGCTACAGGAATTTATATTTATATTTATATATGGCGCGTTTTCATATTTTCGACATGTAGTAAATTTTATGAAACACGTGAGCGTTTTCCGATCGAAAATTGGGGATGCGCGGGTGGTAAAGTGGGTGGTTTTAACGCCTCATTTTGTTTAATTAAAAGGCATTTCATTCATGTACATCATTTTCGGATTTATTATTGTTCAGGGTGTAATTATAGTTTTACGATTTAATTGATTCAAAAATGTATTTAACAAATATAAGTGTTTAATTGTTTAAATGTTTAAAAACTTTGATATTTTCCGTCCTGCTGGAAGTATGCACTGATTACGCCAATTCATAAGTCTGGTCCTAAGAATAATGTTGATAACTATCAACCTGTCTCCATCTTATCAACAATTTCCAAGATAACTGTATTGTTTCGAGTTTACGTGAAGTGATTAATCACAAATAGACAGACTGTTATTCCTTACTTCACTTTTTATTTTTATGTTAGATGTACATTTCGAGACACAAGTGTCAATAACAAACAGTTTGTTATTGATAATGAGCACCTTGTGTCTCGAAATGTACATCTAACATAAAAATAAAAAGTGAAGTAAGGAATAACAGTCTTTCTATTTGTAATTTCCAAGATCTTTGATAAAATTATGTCATATTATCTGACTTACCATTTAAACTGAATGCTAATAGAACAGAGCTAATAGAACAGAGAATAATAGAGAATTCATAAGTTTGGTCCTAAGAAGAATGTTGGTAACTATCGACTTGTCTCCATCTTGTCAACAATTCCCAAGATCTCTGATTAAATTATGTCACAATATCTGGCTTACCATTTAAACTCTGATGTTCTATTTGCATTGGTTTCAGAGCTGGTTGCTCGACTGCAACCAACATGTTGGTTTATGATCAGTATGTTGCGGATGCCTTGGAGAATGGGTTTTCGGTTGACGCTGTCTATACTGATTTTTCCAAGGCGTTCGATACCGTTGACCATAAACTTTTGTCCCGGAAGCTTCACCATATTAGTTTTGGTGGTGGTTTATTAAGTTGGATTAAGTCGTATCTAACACTCAGAACGCAATCTGTTTGTATTGGTAATTTAATATTTCAAACATTAAAAGTGCGATTCTTTTCGCAATCTACAACAAGTTAGTCTTACAAAGACTATATCAAACACTCATTGAAACAACTACTTCCCGGGCTAATACCCCGACGGACATTAAATTATACAACAAGTGTTTGCTGTTACATACAGTAACCTACTGCAAATATAACAATTTGGGTCAAATTATTCAGGCCATCTATAGACGCGTTTCGAGATTTATCTCTCATCAGTATAGCTTTGCCTGATGAGAGATAAATCTCGAAACACGTCTATAGATGGCCTGAATAATTTGACCCAAATTGTTACATTTGCAGTAGGTTACTGTATGTAACAGCAAACACTTGTTGTATAATTCAATGTCCGTCGGGGTATTAGCCCGGGAAGTAGTTGTTTCAATGAGTGTCTTTGTAAGACTAACTTGTTGTAGATTGCGAAAAGAATCGCACTTTTAATGTTTGAAGTATTCTGCAACCAAGAATCGGTAATTTCATTTATACTTAATTTAATATTTAATAACATGAACGTTAAATTTAATATTTCTGGTATGGAATCGGCCTGAATGTATAACTGCAGTGCGAATAATTACATTTAGTTAAAAAAAACCGTTGAGTAGTTTAATTTTATTTGATGGAATTGATTTATTAGTGTATATAAAAACTCCGGAGTCTTTTATGTATTAAAGATGCGCGGAAGAGTTCGAATTTCCAACATCTTGGAGTTTCCTTCGACCGCCTCCTTGACAAGGAAAACGCTCCCAAAGTTTTCTCCAAGAAAATGGATACGCCCTTATCTCTTTCCACAAATCCCACGTCTGTTTACTCCGCGTCAAACCGCAATTTTCTACCATTGGAGGGAAAAATAATGCGCATTCATTGGATACAAATATTATAAAATCAGATCAGTTGCTTATCAAAAAATACTATAACGTATGAGAAAAAGAAAGTAAATAAAGTGAACATTATTTTGTTATTATGTTATAACGAAAATTATTGTTTTTAATAGAGCAATTATTTATCCAAACAAATATTTTGAAAACTGTATGTTTTTGAGTTTATGCGAAGTGATTACACAGGTCTACAAATGTTTCCTTTTTTGGTAACTTAGATCTGATACTTGTTTTTAACTAATTTTGGTGTGCCGATTTCAAAAAGATCAACTGTTTTTGCCTATAACGTCAAGTTTTTGTTCTATCGCATGGACTTCTTTCGTGAGGGTCATCAAAGATTTCCTGGGAAATAAACAGGCTAACAATTATATCTTCGGTATATGTAGAATAGCGGCCAACATAAAGTCTGTACGTCCTTACCTTAAGCAGTAGCGTATTGTCTAGTTATTTGTCTAATGTTTTGTTAGTAAGTAGTTATTATTTTAATATGTAATTTATTTAAGTTCGGTGAGCAAACACCTCTTTTGTAAACGGTGTAACCCGTATATTTGAATAAAATAAAATAAAATAAAATATCGAACTGATCCAAACTCTAATTCAGTATTTCCATCATATGGTTTGTAATATTTATTTATTTATAAGTATAAATGAAATTGCCAATTCTTGGTTGCAGAATACTTCAAACATTAAAAGTGCCGAGATTCTTTTCGCAATCTACAACAAGTTAGTCTTACAAAGACTATATCAAGTTTCAATGTCCGTCGGGGTATTAGCCCGGGAAGTAGTTGTTTCAATGAGTGTTTGATATAGTCTTTGTAAGACTAACTTGTTGTAGATTGCGAAAAGAATCGCACTTTTAATGTTTGATTTATTTATTTATTTATTTACGGAATCTCCAGTTTACAATATGAGTACAAAAGTTCATTATTTGGATTGTCACCTTGAAAAATTTTTTTGAAAATCTAGGAGATGTAAGTGATGAGCTTTTTCACTTTTCCACCTAAATTTAAAAGATATGGCGACGCGGTACCAAGAAAGGCGAGATACTCACATGTAAGCCGACTACTGTTAGAATATTAAAAGAGATTATTTCCGAATAGCGCAGTCCAGAAAATCCCACAAACAGAAATTTAAACCTTGAAAATTGAATTGTTTGATTTTCTCTCTTTAGGCAATGAAAATGTACACAGGCTGCTATATTTTTTATAGAACATTATCAATACAAGTTTATGAATGTTAATTAGTCTCTTTGGTTCCCTAAAATGTAATCATTAATTTATTATTAACGCTTTGGTATCTAAAATTATATGATAAAAAAATTATATGATAGGAATATAACTACTTACATATCTATTGATAAAACCATGATTTTTCGGAAAATGAAGATATGCTATAGATCAAAAATTTGACGTGATAGGCAAAATCTTATGTGATATTTGAATTCAGCATTCAGTGTTTACTAGTGTTATTACACATAAAAAGACTATTATATCTTAATGAAATAAAACACTTTAACTTTCACTGATTATAGAGGCTTCTACTTCGTTATACATTGTTGAACATAAATAAAACACTGTTTATCACTTTGACTAACGGTTTGATAATGATACGTGTAGTATCGAAACTATAGTCACCAAATAAACCAATTGTTATACAAACAAAGTGATAAACAGCACTTTAACTTTGTTTGTATAACACACTATATTTATTTTCGTGACTGCAGTTTCGGCAATTCAACTTGCCATTATCAAACAGAGTAACTTAAAAAAAAAGTGTGTTATACAAACAAAGTTAAAGTGTTTTATTTCATTGAATTAACATGTATAACGAAGTAGAAGCCTCCACAGTTCATAATTTTATTATTCCTTGCTTGAATTTTTATTTGTATCGTTAGTATCGTTTCGAGACACAAGGTGCTTATTAGCAATAACAAAACTGTTATTGTTATTGATAATAAGCACCTTGTGTCTCGAAATGTACATCTAACGATACAAATAAAAAGTGAAGTAAGGAATAACAGTATTTTTATGTGCAAATATTTTAAGAAATCAAATCGTGAGGAAAACGTGAACTACCAAAAAATCTGTACATGCTAGTACAATATTCACCGGAAAATTCAGATTTATTTATGTTACACATGGCGGAATAATGGGGTTATCATCATAATGATAAGTTTGAAGGTTAGCGATGGATAATAATAGCATCAGCTTAGGATAATAGAATCTCTCAAAACCGACTCATATTAGGATATACGGATTTTTATAGTTTAATGGTAATCAATTTTCTATAAATCGATACTTTGCTTTGATAATGGCACAAGTGAATAATGACACAAGTGAAATTTCTTTATGACACATGCGACAAACGTTTTAATAGTTGTGACATATTTGAAAGTAACGAGTGTCTTCCACTCCCAGACTAAGCATGAAGTAAAATTTCGAGTTTAGAAAAGCCCCGCGTAGACCTAACCTAACCTAACCTAACCTAAGATATCTATAATCTATATTGTAATGTGGTAAGCAGTTTTTCATAAATTTTTAACAGCTTTGTAACAATCTTCAAATAAATGATCCAAGTATTTATATTTATATTAGTCAACAGTTCACAATCATTTATTTTGTAGAGTAATATTTTAACATTGATAAACAGCGGTATTTTTTGTTCCCTAGTCGAGCAAATCTTGCGGTTTCCTCCAAAACCCAAAACGACGTTTATCTTGAGGTTCAGCACAGAAATGAAATAGCCAACCGCAAATGTCCCCTTTTTCGAGCGGCTTATCAATCCGTTGATTAATTAATAAGCGGAACAGCAGAAACACAAGGTGGCGGTTTTTCTCGTGAATTATTGAGACACTTGGCCGTAATTTCTTTGCTTTAGCAGCAATTATTGTAGTAAACACAACGAGAGGCGGAAATGGCGATATATTGGATATCGATAATTTTGTCATAAATATTTTTGCGAAAAGATGAACAAGTGGAATTTATTGAAAGTGAATTCACAAGGAACGACCTAGATAATTTAGAAATGTCAATAAAATATCAAAACGTATTGGATATCGATAATTTGGTCATAAATATTTTTGCGAAAAGCTCATTTAAAGCGAATTCACAAGGTACGCCCTAAATAATTTGGAAATGTCAATAAAGTATCGAAACGTAAGTCCCCAGTTTTGTGTACTTGTTTCAACGAAACACTTTCGCGTTTCGAGATTTATCCCTCATCAGAATAGCCATGCTTTAGACTTTTAATACAAAAAATTAATAAAATAAACAGAAAACTTAGAGGAATGTTGAAAAATCCAGGGAATGAATAATAATTAAAAGAATCTTAAGCCATCTTAGAGAAAAATTCTTAAGCCATCTACAGACGCGTTCCGAGATTTATCCCTCATCAGTGTAGCTATGCTTTAGACTTATAATACAAAAAATTATTAAAATAAACAGAAAACTTACAGGAATGTTGATTTCTGTAGGTTTTTTTGTTTATTTTAATCATTTTATGTATTGAAAGTCTAAAGCATAGCTCTACTGATGAGGGATAAATCTCAAAACGCGTCTGTAGATGGCTTAAGAATTTTTCTCTAAGATGGTCTAAGATTATTTTAATTTTTAGTTATTCCCTGAATTTTTTTCAATATATTTCTATTCCCTGTTGTTCATTTAGTTTAATGAGAGAATAATTTGACCTGATGTTGCATTTTGCATATAAGTTATGCATAGACAAGCAGTGCTGTCGTGTAACTCAAATATTCATTGTATAATTCAATATCTGTCGGGGTATTAGCTCGAGAAGTAGTTGTTTTAATGAATATTTGGAGAAGTCTCATCGAGACTAAATTTTTACAGAAAGCCGATATTAATTTTAATTTGTTTTTATATTTTGTAAATATTCTGCAAATTGTTTGCAAATTCAATTCATCTTAATGTGAAACGTAAAAACCATATTCGGGCTAAAATATAGAGCGTCATGCCGAGGACTGTTTAAATCAAATAGAATCCAAACAGATTTTTCTGTATTCATATATGAGTGTTTAATGTTTGTTTTTAAAAATAGAGAGATTTTCATTGCTGGTGATGACCGACAATATTGTACTCGTAATAGAGACATTGTATATCCTCATCATAAGCTCACCTTAACCGAGCGAAATGCGATGTATCGGTGCATTAAATTTTATAACGCGTTACCAAACAATATAAAAGGAATAGATTCATTTAAAAAATATAAGACAGCCATATACGATTTTCTGCTCCAAGCAGAATTATATAATCTAAATGAATACTTTTCTATTCAAAACAGATGATTCCTAAAGAATTTCTTATTTTTTATGTATAGTGGATTATTTAATTTAGTTGTGACACAATTTCATTTATGTTCCAGAGTTTTTTATTAATTTTGTGACCATTTATCTGAAATAAAGTTTGTTTATTATTATTATTATTATTAACCATTTTATCTCGACTTGTTGTCGGTTATTATTATTATTATTATTTAGAGATTCATGCTTTATTGCGGAGTATTTTAGTTTGTGACAGGTATTTGCCAAGTCACCTACTAAAGTATTGTGTGTGTATGTGGATTTTTTTTTGTTAATCTGAATGTAGGAATTTCCGAACTATCGAGGCGGTTTTCAGGATTATTGCTTCTTGCATCTGTGTGTGCATGTAAGGTGGTAAGTTTATGGCGTCCAAATACCTTACAAGCGTATTTGATGCTATGCCAGTCGCTGAGATTACAATGGGTATTACTTCAACTTTTGCCTGTTGCCAAAGTTCTTTAATTTCTATACATAGACCTTGATATTTCTCCATTTTTCCTGTTCTTTTCGTACTAAGTTGTTGTCATTAGGTACTGAGATGTCGATTAGTTTTTATTATTATTATTATTATTAAGTTGTTGCAGTTGGATTTTTTTCAAGCAACATTAGGCGATTTGTTCAAAAAACGTTTAAATGTATAAGAAAATAACAATTTACCTATTTAAAAATCAATATATCTTGAAAAAAAAAACAACAAACTTGATAACTGAATATTTTTGAGTTTACGTGAAGTGATTATTACACTAAACAAGACTGTTATTCCTTACTTCAGTTTTTAATGACAATGTATTTCTTTGAGTACTGTTTGAGTATATGCAACCCAATATACAAGTTAATATGGAACCTAACGTAATGAGCTTTAGTACGGCCAGTACTCGATAGGGTTCTGGATGGTACCCATGTATGCAACTTTATATACACGAACCCAATACTTTAAGTTGCCTATGTTAGCGATGGAACAATTTCAATCAATAATATATTGAGTTTATTTCTTGGGGTAGGTTTTTTTTTACTGAATACATACAAGGGTTCTTTAAAGGATACGTTGATACCCTAATATACTGTACATTTTCAGATATTCGTCGTATTTAAAAAAAAACTCATATTGAAGCTTTAAAGCAGTATTTTTCACTCTCAGATTAAGCTTGAAGTAAAATTTCGAGTTTAGAAAAGCCTGGAAATTTGGTTTGGTCGCTCCGCGAAGCGGGGCGACCAAACCAAATTTTCAGGTTTTTCTAAAGTCGAAATTTAACTTCAAGCGGCACGCGTACAAAACACTGATTTCAAATTAAGTTTAAAATATGCTCCTAAAGCAACAACTAAAGACGTACATTCTGAACTTTATATGAAATCAGTATTTTGCACGCGTGGCGCATGAAGTAAAATTTCGAGTTTAGAAAGGCCTGACAATTTGGTTTGGTCGCTCCGCGCTTCGCGCTACGCAACCAAACCAAATTTTCAGGCTTTTCTAAACTCGAAATTTTACTTCATGCTTAGTCTGGGAGTGGACAACATTCGTTTGTAACTTCAACTTAAACCCCTTTCAAAAAACAACGAATATTTGAAGATTTAAAAGAAATATTGCCTGTTTTCGTACGCATATAAATAAATAAACCTTCCTGTATATTATTTTATACTAAATTGTGTATTGTTATAACATATAATTTTATGCGTGAATTATTAAATAAATTATGAACTGTGGAGGCTTCTACTTCGTTATACATGTTAATTCAATGAAATAAAACACTTTAACTTTGTTTGTATAACACAAAATAATTTTATTATCGTGACTGCAGTTTCGGCAATTCAACTTGCCATTATCAAACAGAGTAACTTAAATAACGGTATGGTACAGGTATATATACACAAAATGGTTATTTACAAAATAGCATTAAAAATGGGGGTATGCTCCCATTTTTAATGCTATTTTGTAAATAACCATTTTGGGGGTATACCCCCATTTTTAATGCTATTTTGTAAATAACCATTTTGGGGGTATACCCCCATTTTTAATGCTATTTTGTAAATAACCATTTTGGGGGTATACCCCCATTTTTAATGCTATTTTGTAAATAACCATTTTGGGGGTATACCCCCATTTTTAATGCTATTTTGTAAATAACCATTTTGTGTATATATACCTGTACCATACCGTAATTTAAGTTACTCTGTTTGATAATGGCAAGTTGAATTGCCGAAACTGCAGTCACGAAAATAAAAATAGTGTGTTATACAAACAAAGTTAAAGTGTTTTATTTCATTGAATTATTAAATAGTTATATATATATATATATATATATATATATATATATATATATATATATATATATATTATATATATATATATAATATATATATATATAATATATATATATTTGAATTGCAGCATGATCCCTGTTTATATTAATGTAAATACAATGTTGCGTCACGATTGTAGTGTATTCTTTATGTAGCATCCATTGTTTCTTATAATGTTTTATCAATTTTACAAACTAAAAATCTAAAGTTCTTGGATATTGAGAAACTAATTTGATCACTCATTGCATAATTGCAAGTTTATGACACTTGCGACACACATTTTGATAGTAGTGACATATTTTAAACTAACGAGTGTCTTCCACTCCCAGACTAAGCATGAAGTAAAATTTCGAGTTTAGAAAAGCCCCGCGTAGAAAATTTGTCGAGGGTCGCGCAGCGACCCGAGACAAATTTTCACGGGGCTTTTCTAAACTCGAAATTTTACTTCATGCGCCACGCGTACAAAACACTGATTTCTAGTGAAGTTCAAATATACATACATTTCAAGATCATTATGAGCATTTTATAAATTAATAAAAATCTCGGAATATTGCTCTCACGAAATTTATCTAAATCAACAAATATCAGAAAATCTCATAAAATTTTTATAAATCGACAAAACGAGTGTTTTCCACTCCCAGACTAAGCATGAAGTAAAATTTCAAGTTTAGAAAAGCCCCGCGTAGAAAATATATATATATATATATACATACATATATATATATATATATATATATATATATATATATATATATATATATATATATATATATATATATATATATATATACGAACATCTGAAGAGTTAAAAGAAAAATTCCCTGTACTCATATGTATACAAATAAATAAACCTCCTTCTATATTATTTTATACTAAACTGCATATTGTTATAACGTATAATTTTATGCATAAATTATTAAATAGTCTATATGTATATATATAATACATTTCAAGTATGTCTGATATAGAGCGACGAACAAAATTGTTGGTATATATAATATATTGTTAAAAATATAGTCGGAGTGGTAGCAAAAACACGAACGCGTGTATTTATTAAAATATTTATTTATACAAATTCAAATTGTTTGTTTTAAATATTAATGAATTATTTTGTAAACTAAGCGGTTCAAATTTACACACCGCTAATAAAAACGATAATCCTGACTCCGTCAAAATCGGAACGCGCACAAAAATATGGTGAATGCGCCGGGATAGGAAAAATACATAAGTAGATAATTTGTTAATGCATCGTAGAATTTATTAATGTATCACATTATTGCATGTTTAAAATTTGTTTTATGTTAAAATCGTAGACTGGGTGTTGACTTGTTTGACGCAACATAGAAATGTACATATGTACATATTGAAATGTTCTAATATTGGCTTGCTTATTTATTTTAGAAACAAAATGTATTTACCTTTTTTGTAAAGGGACAAAATCTAAATTCACTTGTCTTAGCGTTTATTACTTTAAGTTTCTCTAAGTTAAAATTATTAAGAAGAAGTAATATGATTTTACAAAAAATAATGGCATGCTATGGAATTGAAAAACAATTGCGGATGTCAAAAGATCACAGCTATCAGGATGTTTGTGATATGTTTTCTGTTTAATCTGTTCAGATTAAGTGCAAATGACTTTAAAGCATTACAAGAAGATCTGTCGTTTTAAAAAAAATAGTCTTTTACTAACAAGCTATATTTAAATATTAAAAAATGTAGTAAAATTACGTTTTCTCGTAAATTAAAACAATATTCCATATTCACTGACTATAGAGGCTTCTACTTCGTTATACATTGTTGAATATAAATAAAACACTGTTTATCACTTTGTTTGTATAACAATTGGTTTATTTGGTGACTATAGTTTCGATACTACACGTATCATTATCAAACCGTCACTAACGGTTTGATAATGATACGTGTAGTATCGAAACTATAGGCACCAAATAAACCAATTGTTATACAAACAAAGTGATAAACAGTGTTTTATTAATATTCCATATGACTATGTGATCAACAATAAGATTCTCACCAATGTTGATGGTATAAACGATTTAGGTGTATTATTTGATAGCATAGCAAAGTGCCTTTTAAAAATCAAATAGCTTTAATAGTATGTAGAGCAAAAAAGGCTAGGGTTTGTCAGACGTTTTTTTTTCAACTTTTCTTACACACATTACGACTTTTATATTTAACTCTTGTCCGTCCAGTGTTAGAATACGCTTCTCCTGTGTGGTCACCTTTTGTAAATTGTGATGTTCTTAAGATAGAAGGTGTGCAATTAAAAAAAATGTTTAAGCCATGGAACTCATTATTTTTATAAAATCGCATTACTTTTTCTTAATTATTTTAACTTAGAGAAATGTAAAGTATTAAGTGTCAACATTAATAAATTCAGAATTTTTCCCTCTACAGAAAAGTTCAATACATTTTGTCTCTAAAATAAATAGGGACGCCAATATTTGAACACATCAAAATCCAAGTCAACACTCGGTATAAGAAGAATTCATAAATTGTTAATATTTATATTTTATTTGAATGTAAAGCTAGTGCAATTTTTTGTTAATTTAAAACGGCAACACTGATTAATCAGACAAATTAAATAGATATTATTTGTATTTAATTGATGAGGCGGATACATGATGAAACTCCATAATACTATTTGAAATAAAACAACGCAGTTGGGAGGGTTTCACTTTTATTGTTGAACACTGCAACATGTTTCACCACACAGTGGCTTCATCAGGCAGATGAAATAATGAATTATTATATAATATTTCGTCTGCCTGATGAAGCCACTGTGTGGTGAAACATGTGAAAAAGTGAAACCCTCCCAACTGCGTTGTTTTATTTCAAATAGATATTATTTGATTTCGTTAGTCTATTACCTTCATTAAGTGCTATTCATTTCTTGTATACTTAAGAATATGAATTTCTTTTTAGTACTCATTCATTTCTGGCTCAAAAATTCATTATCTTGATATTTGTATTCTATAAAATAAAGCTCTGTTGTGGAGGAACAATTGCTGTATACAAACGTTTAGTTTGCCAGCTATTGACGATGCTACCTAAGCTAATGGGCATTAGATGGCGTTTACATCTTCGAAATATATCGTGTATACTTGTTTACCACTAAAAGTGTTGCTTTAATAATTACATATTTATTTGCATTTCTATATTTCGTTTTCATAACGGTAAATATCTATTTTTTTAATTTTTTTTAATTTAATGTAATTTTATTTATTTATTTACGGAATCTCCAGTTTACATCAATTAATCATTTTTTGTTCCTTGTTAGGATTATCGACTATTTATTTTAAATGGGTTGCCAGCTTTGACTCTACAGCTTGAATAAAGTATTATTGTCTATAAAAATACAATTTATTAAAGTTACAGCAACGACAATAACATATTTATTGGCAATTCAATATAGTAAACTAACAGTATAACAATAATTGTAATATAATTTGAATTGACAACAGTTAAAAGTTATTAATTGTCTTATTTTATTATTTGTAATTGATTCATATTTATTAAAAACCTAATCAATGTTGGCTTACTGAAAAAAAAAAATCATTTTGCACAAAAAAATCCTGGCCATTTATTTTCGGTAGCGTGCACATGTGTATTATTAATGTGGGAAACATGCGTTACATATGCAGCATACTGTACACACGAGGCATATAAACTTTAACGGGCCCCGACAGTTTGAAAAAAGGGACCCCTTTTTTATGGGACGGTACGTGTGTATGCGACCCAATATACACATTACCGGTCCAGTAATGGGTTTCTTTATTTAATGTCCGGATATTGACCGCATAACGCATTTATTCTGTGAAGAATTAATTGCGCTATTATTACTTTGTAAAGTAATTATGATTGTTGTGGGTGTGCATAAGAAGTAAATTGCATTTATTAAGGGCACTGTCCCCTCGGATTTGTTACTAAAAACACTACATTGGTTTGACTTCTATTATACCACACATAATTTTTAATTTTTTCATACGTTTTTCGAAAGAATACATCATTGTGCTAAAATGATGCTGTCTTTCGAAAAAAGGACGAAAAAATACAAAATTATGTGTGGTATAATAGAAGCAATCGATCTATAGAATGTTGAATTGTGATAACAAAAAATTAATTAGTAGTAATCCTGATCTTTAGTACAAAAACCTCATTCAGTAATAATAATAATAACACGTGATTTTAATTTGTTTACAGAAAGTAGATGCATAAATTAACAGATATTGCTTGTTTTAGTACTCAATTTCAAGCTTTAAACGAGTGTTTTATACTCACAGGTTAAGTATGAAGTAAAATATCTGGTGTAGAAAAGCCTGAAAATTTGGTTTGGTCGCGTAGCGCGAAGCGCGGAGGGACCAAACCAAATGTTCTGGCTTTTCTAAACTTGAAATTTTACTTTATGCGCCAAACGTATAAAATACTGATGACACTTAAGCAGTATGTTACGAATTTCAATCTGAATGAGTGTTTTATACGCGTGGCGCATGAAGTAAAATTTCGAGTTTAGAAAAGCCCCGTGAAAATTTGTCTCGGGTCGCTGCGCGACCCTCGACAAATTTTCTACGCGGGGCTTTTCTAAACTCGAAATTTTACTTCATGCTTAGTCTGGGAGTGGAAAACACTCGTTTTGTCGATTTATAAATATGTTATGAGATTATCTGATATTTATTGATTTAGATAAATTTCGTGAGAGCAATATTTCGAGATTTTTATCAATTTATAAAATGCTCATGATGATCTTGAAATGTATGTATATTTGAACTTCACTAGAAATCAGTGTTTTGTACGCGTGGCGCATGAAGTAAAATTTCGAGTTTAGAAAAGCCCCGTGAAAATTTGTCTCGGGTCGCTGCGCGACCCTCGACAAATTTTCTACGCGGGGCTTTTCTAAACTCGAAATTTTACTTCATGCTTAGTCTGGGAGTGGAAGACACTCGTTAGTTTAAAATATGTCACAACTATCAAAATGTGTGTCGCAAGTGCCATAAACTTGCAATTATGCAATGAGTGATCAAATTAGTTTCTCTATATCCAAGAACTTTAGATTTTTAATTTGTAAAATTGATAAAACATTATAAGGAACAATGGATGCTACATAAAAAATACACTACAATCGTGACGCAACATTGTATTTACATTAATATAAACAGGGATCATGCTGCAATTCAAATAAAATAAAAGGAAAATAAAATACACAAAGAAATAAAAGAAAAGAAATATATTTAATTATCTGAAAATATAATAAATTAAAATTCTTGAAATAAAAGTGCATGCACATAAAATTATAAACAAGTTAAAATTTGATGAATTAATTTCTCACTTAACCCGTGGTGAAACATATTTAATTAATACGCTTTGATTAAAACACTTGGTTTGTTTCACTGATTTTTTATTTTTACTCCAACTAGTTTTGACCTTAGGTCATTCTCAAGGAGATATGTCACATATCTCCTTGAGAATGACCTAAGGTTGAAACTAGTTGGAGTAAAAATAAAAAATCAGTGAAACAAACCAAGTGTTTTAATCAAAGCGTATCAAGTTAAAATTGTAAAGATGTTTTTATCACATACTCACTTCGAGAAATAAATCAACATTAAAAATAATTAAGGAAAATATTATTCAAAATAATGTACTTTGTTATTTGGGAGCACTTTTACCAAGAGCCAAGGAATTGAGAATAAAAGTTACGAACTTGAATTTCATTAAATGCGTAAACAAACCATTTTTTTTCCTTAAAAATCATGTTTGCTACACGTAGCATTTCTGGAGGGGAGTGCGACAGGTGCTTTTCACGTTTTATTTATATTGTCTGGCTTATTGTACAGGGTGGTGTAGAGAAGTGGGATGATTTTGAAGCAATACAATAAATGGAAACAATGGGTTTTATTTAATGTTAAATAGATTCATCCATTGTAAACAAGTTATCATTAAGGTTAATTTAATTATAAATAATTATATCTTAAAACTAATGTCTGTTGATCGCTTCATTTTGGATCAACGCCGTAGCCAGAAAAACAAAATCGGGAGGGGGATATAAAAATGTCGCTGGAGGGGGGTTTAATGGTAAAAATGTTGTTTTTGACCTAAAGGGGCAGCTTTTACATAGTAACATTTTGAAAATTTTGGGAGGAGTTTGAACCCCCATATCCCCCCCCACTGGCTACGGCCTTGTTTCGAATGTATGCATTTATCTAGAAATTAGACCTAAAATTAAGCAATATGGTTTCTACAGAGATGACATTGACTCCCTATCGAATTCTTACGGAGCAGGGATCATCCAGGGCAGATTTAGCTCAAAGACGTTCGTTTTAAGATAGCTCACAAAAGAAAATCCCAATAACTGTATGTTTTTGAGTTTACGTGAAGTGATTATTACAACTCAAACAAACAATTGATAATGAGCCCCTTGTGTCTCGAAATGTACATCTAACGATACAAATAAAAAGTGAAGTAAGGAATAACAGTCTTTTTAACAAGATAAATTCAAATTCAAAACTATTTGAATTCGAGAAAATAAGCTTACGCTCCTTATAGTTTGCACACTTTAAACATAATATATAAAATTACGAAATTGTTATTCGTGAAAATGCAAACAATGTCTTAATTAATAAGACAACTTAAGACGATAAATATCCATTGAAACAACTACTTCCTCCGGATATTGAATTATACAATGAAATATTTAAAATCTTATTTAATTTGATTTGTTATAACGCTCTATTAAAGTATATGTAACGTTTAGGTCAAATTCTCTTAAAACCAACTAACAATACAAATTTAAAATGAAAGGAGAGATAGCAACAAATTAGAAGTAAAAGGACTTGGATTAAAACTAATGTCTTAGGCCAGTCTATTTTATGTGAAAGAAATCCCAACTTGAGAGGTCAGGTGACCTGGGAAGTCGTAAGATATGACAGTTTTTAGAAAATACACTGTTACAAAAAATACAATTAACAGTGTTTATTGCGATGTGGGTAGTATGGCATGTATCTAAAAGTGCACATTCTTATTCATGAGAAATTTGAGAGTTGTGGGACGAAATCTCTACATAGCATTGTGGGTTAACAGTAACAGTTCATTTTCAAAGAAAATAATTATCACAGCAAAAGTACGCAAGGAAATTGACAATGGCATGATTATTAGTAAATGATAAGGTTGTAGGAACATCGTGACATCATCAGGGTCTACCTCAGTTATCAACGAAGAGCCCCAGCCTACCCCTACCACTTATCTGCCCCGCCCTGTACATTTTAAACGGGTGCTTTACCAAGCTTGTACACAGTTTTTTTTTTAAATCACGCAATGTGTAATAATGTGTAATATTATTAGTGCAAAGTTAGCGAAACTTTAAAAAAATGTATGTTACCTATGTTCGTCGATTAATGTTCATAAAATGTAACAATAGTACAAATAAGATGTTGTGGTGAGAACCTATGGCAGGATCATTGAAACCAAATAAAAAATAAACAAAAATTATAATGTTTATGTCAAAGTTGTGAATCCGAAGAAATTAATAATAAATTGTTACAAAATGCTAAAGTGGTAAGTAAAAGGAATTTTCTTACTATACAGGGTCTCCAGAGATTCATTCTCAACATGGGGCGTGTTTAGACATCTTTTGTAACTCCTTATTATACCTTTGTTTCATGTAAAGTCTAAATATTTTTTCTGTTTTTAACAAATAATCATTATGATTTAAAAAAGAAAACACTTTGTTAAATTTCACCAATATTTTGGATTTATATTCCAACTATTATAATCATTATACAATAAATTGTGTTTATTCACTTTTTTCAGAGTCTTAAATTGTCAACCTGTCAATTTTGAAATAAGCTATTTTGTTGTTTCTACCATTAGTTTTCAAATAAAAGATAACAAATAATAATAATAATAATAATAATGCTTTATTTCTCAACAGAATTACTTCCGATACTACACGTATCATTATCAAACCGTTAGTAATGATACGTGTAGTATCGAAACTATAGTCACCAAATAAACCAATTGTTATACAAACAAAGTGATAAACAGTGTTTTATTTATGTTCAACAATGTATAACGAAGTAGAAGCCTCTATAATCAGAGAATTACTTCCAATTACAGAGAAATGTATAATGATATCTAAAATATAGTGTAACTATTACTAATAATAATACATATAAAGAAAACATGAAAAATTTGGAGTGTATAAATCTTGAAGTATGGATACATATAAGGTTGTGCGCTATAGATAATTACTTATAAAAATGCATTCCTGATTAGCTGGGGCGTAACATTGAATATATCAATATTTGGGTTGTTATTGCAATTTCGAATGATTCGAACTAAAGGAGAGTAATAAAGAGCAAATATTTGTTCTAGATGTAGAATACGCAAAGGTGTGGGAACACCTAGAGTTTAACCTAGGGACATAGAAGTTAAGTTTAGAAAGTAAGTTTATATCATCAATGCGATTATGTAATAATTTAAATAGAAATAATAAAGAAGATAGTTGCCTGCGCGATTCTAAAGTTGGCATATCAAACTCTTGAAGCAGCTTGCTGTGGTCGTAATTTCGAATGGGATAAATACGGTGTTTTTTAAAATACAGTATCTTTAAGAATTTTCGCTGGATGTTTTCAATTTGAGCAAAATAACAGTGGCCATGCGGTTCCCAGATTATAGAGCAGTATTCAAGTTTGGTTCGCACAAACGTGTTATACATTTTTGTTAATGCTTCGGTGCTCTTCAAGTCCTTAGAATTACGAGCAATGAATCTTAACATTCTATAGCTGGTATTACACATCTTGCTAATGTGCTTATATTATACATTATATATGTATTCGTTAGTTATGTGAAGATTGTTATAATAGTAATAAAAAGCGGTTAAATTCCTTTCTTCGCTGTTTTTATTTAAGTACTATATGTACATTTCAGACACTAAGTGTTCATTATCAATAGTTAACCAACCTGTTAGTTAATTATTGATAATGGACACTTAGTGTCCGAAACGTACATATAGTACTTAATTAAAAACAGTGAAGAAATGTAACCGCTTTTTATTAAAATTATACATTTCTGAAAAGCAAAAATAAATCGCTTTTTAATGGCACCATAGCCAACTATGACCCCTATTAGAAAAAACAAAGTTGACCCTTGTAACTCAAATATGATAACAGTTTTCGAAAATGTAAGCACACTACGAAATTTTTAATAAAAAGTGTCTTAAGAAATTAAACTCGACTTCCTCTGAAAATAAATAAGCTATAACAGAACATAATATTATAAATTAATCCCTTTTTTCGCTCTAGCGCTAGAACTACATTTTTGGTGGGGTTTAGTACGATTTTAACTAATGAGTATTTCATCCAATTTAACTAAATCTTTATCTCTTATAATAACGGAGATTCTAATATTGAGAATTAATCTGTGAACACACTGTATACGTAAATATTTTCACTGTATGTACGTAAATAAAATCATGGACTTTTTTGACATAATGCAGTTATCATGGACTTCTTTGACATAATGCATTATCAGTAATTATGGATTATCAGTGATGGATTTTTAAAAACTGTTACTTTGCTTGCAAACAAATCAAGAATGCGTTTTAACCGATGGACGTTTTATTTTTTCGATATTGTCAAACACTTTACGGCTAACAGTGTTAAAAACGTGGATATTATTAAATATTATCTAATAAAGTGTTATCTGTATAAATACTTATGATTTTTGCCCAGTTTTCTAGACACATTAACTTTAGCACTTATTTATGATTCCACTGCAGATATTTTAAACATATTAAACAGTTATTAGTAAAACAATCCAAGTGAATTTAAATTAAAAACCTATACAGGAAGTTTTTCTTTCAAGTATAGATGTCCTTATTACAGCGTTTAACATCACTAGTTCTATGTATTGGTAGTTTTCCTGTAAAGTATACAAATCCCAATTATATGCCGTAAATCTTTGGATAATCCTTGTTTTTTTTTTATAGAGTTCAATTTGAAACTTAAAACGAGTGTTTTCCACTCCCAGACTAAGCATGAAGTAAAATTTCAAGTTTAGAAAAGCCTGAAAATTTGGCTCGGGCGCGTAGCGAAGCGAAGCGACCGAGCCAAATTAGGCTTTTCTAAACTCGAAATTTTACTTCATGCGCCACCCGTATAAAACACTGACTTTAAGTGAAATCTTTAAACGATTGATTAGAGTGAAATAAATTTATTATGTCGATTATCAATTGATTAAATGAGGGGGAAAGAACTATGATGGACACATCACTATTTTTTTTTGTCTTTCTGTAAACAAATATGTTTGTCAATTTTAAATAATTAAAATAATAAAAGTAATAGTTTGAGTTAATTTTCATATGGATTACCACGTAGTAACGGTAAAACCATCGTGATGTTAAATAATTATTTTTAATTTGTATCAACTTAGATCTTCCCTAATTTTGTTTAAACGATTGATTAGAGTGAAATAAATTTATTATGTCGATTATCAATTGATTAAATGAGGGGGAAAGAACTATGATGGACACATCACTATTTTTTTGTCTTTCTGTAAACAAATATGTTTGTCAATTTTAAATAATTAAAATAATAAAAGTAATAGTTTGAGTTAATTTTCATATGAATTACCACGTAGTAACGGTAAAACCATCGTGATGTTAAATAATTATTTTTAATTTGTATCAACTTAGATCTTCCCTAATTTTGTTATTGTAGTGTAAATTAAAAACATCAACACTATATATTTTATGTGATAAATTTTATAACACAGGAAACTGCAGAATAAGTTTTTGATTGATCGTCTAACGAAGGTTTCCACTCCCAGACTAAGCATGAAGTAAAATTTCGAGTTTAGAAAAGCCCCGTGAACAACAAATTTTTAGGGCTTTTCTAAACTCGAAATTTTACTTCATGCGCCACGCGTCTAAAACACTGACTAAGTGCAATCTTTAAACGATTGGTTAGAGTGAAATAAATTTATTATTTCGATTTTCAATTGATTAAATCTCTCCCATTTAATCAATTGAAAATCGACGTAATTAATTTAGTGTTACGAGGGACACATCACTAATTTTTTGTCTAATAAATTCACTTGTAAATTTGCAAATTTTTTAAGTCAAATCTTTAAACGATTGGTTAGAGTGAAATAAATTTATTATATCGATTATCAATTGATTAAATGGCAGGGAAAGAGCTGTGATGGACACATTACAATTTTTTCTTTCTGTAAACAAATGCGATGTCAATTTTAAATAGTTATTTTTAATTTGTTTAAACTTAGATGTTTTGCAATTTTATTCTTGTAACGTAAATAAAAAAAACATTAACTCTATATATTGTATGTGATAAATTTTATAATACGGAAATTGCAGAATAAGTTTTTGATTAATAGTCTAACGAGGGTTTCTACTCCCAGACTAAGCATGAAGTAAAATTTCGAGTTTAGAAAAGCCTGAAAATTTGGTTTGGCCGCGTAGCGCGAAGCGCGGAGCGGCCAAACCAAATTTTCAGGCTTTTCTAAACTCGAAATTTTACTTCATGCGCCACGCGTATAAAACAATGACGTTAAGTGAATTCTTTAAACGATTGATTAGAGCGAAATAAATTTATTATGTCGATAATCAATTGATTTAATGACGGGGAAAGTGCTACGAGGGGGACACATCACTATTTTTTGTAATTAATTTATTTGCAAATTTGCATTTTTTTTAAGTGAAATCTTTAAACGATTGGTTAGAGTGAAATCAATTTATTATGTCGATAATCAATTGATTAAATGATGAGAAAAGTGCTACTATGGACGCATCACTATTTTTTTGTTTCATTTTATAATATAAATGAAGTATTCTACTTTTAGTTACATGAAGTGTTTTATTAATTATTGTAGTATTTCCTTTCTTCACTGATTACTTGTATTATACTAATGTTAGAAGCAATTTATATGTTTGGTGTTGTAGGCGTTCACTTTGTGGTAATCCCGGAATTTCCCTTCTTAATGACCAGGTTGACCTAATGTACACCCCTCTTTTCGAAGCCGTATAAATAGTTTTTAACGTGTAATTTGTATTTACTTTAGTTTGAGAATGACTACTAGATAGTCGAAACTAGTCACACAATTAAATGTAAGATTCAGTGGTTAAACAAAGTAAAAAGTGTTTTATTTACGAGCAATTAATATGTTTAAAAATAAAAATAAACTACTAAATTTCGACTAAAGCCCACTAAATAATCCCCTCCTTGAAATATTTGTTTGAGTGATACTGTCAATTAACGAAATATATATATTTATCAATGTTATTACTACTGAAAATAACCACATAGTGTTCAAAATGTACATTTAGTATAATAAATGTAATCAATGAAGAAAGGAATTACTACAATAATTAATAAAAGAAGCAAACAAAATAAATGTTTTTTATAAAATTGAAAGCAAATTTGCAAGTTAATTTATTTGTGTAGATACATTTTTTATAAATTTCAAATAGCGCGATTTATTTGTTTATCAATAGTCCCTGTCAAAAAATATATTTAACCATTCCACGACAAATAACCTTTTGTAATAAAATTGAAAGTAAATTTGCAAGTAAATTTATTTTTGTAGATACTTTTTTTTATAAATTTCAAATAGCGCGATTTATTTGTTTATCAATAATCCCTGTCAAAAAATATATTTAAACATTCCACGACAAATAACCTTTTGTAATAAAATTGAAAGTAAATTTGCAAGTAAATTTATTTTTGTAGATACTTTTTTTTATAAATTTCAAATAGCGCGATTTATTTGATTATCAATAATCCCTGTCAAAAAATATATTTAAACATTCCACGACAAATAACCTTTTGTAATAAAATTGAAAGTAAATTTGCAAGTAAATTTATTTTTGTAGATACTTTTTTTCCCTGTCAAAAAATATATTTAAACATTCCACGACAAATAACCTTTTGTAATAAAATTGAAAGTAAATTTGCAAGTAAATTTATTTTTGTAGATAATTTTTTTTATAAATTTCAAATAGCGCGATTTATTTGTTTATCAATAATCCCTGTCAAAAAATATATTTAACCATTCCACGACAAATAACCTTTTGTAATACAATTGAAAGCAAATTTGCAAGTAAATTTATTTTTGTAGATACATTTTTTTATAAATTTCAAATAGCGCGATTTATTTGTTTATCAATAATCCCTGTCAAAAAATATATTTAAGCATTCCACGACAAATAACCTTTTGTAATAAAATTTAAAGCAAATTTGCAAGTAAATTTATTTTTGTAGATACTTTTTTTTATAAATTTCAAATAGCGCGATTTATTTGTTTATCAATAATCCCTGTCAAAAAATATATTTAAGCATTCCACGACAAATAACCTTTTGTAATAAAATTTAAAGCAAATTTGCAAGTAAATTTATTTTTGTAGATACTTTTTTTTATAAATTTCAAATAGCGCGATTTATTTGTTTATCAATAATCCCTGTCAAAAAATATATTTAAACATTCCACGACAAATAACCTTTTGTAATAAAATTGAAAGTAAATTTGCAAGTAAATTTATTTTTGTAGATAATTTTTTTTATAAATTTCAAATAGCGCGATTTATTTGTTTATCAATAATCCCTGTCAAAAAATATATTTAACCATTCCACGACAAATAACCTTTTGTAATACAATTGAAAGCAAATTTGCAAGTAAATTTATTTTTGTAGATACATTTTTTTATAAATTTCAAATAGCGCGATTTATTTGTTTATCAATAATCCCTGTCAAAAAATATATTTAAGCATTCCACGACAAATAACCTTTTGTAATAAAATTTAAAGCAAATTTGCAAGTAAATTTATTTTTGTAGATACTTTTTTTTATAAATTTCAAATAGCGCGATTTATTTGTTTATCAATAATCCCTGTCAAAAAATATATTTAAACATTCCACGACAAATAACCTTTTGTAATAAAATTGAAAGTAAATTTGCAAGTAAATTTATTTTTGTAGATAATTTTTTTTATAAATTTCAAATAGCGCGATTTATTTGTTTATCAATAATCCCTGTCAAAAAATATATTTAACCATTCCACGACAAATAACCTTTTGTAATACAATTGAAAGCAAATTTGCAAGTAAATTTATTTTTGTAGATACTTTTTTTTATAAATTTCAAATAGCGCGATTTATTTGTTTATCAATAATCCCTGTCAAAAAATATATTTAAACATTCCACGACAAATAACCTTTTGTAATAAAATTTAAAGCAAATTTGCAAGTAAATTTATTTTTGTAGATACTTTTTTTTATAAATTTCAAATAGCGCGATTTATTTGTTTATCAATAATCCCTGTCAAAAAATATATTTAAACATTCCACGACAAATAACCTTTTGTAATAAAATTTAAAGCAAATTTGCAAGTAAATTTATTTTTGTAGATACTTTTTTTTATAAATTTCAAATAGCGCGATTTATTTGTTTATCAATAATCCCTGTCAAAAAATATATTTAAACATTCCACGACAAATAACCTTTTGTAATAAAATTGAAAGTAAATTTGCAAGTAAATTTATTTTTGTAGATAATTTTTTTTATAAATTTCAAATAGCGCGATTTATTTGTTTATCAATAATCCCTGTCAAAAAATATATTTAACCATTCCACGACAAATAACCTTTTGTAATACAATTGAAAGCAAATTTGCAAGTAAATTTATTTTTGTAGATACTTTTTTTTATAAATTTCAAATAGCGCGATTTATTTGTTTATCAATAATCCCTGTCAAAAAATATATTTAAACATTCCACGACAAATAACCTTTTGTAATAAAATTTAAAGCAAATTTGCAAGTAAATTTATTTTTGTAGATACTTTTTTTTATAAATTTCAAATAGCGCGATTTATTTGTTTATCAATAATCCCTGTCAAAAAATATATTTAAACATTCCACGACAAATAACCTTTTGTAATAAAATTTAAAGCAAATTTGCAAGTAAATTTATTTTTGTAGATACTTTTTTTTATAAATTTCAAATAGCGCGATTTATTTGTTTATCAATAATCCCTGTCAAAAAATATATTTAAACATTCCACGACAAATAACCTTTTGTAATAAAATTGAAAGTAAATTTGCAAGTAAATTTATTTTTGTAGATACTTTTTTTTATAAATTTCAAATAGCGCGATTTATTTGTTTATCAATAATCCCTGTCAAAAAATATATTTAACCATTCCACGACAAATAACCTTTTGTAATACAATTGAAAGCAAATTTGCAAGTAAATTTATTTTTGTAGATACATTTTTTTATAAATTTCAAATAGCGCGATTTATTTGTTTATCAATAATCCCTGTCAAAAAATATATTTAAACATTCCACGACAAATAACCTTTTGTAATAAAATTTAAAGCAAATTTGCAAGTAAATTTATTTTTGTAGATACTTTTTTTTATAAATTTCAAATAGCGCGATTTATTTGTTTATCAATAATCCCTGTCAAAAAATATATTTAAACATTCCACGACAAATAACCTTTTGTAATAAAATTTAAAGCAAATTTGCAAGTAAATTTATTTTTGTAGATACTTTTTTTTATAAATTTCAAATAGCGCGATTTATTTGTTTATCAATAATCCCTGTCAAAAAATATATTTAAACATTCCACGACAAATAACCTTTTGTAATAAAATTGAAAGTAAATTTGCAAGTAAATTTATTTTTGTAGATAATTTTTTTTATAAATTTCAAATAGCGCGATTTATTTGTTTATCAATAATCCCTGTCAAAAAATATATTTAACCATTCCACGACAAATAACCTTTTGTAATACAATTGAAAGCAAATTTGCAAGTAAATTTATTTTTGTAGATACATTTTTTTATAAATTTCAAATAGCGCGATTTATTTGTTTATCAATAATCCCTGTCAAAAAATATATTTAACCATTCCACGACAAATAACCTTTTGTAATACAATTGAAAGCAAATTTGCAAGTAAATTTATTTTTGTAGATACATTTTTTTATAAATTTCAAATAGCGCGATTTATTTGTTTATCAATAATCCCTGTCAAAAAATATATTTAACCATTCCACGACAAATAACCTTTTGTAATAAAATTGAAAGTAAATTTGCAAGTAAATTTATTTTTGTAGATACTTTTTTTTATAAATTTCAAATAGCGCGATTTATTTGTTTATCAATAATCCCTGTCAAAAAATATATTTAAACATTCCACGACAAATAACCTTTTGTAATAAAATTTAAAGCAAATTTGCAAGTAAATTTATTTTTGTAGATACTTTTTTTTATAAATTTCAAATAGCGCGATTTATTTGTTTATCAATAATCCCTGTCAAAAAATATATTTAAACATTCCACGACAAATAACCTTTTGTAATAAAATTTAAAGCAAATTTGCAAGTAAATTTATTTTTGTAGATACTTTTTTTTATAAATTTCAAATAGCGCGATTTATTTGTTTATCAATAATCCCTGTCAAAAAATATATTTAAACATTCCACGACAAATAACCTTTTGTAATAAAATTTAAAGCAAATTTGCAAGTAAATTTATTTTTGTAGATACTTTTTTTTATAAATTTCAAATAGCGCGATTTATTTGTTTATCAATAATCCCTGTCAAAAAATATATTTAAACATTCCACGACAAATAACCTTTTGTAATAAAATTGAAAGTAAATTTGCAAGTAAATTTATTTTTGTAGATAATTTTTTTTATAAATTTCAAATAGCGCGATTTATTTGTTTATCAATAATCCCTGTCAAAAAATATATTTAACCATTCCACGACAAATAACCTTTTGTAATACAATTGAAAGCAAATTTGCAAGTAAATTTATTTTTGTAGATACATTTTTTTATAAATTTCAAATAGCGCGATTTATTTGTTTATCAATAATCCCTGTCAAAAAATATATTTAACCATTCCACGACAAATAACCTTTTGTAATACAATTGAAAGCAAATTTGCAAGTAAATTTATTTTTGTAGATACATTTTTTTATAAATTTCAAATAGCGCGATTTATTTGTTTATCAATAATCCCTGTCAAAAAATATATTTAACCATTCCACGACAAATAACCTTTTGTAATACAATTGAAAGCAAATTTGCAAGTAAATTTATTTTTGTAGATACATTTTTTTATAAATTTCAAATAGCGCGATTTATTTGTTTATCAATAATCCCTGTCAAAAAATATATTTAAGCATTCCACGACAAATAACCTTTTGTAATAAAATTTAAAGCAAATTTGCAAGTAAATTTATTTTTGTAGATACTTTTTTTTATAAATTTCAAATAGCGCGATTTATTTGTTTATCAATAATCCCTGTCAAAAAATATATCTAACCATTCCACGACAAATAACCTTTTGTAATAAAATTGAAAGCAAATTTGCAAGTAAATGTATTTTTGTAAATACATTTTTTTATAAATTTCAAATAGCGCGATTTATTTGTTTATCAATAATCCCTGCCAAAAAATATATTTAACCATTCCACGATAAATAACCTTTTGTGATAAAATTTAAAGCAAATTTGCAAGTAAATTTATTTTTGTAGATAATTTTTTTAAATTTCAAATAGCGCGATTTGTTAGTTCATCAATAATCCCTGCCAAAAAATATATTCAACCATTTCACAACAAAAAAAAAACCTAATCTATATCAATATTTTTTGCGCGCAATAATTAAATTTTAGTCTAATTCAAATTGATAGGAATAAACATAGGCGAATCGCAAACTAGCGGATTTATCGGGCGGCCGGGGCGCAAACACGTTTGAGTGAAATATTAAATGGATTTTGAAAGCATAAATTACAGAAACTGAAAAGGGTCGGCAAACAAAAACCGGGGGCCGCATCCGCGAGATATGCAACCCAACTGTCAGGCGTTGAACGCGAAACGCAAACCTGTCCCCTATTGAAAAGGGGGAAAAAGCCGGTAATGAACAAGTTTTCGACGTGCGCGAGCGGTCGATTGTTCAAGTTTTAGATTTGCTTCAAAGAGACCGACCGGTTTTGTGTTTGGTTGCTTAAGAAAAAAGTTGCCGTTGCAAAGACACACCGCCTTGGTCTTACTAGGGTTTAGTATCAGTTTGTCTGTTGAGTAAATAGGAGCACGATTTTTGTGTAGGCACAGATTTTTTTTTTTCGATAAGGTATGGCACGATTTTGGTGTAAGCCCAGAATTTTTTCTTTCAACAAGTTATAGCACTATATTTGTGTAAGTACAGATTTTTTTGTGTAAGTGGTTTGTGTTTTTGATTTACTTTAATCTTTGCTTATATCTACTCTAAACACAGATTTTTTTCTACAAGTAATAGCACCATTTTTGTGTAAGCACAGATTTTTTTTAGTGTAAGTGGTTTGTGTTATTGATTGATCTTTGCGTATTTCTTCTCAAAGACTTTAATTTACTAGTTTTGTACGTTTTAGTACAAGTAAGCAAGTTGTTTAATATCGTCGTTTAAGTTTCAACATAGCATATCTCAAAAAATGTGAAATAGAGTTATGCATACTGCTGGATTTATATTTCCTTGCCATTGTGTTGGTAGCAATAATTGATCGATCTGATGCGTATATTTACTTTTTTTCAACAAGTTATAGCGCGATTTTTGTGTAAGCACAGATTTGTTTAAACAAGTTGTGGCACCATTTTTGTGTAAACACAGATTTTTTTCCATAAGTTGAGGCCCCATTTCTGTGTAAGCACAGAATATTTTTTAACAATTTATAGCACCTGTTTTGTGTAAATACAGATTTTTTTAATGTATTCTATTGAAAGTGAGTGGGTAGTTATGCTACCCTCCACTGCGACCGCAAGGATTTATTGTGGCTTTTTTTAATGTAAGTGGTTTTTGATTTTGATTTAATTTAATCTTTGCGTATAACTACTTTTTTAAACAAGTTATAGCGTGATTTTTGTGTAAGCAGAGATTTTTTTTCTACAAGTTATAGCACCGTTTTTGTGTAAGCACAGATTGTTTTTAGTGTATGTGGTTTGTGTTTTTGATTTAATTTAATCTTTGGATATATCTTCTTTTTTTCGATAAGTTATAACACGATTTTTGTTTAAGCACAGAATTTTTTTCAATAAGTTGCGGTAGCATTTTTGTGTAACCTCAGAATTTTTTTTAATGTAAGTGGTTTGTGTTCTTGATTTAATTTAATCTTTGCGTATATCTACTTTTTTCAACAAGTTATAACACGATTTTTGTTTGAACACAGATTTTTTTTTAACAAGTTGTGGCACCATTATTGTGTAAGCACAGATTTTTTTTAAACAAGTTGTGGAACCATTTTTGTGTAAGCACAATTTTTTTTTTAATGTAAGTGGTTTGTGTTTTTGATTTAATTTAATCTTTGCGTATCTCTACTTTTTTTTCAACAAGTTATAGCACGATTTTTGTGTAAGCACAGATATTTTTTCTACAAGTTATAGCACCATTTTTGTGTAACGATAGATTTTAGTTTTTTTAGTGTAAGTGATTTGTATTTTTGATTTAATTCAATCTTTGCATATATCTACTTTTTTCAACAAGTTATATCACGATTTTTGTTTGAACACAGATTTTTTTTCAACAAGTTGTGGCACCATTATTGTGTAGGCGCAGATTTTTTTTCAACAAGTTGTGGCACCATTTTTATGTAAGCACAAATTTTTTTTTAATGTAAGTTGTTTGTGTTTTTGATTTAATTTAATCTTTGCGTATCTCTACTTTTTTTTCAACAAGTTATAGCACGATTTTTGTGTAAGCACAGATATTTTTCTACAAGTTATAGCACCATTTTTGTGTAACGATAGATTTTAGTTTTTTTTAGTGTAAGTGGTTTGTATTTTTGATTTAATTCAATCTTTGCGTATATCTACTTTTTTCAACAAGTTATAACACGATTTTTGTTTGAACACAGATTTTTTTTCAACAAGTTGTGGCACCATTGTTGTGTAAGCACAGATTTTTTTTCAACAAGTTGTGGCACCATTTTTGTGTAAGCACAATTTTTTTTTTAATGTAAGTGGTTTGTGTTTTTGATTTAATTTAATCTTTGCGTATCTCTACTTTTTTTTCAACAAGTTATAGCACGATTTTTGTGTAAGCACAGATATTTTTTTCTACAAGTTATAGCACCAGTTTTGTGTAACGATAGATTTTAGTTTTTTTAGTGTAAGTTATTTGTATTTTTGATTTAATTCAATCTTTGCGTATATCTACTTTTTTTAACGAGTTATTACACGATTTTTGTGTAAGCACAGATTTTTTTCTACAATTTATAACACTAGTTTTGTGTAAGCACAGATTTTTTTCTACAATTTATAACACTAGTTTTGTGTAAGCACAGATTTTTTTTCTACAATTTATAACACTAGTTTTGTGTAAGCACAGATATTTTGTTAACAAGTTGAGGCACTATTTTTGTGTAAGCACAGTTTTTTTTTTTAGTGTAAGTGGTTTGTGTTTTTGATTTAATTTAATCTTTGCAATCAAATTATAGCAGGATTTTTGTGTAAACACAGATTTTTGTGTGTAAACACAGGTTTTTTTTCTACAAGTTATAGCACCATTTTTGTGTAAACACAGATCGTTTTTAGTGTAAGTGGTTTGTGCTTTTGATTTAATTTAATCTTTGCGTACATCTACTTTTTTTCAACAAGTTATAGCACCATTTTTGTGTAAGCACTGATTTTTTTTTTTTCAACAAGTTGTGGCACCATTATTGTGTAAGCAAAGATTTTTTTAACAATTTGTGACACCATTTTTGTGTAAGCACAGATTTTTTTTTAATGTAAGTGGTTTGTGTTTTTGATTTAATCTTATCTTTGCGAATATCTACTTTTTTTCAACAAGTTACACGATTTTTGTGTGAACACAGATTTTTTTTAACAAGTTACAGCACCATTTTTATGTAGGCACAGATTTTTTTTAATTTGTTTTATTTGTTTTTAGTATAAGTAGGCAAGTCGTTTAATATCGAAAAATGCGAAATTGAGTTATATTTCCTTGCCATTGTGTTGGCAGCATTAATTCATCGTTCTGATGCTTTAAAGCGCCACAACCGAGGTTCTTATCATTTTCAGATATCTTAAATCACAAATCTTCACATATCTCAAAACAGGTTTTCCGCTTTTCTGTAAAACAGGGAAAAGTGAGATATGCGATGTTTAAACTTAAACTCTATTTTGTTTTTGATATCTGTAAGTGAAATCATATTTTGAGTGCTAGTGTTAGCACAATTTTCTAACACTTTTTTCTTAATAATCACTTGGTAAAACATATTTAAACATATTCAAAAATGTATTTAAGTTTAAAAATAACAAGTTAAAGTTGTCGAAACTAGTCACTTAAAAGCAGGGAAAAGTGAGATATGCGATGTTGAAACTTAAACGACGATATGTATTTTGTTTTTGATATCCGTAAGTGAAATCATATTTTGAGTGCTAGTGTTAAGATAATTTTCGGACACTTTGTTCTTATTAATCACTTGGTAAAACATATTCAAACATATTCAAAAATATATCTGAGTTTGAAAATAACAAGTTAAAATTGTCGAAACTATAGTCACCTTATAAAGTTTTAGCTACACAAAGTTAAAATCGTGTTTCAATTGTGAGGCTTCTACTTCGTTATACATGTTAATTCAATAAAATAAAACACTTTAACTTTGCTTGTATAACACAATATTTTTATTTACGTGACTGCAGTTTCGGCAACTCAACTTGCTATTATTAGAGTAATTTAAATTACGGTTTGGTACAAAGTCAAAATATTTATTTAGTGTACGTGTCTAGTATGTGAGATGAGTAAGTGTAGCACAGTGGTTAGTTACCTTGATTTTTTTGGGGGGGTTAAATTAAATTTAAAAAGTTTTTATCCATTTTTTCAAAGTCCGATTCACTTTTTTTTTTTGTTTAGTTTAGATTAATTTTAAGTTAAAGTCCATGGTGTGTGTGTATGTAAGTGCGTATTCCAGGTTGAAAGTCGCACTAAGTGTTCACTAACAGGGTAACAAGTCCGTTGGAGTTGAAGTCCCAAGTCGACTGAGTCTGGCGTCGCGACGCCGAAGTGCGGGAGGGTATCCTGCGCAGTCCTTACGCGACGGAGGATACCGAAGGAGTGAAGGCGTCTAGCTAAGACATGTGTATAAGGCGATCCTTTCTGGGGAAAGACGACGGCGATGGAGGATGCTCGCCGGCGACTGACGGAAGACGTCGCGGGCGGGCGCCGCGCGCCGGCGTCGCTCCCCACCACCCGCGCCACGCCTCCGGAGGGGAGGATAATTAAGTTGGTTTTTAAGTAGCTACTAAGATTTTTAAAGATCCCCCCCCTCTCTCTGCGGCCCCCGCGACGCGCTGCCACCCCTGTCGTTCGGACCCTTAAAAAAAATACTTTCGGTGCGATTGTGTGCGTATTTTACGTCCCCCTATTTTTACGTTGGAACTGGTTTTACTTTCATGTTTTAAAGAGGGGTTAGTTTATTCACTCGCGAGAAGGAAAAAATTGCTGTGTAAATTTGTGCTTATGCATATTGTTTTGAAAAACATTTATATTAAAGTAGATGCTCTTTTAGACAAAAATCATAATATGAGGAATATTTTTGTAAAAAAAATCGATAGATTATTTTGTAGATTTGTCATCAAAAATACATGACTCCTTGAATAATAATTCAAGGAGTCATGTATTTTTGTATTCTACGTTTTTTTTTTACAAACATAAAGTTAACTTTAACTCATTGAGCGCCGTTGATGCTACGTGTATGCATCAACGGCGCTCAATGAGTTAAAGTTAACTTTATGTTTGTAAACAATAATTCAAAGAGTCATGTATTTTTGTATTATAAATGTTTTGTTAATTAAATTACTAAGAGCCGCTTTTGCAGTCAATAGTTACACCTTTGGTAATGTAGACCCTCTGGTACTGTAATGCCTAGTTTAAACCATTGGTAAACAGCCTTGCCATTATTTTTGTATTCTACATTTTTTTTTACAAACATAAAGTTAACTTTAACTCATTGAGCGCCGTTGATGCTACGTGTATGCATCAACGGCGCTCAATGAGTTAAAGTTAACTTTATGTTTGTAAACAATAATTCAAAGAGTCATGTATTTTTGTATTATAAATGTTTTGTTAATTAAATTACTAAGAGCCGCTTTTGCAGTCAATAGTTACACCTTTGGTAATGTAGACCCTTTGGTACTGTAATGCCTAGTTTAAACCATTGGTAAACAGCCTTGCCATTATTTTTGTATTCTACATTTTTTTTTTTACAAACATAAAGTTAACTTTAACTCATTGAGCGCCGTTGATGCTACGTGTATGCATCAACGGCGCTCAATGAGTTAAAGTTAACTTTATGTTTGTAAACAATAATTCAAAGAGTCATGTATTTTTGTATTATAAATGTTTTGTTAATTAAATTACTAAGAGCCGCTTTTGCAGTCAATAGTTACACCTTTGGTAATGTAGACCCTTTGGTACTGTAATGCCTAGTTTAAACCATTGGTAAACAGCCTTGCCATTATTTTTGTATTCTACATTTTTTTTTTTACAAACATAAAGTTAACTTTAACTCATTGAGCGCCGTTGATGCTACGTGTATGCATCAACGGCGCTCAATGAGTTAAAGTTAACTTTATGTTTATAAACAATAATTCAAAGAGTCATGCATTTTTGTATTATAAATGTTTTGTTAATTAAATTACTAAGAGCCGCTTTTGCAGTCAATAGTTACACCTTTGGTAATGTAGACCCTTTGGTACTGTAATGCCTAGTTTAAACCATTGGTAAACAGCCTTGCCATTATTTTTGTATTCTACATTTTTTTTTTACAAACATAAAGTTAACTTTAACTCATTGAGCGCCGTTGATGCTACGTGTATGCATCAACGGCGCTCAATGGATTAAAGTTAACTTTATGTTTGTAAAAAATAATTCAATGAGTTATGTATTTTTGTATTATAAATGTTTTGTTAATTAAATTACTAAGAGCCACTTTTACAGTCAATGGTTACACCTTTAGTAATACCCTCTGGTATTGTAATGCCTAGTTTAAACCATTGGTAAACGGCCTTGCCATTTTACAATTGTTTCAGTTGTCACCTACAGATTTTTTACTCAGTTGACATTACTATTTATTAGGGCGCGTGCGTCTGTTTCTTGGATTTATTCATACTAAGCTAACATCTACTTCAAAGTTGAAAAAGAATTTGTCACAACAAATCTAATAATCTATATTTATAGAAACAGCCCACCACAGGTTTAACCCAAGCTCGAAGCACTGGGCAGACTGACAGTGAGGTAACTCAGCTTTACACACAACAATGTTTTGCCTCGCAATTGTAAAATAGACACCAAAGGTTTGATCCTTGGGTTAAGTTAACAGAGGAGTGACTATGGATCGTAAAAGCGGCTTTAAATAAATTAATTTGATATATTATTTTAATTGATATCACTTGATAATGCATAAAGTAAAATGTAAATATTTTGTTATTTAAAAATTACGATTAAATCTCATTAAAAAAAAAAATAATAATAATGTCAGTGTATTTCAAACTTCACAATATTTCGGTGATTTATACGCGTGGCGCATGAAGTAAAATTTCGAGTTTAGAAAAGCCTAATTTGGCTCGGTCGCTCCGCTTCGCTACGCGCCCGAGCCAAATTTTCAGGCTTTTCTAAACTCGAAATTTTACTTCATACTTAGCCTGGGATTAGAAACACTCGTTAGAAGTTTAAAATTGAACTATAAAAAACAAATGCCTTTATATTTACATGCATCAGGATATGTATAGATATGTAAGTAGTTGAATTCCTTAATCTTCACTGTTTTATTTTAATTCTAAATGTACATTTCAGGCACGATGTGCCCTTTTTCAATAGTTCAAACTATTAAAAAAGGGCACACCGTGGCTGAAATGTACATTTAGAATTAAAATAAAACAGTAAAGATTAAGGAATTCAACTACTTACATATCTATTACTAACACTTCGCGTAACTCCAACAAGAATATCAAGGATATGTATACTTTAAAGAAACATTCCCTGTACAGCATTATATCGTATCCTAATAAATAGCTAAGTTCGTGTTGTTTAAGCAGTATAAATCACTTATCCATTTGAAATGAAATAATGCCTTTTTTAAATTGTTCTCCTATTAGTTATTAATTTTCTGACTTAGTACACTTTTATCCTGGGGTAGAGATATTGTTTCAAAACGCAATCAAATATGCTTAACAATATATATTTTTATTCTATAAGAAAATTTCACCAATGAAAATGATTCCTCGAAGTGTTGTTAGTAGCACTTTGCTTAAAATTTCAGTTTTACTTTACCCAAAAATTGTGTGGTATTCGTTTTTAAAATACTTTTTTAATGAAATTATATTATATATGAAATTATATTATATATATTGTAATAGTATCCTAAAAACGAATACAACACAATTTTTAGGTGAAGTAGAACTGTAATTTTAGGTACAGTGCTGCAAACAACACTTAAGAGGAATCATTTTCATTGGTGAAAATAAATTGATTGTGAGTTACGTGAAGATCAAATTTGTGACTATATTAGAGGATGTTATGTTGCCTTATGCTCAGTGGAATATGTCCTTAAAGTTTATTTTTCAGCATGACAACGATCCAAGACATACCTCGAAGTATGCCAAACACTGGAATTCTAGCATAAAACTCAATTTGACGAATAAAGCACTAATAACCTTTCTTCACACTTTTATTTGAATTACCAAATGTACATTTCGGACACAAAGTGACCATTATCAATGGATTAACACTTAACCAGTGTTAATAATAATAATAATAATAATAATCTTTATTTAACATCTTTGCTATATAATAACAGAAAAATCCATTGATAATGGTCACTTTGTGTCCGAAATGTACATTTGGTAATTCAAATAAAAGTGTGAAGAAAGGTTATTAGTGCTTTATTCGTTAAATTCATTGGTGCGATAAGTATATCACTAATGCCTTTTCAAATTGTTTTAGACTTCAAGCAAAATGTCAATCAGTTACTATATTAATACATTTTTATTTTTTAAAATTATTTACTACAATATGGCCTGGGTCATATTCGTGATCCACCCTAGTCTCTATATTTTTGTAAATATGTTCAAATTCTCCTGTAGCTATTAGCTCGATACAGGATACTTACATAGCATTCATGAAACCGGATGGAATAATTTATTACTCATTAATTCCACCCGGACGGGATTGGAACCTGTGATCAAGTTCGTGGGCAGGGTTGCCATTGAGGTCCCTAAGTTAATGTTAACATCTTAAGAAGCGTTTATATTAAAAATTTATAAATACACTTGCGTGCATAGAAATCTGCCCACCCATTCATTTTTATTGTTTATAATAAAATCACTGTTGCAATACTACGAACAAAACGTTTGGAATTTTACGATAAAATAGACTATCAAATCGACATTGGATGGTAGAACGGCTGACATTAAGCACTCTAGTTACATACCACTAGCTTTGCCAATCTTTCAAAAAGAGTTACACCTTTTGCACAATCTGCAGCACTTCAAACCACGATGAACACAGCAACCTTCAAAGGGTTAATTCCCACATTCACTGATGATTAAAACAAAAAAGCAAAAACAGAAGAAGAGTGTAGACATCTTTATACTTTATACATAATGTCGAATAGACAGCATTTCTTTAAATTTCAAAACAAATAGTGATAAGAAATAGTGAAACAAACCAAGTGTTTTTAATTTATCCTTTAGTATTATTTATATTTTATTTGTGATGATTATTGTTTATTAAATAAACTGATAAGTAGCATATGTTGTTTTCTTCTATACACTGATCGTCTATTTCATCGTATAATACCAAAAGTTTTATTCGCAGTATGCAAAAAAAACGGCCCACTCATTATTTTTTAAAAAATGTTTATAATAATGCAATAGTAATGTTGTTATAAACATTTTTTTTTTTAAATAATGAGTGGGCCGTCGTCTTTGCACGTAAGTGTAGATGGTAGTTTGTACGATTTTTTTACGATAATATTTTCATACATTTTCATTAAACTAACTTGGAATGAAAACACTAACACTTTCTTCACAATATTTTTTATTTTTGCTAGATGTACATTTCGAGTACTATGTGCCCATTAATGAGATTAATAGTAGTTTTTTGCCGTGAAGTTATCAAAAACTTTTCTATAAACTTTTTTGGGGAATAGTGGCAGAATTCAAAAATTAAATTTGTATTTCTAGCCAGAATTTTATTTTTATTTAGAAAATATTTCGCTGAATTTTTGTCAGCTTCTTTAGGGCAAGTTAAAACTAAAATAAATAAACACAAAGATATTTTTTTATAAAAAGATAACATAATTAATGAGTGTACAGTACTCGAAATGTACACTTCTGTGCAATAAAATTAAGCACGTCTTATAAATATTTTCACAATATTCTAGTTGTATAATTCGGGTCTGTTTTAATTGCCTAACAGCAGTTTCAATAATTTGAATATTTTTAATGAACCGATTGAACAATTTAGGAGACGGTTGAATCATCTTGATGTAACCATTTGTATATGATTTGATAAAAAAAAAATATATATATATATATATTAGTATAATTATTCGGTTATGTATTTTGCGTGATTTAATTAATTGGTGTGTATAGGTGTGTGTATGTATGTATGTGTGTATGTATGTATGTATGTATATATGTATGTATGTGTGTATATATATGTATGTATATATATACATATGTGTATTTATTTTTAGTATATTCTTTTTAATTTTAATATTTTTATTTTTTGTATTTGCAGCAATATTATTTATTTAAATATTTACTATTATAAGTTAGATTTGTTTATTTTTTGTAAAAGGAGATTCCGTTTAATAAAGAAACAGAAACAGAAATAAATGATAAAACACCATAACTTGAAAATAAGACCTTTATTAAAAAACCAAAACTAAGATTAATTTCTTCTCGTATTCTAATTAAAATAGAATATGGTTTTTCTATTAGACAAATTGTTCGATTGATTAACATCAGAATCGAGCAATTAGTCTTATAGAAAAACCATCTTCTATTTTAGTTAGAATTTGAATGTTTGAATTGTTGTCTAAATAACGTGGTATTTTGACATTAAGAAAATTGACATATTTTTGTAACTAGGAAATTCATTCATTTCCGCTTTAAACTATCAAACATTTTGTGTGATTAATTGTATTGCACAGTAGTGTACATCTAGCAAAAATATTGTTAAAAAAGTGTTAATGTTTTCATTCTAAGTAAATTGAAATCTTCACGTAACTCAAAAAAAAAGATATTAATTAAACTAAATTTAAAAATGATATTAATTTTTAATTAAATAGAATTACGTTTTAAAATTGTTTAAGTGTCATGCGCCCATTATTATAAAATTAATGTATAAATGAATGCAAAAATGTATGGCTATATTTGATTGATACTGGAGCATGTTTTAAAATGAATACTTGAGGTAAATAAATTTAAATGACATAAATCAAGTTGGTTTTTTTCCAAAGTAAATAGTTATTAAATTAAATAATATGAAAAGTTAAATAAATCTAAATGACATAAAAGTCGTTTTTTTCCAAAAACCCCTAAATCCATTTTTTTTTAAATGAATTTCTGTGTTTTTTTAAATAGGAGCCAAAAACCTCTTACAATTTAGAAATAGGCGCCAAAAACCCCTTACAGTTTGGAAATAGGAGCCAAAAAACCCTTATAATTTGGAAATAGGCTCCAAAAACCCCTTACAGTTTAGAAATTGGCCCCAAAAATCCCTTACAGTTTGGAACTAGGCGTCAAAAACCCCTTGCAGTTTAGATATAAGCGCCAAAAACCCCTTACAGTTTGGAAATTGGCGCCAAAAATCCCTTACGGTTTGGAAATAGGCGCTAAAAACCTTATACAGTTTGGAAATAGGCGCCAAAAAAACCTTACACTTTGGAATTAGGCGCCAAAAATCCCTTACACTTTGAAAATAGGCTCCAAAAACTCTTTACAGTTTGGAAATGGGCGCCAAAAATCCCTTACACTTTGGAAATAGGCTCCAAAAACTCCTTACAGTTTGGAAATGGGAGCCAAAAACCCCTTACAGTTTCAAAATAGCCACCAAAAACCCCAAAACTCACTTCTGTTCGTGTTTTGCGTCACGCCAATATTTTTAAAATTTGGCTTTTTCATTACTAAAGCGCCTTTTAAAAGAATTGTAACTTTTTTTTGTTTAGTTTTAAATTCAGTGTATGTATATATTTGTCTTTTGTACACTATATTTTTCATGTAGATGGCAAGCCGTTGAAATAAATAAATAAATAAATCCATTTGAGAAAATGGATTTATCGGTTTTTTAGAAAAAGGCAACTCACTTGTTTTATGTCATTTAGATTTATTTAACTTTTCATATTATTTAATTTAATAACTATTTACTTGTAAAAAAACAACATGATATATCTAACCTAATCTACAAATTGATTTATTTATGTATGCGAATCGTTCGCTCCTTTATCTACAGATGTGGGGTAGCGTAAGACTAACAGTCTATGTTGCTTTAATAGCAGTATAATTTGTTAACTGTTAGTTGTAATACTTATATTTTGATGTCAAAAGGTTTATTGCCGTAAATAAAGTGAACAAACCAAGTGTTTTCATTCAATGTTGAAATTAAAATGTTGTATTAAAATACTTCAAAAATGTTTCACCAAGAGTTAAGTCAGAAATTAATTAAATATATGTTAACGAATTTGAATTTGAACATTCATTAATCTATAAAAGGCACATGGAACAAACTGCTTTGTTTGATAAGTATCTAGTCACGCCAATTATTTTTTTCTCTCTCTTTTTTGTTATTCCTGTACGAATTTAGAAAAAAAATCAATATTTCAATATAAATTGCGAACTTGGTAAACATAAATGTTTTATGTTTATGTTTTATGATAGCCTGTATTTGTATATAAATAGTTGTTTAGATATTTTTTGTACATTCCTCCCCGAAGATGACCAATGGTCGAAACTAGTCGGAGAAAATATAAATTAGTGAAACAAACCAAGTGTTTTAATTAAATATCCAGTATTATAAATGTTTAGTTCTTCAATTGTATAATTATTTGTAGAATATTTTTACAAAGGTAAATCCGTTTAATAAATAAATTAATTGGGGAAACAAAATTTGATCTTTGGTTTTACTATTGCTTATCAAAATAATTTTTTTATATTGATAATGAAGGTTTAAATTAAATTACACTTGGTTTGTTTCACAATTTTTATGAAACAAACCAAGTGTAATTTAATTTAAACCTTCATTAAAGCTAAAGAATTGTTCTTCAAATAAATTCCTTCTAGATTTATTCATTTGTTCACTTGGTTAATTTCAATATTTGGACTTTATAGTTTTTCACACTGTCTTCCTATAAATTGTGGCTACTAATTTTCTTATTTCAAAATTTATTACTCACTCTACAAATAATTTCGCCAACTAGGGATGTTTGTTTATGTGTACTATATTAGACAAGTGTAAAACTGAGTTTGATAATCAAGCTAGTGAGTAGTCGAAACTATAGTCACTGAAAAGGTTAATAAAAGTAGTAAAACAACGTTATGTATTTTAATTAAAGTGTAAAACTGTATTAGTTTCTTATTTCAAAATTTATTACTCACTCTACAAATAATTTCGCCAACTAGGGATGTTTGTTTATGTGTACTATATTAGACAAGTGTAAAACTGAGTTTGATAATCAAGCTAGTGAGTAGTCGAAACTATAGTCACTGAAAAGGTTAATAAAAGTAGTAAAACAAAGTTATGTGTTTTAATTAAAGTGTAAAACTGTATTAGTTGAAGCACGAATAAAAGGAAGAAAAAAGTTCATTGTTAAATCGAAAATATTTATATTTGTTTAATTAATTTCTCTTGTTAACCCGTGGTGAAACATTTTTGAAATAATTCTGGATGTTTAAAACACTTGATTTGTTTCACTAGTTTATATTTTCTCCGACTAGTTTCGACCATTGGTCATTTTCAAGGAGGAATGTGAGAAAATATAAACTGTTTATGAAATTTTCTTCAGATTTTGCAAAATTTCGATGTTTTCAAGAATTTATAATTTTTGTATGTATGTATTTATATACGGTTAATACGCGTGGCGCATGAAGTAAAATTTCGAGTTTAGAAAAGCCCGGCGTAGAAAATTTGTCGAGGGTCGCGCAGCGACCCTCGACAAATTTTCTACGCCGGGCTTTTCTAAACTCGAAATTTTACTTCATGCTTAGCCTGGGAGTGGACGACACTCGTTCTTAGAAGTTCCAAATTGAAAGATCACTCTAGATTACTAAGTTTATTGCTCTAAAGAGCATTTTACAAAGGCTACAGCTCGAAGGACCAATGATGCTCTACGGAGAGCGAATGACTACTGGGAATTGAAGTTTTTTTACAAAAAAGCAACGAACATCTGAAGGTTTACAGTATAGATAGGTAATAAATATCCAATTTAAAAAATATATTGAAGTTGGGTTGTTTTCAGTGCATTTTTAACTTCACTTTAAATCAGTGTTTTATACGAGTGGCGCATGAAGTAAAATTTCGAGTTTAGAAAAGCCCCGTGAAAATTTGTCTCGGGTCGCTGCGCGACCCTCGACAAATTTTCTACGCGGGGCTTTTCTAAACTCGAAATTTTACCTTCATGCTTAGTCTGGGAGTGGACGACACTCGTTCTTACAAGTTTCAAATTGAAAAATCACTTTAGATTACTAAGTTTATTACTCAAAGGAGCATTTTACAAAGGCTACAGCTCGAAGGACCAATGATGCTCTTCGGAGAGCGAAGGACCACAGGGAATTGAAGTTTTTTTACAAAAAAACAACGAATATCTGAAGGTTTACACCATGGATAGGAATAAAAATATCCAATTTAAAAAAATATATCGAAGTTGGGTTGTTTTCAGTGCATTTTTAACTTCACTTCAAATCAGTGTTTTATACGCGTGGCGCATGAAGTAAAATTTCGAGTTTAGAAAAGCCCCGTGAAAATTTGTCTCGGGTCGCTGCGCGACCCTCGACAAATTTTCTACGCGGGGCTTTTCTAAACTCGAAATTTTACTTCATGCTTAGTCTGGGAGTGGACGACACTCAATCTTACAAGTTTCAAATTGAAAAATCACTTTAGATTACTAAGTTTATTACTCAAAGGAGCATTTTACAAAGGCTACAGTTCGAAAGGACCAATGATGCTCTTCGGAGAGTAAAGGACTACAGGGAATTGAAGTTTTTTTACAAAAAAAAAACAATGAACATTTGAAGGTTTAAACCATGGATAGGAATAAAAATATCCAATTTAAAAAAATATATCGAAGTTGGGTTGTTTTTACTGCATTTTTAACTTCACTTTAAATCAGTGTTTTATACGCGTGGCACATTAAATAATATTTCGAGTTTAGAAAAGCCCCGAGAAAATTATTTTTCTTTATGACATTTGCGACACACATTTTGATAGTTGTAACATATTTTAAAGTAACGAGTGTCTTCCACTCCCAGACTAAGCATGAAGTAAAATTTCGAGTTTAGAAAAGCCCCGCGTAGAAAATTTGTCGAGGGTCGCGCAGCGACCCGAGACAAATTTTCACGGGGCTTTTCTAAACTCGAAATTTTACTTCATGCGCCACGCGTATAAAACACTGAACTATCGTCAAGTTAAAAATACACTGAAAGCATTTTTTTTAAAAATTAGTATTAATCGAAATATTTAAATAACAAAATATTCACATTTTTCTTCACACATTCTCAAGTCAGGTTAAATGATAGAATGTAGTAAATTAACTTATTTAGTAATATATTAATACAAAATTAATAATATTGCATTCATGCATTTAATGGCACTTATTGAGTTGATTTAGTGATTAGAAATAGTAAAAATGGTTGAAAGTATTTAAGTTATTTCGATGTATTAGCATATGTTATTTGTATCTTTTTGGTTTTATTATTTATGGAATCTTTCGGTTGAATAATAAAGATTAAATTTCTTGAATAATTTTCTCACTTATCACTTGGTGGAACATTTTTAAATATTGATGAAGGTTTGAATTAAATTACACTTGGTTTGTTTCACAATTTTCTCTTTACTATTTACTCGACTAGTTTCGCGTTTTACAGCATTATCATCAGTAAAGAGAAAATTGTGAAAAAAACCAAGTGTAATTTAATTGAAACCTTCATCAATATAAAGATTATTATTATTATTATCTTAAAGTATTTATTTGAAATAAAACAACGCAGTTGGAAGGGTTTCACTTTTATTGTTGAACACTGCAACATGTTTCACCACACAGTGGCTTCATCAGGCAGATGAAATAAAAGTGAAACCCTCCCAACTGCGTTGTTTTATTTCAAATAGTATTATGGAGTTTCATCATGTATCCGCCTCATCAATTAAATATTTAAAGTATTTAAGTTGTTTCGGTGTCTTAGCATATGTATTATGTATGTATCATGTATGTATCATATGTATGTACCTACATCAATATAAAGATTATTATTATTATTATCTTAAAGTATTTAAGTTGTTTCGGTGTCTTAGCATATGTATCATGTATGTATCATATGTATGTTTTTGATTTTATTTTTGATGCAATCTTTCCGTTGAATACTAAAGAATTTTATTATTTTTATATGTTTGTAAAAAAAATGTAAACAAAATGTGTATTAAACTAAAATGTACACGCGCTTAATCGACGTGAGTGATGAAAATGAAAAAATATAGAAAACTTAGCATGATTGTTCTTAACTTCATCTTAAAAGCATCTATTCTTAGATGCTTCTTAGAGTCCTGGATTTGTATTAAAATGACCCCTTCGACATTTATTCACATTATTTTTAAAATATTTTGTAATTATTTTAACTCTGATTTGTTTTTTATGTTGGATGATAATTTAAAAAAATTGTCAACAAAATATGTATTAAACTAAAATGTACACGCGCTTAATCGACGTGAGTGATGAAAATGAAAAAAATATAGAAAACTTAGCATTATTGTTCTTAACTTCATCTTAAAAGCTAAGAATAGATGCTTCTTAGAGTTCTGAATTTGTATTAAAATTACCTTTTGGACATTTATTCACATTTTTTTTAAATAATTTGTAATTAATTTTAAACTCTGTTTTTTTTTTATTTGATTATAATTTATTAACGAAAGCATCTATTCTTAGATGCTTCTTAGAGTCCTGGATTTGTATTAAAATGACCTCTTCGACATTTATTCACATTATTTTAAAAATATTTTGTAATTATTTTAACTCTGATTTGTTCTTTTTTGTTGGATGATAATTTAAAAAAATTGTAAACAAAATATGTATTAAACTAAAATGTACACGCGCTTAATCGACGTGAGTGATGAAAATGAAAAAAATATAGAAAACTTAGCATTATAGTTCTTAACTTCATCTTAAAAGCTAAGAATAGATGCTTCTTAGAGTTCTGAATTTGTATTAAAATTACCTTTTCGACAATTATTCACATTTTTTTAAATAATTTGTAATTAATTTTAAACTCTGTTTTTTTTTTAATTTGATTATAATTTATTAACGATTTACTTTTAATTTCTCCCAGCAGTAATAATCACTTCACGTAAACTCACAAACATACAGAGATTGAGCACTGTGTCGAAAAAATCTCGACAAAACGAGGAATTCAATCAACTCAGGCTGACTGTAAAAAAAAGTTCCAATGGATTGAAAAAAGAAATGAAGAACGATCAAAGTCCACTTACAATCCGATGGAAATCTAAAAGGCCCCGCACAATAGACCAATAATCATACGTTGTGTCCAAGTCAATCGGTTAATCAAAAATGGATTCCAATCAAACCGGCGATCCCCACCCCTCTTAACTTTCTTTTTTTTTTTTCATTGTTGACCTCACGATGAAACAAACTCGGATTTATCGATAAAAGGACTCACATACAAAAAAGTCTAGCTGACAAAACCGTTATTGAAATACAACGAGGAGGAAAAAAGTTGCCGAGCACGCACCGACGGTAAAGTTAACTTTTTTTAGTTTTTTTTTTTGTAGAGTTTTTTTTATTGAGTGTTATTTTTAAGGTTGGGGGGCATTTGTGTGGGTGATGGAAAACTTTGGTGGATTAAAGTTGGACGCACAGCACGTTTCATCTTAAGGAGAAGTTTTCTTATCAATTAGAAAACTTGTCAGTAGATGAAAATAAACTTTTTAACTTTGAGATCAGTCCTTGTTTGGCCGCGCACTTAATCCTAATAGTCCATTTCGTCGCCACTTTCCGCGCACTTATTCCGCACTTTTTTAAATTAAAAAAAAAAAAAAATGGAAAGAACGAAAAAAAAAAACGTACAAAAAAAATCATAAGATATTCCGTTTATTTAAGGAAATATTCAGATCTTACCTTATAGTAGTGTTAATTTTCTTAGATATTTCATGAAAGGCGCACACATATAACATAGGAATCAACACACTTAGGGGACATGGTCATGAATGCCTGTCTTGTGGCACACTATCAGCCCTTATTGCGGAGTGGGGAGGACGCATGAGCAGCGTCGCGACGCTAAGGATGCCGACTGGTGGCGCCCCGGAATCCCGCGGCGGGCGCCCGAACCCTCGTTCCGGACGTCGCGGAAAACTCCGGCGTCGTCGCACCGGAGTCGATACACCCGCGTGTACATGTGTTAGCGTCTGTGCGCGTACGTATATATTCGTTTGTATGTGTGCGTGTTTAAATCGGTTTCGGTTACACGTTGCCGGCTCTAGCTCCTTTTTGTGTTTTTTCCGTTTCGACTTTTTTCCTTGTTTACATCGGGGAGGGCGATTTTTTTCTGATAATTCGATTATTTTATTGCGGACGGTTCACGATCGAATCTATATCCGGCTCTCTTTTTTTAATCAATCATCACTCGTCAAGTTCATCTCCGCTCCCCAATTTTTATTCCCACGTGATCTTATTGGTTCATTTTTTATTAACACACCCCCACTTATTAATTTTTTCGTTTCGATTACTCATTTACCTTTCAGCACATGTTTTACAGCAATTATTCTAAGCTCTAATAATAATTATGTATTATTACACGCTTATTTGGTTATTCAAGTACTAAACAATTTTGGCGGGAAATATAGTATTACTAATACAGGGTGTCCCGTTAATGTAGGGAAATGGCTTAACCATAGATTCCTGGGATAAAAATTTGATGAATAAACGAGTGTTTTCCACTCCCAGACTAAGCATGAAGTAAAATTTCGAGTTTAGAAAAGCCCCGCGAGAAAATTTGTCGAGGGTCGCGCAGCGACCCGAGACAAATTTTCGCGGGGCTTTTCTAAACTCGAAATTTTACTTCATGCGCCACGCGTATAAAACACTAAAACATTTATGTATATTCGAACTGCACTTGAAATCTGTGTTTTATACGGGTGGCGCATGAAGTAAAATTTCGAGTTTAGAAAAGCCTAGAAAATTTGTCTCGGGGCGAAATTTTACTTCATGCGCCACGCGTATAAAACACTAAAATATTGTGAAGTGTATGCAAATTCTAACTTCACTTGAAATCTGTTTTATACGCGTGGCGCATGAAGTAAAATTTCGAGTTTAGAAAAGCCCAGAAAATTTGTCTCGGGTCGCTGCGCGACCCTCGACAAATTTTCACGGGGCTTTTCTAAACTCGAAATTTTACTTCATGCTTAGTCTGGGAGTGGAAAACACTTGTTTAAAGCTGCAAATTGAACTTAAAAAAAAAACAAGGAATATCTGAAGATTTACAGAAAATTGGCTGAATTTGGAATACGTATACTTAAGTAAATTTTCCGACATTCGTTGTTTTTTTAGAGTTCAGTTTGAAGCTTTAAACGAGTGTTTCCACTCCCAGACTAAGCATGAAGTAAAATTTCGAGTTTAGAAAAGACCCGTGAAAATTTGTTTGTGAGACAAATTTTCTGGGCTATGCTAAACTCGAAATTTTACTTCATGCTTAGTCTGGGAGTGGAAAACACTCGTTTTAAGCTGCAAATTGAACTTAAAAAAAAAAACAAGGAATATCTAAAGATTTACAGAAAATTGGCTGAATTTGGAATACGTATACTTAAGTAAATTTTCCGACATTCGTTGTTTTTTTTAAAGAGTTCAATTTGAAGCTTTGAAGGAGTGTTTTCACTCCCAGACTAAGCATGAAGTAAAATTTCGAGTTTAGAAAAGCCCCGTGAAAATTTGTCGAGGGTCGCGCAGCGACCCGAGACAAATTTTCTGGGCTTTTCTAAACTCGAAATTTTACTTCATGCGCCACGCGTATAAAACACTGATTTTAGGTGAGGTTCAAATATACATAAATATCACAATATTTTAGTGTTTTACACGCGTGGCGCATGAAGTAAAATTTCGAGTTTAGAAAAGCCCAGAAAATTTGTCTCGGGTCGCTGCGCGACCCTCGACAAATTTTCACAGGGCTTTTCTAAACTCGAAATTTTACTTCATGCTTAGTCTGGGAGTGGAAAACACTTGTTTAAAGCTGCAAATTAAACTTTAAAAAGAAGCAAGGAATATCTAAAGATTTACAGAAAATGGGCTGAATTTGGAATACGTATACTTAAGTAAATTTTCCGACATTCGTTGTTTTTTTTTAAAGAGTTCAATTCGAAGCTTTAAACGAGTGTTTTCCACTCCCAGACTAAGCATGAAGTAAAATTTCGAGTTTAGAAAAGCCCCGTGAAAATTTGTCGAGGGTCGCGCAGCGACCAGAGACAAATTTTCAGGGCTTTTCTAAACTCGAAATTTTACTTCATGCGCCACGCGTATAAAACAGATTTCAAGTGAAGTTGGAATATACATAAATTTCACAATATTTTAGTGTTTTATACGCGTGGCGCATGAAGTAAAATTTCGAGTTTAGAAAAGCCCAGAAAATTTGTCTGGGGTCGCTGCGCGACCCTCGACAAATTTTCACGGGGCTTTTCTAAACTCGAAATTTTACTTCATGCTTAGTCTGGGAGTGGAAAACACTTCTTTAAAGCTTCAAATTAAACTTAAAAAAAAAAAAACGAGGAATATTTAAAGATTTACAGAAAATAGACCGAAATTGGAATACGTATACTTAAAAGAAAAACCTGTATCTGTTTGCTCCGGAGGAATATGAATAATCGTAAACCATAATGGAGATAACAATTAATTTTCAAAAAACACTCGATAATTAAAATTATACACAATTGACGTTTGTTAAACAATGGCGACGACAAAGAAAAACATGTATTTTGAACCAGAAATCTAGATTTCGTTTTTACTAAATAATAAAAATAATTTATTTGCATTTTATTTTTTTGTGGCAAAACCGTACAATAAATCGAACTTTATTAAGAAAGACAAAAGCTTTTGAAAGAACTAATCTTTCAAGATATATTTTTAAAATTTTTATAAGGTGCGCCAATAAAAATATATTTTACTTTTTATGTTGTGTATTTTTAAAATTTTTATAAGGTGCGCCAATAAAAATATATTTTACTTTGTATGTTGTGTATTTTTAAAATTATTATAAGGTGCGCCAATAAAAATATATTTTACTTTTTATGTTGTGTATTTTTAAAATTTTTATAAGGTGCGCCAATAAAAATATATTTAACTTTGTATGTTGTGTATTTTTAAAATTATTATAAGGTGCGCCAATAAAAATATATTTTACTTTTTATGTTGTGTATTTTTAAAATTTTTATAAGGTGCGCCAATAAAAATATATTTTACTTTGTATGTTGTGTATTTTTAAAATTATTATAAGGTGCGCCAATAAAAATATATTTTACTTTTTATGTTGTGTATTTTTAAAATTTTTATAAGGTGCGCCAATAAAAATATATTTTACTTTGTATGTTGTGTATTTTTAAAATTATTATAAGGTGCGCCAATAAAAATATATTTTACTTTTTATGTTGTGTATTTTTAAAATTTTTATAAGGTGCGCCAATAAAAATATATTTAACTTTTTATGTTGTGTATTTTTAAAATTTTTATAAGGTGCGCCAATAAAAATATATTTTACTTTGTATGTTGTGGTACTATTGTTTTTTATACTTCTTGTCAATCAATGATGACCATAATAACTGAAATGATGTGTAATATTATGATAATCAACCATAATAAATTTTAGTCGGATCGAATAAAGCGTTCAATTGTTATAAATAAAACTAACAATATTTTTTTGAACTCTAAAGACTAATTCCGGCTTAACCGTAAACTTTTGTATATAGATAAGTTATGTTAAATCATTATAATTTCTTCCCAAGAATCTATGGCTAAGCCATTTTCCCACATTAACGGAACACCCTGTATACACAAGAAGGACTACTTATATTACTATTTAATTGAGGGGTCCAATGCAATAACCAGCCAAGTCCAGTTTTATAAAATGTTGAGGAGAAACAAAAAACTGTTTACATGCAAGAAAAACAAAAACATAATGAATATTATGCATGCAACTAACAATACACCAATGCACTGCAGATTTAAACCAGATTGTTGCATGCTATAACACAGAATTTTAAACTTTATAAGAGTATTGAATACTTAATCCATTTTCTCATAAAAATTGACTTGGCTGATTATTGCATTGGACCCTTCAATTGTTCTTAACAGGGCTTTGAACCGGAAGTAAACCGAAAACCGGAAAAACCGTTATTTTTGTCGGAACGAAAACCGGAACTGAACCGAAAAAAGCCCGGTTATTTCGGTTCAATTATGCACGTGAAAACTTGTTTAATTTTACAACATACCATACCATATTACTACATAAACTTGAGTTGATGGGAGTTGGTACAAATGTGATTACTTGGTTGAGGAGTTATTTAGAGGATAGAACTCAGCGTGTCCGAATAGGATCTCATAAATCCAATTCGATTCGTGTGTCTTCGGGTGTACCCCAGGGCTCGCATTGTGGGCCCATTTTGTTTTTGTTATTTATTAACGATATTGGCTGCGTGATAAAATCAAGTAGGTTTCTCCTTTACGCCGATGATTTAAAAATGTTTAAAAATATAAGTAAAACTGATAATCAGTTTGCATTGCAGCAGGATTTGCAAAATGTTGAGTTGTGGTGTGAGGCTAATGAACTGTATTTAAATATGAAGAAATGTGTTTATATTTCTTTTTGCAGGCGAAATTTTATGAATTTCGATTACAGTATTAGTGACCATCAGCTCGAGCGTGTTACTGAAATAAGAGATCTTGGCGTGCTTTTCTCATCTAACCTTAATTTCTCTAAACACATTAACCTGATTTGCAATAAAAGCTTAACAATGTTGGGGTTCATTCGAAGGTTTACTGGTGACTTTAGTCCGAGTACAGTTATGAGATTGTACTTAGCACTCGTACGTCCACATCTAGAATATGGATCATCAGTATGGGCCCCATACACTGGTACAGCAATTAAAAAAATGGAAATGGTGCAGAGCAAATTTTTAAAACTTATGCAGTTTAGACTGGATGGCCCTAATTCAATCTTTAGCCATAGCCAGATGCTGATTAGATTAAATATTCAATCGTTGGCGGAGAGGAGAAAGTTTCTTGACATTTTGTTTTTATTTAAATTAGTTAATGGGATTTTGAATTGCGGCGAACTGTTGGAGATGTTAAATTTCAATATACCAAGAAATGCTCAGTCTAGACATAAACCCTTGTTTAGATTGGCATTTCACTCAACGAACTATGGGATGTTTAATCCCATGGATCGTATGATGCGTTACGCAAACCTACTGTCGCGTAGTAACGACTTTTTATTATTCACATCTTCACTGCCGCAGTTTAAAAACCGATTAAAGCGCATTAAGTTGACAAATTTCATACAATGACCAGTGATCATAATTATTTATATTTATCTTTTAATTCAATATTTTATTCCTACATGTTATTTATTGCTTTAATGTTGTTAATTTCACTTTGATTAAAAAACACTTAGAACCTTTCTTCAATACTTTATTTTGTAACCAAATGTACATTTCGGACACGAAGTTATTGAAACATTCTACACACTATCATTTAAATATGTTGGAGGCAATTCAAATGAAAAAACAAGAAAACCTACTGTTAAATTTCGATTTAAGTCCGCTCGAAAATGTTTTATTAGATTTAGTGTGTCCACCTGAAACTCGGGTGTTTTCCTAATCCCTTGGAATCCCCATCAAACACGTACCTACTTACCCACAGATAACCTTTTTTCGGCTAAAATTAGTTTATTACCACCATAACCACACCCCCTACCGACACCCTCTAATTCCTTCATTTTTTAGTGTATATAAATCAGTGTAAAATGTATATTTTTTGTATTAGTATCAAACCATTGATAATGGACACTTCGTGTCCGAAATGTACATTTGGTTACAAAATAAAGTATTGAAGAAAGGTTCTAAGTGTTTTTTAATCAAAGTATAATTATCTTCAAGTAACTCAATCAATCCAAAAAATTGTTAATTTCAATTGTAAAAAAGGTGAATTCCGTAAATAAAGAATAATAATAATAATAATAACAGTTTCTACTTTTTTGCAATTTTTAAAATCAAAATTGTTTGCGGAAATATTCGTTTCGAGGTCCCTTCCCTCGATTAAGACCATTTCTGTTTTTATTTCTTCGTAGAAATTTCAGTTTTCGCTCGGCTTTGAAACAAGTGAATTTTCGTTCCACCTCGGTTTTTTTTTTGAGAATAAAAGTAACAGAGTTAACCAAATCTAACGAAAATTATCAAGATCAAAGAATGAACTTATTTAAAAATTAAGAAACGTTGACTGGTTGCAATCGCAATTCAACTATCTCCACTGGATTGTCCAATATATCAACTGTTTTGTTGAAAATCGTTGGAGAAAACAAATTGACTTTGTCTTAAATAAGCCATATAGTGCCATTTTCATTTTTTCTGACGTAAACATCGCGATTTTACACAACATGTCGATGTCGTCAAAGTCAGATCAACATAAATATTGATATAAAGCTTGTATTAAACTACACTATTTTCTTGTACAAAAATATTGTACAAGAAATTACCAAAGAGAACATGTCCATTTTAATTATACAAAATTGTACAAGATTCGGGTTTAGTCATATTTTGTGTGAAAATAGTATACTATTTTCTTGTATAAGAAAATAATGTCCTCTGATGCAAGCTTAAAACGCCGATTGTCAATTTAGTTAATACAGTCAATGTTATCGAATGACAGTCATTGAATGGTAGTCAACTATTAGCATGCATGTAGTCAACATAATCGATTAATAAGTGAATTTTGTCAAATGAAAATCAATATTAAATAGTAGTCAACAATCAGCATGAATAATTTGGTCAACATAATCGATTAATAGTCAATATTTTCAGCTGAAATTCAATAAATAATAATAATAATAATATGTTTGCTTCCAGTATATCTATTCTTCGGCCTTTATACGACAAATGGATTACTGAAAGCATGCTGTTTTCAGTACAGGTATGGTTGTTTTCCAATAAATGTGTTGCAAAGGTGGACCCAGGGCAGGTGGTGGCCGAGCGGTAACGTCGCCGGGCTGTATCGCTCGGCGAGCCACAAATTAGGGTTCGATTCCCGTGCACGGCGAGACTTTATTTAAAAATAATTTCTCGTCGTGACCCTGGGTGTGGTATGAATGTGAGTGTTTGTCCGTATGAAACAATAGCATACTATAAATTGTAATCCTAAACAATTAATACAAATATAAATAAAAGATGTTGGCTAATGGGCAAGTTCCCAAGGCCAGGCAAAAGCCAAACCCAAAAAAAAAGGTGGACCCGTTTTTTTTAATCGTAATGAGTTCATATGCTCTTTAATTCTAATTTCAAAATTTCTACCAGATTGACCAATGTATGCTCCTTTACATGTTTCGCACGTTAATTTATAAATACCGGATTTTTTGTTTTTATCTATGGCGGTTTTGGGATTGTGAATAATGTTGGCTATTCTACTGTACGGTTTAAATATTTATTTTAGACTTTCAGTGATTGAATTAAAGCCTTCAAAGTTCTGTACTGTATTAGGTTTGCTAGAAGTCCCGATAATATGGGATTGTCCTGCTTTTTAATTTAAGCTCCCAGTATCCCGAATAGATCCTTCCGGACATTTAAATATCCCGATTTCTCGTTTATTTGCACTTAATTGTCAAAATGTACAGGGATTTTTTCTTTAAGTATGCTTTCACATATTCCATAAAAACATTTGTAAAAACATTTGCCAAAACCATATACATAGTTTACATAGGTCAAGTTATAGATATAGATTCAAACACAGTACCTTGATTTAACAAGGCAGCATAGATAAATTAACATTTTTAAAATTCTAGTTCTTAACAGCAGTATACGTTATAAACAATTACATAACATATTAAAATTACAGTTTAAAAAATCGTTAAAATTATAAAATGCATTCTCGACTAGGAATTTTTTCACTATAGATTTAAAAGATTTAATTTCTATATTTCTCAGTTGAATTGGGAGTTTGTTAAAGAACTGTATACTGTAATAATTTGTTCCAGTTTGACTCCGTGACAATCTAATCCTTTGTTGGTACAGATTTCCTCTCGCTCTAGTGTTATATTCATGAATATCGTCATGCAGGTTATACTTGTTCATATTCTTTTTCATGAAGAGTAGACATTCAAGAATAAACATAGACGGTAGGTTTAAATTAAATTACACTTGGTTTGTTTCACAATTTTTTTACTTTACTATTTACTCGACTAGTTTCGCGTTTTACAGCATTATTCACTCCTGATAATGCTGTAAAACGCGAAACTAGTCGAGTAAATAGTAAAATAAAAAAATTGTGAAACAAACCAAGTGTAATTTAATTTAAACCTTCATTATCAATATTTAAACATGTTTCACCAAGTGATAAGTGAGAAAATTATTCAAGAAATATAGACGGTAGTGTCAATAATTGAAGACGCACAAAATGATTTTTACAATCGTCTTGATAACCAATTCCAGTAACTATCCTGATTGCTCGTCTTTGTAGAGCGAACAGTCTGTGACGGATGGACGAGTGACCCCATACTAATAGACCATACGCTAGATGGGCATGTATGAGGGAGAAATAAGCTGAACGAACCATAGCTGGCGATAGGTTATTACAGAGATTTCGTAAGAGAAATGTTGATTTATTCAGCTTGCTAGCAACTACTTCCCCATGATCTGCCCATAATAAGCGCTGGTCTAAATGGATTCCCAGAAATTTGACATGGGCATCGGTAACGTCCTTGATTGATTTATTCAAGGTGAATGTTTTAGTGACCGTCTTCTCCTCATTTAGATAAGGTCGATTGAATTGAAACCAGGCGGCATGTATTTTTAGTACTAATGACCTCCATATCTGAACCAGAAGAAACCAGCGTGGTGTCATCTGTGAACTGGATTACACTACCACCTTCAATGTAGTTCGAGAAATCATTTATATAAATGAAGAAAAGTTGCGGTCCAAAAATAGAGCCCTGTGGCACACCTCGATCCAGTGACATCGGTTCTGAGTACATACCATTATGGAAAACAACCTGCTTTCTGTTCGTCAGGTAGCTTAGCAACAATTTTTGACTGGTGCCGTGAAAATTGTATATATGTAATTTATCAATAAGAGTATCGTGAGGTACGCAGTCAAATGCTTTACTCAAATCAATAAAATTAGCCACCGTTGACTGTCCTGCTTCAAACGACTCAATGATTTGATTGATCAGATCCATTACAACGTCAACGGTAGATAATCCTCGACGAAAACCATATTGGCTACCAGAAAACAAGCTGTTTTCCACAAAGTACGCAGTTATTTGTACCGACATTACCTTTTCCAAAATTTTTGCAAATACAGGTAGCAACGATATAGGTCTATAGCTGTTCATATCTTCTATATCACATATTGATAATGAAGGTTTAAATTAAATTACACTTGGTTTGTTTCACAATTTTTTACTTTACTATTTACTCGACTAGTTTCGCGTTTTACAGCATTATCAATATTTAAAAATGTTTCACCAAGTGATAAGTGAGAAAATTATTCAAGAAATTCTATATCACCCTTTTTATAAATGGGAATCACCTTTGCCAATTTTAATTCATCAGGAAAGTTACTAGTGGTCAAGACGAAATTTATCATATGCGTTAGCGGTTTCACGATGGCAACAGCAACGTTTTTGACCAAATCCATACTTAGTCCGTAAATATCACAGCTCTTTTTTGACTTAAATGATTTTATTATATCTAAAACATGTACAGGTAAAACGTCACAAAAGCTAAAACTGGACTGACACTTTATCACAGATGTAGTAATCACTAAAGGATCAATATCACATGTTTCCATAGTCTTTTCAATTTCATCAGCAACCGAAGTAAAAAATAGGTTGAAATAGCATGCAGTCACAATGTAAAAACGATAAATTGTCAATGTTGGTAAATGACAATATATAGTCAATAATTAAAATGTGGTCAACCTACTCGATTAATAGTTGAAGTTTTTAAATGTTGTCGTCAAATGGCAATTAATATAGTATAAACTGCCAATATAATCAACATGTAATCTATAAAATTAAATGACACTTAATAACTTGACTATCGCGAAATTTTGACCATAATCACTGATCGTTTGTTTTTCTGCCGCTATATAATTTTAACTTAAAGTTTCTTGGTCGGCTATCGATTGATTGTACTATAATTATAAGTCACTGTGTTGACTGTTTTTTTTACTATGATGTATCGTATGTTCAATAAATAAAAAAACTCTAGAGTGCCATAAAACGTATTGTAGGTTGGCAACTCTGTTGTTTTGTTAAATAAATAATAAATAAAAAATAAATAAATAAATTAACTACAGCCAACTTAAATTAACAAAAAGATTAAATCATGGCACTCTAGAGGTTTTCTTTTTATTGAACATACGATTTAGTAAAATCATTTCTTTATTGACTGCATATTGACTATTACAATATTGACTATGGTATCACGACAAAAGAACGTGGACATATGGACGCGCGACTTTAGGACGCGGTTATTTGAACGCGTGAAAAATCAACGCGACGAATTGGACGCGTCGACATATAGACGCGAGACAAATGAACGCATAACATTTGGACGCCTACATATATTTATAGCATTTGACAAAAATAGAATAATTTACTGACTATAGAGGCTTCTACTTCGTTATACATTGTTGAATATAAATAAAACACTATTTATCACTTTGTTTGTATAATAATTGGTTTATTTGGTGACTATAGTTTTCGATACTACACGTATCATTAACAAACCGGTTTGATAATGATACGTGTAGTATCGAAACTATAGTCACCAAATAAACCAATTGTTATACAAACAAAGTGATAAACAGTGTTTTATTTATAAAAATAGAATAAATTGCACAAGACATTTTGCGCACATGCCTATTCCACATACTTTTAGGTTAGGTTAAGTTAGGAGAAACGTCTGCAATAGAATAAATTGCGTATGCACGATGCATATTCCACATACTTTTAGGTTAGGTTAGTTTAGGAGAAAAATTTGCGATACTATAAATTGCGTAAGTCTCTTTGTACACGATGCTTATTCCACATACTTCTAGGTTAGGTTAGGTTAAGAGATAGGTTTGCAATAGAATAAATTGCGTATGCACGATACCTATTCCACATACTTCTAGGTTAGGTTAGTTTAGGAAAAAAGTTTGCGATAGAATAAATTGCGTAAGTCTCTTTCTGCACGATGCTTATTCCACATACTTCTAGGTTAGGTTAGGTTGGGTTAGGAGATAGGTTTGCAATATAATAAATTGCGTATGCATGATGCCTATTCCACATACTTCTATGTTAGGTTAGCTTAGGAGAAAAGCTTGCAAAACAATAAATTGCGTAAGTCATTTTGTGCACGGTGCCTATTCTACATACTTCTAGGTTAGGACAGGTTAGGAACAAAATTTGCAATAGAATTGATTGTGTATGCACGATACCTATTCCACATACTTCATGGCTAGGTTAGGTTAAGTTAGAAAACAAGTTTGCAGTAGAATAAATTGCGTACGTCTCTTTGCGCACGATGCTTATTCCACACACTTCTAGGTTGGGTTAGGTTAGAAAAAAGGTTTACAATAGATTTTATTTGTTTGTATAGCTGTGTTTGACGATTTAGAGTTTTTTTCACACATACTTCATCTACCCCATTACCACGAGCAGTAAACATTATGTTTTAATTTAGTGTACAATAATTTAATTTGAGTTTGGCGCTTTTAGCGCGTCAAAATGGATGCCAATTTGCGTTACTCTTTTTCATATAGGGACACTACAAAGTACTAAAGCTATCTCTACTAAAAGCTGCACGAGACGACTGCGTCCAAATGTCGCGCGTCCAAATATCACGCATCCAAATGTCGTCGCATCCAATTGTCGTCGCGTTCAAAAGCCGCGCTTCCAAAACACCGCGTCCAAAAGTCGCATGTCCTTATGTCCGCGTCCAATTTTCGGATGTCAATTTTTACTATTGCGATATTATGACCGGATGTCACTTGGTTTACTGTCTTTTGATTATAATATAATTTTGTCAATAAATCACTATTTAAATATTTAATTGATGAGGCGGATACATGATGAAACTCCATAATACTATTTGAAATAAAACAACACAGTTGGGAGGGTTTCACTTTTATTGTTGAACACTGCAACATGTTTCACCACACAGTGGCTTCATCAGGCAGATGAAATAAGAATAATAATTATTTCATCTGCCTGATGAAGCCACTGTGTGATGAAACATGTTGCAGTGTTCAACAATAAAAGTGAAACCCTCCCAACTGTGTTGTTTTATTTCAAATAGTATTAAATCACTATATCGACTGTATTTTCATCATTGTGACTTTATGACTGTCATTATGTTGACTGACATTAGTCTTTCGTGTCAACATGATTTAGGGTGATAATAATCTGGGTTTAGTCTATTGTCACTTGATGTGAGTCGCCGTCAGCCGACTGTCAACATGAAATGACATTTAGTCCAATATATCAAACTTTACACAAATCGGCGTCAGGCGACTATTGTTTATTTGAGACAACTATTATTTGAAATAATTATTAGATAGTAATGTTATTGTTTTTCATTATGACACTTGCGACACACATTTTGATAGTTGTGACGTATTTTAAAGTAACGAGTGTCTTCCACTCCCAGACTAAGCATGAAGTAAAATTTCGAGTTTAGAAAAGCCCCGTGAAAATTTGTCGAGGGTCGCGCAGCGACCCGAGACAAATTTTCACAGGGCTTTTCTAAACTCGAAATTTTACTTCATGCGCCACGCGTATAAAACATTAACTTATTATATTTTTATGTTTGTTTGTATAAGTTAAATTTTCATCATTTCACAACCCTCACTAAGCTATTCCTGGCAATATTGTTATCTTTAAGTGAAGGTCTTTTAAAAAGTGAATTTGCAGTATTAAATAATAATAAATATTAAATTCAAAATATCTAGTATCGAAGAGTATCGATGATTTGAATATTGATACTTTGATATACGATATAATCGATATTTTTTTGGGATCGGAACATCCCTAGTTTCATCAACACAGATGTTCTGAACACAGGACAACATTTCATGATACATCAAAATAATGCAGAAACTTGTATGATTTTATTGTCATCAATTTTAAACGATAAAACTATTTAGTTTTTATGTAAAAAAACTTCTGAAAATAGCTATTTATTGCGTCATTTGTTTGCTCATTTTTAGGCAACTAAAACATGTTCTACGTAAAATTAAAGAGTGTCCGTAAATTCTGCATTAAATCAGCTCAACTTTTATTAAAAAAAAAAAAATCATTACATATTACGTTTACCTTTTTATGCTGGAACTATTATTATAGGTCTCTCTCATTCTAGCTAACGGCCGGAAAGAGTCTGCCTGACTCTAGTAAACCGCAACATTAATACTTTTTAGTGAATAAGCTAGGAAATGTTTCAAAGACGGGGAAGTGAAAGTAATTTAAATATTAAGAAATTTAAACTTATCTCCTTGATAATGACCTAAGGTCGAAACTAGTTGGAGTAACCATAAAAATAAATCAGTGAAACAATCCAAGTTTTTTAATTAAAGTTATGCTATTAAAACATATCGTCATTGTTTTTTAAAATGATAAAAAAGATTTTTTAAAGGTCAGCAATTCCTTTTAATTTTAAAGGTTTTAGATATTAAATTATGTACCGTTGTATCGTATGTTCAATAAAAAAAAACCTCTAGACGGCTATGATTAAATTAATGTTGGCTACGCGCCTTAGAAATGGTCGTATAAAACGTCAGACATAATAATTATAATGTATAATTTCAGAGTTCCCAACCTACAATAAATTCCATAGCACTTTAGAAGTTTTATTTTATTGAACATACGATACATACGTCTGTAGAGCAAAAAATACATTTAATTACTTTATATGAAGATGAAAAATACCTTCTTTATATCTCCCTTTTAACTCCTTAACTGCGATATTAAAAGGGAAATCAAACGCTATGTAGGCAATAGACTACATGACATTGATTAATTCAGTAATTCTCCATGAATTATGCAAGTTTGTCGCGTCTACATAAGCTGAGGAACTGCTAGAAATTCCATAGCCAACTCAACTCGAATTTATGTTTAATTACACATTATGTATTTAATATTGGAGTGGTCTAAATGCAATACTTACATTCTCCACTTTTTGTGAAAATTTAATTGGCGATTTTTTTATACACCTCACGTTAAAGTAGACATAAGTTTCTCAATTTAAGAACATTTTTCAAAAGTAGAGAATGTGAGTCTTGCAGTTAGACCACTCATTTATGATCGTATTGAAAATAATTATAATTTCATAATTTTTACAGTTACTTAGACAAAAAGCACCGTTAATCCTAAATGCACTTCAACTGGTGAAATAAGTGTACTAAAGTCGAGGGCGGCCACGAGGGGCGAAACGCAATTGAAAGATCGATGGCAATTAACGACTTTCGCATCGCCACCAAAACGCTTTTAATGGAATTGCGGAGACATCTGGCAAGATGTTGCCCACCATCGATAAATCCACCCACGGCCAGGACAGGACACTGTCCGGCAGTTTGCCATTGTCTTCGGCGGTCAGTTTAATGTCCCTATTTACATTTACAACTTTGAATTACGATAAATCTAATTAACCAACCAGACTTGATGGATAAATAAATGACGAGAATAATGACAGTTGAATGGCAGAGCAAAAAATATTAGCAATTAATAAACTTCTGGACACAATTAACTCACCACTCATATTTTTCTCGATAATCTTTATTTATTGATAAATTACTATACGACAAGTAGGCAGTTGTTATTTAAGCTAGCTAGTATCACATAATAAAAAAAAAACTCTTATTAGACTATAACTATATTAACATGCTACCGTGCTAAATTTTAACTTTTAAGTATATGTTTGTTATGTATGTATAAATATACAGAGAGTTTTATGTAACACCGAACATTTCCAATGTTTATTTTCGTATATTCTATTTATCAAATCAAAGCATCTAATACGATTTGACACCTTTCATTTTTAGGTTATGTGTAAATTGAGTTGCCTATATGACCATTACAAATTGTAGCCAATCAATCGCAATTAATACCTCAACTTGTACATACAGGGAGTTTTTCTTTAAAGTATACATGTCCCAATTACACCGTACATGCCGTAAATATTTAGATAATCGTTGTTTTTTTAAAAGAGTTTAATTTTAAACTTAAAACGAGTGTGCTCCACTCCCAGACTAAGCATGAAGTAAAATTTCGAGTTTAGAAAAGCCTGAAAATTTGGTTTGGTCGCGTAGCGCGAAGCGCGGAGCGGCCAAACCAAATTTTCAGGCTTTTCTAAACTCGAAATTTTACTTCATGCGCTACCGATATAAAACACCGACATATTACAAAGTTTTAAACACACCGCTAAGCTTTACATTGAATCAGTGTTTTGTACCGGTGGCGCATGAAGTAAAATTTCGAGTTTAGAAAAGCCTGAAAATTTGGTTTGGCCGCTCCGCGCTTCGCGCTACGCGACCAAACCAAATTTTCAGGCTTTTCTAAACTCGAAATTTTACTTCATGCGCCACCGGTACAAAACACTGACATATTACGAAGTTTAAAAAACACCGCCGAACTTAACATTAAATCAGTGTTTTGTGCCGGTGGCGCATGAAGTAAAATTTCGAGTTTAGAAAAGCCTGAAAATTTGGTTTGGCCGCTCCGCGCTTCGCGCTACGCGACCAAACCAAATTTTCAGGCTTTTCTAAACTCGAAATTTTACTTCATGCTTAGTCTGGGAGTGGAAAACACTCGCTTAAAGCTTCAAATTGAATTCATTTAATAAACCAAACGTGGGAAAATGTGCAACGTATGCATATGGATACTTAAAAGAAAAATTCTCGTTATAAAAATGTTCGGTGTTATAGAAAACTCTCTGTATATTATAAGGACTATGTTAAAATAAGTTGGTAGTATATACATGTTTAAGTAATTGTCTTTGTAGATTTATGTAAAATGGAGATTTCGTTAAAATAAATAAAGAAACATTTTCTTAAAAAGTGCTGATTAAAGCAACGTTAATTTAGTCCAGGAGTTTATAATATACATGTAATAAGGATTATTTCATATAATATATTTTTTCAGGAGAGGAAATGTTTATTGCAGGTATATAATAACAGAGCAGATATGAAAAAGAAAGAAAAATAGAAGATAGGAGAATGCTCGATAAGAAATGGAAAGATAAATGAGGAGAAGAGGAGGAACGGGAAGAGATGGAAACAAACTAAACGGAAAGAGAATGAAATTGAATAAAAATTAAGAGAAAAGAAGTGTATCGATAAGGAATGTGAAGAGTAAATGTTGGAAGTGAGTTAAATATTAGGTAACAGAACTCTAGAGAAAAGAGATAATCATAGGAAAATAATTGATTTGCTTTTCTATTTGAAAACATAAATAAACCAAATGTTGAAACTATAAATGGTAAAATTTTATGTACAACGTAAGTCAAATCAAGATCTAAAAAATAGACATCCGAATGTATCGTATGTTCAATAAAATAAAACCTATAGAGTGCCATGGAACATATTGTGGATTGGCAACTCTGAAATTATATGATATTATAATTATTAAATATAATTGATAATGAAGGTTTAAATTAAATTACACTTGGTTTGTTTCACAATTTTTTACTTCACTATTTACTCGACTAGTTTCGCGTTTTACAGCATTATCAGGAGTTAAATATTTTTATTATTATTATTATTATTCTTTATTTACGGAATTCACCTTTTTTACAATTGAAATTAACACAATTAGTTGTATAAAGTAACACATCATACTCATTACGTTACTAAGTATAACCAAAATTAATGTATAAACAAAATAATATCAAAAAAAAAATATATTTATATATATGAGAAATATGTTTTACAAAGGGATAACCTGAATCGCTAACACCAAACGGTACAATGGCTAAGGTTAAATATAAATGAAATTGAGAATTCTTGGTTGTAGAATACTTCAAATATTAAAAGTGCCGAGATTCTTTTCTCAATCTACAACAAGTTAGTCTTACAAAGACTATATAATAATAATAATAATAATAATAATAATAAACGTCTTTATTCAAATTAAGAGTAATTTTACGAAACAAAATGTATAACAAGTATAGGCGAAGTTCAGTCAGCATTATCTGTTACTGTTCTTCCACTTAACCTATTATAATTATGCCAGTTAAAATATATAAAGGTTATAAAGTGAGTGTTTATAAACATGTACAAAAAAATCTTATAGTCTCTTTGGTTTCTATACCCTATCAATCTCAGAGCTCATTTTCGAATATCAGACACTCATTGAAACAACTACTTCCCGTCGGGGTATTAGCCCGGGAAGTAGTTGTTTCAATGAGTCTTTGATATAGTCTTTGTAAGACTAACTTGTTGTAGATTGCGAAAAGAATCTCGGCACTTTTAATGTTATAATTATTATGTTTCACTTTTTATATGTCAATTCCTAAAGCGTGTAACCAACTTAAATTTTTAGAAAGATTAAATCATGGCATACTAAACGTTTTTTTTTTTATTGAACATACGATATATCTGTCATTTTTCTCCCCATCTGTTAAAACTAATATGTTTGATGGTGACGTTTGTCTTCGCGAATTTGAACAAGGCTCAAGTTTTGTGATTTCTACTTTATCTCATTTTAAAAGATATTTGTTTCGTGAGGAGAAAAGTAGTGGTTTTTGGGACGAGAACGATGTTTGCCGGAGGATGCTAAGCGAAGTTTGCTAATCTTACCAAGCCCCTAAAAACCCATTTTCTGTCCGAATTAAATATACTATTTTTCAAAATTGAATTTGTGTTCAGTATTCCGGCACCAGATACCCACAGACGCGTTTCGGACTTCAAGGTCCTCTTCGGTGTGGTCCCGACCCAGTGCTGAGGAATACTGAACATTTCTGACTATTTCAAGCCAATATGTGAAAACTATTAATGGATATCGATAGCTAACGCCATCTAATGCTTTATAGTGGCATCGTCAGTGACACGAATGCACAAAGTGCATATACAGGTCACTGTTTCGTCCACGAGCGAGCAGAACTCTCTTTATGAAACCAGAAAACAAATATCAAAATTGAATTTGTGTTGAGTATTCCGGCACCAGATACCCACAGACGCGTTCCGGACTTCAAGGTCCTCTTCAGTGTGGTCCCGACCCAGTGCTGAGGAATACTGAACATTTCTGACTATTTCAAGCCAATATGTGAAAACTATTAATGATTTCGATAGCTAACGCCATCTAATGCTTCATAGTGGCATGACGATGCCACTATGAAGCATTAGATGGCGTTAGCTATCGAAATCATTAATAGTTTTCATACTATTTTTCCTCATATATTGTTTAAAAAATCTTTACTTAGTTTCTCATTGATCACATGGTCATGATTTTAATTTTAATTCTTTTTTTTTAGAAGCTTTAACAAACTCCAAAAGAAGACTGTTCCAAATAAGACAACAAGTGTTAATGGATTCACTTGTACGTGAGATTTTTGTTTTAAATATTGAATAACATTTATGATCCTTTTCGCACTTACGCAATACCTTGAACAACAAGTAATTATTATTTGAAATAAAACAACACAGTTGGGAGGGTTTCACTTTAATTGTTGAACACTGCAACATGTTTCACCACACAGTGGCTTCATCAGGCAGATGAAATAATGTGTGGTGAAACATGTTGCAGTGTTCAACAATTAAAGTGAAACCCTCCCAACTGTGTTGTTTTATTTCAAATAGTATTATGGAGTTTCATCATGTATCCGCCTCATAAATTAAATAAGTAATTATTACCTTAAACTTATCTTGATTTCGAAGGTAACAATCCCAAAGTGACTTTATTTGCTGATTTCTTTGATTCATTTTTGATAAGTCGAGAGAATTTATGAATTGGTAAACCTTCTAGTTCAGTGGTGGGGAAACTTTTTTTAAAACGGGCCATTTGTAATAACCAGACAATCGTAGCGGGCCAAAGAATAATGCTTAATCGTAGGTAGGTAGTTTTTATGCGGGTCGTCACATTACGAAGTAAGAACGCGTTCAAACATTCTCACGACGGCACTCTTAAACGGGCCGGATTAAACCTTTCCGCGGGCCGGACTTGGCCCGCGGGCCATAGTTTCCCCATCACTGTTCTAGTAAATTCAAAATGTCATGCTGCTAGTTTTGTTGATAAGCTCATTAATCTAGTTTACTATTTGAAGGGTTAAGAGAAAATACCAAATGAGTCCCAATTTTGAAATTTTACAAGGGAGCAAAATGAAATATCAGAACTCTGTTCCGGGTGTTTGATTAAGCGTGGCCACCGGCTGTATTTCAGAAACTATGTAGCGTAGCATATTGAGATAAAAAATTGCAGAGTAAAAGTGGCCAAAAGAAATCACTCGACATTTTTTTAAAGTCCCTACCTCCACCGCTAGAGGGCGTAACATCTATCGCCAAATACAAAAACAGATTTTTATCAAAAAACTGCTAAATTGAGCTAGATTAAAAATATAAAAATCATAATCTACGCTGAATTTAACTTAACATTAACTACTCACTTGTTTCTTTATCTCGCACATATAAAGCAGAGGAGAATGGGAAAGTGTGATCATTAAACTGCGTGTAACTTTTGTTACGATTAACCGAAATTCATCAAGTCTCAATTGATAGGTAATTGAAAGCACTTTGAATTACTGTTGACTCTTGTTTACTTTAGTTCTTAGAGAAAGCGCCAGACGGTTTTAATCTTTTACTATAGACACAGCGCCCTCTTGCGGCAAAGCTATGAACTTAAAAATAATTTTCAGCGATTTCTCTCGGCCACTTTTACAATATTTTTTTTTACAGCTACAGGCAACGATGTATGCTACGATGTAGTTTCTGACATACAGCCGATGGCCACGCTTAACCCATTAATGGCCAAACAATTATATATGTAACTCTAAAAGTTCATGTTAAGCAAAATGCTGCTTAACGGTAAGTCATTTATAGAAATCATAAAAATAAGTGATTTCTATGAATGACTTACCGTATTACATACTGTGAATTTTTCTTTTAAATATACATAATGTATAGGATGTTAATTTTCAGGCATTAGTCAATTACATATAAAAACGTGGAATATGAAGTTTACACCGAGTGTTTCCACTCCCAGACTAAGCATGAAGTAAAATTTCGAGTTTAGAAAAGCCCCGTGAAAATTTGTCTCGGGTCGCTGCGCGACCCTCGACAAATTTTCTACGCGGGGCTTTTCTAAACTCGAAATTTTACTTCATGCTTAGTGCGTATAAAATAATGGAATATTGTTAAGTTAGAAATACACTAATATATATATATATATGTTAAAACGTAGATTTTCGCGGGCGTAACATGTATCACTGTTTCTTCGGGTTTGGTCCCGCGTATTTTCTTGGCTCTGGTCCATTATATTTTTAATTCGACGTTTCGATGACGTCGCAGTCATCATCGTCAGGAATAACTATCAAAATTCCATTGCTCTAGCAACCACTTGTTTGACTTTTACGTACTACTTGATGCGTGAATTTCTTGTTTGGCTTCGTGTTACTCTTCTGTTTAATAATATTGAAATTGTCACTACTACATCATTAGAAGAACAAAACAGAAGAGTAACACGAAGCCAAACAAGAAATTCACGCATCAAGTAGTACGTAAAAGTCAAACAAGTGGTTGCTAGAGCAATGGAATTTTGATAGTTATTCCTGACGATGATGACTGCGACGTCATCGAAACGTCGAATTAAAAATATAATGGACCAGAGCCAAGAAAATACGCGGGACCAAACCCGAAGAAACAGTAACACACACATATATATATATATATATATATATATATATATATATATTTTTTAAATGAGCAATAATCGAAATATTTAAATAGCAAAATATTTACATTTTTCTTCATGCATTTTCAAGTCAGGTCAAATATAATTTCTCAAATTAACTTGTTTAGTAATTTAATTAACAACAAATTAATAATGTTGCGTGTATGCATCAATGGCGCTTAATGGGTTAATCAAGCATCTGGTATGTTTCATAGGTTATTTATTTCTTTCGTCGTGAATAACCCATTCGTCTGTTGTCCGTTCAGTTTGTCTACGTGAAAATACAATGGTGTCAAAAACGTTTTTCGGTACTTTTTGGACTCATTTGGTTTTTCCACTTAATAATAATAATAATCACAATTATTTCCAGTGTAAGTACAGTTACATAAAAAATACAAAGGTACAAACATGAAAACAAGTCAAGAGAAAATATATAGATCTTAGCTAGCGGTTTAACCCCTTATTTGCCAACGCTTTTAAAGACTTTAGATATAGCTATCAACATTGTTTTGATTGAAGCCATTGGGTTTTGGTGATTTTAGGAACAGTGGACCGATGCAGTAGCAGCAGCAGCAGCACTATCAGCAGACTACTTCCTCATCACATTTGTCAGTGCGTTTGACGTTAACACTTCTGGCGCTTGAATGAAAATGATTGATACCCATAAAAAAATACATATAAAAATAAAAATGCATATACGTGTGTGTGCACCAGTTAGAGGAGGCGAAACGATCGATATCGATGGGGTTACCCGATACGTTGTTGGTCCCTGTCCAGTGTCCAGCATTGCAGCCCCCCGTTGCAACCCCCTTGCGCTCCAGGCGAAATATTTCATAAAAGTGCATGGGTGTGTACATACTATATACATATATAGCATATATATATATATATATATATTACAGAAGCCACATCGAGACGTAATGTATCGATTTCCATCAATAGTCCACTAGTTGCCAACAACAGGTGTCCCGGCAATATACAAAAAATACAAATAAAACGTGCGCGCCACTTTTTTTCCAGTTCCACTTTTTTTCAATGGTAACAGCAATGACACCTATTAATACATTTTACGGTTTTATATTGTGAGTTCATTGAGCGATGCAAAAATGCTTTCTATTAATTATGCAACAAATATGTACACGCGTTTGGACCTTTAAAAAAAAAAACGTTGTGTTGAATTTTTCTACTTACATGCACAAAACGTTGCGAATAAATTTAATTTAATCTTGTATACAATAAACGAGAGATTTTCCGTTTTTTCATGGAATTTATGCAGTTTTTTTAATATACAATATATTTAAGAGGAAGTCGACCGCTCTCTAAACATATAAAACTAAGCATACTGCCGTCTTAATTACATCCTTGTTTAGGGATGAAATATTTTGAAAAAATAGGCATACTTTAAGGAAAGTGGAATCTTAATGCCTGTCTTAATAAAATATTTCCCATTTTGACCGTTCTTTTATAAAAAAATATCAAACATTGTTAAACTAGCGTAATCGCATCTTCAATATAATTTTTTTCTGCAACATTTATAAAAAATATTGGGAAACTAAATCAGTCACATTGTAGACGAATTTTAATTTTTTTTAATTATTTCTATCGTGCAATAAATTCACTGGGATGTCGCGCGATATTGAAGTTTCAGAAAATTTGAAAAACTGTTTTACGCGCGACATCCTAGTGACTGTATTTAACCAAATAAATAAATGAAAAAAATCACATATCTTTGCAAAGGAACTATCTACAATGTGACTCATTTAGTTTTTCAATATTTTTTATAGATACTGCAGACAAAAATAAAATTAGCAACGCGATTTCGCTAGTTTACCAATGTTTGATATTATTTTATGAAATAACGGTAGAAGTATAAATTATTTTATTGAGACGGGCTTAAAGATTGTACTTTCCTTGAAGTATACCTATTTTTTCATATTATTTCATCCCTAAACAAGGATGTAATTGAGACGGCGTTATGCTTAGTTTTATACGTTTAGAGAGCGGTCGACTTCCTCTTAACAATTATGATTGGTTTGTTATTGATAATGAGCACCTTGTGTCTCGAAATGTACATCTAACATAAAAATAAAAAGTGAAGTAAGGAATAACAGTCTTTCTATTTGTGATTAATCACTTCACGTAAACTCGAAACAATACCGTTATGATTGGTTTGATTTATCTAATGAATCTTTTTTCAATTTTAAGATTGAATTAAAACATAAGTTAACTATTGAGGCTTGTACTTCGTTATACACCATTATTAACATAAATAAGACACATAAACTTTGTTTGTATAACTGAGGTTTTTTTATTGTGACTATAGTTTCGACAACTTTAACTTGTCATTATCAGACTACAAGTTACACTTGTAGTCTGATAATGACAAGTTATCAGACTACAAGTTACACTTGTAGTCTGATAATGACAAGTTATCAGACTACAAGTTACACTTGTAGTCTGATAATGACAAGTTAAATTTGTCGAAACTATAGTCACAATAAAAAAACCTCAGTTATACAAACAAAATTTAAGTGTCTTATTTATGATAAAACATAAGTGTTTACGTTTTTTTTTTTGTTGCGTATCGATAAAGCAGTCAGCATACTATTTTCTTTGGCTTAGATTTCGCACTAATTATATTTAGTTTTCAATATTATGATATGTCATAGTATTATTTTATTTATAACATTTATAATACAGGACGTAATACATATGAGTTAGAATTTATGTGTTTTATGTTTTAGATACTAGCACTTGCAGATTTATGTATTATTTTCTAAAAAGGCGTATGCCGTCAGAAAAAGTTAATTTAATTCAATTTGAATTGTGAAAGTTTTTGCAACAAGTAGCGTTTATCTTTGGCGTATATAAAAGGGAGGTTAGGGGGTTATACACCTCCCCCCCGCCCTAAAATTGTAATATTTAATCGTAATTATAAGGTATTTTCAGTTTCCGATGCAATTTGTTAGTTTATTAAGAGGTCATTATTAAATCAGTGGATTATACGCGTGGCGCATGAAGTAAAATTTCGAGTTTAGAAAAGCCCCGTGAAAATTTGTCTCGGGTCGCTGCGCGACCCTCGACAAATTTTCTACGCGGGGCTTTTCTAAACTCGAAATTTTACTTCATGCTTAGTCTGGGAGTGGACGACACTAGTTCTTAGAAGTTTCAAATTAAAGGATCACTATAGTTTACTAAGTTTATCACTTAAAGGAGCATTTTACAAAGGCTACAGCTCGAAGGACCAATGATGCCCTTCGGAGAGCAACCTACTACAGAGAATTGACATTTTTTTACAGAAAAACAACTAACATCTAAAGCTTTACAGAATGGATAGGAAAAAAATATCTAATTTACAGAAAATATCGAAGTTGGGTTGTTTTTAGTGCATTTTTAGCTTTACTTTAAGTCAGTGTTTTATACGCGTGGCGCATGAAGTAAAATTTCGAGTTTAGAAAAGCCCCGTGAAAATTTGTCTCGGGTCGCTGCGCGACCCTCGACAAATTTTCTACGCGGGGCTTTTCTAAACTCGAAATTTTACTTCATGCTTAGTCTGGGAGTGGAAAACACTCGTTTCATCCTTAGAAATTATTTTTCTAAACATAATAAAGAGCAATATTTGACGAATAAAGCACTAATAACCTTTCCTCATACTTTTAAAAGTGTGAAGAAAGGTTAGTAGTGCTTTATTCTCCAAATTAATTTGATTTTTACGTAACTCACAATCAATTTATTTAAAGAGCAATATGTTGTTTTTTGAAATCATTGTTATTGAAACAAAATTAAAATAAACCTTCTATTTGAAATGATATTTTTTAAGAAATATAATTAGTGTGCCTTGAAAAAAAGTGACGTTGTATATATATATTAAAGTGACATGTTATATATTGTGAGGTTATGTCTAACTATTCAGGTTTGACATAACACATCAAAGACTCCATATCGTTTAAATCAATTTGAGAGCTTACATCGTTAAAATTTTCATTGTTTAAATCAAGTTTAGAGGTTACGTTTGTAAAGCCCTTTGTTTACATCAATATTTGAGGTTATGTTTGTTGAATCCTGTTTGTTTACATCAAATTCGGAGTTGAGGATTGTTAAATCTTGTTTGTTTACTTCAAATTTGTAGGTTTTTTTGTAGATTTAACAATCCTAATCCCCAAAGTTGATGTAAGCAAACAGGATTTAACTAACCTAAATCCTGTTTGCTTACATCAAATTTGGGGATTAGGATTGTTAAATCTTGTCTCTTAGCATTAAATTTGGAGGTTAGATTAGTTGAATCTTGTTTATTTGGAAACTTTATGTAGCATAGGATAAATAAGTAGTTCAAGGGTTAAATTAATATTGTTACTAAGAAATTAGGTATTTATTAAATATTAAAGTTGCGTTTAAAATAATAACATATAGAAAAACAATTGAAATTGAAGATGACGCATTGTTATTGTTTTTCTTTATGACACTTGCTACAAACATTTTGATAGTTGTTACATATTTTAAAGAAACGAGTGTCTTCCACTCCCAGACTAAGCATGAAGTAAAATTTCGAGTTTAGAAAAGCCCCGCGTAGAAAATTTGTCGAGGGTCGCGCAGCGACCCGAGACAAATTTTCACGGGGCTTTTCTAAACTCGAAATTTTACTTCATGCGCCACGCGTATAAACCACTGATTTAACGTAAATTTAAAAATATATAGCGAAAAGATGGAAAAATTATTTATACAAAATAAATGATAGTAATATTTGTTTTGTACACGTCTATGATACGAAACAAACGATATTACGGCGATCACAGCAACCTAGATGCACTATTATTTTTTGAAGAAAAAAAGTATGATACTAGTAACTTCTTGTTTTAAATAATTGATTTGAATGTAATATAAGATTCTGTACCAGAAAACAAATATATATTTAGGGTGTTCCATTTAAAATTTTAAGATTGAAGTCACTTCCGGTGAAACTGAATGTGCTATTAAAGTTTTATAATCATTACTGAACTCGGAATTGCTTTTAATATAAATGTAGAAAATTTCAAATTGATATCTTAATTAATAAAAGAAAAACAAAATAGGGTGATCCTGTTTTATGTTGCACCCCGTATATTTTATTAATTAAACCAGAACGAAAACCAAAACGCACAAAATAACGGTTCGAAGCCCTGGCTGTAACCACATACTATAAAGTATTTTCAATTTGGTTCTCATTAATCACTTGATGAAACATGTTTACAATATTGATAATTAAATAAAAGTCACTTGGTTTGTTTCACTACTATTTTTTTTATTCTCTCCGACTAGTTTCGACTTATCGTCATTCTCAAGGAGTAATACAGAAACATATTTTACAAGTTATATATACATATTTTTTTGAAGGTCAGGTAATAAGGGCTTTAAGGCATCTGGAACTCCCCAATTCTTAAAGCCCTTATTACCTGACCTTAAAAAAAATATGTATATATAACTTGTAAAATATGTTTCTGTATTACTCCTTGAGAATGACGATAAGTCGAAACTAGTCGGAGAGAATAAAAAAAAAAATAGTAGTGAAACTAACAAAGTGACTTTTATTTAATTATCAATATTGTAAACATGTTTCATCAAGTGATTAATGAGAACTCGTTTACGATGTGTTTTTCCTGTTTTATTGCCTTGCTAATTTCCAGGCTTTCTCTAAAATTCAATTCTCGTCCCTTATTACCTGAATATTAAATTTGGAAATCGTCTGAATTAAAAAAATGATTGGATGCGATGCAATAACGGGCAAACCCCGTTGTTTGTTTTTTATTTAGGATGGATTTTTTATGTTCATCTAATCTTTTTTCAAAACTTCTAGCCGTTTGTCCAATGTATATTGCATCGCATTAACTACATTTGATTTCATAAATACCGCATATTTGATTTTTATTAAGAGACAAATTTTCGCGGGGCTTTTCTAAACTCGAAATTTTACTTCATGCGCCACGCGTATTAAACACTGATTGCAAATGAAGTTTGATTGTTCACAAGATTTCAGTGTTTTTAGTGTTTAATACGCGTGGCGCATGAAGTAAAATTTCGAGTTTAGAAAAGCCCCGTGAAAATTTGTCTCGGGTCGCTGCGCGACCCTCGACAAATTTTCTACGCGGGGCTTTTCTAAACTCGAAATTTTACTTCATGCTTAGTCTGGTAGTGGAAGACACTCGTTTCTTAAAAATATGTCACAACTATCAAAATGCATTTTTTATTTTTTGTGAAAGGCCGTTGATAGAATTTAATTTACTCCAGTTTTTGGTTTCAATGTAACTGTCGTTATAAAAATATAAAGTATAAAAGTATAAAGTATTATTTAACCAACAATGTATCTCTTCTAATAATTTTTCATTTTAATATCAATATCCCAAATTGATTGTTATTTTATTGCACTTAATATTCATTTATAAAAAACTACCATAAACGAAATACAAAATATATAAATAAAAAATAGTGTGTACTTACAAATAATCCTGAAAATCCCATTCATCCACAGTTATCCAGGCTACCGATTCAAAATTATTATTTAAAAATTAACGAATCGATTCGTTGCAAATATAAAAGACCGTTTCAATGGCAAAATGTGTTTTTATAAAAATATTCAACGTATTCCACCTACACGAATGGAATTATAAAAATAGAAAACAATAAACGATCTAACAAACTAACTAAACTTTAATAAAAAAATCGCGACTTGAAAACCAATGTTGCACGAATTAAAAAAACGATTTAATACGTAATTATAAATAAATAAAAAAATGTAATGGAATAGCGCGTAATTTTTGAACAAAATTAAAAATTACTTATTTTGTTTTTTATGCAATGCAGATTTTACTTGTAAAGGAATTAATGATAAAAATAAACTTATTTTCTTTTAATAATTTTATGGCTGTTTAAATATAGTATTTGATTAATATGGCCTTCGCTAAACTTAAATTATGTTTAATTTAAAACTATTTAAACAAAAATAAAAAAAAAACATTGACACTAACCAAATTTACCTTATCTTAAACAAAAATAATAAATAAAAAAAACATTGACACTATCCAAACTAATTTGGTCTTAAACAAAAGTAATAAATAAAAAAATTATTGACACTATCCAAACTAATTTGGTCTTAAACAAAAGTAATAAATAAAATAAACATTGACACTATCCAAACTAATTTGGTCTTAAACACAAGTAATAAATAAAGAAAACATTGACACTATCCAAACTAATTTGGTCTTAAACAAAAGTAATAAATAAAAAAAGCATTGACAGTATCCAAACTAATTTGGTCTTAAACAAAAGTAATAAATAAAAAAAGCATTGACACTATCCAAACTAATTTGGTCTTAAACACAAGTAATAAATAAAAAAAACATTGACACTATCCAAACTAATTTGGTCTTAAACACAAGTAATAAATAAAAAAAAAACATTGATACTATCCAAACTAATTTGGTCTTAAACAAAAGTAATAAATAAAAAAAGCATTGACAGTATCCAAACTAATTTGGTCTTAAACAAAAGTAATAAATAAAAAAAACATTGACACTATCCAAATTAATCTTGTCTTTAACAAAAATATTAAATAAAAAAAACATTGACACTATCCAAATTGATCTTATCTTAGACAAAAATAACAAATTTAAAAAAACATTGAGGCTATTCAAATTACCTCAAAATTTTTACACAAAATCTGGTAAGTAAATATAAAAAACAACGCGAAATGGATTGAATTATAGTGGAAGAAACCCAAACGTATATTTTATTTAACGCGAGTGAAATTCAATATTGATTCTTACGCGAAATAATTTTTAAATTAATTAAACGCGACAACTATAAAAATTATGATATGATTAAATATTATACGATGAATATTAATCTTCTTAATATATCTTGTTATTTTTTTTTTGTAGCACACAAATTATTTAATCTTCTTGTTTTTCGTAATACGTGCGATTTATTTCTCTTCTTCTGCTCCGTTATTTTTTGTATCTAAGATGATTTGATTGTAATTTGATGATCACAATTTCTTCCTTTGCAAAATTTTCTTGAAGATATATCACAATCAAGTTGACCAGTCTTCCTTTCTCGTAGGTACTTTTTGTAGAAATTAAACACTAACCACTTTTTCTCTTATTGCACAGAAGTGTTGTTCCCTTGAAGGACAATTGCTTACTTCTTAACCTTTTCTTGGGGTTGTGGATTAAGACGCGTGCCTTGGGCGCCCCCACCCTTCTCGATCTTGAGCGTCTGTTCTTAGTTGGAAGGCGCGTGCGGAACGGAATTGGGGAGGGTTAATGAAGGACTTCCGTTTATAATTACTAATTGGTAGAGTTGTATAAATGGATTCAATTGTTTTTTTTTTGTATATATTGTGTTTGTGAGTAATTATAAATTACACGCGGTTGGCGGTGTATTCGATTCAGGTGCTAAATTGTGCTAATCAAGGAATGCTGTTTTGGTGGGTGTGCGTCACGTTTAATTGGAATGATGCTGAAGCTTTTTTTTAGACTGATTTGGTTTACTAGATCAATTTTGAATAATATTGTGTAGTTTTTAAAAGTATTTCATAAATATACTAAACGAGATTTAAAATATAAGTATTGGATAATAATATTAAAAAACAAAATATAATATATGACGTATACCAAAGCTCGTGTGATAAAGATCATTTAAAGAGAAAATTGAATGAAATTTTATTTAAAATATTGATATAAAAATACAAGGTGTTCTAAATTAGCGGGCCACCATATGTAACATTGTTATCTTTGAAGCTACGAAGTCAGTTAAATTAGCAAACTAGGAACTTTAAATAAAAATACTTTTTAACCTTTCTTCACAAATTTATTTTATACCAGATGTACAGTTCGGTCACGAAGTGACCATTATCAATAGTTTGATATTGAATACAAAAATGTCTGTTTACAATATATATACACAAATGAGGGACGGATTAACTAGCATCGGTTGGGATAGGTACAGGTTATTAGCGGAAAACATCATTTAAAAAAGCAGGTGTCGTAAAAGGGGTCTCAGTGGTATTAGTAACAACACAATTAAGGTGGATTAACAAATTCTAATAATACATTACTATGGTCTGTTTAAAAACTAGAAGGAGTAAGTGCCAAAACCCAATTTACACTATAAAAAGTTACCAAAAATATCACTATAAATTTGGCGGCAATTTTAAATAATTTCATATGAACTCTTTAAATAAAATCAAATATCCATTTTGTAGTTCTTAATTGTGGTTAAGTATTTTTTTTTTCATCGTACGATATCGTCAGTTCAATTAAAATGCTTATACGGCATTTCACCATATATCTGTGAAATAAAACATATTTACATTATGTTCATAATATAATATGATATATATATATATATAATAATGTGTCTCTATCAGATCTGGGACAAATTCTCGTAAAAAGGATTCGAATCACGAATCCGAATCACCTAATATGATTCGAATCACGAATACTCGAATAAAGGATTCGTAAGAGATAAATATGATTCGAATCTTTGATGTTTTTTCGAATCACGAATACAATTCCTTTAAGAATAAATTTGATTTTATTATCTTTTTGCAACCATTAATATATAAATATCGTTACCAGTTGTTTTAACAAAAATATTCAAATCCTAATTATTTATTATTACCACTGAACATCGTTGATAACAGACTAAATATCTGACTTCCTGTTACTCTGGTTAAAGATGTATTTGTGTGTTTCTGAACTCCACTTCAAATCAGTGTTTTGTACGCGTGGCGCATGAAGTAAAATTTCGAGTTTAGAAAAGCCCGAAAATTTGTCTCGGGTCGCTGCGCGACCCTCGACAAATTTTCACGGGGCTTTTCTAAACTCGAAATTTTACTTCATGCTTAGCCTGGGAGTGGAAACACTCGTTTAAAACTTCAAATTAAACTCTATTATAAAATCGACTGCCTGAAATTTACGTAAATAAAAAATTCACTGAATATCATTAAAACCGAGAAAGTCAGAGAAAAGTCATGAAATTTTATTCAAATTGACCAAAACACTAACAAAAAAGCCATATGATATTATTAAATTTGTCAAAATCATCAGGCAAATTACAAAGCACGTAAAAATTTATAAAATTAACTTAAATATTGACAAAAACAATGAAAACTATTAAACAGAATAGGGGTTTCCCACAGGAGAAAGTTATATTAAAAGGCCAGGAAAAACATCTTTAGTCCGGGAAGTTTTGGAGAGATTCAACATTTCAGATTGTGGCTGCCATGTCAGTTTTACTTCAAACAATATTAAACAAAATTTTTAAAACTAGATTAATATCTATAAAAACATTTTCAATCATTTAATGTTCTTATCAAAGCATTCACTTTGAAGTTTCGAACAAGCGTTTCCACTCCCAGACTAAGCATGAAGTAAAATTTCGAGTTTAGAAAAGCCCCGTGAAAATTTGTCTCGGGTCGCGCAGCGACCCGAGACAAATTTTCGGGCTTTTCTAAACTCGAAATTTTACTTCATGCGCCACGCGTACAAAACACTGATTTGAAGTGGAGTTCAGAAACACACAAATACATCATTAACCAGGGTAACAGGGAGTCAGATATTTAGTCTGTTATCAACGACCCGAGAGAAATTTTCTGGGCTTTTCTAAACTCGAAATTTTACGCCATGCGCCACGCGCATAAGCGAGAAATTTAACGAGAAATTTAAAAACACATTTTTCATGTTATTCCTCACAATTAATTCGAATTATTTATAACGATTCAAATCCTTTTGTAAGTATTCGAATCCTTTTATAAATATTCGAATCCTTTTATAAATATTCGACTCCTTTTACAAGGATTCGAATCCTTTTATAAGGATTCGAATCACCCACATTTAGACTCGAATACGAATCCTCTTAAAAAAATGTAACGAATCCGGATCACGAATCCAGTTGAACTAAAGTATTCGAATGCCTCTTTTGAATCCTCTAAAAGGATTCGAATGCCTCTTTTGAATCCTCTTAAAGGATTCGAATCCTGAATTATTCGAATCCTGCCCAGCTCTGGTCTCTATCTTACTTAAAATTGATTTGTTTCATAAAACTATACAAGGTATAACGACTCAACTTTATTCAAAGTTGGCAGTTCATTTTTATAGAAGAAACTATGCACGGATCTCTTCACTACGTCATCAAAACTTGTAATTATGTCTTCGAAGCTGTTTAGAGCTACAAATCTCTCCGGATTTCTTATATTCGCTAATGGTACGATAGACAGTGGAATTTACAACTCCTAAAAATTAATCATTTTATTATTTGATGCATATTCTTATGCTATTTGATATTTAACCTACTGCACCAACAATGTTTGATACAACAGCAGTCATTTTCATGTGTGGATCATCTGTTATCATCTGCTTATACATATTTATTATGCACTGTATTTCAGACAAATATAAATGACCCAAATTCAACTTCTTACGCTTTTTTTGGAGGTGAAGGTGATATTATCACCGAGCTTGTATTGGGTCTATAATCCATCACAACAATATAAACAAAACTAACTTTTAACTATGCTAAAGTAACACCGCACAAAAGGTTATTACGAAACAGACAAAGTTGCAACTCGGCAACGCTTCGAATTAAGGTTATGTCAGCTGTTGCGTCTAATAATGAAGTAATTAGCATAGTGTAAAATGGGCGCGCTCTCGGGCAATCAGAGTTGTAGGTTTTGGCGCGTGAAATTTAAAACGCTCCTCCTAGTTATTAAACAGATTATAGAAGGCTTAAATCAAAATTTAACAATTTGGTTTTGTGTTTTTTCATCTCTATGGCCTCTAAAATATTCAATTTACAATGTGCTAAATTATTTAATAATTTAACTTTATCTAATGTAAATTTATGTCCTGTTATAATATATAATATATATAATTACTATATAATAAAGTTAAATTATTAAAACATTCAGCACATTGTCAATTAAATATTGATATTAATAAATAATTAACTAATGCATCTTTTGAATACGATAAATAATACTCATACATGTCACATTTCTCGTTATGACGAAAAGGCAAGACAAAAATTACAAGAAAAGTGGCTAAACGTCAATAAGCATGGATACTTTGACAACATACGACATAGTTTGTTTATCGGGATTTTTATTTCGAGTAGGTAATCCTGTTATAAAATATGCATTATTTTAATGGCCCAAATCTTCAACTTTAGGATAATCATTTAATTAGACTTTTTTGCTTATGTATTTTTTCTCTTTCTAAATATGTCAAAATACACAGGGCATCCCTTTCAATAAAATGTTGTTTTTGCGAATAAATCAAAAACCTGAGGTTCACTGTTTACACCATCGTAATGTACATAAAAAATACTACTAGTTTTCAAATTGAACCGACTTCGTATCTCCAAAGATAACAAAGTTACCAATATGGGTTTAGGGCTGGCAAATCGACAGAAAAAGCCTGTCAAGATTACGTACAAACAATTTATGATCTAATTGATACAAATAACATAGTAGTCTGTATACACTTCGATCTTACCAGTGCGTTTGATTGTTTGTACTTAAGTTTCGTCAGAAATAAACTAAATGCTCTCGGTATTAATGATCCAATAAATGCATGGATTATATCTTATATGTCGCACAGAAAACTCATTGTCAGAATTGACGAACATCAATCAGATCCATTTAACATCAATATAAGAACCCCCCAAGGAGGAACATTAGGTCCCCTAATATTTATTTTATTTATAAATGACCTGCCTGACTATATAACTTACGAAAATATCTTTATGTATGCCGATGATACGGCTGTTGTAGTACACGGCAGCAATCCACGAATGGTGGAAGAGCGAGGTAATGCTGTAAATTATTGCCAAATTTGACTAAAACCGATATTATTGAAATTAGAAACATTTATCGTGAAAAAAATGTGTTTAACTTCAAAATTGATGGTAATGCAATAACTACTTCTGCAAAAATAAAGTTCCTTGGAACGATTATTGATGAACATCTAACATGGTGTGATAACATTGAACATATCTGCAATAAATTAAATAAAAGTTATTATATCATACTATCATTAAAATCCAAACTAAACCCTTCGTCACTCCTTAATATATATTATGCAATATTTCACTCGATTCTCGGATACAACATAGTTGTCTGGGGGAAGAGCAAAGACCTACCAAGATGATTTGTTCTACAAAAAAGAGTTATCAGATTAATATATAACCTAAAGCACGCTGAATCCTGTAAAGAGTAATTTGAAAACAAATAAAATAATGACTGTCCCATCCGTGTATATCTATAAAATATTAATCAGCACACATAAAAGCTATTCAGGATTCCCTATGAATTGTGACGTACACCACTACCCAACTAGAGGACGTGAAAACATTGTAGTTAACAAACATTGCCATTCATTTTTCTAAAAATCTCCATCATACAACTGCAGAAAATTATATAATGCATTGCCTCAACACATAAAGAAACTACAACTAAACATGTTCAAACAAAAAATAAAATTGTTTCTAAAAAATAATGCAGTATATGACATAAGTGAATTTTTGACTATATGTAACTCCATTTTGTGACTTATTCTATCAAATCTATGGCATTAATTCTAGATGCTTTGAAATCACATTGTTCTTCTTCTTCTTCTTCACCACTGCCCTCATCCGTCTACTATATCCTTATCCACATGACTTAACTATAAGTATACAAATTGTATTAATTGTACAATATAGTTCAATAAATAAAAAAAAAAATGCTGGCCCAATAATTTAGAACACCCTGTATATTGATGAAACAACAACCTTTACATTTAAAATTGAAATAGCTACTGCTAACTCTAATAATCATTTTAGTTTACACATTGTGTTGATAGAGAGAAAAAAAAAACAAAACAAAAAAGTTACTAAAAATATGTTATATTTATAGATGTGATTTTTTAAATTTTATAAAACGTTAAGATGGCCCATTTGCAACACTTACAATTAACACCTAAGCTCCACTTAAATTTGCACGATTCATGAAATGTCAATAAGAATGTCTTATTGCTGCACTACCCTATGAACTGAATCGAAATGCAAGTATTTTATACTAGAAATCTTTGTTTTAAATATACCCATCTAATATCTTCAGCGTTTGGTAAATTTGCAGGAATTCGCGGTTTTAAAAAACGGTCAATTTGAAAAGCTTCTAATGAGTGTTTCCACTCAATCCAAATTTAACCTCATGCGCCACGCGTGTAAAACACTGATTTAAACTTTAAATCAGTGTTTTATACGCGTGAAGTGAAGTTTGACCTTAAAAACATATCCCAAAGAAAACTACTTGCATTTTCAATGCGCCAAATTTGGTTAGACGAAATAAATATAATATAATATAAAATGTATTAATGTAAGATCAATCTTAAGCAGTATATCTTGATTAAAAAACACTTAGAACCTTTCTTTAATACTTAATTTTGTAACCAAATGTACATTTCGGACACGAAGTGTCCATAATCAATGGTTTGATAATAATATTAGTATCAAACCATTGATAATGGACACTTCGTATCCGAAATGTACATTTGGTTACAAAATAAAGTATTGAAGAAAGGTTCTAAGTGTTTTTTAATCAAAGTATAATTATCTTCGAGAAACTCAATCAATCCAAAAAAAAAAAAGTATATCTTGAACTTCACTGAAGACAAATTTCGAGTTTAGAAAAGCCTTAACATTTGGGGAAAATTTCAGGCTTTTCTAAACTCGAAATTTTACTTAATCAAGAAGTTTAAACACTCGTTAGAAGCTTTTACAAATCAATTAATGCCTGAACATTTACAACGGATTTATCAAGGTATGTATTAGGGCGGGCCGAATTGTAAAATGTGAGTCTAATTTTATGTGAATCTATGTTCAATTTTAAGAAAAAAAAAATCCATGGGACCATAGGTCTACTGTGAATTTGAAGCCGCATTATTTTAATTGAAGATTTTACTGCAGCCGGTTGTAATGTTTATTGGGATTTCAGCTCTGATTTTTATATGCTAAGGTTTATGGGGGCTTTGAGTGTGATCAGTTGTTGATATTTATTTTTGTCTTAGGTATCAGCCAAGTGGCGCTGCAAACCCTTTTCCGCCATATTTTTTAAAAAAAGGTTGTATAAATGTTTCAAATACTGCTGCTATTTATTAATGATCTTAGCAGCATGTTTAAAAACTGTAAATATTTGTTTTTTCTAGACGATATTAAACAAATTTCTTGAAATAATTTCTCATCTGGCACTTGGTGAAACATATTAGAATATGTAAAGTTATTTAAATTAAAAACACAAATTAAAACTTTATACCGACTAGTTTCGGTTTGTTAGACCATTTCACATTCCTTTAAAAATGGTCTAACAAACCGAAACTAGTCGGAATAAAGTTTTAATTTGTGAAACAATACTAAGTGTTTTTAATTTAAATAACTTTACAGATCTTAAACTATACAAACGTATTGTCTGTCAAGAAGATCAGATTGTAATGCAACATACTGTTAACCCATTGATTGCTTAGTGTAAACAATTTAGGGCGGGCCGATTTTTGAGACATTTTGTTTTTCAAAGAGTGAGTCTATTTTTTTATTCTACGTTCAATTCTAAGAAAAACAGTGCACGAGATCATGGGTCTACGGTAAATTTCGAGCCAAAACAATTTTAATTGAAGATTTTACTGCAGCTCTTCTTTGTTTTTATAATTTTTTTTATAATAATTAAAATAATTAATTAATGTATTTGAAACGTTTGAATGCGTTCCTTGCGGGATGCCTAAAGCAAACAAAAAAACACAAAAATCAAATTCTCTATACCCAAAAGCCAAACATAAATAAAAATAAGAAATATTTCAAATCAGAACTGAAATTCAAATAAATATTACAACCAGGAGCAGTAAAATCTTTAAACAAAATTAATGCGGCTCAAAATTCACCGTAGACCTATAAACTTTTTTCTCTTAGAATTGAACGTAAAATCAGAAAAAAATAGACTTACTCTTTGAAAAAAAAATCGATCCACCCTAATGCCTATACTTATAAAAACTGTGTTGCTGCTTTTTATTGTTTAATTATGACAGAGTTTTTGTTAGAGTTACCGGTATATTTGTATGTAAAACAGAATTGTTGTACCAACTGTTGTCCGAAGGTGCGTAATTATAAGTGTGTTACCGACTATTTTGGTCCGGTAAAGAACCAACAGACCATAAGGTCAGGCACAAGCCATGGTCATTCGAGGGTGACATCTTTAACGGTCGCGTGTCTTACCACCCTAGGTATGCTTTCTTATCTGCGACACACTTCCGCTTAAGAAACGCATTAAAATTATTAGGAGTACATTAAGGGTAGCGCAAAACATACATTATTTTTAATATAAAATTACGACTCTTCGTCGTGTAAAATGCAAACAATACGTCTTAAATAAGAAGACAACTTAAGACAATAAATACCCATTATTTTTCTAAAATATCAGAGCATTAGAAGTTTTAAGAAATGAATGCAAATATTATTTAAACAGGTCGATCTAAAAAATACCTTTAATATGTGCACAAAGAGTGACTACATGGATATAACAATAATAATAATACTTTATTTACGGAATAAACCTTTATACATTATTTTAAGTAAAATTTTACACACTTATAAAATATATTTAATTGATGAGGCGGATACATGATGAAACTCCATAATACTATTTGAAATAAAACAACGCAGTTGGGAGGGTTTCACTTTTATTGTTGAACACTGCAAGTGTTCAACAATAAAAGTGAAACCCTCCCAACTGCGTTGTTTTATTTCAAATAGACTTATAATATATATTATATATTTAACAATTTATTAAAATAAAACACTTAATCTTTGTATAACACAATAATTTTTATTTTTGTGACTGCAGTTTCGGCAACTCAACTTGCCATTATCAAACTCCGTTTGATAATGGCAAGTTGAGTTGCCGAAACTGAAGTCACAAAAATAAAAATTATTGTGTTATACAAACAAAGTTAAAGTGTTTTATTTTATTGAATTACCATGTATAACGAAGTAGAAGCTTCCACCGCTCATAATTTAACAATTTAATATATAAACATACATATTCGATATAATTAATTCCAATGAACTCCCTGCCCTGTAGACAAAAACAATTAGACGTGGTTATATAAAGATGGATCAATCAGCTTTAATCGTTTCATAAATGCTTTGAACGATATATCGTACAGCTTAAAATGTGGAGATATACAAACTAAATTACATAATTTTATCATACGACAAAGTGCATTATTGCTGGTGTAGTTGTTAATAATAATAATAATAATCTTAATTTTTTCTAAAAAAATATATAACAAAAAAAATGTGTGTATATTCGAAGAAGAAAGGCGTAAAAAAGGAAACAAAAGAAACATTTACATAATTTCAGTTAGGAAAAGTATTCATTTATGCTGTATAATTCTTTGTTACAGAGGAAATCAAATAATGTATTTTTGAATGTCTTACTATTTTCTATTGTTTTAATATTATCTGGCAAGCAATTGAAAAATTTGATGCAATCGTAATTTATATTATTTTCTGATAATGTGAGTCTATGTTTGGGGATATTATAATTAATCGCGTGTCTTGTATCATACCTGTGGCCTATTTTATTTTCGTAAAATAGTAATTTATTCTTATGAATAAATGTTACGATGAACTGTCTCTAAAAATTAATTGTGAACGTGTATTAAATGGGATTAGAAACTTTAATCCAGTCACTAATTCATTGCAGTACATTAGGCCGTTTACTACTTTCAAAAGAATTCCCAAATCAGATGAAATACGTCTCTCTTTCAGAGATGTCAAGTTTTAAAAAGTTAGCGTATAACTGCGACTATAATTCTGGAAATTCCCAATCTAAAAGATATTGACAACAAAAATTTGTTCTGTATCCTCTCTATTTGATCAATTTTATTGTTATGAAATGGTTACCAAACAGAGGAACATACTCTAGTTGAGTTCTTACCAGAGAAAGAAATAAATGCTTGTACGTGTTCATTGAGAAATTCTTACCAAATCTGTTTATAAAGCCAAGCACTTGCAATGCTTTGCAGCACATGCTGTCAATGTGCTTCGTAAATAACAAGGTACAGCCAAATATTACCTCTAGGTCTTTGACATGTGGAACTATGGATAGCTAGTATCCATTGATTTCATAATTTGATTTGATGACATGACCACGGCCAAAGGAAACAGATACGCACTTGTCATTATTAAAAGGATTTTGGAAACATTGCATATTTTCCCGTATAAGATTCAGCTTGTGCAAGAATTGAAGCCGATAGACTACCAACAACGGGTTGATTATGCCATTTCATTCCGACAAAAAGCAGAAGAAAATCGCGATTTCATTAACAATTTGATAATGAGCGATGAAGCCCATTTCCAATTGAATGGTTTCGTAAACAAGCAAAATTGCAAAATATGGGCTACGGAGAATCCAAGAACAGTTCATCAGCGACAATTACACCCACCTAAGTGTACTGTTTGGTGCGGTGTATTGTCTAAAAGGATCATTGGTCCATATTTTTTCGAAAATGCACATGGCGCCTCAGTTACGGTTAATGGTGCTGAATATCGAACGATGCTGGACAATTTTTTGAGTCCAGCTGTAGAAAACCATCCACAGTTGTGGTTCCAACAAGATAGAGCCACAGCCCACACTGCAAGGGACACAATGGCTCTGTTACGGGACCTCTTTGGCGAACGCATTATTTCGCCCAGAAGCGATTTCAATTGCCCCCCACGTTCACCGGATTTAACAGCTTCAGACTGTTTTCTTTGGAGTTATTTGAAAGAAAGGGTATACGTAAATAAGCCAGCGACCATACCAGAGCTAAAACAAAACATTCGCAATGAAGTTCAAGCCATAACACCGGAAATTTTACGATAAGTTATGGAAAATGTACTGGAAAGAGCGTAAATGTGCGAAGCCGAAAATGGCCACCACTTGCGGGATATAATTTTTCATACTTAAGCCAAAAATATTCCCCATTAATATACTGTATAACAAAATAATAATAATAATAATTAACCATTAAATAAAAAAGTTATTAAACATTCAAACCATATCGGCAGTTTTGTGCCACCCTGTATTTTCTTATACAAGAAAATAGTGTCATCTAATACAAGCTTAAACTATATTTCAAATAAAACTAAAGCGAGAACAGAAATAAAACCGTTAAAAAATTGTTAGCAAGCGATGGAATGAATTTAACATTCTATGATGATTTAATTTGAATAATAGAGAGATACAAACTAAGACTGAAATTTGTAAACGGGAATTCTGATGCGCGTCTTATAACGGAACACACGGCTATTTATTATAAATAATTATTTGGCACGACTGTACAGTGCATTTTTCTTTTAGGTAAACGTATGCATAAGCTGTACATTTTTCGACATTCGTTGTTTTTTAAATGAGTTCAATTTGAAGCGTTAAACGAGTGTTTTCCACTCTCAGACTAAGTATGAAGTAAAATTTCGAGTTTAGAAAAGCCCCATGAAAATTAGTCGAGGGTCGCGCAGCGACCCGAGACAATTTTTCTGGGCTTTTCTAAACTCGAAATTTTACTTCATGCGCCACGCATATAAAACACAGATTTCAAGCGAAGTTCGAATAAACATTAATTTCACAATATTTTAGAATTTTATACGCGTGGCGCATAAAGTAACTTTTCGAGTTTAGAAAAGCCCAGAAAATTTGTCTTGACTTGAAGCATTAGACGAGTGTTTTCCACTCCCAGGCTAAGCATGAAGTAAAATTTCGAGTTTAGAAAAGCCCCGTGAAAATTTGTCGAGGGTCGCGCAGCGACCCGAGACAAATTTTCTGGGCTTTTCTAAACTCGAAATTTTACTTCATGCGCCACGCGTATAAAACGCAGATCTCAAGTAAAGTTCGAGTATACGTAAATTTCACAATATTTTAGTGTTTAATACGCGTGGCGCATGAAGTAAAATTTCGAGTTTAGAAAAGCCCAGAAAATTTGTCTCTGGTCGCTGCGCGACCCTCGACAAATTTTCACGGGGCTTTTTTAAACTCGAAATTTTACTTCATGCTTAGTCTGGGAGTGAAAAACACTTGTTTAAAATTGTCTCAATTTGAAGCTTTAGATAGTGTTTTCCACTCCCAGACTAAGCATGAAGTAAAATTTGGAGTTTTGAAAAGCCCCGTGAAAATTTGTCGAGGGTCGCGCAGTGACCCGAGACAAATTTTCTGGGCTTTTCCAAACTTTACTTCAAGCGCCACGCATATAAAACAGATTTCAAGTAAAGTCCGAATAAACATAAATGTCACAATATTTTAGTGTTTTACACGCGTGGCGCATAAAGTAAAATTTCGAGTTTAGAAAAGCCCAGAAAATTTGTCTCGGGTCGCTGCGCGACCCTCGACAAATTTTCACGGGGCTTTTCTAAACTCGAAATTTTACTTCATGCTTAGTCTGGGAGTGGAACACACTCGTTTAAAGCTTCAAATTGAACTTAAAAAAAAAAACAAGGAATATCTAAATATTTGGATATGAGTGAGTTAGGTAAAGATGATAATAACTTTAAATAAAAACACTTTTTAACCTATCTTAATAAATTTATTTTATACCAGATGTACATTTCGGTCACAAGGTGACCATTGTCAAAGGTTTGATACTAAAGATTTACAGAAAATAGGCTGAATTTAAAATACGTATACTTAAAAGAAAAACTCCCTGTATATTTTAATTGGAAAGCGGATTGAAAACAAAATAAGGGTTAATTTAATTCGTGAATTCGTAATAGCACTGCCATATGTGTGGTTATTAGATAATTCAGACGAGAACAAGACAAGACGCGGCTGCCAAGACAAGGGGGGCCGCGTGCTGTTATGCTCAGATGAGTCCTTCTTCCGGCTTGTCACGCGCCGCGAACCCCCGCCAACGTCTTAAGACGTTTTCCGCTGTGCATATGCCACTTTATGGCACATAGCTCATTAACACAAAAGACATTAACAACAATTGTGATAAATGATAATACGAATCGATAAACTTAAGTTAAGTAAAATACTGATGCTGTTTGTGTTGTAGGCGTTCACTTTGTGGTACATCTTAAATAAACTTGTAAATAAAACACTTTTAACTGTGTTTAACCATTGTATTTACACTTAATTTTGTGACTATAGTTTCGACTAGCTAATTCTCATTCCCAAACAAAACACTTTTGTTTGAGAATGACTACTAGCTAGTCGAAACTATAGTCACAAAATTAAGTGTAAATACAGTGGTTAAACAAAGTTACAAGTAAAACATTAAAAGTGCGATTCTTTTCGCAATCTACAACAAGTTAGTCTTACAAAGACTATATCAAACACTCATTGAAACAACTACTTCCCGGGCTAATACCCCGACGGACATTGAATTATACAACAAGTGTTTGCTGTTACATACAGTAACCTACTGCGATAAAGCAGTAGGTTACTGTATGTAACAGCAAACACTTGTTGTATAATTCAATGTCCGTCGAGGTATTAGCCCGGGAAGTAGTTGTTTCAATGAGTGTTTGATATAGTCTTTGTAAGACTAACTTGTTGTAGATTGCGAAAAGAATCTCGGCACTTTTAATGTTTGAAGTATTCTGCAACCAAGAATTGGCAATTTCATTTATACTTAAAGTTACAAGTGTTTTATTTACAAAAACAATACTGATGCGTCCATCATAGCACTTTCCTCATCACCGAAACAATTGATAATTGACATAATAAACTTATTTCACTTGTAAATTGGTTAAAAGACCATTTCACATTAAATCAGTCTTTTAAACGCGTGGTGCATGACAATTGTCAACTGTGAAAGTTGGGGGTGAAGATTTTGAGTAGTACACTCGTTAAATTGATTTGTTTTTTCTTAACCACTTTTGTTTCCTTTAACAGTAATATAGTAAACTCTATTCCGTAAATGTTGATATTCACGCCATCAATTCCGAAATTCTAAACTTCTATATTCCGAATTCCGGTGGGCACTGTTGTCTGTACCTATTTCAGGAGTTACAAGACATAAGTTTATATTATTTGCTACGATGATGACGAACCGGTTTTTTTTAACTAATTACATAGTATTGAATTGAATTTAATACTATTAAATGGTAAAAAAAACGGTTCGTCTTTGATACGTACATAAATTGATGACGTGAAAGCCATGATTCCCGGAATAGACTGTAGTTTATCCAATAAAAATGGTTGTAAATTTTAAATAAAATCATGGTTGCATAGACAATATGAATAGAATAGAATAGAATAGATTTATTAGTCCAAAAAATACATGGCAGTGTTATGAGGAAAAGTCATTGCAAAATATACTAAGAGAAAAAAAATTATCTGGCACTTTTGATATAAACAAATACAAAATATACGTACAAATATAGACATAAAGGTATGATTATATAAATTAGATTATGTATCACAGAAAATGTATAAATAATTGATTTAAAATACAAGCGGTTTAAAATTACTGTAAAAATAAATTAATATAACAAGTAAACACACACAATACGTTAAAATTGATGTATAGATAAAAAAGATAAAAACTAATACGAGCCCTAACAACTATATATTGGGAAAAAATCAAATTCATATAAAATTCAGGTATTGGACAGTTTATTTAAGTTTTCTAGTATTTTTTTAATTCAATACTATGTAATTAGTTAATTAACAACAGTTATGGCCAATCAACAACACAAAAAACAAATTAATTATTCAATCACCTCTAATTTATAAGAAAAATGTTAGTTTTGGTTGTCAACTAAATATTGGGACATTGCACGAATTTTATTTCTCAAAAGGAGTAACATCGCCCTTATATTTTATGACAGCTCGAATTCGGCTAGGCATTGACTCAACTAAGGATTTGCACGTTTCAGGAGAAATTTCATTCCAAATATGCTCTATCTTGTCTCTAAGTTCAGGTAATGTCCGTTGTGGGTTGTTCCTCAATGTTTGTTTCATTTTATGCCATACTGTTTCAATGACATTAAGGTCAGGACTGCTGGAAGGCCAAGAAAGAACTTTTACGTTGTGGTCGCCAAACCACTTTTTTTGTGGTTTTAGCCGTATGACAGGCCGCCCCATCCTGTTGAAAAATGTAATTTTCGTCAACATTTAACTTGGCGATACTTGGTAGCAAACTGTTTTGCAGTCTTTGTTGATATTTCGCAGCATTCACGGTACCATCAATAAATTCAAGACATCCTAATCCTGAAGCTGTCATGCAGCCCCAAATCATCACTCCTTTAGGAAATTTTACGGTACGTTTTAGGCAACCCTTGTGAAATGCCACATGTTTTGAGCGAATCACGCGTTTGCGGTAATCACCAACACATACGTCGAATTTTGATTCGTCACTAAAAATTACTCTGGACCAGTGTGTAGCTGACCAAGATAATTTAGATTTTGCCCATGTGAGTCTGGCTTTCTTTTGTTTTTCCATCAACAGTGGTCTTTCCTTTGCCTACAAGAAAATATTTCTTCTTAAATGCACTTATAAATTGCAATTTGAAATTCAACCTTATAAAACTTGAGTCCACATTTATGAATCCACTGGCGGCAGCATTCCCTTGACAGATTCAATCCAGTTTCGTGATTCCATTCAGTCGTAATTTGCCTTAAAGTATTTCTTCTCCCTTTTTTGCACAGTTTTACTAATAATCTCTTGTTTCTATCAGAAACTAATGTTGGACGACCCGAACTTTTGCCTTTTTTGTCTAGGATATTTCCGGTTTCTCCATAATGCTTAATTATATTCCACACTGTTGTTTTAGGAATATTAAGTTCATCCGCCATTTCACGTATCGTTGTATTTCGGCAATAATTTTTAATCACTAACTCACGAATTTTGGAACTAGTAGAGATACCACGCACCATTTTGTTCAATAAAAGCAGCGATTCACCCGATACGATAAGAAAGCAACTACCAAGTAATCTGACGTTTCGTTCTGCATTGTTTTCACAGCTTACTTGTCTTATTTTGCTTCATTTTTAACATTTATTTTATACTGTCCCAATATTTAGTTGCCACACAAAATGAACATTTTCCTTGTTAATTAGAGATGATAGAATAGAATAGTATAATAATTTTGTTTTTTGTGTTGCTGATTGGCCCTCATTGATGTTAATTAACTAATTACATAGAATTAAATTTAACAAAAAGAAAAAAAGAAATAAACTGTCTAATACCTGAATTATACATGAATTTGATTTTGGCCCAATATATAGTTGTTAGGGCTCGTAGAACATAAATATGATGTGATGTGTCACTCGACCCCTCTTGCCATTTAATTTTTTTAAGGGGTAGTTGTGGGTGCTGGAGGGATGAAGAAATAACTTTGTAACTAAAATAAAATTTGTTCCTCCTTGAAGTAAAAATTGACCTCTTTACTTTGTTTGTATAACACGTTTCATTGTGTAATTAACATGTATAACGAAGTAGAAGCCTCCACAATACAGAAAAATTGACCTGTTTCAGCATTTTTTTCAAACCTAAACTAAATCGGAGATATTATGGGGTATGTAAAGTTATTTAAATTAAGAAACTACTTGGTATTGTTTCACAAATTAAAACTTTATTCCGACTAGTTTCGGTTTGTTAGACCATCTTCAAAGGAATGTACAGAAACAAATATTATCTAGGTATATATACATATTTTTGTTTCAGGTAATCAGAGAAGTCGAAATTAGGAAATTGCAAATCTCCTCGTTGTCGTTTACGATATTTTACCCTATATATCTTATAGGGTGCAACTCTTTGTTGAGACACTTATATATATATTGATTGATAAGGCTGATAAATGTTGAAAGTTCATCTTCACTTTTATATAAATAAAAAAAAATTAAACACTTTCAAATATATATTGGGCATTCGCTACAATTGTTTCCCCACACTGTGGCTTCTTCAGGCTCTATGTATATTTCATTATTTGAACCGTAACGAAAACCGAAATGCAATAAATAACGGTTTGAAGCCCTGATTTTCCATATCCAAGTAGCGAAAATAATTGTACCTAAAAATAGTGATACAATAATTACATGAATGAAATGCAAGTATCAGTTTAAATTAATATTTAATCGCGACAATTATATAAGCAGAAAAGCCTAATTACAGTCCAACAGGGGCACATTCCAGCGTGAATGGGGAGAAATTATTATTAGTACGATAGATAAACATATAAATCATTTATTAACGTGGCACACGCAGAAAAAAAAGGAAAAAAACACGCCGCGCGCGGAGTAATTACGAAAATTTCTATTATTGTGTCACGCCATATCATCTAATAACAATCTGGAGTCTCCCAAATGACCAAAAAACATCTAAGGGGTGGTAAGAGGTAATGGTCGAGGCATACGTGGAAATGGCATTACTTATTCAAAAATCTTGATAAGACCAGGGCTATTTAGAAATGCTTACCGTCGATACACACACCCAAACACACACACATAGACATGAATACATAAAGCATACTAGACATATGGAAAATACATTCTTATCCTCTATCAGTTATATCTATATCCATATCATAGTATTGTGTATCGTGCATTAAGACAGGGATATGGAATACGGGTAGAATGTTTGTTCGAAAGGGTCGAATGTGGAATGTTAAATAAATAATTGATCGGTTCGTGACTTACTAGATCCGCCGGTGATAAGAAAGCTCTAATGATTTTCTTGGATACAAATGTTGTGTCCCTCGGGCGATCGATGGTAATTCATATACGTCTATTAAATCATAGTGTATACTTACCGTGTTTACACTCCTTTCCTATTCACTGTTTGTGTGTACAAACGTACAAATGATAGGTAAAAGACGCTGATTATAATGTAGTTAAGATTATAGACAATGATTTTATAATTTATCATACTCACTGTTTATATCGGAAATGTGTACATGATTTATCGCACTTTAAACTGTTTTTAAAAGATTCCATATTATCGTTCGACAAATATTATATTAGATAGTGGCGTGAATTTAAAATAGAAACTTTAAGGCATATTTAAATTTTGGAGAATCTACATATCGGGATATAAAATCAATCGTCACAATATAGTTGCACATCTTTCATCAAATACTGTTATATTTTATATATATATATATATATATATATATATATTTTAATCAATCCACGCAAATAACTCCGAAGATATATTCGATAGCAAAAATTGACCATAACAATGGTTGTATGGCTGGTAGGGGGACATCCGATGATGGCCTTTAAAGTGGCCTTGAAGTTGACCTTCAAGGTCATCTGAAGACCAACTTACAAATTTTAAATGGCAACCCTGCTTTTTCAATGTTTATTTTGAAAGAGGGTCATCATGTTAGTATGGCTGCATAAATATTTTAATACCTCACATAAGAATATTTTCGAGAAAAAAAAGCTTAAAGAAAATTTTACTAATAGACTTCAATTCAAAAGTTCAATACTTCACTTAAAAAGGAAACTAAACGATATTTTTTTTTTTTATTTGCTATATCTTAGTAAATATCTATCACATATCAGCAGTGTATATTTTCAACTTTATTTTAAATCAGTGGTTTATACGCGTGGCGCATAAAGTAAAATTTCGAGTTTAGAAAAGCCCCGTGAAAATTTGTCGAGGGTCGCTGCGCGACCCTCGACAAATTTTCTACGCGGGGCTTTTCTAAACTCGAAATTTTACTTCATGCTCAGTCTGGGAGTGGACGACACTCGTTTTGTCGATTTATGAAATTTTCATGGGATTTTTCAATATTTTGTGATTTTCGTCGATATATAAAATGTTCGTGGTTTTATAAAATTTTCATCAGATTTTCGTCATTTCAACATTCTCATCAATTTAGAAAATATTTTGCTTTTTCGTTTCTTTTGTGTATACCTACACATTCCAAAGCAAATTAATTCAGGCCATCGAATTTCGAAACGTTTGATAAGCAGTATATTTTGAATTTCACTTGAAATCAGTGTTTTATACGCGTGGCGCATGAAGTAAAATTTCGAGTTTAGAAAAGCCCCGCGTAGAAAATTTGTCGAGGGTCGCGCAGCGACCCGAGACAAATTTTCTGGGGCTTTTCTAAACTCGAAATTTTACTTCATGCTTAGTCTGGGAGTGGAAGACACTCGTTACTTTAAAACATATTTTAAACTCAACAAATTTTCTATGCGGGGCTTTTCTAAACTCGAAATTTTACTTCATGGTTAGTCTAGGAGTGGAAGACACTCGTTACTTTAAAACATATTTTAAACTAACGAGTGTCTTCCACTCCCAGACTAAGCAAGAAGTAAAATTTCGAGTTTAGAAAAGCCCCGCGTAGAAAATTTGTCGAGGGTCGCGCAGCGACCCGAGACAAATTTTCGCGGGGCTTTTCTAAACTCGAAATTTTACTTCATGCGCCACGCGTATAAAACACTGATTTAAAGTGAAGTTAAAAATGCACTGAAAACCAATCCAACGATATTTTTTCAAATTTGGATGTTTTCTGTCCTATCCATGCTGTAAACCTTTAAACTTTAAATCCCTGTAGTCTTTCGGTCTTCGAAGACCATGATTGGTCCTTCGAGCTGCAGCCTTTGTAAAATGGTAATAAATTCAGTAATCCTTTAATGAAACTTGTAAGGACGAGTGTTGTCCACTCCCAGACTAAGCATGAAGTAAAATTTCAAGTTTAGAAAAGCCCCTTGAAAATTTGTCGAGGGTCGCGCAGCGACCCGAGACAAATTTTCAAGGGGCTTTTCTAAACTCGAAATTTTACTTCATGCGCCACGCGTTTACACCATTGATATATCACAACTATCAACAACGCATCCGATTTTCGGTTTTATTGATTTTGTTCTCAAGAACCTGGAAAACAATAAACAAGTGTACTCTATTTTTATTGACCTAACGAAAGCGTTTGACAGTGTTCCATACGATATTCTATTAAGTAAATTATTTGACTACGGAATAAGAGGAAACTGCCTGAATCTGATCAAAACTTATCTTTCTGAAAGAATACAGATAACAAAAAATGCAGTTAAACAACATTCATTACACATCATCCGCAGCCACTCCGAAGACTGGTGTTTCACAGGGAAGCGTATTAGGGCCACTTCTTTTCCTAATATTTGTAAATGACATGCCACTCAATTTTAATGGACACATTACAATGTTCGCAGACGATACCACCATTAACATGGAAAGCTACCGTCTAGATGAACTTAATAAAGCAACAAATGATGTGCTTGTTGAACTAAATTCTTGGCTAACCAATAACAATTTAAAGGCTAATGTTTCAAAAACTCATATTATGCACTATAAAGCACCAACAGGACACACAAATATACAATTTAATGGCGAAACACTACATGAAAAGGATGAAGTAAAATTTCTTGGTATTACTATGAAAAATGATCTAAAGTGGGATACACATGTTCAACAAGTGTCAATGCAAATATCAAAATATGCATACCTTATATTTGCAACACGCAAAGATGTGCACGAAGAAGCGGCTAGAATAACGTACATGGCTTACTGTCAATCGCAACTCACATATGGAATCATCTTTTGGGGCTGTACAACAAAAATGAATTTGCAAATGGTATTTGTTGCTCAAAAAAGATTAGTAAGGACTATTGCAAATACAAAACCATATAGCAGCTGTCGAAGCTTATTTAAACGACTCAAAATAATGCCTTTGGCCAGCCTCTACATCTACGAGTCTCTTAAATTCGTCAAGAACAATGAATATCTATCAAGGAATAACCAAGTACATCACGAATACAATACCAGAAGAAAAACTATAAGACTTCCAAAACACAGTCATGCATTTTACCACAATTCATCTATAGTGCAGTCCTTAAAATTATATAACGTTGTGCCTGATAGAATAAAACAATTACCAAAGAAACAATTCAAAAAAAGGGTTAAGGAAATATTATTAACTCACTGCTGCTATACAGTAGATGAATTTATTAACGTGTGCGGCATTATATGACTGTACTTCAAATTTATATTGTAAACGTAATTTTATATTTTCAACTTATATTTTAATCTTATATCAGACCTTGTATTATATTTATTTAATCTATTTCCTAATTTTTTAACTAGATATAAGTTTTAATATGTTTGATTGTTCCAATTTTAATATGTTTGTAGTGTCCTTATTTACACAACATTTATTATTTATTTACTGAAACTGATTTTAACCATATATAAGTTTTAATATGTTTGATTGTATCAATTTTAATATGTTTGTAGTGTCCTTATTTACACCTCATTTATTATTTATTTACTGTAACTGATTCTTAACTAGATATAAGTTTTAATATGTTTGATTGTATCAATTTTAATATGTTTGTAGTGTCCTTATTTACACCACATTTACTATTTATTTACTGTAACTGACCCACCCACGAATGTCTGTATATTCATACTGGAAATAAATGAATTATTATTATTATTATCAAAATATGTGTCACAAGTCTTTTAAAGAAAAGCAATAACATAACGTGATAATATATTGTGTATTACAAATCTAAACATTATTAGTTGTTTAAAGTTGAAAAAATGAAAGTTGGAAATGATAATAACGCTCGTTTGTTGTTTGTTTTGTAAAAAAAATCGGTGCTGCTGTACTTACATGGGTAACTAGCAATTTTTGGTTTCGCATGCGAAACCGCTTTCAACAAAGTACTTTTTCCGGCGTTGGGAAATCCTACCAGTCCAATATCTGCAATTAATTTCAGATCCAAACATACAGATCTTGCTTGCCATTTTTCGGATGCCCACCTCGACTACCCCATGCAACCTCTATTTCTTCTCCTTCGGCATTTAATTCTCCTAATAGCAATATGATAGAAACAAAAATGTTTATATGGTCTATATTGATTTATATATTATGTGCATTTATTGTTCACAGCTTTGTTTTTATTTACCTAACTTTTTCACTAACACTAACCCCGACCAGCACTTATATTTTGATGCTTCAGCCGGCAGTCCTAAAACAAAATTGTGCGTACTGTTCAAACCAGACTTGGCAACAAATTGTTTCCTTAAATAAAACACTTAATGATTTTCAACTAATTGTGTATTTCACGACAATTGTTTCGCAACGTTGTTGCTTCTTCAGGCGAAGAACTTATAATATTTACAGATTTCTTAAAATTACTTTATACAAACTCAAAAAGTGGAGGTGGATGGTCTGGGGTTTTTCATCCGCAGCAGTGGAAGGTCTGGGATTTTCCATCCATAGCAGTGGAAAGCTGGAAAGGTCTGTTTGCTCATTTTGTAAATTTCCCGATGTGACGTGCTTGTTGATTTCCATGTTTTCTAGCAAATTGTCGTGAAATACACAATTAGTTTTAAATCATTAAGTGTTTTATTTAAGTGATCATGGATTTTCAAAAATTAGGTGCCTCAACTATCTACGAAACAAATTTTTTGTTTTTTTGCTACCTTTAAAACATAGCTACAGCTATTACAGCTCCTCCTTGACCACATATGCAACCAAACCTATCAGCAAATAAAATTGGGTACCATATAATATTTGGGAACAGAAAATAGTCGCAGGAGGCTAAACCGGGAGAATATGCTAGATGGGGTAGCAGTTCGTAGCCCAGGTTATAAGTGTTTGCCATGGAGACTACACACGTGTACACCTCTGCATTGTCCTGGCAAAACAACACTTTTTTCTTTACCAAATGCGGTCGTTTTTGCTTCAAATCAATGTCAAATGTAACCAACAGCTTTGAATAGTATTTACCAGTGATCGTTTTACCCTTATAGAGGTAATCGATGTGAATGACACCGCGTGCATCCCAGAAAGCTGTCACCATGACCTTGTTTAACGACATAAACCTGACCTAGATCAACTTAAGTTGTTCTTAGTCCTATTTGCAGATACATACTTATTTAACCTACGTAAAGTTAATTAAAGGAAAGGCACTTGGTATTGTTTCACAATTAAATCTTTATTCCGACTAGTTTCGGTTTGTTAGACCATTTTCAAAGGAATGTAAATGTCACATTCCTTTGAAAATGGTCTAACAAACCGAAACTAGTCGGAATAAAGATTTAATTGTGAAACAATACCAAGTGCCTTTCCTTTAATTAACTTTACATAGTGTAATATGTTTCACTAAGTGCCAGATGAGAAATTAATTCAAGAAAATATTTAACCTACATTATATATATTATTAAGTTGTATCTACCAATATATGTTTTATTTGCAAATAAATAAATAAATAAAAAAATTAAAATAACCAGAAAAAAATAAAGAAGCCTCCTAGGCAGACATGCATAAAACATGTGTCTTGAGCACAACGACTTTTGCAGAGGATGCCTGGATGTGGAGGAGGAAGAGACGATACTCCACTATTTCTGACAATGCCCTGCCCTTGAAGGAAAAAAGATCAAGTACCTTAGTATGCACTACGCGAATGGACTAACGGACCTCACACACCTCTAGATGCGAGAAATCTGATCGGGTTCATTAGGTGTTCCGATTGGTTTGTATAATTGGGGAGGGAGGGGAGATCTGACTCCTTTTCTCACCCTTATGGTATCACAAGGGGCCCTTTGGGCCTAAGTGACCGATCTGACTGCTGCCATTTAATCCTAACCTAACCTAACATAGGTTAGGCTGACAGACCCACCTTGGCCTTCTTTGGTGCACGTTCCTAAGTGAGCGGTCTGACTGCTGCCATTGCAACCTAACCTAACCTAACATAGGTTAGGCTGACAGACCCAGCTTGGCTTTCTTTGGTGCACCCGATCAAAACATTCACACAGTCTCTCTGAAGAATGCCCAAGAATGAAATTTTTAGAACAAAAATTCCTTGTACAAAATTGTTTTATTTTTGATTTAGCCAAGTGGGCTTTGAAAACAAAACCAACACGATTAGTTTTAAAGAAAATATTTACAATTCGCGTAACACTAGACACACTACTTTTAATGTAAATTGCATATTTTTATGAAGAAAGCGCAAAATATACTTGTATTATTTGAATTTCTAAAAGTAAATACATACGAGTACGAGTTAAAATTAACGTTTTCTATTTAAAACAAATTATCAAAATGATGTCAAAAAAAGTAGATAGAAGACCAGCATTACAGGTAGCAAAATAGTGTGGATGTTTTGATAGGGTACCGTTCCTACGAGGTTGTCTGCTTTCAATAGCTACCAAACACAAACTAAATGACGCAGCTTGCTTAAAATTTGACAAAAGTCTATTGATAGATGCTAGTTGACATGAGTAGTGTTGCATTTAATGTTACTAGGCAAAAAATTCAAAAGGTCACTGACTTATCAACATAGCGCGGATTTTTGTAGGGATCGCTCATGAACCGTTGTCGCCCAGTCGAGATAAGCATATAACGTACGCGACTTGACGCCAAATACACAAACGGACGACTACATCATCGGACACAGCCGCAATCGTCCACTTGTGCATTCGACGCACAGTCGCGCGCGTTATGTGCCCAACTCGACTGAGCGACTCCGTTTCACGAGCGATCCCTGCAAAAATCCGCGCTATGCTTATCAAACTACCCTCGTAGTTGTCTTGAATTGACAATAGTCGGCCCATTTGTGTCAAGTTTGTTACATTAGACTAAATGTCATTTCAAATTAACAGGATCGACTAATGTCGGTTAACGGCGACTTATTAATGTCTTTATGATATTCTCTAGTATCTGGGTTTCCAATAGCACTTATTTTCAACAATCCAATATTAGAACTCTGGCATTACTCGGAGTTTCTTAGATCCCGATACTTTTCAGATTTCTTTGTACAGCAAAACTCTGACAGATGTCCTTTAATAAAACAATGACTACAAATTAGCAAGCCATACTATACTTTTCAGATATCTTTGTACAGCAATACTCTGACAAATGTCCTTTGATAAAACATTGACTACAAATTAGCAGGCCATACTTGTAAAATTTTGTGTCAGGAGGCATTCCATCTTCGACATTTTTTTTATTCAAAACAACTTTTTTTATTGATTTTGTTTACTTATAAATTATTTTGATTGCCTTCCAAATTAGCAGTTTGATCGGCTTCACATATTCTCCTAATTTTTACTATATTTGTAGCATCTGATAAACTTCGACACTTTTTTCGAAGATCTGAATCCAGTATATAATATGATCTAATAGATGACGTTCATAACATGATGCACAGGGTTTGGTTAATTGAAAAAGTGTTACCTTTTCTGTATAAAATGAAATGTATGACACCCACAAATGGACTTTTTCTTATTCGTCCGTTCTCTTTTTTTCTTAAAACATCCTTCTATTTTATCAAGTACATCTTCTGCACTCAGGTTAGACGGACCCACAAATCAAACGATATCGGAAATGTCCTGCGCAAACAAGAAAGATAAGTTAATTAATTATTTGAGTTACGTGAAGACTTTAAGTCACTTAATTAAATCGCAGTTATTTCTCAATTATGAAATTTGTAACTGGAAATACAATATTTTTTTAGTAACTTACAATATTTAATTAAAAATACTTGGGGGTTATTTTAACTTTGTTGTATAATATCGCATGTAACATATATTAAGGCGGTTCAGTCCCATGTGACTATTCTTCATCAGAGGAATTAGACACAAAAAATAATATAGATAATTAAAACCTTCGTCGCTCTAGTTTCTAGGTCAGTTTGGGTGGAGTATATCAATTTCATCCCCTGTCACATGTTGTACCTGCCCATCTAAGGGGAATAATTACTTCTTTATTAAGCGATTAGTGCTTCGAGCCATTAAGGGAACGGCGTTTACACACATCCGTATAATAAAACTGAATAATTGTTTTTATACAATTTCCTAATGAACAAATAATATTTTATAGTGCTGTCAAGTTTGCAAATCGACGCGAACCCGATGCGAACGAAAATTTCTAAATATTAGTTTGCCAAGGTAGAGCGAATACATATTGGATTTTCATTGCGAACATATCGTATATTCAATAAAAAAAAACCTCTAGAGTGCCATGATTTTATCTTTTTTTAAATTTAAGGTGTCTACACGCTTTAGGAATTGACATATAAAACGTCAGACATAATTTTTATAATATATAGTTTTAGAGTTGCCAACTTATGTCACTCTAGACGTTTTTTTTTTTTTATTGAACATATGATATTTTGCAAAAGTTTTCGCAAAGGAAAAAGAGCATTTTCGCATATCTCACTCTTATTGCTAATTGATAGGAGATCGGAAAAATTAATTTAGGTAATCAGATTTGATCTTTGATTTGGTTGGCGTTCACTTTGTGGTACATCTTTATAAAATAATATAAAAACACTTAACTTTGTTTTACCACTTTAATTAACTTTTTACAGTGACTATAGTTTCGACTACAAGCTAGTCATTATCAAACTGAGTGGTAAAACAAAGTTAAGTGTTTTAATATTATTTTAATCAGATTTGGCTTGTTTCAGCGTATAACTCAGCAAACTGTTTCTCAACTCTTTGAGAAATAGTTTGCTGACAAAATGACTACAATGGTAATTTAAATATAATATTATTTACACGAAATTCGTTAAAAACAAACGATCTATAAATTTATTCAGAATAAACAAAAATTTCAGATTTGTTTAATAAAACTTCATCGTCACTAATTTAATTTATCCCAAAATCTGTTGGGATATCTATGAGTGAAGCAAATCCCAAGGTGAGTTAAGCCTGTATATGGTTAGCTCAACTAAGCGGTTTTTCAAATCTGGCGCCTCCTACACAGAACTTTACGAGTCATGGATCGAAATTTAACTTGAAAGGCAACTTGAAAGTCCTCCCGTACACGAAATTCTTTGAAAGTTTGCATAAAAAAAACATTTTTTTCTCTATTTCAGATTCCGATCCAATCGCTTAATACAACTTCTTGCTAATTATCTCGAAAAGCCATCTTCAAATGAATAAAAACGGTTCTTTTCTGAACCACCAAAACTCACAAAGAGAAGTTGTTCAAAGAATTGTATTTCAACCTAATCCTAATTTCCATACAAAAAATGCAATGTATAGAATAGCGCTAAAAATGGAGCCAAAATGGCGACCAAAATGGAGCCAAAATGACTACCGAAAATGGAGCCAAAATGACTACCGAAAATGGAGCCAAAATGCTACATTCGTAATCTTCTGGTAAGAAATTAAACAAATTTCAAACAACTTTTCAATAGCATTTTTCAACAAAAGTGTTGTTGGAAATTTTTGGCCCCAAATTTTCCCGAGAAAAGACCTCCTCGCTTTCATAGTCTCTTGGTACAAATCGAAAAAAATTCAAACTACTTTTTAAGTGTTTTTTTATTCAAACTTGGTTTGGTTAACAAATTTTAGCCAGAAATGTTCCTACCAATGTTTTCTCCAAAAGACCTCTTCACTTTCATATTCTCCTGATACAAATCGAAAAAATGTTCAACCATACTTTTGTAGAAATTTCAAAAAAATAATATCATATCATATCATATCATATTGGTTTTATTTTGTTGGAAGCTAGTTAAGTGTTCTTTTATCCTCTCTTGAAACGACCTTCCCGTTTGTCGTATGTTGCTTTTATTGCATTATTTCAACTTTGGCGTAGTATTGTACGAAAATGAGTTGAGAAAATTTAATTTCCTTTAATTTCCTTTAAAGTTCAATGAATTCTAAGTGGATTCTGTGAATTTTATGTTGATTTTTTTTATATTTTTTCAATTTTTTTACGAAATTTAACTCTGATTTGATATTTTGGAAAATCTAGTGAAGATCTAATTGTTTGATTTGAGTTATGTGGAGTATTTAATCACAATGAAAAAACTGTTTTTATTCCTTACTTCACTTTTATTTTTATGTTTTATTGATAATGAGTGCTTAGCACTCGAAATGTACATCTAACACATAAAAATAAAAGTGAAGTAAGGAATAAAAACAGTTTTTTCATTCTAGTGAAGATGTTTAAATTTTTATTAAAGTTTGTTCATTTCTGTGTAGATTCTGTGAATTTTATGTTGATTTTATAATCTGTTGAGAGAGAGACACCTATCTTTATCAACATTTTACAAATACATTGATACTTAATTTATATACAGTTTTTTTTAAATAATGGGTTAGTCTGTCTGGGCTGTCGACCTGCCATTTTTCTGCCCTTAATCTGTTGAGTTTTTACAATTTTTTTAAAGAAAACATTCGCCCAAAATCTTTGATTTTATTGCATAGTTTAAAATTTGGCTAATATTTTAGAAAAATGTGTTGAGGTAATTTAATAATAATAATAATACTTTTATTCAATATTTGCTACAATTAGAATTACAAGTGGTTGTTAACAAATTTGAATACGTCAAAAAATAGAAAATAGAAATTCAGGATACAAAATTTAAGTTCTAGCCGCTCCATAACTAAGAAATTCTGAAATAGTGTAAGGTTCCATATTTCGCAAGTGTTCGAACGCTAATGGTTTGAATTTATCAAACCTATTTTCGATGATTATATGCCTTGGTAACAAATTATAATATTTACCATATGCATAAAACGCAGATTTTTCTGTTAATGTTAAACGATGGCGTGGGTATATCAAGTTATATTTGTTTCTTGATGCATCCCTGACATTTTCCGCAAATAGGTGTTTGTATTTTTGACAGAATTTTATACACTCAAAAATATATATACCGGGTACTGTCAGTAGGAAGTGCTTTTTGAACATTCCCCGGCAGGTTTGTAGTTGGTTTAAGCCGAACATTATCCTCAACACGCGTTTTTGTATCGTAAAAAATTAATTTAGCTCTTGGGAGCTGCCCCAGTGTATTAATCCAAATCGTACTTGTGAAATAAAAGTTGCGTGATAAACATCAAGTGATGCTTTCAAACCAACAATTTCTTTTATTTTTCGTATGCAATAACATTTTGTACACAATTTTTTTGCAAGATCGTCAATATGATTTTTCCAGCTAAGATTTTTAGAAAATGTTATTCCAAGAAATGTTAAGATCCAGTGGTTAAACAAAGTAAAAAGTGTTTTATTTACAAGTTATTCCAAGAAACTTTACATGTTCGACAAGAGCAACTGATTTTTCTGCCCACTGTATTTCATCTACGCCGCCTTGTTTGTTTGTTTTATTTACTGAATAACACATAAAATTAGTTTTTTCTTCATTGAGAATTAATTGGTTTTTCAAACACCAGGATTGAATTTCTGTTAAAGTGATCGTTAACTCGTGTTCCATTTGTTCTGGATTATTAGATGATATTATTAGATTTGTGTCATCGGCGTAGCACGTTACATAATGGCGTTTTTTTAATTTTCTTTCTATAAAATATAAGTGCAATCAATTCTAACCAGTTCTGTGAGATTCATGTTAAGCAAATTTAAATTTTGACAATTTAAAAAAAAACACACTTTAGGTGTGTTTTCTTTAAAAAAGTTATAAAAATTTAGATTTGGCTTAATATTTTAGAAAAATGTAATGAGATAATTTAATTTTCTTTCTATAAGATACAAGTGCAATCTATTCTAACTAATTGTGTGAATTTCATGTTAAATAAATTTAAATGTTTACAGTTTTTTTAAAGAAAACACACTTTAGGTGTGTTTTCTTTGGAAACACGATGGTTTTATTGCATTATTTCAAGTTTGACTTAATATTTTAAAAAAACGCGTTGAGATCATTACATTTTCCTAAAATCAGTTGTAAGTCCAATGAATTCTAAGCAAATTCTGCGAATTTCATGTTGATTGCATATAATTTTGATTTTATACAATTTTTTAAACAAAATAAATCGGTTAACCACCTTTGTTTTTACGAAATCTCAACTTTGATTTGGTGTACAAGAAAGTAAAGTGAAGATATTTAAGCTTCAATTACAGCCAATCAACGTTTATTCATTTCTGTGTAGATTAGTGTTGTCAAGTTTGCCAATGGGAGTCAATTTAAAAAAGATATTTATTTATTTATTTATTAACGGATGTCCATTTGAGTACAATAATATTATAAATATAAAAATAAAAATAAATGAAATATAAATACAATTACATAATAAATAAAAAGATATAATTTACTACGATTGAACGAGACGAAATTTTTACAGAAAGTCAAATTTAATTTTAATTAATTTTTATATTTTGTAAATATTCTGCAAACTATTTGCAAATTTAATTTTTTCTTTATCAGATTTATTTATTCAGCCAATGCGAATAAAAATTTCTAAATATTCGGTTGCCAAGGCAGCGAACAAATATTAGAAATTGCGAACACACAGGGAATACTTTTTTTAAGTACACATACAGGGAATTTCCTATTTGGTATACATATGCATACGCTTTTTTTTAAGAGTTCAATTTTAACCTTTAAACGAGCGTTTCCACTCCCAGACTAAGCATGAAGTAAAATTTCGAGTTTAGAAAAGCCTGAAAATTTGGTTTGGTCGCGTAGCGCGAAGCGCGGAGCGGCCAAACCAAATTTCCAGGCTTTTCTAAACTCGAAATTTTACTTCATGCGCCACGCGTATTAAACACTGAAACCACTGAAATATTGTGAATGTGTAAACTTCGCTTGAAATCAATGTTTAGTACGGGTGGCGCATGAAGTAAAATTTCGAGTTTAGAAAAGCCCTGAAAATTTGTCTCGGGTCGCTGCGCGACCCTCGACAAATTTTCACGGGGCTTTTCTAAACTCGAAATTTTACTTCATGCTTAGTCTGGGAGTGGAAAACACGCCTTAGTTTTTAAATTGAAAGTTTTAAATAAGATCACGAATGTCTCAAAATATCCATTCAAAAATCGTAACATGTATACCTAAATGAAAAATTCCTTGTATTTGAAACTTTTTCAAAATTTGAACATATAAATGGGCAGATAATAAAGAAGACAGATATTCCTGAGCAAGGAATATTACCTGATTCTCCTATCCTACCTGATCCTTAGAGACACTTTATTAAATTGGCAGTAGATACAAATAATTTAATGCAGTGACAGGTAAATACATTTGTAATTGCAATCTTTTTAACTTAATTGAATTGTCATATTAATGTCATATTTGCCTTCAGATAACCTACAAGTTAAAAATTGATTTACAAGATAACATTTGATTAACCTTGTCCTAACCTAAAACACACAACCTGCATTACACCATTAAATTCTTAAAATGTCAAATTTGAACGGTCATATTAAAAGAAAAACAGATTATATATTTGGTTTGTTTTTATTGCTTATTTGGTTGGTATCACAAGGAGCCCTTTGGGTATAAGTGAGCGGTCTAATTGCTGCTATTGAAACCTAACCTAACCTTGGTTGATCTCGTGTTGAATAATTATTATTTTGAAAAATTCGAACGTCTGTGGAAATTAGTTTTAAAATATACTAAATTGAAAAAAGTCACTGTAAAGCTACATACAAGATCTGATTCTCCTATCCTACCTGATCCTCTGAGACACTTTATTAAATTAGTAGTAGATACAAATAATTTGAGATTACGATTAATGTAATGTATTTACCTATTACTGTAAATACATTACATTAATCGTAATCTTTGTGAGTTGTTTGAATTGTCATATTAATGTCAGATTTCCCTTCACTTAACCTACAAATAAAAAGTAGATTTACAACATAAAATGTGATTAATCTTGTCCTAACCTAAAACACACAACCCGCATCACACCACTAAATTCTTAAAATGCCAAATTTAATTGGTCATATTAAAAGAAAAAACAGATTATATCATATCTTCACCAGTTTAGCCTAAATATTTTAGACTCAAATTATTTCATCTTCAAATATTAGAGACTGTTTAAAAGTTTCTGTAGACAAAACTTATTCACTCTTGACTTTCTGTCCACCACTTTGAAGTTTTCCGTAGATAATAGTATATTATTCAACAAGCGCATAATGAAAGCTATTAATCATGAGAATGAGGTTTACGGAACGAGCCGCAGGCGAGTGGAGTAAATCTTTCGAATGATTAATAGCCATTATGCGTGAGTAGAATACTATACTTTATCCACAACCACAAAATGTATATTCATTCTTGCTTACTGCAACTTTTCAAGAATAAGAACATAATTCATTAAATCATTTACTTTTAATTATAACTAAGAAATACATATAATAATACTATTTATTAGGATTAATGTTAATAGTAACGTTAGAACAATTATTAAACACAATAGGGGGCATTGAAGTGGGTACACCAAGATTTACGGTTTGATCCAAAATATCGAAATTAACGGAATTTGTGCTGGAAGATGCAGCTGTTACATTATTTGCTGTCGATTCTATTGACGATGCAATTTTTCTGGCCGTTTCCTTTTTGTTTTCCAAAGAATCGTTAATATAGCCTTCTGCAACCGCAGTTGACTTCCATCCTCCATGACGTTTTAACGCAGTGATGTCTCCACCAGCATCAACCAAAATGGTGGCTGAGGTTCTTCTAAAGCTATGGCCTGTATATTGCTCAGGATTGGGTAATTTCAAAAAACTGGCGATATCCCTTCCCATTTTTGTAAATTTATTAATACCAATTCACTGTTTAGTACACTTTCCATTTTGAAAATTTTGAAAGAAATAATCACAGTTTATCTGCTTTCGGAGGCACAAATATTTTTTTACAATGTGGTAAAAATTACCAGATACTGTAAATTTCCTACAAATTTTAGTTTTTGTGGTTGGCAGCTTAATCATATAGCAGGAATTAAGGTCTTCTTTATCTTTAATTTTCATGTTATACAGCTCATTTGAACAACAAGCGCCCATTAAACCCATAATTAATGCAACCTGAAGAAAAAATTACTGCAATTTTTAAAAAATATTAAAATAATTTAAAACTTACTTTTGTTGCAAGAAATTTGTCATCCGGTGCATTTCAAATGAAACTGTTAACATTTTCTGGGGAGAAAGTGTTGGCTTTTTCGGAGTAAACCCTTCATTTTTTCTTTTCAAAAAGCTAGAAGTTTGCCACAGTTTTCAATATTGATGTTTTCAAAGATTTTCAATGTACTTTTTAGCTATAGTCACCAAATAAACCAATTGTTATACAAACAAAGTGATAAACAGTGTTTTATTTATGTACTTTTTAGCATCGAATACTTCTGCCACAACGATGAGGTGTTGTATTTTTTGATAATTCAGTAAAATACACCAAAACTACCGACTCAGTTGAAGAATGTGCTTTTTTCTCCTTTTTCCATTCACAAAACGTGTTGTATGTACTTTGGTATATGTTGCGAGACTTTTTAGGCAACAAATTGATGGAAGCGATGTCTGCCGCGTCCCTTATTTCCGGGGGTGTCAACAAGTCAGGATCGGATTCCATGTTGCTTCTTTCACCTTCGATAAACTATTAACCACACTATCACAACACAATTAACACAATTTGCTTTCAATTTATAAATTGTCTTTGTTTATGTCAAAATTAATTAACATGAGGTATCCTGATTTTGTAGTGATTTCTTATTATTCACAGTTGAGCAGTGATAAGTCAAAATATTACTCACAGGTTTCATAACCTATTTATAATAAACGTCATTATTATTGACTCTTAGCATGTATAATTATAATATTATAGAGTGGTTGTGGATAAAACTTATTTACTCATTTTATTGATAACTTTCTGGCCACAACTTTAAGTGTGAAACTAATACAATTAGTGTTCTTTAAGGAAGGGTAAAAAAATAATCTAGAAGACATGACTATGCAACTTTGAAATAAATGAAGCACACGCGCATTAATTCGAGTCTATTTAATGGGCAAACGATTAAAATAAAGCCCAGAATGATTATCCTAGAGCTGTGTCTTCGCTCTTTTAATTAACGGCCCCCGACGCTCCCGCAGTCCTGCGACGAGCAATTAATTTTCATTTGTATCATTTCTGACTCCCTCACATATGGAATTAACTGAAAATAGTGCCGGTTCATCTCGCTCCTTCGCCCTCGTTCCACCACCCGCCCATTTTTCGGGGTCAGAAATTTGCATCCCGTGCTCATAAACATCGATAAGGATCTAATTTGTAAGAGATAAGGCGTGCGCTTAAGTGGATTACTTCAGTAAGAGGTGCGGTTCCCGCGAGATGTCTCTGTAGGAGCGGCCGTCTTTGCCCCTGGTGGCCGCGCGGGGAACTAACCCTGTAGGACTGTAGGATATAGGATAGGTGTGGGTCCCTTAGCGTGTGCAAAGTAAACTACCGTTATAATGAATTCGCCTCATTCCAATAAAGGATGGGCGCTGGGGATAATGTAACTTGGACGCTTTTATAAGCCCATTAACCGAAAATTACCGATTTTTAGACGGTGCGCGGTCCTCAAGTGAAAATGGCACCCCCTGAAAACCCAGATCCTATCGCTGCATCAAATGTCCATCACATTTGCATAAGCCTTCCTCCTTAATTAAACACATTGTCTTGTTTACTATCTTGTCTTCCCTTAATCAACCCCCTGCACCACGACACTCTTAATCATCTCAAGAATTACCAGATTTCCTCCAACATGGGGGGGTGTATTAACGAACCCATATTCTCCATCCCACTCTAATTAGTATAATTAGCTAATTAAACCATTCCGTGACGGTTGTAATAAAAAATTCACACACCGGATAACCTCCTAGTCTTTGTCTTTTCTATTTATGCGTGGTTTTTTTTTGAATTAGTGGGGACGAGCGGTGACAAGGATTGAAATTAATAGGATACCATTAATTTGGGGTATGTTTTGGCCCTATTTATCACGCGGCGTTTAATTGATTATTCCATAAATGGGAAAAATTCAACCGGGCCCGGCTTATAAAAATTTATGTTTTGTCCTTAACGAGGACGGGGCCAACTTTGGATGGAGTTGAAGTTGAGTAATACTTTTCTGCCTAAAAACCAAATGCGTATCACGTTTACGCGTAAATTAATAATAACCGTTAATGCGGAATTGTTATGGATTGCTTCCAGTTAACTGATGGTACTGTGTTTATCATGATTCATTGTAAGACTGAAAATATTTATATACGAGCCTTGTCCCACGTCAGTTGACATGCCTAGGTTCAATATACAGGGCATTTTTCTTTTGAGTATACATATCCCATATTAAATTTGTTAATGATATCGACCGTTTGGTATCAATATTAGCGATATATCGAAAAAATATATATCGATTATTTCGCATCAACATAACGATTTTCCAAGATATCGATATATACGGGGAAATTTTCTTTCGGGTATGCACATGCATACACTGTATATTTTACAACGTTCGTTGCTTTTTAAAAGATTTCAATTTGAATCTTTAAACGAGGGTTTTCCACTCCCAGACTAAGCATGAAGTAAAATTTCGAGTTTAGAAAAGCCTAAGAATTTGGATTGGCCGCGTAGCGAAGCGGAGCGGCCAATCCAAATTAGGCTTTTCTAAACTCGAAATTTTACTTCATGCGCCACGCTTGAAAACAGTGATTTACAATGAAGTTCAAAACACACACACACACACACACAACAACGATTATAGGCAACCTAATATGCGTTAGAGTTATTGGGTTGCCTATAATCACTGTTTTAAACAATTTTTTCAACGCAGAATTTGACTCACGTTTTATTCACATCTACATATTAGATTGCTAAGGCCGTATATTTTAAACGCTACGATAATTCAGTGTTTTATACGCGTGGCGCATGAAGTAAAATTTCGAGTTTAGAAAAGCCTAATTTGGATTGGCCGCTCCGCTTCGCTACGCGGCCAATCCAAATTTTCAGGCTTTTCTAAACTCGAAATTTTACTTCATGCTTAGTCTGGGAGTGGAAAACCCTCGTTAAAAGCCCCAAATTAACCGCTTTGAAACAACGAATTCCCGCAAATTAAAAAAAACGATGTATGTAACATAGATTAGATTTTCTTCGACTGTTAATGTCTTTGACTGTTAGGTTAGATTACATCTAACCTAACCTAAGCTACTGTTAGGTTAGGTTGCATCTAATTTATGTACAGAGAATTTTTCTTTTAGGTAAATAAGCTGTAAATTTTCCGACATCCGTTGTTTTTTAAATAAGTTCAGTTTGAAGCTTAAACAAGTGTTTTCCACTCCCTGACTAAGCATGAAGTAAAATTTCGAGTTTAGAAAAGCCCCGTAAAAATTTGTCGAGGGTCGCGCAGCGACCCGAGACAAATTTTCTGGGCTTTTCTAAACTCGAAATTTTACTTCATGCGCCATGCGTATGAATCACTGTTTTCAAGTGAGGTTCAAATATTTATACATTTCACAGTATTTTTGTGTATTATACGCGTGGCGCATGAAGTAAAATTTCGAGTTTAGAAAAGCCCAGAAAATTTGTCTCGGGTCGCTGCGCGACCCTCGACAAATTTTCACGGGGCTTTTCTAAACTCGAAATTTCACTTCATGCTTAGTCTGGGAGTGGAAAACCCTCGTTTAAAGATTGAAATTGAAATCTTTAAAAAAACAACGAATGACGTAAAATTTACAGTGTATGCATGTGTATACCTGAAAAAAAAATCCCTGTTCGATATGTTCATGCAAAATAATCGATATTTATTTTTTCGATATATCCCTAATATCGATAGCAAACTGTCGATATCATTAGATACGATACTAGTTATTCATTAGACTCCATCTATTATACAAGGTGGACAAACCAAAACCGATCAATTTTAAAACACTGTCAAAACTTTAATTTAGATCGTACAGGGTTGAACACAAGCACAATGTGTAGAAAAACTCAGTAAGTTTTATTGCTAAAAATAACAAAATTCAAAACATTAAGTGTAAAAAAGAATATCATTTCTAGGCGATCCGTGAAATTTTTCATGATTCTGTACACCATATCGTCTGGTATCGCAGTGATTTCATTTCAAATCAAATCAAATCAATTAATTACACTTCAGCCACATTTAGAATATATAATATTTCTTGAATAATTTTCTCACTTATCACTTGTTGAAACATTTTTAAATATATAAATAAACCTTCGTTATCAATAGAATATATAAGTTATATTGACTAACAATAATAACCCCTTTTGTTTTATAATAAATAAACCTTCGTTTAATTCTGTGTCGCAGATGCACAAGAGCGCCTGCAACACCCACACAATCATATTATCTTTTAGATTAGGAAATGTTATATATAGGAGTGAATTATAATTATTAATTAGAATTAGTTTGCATTTAGAACGTACTGTAACTGCGTTACGTAAATAAAATACTTTTTAAAAACTTGTTTTTCGGCTTTGAACATTTAACTTTTTTTTTTTTCCACATGAGGTGGTATCGCTTAGCGTCCCTGCACTGCGGTCTCCGTGGTCCTTTGTGCTCAACATTTAACTTACATGTTTACAATAGTAACAATAACAAAACATTATAATTGCGGGTGTGTTCGTCAACTTAATAACCAAACAATTTCAAAAATGACAGTTACGATTTATTTAGAAACATAATAGTAATAAAAAGCGGTTAAATTCCTTTCTTCACAATTATTATTTAAGTACTATATGTACATTTCGGACACTAAGTGTCCATTATCAATAGTTAACTAACAGAAATTACAAAGGTGTCGGTGTATTTACATCATCAAACGGATTAGTGGAAAAACCTAAAATTAATTATTACAATGATTGACCCTATTTCTTAAAACTAGCCACTTGTCGGGAATGCCACAGTTTTATTAGCGTTAACACCTGTGTTGGATTAAGTCAAGCAGGGGATTACTCAACGGGCTCATATCAAAATTTAGCAGATTATAAAGGTTCTTTTTCATTTCAATCGCTTCTATCATGTTTAAATTGTAAGATGTTGACTGTTTTAATAAATTGACATTATATTTGTTAAACTTGTGTCCTGTTTCTAGAATGTGGTGTGCAAAGGCTGATTTATAAGGGTTTAAATTCTTGATGTTGTATGAATGTTCCTTGAATCTAGTATTCACGTTTCTTTTAGTTTGTCCTACATTTTAAATTTAACCGCTTTTTATTACTATTATAACAATCTTCACATAACTCACGAATACATATATATCAAGAGACATTTTTAAAAATATGTTAAAATTCTAAAATAATAAATATATGAATAAATAAATAAAATGTGTAGAAGTTTCTGATGGATTCCTTTAATTCTTGGATGAATCTGGGTTTCTCGGCATATACTTTAGATTTCAGGTAGCCCCAAAAAGAAATCCTACGGGGTGAGGTCTGGCGAGCGCGGAGACCAGGGGGAAAATCGATCTCACAAAGTCCATATAAATCCTTGCCGTGTGAGCTGTAGCTCCATCTTGTTGAAAGCATATGCTATCAGTGTCAATTTCATTTTCTTGATGAGGGTCTAAAAATTCTTGAAGCATAGCGATGCACCGCTCCAGGTTGATCGTTACTGCCTGCTCTCTCTCTCTCATTTTCAAAAAAATATTCAAAAAAATATGCGAGAGCAGATACTGTCAGTGTCAATTTCAAGAATTCTTGAAGCGTAGCGATGTACCGCTCGGGGTTGAACGTTGCTGCCTGCTCTCTCATTTAAACAAAAAAAGGAAGGGTCTAATTACGGCAAACACGCGATGTTTCGAGCACTAGTTTTTCAATGCAACTATCATATGTTGATTATTATTATGATGTATCTCAATTGTCACGTAAGAGCTACGATTTACAAAAACGTCCGATTTACAAAAACGTCCATTTTAGAAAATCGTCCGTTTAAAAACAACGTCCATTTTGGTTGGACCACCTTTATATACTTTTCACATTTTATATTTTAGATTTGTTCCTTTTGGCAATAAAACTTACTGAGTTTCTCTACACGTTGTGCTTATTTTCAACCCTGTGAGACCATTATTTTGAAAATTTGACGAAGTTTTAAAATTCGTCCGTTTTGGTTTGACCACCTTGTGTAAGGATTCTTTCCTAAAAAAAAAATGTTTCTATATTTAATTGATGAGGCGGATACATGATGAAACTCCATAATACTATTTGAAATAAAACAACGCAGTTGGGAGGGTTTCACTTTTATTGTTGAACACTGCAACATGTTTCACCACACAGTGGCTTCATCAGGCAGATGAAATAATGAATTATTTCATCTGCCTGATGAAGCCACTGTGTGGTGAAACATGTTGCAGTGTTCAACAATAAAAGTGAAACCCTCCCAACTGCGTTGTTTTATTTCAAATAATAAAAATGTTTCTAGTTAAAACTCAAAGAAAAGAAAAAGTAAAAAATATACTGGCATTTTTTCTTTTAAGTATAGCAACACACAACAATTGAGGCCATCGAATTTTGCTAAGCGGTATATTTTGAACTTCACGTGAAATCACTGTTTAATACGCTTGGTGGCGCATGAGGTAAAATTTCGAGTTTAGAAAAGTCTAAATGAATAAAACTCGATCGATTTGAGCATCAAGAACTAAGGGGTTTCTTGATGCTCAAATCGATCGAGTATTATTCATTTAGACTTTTCTAAACTCAAATCTACTGCTTATAAATATCCAAAACGTTTTTATAAAATACAAGGCTTAATTAGTGACCGGGATTCACAAAAAAAAAAATTATGTATTAATCACCTGCATAAATATATGTTGAAAGAAAAATAGGTAAAAAGAGTGTCACAAACTGTAAAAAATAATAATAATTATAATTAAAAAAATTAAATAGATTTGAAAATAAATCTATTTTACTCGCCAATTAATTGTTAGATTTTATTCCTGAAAACGGATTTATAATTACTAAACGAATTAAAAAACTTTGTCGGATGCTTTTCTTGATAAAATACTTTTTTTATCCAAAAATGTTTTCAAAGGAAATTTGGAAAAATAAATCTGGAAAACATTTTGTGATGTGATCTAGTATATACATGGAAAATTTTAAAATTCTTCAAGCAACAAAAAAAAGTTCATTTTTGAGAACCGGTAAAACCCCCTTATACATTTGAAAATTTAAAAAATTGACGAGATGATTTTCAAATGTTGAAAATCTGAAGAAAATTGTCATAAATCGACGAAAATCTCGAAATTTTAGAAATCTCATGAACATTTTTTAAATTGATGAAAATCTCAAGATATTAAACATCTCGAAATATTAAAACTCTCATGAAAAATGTATAATTCAAAAATCGACAAAATTTTTTAATTTTAAATGAACAGTATATTGTGAACATTACATTCAATCAGTGTTTTTATGCGCGTGGCGCATGAAGTAAAATTTCGAGTTGAGAAAAGCCCGAATTTGGATTTGGACGCTAGCGCGTCCAAATCCAAATTCGGGCTTTTCTCAACTCGAAATTTTACTTCATGCTTAGTCTGGGAGTGGAAGATATTTGCTCGATAATTGTCAATATCTTATTGTGCTTGTTTCTGTTAAGTAGAAAAATAATATTAAGAAAAGTTGTAAAATGGTGAATATTAAGATTATATTTGGATTGATTGAGTTACTTGAAGATAATTATACTTTGATTAAAAAACACTTAGAACACTTAGCGAGTCGAATGCTCTGCCTGTCAAACATGGTGTTCCCCAAGGGTCTATTTTAGGACCACTTTTATTTATAATATACATTAACGATCTACCAGATTTTGTTGATAACACATTCAAGGTGATATACGCGGATGACACCACGTTAATTAATAGGGCGAGTGAACTAGATGAAGCAATGCATAAAAGCACTACAGCTAATATTAGATGCAAAGAATGGTTTGGTAGCAATAAATTGCTACTAAACCATACAAAAACAACTCATTTGGCTTTCACCTTAAAAAAGCATACATTACCCATGCCATTATCGGTGAAATTTCTGGGTGTGCATCTTGATTGCTCAATGAAATGGCATGCACATAGCGATAACTTGGCAAACAGATTAGCCACAAATATATTTTTACTACGCAACCTATCACAAAGTGTATCCGCAAATACCTTAAAAATGTCCTATTACGCCACATGTCACTCTATCTTGTCGTATGGCTTACTTACGTGGGGACATTCGCCATGTTGGCAGCGCATATTCAAATTGCAGCGAAGGGCAGTACGTATAGTGGGTAGATTAGGTTACAGGGATGACTGTAGGGCTATCTTTCAAAAACTGCGCATAATTACCTTACCGAGTCTATACATCTTTCAATGTCTTGTTTATGTTAAAAAGAACTTGTCTGCGTTCAATTTAGCTATGTCTGTTCACAGTCATAATACTCGCAACAAAGATAATATATGCTTAAAACGGGTAAGACTACATAAATCACAAAATGCGAAAAACTATTGGGCTCCGAAGTTCTACAATACATTGACGGCAGAGGTAAGGTGTTTGCCGCTGAAACAATTCAAATCATATATAAAAAAACATCTACTAAATCATGCGTTTTACTCATGGGACGAGTTTCTAAATTCTAGAATTGAGATGTGATAGTTTGTTAATTTATTTCGATGTTTTTATTTATTTTATTTATACAAAGTTTTATATTTATATTTTAGCTATATTTTATTTAACGATATTTTAATCTTTACATATATTATATTTTTTTCATTTTAATCTGTTGTATATTTAAATGTCTGTCATGTTTTAATCATTTTTTATATTTATATTTTTATGTAATTTTAATCTGTCACACCTACTATTTTTAACTGTCTGTCCACCTTATTGGTGCTGCATTTAAATTTCGTCGATCATTTCAGATCAAATATCATGTTATATTATATAACCATTGTTACTCTGATTAGAACATAATTGTAATTCTTGTACGTTTTTTATGTTTAATTTCTTTTGACCTGTGTAAACTGTATCCACTGTAATGGCATTAATAAACAATAACCTTTCTTCAATACTTTATTTTGTAACCAAATGTACATTTCGGACACGAAGTATCCATTATCAATGGTTTGATACTAATACGTATTAGTATCAATCTATTGATAATGGACACTTCGTGTCCGAAATGTACATTTGGTTACAAAATAAAGTATTGAAGAAAGGTTCTAAGTGTTTTTTAATCAAATTAAGATTATAACTTTTTCCATTTTAAATTGAAAACATCAATTTTTATAATAATCACTAAAAGGCTTGGATATTTACGAAAAGTATCGAAAATCTGATGAAATTGATCAAAATCATGAAATAACGCAAATTTCAAAATATATTAAACGTGAGTCAATTTTGATAAATTTGAATGGTATTTAAATTTCAAGTGATGACAATTTGTAAACTTTTTGATATATCTTCATAAATTTAATCAAATATTGCTCTTTCAAAATATGTAGAAATCAAAATGTACCCAATTAATAGTTTTAGAATAGAAAATGGTTAATCATCAATTGAGAAACAATTTTAATAAATTTGAGCAATATACAAATTTTAAGAGATCATAACTTTATAATTATTTGTGATATTTTTTATAAAACTTTGTGTGAATATAATTCAAATGTTATTCTTTCAAAATATGTAAAAACGAAAATGTACCCCATTAATACTATATTTTCACTTGAACGTCAAATGGGAGTCAATTTTGATAAATTCGAGTGATATTGAAGTTTCGAGAGATCACAACTTGGACACTATTTCAGATATTTGTATAAAACGTAACATGCATATCACTCAATTATTAAGTGATATGCATGTTATGTCTTTTAAAACACGTAAAAATCAAAATACATCCCATCGATAGTTTTTGAGTTTGAGTTATTTATTTATTTATTAACGGATGTCCATTTAAGTAGAATAAAATTATATTCACTTGAACGTGAAACAGGAGGCAATTTTGATTATTTTGAGCGATCTAGAAATTTCAAGACTAATTTGGATATTATTTAAGATATTTTAATAAAACTTGGAGTGCATATCACACAATTATTGGTTTTTTAAATTATGTGAAAATCAAAATATACCCCAGTAATAGTTCTTGAGTTATTTTCATATAATCTCGAAACAAGAGTAAATTTTGATTATTTTGAGTAATAAAGAAATTTCAAGACTAACTTTAAGATATTTTATTAAAACTTGGTGTGCATACCACACAATTATTGGTCTTTTAAATTATGTAAAAATCAAAATATACCCCAATAATAGTTTTTGATTTATTTTCACTTAATCGCGAAACGGGAGTATTTTTATTACTTTGAGTGATATAGACATTTCAAGAGTTCATAACTTGAGTATGATTGGAGGAATCTTTACAAAAACTTGGTGTGCATATTACTCAATATTGGTATTTCAAAATATGTGAAAATAAAAATAAACGCCATCGATAGTTCTTAAGTTATTTTCACTTGAACGTGAAACAGGAGTAAATTTTAAAAATCTAATTAAAATTTTAGACATCGGCGAAAATTGAAAAGTTTACGCAAATCTCAAAACATCGAAAATCTGTTTGAATATTTTATCATTATCAATTGATGATAATTTTGAAATATTGATCTCATGAAATTTGTCTAAATCGACAATAATCACAAAATATTTGAAATTTCATGAAAATGTTACCAATCGACAAAACGAGTGTTTTCCACTCCCAGACTAAGCATGAAGTAAAATTTCGAGTTTAGAAAAGCCCCGCGTAGAAAATTTGTCGAGGGTCGCGCAGCGACCCGAGACAAATTTTCACGGGGCTTTTCTAAACTCGAAATTTTACTTCATGCGCCACGCGTATTAAACACTGATTTAAAGTGAAGTTAAAAATGCACTGAAAACAACCCATTTTCGATATTTTTTAAAATTCTATATTTCTTTTCCTATCCATGCTGCAAACCTTCAGATGTTCGTTGTTTTTTTGTAAAAAAACTTCAATTCCCTATAGTCCTTCGCTCTCCGAAGAGCATCATTGGTCCTTCGAGCTGTAGCCTTTGTAAAATGTTCCTTTGAGTAATAAACTTAGTAATTTAGAGTGATCCTTCCATTTGAAACTTGTAAGAACGAGTGTCGTCTACTCCCAGACTAAGCATGAAGTAAAATTTCGAGTTTAGAAAAGCCCCGCGTAGAAAATTTGTCGAGGGTCGCGCAGCGACCCGAGACAAATTTTCACGGGGCTTTTCTAAACTCGAAATTTTACTTCATGCGCCACGCGTATAAAACACTGATTTCAAGTCAAGTTAAAAATGCACTAAAACAACCCAACTATATTTTTTAAATTCGATATTTTTTTTTCCTATCCATGCTGCAAACCTTTAGATGTTCGTTGTTTTTTTGTAAAAAAACTTCAATTCCCTGTAGTCCTTCGCTCTCCGAAGAGCATCATTGGTCCTTCGAGCTGTAGCCTTTGTAAAATGTTCCTTTGAGTAATAAACTTAGTAATCTAGAGTGATCCTTAAATTTGAAACTTCTAAGAACAAGTATCGTCCACTCCCAGACTAAGCATGAAGTAAAATTTCGAGTTTAGAAAAGCCCCGCGTAGAAAAAAATTTTCACGGGTCTGCTAAACTCGAAATTTTACTTCATGCGCCACGCGTATAATTCATTGAAATTATACGAGGAAAAAATTATGTAAATGACGATGTGAGTCTAGTATTGAATTTATTTGAAAAAAAAATAAATATCTTGACTTATTTCTTAGATAGATTAAACAACATTTCAAATTTCTGCACTTACTATAAAATAGTTTGAATGTTTCTGAACTAAATTTAATATTTATAAATATGATTATTCATAGTATTCTTTTATTTAATAACTATTGTATTTCCACAAATTTTAGTTATTATTTTTAGTTAATCCTAAATTGTAACTACCTGGGAATAAAAATACAAAATAATCTAAAATCGGAGCAACACAGACAAATTACTAAACCAGAACATAAAAACTGTAGCAGCTATAAATTAATTGTGAGTAATATAAATAAATTGCAGCAAATAAAAGAAACGTAATCCTTTATTAAATAGATAGGTAACAAATAGATTTACAACAATCTTATTAAAAATACCATTGCGACTACTTCATACATAAGTACCACTTAGCTTGATTCCCAAATAAGAACACATTTATTAAAACGACGATGTAATAATATATTACATTATATCCATTTGTGTGGGACAATAAATACGCTATTACAGCCACGAAATCGGTTCAATAAAGATGTCGTTTGGAGATTTAACGTCGTAAATATTTAAGCGCGTTTCGGGTGTTTGTGTCCACGACTTTCGTGCTTTCGATCTAAGGCGCATTTCGTTATTTGCTTAGTAATTTCACCGCCCCTGTATTCCGACTTTTTAACGTGCGTTTATATGAATAATTTATGAGTGTGATATTTATTAGGACCATACCCTTCCTATTACTAATTAACTACTACAAAAGTTTTGTTCTACTTTATTTCAAAGTATTTGTTTATTAATGAGCTGTGGTCCTTTGTTTAAACTTTATTTTAACAAATTGAAGCTATCTGAACTAAGTAATTTGCCGAAGAGTAGAATGTTTGCGTATTTACAGGGTTTTTCGTTTTATTTTTACCATTTCTCAAATTAAAATCCTCATTTATAAAATGACTTTCCTATTTGTCAAAATTATGTCAAACTATCTTTAATATTTTTCTGTATTACTCCTTGAGAATGACGATAAGTGGAAACAAGTCGGAGAGAATAAGAAAATAGTAGTGAAACAAACCAAGTGACTTTTATTTAATTATCAATATGTCAAATTGATTCCCCTTTGGTCAGTTTGACTTTCCCCGTTTATCAAATCAATTTTCGAAACATGGCGGAATGGAGAAACTACACAACAATTAGTATTAGTCTTAGATTATATAGAGACATCTATTTTATTTTAAATATAAATGAAATTGCCAATTCTTGGTTGCAGAATACTTCATACTTAATGTTTGAAGTATTCTGCAACCAAGAATTGCCAATTTCATGTATACTTATGTTTAAACGGTAATGTGACCGCCAGTCTAAGGCGTCAAATTGTTTAGAGGGAATGGTAAAGCTATACTGATGAGGGATAAATCTCGAAACGCGTCTATAGATAGCCTCAATATCCAAATTGTTACATTTGCAGTAGGTGATTGAATGTAACAGCAAACACTTGTTGTATAATTCAATGTCCGTCGGAGCATTAGCCCGGGAAGTAGTTGTTTCAATGAGTATTTGATATAGTCTGTGTAGATTGCAAAAAGAATCTCGGCACTTTTAATATTTTGTATTAGTTTTAATACGTGTTTTAATTTTCATTATAATTTAGTCATATGTACGTATCAGCATGAAGTGTAATAATCGAATGATGTTTTACGGCAATAAAGCACAAAGGTGGGTAGGTGAGTTTGCATGTCCTGTCACGAGACATCACACCCTTAATAATAATTCCTGAAGGCTGCACGAAGACGCCGTTCGCCCCCGAAGATCCATAATTTGCCTAATGCATGGGTGGACATACGCGACCGTCTATTTAATAATGCATTTCTTTGAACGGTCACTTTTTCTAATTAAGAGTCCGACCGACCCCCATTAAATAATTTAATCAAAAGAAAACAGAAAATCGTTATTTCCCTACGGTCACCCGAAAGGGGTTGGTTTTCTTCGCTGTTTACATGACCGATCCTTTAATTCATTAAATAAACGTTATTTGACAAATTAGGGGACCGCGTTTGCAATATTTACTAGTTTTAATTTATTATATTTCAGTTTTTAGCACATACTTTGTTATCAGCGCGTAGCGTTACGCGACCAACCCAAATTTTCAGGTTTTTCTAAACTCGAAATTTTACTTCATGCGCTACCGGTACAAAACACTGACATATTACGAAGTTTAAAACACACCGCTAAACTTTACATTGAATCAGTGTTTTGTACCGGTGGCGCATGAAGTAAAATTTCGAGTTTAGAAAAGCCTGAAAATTTGGTTTGGCCGCTCCGCGCTTCGCGCTACGCGACCAAACCAAATTTTCAGGCTTTTCTAAACTCGAAATTTTACTTCATGCTTAGCCTGGGAGTGGAAAATACTCGTTTAAAGCTACAAATTTGAACTTTAAAGAAAACAACGAGTGTCGCAAAATAAGTCATGAGACGTAGCATTCGAACTGGCAACAATTAGGACGTGGGACTTGAAGGAGCGGTAGGTCAACATGTGATACGCCTTCAGTATGACTCTATCGAGTTCGAAGATAGAGTAATTTTTTATCATCTCACCGAAAAAGGTAAAAAAATGGATTTACTGGAAGCCGTTGAAATACACAAAGCAAAAATTAATCCGGGAATTTCCATCCTTAACGACCAGGTTGACCTGATGTACACTCCTCTCTTTGAAGCGCTTTAGATTTAATATATATACCTGTGTAACTCGTGTTTTAATCATTCTCAAACTAAGTACGTTTGATTAAGTAAAATAAAAGTGGTATAAAAAAGTTAAGAGTTTTCTTTATATCAAAATTGAAGATGTACCACGAAGTGAACGCCTCCAAAATCCAAGAAGAAATTTTTTAGTTGCCTGTAGCGTTTTTTTTTGTGTAACAATTGTTTCTAATGCGTTCTAAAAACGAGCGACATTAATTTCGAGCAAAGGTTTCCTATCAAACATTTTGCAAAACTACAGCAGGTCTACGGAAACAGTGTATTGTCTAGGTTTTTTGGTGGTATATGGCATTTTTAGAAGGAAGTTAGTGGATTAAAGGTGAATCACACAACAAAAAGCCTTCATCTTTAAGAATCGATTCAAATGTCTCCAGAATCCGGGACCTTGTGTGTTCAGATTATCGGTTGATAGTCAGAATGATCGGGGAAGAGTTTAATTTGACTCCACCGTTTATAAAATTTTGACCAATGAATTGGTGTAATAGTTCAGGGTAGACTAGTGGATTTAAAATAGAGTTATTATGTTACAAAAAAATATATTGTAACAAAGTAACTTAAATACATGACATGGTTTTAATCAATTTGAGAGTCAAAATAACTCTGGTCAGTGGGCCGTCTTGCAGGTATTTATATTTGATGTTGGTGCTGACTGGTAGAGTTTGCCCGGCGATTTGGCACGCCGATGGTCACAAAGTCCACGAGTCCACCGCTGAGTTGCAGAAGTTGTTGCCGTGGATCGGCCGGACTGGCGCTCGTCATTCTTTCGTAAGTGGGGCATCAGGTAATTGTCCGGAATTGTGTTATGTTGTGATTGCATTATTGAACGAATGATGCAATCGCAAAGGAATAATTAATAATTAAATGTATGTCTAATCTTAGAGATTAGACATTCTGTCCGCCGGGAATGTGGGATATCAGTGGTCGTAGTTGGATGGACTCTGTCGGTGATAAGTTCCTTGGACGTGGGTGTAGGTTGGCATTGTTTGGTGTCCTCTGGACTGTACAGTATTCTGGAGATGCTCTGGAAGCTGGACTTGGAACCATTTGAAGTTCTTCTGGATGTCCAGCCGTTAATGTTTCGCCACTTTGCTTTTTCTTTCAGATGTGCCGTTGATTGCGATTCCTAGTCCTAATTCGCTAAATATGCCTATGGTTGTTACAGCACTGGTCCAGGACGAGTGGTATCTGATGTGTTTCCAGTTGATGTTTGAAAGTTGGTCCCTAAGTTCCCCTTCTTTGTTGATTATGTCAGTTGCCATCTTATTGTGATCGTAGAATAGATTTGAATGAAATTGGTTTTATAGGTGGTACTGTTTGTCCACTTATAAGTGAAACGTTCGCCTTCTTTGAATAGGTGGCCAGTATTGCTTTGGAATCTATCTGGTTTGGCGTTAGCATCATATGTTGTGTGTGTATGATATAAGAAAAATCTGCCCAAAAATGGCAATTTAAATAAAAGAGTTTTTGATCAGATCGGGTGTGAGTTTAATTTGACTCCACCGTTTATAAGATTTTGACTAATGAATTGGGGATAAGAAAAATCTGCACAAAAATGGCAATTTGAATATAAGAGGTTTTGACCAGTAAGAATATTCCTGTGGCGACTCAGCCTTCCTATTCACCTGACTTGAGTCCTTGTGACTTTTTTCTCTTCCCGAGATCGAAAAATCACCTCATGAAAACTAATTTTGGGCCGCTCCAAAGCATTCAAACGGTTTTAATCGACCAGCTGAAAGCTATTCCAGTATCCGAGTTTCAGCACTGCTATGAAGATTAAAAGAATCGTCTTCAATGGTATGTGGCCTCCTAAGGAAGCTATTGATTTTTAATTCTATTCGAATACAAACATTTAATAAAATCAGTCTCATTACTTTATATGCACACCTCGTACATGTATAAGCATTTTTTTTTTCTTAAAACTTGATGGTCTAAGGGGCCTAATAGCCAAAGTCCTCAAACGCTTTAAATCTGCCACCTACTGGAAAGTCTACTTACAGTTTGTCATAATTTAAAAATTTCTCGTTTTAACATATAAAAAGGACTGTTATTCCTTACTTCACTTCTTATATGTATTGTTAGATGTACATCTCGAGACACAAGGTGCTCATTATCAATAACAAACGTTTTAACATTATGATGAGATTAAATTTAAATTAGTTTTCAATGTTGGTTAAAAATGTTTGTAAATATGCGGACAATCAGTGGCGAATTGTGAGATTTTTTATTGGTAGGGCTGCAGACATGAACATACAGGGAATTTTTCTTTCGAGTGTACAAATCCTGATACGTATGTATTTCGAGACATTTATTGTTTTTGCTTTTCTTTTCTTTCCTTTATTTTCACTTTCGCCAAGCGTCAGCTGACATTTGAACTATAATGAAAGTTGACATAAGTCGGCCCCAGTTGGACTATAATAACAGTTGACATAAGTCAGTGGTAGCCGACATTTTAACTATAATGTCAGTTGACATACGTCGGCGTTAGCCGCCATTTGCACTATAACGACAGTTGACATAAGTCGGCCCCAGCCGTCATTTGGACTATAATAACAGTTGACATTAGCCGGCAGTAGCAGACATTTAAACTATAATGACAGTTGACATAAGTCAGCTCAAGCCGACATTTAGCCAATTGTGCCAACTTGATACGAGTTTGAATTGAACTCTAATGATTGCCAGGTTATTTTTATGCTTTGTGACAATTACGATACACATTTTAACAATAACTCCCCATTGCTCAATTTAAAACTGTAACCCCCACCCCTCTTACTTATCAGCTAGCCCTATATATACGTTATAATTAGGTTAAGTTAATCACTTGTTCTTCACCTGAAGAAGCCACAGTGTGGCGAAACATTTGTTGTGAATACAAAATAAACAACTTTTGAAAGTTATAAACAAAGTGTTTTACTTAAAGTAATTTTAACAATTATTAGATATTTTAGAGTAACGAGTGTCGTCCACTCCCAGAGTGAGCATGAAGTAAAATTTCGAGTTTAGAAAAGCCCCGCGTAGAAAATTTGTCGAGGGTCGCGCAGCGACCCGAGACAAATTTTCACGGGGCTTTTCTAAACTCGAAATTTTACTTCATGCGCCACGCGCATAAAACACTGATTTACAGTAAAGTTAAAAATATAAAACACTTAAATATGATATTTACCAAGATGTAGCGAAAAAATGCAATAATTACTTTATTGTTAATAGTTTTGGAAAAATATTAATAAAAGTGGAATACATTTAGTTTGAGCAATTTTTCCATATTGCTGATATTTAAATCATCATATCTTTAACGGGGAAAGTGCTATGATGGACAGATCGCCATTTAAATGTAGGACGTCCCAAAGTTTAAATGACAAGTTTTTTAATGTAGTTTTAAGCCAAAAAATTGTTTGCGTTGTAGATATTTTACGAAATTCGTTTCTTTATCCATTCATAAAAGATATATTACTAAAAGAAAATAATCTAGAATTTGTCTAAAATTCTTGTCTTTCAATTTATACTGGGTGCAGACCTTCAGCTCTTATAGTCGAGCCACCACTGGAATGTTATAATAAAAAAAAAACCTTTAATTGTCGCGTTGTAGGGCATTTTTTTTTGCAATCCATTAAAACCGACACCCGTGTGTTTGTTTTCGCGCAGGCAAAAATCAGCCGTAAACACAAATCTTGCACCTACACTTGTTGCTATTACCTTTTCGCATTTTATCACCGAGATTTTTCATTTAAACGTCGAATTAGTGCCCGGCCAGAATGCCGAACTGCGAGGAAAAACGTACTCGCACTCGCATTTTCCGTCCGTTCCACGTTGACTTTAATATCTGATTTTGGATAAATGCGATAGCGATTCGAACGTGCAAACAGGAATTTTAGCAATTTTTAACGGGGCCCTGTCACAGCGCCAAAACACACAACAAATATCCCTCCGCGTACGTGAAATGAAATTAAAAACCCACACCCTCTTACCCACCCCCCTTCTAGGCCGGAAACTGACCGTGATCAATAATAAGTGTGGCTCTTTCACGTTTACGTTTACGTTTTACGGTCCTTACGTCTGTCACCGGCAAAAAATTAATGAACAGGTTGGGATCGTTTAAGATTATGACGTGTGGAACAGATGGACGATGATTCTCCTTGCCGTTTTCTAGCTATTGTTTACCGCTGAGCCTATCATAAAACGTAACTAATTTGTGCTGTCAGTTAATTCGTTTCTCCAATTCCGGATGAAATTATCTGTTACGAAATTAAGGCCTCATTCTTTCGGCGATGAATTTCATGGTGTAATAAATACCAATAATTATTACAACCGTCAGATGATATAAAAAAATATGCATTAATAAAAATTGTTTTACACTCCAAAAAATTATTATTTTTTTTAAAATCACTTTCTAGCAGTGGTGTATCGCGGCCACTGCGGGAGTGGGTTCGAAATATTCTCGTGAGGCCTTAAAGGTTTGTGTTCGAAAGATGCGAATCTTATACCGCAACCTAGTTTTTTAACTTTAATGTAAATCAGTGGTTTATACGCGTTGCGCATGAAGTAAAATTTCGAGTTTAGAAAAGCCCCGTGAAAATTTGTCGACAAATTTTCTACGCGGGGCTTTTCTAAACTCGAAATTTTACTTCATGCTTAATCTGGGAGTGGAAGACACTCGTTACTTTAAAATATGACACAAGTGTTAAAATGTGTATCGTAACTATCACAAAGAAAAACAATAACATGGCGATCTCATTAAAGTTCAATGCAAACTCGTGTCAAGTTGGCACGATTGGTTTAATGTCGGCTTATGCAGACTTATGTCAACTGTCATTATAGTTTGAATGTCGGCTACCCCCCGACTTATGTCAACTATTATTGTAGTCCACATGTCGGCTTGCGCCGACCTATGTCAACTATCATTATAGTCCAAATGTCGGCTGACGCTGACGTATGTCAACTGTCTTTCTAGTTTAAATGTCGGCTACTGCCGACTTATGTCAACTATTGTTATAGTCCAAATGTCGGCTAACGCCGACTTATGTCAACTTTCATTAGAGTCCAAATGTCGGCTGACGCCGACTTATGTCAAGTTGAAACGATGGACTTAATATCGGCTTGCGCCCACTTATGTCAACTGTTATTATAGTCCAAATGTCGGCTAGCGACGACTTATGTCAACTGTTATTACAATCCAAATATCGGCCAACGATAACTTACGTCAAGTTATCATTAGCCGATATTGATATAACGGACTAAATGTCGGCTAGTGCCGACTTATGTCAAGCTGAAACGATAGACTTATGCCAGTCAAGCTTGTTATTTACAGTCATAAATTCACACCTTGACTAATGTGACATTATGACTGTAAGTCACTTGGTTGGCTGTCTTTAGACTATGGTAAGATCATACCACGCATATACCAACAAGAAATCTGTAGAAACATCCCTACACTAATTGGTAAGCCAAATTGAAGGAACTATGAGACACAGGGAGTATACACTGGTGACCCTCCTCGATATAGAAGGAGCTTTCAATGATATACACCCTGAAGCCATTGAGTTCACTCTAAAAGCAACAGGAATAAAGAAAGCAGTGAGCAGCTTCATGGGAAAGTTGCTCAGAGAAAGGAACATCTCCTTCAAACTCGGGAACTCTTGTATTAAGAGACGAACTAGCAGAAGTACCTCTCAAGGCAGTGTTCTATCTACGCTTCTCTAGAACCTTGCACTTAATGAGTTACTCCTTGAACCACCAACCACAAGGTGTGGCCTAGGAGACAATCCACAGAAGACTGAGCTAGTCCTATTCACAAGGAAGCATAGTATACCCTGCTTTATACTGCCAACCCTAAAGGGAGCGGTCTTGGAGATCAAAGACCAAGCTAAATACCTAGGTATCATACTGGACCGGAAGCTTAGTTGGAAACGACTATCGCGACTGTCGGGGTATGAAGCCTAATATCACCTAGTGGCTCTATAAAGCCGTGGTAAAGCCCATACTCTTCTACGGTATTTTCATTTGGTGGACTGCACTCAATAAGAGGATCCACAGGGAGTATACACTGGTGGCCTTCCTCGATATAGAAGGAGGCTTCAGTAATATACACCCTGAAGCTATTAAGTCCGCTCCAAAAGCAACTTCTCTAAACTCGGGAACTCTTGTATTGAGAGACGAGTTAACAGAGGTACCCCTTAAGGCGGTGTTCTATCTCCGCTTCTCTGGAACATTGCACTTAATAAGTTACTCCTTAAACTAGGAGACTCGGGGTGCAATGCAATTGTTTATGCCGACGACGTGGCCATAACCGTCTCCGGTAAGCACCCTAACATAATGTCACAACTAATACAGCAGGCATTAGCTAAAGTAACCAAGTGGCGCACAATGTGTGGCCTAGGGGTCAATCCACAGAAGACTGAGCTAGTCCTATTCACAAGGAAGTATAGTATACCCTGTTTCCGACTCCCAACCCTAAAGGAAGCGGTCTTGGAGTTCAAAGACCAAGCTAGATACCTAGGTATCTCACTGGACCGGAAGCTTAGTTGGAAACTCAACTCTCAAGAGAGAGCACGGAAAACGACTGTCATTCTTGCAAACGAGCGGAAGGTAAAATATGGGGTATGAAGCCTAACATCACCTATTGGCTCTACAAAGCCGTAGTAAGGTCCACTCTTCTCTTCTACGGTCTTGTACGGTGTTTTCATTTGGTGGACTGCACTTAATAAGAGGATCTACCAACAAGCATTTAGGAAGGCCCAAAGAATAGCGTCCCTCAGATTACGGGTGCCATAAGGACATGACCCTCTAAAGCAGTGGTCTCCAAACTACGGCCCGCGGGCCAAAACGGGCCCGCGACTTGCATGAATCCGGCCCGCGATTGTTTGTAATTTTTTTTGTAAATGTCATATTTTGAAATATTGTAACAATTGTTCCTCAAATTCTTCATAATTTTATAAAATTAATCGGATCTTGGCCGACTTTATTATGTAGAATTGTATTTGTGGCCCGCGAAGAAGATAGTTTGGAGACCCAGGCTCTAAAGCATTGGATACTCTTCTACGGTGTTTTCATTTAATGGACTGCACTCAATAACAGGATCCACCAACAAGCATTTGGGAAGGTCAAAAGAATGACCTCCCTCATGATTACGGGTGCCATAAGGACATGATCCTCTAAAGCGTTGGAAACGATTCTCAACCTGACTCCTGTAGATCTCCTCGGGAAGCAGATCGCAGTAACAACTGCCGTAAGACTAAACATAACTAGCAGGCTAAGACTTCCCTTCCCTTAAGGAATTTGCCGGTGTCCCACTGAACAGGAGGTCCAGCATATCACCTAAACAGGAGGCGTCTGGGGCAGACCTGAGTCTTCGGACGATGGATGTTTGAAGGGGACGATTGTCCAAGTCGGAGCTGTAGATCTTCTTGAGGTAGCCTCTGTGTCCCTATTCTGGATAGGGCTAACTTACACACGGCGGGGTTGACTCAGCCCTGGTGCTTGTTGCCGCTAAATGAGGAGTCGGGGGTGGGCCTTGCGAAGCCCAGGGGTGCCTACTCGCCCCTCCGGTCCACATATGGGTTGATCTCCGGCGGGCAGTGGTTCGCAGATATGGCGGTGATCCACCAGTCCTTCGACGGACGCTCGAAAGGTATACACCAAAAGGTAAAAACCTGAGCACACCAAGTCTGTCTCACTGAACATTGACTGATGTCTCGCAGTGTCAGCTTTCGGTAATATGTTCTCTTCCCGGATACCCACTATAATGGACTGGGAGGAGGGCAGAATATCGGATACAGGCTCACTCAAGGTCTTCACGGACGGGTCTAAAAGTGACTATAAAGTAGTCTTCTGCAAGGACCTGAACCTCTACATCTCCTTCAGATTGCCAAACCCCTGTAGTGTTTTACAAGCGGAGGTGATAGCAATCTGGACAGCCGCAGAATAGCTAAAGGTAAATGGGACTTCTGCCAGTCAGGTCCATATATACGTGGTTTATCCGGAAAATACGTATAAAAGTGGAATAATAACTTAATTTTATAATTATTCAAGTATTTCAAAATGGCCTTCTTCAAAGTACTCCTCCTGAGACAAGATACACTTCTGCCAACTGCTACGCACTAAATTGCCTATTAACCAATACACTAATAATTTACTTACCAACTCCAATTACCAATACTTCATCCCTTATCTGGCCTACCTAAAGTCAGTGATAGCAATCTGGATAGCCGCAGAATAGCTAAAGGTAAATGGGACTTCTGCCAGTCAGGTCCATATATACGTGGTTTATCCGGAAAATACGTATAAAAGTGGAATAATAACTTAATTTTATAATTATTCAAGTATTTCCAAATGGCCTTCTTCAAAGTACTCCTCCTGAGACAAGATGCACTTCTGCCAACGGCTACGCACTAAATTGTCTATTAATCAATACACTAATAATTTACTTACCAACTCCAATTACCAATACTTCATCCCTTATCTGGCCTAGCTAAAGTCAGTAGAGTAGGGCGGGTTTAATTAACTTAAACAGTACTAAAGAGGAGCCGATTTCACTGTTGATAAGATCGTTAAAAGTCTTCAGTTATGAGGTTCTTCAGTTGCCGTGTCGTTGCTGCCTTGATGGCTTCCACATTCCCTAAGTGCCGCCCCCGATGCACCATTTTGCATTTTGGGAACAGGAAGAAGTCGCAAGGGACTAAATCGGGTAAATAAGGCGGGTGTTCTGTCACGGTGATTGAGCTTCGGGCCGAAAACTCACGCACAACGACAGACGTGTGGGCAGGCGCGTTGTCGTGATCCACCTGTCCCCTTGTGCCAAATACGGTCGAACTCGGGCCACACGAGTTCTGAGACGTAGAAATTTTCGTTCACTATCTGGCCGGGAGGAACAAATTGAACAATACCCCTAGAATCAAAGAAAACAATCAACAATAAATACGCCGCATCTTTTGTAATCTAGTCAGTAAGCTATTGATAATGAGGACTTAGTATTCGAAATGTACATCTAGCAAAATAAAAACTTATTGTGAAGAAAGTGTGTGTTTTCATTCAAGTTTAAAACAATCAACATTGTTTTCACATTGGACCTTGATTTTCCGATTTTATTGTTCTCGGTTCCCCTGCTTGCTTCCACTCCTTGCTTTGAGATTTCAGCTCCACATCGAATTCGTAGTACCAAGACTCGTCTCCAGTGGTGACCCGGTTGAGAAAGTCTTCCCTTTCCTCTGCTTCCAACCAATCCTCACAGCAAACAAACCTCCTTGCTTTCTGTTTTGAAGTCAAGAGCTTCGGAACGATTTTCGCGCACAATTCTTTCATTTATAGTTTTTTTACTTCATGCTTTGTCTGGAAGTGGACGACACTCGTTCTTAGAAGTTTTAAATTGAAGGATCACTCTAGATTACTAAGTTTATTACTCAAAGGGGCATTTTACAAAGGCTACAGCTGGAAGTACCAATGATGCTGTTCGGAGAGCGGAGGACTACAGGGAATTGATTTTTTTACAAAAAACAACGAACATCTGAAGGTTTATAGCAGTGATGGGGAAACTACGGCCCGCGGGCCAAGTCCGGCCCGCGGAAAGGTTTAATCCGGCCCGTTTAAGAGTGCCGTCGTGAGAATGTTTGAACGCGTTCTTACTTCGTAATGTGACGACCCGCATAAAAACTACCTACTTACGATTAAGCATTATTCTTTGGCCCGCTACGATTGTCTGGTTATTACAAATGGCCCGTCTTCAAAAAAGTTTCCCCACCACTGGTTTATAGCATAGATAGGAAAAAATATATCTAATTTAAAAAGAAATATCGAAGTTGGGTTGTTTTCAGTGCATTTTTAACTTCACTTTAAAACAGTGTTTTATACGGGTGGCGCATGAAGTAAAATTTCGAGTTTAGAAAAGCCCCGTGAAAATTTATCTCGGGTCGCTGCGCGACCCTCGACAAATTTTCTACGCGGGGCTTTTCTAAACTCGAAATTTTACTTCATGCTTAGTCTGGGAGTGGAAGACACTCGTTACTTTAAAATATGTCACAAGTATTATAATGTGTAACTGTCAGAAAAAAAATAACATGGCGATCTCATTATAGTTCAATTCAAACTCGTGCTAAGTTGGTACAATTGGTTAAATGTCGGCTTGCGATGACTTATGTCAACTGTCATTATAGTTCAAATGTCGGCTAGAACCAAGACTTGTCTCCAGTGATGACCCGGTTGAGAAAGTCCTCCCTTTCCTCTGCTTCCAATCAATCCTCACAGCAAGCAACCCTCCTTGTTTTCTGTTTTGGAGTCAAGAGTTCGGAACGATTTTTGTGCACAATTTTTTCTTTTTAAGTTTTTCAGTTAGAATTTCGTGGACGATTGTTTTGGGGATTGACAGATCCTCGGCTATCATTTTAATTGTCAATCGACGGTCTTTAAGAACACAAACCCGAATTCGTTCAACATTTCCCTCAGAAGTCGATGTGGAGGGGCGTCCTGAATAAAGGTCATCTTTCGCGTCTTCTTGGCCTTCCCAGAACCTTTTTATCCACTTGTTGACGGTAGAATCCTTCAGAGAATTGTCTCCATAAACTTGATTTTCAAGCACTCAAAAATCTCACGGCCATTCTTGCCTAGCTTTGCAGGAAACTTGATGTTGATGCGCTGTTCCTCAATCAGAGAGAGCTCCACGCCGACGGTAGGTAAAAAAAGGCTACTTTCAACAAACAGACGTAAACTACTATTTACTCGCAGAGAGCTTTGGCTCGAACCGAGTGTTGAGGGGATTGCATAGCGAGGGGGGACCACCGGGACAGGTCTTTGTCGCCCCGAATTTCTTATACGTATTTTCCGGACAATCCTCATATACCGATAGCAGCTTGGCTATCGGTATATGAGGATTGTCCGGAAAATACGTATAAAAAATTCACCAACAAGTGTAATTAGCACCTCGAGGGTGGTATCAGACTGCCGGAAGGCATTGAATGAGCTAGCAGCTCGGATACAACTTCAGCTCATCTGGGTCCCAGGGCATAGCAATAACTCAGGTAACAACACAGCAGACGAGTTACACTCGTCCTCGATTAACCAACACCTAGGTATCCCCTTTGCGACAAGCAAGGCGATCCTCTATAATATTATTTCAAAGATCACCAATAATAGGTGCAGAAATGAGAGCACCTGTAGCACCGTCAGGCAGATGTGACCTCAGTGCAACAGGAAGAAAAGCGAGGCACTTAATATATTATTAACTTACGCTTTGATTAAAACACTTGGTTTGTTTCACTGATTTTTTATTTTTACTCCAACTAGTTTCGACCGTAGGTCATTCTCAAGGAGATATGTATAAAATTTTATAAATGTATCGATATTTATACAAATTTTACAGCTAATTTCAGGTAATAAGAGCCGTCGCGATGGGGGAAAGCCAAATGTCTTCGATGTTATTAAGCGTGGTTTTTCCATTTTTTATTGCTCTGTTTATTTCTAATCCCTCTCGGAGATTCAAGTCACATTCCTTATTACCTGAATACAAAATATTTAAATTACTATTATTGAAAAAAAATTGTTATTTTCTATACAATGTTGTGAAAGTCCGGTGGAAAATTTATTATTTAATATTGATTTTTTGTGTTCACTTAATCTAATTTTAAAAGTTAAGTCGAGGAAATTTAATCTATTGTTAACCTCCATTTCTGTAGTGAACTGAATATTATTATTAATGGAGTTAAGAAGATGTGTGAAAAGTTCAAGTTGACGAGTTGTTCCTTTCCAAATACAAAAGATATCATCGACATATCTAGCCCAATAAAATATGTTGGAAGTCATTTTTTGTTTAAATAAATATTGTTTTCCTCGACTTAACCATATCCAGAATTGACAATAAATTAGATTTTAAAATTTATAGAAAACATAGCTTTACCGATACCATAATACCTAATTCTTCTAACACACACCATAAAATTAAATACAGCACTTTCCACTCCTTAATCCATAGACTTATACATATCCCCCTTAATCAACATAATTTTAAACAAGAACAAAAAACAATAAAAACAATTGCATTTAATAACGGCTACAGTACTCAATTAATAGATAGATTTGTCAAAAAGAAAAAATTAAAACAATTTGAAAAATATTTTTATGCGCAAAACAAAACGGAAAAAAATAAGTGGTGCAAACTGGAATTTGTTAACAACCTATCAGAAAATATAAAAATAAATTTAAAAGGGTATGAATTTAATGTTATAATGACGAATCCAATTAATCGACACAAACTTTTAGTGCATAATAAATCCGACATAGACAAATTTGAAAAAAGTGGCGTATACTAAATCAAGTGCGGAGATTGTTATTGTGTATCTATAGGACAAACAGGAAGAACTTTTAAAATTAGATTAAGTGAACACAAAAAATCAATATTAAATAATAAATTTTCCACCGGACTTTCACAACATTGTATAGAAAATAACCATTTTTTCAATAATAGTAATTTAAATATTTTGTATTCAGGTAATAAGGGATGTGACTTGAATCTCCGAGAGGGATTAGAAATAAACAGAGCAATAAAAAATGGAAAAACCACGCTTAATATCATCGAGGACATTTGGCTTTCCCCCATCGCGACGGCCCTTATAACCTGAAATTAGCTGCAAAATTTGTATAAATATCGATACATTTGTAAAATTTTGTACATATCTCCTTGAGAATGACCTAAGGTCGAAACTAGTTGGAGTAAAAATAAAAAATCAGTGAAACAAACCAAGTGTTTTAATCAAAGCGTATTAATTAAATATGTTTCACCACGGGTTAAGTGAGAAATTAATTCATCATATTATTAACTTGTTTCTCAGTATTCACTTGGTAAAAAATGTCTACTAAATATAGGTGTTTAATTGAATTTATTTGGTTTGTTTTACTAAAGATATTTTATTTCAACTAGTTTCGGCTTAATGCCATATTTAAGAATGATATACAAAAGAAACAAAATCATCTTCAAAAAGGAGTGACATTACTCAACCGGTAGGCGTCATTATGGGACACTGCCCTTTTGGCAAGCACGCTCGAAGGTTAGGAATTCCCTACAATGACTACTGCAGAGGGTGCCTTGATGAAGAAGAGGACGAAAGAGTTGTGCCCCTCTCTAGCTGGAATAAGAGGTCCATACCTAGGCCGTTCGTACCTGGTTGAACTCTCCGACCTCGAGTCGCTAGATGTTAAGAACCTTTCAAAGATTGTCATCAGCTCTACATGGTTCTCGTAAGAGAATGGTTAAACCATAGTATCACAATGGGCCCTTTTCGGGCCTAAGTGTGCACTTCCACGTGCGGTGCAGCCACTACAACCTAACAACCTAACCTATGGTAAGATTTTGTCTGGTTATGTTTCTATGGACTGTATTTCGACTATTCTGGTATTATGACTGTAAGTCACTTGGCTGGCTGTTTTTTAAATTACTAGGATTTTGTCATTAAATCACTATATTGACTGTATTTGATATAGTAATTTAATTGACAAGATTCAGAATATACTGCTTTTCAAATCTTTCTAAATTTGATCGCCTAGACCAATTTGCTTTTGAATATGTAGGTATACTTAAAATAAATAAATCCCTACTTTTTTTTACATTTTAAGTTTTTCTTGAAAACAAAGTTTAAGTTAAAAAAGCACTTCACGAAACACAAGTAATTGCCCTAGTTTCATTTGGACGTAGATTTTACTTTATATAAAATGTGTTTCATTTCGTTCTTAATTTAATACAATATAATTTATGGTGTTTAATGATTAACGAGGATCCTAAGAAATGATACCGATCATATGGCGACTCATCATATGGCGATTATAACCGATATAATGGGTTTTCAACATATTTTTTTTATACAATTTGATAGCTGCTGATTTCATGATATATTTAAAATTGTTTATTATATAATTTTGAATACGATTGACAAAATACGCATCATATTTTAAATCTTTTCTTTTTATTTTTAGATCGGTAAAAATGATTATGACCTAATAACGAAGAATTGGATCACATCATCCGTTTCATATCAGGAAACAAATGCCTGCACTTGCCCCAGCAGAAGCAGAAACTCCGCGTGAAGGACAAGGTGCACAACATCATCGTCCTGGTGCGGAGACTGATGCAGCTGGTGTCGAACAGGTTCTCCGTGACGGCTGAGACCGAGCACAAGAGGCAGAAGAAACTGAGGGATGCCTTTCAGGAAGTCAAAGAAAGAATGGCGATAATTCAAAGTAAGCAAAACCAGCCATACACCTTTTTTGATTTTGAGGTTTTAATATCCCTGGATTCTACTCGTCTCAATCTACAATTTTAAAAATAAATCGATCTTTAAAACTCTTCCTAAACCTTTTAAAATTATGCTTGAAAAATCCTGTCGAATACAAAACCTGCTGCATTTCTCGGTTGCAAAAGCTGATATACTTTTGCAGCTGCAAATCTTGCCAACTTTTTACTTAGTTTTACATAATTGTTCTTGTTCCTATTCGGTACAGCGCACATTCAACACTGTTTTGATTTATTTTAAAGACGTTGCAAAATCGGCTTTTGTCATTTTGCCACAAATTTGTCAAAACACGTATGGATGGTTTTGTATCTGGGTGACTCATATGGTATCGATACCAGCGATATATTGAAAAAAGAAATATCAATTATTTTGCATGAAAATATCGATATATATATATATATAATATATATATATATATATATATATATATATATATATATGTGTTAAAACGTAGATTTTCGCGGGCGAAACATGTATCACTGTTTCTTCGGGTTTGGTCCCGCGTATTTTCTTGGCTCTGGTCCATTATATTTTTAATTCGACGTTTCGATGACGTCGCAGTCATCATCGTCAGGAATAACTATCAAAATTCCATTGCTCTAGCAACCACTTGTTTGACTTTTACGTACTACTTGATGCGTGAATTTCTTGTTTGGCTTTGTGTTGTTCAAAATATATTATCTCCGATCAACAACCAATAAATTCAAAACCCAACCCCTTCCGAAAATAATATTGAAATTGTCACTACTACATCATTAGAAGAACGAAACAGAAGAGTAACACGAAGCCAAACAAGAAATTCACGCATCAAGTAGTACGTAAAAGTCAAACAAGTGGTTGCCAGAGCAATGGAATTTTGATAGTTATTCCTGACGATGATGACTGCGACGTCATCGAAACGTCGAATTAAAAATATAATGGACCAGAGCCAAGAAAATACGCGGGACCAAACCCGAAGAAACAGTAATACATATATATATATATATATATATATATATATCGAACATCCTTAGTTTCGATACCACTGCGGGCCTGGGTTTGAAATATTCTCGCTAGTCCTCAAAGGTTTGTGTTGGAAATATGCGAATCTCATAGCGCAACGTCGCACTGCAGCCTTAAGAAGTTGCGGTTATTCTAATTTAAAGAAACGGATTCTTCAAATTTTAGGTAACTGAATTAACAAATTCAGTCACCGTTTTCCTAAAATTTAATCCGTTTCTATATACTATAGAAATATGGTCAACATCGCCTTAACTAATTGTTGTTTTTACTTTGAATTCCAAACATGATAGGTTTTGTTAAATACCATTCTTTAGATTAAATAATTAAACAACGAGCAGAAGGGTAATTAGCGACGGATTTATGAAATGATAAATTATCGGAACGTTCGGAACATTTGATTTTATTTTATCGGCCCATCTCCCGCGCCCGCCCTCCCAGTCGCCAATACACCTCCTCATTGCCGGATGAAATATCGGTTTTTAGGCCATATTTTTTCCCGGCCAGTAAACCCGCACAGACACACACAAACGGACGAAACCGAAAAAAATTAAATTAACAAAAAAATCGCGGACTGCTTTGAATGGCAATCGAACCTGTCAGGACAACATAACGGGGCCTAACAATCACTTTTCACCCTTATTTATTAACCGAAATCAATGTTGAGGTAAATCAGGAATACCTATAAACAAAAAAAAAACGCGCCTGACATTTATGGTTCATCTAATTCACTGCGAATTTTTGATGTCGATCGAGCGTTTTCCGCATGTTTCGGTCTCGCTTTCGCCCCCCATCATCCGCACCGGTTCCGGCGCCCCCCATTGCCAACCCGCCCCGCCGGGGTGATCGCGGAGTGGGTTTATTGAGGGAGCATCCGTCATACAACGTGGGAGATGTGTTGACAGAATCGTTCCTATGCTTGACTGATCAGAGGTCACGGACTATTCAGTTTTGTCAATTCTCCCTGGCACAACTTATCTATGTACTAGATATCTGCGCGACAATTGACAAATTTTCTACGCGGGGCTTTTCTAAACTCGAAATTTTACTTCATGCTTAGTCTGGGAATGGACGACACTCGTTCTTAGTAGTTTCAAATTGAAGGATCACTCTAGATTACTAAGTTTATTACTCAAAGGAGCATTTTACAAAGGCTACAGCTTGAAGGACCAATGATGTTCTTCAGAGAGCAAAGGACTATAGGGAATTGAAGTTTTTTTTACAAAAAAACAACGAACATCTGAAGGTTTACAGCATAGATATAATAAAAATATCCAATTTAAAAATAATATCGAAGTTGGGTTGTTTTTAGTGCATTCTTAACTTCACTTCAAATCAGTGTTTTATACGCGTGGCGCATGAAGTAAAATTTCGAGTTTAGAAAAGCCCCGCGAAAATTTGTCTCGGGTCGCTGCGCGACCCTCGACAAATTTTCTACGCGGGGCTTTTCTAAACTCGAAATTTTACTTCATGCTTAGTCTGGGAGTGGACGACACTCGTTCTTAGAAGTTTTAAATTAAAGGATCACTTTAGATTATTAAGTTTATTACTCAAAGGAGCATTTTACAAAGGCTACAGCTCGAAGGACCAATGATGTTCTTCGGAGAGCGAAGGACTATAGGGAATTGAAGTTTATTTACAAAAAAACAACGAATATCTGAAGGTTTACAGCATAGATATATTAAAAATATCCAATTTAAAAATAATATCGAAGTTGGGTTGCTTTTAGTGCATTCTTAACTTCACTTTAAATCAGTGTTTTATACGCGTGGCGCATGAAGTAAAATTTCGAGTTTAGAAAAGCCCCGCGAAAATTTGTCTCGGGTCGCTGCGCGACCCTCGACAAATTTTCTACGCGGGGCTTTTCTAAACTCGAAATTTTACTTCATGCTTAGTCTGGGAGTGGACGACACTCGTTCTTAGAAGTTTTAAAATAAAGGATCACTCTAGATTATTAAGTTTATTACTCAAAGGTGCATTTTACAAAGGCTACAGCTCGAAGGACGGGTGTCGTCCACTCCCAGACTAAGCATGAAGTAAAATTTCGAGTTTAGAAAAGCCCCGCTTAGAAAATTTGTCGAGGGTCGCGCAGCGACCCGAGACAAATTTTCGCGGGGCTTTTCTAAACTCGAAATTTTACTTCATGCGCCACGCGTATAAAACACTGATTTAAAGTGAAGTTAAAAATGGTCTAAAAACAACCCAAGTTCGATATTTTTTAAAATTGGATATTTTTTTCCTATCCATGCTGTAAACCTTCAGATGTTTGTTGTTTTTTTGTAAAAAAACTTTAATTCCCTGTAGTCCTTTGCTCTCCGAAGCGCAACATTGGTCCTTCGAGCTGTAGCCTTTGTAAAATGCTCCTTTGAGTAATAAACTTAGTAATCTAGAGTAATCCTTTAATTTGAACGAGTGTCGTCCACTCCCAGACTAAGCATGAAGTAAAATTTCGAGTTTAGAAAAGCCCCGCGTAGAAAATTTGTCGAGGGTCGCGCAGCGACCCGAGACAAATTTTCACGGGGCTTTTCTAAACTCGAAATTTTACTTCATGCGCCACGCGTATAAAGCACTAATTTACTCCAGAAACAGTTTTCTTTGGTGGTAGTGCATGTTTTTTTGTTAATTGTTATATGATCTTTATTTTGGAGTTCAATTTCAAAAACATCATAAGTAAATTTGATTGATTTATATTAATATCACCTTCAGAAAATCTAGTAAATTTGAAATAAAGTTTCTATTAAATGTATTTTAACCTAGACAGATATTCCTATTATTTATTCACCGCTTCAGAGATCTCGATATTCACTCGCTATTGTAAATCACAAATGGGATAGAACAATGTCGCAATCGTGGTACCTCCCCAACAAGAGGGTCAAGTTTAGGGTTATTATTGATTAGCGTGCAGACTGTCCGATCCAAGCACATTCAAATGGGCATCTTAATTGCTGACGGATAACTTAAGAATGGAGTGACCATGTCCTCCGGGCATTTATCCGGGGGCAGTCTTGTCGTGGCCCTTCCGAATGAATAGGAGTGATTAGGACCTCAAACAACTCTTGCCAACTTGCCAAGTTGTGCCCGGCCCGGCCCTTGTTATTGGAACTAATAACTGCCGTGAGCTATGAACTTCCTGTGTGTGTGCGTCTGTGCTTGTGTTTATACAAGGTGACCGCTCCTGAATTAACTGCAACATTATTATTAGAAAAATGTCTTGTTTAAGGGAGCGGACTAATAGAGTCAGAAACTAGCTAGCTTTACGCTGGAATGGAGTGATATGAAGTTTTGTTTCTTAAAGTTTCTCTAATAACTTGCCTGTGTTTTAGGAGGGTTAATTCAATATACGAGGGTCATTCAATAAACAACGCGCATCGTTTTTTATTTCCTTACGTGTTTGTTTTTCTGATATAATCTCTTTACAATCCTTTAATTTAATCTCCCTACTGCGCAACGAACGAGTCTCAACATCAGGGAAGTTTTACAATACCATCTTATACCTTGGCATTTTTGTTTCACATGAAGTTGGCGACCGGCTAGAGGAAAGATGGCTTTTCTTCCGACCAGTAGCCAATTTCATGTGAAACAAAAATGCCAAGATAATGCATCCCAGAATTAAAAGGTGCTGCTAAGCGCATGTTTTGTTGACACAATTCCGGGCCGTAAGGAGCATTGATAAACAAAATGGATATGTAGTGTCTTCAGCCTCATTTTTTGTATCTTGGATGTAAGCTTCACATGAAGATAGGCCACCAGCCGCCAGTGCTTTCTTTATCAGAGTTATGGCTCGGATCCTGGCAACAGAAAGCTTTTGTCGCATAGGTTGTTTTATCTTTAGGAATAAGTCAAAATCTAGTTGACTAATTTCAACACTGTAGGGTGGATGAGGTAAATTTTCCCATCTGTAATCATACAGCTTTTTATTTACGACATTGGCAATGTGTGAGCGTGCTTTGTTGTTAAGAATGAGTGGCCTAGTCTCGAGCAACTGAGGTCAGATTTTCTGATTGTTTAGGCTCAATTTTTGAAATAAATCACAATAATATACTTTTGTGGCCCTTAATTTCCATCGAAATCTGCCTGTCATGATGATTCCATGATAGTTATAAGCAAAGATCAATTCATTGACCTCGACGAAATTTGTTTGAACCTGGAGATGATTGACCTCTTCACTTTGTTGGCTGTGAATTTAACTCTAGTACAAAGTTTCGAACCCACATTTTATCAAAAGTGATGATTCGATACAACAAAACTTGACTTTCAACGTCAAATCTTCGTTTCAGCACTTTGATCCTTAATAGTCAAAGTACCCGAGATCGGTACGGGCTCGCAATATTAAAAAGCAAAACACATTTTATAAGGATTTGAATCATTTTATAAGGATTCGAATCCTTTTATAAGGATTCTAACCCTTTTATAAGGATTCGAATCCTTTTATAAGGATTCGAATCCTTTTATAAGGATTCGAATCCTTTTATAAGGATTCGAATCACCCATCTTTGGATTCAAATACGAATGCTCTTAAAAAATGTTACAATTCCAGTTGAACTAAAGTACTCGAATGCCTCTTTTGAATGATAATTATAAGCAAAGATCAATTCATTAACCTCGACGAAATTTGTTTGAACCTGGAGATGATTGACCTCTTCACTTTGTTGGCTGTGAATTTAACTCTAGTGCAAAGTTTCGAACCCACATTTTATCAAAAGTGATTCGATACAACAAAACTTGACTTTCAACGTCAAATCATCGTTTCAGCACTTTGATCCTTAATAGTCAAAGTACCCGAGATCGGTACGGGCTCGCAATATTAAAAAGCAAAACACATTTTATAAGGATTTGAATCATTTTATAAGGATTCGAATCCTTTTATAAGGATTCTAACCCTTTTATAAGGATTCGAATCCTTTTATAAGGATTCGAATCCTTTTATAAGGATTCGAATCACCCATCTTTGGATTCAAATACGAATGCTCTTAAAAAATGTTACGAATCCAGTTGAACTAAAGTACTCGAATGCCTCTTTTGAATCCTCCAAAAGGATTCGAATCCAGGATACGAATTTTAAATGATTCGAATCCTGCCCAGCTCTCATATTTAGTATGCAAGTCTCTCAATTTTTTGATCAAGTTTCTGTAAAACCTGCCGCTATTCAATGCTGAATCATCAACATTTATTAGTCAATATTGCAATAAAACGGCACTCATCAGAATTGCTATTGTTATCGATTATTTATTAAAAAAATAATTCATATCTGTCATCCACTTAAACGAATCAATTCATCAACATGTCTATATATTTTTCCAGCCCCTTGGTTGTCCGCCGTTTTTCACATTTAGACATTGCCATTATGCAATTGTGGGGTGTAAGTCTAGTGTGTCCGCCGAGTGACCGTCGTCTTTGTAATTTCCCTAAAAGGGCGGCATTAATTTTAAAACGCCGGACGTTTTAATCCTACAAAGAACGCAGACAGAGGAAACGGATTTTAAGAGCCTTTTTTTATATAAAAACGCGACGCCCTCTCCTCGCTCTATTTGTGCACTTATTGCTATTGTTGCCAAAAAAGATTTATTGTGGAAATATCGTCCAGTTTCTTAATAAATATCCAAATCATATTCATACTATTAAATTTAAATAACTCACCAGTTGTTTCAACAAATAAAAATGAAATATGAAAGGAGAATTTACAAGAAATTAGAAATGAAAGGACTTGGATTAAAAATAATGTTTTAGGCCATCTATAGACCCGTTTTGAAATTAATCTCTCTTCAGTATAGCTTTGCTGATGACTTTTTTTAAGATATTTATGAATAAAATTGAAATCAACGGCTGTATACCTGTTCATTCCACACACACACGCATTTTGATTTTAATCTGTTGTGTATATTGTTTGTGATTTTATATATATTAACTTAATTTTTACTTTTAACTTATTTTAGACTAAGCATAATGTATTTATTTTAAATGGATATCCGTTAATAAACAACAACAACAACAACAACAACAACAACAACAACAACACATTTTCCAAGTAAGTTAATTTTAATTTATTCCTACATTTTTTTAAAACGTCATAAGCAAAGCTATACTGAAGAGAGATAAATCTCGAAACGCGTCTATAGATAGCCAAAGACATTAGTTTTAATCCAAGTCCTTTCACTTCTAATTTTTTTGTTATCTCTCCTTTCATTTTAAATTTGTATTTGTTAGTCGGTTTAAAGAGAATTTGACCTAACCGTTACATATACTTTAATAGAGCGTTGTAACAAATCAAATTAAATAAGATTTTAAATATTTCATTGTATAATTCAAAATCCGGAGGTGTATTTGTACGGGAAGTAGTTGTTTCAATGAATATTTATCGTCTTAAGTTGTCTTATTAATTAAGACATTGTTTGCATTTTCACGAATAGTTCTTTCGTAATTTTATATACACTGATCAAAACAATTAGCGGGTCACTAATTTGTGGATTGATAAAATTCAAACGGGAAATCACATACAAATAAAATTAAGGACATCTGAAAGACGCTCTATTTGATTGTTATAATTGACATATAGGGAATAACAGCATCGCACACTTCCGGAGTATCCGTAATAATGAACAAGAACTACCAAAACTAAAGTAAAATAATGTCTCCAAAATGTGATTCAAAGAGCTAGGAAAACCTTGTTGAGATCAATAAACAAACGAAAATGTTTCCAACTGACAGTTTGACTTTAGGGGTGATACCTACCTGCAATGGTTCAAAAAATCGATTTTTAGTTTATTGCGGAATTCGAAAGTGTACACATTGAAGAATATTTTCCCAAAGTTTCATGTCGATTGGAAACAAATTGTCGAAGTTATGCGAGATTATGTAAAGGTAGTCGACACCCCTGCCGAAGCAGGTAGCGCGCGCCAGCTGTGCGTGGAACAAAGCGTGCGTACTGTTGCCCAAATAGAAAAGAGGCATCGGCATTCTTCCCATGCGCACTGGGATGCGCATGACCGTATTTACATTTAGTGACATAACCTCAAAAACTAATTCCGTGTAAGTGCCAACAAATAATCACTTATAACACCGAAAACACATCTCAAACGCGATTATCTCGAAACCACTTTTTCAAAGTCGGTGACCGCGATAACTCAACGTGTATTCATTTAATTTGAACGAGCCTTTGCGTCTCCTATCAGAAACATTTTTTTCTAGTCGTTGATCGTTCGAATTTTGCCTATTATTTATTTTCGATTTTTTACAGCCGATCAAAGACACTTTTTTGCCTCGAAAAAATGACTTTTTCATTCAGGAGGCCGCCATTTACTCAAAAATTTTTTTTTTCAAAACCCAACGACCAATGACCGCTTTTACTCATTCTCAATGCAGCGCCATTGAAAATTTTGATTTCAGATGATTTTTAACGCCTTTTGAAAAAGGTCTTCTGCAGGGAGCTGCGCCACAGGCCCCCAAGTGGTCCAAAGAGGTGGAAAAAATTCGTAATTAAAGACCAATGTACAACCAATAAACTGGTATAATTGCAGTTTCCTATCTTGTTTCGTTTTCGAGAAATTCCGCACTTTTTCAGCCTCGCAAGTAGGTATCACCCCTTAAGTTAAGTGAAAATAAGGCATCTCAACGAAGTGGAAGTTGTTCGTGCTATAACATTAATTGAAAATGGCGAAAGCCTTCGACAAGTTTCAAGAAACTTCAACGTAAGCCTGTCTGTGATTCAGCGATTGTGGAACAGGTACTTAGATACAGGTCAATATACCAGGCGAGGTGGGCAAGGTCGCAAGCGAAATACAACTCAACATCAAGACCGATTTTTACTGATTTCGTGTCTTTGCAATAGAGTTTCTACGGCGAAAGACCTCTTAATTTCCCTCAGGACGGCGCATGGAGTCACTGTATCAGACCAGGCAATTAGGAATAGGTTGAGGGAATCAAATTTGAGGGCAAGACGACCCGTCCGAAAACCCTCTTTGACACGACGCCACAGAAAAGCAAGGATTAATTTTGCTCGAGAACATGTCGCATGGCAACTTCGACAATGGAAGTCTGTGCTCTTCACGGATGAATCAAGGTTCCGTATTACTCGTTGCGATGGCCGAGTACGTGTTTACAGACGCCCAGGAGAACGCTACGCAGCTGCTACTGTCCAGGAAGTTGAAAGATTTGGAGGTGGTTCAGTAATGGTTTGGGGTGGGATTAGTATCGACAGTAGAACCGACCTTGTTGTAATTCCAGGAAATCTTGGCGCTAATCTTTATGTTGACATTGTGTTAGGAGAACATGTTGTCCCTGTGGCATATGGAATAGGTCCTAACTTTTTGTTAATGCAAGATAACGCAAGACCACATACTACGCGAATCACTTTAGACTTCCTACAAGAACTGGAAATTAAGTCTGTGCTCTTCACGGATGAATCAAGGTTCCGTATTACTCGTTGGATGGCCGAGTACGTGTTTACAGACGCCCAGGAGAACGCTACGCATCTGCTACTGTCCAGGAAGTCGAAAGATTTGGAGGTGGTTCAGTTATGGTTTGGGGTGGGATTAGTATCGACAGTAGAACCGACCTTGTTGTAATTCCAAGAAATCTTAGCGCTAATCTTTATGTTGACATTGTGTTAGGAGAACGTTGTCCCTGTGGCATATGGAATAGGTCCTAACTTTTTGTTAATGCAGGATAACGCAAGACCACATACTGCGCGAATCACTTTAGACTTCCTACAAGAACTGGAAATTCAAATAATGGTGTGGCCTGCGTTAAGTCCCGATTTAAATCCTATAGAGCATGTTTGGGATATGCTCGACAGACGTGTTCGTGGTCGCCCGCATCCTTCTCAGACCATCCAGCAGCTAACGGCGGCTCTTATTGAAGAATGGGACGCTATACCACAGGAAGACCTTCGAAGACTTTTGCGAAGCATGCCAAGACGGTGTAATGCCGTTATTCGTGCTATGGGAGCACATACTCGTTATTAAGTTACCACTTCACAGGTGAGCTGTAAGGTCGGATGTTCGACCTTAATTGTGAGCCACAATAGATCCTTGCGGTCGCAGTGGAGGGTAGCATAACTACCCACTCACTTTCAATAGAATAGAATAGAATACCACTTCATATACAAAAGTTTACGTTGACAATTAATTTAATTTCGTTTTGCACTTTGGTTTTGGTAGTTGTTGTTAATTAGTACAGGTACTTTAAAAGTACGGGATGCTGACACTTCCATATGAGCCAATTAAAACAATTAAATAGAGCGTCTTTCAGGTATCCTAAATTTTATTTGCATGTAATTTCCCATTTGAATTTTATGGAAGCACACATTAGTGACCCGCTAATTGTTTTGAGCAGTGTATTATGAAATAAACCTATTTGGAAAAAGTGTTGAGTGTGGTATGAATAGATACACAGAAATGGATTGAGTGAAAAATATGTTAGGTATTTATAGGTAAAAAGGGATTATGTCAGTATTCAAAATTCTAAGGAACGCTTAGTTATATTTAATCAATTTCTCACTTAACTCTTGGTGAAACATTTTTGAAGTATTAAAGGTTTCAAAATTAAATAAAAACACTTGGTTTCTTCACTCAAACAAACCAAGTATTTTAATTCAATTTTGCAACCGTTAACGCTTAGATAACCCACAGACGCGTTTCTGACTTCCTGGTCCTTATCAGTAAAACCAATCATGATTGGCTTATTCAACCACACTTCAGGCTATTCAAACCTACAGAGAGTTTTATGTAACACCGAACTTTTTCATAACGAGAATTTTTTAAGTATACACAAGCATACGTTGTGCATGCTCCGACGCTCGGTCTATTCAAAGATTTAAAGCTTTAAACGAGTGTTTTCCACTCCCAGGCTAAGCATGAAGTAAAATTTCGAGTTTAGAAAAGCCCGAAAATTTGGTTTGGTCGCGTAGCGCGAAGCGCGGAGCGGCCAAACCAAATTTTCGGGCTTTTCTAAACTCGAAATTTTACTTCATGCGCCACCGGTACAAAATACTGACATATTACGAAGCTTAAAACACACCGCTAAACTTTACATTCTTTCAAGTATACATGTCCCAATTACAGCGTATATGCCATAAATCTTTAGATACTCGTTGTTTTTTAACAGAGTTCAATTTGAAACTTGAAACGAGTGTTTTCCCCTCCCAGACTAAGCATGAAGTAAAATTTCGAGTTTAGAAAAGCCTGAAAATTTGGTTTGGTCGCGTAGCGCGAAGCGCGGAGCGGCCAAACCAAATTTTCAGGCTTTTCTAAACTCGAAATTTTACTTCATGCGCCACCGGTACAAAATACTGACATATTACGAAGCTTAAAACACACCGCTAAACTTTACATTAAATCAGTGTTTTGTACCGGTGGCGCATGAAGTAAAATTTAAACTCGAAATTTTACTTCATGTGCCACCGGTACAAAACACTGATTTAATGTAAAGTTTAGCGGTGTATTTTAAGCTTCGTAATATGTTAGTATTTTGTACCGGTGGCGCATGAAGTAAAATTTCGAGTTTAGAAAAGCCTGAAAATTTGGTTTGGCCGCTCCGCGCTTCGCGCTACGCGACCAAACCAAATTTTCAGGCTTTTCTAAACTCGAAATTTTACTTCATGCTTAGTCTGGGAGGGGAACACACTCGTTTCAAGTTTCAAATTGAACTCTGTTAAAAAACAACGAGTATCTAAAGATTTACGGCATATACGCTGTAATTGGGACATGTATACTTGAAAGGAAAACCCTGTATGTACAAGTTGAGGCATTAATTGCGATTGATTGGCTACAATTTTTAATGATCATATAGGCAACTCAATTTACACACAACTTAAAAATTAAAGGTGCCAAATTGTATTGGATGCAAATGTTCGGTGTTACATAAAACTTTCTGTATATGTAATTGAGGTACTCAATTGAATTGATATTCTAAAAATATAATATAATACCTATGGAAAAAGTAATAACTTTTTGGTTATCACAATATCAAGCAATTTAAAATGGCATGAATAAACCATTTTAAATTGCTTGATATTATGATAACCAAAAAATTATTACTTTTTCCATAGGTATTATAATTCATATACGATTTCTAGTACATTCCCCCTTATTTGCTGGGTGAATAATATCGATTCGTCCTTTAAGGACCTTGATCCTAACGTTTATTGCGTTGACTTAGCACATTTGCGTCCCCTTTGTTCTCAATGGAGTTTTCTTGTAACACTTGCTGCATCGCGGCAGGACCCTTTAAGTGGAATAGCCTTCCGGGTAAATAGACTTACCCAAGGACAGAAACAGTTTTATCTAAGAAAATACACGTTAGCAAGTATTAAATGAGCTATTATGACGAACTAATTATCGTTTATGACAAGTAGATAAGTACAATATAGTTATAAAAGTTAAAGTTTCGATTTATTCGATATTTGTTTTTGAGTTTCGTGAAAAGTATAATCATAAATAATTAACACTGTTGTATCCTTTCTTCACACTTTATTTTCTAATGGTTAGATATATATTTCAAGTGCTAAGCACTCATTTTCAATAACAACTAAATTCGATTTATTGTTAGAAGAAAATAAAACTGAACTGGTGCGAATACAAATAAAATAAATTAAACAAGATTGTAACGATTTAAGTTGATTACATTTCTTCAATTCAATACTAGTTAATTAATTGAAACTTCTATAAACTTTTAGGGAAAAGCGGCCGAATTTAAAAAATTATAATTCTATTTTCTTTAGCCAGAACTCCATTTCAAGTACATTTGTTAGCTTCTTCAGGGCAAAGTTTAAACTAAAATAAATAAATTCAATGATATTTTATAAAGAGATACACAAAGTTAAGAAGACAAAAAAGAAAGAAAATATTATACCTAAACATAATGAAAAATACTTACATAAAACTGTTTTTTTTTATGAAATTAAAATATGTCAGATATCTACGTGTATAAATTTGTAAATAAATAATTATTTATATTACATGCCATCTATTCATACTTGTTAAAATTAAAATAAACAACATCTAAAAAGTTGAAATCTATAACGTTAGTTTTTCAATTTTTTATAATAAACAATTATTTATTTACAAATTTTTATACGTCGATATCTGACAAATTCTAATTTCATATAAAAGCCCAGTTTTATGTAAGTATTTTTCATTATAAATTCAAATTCAAAACTATTTGAATTCGAGAAAATAAGCTTACGCTTCTTATAGTTTGCACACTTTAAACATAATATATAAAATTACGAAAAAACTATTCGTGAAAATGCAAACAATGTCTTAATTAACAAGACAATTTAAGACGATAAATATCCATTGAAACAACTACTTCCCGTGCAAATACACCTCCGGATATTGAATTATACAATGAAATATTTAAAATCTTATTTCATTTGATTTGTTACAACGCTCTATTAAAGTATATGTAACGTTTAGGTCAAATTCTCTTTAAACCAACTAACAATACAATTTAAAATGAAAGGAGAGATAGCAACAAATTAGAAGTAAAAGGTCTTGGATTGTCTTGTTAATTAAGACATTGTTTGCATTTTCACGAATAGTTTTTTCGTAATTTTATATATTATTTTTCATTATCTTTAGGTATAATGTTTTCTTTCTTTTTTGTCTTCTTACTTTTGTGTATCTCTTTATAAAATATCATTGTATTTATTTATTTTAGTTTAAACTTTTCTCTGAAGAAGCTAACAAATGTATAGCGAAATATTGGCTAATTAAAATAAAGTTCTGACTAAAGAAAATAGAATTATAATTTTTTGAACTCGGTCGCTTTTCCCCAAAAGTTTATAGAAGTTTTAAATAATTTGACGGCAAAAATACTCTTAAATGTCAATTAATTGAAACTGCTGAAGAAACTTATATTTCTTTTTTTGGAAATTAAGAGTAAATCAATCGCATATTATATAAAATATCATTGTATTTATTTATCGTAGTTTAAACTTTGCTCTGAAGAAACTAACAAATGTATAGCGAAATATTTGCTAATTAAAATAAAGTTCTGACCAAAGAAAATAGAATTATAATTTTTTGAACTCGGTCGCTTTTCCCCAAAAGTTTATAGAAGTTTTAAATAATTTGACGGCAAAAAAACTCCTAAATGTCAATTAATTGAAACTGCTGAATGAACTTATTATTCTTTTTTTGGAAATTAAGAGTAAATCAATCGCATATTAGATTATAATTTCATCGATTAAAATAAAAACAAATTGAATACTGCTAATCAACTACCGTGCGATCGTTGAAAACATGATTTAAAGTTTTGAATTAGATAAGCTATTTGCTAGTTCCATATTGTTGATATTTAAATAATCATATCTTTAAGAGGGAAAGTGCTATGATGGAGACATCACCATTTTGTAATATCCAAATTGATGAGACTGCTCTTAATAACGTTTTATCATAAATTTATAAACACACGAGTTACAAAATTGTTTAAATAAACCCTGTTAACTGTTGAGGCTTCTACTTCGTTATACATCATTATTAACATAAATAAGACACTTAAACTTTGTTTGTATAACTGAGGTTTTTTTATTGTGACTATAGTTTCGACAACTTTAACTTGTCATCACTTGTAGTCTGATAATGACAAGTTAAAGTTGTCGAAACTATAGTCACAATAAAAAACCTCAGTTATACCGGGCTTTCATTAATTCCCGAACCCCACGTGACTAAATTTAAAATTGCCGCGTAAATTATTGTATTTGTACGTTGGAGGCTTTGAAAAAAGTAACCAAACGTTACTAAAGTCAAATTTGACATAAACGTTTATGCGCGGTGCATCGTTAAACCAACCTTTGAGATCTTACAAGATTCGCCCGGAATTTTCAGGTAAGCAAAAATTGTTTAATTATTCTGAAACACTGAGTTTTATTTCTATTTATTTTGCAGAGTCAATTTGCTAGGATAAGCAAATACTGCGAAAATTGTATTTACAACGGAGCAAGACGCGTTTATTTTGATGGCACATTTTCGTAGTGCTTCACTATGAGCCTATTTTTTAATCATTTTAAATATAATATTTTCAGTCGTCATAAAAATACGCCGGCGAATAAATATTTTTAAATCTAGGGAATTTTTGTGTGAGCCATACCACCTTGTACATTTGGTTGCCTATTATTTTTGGTCACGTGGGGTTTGGGAATTAATGAAAGCCCGGTACAAACAAAGTTTAAGTGTCTTATTTATGTAAATAAACCCTGTTAAAATTTGATTTATCTTTGATTTAAGGGAAAAGTTGCTTCATTGCAAAATATTTATACTTAGAGAAAGTTAAACAATTTGCGTGTATTTTATTTGTTTGTCTCTTTAACGTGGATGCGAGAAAAAATAGATATCTCCTATTTTTAATTGAATTTGCCTCAACTGTGAATGCGGGCACCATAAATTTTTGACCGTGAACATAGGCCCTTTTCCATGTACCGTACCCGATTGAATCGACCCTAAATATTCCATTGATATCCAATTGTTCGATTTGCGGATTGATGGCCTAATCAAGGCAAGGCTGAACGGAGCCGGACTAGCCGGAGTAACTTGGTAAATTGGGACACTGCAATTCCGTGTATCGGTAATCGGCGTCCGGAACCGGATAATGTACCCAATGAACTTACCTGCATCACACTAATTATTCAATTTTCCGCCGGGCAATAATGAACGCGCATTTTATCATAAACTCCCCCGCGAACTCGACTTTTCCGACTAAGTACTTTTTAATTAAACAACTTACCAGGGACCAGTCTTACCGAAAACTCAAACAACAACCCTTCCAGTCCGTCCACAAAAGTGCTTTTGCTTTTAATCCTTTCGCATTTCTTTCCGTCGCTAAGATACTTAACTGGCGGAATTAAAGACAATGCTAATGAAAAAAAAAAAGTGGAGGAGGAAGAGCGAGAGATTATTAATTCTTTCCCTTGTTCATTATGTATGTAATTAACCCGCGAAGAGGGTAAGCGGTTGTGCACACATGCAAACAAACATCGGAATTAAAAACGGGGCGAGCACTTCATGTGCAGGAGGAATACGATACATCGATTTTTAGGGGTGAATTCGACTCGGAGATAAGGGAGGTAATCTTGGACTGTACGGACCGTTTGAGTCCTTATCGGAGTCTTACTTGCTAAACTTGTGTTTACTACATTAGACTACTGTGTAATAAGCAATTATAGTTATGAACCATAATTACTGGATATTGTCTTGAAGCGCACCACTATCTCTTCGACCGATACGCTGACCACATTTAAGGGATGCTCACCCTCAGGACACCGATGTTACCCCTATTAAATCTTACTTCATGATAATAAGACTTAAATGATAACAAGATATTATAATGCGTATCACAATAAATGTATTCTTTTATTAAAACAATATAATTAACCCATAAACGGCCGGGCAATTATAGAGTTAACTCTAAAAGTTCATTTTAGGTAAAATTCTGCAGTTCATTTTATGATTTCTATGGATAACTTATTGTTTTACATACTGTAAATTTTTCTATTAAATATACATAACGTATACACTGTACATTCTCAGGCATTCGTCGATCTTATATAAAAACGTGCAATATAGAGTTTAGAACGAGTTCAAACAAGATAAATTCAAATTCAAAACTATTTGAATTCGAGAAAATAAGCTTACGCTTCTTATAGTTTGCACATTTTAAACATAATATATAAAATTACGAAAAAACTATTCGTAAAAATGCAAACAATGTCTTATTAATTAAGACATTGTTTCCATTTTTACGAATAGTTTTTTCGTAATTGTATATATTATATAATGGTTTGTAAATTAAATTCACTTGGTTTTGTTTCACTTATATGTATTTTATTTTCTACTAGTTTCGGCTTAATGCCATTATCAAGAATGATGTACAAATGGAGTTGTTTGGGAATATATACAGTTTCGAGTTTTAGGTTTTATTGGGTAATAAGGGCATTTAATATCGGGGAATTCCAAAGGTCTTCGTTGTCGTTGACCACATTTTTACTTGCCTTTATGGCTTTTGAAATTTCTAAACCCTCCCGGTAGTTAAGCGTTAATCCCTTATTACCTGTATGCAGAATTTTTAAATCGTTTGAAGAAAAATGGTGATTAGATGTGATACAGTGCTTAGAAAAACCGGTGGTTTGTTTTTTATTCTCTATGTCTTTTTTATGCTCTTTTAACCTGATATCAAAAGACCTGCCGGTTTGTCCTATATACACTGCATCACAATCATCACATTTTAATTCATAAATACCACTTTTCTTCAATTTAGAATTTTTAGTTTTGATTTTATTGTTAACTATTAATTTTCCTAAATTATTTGTGTTTGTCAAAATTATGTTATTATTTTTTCCTTTTAAATTATTTTTGATTTGTAAAGACAGTGGCTTAATATATTCTAATCTATTCCATGTTATTGTGTCTAAATTTGTCCCACTATAAAAGTAATTTCGTAATTGTTTGTGTTGTTTCTTTTTTAACATTTTATTAATTAAATTTTCAGTGTAGCCATTGTTAACTGCTATTGTTTTTATTGTGTCTAGTTCATTTTCAAAGTCTATTTTATTTAGAGGAATATTGATAAGTCTGTGTAAAAGGGCGTGGAATGTACTGTATTTAATCTGACTATGTGTATTTGAACATTCTGGTATGATGACATCTGTGCAAGTTTCTTTTCTATATATTTTGTATGACAATTTATTGTTTACTGTTTTCGTGAATGTAATGTCAAGAAAATTGACGCTGTTATTTATTTCTTTTTCAACTGTAAACTGAATGTTTTTGTTAATTTTATTAATGAAATTTGTGAATGTTTCCAGTTGTCTATTTGTACCTGTCCATATACAAAATACATCGTCTACATATCTTGCCCAGAAATAAATGGGTTTGCTTTCTGTTTTCGTTAATAAATTATTTTCAAAGTGATCCATATATATGTCAGATAATAAAGGAGACAATGGTGATCCCACAGGTAGTCTGTCTGATTGTGTATACAATTTATTATTAAATTCGAAGTAACATTGGTCTATGCAAATTTCTATTAATGATTTAAGTTCAAATTTTTTTGAATTAGATTCATTCGACATATTCATTTCATTTTCTAATATAGTTTTTAATTCATTTATCGGAACTGATGTAAACAAGCTTTTGACGTCGAATGAAATTAGTTTTGCGTTGTGGGGAATTGATAAGTTTCTTAAGTTATTAATTAGTTCTAATGTATTTTTTATTGAATATTTTGGTTTAAAGCCTATGAATGTCGGAATTAAATTATTTAAAAATTTACACAATTTATACGTCGGAGCATATAAGTAGGACACCACCGAATATTTTCTTTATGAATTTTTGGTAATCCATAGAGAATTGGGGCTATTGGATTCATCAATGTTAATTTAAATCTATCTCTGTCTGCAATTAAATGTTTACTATTTTTTAATACTTTTTTGAGTTCTATTTGAAATTTGTTTGTTGGATCAATTTTTTTTTTTAATGCAAAATGTATCTGATTCTAATAACTCCTCTGTTTTTTGGATGTAATCTTTTTTATTCATGACTGTTATGGTGTTACCTTTGTCAGCTTTACATAGTATCAAATTATGGTTTTTAAGTTTATTTCTTATGCTGGTTATTGTTTTGTTGTCATAATTGCTAGCTTTACTTTTACAGTGTGATTTATACTTTTCTATTAATTTTGAAGTTTTATTTTTTAAAATTAACCGTTCTTTGTCTCTGGATATTTTGTTACAAATAGTTTCTGCATTAATTCCCACTGTTTCTAAACTTGATTTGTTATAAATGTGTGGGTTGTATTTCAATCCCTTTTTAAGCAGTTCTGTCTCTACATTATTAAATTGGGTGTTAGTAAGATTGGTGATTCTAGGAAAGAATTTAACATTATTTTGCTTACCACAACCTTTGACACTAATTTTATCACTATTGTTTTTTGTATTGTTGAATTTTTCACTGCGTAATTTTGACACTTTAGCTTTCTGTTTTATGGAATGTTCATATGATGAAATCTTGGCTTCCCCTCTAAATGTAGTATCGATAAGGTCGAATTCAATGGGATGTAGATACATTATGAGCCGTGTGTGAATTAATTTCCTTAGTTCTGATAGGATGTTTCGTTGTCTGTACCATTTCTTCATTTCCAATGTAATCCATAAATGATACGCTGCTTCTACTACTCTTTTTGACTCTGTTGATCGGTGATTGCACTGCACTTTCATGTATTTCGGTTTTAATTTTTCTTTAATGCAAATTTTATTGAATATGATGTTGTTGTTTGCTCTTTAGAATTTTACTAGATTCCATTTATACATGTTAATGAGTTTTGCTGTACTGGTATTCAATATATCGGACACTTTTTTCTCATTAATCACTTGGTAAAACATTTTAAAATATAATTGTTTGTAATTTAAATTCACTTGGTTTTGTTTCACTTATATATTATGTTAGAACGAGTGTTTCCACTCCCAGACTAAGCATGAAGTAAAATTTCGAGTTTAGAAAAGCCTGAAAATTTGGTTTGGTCGCGTAGCGCGAAGCGCGGAGCGGCCAAACCAAATTTTCAGGCTTTTCTAAACTCGAAATTTTACTTCATGCGCCACGGGTATAAAATACTGAAATATCCTGAAGTTAGAAATACACTGACATTATTCTATTTAAATGAGTAATAATCATAATTTTTAAATAATTAAATATTTAAATTTTTATTCAAACATTTTCAAGTCAGATTAAATAAAATATTATATCAAATTAACTTATTTAGTAATTTAATTAACAAAAAATTAATAATGTTGGGTGTTTACATTAACGGCGCTTAATGGGTTAATTAAATCAAAAATAGCATCAATTTCTTATAAGCGATTTATATTCATTAGTTTTTTATTTAGTGATATTTTTAGTAATTGCTTATTTTAATATTTCGATATTGTCTTATAAATTGTTTATTATTTATGGTGAATGCGCCAGGAATATGTGGCTTATTGAAATGCATACAATATTATTAAAGAAATAAACATTATTGTAACAATTCTTTATTTGAGATAATATTTTGAACTAGATTTTAAATAATAATTATTGATTAAAATGAACCTATAGGTTGAAAGACCCCAGTCGATAGAATTTTGTAACTCTTATAGGTTCAATAAATGGATTATTCACTAATTAATGAACCTATATTCAACAAAAGTTTTAAATATTGATGGAATTTAAAAACACAAATGACTAGTAATATCAGCGCAGAGTCAACGAATTTCCCGGTTGACAATGGTGATGCTTTTCAGTTTTGCAAATTTAATTTCGAAAACAACATCATTACACGAAGTATACAAAAATAGTGCGCAATTTCAAAGTGCACACACTCGCGTTAGGTAATTGAAAATTGTGTAAACCGATTGATTATTGAAGAATTAACGGTTGTAAGGTCAACAATGGGGAAAATGTGATTAAAGCGTAATTATTAATGTAATGCGAGGGACGCGCACCCCAATTTGTACGTTTGCGGGGTGTCTTCCGTTCCGGGCCCTGAAATGTGACGGTGTGTGTGTGTGCGAGAGATAAGTCATAGTAATTTTTGTTCGAAATCTAATCAAAGTCCTGGTAATCCTAATCCGTCGGATTTAACGTTCGGGAGGCAATTAAAGCCCTGCAGAGGATACGCAATAAGTGCGCCTACCGACAAACTCGGACTGACGTCCATTCCGGTCGGCCGGAGTCCGGAGTCCGGAGTCGCTCCATCGGCAACGCTCCGGTAATGTATGCATCGGGTATTAGTGTCGTTAAATCACATCACCTCGCTCTAATTGAATGCTCACTCATGATTTCTCTCGTGTTTACATTTTTTCAGCCAGATTATAATTACAATAATTATAGATAAATCGATATTCATTATATAAAAATGAACGTGAGGAAGCTTGCATTTGACAATAACAAAAGTTTTAGTAAATAACACACTTGGTTAAGATTTTACTGTTTATTGATTGACACTGCAACAATTGTTTAGGCCACACAGTGGCTTAATCATTTAAGCGTTAATTTAAGTTTGTAATCTATTATTCATCTGCCTGATGAAGCCACTGTGTGGCGAAACGGTTGTTGCAGTGTCAATCAATAAACAGTGAAATCTTAACCAAGTGTGTTATTTACTAAAAGTGTTGATATGGAAATTCACCAAGTAACAGCCTCAACTATTAAATTATTAATAACAGAAGTTTACCAGGTATTGAATTGAGACGTAAACAATTTGAACTTAACTGGGCTTTTCTAAACTCGAAATTTTACTTCATGCGCTATGCGTATAAAACACTAAAATATTGTGAAATGTATGTATACTCGAACTTCATTTGAAATCTTTGTTTTATACGGGTGGCGCATGAAGTAAAATTTCGAGTTTAGAAAAGCCCCGTGAAAATTTGTCTCGGGTCGCTGCGCGACCCTCGACAAATTTTCAGGGGGCTTTTCTAAACTCGAAATTTTACTTCATGCTTAGCCTGGGAGTGGAAAACTCTCGTTTTAAGCTTCAAATTGAACTCTTTAAAAAAATCGTATTCATATGCATGTATACCTAATAGAAAATTCAGTGCATGTATACTTAAAAGAAAAATTTCCTGTATTAACAGATTAATCCGATGACTATCTGAGAAAACTACTAAATGCGCCGAATTTGATTCAACTAATATTTTCGTTTGAGCTTACATAAAATCAACATAAATGCATTATTTATTTCTGTAAATACCTGAACTATTTAGTAGGTGCGGAAATTAGAACTATACCACTTATTAATTAATTAGCTCATTAATTAAAATGATTTGTGGCTGGGTTTGTGCAAATTTAGTTTTACAAAGATATTGTCAAAATGTGACGTTTAACCTTACAATTTTAACGCTGCAAACCGCAACATACGTTTTCGCATGTTTCATCTAAAAGCCATAGCAGACATATTATGCAGTTTTGTGTCTCTTTTCACAGACATAATCTGATGACATCAAACTATTTTCGTATAATAATAAAGGATAAATTAAAAACACTTGGTTTGTTTCACTATTTGAAATAGTGAAACAAATCAAGTGTTTTTAATTTATCCATTATTATTATTTCAAAATGTTTCACCAAGTGATAAATGAGAAAGTTATTCAAGAAATATTTTCGTATTAGATCTATTGGTGCAGAAAGTACTACAAATCAAGGAAACCATGGGACACCTCTCGTGAATCGTACCTTAAGTGCATTAATCCAATTTCGATTTCAATTTTTGATCATGTGTATGTTTTTCAAACATACTACGTTACTTCAACATACACCCGCACATTTAGCCATTGTCTCCGTTTCATTGTCTTACGTAATAAATGCAAATTTGAAATTGTGAATTGGGGTGGACGATCCAAGCAAGCAATTTATGTGGACAAAGGGGTTAGAAGACATTACCCCGTGGGGAGAGAATCTATGCGTAATTCCAGTAGCCACCACCACCCTTATCGCCGAATGTACGTTACTCGTCCTCGTGCACGATGCGCCTTTTTAAAACGCTTATTAATGGACTCAGACTTATCGCGATCCTGACCAAATTGAATGACGAAAGACCGCATATACTCGTACGTGTAAAGTGCACGATTGGACTGACAGATTTAAGATTATTTAAACGAAATAGTCTAGCTAGACTGTAATAATGAACGATAATCATAGATAATTTTCCTAACTGAGTTAAAAAATGGTACACCTGTCGGTAACGATAAACAGAATAACAAATCTTGCTTATTAACATTAAACAGTCTTTAGCCATCAGCAAAACTTAAAATCTCTCAATTGAATTCGTGGATACGGATTATTCCGTTAAAATAAACATTTAATTACTTAGTAAATTTATCAATAATGCTAAAGGCAAATCTAATAAAACCACGAGGTGTCGTGTATATCAATTAGCATGCCGCATACATGTGCAGTGGCAGCCCTAGGGAGGTGCGAGCGGTTCCATTAGCAAAAATCAGCAAATCAGCAAAAATTTAAATCTCTCAATTGAATTTGTGGATAAGGATTATACTGTTAAAATAAACAATTAACTACTTAGTATATTTATCAATAATACCAAAAGCAAATTTAATAAAACCATGAGGTCCAGTGAATATCAATTAGTATGCCGTATCCATGTGCAGTGGCAGCCCTAAGGAGGTGCGAGCGGTGCGAGCGGTGCGAGCGGTGCGAACGGAGCGAGCGGTGCGAAGGGAGCGAGCGGCGAGCGGTGCGAGCTATGCGAGCGGTGCGACCGCACCGGGCGCCCTCATGGGGCAGCGCCAAAAACAGCCAAAAACCAAAAAGAGCTCTGATTTTTAAATTTGCAGGGGCGCCACTATAAGATCTCGCACAACCTAAAAATTTAGCTAGGACCTGCATTGACATGTGGGGTTTGTCTCAAGCAGGACCGGTCCAAACAAAAGCATGGCCGGGTGCAAACTTAAGTAGCGGGGCCTTAAACGTGCGAATCCACGGGGGAAAGGGGTGAAATCACCCCCCTCCAATAATATTGTCCCGTCAAAAAATGAAACGAAATTCGGCATGAAAAAGTTAATATCTCAAAATCCAAAAGATACAACAAAAGGTGTATAAGTATATACATAGGTAAATAGTAATCACTTGTAGAATGTATTCAAGTGAGGATCAAACGTAAGGTGTTGGTGTATTTTGACATTCACTTTAAATCAGTGTTTTATACGCGTGGCGCATGAAGTAAAATTTCGAGTTGAGAAAAGCCCGAATTTGGATTTGGACGCTAGCGCGTCCAAATCCAAATTCTTGGGGCTTTTCTCAACTCGAAATTTTACTTCATGCTTAGTCTGGGAGTGGAAGACACTCGTTCGGCAATTGTCAATATCTTATTTTGTTTGTTTCTGTTTCTGTTTCGTAGGAACAAAAAAAGAATATTAAGAAAACTTGTAAAATGATAAATATTAGGAAAACAAATAAAATTTGTTAAAAACGAGAAAAAAAATATGACATTTTCCATTAAAAATTGAAATCATCAATTTTCACAACAATCGATGAAAAGTTTGGACATTTACGAGAAGAATCGACATTTTCAAAAGTGACGAACATCGTGAGATTTTATGAAAAACGTCGAGAATTTTAAAATGAACGAAAATTTTGGATATTTAATTAAAATTGTGAGATTTCATGAAAAACGTTGAGTTTGAAAATGAACGAATATTTTGGATATTTACTAAAAATCGTGAGATTTCATGAAAAACGTCAAGAATTTGAAAATTATCGAAAATTTTGGATATTTACTAAAAATCGTGATATTTCATGAAAAACGTCGAGAATTTTAAAATGAACGAACATTTTGGATATTTAATTAAAATTGTGAGATTTCATGAAAAACGTTGAGTTTGAAAATGAACGAATATTTTGGATATTTACTAAAAATCGTGAGATTTCATGAAAAACGTCAAGAATTTGAAAATTATCGAAAATTTTGGATATTTACTAAAAATCGTGATATTTCATGAAAAACGTCGAGAATTTTAAAATGAACGAACATTTTGGATATTTAATTAAAATTGTGAGATTTCATGAAAAACGTTGAGTTTGAAAATGAACGAATATTTTGGATATTTACTAAAAATCGTGAGATTTCATGAAAAACGTCAAGAATTTGAAAATTATCGAAAATTTTGGATATTTACTAAAAATCGTGATATTTCATGAAAAACGTCGAGAATTTTAAAATGAACGAACATTTTGGATATTTAATTAAAATTGTGAGATTTCATGAAAAACGTTGAGTTTGAAAATGAACGAATATTTTGGATATTTACTAAAAATCGTGAGATTTCATGAAAAACGTCAAGAATTTGAAAATTATCGAAAATTTTGGATATTTACTAAAAATCGTGATATTTCATGAAAAACGTCGAGAATTTTAAAATGAACGAACATTTTGGATATTTAATTAAAATTGTGAGATTTCATGAAAAACGTTGAGTTTGAAAATGAACGAATATTTTGGATATTTACTAAAAATCGTGAGATTTCATGAAAAACGTCAAGAATTTGAAAATTATCGAAAATTTTGGATATTTACTAAAAATCGTGATATTTCATGAAAAACGTCGAGAATTTTAAAATGAACGAACATTTTGGATATTTAATTAAAATTGTGAGATTTCATGAAAAACGTTGAGTTTGAAAATGAACGAATATTTTGGATATTTACTAAAAATCGTGAGATTTCATGAAAAACGTCAAGAATTTGAAAATTATCGAAAATTTTGGATATTTACTAAAAATCGTGATATTTCATGAAAAACGTCGAGAATTTTAAAATGAACGAACATTTTGGATATTTAATTAAAATTGTGAGATTTCATGAAAAACGTTGAGTTTGAAAATGAACGAATATTTTGGATATTTACTAAAAATCGTGAGATTTCATGAAAAACGTCAAGAATTTGAAAATTATCGAAAATTTTGGATATTTACTAAAAATCGTGATATTTCATGAAAAACGTCGAGAATTTTAAAATGAACGAACATTTTGGATATTTAATTAAAATTGTGAGATTTCATGAAAAACGTTGAGTTTGAAAATGAACGAATATTTTGGATATTTACTAAAAATCGTGAGATTTCATGAAAAACGTCAAGAATTTGAAAATTATCGAAAATTTTGGATATTTACTAAAAATCGTGATATTTCATGAAAAACGTCGAGAATTTTAAAATGAACGAACATTTTGGATATTTAATTAAAATTGTGAGATTTCATGAAAAACGTTGAGTTTGAAAATGAACGAATATTTTGGATATTTACTAAAAATCGTGAGATTTCATGAAAAACGTCAAGAATTTGAAAATTATCGAAAATTTTGGATATTTACTAAAAATCGTGATATTTCATGAAAAACGTCGAGAATTTTAAAATGAACGAACATTTTGGATATTTAATTAAAATTGTGAGATTTCATGAAAAACGTTGAGTTTGAAAATGAACGAATATTTTGGATATTTACTAAAAATCGTGAGATTTCATGAAAAACGTCAAGAATTTGAAAATTATCGAAAATTTTGGATATTTACTAAAAATCGTGATATTTCATGAAAAACGTCGAGAATTTTAAAATGAACGAACATTTTGGATATTTAATTAAAATTGTGAGATTTCATGAAAAACGTTGAGTTTGAAAATGAACGAATATTTTGGATATTTACTAAAAATCGTGAGATTTCATGAAAAACGTCAAGAATTTGAAAATTATCGAAAATTTTGGATATTTACTAAAAATCGTGATATTTCATGAAAAACGTCGAGAATTTTAAAATGAACGAACATTTTGGATATTTAATTAAAATTGTGAGATTTCATGAAAAACGTTGAGTTTGAAAATGAACGAATATTTTGGATATTTACTAAAAATCGTGAGATTTCATGAAAAACGTCAAGAATTTGAAAATTATCGAAAATTTTGGATATTTACTAAAAATCGTGATATTTCATGAAAAACGTCGAGAATTTTAAAATGAACGAACATTTTGGATATTTAATTAAAATTGTGAGATTTCATGAAAAACGTTGAGTTTGAAAATGAACGAATATTTTGGATATTTACTAAAAATCGTGAGATTTCATGAAAAACGTCAAGAATTTGAAAATTATCGAAAATTTTGGATATTTACTAAAAATCGTGATATTTCATGAAAAACGTCGAGAATTTTAAAATGAACGAACATTTTGGATATTTAATTAAAATTGTGAGATTTCATGAAAAACGTTGAGTTTGAAAATGAACGAATATTTTGGATATTTACTAAAAATCGTGAGATTTCATGAAAAACGTCAAGAATTTGAAAATTATCGAAAATTTTGGATATTTACTAAAAATCGTGATATTTCATGAAAAACGTCGAGAATTTTAAAATGAACGAACATTTTGGATATTTAATTAAAATTGTGAGATTTCATGAAAAACGTTGAGTTTGAAAATGAACGAATATTTTGGATATTTACTAAAAATCGTGAGATTTCATGAAAAACGTCAAGAATTTGAAAATTATCGAAAATTTTGGATATTTACTAAAAATCGTGATATTTCATGAAAAACGTCGAGAATTTTAAAATGAACGAACATTTTGGATATTTAATTAAAATTGTGAGATTTCATGAAAAACGTTGAGTTTGAAAATGAACGAATATTTTGGATATTTACTAAAAATCGTGAGATTTCATGAAAAACGTCAAGAATTTGAAAATTATCGAAAATTTTGGATATTTACTAAAAATCGTGATATTTCATGAAAAACGTCGAGAATTTTAAAATGAACGAACATTTTGGATATTTAATTAAAATTGTGAGATTTCATGAAAAACGTTGAGTTTGAAAATGAACGAATATTTTGGATATTTACTAAAAATCGTGAGATTTCATGAAAAACGTCAAGAATTTGAAAATTATCGAAAATTTTGGATATTTACTAAAAATCGTGATATTTCATGAAAAACGTCGAGAATTTTAAAATGAACGAACATTTTGGATATTTAATTAAAATTGTGAGATTTCATGAAAAACGTTGAGTTTGAAAATGAACGAATATTTTGGATATTTACTAAAAATCGTGAGATTTCATGAAAAACGTCAAGAATTTGAAAATTATCGAAAATTTTGGATATTTACTAAAAATCGTGATATTTCATGAAAAACGTCGAGAATTTTAAAATGAACGAACATTTTGGATATTTAATTAAAATTGTGAGATTTCATGAAAAACGTTGAGTTTGAAAATGAACGAATATTTTGGATATTTACTAAAAATCGTGAGATTTCATGAAAAACGTCAAGAATTTGAAAATTAACGAACATTTTGGATATTTACTGAAAATCGTGAGATTTCGTGAAAAACGTCGAGAGTTTTAAAATTAACGAAAATTTTCGGTATTTACTAAAAATCGTGAGATTTCATGAAAAACGTAGAGAATTTAAAAACTAACGAACATTTTGGATATTTACTAAAAATCGTAAGATTTCATGAAAATCGTCGAGAATTTGAAAATTGACAAAAATTTTGCATATTTACTCATAATTTTTTTAATTTAACAAAACTTAGAAAACTAATAAAATGTATAATCATGTTGATAATTATTAAACATCTTCAAAATTCACGAAATGAGTCGAAATAAGACCATAAGAATTTGGCTCAGGATCTTCCCGTAACAGTGTAAAGATTTTAGCGAAAATGGCTCATGGGATTTTCATCAAATTTTTCATATGGGTTCTACCCCACAATATCTCGAATTGACCAACTTTTGGATAAAATGCGGAAACCGGAAGTGGATGTTTACTCTTATTGTTTATGTTTACTCTTAGCGCTTTCTTCGTATCTCGTAAATAATTAACATAATTGTAATTATTTTAAATAAAAGTTGTAGATAATCAAGAAATAAACATTTGGGTAAATGAAATTGCCAATTCTTGGTTGCAGAATACTTCAAACATTAAAAGAATTTGAGTCAAATTATTCAGGCCATCTATAGACGCGTTTCGAAATTTATCTTTAGAGGGTATGACAAAGCTATACTGATGAAAAATAGATCTCGAAACACGTCTATAGATGGCCTGAATAATTTGACCCAAATTTTTACATTTGCAGTAGGTTACTGTATGTAACAGCAAACACTTGTATAATTCAATGTCCGTCGGGGTATTAGCTCGAGAAGTAGGTATTTCAATGAGTGTTTGATATAGTGTTTTTAAGACTAACTTGTAGATTGCGAAAAGAATCGCACTTTTAATGTTCAAATAAACATTTAATGTTTACACACTTTTAGTCGTGTCTCTTTTTTATTTAGAAGTTATTTTTAAAAATGTTAATTTTTGTTTTTATTTTTTAATTTTGTTGCTCTATCTCTGTAAGCTCTAGAAATAAATTATATGAATAATGAATAATCGACATATATACATACATACATCTTTATTCAGACAATTACAGTAGTATGGTATAATAATATATATATATATATATATATATATATATATATATATATATATATATATATATATATATATATATATATATATATATATATGATTACACTGAGGGGTTAGTCTGCCTGGGTTATCGACCGGAGGTCTTTCTGTCCTGTCTTGAATTTATTTTATTTGAAAAATTTTATCGTATGCTAGGCTTGTGAACTGTCTTGATGAACGGTACAAATGAATTGATGTATTGTGAGAGGAGGATGTTTATATTTGGGATGGATGTTTAGGTTTCTAGGAATACAGAATTTGTTTAGGAGTTCTAGGTTATGGGTCTTTACAGCGAATTTTTCGCTAAGGGTTAATATGCGTTGGGAAATTGGTGTTACTTGGGTAGTTTCGTAGAGGATGATGTTTGAGGGATTATGAAGAGGGTTTATTGGGTGCCTGAGATTGGTGAGGATTCGTAGGGCTGATCTTTCGGCGACTTGGATATGAATTGAAGGACGGATATGAAGGAATAAAATTGCACCATAGTCTAACAAGGGCCGACATATCGATTCGTAAATCCTAACTGCTGTTTTTGTGGAAATTTCTTGTTGTTTATAAGTTAAAGATCAGAAATGCCTAGCCCTTGTTTTCATTTTGGTTTTAATGGATTTGGTATGTGGGAGGAAGGAAAGTTTTGAATCAAATTCTATGCCTAGGTATTTGCAGGAGTAGGATGGAAGAATTGTGGTGTTATTTATTACTATTGTAGGAGATCGTAGAGTGATTTTATGGAAAGCAATGAATAATTTGGTTTTGGAAGGATTTAATTGTATTCGCCAATTATTGCACCATTTTTGTATGGAATTAAGAGAATTTTGAAGGAGGTTTTGGGATTGTTGAAGCGTTGATGCGTGGGAGATAAGGGCCGTATCATCAGCAAAGAGGAGGGCGTATCTTGTTGGGTTAAAGTAGGAAGGGTTGGGATTGAATATGTCGTAGCAAAAGATATTGTAATGAAGTGGGGATAGCGGAGAGCCTTGCGGAACACCTTGCAGGAGGGGGAATGAGCGAGATACAGTTTGGCGGATTTTTACTTTACAGGATCTGTTGGTTAGAAAATGGTAAATAAGGATTATTAGATGCTTTGGGATCTTAAGGATGTAGCATTTATTTAGGAGGCCAATATGCCAAACCGTGTCAAAAGCTTTAGTTATATCAAGAAAGGCGATACTTGTTTTTTGACCTTCTAGATGCATGGTTTGTATATTGGAGGTTAAAATGGAAACAGGTAGTGTAGTTGATTTTTTGGGGAGGAATCCGAATTGGTTAATCGACATATTAATCTAATATCATTTTATTTTGCGATCTGTAGCTGTGGTGATTATACCAGATTTTTATTTTAAAATGTCTCCTATTCTGTCGGTTTTGTCGGTGGAGCTAATTTCAGTAGGTTGCGTCGAAATTTTCGAAGAATAACCAAAATCGTCAATATTTTGAGATGTAATTAAAATTAAAACCTTGCAAATTTACGAAAAGCTTCAACATTTTTCTAAAAATTGACGAAAATCTAAAAAATGTATATAATAAGGTGCAACATTTAAGAAATTGATAAAATCATTCAGAATTTTTAATATTAACGAATAGTAGAGAGAATTAGCCGAGACGGGGCCAGGAAGTAATCCGGGAAGTAATACCGGAAGTATTTCTGAAAGTGAAGCTTGCATCCCGATGAAAGCTTAAGTCCACTTTCCGGAGAAGCTTTAGGAAAGCTTTCGTTTAAAAGCTCGCATCCTGATGAATGCTTAAGTTTACTTTCCTGAAAAGATCCCGGAACGCTTTCCGGTGAAAGCTCGAGTTCACTTTTCGAAAAAGCTTTCGTAAAGTTTTTGGTGAAAGCTCGCATCCTGATGAAAGCTTAAGTTTACTTTCCTGGAAAGATCCCGAAACGCTTTCCGTTGAAAGCTCGAGTTCACTTTTCGGATAAGCTCTCGGAAAGTTTTTTTTTCGCATCCGAATAAAAGCTCAAGTTTACTTCAACTGAACTATTTCTGTATATCTGTTAACTGTTTTCTGTATAACTGTTAGCAGTTTTTTGTATAAATAGTACCTGTTCTAAACAGTTGATACCTGTTTTTAATAACTGGTACTTGTTTCTTGTATACCTGGTACTTGTTTCTGTACAGCAGGTACCAGTTATTTAGAAAAACAGGTACTAGTTGTACAGAAACATGTACCAGGTATTTTAAACAGGTACCAGTTATAAATAGACAGGTACCAGCTATTTAAAACAGGTACCAGTTGTACAGAAATTGATATCAGTTGTACAGAAATAGGTACCAGTTGTACAAGTACCAGTTATTTAAAACAGGTACCAGTTGTTTAAAACAGGTACTAGTTATACAGAAAACAGCTAACAGTTATACAGAAACAGATCAGTTGAAGTAAACTTGAGCTTTTATTCAGATGCGGGCTTTCACCGAAAAAATTTCCGAGAGATTTTCCGAAAAGTGAACTCGAGCTTTCACCGGAAAGCGTTCCAGGATCTTTTCAAAGAAAGTAAACTTGAGCTTTCATCTGGATGCGAGCTTCTACCAAAACACTTTCCTTGTTTCTGTACAGCAGGTACCAGTTATTTAGAAAAACAGGTACTAGTTGTAAAGAAACAGGTACCAGCTATTTTAAACAGGTACCAGTTATAAATAAACAGGTACCAACTATTTAAAACAGGTACCAGTTGTACAGAAATAAATATCAGTTGTACAGAAATAGGTACCAGTTGTACAAGTACCAGTTATTTAAAACAGGTATCAGTTGTTTAAAACAGGTACTAGTTATACAGAAAACAGCTAACAGTTATACAGAAACAGATCAGTTGAAGTAAACTTGAGCTTTTATTCAGATGCGAGCTTTCACCAAAAAACTTTCCGAGAGCTTTTCCAAAAAGTGAACTTGAGCTTTCACCTGAAAGCGTTCCGGGATATTTCCCGGAAAGTAAATTTGAGTTTTCATCCAGATGCTAGCGTCAAAAAACTTTCCGAGAGCTTTTCCAAAAAGTGAACTTGAGCTTTCACCGGAAAGCGTTAGGGGATCTTTCCTGGAAAGTAAACTTGACCTTTCATCAGGATGTGAGATTTTAAACGAAAGCTTTTCTAGAGCTTTTCCGAAAAGTGAACTTAAGCTTTCATCCGCATGCAAGCTTGATTATGCGAAATATTCCGGTTCTGTTCGGGTTTTGCGTCACGCAATTATTTTAAAATTTGACTTTTTTAATGGGTCTTTATCATTATTAAAGCATCTTTTAAATGATTTATAACTTTTTTTGTTTAGTTTTAAGTTCAGTGTTTGTACATATTTGTTTTTTTGTATATTGTATTTTTCATGTAAATGGTAAGCCGTTGAAATAAATAAATGTACTTAAGGGATTACTTCTGGTATTACTTCCGGGATTAGTTCCTGGCCCCGTATCGGCTAATCGCCTCTACTACGAATGAATAGTATAAAGATTTTAAAATTTAACAAAATTCTTGAAAATTTAAAGAAATTTTGGAAACTCAGGAATAGCGTCAAGATTATAAATAGAAAGATTAATATTTTAAAATTATTCTAAATCTTGGCTATTTGCCAAAAGTATTGACATTTTTTAAAATTAACGATAATCTAAAAAAATCATTAAATATTGAGTAAATCTTTTAAATATTTATAAAAACATTTTTTGAAATTAACGGAAATCCGAGAAATGCACGAAAATTGCCAAGAAAATCAATGAAAATTTATTTTAAAAAAATCATGAAGAATCGAGATAATGTTTGAAATATTAATAATCTCATGAACATTTTATGAATTGACGAAAATCTCAAAATATCTAAAATCTTCATACAAATTTTAGAAATTGACAAAAAACCTCGAAATATTAATCTCATGAAATTTTTCGAAATCGAAAAATATCACAAAATATCGAAAATCTCATGAACATTTTATAAATCCGCTAAACGAGTGTTTTCCACTCCCAGACTAAGCATGAAGTAAAATTTCGAGTTTAGAAAAGCACCGCGTAGAAAATTTGTCGAGGGTCGCGCAGCGACCCGAGACAAATTTTCACGGGGCTTTTCTAAACTCGAAATTTTACTTCATGCGCCACGCGTATAAAACACTGATTTAAAGTGAAGTTAACAATGCACTGAAAACCAACCTAACTTCGATATTTTTTTAAAATTGGAGGTTTTTTTTCCTATCCATACTGTAAGCCTTCAGACATTCGTCGTTTTCTTGTAAAAGAACTTCAAATCCCTGTAGTCCTTCAGTCTCCGAAGACTATAATTGGTCCTTCGAGCTGTAGCCTTTGTAAAATGGTAATAAACTTAGTAATCCTTAAATTTTAAACTTCTAAGAACAAGAGTTGTCCACTCCCAGACTAAGCATGAAGTAAAATTTCGAGTTTAGAAAAGCCCCGCGTAGAAAATTTGTCGAGGGTCGCGCAGCGACCCGAGACAAATTTTCACGGGGCTTTTCTAAACTCGAAATTTTACTCCATGCGCCACGCGTATAAAACAGTGATTTAAAGTGAAGTTAAAAATGCACTGAAAACCAACCCAACTTCGATATTTTTTCAAAATTGAAGGCTTTCTTTCCTATCCATTCTGTAAACCTTCAGACATCCGTTTTTGTTTGTAAAAGAACTTCAAATCCCTCTAGTTCTTCGGTCTCCGAAGATCATGATTGGTCCTTCGAGCTGTAGCCTTTGTAAAATGGTAATAAACTTAATAAGCATTAAATTTTTAACTTCTAAGAACGAGAGTTGTTCACTCCCAGACTAAGCATGAAGTACAATTTCGAGTTTAGAAAAGCCCCGCGTAGAAAATTTGTCGAGGGTCGCGCAGCGACCCGAGACAAATTTTCACGGGGCTTTTCTAAACTCGAAATTTTACTTTATGCGCCACGCGTATACAACAGTGATTTAAAGTGAAGTTAAAAATGCACTGAAAACCAACCCAACTTCGATATTTTTTCAAAATTGGAGGCTTTCTTTCCTATCCATTCCGTAAACCTTCAGACATCCGTTTTTGTTTGTAAAAGAACTTTAAATCCCTGTAGTTCTTCGGTCTCCGAAGACCATGATTGGTCCTGCAAGCTGTAGCCTTTGTAAAATGGTAATAAACTTAATAAGCATTAAATTTTTAACTTCTAAGAACGAGAGTTGTCCACTCCCAGACTAAGCATGAAGTAAAATTTCGCGTTTAGAAAAGCCCCGCGTAGAAAATTTGTCGAGGGTCGCGCAGCGACCCGAGACAAATTTTCACGGGGCTTTTCAAACTCGAAATTTTACTTCATGCGCCACGCGTATAAAACAGTGATTTAAAGTGAAGTTAAAAATGCACTGAAAACTAACCCAAATTCGATATTTTTCCAAAATTGGAGGCTTTCTTTCCTATCCATTCTGTAAACCTTCAGACAGCCGTTTTTGTTTGTAAAAGAACTTCAAATCCCTGTAGTTCTTCGGTCTCCGAAGACCATGATTGGTCCTTCAAGCTGTAGCCTTTGTAAAATGGTAATAAACTTAATAAGCATTAAATTTTCAACTTCTAAGAACGAGAGTTCTCCACTCCCAGACTAAGCATGAAGTAAAATTTCGAGTTTAGAAAAGCCCCGCATGGAAAATTTGTTGAGGGTCGCGCAGCGACCCGAGACAAATTTTCGCGGGGCTTTTCTAAACTCGAAATTTTACTTCATGCGCCACGCGTATAAAGCAGTGATTTAAAGTGAAGTTAAAAATGCACTGAAAACCAACCCAACTTTGATATTTTTTCAAAATTGGAGGCTTTCTTTCCTATCCATTCTGTAAACCTTCAGACATCCGTTTTTGTTTGTAAAAGAACTTCGAATCCCTGTAGTTCTTCGGTCTCCGAAGACCATGATTGGTCCTTCGAGCTGTAGCCTTTGTAAAATGGTAATAAACTTAATAATCATTAAATTTTCAACTTCTAAGAACGAGAGTTGTCCACTCCCAGACTAAGCATGAAGTAAAATTTCGAGTTTAGAAAAGCCCCGCGTAGAAAATTTGTCGAGGGTCGCGCAGCGACCCGAGACAAATTTTCACGGGGCTTTTCTAAACTCGAAATTTTACTTCATGCGCCACGCGTATAAACCACTGGTTTAAAGTAAAGTTTAAAATATATACTGCTTGAATGTGACACATGTTTATGATAAAATCCTAGCATAGACAAAAAAAAAACAACTAAAGGATAATAAATTAAAAGACAGCCAACCAAGGGATTTACGGTTATAATATCACAATAGGAAAAAAAGGAGTCAATAGAAAGATTTAATGATAAAATCCAATTATAGTCAAAAGACAGTCAACTGAATGACGTTTCAGAAGAGCCAATTACTTGGGTGACTTTAGACTATCATAGGATTTCGTCATATTATATGTTTATCACCTGAATTTCAACTATTGTGACATTATGAGTGTAAATGTCACAATACTTGATATCCAGTTAATAAACATATAATATGACGAAATTCTATGATACTCTAAAGTCACCCAATCAATTGGCTTTTCTGAAACGTCATTCGGTTGACTGTCTTTTGACTCTAATTGGATTTTATCATTAAATCCTTCTATTGACTGTTTTTTTTCCTGTTGTGACATTAAAACTAATGTACATTTTGAGAAGTTGTTGATTTAAATAACTATTAGTATCAATACAGTTTCGATTTCTAATAATAAAGTATTTAATCTTTCGACTTGGATAAGGATTATTCGATTAAGCGCAAATAACTGAAAATACTCACGCGTGGATAACAAAGACAGCCGTACCCAGTGGTCGGAATAACATGAATTACAATATCAACTCGTGTCCATATCGAATATTGGTGTCTTTTGTTTGTAAGGGCGCATGCATGCGGACGGGATATGGCTATGTTATTACTGTCCTCGTATCTGTCTCAAAATCTCGCACGACAGCTTTGAAGCCACGGAATGACACGCACACGTATGTGATTGCTTGTGCTTGCTTATATCTATTTGCTGTCATTTAGAGCACGATTACGTCTATTTAGTTCACATTATAAAATGAGTCGGTCGGTCGGTCGGTTCATATTATGCATAAACCAACACACACACATACATATTAACACAAATTCATCATATGTATGTGGGGGTATTTAGTAGGATATCACGGGGTTCTAATATAAATTAGATTACCGTTTTTAGATGTTCGCGTTTTCGATGATAATAATAATACTGATGGTAAGGCTGGTGTTTACGCTGGAAAATAAATATTGATGGAATCGATGCGGGACGCGATAAGGGATAATTATACAGGTGGGGTTTTTACACTTAAATTCCACCTAATGACATTACCTGGAAAATGCAACACTGAATAAATATTTTCTGATCGCCGATTAGTTTACAAAAGAGTACAAATAGATTCTTAGTTAAAATGTAGATAGAACATACACTTATGTCAAATAACAAATTATATCCTGCCATTACTCAAAAAATAAGCAAAACAAATGACTCAATTGTGGCAGACAATTAATCAATCAATTTTATTTATTAGTATTCTGTCCAATTTTAGGTGCAACGGTTATACTATGTGCCGCCGTTGTTAGGTCATAGAAAAAGCAGAGTATTAAACACGTTTTGAAAGCTGCATTGCATGCTCATACCTTGCATTCATTCGCTCTGCCACCTGGTAAATGCAATTTGCTATTCGCATGCAATACGAAGCTTTCAAAACTTGTCAAACAATCTACTATTTGGGCAGGTGGTGGCCGAGCGGTAACGTCGTCGGGCTGTATCGCTCGGCGAGCCACAAACGCGGGTTCGATTCCCGTGCACGGGGAGACTTTATTTAAAAATAATTTCTCATCGTGTCCCTGGGTGTGGTGTGAAAGTGTGTGACGTCAAAATATATGTTAAATTAATTAATATAATCATCGTTAGTGGCTGAATGGCTAGAACCTATGCCAAAACAAACAAACAAACAAAAAAAATTCTACTATTTAAATTGACACTTATTTATGGACAAGAAAACATGTTTTGTTAATATCTCATATAATTATGTCAAAATCTCAATTAGTAAATATCACATTATACAGTGTGATCTTACCCCAGCAAACACACATATATTATATATCTAAGATACATATAACCTATGTCTAATCCCTAAGATTAGACATACATTTAAATATTAATTATTCTATTACGATTGCATCATTCGTTCAATAATGCAATCAAAACACAACACAATTCCGGACAATTACCTGATGCCCCACTTACGCAAGAATGACGAGCGCCTGTCCGGCCGATCCACGGCAACAACTTCTGCAACTCAGCAACGGACTTGTGGACTTTGTGACCATCGGCGTCCCAAATCACCGGGCCAACGCTACCAGTCAGCATCAACACCAAATATAAATACCCGCGAGGAGGCCAACTGACCAGAGTTATTTCGACTCTCAAACCATTAACTACCATGTCATGTATTTAAGTTATTATGTTACAATATATACCTATTTTAAATCCACTACTCTACCCTGAACTATTACAACCTATATGTATTACATAAATATTATGTATATATTATACGATTTGGTTTGCTGGGACTTGACGGTCAGCGTATATATATATATTTTTTATCTTATGTTTCGGAATAAGTTATAAATATAAAATTGCTAAACAACTTTGACCAAAATGTTACCTTTGGCAATAAATATCAGCAACAATTTATCCACACTTTAACGTGGAATTTTTATCACGTCAGCAAGGGTGCTATAACCGGCGCCTCCGCCATCCAATCTCAGCACCGCCGCATTTATTCCCGCCGTTATTCCTGAAGACATAAATTCGGCAATATAAGAATATACGCATTTTTATTCCCAACCATAACGTGTTAATTTCCTTTTTATTCTAACCGGAGAGAGACACTACAAGAAATTGCTTTTCGCTTATAAACGTTTGATTCCGCGTAAAAGTTATCACCCCGCCGAAGCATAAAACCCGAAACGCATTAAACTCGGGGGTTGCGAAAAAAAAAGAAGGAAAATAAACAGAAGAAACAAAACGGGGGTGGAAATCCCACGATCTTAATTACGATACCTTTTCGTTTTTCGCCGTGTCCGTCGCCCCCTTGCACCGCTTGCACGTGCGAATTACTTATTACCCGATTACCTTATTATTACTTATCTTTCGGTCTCCCTTACTACCCTTAATACACACGGCCACCTCACTACCTGACTATACCGGTAATCGATCCGTTCCTGCGGAAATAACACACACGCGCTCCTAATCGTTCTCACATGTAAAAGGGCTAATGATTTGTCTATCTGTAAGATAACGGTGCGATTTTCAACATATGGCGCTGGCTGGAAAATATTTACTCTAGATAGACACCTTAATGCCTATTTCAAAGTGCCAATATCGATTGCTAATAAAGAATTTGTGCTAAAATATGTTTCATTATCTTTACACACTCAGCTATGAAACACTTGATCGAAATTTGATTACCAATTTTATACGTTCCCCAGTGGCGTAGCGTGAGTTTCAGCCGGCCGGGGCCTAATCCAATAATCCAAATTTTCGGCCCCCCTCGTTTAGTTATGAAAATCTAAAAGGCTCCAAAATTTACAGTAATCCTAAATATTTTTTGGCAAGTATACATTCGAAGCATGCCATATGCAAAAGGTCGTAAGTACCAAATGACATATTTTACAGGAGAAACATAAAACTGAATGAAAGTACTATGGCACTTATGATGTTTTGATAATTGAGTCCCTATATCTGCCACTTGCAGTAGTACTATCGCCCTGGCATTTATTGTACAAGTTAAGCATGACATTTAAAACATATTCTGTATATAAAACGCATTACTGCCAACATACGACTTTTTGGCTACAGCACGCCTCATTTGTTATTGTGTATTATACACGGTATAAATAAAGAAGTTGTTCTTGCTTGATAATAAGCTTGAAGAATCTTTTTCCCTGTCTTTTTGATATAAATTCATTTTGTGGAAAACCCCCATTCTGATCAATTTTGAATGTTTGTCAACTGCTGCCAATATGAACTGAATGTTCCAAGTTTTATATTAAATAAAAATTATTATTTAATATAAAAAATTTATCATTTTTTTAATACTGGTCTTTACATTTTATTTAACTTTGATGTTTTATTTAAATACTTTTATATTTTATATATCATAACTGTCAACACTTGCCACTAAAAAAAAAATAATTATTATATTTATTTCAATTTCCGAGTTTTTTTTTGTAAAGAAAAACTCGGAAATTGAAATAAATATAATAATTATTTTTTTTTTTAGTGGCAAGTGTTGACAGTTATGATATATTTAAAATTGATTGCTCTTATAATCAAGCAAGCTCATTTTACACTATGCTAATTACGTTATTATTAGAGGCAACAGCTGATATAACCTTAATTCAAATGATTTAATGAATATAAGTAGAGGGTTACAGCCGATTCTAGAACCTCCTCCTCATTTGAGAGGAAACTCCTCAAAATGATTAAATGAGTTAAAACCTCCTGGTAGGGAGGAGGTGTCTTTTTAGAATCTCCAAAGAACCTTCTTTCCTCCTCCTCATAAAATGGAGAGGAGGAGGTTACTTTACGGTTCTATTGATTCTAAAGAGGCAATTTACTCTTAATAATTTTAAGATAGTTTTCACCAAATAAAAGAGGTAGGGTTCATAGAATCGGCTAAAAATATCACCCTTGAGTGCTTACAGTCCACGGTCTAACGTATTGTCTAGTATTCATTAAAGACAAATAATGTGTCTAATCAAAATCCAAAGGGGCCCTTACCCCCTTAAGATTTTCACCCGATACATTACAGCTTTTATGCGCTGTATCGCTATAGGCGGACCATGGACAAGACAAGCTGTGTTCATCTTGATGGTTCAAGGGCGACTGATGAATAATACATAAGATGTCATATATGAATCTATTAATAAATATTGTCAATGCGGTTAAAGTGTTGTTAGCAACTTCGATGATTGAAAGTATTGAATGCCTTCAATTGGATTATAATGAGTGGGTAAACGACCTCCTTTAGGCGGGAAAATCATAAAGTAGTTAGTCCTTTTCAGAGGAGAAGTATGTGAGGTCGTTGTGATGTAAAAATATATACCGAACCTCCCCCCAACATAATATTATGGGAGTATATAAGATCTGCCGAATGGGTGTAACTTATTACAGTACACGTGTTCTTGCCAAGAATACATCTGCCAGAACTGTGTCACTAATTAGTGTTGTTGGCAATAATAAATTAAATAATAAGTAAGTATTTGTGATTATTTTGAAAATAAATTAATTTATTGATTGAAGTGAAATTTTAGTGAAACGACAAAACCCGAGTAATAAACAAATTATTAGAGCACATATTCAAAATAATGGGCCAATTGATAATGCGAATTCAGCAAATGACTCGGGATTTTTTGAAGAGGGTGAAGAACCTTTTTCTAATATATATCTACCGAATCATGGTGAGACTACTACTGTTGATGTTCCATGGAATATCAACGATACCAACGATGATTCCAACCCCAACAATCAACTTGTAAAACAAAAGAAGAACGCTATGAAAAATTTGCTGTCGTCGAATACGTATTTTTTAAATAAAAGTAATTCTAAATGGGTGTCGGTAGGTTTGGACATAGATCTTAATCTTGAACCAGTTATTAGAATATTGGGTAAGGGTGGGCAAGGAATTTCTTTGAATGAACAGATGTGGACAGTATTTTTAGAACAAAAAGTGAATATCAACCAAACATTTTTTTATGTAGATACGGATCAAACAATCAGCTTTAATGGAGTAAACGTTTCATTTAGTTTAATGAATAATTGTTGTAAAGTTGCAAGAATTGATATCGGTGGAAATCACGTATTTTTATCGTATGAAGGTCTTCGTGAATTGTGGAAATTGGTTGATGTTGTTTCACCTCGTTTGGAATATTTAAAAAATCTTAAGTTTAGTGAATATTACTATTCTTGCTTGGGTTTATTAAATGAACTGGATGGGGATATGAAAACTCGTTTTTCGAAAATAATGCAAGGCGAATGTAATGAATATGCTTGTATGATTAATGAATTGTTACTTTATGGTAATGGTCCGATCTGAACTTGCAAATGTCATCAGTTTGCTCAAAGAACAATATAATTTGTACGTAACAGATGAAATGGCTGAAGTTCATAAGAAAACTGTATTAAAGTTATCAAAAATGAAGTGGCATCTCAACACCAAACGTTTAAATTGGTAGATGCAAAGAATTTATTATTACAAGTACGCATTGGAAAAATTAAATTGAGCATGTCATCAAAGAGGAATTAAAAATGTCCATATTGGATGAAATCATAGATAATTTAATAGAACCATTCTTAATTTTTCTTCGTGATGAAAGTGTCTTATCTGGCCTATATTGAACACAGTTTAAAACTGTACAAAACAAAAACTTAAAATAAATATTATTATTGAACAATATCTTAGGTATGACGATTTTGACTAACATGTATTATATTTTATTTTTTGTATTAAATAAAATTATAGAAAAGTTTAATATTTTTAATTATTATTATGTAGAATATAATTTAGTTATTTGTTTATTTTTAATTTAATAAACAAATTATATAAAAAAATAATTATTTATTATTGATTTTTACTTTCCCCCGTATGTAATACAAAGGGAAAGTATTGTTTTACATTTTGCATATTCAAAGACAAATTCAGAGTATGTAGAATTTTTCTTTTAAATATGCAAAATGTATACACGGTAAATTTTCAGGCATTAATCGATTTCTTATAAAAACGTGTGATATAAAGTTTGGAACAAGTGTTTCCACTCCCAGACTAAGCATGAAGTAAAATTTCGAGTTTAGAAAAGCCCCGCATAGAAAATTTGTCGAGGGTCGCGCAGCGACCCGAGACAAATTTTCACGGGGCTTTTCTAAACTCGAAATTTTACTTTATGCGCCACGCGTATAAAACACTGATTTCAAGTGAGGTTCAAATATACCTAAGTTTCACAATATTTTAGTGTTTTATACGCGTGGCGCATGTAGTAAAATGTCAAGTTTAGAAAAGCCTAAAAATTCTGTTGTCAAAAATGAATTTTCCACAGTTTCAGTTAATTTTAAAAATCTCGAGAATATTTCGTGATTTTTTAAAATTTATATTAATTTTCAAAACTTTCTTGGAATTTCATAGATTTTCTTTTTCTTAGAAATTGTATTTTCAAAAATTAGACGCCTATCGCTGTTTTATTTAAGATTTTAATTAATTTTAAAAATATTCACGCTTTTCAGGAATTTCCAAGATTGTCGTTAATTAGAATATTTTGTGATTTTTTAAAATTTATATTAATTTTCAAAACTATCTTGAAATTTCATTTTCTTTTTCTTAGAAATTGTATTTTCAAAAATTAGGAGCCTATCGCTGTTTTTTTCAAGATTTTAATTAATTTTTAAAATATTGACGCTTTTCAGGATTTTCAGAATACTTTTCAATTTTTTGCCACTTGTTATGATTTTTTCTGATTATCAAAATATTAATATTTTTCGTAAATTTACTAGATTTCTGTTATTTACCAAATCCTTGATGGTTTTCGCGTTAACCCATTAACGGCCAAACAATTATAGAGTTAACTTTAAAAGTTGATTTTTGGTAAAATTTTGCACTTCTGTTTATGATTTCTATGAATAACTTATTATTAATTTTGTCGATTATTACTCATTAAAAAAAATACATCAGTGTGTTTCTAACTTCACAATATTTCAGTGTTTTATACGCGTGGCGCATGAAGTAAAATTTCGAGTTTAGAAAAGCCCCGTGAAAATTTGTCTCGGGTCGCTGCGCGACCCTCGACAAATTTTCTACGCGGGGCTTTTCTAAACTCGAAATTGTACTTCATGCTTAGTCTGGGAGTGGAAAGACTCGTTTTAAACCTTCTTTTGCACGTTTTTATAAAAAATCGATTATTGACTGAAAATTTACAGTGTATACATTTTGCATATTTTAAGAAAAATTCAGAGTATGTAGAATTTTTCTTTTAAATATGCAAAATGTATACACCGTAAATTTTCAGGCATTAATCGATTTTTTATAAAAACGTGCGATATAAAGTTTGGAACAAGTGTTTCCACTCCCAGACTAAGCATGAAGTAGAAAAGTAGAAAAGCCCCGTGAAAATTTGTCTCGGGTCGCTGCGCGACCCTCGACAAATTTTCTACGCGGGGCTTTTCTAAACTCGAAATTTTACTTTATGCGCCACGCGTATAAAACACTGATTTCAAGTGAGGTTCAAATATAACTAAGTTTCACAATATTTTAGTGTTTCATACGCGTGGCGCATGTAGTAAAATGTCAAGTTTAGAAAAGCCTGAATATTCTGTTATTTAAATTGTTTTAACCATTAAATATTTTTCTGACAATTTTTCAAACAAAATGAGCAATGTTTGTGATATATTTCCCTAAAATAATAAAAACATTCCATAATTTTTCTATTATTTTCAGGAATAATTATAGAATAAAAATTGTAGATGTTTAATATAAAATGGGATTTTTGCGTAAATAAATAGAAAAAAATATATTAACAATTATTGCATTAATGTTGAAATATAAAAAAAATACTCCAACAAGAAATTGACTTAAAATTAAATTCGTGAATAATTCAATTAGATTTAATCTCTAGTTTTCTTTATTAATTTATAAACAAATAATCCAAGAAGGAATTAATTTTAAAATAATTAAAACATTCGATAATTTTCAGGAAAAATTATAGGATAAAAACTGTAGATGTTTAATATAAAATAGGATTTTCGTGTAAATAAATAGAAAAAAATAATTTATTAATAATTATCGCTTCAATGTTGAAAATTCGTAAATAATTTAATTATTTTCTTCACGAATTTGTAAAAAATAATCCCCCAAGTAATTGACTTCAAATTAAATTCGTGCATAATTCAATTAGATTTAGTCTCTAGTTTTCTTTATGAATTTATAAACAAATAATCCAATAAGGAATTAATTTCAAACTCACTGCTAACATTAAATAGTTATATTTTTATAATTTAAGACTTTTAAATATTTTATTAGAGCGTTTTTATTTGATTTTATTAACGAGGGTTTTCCACTCCCAGACTAAGCATGAAGTAAAATTTCGAGTTTAGAAAAGCCCCGCGTAGAAAATTTGTCGAGGGTCGCGCAGCGACCCGAGACAAATTTTCACGGGGCTTTTCTAAACTCGAAATTTTACTTCATGCGCCACGCGTATAAAACACTGATTTCAAGTGAGGTTCAAATATACCCAAGTTTCACAATATTTGAGTGTTTTATACGCGTGGCGCATGTAGTAAAATGTCAAGTTTAGAAAAGACTAAAAATTCTGTTATATAAATTGTTTTAACCATTAAATATTTTCTGACAATTTTTCAAACAAAATGAGCAATGTTCGTGATATATTTCCCTAAAATAATAAAATCATTCCATAATTTTTTTATTATTTTCAGGAAAAATTATAGAATAAAAATTGTAGATGTTTAATATAAAATGGGATTTTCGCGTAAATAAATAGAAAAAAATATATTAATAATTATTGCATTAATGTTGAAATATAAAAAAAATACTCCAACAAGAAATTGAGTTAAAATTAAATTCGTGAATAATTCAATTTGATTTAATCTCTAGTTTTCTTTATTAATTTATAAACAAATAATCCAAGAAGGAATTAATTTTAAAATAATAAAAACAATCTATAATTTTCAGGAAAAATTATAAGATAAAAAACTGTAGATGTTTAATATAAAATGGGATTTTCGTGTAAATAAATAGAAAAAAATAATTTATTAATAATTATCGCTTCAATGTTAAAAATTCGTAAATAATTTAATTATTTTCTTCACGAATTTGAAAAAAAATAATCCCCCAAGTAATTGACTTCAAATTAAATTCGTGCATAATTCAATTAGATTTACTAGAGACTAAATCTAATTGAATTATGCACGAATTTAATTTGAAGTCAATTAAAAAAATAATCCCCCAATTATTTTTTTACAAATTTAGAAAATAATTAAATTATTTACGAATTTTCTTTATGAATTTATAAACAAATAATCCAATAAGGAATTAATTTTAAACTCACTGCTAACATTAAATAGTTATATTTTTATAATTTAAGACTTTTAAATATTTTATTAGAGCGTTTTTAATTGATTTTATTAACGAGGGTTTTCCACTCCCAGACTAAGCATGAAGTAAAATTTCGAGTTTAGAAAAGCCCCGCGTAGAAAATTTGTCGAGGGTCGCGCAGCGACCCGAGACAAATTTTCACGGGGCTTTTCTAAACTCGAAATTTTACTTCATGCGCCACGCGTATAGAACACTGAAATATTGTGAAGTTAGAAATACAATGATGTATTTTTTTTAATGAGTAATAACCGAAAAAATTATATAACAAAATATTCCCTTTTTTTTCATACATTTTCAAGTCAGGCCAAATAATATAATATACAAAACTAACTCATTTAGTAATTTGGTTAACCAAAAAATGTATAATGTTGCGGGTATGCATCAATGGCGCTTGGAAAATTTTTTCGTGAATATCCAAGATTTTCGTTGATTTTCAAAATCTTGACGTTGAAACAGAATATTTCAAATATTTCGTCAAAATATTGACGCTATTCGTGAGTTTTTGAAATTTTCAAATCGAACTATATAAAAATTCATTAACTTTGAACGGAAAAAAGTCAAAGTTTTATTTTTATTTTAAACAAATTTCATTTCTCATCTTTATATTTATCATTTTACGATGTTTATTAAAATAGCTAATTTTTATTAATAAATAACTTATATTGTTATTGATTGATATTAAAAACGTTAGCTCATTTTTATTAATAAATAACTAACTGCTCAACGGTATTATTGCATAAAATTTTACAATGTATTGCCACCATGGGTTCAAATTTTGCCCAATAAGAAATTTATACAGGTTTGTAAGAAATATCTCTTAGAAAATGCATACTATTCTATCGATGATTATCTTATACATTGTCCTCTGTCTAGTTGGAAGTTGGATTCTTAATGTAATACCAATAACAGTGCATGTGCGTTCCAAGGTTGTATCTATATATTATTTTAAAGTGTATATATGTATGTTTCTGAAAAAATATGACATATTCAAAAAAACAAGAATATATGACTTAGAATGATAGATACAAGATATAAGCATTGGGATAAGGTCTAAGTGATTAAATACAAAAGTATAACAGGATAACAGAATATTGTTACAGTAAATTAAAAACGTTAAAAAAGACAAGAACTTAAAATTATAACACAACAGTATAATTTTAAGTTCTGGTCTTTTTTAACGTTTTTAATTTACTGTAACAATATTCTGTTATCCTGTTATACTTTTGTATTTAATCACTTAGACCTTATCCCAATGCTTATATCTTGTATCTATCATTCTAAGTCATATATTCTTGTTTGTTATATTTTTACCAAAATTGTTAAACATATTATTACTACGTGATCGTACTTATAGGCACTACTTCATTGATTTATTTTCTTGTTGACCTGTGTAAAACTTGTTAAGTTACTAACACCAATAAAGATATTATTATTATTATTATTAACTTAATCTGATATTGATTGATATTAAAAACGTTAAAAAAGATTTTTTCAGAATTTTTGAAAAGTCTTTTATTGCAATATCAATGTCTATCACATCACACACTTCTTGCTCTATAGAGAAGACATTTTTATCACCCATCGTATATAAAAAATATGAAATGAAATAGTTAACATTTTTAGTTCATTTTACAAGATATTATTATTATTTATTGTGCAATTTTGCCGCCCCGAAAAAGTTATGGAGTTATTAAGCCTTACATGTGTAAGAGAAATTGCATATATATTCACCCTACCTACCTGGTATTAACAGCTGGTACGGTCACGTCAGGTAAGTCATGAATGGTATGCAACTTATTTCGCCTTTACGATTTGAATTACCCAAGTCTGCAAAAGCTGTATCTAAAAATTGAAAGCTCTCCATTACGTAAGGTTTTTAATACAAAATGATTAATGCTGATCTTTTTGTACACTTTGAACTAATTTGGGTTATAATATTTGTATATCGGCCATTCCATAAATAAGTGCACACTATTTGGGGGTACACAGACAGGTATTTTAGCTAATTTCACATATATTATAAAGGCACTCCTGATAATGCTGTAAAACGCGAAACTAGTCGAGTAAATAGTAAAGTAAAAAATTGTGAAACAAACCAAGTGTAATTTATATCGGACACTTTTTTCTCATTAATCACTTGGTAAAACATTTTATAATACAATGGTTTGTAAATTAAATTCACTTGGTTTTATTTCACGCACATATAAGTGAAACAGAACCAAGTGAATTTAATTTACAAAGTGTAATTTAATTTAAACCTTCATTATCAATATTTAAAAATTTTTCATAAAGTGATAAGTGAGAAAATTATTCAAGAAATTTTATAAAGGCTATCAAGACATGACTTTTGGTTGTTATTAGAGGTTAAACAAATGATTGTGTCAAAAGTTATAACAATATAAACTTTTAGAACACATTTATTTTGAACTCAATAATATCGTAAACTGTAATTTTTTGTGCTAAAATGCTCGAAGTTTAAAATACAATTTTTTCCAAAGCGAAAAAAAAATTATTTAGATAGATTTTTTTTCAATAAATAAAACATATCATAAATAATAATCTAATATTCATGTTTTCATTTTCATTTAAACCTTCATTATCAATATTTAAAAATGTTTTATAAAGTGATAAGTGAGAAAATTATTCAAGGAATATTATAAAGGCTATCAAGACATGACTTTTGGTTGTTACTAGAGGTTAAACAAATTATTGTGTCAAAAGTTATAACAATATAAACTTTTAGTACACATTTATTTTGAACTCAAAAATATCGTAAACTGTAATTTTTTGTGCTAAAATGCTCGAAGTTTAAAATACAATTTTTTCCAAAGCGAAAAAAAATTATTTAGATAGATTTTTTTTCAATAAATAAAACATATCATAAATAATAATCAAATATTCATGTTTTAATTTTCTTACAAAAATTATATGTTATACCCTGATCTTTCCTAAGAATTTTACCTTTTCAAAAGTGTGGGCACTTTTAAACTTTTTGAGATATGATTTTTTTACCCGAGCGTTGCATTGACATGAGGCGCCCCCGCCATTGGTGTTAATGGCCCAGATCGCGGTATGCGCTGTGAGTCCCGCTTAAAAAACCAAGAGAACTTTATTTATTCATTGTTTAACCTGAAATTAAGTCACTAATACAGTTTATCTAACATTATACAGGATTTCAACTTTTAGTTATCAAAATTATATACCGATAAGGTCAGTGAAAAATTACAAACGTTTTTACTTGCTCTATAATTTTTTTTTTGGTTTGTTTGGCATGGGTGTTACCATTCAGCCACTAACGTTGATTTATAATATCTATATTAACATATATTTCGACTAATTTGGAGGTCACAACACATTCACACACATCCATGGAACCAGAGACGAGTATTTTTCGCTGGGAATCGAACCCAGATCACCTCCGTGTCCGATTGGCGAAACCGGCGGCTCAACCGCTCGGCCACGGCGGGCCCATTGCTCTATAATGATTCGCCTTTTTGCGGATTACGACAAAATCTTAATAAACTCATCGAGTTTTATTACACCGCTATTTAAATCCGGTGACAGGGATAACATAAGGAACTACAGAGAAATATCTATACAGTCTTGTATTGCAAAAATGTTGGACAAGTTGGTGGCAGATCAATTAAAATGGTTTCTGGAACATGTATTAATACCTGAACAACATGGTTTCTGTAAAGGACGCTCGACAATGTCAAACCTATTACTGTTTAAATCGTTTCTTCTTAATGCCTTGGAAGAAGGAAGTCAAGTGGATTGCATCTACACCGACTTCTCCAAGGCATTTGATCGTGTCCACCATGGTATACTCATTTCGTAACTTTCCAACATGGGTCTAGATGATATGAGTACGAAATGGATTAATAGTTACCTTACCAATAGAACTCAATTTGTTAAAATCGATAACCAGGTTTCTAGATGTATTGATGTCACCTCGGGTCTGCCCCAAGGCTCGCATCGCGGGCCTTTGTTATTCTTATTATTCATCAATGACATTTCGCTCAATTTTAAAGCTTGTACAGGGTGGTCTAATTTCGATGTTGCTTATGGGCATCTCGGTAAATATAAGAGTTAGAAAAAAACCGATGGCGCAGTCGCGATCTCTTTTTTTGAGACTAGGATAATGCCGAAAACAAATATGCACTATCTTGCTTTTTTCAGAAGTTATGGTACAAAATCGGGTTCTCTTGATTTTTAACTTAAATTAATATCTTGCGTAATTTGTAAGATAGACAAAAACTATAAATACCTTCTTAAAACACTTTTTTGAGTAGAATCCAGTGGCGTGGGCATTTTTTTATTTTATGCACACGTTTTTGAGTTATGGCCAAATTATTATTTTTTTTTAAATGTAAATCATAGTTGGCTTTGACACAGTTGATAAGAGTGTTTTTCACTGATTTCAAAAATATATATTTTTGTGAATTTATCTTAAATAGAAATTGTTTTTGTTGAGAACTAAATATGTCGTTGTTGGTCTTTTTTATTGTAAAAAACATAGTTACCTAACTTAATTTTTGACAGTAAAAACAAACGTCATTGTTTCATATTACCTATTAGGTAAATATCTCACGATGGCCTGGTAAATATAAGAGTTAGAAAAAAACCGATGGCGCAGTCGCGATCTCTTTTTTTGAGACTAGAATAATGCCAAAAACAAAAATGCACTATCTTGTTTTTTTTAGAAGTTATAAGGCAAAATCGGGTTTTCTTGATTTTTAACCATAAATAATATCTTGCGTAATTTGTAAGTTAGACAAATGCACACATTTTCGAGTTATGGCCAAATTATTATTTTTTTTTTAATGTAAATCATAGTTGGCTTAGGCACAGTTGATAAGAGTGTTATTCACTGATTTCAAAAATATACAGGATGAGTTTTGTTTTTCATGTTCTCTATAGGATTCTCTGAAATTAGACAGAGAAACGGTTAAATAGGAAAAATAGTGCAGTTTTAAAAAATAATACATTTGCAAAAAGTCAAAAACTATAAACGGCAAATTTTAGATAAATTTACAGTGAAAAAAAATGTTATCTGTTTTTTCCATCGACATTCGTTTTTGAGATATAACACAAACTTATATTTTTTTTTAATGGAAACCATAGTTGGCGATGTCATTATTAAAAGGGGATTTTTTCTCTCTTTAAACTGATATGTTATTTGACATACATATTTATAAAAATGACTGAGTAGGTAACAATTTTCAATATTATTTACAACAAAAAATTTGTTGGCCAAGAAAAAATAATTATTATAAAACAATTACGGCTGGGAGTTTGTTAAATTTTTTTCAAATAAATTTATTTTGAATTTATGTGCAGCAAGAAATTGAAATGGGTAGGAAAAAATGTGCATTAAAGACAGTTGTTTCTAACACTAAATTAATTAGTATAAATGAAATTGCCAATTCTTGGTTGCAGAATACTTCAAACATTAAAAGTGCGATTCTTTTCGCAATCTACAACAAGTTAGTCTTACAAAGACTATATCAAACACTCATTGAAACAACTACTTCCCGGGCTAATACCCCGACGGACATTAACCAAATTGACCCAAATTGTTACATTTGCAGTAGGTTACTGTATGTAACAGCAAACACTTGTTGTATAATTCAATGTCCGTCGGGGTATTAGCCCGGGAAGTAGTTGTTTCAATGAGTGTTTGATATAGTCTTTGTAAGACTAACTTGTTGTAGATTGCGAAAAGAATCGCACTTTTAATACTAAATCAATTGACAAAAATACAACTATAAAATTAACTGTTACGAACAATCGTAATTGGTTTATTTGAGTCATTATTTAATGGCTAACAATTTTGTTTTGTAAATGAAATAAGAAATACTTAACAGCCTAGTTATTTTTGCAAATAAGTATGCCAAGTGAGAAAAAAATGCCTTTTTAATAATGACATAGCCAACTACGGTTTTTATCAGAGCTGGGCAGGATTCGAATCATTCTGGATTCGAATCCTGGATTCGAATCATATTAGGTGATTCGGATTCGTGGTTCGAATCCTTTTTACGAGGATACGTCTCAGCTCTGGTTTTCATTTAAAAAAAAAAACGCAAGTTGGTGTTATATTTTGAAAACGAATGTCGATGGATAAAATCTCATACAATGTTATTACTTTGTGTAAAATTATCTAAAACTTGCCATTTATTGTTTTTTTTTATCTCTTTTAATAACTGAGAAAAATCAATTTGAAATTCACATCTTTTAAATATATATATTTACCCTAGGCCTTTTAAAAGATCCATAATTAATTAAATTACTTCGTAGACTGGTAAATATTGTTTCCGCGGGTTGGCGACGTTCAGGATATCTTTGATAATATAGTTGTGCGGCCGCACTTGGAATCTTAAATGATTCGATGAAACATTCAAACATATCGCACTTTTCATAATTTCTGTAGGCCATCGTGAGATATTTACCTAATAGGTAATATGAAACAATGACATTTGTTTTGACTGTCAAAAATTAAGTTAGGTAACTATGTTTTTTACAATAAAAAAGACCAACAACGACATATTTAGTTCTCAACAAAAACAATTTCTATTTAAGATAAATTCACAAAAGTATATATTTTTGAAATCAGTGAAAAACACTCTTATCAACTGTGCCAAAGCCAACTATGATTTACATTTAAAAAAAATAATAATTTGGCTATAACTCAAAAACGTGTGCATAAAATAAAAAAATGCCCACGCCACTGGATTCTACTCAAAAAAGTGTCTTAAGAAGGTATTTATAGTTTTTGTCTATCTCACAAATTACGCAAGATATTAATTAAAGTTAAAAATCAAGAAAACCCGATTTTGTCCCATAACTTCTGAAAAAAAAAAACAAGATGGTGCATATTTGTTTTCGGCATTACCCTAGTCTCAAAAAAAGAGATCGCGACTGCGCCATCGGTTTTTTTCTAACTCTTATATTTACCGAGATGCCCATAAGCAACATCGAAATTAGACCACAATGTACATTTCTTATTTATGCCGATGATTTAAACAAGTTTTAAATGAAAGTGATTGTAAAGCGATTCAGGATGATTTAATGCATTTAGAACAGTGGTGTTTTATGAATAAACTTGATCTTAACGTAAAGAAATGTTGTAAAATTACTTACTCCCGGAAAAGAAATATCTTTGATTACACATATACAATTAAGAATAGTTCGCTCTCATCTCTAGTCCAGTAATAATTTGTTGGCTGTAATCATTGTAACTCTTTATATGGTTTTTGTTATTTTTGCTCAATATGTATATGTACACTTATGTAAAATGGAGATTCCGTTAATAAATAAATAAATAAATCTGTTAAAGTTGTAAATGATTTAGGTGTTTTATTTGACAAAAATTGACTTTTAAGGAACATATATCTCAAATTACATGCAAGGCCAGTAAAACGTTGGGGTTTGTTAATCGGTTTTCGTATAATTTCTCAGCTAATACTTTGCGCCACTTATATATTTCGTTAGTACGTCCTATACTCGTATATGCTGCATCTGTATGGTCCCCTCATGTCAGCTGTGATGTCACCAGAGTGGAGAGAATCCAAAATAAATTCTTGAGACTTTATGCCTATCGAAGTGGACTGAATAATTATGATAAATTGTACATTCGCAATGTTTTAAATATTCCCTTGTTACACACACGTAGACTTGTTGCTGATTCATGTATTTTATATAACTTAATTAACGGAGATTTGATATGCAGTAATTTTTAGTTCAACTTAATTTTAGTACATTGCCGCCTCATTTACGTAGACATAATAATCTTTTTAAAATAAAATTCCATTCGTCAAATTACGGATTTAACAATACTATATTCCTACTTATTTCTGGTTTAATTTATTTGCATATGTTATGATTTATTTTATTGTAACACTGATATATATATTTGTTTGTATTATTTTGTTAAAAAGGTGATTCCGTAATAAATTATTATTATTATTATATGCAGAACTATGAGATTATTTAACACATTGCCGAATGATATTGACTTGTTTAATTCATCAATCTCATTGTTTCGCAAAAACATTTTAGACTACTTAAACTCTATTAATGAATAACATGTGTCTTTATAATTTATAGTTCGTAGGTATTTTGTTACTCGTGCAAGTATAATTTAACTTTTAGTTTATATGAATAATCTTGTAGTATCTAAGGTAGCATAAGCGCCCATTTTTGTATTTTTGTTATCGATATGTTTAATTTATGTATTATTGTAAAAGTCGAAACGTAAATAAATAATTAAATAAATAAATAAATAAATAAATACTGTCTTAACGTTTCAAGACATTCTAATAATAAAAATGTGTCAGAAATGTATACCCCATCTCTTGACTTGTGCAAAACATCTGTTACTAGCAGCAATAAAGTATTATTATTATTATTTATATCAAGTATATTTTGGTCTGTGATGATATTTTAGCGAAAAGCCGTAAATTGCAGAAGGTTAGCGTTTCGTTATTTGCTGTTCGATTGCATGCAATAATAGACTGCGCGTTTTCAATTTGACGCCATAAATATGGAATAAGTTGCATCAATCTGGTGATCATATATCAATAAGCTGATAAGTTAATAAAAATATTTGAACAATTAAAACGTGCATTGCAAATAAATTCCCCTTATTATGCCCATACATCCATATATGGATTATACATTTTTTCATATGAATAGAGAAGAAATGATAGAATAAAATAGAATATTTGTTTGTTTTTTATTGTTGTGTATCCGCTATAAATAAATTGTGCGGATCCGTGATGTTTCCCCGGTTGCGACGTGTGCGCGTATTAGTCAAAGCTGCGTTGATTTATTACCGCCACTATTAGTTTCGTTTTTTAAAAAGGGAATTCTATATTAGTTTCCTTTTGGTAGGCATTTTCGAGTTTAAAATTTCGTTTTTGATGTAAATCATCGGGAAATTAGGGCCGTGCGTACACTGGGAGCGGATAGTTGAATTTCAAAAAATGGACGCAAAAAATGTATAACTGGGCGAATGCCCGTCGCGTACGAACTTTTCATTAAAAAACATAAGCTCCGCGAATTTCCGGCCTCATCCTGTTACTCCTGTTAGTGCTGCATTGCGTGTCCGGCCGTAAAAGTGTCATCAGTTTTTCCTATTGAACTTTTATTATTTTCATAAATAGTCAATTACTTTATTTTAACCTGCTTGTTAAAAAAATTAAAATATTCAATAATCCATCAAATTTATCGCATTTTTTTCTTGTTAAACAAACTTGATATGTATAGGTTAGTAACATGTTTTTCCCTTATCCAAAAAGACAAGCACCGTCTGAAAGAAAAAAAAAACTAAAACAATAAAACACTTTTAATTTTGTTTGTATAACACAATTTATTTTTATGTGACTGCAGTTTCGGCAAATTCAGCTTGCCATTATCAAACATGAACACTACATGTTTGATAATGGCAAGCTGAATTTGCCGAAACTGCAGTCACAAAAATAAATTGTGTTATACAAACAAAGTTAAAAGTGTTTTATTGTGTTAAATTAACATGTATAACGAAGTAGAAGCCTCCACAATTCAAAATAAGAAAAAAACTAGTTGACTAAAAGTTTCCTGCTTTAGCCACTTCTAAAATATCGTATTGTTTTCTTGCAAAGCAAACTTATCAAGTACATTTAACGAATAAAGCACTAATAACCTGTCTTCACACTTTTATTTGAATTACCAAATGTACATTTCGGACACAAAGTGACCATTATCAATGGATTAACACTGTAATCCATTAATAATGGTCACTTTGTGTCCGAAATGTACATTTGGTAATTCAAATAAAAGTGTGAAGAAAGGTTATTAGTGCTTTATTCGTTAAATTAATTTAATCTTCACGTAACTCACAATCAATTTATTATCAAGTACAGGTTAACAACATCTATTTCTTAGCCAACAAGACGGTGCTTTGTTGACATGCACTTCAATAGCAATGTCTCTAATGCTAATACCCTCTCTAAACGGAACGTTATTATCACTTTTTGCGTTTCAGTCAGTTGTGGAATGTCTACGTTAATTAAATTTCGTCTAACATTGTCGCAGATTTGTCAATTTGATTGACAATTTGAACAATAAAAGTGAGTTCAATTCACATAGCCAAATATTTTTCTCATTAATCACTTAGTAAATTATTTTCAAAAATATATTTCTGGAGTAAATTTATTATACATAATTTTGAATAACAATGATTTCGTTCATAATTAGTGTTTTTATGTGCGTCGCGCATGAAGTAAAATTTCGAGTTGAGAAAAGCCCCAATTTGGATTTGGACGCTGGCGCGTCCAAATCCAAATTCTTGGGGCTTTTCTCAACTCGAAATTTTACTTCATGCTTAGTCTAGGAGTGGAAGACATACGTTCGGGTATTATTAATAGGTTTTTCAAAGATATTCATTCATTTATACAATCTTATCGGTTTTTAAGATAACCGACAATTAATAAAATTTTTACAGTTTCATTATTTGTAAAATCTTGACGGATTTTCGTCGATTTTTTAAATTTTTGCAGTTCTCATGAATTTCCATCATTATCAGCAATTTATAAAAAGAACAAAATATTTTTTCATGAATTTCCAAGGTTTTTAATGAAAAATCTTGAAATATTAAAAAACTCACAAATATTTCAAATTATTAAAAATCTCATGAACATTTTATATTTAAAAAGTAAAAAAAAAATTCAATTTTAAATTAATAGTATGTTTTGAACATTACACTAAATCAGTGATCTATGCGCGTGGCGCATGAAATAAAATTTCGAGTTGAGAAAAGCCCGAATTTGGATTTGGACGCTGGCGCGTCCAAATCCAAATTCTTGGGGCTTTTCTCAACTCGAAATTTTACTTCATGCTTAGTCTGGGAGTGGAAGACATACGCTCGGGTATTATTAATAGGTTTTTCAAAGATTTCCATTCATTTATAAAATCTTGACGGTTTTTAAGATAACCGACAATTTATCAAATTTTTACAGTTTCATTCATTTGTAAAATCTTGACGGATTTTCGTCGATTTTTTAAATGTTTGCAGTTCTCATGAATTTCCATCATTATCAGCAATTTATAGAAAGGACAAAATATTTTTTCATGAATTTCCAAGGTTTTTAATGAATAATCTCGAAATATTAAAAAACTAACAAATATTTCAAAATATTAAAAATCTCATGAACATTTTATAATTAAAAAGTCGACTAAAAATTTCAATTTAAAATTAATAGTATGTTTTGAACATTACACTAAATCAGTGATTTATGCGCATGGCGCATGAAGTAAAATTTCGAGTTGAGAAAAGCCCGAATTTGGATTTGGACGCTGGCGCGTCCAAATCCAAATTCTTGGGGCTTTTCTCAACTAGAAATTTTACTTCATGCTTAGTCTGGGAGTGGAAGACATACGTTCGGGTATTATTAATAGGTTTTTCAAAGAATTTATAAAATCTTGACGGTTTTTAAGATAACCGACAATTTATTAAATTTTTACAGTTTCATTCATTTGTAAAATCTTGACGGATTTTTGCCGATTTTTTTTAATTTTTGCAGTTTTCATGAATATCCATCATTATTAGCAATTTATAAAACAAACAAAATATTTTTTCATGAATTTCCAAGGTTTTTAATGAAAAATCTCGAAATATTGAAAAACTAACAAATATTTCAAAATATTGAAAATCTCATGAACATTTTATAATTAAAAAGTCAACAAAAAATTTCAATTTTAAATTAATAGTATGTTTTGAACATTACACTAAATCAGTGATCTATGCGCGTGGTGCATGAAGTAAAATTTCGAGTTGAGAAAAGCCCGAATTTGGATTTGGACGCTGGCGCGTCCAAATCCAATTTCTTGGGGCTTTTCTTAACTCGAAATTTTACTTCATGCTTAGTCTGGGAGTGGAAGACATACGTTCGGGTATTATTAATAGGTATTTCAAAGAATTTATAAAATCTTGACGGTTTTTAAGATAACCGACAGTTTATAAAATTTTTACAGTTTCATTCATTTGTAAAATCTTGACGGATTTTCGTCGATTTTTTAAATGTTTGCAGTTCTCATGACTTTCCATCATTATCAGCAATTTATAAAAAGGACAAAATATTTTTTCATGAATTTCCAAGGTTTTTAATGAAAAATCTCGAAATATTAAAAAACTCACAAATATTTCAAAATATTAAAAATCTCGTGAACATTTTATAATTAAAAAGTCAACAAAAAATTTCAATTTTAAATTAATAGTATGTTTTGAACATTACACTAAATCAGTGATTTATGCGCGTGGCGCATGAAGTAAAATTTCGAGTTGAGAAAAGCCCCAAGAATTTGGATTTGGACGCTGGCGCGTCCAAATCCAAATTCTTGGGGCTTTTCTCAACTCGAAATTTTACTTCATGCTTAGTCTAGAAGTGGAAGACATACGTTCGGGTATTATTAATAGGTTTTTCAAAGAATTTATAAAATCTTGACGGTTTTTAAGATAACCGACAATTTATTAAATTTTTACAGTTTCATTCATTTGTAAAATCTTGACGGATTTTTGTCGATTTTTTTTAATTTTTGCAGTTTTCATGAATATCCATCATTATTAGCAATTTATAAAACAAACAAAATATTTTTTCATGAATTTCCAAGGTTTTTAATGAAAAATCTCGAAATATTGAAAAACTAACAAATATTTCAAAATATTGAAAATCTCATGAACATTTTATAATTAAAAAGTCAACAAAAAATTTCAATTTTAAATTAATAGTATGTTTTGAACATTACACTAAATCAGTGATCTATGCGCGTGGCGCATGAAGTAAAATTTCGAGTTGAGAAAAGCCCGAATTTGGATTTGGACGCTGGCGCGTCCAAATCCAATTTCTTGGGGCTTTTCTCAACTCGAAATTTTACTTCATGCTTAGTCTGGGAGTGGAAGACATACGTTCGGGTATTATTAATAGGTATTTCAAAGAATTTATAAAATCTTGACGGTTTTTAAGATAACCGACAGTTTATAAAATTTTTACAGTTTCATTCATTTGTAAAATCTCGACGGATTTTCGTCGATTTTTTAAATGTTTGCAGTTCTCATGACTTTCCATCATTATCAGCAATTTATAAAAAGGACAAAATATTTTTTCATGAATTTCCAAGGTTTTTAATGAAAAATCTCGAAATATTAAAAAACTCACAAATATTTCAAAATATTAAAAATCTCGTGAACATTTTATAATTAAAAAGTCAACAAAAAATTTCAATTTTAAATTAATAGTATGTTTTGAACATTACACTAAATCAGTGATTTATGCGCGTGGCGCATGAAGTAAAATTTCGAGTTGAGAAAAGCCCGAATTTGGATTTGGACGCTGGCGCGTCCAAATCCAAATTCTTGGGGCTTTTCTCAACTCGAAATTTTACTTCATGCTTAGTCTGGGAGTGGAAGACATACGCTCGGGTATTATTAATAGGTTTTTCAAAGATTTCCAGTCATTTATAAAATCTTGACGGTTTTTAAGATAACTGACAATTTTTTAAATTTTTACAGTTTCATTCATTTGTAAAATCTTGACGGATTTTCGTCGATTTTTTTAATTTTTGCAGACTTCATAAATTTCCATCATTATCAGCAATTTATAAAAAAAAAGATACTTTTTCATGAATTTCCAAGGTTTTTGATGAAAAATCTCGAAATATTGAAAAACTTACAAATATTTCAAAATATTAAAAATCTCATGAACATTTTATAATTAAAAGGTCGACTAAAAATGTCAATTTTAAATGAATAGTATGTTTTGAACATTACACAAAATCAGTGATTTATGCGCGTGGCGCATGAAGTAAAATTTCTAGTTGAGAAAAGCCCGAATTTGGATTTGGACGCTGCGCGTCCAAATCCTAATTCTTGGGGCCTTTTTCAACTAGAAATTTTGCTTCATGCTTAGTCTGGGAGTGGAAGACACACGTTCGGGAATTATCAATAGCTTTTTCAATGATTTTCGTCATTTATATAATCTTAACGGTATTTAAGAATTTTGTAATTTTTTTTAATATTTGCAGTTTTTGTAAATTTCCATCATTAAAATTTTCTTCAGATTTTCTGGGTTTTTGTTTTCTGTAAAAATCTGTGTTCTCGAGAAAATTTATAATTCTTAATTTTTAATAACAATAATTTCGTTAATTATTTTGATATTGGAACCAATTGTAGCATTTTTGACGAATGTACATTTTGTAAAATTTTTAGTTTTGTTTAATTTTTAACTCTTAGACGGAAATAAATTTTATCGTATATTTCATCAATTTGGGTTGCTTTTATTCGCTTAAAATGATGCGATATTGTTTTTGCTTTGTAATAAATATAAACATGTTTAACGAAAAATAAAACGTTAATGTTAATACTTTTCATGACTTTTCAAGATTATTGTCAATTTCTAAAACATTGACCTTTCGCGTGAAAACAAGGCCGTAGCCAGGGGGAGGATATAGGGGTTCAAACCACAACCCTTAAAATTTTGAAAATGTTAAATATTACAATGTAGAAGCTGCCCCGTAAGTTCAAAGTGAAAATGTTTAAAATTAACTCCTCCCCCGAAATTTTTATTTATTCTTTTCTAACTACCGGCTTGCGTCAAATTACAAAATTTTAGCTAATTTTGAATTGAATTGTCTGTCAGTTTTCAAAGTTGAGGCAATTCTACAAAATTTTTTACATTTAAATTTTAAAATTGTTCTTGTAAATTTCGTAAATTTTCAAAGTTTCGACAATTAATGGTGAATTTCCGTATTTTCAGTCGATTTTCAAATTTGCGGCGATTTACGAGAATTTTCTACAATTCCATCAATTTTCGAAATTCTGACGGTTTCTTTTTACCCTGAAATTTTTTTCTAGCTACGGGCTTGCGTGAAATTACAAAATTTTTGTTAAATTTTGAAATTGGATTTGTGGATTTCGTAATTTTTTAAAATTTTAACGATTACTTGTGAATTTCAGAATTTTCTGTCGGTTTTCAAAGTTGAGGCAATTCTATAAAATTTTTTACATTTAAATTTTAAAATTGTTTTTGTAAATTTCGTAAATTTTCAAAATTTCGACAATTAATGGTGAATTTCCGTAATTTCAGTCAATTTTTAAAGTTGAGGCGATTCTCCAGAATTTTTTACATTTAATTTTTAAAATTGAACTTACAATGTAAAAGCGAAAATGTTTAAAATTAACTCCTCTCCCCGAATTTTTTATTAATTCTTTTCTAGCTACCGGCTTGCGTGAAATTACAAAATTTTAGTTAATTTTTGAAATTGGTTTTGTGAATTTCGTAAATTTTTAAAATTTTAACGATTATTTGTGAATTTCCGAATTTTCTGTCGGTTTTCAAAGTTAAGGCAATTCTAGAAAAATGTTTACATTTTAATTTTAAAATTGTTCTTGTAAATTTCGTAAATTTTCAAAATTTTGACAATTTATTTATTTATTTATTTGTTCTCTCACGGGAAACCCCTTTTACAAAGAATATGTACAAAATAAAATTAATGGTAAATTTCTGTATTTTCAGTCGATTTTCAAAGTTGCGGCGATTTTCGAGAAATTTCTACATTTCCATCAATTTTCGAAATTCTGACGGTTTTTTTTACCCCGAAATTCTTTTCTAGCTACAGGCTTACGTGAAATTACAAAATTTTAGTTAATTTTTGAAATTGGTTTTGTGAATTTCGTAAATTTTTAACATTTTAACGATTATTTGTGAATTTCCGAATTTTCTGTCGGTTTTCAAAGTTGAGGCGATTCTCGAGAATTTTTTACATTTCATTTTTAAAATTGGTCTTGTAAATTTCGTAAGTTTTCAAAACTTTGGCAATTTATGGGGAATTTCCGTATTTTCAGTCGATTTTCAAAGTTGCGGCGATTTTCGAGAATTTTCTACAATGCCATCAATTTTCGAAATTCTGGCGGTTTTGTTTTACCCCGACATTCTTTTCTAGCTACGGGCTTGCGTGAAATTACAAAATTTTAGTTAATTTTTGAAATTGGTTTTGTGAATTTCGTAAATTTTAATAATTTTAAGAATTATTTGTGAATTTCCGAATTTTCAGTCGATTTTCAAAGTTGCGGCGATTTTCGAAAACTTTCTACATTTCCATTAATTTTCGAAATTCTGACGGTTTTTCAGAATTTCCTAGATTTTCACTGATTTTCAAAATATGTACGGGAATATTTCCTAATTGTTCGTTGATTTTTAAAATATTTACACTTTTCAGTGAAAAATTGTTACTCGGCAGTTTTTATTGATTACCTAAATTTTAAAAAGGTAATTGCAAAATAGTTCAATTTTTGTAAGACTTTTATAATAAATTGATTATTTCACTATTAACTTCATTAGGTTGATTAATAAGGCATTGGGGTATTGAAAACCCATATTCACTTTGTATAAATAAAATTCTGAAATGTTGGAAATTTCATAACCATTTTTTAAATTTGTGAAAATCTCAAAATATTGAAAAACTCACGAATATCTCAAAATATCAAAAATCTCATGAAAAATTTATGAATTGACGAAAATCTCGAAAATCCGATGAATATCTCGAAATATTGAAGATCTCATTAACATAATTAAAAATTCTCTGAAAATCTCGAGGTATGGAATATCTGATGAACATTTTATAAATTGATATAAATCGCAATATATTGAAAATCTTTCGCAAATCTCGAAATATTAAAAATCTCAGTAATATTTTATACATCAAGAAAAAATGACACGTTTACGAAAGTCTCAAAACATCGAAAATCTTCATGAACATTTTACTAATTGATAAAAATCTCAAAATATTGATCTCATCAAATTTGTCCAAATCAACAAATATCACAAAATATCGAAAATCTCATGAGAATTTTATAAATCGACAAAATGAGTGTTTTCCACTCCCAGACTAAGCATGAAGTAAAATTTCGAGTTTAGAAAAGCTCCGCATAGAAAATTTGTCAAGGGTCGCGCAGCGACCCAAGACAAATTTTCACGGGGCTTTTTTAAACTCGAAATTTTACTTCATGTGCCACGCGTATTTAAAGTGAAGTTAAAAATGCATTGAAAACAACCCAACTTCGATATTTTTATTAAATTGGATATTTTTTTTCCTATCCATGCTGTAAGCCTTTAGACGTTCATTGTTTTTTTGGAAAAAAAACTTTAATTCCCTGTAGTCCTTCGCTCTCCGAAGAGCATCATTGGTCCTTCGAGCTGAAGCCTTTGTAAAATGCTCCTTTGAGTAATGAACTTAGTAATATAGAATGATCGTTCAATTTGAAACTTCTAAGAACGAGTGTCGTCCACTCCCAGACTAAGCATGAAGTAAAATTTCGAGTTTAGAAAAGCCCCGCGTAGAAAATTTGTTGAGGGTCGCGCAGCGACCCGAGACAAATTTTCACGGGGCTTTTCTAAACTCGAAATTTTACTTCATGCGCCACGCGTATTTAAAGTGAAGTTAAAAATGCATTGAAAACAACCCAACTTCGATATTTTTTTTAAATTAGATATTTTTTTTCCTATCCATGCTGTAAGCCTTTAGACGTTCGTTGTTTTTTTGTAAAAAAATCTTTAATTCCCTGTAGTCTTTCGCTCTCCGAAGAGCATCATTGCTCCTTCGAGCTGTAGCCTTTGTAAAATGCTTCTTTGAGTAATGAACTTAGTAATCTAGAATGATCGTTCAATTTGAAACTTCTAAGAACGAGTGTCGTCCACTCCCAGACTAAGCATGAAGTAAAATTTCGAGTTTAGAAAAGCCCCGCGTAGAAAATTTGTCGAGGGTCGCGCAGCGACCCTCGACAAATTTTCACGTGGCTTTTCTAAACTCGAAATTTTACTTCATGCGCCACGCGTATAAAACATTGACTTATTATATTATTTTTGTTAGTAAAAGCTGAATGAATATTGATAATTCTATAACCGTCATTAAACTATTTTTGGCAATATTATCAATCTTAGGTGAAGGCCCTTAAAAATAATTTAACGCATTAAATAACTGAAGGCAAGGCCGTAGCCAGTAGGGGAGGATATGGGGTTCAAACAAGAAGATATTATACTGTTTTGATACTTGGCTATACGATAAAATCGATATTTTTTAGGATCGGAACATCCCTAGTACACGCGGGTTTTGTCGTGCCAAAATATTGTTGTATGTGAGAATTTTCCGCATTAGGTTCGTAAACGACTATTAATAGCATCCAGTATTTTAACGTGCATAAAAAATATGTTTGATTTAAAATTTGATCCACCGCAAAATAACCAATAAACTGTTTTATGCCATGTTAATCTTGTAGATGAATAAACTAAACTTATTAAAAGAATTGCACACATCCCTGCATAATTAGTTAATTCATTTAGAGATCAGTATTGTCGTGCAGGAAGGAGTTATCGATTTTTGGCTAAGTGTGTAAGATATTTAAGGGTGAGGGTTGCTTCTGCAATGTCGGGGTAATCAGTGTATGAATTATTGCAGATTTGAAATGGGGTCAGTAGTTAATTTGTAGGACTGGTCCATGGTAAGAGGGAATGACCAGTCAGCGGAGAAAAAAATTGTCCAAAATGCGCGGACCCTCTTCAAATCATGAAATATTCGCAACCGTTGGGGGGTTGCGATAGCATATGTGCAGAAACTACAATGGGATGACTATTTATTGTTTAATAGCTGAATTAAAAATCTGACCCTCAGGAATTGGAGGCAGCTGATCTGTTTTGTGGCTGCGGCGAAAAGCTGCACATTGATTTTCATAAATAGTACTCTCTTCTATCGGATTTAGCTAAAATAATGGCTAACAAATTGCATACATATTCAGCTAAAATGGCAAAATTTAAACATCTATTGATTACAACAAAAAAAAACTTTACAATTTTTCCTGATAATGCTGTAAAACGCGAAACTAGTCGAGTAAATAGTAAAGTAAAAAATTGTGAAACAAACCAAGTGTAATTTAATTTAAACCTTCATTATCAATACTGTTTCATCTCATTTCAATCTTGTAGATAAATAAACTAAACTTATTACTAATTTATGTCATTCCAATCTTATAGGTGAATAAACTAAACTTATTAATAGAATCATTTATAAAAAAAACTTTAATAATATTTATAGTTTCGTGTTCATTACTATGGGGAGTTTTAGATGAAATACCCTATATATGATATATTTTCAGAAGAAATAGAAAATATTCCATTTATGACAGATCTTCCACTATCATAAAGAAAAGTGTAAAGACCTTGATTGTAAATTGAAATTATTTCAGTAAAAAAAAAAAATGGTTCCATTTTCCCAAAATTTAAACCCTGGGTCTCCAAACTTTCCAGTCTTAGGGCCATACTGATTACTCCAGTAAGTTCCGAGGCCCAAAACCATAACAATAAGGCTTTAAAATTAGAATACTTCAATAAACTAAATTTAATTTGCTATAAAAAATGTGAGTTTTCGAGTATGCTAGCTCTCCGCGGGCCGGACAAAATCTGTCCGCGGGCCGGATGTGGCCCTCGGGCCGTAGTTTGGAGACCCCTGATTTAAACAATTGATAATTGACATACTAAATTTATTTCATTCTTAACAGTTAGTTGAAGATTTCACTTGAAGTTACTGATTTATACGCGTGGCGCATGAAGTAAAATTTCGAGTTTAGAAAAGCCTGAAAATTTGGATTTGCAGGGGCGCGCCTCGCTTCGCTCGCGCGCCCCTGCAACTCCAAATTTTCAGGCTTTTCTAAACTCGAAATTTTACTTCATGCTTAGCCTGGGAGTGGAATCTCTCGTTAGACGATCATCAGAAATTTATTTTGTAGTAAAACTTATCACATAAAACAAATAGAGTTGATGGTGTTTTATTTTGTTGTTTAAATTTAGAACGAACACAATTTTGTGTACATTATTTGTGTTTTAGTGAACTTAGCGTCTCCAATTTTAAAATATAAATCATGATAAAAGTTATAGAGAACGAACAAACCTTGTTTTATTGCAGAATAATTGACATACTAAATTTAGTTCACTCTTAACAGTTAGTTGAAGATTTCACTTGAAGTTAGTGATGTATACGCGTGGCGCATGAAGTAAAATTTCGAGTTTAGAAAAGCCTAATTTGGCTAGGTCGCTTCGCTTCGCTACGCGCCCGAGCCAAATTTTCAGGCTTTTCTAAACTCGAAATTTTACTTCATGCTTAGTCTGGGAGTAGAATCTTTCGTTAGACGATCAATCAGAAACTTATTTCGCAGTAAAACTTATGACATAAGATAAATAGAGTTGAAGATCTTTTATTTTGTTGTTCAAATTAAGAGCCAACCCAAATTTGTGTGCATTATTTGTGTTTTAGTAAACTTAGCGTCTACAATTTTAAAATATGAATTATGATAAATGTTATAAAGAATGAACAAAGCTTGTTTTATTGTAGAATAATTGACATATTATATTTTCAGAAGAAATAGAAAGTATTTCATTTATGACAGATCTTCCACTATCATAAAGGAAAGTGTGAGGAGCTTGATTTCAATTTACAAATTATTTCAATTAAAAAAATGGTTCGCATTTCCCATAATTTAAACAATTGATAATTGATATCCTAAAGTTATTTCACTCTTAACAGTTAGTTGAAGATTTCACTTAAAGTTAGTGATGTATACGCGTGGCGCATGAAGTAAAATTTCGAGTTTAGAAAAGCCTGAAAATATGGATTTGCCGGCGCGACTCGCTTCGCTCGCGCGCCGGCAAATCCATATTTTCAGGCTTTTCTAAACTCGAAATTTTACTTCATGCTTAATCAAGGAATGGAAACACTCGTTAGACGATCAATCAGAAACTTATTTTGTAGTTAAACTTATGACATAAAATAAATAGAGTTGATTGTTTGTTTTATTTTGTTGTTTAAATTTGGAACAAGCACAAATTTGTGTATTAGTAAACTTAGCGTCTACAATTTTAAAATATGAATCATGATAAAAGTTATAGAGAATGAACAAACCTTGTTTTATTGCAGAATTAAGGGGTTAGGCTACTCTAGACTAGGAAATAAAGGTCATTTTCTAGATTTAAAAAAAAAATCGAAAAGTGCTACTTAAAAACTATTCATATATCTTTATTGCATGCACTTTAAACTTTATTTCCAAATTATATTAATTTTTTTGCATAATTGACGTCACAAAATAAAGTCCCTCTCGGAGCTTAGGGAAAAACGGGCGAAAAGATCCTGGAAACAGCAATGGACCTGAAAGAAAAAAGTAAATGTTTTCTGAATCTCTCATGTATACCCTAAAAAATTTGGGCTAGATTTAGAAAATTTTGATTCTAAACAAAAAGGCGCACGTTTGAAAAAACAGTTTATTTTTCGGGCTTAAATTTTCATATAAAATCGTTCATAAAAGACGAATGAAGGATTTAAAAAAAAAGCCCTCGTATTTTTGTAGTGTTTTTTTATGTAGATTAAGGAATAAACAGATTCAGGCTGATCGATTAATTAGTATTTGAGATTTCTTTTTGCCCGATTTTTAAAAAAATGGTTTCGAGAAAAACCCGATTAAAGTTTTGACTCATAGTTTTTAATAGAAATAATGTATTTACCTCTAGTCTGCAATGCCTGCGTCAGAAAATTGGCCTTACAGATTTATTTCCTCGCCGTTCTGAACCTTTCTTGTTGATTTCTGCGCCATTCAAGCCTCTTTGGCAGCATCAGTCAGCGCGAACATTTTTTTTTTAAACGTGCGCCATTTTGTTTAGAATAAAAATTTTCAAAATCCGGCCCATATTTTTTCAGAGTATACATTAGAGATTCAGAAAACATTTACTTTTTTGTTCCAGGTCCATTGCTGTTTCCAGGATCTTTCCGCTCTACGCTCCGAGAGGGACCTCTATTTTCTTTTTTTTGTAAAGTCATTTTTGAAAATTTTCTTTTGAAAAAATTTGAAATAAAGTTCAATGTGCATACATTAAAGATATAAAAACATTTTTTAGGTAGCACTTTTAGATTTTGTTTAAAATAATCTTGAAAATGACCTTTTTTTGACTAGTCTAGAGTGGCTTGACCCCTTAAATTAGTTCGATTTTATTTAATTCTGCAGTAAAACAAGGTAACTGCCAGTCTAAGCTGTCAAATTGTTTAGAGGGAATGGCAAAGCTATACTGATAAGAGATAAAACTCGAAACGCGTCTCTAGATGGCCTGAATAATTTGACACAAATTGTTACAATATCGATAATTAAATGAAAGTCACTTGGTTTATTTCACTACTATTTTTTATTCTCTCCGACTAGTTTCGACTTATCGTCATTCAAAGGAGTAATACAGAAAAATATTTTACAAGTATATATACATATTTGTTGAAGGTCAGGTAATAAGGGCTTTAAGAATTGGGGAGATGTCTTCGTACTCGCTTATTTTATTTAATTATCAATATTGTAAACATGTTTTATCAAGTGATTAATGACAATCAAATTAAAGACAAATTGTTACATTTGCAGTAGGATTCTGTATGTAACAGCACACACTTGTTGTATAATTCAATGTCCGTCGGGGCATTAGCTCGGAAAGTAGTTGTTCCAATGAGTGTTTGACATATTCTTTATAAGACTAACTTGTTGTAGATTGCGAAAAGAATCGCCCTTTTAATGTTTAAAAAGTTATAGAGATTGAACAAACCTTGTTTTAAATGAAATTGCCAATTCTTGGTTGCAGAATACTTCAAACATTAAAAGTGCCGAGATTCTTTTCGCAATCTACAACAAGTTAGTCTTACAAAGACTATATCAAACACTCATTGAAATAACTACTTCCTGGGCTAATACCCCGACGGACAGCAAACAGCAAACACTTGTTGTAAAATGCAATGTCCGTCGGGGTATTAGCTCGGGAAGTAGTTGTTTCAATGAGTGTTTGATATTGTCTTTGTAAGACTAACATGTTGTAGATTGCGAAAAGAATCGCACTTTTAATGTTTCAAAAGTTATAGAGATTGAACAAACCTTGTTTTAAATGAAATTGCCAATTCTTGGTTGCAGAATAACCAAAAATTGGCAATTTCATTTAAAACTAGGTTTGTTCATTCTCTATAACTTTTATCAAGATTCTAATTTTAAAATTGTAAACGCTAAGTTTGCTAAAACACAAACAATGCAGACAAATGTGTGTTGGTTCTAAATTTGAACAGCAAAATATAACAACATCTAACTCTCTTTATTTTATCTCATAAGTTTTACTACAAAATAAGTTTGACGAACAAATTGCGAAAGCTTAAATTATACCGATATTATGTAAAATAATGCTCAATAAATAAACTACTGAAGAAAAAGTTTTAATAAAAATATCATAAAGATTTTTTAATTATAAATTTAACAATTTAAATTGTAACGTTAAAAAAATTGAATCAAACAATTTTTAGCTAAATTGCAAGAGATCAAAATAATCAGAAATTATTCAAATAAATGGATTTTTTTTAATTTAAAAAAAAGACTTATATGATAAATATGTATCACAAATAAAACACTTTTACAAAATATAAAAACGAATTAAAATTAATATCAACTTTTTACAAAAAAGTTAGTCTCATTGACATAAAGAAAATTTAACATAAATAAAAATTGAGTTTGTCAATAGTTTGCAGAATATTTACAAAATATAAAAAAGGAGATAAAATTCACTCGCCCCAGTTTTGTGTACCTGTTTCGACGACACACTTCGACATTCCTGTAAGTTTCCTGTTTAATTTAATTCTTTTTGTACGGAAAGTCTAAAGCATAGCTACACTGATGAGGGATAAATATCGAAACGCGTCTATAGATAGCTTAAGACTATTAATATTCATTCCCTGTAATTTTTTCAATTTATTTCCATTTCCTGTTGTTTCATTCAGTTTGGTGAGAGAATAATTTGACCTGATGTTGCATTTTGCATATAAATTATGCTAGAACAGTAAAGCTCTCGTGTAACTCAAATATTCATTGTATAATTCAATATCTGTCGGGGTATTAGCTCGAGAAGTAGTTGTTTCAATGAATATCTGGAGACGTGTCAATGAGACAAAATTTTTGCAGAAAGTCGAGATTAATTTTAATTCGTTTTTTATATTTAGTCTAATTGAGACAAGTTTTCAAATATTCATTGAAACAACTAAACTTTTTGCATAGTTGTTTTAATGAATATTTGGATACTGGTCTCAATGAGACTACATTTTTTGCAGAAAGTCGATATTAGATTTAATTCGTTTTTATATTTTGTAAATATTCTGCAAACTATTGACAAACTCAATTTTTCTTTATATTAAATGTTTCTTTATGTAAAGCAATTATAGTTTAAAAATCAAAACTTGACGTTGTTGAAACTATAGTCACTTAATAAAGTCACAGTTATACAAACATGAAGAAGTGGAAGCCTCTATTGTTAACTAATATAAAGGGTGTTTCACTTAAAACTCCCCAGACTAACTAACAAGAAAATATTTTTTTTATTAAAGTTAGTTTCTTTTTGAATCTGCTAAACAGTTTGAGCTTCTGTTATAACTTTTTTTCAATAATTCAATTCAATTCAATTCAATTCAAAAGCATTTATTTCCAAATAGAATAGATTTATTGATAATGAAGGTTTATATTAAATTACACTTGGTTTGTTTCACGATATTTTACTTTACTATTTACTCGACTAGTTTCGCGTTTTACAGCATTATCACTCCTGATAATGCTGTAAAACGCGAAACTAGTCGAGTAAATAGTAAAGTAAAAAATTGTGAAACAAACCAAGTGTAATTTAATTTAAACCTTCATTATCAATATTTAAAAATGTTTCACCAAGTGATAAGTGAGAAAATTATTCAAGAAATAGAATAGATTTACATTCATGAGTGGGTCAAATTTGGCTTGACGCCAATATTCAAATAATAAAGTAAAAATATTAACATAGCGAATAAACATAATCACATAGCTAGCATATAGACGGACAATTGACGATTTCAAATTTTAGGCGAAAGTAGAATTAGTTAAAATAGTTAAAAATCTTAGAGTAGTAAATGAACATAATCACATGGATACAATGTAGACAAACAATTGACACTTTAAAATTTGAGGCAAAAGTAAATATAGGTGAAATACTTGAGAATAGTAAAAGTGTTAAAATAATATTAAAATAATAAATGAACATAATCACATTGTAGGTAAGGTGACCAACGATTGACATTTTAAAATTTATGTTAAAAGCAAAGATAATCAAAATAGTTAGAAAAATAAATGGATGAAGAAGTGGAAGCCTCCATTGTTACCAAATTATAAGGGTATTTCACCTAAACCTCCTCAGAGTAATTAACAAGAAAATATTTTTTTTTATTAAAGTTTCTTTTCGAATCTACTCAAAAGTTTAAGCGTCTTATATAACTTTTTTTCAATAATTAGATGAATAAATGGTAACCAGAATTAAGTTATATTTTTGTTAATATTATTGTTTTATAATTATCAATGTATTTTAAGTTATGTATGCTAATTTTAAGAACTTGTACTACTTAAAACCAGAGTTGTTGAGAAAAACTTTTTTTTTTCATTTTAATTAAAACTAACAGTTTTTTTTTCATTTTAATTAAAACTAACAGATTTTTTTTTAACAAAACGTGTATTTTTCATTGAAACCGCGTTTATAACATTAAAAACTTAATTGTTGAGGCAGTTAATAGTTGAAACTTAATTTTCACTTTAATTTTAGTTTAAATAAAACACTTGTCGCGAGTACAATAAAGTGTTCGAATCTAATAAGTGTTTTATTTAAACTAAAATGAAAGTAGAACGTTAATAATTAAAAACTTGGCGTTAGCTATCGAAATTCATTATTAGTTTTCACATATTGGCTTGAAATGTTTAGTATTCCTCAGCACTGGGTCGGGACCACACTGAAGAGGACCGTCTGTGGGTATCTGGTGCTGAATACTTAACACAAATTCAATTAAAACATGTTTCAAACACGTCTAAAACGTGTTTAAAACAGAACACGTAGAGCATTTTTCTTTTAAGTATGCATAATAATAATAATAATAAATCTTTATTCATCAAAAATGCCATGTTATATGGATTTGACATGTCTGCGTAAGTACACTTAACTTAGATAAAACATTTGATACATAAAAATACATATATACGATAATTAAAGCGTTTTTTAAATTTACGAAAATTCGTCGCTGCAAAGCGGTTAATTTTGGGGCTTTTAACGAGTGTTTTCTACTCCCAGACTATGCATGAAGTACAATTTTGAGTTTAGAAAAGAATAAGAATTCGTTGCGTTTTTAAAAGATTTCGATTTGAATCTTTAAACGAGGGTCTTCCACTCCCAGACTAAGCATGAAGTAAAATTTCGAGTTTAGAAAAGCCTAAAAATTTGGCTCGGGCGCGTAGCGAAGCGGAGCGACCGAGCCAAATTAGGCTTTTCTAAACTCGAAATTTTACTTCATGCGCCACGCTTAAAAACACTGATTTACAGTGAAGTTCAAAAAACACACACACAACAACAATTATAGGCAACCTAATATACGTTTGAGTTATTGGGTTGCCTATAATCACTGTTTTAAACAATTTGCTCAGCGCAGAATTTGACTCACGTTTTATTCATATCTACATAATAAATTGCTAAAGCCGTATATTTTAAACTTTCCGATATTTCAGTGTTTTATACGCGTGGCGCATGAAGTAAAATTTCGAGTTTAGAAAAGCCTAATTTGGATTGGCCGCTCCGCTTCGCTACGCGGCCAATCCAAATTTTCAGGCTTTTCTAAACTCGAAATTTTACTTCATGCTTAGTCTGGGAGTGGAAGACCCTCGTTTAACGATTCAAATTGAAATCTTTTAAAAGAGTAATAAATGTCGTAAAATTTACAGTGTATGCATACGTATACCTGAAAGAAAAATTCGCTGTATTTAAAAATCGCATTTATGCACACACTGTTGTGATATGTTATTGTAATAAAACGTGAAGTTAAATAACGTAATTTGAAATATCATCAAAAAAGTAGTTACAATTTAAAAATGTAAACAAAACATCTTAATAAAGTAGTATAAAATATAATTTAGCCAAAATTGAATTTGTGTTCAGTATTCCGGCACCAGATACCCCTTAAATGGCGTTAGCTATCGAATCCATTAATAAATTAGCCAATTTAAGATAAAAAAAAACGGCTTAAACAAATTTAACGTTTGAAACATGTTTTAAACAAATTGAAGATTTAAAACATGTTTAAAACAAACGGCTCTTTTTAAAAATGTTTAAAACACTGTTTTGAAACAAAGTGTTTTAAACATAACAACCCTCAATCAAATTAAATAAGATTTTAAATATTTCATTGTATAATTCAATATCCGGAGGTGTATTTGCACGGGAAGTAGTTGTTTCAATGGATATTTATCGTCTTAAATTGTCTTATTAATTAAGACACTGTTTGCATTTTCACGAATAGTTTTTTCGTAATTTTATATATTATAACAACCCTGCTTAAAATACGTGTATTAAAAGTTCTTGAAAATATAAAAATTGGTTATAACTTAAAAATAGCCAATGCAATTTAAAACACATGATAAAAATGTCATATAATACTCCAATCTTTTAGAAAACGTCACTCCTGAAGTTTTGATCATCGAATCACATTTTCTCAAGCCTCTGAAAGCGAAAATGTAATTATGAGTTATACCAACTCCATCTTAATTTGAAGGCTTGAATAATATCTATTGAATAAAACAAACAAAACCTTAATAATAGTGTTAGTTTCTTGGTAATTAGTCGGGAGAATTGAAGGTAAAACAGCCTATATGTATAGTAATAATAGCCTTTTTCGGGGGGACGAATAAATAAGCCAGAAAATAGCTCATTTGCTAACCATTCCGGAAACAGTAGAGGGGGACCACCAATATAAATTCTTACGAACCGCCACTGATCTCATCCATTACAAAAATATTCCAGTTGTTATATAAAAATGCATTGATTTTATTGATTGATTTAATACAAATAAATGCATGTATAATTTCTTAATTTATTTAGGTGTATTATTTTTATCTTACTATTAATTATTTTATTATTTTATTTATTATTGTGATTGTTTGAATTTTAAGTATTTATAGTAGAATATTTTTACACACAACTATGTTTTAAACTTCAAGTTTTTTTGGATTTTACATTTCAAGTTTCATAATTTTAATTCTAGATTTTAAGTTTTAGGTTTTAAATATAATTATTAATATTATATTTTTTTTATTAAAGTTTACTTTACAATAAACTCCCCCATGATCTTAAAAAATATAAATGTTTTCAAAAAAAGACTAAAAACTCTGCTGATTGGTAAATGTTATTATTCATTTGATGAATATTTGAATGATACTATCATGTAGTAGAAAATAACCTATCATTATTAAATATGTAGCGTATATATACTGTTAAATTGTTAAGTGTCAGAGGAATTATTATTATTGCTATTATCAATTATTTAATTGACGTATTCCATATCATAGCTGTATTATTTTGTATTTTATATTATAGTTTTATGATCAGTGAATAAAAATGTTTATTATTATTTTACTGTATATGTATTAAATATTTAATTGATGAGGCGGATACATGATGAAACTCCATAATACTATTTGAAATAAAACAACACAGTTGGGAGGGTTGCTCTTTAATTGTTGAACACTGCAACATGTTTCACCACACAGTGGCTTCATCAGGTAGATGAAATAATGATTATCATTATTTCATCTGCCTGATGAAGCCACTGTGTGGTGAAACATGTTGCAGTGTTCAACAATTAAAGTGAAACCCTCCCAACTGTGTTGTTTTATTTCAAATAGTATATGTATTACTTTTGTAATTTTGATATGATGTTTTAATAATGTAATTTAATGTATCTTATCTGACCTGTGTAAAACTAACGTTACGAGCACCAATAAAGTATTATTATTATTATATTACTAAATGTTTCCTTAGTTGTATTCATTTATACTCTATAATGACATCAAGTTGTATGTATAAATAAAGGAAAAGTAATAATTTAAATATATTTCAATTTATTTATAATTTAGTGTTGCGAGACAACCTGTATCTCTGAAATAATTACTGTAAGTATACTTTTAAAATATTGAATGAAAAATAAATACGAACGATTAAAATGTGTATCTATATAAAAATAAAGATACATAATATCACCGTGTTAAAATTCATTTGTTTATTAAACACGAAAGCAGCAGTAAAAAAGAAACATAATTCAATTGTAAAACAACGCGTGCTTGGGATGTATGAAATAGTCCTGTACATCCGAGTCAGTGGTACGTGTAATGGCATTGTGAGCTTTTAAGCTCGCGGTGACGCCGCCACCTATGAACTACTAGCGGCAACTGTGCGGAACTAGTTTCGCGTTTGATGAGCTTTTAGTGCGGAGGGCAGCGCCGCCGGCCGGCCGCGGGATTCGCCGGAACCGCGACGATTACGCGGGAGCTCAACGACTCTTTTGTGCTTTATTTTCAAATGTTTTCCGCACGATTTTCGGCTCTTTTTCAAACTGATCGCGTGATGGAAAATTATCGCAACTGAGATAGATATGTTGTTTGATATATTGTTTGAAAATATATTACGAGTGCCGGGAAATTATTGATCTGAATTCACTCAAACATTTCCTGTACAAAAGGATTAACTCTATTGAACAAGCACAAACAAGCACAAAAACGTCTACTCAAAAAAGAAAATAGCACTGTTCAATAAACATTATAACATAATATATTAATATATTAATAATAATAAATATCAATACATAAAGAGAAAAAAAAAACAAAACAGGTATTCTTTACATAGTTTACAAATTGAAATCAATATAAACACTTTTAGTAAATAGCACACTTGGTTAGGATTTCACTGTTTATTAGTTGACACTGCAACAATTGTTTCGCCACACAATGGCTTCATCATTCATCTGCCTGATGAAGCCACTGTGTGGCGAAACAATTGTTGCAGTGTAATAAATAGGGAAATCTTAACCAAGTGTGTTATTTACTATTAGTGTTGATATGGAATTTCACCAAGTAACAGCCTTAGCTATTAAATTTTTAAAATCAATGTGTATGCAGAAATATGGCCAAATTAAGCTTGCATATATATCGTTAACTTGTTTCTCATTGATCACTTGGTAAAACATTTCTATTAATATATAGGTATTTGATTGAAATTCACTTGGTTTGTTTTACTAATAAATTGTTTTATTTTCAACTAGTTTCGGCTTAATGCCATTTTCAACAATTCTTGAAAATGGCATTAAGCCGAAACTAGTTGAAAATAAAACAATTTATTAGTAAAACAAACCAAGTGAATTTCAATCAAATACTTGCATATACAGGGTGTCTCAGACCACCCGTACCAGCCTTTTATTTCGACAACGCTTAGTCGAATGTGACTAGGACAAAAAAATTTATTACCAAAGTGAACCCAAGGAATCCACTAATGAATTTATTTTTTACCGGAATAATCCGGAAGTACCCGGAACCGGAAGTAACTTTAGCATTTCAAATGGCAACATAGGTCGAGTATGGTATTAATTGATAGGTCTTTTTAAAAGAAACAACTTTTATTTAAATGTTTTTTTAATATTTTGCATATTTACAAAAATAAACAAAAAAAACTAAATTAAAAACTAGTTATCCATGCAACACACAATTTCCTCAAGTAGGCTTTGTTTTTTTGTTATGTCAAAATAATTGATGTTCGTGAATATTTGAAGTAACATAAATTATTATTATCAAAGTATTGAATGTGTCAACATGGTTTTTACAAACCTTGAAGATTTTGATATGCTGATGATATTAGGTGAATGCGGCCAAAACTATCGTGCTGCTGAGCGAATTTATGTTGAGCGATACCCTCAACGAGCCAGTAAAAAAATGTTTTTCGGCGCCTTGCAGAATGAGTTAAGACAGTAAGCTACAGCCCAGCCACAACAACGGTCGAAGTATCAGAAAACGTGTTACAAGATGAAAGAGCATCAGATATTCTTGCAGCAATTGCTCTGGACCCTAACATCTCGACTAGAAGAATTGAAATCGATGCTGGAATAAGTCGCTCTACTGCTTGGAGAGTTTTAAAAACAAACAAATTCGATCTACACCATATCTCTTTACACCAGAAACTTGAAGAGCGGGATTTTCAAAATAGGTTGAATTTTTGTGAATAGATGTCTCATAAAAATTATAATTCCCATTACAAAATTTTATGGAGAGATGAGGCGACATTCAAAAGGAACGGAGTTGTTAATTTACAGAATGCTCACTACTGGAGTAATAAAAACCATCATTGCTTAAGAGAAGTTGATAATCAACACGTGTGGACCCTTAATGTTTGGTGTGGTATTTTAGGAAACCAAATAATTGGTCCGCATTTTCACCTAGTATCATCAGCATATCAAAACCTTCGAGGTGTGTAAAAACCATGTTGACACATTCAATACTTTGATAATAATAATTTATTTTACTTCAAATATTCACGAACATCAATTATTTTGACATAACAAAAAAGCAAAGCATACTTGAGAAAATTGAGTGTTGAATGGATAACTAATTTTCAATTTAGTTTTTTTAGATTATTTTTGTAAATATGCAAAATATTAAAAAAACATTTAAATAAAAGTTGTTTCTTTTAAAAAGACCTATCAATTAATACCATACTAGACCTATGTTGCCATTTGAAATTTTAAAGTTACTTCCGATTCCGGGTACTTCCGGATTATTCCGGTAAAAAATAAATTCATTAGTGGATTCCTTGGGTTCACTTTGGTAATAAAATTTTTTGTCCCAGTCACATTCGACCAAGCGTTGTCGAAATAAAAGGCTGGTACGGGTGGTCTGAGACACCCTGTATATTGAATTTTTAAGAAGCCGATTAAAACATCCGCAGAAAAGAATATCCAAGAATGAAATTTTTAAGAGCGGAGATTTCTTACACTAAATAGATTTTTTGTTTTAGAATAGTTTTTAAAATAAAATCAACACGATTGGTTTTAAATAAAATATTTACAAATAAAAAACGGTTTAACTTTGTATAAAACAATTTATTTTTATGTGACTGCAGTTTCGGCAAATTTAGCTTGCCATTATCAAACATGTAGACTATATGTTTGATAATGGCAAGCTAAATTTGCCGAAACTGCAGTCACATAAAAATAAATTGTGGTTTACAAACAAAGTTAAACCGTTTTTTATTAATAAGTTAAGATAAAATAATTTATAAATTGGACAGAAGAACTAACACGGAACAACTATATAAACAAACACAAGAATTAAATATATCCAACATGATAAAATCAAGTAATTAACTGTTACTTTATAAAATCAAAAACAATCAAATAAAAACAAACATGGATATAAAACTAAACAAACAAATTCACCAATACCAAACGAAAAGAAAATCAGACATAAGAACACAAAAATTCACATCTAATAACACATCAATAACACTAATGTCAGAAACTATAAAACAATTTAATAAACTTGACAAAAACATAAAAGAACTAAATTATACAACATATAAATTAAAAATTAAGAACCTAATACTAAACAACAAAATAAATTAAGTAAATATATCGGAGCAGAAAATGTACAAAACATATATCCCTCGATACCAGTAGCCCGAGATGGGAACAATCACCCAACGATCCCGCGGCGAAGAAGTAGGGAAGGAAAAAAGTAAAATTTCAATTTTTAGAATACCATTTATTATAAATATAGTATTATTGTAATGAATGTTTGTAAATATTTGTAAATAAAGAATATTGTACTATAAAAAAGATGTATAACGAAGTAGAAGCCTCCACAATACAAAAAAAAATATTTACAGTTTTCATAACATTAAGCACTATAATTATAAATTTAAATTGCATTTTTAAATGGAGAAACTGTGAAATATTAACTGATATTTGAATTTTTAGAAGTTAGTACATATAAGTTGTACTCTATTTTTTTATTTATAAGAAATTATCAAAATTAATAAGTAAAGAAAATAAGTAGGCCCAGCTAAAAAGTGGCAAAAATTGTGTGGATGTTTTGAATGGGTCCCTATTTTTATATGATTCATTAGCTTCTTTAAAAACGTTGTCAATGAAATGTAAGTTTAATTTCATGAAGAAATTTTTTTATTAACAAAATACATAGGGTACTAATATCTCTATAACAATGTTGATTATCAATAAATTGATATCTTTTTAATATAGAAAAATAAATGTGTGATGTAAAAGAAGTTTAAGAGACAAATTTTCACGTGGCTTTTCTAAACTGGAAATTTTACTTCATGCGCCACGCGTATAAAACACTGAATTAAAGTGAAGTTAAAAATGCACTGAAAACGAGCCAACTTCGATAATTTTTTTGAATTGGATTTTTTTTCTATCCATGCTGTAAAACGTCAGATGTTCGTTGTTTTATTGTAAAAAAACTTCAATTCCCTGTAGTCCTTCGCTCTCCGAAGAGCAATTGGTCCTTCGAGCTGTAGCCTTTGTAAAATGCTCCTTTGAGTAATAAACTTAGTAATCTAGACTGATCCTTTAATTCGAAACTTCTAAGAACGAGTGTCGTCCACTCCCAGACTAAGCATGAAGTAAAATTTCGAGTTTAGAAAAGCCCCGCGTAGAAAATTTGTCGAGGGTCGCGCAGCGACCCGAGACAAATTTTCACGGGGCTTTTCTAAACTCGAAATTTTACTTCATGCGCCACGCGTATAAAACACTGAATTAAAGTGAAGTTAAAAATGCACTGAAAACGAGCCAACTTCGATAATTTTTTTGAATTGGATTTTTTTTTTCTATCCATGCTGTAAACCTTCAGATGTTCGTTGTTTTATTGTAAAAAAACTTCAATTCCCTGTAGTCCATCGCTCTCCGAAGAGCATCATTGGTCCTTCGAGCTGTAGCCTTTGTAAAATGCTCCTTTGAGTAATAAACTTAGTAATCTAGACTGATCCTTTAATTTGAAACTTCTAAGAACGAGTGTCGTCCACTCCCAGACTAAGCATGAAGTAAAATTTCGAGTTTAGAAAAGCCCCGCGTAGAAAATTTGTCGAGGGTCGCGCAGCGACCCGAGACAAATTTTCACGGGGCTTTTCTAAACTCGAAATTTTACTTCATGCGCCACGCGTATAAAACACTGAATTAAAGTGAAGTTAAAAATGCCCCTAAAACGTGCCAACTTCGATAATTTTTTTGAATTGGATTTTTTTTTCTATCCATGCTGTAAACCGTCAGATGTTCGTTGTTTTATTGTAAAAAAACTTAAATTCCCTGTAGTCCGAAGAGCAATTGGTCCTTCGAGCTGTAGCCTTTGTAAAATGCTCCTTTGAGTAATAAACTTAGTAATCTAGACTGATCCTTTAATTTGAAACTTCTAAGAACGAGTGTCGTCCACTCCCAGACTAAGCATGAAGTAAAATTTCGAGTTTAGAAAAGCCCCGCGTAGAAAATTTGTCGAGGGTCGCGCAGCGACCCGAGACAAATTTTCACGGGGCTTTTCTAAACTCGAAATTTTACTTCATGCGCCACGCGTATAAATCACTGATTTAAAGTAAAGTTAAAACTATATACTGCTGAGATGTGATAGATATTCACTAAAATATAACCGCAGAAAACAGTTATTTTTTCCGGAACGAAAACAGGAACCAAACCGATATATATTTTATTAATTGAACCGGAACAAATACAAATATCAAATAACAAATATTTCTTTAACAATGTTGATTATCATTAAACTGATATTTTTAACATAGAAAAATAAATAAATGATGTAAAAGAATTTAAATAATTAACTCTGATTACTTTTTTGTATTCACTTTTTATTTTGTACTGTGACTAGTTTCGACTCAACAGCGAGTCATTCTCAAACTAGTTTAAGAATGACTCGCTGTTGAGTCGAAACTAGTCACAGTACAAAATAAAAAGTGAATACAAAAAAGTAATCAGAGTTAATTATTTAAATATTTACAATGTATCACAAAGTAACCGCCTCCACCACAAGATATAGATGTAAAAGAAGTTTAAGAGCATGTCTTTGAAACATTACTAATTTATGTTAAGCATACTACACCGAAACGAATGAGGGCTAACATAGAAGGAATTTATAATTAGAATGCAAAACCGCTCGCACAAGTTTTCAAAGAGCAACCGTTGATTACCTCAGCGATCCGGTTACTTGAAAAACACCCTTGTCTCCGATACACAACGGTCATCGAGGGATCTTTTGATTCAATTCCGACATCACCGAAGAGCTCGCCTCTTCCAGAGACAAAAGCCTATCGCGTCTCTCCCGACCCAAGCTCGGAATCAATTAGGCAAATTCACATGACGTCCGTTCGTTAGGGAGGACGCAAATGGCAAATTTGGATTTTTTTTTTTTCGGTGTTCGTTTTGCACGAGACGAGAGAAAATATGTCCCGTCATTAACTCTTCGCGATTTTAATGCAATTCGACACGTGCGTGCGCTCAAATCTGTATTTCGGGCGGCACATCACGGACCATGTAAAGTTAATTATGTCACGGGCCGTAATTAAAAATACTCAAACATGACAAATAAAAACAAGATGCGAATCCGAGCGTGCCTTTTCAATTAATATTAATAGGTGCAGACTTACTTCGTTTACGGAAATTTTTGCATTTGTCACAATTGCATATCAAATTGGATATTACGAAAAATTACAGCGCGGGCTTGTAATTTGTCCCATATTTCGTTATAATATCACGTGACGTCGAGTGTCTCATAACATCATTACACGTACGCGATGTAATTGCATGAAATCTGGTAAAAGTGAAATATTGTTATTTACAATTAAGCAAAGATTTATTAAAAAGAGTCATACCGGGAAAAAGGGTGTAGCAGAGCTGGGACGAATCCTGAAAAAAGGATTTTAATCACGAATCCGAATCACCTAATATGATTTGGCTCACGAATACTCGAATAAAGAATTCTTGAAAGAAATATATGATTCGAATCAAAGATTCGAATCCTAAAAAATATAAAAACCAATTAAAATTAATATCGACTTTCTGCAAAATTTTGTCTCATTGAGATGATTCGAATCCTGTTTTATTTCGAATCACAAATACAAATCCTTTAAAAATAAATTTCATTTTGTTATTTTTTTGTAACCATTTTATATTATACGAGTTGTTCTTAGCAAAAATGTTCGAAATCTAATTATTTATTATTAACACTACTGATAATAGACTAAATATCTGATTGAATGGCACTCAAATTAAATATGTATCTGCGTATTTTTAAACTTCACTTGAAATCATTGTTTTATACGCGTGGCGCATAAAGTAAAATTTCGAGTTTAGAAAAGTCCAGAAAATTTGTCTCGGGTCGCTGCGCGACCCTCGACAAATTTTCTACGCGGGGCTTTTCTAAACTCGAAATTTTACTTCATGCTTAGTCTGGGAGTGGACACCACTTGTTCTTAGAAGTTTCAAATTGAAGGATCACTCTAGATTACTAAGTTTATTACCATTTTACAAAGACTACAGCTCGAAGGACCAATCATGGTCTTCGGAGATCGAAGGACTACAGGAAATCAAAGTTACTTTACAAGAAAACAACGAAAATCTGAAGGTTTACAGCCTGGATAGGAAAGAAAACATCTAATTTTGAAAAAAATATCAAAGTTGGGTTGGTTTTCAGTGCATTTTTAACTTCACTTTAAAGCAGTGTTGTATACGCGTGGCGCATGAAGTAAAATTTCGAGTATAGAAAAGCCCCGCGAAAATTTGTCTCGGGTCGCTGCGCGACCCTCGACAAATTTTCTACGCGGGGCTTTTCTAAACTCGAAATTTTACTTCATGCTTAGTCTGGGAGTGGAAGACACTCGTTACTTTAAAATATGTCATAACTATCTAAATTTGCGTCGCAAGTGTCATAAAGAGAAACAATAACATGACCATCTAATAATATATTTCAAATAATAGTTGTCTCAAATTGATAATAATTGGCCGAGTTTGATACATTGGACTAAATGTTATTTCAGTTGACAGGATAAACTAATGTCGGCTGACGGCGACTCATGTCAAGTTGACACAATGGATTAAATGCCCACTATCATCGTCTTAAGTCAAGTTGATACGATAGACTAATCGTGCCCTGACAAGTGCAAGTGCAAGGATATCCTCGAGAATCGAGGATTTAGATAAGAAAAATTGTGTTTGCGGCGCGTTGGCGAAATCAGGTAGCCAATGCACAATATGCGGAACCATATATCACGCAAGCTGCACAAGAAAATTGAAACTGTGCTGCGGGACTAACCTCATCACAGAGCAGATCGAGAACTTCGAGATGGAAGCATGCGTAAACCTCAAAGATCTGGTAAGCGAATTAAAGTCAAATACTCTGCTATTAATGGAGAAAATACGCCGACTGGAAAAGGAAAATGTTGAACTACGTAATAGGGTAAACGCTTTCCCGCCAATATCTAGAGTAAACAACTCTGAAGTTAGCGACTTAAAGAGTACCGAAGTTAGCAACGCAACCAACACCGATATTGCCAACAATAAAAATAAAAATAAAAACAACACTCTTCGTGCACATAAAGTAAACGAAATAAAGTCGTCGAACCTAACAGAAAAACATCAAACAGCCCCAGCAAATAGATCAAGAATAATGTCATCCTCCGCCCCACCAGTCAACGAGGATGCTAATTTTAAGATGGCTACGTCAACAGCGACAAGAAACATCCATGGCAAACCAGAAAATAAACAAACAAACGATGAATGGAACCTCGTCCAAAGAAAGCACAAAAAATTAAATTCCGCAAAAACGATAGTGGGCTCGAAGAGCGGTGTACAGATGGCCCCACAAAAAAATGCATGGATATACATAGGAAATTGCTTGCAAACGGTCATAAAGCAATCTATTACTGACTACCTCAAAGAAACGCTTCCGTTTATCGAGGTCAAGGAAATAAGCGAATTGGATACAAAAGGAAAATATAAATCATTTAAATTAGGATCTGATTTTAAGCACTTGGATCTACTAATGTCAGACGATACTTGGCCAGAACGTCTGAATAAAGAAGATTCAACTTCCCAAAAACATCTAATCAGAAAGAAAATTTTATAAACAAATCGGCGCAAGCGCAGCTCACTTAGAACCAAACTTGACTCAGGAAAGTGATTTTTTTAATCTATATTTTATAAATATCCAATGTATTCGTAAAAAAAATAACGAACTAGAAGTATTTTTACTAGAATATTCATGCTTATTTAATATAATACAAGATTGTGAAATTCCAGCACTTGATATTCCAAATTATAAATGCGCATCTAACTTCTCCAGATCAAACCACATCCATGGAGGTGTGATGCAGCTAATAAAAAATATTTACTGAATTTTACAATATGAATTCACTGTCAGTGGAAATGCACTGTGAAATTGCTGCAACTCACGTTCCTCTGCAGAATATTATCATTATTAATATTTACAGGTCACCAAACGGCGACTTTAATACATTTATGGATGTTTTAGGAAGCCTGCTGCACTGCATCAACTTCAATAAAAAAGTTATAATGGGGGGAGATTTTAATGTCCATTTTCTCTCCGGTGATCAACGAGCTCACGATGTGACCGGTCTTCTATTATCATTCGGTCTCTGAGGCCTGGTTTCCTTTTATACGAGAAACAACAATTGTCTAGATAACGTTTTTTCGAACATTCCAGCAGCAGAAATATCCACCTTTCTAATAGACTACTGCTTATCAGATCACGTTGGCATACACATCCAAATGCTCAAAACAGCCTCGATGGGAACAAATACTGTTAGAATGGTAAGACCCATCACGGAAAGGGGTAAATTTAAGTTATACCATATATTGCAAAATACCGACTTCTATTACCTCGATAAATGCCAGTGTCCAGATTCAGCTTTCGCAGACTTTATTTACTTATTGGAAACACATTTTTTTAATTGCTTGGAAACTAAAAACCTTGAACAACAATATCGTCTGGTACAATAATGATCTAAAACAAATGCGTGAAACTCTCTTCTTTATAAAAGAGGCTAGTTCTCGATCATTTGATTTAAAGGCAATTTATTCAAAATACAAAACCGAATATAAAATTGCACTTCAGCATGCAAAAAAAGAGGCAAATCTAAATTACATTAAGAGCTCCAATAACAAACCAAAGGCAATGTGGTCAATAATAAAAAGAAACTCTAACTGTGATAAACCAAACTGTAATATAGATCCTAATGATTTTAACACATACTTCACTACGATAGCTGAATCTACTCTAATTAATCATCCTCAGTCAAATTTAGACCCACTGATGCTTATAAATCCACATACTATCGGTAACAATTTCTTCTTCTTCAGAGAGGTAAGTGAAGTCGAAGTTAGAGAGTCGATTGTGTCCCTAAAAAACTCGAACTCAAGAGACATATATGGTATGACATGTGGATCCATTAAATACATAAAAGATGTAATCCTATGTCCGCTAACTGATAAATAACTGCATTCGAAATAATGTTTTCCCAACAAGTTTAAAACTAGCTACTGTCATCCCTCTGCATAAAAAGGGTTCGCATGCTGATGTTGGTAATTATCGTCCAATTGCGTTATTGCTTATATTATCAACATTTTTTGAAAAATTGCTCCTAAAACAAATACTGAATTTTCTGGAGGAATACGATGTATTAAGCGATAATCAATATGGCTTTCGGAGGGAACGTTCAACTACCGGTGCGGTTCGAGCTCTTGTTGAAGAATTGATCTATGACTTAGAAGCTGGCCAATATACAGCAGCATTATTTTTTAACCTCAGTAAGGCTTTTGACTGCGTTCCTCACGACGTCTTACTCCGAAAGCTGTATTTCTATAATTTCAGTCCCGAGAGCTGTCGTTTAATGACTTCCTACCTCCAGAATAGAACACAACAAGTCAAAGTTAAGGAGCAGACATCAAATTTTGCAACAGTGTCATGCGTCGTGCCGCAGGGGTCGATATTAGGACCACTCCTGTTCCTAATATATGTAAACGACCTACCGGCCTACATAGAAGAAAGACACACTTTAATGTACGCAGACGATACGACATTTATAAATAGAGGCACAGATTTGCAAAACACACTGCAAGAGAGAGAGCTCATAAACAATCAGGCTTTAGCATGGTTTAATTCCAATAAACTGTCGCTAAACACTGCAAAGACGGTTCGCCTTTTATTTACGCTTAAATCAGGCAATAACGGACATGGACATTGCAGATTTTTAGGCATCAACATCGACTCTAAATTGAGCTGGAGGGAGCATGAAAAGGTACTTAGTCTGGCACTTAGTAAGAGTACTTTCCTGCTTAGGAATTTGAGTAGCAATCTTGATAAACCCGCACTACTCACCGCCTATCATGCTCTCTTCCAGTCGAAAATTCAATATTGCATACTTGTTTGGGGACACTCTAGTATAGCCCCTAGGATATTCGGCCTACAACGTCGAGCAGTTCGAGTAATAGCGGGCATAGGTTACAGAGACAACTGCGAGGATGTCTTCAAGAGTCATGGAATACTTACGTTACCCAGTTTGTACATATTCGAATGCTTGCTACATGTTCATAAAAACGTAGATTATTACAAAAAAACTGATCAAGTACATAAACACAGCACCAGAGGTTGTGAGCACATTTAAAAAGAACAATTACGGCTATCTAAGTCTAGGAGTGGTGATAATTTTTATGGGCCTAAATTATATAACTATCTACCACAGGCTGTAAAGTCTCTCCCCCATATAAAGTTCAGGAAAAGTGTAAAGGCATATTTAATATCCAAGGCTTTCTTCAGCATTAATGAATGTATTACTCAAAAATTTACAGATTTTGTAACCAAACAATTGGTGCTTTTTATTGATTTTTTTTTAATGGTTTTAACATGTAGTATTATGTAAAGTATTTATTTTGTATCTGGTATTTTATATTTTCACGTTTGTATTAACTTAACTTTTTTACCTTATTTGTATTGACGTTTGTAAACCTTTGGTGACAGCAAGAATAAATTTACTTACTTACTTACTAATGTCAGTCAATACAATATAGCTGAGGCTGTTAGTTGTTGAAACTCCATAATATCACTTAAATAACACAATTAATATGTTTAGGTTTCAAAATAATGTTTATTGTACTACAACAATTGTTTCACCACACAGTGGCTTCATCAGGTAGATGAATAGATGATGATATTGACTTTCAGTCATAAAGTACAGTCGATATAGTGATTTAATGACAAAATCATATCATAATCAAAATTACTGTCTTTTTATTTTGATATGATTTTGCCATTAAATTATTAAATCGACTGTACTTTATGACTTTATGACTTTATGACCAAGTGTCTTACAGTTAAAATATTGTAATAATGAAAATACAGTGAATTAATGATGAATTCCATGAAAAACGCTGGGACACGTCGATTTTTATTGTTGGCTGCGGTTTTTTTGATAATAAACAAAAAGACTGCAGCCAAAAATATAAATCGACTTGTCCGCATTTTTCCAAAACAAAAACAAACTATTAATGGATATCGATAGCTAACGCCATCTAATGCTATCGATATCCATTAATAGTTTTCACATATTGGCTTGAAATAGTCAGAAATGTTCAGTATTCCTCAGCACTGGGTCGGGACCACACTGAAGAGGACCTTGAAGTCCGAAACGCGTCTGTGGGTATCTGGTGCCGGAATACTGAACACAAATTCAATTTTGACAAAAACAAACCCTGATTTTTAAATGAATTTGTTCCAACCTGCGCGTCCTCACTGAATATAAATCTATATTAGCTAATTTGAAAAGCAAGCTCTCAATATATGAAATAGTCTTTCTCATTTGCGAATTTGAAATTCATAAACAACATAAAAAAGCAGCAAACAAACAGAAATTCAAATCGACGTGCTAATGCGATTCGATTCTTTTCGTTCGCGTACAAACAACGTGTTAATAGCGTTCAAGCATCTCCATTTACAAAACCGAGCGGCAGGCACTTTTTAATCCGCACAAAGTTTAAATAAAAGGAGACATAATCCATTGTAACGGGCGCGCGTTTATAAATGTTAAACACCGTAATGATTTTATGTTAATAAAAACGTACAACTTTCACTCCTGCGTTGTCTGTTTCTGTTTGTGTGCCGGCCAGTCGGCCAGCCGGAACCGTTAATAAAAATACAAAAAGGCCACATTAACTCGGGTACACATAGATTCTGAATATGAAATAATAATCGCAATGAACAAAAAAAAAACAACACAAACACGCGCGCGGGGTGGCGAGGAATGAGAAGAGAAAAGGGAGCGAGTCGAGCGTAGAACATATGCATAACTTGATACATATACATGGAAAATATATAACATATAATATATACCGAGCTAAAAGCAAATGAACGAAGCATGGAGAATATGGCTTCAACAAATAGATTGCAAGTTAGATTAAACGCAGGATTCTGCTCGATAAAGCCGGCTTGGCTCTCTCCCGTGCAACCCCCTAACATTACCACCCTCGGCCACCCTTCCCGAGCACCCTTAGGAGCGCTAATATTCCCCCGCATGGCTGCCAACATTTGCACAAAATGAGAACTTGAGATGAGTTCGATTAAAACAATGGACGCGTTCGCGAATAGTTCACTTCGGTTAAATTTACTACATTACTCGATTACTCGATTACGCGATTACGCGATTACGACTTCGCACACAAAGCATAATCAATATACTTACGGTTTTTACTATTATTACAATTACAATCAAGCAGAATGAAACACACAGTACAGTATTGAAATGTGGTAGGGTTTAATGTTTAAATATTGAACAGCTGTTGTTAAGCCAGGGCGTTTACGAACATTTGCGATGCTCTTTTCAAAATTTAATTTTGATTGAAATGACTGTACGAAACAAACATTCAAACTGCATCAAAATAACAGAACATTATTTAATTTTTGTACAAACAATAAGGATCTCAAAAAAATGATTAAACTTTTAATTGTAGACTTATCTAACTTTATTTTTTGTATTGTGGAGGCTTCTACGAACATTTGCGATGCTATTTTCAAAATTTCATTTTTATTGAAATGACTGTACGAAACAAACATTCAAATTGCATCAAAATAACAGAAAATTATCTACTTTTTGTACAAACAATAAGGATCTCAAAAAAATTATTAAACTTTTAATTGTAGACTTATCTAACTTTTTTTTGTATTGTGGAGGCTTCTACTTCGTTATACATGTTAATTTATTAATAAAACACGGTTTAACTTTGTTTGTATAACACAATTTATTTTTATGTGACTGCAGTTTCGGCAAATTCAGCGTGCCATTATCAAATATACAGAGAGTTTTATGTAACACCGAACATTTTCATAATAAAAAGAAGTATCAATAACCTTTCTTCACACACTTTATTTTAATACCAGATGTACATTTCTGTCACCAAGTGACCATTATCAATGGATTTTTAATACTATTAATAGTATTAAAAATCCATTGATAATGGTCACTTGGTGACAGAAATGTACATCTGGTATTAAAATAAAGTGTGTGAAGAAAGGTTATTGATACTTCTTTTTATTATTATAATCTTCACGTAACTCAATCATCTATGAACATTTTCATAACGAGAACTTTTCTTAGAAGTATCCATATGCATACGTTGCAATATTTTGATGCTTGGTTTATTAAAAGAATTTAATTCAAAGATTTAAGCGAGTGTTTTCCACTCCCAGGCTAAGCATGAAGTAAAATTTCGAGTTTAGAAAAGCCTGAAAATTTGGATTGGCCGCGTAGCGAAGCGGAGCGGCCAATCCAAATTAGGCTTTTCTAAACTCGAAATTTTACTTCATGCGCCACACGTATAAAACACTGACATATTACGAAGTTTAAAACACACCGCTAAACTTTTTTTCTATGCTTGGTTTATTAAAAGAATTTAATTTGAAGCTTTAAGCGAGTGTTTTCCACTCTCAGGCTAAGCATGAAGTAAAATTTCGAGTTTAGAAAAGCCTGAAAATTTGGTTTGGTCGCGTAGCGCGAAGCGCGGAGCGGCCAAACCAAATTTTCAGGCTTTTCTAAACTCGAAATTTTACTTCATGCGCCACCGTTACAAAACACTGATTCAATGTAAAGTTTCGCGGTGTGTTTTAAACTTTGTAATTTGTGAGTGTTTTGTACCGGTGGCGCATGAAGTAAAATTTCGAGTTTAGAAAAGCCTGAAAATTTGGTTTGGTCGCTCCGCGCTTCGCGCTACGCGACCAAACCAAATTTTCAGGCTTTTCTAAACTCGAAATTTTACTTCATGCTTAGCCTGGGAGTGGAAAACACTCGCTTAAAGCTTCAAATTAAATTCTTTTAATAAACCAAGCATAGAAAAATGTGCAACGTATGCATATGGATACTTCAAAGAAAAATTCTCGTTATGAAAATGTTCGGTGTTACATAAAACTCTCTGTATGTTTGATAATGGCAAGCTAAATTTGCCGAAACTGCAGTCACATAAAAATAATTTGTGTTATACAAACAAAGTTAAACCGCTTTTTATTAATTTATCTAACATTAATATGGTGATACATGTTTTAACACTGAGTTCAAAACTGGTTTAATTAATAAACTTGGTTATTGTTAATTGTTAATAACCAAATGCCTTATTATTTTTTGTCAGTCGCTCCTGTCAATGTTAATCTAACCCAGTTTAATAAAAGTTTTCTATTTTATTCAATACTGCAATTGCCATTGTTTAATTAGCTGTGAAAACAGCTGATTTATAAGAAGAAATAATACAACTAAAAGAACAAGACAAACTAATGATTTATAAATTAACATTACGCAAAATTTAACCCATTATGCAGAATGATGAGTTACTGTAACGAATTAAATAATATCAATCATTTTTTAATACATCATTCTTCATTTTCAACATTTAAGGCTAATTTGAAACGAATCAATTTATCCGCTATTGTTAATAATGTTTTATCTTAATTTTAGTTACTTAGTTTGTAAACTCATATAATTTTAATTCGATATTATATTATACAATCTAGTCTTTACTGTGATATTTTGCTCATCAATTACTGATATTAATTTCAATATGTAATTTGTACAATTTATTAGTTGTTTATGTATTTGTCTTTGTACCGATTTGTTGATTTTATCTCTAAATAATGTATTCACTCTTTAGAATTTTTACTTTCCCCCGTATGTAATACAAAGGGAAAGTATTGTTTTCGTGAAAATTTTCGAATCAAAAATTTTAGCGGAAATATCCGTTTTGAGGTCCCCTGAGTCGAAGAAGACCATTTTTGAAAAATGTCTGTCTGTCTGTCTGTCTGTGTGTGCTGTACAGCAAAAACCGCTAAAGATATCGAGATGAAACTTGAAACTTAAGCTTTGTGTTACAATCGAAAGAACTGAAAAGCTTTTGGTGAAAATCGGAAAACCGGAAGTGGTACTTTACTCTTAGCGTTTTTCAGTTTTTTCAGATTTTTTCAATAAATATTCATCAAACCAAAAATTCTTTCAAATAAAAGTTGTAGATAATAACAAAATGAAGATGTATTGTTCACTTACTTTTTGTCATAGCACTCTTAGTTTTTGAGATATTTAATAAATAGTGTTTTTTATCTAGTCATTGATTTGTGTCAGTGTGTGTGTTGATACAATTGGAAAATGTTTCAAATAAAAGTTGTAGGTAATAAAATATTAAAGATTTTTTGTATCTTCACTTTTTGTCATAGCACTCTTAGTTTTTGAGATATTCAATAAATAGTGTTTTTTATCTAGTCATTGGTTTGTGTCAGTATGTGTTGATCCAATTGAAAAATGTTTCAAATAAAAGTTGTAGTTATCAAAAAGTTGAAGACATTTTGAAAATAATAATGCTACAAATATTTTAAAAGTGATTTAATACGTAATTTACGGGGGAAAGTACTATGATGGACACATCACCATTTTTTATTATTATCATTTTATTTCGCATAAAGTAAGAGTAACATGAACATGTCTAATACAATTGTTATTTTTCTGTTATCCACTCTGTATATATAAATATACTAATATTATAAATTTATGTAAAAGGAGATTCCGTAAATAAATGAAATAAACATAATCAGTCATTTATGTCAGGTATGACAAAACGTAAATTAAGCTGCAGTTTTACTTTTTCTTTACATTTCCTTCTATCAAAAAAAGCAACCCCTTCTCGATCGAGTTTTTAAATGAACAGCTATATCATATGTTCAATTAAAAGAAACCTCTAGAGTGCCACGATTTAATCTTTTTTCAAATTTAAGTTGGCTACACACTTCAGGAATTGACATATAAAACGTCAGACACAATAATTATAATTTATATTTTCAGAGTTGCCAACGTAAAACATTTTCCATAGCATTCTAGAGATTTTTTTTTAATTGAACATACACTAGTAATAGATACAAATAAATCGTGCTTTATATCGGTATTTTAATAAAAAAAATAAAGTGTCAAGCGACGTTGCTGTGTTCACCCCGGGATCAAGGGATCAAGGGTCGGGTCCTTCAGACGCACACCCCACTTTTTTTATGCAATCCCCTAACGGGACGCCGCGCCGACCTTATCAGACCCTCTTGTCCTTCAAAGGCCACAATACATTTTTTTGGCGTGTGGCCCGCGTCAACGCGACGCGACCACTTGATCCACGTATGGGACACTTTCAGGCCATGGCCACGTGCCTACCTGACACCTATATGAGCAAGTGAACATATCCCTTTGCGGGACCCTTGACACATGCCCACAACAGGTACTTTTTTTTATGAAATTATGAACTTGTAATACGAGGGGTTGTTTAGTGGACGAGGGTTGGGATTCAATTGTACGTAAATTATCTGGAAGCGGGACACTTGGCTCGTGTTTAGAACAGGTGTGTTTTATTTTTTGTTGTTGACCTTTATGACTCTTGGTAATAATTGAGTCGCCTATTTCCAAAAACCCCTAAATCCATTGTTTTCAAATGGACTCGAAATTTAACTTCTGGGAGTGGAAGACACTCGATACTTTAAAATATGTCGTAAATTTTAAACTGTGTGTCGTAATTGTCACAAACAAAAAATAACATGGCGATCTCAACATATTTTAATTGAAACTCGTGTTAAGTTGGCACGATTGGTTAAATATTGGCTTGCGCCGACTTATGTCAACTATCATTATAGTTTAAATGTCGGCTACCGCTGACTTATGTCAAGTTGGCACAATGAACTAAATGTCAGCTAGCACCCGCTCATGTTTAGTTGACACGATGGACTAAATGTCGGCTAACGCCGATTTATGTTAAGTTAACACGATAGACTAAATGTCGGCTAGCGCCAACCCAGTTAACCCATTAACCGCCGTTGATGCATGTTATGTTATAGGGTCGGTGGGTCGTGTTTCCTCTGGGCCTTTCGAAGTTACCTCGACCTAAAAGATCTTTTGTCTAGCCGTTGATGCATACACGCAACATTATTAATTTTTTGTTGATTAAATTACTAAATAAGTTAATTTAATATAATATTTTATTTGATCTCACTTGAAAATGAATGAAGAAAAATGTAAATATTTTGTAATTAAAAAATTACGATTATTACTGATTTAAAAATAAATAATGTCAGTGTATTTCTAACTTCACAATATTTCAGTGTTTTATACGCGTGGCGCATGAAGTAAAATTTCGAGTTTAGAAAAGCCTGAAAATTTGGTTTGGCCGCTCCGCTTCGCGGAGCGACCAAACCAAATTTTCAGGCTTTTCTAAACTCGAAATTTTACTTCATGCTTAGTCTGGGAGTGGAAATACTCGTTCTAAACTTTATATTGCACGTTTTTATATAAAATCGACGAATGGTTGAATATTTACAACCATTTTAAGAAAATAAGGTCACTGATAAAAATTAAAATCAGAAGTGCTAATAGAAAATATATTAACGACATAGAAAATCAACTCACTGAAAATCCAAAACACTTTTGGTCATTTATTAACTCAAAAAAATCTAATCCGTCTAGGTTTCCTTCTGAAATGACGTACAACGATGAAATATTTAAAACACCGGTTGATATAGCAGATGGGTTTAGACACTTTTTTGAATCAGTTTTTTTACCATAATCTCAGTCTACTTTAAATATAAATCTAAATCACAGTAATATTCCCAATTTTAAATTTAACGAAATTTCATATAAAACAATTCGTAAGCATTTACAGAAACTACCTAACAAGTTTTCTTCAGGCTGTGATGAAATACCGGCTTTTATACTGAAAGATAGTGCGTCTGTGCTGAGTCATCCGCTTTCAATTATTTTTAATATGTCTGTTAGTAATTGTATATTTCCCGATTAATTAAAAGTTGCATCAATATGTCCTATTCCGAAAACATCATTGAATCGCTCTAATCTTGAAAACTACAGACCGATAGCTTTATTTTCGCATATAGCTAAAATATTTGAAAAAACCCTGTATGATCAAATTTATTCACATGTGTCACCATATTTATCACAGTATCAACATGGTTTTGTACCTAAGCGTTCTACCGTCACTAATTTAGCTATTATTACCCACGATATAGCAAATTCATTAGATTCTACTGGACATATTGATGTAATTTATACCGATATGTCTAAAGCTTTTGACAGGGTGGACCATAGTCTTTTGTTAGAAAAGCTAAAGTATTTTGGCTTTTGTTCTAATTCAAGTTCACTTTTGGCGTCGTATCTCTCTTGCCGTGAATCCTATGTTACAGTTAACAATTTTAAGTCTATGTCGTATTTTCCGACTTCTGTGGTTCCGCAAGGATCTATCTTGGGCCCACTTCTTTTTAATCTTTTTATTAATGATCTGTCAAGCGCGCTAAATTGTAAACATTTATTATACGCAGATGATTTAAAGATCTATTCTACCATTAATACTATTGATGATTGTTTACGTTTGCAAGACTAACTAAATATTATCTCTAACTGGTGTAACAACAACAACCTTAATCTTAATCCCGATAAATGTAAATATATGACATTCACTAAAAAAACTAAATACATCACATCGAATTACACAATTAACAATAGTGATATCGAACGAGTGCGATCTTTTAAGGACTTAGGCGTATGGTTTGATGAAAAACTTACATTCAACAATCATGTAGAAATGCTTGTAAAGAGTTCTTTTAAGGCATTGGGATTTATTCATCGAAATTCTGCAAATTTACAGAATCCTAATGCCTTAAAATCTCTGTTCAATGTATATGTGAGGTCAAAGTTGGAGTATGGATCATTGATTTGGTATCCCCAGACCCAGCAGCAAATCAACCTGGTTGAAAGTGTTCAACGCAAATTCGCTAAGTTCTTGTACTTCAAAAATACTGGTAATTACCCGGCAAGAGGCTGTGACCATGTGTTATTGCTTGATCGATTTGAACTCGAATCACTTAAACAAAGACGAAATAAATCATGTGTTTCATTTTTATATAAATTAATTCACAATCATATCGACTGTGCTGACATTTTACAACTAGTCAATTTTCATACTCCGTCTTTCAATAGTAGAAATAAGTCTACATTTTATGTAAATTTTAATAGAACAGTGACCGGTTCAAAATCACTTCTAAGTGTGATGTGTAACGTGGTCAATGATCTACCCCCAACTTGTGATTTATTTTATGATCACCTATCGTCAATTGTCGCTCTATGTTAATTTAAGTATTTTTTTAATGTGTTACTTTACTTACTTTTTGCTCTACATTTATGTTTTCTATATTGTCCTGTAATTGGGTCTTTTTGTTTCCTGTTGGGCAATAAATGTATTTATTATTATTATTATTATTATTAGTATGTATTATGTATATTTAATAGAAAAATTGACAGTATGTAATACAATAAGTCATCTATAGAAATCATAATATGAAGTGCAAAATTTCACCTAGCATCAACTTTTAGAGTTAACTCTATAATTACTCGGCCGTTAATGGGTTAACACGATAGACACGATAGACCATCGTGTCAACTTGACATAAGTCGGTGCTAGCCGACATTAGCACTGACTTATGTCAAGTTGACACGATGGACTAAATGTCGGCTAGCGCTGACTTATGTGAAGCTGAAACGATAGACTTATGTCAATCAATCTAGTAATTTACAGTCATAAATTCACATTTTGACTGTTGTGACATTATAACTGTATACAAGAAATCTACGTTCATTTTTAAAATTTAGACTCCTCTCATGATTTTTTTTAGATTTTCGTAAATTATTTTTTTTTTTTTATTTTGGGTTTTACGTCATCTATTTCCGCTGCTAAGGCCAATCATGACGCCGGAGATTAGGTCTACAGCTATCCGGGAATTTTGCCGAACTCGGTGGGAGTTCCAACCCACCGGTAGGGATCTTTAACGTGCACGCAACATCCAGGCAGTACACGGGTCCTACATGCATTTAACGTCATATCCGAGAAGACGGAGTGTTTGGCATTTTTATCCTAACTTCGTAAATTTTATAAATCAATTCCGAAAAACTTATATTTAGGAGATAAATTTGCAAACTCAATTAATGATTCAGTACAATTATTTGCCGAATATTTTGCAGCGGCGTATACAATTGATGATCAGTTTGTGGTACCCAATTTTGAAAATCAGCCATTAATAAATTTTTGCAATGTAAATGTTACTCTTACTGACGTCTTTAACTCATCGTCTAATCTGGATAAATCATGCAGTGCAGGCCCTGATGGGATTCCAGCCTATTTTCTGGAAAAGTGTAAATATACGCTAGCTATACCAGTTCTTGATTTGTTTAATCTATCTTTATCTTTCAGTATTATCCCTCAAAGTTGGAAAAGTAGCTACTTGACACCAAGTTTTAAAAGTGGCAGAAAAGAGAATATTGAAAATTATCGAGGAGTAGCCTTGCAATCCACAATACTAAAAATATTAGATCTATTAGTTTCTCAACAAATAGTGTGGAACTGTAAAAATGTAATAGTTGATCAACAGCACGGATTTATAAAAAATAGATCAACTGTATCAAATCTTACTTTCTACCATACATACCTGTCGAACGCTTTAGAGAAGGGCAGTCAAATTGATGCTATTTATACTGACTTCTCTAAGGCTTTCGACCGTGTTAATCATCGAATTTTGTTACATAAATTAGCGTCTCTCGGTTTTGGGGCACTATTTTTAAATGGTTAATAAGCTACTTAACAGATAGAAAACAGGTAGTCAAGATAGGTAATACAATATCTTCAGAAATTTGTGTTACTTCTGGGGTCCCACAGGGCTCCCATTGCGGACCAGTATTATTTGTACTATTTATTAATGATATTGGCCAGTATATTAAATATAGTAATTATCTTCCATTTGCTGATGACCTGAAATTGTTTAAATCTATTAAATGCCTGGATGATCAACATAAATTACAGTTGGATCTGAATACTTTGTCCACGTGGTGTGAAACTAACAAATTATTTTTTAACTTACAAAAATGCAACTCAATTTTATTTTATCGCCGTAAGAGAATGGAATTTAATTATGCCATATGTAATCATGCATTGCTTTGCGTTGATAATATCAAGGACCTGGGTGTCATATTTAATTATATATCTTGTGGTGGAGGCGGTTACTTTGTGATACATTGTAAATATTTAAATAATTAACACTGATTACTTTTTTGTATTCACTTTTTATTTTGTACTGTGACTAGTTTCGACTCAACAGCGAGTCATTCTCAAACTAACTAATTATTTAAATATTTAATTATAATTTAAACTTTAGCCATCATATTAAACGCATATCTAACAAAGCACTGGGAGTCCTTGATTTTATTGGACGCTTTTCGAAAGATTTTCATGTTTCCGTTTTACTTAAATTATATACTTAGTCAGACCTCACGGGAATACGCATCTGTCGTTTGGTCTCCTTATACGAGGGTACTTTCAGCAGAGCTGGAGAAAGTACAGAGTCGCTTTTTGCGCTTAGTTTCTGCTAGGCTGGGCAACAAACACTAGATACCAATTTAGCAATAGTACTATGCATAATATGTTGTGTCTCAGCTCGTTGGAAAAAAAAGAATAATAAATGATTTGTGTTTTCTATTTAAGCTTATACACGGCGAGATCAACTGCCAAAGCTTATTAGAACAGTTAGACTTTTATGTGCCTTCTAGAGCTCCCAATAGATCGAAATTATTATTTTATTTGCGCTATCATGCAGTTAATTACGCAAAATTTAATCCAATATGCAGAATGATGAGTTACTGTAACGAATTAAACAATAACAATTATTTTTTATTACATCATTCTTCATTTTCAACATTTAAGGCTAATTTGAAACGAATCAATTTATCTGCTATTGCTAGTAATGTTTTATCTTAGTTTCAATTACTTAGTTTGTGAACTCATATATTTTTATTCGGTATTATATTATACAATCTAGTCTTTACTGTGAAATTTTGCTCATCAGTTACTGATATTAATTTCAATCTGTTATTTGTACAATTTATTAGTTGTTTATGTTTGTGTCTTTGTACCCATTTGTTGATTTTATCTCTAAATAATGTATACACTCTTTAGTATTTTTTATAATTATCATTTTAACTCGCGTAAAGTATGAGTAACATGAACATGTCTAATACAATTGTTATTTTTCTGTTATTCACTCTGTATCGATAAATATACTAATTGTCATATATATATATACCAGCACAAGAAATTCAACAACCACCATGAGTATCGATAGAATAATCAAACTAATGCAGCGTCAGTTTAACAATAGTTTGTTCAAATAATCACAAATTGTTAACCCTGAGGAAGGGATAAAATGAGTCCCGAACTCTGCCCCTGCCTATATACATATATATATATATATATATATATATATATATATATGTATCACTGTTTCTTCCGGTTTGGTCCCGCGTATTTTCTTGGCTCTGGTCCATTATATTTTTAATTCGACGTTTCGATGACGTCGCAGTCATCATCGTCAGGAATAACTATCAAAATTCCATTGCTCTAGCAACCACTTGTTTGACTTTTACGTACTACTTGATGCGTGAATTTCTTGTTTGGCTTCGTGTTACTCTTCTGTTTTGTTCTTCTAATGATGTAGTAGTGACAATTTCAATATTATTTTCGGAAGGGGTTGGGTTTTGAATTTCTTGGTTGTTGTTCGGAGATAATATATTTTGACCAGAATTTATACAAGTTTTCCAAATTGGTGGTAGTCTTTTAGCATCATCTCTTTGATTTAGACTGTTCGGCCTCTTTTTTTTATTTCTATCGCTTCTCTAATAATCCTCGCGTGGAAGTAGTCTGTCTTTTTAAAATTCTTTTTAATTATGTGTGAGAAGAGCTATGTAGGACAAACAAACCGGAAAATTAGTTTTCGTCGAGATGAACACATTTTAGCAGTAAGAAAGTCTGATCCACAATCTTCTTTATTTCAACACGTAAACATTTCTAAACATACAATAAATTTCGAAAAAACGAGAATTTCAAAAAAGACAGACTACTTCCACGCGAGGATTATTAGAGAAGCGATAGAAATTGAAAAGAGGCCGAACAGTCTAAATCAAAGAGATGATGCTAAAAGACTACCACCAATTTGGAAAACTTGTATAAATTTTGGTCAAAATATATTATCTCCGAAAAACAACCAAGAAATTCAAAACCCAACCCCTTCCGAAAATAATATTGAAATTGTCACTAATACATCATTACAAGAACAAAACAGAAGAGTAACACGAAGCCAAACAAGAAATTCACGCATCAAGTAGTACGTAAAAGTCAAACAAGTGGTTGCTAGAGCAATGGAATTTTGATAGTTATTCCTGACGACGATGACTGCGACGTCATCGAAACGTCGACTTAAAAATATAATGGACCAGAGCCAAGAAAATACGCGGGACCAAACCCGAAGAAACAGTGATACATATATATATATATTTGAAGTTATTCTAATATTGTAAATGTATGTAAAAGGAGACTCCGTAAATAATTTAAATTAAATCATAAGAGGTATTCATGAATTTCAGAAATGTCATTGACTTTTCATTGAATTTATCAAGATTTTTATGAATATTCGTTAAGTTTAAGAATGTTGACACTCTTCATGACCTTTCATCAATTTTTGTATCATATATTTTGTTTGTTTTCGCCAATTTCCTAAATTTTTTAATTAATTTTTAAAATTTCGACAATTTTCATGAAATTTTAAGATTTCTGTCGATTCTAAAAATTTTGAGGAATGTCCTAAAGTTCCAAAATGTTCCTTAGTTCAAAAACTTTGATACATTTCATGAATTTTTGTCAATTTTTAAAATTCATAATAGGAATTCGCCTAAAATTGGACGCAATTTAAAACTAATTTAAATCTTCAAAGTTTTTGTTAATATTTAAAACCTCGACTATTTTTACATACAGCGGATGTGAACGCTGCAGCTAACACATTTTTAGTAATTTTTTTTAATATTAGCACCTTTCATACATTTCTAGGATTTCCTTTGATTTTCAAAATTTTTGCGGTTTTCCCGAATTTTCTAAATTTCTGTTAGTTCTGAAAATGTTTTTACAAATGGCGGAAAATGTCAGTTCTGCTTTGACATTTGTGAAGTTAACAGATCCAAAATACACGTCAACAAGACATAAATCGCTATGCTAGTCAAGATCGCGGAATAATTGCGAGGGCTGCATTTCCAGGTCGCCTAATTTCTCGTTTTATGATTTGCACTGGCCGGCAAGATCGCCTAATTTAACCGTAACAGATTTCTTTTCCTGGGGTTTCTTGAAGTCATGAGTCTATATTAATAATCCTCAGACTCTTGAAGCCCTCAAAGAGAATATGCGTCAAGAATGCGAGAACCTATCGCCGGAAATTCTGGTAAGAGTGATGGAAAATGGCATAAATCGGGCCCGTATGGTCATCAATTCTGCCGGCGGCCACTTGGTCGATATTGGATTTGGACATAATGAAAAAAAAATTAAGACATCAAATAAACACAATCCAAAAGCAGAACCAAAGTTTTTTATTCATATGGTCATCAATTCTGTCAGCAGCCACTTGATCAATATCGTTTTCTCGACTTAATGGACAAAAATAAGACATCAAATAAACACAATCTAAAAGCAGAACCAAAGTTTTTCAATTATAAAAATATTACAGCTAAAGAAAATCGGATGAAAGCTTTTGCCCCATCTTCTACATAAATAAAATATATGTACACATTTTCTTTTAAATATACTCAAGGCAAGTTATATTAGATATCAGACAGTTTATTGGTAAAATTAGATGAACTAACTTGGCAGTTAATAAAATATTCTGCAGCCAAACAGTTAATAATTAAAACATTTGTATAGTATTTTATGTGTAAAACTCTTGAACGAACAAACGGATGTGTTGTATTCACCACTATTTTATACTTTGTAATGTACCCATCTGTATATTTATTTATTTCATTTATATAATTTAATACTTTAGTATCGTGCATTTTTGATAATCATATTTAAAGTTATTTATGTTTGTTTCACTTATTGATGTTTGTTGTTTATTTTTACTTAAATATTATTCATTGCTAAATATCAGAATGCCTTTGCTAATGCTAGAGCACAGATAAGCCTGGGAAGAATAAATAGTTAATTAGAATTTGTACTTAATGGAAAAATTCCGCTAAAGATGATAAAGTTCACCCCGGCTTATGCGTGCCCCTTCTTACGCATTGTTTGCTTAACGATGAACCATTATTCATTACTATTAGATTTTATTTCGGACACTTCTGATTTGACTCTCGAACGCAAGATAGTAAAAATATTACTTACTCCGATTAAATTCAATAAACTTCGTTAAGCAAGCTAGTTAAAGTTTCTAAATATATTATATTGTAATATTCACAAGTTTCTCAGTTAAGAAAATAGAATTGATATTCGTTATATAAAAACATCAAGTTATTTTAACCTCACCCAGAATAAAAGAACCTACTTAATATTAAATAAGTGTTAAATATTGAAAATACCAAATAATTAACATTACAACTTTTTAGGTACAGAAACACTGTAAATTGTCAAACTTGAAAATGACACTAAATATGTCGTAACTCAAATCGTAGAATTATTCAAATAAAGTGGTAAAAAACATTGAAACATGTCTCAATATTGTTAGTTAATAATTAATTCATAAATGTTGATTACAGTCGTTTCTATACAAGCAAGTGAATAAATATTAGATATACCAAATTTTCGTGTCCATATTTTTTAAACGGTTCGTTCCATATGATAAATGATCTTTGTATTTAACACAACCGCCGGAATATAATTAAAAGATTAAACCCGACCGGGGGTAATTAATAAAAAAAACATTGTGTTTGCTTAATAAATAAAGTAAGCACGAGACCTAGAGTGCTTTCATTTGCCGCATTTTTTCCACTCAGCCTTCGGTGTCTGTGTCTCTCCGATATTTACAAAATATAAAATGTCGCTAATGAATCCGAGCCGAATCACCATCAGCGTCCTCCTCTTCCACATCCCCACATCCCACACAGCCCGATTCGATCCTTCAACCCTTCCCTTCTTCTTAACTGCGCGCTGGCTGCGGCCGCTACTGCGAAAGGGGTGAGATTCAATTGTACCACTCATTAATCACGACGATCCACGGCACTTCTGGATGTCAAATGCAGTCCGGCTGAAGAGCTGCTTTGAGGGTTTCATCTAGCTAATTGCCACGAAACGACGTTTTTAATTAATGGACGCGTATTACGATACTGGCTATTGCAGCTCAAGGCTAAGCTTTAGTTAATGCTAACTTGCTAAATGCGAACGAAAAAGGAAAAAGTCGTTTCCTTTGTATCTACAATACTATTTAGTTTTAGGAAAATACAAGGAATATCAATGATTTAAAGTGGAATTAAAGCAAAGCTGTAAATAGCTGTAGCGGCTCGTCCATAAGGGCTGAATAAAATAAAAAATAAATAAATTATAACCCTTATGAGTTTTGATATGTCTTTAATTTAATACCATAAGTTATTTTGTTTACGACATTCTTATAATATGTGCAAATCAATCTGTCATCATTTATTTGTCAAATTATTATAAAACAAAACCGACCATTAAAACTGATACGTATTTGATAAATATACAGAGAGTTTTATATAACACCGAACATCCTAAAATGTACTCAATGTTAATTTCCTATGTTCGATGTGTACTGGGACGCTTCAAAGCATTGAGTGCAATGTGATTGGCTACGATTTCTAATTGTAATATAGTCAACCTAATTTACACCTTCCCAAAAATAAATGTACCCTGTCAGTTATCGCAAACAAATGATATTTGCTGTTCTAGCAAAAAGAGTTTTCTGGTAAACTTATATCATAAAGAAAACAGTTCAAGAAATTCCCATGAATCATTTACTGTAAAATTTTCTGATTGACTAATATCATTTATTTCAAACATTTCGAACCTTATAAAACAGTTTGTTTGGATAAATTTCATGAGCGAGGAGCATGAAGTCCATCGATATTATTGGAAGAGATGAAATCAAACAATCTATGTTATGTCGAAAGTATCCAATATCCTTACTATAGCAAAATTATTTAATATTTAAAAATTGTTTGTACATAAGGGTTCTACAAGAATTTAAGTTTAGGTCCAACAAATTCCAACATTTTTAGTTGCCGTATGATAAAATTAAGCGATAAAATGTTTGTAAAATTAATTTAATATGTTAAATTAATCAACGAAATGTTGGGAAAAATTGTGTTTCCTGATGAAGCGTTTATTTCTTCTTACCTTCCTTAATTAGTATTTTACTGATTAAAAATATAACAAATGTTGACAAGCATTCCGTTGAACTAAAATATTCAAAATACAACATATTGTGGTTGATAAAATAATTGACAAATTAAATTTATTTTTGACAGCAAGAGTGTACATTGGGTTGACTATATTACCATTAGAAATCGTAGCCAATCACGTCGTACTCAATGCTTTGATGCGTCCCAGTACACATCGAACATAGGAAAATTTACATTGAGTACATTTTAGGATGTTCGGTGTTACTTAAAACTCTCTGTATATAATAAATGTTGTGTTATATATTATTATTTTTGTGAACAAAGTATAGTGTATAACTCACATATAATGGCTATTAATCACTCGAACGACTTCCTCCACTCGCCTTCGGCTCGTTCCGCAAATATCTTTCTCGTGATTAATAGCTGCTTGTTGTACAATATACAATTTTTAAACAGCCAGTGATCCTCGTAAGCTTTCGTTGTCTCACACTGTGAACCGTTTGCACACCCTCAAGGGTCAGAAGACAAATTAAATAATTTTAAGATTCTATTTGATTGTTTTTTTTAGAATTACATGTTTAATGATCAGCCCAATCCAATCTGATGTTATTTGTGAATGTGTATATTACTTCGCATTATTCCATCAAACGACTTCACAGATATGCTTTTCAATGAGATCGAATAATACGCTATTTACCACGTTTCTTTTTTTATATGGAGATTCCGTTATTATAAGGGGAGATACAGTTCCTACATTGTTTTTTCATCGAATTTAAATATTTGATCTAACGGTCATCTTACAAGAGATGTGGATTTACAAAAGGAATTTGAATATCAAACAAGAGACGAACGTGAGAACCTGAATGGAGCACGGCGCGCTCTCCTCCTAGGACCTGTCACGATCTGCCGGACAACCGGATGACCAGATGACCAGAAAGGGGTTGACTGGGCACCGTGGGATCAAGAAGAGCCGACCCGTGGGTCAAAGGGGGTCACATAAAAAATGCACTCTGCCTTCCGCGCATCTGGGGCCCTCCGAAGGCTGCGGTCGGGGCGCGATTTGTAATTCAATTCTTTCGCACCCTTTTATTTTTCTCCCGAAAAACATTGTAAAAAAAAATAAAAGAGATTTCCCAGATTATGCTTTAAAGTTGCATGGATGATTCCGGCATTTCGATTAATTATTTACGAAGGGGGGGCTAATTAAAGCAACGAGTCTTGTTAGTGGGATAGGGAAAAAAGGCATTTCGGAATGGAGTTTTGGTGTTCTGGGACGATTGGAATTGGATTCGTTAAATCACTTTGCGCGAAGAATATAAATTGTGTTCTAATTTTGTATGGGAATTCAATAAGATTAATTTTTCATGATTGGAAGTAAATAATAATAATAATAATAATAAGTATTTATTGCCCAACAGGAAATTTCCCAATTACAAGACAATGATAATTCAATAAACAATGTATGTATGTACATAAATAAATTTAAATCTAAACAATATGAAGACGCTCGTGAGTGTGACAGCTATTTGACAGATTGTTCATCAACGATTTAACAGAGTTGTGCATAATATCACATAATAACAATAGGAGATTTTAATCTCACGTTAGTCCTATGGTTTGGGATGCTAAACATAGGTTTTTGCCTGCTGCAAAAAACTGGAATATGCAGCCCAATCTGATTTAATAATTCTGGTGAATCTATTTCATTGTGTAATAATTTATGCATAAATAAGATAGATGCCTTATGCCTACGACATTCAAGAGAGTCTAAATTAAATTTATTGAGTAGTATGTCATGATCAAATCCTCTTACTGGATAGTATCCTTCAGTTTTATGAAATAAACATTTTAAAAGCCTGCGTTGTACGCTTTCAATCATCTTTATTTGGTTCTGAGTTTGAGGAAACCAAACTAAGGCTGCATCATAAAATAGATATTTATTTTTCTGACTTAAATATAACACTTAATTTGTTTAGGTTTCAAAATTATATTTATTGTACTTTCACCACACTGTGGCTTCATCAGGTAGATGAATGGTCACCACCATTTATCTATCTGATGAAGCCATAGTGTGGTGAAACAATTGCTGTAGTACAATAAATATAATTTTGAAACCTAAACAAATTAAGTGTTTTATTAAAGTAATATCATGGAGTTTCAAGAACTAACAGCCTCAACTATACAATAACATGACCATTTAATACTGGATGATTTAAATTAAATTTAAATTAAAACACTTGGTTTCTTTCACTTAAAATAAGTGAAACAAACCAAGTGTTTTAATTTAAATTTAATTTAAACCATCCAGTATTAGATTCAATATTGTTTCACCACGGGTTAAGTGAGAAATTAATTAAAGATATATGACTATCTAATAATATATTTCAAATATTAATTCTTTCAAATTGACAATAGTGAGCTAACCCCGACTTGAGTCAAGTAAGATACATAGGACTAAATGTCATTTCAAGTTGACAGAATAGACTAATGAAAAATAAATACTGAATACAGTAATAATTTTTCTTCAAAAAGTCAGTTTAATATCGATAATTTTTTGTTAGCGACCTGTTAATAGTATTTTGGATTTATGCATTAGTGGGACACGTGGCTATTATTGGATTATTGTCACCCTGCGAGTATATACAAACCCAATCCCCGTTTCTATCCCATTCCGGGACCAATTGGGCATATAGGGAGGAAAAGGGACGCGCGCGTGTCCATGGGGTCCCAACTAAGGATACCCTCTATGACCCCATTGTTAACTTTGGCACGTGTCTAACCTTCAGTGTTTAATAGATTTGTAATGGACGGCCAAAAAATGGTTCCTGCATTACTATTTTATACATCATAGGAAAAACAAGATAAATTCAAATTCAAAACTATTTAAATTCGAGAAAATAAGCTTACGCTTCTTATAGTTTGCACACTTTAAACATAATATATAAAATTACGAAAGAAACTATTCGTGAAAATGCAAACAGTGTCATAATTAATAAGACAATTTAAGACGATAAATATCCATTGAAACAACTACTTCCCGTGCAAATACACCTCCGGATATTGAATTATATAATGAAATATTTAAAATCTTATTTAATTTGATTTGTTACAACGATCTATTAAAGTATATGTAACGTTTAGGTCAAATTCTCTTCAAACCAACTAACAATACAATTTAAAATTAAAGGAGAGATAGCAACAAATTAGAAGTGAAAGGACTTGGATTAAAACTAATGTCTTAGGCCATCTATAGACGCGTTTCGAGATTTATCACTTTTCAGTATAGCTTTGATTATGACGTTTAAAACAATTAGGAATAAAATTAAAACAAACTTACTTGGAAAAAGTGTTGCGTGTGGAATAAACAGGTACACAGAAATGGAATGAGTGAAAATGATGGTCGGTATTTATAGGTAAAAAAGGGGGATTATGTCATTAGCAGGTATGAATGCACGGGAAGTAGTTGTTTCAATGGATATTTATCATCTTAAATTGTCTTATTAATTAGGACACTGTTTGCATTTTCACGAATAGTTTTTTTCGTAATTTTATATATTATACATTATAGGAATTTCACTGTCATATCTTAGTATTTAAAATTCAATGTAATCTAAATTAGGGCTGCGATTAAAATTTGGATATTCGTAGTATCTGGATATTCGAATATTCGGATATCCGGATAAAATAAAAATGATTCGAATAGCCGAATATTTGGATATCCGGATACAATAAAAATTATTCAAATAGCCGAATATTCAGATATCCAGATAAAATAAAAATAAATCGAATAGCCGAATATTGGAATATTGGGATATCCCGATAAAATAAAAATTATTCGAATAGCCGAATATTCAGATATCCCGATAAAATAAAAATTATTCGAATAGCCGAATATTCGGATATCCGGATAAAATAAAAATTATTTGAATAGCCGAATATTTGTATATTAACTATTCGAATGATCCGTTATTCGTATTATCCAGATATCTGCATTATCCGGATATTCGCGTTATCCGGATATTTGCATTATCCGCAATATTAACATATTTCGAATATCCATTATTCACTAATTGTTTTATTGAGTTATGTGGAGTATTTAATCACAATAAAAAACACTTTTATTCCTTACTTCACTTTTATTTTATTCGTTAGATGTACATTTCGAGTGCAAAGCACTCATTATCAATAACTAATGATTAGTTATTGATAATAAGTGCTTTGTACTCGAAATGTACATCTAACGATTAAAAATAAAAGTGAAGTAAGGAATAAAATTGTTTTTTATTGTGATCCGCATTATTATCCGCAGCGATACATAAAAAAAACGTTGCCGATCTTAAAGAAATATCGATATTGGATATCGAATATATCGTATAGCCAAGTATCGATACGGTAAAATGTCGTAGTGAAAAGTATCGATGTTCTAATTATCGATTATCATTATCAGATATTTGAGATTTTATATTTACAATTATTTAATGCTGTAAATTATTTTTTAAAGGCCTTTACCTGAGACTGATAATATTGCCAAGAATAGTTTAATGTCGGTTACGAAATTATCAATCAATTCACCTTTTACAAAATAATAATAATAAGTTTTTAATGTTTTATACGCGTGGCGCATGAAGTAAAATTTCGAGTTTAGAAAAGCCCCGCGAAAATTTGTCTCGGGTCGCTGCGCGACCCTCGACAAATTTTTTACGCGGGGCTTTTCTAAACTCGAAATTTTACTTCATGCTTAGTCTGGGAGTGGAGAACACTCGTTTACAACTTCGAATTCAACAATTTTATAAACTATTTAAATAATTGGTAACTAACACTGAATGATTTAAATTAAATTTAAATTAAAACACTTGGTTTGTTTCACTTATTTATATTTTTTCCGACTAATTTCGACTATTGGCCATCTTCAAAGAGGAAGGGAAACAAATCAAGTGTTTTAATTTAAATTTAATTTAAATCATCCAGTATTAGATTCAAAAATATTTCACCACGGGTTAAGTGAGAAATTAATTAAAGATATAACTGATAACTACCCACTGAACACGGAAACATTTTAAACATTGCTCGAATGTTAAAACATGATACTCATTATATCTTATTGACTTCACTTCTTTTAGACAATTAAAAGACGAGCACGAGACGTGCATGACACGAGATGAGCAAGACACGAGCGCAAGACGTGCACGACACGACACGAGACGAACACGGGACGTTCAACACGCTCGTGTCATGAATGTGTTCGTATCGTGCTCGTATCGTGTTTGCGTCGTGCTCGTATCGTGTTCGTGTCGTGCTCGTATTATTTTCGTGTTCGTGTCGTGCTCGTATCGTCGAAAGTATGGTATCTTAAGGAGAGAATATTTTTTTAGCAATCTTGCATAAATCATAAACTAACCTAACCAGTATATTCTGAACTTCAGACTAAATCTATGTTTTGTACGCGTGGCGCATGAAGTAAAATTTCGAGTTTAGAAAAGCCCCGTGAAAATTTGTCTCGGGTCGCTGCGCGACCCTCGACAAATTTTCTACGCGGGGCTTTTCTAAACTCGAAATTTTACTTCATGCTTAGTCTGGGAGTGGAGAACACTCGTTTACAGCTTCGAATTAAACGATTTTATAAACTATCTAAGTAACTGGTAACTACAAACTGAACACGGACACATTTTAAACATTACTCGAATGTTAAAACAGGATACTCATGATATCTTCTCGATTTCACTTCTTTTAGACAATTTCAAGACGAGTTCAACACGAGCACGAGACGTGCATGACACGCGATGAACACGATACGAGCACAAGACGTGCACGACACGACACGAGACGAGCACGAGACGTTCAACACGCTCGTGTGATGAATGGGCCGGTTCATCAAAATGTTCACATTCAACATGTTTCGATTTGTTTGTGATGTATGTTGGTACCTAATGAACTTTACTTCGGTCGGTCTATTTCGTACGATTGCAATAATCCCAAACACGTTCACAATTAACAATCCGGTCATCAGAGAATTCCCCAACAGTTGGCAGTAAACTCCAAACTGTTGTCTCTGCTGAACTGGCCCAATGTCCCGTGCTCGTGTCGAGCTCGTATTGTATTCCTGTCGTGCTCGTATCGCTTTCGTGTCTTGCTCGTATCGTGTTCGTGTCGTGCTCGTATCGTGGAAAGTGTAGTATCTTAAAAAGAGGATATTTTTTTAGCGATCTTGCATAAATCATAAACTAACCTAACCAGTATATGAATTTACAGAATTAATTCGAGATATTGACGAAGAAATATGTTTGTCTATTATCCCTCAAACGTTGCAATTACATTTATGTTTAATTTTTCGTAGGTTAAGTGGAAGATCAGTAACAGGTTAAGCTGACTGAACTTCGCCTACTCTTATAAGTATTTATTTTGTATTTATTTTTTGTATGACAAATAAAGGCATTTATTATTATTATTATTATATTGTGAACTTTAGACTAAATCAATGTTTTGTACGAGTGGCGCATGAAGTAAAATTTCGAGTTTAGAAAAGCCCCGTGAAAATTTGTCTCGGGTCGCTGCGCGACCCTCGACAAATTTTCTACGCGGGGCTTTTCTAAACTCGAAATTTTACTTCATGCTTAGCCTGGGAGTGGACGACACTCGCTTGTAACTTAAACTTGAATCCCTTTTAAAAAACAATGAATATCTAAAGATTTAAAAGAAATGTATACTCGAAATTTTATTTGAAGCGCCACGCGTATAAAACACTGACTTCAAATGAAGTTAAAAATTTACTACTAAAGCAGCATGCTTAAGATATTCATCTTGAACTTTACAATATTTCATTGTTTTAGACGCGTGGCGCATGAAGTAAAATTTCGAGTTTAGAAAAGCCCCGTGAAAATTTGTCGAGGGTCGCTGCGCGACCCTCGACAAATTTTCTACGCGGGGCTTTTCTAAACTCGAAATTTTACTTCATGCTTAGTCTGGGAGTGGAAGACACTCGTTTCGTTGATTTATAAAATTTTCATGAGATTTTTGATGCTTTGTGATATTTGTGAATTTGGAAAACTTTCATAAGATCAATATATCAAGATGTTCATCAATTTATAAAATTTTCATGAAGATTTTCGATATTTCAAGATGTTTGAAAACTTTTCAATTTTTGTCGATTTATAAAGTTTAAACGACATTTTCAATATTTCGAGATTCGCAGAAAATTTTCGATATTTTTATCAATTTATAAAATCTACATCAGATTTTCATAAAATCTTCAATTATTTCGATTTATAAAATTTTACTGAGATTTTCGGTATTTCGAGATTTTCGACAATTCATAAAATTTTCATGAGATTTTCAACATTTCAAGATTTTCTTAAGACTTTATATATTTCGAGATTTTCAATTTATAAAAATGTGTCAATATGTGTGGATTTTCGTCAAATTATAAATTTTGTACATAGAAATGTTCGTGAAATTTCAAGATTTTTAATGTTTCGAGTTTTTGTCAATTCGTAAAATTTTCATCAGATTTTTAATATTTTAAAATTGTTCTCGATTCTCTATGATTTTACTCTTTTCTATAAATTTTTATCAATTTTTGAAATCTTGACAATTTTCATGGGTTTCTCAGATTTCTTAAATCTTAGCAATTTTCGTCCATTTCACAGACTTTCATATTTACAATAATTTAATGCTGTAAATTATTTTTTAAAGGCCTGGGATTGATAATATTGCATAAAATTTTCAATTATTGTAGATTTATAAAATTTTTAAAATTTCAAGATTTTTATCGGATTTTCGATATTTTGAGATTTTCGTCAATTCATAAAATTTTCATAACATTTTCAATATTTCGAGATTTTTCTGAGATTTTCAATATTTTGAGATTTTCAATTTATAAAATCCTAGTGAAATTTTCAATATGTCGAGATTTTCGTTAAATTATAAAAAAAATTGAATAGAAAGTTTCGCAAGATTTAAAATTTTTAATGTTTCGAGATTTTCGTTAATTTATAAAATGTTTATCGGATTTTTATTATTTTAAAATTTTTCTTGATGCTTCATAAATAAATAAAGAAATGAATAGAAATTTTCGTAGGATTTTAATATTTTTAATGTTTCGAGATTTTCGTCAATTTAAAAAATGTTCATCAGTTTTTTAATATTACAAAAATTTACTCGATTATTCATGATTTTTCATCGATTTTTAAAATCTTGACAATTTTCAGGAATTTCTAGGATATTTAAAATGTTGGCAATTTTCATCCTTTTCTCGGATTTCCGTTAATTATAAAAATGTTGATTCTTATCATGAATTTTCAAAAAAATCTCAATTTTTAATGAATTCCTTCGGTTGTCGTTAATTTTAAAAATCTTATACTTTTTGCGAATTGCCAAGATTCAGATTAATTTTAATTTTTCTATTTATCATCTTAACGCTATTCCTGAACTTCCAAGATTTCTCTTGAAAAAAGCTTAAAAATTTAATCAAGATTCTAGTTGATTTTTCAATTTCTTGAATGTTGGAACTCAGAAATTTTCTAGATTTTTGGCAGTTTTTAGAAAAATGTTGACGTTTCTTTCGTAAATTTATTTATTTATTTAATTCAACGGCTTACCATTTACTTTATTTGCAAAGTTTTAGTTTGAATTACCTTTTAAAATGTTAACGATTTAGGTTAATTTTCGAAAATTTTGATTTATTTCGTAATTTTCAAATAATTGTCAACAAGTTTATAACATTTCTTGAATAACTTTCTCATTTATCACTTGGTGAAACATTTTGAAATAATATTAAAGGATAAGTTAAAAACACTTGCTTTGTTTCACTATTTGTTTCTATTTACTCGACTAGTTTCACTTTTTTTGATAATTCTGTAAAAAGCGAAACTAGTCGAGTAAATAGAAACAAATAGTGAAACAAACCAAGTGTTTTTAATTTATCGTTTAATATTATGTTTATAACTTTTATTAATTTTCTAAGATATTCGTTACATTTAAAAAATTATAAGTTTTTAGTGAACTTTCGAAATTTTCGTTAATTTTCAAATTCTCGTCGTTTTTCATGAAATCTCAAGATTTTCCTCACTTTTAAAAGTGTCGACTTTTATCGTAAATATTTCAAGCTTTTCATCGATTGTTGTAAAAATTGATGATTTTAATTTTAAATTGAAAAAGTCGCACTTTTTTTAGTTTTTAACAAATTTTGTATGTTTACCTAGTATTCATTATTTTACATCTTTTCTTAAAATTATTATTTTTTGTCTACAAAACAGAAACAAACAAAATAAGATATTGACAATTGTCGAACGAATGTCTTCCACTCCCAGACTAAGCATGAAGTAAAATTTCGAGTTGAGAAAAGCCCCAAGAATTTGGATTTGGACGCGCCAGCGTCCAAATCCAAATTCGGGCTTTTCTCAACTCGAAATTTTACTTCATGCGCCACGCATATTAAACACTGATTTAAAATAAAGTAATTGGAATTTCACCTTGAAAAATATCACGAATGCTAACTGTCATAAAAAATATAAAAATTCTAAATAAAACCATAAAGCTGTTAGTTTAAAATAAAGAATTGACTATTATCGTCACTTCAAAAATAACATTTAGCTATTATCACCACATTATAACATAAATTTGATTATTGCAGTCTTTTTATAGTCAACATGTGACTATTATTGTGATCTACAATCCCGATTCTATCAACATATTAATAGTCATATGTTGATAAAATCGGGATTGTAGATCACAACAATAGTCACACTTTGACTATAAAATGACTACAATAATCAAATTTATATTTCTTGAATATTAAATCAAATTTATGTTATAATGTGGTGATAATAGTTAAATGTTCTTTTTGAATAACATTTAAATTTGATACGAAAATGTTACTATTAACGTCACATTATGGTAGCGAACCCACGTTTATTACTTCCAACAGACGCGAGGTTCTAGACATAACTCTGGTCTCGGACCAAGCGCACAATAAAGTTAAAAACTGGAAGGTCAGTGGTGATCACTCCTTCTCCGACCATAGGTATATAGAATTTCAGGTGGATATGCGTATCCCAGTAAATCCTATAATCACCAACAAAAGATTAACGAACTGGGACACTTATAGGGCCGTCCTCACTAGGGTTTTGCCTAGCGATACACCACGCAGACCTTCCACTAAGGAGGAGTTGGATTGCTTGGTAACTACCCTCACTGATGCCTGTAATAGCGCAATGGGCGCAGCCTGTCCTGGAAAAATCCCTAGAGGAAAAAAGAAGCCTAAATGGTGGAACCAGGAGATTTCCTCCTTAAGAAAGGAGTGTAATAGGCTGTTCAACAGGGCAAAACAAAACCAGCGAATGGTCTCTGTACAAGGACAGCCTCAGAGCCTTCAAAAAGGCTGTCAGGCAGGCAAAGAGAGCCTCCTGGAGAACTTTCTGCAACCAGATTAAGGAAGCCTCTGAGGCCAGCCGACTCAGAAAAATACTATCGGGGAACCCAGCTATCCCGGGTTTTCTCATGAAGCAGGGTGGTGAGTGGACCACCTCATGCGAGGAGACCCTATATATAATCAATATAATCAGTAATGTCAAAATAAGAAACATACTCGATATAGTCAGAACTGTCAAAATAGTCAACGTAATCGATTCCATCGATACTCAGTACTGTCAAAATAGTTAATATAATCGATACAATGCAATGCAAGTCTACTTATAATTAGTACAGTCGTTATAGTCAATACAGTCAAATTACAGTATTTCCTGTGTTTGCATCATAATCGTTCGTCGCAATTAAATTGACAGCTCTCAAAAATTATTGTCAAAAATTTGTAATACCACTGACCAAAGCCAGAATTACAGGAATTAATTTTAGTAACAAATACCATGACAAGCAAAGAACGTTCACATTTGGGTTGCGTCGACTGAACCTTTAACAAAACATAATTATAGCTACCTCTTTGAAGTAATATTAGAAAATTGGTTTTAACTCAATGATCTACTGGCAACGATATACTGCATCCTTTCAAGTAAGTAAATGCACTAACCACGTGTGTGTAATTAAGTTAGTGTAAATGCACTCCAATAATCATTTTATTTTCAGTATTCGTATTATATTCCCTGAAAGCTTGTATCAGCGATGTATCGTGGTTATTGAAAAGAGGGCGTCCGCACGAAATAATCCAATTATCGATTCCTTTTGAGAACCCATTACGAGAATTTGCAAGGCTTTATATTTTTCGGAACACACCAGTCGATTATACATATTTTTTAATGGCGACAGAAACCTTTTGTACAACTGATAATTAAAGAATATCCGAATAAAAATTGACGTTCCCCGTCCCGTGTTCACGGGGATTTTAAATTTGCCGGATTGGCGTATAGAATTGATTGTGCCCATAATAAACATAGCGAATTAATAACCGGCGATCAATGGTCGGGATTGGTGGTGATTTTTCCGGTGACATTTGAAAGAACCTAAATGAATCAGGGTTTGAAATTCAATCTGCTATCATCTAATCACGAACGGCAAACACACCGTATATAATTATACGGGCAGGGGTGGAAGGGAGGAGACTCCGGGGGTGCATCCAGGGGGTGGCTAGTGAGAAATGGGTGGGGGTGATGAATGTGTGTGTTTAGCTTCGTTAGCTGGCGACAGACTTTAATTATCTCTCCAAGGATTTCTACAACATTAGCTTGTATTTTGCGATAGCTGCTTCATTACTCCGTTTTATATAAATCGTCCGATGTGTATGTCCATATACGGGGTGGGCTGTTTTGTCTATGATAAATTATGTTATACTCATTCATGTTCAAACATCTACCATAAATGAAATATGTAAGAAATTATATCTTTTTATACTAGCCGCAGCCCCATGAGGAGGAGGAAGGGGGTCAATGGATGGAAAAATTACAATTTATCTGTAATTTCTTTAAATGATGAATTTTGAATCTTTCTTTCAGTTCGCATAATTTTCACAATGCAATGTATTCGAAAAATTCGTGAACTTTAGTAATTTATTAATTTTCACAATGTATTTTTTTCATGCGCGGGTTCAAATATAGATACATTTCATACTATTTTAGTGTTTTATACGCGTGGCGCATGAAGTAAAATTTCGAGTTTAGAAAAGCCCCGTGAAAATTTGTCGAGGGTCGCTGCGCGACCCTCGACAAATTTTCACGGGGCTTTTCTAAACTCGAAATTTTACTTCATGCTTAGTCTGGGAGTGGATAACACTCGTTTAACGTTTCAAATTGTACTTAAAAAAAAACCCAAGAAATATCTAAAGATTTACAGAAAATAAGCTGAATTTGGAATATGTGTACTTATAAGAAAAACTCCCTGCATACATTATATGTACTCAGTAAATATTCAGGCATTCGTCGATTTTATAAAAGCGTTTAATTTGGAGTTTTGAACGAGTGTTTTCCACTCCTAGACTAAGCATGAAGTAAAATTTCGAGTTTAGAAAAGCCCCGTGAAAATTTGTCGAGGGTCGCGCAGCGACCCGAGACAAATTTTCTGGGCTTTTCTAAACTCGAAATTTTACTTCATGCGCCACGCGTATTAAACAATAAAATACTGTGAAATTTATGTATATTTGAACCTCACTTAAAATCAGTGTTTTATACGCGTGGCGCATAAAGTAAAATTTCGAGTTTAGAAAAGCCCAGAAAATTTGTCGAGGGTCGCTGCGCGACCCTCGACAAATTTTCACGGGGCTTTTCTAAACTCGAAATTTTACTTCATGCTTAGTCTGGGAGTGGATAACACTCGTTTAACGTTTCAAATTATACTTAAAAAAAAATCAAGAAATATCTAAAGATTTACAGAAAATAAGCCGAATTTGGAATATGTGCACTCAAAAGAAAAACTCCCTGCATACATTATGTGTACTCAGTAAATTTTCAGGCATTCGTCGATTTTATAAAAGCGTTTAATTTGGAGTTTTGAACGAGTGTATTCCACTCCCAGACTAAGCATGAAGTAAAATTTCGAGTTTAGAAAAGCCCCGTGAAAATTTGTCGAGGGTCGCGCAGCGACCCGAGACAAATTTTCTGGGCTTTTCTAAACTCGAAATTTTACTTCATGCGCCACGCGTATTAAACAATAAAATACTGTGAAATTTATGTATATTTGAACCTCACTTAAAATCAGTGTTTTATACGCGTGGCGCATAAAGTAAAATTTCGAGTTTAGAAAAGCCCAGAAAATTTGTCGAGGGTCGCTGCGCGACCCTCGACAAATTTTCACGGGGCTTTTCTAAACTCGAAATTTTACTTCATGCTTAGTCTGGGAGTGGAAAACACTCGTTTAACGTTTCAAATTGTACTTAAAAAAAAAACCAAGAAATATCTAGAGATTTACAGAAAATAAGCCGAATTTGGAATAGGTGTACTTAAAAGAAAAACTCCCTGCATACATTATGTGTACTCAGTAAATTTTCAGGCATTCGTCGATTTTATAAAAGCGTTTAATTTGGAGTTTTGAACGAGTGTATTCCACTCCCAGACTAAGCATGAAGTAAAATTTCGAGTTTATAAAAGCCCCGTGAAAATTTGTCGAGGGTCGCGCAGCGACCCGAGACAAATTTTCTGGGCTTTTCTAAACTCGAAATTTTACTTCATGCGCCACGCGTATTAAACAATAAAATACTGTGAAATTTATGTATATTTGAACCTCACTTAAAATCAGTGTTTTATACGCGTGGCGCATAAAGTAAAATTTCGAGTTTAGAAAAGCCCAGAAAATTTGTCTCGGGTCGCTGCGCGACCCTCGACAAATTTTCACGGGGCTTTTCTAAACTCGAAATTTTACTTCATGCTTAGTCTGGGAGTGGAACACACTCGTCTAAAATTTCAAATTGAACTCTTCTAAAAAATCAACGAATATCTAAAGATTTAAAAAAAATAAGCTGAATTTGGAATACGTCTTCATTTTCATTTTTTCATTTTTTTTCATTTTTTATCAGCGACCTCAAAAAAACCAATATACTAATTTTCATTCAATTCGGATAGCTCCTTCATATTTTGGCCAGGTTTTCGGCATTTGGGACCACTATGCGCCAGGTCCGAATGGGGTTACAAGTCATGGCTGATAATTTATATTTATTTTTATAATTTTACATACAAACGAGTGACTATAAACTGTCGGCATCTTGGTTGCTTTTTTTTGTTTGTTTGACATCATTTTTACCATCAGCCACTAACGATGATTATATTATATATATAGGGTGGACAACAAGTTCGTTTACATTTAAAATGATGATTTAAAAGAAACTAGTTATGTGAGATAAAAACTTTCTATTTATTAATAAAGTACACAAATAGGAATTTTATTTTTTTAAAAATTTCATCATTCATATGTGATCCTTGACTATTTTTCCACTGCTGCAACCTGGAGCGGAAATTTTCAATGACGGCCTCACAAGTGTTTCGTGAAACGTTTTGCATTTCCTCTCGAATATTTTCTTTAATTTCTCTAGGGACACTGGGTTGCTGTTGAAAACTTTACTTTTAAGGTATCCCCAAAGAAAAAAGTCCAGTGAGGATACGAGGTGGCCAGTTAATGGCACCTCTTTTGGATATTACTTTTTGTCCAAACATTTCGTGAACAGCACTTAATAAGTCGTTGGAAGTGTGGCATGTTGCCCCATCTAGCTAAAACCACGATCGATGATTAAAACCATCGAAATCCTGTAGCGCTGGTGAAAAAAAGTTCTGTATTCTTTACAAAGATTTACATTTACATCCGTACAAAATCCAAATGGTACAAGAATTAAAGCCTCAAGATAACCCTCACCGGCTCCAATTTGCAAACGAAATGTTAGAAAGGTTCACTAGCTTTAACAACAACCAGCTTTTTCTTAGACGAGGCACACTTCCATCTAAATGGGCATGTGAATAGTCAAAATTGCAGGTATTGGAGTGACACTAATCCTAAATTGAAGCATCAAAAACCTCTGCATTCATCCAAGGTTACTAGCATGGCAATATACCGCTCTGTATTCACTTTAACAACATTTCTTCCTCGATCTTCAAAAAAGTATGGACCCATAATGCCTCTTGCTGACAAAGCTGCCCATACAGTAACCTTGGATGAATGCAGAGGTTTTTGATGCTTCAATTTAGGATTAGTGTCACTCCAATACCTGCAATTTTGACTATTCACATGCCCATTTAGATGGAAGTGTGCCTCGTCTAAGAAAAAGCTGGTTGTTGTTAAAGCTAGTGAACCTTTCTAACATTTCGTTTGCAAATTGGAGCCGGTGAGCGTTATCTTGAGGCTTTAATTCTTGTACCATTTGGATTTTGTACGGATGTAAATGTAAATCTATGTAAAGAATACGAATCAAAGATGTTCTGGGCACACCTAAGGCGTTAGACCGCTTCCAAGTAGAGAGTCCATGATTTTCACAAATAGACGCTCTTACACGCTCGACGTTTTCGGGATTTCTTGATTTCTAGGTCGGCCGGATCGTGGTTGATTCATTATTGAACCTGTCTCCTTGAACTTCTGTACCCATTTTCGAATCAATTGAATCAATAGAGCTTCATTTTTACGTCGTATGTTGTAATGAGCGCAAAATTTTCGTTGCTCTAGAGTAAAATAATCGTTGTTGCTGTAGTACTCGCGAACACAGAAAGCACGTTGTTTATTGCTGAACGACGCAATGGTACTAAATTCCCATTGGCCGCTCTTGCGCTTCGTTGCCCCTCCGCCCCACCACGCCGTCGCTGCTCGTCGCAGCTACCGGTTAAAATTTAAGCGGACTTTTGGTCCACCCTGTATTTTACATAGATTTAGAACTCACGACACATTCACACTACACCCAGGAACACGAGTTATTATTTTTAAATAACAACTCCCCGTGCACGGGAATCGAACCCGATCTGTGGCTCGGTTGCTATAAAAAACAAATCTTAGATTAAGTCATACGAGTTAGTGAATCTCGGAAACGTCAAATAAATGTAATTATATATCGATGATTTAATAAAGAAAACACTTGGTTAAATTTCACTAATATATTAGTGAAATTTAACCGAGTGTTTTCTTTATTAAATCATAGTTAAATATGTTTCACCACGTGAAAGATGAGAAACTTGTTCAAGATAATTATATATCATTCTGTATTTGTCACAGCACGACGTATGTTTCTGTAGTCAGAACCTGCTGCGATGCCGACAGTTTATAGACACTCGTTACTATTATTATTTAGATTGGATTTGTATTAATTAAATAATATACATTTGTTGATTGTATAAAGTGTGTAATCGAAAATTTTGAAAATTTAATTAAAATTCTAGAAACACATTAAGCCGACTAATTTGATGAAGATAATTTTTGGCATTGTAGTAAAAATATAAACAGTAGGTAGGAACACCGAGGATGAAATTGTGGGATCCGCAGCCGGTGGAAAAAGGGAGGTCGGTTTTCATTAAATATAGACCATAAGGGAAATGCAATTTTGAAAACTAGCGGAACGTTAATAATGAAAAATAATGGTGCATCAGAGTCCGGGCCGTGTTTATCATTAAATTTGATGGAAGGGCAGCTAAGCGGCCTGGCGGCAGGGCGCGGGGCGCGGGGCTCACGGTAAATATTTGGTCTTTTTGTCGCTGCCGGGCATTAATCTCTGTCTTTGAAGATGCATTATGTATATGTTATGTGTATTCGCGCAGTTTAAATATTCCATTATGTTTGCCTATAATCACTCGAAACTATTCACCATTTCGGGACTCGCAAATTTAAATATTTACGTGACGTTCTCTCATCATTACACGTTTGTTCAACTACTTTCATATCATTACGGCTTATTACCTTCTGATGGAAAATATCTATGATTAACTCACTCAATTTATAATATAACTTATACAGAGAGTTTCATATCGTTGATGACTAAGGCACTTAATTTTTGAAAATCCATGATTACTTTAATAAATTAATAAATAAAATATTTCAGATTTTCAACTTTTTTTTTTTTTGATTTGGTTGGCGTTCACTTTGTGGTACATCTTTATAAAATAATATTAAAACACTTAACTTTGTTTTACCACTTTAATTAACTTTTTACAGTGACAATAGTTTCGACTACAAGCTAGTCATTATCAAACTGAGTCTCAGTTTGATAATGACTAGCTTGTAGTCGAAACTATAGTCACTGTAAAAAGTTAATTAATGTGGTAAAACAAAGTTAAGTGTTTTAATATTATTTCAACTCTTTGTGTGTATTTTCACTAAAATTGTTTCGCTAAACTGTAGTTTCTTCAGGTGAAGAATGTTAATTACAAAAAGTTATACGTAAAACCGAACATTACACAGAGTTGGGCAGGATTTGAATTATTCAGGACTCGAATCCTGGATTCGAATCCTTTTAGAGGATTCAAAAGAGGCATTCGAATACTTTAGTTCAACTGGATTCGTGATCCGGATTCGTTTCGTATTTTTAAGCGGATTCGTATTCGAATGGAAATGTGGGTGATTCCAATCCTTATAAAAGTATTCGAATCCTTATAAAAGGATTCGAATCCTTATAAAAGGATTCGAATATTTATAGATGGATTCGAATACTTACAAAAGGATTTGAATCGTCAAAAATAATTCGAATTAATTGTGAGGATTAACATGAAAAATGCCTTTTGTGTGTTTTTAAATTTCTCGTTAAATAACTGTTTTATACGCGTGGCGCATGAAGTAAAATTTCGAGTTTAGAAAAGCCCAGAAAATTTGTCTCGGGTCGCTGCGCGACCCTCGACAAATTTTCACGGGGCTTTTCTAAACTCGAAATTTTACTTCATGCTTAGCCTGGGAGTGGAAAACACTCGTTTAAAGCTTCGAATTGAGCTTAAAAAAAAACAAGGAATATCTAAAGATTTACAGTAAATAGGCTGTTTTGCTATAAACACTATTTGTACTAGCAGAAACAACTAGCACTATTACCAGCCAGAACTTCTAGCTCAGATGGTTGTAGCTTCAGATATCTTGCTACTAGCAGACGAGGCCTGTACTAGTATTGCTAAGTACTATTAGCCGAAAGAACCAGTACTACAAACTGTAATGTTTAATTTTTTCAGTTAAAAACGATTTGTCCACTAGTAGAAAGAACTGCCGCTATTAGCAGACAGAGCTTCTAGTTCCGTAGACGGAGCCTGTACCACTACTACTACTAGTTGCAGAAAAAACTAGTGGTAGTAAAATACAAAACTACTATTAAGCTGAAAAAACAACCAAGGCCGCAGCCAGAAAAAAAATCGAAAGGGGTTATAAAAATTTCGTGGGGGGGGCTTAGGAAAAAATATTGTATTTGCTCTTACAGTCCCGCTTTTACATACACAAATTTATGATTTTGAAAATTTCAGGGGCGGGTTTGAACCCCCACCCCCCCCCCCCCCCCCCCGGGTACGGTCTTGAGAACAACTACTACTAGCTAAAACCGCTATTAACTGAGCTTCTAGTTCAGATGGTTCTAGCATCAGATGTCTTGCCATCAGCAGACGGAAACTCTAGTACAGGTTCCGTCCGTATTAGTAGTAGAAAGACCTACTCGCAGTAGAAGGAACAAAATGGTAGTTGTTCTTTCTACTACTGAAAGGACGAACGCTAGTAGCACAAAGAAATTGTACTTCTAGCTGAAATAACTACTAGTACTGATAGAAATATTTACGCTTTAGCAGAACACGCTATTTCTACTAGCAGAAACAACTATCGCTGGATCTGGATCTGGATCATAAAGGGGGTGTGTACCTAGACACAGCAATTAGACCCCAATGGGCCTTTTTTGCATCCCCCCCTAGGGTTGTGTCACTCCTCAGGTCAGCCATGCCACTCTGTCAAGAAAGGCCAGCAGAGCAGCGGTTGACTCTTTCCTAATAATAATAATAATAATAATAATAATCGCTTTATTGTAACAACAAATACAAAACAAAATACATATTCAATTACATAACATTAGTTAATGTCGGCCAATGTCGGCCATCTGGACGCCAGAAATTCCTCCCATTGCGAGGCGAGTGCTGGGCAATCACAAAGGATGTGCTCGGCAGTCTCGTCCTCCTCATGACAGCCTCTACAATCTGGCGAGTCAACGACTCTCATTTTGTAGAGATGCCCATTCAGTCAACAATGGCCCGCGAGAACGGCCGTTATGCGTCTCAGATTATTTCTGCTCATTTGCAGGTAGTGTAGTGCCGTCTTTTTGTTCGGATACCCTAAGGTTTCCCTAGACATCCTACAGTCCTTAATGTCATCCCAGCGTTCCCTGAATTTCTTCAGGATTTCGTTGTGGATCAACTCGTTTAGGGTCGAGATGGTGGGTTTTACTAGCGGCTGTGGCGAGGAAATAGTTTCCCCAGCCGCTGCTCTAGCCAGTTTATCCGCCTTTCGATTGCCTACATTAATGTCATGGGCCTTCACCCATGATATCTCGATTCTGTTTTCTGCAGCAGCAAGCCTGAGTTTGCTGTGGCAGTCCAGAACTGTCTCCGATGTCGTTACTCTGTTTTTCAGAGCCATCAGAGCCTGCCTGCTATCTGTTAGGATGAGTAGCTTTTTGTTCCTCACGTTGCGGTTCTGTATGGTTTCAGCCGCAAGTGCTATTCCCATCACTTCTAGTTGTGCGATGGTCGTGTTCTCTCCCATTGGAGTCTTTAGGTTGATGCCCAGGTTCCTGGAGTATATCCCCAGTCCCGAGCGTCCTTCTTTACATGATGCGTTGGTGTAAATGCGATTAGCCGATTCTCTCATGTCCATCGAGGGATGGACGCGTATCTTGTATCCTTCCGGTACGGTATTTGTGGGCGAGCACAGGTCGTTTCTAGCCTCTAACAGAGGTATATCTTTGCAGACATTCCTCCAGAGGCTGCCTCTAGCCATCCCACATGTGTTACGTGTCCATAACCCTTCAGCTTGGAGACGGAGTATGATATGATATGATATCCTTCTCCACATACAGATCCAGCGGTGAAAGACATAGCATGACTTCCATTTCCAGAGTCGGGGTAGTGCGCATTGCACCCGTCGCGCCGAGACAAGCTAGTCTTTGTACCTGGGATAGGCGCCTCATTGTGGTCTGTAGTTTCGTTCTTGACCACCACACAGAGGCGCCATAAGCAAGCATTGGCCTTATTATCGCTGTGTAGACCCATAGTGCCTCTTTTGGTTTCAGACCCCATGTCCTCCCCACTACACATCTACACTGCCAGAATGCCCTTATGGCCTTGTTTATTTTGATATCGATATGCGATTTCCAGCTCAGTTTATTGTCGATGGTTATACCCAGGTATTTGACTTCCTTGCTGTACTGCAATATCGTATCCATTTGCGAGGGTGCCCTTTGAGGTACCCTCCTTTTCCTGGTGAACATGACCATCTTCGTCTTTGCTGGGTTAACAGAGAGGGAGTGATCTTGACACCATTTGGTGACACAACAACTATCGCTATTGGCAGACAGGGCTTCTGATTCAGATGGTTCTAGCTTCAAATCTTGCCACCGGCAGATGGAGCCTGTATTACTACTAGTAGCAAAAAGACCTAGCAGTCGTTTTTCTTTATTGCAAAAAACACTATTTCTACTAGCAGAAAAAACTACTGCTATTAACAGAGCGTCTAGTTCAGATGCTTCTGGCTTATCGTGTCTTGCCACCAGCAGAAGTCCTAGTAATAGTAGAAGGAACAAAATAGTAGTTGTTTCATCTACTACTAAAAGGAAGATTGCTGTTAGCAGAAAGAACTTGTACTATTAGCTAAAAGATGGATAGTTTACTTCTTTTAAAATAAAGCGCATTTCTACTAAAAGATTAAAAATACATGTTTTACCTTTGTCGCCGCCATTGTTTAACAAACGTCAATTGTGTATAATATTAATTAACGAGTGTTTTTTGAGAATGACTTGTTACCTTCATTATGGTTTATAATTATTCATACTTCGGAGCAAACAGATACAGGGTCGGGACTACACTGAAGACGACCTTGAAGTCCGAAACGCGTCTGTGGGTACCTGGTGCCGGAATACTGAACACAAATTCAATTTTGATATTTGATTTCTGGTTTCACAAACAGAGTTCTGCTCGCTCGTGGACGAAACAGTGACCTGTATATGCACTTTGTGCATTCGTGTCACTGACGATGCCACTATGAAGCATTAGATAGCGTTAGCTATCGAAATCTTTAATAGATACAGGGAGTTTTTCTTTTAAGTATACGTATTCCAAATTTAGCCTATTTTCTGTAAATCTTTAGATATTCCTTGTTTTTTTTTTAAGTTCAATTTGAAGCTTTAAATTAGTGTTTTCCACTCCCAGACTAAGCATGAAGTAAAATTTCGAGTTTAGAAAAGCCCCGTGAAAATTTGTCGAGGGTCGCGCAGCGACCCGAGACAAATTTTCGGGCTTTTCTAAACTCGAAATTTTACTTCATGCGCCACGCGTACAAAACACTGATTTCAAGTGAAGTTCAGACACACAAATAAATATTTAATCAGAGTAACAGGGAATCAGCTATTTAGTCTGTTATCAACGATGTTCAGTGTTAATAATAATTAAATAGGATTTGAATATTTTTGTTAAAACAACTGGTTACGATATTTATATATTAATGGTTGTAAAAAAATATTAAAATTAAATTTATTCTTGAAGGATTTGTATTCGTGATTTGGAAAAACAGGATTCGAATCTTTGGTCGAATCGTATTTATCTCTTACGAATCCTTTATTCAAGTATTCGTGATTCGAATCATATTAGGTGATTCGGATTCGTGATTCGAATCTTTTTTACGAGGATTCGTCCCAGCTTTGACATTACAACACACGTTCAACGTTAATTTTCGTATGTTGGATTGGTACTGAAACAAGTCTAAGCATTAAAACAATTTGACACGTTCAATTTTGAAGTTACTTGTAAATTGGATTGCCTATATTACTATTAGAAATGACAGATAATCAAATGCGATTCAGTGCAAATCGAACAATGTTCGGTATTACATAAAACTCTCTGTGTATTATCTTAATGTATATCATGTATTCAAATTAGTCACCTACATATACATGCCAACAGAATATTCCCAAAAAGAAAACAAATGTAAGAAGTTTAGATTAAACACAATTTATATCCACCTATTTTTGTTTCTTTGCAGAAATGATAGCGCTTAACTTATGGACGCCCGTTGATTAGATTTTTAAATAATTATAGGATATCTTGGGATCTACTCACCAAGGCTGGGCTGGCTGAGCTGGGTCTAGGTCAGTGGTCTCCAAACTACGGCCCGGGGGGCAAATCCGGCCCGCGACTTGCATGAATCCGGCCCGCGATTGTTTGTAATTTTTTTTGTAAAAGTCATATTTTGAAATATTGTAACAATTGTTCCTTAAATTTTTCATAATTTTATAAAATTAATCGGATCTTGGCCGACTTTATTATGTAGAATTGTATTTGTGGCCCGCGAAGAAGATAGTTTGGAGACCCAGGGTCTAGGTAATCGACGGGAAGAGGCACAATGGGCCTAATGAGGCCTAAGTGCAGTGCAGAAATGCGCACTCCCCAAAGAACCAGAAACAGGATATCTTAACCAAGTTTCTCATCTATCATGTGGTGAAATATATTTAACCATGATTCAAAAAAGAAAACACTTGGCTAAATTTCACTAAAATTTTGATTTTTCATTCCAACTAGCTTCGACTTTGAGTCATTCACAAAGAATCTTCTTGAGAATCACTTAAAGTCGAAACTAATGGGAATAAAAAACCAAAATATTAGTGAAATTTAACCAAGCGTTTTCTTTTTCAAATCAAAATAATAGGATGATTGATGAGGTATTTTGGTGTTGAAAATACGTATTCAATTATATTGATGATTGTTGAGGCACTTATTTTTTGAAAATCCATTATTACTTTAATATAATAATAATAGTAAAATATTTATGATTTTCAACTTTTTATAAATTTTCTACAATTGTTTCGCTACACTGTAGCTTCCTCAGGTGAAGAAATATAATTATTCGTATTCAATTAGTTTGTTCAAAAAAAAATGATATCTTTTTTTTGAACAAACTAATTGAACAAGAAAAAATCTGTTGTGACCAACGCCACAATTAATTCGGCAACATCATAACCGACACGTATTTACGTCATCAGCAGGATAGAAATCATAGATATTTTACGTGAAAGTTTTTGTAGTCTGGGAGAGAGCAAACACTTTGTCGTGCCGGTAACCGTTGGAAGGGGCTGCGATTCGCCCCCGAACCCCCGACCTCCCCTCCGGTGGAACGGATTAATTCTCGTAATTATTAAAGTTATATAGATATAGATATGTGCGTGTTTTATCTAGAAAACGGTCCAAAGTTTACAGATAATTTGTTAGTTAATGCACACGGACATTTTACAGAATGTTAAGGAAAGTTGCGCTCGCTCAATGGAATAAGTTGCCGAACTAAAGCATTAAAACTGTATATAACTACCAGAAAGCCGTAATGAACACACTAAAATAGTAAATAAAGAGAAAATGAGGCATAAACTATGGAGAGCGCTGAATTATTCACCTGGTTGTGTGTATGTGTTTTAACGGTCTAGGACGTTTCATCGCCGCCGATTCATCGCCACCGATTCATCGCCGCCGTTTCATCGCCGGGCCAGTTCATCGCCGGCCGTTTCATCACCAGGCCTGTTCATCGCCAATATTTTTATAAAATAAATTTTGAAAGAAAGATTATATCTAATGATATAATTTCAAATATTATCCAATTCTGGAAATTGTCCACTAATTTAATATTTGGTTTTATAACCAAGTAATCGTTACTCAAACTTTATAAAAATCGAATGAGAATGCTGTCATTTTTTTATATATGTCATTGAGTGCAATTCAGACTAAGGTTTACTATTTGCAAGTATGCAAATTTTGACCAAAAGAGGGAAAGGAAAGTTTATCCACGGAGGACATATGTCTATTTTTGACAAAAACAGTAAGTCTGACCAATGTGTTAAATTTTGGCGGTGTGACCACGTAGGACGTATCCTAACCTATCCCAACCTATCCAAACCTATCCTAACCTATCCTAACCTATCCTAACCTATCCTAACCTATCCTAACCTATCCTAACCTATCCTTACCTATCCTAACCTATCCTAACCTATCCTAACCTATCCTAACCTATCCTAACCTATCCTAACCTATCCTAACCTATCCTAACCTATCCTAACCTATCCTAACCTATCCTAACCTATCCTAACCTATCCTAACCTATCCTAACCTATCCTAACCTATCCTAACCTATCCTAACCTATCCTAACCTATCCTAACCTATCCTAACCTATCCTAACCTATCCTAACCTATCCTAACCTATCCTAACCTATCCTAACCTATCCTAACCTATCCTAACCTATCCTAACATATCCTAACCTATCCTAACCTATCCTAACCTATCCTAACCTATCCTAACCTATCCTAACCTATCCTAACCTATCCTAACCTATCCTAACCTATCCTAACCTATCCTAACCTATCCTAACTTATCCTAACCTATCCTAACCTATCCTAACCTATCCTAACCTATCCTAACCTATCCTAACCTATCCTAACCTATCCTAACCTATCCTAACTTATCCTAACCTATCCTAACCTATCCTAACCTATCCTAACCTATCCTAACCTATCCTAACCTATCCTAACCTATCCTAACCTATCCTAACCTATCCTAACCTATCCTAACCTATCCTAACCTATCCTAACCTATCCTAACCTATCCTAACCTATCCTAACCTATCCTAACCTATCCTAACCTATCCTAACCTATCCTAACCTATCCTAACCTATCCTAACCTATCCTAACCTATCCTAACCTATCCTAACCTATCCTAACCTATCCTAACCTATCCTAACCCATCCTAACCTATCCTAACCTATCCTAACCTATCCTAACCTATCCTAACCTATCCTAACCTATCCTAACCTATCCTAACCTATCCTAACCTATCCTAACCTATCCTAACCTATCCTAACCTATCCTAACCTATCCTAACCTATCCTAACCTATCCTAACCTATCCTAACCTATCCTAACCTATCCTAACCTATCCTAACCTATCCTAACCTATCCTAACCTATCCTAACCTATCCTAACCTATCCTTACCTATCCTGACCCATCCAAACCTATCCTAACCTATCCTGATATATCCTATCGCAATTGGCGATGAAACAGCCGGCGATGAACTGGCCCGGCGATGAACTGGCCCGGCGATGAACTGGCCAGGCGATGAACTGGCCCGGCGGTGAAACGTCCCATTCCCGTGTTTTAAGGTGTTTTATGTCCACTATATTTTTGAATATATTTAAATATATATTGGTTTGTAAATTAAATTCACATATATGTATTTTATATATATAATATCTTATTAAGTTCAATTTAAAGCTTTAAACGAGTGTTTTCCACTCCTAGACTAAGCATGAAGTAAAATTTCGAGTTTAGAAAAGCCCTGTGAAAATTTGTCGAGGTTCGCGCAGCGACCCGAGACAAATTTTCTAGGCTTTTCTAAACTCGAAATTTTACTTCATGCGCCACGCTTGTAAAACACTAAAATATTATGAAATTTATGTATATTTGAAGCTCACTTGAAATCAATGTTTTATACGCGTGGCGCATGAAGTAAAATTTCGAGTTTAGAAAAGCCCAGAAAATTTGTTTGATACAAGTCCTAAGAATTTGGATTTGGACGTGTAGCCAAGAATTTGAAATTTATTAAAAAAGAAATCACCAAAAATTCATGAAAAGTGTAAATTATTTTAAAATTACCGAAAATTTAAGAAATTTAGGAAAATTAACAGATATCTTAGAATTTCGTAAAAAAACTTCAACATTTTATAAATTATTAGAATATTCGGTACATGAAATTTTCCTAAAAATTAAGGAAAATTAAAAAAACTTATGAAATGTATCAACATTTTTGAAATAGACGAACATTCAAGAAATTCTAAAAATCTTAAAAATTATTAATACGTTTAAAATATTAAACGAGGGTCTTCCACTCCCAGACTAAGCATGAAGTAAAATTTCGAGTTGAGAAAAGCCCTAAGAATTTGGATTTGGACGCGCAGCGTCCAAATCCAAATTCGGGCTTTTCTCAACTCGAAATTTTACTTCATGCGACACGCCTACAAAACACTGATTTAAAGTAATAACTGTCATTTCAAATTAAGAAATATCACGAGTACCAACTGTCCTGGACTTCTTAGAAGACACAGGAATATACAGGGAGTAAAATAACCAGAGGAGCACAAAAAAAACCAACTGTCATAATAATCTAAATGTCATTTGATATTAAGATAAATCTGATACTATAAATTACATTTGTTTGTTTTATTTATATATTGTTTGTGGTTTTATGCTTTAACTTATTTACAGGGATGGGCAATATCAACAATGTCACAATAACAATGTCGCAATAACAATGTCATTGTCGTTCGAATATCACGTCGACGTCGACTATTTGTAAAACATTACCAACATCGCTTTGTGTTTAAATTTAAACAACTTGAGTTCGTCCCAATATCTACGTTTTAAAACTTTACATATAATTTACATTAATGTGCGATGTCCCGCAGGGCTCTTGTCTTGGCCCCGTCTTGTTTAATATTTATATTAATGATTTATTGGGAATGCTTACCTGTCCTGTGCTCGGAAAAACAATTGAGTGACATTTTTATTTAGAATCATTATTTTATTTTATTTGTAATCACTACTACATTTATTTACATTTACATATATTTTTGCTTCTTTTTTCTGTTATTCAAATTTTTGTTCTGTAATTTATTTATTTATTTATTTATTTAACGGTTTCACCTTTTACAATAGTGTATTTATTTATTTATTTATTTATTTACGGAATCTCCTTTTACATAAATCTACAAAGATTAGTTACATATATAGATGTAGTAAAAATTACATTAAATTATATAGAAATACAACAATAACAAAAAGTACCAATAACCTAACAGATAATAATACAAATATACTAACGTAAATGAATAATCAAGAGAACATACAAAACGGCGCATCAAAGCGTGAAAGTTAATTAATGCCTCAAATTCAAAACTATTTGAATTCAAGAAAACAATCTTACGCTTCATATAGTTTCCAGAATTTAAACATAATCTATAATACACAGTATACGTACAGAAATATCGTTAAAAATGTACATGTATTTAAGTTAAGCATTGATGCAGCTGCCGTATACATATATATATATATATAGAACTTTGACGCATTGGGTTATCCTGTTGGACAAATAAAGATATTATTATTATAATTATTATTACGAAGACCCAAAATTAGGGTTTTAATAAATATTCTGGTTCGTAAACAAATATCATCGTTTTAGAAAGAAAATTCAATTAAATCTGTATTTTTTGAGTTTACGTCAAGTGATTATTACACTAAAAAAGATTATTATTCCTTACTTCACTTTTTATTTTTATTGTTAGATGTACATTTTGAAACACAAAGTGCTCATTATCAATAACAAACACAAATAGTGTGTTATTGATAATGAGCACTGTCTCGAAATTTACATCTAACGATAAAAATAAAAAGTGAAGTAAGGAATAACAGTCTTTTTTAGTGTCATTGTTAATGTCTTAAACTTTTAGTGAGTTAATGTCATTTTTATGCCAACAATAAATAGTTATACATTTGTTAATTATTGCAAATCAAAATGGTATATAGGGTAGTTTAATTAGAAGCCCAAATATTAGCGTTAGTAGTGAAAATAAAACTTTAATGATCGACCATTTATAATAGGAAGTAATGCCCGATTATTGATGATACATCTGTCTACTGTGTGGGCAATAAATCTTTCATTCTTTAAATCAAGCACACGCACGCACACCCACACACAAACATTTAGCATTCGGGAGCTGCTGGGCTCAACAGTGCAAAAAAAAACAAACGAAAACGAACAAAATAAAAAAAGCAAAAACAACCCGTCGAAACATAAAAGGAGGAAAAGCAAGGGACGGCTATTCGGACATATTGGCGCGGAAATGAAATAGTGAAAAGGGCATTAATGCGACGACCGCACACTATCTTCCCAATCGTCATCGTCAATAATATCGCTGGCGCAATATCGATATCAATTGAAAGCAATAAAACAGTGAAAAGCGTCGGCAATGCCGCACGACAATAACAGATGATCGAACTGTCGGCCCTCTGTAATGAGGTGATAATGAGCCCAGGGCTAATCTGGACCAATGATCGGCTTGTTATAATGTTATATGCCCAGTTCGTGGCCAGTATTGTGTGCCACCAACCAACAACAACAGGTACCCCACAACCTGCAAACCTACAACTATTACACTATTGCTAATATGGACAGATGGACGCGTTTCAAATACTCGACCGCTCGCTTTTTTTTTATTTTTGCACATTTGCAAACTTCACGGAAAACTGTTTACGTGTCCAATGCGAGGGCTGTCATTCGGAGTGAGATTAAAGTGAAATATAAGGACGACGCGGTGATCAATCAATTTTCCTGTTCTGGATCAGCGTTTCAGCGTTTGTTCGTTCCCTGCTGGATTATTACGGCTGTATCATCTTATCCTGAATTTCACTTTGATAACAGGTACATATATAACTGCAGTTACTAATCTATGTTTATTATTTATTATTAAACAGCATTAATATTCAATCTATGTTTCCATTTAACACAAATTATATTCTAAGTAGAATGATATGATAGTCTGGATAAACTGCATGTGTTTTGCTACTAACATCGATTAAATTAAATTTTACACATTTAATAAACCTGTCTACACAGCTTTAAGACTTTGGTGTAGATGTATTTACATCATTCTAGATCATAGGTCCTCAAGCGATACCGCCTACCTGTGGGCGTTTGAGACTTTCAGAGAGGCAGTAAAAAACTCAGAGAAAATAAGGGGACGTATAATTTTACACGTTTAAATTCAATCGTGACAATAGCTGTTTCAGATTCGCGACAGATGGTAAGTAAAAAAAATGGAAGGCTTTAAAAACAATAAAATTCTCAAAGTGGGCGGTGGGCAAAATAAGACTGAGAACCTATGAGGTGCGATCAATTTTTTCTCAAAAACTAATCACACGAAATCTGTGAAACTTTTGTCATTTCTCTACATAACCTTCCTGCAACCGTACATATATTTTATAACATCGACGCCATGATTCCATGGCTGCTGAGAACGCTTCTTTAGAAGTCTGATTAGAACACTAGAAAATCGGATATGCAGTGAAAGAGGACACATGCAGCTTATACTGGTCGATTTTCACGAAATGCTGGGAGATTTTTCTTCAAGACAACTTAGTAGGACACACCTGTAATGCCCTTTGGAACGCAATGAATAAGAATTACCCCATCGCTCTTCCAGAACGATGGCGACTATGCATTTTTTTTAACGATGGAGCTTACCCGAAATTTTAAGTATCAAAAACAGTCACTCTCGGCGCTGTCGCTAGAGTTCTGTCTGCCGTACAGTGATGATAAAAATACCACACATCCACGAGAGCACGAGTATTTTAAAACAAACTGCATGTTTCTATCTTTCAGTCCTGAGAAAAGGTGTTATAACTAGAACGCACCTCGTATGATCTAGAGCAGTGATGGGGAAACTACGGCCCGCGGGCCAAGTCCGGAAAGGTTTAATCCGGCCCGTTTAAGAGTGCCTTCGTGAGAATGTTTGAACGCGTTCTTACTTCGTAATGTGACGACCCGCATAAAAACTACCTACCTACGATTAAGCATTATTCTTTGGCCCGCTACGATTGTCTGGTTATTACAAATGGCCCGTCTTAAAAAAAGTTTCCCCACCACTGATCTAGAGCAGGGGTTCTCAAACTTTTTCAGGTCGCAACCCCCTCTAATAACTTTGCGCCCCCCTCCCTGATTTTATTTGAGGTTTTTAGGTTTTTGGTTATATTGAAACACTATTATAGCCTTATTTCACTTCACCTAGTCTTTAGGGAATCTGTCGTACCCCCCCCCCCCCGATATCTAGCCCCCCGGTTGAGAAACCCTGATCTAGAGCTATATCATATTTCATATGTTCGAAAGCGTGAACGCCATCTAATACCTATTAGCTTAAGTAGCATCGTAAATTCATATTCTTTATAATTTTCCATCAAAAATATATTTTAATTTTTAATTGTTTAAAAAAAATAGAACTACATACATATAGTAACCGTATTTATTTTTCACTGTTTATGCTTTTAAATTAGTTAAAAATGCAACAAGCCACAAATTAATACGGCTATCGAAGAAATCGTTAATGATCAATTAATGTCTGCAAGTGTATCAGAAATTGATGCAACAGGTGCTCGTTTCCAATATGTATCAACATGCACGTTATAGTGTTGGGTAATATTAATGGACAAAATCAATACTCACACTGTTAGGATGGTATATCGCAGAGTTTCTTAATTATCTTTATAGTTCTTAATCCAGAAAACCACAAACATTAAATATCTTTGTTATGTCTTGGTTACAGAATTTTGATAATTCGTGAACAGCATCAATATTTATAAAGTTAACGAACATTTACAAAATTAACGAAAATTACCAAGATTTTAAAAATTGACTCGTCTTGAAAATTCATTAATGAATTTTAGCCTAGATTTGGCTTTCTCACATTTAAATATTAAAAGTGCGATTCTTTTCGCAATCTACAACAAGTTAGTCTTACAAAGACTATATCAAACACTCATTGAAACAACTACTTCCCGGGCTAATACCCCGACGGACATTGAATTATACAACAAGTGTTTGCTGTTACATACAGTAACCTACTGCAAATGTAACAATTTGGGTCAAATTATTCAGGCCATCTATAGACGCGTTTCGAGATTTATCTCTCATCAGTATAGCTTTGCCATTCCCTCTAAACAATTTGACACCTTAGACTGGCGGTCACGTCACCGTTCAAACATAAGTATAAATGAAATTGCCAATTCCAAATTGACCAAAATTGTTACATTTGCAGTAGGTTACTGTATGTAACAGCAAACACTTGTTGTATAATTCAATGTCCGTCGGGGTATTAGCCCGGGAAGTAGTTGTTTCAATGAGTGTTTGATATAGTCTTTGTAAGACTAACTTGTTGTAGATTGCGAAAAGAATCGCACTTTTAATGTTTGAAGTATTCTGCAACCAAGAATTGGCAATTTCATTTATACATTTGTCAAACGTATGTCTTTAAATATGCGGATGATATATCCCTGGTAATCATGGAAAATTCTATCCAAAATGCATATACATTTTGTAAGGCAGTTAAAATATTTCACTCATGGTGTACCGAAAATGAGCTGTTGTTAAACTCGGATAAATCTGGCTTTATGCACGCAGTATTGAAATAAACGAAATGGACCAGGAAAAGTTTTTGGGTGTAACCATGACTCCTACCTTAAGTTGGCATGTGCATATAAACAAGGTCTTTGGCAAACTAAGATCGGCTAGTTTTGCATGTCAATGAGGGTCTCAGCTAATCAACATAACAACATGGTCTTCTAACATTTTACCATGCTCATGTCAGTAGCCACCTTATGTACGAAATTATTTTATGGAGCGCAGGGTGTTGACTTGGCGGACGTGACTTTTTTGCAGAGAGAATCATTCTGAATTCATTGACGTTCACACTTAACACTTTACGTTTCTCTAAGTTGAAATAATTAAGAAAAAGTAATGTGATTTTATAAAAATATTGACATGCCATGGAATTAAAACAACAATTGCGGATGTCGAAATGGCATAAGATATCGCTGTTACTTGATTAAAGTAAATGCTGTCGAAATGATTTACACTGCACACGAAAGAAACATCCTAATTATGTTATATTATGCAGACCACAGTTATCAGGATGTTTGCGATATGATTTCTATCCAGTTTCAAGACAGACCCAGGTATCGGTATGTCTTGAAACTGAATCCACTGTATGACAATAATAAAGAAAACGATTAAGCAATCACAAAATAGAAGTTAACTCCGCTGGGTCAAAATGTAACAATAATTATATGATTCAAGTGAAGTGTTTACACAAACCACCATTAACAATTTAAAAAAAACCGTATTTTTCTCTGTAAATAGAATTTATTCTGCTGAGAAATAAACGATTATTATTATTATTATTATTATTTATTTTGTCTCGCTTTCGCGGAGAGTGAAATACCGTACAGGTTACTTCCAATGTAGCGGTAAGTGTGCTATTGTTATTTGTTCTTATTACATTGTATCGCTGTTCCGTAAAAATGTGTACTTTACTCCACAACACACCGTATCATCTTCATTGAGGCCGAAGTTCTGAGACACAAAAAAAAAAAAAAAAAATATGCACTGTTATTACTATTGCAGCTGTTATTTATATTATTAACCTGTATTATGAAGGGCTGAGACATAGATCAACTTAAGTTGCTCTTAGTCCTTTTGCAGATAAGCATTAATTTAACACATTATTTTATTATTTATAAAAGTCTTTATATTGATGTATGTTTTATGTTTTATTTGCAAATAAATAAATAAATAAGTTTAGAAAGCGTCTTGTTATATTACACGTGCTCAGAATGACAGATTTTTGCAGCTCTATATAAGTATTTTCATGAAGTGTCATTGTTTTAAGTGTTCTATTAAGAGCTTTAGGGATTACTCTAGTTGCAGAAATTATCACTGGTAGTATGAGCACAGATTCTAACTGCCACATTTCCTTAATCTCGATCAGAAGGTCAGAGTACTTCCTTATTTTTTCAGCATGCGTTTGTTCTAAGTTTGTAGTAGAAGGTATAGCTACATCTATCAGTATTATTATTATTATTATTATTATTATTATTATTATTATTATTATTATCATTATTATTATTATTAACACCTAAACAATATTCTAAGTGATTGTAGAATTTGTTTCGGACATTGGCCAATTGATAATTGGAGATATTCTCACACTCAGCCGACATTGCGTTTTTTTAATTTTTGTACGTACTCAAACTGTGTAAATATTTGATTTTAAATAACCCCAAAAAAAAAAAAATAGGATTCAAATCAGGCAACCTTGCTGGCCATGCAACGATGTAACCTGGACCAATAATCTTTCTTTGAAACGTGTCCACCAGATCTGGTATTAACGTGCAACATCGCCCAACTCAGGTCCAAATTTTTCCACTAATAATTGCAAAAACCTTTGCCCTGTCAAGTTACCATCAAGAAAAAAAGGATTCAGTAATATTATGAGCTAGAATTCCAGTCCACACGTTGACTTTTTGTGGGTACTACGTCCTGGTTGTAATACAGCGATGTTTATTTTCGCTGCTCAAGTATCTACAATTCTGCACAAATTTACTTACCAATCTTTGAACAGTAGATTTATTAGGTATCAGTCTGTCTGGAAACTGGACAGAAAACATATCGCAAACATCCTAAAACTGTGGTCTGCACAATATGACTTAATTAGGAGGATTTTTTCTTGTGTAGTGTAAATCATTTCGAAAACATTTACTTTAATCAAGTGACCGCGATATCTTGTGCTATTTTGATATCTGCAATTGTTGTTTCATGGCATGACATTATTTATTTTCATGGCGTCATTATTTTTATAAAATCACATTACTTTTTCTTAATTATTTTAACTTAGAGAAACTGAAAGCAATATACATTTACACAAATGAATTCAGATAATGTTTCTCTACAAAATAGGTCAATATATTTTCTTTTTAAAATAAATAGGGCAGCCAATATTAGAACGTTTGAAAATTTACATAGGATTTCATTTGTTGCGTCCGCTGAGTCAAAACCTGGTATATGTTTTTTCTCCTTTGACAATTGTAATGCATGTAAAACTGATATCTTCTACAAATGAACTTAAAAAAAATGTAAACATTTCGTAAAACTAACAAATATCTAAGAAATTCACGTTTTATGATAATTAACGAAAACCTAGGTAATTTATAAAAATCGTTTAACAATTTAAAAGTTAATGGAAATATTTAAAACTGCACGAAACGCACTAAAATTTTGAAAATTGAAGAAATTCACAAAAAAAACACGTTATATTTCTGTGAGTAGAAGGAAAAACGAGTTAACTTCACTTTTCAATTATTTGAGAAACATGCAATTTAAATTCTGAAATACTGGTTTGGGATTGGGGAACAATGCAACATCTTGCCAAAGGTTAATGAATATACATTTATAAATCCATATCTAAGCAATATTTATGAACCGTAAAAAATAATAAAATAATGTTATGGTTGACCTGTTTTCTTGTTATTACTTCAGAATGATGAACGGTTTGGTCTAATTTCTCTATGTCAAATAAAAATAGTCCAAAAAATAATACGAATTATGGTAAAAACTATTTTTGTTCAAAAAGTGGAGTTAACTCGTTTTTCCTTTTAGCCACAGATTTATAATTAAAAAAGAAATCTGAAAGGCATCAAAATGTTTAAATTAACAATTATTTTAGAAATTCGCGAATTAAAAATTTATATAACAAACTTCCGCCATTTAAAAAGAATTTACAACCCAAGGTATTAATTTGTATGACGTGTATATGTTTTTGTACTGTACTTATATATTGACGAATGTATCTATACCCTGGATGGCAGTAACAGAATAAAAAATATTGTTATTATTATTTTTATAAAGAATTTATTGCTTTAATTGATGAAGATCTTGACAAAAATCACGATTTTTGAAAATTAACGAAAATCTTTTATTATCAGTGGAAATCTAGAAAATTCATGAAAAGTATCAACATTTTTAAAATCAACGTTTAACCCAGAAAATTTAGGAAAACCGTAGAAATTGTGAAAACAAAATCTAAAAAATTCAAAAATTTTACGAATTTTTCAAAATATTGAAAATCTCATATAAATTTAAAATTCTAGAAATCAAGAAAAATATTAAAAGTTAAATAAAAATTTAGGAATCACGAAAACTGCTAAGATGTCAACATTCGAATTTTACCTGAGATCAATTGAGATCAGATGTTTTATACGCGTGGCGCATGAAATAAAGTTTCGAGTTGAGAAAAGCCGGAATTTGGATTTGGACGCTGCGCGTCCAAATCCAAATTCTTGGGGCTTTTCTCAACTCGAAACTTTACTTCATGCTTAGTCTGAGAGTGGAAGACATTCGTTCGATAATTGTCAATATCTTATTTTGTTTGTTTCTGTTATTTAGAAAACAAGTAATACTAAGAAAAGTTGTAAAATTATGAATACAAATGAAATTTGTTGAAAATGACAAAAAAAAATATGACTGTTTCCATTTAAAATTAAAATCATCAATTTTTACAACAATCGATGAAAAGCTTGGACATTTACAAAAAGAGTCGACATTCTCAAACGTGACAGAAATCTTGAGATTTCATGAAAAACGTCGAGTATTTGAAAATTAATTAAAATTTTGGATTTGGATTGACTAAATTTAATGAAAATCTTAGAAAAATAATAAAAGTTGTAAACATGTTGATAATTATTAGACATCTTTAAAATTCACGAAAGGAGTCGACATTTTTCAAGATTAATCGAAATTGTCCATTGTACTTAAAATCAAAACTTTGCAAATTTACGAAAAGCGGCAACATTTTTTTAAGAATTAGCGAAAATCTAGAAAATATATGAATAGTTCCAACATTTCAGAAATTAAGCAAATCCATCAGAATTTTCAATATTAATGGATGAATCGTATCAAGATATTGAAAATTAACAAAAATCTCTTAAAAATTTTAAGTAATCTTGGAAATTCAGAAATAGCGTTAAGATTTTAAATAGTAAGATTAATATTTTAAAATTAATCTAAATCTTGGCAATTCGCTTAAAATATCGACTTTTTTAGAATTAGCGATAATCTAAGAAATTTATTAAAAAATAGGAAAAATCTTTTGCAAATTCATGAAAAGTATAAACATTTTCAAAATCAACAGAAATCCGCGCGACCCTCGACTAGTTTTCTACGCGGAGCTTTTCTAATCTCTAAATTTTACTCTATTTTTAGCCTGGGAGAGGAAAACACTCAATCAAGCTTCGAATTGAATTCCTAAAAAAAAATATATGTGGAACATCATAGCACTTTCATTCATGTTAGATACTTAATATAAATAGCTTTCATCTACCTTACGTTTCAAAAAATGTTTCTAATTCCTGTTAAACTTTGTTCCTAAGTCTAATTTATGTTTTCAGTTTTCCACAAAATATTCATCATGATAAGTTTGACAACTAACGTCATTTATAGCAATAACTCACTTATTCAGAGTCTTAATTAGTAAAATTCACATTTTTTAAACAATTTTAATAATATAACTAAAAGAGCATAGGAAACATAACAAACATGGGAAATTTTACATGCTCGGAATTTGTATATTCAGACAAAAAAATATATGAGCATAAAATTAATTATTATTAAATTTCGGTCAATAATATTCTTAATTTATTCAATTACATTAAGAAGCAATCGACGAGCCAGTCAAATCCATTCTCTAAATTTGTAATTACTTTTAGTTAAAAGTTGTAGAAGCGATCGATCTAAAAATAATTACATATTGTAATCATAAAGTTTAGCCGGGGCAGGTGTTCCTGAAACGTGTTAGGAAGTGGAGCACATTAATATGAAACTTTTTTCCTTTCTCGCACATCGGTAACGTCGACCTGTCACTGTATTATACAATACGTGTGTGTTTGTGTGTTTGAGTGTTTGTGTGCGGGGGTGGGAAACACGAACACCCGCACGAAGCCCAAATGAAATTTATACTAATATAAATACGAAACCGGTTTAATGCAATTATAATTATTTATATAATAAACTCGGCTAAAATGAATATTTCGGATTCGTCGGCCGATTTACTTTAAGTGGACGCGGCCCGTTTCATTTGTTTGTTTTCACTTTAATTACGCATTTACATATTCGCGGCTGCGATGGCGAGTGCTTATTTAATTATGCCCGAGTTCGAGTTTGTGTTTTGTATGTGTCTGTGTATGTGTGTATGTGTATGTGCATGTGAGCGTGCCACTGTTATTATTTACTTCATTTGTTTGTGTTACTTGCTCAAAATATGATCGAATCTGTAACAACACTAGACACTTATTTTCATTAATTCTTTAGTTATCATTATTCAATATTGTCTCATATATGCTAACAATTTATTCAAACTGTAATGTGTATTGTTTTTCTACTATATGGTACAATCTAAAACAAACGTTGATAATTAATTTATAAAAAGAAAATTATTTAAAAAATATATTTTTATGAATACTCAATTCTACACATTTTTAGTATCTGCGGTGACATTTGACTCACTTTATTCACATTTGTCAAGTATAAGTCCAATACTTATTTCCCCCAATTTTAAGTTGAGAAAAGCCCCAAGGATTTGGATTTGGGGCCAGCGTCCAAATCAAAATTAACTCGAAATATTACTTCATGCGCCACGCGTATAAAACACTGATCTCAAGTAAAATTTAAATTTTGACATGCTAAGATGTCAAAATTTAAATTTTACTTGAGATCGTTAATTTTCAAAATTTTCATGAAACTTAATATTTTAAGATTTTTCTCGATTTTTAAAGTTTAATATTTTTAGAGATTTTCAACGTTTTGAGAATTTCGTAAAATTTTTTTTTTTAGATTTTTGTAGTTTTCACAATTTTTGTGAATTTTCTATCTTAAAATTTAATTCTAAAAAACTTCATACTTTTTATGAATTTTCTCGATTTCTATGAAATTTGAAGATTTTCGTTAATTTTCAAAAATCGTAATTTTTTTCAAATTTTTCAGTAAATAAGGACATGTCATAATTGTTTTAATTCGTGAATTTCCAAAATTATTGTCAATATGACAGTTTTGACTCCTTTCAGATTTTTTTTAAATTATAAATATCATGAAAATCATCATGATATTTATAATTTAAAATAATCTGAAAGGAGTCAAAATTGTCAAATTCTTCAGTTTTTAAAATCTTAGTGCTTTTTGTGAAGTTTCAAAGATTTCCATTAACTTTCAAATTGTTAAACGATTTTCATTAAATTCTTAGATTTTCGTTAATTGTAAACTGGAGATTCCGTAAATAAAGTAAATTAAATTAAATTATCAAAAATCAAGAATTTCTTAGATTTTCGTTATTTTAAAATAAAATGTTATACATTTCATAAATGAATATTTAAGACTTCAGTTGATTTGTAAAATGTTGTTAAATTTCATAAATGTTCGTTAAATTTCAAAATTTTGACGCTATTCGCGAATTTTCAAAATTCTGTCGGTTTTTCTAAATTTCCGTTGATTTAGTTGGTTTTCGTGAAATTCAAAGATTCAGTGATTTTTTCAAGATATTCATCAATTATAAAAATCTTACGAAAATGGAACTTTTCGCAATGAACTTGAAAATCGTCAACATTTTGAAATTTAAGAAAATTTATGAAAGCCATAAAAACTACAGAGATATAAAAAAATTGAATAAGTGCTAAAATTATAAAAATTAACGAATAGTGTTAAAATTTGTAAATCACTGAATAGTGGAAATATTTTAAAAATCACGAACATTTTGGTAATTTAGGATAACTGAAATATTTTAAAAATCAACGGAAATCTAGGATATTCAGCAAAACGGTCAGAAATCGAAATCGAAAATCGATAAAAAATTCAGAAATTTACGAATAATTGACGAAGTTATGAAAATTTACGAAATTTGCAAAACAACTTAAAAATTAACGAAATTCTTGTAATTTAACGCGAAGCGTTAAAATTTTAAAAATTGACAATAATCTTGAAAAGTATTAACATTTTTGAATTTAATAAAAATCTAGGAAATTCACGAAAACTGCCAGGATTAAAAAATTGGCGAAAACTCATGAGAAGTGTAAACATTTCAAAAAATAAGAAAATTTAGAATAACCGTTAAAATTATGATTTTTTTTTATTTTTTGTATTTATTTATTCATTTATTAATATATGGCGGACCATTTACAAAAACATTATTTACAATAGTAAAATCACAATATTTAATAAATATTAAAGTATTTAAAATAAACAACAAATAAAAAGTAAATGTAATAATGTAAAAATATAATATAATCACTTTAATGATAAATACAACACAACATTTATTGGCTACGCAAATGGGCTCTTAGACTAGAATACTCTCCCGCAAGCATATCGAATTTTATCATATTAGCATGGCGCAGAATACGCACAGAGGCCGAATTTTTAGCATAATCTGTACTTTTAAATGGTACATGAAAAGTGTCATCGTTGCGCAGCATTCTAGCTGGAACGCGAATGCCAATTTTTGATAAATCAGGACAGTCTATATGCCCATGCAAAAGTTTAAAAACTAAAAGTATATCAGCGTCAATGCGTCTCTGCTCCAGACCCTTAAGACCATATCTATATAGCAATCCTTGGTATGTGTCCTGCACATCGAATTTAAATGCAAGATACTTCAAGAATTTCTTTTGTGCCTGCTCAATTTTATTTATGTTGCACTGTGTGTAAGGTGACCAAACAGATGAACAATACTCCAAATGTGGACGTATTAAGGAATTGTAGAGGAGTAATATTGTTTTTACGTCATTGAAATCTTTGCTGTTACGCTTGATAAAACCTAGCAGTTGATATGCTTTGGAAACGATTTTTGAAATATGGCTTGAAAAAGTCCAATTATTGTTTACTATAATTCCAAGATCTTTTATAGAATTCACTCGCTCTATATTCTTATCATTTAAATGGTAAACGGCATCAATTGAGGATGCCCGTCTTGAAAATGAAATTATTTTGCATATTTTGAATTGTGGAGGCTTCTACTTCGTTATACATATTAATCTAACACAATAAAACACTTTTAACTTTGTTTGTATAACACAATTTATTTTTATGTGACTGCAGTTTCGGCAAATTCAGCTTGCCATTATAGTTTTAGACACTTCATGTTTGATAATGGCAAGCTGAATTTGCCGAAACTGCAGTCACATAAAAATAAATTGTGTTATACAAACAAAGTTAAAGGTGTTTTATTGTGTTAAATTATTTTGCATTTATCCACATTTAGACACAGTTTGTTCACCCTACACCAGTTACAAAAAGAAGTAAGGTCTACTTGAAGATTATTTGCGTCTTGTAATGAATTAATACGTAAAAAGATCTTCATGTCATCCGCGAATAACAGAGTTTCGGCATATGAAAAACAGCTAACAACATCATTAATGAATAAATTAAATAAAAGGGGTCCAAGGTGGGAACCTTGAGGTACCCCTGATGTCACGCTTATAGATCGTGACGTCAATTGACCTATTTTAATAAACTGTGTACGACAGGTGATATAAGATTCTATCCAGGATAGTAGAACTCCAGAAATTCCGACGTGTGCCAACTTGTTCATTAAAATACCATGATCAACACTGTCGAATGCTTTAGAGAAGTCGGTATACACAGAATCAACTTGACACCCGCTCTCCAAAGCATCCACAATGTAGGAGTCATATACTAAGAGGTTAGAGGCAGTTGAAACCCCAGCACGAAACCCGTGTTGATTTAAAGATATTGTGGAACGTAAAGCGTCGGTTAAAAAAATGATGTTAACAGTTTTTCAAATATCTTTGGAATAGCTGATATGATCGATATAGGTCGATAGTTTTGAAATCTTTTATTATCACCGCTTTTAAAAATTGGAATAATATTTGCAATCTTCCAACATGCAGGAAACATACCACTGGATAGGGATTAATTAAATAATAACCATAAAGATCTAGACATAGAAAAAGCACATTCATTCAAAAAAGAGGCAGGTAAACCATCGGGACCTGGGCTATGATTTATTTTCAGTGAGCATAGAGAGTTTAAAATCTCAGTAATCTTTAACTTTGGTGGATGAGGGATATTTGTAACAGAAGATAGTGCATTAGATGATGTTATCGTATTGTGAAAGGTAGACGATGAACAATAAACTGATTCAAAATGTTTTGCAAATAACTCAACAATATGGCCTTTTTCAGTCACTGCATTGAGTCCATTCATGAATATAGATGGTAATTGAGAACAGCCTCGTTGGGTTTTGACATGGGTCCAAAAAGATTTAGGGTTACACTTAATATCATCTTCCATCGTATGAATGTACTTCTCATAACATAACTTCGACAGCAATTTACACTTTTCACGTACCGAACTAAATTGATTATAGTCAGAATTCAATTGAGAAATAATACAGGGCTTTCATTAATTCCCGAACCCCACGTGACTAAATTTAAAATTGCCGCGTAAATTATTGTATTTGTACGTTGGAGGCTTTGAAAAAAGTAACCAAACGTTACTAAAGTCAAATTTGACATAAACGTTTATGCGCGGTGCATCGTTAAACCAACCCTTGAGATCTTACAAGATTCGCCCGGAATTTTCAGGTAAGCAAAAATTGTTTAATTATTCTGAAACATTGAGTTTTATTTATATTTATTTTGCAGAGTCAATTTGCTAGGATAAGCAAATACTGCGAAAATTAATAAAAATTAGTTACATTTTTGAAGATGAGCCTATTTTTTAATCATTTTAGATATAATATTTTCAGTCGTCATAAAAATACGCCGGCGAATAAATATTTTTAAATCTAGGGAATTTTTGTGTGAGCCATACCACCTTGTACATTTGGTTGCCTATTATTTTTGGTCACGTGGGGTTCGGGAATTAATGAAAGCCCGGTATATTATTTATGTAATTTCTTCTTTTTAATTATCAAGTTTTTCAATTCATTATTAAACCATTTCGGAAACATTTTACCCTTTCGACCGGATGGTTTCATTTTAGGCACATACATATCAACTGCGGCATAAACATTTGAGTAAAATATTTCACATGCGGAATCAATATCATAAACATTGAATATTGTGTCCCAATGAGTATTTATAAATACGTTATTTAGAGACAAATAATCAGCCTTCTTAAAATTATAAATAAAGTCACTGTCATCCGTCCAGCATTTTAAAGGTGTTAAAGTCTTGAACAAGTTTCTCATCTTTCACGTGGTGAAACATATTTAACTATGATTTAATAAAGAAAACACTTGGTTAAATTATTAGTGAAATTTAACCAAGTGTTTTCTTTATTAAATCATAGGTGTTGAAGGTAAACAAAATGTAAAATCCAGGGCTGGATGATGAATATCACATGGCACTAGAGATAATGAAGATGGTCAAGAAATACATTCATAGTCAGTGAACAATCAATGAATATTAAATCTAAAAGAACATTGTTAATATTTCTTATCGAATTTACTTGATGCAAGTTAAGATACCCAAAGGTATTAGCCAATAATTCCGACTTGGGACATTGAGAATTAGTTTGAACCCCGTATTCATTATTGAACCACAGTGAATGAGGTAGATTGTAGTCACCAAGAATACACATTACACCGCAATCCGAAAGCAACTCAAGAACAGAACAATGATTTTGATAAACATTTAAATGTGACTAAGGAGGAATATACACAGAGCCAAGCAAAATATTTACATCAGTACATTTAACAGATACATATAACTCCTCCGAAGAAGAACATTTACTTAAACACTCATACGAAGAAAATGCATTAGAGACGGCGATTAAAACACCACCCCCGCGAGATTTATTCGTAATCTCCGGATCTCGATCACACCTATAAACATTGAAATTATGGAAACTGTAATGATTCGACCCTAGGTATTATACAAATTTATAATTTGTATTTTATTTACGTTGTGTTGTGTATGTAGTAACCCTTTTAATTTATTTAACAGATTCGTTGTTTGTGTCAATATGCATTATCGGAAATACTGTGTCTTTCTTCCCTTTTAATGACCAGGAGTATGTGTGGACAATAAATAAAACAGGATGTGAGTTTAACGGATGCAAAGTTTATTGACCTCAATTATGACATTTCTAATTAATTTGTGTTTCTTAAATTATTTATATTCTCGAAATACTTTATTTTCGTTTGTACTTAGAAGCCATGTGCATTTTAGTTAAACTCAAAAAGTATATGACTCTACTGTGGGAGCAAAATTAAATAACCCCTGCATTTGCATTACGAGATGGGAAACCCACAAAAACCATCTCGGAGCTTACCAGACAACCAACTAGCGGGAACACTCCTCTGATTAGCAAGCAGATATCGACGTCATCCGTTTATTGTTTTGTGTCATTAACTAGCGGGAACATAACTCTGCAGTACTAACTCGGGACGACCACACCCGTTAATTGTGATCAGCAATTAACTAGCGGGAACACTCCTCCGTTTTCCACGCACAGCTCGACCACACCCGTCAATTGTTTTTGTGCTATTAACTAGCGGGAACATAACTCTGCAGTACTAACTCGGGACGACCACACCCGTTAATTGTTTTCAGGCAATTAACTAGCGGGAACACTCCTCCGTTTTCCACGCACAGCTCGACCATACCCGTCAACTGCTTTTGTGCTATTAGCTAGCGGGAACATAACTCTGCAGTACTAACTCGGGACGACCACACCCGTTAATTGTGATCAGCAATTAACTAGCGGGAACACTCCTCCGTTTTCCACGCACAGCTCGACCACACCCGTCAACTGCTTTTGTGCTATTAACTAGCGGGAACATAACTCTGCAGTACTAACTCGGGACGACCACACCCGTTAACTGTTTTCAGCAATTAACTAGCGGGAACACTCCTCCGTTTTCCATGCACAGCTCGACCACACCCGTCAACTGTTTTTGTGCTATTAACTAGCGGGAACATAACTCTGCAGTACTAACTCGGGGCGACCACACCCGTTAATTGTTTTCAGGCAATTAACTAGCGGGAACACTCCTCCGTTTTCCACGCACAGCTCGACCACACCCGTTAACTGTTTTGTATTCTTTTTTGTTGTATAGTTTTTATATTTGTTGTATAATTTTGATTTTTGTTGTGTTATTCTTATTTCCCTCTGTGATTTGGAACTTGTGGTGCTTTTCGTGATGTTCTTCTTTCGAACTGTTTCTTGACTCTCCTGACTCTTCTCATGTTTTCCGCTCCGCACAACTTTTATAACTCTGTTTCCCACCCGATCGTGGAGATGGAAGATCTCAAGCAGACCATATATGGTTATAAAATACCACCCATCCCTGACGTCACGCAATTCCCCCGACTTCGCAAATTCGTTGTGTTTGCGCTTGGTTAAACCTTGAACTGAATCTTTCTGTATGTCTTAGCATTTCTCCACGCGCCGGTACTTGTTTATTATTTTAAGGCGATGCTGCATTTGTTATTTCTTTCAGATAAAAAATTTTGATCGACTAATGTTATTCTCGTATTTACTGAATGTTGATTTTTCTTTAATATTTTCTTGGGTGATTTTTGTATTAATATTTTAATTTAATTTCGTCAAAAATAATATTTGCACATGACCCCTACTGACCTATTACAAAACCTAATTCATTATTAGAAATGGTACTTAATAACCAAGTCTCTGTAAAAACAAATACGTCATAGTCCAGAACAGGTAGTACAGTGGTAATATCCGATAATTTTGTTACTAGGCCGCGTACGTTTTGATAATAAATACGTAACTCCGTAGTAGTATCCAGTTCTGGTCCATTCTTGCTTAAAGAAGTTATATTACAGTTGCTGGATTCGTTGCCGCCGATAAAAAACCTCCTGCTTTACGTTTACGTTGGCGATTAGAAAATGGGCGGATTACAATGCCAGCCCGCCATCGGTCAGCCGACAAAATTAAATTGTCGTCATTGGAACGGAAATATAGGAAATTCAGGGAAACCGTCAGAACTTCGAAAGTTGACTGAAATGTAGGAAGTCCCTAAAACCGCCACAACTTTGAAAATCGGAAATTCACTAATAATTGTCGAAATTTTAAAAATTTACGAAATTTACAAAAAAAAAATTAAATTAAAGAAAATGTAATTTCATGGAAAGTGTCAATATTTAAATATTGACAATAATCTTGAAAATTCATGAAAAGTAAAAATGTTATTTTAAGTTTAATAAAAATTTAGGAAATTAATATTATTATTTTAAAAATTGACAATAATCTTGAAAATTCATGAAAACTATTAACATTTTTGAATTTAATAATAATCTAGGAAATTCACGAAATATCAAAGAAAATTAAGTATAACCGTTAAAATTATGAAAATCTTGGAATTTCATTAAAAATGTCAAGGTTTTAAAAGTTCGAGAATAACCAGCAAGAATTTGATTATTAACGAAAACCTTGGAAATTCATAAAAAAGTGTTTTCCTTTTATAAATTATTGATAAAATCAGAAATTCATGAAAACTGCAAAAATTTAAAAAAATTACGTATATCTTAAAAATTGTTAAGATTTTATATTTGAAAAAAAAAAATTGAAAAGCTATTAATAATTCCCGAACGTGTGTCTTCCACTCCCAGATTAAGCATAAAGTAAAATTTCGAGTTGAGAAAAGCCCCAAGAATTTGGATTTGGACGCGCAGCGTCCAAATCCAAATTCGGGCTTTTCTCAACTCGAAATTTTACTTTATGCGCCACGCGTATAAAACACTGATTAAAGCGAATTTGAAAATACACTCAGTCCTTATGTTTGATTCTTAACTCAATACATTTGTTAAATGTTAACTATTAACTAATATAACATATGTTCAATGAAATAAAAAACCTCTAGAGTGCCAAGGTTTAATCTTTTTTCAAATTTAAGTTGGCTTCACACTTCAGGAATTGACATATAAAATGTCAGACATAATAATTATATATTATGTATATTTTCAGTTGCCAACCTAGAATATTTTAATTCTGTATTACGGGAGATCTAAATGATAGTCCAGAGTGGTTAACTTAACTGTGTTTATTCTTAAACATTCAAACGAATACTGCCCTCTCCAATACAATAATTTTAACAAAAAACATCGGTTCCTCGAGAACAATATAAAAAACTACCATCGAGTATAAAAATAAATATATTGATGAATCCCATTGAATTAACATAATTTATAGAATTCAAACGAATACTGCCCTCTCCAACACAATAATTTTAACAAAAAACATCCGTTCCTCGAGAACAATATAAAAAACTACTATCGAGTATAAAAATAAATATATTGATGAATCCCATTGAGTTAACATAATTTATAGAATAACAATAATATATTACAATTTTCCATGGCACTACAGATTTTTTTTAATTCAACATACAACCAAAGAAGATAAATCAATAAAACGCTCTGTCATTGCATTTTATTTGATGTTATGTGTAAGTTTTTAATAAAACTTTAATAATTAATAATCAATTTTTAAATAACGATCAACCAAAATCATTTAACCGCTATGCTAATCGTTTCTAATAATTTTTTAACACATAAATTATTACTTTACATAATTAATATTAATATTTCGAATTGATAGGTTAGATCAGATTTAAATCACAGAAATTCTTTATAACAGCGAAATATCATCAACCAAATTCACAGCTCGTGTTGTCTTTTATAAGTTTCTTCATTTGTTCTTTGTTGCATAATTTACGAACCCCGAGTTTAATTCTAACAAGTGCCATTTTTTTACCGTCACCGAAAAAGAAGAGATAAGGGATATATAGGCCGCAACCGAAGTAAACAAATCGTGTTAGTAAAGAGGAACCAATTAATTATTCAAAACTAAAAGTTACGTTAGTTATCGACAAATCAATTTTTATATGTGAATCCTTAATATAACCCAATATTAAGGAGTTTTAGATTATTACACTTTTTGTTATGGATTTTGAGAAATTAACTTTTTCATATTTAATCATGATTTCAATATCAAATAGTATTACAAATACATAAACATTTTTCGTTTAAATTTAAATTTGCTGTCTGACTGTTTGTGGGGAGGGGGGATCTCCGCCTGCTCGAGAGACGTTTCAAACAATTCCTGATCGCCCTCCCTCCCCCTCCTAACATGTTTGTATGTTTGATAAAAGATTCAAGCGTAGACAGATTATTATTATTATTATTATTAAAATTAAAAAAAAAAACAAGTAGATTTAAATTGATTGATTGAGTGTTAATCCATTGATGTGTCCAAAATGTTTGTACATTTGGTAATTCAAATAAACGTGTGAAGAAAGTGCTTTATTCTTCAAATTCAAATAGATTTATTACAATGTGAAATGAAAATCAGTTTTAAATGTAAAATATTAGTCATTTATAAGTAGATTTAAAGTAGTAAAAAGTATTTAATAATAATAATAATATAAAATAATAAGTGTTTAATTTGTATGATAAGCGTTGTGTTGAAGTAGAGAAGAGAGAAAAGTAGTAAAGAGAGGAGAAAACTCGCCGACGGTAATAATTTAAGCAGATATTGCAGGAGTGCGCTGCGGAATTTAATATGTAACGTTGAAAGATAATTTCCGAGTGTGTGTGTAATGTAAGCAGTAAGTCCCTTGAATAATTTAAACAAAACCTATTAAAACTAGGTCCATAATTCCATATTTCGGCTGAAGCCACATGAGATGTTTGTCCGGTGAACGAGTAGACAGCGACCGCCGCCAAAAGTCGATACGGCGACCATCTGCCGGCCCCCTCATTGGCGGAGGCGCCGGGTCACGTGCCCACTACACACCATAATAACCCGCGCCCTTTTACCACCCTTTGCTTACACTCGCAATCCCTCACAAAACGGGGAACGCATTCCCTATTCCGCATTCCACTTACTTATTTCCACTTTTACCCAGTATTTCCTCTTTCTCTTCTTTTTCCTAATTTAAAACCACCTGCAGGCGCGCCAAGGATTTTTCATTTAGTCGCGCGCGTTTTTGCCCTAGGTCGCGCGGCGCGACTCGACGCCCTCCGCATGCATGCATATATATCTACCCTTTACCCTCTACCTTTTTTTCTCTCGTATTCACACTTTCTCGTGTGCACACGACCCGCTTTTTTATACTCCATCAAGCCAAACATATTTATACAATTTTCCGCTGCGTGCATTTCATTTAATTGTTGATTCGATCAAACTCCAAATTAAAATCACCAGACTAATTGGAAATCGATTTTACAGTAATAAAAAATGGAAGAAACTATAAATTATAATAAACGCTTAATGATGAAAGTATTAAGAGTATCTATACCTCACATACCGGGTGTTGACTTGGCGGACGCAATATGTACCCATGTACATTTTAAAATGTTTAAATTTTGGCTCGACTATTTATTTTAGAAACAAAATGTATGTACCTTTTTTGTAGAGGGCACAATTCTGAATTCATTCGTGTTAACGTTTATCACTTTAAGTTTCCGTTAATTAAAATAATTAAAAAAAAGTAATGAAATAAAACACTTTAACTTTGTTTGTATAACATACTATTTTTATTTTCGTGACTGCAGTTTCGGCAATTCAACTTGCCATTATCAAACAGAGATATCTCTGAATAATTAAAAAAAAGTAATGAAATAAAACACTTTAACTTTGTTTGTATAACACACTATTTTTATTTTCGTGACTGCAGTTTCGGCAATTCAACTTGCCATTATCAAACAGAGATATCTCTGTTTGATAATGGCAAGTTGAATTGCCGAAACTGCAGTCACGAAAATAAAAATAGTGTGTTATACAAACAAAGTTAAAGTGTTTTATTTCATTGAATTAACATGTATAACGAAGTAGAAGCCTCCACAGTTCATAATTTAAGAAAAAGTAATGTAATTTTATAACAATAATAACATTCCATGGAATTAAAACAATTTTATTGGTTAAAGATATCGCTGTCACTTGATTAATGTAAATGTTTACGATATGATTTATACTACACAAGAAAAATCCTCCTAATTAAGTGATATCATGCAGACCACAGTTATCATGATGTTTGCGATATGTTTTCTGTCTTCAATCAAGCGACAGCAAGATCTTGTGCTATTTTGACAAGGGGGCTTGGCAAGATATCAATGGGGGCGCGAAAGATTTTCTAAAAAGTAGGTGACATGAAATAAGGCTATAATAGTGTTTTAATCTAACTAGAAAATCCAAATTAAATCAGGGAGTGGGGCATGAAGTTATAAAAGGAGGCACAACCTCACAAAGGTTGAGAACCTCTGACCTAAACATTAATAATTGACATAATAAACTTATTTCACTTATAAATTGGTTGAAGACCATTTCACATTAAATCAGCGCTTATACGCGTGGCGCATGAAGTAAAATTTCGAGTTTAGAAAAGCCTAATTTGGCTCGGTCGCTCCGCTTCGCTACGCGCCCGAGCCAAATTTTCAGGCTTTTCTAAACTCGAAATTTTACTTCATGCTTAGTCTGGGAGTGGAAGAGACTCGTTTATTTCATCATTGAAACAATTGAAAATTGACGTAATAAGTTTATTGTAGTTTTATGAACGGAGAATGTCAATTTTGATACAAGTTAAAAAGTGTTGAAAAGAAAATAGGTAAATTACAGTTAATTTAATGATGCAATAATATCAAAATGCCAGAATAGTTAAAATACAGTCGACTATGATAAAATACTCTGAAAATGTTATATTAGCACATAGCAAAGTGCTATGTCTCCATCATAGCACTTTTCCCATCACTTAAGCCAGGGTTTCTCAACCTGGAAGGGAGGAAAGCACGCCACATTAAGGGGGTGCGGCAAGATACCAGGGGGAGGGGTGCGATTTCCAAAAGAGTAGGTGACATGAAATAAGGCTATAATGGTTATCTAACAAAAAAAAATTAATCAGTTTAGAACAGCCTAATTAAACCACTATAATGGTGTTTCAATCTAACTAAAAAACACATTAAATCAGGGAAGAGCGGTGTGGAGTTATGAGAGGGGGCGCAACCTGAAAAAGGTTGAGAACCCCTGACCTGAACAATTAATAACTGACATAATAAACTTATTTCACTTATAAATTGGTTGAAGACCATTTCACATTAAATCAGCGCTTATACGCGTAGCGCATGAAGTAAAATTTCGAGTTTAGAAAAGCCTAATTTGGCTCGGTCGCTCCGCTTCGCTACGCGCCCGAGCCAAATTAGGCTTTTCTAAACTCGAAATTTTACTTCATGCTTAGTCTGGGAGTGGCAATCCTCGCTAGACGATCAATCAAAAACTTATTCTGCAGTTTCCTGTATTATAAAAGTTATCACATAAAATATACAGAGTTGATTTTAATTTACGCTACAAGATTAAAATTACGGAACATCTAAGTTGAAACAAATTAAAAGTAATTTTTTAAAATTGACAAACGCATTTGTTTACAGAAAGAAAAAATTGTGATGTGTCCATCATAGCTCTTTTTCCGTCATTTAATCAATTGATAATCGACATAATACATTTATTTCACTGTAACCAATCGTTTAAATATTTTATATTAAATCAGTGTTTTAAACGTGTGGCGCATGAAGTAAAATTTCGAGTTTAGAAAAGCCTAATTTGGCTCGGTCGCTTCGCTTCGCTACGCGCCCGAGCCAAATTTTCAGGCTTTTCTAAACTCGAAATTTTACTTCATGCTTAGTCTGGGAGTGGAAGACACTCGTTTGTTTCATCATTGAAACAATTAAAAATTGACGTAATAAGTTTATTGTAGTTTTATGAACGGAGAATGTCAATTTTGATACAAGTTAAAAAGTGTTGAAAAGATAATAGGTAAATTACAGTTAATTTAATGATGCAATAATATCAAAATGCCAGAATAATTAAAATACAGTCGACTATGATAAAATACTATCAAAATGTTATATTAGTACATAGCAAAGTGCTATGTCTCCATCATAGCACTTTTCCCATCACTTAAGCCAGGGTTTCTCAACCGGGAAGGGAGGAAAGCACGCCACATTAAGGGGGTGCGGCAAGATACCAGAGGGGGGGGGGGGTGCGATTTCTATAAGAGTAGGTGAGATGAAATAAGGCTATAATGGTGTTTCAATCTAACAAAAAAAAACAAAATTAATCAGTTTAGAAAAGCCTAATCAAACCACTATAATGGTAACTAAAAAAAACACATTAAATCAGGGAAGAGCGGTGTGGAGTTATGAGAGGGGGCGCAACCTAAAAAAAGGTTGAGAACCTCTGACCTAAACATTAATAATTGACATAATAAACTTATTGCACTTATAAATTGGTTGAAGACAATTTCACATTAAATCAGCGCTTATAAGCGTGGCGCCTGAAGTAAAATTTCGAGTTTAGAAAAGCCTAATTTGGCTCGGTCGCTCCGCTTCGCTACGCGCCCGAGCCAAATTTTCAGGCTTTTCTAAACTCGAAATTTTACTTCATGCTTAGTCTGGGAGTGGACGACACTCGTTTGTTTCATCATTGAAACAATTGAAAATTGACGTAATAAGTTTATTGTAGTTTTATGAATAAGAATATCATACAAGTTAAAAAGGGTTCAAAAGATAATAGGTAAATTACAGTTAATTTAATGATGCAATAATATCAAAATGCCATAATAGTTAAAATACAGTCGACTATGATAAAATACTATCAAAATGTTATATTGGCAATACAATTTTAAGCTATTGTGTATTATTTTAAACAAGTCTACAGTCAAACAAATTCAAAACCAGGTTGTTACTACATTATTTCTCTATTTCTTCGTAGCACATGTGGATCCTCGAAGGTGGTCAGAGACTACGAAAAATAGCTAAATAGGCTTGCAAATAACTGTGATGTAAATTTCATGTAGGTACTTAGTCATAGTGATATCATGGGGAATTTAATTGCCGACGACCTTGCAAGGAAGGGGGCAAGAATGAAGGACCTGTCTACTGAACTCTCCACCCACATTCCTCTTGTGGGATGCAAGAGACTACTTAGAGACCAAATGATAGCATCGATCAACCATAGGTGAAGAGAAGAAGATACGTGTCTCATAACAAGGCAGCTATGGCCTATATAGGATACTATAAACAGCAACAGATTAATTGCACTTAGCAGAACTGACATAAAAAAGGCAGTAGGCATCCTCACGAGCCAATGCCTCCTAGGCAGACATGCACAAAAGATGGGTCTTGAGCACAACGATTTTTGCAGAGGATACCTAGATGTGGAGGAGGAAGAGACGGTACTCCACTATCTGAGACAATGCCCTGCTCTTGAAGGGAATAGAATCAAATACCTTGATATCACTACGCCAATGGACTAGCGGACCTCACACCTCTAGATGTGAGTAATCTGATCGGGTTCATTAGGTTTGTATAGGTGTATATGATGCTATAACAGCGGTCCAGGAGATCGCGCGAGGTGCGAACGAGGGCCCGGTCAGAAAGATGGAGCACGCGGTTATGGTATGCCTGGACATAAAGAACGCCTTTAACACATTGCCATGGTAAGTCGTTAAAAGGGAGGCGGCGAGGAGATCGTCTAGGGGAATAGCCGCGATGGTAAACGCTTACCTAGAGGACAGGAAAATTATATATAGGGCGGGAGAAACAGAGAAGACCAGGGAGGTGGATCAGGGTGTACCCCAAGGATCGGTACTAGGCCCAACACTTTGAAACCTAGTTTATGACGGAGTGTTGAGTCTGGACCTGCCGGATGGGGCAAAGACCGTTGCCTTCGCGGACGATTTGGCGATAGTGGCCAGGCATAGAGAGATAGAGGGGGTCCGCAGAATCGTCAGGGAGGCTTTAACTATTATCCTCAGCTGGATGGAGAAGAATAGGCTAGAAGTGACTGTACATAAAACAATGGCGGTGTGGCTATCTAGGCGGAGAGCGGGGAGGACCCCGGAAGACACGCTGGTAGTGGGCGACAGGGAGATAGGCATCAGTAAAGCTATCAAATACCTAAGGGTGTGGCTGGAGGCAAACCCGCTCATGAGTAGGCACTGTATAGAGGCGGCGGAGGCAGCACAAAGGACCGCCACTGCTGTGGGCCGCATCATGTCGAATGTAGGAGGACCCAGCGAGGGTAGGAGGAGGTTATTGGTAACAGTGGCTAAGGCAAAGCTGGCATACGCTGCTCCGGTGTGTGCGGAGGCCTCGATGGGAGCTGCAAGAAATCGAAACAAGGTAAGAGTAGCACTCAGAACCGGAGCCCTACGCATAATACGGGCACACAGGACGGTTTCAACCGAGTCAGCGGAGGTACTCTCCTCAACCTTGCCTGGTGATTTGTGTATGAGGGAATGTGCTGAAGCATACCGGGTGGGCCGGGAGACGGGGGACCGTGTAAAGGCCAGGGACGCAGCCCACACAAAAGCGATGACTGAGTGGCAGGAGAGGTGGCCGAAGGGCGAGGGATGGACCAAGTCCCTTATCCCAAAGTTGAAAGCATGGGTGGAGAGGAGGCATGGGAAGGCTACGCACCAGCTAACCCAGCTACTGACTGGGCATGGCAGTTTCGGATCGTACCTCTACTGGATCGGTAAGGTAACGACTAGCGTATTGTGGATACCATGACGATACGGACTAGCACACTGTCGTGCCCGGAATGGCAGCCCGAGAGGTTAAAAATGGTCCCCTCCATTATTAAACACTTACGCAATCAAGTAGAATTTCACTATCAAATATATCGTAGAAGTAAAAGCAACCACGCATACAACATGTATAAATCTGTAAAAAAACAATACTCAGACCAGCTGCAACATGAAATAAAAGCATACAACTCAAACCGCATACAAACCTCAGATAATAAATCAAAAGAACTTTGGAGAATTCTAAAAAATAAAAAGGGCCAAAATGTTAAACGAAAAGAACTAAGTTATATCTACGGTGCGAACAATACACAAATAGATCAGCCCGTTGAAGTTGTGAACACGATTAATGATTATTTTTGTAAAATCGGAGCAGAATTAAATCGAAACTGTGAGAATTACAATCTCGAAACAACAATAACAGATACAATCTTCTTATATCCAGCTAAGGAATATGAAATAGAAATGAGCATACATAATATGAAATCAGGTAATAGCAGGGATATAGAAGATTTATCGCCTAACATAATTAAATTCACAACAAAAAACATCATAAAACCGTTAACGATTGCAATTAACCAGGCACTTTCTGAAGGAAACTTCCTACCTGAGCCGAAAGTAGGAAAATCATCCCTATCTATAAAAAAGGTAGTCCACACGATATTGGTAATTATAGACCTATCAATATCCTACCAATATTCTCAAAGATCTTCGAGAAAGTGATGTATGATAGATTATTAAACTACATAAAATCCAAACAAATTCTGTGCAAAGAACAATTTGGATTCCGTAAAGGACTCACAACCACCTTCTTAAACTTTGTTTTGGCAAATCTCGACAAGAATGCTACTGTTTTTTCAATATTTATAGACTTAACAAAGGCGTTTGACTGTGTACCTCACGATTTACTATTGCATAAACTATCGATGTAGGGCAGCTTGGTGGTGTAGTGGTTAGAGTGTTGTACTGCCACGCCACGGACCGGAGTTCAAATACCGGCCTAACAAGTTGTCTGCATTTATATAGGTTAGCAAATTGGAGATCAGCTTTTGGTGGAAAATATGGTGGGGAGTGAGGAGGCATGCGGTGTATGCATTCGCGAAAGTACGGCGAGGAGCGAGCTACAAACGCCCAAGAATAACACTGCGAAAGATCTGAGAGCAGTGCGGCGCCCTTACTGAGGGAATGCCCTTGGGCGATACCGGTAAGGGAGAAACGGCAATGAGGAGTTTTTTAGTGGGTAGGACCCCTTTAGATAAGGGAGGAGTCCCACACACAACAGTGCGTAAATGCGTTTTTCTCCTCAATATTAAAAAAAAGGTGGGGAGGGAGGGGAGATCTGACTCCTTTTCACCCTTATGGTATCACAAGGGGCCCTTTGGGCCTAAGTGAGCGGTCTAACTGCTGCCATTGAAACCTAACCTAACCTAACCTGGCACATGTGGATGATCTTCAAGTATACGAAATACCCATGGTCGTGGATATTTTCATCATACTGGATTAAGAGCATTTTTTCATGGAGTATATCTCCGTTGTTGTTGGATTAAGCAATTCTGAATCTTTGGGGATGGACCTTAACATAAACAATTAAAACAGTAAGTTTGTATAATATTTCAAGTATTTAAGCTATTGTGGATTCTTTTAATTAAATTTGCAGTCAAACAAATTTAAAACCAGGGTGTCTACATTATTGCTCTTTATTTCGTCCTAGCATTCGTGAATGATCTTTAAGAACTATGCAACAGCCACGGACGTGGAGAATTTCTTCACGCCGGGCTAGGAGCATTCTTCCATGGAGAATATTTCCGTTTCTGCTGAATCAAGCAATTCCAAAATTCCCTCTAGTCACAAAGTACGATCCCAGAACCAGCGACGACTCGCAGCCCTATCTTCAGGGTAGGCCACAGCGTCAAGGCACACAAAAATACAAAATACAAGGAATTGCACAACAAACCTTTTAATAATCATATTACGGTATAAGTTACGTGAAGATGATATTAAATTAAATAAAACTAGTAATCCTTTTTCATCACTGGTTTATTTGTAACACTAAATGTACATTTCGTTCACCAAGTGAACATTTTCAATAGCTGTACTAAACAGTTTAGTACAGCTATTGAAAATGTTCACTTGGTGAACGAATGTACATTTAGTGTTACAAATAAACCAGTGAAGAAAAAGGATTACTAGTTCTATTTAATTTAAACCTTTAATTAACGATACATATTACCTTGGGTCTCTGGCCTACCCTGAAGTTAGGCTGCGAGCCGCCGCTGCCCAGAACATAAAGTAAAGTCTTAAATTCAATTAATGCTTTTTAAAATATACATTTAATATGTTCATTATGTCTTTGTTATTTCTCGCATCGCTCCCTTCAATGCTATGACCCCCTACACCGCGCACCCCGCTCAGTACGAAAAAGCCCACCCGCTCCCCACGCCCTTGTATTAATTTGCGATTGCAGCGCCGTCCCATCGAGTGGCTCGGTCAACTAAAATCATAATACGTGCAGCCCTCTAGGAGTTATCAATCTAATTTAATCTATGACTCTCTGTATGTCAAATGTTATGTAAATATTAGATTTTAATAAAATCTTATTCACATGACATTTGACACCCATTTGTCGCGATAACCACACAATCATCATTAATCGTGTCGACCTCCTACATCAGATACATGTTATACAAACATCAATAGAACATGCAAGCGTGTGGTATTAAGATATTGTGCCTAATAACGTTAATTCCAGTATGGTTACTAATCATAACTCAGCTTATAAATCACAAGAATTTTGAATACCGAAATCCTGAAAATGTTACAATAAAATCCCTTTACGAAGAAGGATACATTCAGTTAAGTTCCACCTGTCCACATCAAGGTAAAAACTTGCATTTACTTATCTTAATAACATCGTTTCCACAAAATCACTGGTTGAGAATGGCAGTGAGAAAAACATGGGGAGGTTATGCTAAGAATAGCGGAATTGCAATTGCTTTTATGTTAGGAAACACGGATGTAAGATTTGTTGATAATGAACTTGCTCTTTATGATGATCTTATAATTGGAAGTTTTAAAGATAATTATAGCAATCTTCCAATTAAAGTGACGTCTATGTTAGAATGGGTTAATAACTATTGCCCTCACGTGGATTTCATCCTAAAAGCAGATGATGATTCTTTTATTAACATCCCGCGCTTATTAGACTTAACGACTCGTTTATCACCAACGAAAAGAGCGATTTATGGAAGAGTTGTAACTAGAGTCAAACCAGATAGAGGCAGCGATAGTCGATATTACGCAAGCTTGGAGGAATATGGAGGATTTACTTACCCTAAATACGCAGTTGGAGCTGCTTACATCGTTCCCGCTTTTCTCGTTGGGGAATTATACGAAACAGCTTTGCAGCACGATTATTTTAAGTTTGAAGATGTTTTTCTTACTGGAATGGTTGCTGAAAAGTTGGGAATTTCAAGAGTGCACGTGAAGAATATGAGAGCTTGCGTGCCTCTGAAATTCACAGTTTGCTTTGTACATTCGACAATTTGTATGCATTATGCCTATAATAAGCAGTTTGAGTTGTGGGAAAAGTTGACGAATCAAACTTGTCATAATTCGTTTTTTGCTGAGTTGCATAATGAGTTATTTTTTCAATACCATTACTGTACATAAGTAAATACAATTATAAAGAATGATTACCTTTTTCATTTTGTTTGAGTTATTTCTTAATACGTTTTCTGTACATAAGTAAATAAAATTATTAAAAATGATTTGCTTTTTCATTTTGTTTGAATTATTTTTTCAATACGTTTTCTGTACATAAGTAAATAAAATTATAAAGAATACGTTTTTCATTTTGTTTTTATTACTAAAGGGTTTTCCATTAAGAGGTCCAATTTTAATTATTTAAAAATATATTTTTTTTATGAAATAGTGCTAAAGTACCGTGCGATCGTTAAAAACTTGATTTAGAGTAGGCAAATAAATTAGATTAGCACTACTGACTGTTAGCACCAGCGGCGGTTTGCAGCCTAACTTCAGGGTAGGCCAGAGACCCCAGGTAATATGTATCCGTTATTGAAAAGTGATTTTGTTGTGCAATTCCTTGTATTTCTAAAGCGCGTTCCCAACCTCAAATGTTGTGTGCCTTGGCGCTGTGGCCGACCCTGAAGTTAGGCTGTGAGCCGTCGCTGGTTAGTACATAATTAATCATAACCTGAAATTGATTGACGGCATTTTTTTTCTGATGCGGTTGCCCAGAATGTAAAATAATTGGTGGAATCAATTTCAGGTTATGATTAATTATGTACTAACCAGCGAGGTCGCTGGTTAGTACATAATTAATCATAACCTGAAATTGATTCCACCAATTATTTTACATTCTCGGCAACCGCATCAGAAAAAAAATGCCGCCTATTCTAAATCATCATTTAAACCAGTGGTCTCCAAACTACGGCCCGCGGGCCAAATCCGGCCCGCGACTTGCATGAATCCGGCCCGCGATTGTTTGTAATTTTTTTTGTAAATGTCATATTTTGAAATATTGTAACAATTGTTCCTTAAATTTTTCATAATTTTATAAAATTAATCGGATCTTGGCCGACTTTTATTATGTAGAATTGTATTTGTGGCCCGCGAAGAAGATAGTTTAGAGACCCAGGATTTAAACGATCGCACTGTATTAATTTCCAAACAAAATACACACTCCACGATTAGTTGAGGAAAATGATATCTGGTAAAAAGCCACCTTGGCTTCTTCTGCAAATACCTATTCTTTTGAGTAAGTTTTGCATCACATTTTTGCACAACTCTCGCTCCATTTGACCAATAACGCCTTGAATATTTTCTTCGAGCGCTTGAATTATTTGTGGGCCAGTAGCGTAGACTTTTTCCTTCACAGCCCCTAGAAAAAAAGTTTTCACTTTTTAAGTATGCAGGCTAAAATCCTTGTGCAGAATGCGCTGTGTCATTGTAAAACTTATCACTAAATTTGAGCGAAATGGGCAAATTACTGATGTAAAGTTGCCAGTTCGTACTCCTATGGCCAGGTTAGCTGAAACCATTACCACTGTTGCTGATAGTGTTGCTGAAAACACGGGTTTGTCTATCCTAAGACGTTCACAGCAGTTGGTCTTTGAAATGCCCAACTGCTGAGAACGTTTTGGGATAGACAAACCCGGGTTTTCAGCAACACATTCAGCAACAGCGGTAATGTTCTCAGCTGATCTGGCCATAGGAGTACGAACCGGCCACCTTACATCAGTAATTTGCCCATTTCGCTCAAATTTAGTGATAAGTTTTACAATGATACAGCAAGAAGGTAATTCATACCGACCGAAAACACAACGAACGCTGCGATCTGTCTGGGCCAAATTTGCACCATATTATTAATGAATTTTCACTACTTCTATATGTTTTTGGAGCGTATATCTTTCCATTTTCTTAAATCGTACACTTTTCACTTGACAAGTGTCAAAAAATCAAGGCCCTCTATTAGACAGTTTAAAAGTGCCAGGGAATATAAAATGGGACCTCTTACTGGAAAACCCTATATGAACAACTAATTTTAACTGTGTTTTTGAGTTTACGTGAAGTGATTATTACACTAAAAAAAACAGTTATACAAATAAAAAGTGAAGTAAGTATCACTTTTTATTTGTATCGTTAGATGTGGTGAATGATGAAGAGACAGACTCATTCTTCACAAAGTTACCTGTTTTCTTGATATCAAATTGAAAATCTCCAACGAAGTGAACACCTCCAAGATTCAAGAATCAATTTTATTATATTTTTCATGTAATTTTATATTTTAATTTATTTATTGTTTAGATTTTATTTATACAATTATTTTAACCTGTCTGTTTTTCCTCAAATATTTAACTTCAGTATTTTTATATATACGGAGTTTTTCTTTCAAGTATACATATCCCAATTATATGTTATAAATCTTCAGATACTTATTGTTTTTTCTTTAAGAGTTTAAGTTGAAGCTATAAACGAGTGTTTTCCACTTCCAGGCTAAGCATGAAGTAAAATTTCGAGTTTAGAAAAGCCTGAAAATTTGGTTTGATCGCTCCAAATTTTCAGTCTTTTCTAAACTCGAAATTTTACTTCATGCGCCACGCGTATACAAGGCTGATTTCAAATGATATTTAAATATATATAAATTTCACAATATTTCAGTGTTTTATACGCGTGGCGCATGAAGTAAAATTTCGAGTTTAGAAAAGCCCCGTGAAAATTTGTCGAGGGTCGCTGGCGCGACCCTCGACAAATTTTCTACGCGGGGCTTTTCTAAACTCGAAATTTTACTTCATGCTTAGTCTGGGAGTGGACAACACTCGGTAAAAGCTTCAAATTGTTAAGAAAATAAATTATCTCAGGGCACCTTCTTAAAATATTTAGCCAAACTTGAAATTACACAATAGAATCAACAATTTTTATGAGAATGTTTTCTTTGAAACAATTGTAAAAATTGTGGTAAATGATGAAGAGACAGACTTATTCTTTACATTTGTTCTTGGGGCTACTAAATAAACGACTGAACAAGCCAGCTGGTATGATTCCCTAACTCCAGGCAACTTAACTTAAAGACCTCAATAGCCCAATCACAAATAAATACCAATGCTCAGAAGACAAAGGCTCGTTTATTAAATTTGATTGACCCACGTACTTTCACGAGTGTTTTCACTCCTTGATTAAGCAAAAGGTTTAGAGTTTTAAGTTTAGAAAAGGGCACTTGCAATGTTACTAATAGTAACCATACAAGTGGTTAGTAATTAGTGGTAAGTAGTTACTTTTATAGTAACCATGCAAGTGCCCTTTTCTAAACTCAAAACTCTAAACCTTATGCTTAATCAAGGAGTAAAAGCACTCGTCAAAAACACGTGGGTCAATCAAATTTAAACGAGCCTTTGTCTTCTGAGCATTGGAATTCATTTGTGATTGGGCTATTGAGATCTCTAAGTTGGGATGCTTGGAGTTAGGGAATCACATCAGCCGGCTTGTTCAGTCGTTCATTTGGTAGCCCCAAGAACAAATGTGAAGAATGAGTCGTCTGTCTCTCTATCATTCACCACATTATTTTTATAATTGTTCCAATAAAAACATTCTCCTAAAAATTGTTGATTTTATTGTATAATTTCAAGTTTGGTTAAAAAGTTTAAGAAGGTACGCTAAGATAATTTATTTTCTCAACAATTTGAAGCTTTTAATGAGTGTTGTCCACTCCCAGACTAAGAATGAAGTAAAATTTCGAGTTTAGAAAAGCCCCGCGTAGAAAATTTGTCGAGGGTCGCCCAGCGACCCGAGACAAATTTTCACGGGGCTTTTCTAAACTCGAAATTTTACTTTATGCGCCACGCGTATCAAACACTGAAATATTGTGAAATTTATATATATTTAAATATCATTTGAAATCAGCCTTGTATACGCGTGGCGCATGAAGTAAAATTTCGAGTTTAGAAACGCCTGAAAATTTGGTTTGATCGCTCCGCTTCGCGGAGCGATCAAACCAAATTTTCAGGCTTTTCTAAACTCGAAATTTTACTTCATGCTTAGCCTGAAAGTGGAAAACACTCGTTTATAGCTTCAACTTAAACTCTTAAAGAAAAAACAATAAGTATCTGAAGATTTATAACATATATTTGGGATATGTATACTTGAAACAAAAACTCCGTATATATAAAAATACTGAAGTTAAATATTTGAGGAAAAACAGACAGGTTAAAATAATTGTTTGAATTAAATCTCAACAATAAATAAATTAGGAAATAATATGAGAGGAAAAAAATAATCAAACTGATTCTTGAATCTTAGAGGTGTTTACTTCGTTGGACATTTTCAATTTGACATAAAGAAAACAGGTAACTTTTTTTATACCACTTTTATTTAAGAGACAGACTCATTCTTCACATTTGTTTTTGGGGCAACTAAATAAACGACTGAACAAGCCAGCTGGTATGATTCCCTAACTCCAGGCATCTTAACTTAAAGACCTCACTAGCCCAATCACAAATAAATACCAATGCTCAGAAGACAAAGGCACGTTTATTAAATTTGATTTTTGTTGTACTATGTCAAATGCCTAAAATGCCAAAAAATAACACCTTTATTAGCATCAAAACTGAAACACATATCCAAATAAATACAATACCACGTAAATTTATGTATACTACTACATTTCTTAGATCATTCTTCTCCTCTCCCTCTCCCACCCTAATCTCATCACAATTTTTACGCCTGCACCGTCCTCTCGCATCCACTCCTTTTACTATCTCTAGTCCATTCCTCCTTTATCTCCTTACACTCATCAGCTAAATGCTTCCAAAATGTCACTGCTAAAAGCCAAGGGATATAAGTGCAAATTTTATAAAATTGGAGTTACAAGTGTGGAGATGGGTTTTTAGATACATTCAATCATTTTTTGGCAACAGGATATTACTGATATTGGTAAATAAAAGTTATTCTAGTTTAATATAAGATATTGAGTGCAAATTTTTCTTAGTTTACTTTATTTTCTCAGCTTTATTTTTTTTTCCTAAATCTATTTGTATGCACTTGTATCCTTTGGGTTCTAGGGTCCTCATATATTTTATGTGATAAATTTTATAATACAGGAAACTGCGGAATAAGTTTTTGATTGATCGTCTAACGAGGGTTTCCACTCCCAGACTAAGCATGAAGTAAAATTTCGAGTTTAGAAAAGCCTGAAAATTTGGCTCGGGCGCGTAGCGAAGCGAAGCGACCGAGCCAAATTAGGCTTTTCTAAACTCGAAATTTTACTTCATGCGCCACACGTACAAAACACTGACTTTGATGAAAATTTTCAAGCGATTGGTTAGAGTGAAATAAATTTATGAGGTCGATTATCAATTGACTAAATGACTGGTAAAGTGGTAAAATTGTGAAACAAACCAAGTGTAATTTAATTTAAACCTTCATTATCAATATTTAAAAATGTTTCACCAAGTGATAAGTGAGAAAATTATTCAAGCAATAGCTAAACAACGTTAGCTAATAATAGAGAAACCGTATTTTTTAGAATAAAAAACAGTGATGTGTCTATCATAGCACTTAGATAAACTGTATTTTTTGTAATAAAAAAAGAATAATGGGTTCATTATCCATTATTCTTTTATTATTACAAAAAATACAGTTTATCTAAGTGCTATAATAGACACATCACTGTTTTTATATTCTAAAAAATACGGTTTTTCTGTTATTAGCTAACGTTGTTTAGATATTTCTTGAATAATTTTCTTACTTATCACTTGGTGAAACATTTTTAAATATTGATAATGAAGGTTTAAATTAAATTACACTTGGTTTGTTTCACAATTTTTTACTTTACTATTTACTCGACTAGTTTACTCGACTAGTTTAGTGTAAAACGCGAAACTAGTCGAGTAAATAGTAAAGTAAAAAATTGTGAAACAAACCAAGTGTAATTTAATTTAAACCTTCATTATCAATGTTGTTTAGCTAATTAGTTTCTTGTGTAACATTTTATTTTCATAACTTTTGTCTCACTTTTCAAATAACCAGAATACTTATCTTTGAACTGCTGATCACTTTCTTACTAGATAAATTCAAATTCAAAACTATTTGAATTCGAGAAAATAAACTTACGCTTCTTATAGTTTGCACACTTTAAACATAATATATAAAATTACGAAAAAACTATTCGTAAACTTTCTTACTATTTCTGCCGTCTAGGATAATAGGGATCCACAATAGATCTGAAAAAGTCGCGGTGGTACAGGCCAATGAGGCCACCCCTACGAATATCTAATCTATATAATCTACTATTTCTGCCGTTAAAATATTTTTAAACTGCAGTTTAGAGATGAATTTAGTTCAGGTACATTATACAATATACAATTTACCTACCATTGTTTGCCATATGACAAATTATTTTATAGCCTAATGAGGCCTAAGTACAGTGCAGAAATGCGCACTCCCCAAAGAAACAAATAATTCATATTTGTTTTTATTACTTTAAGTAAAACACTTTGTTTATAACTTTCAAAAGTTGTTTATTTTGTATTCACAACAAATGTTTCGCCACACTGTGGCTTCTTCAGGTGAAGAACAAGTGATTAACTTAACCTAATTACAACGTATATATAGGGCTAGCTGATAAGTAAGAGGGGTGGGGGTTACAGTTTTCAATTGAGCAATGGGGAGTTATTAATATTTGTTTTTATTTATTATGAGTTATTACTTCTGTGGAAGTAATGATTATTGAATAGTAACTAGCCAGGCTACAGGTAGAGACGGTAGGATTATTATTATTATGAATATACAATGAATTTAAAGATAAACTATTCGGCCAGTAAAGCGCTGCAAATTTAATTTATGGCACTCTCTTAATAATTAATCGCGATTAAAAATAGACACTCTAATTCCGGTGGATAAAGAGTGAACTCATCTATTCTGCATGGGCAAACTTCCATTGATTGCTATTCAGAGCCTCGAGGAGCTTTCATTAGTGCATAAATATATAATCTAATTCAGTCAATAATTTCTATATACTTATCCGGCGTTCGTTATTTCGTGCAGACCGTTCAAATATATTCACACACTCACGTGGTTACACAGGCATGCATGCTGCGGTTATTTGAATTTCTTAATTGCAGTGAATTAAGTAAGTATAAATGTGAACATTTACGTATTGGTATACCAGGTCTGTAAATATGAAACCGGAATTTGCTTATAAATGGCTCTAGTTGTCAATATAGTGACTGTTAAGTCGCGTTATTGGTCCCTTATTCTTGTGTTTACATTTGTCAAAGACTTTTAACTCACAAGAACACAAATTTATTACAAATACATATGTTTTCATAGCGTTGAAGATGACAACATTCATTTTCTGTTACCATTCGAAGAAAATTGCTGCAGAATCGCATCGAATGCTTGTCGACGCTTACGATGAACATGCTCTTGGTAAATCACAGTCTGGATCTGGATCATAATGGGGGTGTGTACCTAGACACAGCAATTAGACCCCAATGGGCTCTTTTTGCATGCCGCCCTAGGGTTGTGTCACTCCTCAGCTCAGCCATGCCACTCTGTCGAGAAAGGCCAGCAGAGCAGCGGCCATCGGCCATCTGGACGCCAGAATTTCCTTACTTTGCGAGGCGAGTGCTGGACAATCACAAAGGATGTGCTCGGCAGTCTCGTCCTCCTCATGACAGCCTCTACAATCTGGCGAGTCAACGACTCCCATTTTGTAGAGATGCCCATTTAGTCCACAATGGCCCGTGAGAACGGCCGTTATGCGTCTCAGATTATATCTGCTTATTTGCAGGTAGTGTAGTGCCGTCATTTTGTTCGGATAGCCTAAGGTTTCCCTAGACATCCTACAGTCCTTAATGTCATCCCAGCGTTCTCTGAATTTCTTCAGGATTTCGTTGTGGATCAATTCGCTTAGGGTCGAGATGGTGGGTTTTACTAGCGGCTGTGGCGAAGAAATAGTTTCCCCAGCCGCTGCTCTAGCCAGTTTATCCGCCTTTCGATTGCCTACATTATTGTCATGGGCCTTCACCCATGATATCTCGATTCTGTTTTCTGCAGCAGCAAGCCTGAGTTTGCTGTGCCAGTCCAGAACTGTCTCCGATGTCGTAACTCTGTTTTTCAGAGCCATCAGCCTGCTATCTGTTAGGATGAGTAGCTTTCTGTTCCTCACGTTGCGGTTCTGTATGGTTTCGGCCGCAAGTGCTATTCCCATCACTTCTAGTTGTGCGATGGTCGTGTTTTCTTCCATTAGAGTCTTTAGGTTGATGCCCAGGTTCCTGGAGTATGTCCCCAGTCCCAAGCGTCCTTCTTTATATGATGCGTCGGTGTAAATGCGATTTGCCGATTCTCTCATGTCCATCGAGGGATGGACGCGTACCTCGTATCCTTCCGGTACGGTATTTGTGGGCGAGCACAGGTCGTTTCTAGCCTCTAACAGAGGTATATCTTTGCAGACATTCCTCCAGAGGCTGCCTCTAGCCATCCCACATGTGTTACGTGTCCAAAACCCTTCAGCTTGGAGACGGAGTATGATATTTATGGCCTCCTTCTCCACATACAGATCCAGCGGTGGAAGACATAGCATGACTTCCATTGCCAGAGTCGGGGTAGTGCGCATTGCACCCGTCGCGCCGAGACAAGCTATTCTTTGTACCTGGGATAGGCGCCTCATTGTGGTCTGTAGTTTCGTTCTTGACCACCACACAGAGGCGCCATAAGCAAGCATTGGCCTTATTATCGCTGGGTAAACCCATAGTGTCGCTTTTGGTTTCAGACCCTATGTCCTCCCCACTACACGTCTACACTGCCAGAATGCCCTTATGGCCTTATTTGGTTTGATATCGATATGCGATTTCCAGCTCAGTTTATTGTCGATGGTTATACCCAGGTATTTGACTTCCTTGCTGTACTGCAATATCGTATCCATTTGCGAGGGTGCCCTTTGAGGTACCCTTCTTTTCTTGGTGAACATGACCATCTCCGTCTTTGTTGGGTTATCAGAGAGGGAGTGATCTTGACACCATTTGGTGAGCGTGTCAAGTGCCGTCTGCATCCTGCTGCATATGGCATCTTCAAATTTTCCACTTACTAGGATGGCTAGGTCATCAGCATAGGCTGTGACCGTAAAACCTTGCGTGCGCAGTTCCTTCAGGTAAATCACAGTGCTTTGAGTGATTTAAAATATTCAAAAGTGGCGATTTTCCCATGAGCAACCAAGAACGTGGAAAACCACCGAGAAAGTCCGTTAAATGAGACACGAGAATTCGCCTCCATACGTTTGAAAGCCAAAAAAAAGATCGAGATGGGTTCCCCATAAAAGACGGCAGAAAAACCACCTACGAAATACTGCTCACCAGAACAACAGAAAATCATTTCCTTATCGAATTTTGACTGGCGATGAAATACTTCCGCATGCGGCTCAAGTAATGCTTGGAAAAAATCAAATACAATGATCATAGCTGGAAAATTTGTGGGGATTTGAAAATTGTGGGACTTTGCCTGAAAATTTGGATTGGCCGCGTAGCGAAGCGGAGCTGCCAATCCAAATTAGGCTTTTCTAAACTTGAAATTTTACTTCATGCGCCACGCGTATAAAACACCGAAATATCGTAAAGTTTAAAATATACGGCTTTATCAATCTAATATGTAGATGTGAATAAAACATGAGCCAAATTTTGCGATGAACAAATTGTTTAAACAGTGATTGTAGGCAACCCAATAACTCTAACGTATATCAGGCTGCCTATAATCGTTGTTTTGTGTGTGTGTATTATTTGAACTTTACTGTAAATCAGTGTTTTTAAGCGTGGCGCATGAAGTAAAATTTCGAGTTTAGAAAAGCCTAATTTGGATTGGCCGCTCCGCTTCGCTACGCGGCCAATCCAAATTTTTAGGCTTTTCTAAACTCGAAATTTTACTTCATGCTTAGTCTGGGAGTGGAAAACACTTGTTCAAAGCCTCAAATTAACCGCTTTTAAACAACAAATTTCCGCACATTTTAAAACCGCTGTACTTTTGGTTATTTAACGGACTTCAATCGAAATTTAGAAGGTTACTCCTAGTTTTGTGCATTTCAATTGCTTCTAATATATTTAATTAAAAATTGTTGGATTCTTTTAATAAATTCAGATTATTTATATTAAATGTCTGTCCTGTGGTTTATGTATGATGAGATATCGCTGATTTTCTAGGATTTTGATTTTTCGTATGATAAAGGTGTTTTTTAAACCTTGTTTTTAAATTTCGTTGAGTTTGTTTAATATAAATTTAATTTAAAATGATCATAAGTGAGGTTAAGTTAATTTACCATTACATAACTCTATTATGGTATGCACGAAGAGTTTGGAAAGCACTAGGTACTATAAATGTATATTATAGTTGTAAATATTCGCTGTCATTAAATGCAGACAGCGAATTCATTTAGATATTTCCGACGAAGTATTCTCCTCCCTCCATCTTTCCCATTTCCCATCTCTAATTCCACATCCCTGTGCGACTGAATGTACATTATTTATGTATTTAATTTTCCTTTATGTGCGCGAAGTACATCGTCGGACCTCGCCAAGTTTTAATTATCATCCACCCTCGGGCTTTCTAGAGGGTGGAGGAAAGGAGGAATGGAGTAGTAAGGGTACGACGTTGCGGAAAATTAACAGTGGGACCCGGGCCGCGTCCGCTCGACCCTTTTGTAAGAAAAGGGGTCGGAATTTTCCTACCAATGAGTTTAGGGATTCGGGATCTGTTGACCTGAATAAATGCGTGCAGGGAGAAAAGGGTTGCTTGCGGGCGTACGGGCGAGAGGGGTGGGCTGCGAAAGAAGAGATGGAAACAAATTTTATCTTATCCTTAATTTAAATTAATGGCACGTCTGCATTTGCACGCTTCAAGAACATTTATCTAATTACTTTCAATGCCCTCCCGTTGCGCCCTTTCGTTCACTATCTCGGCGAGGATTAGGATTTGAATTATTCGGTAATTAATGCGAATACCGGAATTGGGTTTTGCTTGGGTTTTGATTTAGTGCTCCATGGGACTTACTAAAATTGCTAGGATTAGACTGCCCTTTAATCAATTTTACTTACCTATGTAAGTAATTACTACTTTTGTTACTGCAACATTCATTAGTCACAACTGAATACTGCTTATTACACAGGCCAACAGAGTTTAACTTTTTGAAAGTTGATTTCGATGTGACATCTAATTTTGTATAATTTTGATCTGCTCAATTCAAATCCGAGTGTTATTTTGCCTTATCACGAGGTTTTATTTATTAATGTTGAAAATAAATTAATAAAACCAGCTTCGAGAAAAAGAAAAACAACTCGACGTATTCCAACCACTTGCTAGATGAAGGCCACAACTTCAACGAAGACTTCCAAATACTCACATCGAGAAGAAAGGAAGAAAATTTAACATCCTGGAAAGCACCGAAATAAAGAAAAGAAAATTCAGCGATCAATTACTAAACGATCAGACAGATATTAATAACTCCCCATTGCTCAATTTAAAACTGTAACCCCCACCCCTCTTACTTATCAGCTAGCCCTATATATACGTTGTAATTAGGTTAAGTTAATCACTTGTTCTTCACCTGAAGAAGCCACAGTGTGGCGAAACATTTGTTGTGAATACAAAATAAACAATTTTTGAAAGTTATAAACAAAGTGTTTTACTTAAAGTATTAAAAAAATTGATCAAAACAAACGCTACTTTTATTGATACAGAGACAAAAACAAATTACAAATAGTAAACTAAATTAAACAAGTCTTAAACAATCTTTAATTTTCAGAATATCCTTCCCTCTTGGATGAAAAACTTCGTTTAGTGGATTTTCTTGTGTATTCCAGGGCCGGATTGTTCCTTTTTATTGATCAGCAGTAATTAGCCATTATTGAAACATTCCACCGACTTTGATACCAGCGTTCCATTTCTTTCATGTCTTGGTGGAACCTCTCACCTTGCTCCTTACTCACATCACCAAGATTTTCGGGGAAGTAATCAAGATGCCGGTGTAAAAAGTGAACTTTTATGCTCATATTTCATCCCAATTCCATAACATATTTGTCATAATTTCCTTGTAGTTAGGATCCTTGTTGTTTCCCAAAAAGACATTCAATAACATTAGCAAATGAAATCCATGCATCTTTCTCAGTTTCGGTCATGGTATTAACAAATTCTTGATCTTTCGTTAATCTCCTTATTTGAGGACCGACAAAAATTCCTTCTTTTAATTTTGCATCTGAGATAGCGGGAAAATTTCGACAAAGCTATTTGAAACAGTCTCCATCTTTATTTAAAACTTAAACGTATTGTTTCATCAATCCTAGTTTAATATGCAGTGGAGGTAAGTAGATTTTTGTGGATCAACAAGACTTTCGTGCAGAACATTTTTTGATCCGGGAGTGAAACTATCTCTTCTTATCCAGTCCTTTTCTTCCAATATTGAAGTATACATCGACTGTCCCACTCACACAAAAAACATAGGTACTTTGTATACCCTGACTGCTATACTAGTAGAAGTCTGACAATTTTCAAATCCCCACAAATTTTCCAGCTATGATCATTGTATTTGATTTTTTCAAGCATTACTTTAAGATTTTCGTAGCTTTCCATCATTTGCACAAAATGGGCAACCGGTACCGATGAAAAAACATTCTCATTGTACAAGAGAACAGCATTAAGGCTTCTTTTGGAAGAATCAATGAAAAGCCTGTAATCATCAGGATTGTATGTGCCCCCAAGTTTGTTAATCAGACTGGAAATGTCTGTGCAATAAACTAGACAACCACTTTTTTTCCAAAATAGCCTGAATACTCGGAATCGCTTTTCCTAAAATACGAGATTTTAACGTAAATTTTTACTTTATAGTCTGGATGCTAAAATTTCTGAAAGATCCGTTGGAAGATCTAAGTCTCTAACTAAGTCGTTAAGTTCGGTCTTGGAAAATAACTGCTGTTGATTAGAAATTTCCTTATACTATTCTATTGATTTGTACACAATGTAATCTCAGTGGTGTAGCAATTTTTAGAATGTCATTTAATTTTGATTAGCAAATATTTAAAAAAAGATAAATTCGACCTAGTATATTTATTAAAAAATTAAGCCATTTTTGTAAGAAGTTTAGCTAGCTTAGCAAGTGCGTGTCCTATCGATGCAAATAAGCAGTCATCGGATAGAGCCAAGTCTGGTGTGTAAGCCGCATGCGGAAGTATTTCATCGCCCGTATATTTTAAACTTGACGATATTTCAGTGTTTTATATGGGTGGCGCATGAAGTAAAATTTCGAGTTTAGAAAAGCCTAATTTGGATTGGCCGCTCCGCTTCGCTACGCGGCCAATCCAAATTTTCAGGCTTTTCTAAACTCGAAATTTTACTTCATGCTTAGTCTGGGAGTGGAAAACCCTCGTTTAAAGATTCAAATTAAAATCATTTAAAAAAACAACGAATGTCGTAATATTTACAATGTATGCATATGTATACCTGAAAGAAAAAAAAAAACGCTGCATTTAAAAATCACATTTATGCACACACAGTACTGATATTAATTTCAATATGTTATTTGTACAATTTATTAGTTGTTTATGTATTTGTCTTTGTACCGATTTGTTGATTTTATCTCTAAATAATGTATTCACTCTTTAGTATTTTTTATTATTATCATTTTAACTCGCGTAAAGTAAGAGTAACATGAACATGTCTAATACAATTGTTATTATTCTGTTATCCACTCTGTATATATAAATATACTAATATTATAAATTTATGTAAAAGGAGATTCCGTAAATAAATGAAATAAATTAATAAATATTTTATTGTAATAGAATGTTCTAATTAAAAATTTAATTCAAAAGATCTTCAACAATTTAGCTAATATTAAAAATCGTAAACAAAAATTTTAATAAAGTAGTATAAAATATAATTTAGCAAATTTAAGAAAACGTGTTAGACAAATTTAACGTTTGAAACATGTTTTAAACAAATTCTAGATTTAAAACATGTTCAAAACAAAACCGTTTAAGACGTTTGTACGACGTTTTTTATACTCCATTTTTTCTACTCCATTTTTTCTACTCCGATTTTTCTACTAATTTTTGTCTACTATTGTTATTATCTATCCAAAATAATAATACTCAAACGTCAAAGTTACAAATGTGTCAAATTATGAATGAACGTGAAGTTGTCATGAAGATGTCAGTGTTCTAATGTTTTTCGAATGTTCGAAAATCCAATAAATTAATATTGGTAGAAAAAGAAATTAGTAGAATTTTTTATGCAGTAGGAAAAAGAATAAGGTAGAAATAATTATTAGTAGAAAAAAAGGAGTAGAAAAATTGACGCCCTACGGTTTAAAACACGACGACTGTTTTAAAACATATTTAAAACATTGTTTTAAAACAAAGTGTTTTAAACATAACAGAGTGAGGAGTGTTTCAAGGCCATTTTCCTATTTTTTTAATTTAATTTTTAAAACCAAGATTTAAAACTTGGCTTTGAATTAAAACAACATAGAAAATTCGTAACATTGCGTTCTATTATTTTTATTTTTCACTTGTGACTAGATTAGAAAATATGTTAATATCACTCATACATAGTTCGTTTAGCGATTAATCTGATTAAGAGGAATGATGGTTTCATGGAAAAATTTCATTAATTATTAATGAACGTAATGCGTTGCATAATTACCTGCGTCATTTGATTCGCGTATAAAGTATTTGTATTCCATTTCCATATTTTCAATTTCAATTTTGATTCAGTCCAATAACATAATGATGCAACCGTGCTGTACAATAATATGCCTACATAAATGTTAATTGTTTACTATACGTTCGTCTGTAAGCGATTAGCTATCAATCATGTACATAATGTTTTAATATTTCAAATGTGCATAGTTTTATTTAATATTGTTAAGTTAAGAGAAAGTCGACCGCTCTCTAAACGTATAAATCTAAGCATACTGCCGTCTTAATTACATCCTTGATTAGGGATGAAATATTTTGAATAAATAGGCATACTTTAAGGAAAGTGAAATCTTAATGCCTGTCTTGATAAAATATTTACAACTTTGACCGTTCTTTTATAAAAAAATATCAAACATTGTTAAGCTATCGTAATCGCATCTTCAATATAATTTTTTTCTGCAACATTTATAAAAAATATTGGGAAACTAAATCAGCCACATTGTAGAAGAATTCTTTTCGAAGAATTTTAATTTTTCCCAATTATTTCTATCGTACAATAAATTCACTGGGATGTCGCGCGATATTGAAGTTTCCGAAAATTCGAAAAACTGTTTTATGCGCAACATCCTAGTGACTATATTTAACCAAATATATAAATGAAAAAAATCACATATATTTGCAAAGGATTTATCTACATTGTTAAGCTATCGTAATCGCATCTTCAATATAATTTTTTTCTGCAACATTTATAAAAAATATTGGGAAACTAAATCAGCCACATTGTAGAAGAATTCTTTTCGAAGAATTTTAATTTTTCCCAATTATTTCTATCGTACAATAAATTCACTGGGATGTCGCGCGATATTGAAGTTTCCGAAAATTCGAAAAACTGTTTTATGCGCAACATCCTAGTGACTATATTTAACCAAATATATAAATGAAAAAAATCACATATATTTGCAAAGGATTTATCTACAATGTGACTAATTTAGTTTTTCAATATTTTTTATAGATACTGCAGAAAAAATTAAAATTATGAACGCGATTTCGCTAGTTTACCAATGTTTGATATTATTTTATGAAATAACGGTAAAAGTATAAAATATTTTATTGAGACGGGCTTAAAGATTGTACTTTCCTTGAAGTATACCTATTTTTTCAAAATATTTCATCTCTAAACAAGGATGTAATTAAGACGGCATTATGCTTAGTTTTATACGTTTAGAGAGCGGTCGACTTCCTCTTAGAACATTTATATCTCTCTATATATCTATTGTAAGGCCTATTATAGATTATTGCGCAATTATATGGTCACCTCATTATAAATGTCATGTGGATCGTCTAGAAAATGTGCAACGAAAAATGATAAAATTGATTTGTTTTCGATGTCATCTATTTTATTATGATTATAATATGATACTTAAATATCTTGGACTTCTTCCATTAATTAAACGAAGAGTGTACTTTTCCTTGTGTTTCGCGTACCGCATATTAAATAGCAGAATAAATTGCTCTGTAATACTTGCATCAATTTCACTATATGTACCTACACGCTTAACTAGGCATCAACAACTACTTGCTAGCAAGTATCACGCAACAAATTATGCATCCAACAGCCCTAGGAATGCATTAATTGATAATATTAATACATATTGTAGATTGATAGATGTTTTTGGTGTAAGCTTACAATGTTTCAAGCGTAATTGTAAAAATGTGCTTGAATGTAGTACGTAGTGTAATAGTATGTATGATTCCATGTATGCATACTTGTATTTGTATATAAATTTAGTTTTAGTCGTTATTCACATTGTTTGTGTGATTTTGTGCGATTATTTCGATTTGTTAAAAGACTATTGTTATTTTCTTATGTAATGGCCCACCGTTAAAATAAATAAATAAATAAATAAAAAAGACGGAATCATTCTATTCCAATTGCTGCTCATTTCAATAAGATATCGTCTTCTTGTGGGAAAGTTGGCTCAATGACTCTATACACAATTCGGAATTATTTCATTCAAACTGCAAGATTGTTCGTTAAGATAAAAGTTTTATTTAACAGGTAGAAGCATGGGCAGTGGTGTTTTTGGCTTTTTCCGCTAATATTTATTTTGATGTAATTATTACTATTCATACAGGGTCTTTATTTCAAAAGGAGCCGCCCTGAATAACTCTGGATCTGACGTAGATAGGGTTTTAAGAAACATTTTGTTTTCAAGGGGGAACTTGAAAACACTGTTTTTTGAATTTCAACTTTAACTCCCTCACCCCTAGCCACTCCAACTTTATAAGTTTAAATGTTAAAAACATTTTCGAAATTGTGGAAATATAAATCACCGGAAATCTCGAAAATTCACAAAAAGTGTCCAGATTTTAACTGTTTAATGAAAAGCTTTAAAAAATCCGAGATTTTGAAAACTAACAAAATCTTTGAATTTCACGAAAACCATTAAGTTTTCTTAGAATTAACGGAAATTCTGGAAAACCGCCAGAATTATGCAAATTAAAGGAAATGTTAAACATTTTCGAAATTGTCGAAATATCATTCATTAAAAGTGTCAAAATTTTAAAAGTAACGGAAATTTCATAATTAATGTTCTGCATACTAAAAACGTAAGCACATTTTTTTCGATTTCAAAATAACTATGAATTCGAAACATATTTGCATGTAGGTATGTTTAAAATGTGTGTTTAATTCAAGCAAAAACGTTAAATTTATTATTAATATTAATTGTTGATAATGGCGTTTGCTGTTTGTAACATGAAATGCATTAGAATTTTAATGATTTAAAAAAAATGACATTTATCTTGTAAATTTACGAAAAGCGTTGAGATTTATAAAAATTGACTAAAAACTGGAAATTCACAAAAAATATTTAGTCTACTTCAAACCGTTAAATCTTGATTTTTTCAGAAGGAACATCCAGTATATTTTCACATATTCCCACGCAGTATTCAATTCTGCATTGATCTGTACTAGCATTCTCTATAATTATCTTCTTTTGTTTTCAAGATATTTCATTTAAATGAAACTAGTGAAAATAATTACAGGTTTCGAAATTTTATACGCCAAATTCAGTCAAATTTGAACCGTTTAATCTCGATTTAAAAAAAAACACCCTGTATATTTTTACATATTCCGACGCAGAATTCAATGTTCCATTGATCTATACTGGCATTCTCTGTGGCTACCTTCTTTTGTTTTCAAGATATTTGCATTCAAATGAAACGAGTGAAAATAACGAAAGGTCTTAAAATTTTATATACCAAATTTAATCAACAGTTATGTTGAATGTCCGTTAATTTTTAAATTTTTGACGATTTTCGTTATTTTTCAAGATTTTCGTCTATTTTTAAAATGTTGACGCTATGATGAATTAATTTCTCACTTAATCCGTGGTGAAACATATTTAATTAACATAAAGATAATTTATCATAAAGATAAATTGAGTTTGTCAATAGGTTGCAGAATATTTATAAAATATAAAAACGAATTAAAATTAATATCGACTTTCTGCAAAAAGTTTGTCTCCAAATATTCATTGAAACAACTACTTCTCGAGCTAATACCCCGACAGATATTGAATTATACAATGAATATTTGCGTTACACTGTAACGCAAATATTCGACTTTCTGCAAAAAGTTTGTCTCCAAATATTCATTGAAACAACTACTTCTCGAGCTAATACCCCGACAGATATTGAATTATACAATGAATATTTGCGTTACACTGTAACGCAAATATTCATTGTATAATTCAATATCTGTCGGGGTATTAGCTCGAGAAGTAGTTGTTTCAATGAATATTTGGAGACAAACTTTTTGCAGAAAGTCGATATTAATTTTAATTCGTTTTTATATTTTATATTTAATTAATACGCTTTGATTAAAACACTTGGTTTGTTCCACTGATTTTTTATTTTTACTCCAACTAGTTTCGACCTTAGGTCACATATCTCCTTGAGAATGACCTAAGGTCGAAACTAAAAAAAAAAAAAAAAATCAGTGAAACAAACCAAGTGTTTTAATCAAAGCGTATTATGTTGACGCTTTTTGTGAAAATCCATGATTTTTATAAAAAAAATTTGGGGAGTTTGAATGGAATTTAAATGTTGAAGGGCTTATATCTTGAACAAGTTTCTCATCTTTCACGTGGTGAAACATATTTAACTATGATTTAATAAAGAAAACACTTGGTTAAATTTCACTAATATAATATCCTAGTGAAATTTAACCAAGTGTTTTCTTTATTAAATCATAGTTTAAGGGCTTGTTGTAGATGTTTGTTTGTCGTTTTGGGTAAGTTTAAATTACCTGTTGCTACTTTTTTTGCCGGTTTTCCGGTGCAGTATTTTGCTGGGCGGCCTCTTTTCTTTGAAGTTACTTGGGTGTAGCCATCAGTCTCCCAATTACTACTCTCTCCTTCATCAGCCATAGTGAATAATTAACACCCTCATACGCGTGGAATTTTCAGTATCGAAGTTGATAGTTGAGAAATTGATGTGAGAATTTAACCTTTTTTGCACTTGGCATTAAACGCAGTTCTTCGCTTGCACACGTCCGTTCTCGGCGGATTCTCGTTCGCGAGTGTTTTTAATATATTTTCATTCAAATGAAACGAGTGAAAATAACGAAAGGTTTCGAAATTTCATACAACAAATTCAGTCAGTCAGTTTAAACCGTTAAATCTCGATAAAATGTTACCCGTTGTATTGAATGTCTCAGATGTCCATTAATTTTTAAATTCTTGACGATTTTCATAAATTTTCAAGATTTTCGTCTATTTTTAAATTCTTGATGATTTTCATAAATTTTCAAGATTTTGGTCTATTTTTAAATTATTGACGATTTTCAAAAATTTACAAGATTTTCGTCTATTTTTGAATTCTTGATGATTTTCATAATTTTTGTCTATTTTTGAATTCTTGACGATTTTCATAAATTTTCAAGATTTTTGTCTATTTTTAAAATATTGACGCTTTTTCTGAAAATCCAAGATTTTTATAAATATTATTAATTTTAATTTTTAATGTAAAAATTCAAAGATTTTTGTTTTCATTTTCGATAAATTTGATTTAATAATTTTTTTTATTTATCATTTTACGACTTTATAAATATTGCAATTTTTTGTATAATGACAGAAAAATACAATCCCAGGCTAAGCATGAAGTAAAATTTCGAGTTGAGAAAAGCCCTAAGAATTTGGATTTGGACGCGCAGCGTCCAAATCCAAATTCGGGCTTTTCTCAACTCGAAATTTTACTTCATGCGCCATGCGTATAATTCATTAACTACAAGTGAAATCTTTAACAAATTAGTTCTAATAAAATAAATTTAGTACGTCAATTATCAATTGTTTATTTATTTATTTATTTTCATGAATTTTCAAGATTTTCGTATATTTTTAAAATGTTGACGTTTTTTATGAAAATACAAAATTTCTATAAACATTATTGATTTCAGTTTTTCATGTAAAAATTCAAAGATTTATGTTTTTCATTTTTAACAATTTTATTTCTTTTTTTTTTTATTTATCATTTTACAAATTTTTAAATAATGCAATTTTTTGTATAATAACAGAAAAGTACAGTCCCAGACTAAGCATGAAGTAAAATTTCGAGTTGAGAAAAGCCCCAAGAATTTGGATTTTTATAAAAATTATTGAATTGAATTTTTTATGTGAAAATCAAAAGATTTTTTTTTTCATTTTAAACAAATTTTCTTTTTTTTTTCCATTCATGATTCTACGATTTTTTTTAATTATGCAGTTTGTTGTATTAAAACAAAAAAATACATTCCCAGACTAAGCATGAAGTAAAATTTCGAGTTGAGAAAAGCCTCGCGTAGAAAATTTGTCGAGGGTCGCGCAGCGACCCTCGACAAATTTTCACGGGGCTTTTCTAAACTCGAAATTTTACTTCATGCGCCACGCGTATAAAACACTAATTTTAAGTGAAATCTTCAACTAATTGGTTCTAATAAAATAAATTTAGTACGTCAATTATCAATTGCTTATTTATTTATTTATTTTCATGAATTTTCAAGATTTTCGTATATTTTTAAAATGTTGACGCTTTTTATGAAAATACAAGATTTCTATAAACATTATTGATTTCAGTTTTTCATGTAAAAATTCAAAGATTTATGTTTTTCATTTTTAACAATTTTATTTCTTTTTTTTTATTTATCATTTTACAAATTTTTAAATAATGCAATTTTTTGTATAATAACAGAAAAGTACAGTCCCAGACCAAGCATGAAGTAAAATTTCGAGTTGAGAAAAGCCCCAAGAATTTGGATTTTTATAAAAATTATTGAATTGAATTTTTTATGTGAAAATTAAAAGATTTTTTTTTTTCATTTTCAACAAATTTTCATTTTTTTTCCATTCATCATTCTACGATTTTTTTTAATAATGCAGTTTGTTGTATTAAAACAAAAAAATTATTGAATTGAATTTTTTATGTGAAAATTAAAAGATTTTTTTTTCATTTTCAACAAATTTTCATTTTTTTTTCTTTCCATTCATCATTCTACGTTTTTTTTAATAATGCAGTTTGTTGTATTAAAACAAAAAAATACATTCCCAGACTAAGCATGAAGTAAAATTTCGAGTTGAGAAAAGCTCCGCGTAGAAAATTTAATTTTTTTCAAATTTTCTACTTGGGGCTTTTCTCAACTCGAAATTTTACTTCATGCGCCTCGCGTATAAAACACTAATTTTAAGTGAAATCTTCAACTAATTGGTTCTAATAAAATAAATTTAGCACGTCAATTATCAATTGTTTAAATGACAGGGAAAGTGCTATGTTGAACACATCACAATTTTTTTATTATGAAATAAAAATACACTCGACCGCAAAAAAAACGCGCCACTTGAAAATTCACGTTTTTTTCGTGAATATTCAAACAGCCATAACTTCGGTCGATGTGGATGAAATTTGATGAATTTTTGAGTTTTTGGAACGCTAAAGTTTTCTCTTTAAGGACACATAAGTGGATATAACGAAATTTAAGCACTTCTGCATTTCAAAGTCCTACCAACAAAAAAATGTTCAGAATGTTAGAAATGATAAAAGTTGAGAAGTTATACTGTGCCCAAAAAAAAAATCGTTGCTCCACTTCAAAAAGGGCGCAACAAAATTCCATAATTTTCCTTTGAAATAAGCGTAAAATCATGTCGATCCAATGATTTGGCTCGAAGTTATGGCAGTTTTTTTTAAAAAGTGTATTTTGGGGCATAACTTTGGCGGACAGGCATAACTCTGCTCGCAATCCTGGCAGTAGTTTTTTGGCAGTAGGTTTTTTCAGTAGAGGTGAAATGCAAGTTTATGTAAGGCTTCTGCCTTATTTCAGGCCAAAATTAACTTCTGCTCATTGAGTTTGGGGAAAAAATCAATTTTTCTCAAATTGTCATAACTTTACTCCAAATCAATTTATCGATCTCCATTTTTTTATTAACGGAATCTCCATTTTATTACATAAGTACATATACATATTGTAATATATGATAAAAATAACAAATAACATAAAAATCATATAAAGAATTACATTGAATTATAACCGACTAAGACTACTGAACAAAAATAAAAAAACCATATAAAGAGTTACAATGATTACAGCCAACAAATTATTACTGAACTAGAGATCTAACAGTCAATGACATTGGATAGCCTATTTTTGCGCATATTAAAGGAGAAGGACTGAATTTATTCTGGATGTCCCTTGCTTGAAGCCACATTTTTTTTTGCGCATTGTACAAGTTAACAAAGTTAAAAGTTTTAAAGTGAAAAACGTTTCATCGCCTTTAGGGGGTGAAAGGGGGTAAAATGTGCATGTTTAAAGATCTGACTAACATGCCTTCGGTCTCCGAAAACCAGGATTGGTCCTTAGAGCTGTAGCCTTTGTAAAATGGCGATAAACTTATTAATCCTTAAATTTTAAACTTCTATAAACGAGTGTTGTCCACTCCCAGACTAAGCATGAAGTAAAATTTCGAGTTTAGAAAAGCCCCGCGTAGAGAATTTGTCGAGGGTCGCGCAGCGACCCTCGACAAATTTTCACGGGGCTTTTCTAAACTCGAAATTTTACTTCATGCGCCACGCGTATAAAACTTTGAAATATTGTAAAGTTAGAAATACACTGAAAACATTTTTTTAATGAGTAATAATTGAGATATATAAATTACAAAATATTTACGTTTTTCTTCATACATTTTTAAGTCAAATCAAATAATATGAAATATCAAATTAATTCATTTAGTAGTTTAATTAACATACAATTAATAATATTGCGTATATGCATCAATGGCGCTTAATGGGTTAAAGTAAAAATAAAACAACTTATAAAAACGAACTTAAATTAATATCAATTTTCCGCAAAAATAGTCTTATTGAGACAAGTTTCCAAATATTCATTGAATGACTTGTCTCAATGAGACTAAATTTTTTGCAGAAAATCGATATTAATTTAATTCGTTTTTATATATTTAAATATTTCGCAAACTATTAGCAAACTCAATGTTTCCTTATATAAAACAACTTGGTCTAACTATTATAAGCAAATAATTGCACATTCAGTTTTTTTACAAATTATGTTTGTTTTTTTTTTGTTGTTTCATTGGCCTCGGCTTTCGCCATACAGCCATCTGCCAGTGTATTATTTTTCTAATTAATTAACTAACTACCACTTATTTAATTCGTTTGGATGCCACAATTCATTCATACTACATCCATGGACCCGGATGGAATAATTTGTTACTCACACATTTTTCCACCGGACGGGATCCGAACCCGCGACCTCTTGGTCTATGGTCTCTGCCCACTCGGCCCCTTGTTTGTTCTAAATTAATTAATTCTCTCGGTGTTTGACCATGAGAAAAAAATCTCTCTCATCGACGCAAAGACACCAAGAAAACGGTTAAGCCCCAACACGACAATCCAAACAATCTGCATAATAAGAAAACCGAATAAAAGCACCCCGCGAGAAAATAATAAAAATACAAAAAAAAAAAACAAGTAAACCGATGAATATTTATCAAAACGCGCCGCATTAAGCACACTTTTTACATTAATCTGCATATAAAAGAGAGCACGAAAATCAACCTGCTACAGATTCACACGGTCACCTCCCCATGCATGATACACTCGGACATTCGAGCACAAACAAGTACCGGATGAATGAATTGAAATTAAATCGCACACATAAAGATGAAACGACTTCCCCGTCCTATTTTTCGACCCTCTGGACACTGTCCACCACCACCAGCATCTTTAAGAACAGCTCGCCTTTTCTAACCTGTTGTTGAATAACGGGGTTGGAAAAGGATAAAAAGGACAACCGGTTGCTGGTTGTTGGAATAAGGTGCACGAGGTAACTGGGATTTTAGGTGTCTTCAGTATCAAGCGTGGTTTTATGAATCCGGGTTCTTTGATTTGCGTGTGTGTTTTTCCGGGAATTTTAATTGGCGTCAATTAATTAAAATAATTAATAAAACACAATGTGTATTAAATTAATTGGCAAATTTAATCGCAGTAATTATAATATTTGATAAACAATAACCGAATATCAATTACATATCATGGTAATTAGCTATCCCTAAGGACGCTCATATAGATAGTTTACCTAACAAGTTACATTACTGAAGATATATGTATCATGTGCAACTCGATATGTGAAAGTAGTGTGGTTCATCAACGTAATAAAACAATCAATAAAAACAGTGAAGATTAAGGAATTCAACTACTTACATATCTAATACTAACACTTCGCGTAACTCCAACAAGAATATTATTTAAAAACAAAGTTATTTTATTTAATACTGGATCCATCCAGTATTAGATTCAAAAATGTTTCACTCCGGGTTAAGTGAGAAATTAATGAAAGATATTTTATTTAAGTTTTTATGAAAAAGTATACAAAAATATATAGTTAACTTGCTCACATCACACACACATCATTTTTGAATATGGCAAACTAGTGGAAAAAAAATGAATTAGTAAAACAAACCAAGTGAATTTAACTTCAAAACCTATATATTAATACAAAAATGGAGGGGCAGAAACACCGAAGATCGATGGCCCGAAAAAATGTTATCTCTGAATCAGGGTTGTTAAAAAAAACGATTTTTCTCATTTTAATTAAAATAAACAGTTTTTTTCCAACACGTGTTTTTTTTTTAATTAAAATAGCGTTTAAAACATTACAAATTAAAAACATGTTTAACCCATTAAGCGACATTAATGCATATATGCAATTCTATTAATTTTATGTTAATTAAATTACTAAATTAGTTAACTTGATATAATATATTATTTGACTTGACTTGAAAATGTATGAAGAAAAACGTAAATATTTTGTTATTGAAATATCTCAAATATTATTTATTTCAAAAAAATGTGTTCAGTGTATTTCTAACTTCACAATATTTCAGTGATTTATACGCGTGGCGCATGAAGTAAAATTTCGAGTTTAGAAAAGCCCCGTGAAAATTTGTCGAGGGTCGCTGGCGCGACCCTCGACAAATTTTCTACGCGGGGCTTTTCTAAACTCGAAATTTTACTTCATGCTTAGTCTGGGAGTGGACAACACTCGTTGTAAACTTCATATTGCACGTTTTTATAGAAAATCGACGAATGCCTTACATTAAAAAAATGCACAGTATATAATACAATAAGTCATTCGTAGAAATCATTAAAAGAAGTGTAGAATTTTAATTAAAATCAACTTTTAGAGTTACCTCTATAATTGCTCGGCCGTTAATGGGTTAAAACACGTTTAAGACATATTTAAAACAGAACATACAAGGCATTCTTCTTTTAAGTATACATATATCCTGATAATTACAGCGTTTTTTTTAATTTGCGGGAATTTGTTGCTTCAAAACGGTTAATTTAAGGCTTCCAACGAGTGTTTTCCACTCCCAGACTAAGCATGAAGTAAAATTTCGAGTTTAGAAAAGCCTAAGAATTTGGATTGGCCGCGTAGCGAAGCGGAGCGGCCAATCCAAATTAGGCTTTTCTAAACTCGAAATTTTACTTCATGCGCCACGCTTAAAATCACTGATTTACAGTGAAGTTTTAAAAACACACACATACAACAACGATTATAGGCAACCTAATATACGTTAGAGTTATTGGGTTGCCTATAATCACTGTATCAAACAATTTGTTCAGCGCAGAATTTGACTCACGTTTTATTCACATCTACATATTAGATTGCTAAAGCCGTATATTTTAAACTTTACGATATTTCAGTGTTTTATACGCGTGGCGCATGAAGTAAAATTTCGAGTTTAGAAAAGCCTAATTTGGATTGGCCGCTCCGCTTCGCTACGCGGCCAATCCAAATTTTAAGGGCTTTTCTAAACTCGAAATTTTACTTCATGCTTAGTCTGGGAGTGGAAAACCCTCGTTTAAAGATTCAAATTGAAATCGTTTAAAACAACAACGAACGCCGTAAAATTAACAGTGTATTAAAAAGCACATTTATGCACACACAGTTGTAATATTTTATTGTAATAAAATGTTATGTTTAATAATGTAATTTGAAATATCTTCAACAATTTAACTAAAATTTAAAAACGTAAATAAAAAATCTTAATGAAGTAGTATAAAATATACTTTAGCAACTTTAATATGATAAAAAAATTGTTTTGAACAAATTTAACCTTTAAAGCATGTTTTAAACAAATTTAAGATTTAAAACATGTTTAAAACAAAGCCGCTTAAAACACAACGGCTGTTTTTAAACATGCTTAAGACACTGTTTTAAATTAAAGTCTTTTAAATATAACAACCCTGGTCTGAATAAAGGTGATTTATATATATAATACAAAAATATATCAACAAGAATGGAATTCGGCCAATCAACTTATAAATAAAAGTAACTTTATGACATAGATGAAAACGAGGTACAGGATAATTGAAGTGTTTGATAAAATATATTAACAAGAATCTTAATGACTCACTCAACACAATTACATACCAATACAATCCGAGAAATAATAAATGAGAATTAAGCTCATTTTGTATACATTTTTTCATAGAAGAATAATTGTAATCGTCCAATCAATAAAATCAATGTTAAAGATAATCGTTGAAGAATGTTACCGTCAAGTTACCAAGGATTCATCATTGAAGAAAGAAGATGAAAAATGCAGATCTTTTGAGGAAAAAAGTGTTAATGTTTAAAAATGATGTGAAAATGGTTCTAAATGAGAATCAAGCTCATTTTGTATAAAAAAATTTTTAAGAAGAAGAACTGAATTTGTCCAATCAATAAAATCAATGTTAAAGACAAACATTGAAGAATGTTACCATCAAGTTACCAAACAGCATTGAAGAATGTTACCATTAAGGGGGAGACTTGTGTAAAACTTTTGTTATGTTTAAAAATTATGTCAAAATGGTTCTAAATGAGAATCAAGCTCAGTTTGTATAAACAAATTTTAAAGAAGAAGAACTGAATTTGTCCAATCAATAAAATCAATGTTAAAGATAAACATTGAAGAATGTTACCATCAACTTACCAAACAACATTGAAGAATGTTACCATTAAGGGGGAGACTTGTGTAAAACATTTGTTATAACATCAATAAATTGAAATTGAAATTGAATTGTGCCAAAACTACAAATGTTTGGCAATTTTTTTCAGGAAACCGAAAGGACTTAGACACTTGGGGTTTTTGGCACAATGTTTATTCATCTCGTTTATTCATCTCTACAAAATGGAATGTTTTCGAAGTATAATAATTTAAAATGGCGTCCATAATGGCGGCTCCGAAAAGTCATGTTTTGAAAATATTTGTTACCTGCGGGATGGATAGAAGCCGCAATACGTCACCTAGAAGCATGAAACCAAAAAATAAGTAAAGTTTAAACTCCAAGGAGGCATCTGAACCTAAGAAACATGAAAAAATTCCTTATAGAAACAAAATGGCGGCCGTTTGAAAAAAAGGTACGAATTTTCGCATGATTCTTTCAACTTTGGCATGCCGTTAAAAATCGTTAGTCATCCAAATGTTGCGATTTTAAAAGTTCAGAGGCCCATACATTTAATTTCCTTTTAGGCAGTCAAAACTAGAAGTCGATTGGTTGAACGGTTCGCAAGCTAGAATTCCCGCAGATTTGAAAAATCTTGTTTCGAGATAAACGCGTTTGAAGTTTGACAACTGCTGCGGAATTGCTACCTGAGCGGCCGGTCCGCGCTCAGGACAATGGTTCATTGAAAGCCGTATAGCGACGGAACTAATGCACGGACCGCCATATAATTTTAACCAAATATTCTTCAAACATGTGGCATTAGATTTATGTAATAAAATAAAATCGATTATTTTTTTAAATTATAAAAATACTCCCCCTTAACTGTATTGTTTCCAGTTTACGTGAAGTGATTAATCACAAATAGAAAGACTGTTATTCCTTACTTCACTTTTTATTTTTATGTTAGATGTACATTTCGAGACACAAGGTGCTCATTGTCAATAACAAACGTTTGTTATTGATAATGAGCACCTTGTGTCTCGAAATGTACAACTAACATAAAAATAAAAAGTGAAGTAAGGAATAACAGTCTTTCTATTTGTGATACTCCCCCTTAATCGATATTTGTTTTTGAGTTGCGTGAAGAGTATAATCATAAATAATTAACACTGTTGTATCCTTTCTTCACACTTTATTTTCTAATGGTTAGATATATATTTCAAGTGCTAAGCACTCATTTTCAATAACAACTCCCCCTTAAGTTACCAAGAATTTATCATAGAAGAAAGAAAATGAAAAATGCAAATCTTTTGAGGAAAAAAAGTGTTAATGTTTAAAAATAAAGTGAAAATAGTAATAAATGAGAATCAAGCTCATTTTTATAAATTTTGTTCGGAGAAGAATAATTGTAGCCTAGTTCTAAAAGTGGCTCCAAAAATTCAAGCTTATTTTGTATACATTTTTTTCCGATAAGAAGAATTGTAATCATCCAATCAATAAAATCAATGTTAAAGACAAACATTAAAGAATGTTACCATCAAGTTACCAATAATTTATCATAGAAGAAAGAAGATGAAAAATGCAAATCTTTTGAGGAATAAAAGTGCGAATGTTTATAAATAAAGTGAAAATAGTAATAAATGAGATTCAAGCTTATTTTTCTAAATTTTTTTTGGAGAAGAATAATTGTAACTTAGTTCTACAAGTGGCTGCAAAAACTTTAATCTAGAGAGGGAACTCAAAACTAACGTCTAATCAATTAAACTAATGTTAAAGATAAACATTAAAGAATGTTACCATCAAGTTACCAAGGATTCATCATAGAAGAAAGAAGATGAAAATACACATCTTTTCAGAAAAAAAGTGTTAATGTTTAAAAATAAAGTGAAAATGGTCTTTATTGTGAAGTGCATTTTTTTCAGTAGTGCTTAAAGATAATGTGTAAACGGTCATTTTGCGAAGTGCCCTTTTCAGCAGGGATTAAATTTATTCAACATCTTCACATTATCCTCCATCATGAATTCCACCACTTCTGGATACAGCATATCATGAAAAAGCTTTTTCATCGTCTTCACATTATCGATTTAATGATTTTCATCACCGGTGGATGAAGTCAATTAAATTATACACAGCGCAGAGGACTTAGAATGTGAAGTGTGAGTTGGAACAATTTTCTTGTGCTTTGTAAAATGTTGTACCCAGCGTATCCACTAATTTTACAAATAAATTAGCAATAAGTTTTTTAGCGAGTCGGTTGTTAATAAGAACACCAGGGATTATAATTTAGCCGACTATTCAGTTACCGGTAATTCAGTAAACTTGTTTTGGTGGTAAAATATTTTTATGATACGAATATACATATAACAAGTAGGGTATATTTAATTTAGTAAGAATTTACTATACACCCCGTGGGTATTATAGATAAAAATGATATTATTCGACAGTACTCGACGAGTACTATTTAGTTATGCAATTAATTTCGACCGGAAATATTAAATTAATAAAAAAATTAGGTATAAATGAAATTGCCAATTCTTGGTTGCAGAATACTTCAAACATTAAAAGTGCGATTCTTTTCGCGTGACCGCCAGTCTAAGGTGTCAAATTGTTTAGAGGGAATGGCAAAACTATACTGATGAGAGATAAATCTTGAAACGCGTCTATAGACAGCCTGAATAATTTGACCCAAATTGTTACATTTGCAGTAGGTTACTGTATGTAACAGCAAACACTTGTTGTATAATTCAATGTCCGTCGGGGTATTAGCCCGGGAAGTAGTTGTTTCAATGAGTGTTTGATAGGGTCTTTGTAAGACTAACTTGTTGTAGATTGCGAAAAGAATCGCACTTTTAATGTTTGAAAAAAAATTAGTTTGCAAATTTTGAAAATACTCAGTCCTAGCAGTATGTAAAATAATCATCGTGCGCGAAGAGATTTACGCAATTTATTTAATTGTAAACCTTTCTCCTAGCCTAACCTAGCCTAGAAGTATGTGGAATATTCAACGTGAGCAAACATTCTTTTCGGCGAAATATAGCCGTTGACACAAACTAGAATTCAGCCTAAATGAATTTCCTGGAGTGTATTAATTTATGTTAGTTATTCTATAAATCCATATGAGTCCAAGTGTAATATGCTAATGTGTTATAATCGTCATCCGGTTAAATCTAACTTTAAGTTGAAGTTAGATTGAAGTCTTTAACAAACATTTCTTTCGACTTCCCCAATGTCTCCAGTAAAGATTGCAATGGTTAACAGCAATCAGTGAGGTTTTATTCAAGTTTTTAGTCAAAATTTCAAAGTTGAAAAAAGTGAACTTTTATCATTTCTGTGGTGAATTTATTGATTTTAATTGGTGATACATGTCAATACAGTGTGAATCTATATAATAATCTTTATTCACTAACAAAATAACATTTAGCATACAGTTTGGAAGTAAACATTAGTGAACCAATAGGCGGGATTCAGTTGAGCTTCCGCCTACCTGTTCTTCCGTCCATATTATATTATAATGCATGTTATTCCACGAGGTGTAAAGTAAAGTCGAGCCTTTAATTTATGTAAAATTAGTTTCCTTTATGTCTGATTTAAAAAATCTATAAAGTACCCTGCATATTTCACGCTAATTAAATAACTGCAAAGTTATATTTAATTTAACTCAATCTGTTTAATAAAGAAACAAAAAACTGGTTAGTAGGTTAATTTAAAAAGAGTTGGCACAGATATAATTAGGCAAGGAGCAGATGAAGAGTGGCAACCGAGAGGGCGAACGCGGAAGGGTGTCGGTGGTGGTTTTTATATTCCTTTTGTGCCCTTGTTGCATTTTGCTGGAATTCACTGTATGTGTTTGTTTTCTGGATGTTGTGTGCAGCGTCCAAGCGGGTTTATTATGGCTGTTTGAGTATTTGCGAATGATTATAGGGTTACTAATGATTTCGTTTGATCATCCGCGCACTTTTTTCCATTTTAACCGTAGTTCATGTGAAAAACAAACAACACCAAGTAACAAAACCTCACAACGCCAATTCGCCAGCGATATCCGTTCCCACTTTCGACGAACGAATTATAATAATCATACTACTTTAAACGAATGTTTCTACTCCCAGATTACGCATGAAGTAATAGTATGCTGTAAATCTTCAGATATTCGTTTTTTAAGATTTCAGTTTGAAGCTTTAAACGAGTGTCGTCCACTCCTAGACTAAGCATGAAGTAAAATTTCGAGTTTGGAAAAGCCCTGCTTAGAAAATTTGTCGAGGGATAAATTTTTACGGGACTTTTCTAAACTCAAAATTATACTTCATGCGCCACGCGTATAAAACACTGATTTTAAGTAAAGTTCAAAATATTCAACTAAAGCAATATGCTAAAAACGTGTATACTAAACATCACATCATATAGTACGCGTGGCGCATGAAGTAAAATTTCGAGTTTAGAAAAGCCCCGCGTAGAAAATTTGTCTCGGGTCGCTGCGCGACCCTCGACAAATTTTCTGCGCGGGGCTTTTCTAAACTCGAAATTTTACTTCATGCTTGGTCTGGGGGTGGACGACACTCGTTCAAGGCTTTAAACTGAACTCTTAAAAAAAAACGAATATCTGAAGATGTACAGCATACAATAGTATCCTGTAAATCTTAAGTAGGGAAGTAATAACTTCATGCTTAATCTGGGAGTAGAAACACTCGTTTAAAGCTTTAAATGAATTTATTTTAGGACAACAAATATCGAGGATATTACTTAAAATGAAAATTCCGTGCACACATTTTTTTAATAAAAAAGTCAATCGTTTGTGACAGTGATACATATTATAAATAAGAAAACCTCCACAATGAATTAAGTGGCAAACACAATGCTAAATGTATGTAAAATGAACTGCAAGAAAACATTATTTGTTTTGCACTTGTAAATAAAATGATACTTTTGTATTATGTGTGCAAAATCAGTGTTTTTTTTACGCATGAAGCATGCATTTTTAGTCAAGATCGCAGGTCAAGACTGAAAATGAATTCAAATGAGTCAAAAAACATACTGATTTTTCGCACAAAATACAAACAACATTTTTTCTACAACCGCAAGCAAAAAATTCTACCATATATACGTTTTAATAATTAATTTGAAAGATTTCATTATACTTAGTCGCCGATGTAAATGTAACCATGGACACGAGTAACAAAACAAAAACAATAATCAGTAAACGAATTTCTACTGTTTGCATTAATATAAATAATGATAATTTACGACGATTCTAGTGATAGAAATACCCCAATGGAGATCAAGGAGTTTTTGATTTATTGGCGAAGAAATCAAAGATGCAATACGAAAAAACATTTTGCCGATTTCGTTATTTGTGTACGAAGGAAAAGGTAGTAAACATTTCTAAGAATGTACGTTTGGCCTATTGAGAAAAGAAATCAACACAATTAAAACCGCAAACATTTTGAGCACCTATGGACAATTAATTGTTAGTTAACGCATTATATAAAAATTGTTACTTTATATTTTGTATTAATTGCTGCCATATTGAATTATTTTTCACGCTAAATTATTACATTTTTTCATGGTGAATAATTAATCCACTTTGCAAATTTAAAACGGTGTGTCAATGTCACCTTTTTTTGACGGTTGTAGAAAAACACTTTTTACTTTGTTTAACTACTATATTTTACGTAAAAAGTGTTTTATTTGCAAGTGTATCTAAGATGTACCACAAAGTGAACGCCTACAACACGAAACAATTATTTGTTTTGTTGATAATACACCTCAAATCTCTTATTGAATTTAATTATTGACTCATTTATATAATTTTTTGGAAAACTATCTATTTTTATATTAAAGTTAATCCAAAATAAACCATAAAAACTAGTCCATACATTTTTTTCGCGCTAGATTGGTTAAATGGTATACTGTGCTCTGTTTCGCTACGCGACCCAACCAAATTTTTAGGCTTTTCTAAACTCAAATTTTACTTTATGCTTAATCTGTGAGTGGAAAACACTCTATAAAAGCTTTAAATTAACTATTTTAAAAAACGACGAATGTCGGAAAAAAATACAGCGTATAATGACTATAACATTCTGCAAATAGTGACATTTTTAGTCTTCAAATAATTAAATTCCATCGTATGTTCAATGAAAAAAAAAACCTCTAGAGTGCAATGGAAAATATTGTAGGTTGGCAATTCCGTAATTATGTGATATAATTATTAAACTTTTCCGAAAATTCATTAAAACAACTTTTGGGGCTATTTGAAAAAGTCTCCAGGAGACTGAGTTTTTGCAGAAAGCCGATATTAATTTTAATTTGTTTTGATATTTTGTGAATATTCTGCAAACAATTGGCAAACTCAACTTCACTTTATGTAATATTTAATAGCTAGTCTGCTTCTTAGCTATAGCAGCGTGCAATAGATTGCGATACTTGTTATTAAATTTAAATGTAAAGACCTTAACATTTAAAATTTGTAAAAACAATTGTTGTGTTTTTAAGAAGTATGAACCAAATGATTTCCACGCGCAACCTCTGAAGGACCTGCACAAGCTAGTGCAGGGCATCGAGTTCTGAATAGTTGCGTGAGTGTAATAATATTGGGGCAGTACAATAAGTCACCTAGGCTGCAGTGCATCCGGATCCGAAAGGAAGACGGCCCCCACAGAAAAAAAAATAAGTATTAATCACTTATTAGGTTAATTGACTTGGGTGCAAGGCCGTAGCCAGAACAAAAATTCGGAGGGGGTTATAAACATTTCGGGGGGGGGGGGGGATTTAATGGTAGAAATATTGTTTGGGCTCTTACAGCTCCGCAATTACATTCCAAAATTTAACATTTTGAAAATTTCACTCCCTGGCTGCGGCCTTGCTTGGGTTAGATAAAAACCCAAGCAAGGCCGCAGCCAGGGAGTGAAATTTTCAAAATGTTAAATTTTGGAATGTAATTGCGGAGCTGTAAGAGCCCAAACAATATTTCTACCATTAAATCCCCCCCCCCCCCCCCCCCCGGTGTGAAAATCCAATTTAGCGGCCATAAGAAATAAAAAAAGTTAACTATCGCAGCTTTATATCTAGAAGGTCAAGAAAATTTCTGTTTACATCATTCAACTTCAAATGGTCAAAAAATATAAAGTTACCCAGATTAATTGAAATAACGTCAATGGATTTAAAGAAAATATTTTTATTCTGAAATCCCAATTTTCATTTTTTTTAATAAATCAGGAACCAATTAAAATATCCCGGGTTTCTTTTCAGATTCTCAATCGTCATGAGAAAGCGTAACTTTTGTCTAATTTTACTGACCTCGTATCTTTTACCGTTTCCGAAATACTAATGGTGAGCATCGAAAAAAATTACCACCCTGTATACATACAATACACTGACTTGTCTGCAATTTTGTAGACGTTCAGCGTATTTAGTACTCTTCTTTTCTTCTTTTCTATTTTATAGAAACATCTTTTCTTCTATGAAAACATAATATCATTAGCATTTTTTATATACATATTTTTTTTATATTTTATAATTTTTATGATTTTTTTTGTGTGTATTTGTAAAAAGTAATTGCTTTAAATTGATGGCGATAGTTTGGCAAATGAATTGCTTATTGAGCGGCCCCCATTGAATCGGTCCTGGCAAGACTTGCTCATGGCGAATGTTCATTATTGATCAGGGTCGGCTGTGCCTTATCCTCCGTCGCGACGCCCGTACGCCCATCAGGCGTCCATTTTGTCCCGGCGCCTTTCGATGTCAGCCACGCATTAATCCACAAAGAACTCGTATTTTTTTATTTCTTACTTTTTTTCAGGAATTAAAAAAATCTAAGAATTTATTTTTTATAATAAATTAATTACAATATTAAAAATGTCACTATTTTTAAAATAATTATTTATACAAAAATGTTAGATATTATTATAAGCAGCGTCAACGTAACGTTTTTATCTTAAATGTTTAAGATAGAAAAAATTGATTTATATAAAATTTGTAGATAATTATCGACTCTATAAAATATGTCACCCTGTCCTCACACTGGAGAGCCAATACAAACTTATGTTTTTTTAAATGGAACACCAGGCATATTTTTGACATTTTATGAGTAGTTTTAATATTAATTAAGCACAATAGCTTTGTTTAGGCTAAATATAACAGTTTCTGAGTTATTCTGGTTTTTATGGCAAAAACAAGCAATATTTAAACACAATAAAACACTTTTAACTTTGTTTGTATAACACAATTTATTTTTATGTGACTGCAGTTTCGGCAAATTCAGCTTGCCATTATCAAACATGAAGTGTCTAAAACTGGAAACAATACGGGTATATATACAAAAAGTGATTACATGAATTTGCCGAAACTGCAGTCACATAAAAATAAATTGTGTTATACAAACAAAGTTAAAAGTGTTTTATTGTGTTAAATTAACATGTATAACGAAGTAGAAGCCTCCACAATTCAAAATATTTAAACAGTCACAGGAAAATAATAAGTTGATATTTTAAATTTATCGAAGCGTCTTTTAACAATAGAACTCTTAACCCACTACCCCACCGGTGTTCAAAAAATAAAAGTTTCTTTACATTTAGCAAAGATCCTTGTATTTCATAAAAATAGCATTTAATTACTTAAACAAACCTAATCATCTAAAAATGTAAGACAACACTGCGCGAGAATTGTGCAAGATTTTTTAAACATAGCTTTCTACTGAAAAATGGGTTGGCCCAATGGCATGGCCAGCAAGATCGCCAAATTTAATCCCGTGCGATTTTTTTCTTTGGGGAAATGTAAATGTTTTACATAGCCCCAAAGAAAAAAATCACACGAGGTTAAATCTGCCGATTTTGCTGGTCATGCCATCGGACTAACCCATTTTTCTGTCGAAGGCTATGTTTAAAAAATCTTGCACAATATGGTGGGGCTCCATCCTGTTGAAACCACATTTCTTGACAGGTACAAAGATCAACGTTATACACGATTGCACCGATTTTTTTAGTTTTAACTTGCCCTGAAGAAGCTGGGTAAATTCTAGCGAATTATTGGCTTAAATAAAAATAAAGTTTTCTGGCTAAAAAGACAAATACAATTTTTGAATTCTGTCGCTTTTGCTCAAAACAGTGTATAGAAGTTTATTTATTTATTTATTTAACGGATTCACCTTTTTTATAATTGCTTACAAAAAAATATATATATACAAATTTTCCTAAAATAGAATAAATAAAATAATCTAATCTAGAAATTACAAATTAAACGTTAAATTGGTAGAATTGAACAATCATTTTAAAAACTCTGAAAATAGGCACCTATTAATGAAATCTTGAATTAATTAGCTCTTTACATGAACGTAGGGACATATGAAACAAGTCAAAATCGGGATCACAATATAAATTATTTCAAGTGGTGAAAAATATCCATAATTAGTCCGATGAAAATTGACTCGAAATAACGGAGCGTTCCGAAGGTTTATACCATGCGGATACACGTTGAAATTCAATAAAGTTACGAGGCCATGAGCATCAACATAGCCATTCAAAAGTTTGTGGATAAAGCAGATTCCTGATATTGTATGACGCCCCTGAATTGACTTTAGATTGATATTCTCATTAAATCTATAAGATAGATATCTAACAAATCGTTTCTGGATTCTTTCTAATTTTAGAATGTGCACATTATAATATGGAAACCACACCAAAGATCCATATTCAAGAGTAGATCGTACAAATGAGTTGTAAAGAACCAGCAAAGTTCTCATATTAAAATGTTTACCATTTCTCATGATAAAACCTAAAGAACGCATTGCTTTTCCACATACGGCCTTCATATGCACTGAAAAATTTAATGCACTGTCGAAATGGACACCTAGGTCTTTAATGGTATCCACCCTTTCAAGAATCACATTATCGATCATATAACCATAGTTTATATGTCTTTTGTGTTTGTTAAAACTTATTAAATTCTGTATTGTGGAGGCTTCTACTTCGTTATACATGTTAATTACACAATGAAACACTTTTGAATTTGTTTGTATAACACGTTTTATTTAATGTGACTGCAGTTTCGACAAATTTAGCTTGTCATTATCAAACATGGAGTTGTTTGATAATGACAAGCTAAATTTGTCGAAACTGCAGTCACATTAAATAAAACGTGTTATACAAACAAAGTTAAAAGTGTTTCATTGTGGTATACATAACATACTCACGACACTTCAAAACTCAAGAAATATACTCGCCGAAACACTTAGATATTAATGTTTAAAAGCGGAGGCGTATTGTATCGACACATACACTGGCACGAATATTGTTTGTATAATATTAACTTTAGAAGATTTCTGTCATTTCCAGTTTATATTACCAAATAAAATATTTCCAATTTTTATTATAGTTCCCATTTTACATTACATTTATAGAATTTGTTATTGTCTAAATTTATATAATTTATAATCTGGATAATAAAGATAATTATCAACATTTAAAATAAATAATGACAATATTTATTATACAAACAAAGTTAAGTGTTTCATTGTGTTAAAACTTATTAATTTACATTTGCCTATATTTAGACTTAAATCATTGATATTGCACCACTTAGACACATTATTAATATCCGCTTGTAGTTCCTCGCAGTCATTAATAGATTTTACTTCGTGTAGAATTTTTATGTCATCAGCATACAGGTAACATCTGGAGAATTTTAAATAATCAGTGATGTCGTTAATTAAAATAAGAAATAGAATTGGGCCACAGTGGCTACCCTGCGGCACAAGTATTTGATAACTTGACGGCAAATAATTGCTAAATGTCGATTTTATAAATCGTCAACATTTAAAAACAAAGCAAATTTGTGGATTTTTATAAATCAATGAACTCGAAGAATTAATAAACAAATATTGAAATTTAATAAAAATATTAAAAAGTAATTAAAATCGATTATAATACATAATCTGAAAACAATCAAAAAACATACATTTTAAAGGAAATCGTCAAATGCAGCACATATATAATCTTACCAATAAATGAAATTCGTAAATATTGACAATTTGAACCTATTTTCAAAAAATGTAATTATAATTGTTTTAAAAATTTAATTTAAGTTCAATATTTCGACACCAGATACCCACAGGCGCGTTTTGGACTTTAAGGTCCTCTTCAGTGTAGTTCCAACCCTGTGCTGAGGAATACTGAACATTTCTGACTATCGATATTTGTTTTTGAGTTTCGTGAAGAGTATAATCATAAATAATTAACATTTTTGCATCCTTTCTTCAAATAATTAGCTTAAATCTGTATATATATGTCGCACTTTAGTTTGTAAATTTAGTTTAGTACAGCTATTGAAAATGTTCACATGGTGAACGAAATGTACATTTAGCGATCTAAATAAACCAGTGAAGAAAAAGGATTACTAACGTGTTTTATTTTATTAAAATCATCTTCACGTAACTCACAACGAAACATTTTACTTTCTTCACACTTTATTTTCTAATGGTTAGATATATATTTCAAGTGCTAAGCACTCATTTTCAATAACAACTAATTCTTACAACTGTTGCGCGGTTTCTTTATACCTACAGTGGATTAAAGGGAAAAACCCCAGATTAAGGGAAGACCTTTGGGTGGGTTAACAAATTTTATTGCGTGTTGTTTATGGAGGTAACAAATTTAGAAGCGGGTTATTTAAGGGACTAAAATCGAAGTTCAATAAATTATTTTTATTTTTACGCATTTCTATGTTTAATTGATACTTATTGGACTCATTTAGGAGTTTCATATTGTTGATGCTGAATTTATGATCTGTTGTAAAGTTATTATGTGCAATTGCAGATTTTTCTGGATTCTGGTTTTTTATGTGATAACTGTGTTCTTTGAATCTAATATTTAAATTGCGGGTTGTGTGGCCCATATACACTTTCTCACAGTTATCACATTTTATTGAATAAATTCCAGATTTTTCAATGAATTCTCTTTTACTATTTGGATTGATTGAGTTACTTGAAGATAATTATACTTTGATTTAAAAACTCTTAGAACCTTTCTTCAATACTTTAAAGTATTGAAGAAAGATTCTAAGAGGTTTTTAATCAAAATCTCTTTTACTAAATGTGTTTCCTAAAAGTATACCACTTTTTGAATTTGTGTATTGTGCTGCCGTGAGGTTAAATTTTTTAAATAACTTATTTATATGATTATTTAGTCTAGGTACGTAAATGACTCTAGCATATTTAATAGGCTGTTTTTCTTGCTCCTGTAAACTCGTTATTGATTTGATCTTGTGAGATTTTATGCTTTTATTAATTAATTTTTGAATGGTATTAGGGTTATAATCTAAAAATTTTGCTATTTCCAATATAAACTTAAATTCTGCTTTCCTGTTTTCTTCTGAAAGTGGTAATTTAATCGCTCTGTCTATCATACTTTTAAATGCTGAAAGTTGATATTTAATCGGTGTCGAAGATGATGAGTGGATATAATTAAACGTATGAGTACCTTTTCTATATATATTAAAATCTAGCTTATTGTCGTTTCTACTTACAAGAATATATAAAAAGGGGAGTTTTCCATTATTTTCAATTTCAACTGTAAAATTTATACTGGGATAAAGGTAATTTAATTCTGATTTTAAATTATTATTGTTAGTGGTGTTTTTGATGATGGCGAAAACATCGTCTACCAAATTTTAGGGAAATTGTCAATGGAGTGACTATATATAATTGTTTTGATGTCTGTAATATTTTCTACAAATCGATCAAATTCAATTTATATACAAGATCCATTTACAATATAAAATATCACATAGGCATTAGAATTAAAAAACTATTAATAAAAATGGTTTTAAAAACCTTCAATTTGAATCCTGTAAAGAGTGTTGTCCACTCCCAGACTAAGCATGAAGTAAAATTTCGAGTTTAGAAAAGCCCCGCGTAGAAAATTTGTCGAGGGTCGCGCAGCGACCCGAGACAAATTTTCACGGGGCTTTTCTAAACTCGAAATTTTACTTCATGCGCCATGTGTATAAAATACTGATTTAAAGTGACGTTCAAAATATACTGCCTAGGTTTGATTACACGTTCATTAATTTTAAAAATGTTTATATGGAATATATGAAAGTAAAAACCAAACTTCTATAAACTTTTTGGAGAAAAGCGGCAGAATTCAAAAATTATAGTTGTATTTTTCTAGCCGGGACTTTAACTCTAATTAGCCAATATTTCGCAAACATTTTGTCAGCTCTTTCAGAGCAAGTTAAAACTAAAATAAATAAATATAATGATATTTTTTATAAAAAGATAACATAATTAATGAAAATATACTTAAAAGAAAAAGTCTCTGTATCTCCATATTTAAGAAAAATCACAAATTTTAAATAATTATTATAAATTAGGACAAATTGACAAAAATGTACCAAATCAGCAAAAATTGAAATTGCCAAGTTCAATTTCACTCAAGTTGTAAAACTGTCTGTGAAAGATAATTTTTCTTGAATAATGCTTGATGTCTATTTAATCTATTATGTCATACCAATTGACCAAACTTTGTTAACATTAAAAAAAAATTTATATAAGTTTTTGATTTTTGTATCAATCTCAGTCGTTTTCTTGGTTAGCATTCCAATTTGCTGTATCTGGGCCTGGCAACATGCAGATAATTTTCGTTTTAAGTTTATACATCACGATTTTTCGATGCAAATTTTCAGAAATTTGTTGTGTTTATAAAAGCTATCAGTTTGAAGCTTCTAACGAGTGATTTCAACTCCCAGGCTAAGCATGAAGTAAAATTTCGAGTTTAGAAAAGCCCCGCGTAGAAAATTTGTCGAGGGTCGCGCAGCGACCCGAGACAAATTTTCACGGGGCTTTTCTAAACTCGAAATTTTACTTCATGCGCCACGCGTTTAAAACACTGATATTTAATAATAATATTTACTATAATAATATTTATTTATTTATTACCCAACAGGAAAAATCCTAATTACAAGGCAATATGTACAATAATATAGTAGAATAATATGATACTTAACAAATAATAATAAACAAAATAAATGATATGCCTAAACAATAAAATGTTAACTTTTATGTTACATATTAAATTAACAATTAAACACAGAGCAAAATTGATTCTAATGAGTCATGAAATATGTCACAAGTGACAGGCAAACTCTTGAATATATTACAGCTAATGTGTACGGGTGATTTTGATCCAAAGTTATTTCGAAATGAGGTAATGCTAAATGTAGGTTTTTGCCTACTGTTAAAAGTTGGAATATGCAGTCCCACCAGTTGCAATAGGCAAGAACAGTCTATCTTGTGGCGCATTAGCTTGTGCAAAAAAACGATGCCTGCATTGAGGCGTCGGCAGTGAATTAATTCAACGTTAAATTTCTCAATCAACAACACATGATTATACTCTCTAATAGGGTAGCAACCTTCACTTTTAAAGTAGAGAAATTTGAGAAATTTTCGTTGAACCCCTTCAACAAGCCGTATCTGCTGTTGATTCTGCGGAAACCATATTAAGGACGCATATCATACAATATTTACAAAACGTTTAATAAAATTCCGGAACACCTGAAATCTCTCAGCTTAAATAATTTTAAAACAAATGTGCGTATCCTAATCTTACGTGGTGAACTCTGAAGTTACTAAAGTTGCAAGTCTCAAATTTTATTTTGTCTAATAATAAATAGTCGCTAAACATAGAATTAATTATTAAGTTTGGAAGTAGTAGGTTAAGTGGAAGAGCAGTAACAGGCTTAGGCCTGCCTGAACTTCGCCTACGCGAAATGTATAAAAGATAATTGTAAACATTGTATTTTTTTAAATTAAATAAAGACATAATAATAATAATAATATTCCAACTTGGACCGAACGTATGCGTTAAATAACGCCTTTAAAGCACTAAGATCACGTAAGTTGGCTGAGTTCCGATGTATAAAACCTAGTACTCTAAATGCGCTCTTTGTAAGGGACTGTACATGGGGATTGAATGTGAAATTGTTATCGAAGATAACACCTAAATCTTTAAAGAATTTGACTTGCTCGAGGGTTTTATTACTAACTAGATACGAATCAAAAAAAAGAAATACATAAAGTAAATTTCAAAATACACCCACCCCTCATATTTGATCCCCACTTTAATGTATTCTACAAATCTTTACTATTTAATTATATGCCTATACACCTTTTGTTGTAATTCTTAGATTTTGAGGTATTATCTTTTTCATATTTATTAATTATTTTAATAACGAGGAAATAGTTTTATCGTTTCATTTTTTGTATTTTAGCTATTAGGGGATTTCTCCTCTTTTCCTCGTGGATCCGCGACAGTTCAGGGCCCCGCAACTTAAGTTTGCACCAGGCCCCGCTTTCGTTTGGGCCTCCCTGTTGTATAATAAATTCAATAAGAGTTAATTTCAAACACTAATATGAAGTGTGTCCTAAAAGTAACTGACATTTTTAATTTGCCGCAATATTTTGCAGTAAAACTAGCCTACAGATATTTATATACTGTCATTAGTAAACATTGAGGTTAAATTATAGAAAAGTAAACCATCGAACAACGGGCAGAAATTGTAAAAATGCACTTCAAACATGGTCAGAGTTTTGGTGAAAAAAATATGGTTTCAACATGACGGTGCAACGTGTTAATGAAACCGTGCAGTTATTGCAAAAAACATTTAATGGTCGTGTTAGCTCTAAGCGAGGTAATGTGAATTGGCATCCAAGGTCATGTGACTTGACACCGTTAGACTTCTTTCTGTGGGGTTATCTTAAGGATAGAGTAAACAGCAATAAGCCACAAACAACTGAGGACCTTAAAGATGAAATTCGACACAACATTGCAAATAGTTCCCAGCAGTTATGTGAAAATGTTGTGAAAATTTCATTAAAAAAGCGAGTATGATACAAAACATCTGACAAATGCTGATGTGTCAAATGTTTTGTATTATATAATAATAATAATAATAATAATAATAACAGTTCTTTATTCCAATGTTAATATCACATACAAATTTTGCACATATACATCTACACGGAATAGGGTCAAATCAAGATAAATACATATTATGTTTCTCTAGAGAAATATTCATGCATATTATATGGTTCTAAATCAAGTAAGAACTCTTTAATAGATTGTTTCCAGCTCGAAAACGTATCCGATTTTTGTGTGTTTGTGGGCATATAACCACTACGTCTTTTCTTTGTAAATTAATAAAAATATTATCAGTTATCAACATAAAATATGTTTTATTAAAAATTTAAAATGTCAGTTACTTTTAAGATACCCTTTATTAAGCTTCTATGAGAGTTTTATGTTAAATATGAAAAATATATGTGTAAAATTACTTAAAGTTGTGTAAATCGTTATAAAATGTATAAAATATTAATAAAATCATTATTATGGAAATAACAACAAAAATATTATTATAGTGAGGCGTCACTGACAATGCTGACACGTGCAATCAATTAAAATCGCAGTTTGTATAGAACAAATACTAGTGCTGTAAATCATAGCACAATGCATTTTGCACATTTTTTGTTTTAGTTTTTCGCCGAAGGGGGCGGAGGAGGGGTTGTAGATGAGGGGTGTTGTCCGTTGGTCAGTTTTTGTTGTTGGTCGTCGGGCTGGCGTGTGTGTTTGCGTGTGTGTATGCGTGAGAGCGCTAGTTGGGCGACATTAATGACGGAACAAAAACCTCCATGGGTCGGCTACATTTTCTATTAAATATTTATCCTGTGTGCTGGGCATAAATATTCACGTCATTCAGGTTATTGCACTTTTAGGCCATATCCATGACCGGCCGGAACGGCGAATGAATATTTTGCGAAACGCACGTTATCTACACTACAAATTTTGCAACGCGACCGCTCGCGAATTATGATCCTACATTTAAATAAATACTCCGAGCAAATACACACTATAATTTTTTTTTAGTTTAGACTTTTGCATCGATAAAATATGAAAGCTTGATTGATGATGCTTAGACCCTAAAGTACGAAATACGTAAATTTCACTTGTAAATAAAACAATTTTTACTTTGTTTAACCACTTTATTTTGTACTTAATTTGTGACTATAGTTTTGACTATATAATAGTCATTAACAAATTTAAAAAAAAACTTCTAGTTTAATAATGACTACTAGATAGTCAAAACAAACCTTTAATTATACGACGCCCCGTACTAATCACTACATGTTTTCCCCATTATATAAAATGCTGCGAAATTATCATGAAATTCAATGCTTTGTCGATATTTTTTCACCCTGTATAGAACAGTTTATAATAATAATGATAATAATAATAATAATCCTTTATTTGCATAATAATAACTTTCAAGAAAAAAATATATAAAGGTACATATTAGTGTAAAATTAGGAAAAATTTAATGTAACATAATGCGCATCATAAGGCGGGATTCAGTGTTGGAGTAATCCCCAAACTGTTCTACCATCCAAACCTTAAATTAAATTAAATATTTACTTTATATGTGGAATACACTTTGTATCTACGAATTAAACAAACATGAACAAATACTCTATACATATATATTTTGTGTTACATATATTGAAAATCTAGCCATTACGATTGTTATTAGCACTTCTGTAAATGTATATTAACTGCCAACTTAAACTTGCTCAAATTAAGATTTTTAAATTCATTTGGAATTTCATTGTATATCCTGTATATTTGATAAGAAAATGACCGTCCATATAGAGAGGTGCGGTGTTTAGGTGGAGATAGGCGCCCTTTAAATCGAGTATTTAATGTATGCACATCATCTCGAAATGTAATTTTATTATAGAGGTATTGTGGTAATTTATTTATTATCACTTTATGAAATAAACACAACGTCTGACATTCTCGCCTAGCAGCCATATTTAGCCACAATGTTTCAATAAGTTTATATGAAATTCTGTCAAACTTTCTGATTCCAAATATAAAACGCAGGCATGAGTTTTGGACTATTTGTATGCGATTATTAGTTATTCTATCAATTGCAGAGTTATATATTGGTGAACTGTATGTGAATTGCGACAAGACAAATGCATTACATAGCATGATTTCATTTCTATGGATAGGCATAAACGGTGAGGATACAATCTTTTTAGGTTAATATAGGCTGTGCTAATGTATCTATTGATATGTTTTTTATATCTAAAAGAATTATCGATAATTACGCCTAGATTTTTAGCTTCTGTAACATAAGGAATATCAGCACCATTAATTGATTAAACTAATTTGGGAATGGGTAAGGTTACAGGTTTTATGCTTTCCAAACAGCAGAAATGAAGATTTGGTAGGATTTAGCCTTAGATCCAACATGCAAGAATGTTCGTAAATTCTTTGCAAGTCGGAATTCACATACATTTCAGCCTGGCGAAAAGATTCAGGTTTAAAAGAAAGGTATAGTTGGCTATCATCTGCATACATATGACCATGGCAAAATTTCAATTGTGAGAGTATATTAAATGTATAGATGGAAAATAAAAGAGGGCCTAGCACAGAACCTTGCGGCACCCCTTGCCTAATGTCTAAGAAATTTGATTTGCTTTTATTCAGTTGCACACATTGTTTACGTCCACTAACGTAGCTAGTTAGTAGTGAGACAGCAGATTTTTCTACCCCTATGTATTGCAGTATTAGCTTAAGTGTATCATACCTGACAGTGTCGAAGGCCTTACTGTGATCTAAAAGTACCAATATTGTTAAAAGTCCATTGTCTGTGGCTGATAAAATATCGTCCGTAATTTTTAATAATGCTGTCTCACAACTATAGCCTACTCTAAACCCAGATTGTAATTGTGGCAAGATTGTATTTTTTTCAACGTACTCCAGTAATTGCTGTTTTATAATTTTTCAAATAATTTAGAAAGAGCTGGCAAAATACTGATAGGTCTTAGGTCCTTCATCTCAGTAGGTTTATTTACTTTGGGTATGGGTTTTATTATGGCAAGCTTCCAGCAATCTGGAAATACCCCGCCTAAAATGCAGCAATTAATAATATGAGTGATAACTGGCACGATGTGAGATAAGCACATTTGTAGCATTACAGTATAATTATTATCGTGTCTAGTGGAAGATGATTTAATTTGAAATAAGAATTTTGTTACAGTGTCCTCATTTACCAATTTGAAATTAAACGGAACTGCAGATGGGTGGGACTTGTCTGCAAAATATGAGTTGACATGCATCGTTTGACTGTTTGAAGAAGGAATAATCTCTTGAAAATAAGAATTAATGGCATCTACGTTATGCAACGATTCAGGGATATTAACAGTTTTTTTCTTAAGACCTAGCGTTTCTAGGTGTTTCCACAAAAAATGTTTACCTCTATTATTTGAAATATGTAAAAAGTATGCCCTTTTTTCGATTTAATAGCAACATTTGTAAAGTTCCGTAAAGTTTTGTAATATTCCCAGTGTGAAGGATTGCCAGATTTTCTGTATCGTGCTTTTGCCTTATCTCGCAACTGAAACATTAGTTTTAAATTATCTGTTAACCACGGACTATACTTTTTTAGATACTGTTCGTGTTTTTATAGGAGCATGTTTATCCAATATGTCTAAAATGTATTTATTAAAAACAGATAATTTATCATTAATATCATGAGAAATTAGAATATGATGCATGGGAAAGTTATTTAAATCGTTTTTAAATGCAGTTATGTCAATATTTCGAAAATCTCGGGAAGTAAATTGTTGATCCTGGTGTACGGTATAATTGTGTTCAATAGTACAATACACCGCATCATGATCAGAGAATGAATAATAATAATAATAATATTTATTGCCCAACAGGAAACCAAGGTTTCCCAATTACAAGACAATGTACAAGAATAACAACAATAATAGTGTATTATAACATTATGAAAAAAAAAATAATAAAAACCTAATTATTTGATTGACATAAAGCGACTATGGATTTTAGTGATTCAAAAAAGATATCACAAGTTGGAGGTAGTTGATTAAAGTTATTACAAATTATGCTGATGGGTGACTTAGCGCCAAAATTTAATCTATTATAACTGATATTAAATGTACTCTTATATCTACTGTTGAAAGTAGGAATATGCAAACTAATTAGCTGTAAAATATCGGGGCTGTCGATATGATAATTAAATAGTTTATGTATAAATGAGATAGCAGACTTGTAACGTCAGCACTTAAGAGATTCGCCATTAAATTTCTCAAGCAAACGAGAATGATCATAGCCTCTCTCAGGATAATGCCCCTGTTTATGTGTGATATTACCGAATGTGTTTTCTGAATTTGTTAATCAACTTATTAGTTTGTACGCTACTCACTTACATTGTAAACCTATATTTAGTTTATATATATTTCTCTGTAAGTAGGCTATGCTTGTTGAGAAATAAATTATTATTATTATTAAAAAAAAACTATAGACACAAATTAAGTGCAAAATATAGTGGTTAAACAAAGTAAAAAATGTTTTATTTCCAAGTGTATTTAAGATGTACTACAAAGTGAACGACTACAACACAAAACGTAAATTTCGTTTTAATCGTAATATCAAAAAATATATGTACTACTTGTATTTCTAACAATTTAATTGTAAAAGTTCCAATCTACTGCATGTTAGGTGTACCTCAAGTGCATATTTGTTTGTAGTTTTTGTTAAATCAACATTAATTCTAACCCTTTTGTGCACTATAAATGAGTCGCCCAGATGCAAAACCAGCCATACGTGTTTTAATACACTTCTGGCAAAATGACAAAAACTGATTTTGCAGTGTTTTAAATAAATAAAAATAGCAGTTTGTATAGATTGTATTTGTATAAATAATAATCACTTTATAGAAACCAATAATTTTAAAATTTTATATTCAGGTAATAAGGGACTCAATTTAAATCTCAGGGAGGGCCTAGAAATAAACAGGGCAATAAAAGCTGGGAAACGCCTCGTCAACGATAAGGAGAAAATTTGGAATTCCCCGATCTTAAAACCTCTTATCTCGATATCTTTCTACCGTCAGAGAAATATGGTCGATTGATTACTCCACACCACCCATTCAGTGACCATTGATTTCGGAAGATTACTTGTCTTGTCCAATAAGAATTCTCTGTAGCGTAAAAGTGCATATTCTGCCGATTTACCATTGCGTTACTCTTGAAAGTAGCCTCATCCGAAAAAAGTACCATGGAAGCGAAATTCTGATTTAATTTGAGTTTTCAAACCTCAGTTACAATTTTGTAAACGTACTGTCGTTGTTAACCCTTTTTGCCAATAAACAATTGCGATTTCATTCACCCAATATGTAAATCATATTAACAAATTCGTTTTTTATAAAGTTCATCATAACAGTTATCGAAACAGTCAAATTTTCAAGCCTTTTTAAACTCTAAACTCGAAATTTTACTTCTTGCTCCACGCGTTTAAAACACTAATATATTATAAAATTCACAATAGGCTGCTACAATGGGAAAGTTGCGAAAGACGTATATTTCGCATCTTTCGCATTTTAGCAGCCTATTGTGAATTTCATAATACACTCGACCGCAAAAAAAAAACGCGCCACTTGAAAATTCACGTTTTTTCGTGAATATTCAAACAGCCATAACTTCAGTCGATGTGGATGAAATTTGATGAATTTTTGAGTTTTTGGAACGCTAAAGTTTTCTCTTTAAGGACACATAAGTGGATATAACGAAATTTAAGCACTTCTGCATTTAAAAGTCCTACCAACAAAAAAATGTTCAGAATGTTAGAAATGATAAAAGTTGAGAAGTTATACTGTGCCCAAAAAAAATCGTAGCTCCATTTCAAAAAGAGCGCAACAAAATTCCATCATTTTCCTTTGAAATAAGCGAAAAATCATGTCGATCCAATGATTTGGCTCGAGGTTATGGCAGTTTTTTTAAAAAGTGTATTTTGGGGCATAACTTTGGCGGACAGGCGTAACTCTGCTCGCAAACCTGTGACAATATGCGATTTAAAAAGATTGAAGTTTTCTCTTTAAGGGCATGTTAGTCAGATCTTCAAACATGCACATTTTACCCCCTTCTACCCCCTAAAGGCGATGAAACGTTTTTCACTTTAAAACTTTTAACTTTGTTAACTTGTACAATGCTCAAAAAAATGGTGGTTTCGAGCAAGGGACATCTGGAATAAATTTAGTCCTTCTCCTTTAAATTTATTCTGGATGTCCCTTGCTCGAAGCCACATTTTTTTTTGCGCATTGTACAAGTTAACAAAGTTAAAAGTTTTAAAGTGAAAAACGTTTCATCGCCTTTAGGGGGTGAAAGGGGGTAAAATGTGCATGTTTAAAGATCTGACTAACATGCCCTTAAAGAGAAAACTTCAATCTTTTTAAATCGCATAATGTCACAGGTTTGCGAGCAGAGTTATGCCTGTCCGCCAAAGTTATGCCCCAAAATACACTTTTTAAATAAACTGCCATAACTTCGAGCCAAATCATTGGATCGACATGATTTTTCGCTTATTTCAAAGGAAAATGATGGAATTTTGTTGCGCTTTTTTGAAGTAGAGCTACGATTTTTTTTGGGCACAGTATAACTTCTCAACTTTTATCATTTTTAACATTCTAAACATTGTTTTGTTGGTATGACTTTTAAATGCGGAAATGCTTAAATTTCGTTATATCCACTTATGTGTCCTTAAAGAGAAAACTTTAGCGTTCCAAAAACTCAAAAATTCATCAAATTTCATCCACATCGACCGAAGTTATGGCTGTTTGAATATTCACGAAAAAACGTGAATTTTCAAGTGGCGCGTTTTTTTTTTTGCGCTCGAGTGTATTAGTGTTTTAATCGCGTGGCGCAAGACGTAAAATTTCGAGTTTAAAAAAGCCCGAGTTTGAATTTGAACGCTACGCGTCCAAATCCAAACGCTCAGTCTTTTCTAAACTCGAAATTTTACTTCTTGCTTGATCTGGGAGTGGAAAACACTCGTTAATCACTTTATATTGAACTCTTTAAAAACAATAACCAATGTCTGAAGATTTACAGCAATTGCAGTAATTGGGATGTGTATACTTAAAATGTATGTTTTTTTTATCAACTCGCTGTGATTATCCTGATATGTATAAAGAAAGGTTTAAGTTATCCTTTAAATACTCAATGAGGTGTAATAATATTAGTCAACTATAAACTTCCATAATTCAGTTTATTGTAGTTCGAAGCTCAAATAAGGCCCAATTGCATCAACACTAAACTATTAAACTCGTATTAATTAACATGGTGTCTATGAGTGGTGGTGGAGATAACACAATTTAAATGTTGATACAGCCAAACATAATAATACTATTAGATAATTATAATAAAAAATAAAATAAATGTTTACCTTATAAAAACCTAATCCTATAAAACATCCCGAGGAGATATAAATAACATTAAAGATTGTCATATTGATCGAACATTAAATAAATACGTTTTTTGTAATAAAATAATGAAAGAAATAGGGTCGGAATGTGATGACGTCAAAAATGTTTAAGAATTCAATTGCTGTGAATAACTAAATATAATGCATTATCTAATGCCTGGAACAAACACATTTGCTGTAAGTCACTGAAATATGTTTTAAAATGAAAATGAAAAATATATATATATTTCAAAGACCTTAGACCAATTTGTATACTACCAATACTCTCGAAAATTTTTGAACGTGTTATCAAAACACAAATAATGGAATTACTTGAGGTTAATCACCTTCTCCCTAAGGAACAGTCTGGTTTTAGACCCAATTATTCTTGTTGTACTGCATTGCTCAATGTAACTGACGATATTATCACAGCTACTGACAGAGGTTTATTAACATCAGTTATTTTACTACAAGAAATATTTTACTTGGTTATAGTAAGGCGTTCGACACTATAAACCACGATATATTAATTGCTAAACTCCATTATGTGGGATTTCAAAGAGAAGCAATATCTTTAATAGCGAGCTTCTAAAAAGCAAGGTCTCAAGTCGTAAAAATTGATAAGGTTATATCAGGGTCGTTAAGCGTCACCGCGGGTGTACCCCAAGGTTCCATTTTAGGCCCTATACTTTTTTGCATCTACACATCTTTCCTAACCGATGTTCTAAAGTACTGTTCGGCAAATATTTATGCGGATGATACACAGTTGTTATACTCTTTTAAACTTGAAAATACAGAGTCCGCTTGTGAGTGTATCACTTCCGATATAGCAAAACTGGTCGAAACGTCAACTAAACATTCTTTGATAATCAATGCCTCAAAATCGACAGCTATGCTATTTGGTCCCAATAGCTTAACGCCTCTTGCAAAACCTCTTTTAAAAATTATGGTTGGTAACGACACTTTAGAATTTGTCAATTCCGTAAGGAAGCTTGGCCTTACTTTCGACAAGAATCTGCATTTTAAGCTTCACATTAATAAGTGCATTTCCCGAGCATACCTTAATCTGAAGATGATTTATTCTAATAGGAATGTCCTCTCTTTGCAAATAAAAAGATTTCTATGCGACACGTTGGTTCTGAGTCACTTTGATTTTGCGAACGTTGGTTCTGAGTCACTTTGATTTTGCGGACGTTGTTTACAATGCTTGCTTAGACTGTAATACTAAAATGCGCATACAAAAGGTTCAAAACGCGTGTTTAAGGCTCATATTTGGTATTCGAAAATATGGTCACCTATCAGGTAAATTACGTGATTTGAATTGGCTAGACATGACCGAACGACGAAACCTACACTGTTGTACCCTTTATAATAAAATCATTGAGACGCGCCATCCTCCCTATCTCTATGACAGAATTGTATTTCGGTCTGACGTTCATACCATTAATGTGAGATTTAGAGGCAGGATTTCTCCACCTAAACATGAAACATCATTTTTTCTTAGATCATTTTCATTTAGTATTTACAAAGTTTATAATTCCATACCCAATCTACTAAAAAATCTCACAAACAATAGTTTCAAACGAGCAATGAAAAAATATATATTATGTAATAAGTTTTCCCCATAGAATCTTAGTTTAATTATTGTCATTATAAATATTTTTTTTTTCTCTCTCTCTTTATTTCTTTTTGTTATAAAACAGTTAATTTCTAGAACGAACATTGAAATAAGAAAAATCTGTAATTCTTTTAAAGAGTGCTAAAAGAATTACATTAAACGATATATATTTTTTTTTTTTCCTCACAGGTTAAGTGGAAGAGCAGAAATAGTTTTTTTATTAAGCTATCGCTGAACTTCGCCTGTATTTTATTTTTTGTTTACTTTGTATTTTCTTTCAATTGAATATAGACAATTTATTATTATTATTATTATACGCTACTTTGGCCGATTTCGGGTACAGCTGGCGCAGGCGCATCGCGAACATACGTTGTGCAATGCATCAGCATTTGCAATCAGCTGTAATATAGTAAAGTAGTAAAGTAAAGTAATTTATTCACGTTAACAACATTTAAAGTTTTACATACGTCAAGAAAAATAGCTTCATTTAAAACTATTAACGAGTGTGCACACGCTTTTTTTAAAGAGTTCAATTTGAAGCTTCAAAGGAGTAAACATTAAAAGTGCGATTCTTTTCGCAATCTACAACAAGTTAGTCTTACAAAGACTATATCAAACACTCATTGAAACAACTACTTCCCGGGCTAATACCCCGACGGACATTGAATTATACAACAAGTGTTTGCTGTTACATACAGTAACCTACTGCAAATGTAACAATTTGGGTCAAATTCTTCTGCCATCTATAGACGCGTTTCGAGATTTATCTCTCCTCAGTATAGCGTGACCGCCAGTCTAAGGTGTCAAATTGCTTAGAGGGAATGGCAAAGCTATACTGAGGAGAGATAAATCTCGAAACGCGTCTATAGATGGCCTGAAGAATTTGACCCAAATTGTTACATTTGCAGTAGGTTACTGTATGTAACAGCAAACACTTGTTGTATAATTCAATGTCCGTCGGGGTATTAGCCCGGGAAGTAGTTGTTTCAATGAGTGTTTGATATAGTCTTTGTAAGACTAACTTGTTGTAGATTGCGAAAAGAATCGCACTTTTAATGTTTGAAGTATTCTGCAACCAAGAATTGGCAATTTCATTTATGCTTCAAAGGAGTGTTTTCCACTCCCAGACTAAGCATGAAGTAAAATTTCGAGTTTAGAAAAGCCCCGTGAAAATTTATCGAGGGTCGCGCAGCGACCCGAGACAAATTTTCTGGGCTTTTCTAAACTCGAAATTTTACTTCATGCGCTACGTGTATAAAACAGTGATTTAACGAGAAATTTAAAAAGACACAAAAGACATATATCAGACATATCAGAGCTGGACAGGATTCGAATCATTCAGGATTCGAATCCTTTTAGAGGATTCAAAAGAGGCATTCGAATACTTTAGTCAAACTGGATTCGTGATTCGGATTCGTTACATTTTTGTAAGAGGATTCGTATTCGAATCCAAATGCGGGTGATTCGAATCCTCATAAAAGGATTCGAATACGTACAAAAGGATTTGAATCATCAAAAATAATTCAAATTAATTGTGAGGATTAACAAGAAAAATGTCTTTTGTGTCTTTTTAAATTTCTCGTTAAATCACTGTTTTATACGCGTGGCGCATGAAGTAAAATTTCGAGTTTAGAAAAGCCCAGAAAATTTGTCTCGGGTCGCTGCGCGACCCTCGACAAATTTTCACGGGGCTTTTCTAAACTCGAAATTTTACTTCATGCTTAGTCTGGGAGTGGAAAACACTCCTTTGAAGCTTCAAATTGAACTCTTTAAAAAGAGCGTGTGCACACTCGTTAATAGTTTTAAATTAAGTTCTTTTGAAAAACAACCGATGTCGGAAAATTTACAGCTTATGCATATATTTACCTAAAACAAAAATGTTCACGTTGTTTTTTTTAGAAGAGTTCAATTTGAAGCTATAAACGAGTGTTTTCCACTCCCAGACTAAGCATGAAGTATAATTTCGAGTTTAGAAAAGCCCCGTGAAAATTTGCCGAGGGTCGCGCAGCGACCCGAGACTAATTTTCTGGGCTTTTCTAAACTCGAAATTTTACTTCATGCGCCACAGGTATAAAACAAAAATATTGTGAATTCATGTATATTTGAACCTCACTTGAAATCAGTGTTTTATACGCGTGGCGCATGAAGTAAAATTTCGATTTTAGAAAAGCCCAGAAAATTTGTCTCGGGTCGCTGCGCGACCCGAGGCAAATGTTCACGGGGCTTTTCTAAACTCGAAATTTTACTTCATGCTTAGTCTGGGAGTGGAAATGCTCGTTCGAATCTTCAAACTAAATGCTTTGATAAGAACATTAAATAACTGAAAATGTTTTTAAAGATAATAATCTAGTTTTTAAAATTTGGTTTAATATTATTTGAAGTAAAACTGACGTGGTAGCCACAATCTAAAATGTTTTTCCTGGCCTTTTAATATAACATTCTTCTGTGGGAAACCCTCATTTTGTTAAATTGTTTTCATTGTTTTTGTAAATATTGAAGTTGGTTCTATAAATGATTACGTCTCTTATAATTTTTATGATGCCTGTTGATTTAGACAAATTAAATAATATCATCTGGCTTTTTTGTTAGTGTTTTGGTCAATTTGAATAAAAATTCACTGAATTTATTTATAAACGTAATTTTCAGGCATTCGTCGATTTTATAATAGAGTTCAATTTGAAGCTTTAAACGAGTGTTTTCCACTCCCAGACTAAGCTTGAAGTAAAATTTCGAGTTTAGAAAAGCCCCGCGTAGAAAATTTGTTGAGGGTCGCGCAGCGACCCGAGACAAATTTTCACGGAGCTTTTCTAAACTCGAAATTTTACTTCATGCGCCACGCGTATAAAACACTGATTTAAAGTGAAATTAAAAATTCACTGAAAACCAACCCAACTTCGATATTTTTTTAAAATTGGATGTTTTCTTTCCTATCCATGCTGTAAACCTTCAGATATGCGTTGTTTTCTTGTAAAGAAACTTCTATTCCCTGTAGTCCTTTGGTCTCCGAAGTACATGATTGGTCCTTCGAGCTGTAGCCTTTGTAAAATGGTAATAAACTTAGTAATCTAGAGTGATCCTGTAATTTGAAACTTCTAAGAACGAGTGTTGTCCACTCCCAGACTAAGCATGAAGTAAAATTTCGAGTTTAGAAAAGCCCTGTGAAAATTTGACGTGGGTCGCGCAGCGACCCGAGACAAATTTTCGGGCTTTTCTAAACTCTAAATTTTACTTTATGCGCCACGCGTACAAAACACTGATTTGAAGTGAAGTCACAAACACATGAATACATCTGTAATCAGAGTAACAGGGAATCAGATATTTAGTCTATTACCAACGATGTTCAGTGTTAAGAATAAATAATTAGGTTTTGAATATTTTTGTTAAAACAACTGGTAACGATAGTTATATTATAATGGTTGCAAAAAATTATAAAATCAAATTTCTTCTTAAAGGATTTGTATTCGCGATTCGCAAAAACAGGATTCGAATTTTTGATTCGAATTATATTTATCTCTTACGAATCCTTTATTCGAGTATTCGTGATTCGAATTATATTACGTGATTCGGATTCGTGATTCGAATCCTTTTTACGAGGATTCGTCCCAGCTCTGGTATATATATATACATATATTTATTTATACTTGCATAAATTTAACAAGATATTAGACATTTCCCCTATGGAAAAAAGGTATAGTCATTTGCATCCCCAAACCAAATAACGATCCCTCCCTAGTATCCAATTACCGCCCTATTACCCTTCTCGCAGTAATTGGAAAACTATTTGAATCCTTAATTAAAGAAAGACTCCTTACCGCATCTATAAATTTAATAGATCCACGAATACCAGTTTGATTTCTTTGCAAAAAATCAACCACATTCCCTTTATCCATTCTCACCTCCAATTTGCAAACCACCCATCTAGAAGGACGAAAATCGACAGTGCTTTTCCTAGATATACAAAAAGCTTTTGACACGGTTTAGCATATTAGCCTTCTCTAAAAATGCTTCATTTTACGAATTATATACCACTTAATCATTCTTATCCATAACTTTCTTTCCAACAGATCCTACCAAGTAAGATATCGTCAAACACTCTCTCACGCATTCCCTATCTTACATGAAGTCCCTCAAAGTTCTCCAGTATTTCTATTCCTTTATAATATTTACTGCCATGATATCCATAACATTGATTCCACACATTTTATCCCTTCTTAATACGCCCTTTTGTTTGCAGACGATATCGCACTTATTACCCCCGTTTCTTGCCTTCAGATAGCACATTTTATCCCTTCTTAATACGCGCTTTTGTTTGCAGACGATATCGCACTTCAAAAATCCTTTGAACCCGTCCAAGCCTGGTGTTCCAAATGGCGGATCAAAATAAATCCTTCGAAAAGCCAACTTTTCATCCCACTCACAAAATCACACCACGATCCCCCACAATCACTTTTAACAATTTCATAATTTCTCCCTCCCACACATATAAATACCTAGGCATCCTTTTCGATCCCAAACTTTCCTTCAAACCCCACATCCTATCTACGAAAACAAAAATCCAAGCCATTTCAGGTCGCTTACTTATTATAAGCAAGAAGGCATAAGCATAAAAACCGCCACACATATTTATAAAACAATTTGCCGGCTCTCATTGAATTACGGAGCTATACTTTTTACACTCATTAAACCATCTTCTTTATACCGCTTTCAAGTTGCCAAACGATCCTCTCTAAGAATCTTTACTAAACTTAGACATCTCAACAATCCTCTCCACAATCCTTCCAATCAATACCTTTACAATTCCACTCCAATCACATCCATATCCCAAAACCAAATTTTCAGGCTGTTCTAAACTAAAAATTTTACTTCATACTTAATCTGGGAGTGGACAACACTCGTTTGTAACTTCAACTTGAACCCTTAAAAAACACAAATAAGACAATTAATTTTGTTTGTATAACTGAGGATTTTATTGTGACTATAGTTTCGACAACTTTAACTTGTCATTATCAAACATAAACAACACTTTATGTTTGATAATGACAAGTTAAAGTTGTCGAAACTAAAGTCACAATAAAATCCTCAGTTATACAAACAAAGTTAATTGTCTTATTTGTGTAAATAATGATGTATAACGAAGTAGAAGCCTCCACAGTGAACACCTTTAAAAATCAATGAATATTTAAAGATTTCAAAGAAAACTTCCCTGTACTCGTATGTAAAGGGTGATTCATTTTGGATTTCCACATTAAAAATAATAAAAAAAAACACGTAGAAGTTGAAAAATATAAAAAAAATTATTTGCTCTTTAAGGTTAGTTCATTACAATTATGTGTGAAAGATGATATCATGTAAATGACCGCCGCGGCTCATGTGACATGACGTTATTCGTTTGTTAAAATTTTCGACTACTCTGCGACACAAATCAGGTTCTATGCCGGCTATTTCGCGTCTGATCTCCTGTTTCAGCTCTGTAATGGTGTTCGGTTTATTCTTGTATACTCTGCTCTTCAGATACCCCCAAAGGAAAAAATCTGCGGGAGTTAAATCACACGATCACGGCGGCCAATTGAAGTCACCGTTACGTGAAATAATGCGACCGGGAAACTTGCCGCGCAGTAATTGTATCGTTTCTCCTGCTGTGTGGCAGGTGGCACCGTCCTGTTGAAACCATAAATCTTCGATATCCATATCTTCCAACTGCCCCCAAAGAATATCTGTTATCATGTTCCGATAACGAACGCCATTAACCGTAACAGAGTTCTCCGCATGATCCTCGAAAAAAAATGGGCCAATTACGCCTCCGGACCAAAAGGCACACCAAACAGTGACCTTTTGAGGATGCATTTTCGTTTCAACAATCTCTCTTGGATTTTCCAATCCCCAAATACGACAATTGTGCTTATTTACGAAGCCATCAACGTGGAAATGTGCCTCATCGCTAAAGATAATTTTCATTGAAAAATTTACTCCTTGTTCTCTTATCCATTCGGCAAACACACGGCGCTGTTGATGGTCTCGAGGCTTCAATTCCTGTGTTATTTGGAGTTTGTACGGGTGTAACTTCAAATCTATTGTTAAAATTCGCTGTGTAGTGGAATACGTAAGGCTCACTTGCTGCGATTGATGACGAATCGATGTGCTTGGATTTTCGGCCACGCTTTCGCAAACAATGGCAATATTCTGTTCCGAACGACCTCTACAAGCACGCTGAGGGGTTTTGATGTTAGCTACGGATCCAGTTTGTTCGAATTTTTGGACCACATTCCAAATTGTCCTCTCACAAGGTCGATTTTGCGCACCACAAACTTCACGTAAAGCACGAAATGCACTTTTCCTCGATCGGCCATTTTCATAATATGCTTGGATAATTTTAACACGTTGTTCTTGCGTATATTGCTCCATGACTACTTTTGTTTAACTTTTTAGGTTAGAAATAACACGCTGCCCTTGACAAACACAGTGGCGTGTCAAAAATATTTTAGATTGTAATGTGGAAATTCAAATTGAATCACCCTTTATATAGATAAAAAAAATCTCCCTGTATATTAAAAACATTGAAACAATAACTAATTTTATCTTGACAATACACAAGCTTATTAAAGACTAAAACAGACTGTGCTTATGTCCATAACTAAAGCTTGTATTAGACGACAATAGTATACTATTTATTGTACAAGAAAATAGTATACTATTTTCTATCATGGTGTACCAAATAAAACATGTTCTATTTCCATTATACAAAACTATACCAGAATTGCGTTTGTCATATTTTGAGTGTTACACCATGATAGAAAAGCTTGTATTAGACGACAATAGTATACTATTTTCTTGTACAAGAAAATAGTGTGGTCTAATACAAGCTTAAGACAAGAAATGTCCATGATACACTTTTTTTTAATGGACAAGTATTATGATATTGAGGTAATCCATCCCTGAAAGAATGTAGAGCAGATAAGGCATGTGTACGAGAAAGATAGACAGTCGGTCGGGTTTTCCACGGGCGAACTTGAAACATGCGCGCGTGTGGAAAAAAGCACACACACACACGCAGGGGTGGAAATGGGAAAACTGGAAAAAAGGTTGGAGTCGTTTCGCCCGTTCGGAAAGCGGAAAAAATGTCAAGGTCGGATCGATTAATAACTTATGAATGGGACGCGTTCTGAACCGATTCATCCGAGTTCAAAGAACCTTTCTCTTTCTCCCTTCACTCCTCGCTTGTCATCTAACGAATAGACGTGTCGATATGTGGGGAATGTGTTACGGAAGGAAATCAATTTCTGTTTTGATATTACATTTTCTTTAACTTTATCACACATAAAAAACCGACAGTAATTATAATGTTACTTATAATTATTTCATACGTTAAAAAAAACTGTATATAACGTCATGTAAAAAAGGTACAGTATGCAACACATGCATGGGCGTAGCCAGGAATTTGACAAAGGATTTAAACTAAGGTTGGAATGGTAACGATGTCAGATCTCCAAAATCGTGTGGGATACATAACATAATATATAAAATTACGAAAAAACTATTCGTGAAAATGCAAACAATGTCTTAATTAATAAGACAACTCAAGATGATAAATATCCATTGAAATTCAATTCAATTCATTTATTGTGTTATGAGCCTAAACCTTACACTTGTCATTACATGTTTGAAGCTTAAAAGTAAGTATTAAAATATATAATCAGATAGAAGCAATGTATAGTTAGATAAAAATAACAGATTTAAGTGGCACGTGGTATTGAGGTATTGAACACATACAAATCCATAAAAATAGGTAAAAATAAATCAATAATAATAATAAATAAAACAAAGTACAATTGAAAATAGCACACACTAAAAGCTACAGACGAGTCACTTAATAAAATACATAAAAAAGAAAAATGGTATACATCACATGATTTCGAATTAAAATACACACACAATAATTTAAATCAAGTCCAGTAAGTCAATAAGTAAATATAGGTTAATAAAATTAAAGTGAGTCATGATTTAATAAAGAAAACACTTGGTTAAATTTCACTAATATTTTGGTTTTTTATTCCAACTAGTTTCGACTTTGAGTCATTCTCAAGGAGAATGACTCAAAGCATTTTTAACCAGACTACATTTTACAACTGTTGAATGGTAAATCCTTAATTTCTCTGGGCAATACAATGTAAAACTTGATACCGTAATACCTTACCCCGTTTGAGATTTGGTTAGCCTGAGTGAGTTTGGGTATATCTTCTCACTTTGTCTGGTACAATAGTTGTTACAACTCGGATGTGCTTTGTACAAATTTAAGTTTCTCTTAATATATGTCAGACATTCATAAATATATAGAGATGGTAGAGTGAGAATATCCAAGTGTACAAAACTAGCTCGACAATCTTCCATAAATGCGAGGTTATCTATGATGCGTACAGCTTTGCGCTGTAAACCGAAAATCCTACGCTAGATTGCAGAGTGACCACAGACTAGCAAACCGTACGACATGTGTGATTGGAAAAGTGAGAAATACACCGCTCTCAGTATCTCTTTAGATACCTGCTTTGACAGTGTGCGCAAAGCGAACAAACTCGAAAACAGCTTTGATGCTAGGGCATCGCCGTGGTTTTGCCACGACAAGTTGGACAAGATGTTAATTCCTAGAAATTTAACTCCTTCAATTGCATCATTGTTTCTTAGAGAGAAAGTCAGTGTGACAGATTTGCTGGTGTTCAGTTTAAGTTTGTTGCTTTCAAACCAACTACTCGCTTTTAACTGTGCCTCCCTGTTTTCTGAATTACACGATTTACAAAATTTCGATGTATTAATTATCGTGGTATCATCGGCATATAAAATCGATTTACTATTTCCGATAGAGCTCGGTAAATCCTTTATGTATATCACAAATAAGAGAGGCCCGAGGACTGATCCTTGTGGTACACCATGTAAGATAGGCACTGCTGTGGACTTTGTACTATTGACCAAGACATGCTGCATTGGAATAAGTATAATAACGTCAATTATATTTTTTAACATAGATACATTCATTCCGTATATGTCGCGGCTTTTTGAGTTTTTTAATTTACAAACTGTGTTTCTCACAATAAAAGGGCTAACTTTTTTGAACTTAAAATATATGTTTGAGTTTACCCTTAGTTTACTCATAAGTAAGATTAAGATTATCTTACTTATGAGTAAACTAAGGGTAAACTCAAACATATATTTTAAGTTCAAAAAAGTTAGCCCTTTTGTTGTGAGAAACACAGTTTGTAAATTAAAAAACTCAAAAAGCCGCGACATATACAGAATGAATGTATCTATGTTAAAAAATATAATTGACGTTATTATACTTCCTTTGACAAAACTACTGAATAGCTGCATAGAATCGGGTATTTTTCCAAAGTGTCTGCAACGTGCTATTATTATTCCAATTTTTAAAAAGCTACTTCCCGTGCAACTACTTCCCGTGCAAATACACCTCCGTATATTGAATTATACAATGAAATATTTAAAATCTTATTTAATTTAATTTGTTACAACGCTCGATTAAAGTATATGTAACGTTTAGGTCAAATTCTATTCAAAACAATTAACAATACAAATTTAAAATGAAAGGAGAGATAGCAACAAATTAAAAGTGTAAGGACTTGGATTAAAACTAATGTCTTAGGCCATCTATAGACGCGTTTCGAGATTTATCTCTCTTCAGCATAACTTTGCTTATGACGTTATGTATAAACGTCATAAGCAAAGCTATACTGAAGAGAGATAAATCTCGAAACGCGTCTATAGATGGCCTAAGACATTAGTTTTAATCCAAGTCCTTTCACCTCTAAATTGTTGCTATCTCTCCTTTTATTTTAAATTTGTATTTTTTTAATAGAATTTGACCAAAACGTTATAAAGTTATAAAAAGAGCGCGGAGCGAACAACAAGAGAGTGGAGAGACAGTTCGGTAGAAGAACGGTTGAGGGAACATCATGTAAAGTAGGAGTAGTTCCAAATCAATCAAAAACAACAAACTATACAACAAAAAGATAACATAACAGTTAACAAGTGAGGTCGATCTATGCGTGGAAAACGAAGGAGTGTTCCCGCTAGTTAATTGCTGATGACAATTAACGGGTGGGGTCGTCCCGAGTTAGTACTGCAGAGTTATGTTCCCGCTAGTTAATAGTACAAAAACAATTGACGGGTGAGGTCGTATTGTGTAACGTACTAAGGTATGGATTGTCGTTACGGTTCTATTATATATTTTATATTTCCTGTATTTGTCGTTGAAGACGCGATTTAGTCAACTTGGGTCCAATCATAGAGATGCCGAGTTTCTAGTTTTACTTGGTATTTAATTTGATACTTAATAAATGAATTTATAGATTGAAACAGACTTAGATTTAAAACTTAGAGTTAGAAGATTCAGACTTTAAGATTTAATATAGAAATTTAGAATTGACTGTCTTGAGAAGTGTTCTCCTCAACACCAGAACATTTCAATTTTTTTAGTGATAAGATAAGACACTGATTATCTGTATGCATAACATGGAATAACGAAACGAGATTATAATTACTAAGAATAGATTTGGAATGTGAAAAATGTTTGCATTGCGGATTATTTGCTATTTCCAATATTATCTGTACAATCAGATATTTACACTATAATGATAAATAAATACAGAGTTATTCATAAACACATTAAATATAAATTAAACTGAGAGATACATTACAGTATACGTTTTCTAAATTCAGCTTCTTTTCTTTAAATCTTTGGATATTTGTTGTTTTTTAAAAAGGGTTCAATTTGAAGCTTCTAACGAGTGTTTTCCACTCCCAGACTAAGCATGAAGTAAAATTTCGAGTTTAGAAAAGCCCCGCGTAGAAAATTTGTCGAGGGTCGCGCAGCGACCCGAGACAAATTTTCGCGGGGCTTTTCTAAACTCGAAATTTTACTTCATGCGCCACGCGTATAAAACACTGGTTTCAAGTGAGGTTCAAATATACATAAATTTTACAATGGTTTAGTGTTTAATACGCGTGGCGCATGAAGTAAAATTTCGAGTTTAGAAAAGCCCAGAAAATTTGTCTCGGGTCGCTGCGCGACCCTCGACAAATTTTCACGGGGCTTTTCTAAACTCGAAATTTTACTTCATGCTTAGTCTGGGAATGGAAAACACTCGTTTAAAGCTTTAAATTGGTGTTTTAAAAATACAACGAATATCGAAAGATTTAAAGAAAGTAAGCTGAATTTGAAATACGTATACTTTAAATAAAAACTTCCTGTATGTATACTCCTGTAAAGTGGGAGGGGTTTTAGAGGGTAGGCTTCCAGTCGCCTTTTGACTGGAACTCCTTCCAGTCAAAAGGCGACTGGAAGCCTACCCTCTAAAACCCACGCTCTGTCCGTATGTGAATTTGCCCATCCACACCACAAAAGAAAAATGTATAGTTGAGGCTGTTAATTGTTAAAACTTAATAATATCACTTTAATAAAACACTTAATTTGTTTAGGTGTTAAAATTATATTTATTGTACTACAACATTTGTTTCACCACACTGTGGCTTTAACAGGTAGATGAATGAATGAACCATTCATCTACCTGATAAAGCCACAGTTTGGTGAAACAGTTGTTGTAGTAGAATATATATACATTATACTTTCTAACTGTATTTTGCATCTGTGACGTTCATATCCGATGTATATAGAATAGCTGTACTTTGTATTTACAGTATTTTATGTGTATAAGTGGCATACGTGAATAAAATAAAGTTAAAGTTAGAGATAAAGCTAAAGTTAGAGATAAAGTTAAAGTTAATAAATATAATATTTAAACCTAAACAAACTCAGTGTTCTATTAAATTGAAATCCCTGAATGTTAATTTCTGCAGCCTCACCAATAAAAATTTGAGGTGCCGCTAAAGAGTACTATAAAATTATTTTTATTTATACTTATTATTTTTATTTATTGTGTTATTTTATATTAAAGTCAAAATTTGTGTTTCTCACCATGCTTTTCGTAGCATTTAGATTTAAAAAAAAACATCATAATTAAAAAATCCAATCAAAGATTTGCATAAAACTTTCTGCGGGTGTTGAGAAAACTATGCTCTTTCAAAATACGTAAAAATTAGAAAATTCCTCTTTGATAGTTTTCAACTAATTTGCACCTAAAGGCGAAATTGTGTTGTTTTAACGTGACTTTTGTGTGAATTGAATTTAAAGAAAATATAACTAAATTAATTAATGCAGCCTCACCAATAAAAATTTGAGGTGCCACTGAAGAGTACTATAAAATTATTTTTATTTAAGCTGATGTTTTATTAATTGTGTTATTTTTTGTATTTTATTTTATTTTATAATTACTTATAAAGTTGGCAAATTTTCTATTTTATAGTGTGGCGACAGACTTTGCTGACGTTTTGTTTATAATTTTCGCTTGGTATTTTTTTTTGTTTGTTTGTTCGGTGATTTCCATGCGCGTGAACGCGCCATTATTTCACATTCGCACAAAAATAAACTAGAAATGTATGATTTAGTGCGCGCCCGAATATAAATATGTTCAGTTTCAATAATTCTTCGAATATTATTTTATATCGTCACGGCGATGGGTGAAAATGTTTATACCAAAATAAAACATAATTTATTAGTCAAAATATATAAATTCGAAAATACTATTTTCTTTTATTAACGACTACTTTCCATTAATAAACTATAAAGTTTATATACAGGGTGCCCAATTAGACAGTCTTTTAAACGGTAAGAGATAGAGCATTGGTTAAATGATTCTCTTTAATTTGATGTATAACATCGAGGGCTTCGTAACAAGGGGGCGTATGAACTACATTTAAAATTTTACAGGAAAGAATAATATTATTTTATTTCAATAAAATAATATTATAATAATATTTTATTTCAACAAAGTTTCTTACTTCTTGTAAATATGTAATATTTTGGCTTGTAATTCTAAGACCGCAGTTTACCGTAGCTGGAATTAATTTTGATATGTTCCTGAGATTTCAGAGAATTTTTTAAGGTATGTTAGAAGACAGCGGTCGACAGCGGAAATAACTATCAGTCATTGGTTTTATAGAAACTAGCAGTAAAATTATATATTTCTTTGAAATTGTTTTTGACTTAGTTAATAATAAATATTTATATTTTATCGATTTATTTTAATAGTCTATAGCTAACCTAAGCAAAACAAAACAAAAGTTCTGCGAACACGAAATAAGTACCGAATACTTTGTATTTGAAAAGAGCACTTTTCTATTGTAAAATTGTGAGTGTTTCGTAGCTTTGATATGATACCATGGTACTCTTATAATATTACACATTATGTTAGAAAACTTTTGAGGTATGTTTCTCTTAGTATTTTTATAATAGATACAGAAATACTACATCAGTTAGACGATTAACTGGCCTGCCAAAAACTAACTTATTTCCGCTCTTCGACCACTGTGCGGCGCGCGGGGTTTAGTGAAAATGTTTATAGGAAAATAAAAACATAATTTATTAGTCAAAATATATTAATTCGGAAATACTATATTCTTTAATTAACAACTACTCTGTATTAATAAACTATATAGTTTACATACAGGGTGTCCCAATTAGGCAGTCTTTTAAATGGTAAGAGATAGAGAATCGGTTAAATTATTCTCTTTAATTTGATGTATAATATCGAGGGCTTCGTAACAAGCGGGCGTATGAACCAAATTTAAAATTTTACAGAAGAGAATAAAAACAATTCGTAAATTCATTTAGATACTTAAGTTAAAGGTAATGTATTCAAAAATGTCTAACTTAAATTGAAATTAAAGTGGAACATCGAGTATTGACGACGCTCAGTCTTATTTGCGGCTCATACACCTCATAATCCAATTTTAGGAATTTTGGTTTGTTATAAATTATATTATATTGTTGTAAATTTAATTTTTTCAAATAAATAAAAATATTTTTCATGTAGGCTATTAAACCTTTAGTAAATTAAGTTAGCTAAATATTACTCATTGATCCATTTGTGATCAGATTGTAATTATAGTAAAATACAAGTAAGTGTTTTGCAAATAATAATAATAAAAAAATGTAGGCTATGAAATTTTATATTAGCACAATAGCTATAAATTATAAATGTATTTTAAGTACCCTACCCTAAATAAGTTTTGAATACAGTTTTAGTAAAAAAATACATTAGAAAATATGAAAAGTCCATCTAATTTTCTTATTAATAAAAATAAACCCACCATATCTATGATTTTTCGATAAATATTTTGATTATTTTTTAAATCTCATAAAAATCACTGCTAATCGTACCAGTATTAGAAATAATATAATCTATTTATTTTCTAGACAATAAAAGTGCAAAATTATTGCGAAATATTGTTTTCCCGCAAAAAACAAATAGCGCACATTGTTACTGATATTAATAATAATAACATTTATTGACGGGAACCCCCTTTTATACACAATAGATTTATAAAAAAGAAAAATATCACCATAAAGTGTACAACTAAATAAACATTAATAATAATAATAATACCCATAAAGTAACTAATAGAACTAAGAATAATTTGTGTGTATACATAAATTTCGTTTGAATGAATGTAAAGAGCCAGAGAATAGTCGGAACCAATAGAACTTGTTATAATCGTTGGCTGTACTCATTAGTCGTGTAATGCTGTTGTGAGAGGCGAAATCCGAATTATGAGTGCGGATCCGGAAAAGCGGTGTGTGTCGGAGGCTGCGGGTGGATGATGAAATATAAAAATTGAGCTGAGAGAGTAGTTCCGGGCAGTCACTGAAATTATTGACTAGTCTGAATAATGTGCATAAATTATTATTATTATGAGTGTCTCTACTTTGGATTTTCTTAAAAATATTTGGGATTTTTTTTCATAGATTCTATTATTTCTAATACTGATGCGATTGACAGTGATTTTTTTTTCAGATTTTTAAAAAAATCAAAATTTTCATCAAAAAATCGTACCCCTTACCACAAATACGATAATTGATGAAAATTTTAATTTTTTTAAAAATCTAAAAAAAATGACTGTCAATCGCATCAGTATTAGAAATAATAGAATCTATTTATTTTCTGAAGAAAATAATTATTTCACAAACATTTTGGCTTTACCAATCGTTTAAAATCTGTCAAAAACATAAAACTTTAACTTTAAGCATCCATTATGAATACAATTTTTATGATACAAATTTGTAATTAACAGCAATTTAAAGGTTATTCAATTCATTATACATCTCTTAAACAAATTTTTTGTTTATTCCGAAAATATTGCCCTTAATCGACGTTTTATTCAAAATAGCACATTTTGCAAATTTAGGACTTGGTGCATTTAAAGTGATCTATTTTATAAAAAAGTGACTTGATTTAATTTATGCACGAAGCGAAGGTTGACAATAAAAAAAGGGCTTTAATTTGATGTAAAAAACGTTTGTTTGACTTAAAAATTGTGTTTAGTACGGGCGCTCAAAGATCAAATTTAGTACATTGATAAATTTTCAGACATTTTTAAAGGTGCAAAATTATTGCGAAATATTGTTTTCCCGCAGAAAACAAATAGCGCACATTGCTACTTATAATGGTATGAGTGTCTCTATTTTTATTGGGTTTTCATAATAATATTTTTATTTGGGAATTATTTTTATACCTGACCCAACCACAAATACGATTCGTTGATGAAAATTTTGATTTTTTTAAAAATCTGAAAAAAATCGCTGTCAATTGCATTAGTATTACAAATAATAAAATCTATTTATTTTCTGGAGAACAAAATTATTTCACCAACATTTCGGCTTTAAAAATCGTTTAAAAACTGTGGAAAACATAAAACTCAGACTTTAAGCATGCATTATGAATACAATTTTTATGATACAAATTTGTAATTAATAGCGATTTAAAGGTTATTCAATTCCTAATATATCTGTTTAAAATATTTTTTGTTTATTTCAAAACTATCGCCCTTAATCGACGTTTTATTAAGAATAGCACATTTTGCTATTTTAGGACTTGGTGCATTTAAAATGATCTATTTCATAAAAAAGTGAATTGATTAAATTTATTAAAAAAGCAAACGTTTACAATTAAAACTGCTTAAATTTGATATAAAAAACGTTTTTTAGACTTAAAAATTGTGCTTAGTACGGGTGCTCAAAAATCAAATTTAGTACGTTTTCCGTAATAAACAAATACCGCACATTGTTAATGATATTGGCATGAGGATTTCTAATTTTGTTTTTATTTTCTTTGAACAAATTTTTTTTGGGGAAATTTTTTCATACCAACCCCTTACCACAAATGCGTTTTTTTCAATAAAAAATTTGATTTTTTTAAAAATCTAAAAAAAATCACTGTTAATCGTATCAGTATTAAAAAAAATGAAAATCTATTTATTTTCTTAAGAAAAATTTATTTCACCAACAGTTCAGCTTTAACAATCATTTAAAATCTGTAAAAAACAAAACTCAAAACTTTATAAGCATCTATTATTAATACAATTTGTATGATACAAATTTGTAATTAAGAGCGATTTAAAGGTTATTTAATTCTCAATACATCTCTTATAAATATTTTTTGTTTATATCGAAAATGTTGCCCTTAATCAAAGTTTTATTCAAAATAGCACATTTTGCAATTTTAGGACTTGGTGCATTTAAAGTGATCTATTTTATGAAAAAGTGACTTGATTAAATTTATTAAAAAAAGCGAAAGTTAACAATTAAAAGGGCTTAAATTTGATATACAAAACGTTTTTTAGACTTAAAAATTGTGCTTAGTACGGGCGCTCAAATTTAGTCAGTTGATAAATTTTCAGAAATTTTTAAAAGTGCAAAATTATTGCGAAATATTTTTTTTCCGCAAAAAACAAATACCGCAAATTGTTAATGATATTGGCATGAGTGTCTCTAATTTTGTTTATATTTTCTTTGACCAAATTTTTTTTGGGAAATTTTTTCATACCTACCCCTTACCACAAATGCTTTTTTTTCGATAAAAAATTTGATTTTTTTAAAAATCGAAAAAAAATCACTGATAATCGTATCAGAAAAAGAATCTATTTATTTTCTTGAGAAAAAAATTATTTCACCAACATTTCGGCTTTAACAATCATTTAAAATCTGTAAAAAACAAAACTCAAAACTTTATAAGCATCCATTATTAATACAATTTGTATGATACAAATTTGTAATTAACAGCGATTTAAAGGTTATTTAATTCTCAATACATCTCTTATAAATATTTTTTGTTTATATCGAAAATGTTGCCCTTAATCAAAGTTTTATTCAAAATAGCATATTTTGCAATTTTTGGACTTGGTTCATTTAAAGTGATCTATTTCGTGAAAAAGTGACTTAATTTAATTTATTCAAGAAGCGAACGTTTACAATTAAAAGGGCTTTAATTTGATGTACAAAACGTTTTTTTGACTTAAAAATTGTGCTTAGTACGGGCGCTCAAAGATCAAATTTAGTACGTTGATAAATTGTCAGACATTTTTAAAAGTGCAAAATTATTGCGAAACAAATAGCGCAAAACGATTTTTAGACTTAAAAATTGTGCTTAGTACGGGCGCTCAAATTTAGTACGTTGATAAATTTTCAGAAATTTTTAAAAGTGCAAAATTATTGCGAAATATTCTTTTTCCGCAAAAAACAAATACCGCACATTGTTAATGATATTGGCATGAGTGTTTTAATTTTGTATTTATTTTCTTTGACCAAATTTTTTTTGGGAAATTTTTTCATACCTACCCCTTACCACAAATGCGTTTTTTTCAATAAAAAATTTGCTTTTTTTAAAAATCAAAAAATAATCACTGTTAATCGTATCAGTATTAAAAAAATTAAAATCTATTTATTTTCTTGAGAAAAAAAATATTTCACCAACATTTCAGCTTTAACAATCATTTAAAATCTATAAAAAACAAAACTCAAAACTTTATAAGCATCCATTATTAATACAATTAGTATGACACAAATTTGTAATCAACAGCGATTTAAAGGTTATTTAATTCTCAATACATCTCTTATAAATGATTTTTGTTTATATCGAAAATGTTGCCCTTAATCAAAGTTTGATTCAAAATAGCACATTTTGCAATTTTAGGACTTGGTGCATTTAAAGTGATCTATTTCATAAAAAAGTGAATTGATTAAATTTATTAAAAAAGCGAACGTTAACAATTAAAAGGGCTTAAATTTGATATACAAAACGTTTTCTAGACTTAAAAATTGTGCTTAGTAAGGGCGTTTAAAAATCTAATTTAGTACGTTGATAAATTTTCAGAAATTTTTAAAAGTGCAAAATTATTGCGAAATATTTTTTTCCGCAAAAAACAAATAGCGCACATTGTTAATAATATTGGCTTGAGTGTCTCTAATTTTTTTTCATTTTCTCTGAACAAATTTTTTTTTTGGGAAATTTGTTCATACCTACCCCTTACCACAAATGCGTTTTTTTCGATAAAAAATTAGATTTTTTTAAAAATATAATAAAATCACTGTTAATCGTACCAGTATTAAAAAAATTAGGATCTGTTTATTTTCTTGAGAAAAAAATTATTTCACCAACATTTCAGCTTTAACAATCATTAAAAATCTCTAAAAAAACAAAACTCAAAACTTTATAAGCATCTATTATTAATACAATTTGTATGATACAAATTTGTAATCAACAGTGATTTTAAGGTTATTTAATTCTTAATACATCTCTTATAAATATTTTTTTTTTATATCGAAAATGTTGCCCTTAATCAAAGTTTTATTCAAAATAGCATATTTTGCCATTTTAGGACTTGGTGCATTTAAAGTGATCTATTTTATGAGAAAGTGACTTGATTAAATTTATTAAAAAAAGCGAACGTTAACAATTAAAAGGGCTTAAATTTGAACAATGAATGCCTCAAAATGCACACGCATCGAAATATATATAAATAACTCCCTGTAGTCTTATATCAGCAGCCCCACCAATTAAAATGCTTAAATAACTATTATATAACTAATAACATTAATTCTAATTAATTAAATAATGTTTAAAAATGCATTTTATTATAATTGCGTAAAGTATTTGATTGTGATGCAGATGAGTTACAGATGTATGTAGGTACACGTGTTTTGATTTCGTCATAATGAATTAGAGAGTGTCAGACGGTTTAATTACGTGAATTAATGCACGTATATCATTACCGTCATTAATTTGTCTTTGCATAAACAAGTGAAATACCGAATCATCCAGATGGATGTCAATGCTTTTAATACGGATCCATTACAAACACGAATTTTTCAAATCTTGCGTTATCATTTAATTTAATTCTGTTTATTTTAGAATGCGTTTCATTTATTGAAAATAAAATTCTATTTTATTGAAAAATAAAATTCTATTTTATTGAAAAATAAAATTCTATTGTATTGAAAAATAAATCTCTATTTTATTGAAAAATAAAATATTCAAATGTATTTCTTAATAATTTCCTGCACAAAATTATCACAGAAAGAACGCTTTTATTTTATAGAGGGTGTTTCAGGTGGATCACAGTTTTTGAATTACGCGGTCTTCAAATAAAAAAGTCCCGCGTAATTCAAAAACTGTGATCCACCTGAAACACCCTCTATAAAATAAAAGTGTTCTTTCTCTGATAATTTTGTGTAGGAAATTATTAAGAAATACATTTGAATATTTTATATATATATATAAACATCTTTATTGTGTACAAAAAAAATTACAGTTTGTTTATTTTTACACTATATTTTATTTTTTGGATCCTTGGCTATCGACCATCGGTCTTTCAGCCTGAGTTGTACTTGTCCTTGTCTTGTCAGTTATGATTCATGTGAGATGAAATGAATTGATAAATGGTGGTTTTTGGGTTGTTGAAATTTTGAGAAATATTGGGGTTTCGTGCTAAACAGAGGTGATTAAGGATGTCATGGATGTGTGGGTTAGATGCGAATTTTTGGGATAGTTGGGTAAGTCGTTGTTGGATAGGGATTATTTCTGTTTTTTCATACAATAAGGTATTGGAGGGGTTGTGGAGTGGGTTATTGGGGTCTCGGATTTTTGTGAGGATTCTAAGGGCTGATCGTTCTGCGACTTCGATATTATTTAATGTTGAGGGACGAGGGTTAAGAAAGAGGATTGAAGCATATTCTAATAGGGGGCGGCAGATCATTTTATAAATGTGGACAGCTGTTTTTGTCGTGATCCCTTTATTTTGGAAGGTTAACGATCTGAAATGCCGCGCCCTATTTTGAATTTTTGTTTTCATGGTTTGGGAATGGAGTTTGAATTTTATTTTTCAATAAAATAGAGTTTTATTTTTCAATAAAATAGAATTTTATTTTTCAATAAAATAGAATTATATCATCATCATCATCATCTTTATTTGACAAAATAGAATATACATGTTATACAATTCACACTTATATGTTATTTTGTTTGTCAAACAGGTTATCGACCTTAGGTGTTTCCACCTATAGAATAATATTTTTCAATAAAATAGAATTTTGTTTTTCAATAAAATAGAATTTTATTTTTCAATAAAATAAAATTTTTCTAACTTTTACACATTTTGAAAGAGCATAGTTTTGTTAACACCCACAGAAAATTTTATAAAAAGCCATGCTTGTTTTTTTGAGTTATGGTATTTTTTAATCCAACTTCTACAAAAATCAAGGTGAAAAACCACAAATATTGATTTTGATTGAAAATAAGTTGAAAACTATTTGATAGGTATTGTTTTATTTATTTTTAAAAAGCATAGTTTTTGTAATATCAGCACAATGTTTCATGCAAATCCATGAATAATTTTCTGAATTTTGGTTATTTTAAATCCAAATGCTAGAAAATTAATGGTAAAAAACACTACTTTTGATTTTGAGTGAAAATAACTTGAAAACTATGAAATGGCTATTTTCTGAATTTTACACATTTTGAAAGAGCATAGTTTTCTTAACACCCACAAAAAGTTTTAAAAAATTTATCTTAGATTTTTTGAGTAATGACGTTCTTTTAATTCAACTTCTACAAAAATCAGGATGAAAAAACACAAATTTTGACTTTTAGTGAAAATTAGTTGAAAACTAAAGAATAGGATTTTTCTCATTTTTACGTACTTTGAAAGAGCATAGTTTTCTCAATATCAGCAGAACGTTTCATGCAAATTCATGATTGATTTTCTGAGTTATGATTATTTTAAATCCAAATGCTCTCAAACTGCAGTTTCTATAGAAATATTTTGTTTATACAAATTTTATTATTCTGTTTAAACTGTTCTTCCTTTCTGCGCTTCAGTTAGAAACCCTCCCATGTAAAAATCCTAGCTACGCCACTGGTATACGTGATCCGAATTCAGCCTATTTTCTGTATATCTTTAGATACTCCTTGTTTTTTTTCTAAGTTCAATTTGAAGCTTTAAACGAGTGTTTTCCACTCCCAGACTAAGCATGAAGTAAAATTTCGAGTTTAGAAAAGCCCCGCGTAGAAAATTTGTCGAGGGTCGCGCAGCGACCCGAGACAAATTTTCGCGGGGCTTTTCTAAACTCGAAATTTTACTTCATGCGCCACGCGTATAAATCACTCAAATATTGTGAAATTTATGTTTATTTGAACTTCACTTAAAATCTGTGTTTTATACGCGTGGCACATGAAGTAAAATTTCGAGTTTAGAAAAGCCCCGTGAACCCTCGACCCTCGACAAATTTTCACGGGGCTTTTCTAAACTCGAAATTTTACTTCATGCTTAGTCTGGGAGTGGAAAACACTCGTTTACAGCTTCAAATTGAACTCTTTTAAAAAAACAACGAATGTCGGAAAATTTACAGCTTTTGCATATGTTTACCTAAAAGAAAGAAATCACTGTAAATTGTTTGTATTTTCTGTAAATCTTTAGATATTTCCTGTTTTTTATTTAAGTTCAATTTGAAGCTTTAAACGAGTGTCTTCCACTCCCAGACTAAGCATGAAGTAAAATTTCGAGTTTAGAAAAGCCCCGTGAAAATTTGTCGAGGGTCGCGCAGCGACCCGAGACAAATTTTCTGGGCTTTTCTAAACTCGAAATTTTACTTAATGCGCCACGCGTATAAAACATTGATCTCAAGTAAAATTCAAATATACATAAATTTCACAGTATTGTAGTGTTTTATACGCGTGGCGCATGAAGTAAAATTTTTTATTTGAAAATAATGCTTTTTGTCAGTTAAAAATGAAAATAACTCAAAAACTGTAGATGGAGTATTTTTAGATTTTTACATATTTTAAAAGAACAACATTTACTGAACATATTACCAAAAAGTTCATAAAAATCCATACAGAAATGATTAAGTTATAAAAGTGTGAAATTTTGAATCCCTGATTTATTATGAAAAAAAAACCTTTTTGTCAGTTTAAAATGAAAATAATTTAATAACTGTAGATGGGGTATTTTTAGATTTTTACATATTTTAAAAGAACAACATTTACTGAACATATTAACAAAAAGTTCACAAAAATCCATACAGAAATGATTAAGTTATAAAAGTGTGAAATTTTTAATCCCTGATTTATAATGAAAAAAATCCTTTTTGTCAGTTTAAAATGAAAATAACTTAAAAACTGTAGATGGGGTATTTTTAGATTTTTACATCTATTAAAAGAACAACATTTACTGAACATATTAACAAAAAGTTCATAAAAATCCATACCGAAATTATGAAGTTATAAAAGTTTGAAATTTGTAATCCCTGATTTATTATGAAAAAAATCCTTTTTGTCAGTTTAAAATGAAAATAACTTAAAAACTGTAGATGGGGTATTTTTAGATTTTTACATCTATTAAAAGAACAACATTTACTAAACATATTAACAAAAAGTTCATAAAAATCCATACAGAAATTATGAAGTTATAAAAGTTTGAAATTTGTAATCCCTGATTTATTATGAAAAAAATCCTTTTTGTCAGTTTAAAATGAAAATAACTTAAAAACTGTAGATGGGGTATTTTTAGATTTTTACATCAATTAAAAGAACAACATTTACTGAACATATTAACAAAACGTTTATAAAAATCCATACAGAAATTATGAAGTTATAAAAGTTTGAAATTTGTAATCCCTGATTTATTATGAAAAAATGCTTTTTGTCAGTTTAAAATGAAAATAACTTAAAACCTGTAGATGGCGTATTTTTAGATTATTACATCTATTAAAAGAACAACATTTACTGAACATATTAACAAAAAGTTCATAAAAATCCATACAGAAATTATGAAGTTATAAAAGTTTGAAATTTGTAATCCCTGATTTATTATGAAAAAATGCGATTTGTCAGTATAAAATGAAAATACCTTAAAAACTGTAGATGGCGTATTTTTAGATTTTTACATCTATTAAAAGAACAACATTTACTGAACATATTAACAAAAAGTTCATAAAAATCCATACAGAAATGATTAAGTTATAAAAGTGTGAAATTTTTAATCCCTGATTTATTATGAAAAAAAATCCTGTTTGTCAGTTTAAAATGAAAATAATTTAAAAACTGTAGATGGGGTATTTTTAGATTTTTACATCTATTAAAAGAACAACATTTACTGAACATATTAACAAAAAGTTCATAAAAATCCATACAGAAATTATGATGTTATAAAAATTTGAAATTTGTAATCCCTGATTTATTATAAAAATATGCTTTTTGTCAGTTTAAAATGAAAATAACTTAAAAACTGTAGATGTGGTATTTTTATATTTTCACATGTTTTAAAAGAACAGCATTTACTGAACATCTTTGCGAAAAATTCATAAAAATCGGTCCAGAAATTATAAAGTTATAAGATTTTGAAGTTTACAATCCCTGATTTTTTATGAAAAAATAATGCTTTTAGTGAGTTTCAAGTGAAAATAACTTAAAAACTGTGGATGAGGTATTTTTAGATTCTTACATATTTAGAAAGAACAATATTTAACTAACACATTTACAAAAAGTTCATGAAAATCCGTTAAGAAATTATCAAGTTATAGAAGTTTGAAGTTATAAACCCCTGATTTTTTATGAGAAAATAATGCCTTTTCTGAGCTTCAATGAATATCTTAACGAAAATTTTATAAAAATCCGTCCAGAAATTATTAAGTTATAAAAGTTTTTAATCCCTGATTTTGTACGATAAAATGTTGCTTTTTATGATTTTCAAGCCAAAATATCTCGAAAACTGTAGACCCCGTCTACAGTTTTCGAGATATTTTGGCTTGAAAATCATAAAAAGCAACATTTTATCGTACAAAATCAGGGATTAAAAACTTTTTTATATATTAAAAAACAAAAATATTTACTGAACATCTTAAGTTCATAAAAATCTATTCAGAAATTATCAAGTTATATAAGTTTGAAGTTTTGATTCCCTATTTTTTTATGAGAATAAAATACATTTGAGAGATTCAATTGAAAATAAATCAAAAATTTTAGATGCAAAATTTTTAAATTTTGGCATAATAGAAAAGAACAACATTTTAAAGTTTTTAATCCCTAAATTTTTATAAAAAAATAGTCAAATAATGATGTTTTTTGGGAGTTTCAAGTAAATAACTCAAAAACTGTGGATGGGGTATTTTTAGATTTTTACATGTTGAAAACGAACACTATTTACTCAACATCTTTACGAAATGTTTACAAAAATCCGCCTAAAAATTATCAAGTTATTAAAGTTTTAAGTTTTTTATCCCTGATTTGCTATCAACATGATAGCGCTTTTTGTGAGTTTCAAGTGAAAATAACTAAAAAACTGTGGATGGGGTATTTTTAGATTTTTACATGTTTACATAAAACAATATTTACTGAATATCTTAACGTAAAGTTTAGAAAAATCCGTCTAGAAATGATAAAGTTATAAAAGTTTGAATTTTGAATACCCTGATTTTTTAATATTTCCGAAACAATTGAAGATGCGTATAACACATTGTACATATAACATGTCTAGAATTTACTAAAGAATCCAAAAATTGAATAATATACAGGGTGTTTGCTTTAAAATAAGAAAGTTGGTATTTGCTACTGTTACACGACACATCCTGTATAAAAAGTTTTTGTTGAAAAAAATGCGCAACTAAAAATACCAATCGACGTGTCCGAGCGTTTTTTCGAACACGCCCCTATTTATTTACCATCGAATTTATTCCATATTTGGAGCTCTAAACGAGTGTCCTCCACTCCCAGACTAAGCATGAAGTAAAATTTCGAGTTTAGAAAAGCCCCGTGAAAATTTGTCGAGGGTCGCGCAGCGACCCGAGACAAATTTTCTGGGCTTTTCTAAACTCGAAATTTTACTTCATGCGCCACGCGTATAAAACATTGATTTCAAGTAAAATTCAAATATACATAAATTTCACAGTATTGTAGTGTTTTATACGCGTGGCGCATGAAGTAAAATTTCGAGTTTAGAAAACCCCCGAGAAAATTTGTCTCGGGTCGCTGCGCGACCCTCGACAAATTTTCACGGGGCTTTTCTAAACTCGAAATTTTACTTCATGCTTAGTCTGGGAGTGGAAAACACACGTTTAAAGCTTCAAATTTAACTCTATTAAAAAAAAATCACTGTGTATTGTTTGTATTTTCTGTAAATCTTTAAACATTTCCTGTTTTTTTTTTAAGTTCAATTTGAAGCTTTAAACGAGTGTCTTCCACTCCCAGACTAAGCATGAAGTAAAATTTCGAGTTTAGAAAAGCCCCGTGAAAATTTGTCGAGGGTCGCGCAGCGACCCGAGACAAATTTTCGGGGCTTTTCTAAACTCGAAATTTTACTTCATGCGCCACGCGTGTAAAACACTAAAATATTGTGAAATTTATGTGCATTCAAACTTCACTTGAAATCTGTGTTTAATACGCGTGGCGCATGAAGTAAAATTTCGAGTTTAGAAAAGCCCCGTGAAAATTTGTCTCGGGTCGCTGCGCGACCCTCGACAAATTTTCACGGGGCTTTTCTAAACTCGAAATTTTACTTCATGCTTAGTCTGGGAGTGGAAAACACTCGTTTAAAGCCTCAAATTGAACTCTTTTAAAAAACAACGATTGTTCTAAAATTTACAGCTTATGCATATGTTAACCAAACACTGACATATTGTAAAACCAACCATATCCCCCTCTGGCTACGGCCTTGGTTGTAATCATTCGGCGAAAATAAGGATTTATTCTGAACGAGCAACAAGAGGGCGAGTATTGATATTCCAGATGAGGAACGTGCGAGTAAAATGGATGAAAGAAGGTGTGCGTGATTTTCTTAATTCGCAAAGAGGTGCGATTAATCCGGAAAAGGGTGAAGGTGTATCGCGGGGTAAAAAAAAGGCATTTATTTGTACGCCACATAATCGGGACTAAAAACTCAAGTATTTTTGCATAAACACGACAAATTCGGCGAATTTGCATAGTGTAATAAAACCCGAGCGAGAGCGTGCAGTCGGCGGGCGTCGCGTCCGACAGAGACGGCCGTCAAGTTTAATCCGTTCAGGGGGACGAAGACAACAGATGAAAAAACATGTGTCAGACGAGGCAACATGTATGTTTCATGCAGGGCCAAAGCCTCAGGGATGATAGAGCGAGATGGACGGAGGGTGAGCGTTGGAAGGGCGAAAGAGGGGTGGTAAAAAAGGGAAACAGAGCGAGCGTCGGCCGTCGTCGGCGGCGCCTAGAGAAAGAGGAATGATTCTGCATTAATGAGGTTCGGATGAGGATGGGGATAGCGAGAGAGAGAGCGAGCGGGCCCTTAGTCGCGGAGAGAAAAAGTGAGGGCGCTTTCGGAGGCGCCCGCGAGAGAGACGGAGCAACACCGCAGATGTATGGAAGAGTAGAAGTAGAAGTGAGACGATAAGACAAAAAGAGATAAATACGGCATGCGCGGGACGCGGGACCTCCCTATTCTGAATCGATCCTTGGACGGGCAAAATGGCTCCGTAGTTGAAAACCTAGCTGGAAAAGCGTTAAGGACGAGGCAGTCGCGCCAAACCATGGAAAACTCAACCCTAAAACCATGCGGATAGAGGTGAGCCGACGTTGAAAAATTACAGGGTTTACTGGACGTCCACAAGGCCCACATTCGCTCACCGACACCATCTGCCCGCTGCGAGTTTTTCCCTTCAAACAACCCTTACCGACGTCATTTTCCCTCGACTAGAGCAGCCCACATAAAAACTATCTCTCAAAGCCCCGACGCCACTGAAAAATATGTGTACTTTGACGTAAATTAATGTGCGTAACGTAAATTCAACTATTCTACAATAATTTTACATGAACGCCCTTTACCCAAACCATTCCTTTCCTCGCCGGCCCTACACACCCAGGAACTGCCTAATTAAAGGTTCGGGCCTTCGACTAATGATGCCTCATCACTCGCGACTTGTTCGATTTTGATTAACCTTTCACGTTCATACAATAACTCCATTAAAGCCTGCCGAAGATAAACCAAAACCTTCGTCATTAAGACACAAACCGGGTCATTTGCTGAATTCGCGGTGATCTCTAATTATCAACAAACAATACTCACTATTTAATCAAAACACTTAACTTTGTTTTACCACTTTTAAAAGAGTTGACATTTTTTACTATTCACATTTCCAGTTTAGGAAGCCTAAATAAATAGATACATAAAACTCCATCGAGTTGAGCATAAAATAAAAATATTTGAAGATTTAAAAAAACAATTGATTGATAAGGCTGATAAATGTTGAAAGTTCATCTTCACTTTTATATAAATAAAATAAAATAATTTAAAACTTTCAAATATATATTGCAAACTCGCTACAATTGTTTCGCCACACTGTGGCTTCTTCAGGCGAAGAAATGATGATTATTTATTTAAAAAAACGATGGGACAACTTTCAAATAATGAAAATCTAAAGACATTTCATGATTTATTTTTACATCGAAAAATTCATGAATATCTCGAAATATTAAAAATATCATGAACATTTAATAATTAAAAAATCGACAAAAAATTTTAATGTTAAATGAACAGTACATTTTAAACATTACACTAAATCAATGTTTTTATGCGCGTGGCGCATGAAGTAAAATTTCGAGTTGAGAAAAGCCCGAATTTGGATTTGGACGCTGGCGCGTCCAAATCCAAATTCGGGCTTTTCTCAACTCGAAATTTTACTTCATGCTTAGTCTAGGAATGGAAGACATTCGTTCGACAATTGTCAATATCTTATTTTGTTTCTTAGTGTTTTGTAGGAAAAAAATTGGTTAAGAAAAGTTGTAAAATGATGTGATTACTCATCATCAAATAAAATTTGTAAAATGAAAAAAAAATAATGATAAAGTTTTCCATTTAATGTTGAAATTATCAATTTTAACAATAATCGATGAAAAGCTTAGATATTTACGAAAAGAGTCGACATTTTCAAAAATGACAAAAATCAATTCTTATATTCTAGAGTTGTGAATAAATCAACGGTGTAATAAATTACTAGTGGATTAATCAAGTTTATCAGTTGGGGAGCAAATGGGCCTTAGTAATTTAAAATAAAACTTTTTATAAATATTTTATTTTATTTTATTTATCAACGGAAATCTCCTTTATACAGCAATACACAATTAAAAATAGTGATATAAGATAAACATAATATTACTTTGAAAAACATATAAATAGAGTGAGAAATATAATACAACAAACAAAAATTCACTAATTAACAATATCCAGATTAATAAACTGTAAATGGCGTTTGAATACACTGTAAGAATTACTAAAAATGTAAAAGTTGGGATACAACATAAGGACATTACAATACCGCATTATACGTGCCACAGGATTATGGGAACCATACAATGTTCGATGGAAGTTTAAACGAAATAAGGGCCTACAACGAACTGGAGTTGTTAAAAAAAAATTAAAGTTGAACAATGATAATAAAAAACTGCAATTGACATGTCCATTAATCAGTTTGAACCCATAGCATAAGTCAAATGATATTCTTCTATATTCTAAAGATTTTAAATTAAGACAATTCAATATGTGTGACCGACTATAGTCAAAGCGTGCGATCTCCATTTTAAAAGATACTAGTAGTAAGAACCTATTCTGAACTTTTTCAATGATTTCAATGTATATTGTTCTGCAATTTGGTCTCCTTACCACAACTGTAGTTGTGGTAAGGAGACCAAATTGCAGAACAATATTCCAAATGTGGCCTTACCAAACTGACGTAAAGGGTTTTGAACGTATCCACGCCAAAGTGTTTCGAAAATCTATTAATGAAACCGAGCATAGAAAGAGCTTTACTAGAGATCTTATTCAAATGGGTAACAAAATTTAAGCGAGAATCAAATATAATACCCAAATCACGCACTGTCTCGACCAGGGGCAATTTATTATCATTAATTGAATACTCAAACTTGCTATTATTGCTATGGCGACAAAAAGAAATTGAGATACATTTTTTCAAATTGAGATGAAGATGATTGCATGCGCACCAATTAGCCAAGTTATATAAATCAGATTGTAAAAGCGCATGATCAGAACTTCTCTCAATTACTTTGAATATTTTAACAGCATCAGCAAACATCAGAAATTGACTATTTTTAATATAACTCCCAATGTCATTTATAAAGATCAAGAACAGAATTGGCCCACAGTGTGAGCCCTGGGGGACCCCAGATGTAACGTTGATTGCTCTGGAGACGAAGTTATCAATCTTAACAAACTGTTTACTTTCCCGTAAATAGCTTGCAAACCATTTTGTCACAAAATCACTAAATCCCAAGCCTTCAAGTTTATTTAAGAGAACAGAGTGACTAACACGATCGAAGGCTTTGGAAAAACAGAATCAACCTGACGACCCCTTTCCAAAGCACTCATCAGATACATCTGGTAGGAAAGCAAATTAGACGTTGTAGACCTGCCCTTTAAAAACCAATGTTGTTCGTCACAAATAATATTCCTGCAGCACCAAATGAGTTGATCGGATATTAGTTTATCTAGCATTTTAGGAATTGCGGACTGGATAGAAACTCCCCTATAATTTTGTATGACTTCCCTCGAGCCCTCTTTGAAAATACTGTAGATGTAAGAATGTTTCCAAAAAGTAGGAAACACCCCGGTATTAATAGATTTATTGAATAATGTTTCAATCGGGGTAGTCAGTGAATAAATACATTGTTTTACAAAATAAGGGGGTAAACCATCCGGCCCAGAGCTAAGTGAGTCACTTAACTCATTGATTGAATTAAATATATCGGAAGTTTTTAGACTAAACCTTGAGCAAGATATTTTATGATCATAATTGAATAATGGAGCATCAATTATATCCTCATTGTAAACAGTGCAGAAATAGTCAGCAAATAAATCAACACAAGAACTTCCAGCATTGCATTGTGTATCATTAAAATTCATTTTATTTGGAAAACCTTTGATGTTTTTGCACTCATTAACAAAAGACCAAAATACTTTAGAATTAACTTTTATGGTATCCTCAGTTTTCCGAATATACGATTCATAAAGTGTTTCACTTAAATTGCAACAAGAAGATCTAAGATTTTTGAATGTTTCATAATCAGTAACACGACCACTTTTTTTAAAAGCGACATGGGCTGTTTTCTTAGATATAATTAAATCAATGAGTTCACGATTAAACCATTTTGGATAATTTGATGATTTATAATATTTAGAAGGCACATATAATGAGAGGGCATGATTAATGATGAAATAGAAATTATTTAAGTTTAAATCAATATTTGGATCCTGAAATGCTAGACTCCAATCAACATTGCAAAGATTGCGCTGTAATTAGCTGATTTGAAATCATAATAAATATAATCAGTGTATAAAGGACTAAATGTCTTTGATAAGTTCACAGTAATATCATAGGATATGTGATGATAACTATTATTGAGTAATGGATCACTGGATGTTTTAATATTAATATTAAGTAAATTAGAAAATATTAAATCAAGAAATATGCCCGTTCATTTGGAATGTGGTTCTTTTGACGCAAATCATTAAAATTAAAAGAATCAATAAATGCACGGGCACACTGGGATGTATTTGAGTAAGACAATAAGCTATAACCCGAAAAGTCCCAAACTGCAGTCGGTAAGTTAAAATCCCCACAGAAAATATAATCAGAACTAGGATTATCCAAACAGATTTGACCAATAGCTAATGCATGTTGTTCATATATATTACAGGGGGACATAGGTGGAATATAAGAAGCACCAAGTATTAATTTATCATTAATTTTAACAAATAAGTGTTCTACAATATTTACTGATGAATCCAATTTAATGCTAATAAATAATAATAATAATAATAATAATAATGTTTATTTCCAAAAATAATGTAAATACATATTTGGCTTTGTCGAACACGAGATATATAAAGTATACTTAATGATTAAAGTTATCCATATAATTATAAACTAAAACTAAATATCTGATCAAGTATATAAAAATATGTCTATTGTATTAAAATAATATGCGTTATTGCGCTTAATGGGTTAATTGCTGGGTATGAGGGCCGTATATATAAACAAATTTCAATTCAATATCAGCATCTTGTTATGCTATAATTTTCTATTATTCTCAATGATGCACCAATTATTCGCTGATCCAATATTACCGTTAGCAATATCAAACAGGAATACATGATTTTATAACGTAGGCTAGTTATAACAAAAGTCCCGATAGTTTAATATCGAAATTAATCAAATTACATGAAGACTGATAAATTTCGTATATTAGTGATATTATGCAAACTACCGGGCTTTCAATAATTCCCGAACCCCACGTGACCAAAAATAATAGGCAACCAAATGTACAAGGTGGTATGGCTCACACAAAAATTCCCTAGATTTAAAAATATTTATTCGCCGGCGTATTTTTATGACGACTGAAAATATTATATTTAAAATGATTAAAAAATAGGCTCATCTTCAAAAATGTAACTAATTTTTATTAATTTTCGCAGTATTTGCTTATCCTAGCAAATTGACTCTGCAAAATAAATAGAAATAAAACTCAATGTTTCAGAATAATTAAACAATTTTTGCTTACCTGAAAATTCCGGGCGAATCTTGTAAGATCTCAAAGGTTGGTTCAACGATGCACCGCGTATAAACGTTTATGTCAAATTTGACTTTAGAAACGTTTGGTTACTTTTTTCAAAGCCTCCAACGTACAAATACAATAATTTACGCGGCAATTTTAAATTTAGTCACGTGGGGTTCGGGAATTAATGAAAGCCCTGTATGTCCTTAATTATAAAACTTAGAAGTAGAATTAGAGTCCATTTTATAACGAGTGGATATTTAAAAAAGGAAATCGTTGGATTTGTGCTCGTTATTTATTTTTTAATTATTCTTTATACTCATTTAATTAACACACTTAACATTGTTTTACCACTTTTATTTTACTTTTCAGTGACTATCGTTTCGACTACAAGCTAGTCATTATCAAACTAAGACTTAGTTTTATAATGACTAGCTTGTAGTTGAAACTATAGTTACTGAAAAGTAAAATAAAAGTGGTAAAACAAAGTTAAGTGTTTTAATTAAATTGTTATGAAGATGTACCACAAAGTGAACTCCAACCAAATTAAAAATTTTCTTTATACTAGTTTCGGCTGTGAAGCCATCCTTAGTAGAAACGTCAAGTTAGTGCAAGAAAACTTAATTTGTTAACATGGTAAAATCATGTCCATGTGGTTTTTGTGGATTTGTGGTTATGTTTGTGATGAGAGTGTAAAATATTGTATGTTTAGCAGATTAATGAAAAGATGTAATACACTGAATTTGCAAAGTTTTAATATTGAGCAGAAGGTGTGCGAATAGATGAAATTTAAAAGGAAATCGTATGTAGGATTTAAACTTCTAGTTATTTTTTTTTTCTTTAATATTCTTTATACTAGTTTCGGTTGTAAAGCCATCCTCAGTAAAAACGTAAAAAAAGGCAAGTGTGTGTAGGATTTGTACTTCTCGTTATTTATGTTTTAAATATTCCTTGTACTAGTTTCTGCTGTGAAGATGGACCCTCAGTAAAAACGTCAAGTAAGTGAAAGGACATTTAATAATAAAAAAATCGACAATTCTTTTTATATTAAATGAACAGTATATTTTGGACATTAAATTAAGTCAGTGTTTTGTACGCGTGGCGCATGAGGTAAAATTTCGAGTTGAGAAAAGCCCGAATTTGGATTTGGACTCTGACGCGTCCAAATCCAAATTCTTGGGGCTTTTCTCAACTCGAAATTTTACTTCATGCTTAGTCTGGGAGTGGAAGATATTCGCTCGACAATAGTCAATATCTTATTTTGTTTGTTTTTGTTTGGTAGGAAAAAAATGTAATATTAAGAAAAGTTGTAAAGTGATGTTAATACTCATCATCAAATGAAATTTGTTAAAAACGAACAAAAAAATTATGTTGTTTTTCATTTAAAATTGAAATTATCAATATTTACGAAAAGAGTTGACATTTTTTACTATTCAAATTTGCAGTTTAGGAAGCCTAAATAAATAGATGAATAAAACTCGATCTAGTTGAGCATAAAATAAAAATATTTGAAGATTTAAAAAAACGATGGGACAACTTTCAAATAATGAAAATCTAAAGACATTTCATGATTTTTTTTTTTAAATCGAAATTTGAAAAATTCATGAATATCTCATTCAACATTCATTTGTTGACATGGTTCCATCTATTCGCCCGCCTTCTGCTTAATATTAAAACTCTTCAAATTCAATTTATTACATCTTTTCAATAATCTGCTAAACACATAATATTTTATACTGTTATCATAAACATAAACACAAATGCACAAAACAAGACATAATTTCACCATGTTAACAAATGAAAGTTATCTTTCACTAACTTGACGTTTTTACTGAGAGTCCATCTTCACAGCAGAAACTAGTGTAAAGAATATTCAAAACATAAATAACGATAAGTACAAATCCCACATACACTTGGCTTTTAAAAAAAAACTTAGAATTTAATGAGATCTAATTATTGCAGTTATTAAGTCTTAGGTAATGATTTTCTTATTGGAGTTACGTGAAGTGTTAGTAATACATATGTAAGTAGTTGAATTCCTAAATCTTCTAAAAGACTGATTTATTATGAATACGAATCATGTTCGTACAAACCGCAAACAATAAGTCTTAATTAATAAGACTACTAAGACAATAAATATTTAATCGTAATTTTATATTTTGTATTTGAAATTCTGTTAACTAAAAGCGCAAGCTAATTTTAAAAATCAAAATAGTTTCGAATTCGAAATACACTTGTTGTTATTCAACTCGTATAATTACAAATGGACATCAACATAGTTCTTTTGACCTCATAACTTCTATTTATGTTATATTTTCAATTTAACTGTAATCACTCACATGCCATTCAATTTCCTAAATTGGATTGAGTACGATAGACTGAATTTTAGAGTGAATTAGACTCGCAGGATGAATTGGTTTCTCTGCATAGAGCTTTAATTACCCAAATGGGACGTGTAGTCCCTAAGTTACATGGAAAAAAGAAGAGTTTGCTTGGCATTTTCGAGATGGTTGTTTTTTTTATTACATTTGGATGAAAGCAGAAGCTAAGTGTTCGCTTGGCATTTTCGAGATAGTTGGTTTTTATTTTATTTGAATGATAGCAGAGCTTAATAAAAGTTCTACAAGTCAAAGCTTAGGTTTACACCCACTTACCCTATGGCATAATTATATGGGGTCACTCTTCATGTCGCCATAGCTTCTTTGCTTTCTTCTTGAATGCCTGCTGTATGTGAATAGCAATATGCAAAATTTTATGTTACACGATGACATCCATGCTCATAACACAAGAAATAAGGAGAATATGCACCAGCATAAATTGAAATTATCGCGAAGTCAAACTGGAACAAGTTATTTTAGGATCAAGAAAACACCAGTATATAGATAATTTGAGTGCCCATTAATAGGTTTTTCAAATATATGAAGTGTTAGAATCAAACAAAATGATAGACATGCGTTTGTGATGCTGTGTTTTGTTTTTTGTGACGTCAAGGTAAAAAGATAATGTGTTGATTATACTTCCATAGTTATTACATTCAGATTGCGATGTATTATATTTCATACAGGCATTTTATTTCATATCGTAATTTGAATATTACGTACATATATTAAGTATTGATTTTGGGAAACATCTGTCGTGTATATGTATTTAAATATTATATAAGTTGTAAAACTAAAATAATAAGTTTTTCAATATATCCTAGTGGTAGTCACCCATTATAACAAACGAATAATTCATGCAACGTACACATGGAGATAAGCTGGTCCGCTTCGGAGGAGACTATCCAACCTCATCCACATCCAACATTCAGTTCCCCCAACATCCGGGAATATATAAGTTGAGGTCGGAGTAACAAACAAACTTTCCTATTGGCCACCGGAGATAGTTTCCAATTTAGTTCGGCAACCGCACTTCTCTCTGAAATATGTCTAGTATTCCTGGGGCCATTATTAGAATTGCGGAATTGTGCACTCAAAGCCGAACTAAGCCCGTGTACGTGTATCTGTGTATGTGCAGAATTGTCTGCGTGTGTGCGCGCTCCCTCTGCGAAATAGATTAGAAACTGCTGCTTGTATTAGCATTAACTGCTAACTCACGTCTGCCCGCAATTCGCTTGCTGGTCTTGTTATTGTCCAACATCATGTTCATGTTCTTCCCCGCAGCCAACTCGCACCAGCGAACACACATACTGACTATAAACAATTGTTCGAATTACTGAATCCATTTACTTATTGTTACTGTTGAATACGTCTTGTATTAAAAGAGATATTTTTTTCTTTACATTTATTTTTCGATGCTAGATGTGCATTTCGGGTACTATGTACCATTATCAATAGCTAACTGGTGTATTAATTAATCGAGAAGAAGAAAAATCACAGTGCCAACAAACAAATTACATTACTCATATTCTATGTAAAGTTAATTAACTGAAAGGCACTTGGTATTGTTTCACAATTAAATCTTTATTCCGACTAGTTTCGGTTTGTTAGACCATTTTCAAAGGAATGTACAGAAAAAATTATTTCCTAAGTATATATACAATATTTTTGTTTCAGGTAATAAGAGAAGTCAGAATTGGGGAATTCCAAATCTCCTCGTTGTCGTTTACGATATTTTTCCCCATTTTTATGGCCCTGTTAATCTCCAGGCCCTCTTTGAGGTTTAGTGCGTATCCCTTATTACCTGAGTGCAAAATCTTAAAATTATGCGGATTAAAGAAGTGATTGAATGCGATGCAATGTTTGGAAAAGCCAGTTGTTGGTTTATTATCTAAAACAGATTTTTTATGTTCTTTCATTCTGATTTCGAAAGATCTGCCGGTTTGTCCAATATAAATTGCATCACATTCATCACACTGTATTTCATAAATTCCACATTTCTTAGAATTATCAGTTTTCAATTTATTGTTTATTAATAGTTTGCCTAAATTTAAAGGGTTTGAACATATAATATTAAAGTCTTTTCCCCTACAATGACTGACTATATTATATGACAGGTCATTAACAAAATTCAATTTATGCCATTTATATTCTATTGTTTGCTCAGGTGCGTAAAAGTATTTAATTAAATGTTTTTGTTTATGCTTTTTTAATAAATTATTTATAATTTCCTTGTCATAACCATTATTTTCGGCAATTTTTGTAATAACGTTTAATTCTTGTCTGAAATCAGATTCACTTAGAGGAATGTTAATTAATCTATTAATAAACGAGTGAAATGTACTTAATTTTATTTGTTGTGTGTTGTTTGAATTGGCTGGAATGATTGAGTCCGTATATGTTTCTTTTCTGTGTATTTTAAATTCTAGTTTTTTATTATTTTTACTCATATTCAAAATTTTACGGGACAACGTGTAAATCAAACATCCTTAGAATCAATAATTTAATAAAGAAAATACTTGGTTAAATTTCACTAATATATTAGTGAAATTTAACCAAGTGTTTTCTTTATTAAATCATAGTTAAATATGTTTCACCACGTGAAAGATGAGAAACTAGTACAAGATATCCTTAGAATCAACTTAATGCTTGGTGCTGTTGAGACGTCCGGCTAGTTGTAATATGTTGGGTGGGTCTGAGTAAATTACAAGAGAAATACAAGGAATAAATTTATAATTAATAACTACATTTTTAAATTAATTCCAATAACATAAACATCAAAACAAAAATACATGGGCGCCACCTAGAAATAATCCATTTTAAGACGGTTAAATAATGTTCCAATCGACGATAGCTCTTCAAGTTTCGAAATAACACTTATCTTAAATTAACTGCTCCCGGCTACAAGTTCTTTCTTGATTCTCTATCGTTCATTCGGACGGCAACAGCAGTCAAGGGGTACAAACTCGGCTACTTCAAGTGCAGCACCAAATCGTAAAACGATACCTAAACTAAAGAGAACACAATCACGTATAAGCTCTAAACATTTGTGAAATTAAAAACGCTCACCTTTTTTAAAGAGAAGCCTCGCAAACTCAAAATAACTAAATTTTTAAATTAATTTCTAATAATATAAACATCAGAACAAAAATACATGGGCGCCACCTAGAAATAATCCGTTTTAGGACGGTTAAATAATGTTCCAATAGACGATAGCTCTTCAAGTTTCGAATTAACACTTATCTTAAATTGACTGCTCCCGGCTACAAGTTCTTTCTTGATTTTCTATCGTTCAGTCGGACGGCAACAGCAGTCAAAGGGTACAAACTCGGCCACTTCAAGTGCAGCACCAAACCGTAAAGCGATACCCAAACTAAAGGCCCCTCTAAAGAGAACACAATCACGTATAAGCTCTAAGCATTTGTGAAATTTAAAACGCTCACCTTTTTTAAAGAGAAGCCTCGCAAACTCAAAAAATCGTACCGACAAAGATATGTTTTGACTCTCGCCAAAACTCGACCTCTTTGTTTTCCTTTTCTAACAACCTGAGTTTTATTTTTTCCCTCGCAACCACCCATATTTGATCAAAAAAAGTAGACTGACATCTATCAAATTAATTAAAAATAACACGCTACACTGTAAGTAAAATACACTAGTTCAGAATTATCTAAAGTTTGTTAATAATAAACTTCAATTTAGAACAACTCTCTCCTATTTCATTCCAATTACGAGAAAATGTTTGCTCATCATTTACATGTGCATATAAATCAATAGAATAAGGATTAATTTAGGTGTGGTTAGGATATAGGACATAAAAAGTGTATGGATACAGCAAGGGGGCTAAATATGATTAAAACGCGAACAAACGGTTAATTACATCCAAATGTTCCGTATGATGATTGTGAATTATTAATTGTTTGCATGGAAACTTCGACGTCGATCAATTGCCGCGATATCATCGAATTATCTCGGCACAAACTGAAATGCGGAGTGCTGCAGAACACTACCGAAAGGATAAAAAGGGTGCACACGCATACACAAACGAAAAAAAAAACAAGAGGGGTTAAGTGAGACAACGTTGGCGTTAAAAACGGCGCATCCACATCTCCGGACTTGTCGTCGAGGCGCCGCTCCGGAATCCTCATCCTCGACAATCCGGGCGCACTAGACAAAGGAAAAATAAAGTGGAAAGGTGCTAGCTGGCTAGCTAGACTGTTGGAATGAAATAGTGCCCGCATACATAGGCAATAGTCCCGGTGAAATTGCCGTGTGCATGTGTGGGTCCGGAAACAAGTATCAGCGGAGTTTCCTATCCGAAAAGTCCGGGGGCCATCAAAAGTAACTACCGCCCGTACAATAAATGTACGAATAAACACGGGGACTTGAATATATGCTCTATGGTCACGGAAGAAAGTATTGAGCGCGGTGAAAAATGGAAGTAATTAATTATTCAAGGATATCTGCGAGCCCTTTGTGTGATTGTCCAAGGAGTACAATCGCCCATTGTAACGACACCGTGCTTATAACAAACAATTACGCGTAATTGGGAAGCGAAGAGACTACTCTTTTATTCTTGTAACTGCACAAATTCACTTTTTAATGCACTTAATCAAATTATTTTCATTTGCTCTAAAAACCTTAATAAAAAAAAGTTTAAAAAAGTGTTTAAATTCTCAGATTGATTATGATATGTTCTACTAACATGGAGGTACCATCTTATATTCTCGAATTACTCCAAAGAAGTGAATGAAAAGTTGCATTGATCAATTAGTTTAATAACAAGAAGGTATGATCTTGATTATGATACTTATTTATAATTTCTCGAAATAATCTCTCATCTGGCACTTGGTGAAACATATTAGAATATGTAAAGTTATTTAAATAAAAAATACTTGGTATTGTTTCACCAATTAAACCTTTATTCCGACTAGTTGCGGTTTGTTAGACCATTTTCCTTTGAAAATGGTCTAACAAACCAAAACTAGCCGGAATCAAGTTTTAATTTGGGAAAGAATACCAAGTGTTTTTTATTTAAATAACTTTACATCGAAATATTCGAAATATAAATTATTTCGATAAAAAGTACAAATATTAAGTAATTAATTTCTTCGTTATTCAGTGTTTTCTATCTATCGTTATATATTGCCGAGATAACTTTATCAACATTTCGTAACTTATCCAGAATTAATTTGATGGAGTTTAATATTGCACTTGCTAGTATACCTTTTCATGAAATAATATATATAGATGACATAAATAACAAAGTTAGTCATTTTAATAAGTTGATTCTGTACCTTTTCGATCAGTTTGCTCCTATTATCACACGATATTATAAAAAACCTCCTTCGCCCTGGCTTACGGACAATATAAAACTTTTAATTAACATTCGTAATAAAGCTAAAGCCAGGTATAGAAAAACGAAAAACATATCTCACTGGGAATATTATAAAATGTTGAGGAACTATACGAACACTGCACTAAAAAATGAGAAAGAAGCATACTTCTCATACATCTCTAGTAATAAAAGTAATAAGTTTCTGTGGAAACATCTTCAATACCTGGGGCTAAAAAAAGATATAAATCAAATACCAGACTCATTAGCAGATGTAAATCGGATCAATACACACTTGTTCAGTAGTATTCCAGATAGTTTTAACTCCGACAAGAAGGAATTTGAGGAATACTTAAATAATAAATTTGTACATAATAACAATAAATTTCAATTTCAATTAGTGAATGAACATGTGGTTGCAAACTTCCTAAATTTAATAAAAACCTCTTCTTACGGGCTTGATGGAATTGGTCTAAGTACAGCATGCTTCCAACATTCAGGAAAGACCGAATGCAAAAAGCATGTGTTGATTATATGTACAAGATATGGCAATATAATTGGGCAGCACATTTTTACCAATGCTAAAAATGTGCTGCCCAATTATATTGCCATATCTTGTACATATAATCAACACATGCTTTTTGCATTCGGTCTTTCCTGAATGTTGGAAGCATGCTGTACTTAGACCAATTCCTAAAGTTCCTAAACCAACAGATTTAAAACAGTTACGACCTATTAGTATCCTACCAGCTTTATCAAAGCTGATGGAGAAAATTATAACTGAACAACTTTTTTATTTTGTGACAGACATGAATATTTTGCCGAAACAACAGTCTGGATTTAGGAGAGGGTACAGCTGCGAAACAGCGCTACTTGCAGTATCTGATGATATCATTAGATCTGTTGATGAGGGAAATATTACAGTCCTAGTTTTACTAGACTATAGCAAGGCGTTTGACGCCGTAACACATAATACTATACAACTTATCTTAAGATACATTGGTCTTGGGGAAGATGCTGTAAACCTCCTCAGTTGCTATCTCAGAAACCGTAAACAATGCGTTAAAATTAATAACAATATCTCTGATCTCATAGATATACGGAGAGGTGTCCCGCAGGGATCGATTTTAGGACCCCTGCTTTTTACTATCTATACTAGTGGTATATTGGATCAATTAACGTACTGTTCCAGTCATATGTATGCGGATGATATCCAAATCTACCTTTCCTTCCCGCCAGAAACAATAGATATGTGTGAAACCCAGATAAATAAGGATCTTATGAGCGTTCTTAATATATCAAAAACTTTAGACCTATGCATAAATCCTACAAAATCATCTTTTCTGATATTTGGAAATCGTAAGGCTCGTAAGATTACAGCGGAGAAACTAGACCTTCGCATAAATGGAATACCTATTCCCCATGCCGAGGAAGCTAAAAATCTAGGGGTTTATATGGATACCTCATTACGTTTTAGAACGTTAATTAATAAATATATTTCAAGAGCATACCTCAACTTAAGATGTCTATACCAGCATAGACATTATCTTAGTACAAATACTAAAATAACATTATGTGAAAGTCTAGTTCTCTCCCACTTTAACTACTGCTCAACCTTATATCACGCGGCGATTGATTGCAACACGCGCATACGCATTCAAAGGGTACAGAACGCTTGTTTGCGTTTCATCTATGGTCTCAGGAAATTTGACCATATCTCGCATAAATTAAAGGATGCTAAATGGTTAGATATGGAAGCTAGAAGGAGGACTCAAGCTATGTGTCTATTTTTCAAAATAATTAATAACAAAATGCCGGCTTACCTATTTAACAAAATCACCTTTAGGAATGACGTTCATCACCTGAACACTAGATTCAGGGGAAGAATATCTCCTCCAAAACACAAAACCTGTTTATTTCAACGCTCTTTCACTCATCAAATCTATCAGGCTTACAACTCGGCTCATGACTTGTTCCAAACATCTAGCTACAATAAATTTAAAGTAACTCTGAAAATAATAACTTAACATTATCTGTCACACAGGGTATGTTTATATTTATACAAAAATAATGTAAATGCGTATGTACTGTTAGGCTTATAGTAATATAGTAATTAAGTAAATATTTTTGTTTTGTTCTTAAAGGTTGAGTGGAAGATCAGCAATATCTCCTAGAGATGTATATGCTGAACTCCGCCTTTTTTCACTATGCTGCCGTATTTTGTGTAATGTATTGTTAATTTAATTATTTTAAAACCCATTATAAAAAAAAAAATTTACAGCGTGCCCGTCTTTTGAGAGAATGTATGGAGATCTCAGTTATTTGAAGAGATAGAAAGTCGGTTAAATTAAGGCAAATAAAAAAATATAAACGATTTTATTTTTTAAAAAATCAGTTTTTTGTTGATATCTTGAAAACAAAAACAGATATTTTAAAATTGTTTTTGGATTAAGGTTAGGCCCTAGAATACCCAATTCTAGGGCCTAACCTTAATCTAAAAACAATTTTAAAATATCTGTATTTGTTTTCGAGATGTCAACAAAAAACTGATTTTTTAAAAAATAAAATCGTTTGTATTTTTTTATTCAAAAACTACTAAATCTAGACATTTAAAACTTTAACAATATAAAGGCACTTTTTAATGAGGCATCTAGTAGCATATTTTTTTTAGATACTATAACATATATCCGGGGACTATAGCCAACTTTTGTTTTTCTTGTGGGCGCCATTTTGGATTTTCATATTTTATGAAAGAATATTTTTTTCTAAACTCACTGATGTATCACACTCATAATTTATTTTAGATTTGATATTTAAAATAATGATATTTTTTTTTTTTGGAAAGAGTGGCTTGGAAACAATGACGTCATATCTGTTAATCAATGAAATCTTGACAGCAGTCAATCATTGTTAGCATTCAAACTTAATTAATAACTGTCAGTCTTTTGTAATAATTATAATAAGTATCGATTATCACATAAAAGCTGCATAAACTAAATTTATTCTACTTTTATTATTATTATTCAAAAACTATTCATAAATAAAGTAATTTTTGCATTGTTTTGCTACATCTCGGTAAATATTGATCACCATCACATCTAAGCATTATATATTTTAAACTTTACTGTAAATCAGCGGTTTATATGCGTGGCGCATGAAGTAAAATTTCGAGTTTAGAAAAGCCCCGTGAAAATTTGTCTCGGGTCGCTGCGCGACCCTCGACAAATTTTCTACGCGGGGCTTTTCTAAACTCGAAATTTTACTTCATGCTCACTCTGGGAGTGGACGACACTCGTTCTTAGAAGCTTCAAATTGAAGGATCACTATTGATTACTAAGTTTATTACTCAAAGGAGGATTTTACAAAGGCTACAGCTTGAAGGACCAATGATGCTCTTCGGAAAGCGAAGGACTACAGGGAATTGAAGTTTTTTTACAAAAAAACAAGGAACATCTGAAGGTTTACAGCATGGATAGGAAAAAAATATCCAATTTAAAAAATATATCGACCATGGGTTGCATTTTTAATTTCACTTTAAATCAGTGATTTATACGCGTGGCGCATGAAGTAAAATTTCGAGTTTAGAAAAGCCCCGTGAAAATTTGTCTCGGGTCGCTGCGCGACCCTCGACAAATTTTCTACGCGGGGCTTTTCTAAACTCGAAATTTTACTTCATGCTCAGTCTGGGAGTGGACGACACTCGTTCTTAGAAGCTTCAAATTGAAGGATCACCATTGATTACTAAGTTTATTACTCAAAGGAGGATTTTACAAAGGCTACAGCTTGAAGGAACAATGATGCTCTTCGGAAAGCGAAGGACTACAGGGAATTGAAGTTTTTTTTACAAAAAAACAAGGAACATCTGAAGGTTTACAGCATGGATAGGAAAAAAATATCCAATTTAAAAAATATGTCGACATTGGGTTGCATTTTTAACTTCACTTTAAATCAGTGATTTATACGCGTGGCGCATGAAGTAAAATTTCGAGTTTAGAAAAGCCCCGTGAAAATTTGTCTCGGGTCGCTGCGCGACCCTCGACAAATTTTCTACGCAGGGCTTTTCTAAACTCGAAATTTTACTTCATGCTCAGTCTGGGAGTGGACGACACTCGTTCTTAGAAGCTTCAAATTGAAGGATCACTCTTGATTGCTAAGTTTATTACTCAAAGGAGGATTTTACAAAGGCTACAGCTTGAAGGACCAATGATGCTCTTCGGAAAGCGAAGGACTACAGGGAATTGAAGTTTTTTTACAAAAAAACAAGGAACATCTGAAGGATTACAGCATGGATAGGAACAATATATCCAATTTAAAAAATATATCGACGTTGGGTTGCATTTTTAACTTCACTTTAAATCAGTGATTTATACGCGTGGCGCATGAAGTAAAATTTCGAGTTTAGAAAAGCCCCGTGAAAAATTGTCTCGGGTCGCTGCGCGACCCTCGACAAATTTTCTACGCGGGGCTTTTCTAAACTCGAAATTTTACTTCATGCTCAGTCTGGGAGTGGACGACACTCGTTCTTAGAAGATTCAAATTGAAGGATCGCTCTTGATTACTAAGTTTATTACTCAAAGGAGGATTTTACAAAGGCTACAGCTTGAAGGACCAATGATGCTCTTCGGAAAGCGAAGGACTACAGGGAATTGAAGTTTTTTTACAAAAAAAACAAGGAACATCTGAAGGTTTACAGCATGGATAGGAAAAAATATCCAATTAAAAAAAAAATATCGACGTTGGGTTGTTTTCAGTGCATTTTTAACTTCACTTTATATCAGTGTTATATACGCGCGGCGCATGAAGTAAAATTTCGAGTTTAGAAAAGCCCCGTGAAAATTTGTCTCGGGTCGCTGCGCGACCCTCGACAAATTTTCTACGCGGGGCTTTTCTAAACTCGAAATTTTACTTCATGCTTAGTCTGGGAGTGGAAGACACTCGTTACTGTAAAATACATCACAACTGTTAAAGTATGTATCGTCGGATGCCTGTCTTCAGGGGTGATATGTAATATAAGTGAGTTACTGAGCTATTTTCAAGGCATTTTTTACAAAAACCAAAATATTTTTCCAAAAAATATGAAAATCCAAAATGGCGCTCATAAGAAAAACAAAACTTAGCTATGGTTCGTGGGAATATGTTATAGTTATCTTAAAATAAAATATGTTACTAGATTTATCGTTAAAAAGTGCCTGTATAATATAAATGTTGTAAGTGTCTGGATTCAATAGTTTTTGAATAAATAATTCATCCAGTGGCGGACCATCACTCTAAAAGGAAAACGTTGTTTTATCACCGGATTTAATGATCTCGACAAAAAAAGATTACAGGGAAAACAACCAATCGACAATTCGGTTATTATTGATGATAATAAGGACGACGACGATGATTTTCAACCAGTCATCTATAGAAAGAGAAAAAAAGAACAAATATGCTGACAAAGAATCCAGATCAACACCTCTTAAAGTAGTAAATGAGAATAATGGATCTCTTAAAGTGGCTTCCAATTACACTTGGAAATTTTTATCGGGGTTTACAACAGATAATTAAGAACTGTATTGTTTCGAGTTTACGTGAAGTGATTAATCACAAATAGAAAGACTGTTATTCCTTACTTCACTTTTTATTTTTATGTTAGATGTACATTTCGAGACACAAGGTGCTCATTATCAATAATAAACTAAACAAACTAACAAACTAACAGTTTGTTATTGATAATGAGCACCTTGAGCACAAAAAAACGAAAGCTGATATTACTTAGAATACTTTGTGAAAAATTAATTTTCCTTAAATTAAAAACTTTTCAATTATCTCTAATCTTGCTTCTATTATTAAGCAACAACGTGTGTTGCTTTATTAGTAGAAGCAAGATTAGAGATAATTTAAAAGTTTTTAACAAGATTTTCCTCCTCTTAGAGTAATAATCTAAAACTCATGACAATTCAGAATTAAAGAGTTTAAAATCTTATGAATGTACTAAAATTATTTGTGAACACAGGACTTTTAAAGTCAAACAGTCTTATTAATAGACGTTAGCATACAGCTTTAACTTTGGTCTAGGGATAATATTAATATTATTGTATTAATTGAACATTTTAGTAGATTACTATTCTTAGTGTACAACTACATAATAATTTTATAACGTGTTAGCTTGGTTTAAGGCACGAGATCCGTGTGTAACATGACTATAGTAAAATATTGTACATCTAACATAAAAATAAAAAGTGAAGTAAGGAATAACAGTCTTTCTATTTGTGAGATAATTAAGAAATATATTGAAAATATTGGCGTCGGTAATATGTGTATCTGTGAGAAAATGATTACAAAATGTGTTAAATAAGAAGTTCTTTCAAAGTGGCAGTGCTAAGTGTACATGAAGACTCAGCATTGGATATTAACAACTGGCCAAAAGGAGTGATTGTCAATCATTTCTCAAATCTACCAAGAAGTTTCAAATAAAAGTTGTTCAGAACCAATTTTTTCATAACCTAAAATTATTGCTAAATATGGCGGTCTTGCGGATATACCAGAAGTAAACACCAACTTCTGTATTTTAAATAAAACACCCTATATATTTTTACATTTTCGGATTGCTCGTTAAAAATAAACATGAGTTTATTCATACAACATTGGGTCTCAGTTGAACCATTTTCGAGTTATTTCATTTATTTGGATAAATTTGTCGATTTCAGAGCTCGACGCCATTAACAATATCTTCAAAACGAAATAAGTCAAAGTTGTACGGCTTACGGTTTTGGATTCGGGAAGAAATGTAGTATTTGTTTAGGTTTTTGCCATTAGTCAGATTTTCTAAATTGAGCCGAGTCCGTCGACGGTATTCTTCAGTACTTCAAACATGCATAACTTTATTAATGATTTCGATAGCTAACGCCATCTAATGCTTCATAGTGGCATCGTCAGTGACACGAATGCACCAAGTGCATATAACACTGAAGAGGACCTTCAAGTCCGAAACGCGTCTGTGGGTATCTGGTGCCGAAATACTGAACATAAATTCAATTTTTATGCATAACTTTATTTTTTTAAATAGAACCATATATCTTGTGACACATTATCTGATGCGAAATTAAATTTCCTTTTTATTGATACCGGGTTGTCCTTCCAACAGTTTTTGAGAAATTTGCGATTTTGTAAAAATTTTAATACATTTCGTATTATCGCGTTAGCCTGGATACTGATGACGTTTGGTGATTTTGTTTTGACTCGCATGTCCGACAAATGTCAGTTTATTTTGGCCAGATCTCGCAATAAAAAAAACCGAACATGTTTTCTCAAGAAGAACTGATTGGTATGGTCTACACCTTGGGCAGTGCTGATGGAAATACATTACTTGCTTCAAGAATGTATGCCCAGCGTTTTGTCGATCGGAGACATCCAAATTCAGCGGCATTCGCTACATTTATACTTAATGACTAACTTTTATGTAATAAATGTTGACATTTCACGGGGCTATTCACAGCACAGATGCAATTTGTCATCGGTGAGAAGTCGCACTAAAATGACGTCATATCGGGAAGAATTTGCCAAATCGTATAAAGTAAAATGACGCCATTTCCGTGCAACTTGTCACCGATGACAAACTGCATTGGCGCTGTGAATAGCCCCCCAGAAGTTTCCCAGTATAATATAAATAATAAAAACTAAACTACTCCAATCATTAAACCAAATCTTACATTTTAAGTACAAATGGTGTATTAAGACGTTAAAAAGTAGAATATTTGTTTTTTTTTTGTTCGTGAAACATCCACCTAATGTGTATTCCAAGGACGGTGAAGTATACGGTAAGAAGGAACGACAGAATCGAAGATTTTAGAATGAGGGTAGGGATCGTTTACGTCACAAATGCGCGCTGAATTTAAATGTGGTTACTTCATGGTAAACTTTAGGTAAACATGCACAAGCTGTAAATTTTCTGACATTCGTTGATTTTTAAAAGAGTTCAATTTGAAGCTTTAAACGAGTGTTGTCCACTCCCAGACTAAGCATGAAGTAAAATTTCGAGTTTAGAAAAGCCCCGTGAAAATTTGACGAGGGTCGCGCACCGAAGTAAAAGACATAATCAATAGATTCTCGGGAGGAAAGTCTTTTGATATCTATGGTCTGTCAATGGTGTTAATATTAACTGTGAAAGGCATAATTATTGAAAAAAATACAAAACTAATCAATAATATTATCGTGTCAAATAAATACTCAGATTCACTAAAAATAGCAAAAATTGTTCCTATTTATAAGAAGGGAATTAGGCAACTATAGACCAATATTTCTGTAGCCGGTTTATTAAAAAATAATTGAAAAGCCCAAATCATTACTCATTTCGAAGTAAATGGTTTGTTCTCCAATAACCAATTCGGCTCCAGACAAGGAACATCAACTGTAATAGCTGCATTAAAACTAATACCTAACAAAAATATTGACTACGTTTGAAGAAGGTAAATTTGCATAACGTCATTTGTTGATTTGTCTAAAGCATTTGACTGCGTATCACGTACAATTCTATTAAGAAAACTATATACAGAGAGTTTTATGTAACACCGAACATAATAATAACAAGAATATTTCTTTTAAGTATACATATGCACTTCGATGTACATTTTCCGATGCTCGGTATATTAAGAGAATTCAATTAGAACTTTAATCGAGTATTTTCCACTCCCTAGCTAAGCATGAAGTAAAATTTCGAATTTAGAAAAGCCTGAAAATTTGGTTTGGTCGCGTAGCGCGAAGCGCGGAGCGGCTAAACCAAATTTTCAGGCTTTTCTAAACTCGAAATTTTACTTCATGCGCCAACGGTACAAAACACTGACATATTATGAAGCTTAAAACACACCGCTAAACTTTACATTGAATCAGTGTTTTGTACCGGTGGCGCATGAAGTAAAATTTCGAGTTTAGAAAAGCCTGAAAATTTGGTTTGGCCGCTCCGCGCTTCGCGCTACGCGACTAAACCAAATTTTCAGGCTTTTCTAAACTCGAAATTTAACTTCATGTTTAGCCTAGGAGTGGAAAACACTTGTTCAAAGCTTCAAATTGATTTCTCTTAGTAAACTGAGCGTCGGAAAATGCACAACGTATGCATATTTATACTTAAAAGAAATATTCTTGTTATGAAAATGTTCAGTGTTACATAAAACTCTCTGTATTTATAATTTCCATCCGAATAGTTGTAAGCTTTTACTATCATTTCTGTCAAACTAAAAACAGGCCGTTTTAAATAATGGAAAGTTATCTGAACGTAAACCAATACAACATGGTGTGCCACAAGGATCAACACTAGGGCCACTATTATAGCAAATGTATATTAAAAATCTTCCATAAAGTATCAGTTTTGACACAATATTCTTTGCAGATAATACATCTTTGATTGCAAAACATAAGAACTTGTCTGAAGCTGTATTATCAGGGGACAACAGAATCAACATGGTTACCACCTGGTTGGAAAGCAATAATTGTGCCTAAACAGAGAGAAAACGGTCTCTATATTATTTACACTAAATGAGAATGACTTTAAAATGAGTAGTAAATTTGTCACGTATCTGGAGATTTATATTGATAAAAAAACTGCTTTGGGAAAAACAAGGCAATGAAGTCGCAGCTAAACTAAATAAATATATAAATTTACTCCGTATCACACAAACTCGATTCAAGTAGCACGTACAGCATATTATTCCTTTTTTAACTGACATATTTTATATGGGATTTTAGTTTGGGGCCACTCTACTATTCGTCATCGTTTATGTGGAATACAGAGACGCGCTATTAGAGCAATAGCAGGATTGGGACACAGAAAAGACTGTAGAAGTACATTCATCGATTTAAATATTCTTACACTTTCATGCATATACAGTCTGTTTGATTTATTGTGACTTTTAACTTTTAACTTTTTTTTCTATCTGTACTAATAACGGACATATGTGCTGTATATGTCCGTTATTAGTACAGATAGAAAAAAAGTTAAAGACAAAAGTTTTAGTATTTTTTATGATCTATTCCATCGTAATATCAGAAAAACAGTTGAAAATCAAATAAACACGTGAAAGCTATTAGTTTCATTTTCTTTAATGGAACACCCTGTATAATTTCTTTATTTCAAATAGGCATTAATATTAGCCTTATAATAATACCACATAAGTACCCCTTTATTATAGAAATAACACGACAATTGCCAATAAATGAAATTTATCAGTTGACATGAATAACTATTTAAAGTGTCTGTTCAAAGTGACGTCCGTTGTTTGCAATACATTCTTCACATCTCTTCATTAAATTTCGTCGTGCTTTTTGCAACATCCGTGGTGTTATTTGGCCACATGCCATACGAATACGATTTTTCAGATCGTCTAGATTTTCTGGACAAGTAACATAACATTTTGCTTTAAAGATCCCCAAACAAAAAAATCTAAAATAGACAGATCTGGCGATTTTGCTGGCCAGTCTTTCCAAAATATCTTTGACATGTCTTGCGTTATGGGGAGGAGCTCCATCTTGTTGGAACCATATATCTCGACGTATTTCTAGGGGGATATCATCTAAATTATCTTCAAATTCTATCGTAAGAAAGTTGGCATATCGCTCCGCATTCAACGTTCCTTGATAAAAAAATGGTTCTATTATGGTATCACCTAACACACCAAGCCACACATTAACTGAAAATCTTTGTGGGAATCTGCATTCTCGAATTTGACGTGGATTCTAAGTATTCCAGTAATGGTCGTTTTTTCGGTTGGAGATTCCGTTGTTGTTGAAATTTGATTCATCACTCCAAAGAATTAAATTTAATAAATGTTGATTGTTGCTAAGCCAACTACAGAATACTATCCTCCTGTCAGAATCACCATCTCTTAAACCTTGTACTAACTTAATTTTATATGGTCTCATTTTATGTTTTCTCAGAATAGAAAATATTGTATGCATACTTATTCCTAAGTCAGCCACTGCTTCGCGTATTGAATTACGTGGATGTGCTCTAAAATAGGCCAATATTAATACTTCATTATTATCTTCTCTTTCTTGTCTTCTCCTTCGTAATTTATTATTAAAACACCCATTTCTCCGTAAATTTTGTTCAAGTCTTGCAAAAGTGCAATAATGTGGTTGACTTCTTTCTGGATACATGTTTCCATAAGTGATACCAGCTTCTCTAGAATTATCGTTGCATCTAACGAAGACCTTTAGCATATCCATTTTTTCATCACTAGAATAGTAATTATCATCCATCTCTAAAGATTTGAATCAACAACACGCAAGACGGGAAGTTAATATACCACTTTGACATTAAAGCGTTAACAAATTGTTTTATGTCAATTGTTATCCATGACAACTGATAAATTTCATTTATTTGCAATTGTCGCGTTATTTGTATAATGAAGGGGTACTTATGTGGTATCATTATAAAGCTAAGGTTATTACCTATTTGAAATAAACAAAATATACAGGGTGTTCCGTTAAAGAAAATGAAGCTAATAGCTTTCACGTGTTTAGTTGATTTTCAATTGTTTTTCTAATATTTAATTGATGAGGTGGATACATGATGAAACTCCATAATACTATTTGAAATAAAACAACGCAGTTGGGAGGGTTTCACTTTTATTGTTGAACACTGCAACATCTTGCACCACACAGTGGCTTCATCAGGCAGATGAAATAATTATTTCATCTGCCTGATGAAGCCACTGTGTGGTGAAACATGTTGCAGTGTTCAACAATATAAGTGAAACCCTCCCAACTGCGTTGTTTTATTTCAAATTGTTTTTCTGACAATGCTACTGAATAGATCATGAAAAATACTAAAACTATTGTCTTTAATTTTTTTTTCTATCTGTATTAATAACGGACATATGTGCTGTGTCACAATAAATCAAACAGACTGTATACATAAATAGCAATTTAAATAATTATTAATATCACCAGGGCAGGCATAGTCACAACACTCGTTTGAAAGCCGATCTGATACCAGTATCATTAAGACTTAAATGGTCAAGAATTAGTACGAATTATTATTATATATTCAGATTTGGGCCCGCCGTGGCCGAGCGGTTGAGCCGCTGGTTTCGACAATCGTTCACGGCGGTGATCTGGGTTCGATTCCCAGCGAGGGCGAGTAATTTTTCTAATGAAAAATACTCGTTCGATGGGTGTTGTGTGAATGTGTTGTGACGTCCAAATATATATAGTTATATGTTATACTTAGTAATACGTTAATAAACAAATGTATACAATATAAAATTGATGATGGCTAATAGTCTCGTAACTAAGGCCAGGCAAATGCCAAAAAATAAATGAATAAATATAATCAGTTTTTCAATTGTTTACCCAGCGTAACTAAGGCCAGGCAAATGCCAAAAAAAAAAAATAAATATAATCAGTTTTTCAATTGTTTACCCGAAGATATTCGGCAGTTACCTACCGATAAATTTAAAAAGGTTAACGCTTTCTATAGTTGGGATGAATTTCTAGAGTTTAAGTTTGCTAATAGCTCGGTATAATTTTGAAATTTGTAGTTTAAGTTATAAGTGTTAGTATAATAAATTCTACAAATAAAAAGTGAAGTAAGGAATATCAGTCTTTTTTTGTGTAATACAAGACATTCTAAAAGATTCAGTTCCGATTTTTATTCTAAGATTTGGTGACAAAATCATTAATTTGACAGCCCTTGGCGCCGGGCCGGACGATTTTATCATATAAAAATAATATGTATTTTGTAGGTAATTTTAGAAAATACGTATAAATTGCGATTAATTGTAAATGAAAGAATCCGTTTTTGAGGACATAAAGAAATTTAATTAGAGTTCCTTTTGTCGTGTCTAATGAGAGCTGGTTGAAAGGCTGAGGAACAAAGAGCCGAGCGTCGGCGGTGGCGGGGAACAGGGAACGGGGAATAGGGAACAGGGTCGATATTCTAGATTCTCCTTCGGCTCGCAATAAGGAGTGGTTTTGCTTGTAATGGTAGACCCGGCCAAGCTAAGCTAAAAATCTTGCAGAAGCTCCAGCTAGCTGTATTGATCAGAGGCGTAAGAGTGGGAGTTTGGTCTAAGGGTGGCCGACGAAAGGACAAGCGAGGGTTGCGTTGCGGTCTTAGTCCCTGCCCGATGGCTTCGCTCCCTCCGACACCCTCTCGGATATTACGTTCGGAACCCTTGCCTCATCTTTCATCTTGCCCTCCTTGTTGTCCGCCCGTACACATGTTAAATTACGTAATTCGCAACGCGAGGGGGGAACAGAGACGGCGATGGTGTCGCTTCTGGTGCTTTTGCTCGAAGAGGAAGATGGAAGTTGTAGGTGGTAGGTGGTTGGAAGGGGGGTGTGCGTCGGAGCGAGACGGTGTGTTGGGTTTTCGGGAGAGGAAGGGTTAGAGAGGGGAGAGGAGAAAGGACCCTTCCTACCCTCGAGATGGCCTGGGGAAGGGTTCTCGAAAGGAAAGAAGTGGACGCGAATATAAGAAATGAAAGAAACTCCCGACCCTACCTCGTTTCGTCTCTCTCCCTTACCAAGCGCTCTCTCTCTCGCGCGCTCGTTCCCTCTCTCAAATCGTTTTCCCGCAGAAAATATTCTCGCTACTCCAGCGAATATTTAAACATATAGGGAGTTTTCCTTTAAAGTATACCAAATTCAGCTTATTTTCTTTCAATCGTTAATAATTTGTTGATTTTTTTTTTAAGAGTTCAATTTGAAGCTTTAAACGAATGTTTTCCACTCCCAGACTAAGCATGAAGTAAAATTTCGAGTTTAGAAAAGCCCCGTGAAAATTTGTCGAGGGTCGCGCAGCGACCCGAGACAAATTTTCTGGGCTTTTCTAAACTCGAAATTTTACTTCATGCGCCACGCGTACAAAACAAAAATATTGTGAATTTATGTATATTTGAACCTCGCTTGAAATCTGCGTTTTATACGCGTGGCGCATGAAGTAACATTTCGAGTTTAGAAAAGCCCAGAAAATTGGTCTCAGGTCGCAGCGCGATCCAAACTCAAGCTTTTCTCAACTCGAAATTTTACTTGATGCGCCAATCGTATTAAACACTGAAAACACTGAAGTATTGTGAAAGAGTGATCAATTGAAATTAGCGTTTTATACGCGTGGCGCATAAAGTAAAATTTCGAGTTTAGAAAAGCCCAGAAAATTTGTCTCGGGTTGCAGCGCGATCCAAACTCAGGCTTTTCTCAACTCGAAATTTTACTTGATGCGCAAATCGTATTAAACACTGAAAACACTGAAATATTGTGAAAGAGTGATCAATTGAAATTAGCGTTTTAACGCGTGGCGCATGAAGTAAAATTTCGAGTTTAGAAAAGCCCAGAAAATTTGTCTCGGATCGCAGCGCGATCCAAACTCAGGCTTTTCTCAACTCGAAATTTTACTTGATGCGCCAATCGTATTAAACACTGAAAACACTGAAATATTGTGAAAGAGTGATCAATTGAAATTAGCGTTTTATACGCGTGGCGCATGAAGTAAAATTTCGAGTTTAGAAAAGCCCAGAAAATTTGTCTCGGGTCGCAGCGCGATCCAAACTCAGGCTTTTCTCAACTCGAAATTTTACTTGATGCGCCAATCGTATTAAACACTGAAAACACTGAAGTATTGTGAAAGAGTGATAAAGTAAAATTTCGAGTTTAGAAAAGCCCAGAAAATTTGTCTCGGGTCGCAGCGCGATCCAAACTCAGGCTTTTCTCAACTCGAAATTTTACTTGATGCGCCAATCGTATTAAACACTGAAAACACTGAAATATTGTGAAAGAGTGATCAATTGAAATTAGCGTTTTATACGCGTGGCGCATGAAGTAAAATTTCGAGTTTAGAAAAGCCCAGAAAATTTGTCTCGGATCGCAGCGCGATCCAAACTCAGGCTTTTCTCAACTCGAAATTTTACTTGATGCGCCAATCGTATTAAACACTGAAAACACTGAAATATTGTGAAAGAGTGATCAATTGAAATTCGCGTTTTATACGCGTGGCGCATGAAGTAACATTTCGAGTTTAGAAAAGCCCAGAAAATTTGTCTCGGGTCGCAGCGCGATCCAAACTCAGGCTTTTCTCAACTCGAAATTTTACTTGATGCGCCAATCGTATTAAACACTGAAAACACTGAAGTATTGTGAAAGAGTGATCAATTGAAATTAGCGTTTTATACGCGTGGCGCATGAAGTAAAATTTCGAGTTTAGAAAAGCCCAGAAAATTTGTCTCGGGTCGCTGCGCGACCCTCGACAAATTTTCACGGGGCTTTTCTAAACTCGAAATTTCACTTCATGCTTAATCTGGGAGTGGAAAACACTCGTTTTGAGCTTCTAATTAAACTCTTTAAATAAAAACAACGAATAACTAATGATTTAAAGAAAATAAGCTGAAATATAAAATGTAATAATTCAATATCCATCGGGGTATAGGATCTGAAGTGGTTGTTTAAATAAGTTAGTGTTTGAATTAGTCTTTGTGAGACAAATTTATTATAGATTACAAAAGTAATATCACTCTTAATATATCTTTCACTATGTTCTTATTAATCACTTGGTGAAACATGATTAAATATATACATATGTATGAATAATAATTTAAATATAAATCACTTGGATTGTTTCAAAAAATATTTGCTTTATTCCAACTAGTTTCAGTTTCTAGCCATTATCAAGGAATGTACAGAAATTAAATTTTTTTACAAACTATATATACACAATCATATATATATATATTTGGTTTGAGTTACGTGAAGAGTTGATTATAATAAACTTATTAAAAGACTAACACTTTCATCAATTCTTGTTTTTGTGAAGAAAGTGTTAGTCTTTTATTAAGTTTATCACAATCATGTACTAAGGGCGTTTAAAATTAGGGAAACAACGAAGTTAAGATATCCCTAATATTAAACGCTCTTACTACCTGTATATGTCCAAGTCAAGTGAAATTTAATAAGGTTACATATGAAAATACATAGTTGCCAGGTCTATTTTTATTAAAAAAAATGCTTCTGAAGAATTTATTAATTTGTTAAAGTTTCCAATTGATTTATCACCTATGTCATTTAATTTTACAAATGTGTAATTTATTGTAAGTTCTATTGATTTTTTCCAAAATAATAGAAAATAACACTAATTTCCAGAGATACGTTTAATATTTTAACTACCTCGTGAGATGTTACGAGGAAGAATACAATATTTTTTTATTTAGATTTTTTATCCCAAATTAATCAACGAATCACACTACCTGAAGATTATCACACCTTTTCTGGCCACCTTGTATAGTTTGTAGAAAAAATATGTAATTTCTGTACATTCCTTCATAAGGGCTAGAAGCCGAAACTAGTCGGATTAAATCACATATTTTGTGAAACAAACCAAATGATTTTTATTTAAATTAATATTCATACATATAAATATAAATAATAAATCGACTAAAGCACTAATAACCTTTCTTCGCACTTTTATTTGAATTACCAAATGTACATTTCGGACACAAAGTGACCATTATCAATGGGTTAACACTAAATGTTAAGTATTTGAAATAAAACAACACAGTTGGGAGGGTTTCACTTTAATTGTTGAACACTGCAACATGTTTCACCACACAGTGGCTTCATCAGGCAGATGAAATAATGAAATCATTATTTCATCTGCCTGATGAAGCCACTGTGTGGTGAAACATGTTGCAGTGTTCAACAATTAAAGTGAAACCCTCCCAACTGTGTTGTTTTATTTCAAATAGTATTATGGAGTTTCATCATGTATCCGCCTCATCAATTAAATATTTAAATGTTAAGTGTTTAGTGCTAATCCATTGATAATGGTCACTTAGTGTCCGAAATGTGCATTGGGTAATTCAAATAAAAGTGTGAAGAAGGTTTATTAGTGCTTTATTAGTCAAATTAATTTGATCTTCACGTATCTCACAATCAATTTATTTATTTATATAAATCACCCTTAATAGTTATATTATATCATATTTGTTTCTTGAAACTTGAATAAATATTTGCTAAATCTTAAATTACCTAGTATATTGAATCAGATTACATGTTTTAGAATATAGACAATGAGCAAACATCCATTGATGTAATAGCTATTCATTTTGGAGTAGGAGTTACAGCTTCTCTATCCTAAATGGCCCCACAATAGCACAAGAATCGATAACAGATAATCACATAAGCTGCACAATGCCACTAGGAAACTATAAATTATTGCTACTTGACTAGAAACCTTAATCATTACATATTGTCTAGAATATGATCAAGACTAATCATTATGAGAGTTACAATAAATTATTATATATCCCTAGATCGCATTAAGAAACAAAAACATCAATAAAATATTTTCTTAAAAATAAATTAAATTGATTATATATGCAAGTCGTTGATTGTTAAGGCACTTATTATTTTTAAATCCATTATCACTTAATATAATAGCAGACTATTTATGATTTTCAACTTTTTATTTAACTCACTACAATTGTTTTGCTACACTGTAGCTTCTTCAGGTGAAGAAATATAATTATATTTATTATATTTCTTCACCTGAAGAAGCTACAGTGTAGCGAAACAATTGTAGTAAGTTAAATAAAAGTTGAAAATCATAAATAGTCTACTATTATATTAAGTAATTATGCAAGTATTTTTGTGTATTTGTGTTTTTCTGAAATTCTCAAGAAGCAATTAGTGTATAAGTTACATTTTGCTTTGACAATATTCTTTTATAATGTGTATTATGTAGTGTAATTACATTATTTACTGATTAAACGTATTAAATATAAAAATATGAAGTAATTGAAGATTGAAGAATAGCCAATGCAGTTGGCTCAACAATTTATTTAAGAAAAGTATTTTATATTTTAGGTATGATTGGCAGGAATGAGCTTAATAGTCGACGTGACAGCACGTCGAGAACGTCGACAATGTCAAGAACATCAACAACTGTCGGCAGACAATGTTAACAACACTATTTGAAGGTTCTGTTATTATGTATACAGGGTGTTCATTTGAAAACTTCCCAACGCGGATTTATGGAAAACCACTGATTAAAAGAAAAAACGCCGAGACACGTCCAAAGATTCCCAAGGGGGACAACTTTTTAACCAAAAACGACTTCACCCCCTTGTACCCTCTGCCCCCCGGGGTCATCCCCTTAAAAATTTTAAATGACAAGGGGTATCAAGTAATAGCTTGTTTGAAAGGTTTTTCAAAGTGCTTTATTTTGACGTTTGAATTTTTAAAATCGGTCGCTTTGTTTACGGAAAAATTAGAAAAATCTTTATTTATCTTAATTTGTTCAGATAGAAAAAAAAAAAACACACGAAAATATCACTTTTTATTTTATTAAGTGTTCAAAATGTTGCCCGTTATTGGCCAAACAATGATATAGGCGATGTTCAAATTCCTGCCGGACATTTTCAAAAACATGTTGTGGGAGATCATGGCAGCTTTCGGTGATGCGTTGACGAAGTTCATCTAAACTTTCAGGTTGGGGAGTGAACACAATAGATTTTAAATGGCCCCATAGAAAAAAGTCTAATGGCGACAAGTCAGGAGATCTAGCAGGCCATTCTATAGGCCCTCTTCGCCCAATCCATTTATCTGAAAATTCGTCGTCTAGCCGTCTTTGTAGAAGGGCATACTCAGTACCCCCAAAAAATTAATGTATGGGCAGGCATTTTAGGAAACAAAGTGATTGGGGCATTGTTTATTAATGGGAATTTAAATGGAGGCATTTATTTAGATATGTTGGAAAATACCATAAATCCGCTTATCACTTAAACCATTGAAAACCAAATCGGAGACGATGGAAACCCTATACTTGATGAGGCTGAAATAAATTTCCAGCAAGACGGCGCTCCTCCTCACTATGTTCTTCCGGTTCGGCAATGGCTAGACGACGAATTTTCAGATAAATGGATTGGGCGAAGAGGGCCTATAGAACCTGAAAGTTTAGATGAACTTCGTCAACGCATCACCGAAAGCTGCCATGATCTCCCACAACATGTTTTTGAAAATGTCCGGCAGGAATTTGAACATCGCCTATATCATTGTTTGGCCAATAACGGGCAACATTTTGAACACTTAATATAATAAAAGGTGATATTTTCGTGTGTTTTTTTTTTCTATCTGAACAAATTAAGATAAATAAATATTTTTCTAATTTTTCCGTAAACAAATCGACCGATTTTAAAAATTCAAACGTCAAAATAAAGCACTTTGAAAAACCTTTCAAACAAGCTATTACTTGATACCCCTCGTCATTTAAAATTTTTAAGGGGATGACCCCGGGGGGCAGAGGGTAAAAGGGGGTGAAGTCGTTTTTGGTTAAAAAGTTGTCCCCCTTGGGAAATCTTTGGACGTGTCTCGGCGTTTTTTCTTTTAATCGGTGGTTTTCCATAAATCCGCGTTGGGAAGTTTTCAAATGAACATCCTGTATGTCGCGGTTTTGGGTGATTTTGAGAGTTTTGGATAGTTATTGGTTAACTTCCAAGCTATCTGCCAAAATCGCATCGCATTAGGTTGAATAGTTCGAATGTTATACTAATCAAAATTGACAAATTTGACATTATCGACGTCAGGAAAGTTGTACAATTAGTCAACGTCGACGTAAACTTTGACGTGTCGACAATGACATTGTCGACGTGACATTGTTGACGTCGCCCATCCCTGGTGATTGGATAATAAGTTGAAACTGGATGTACCGTATATTTCACATTTACTAGAATTGTTCAATAGAAACTCGTTTAGATGTTGTAAAACAAAAATTCAAGGCCTACTCTAAATCAAGTTTTAAACGATTGTACGGTACCACTGACAAATCCGCGTGATCTGATGCAGCCCGACATTTGACACACGACAGAGAGGTTATGTATAATATATAAAATTACGAAAAAACTATTCGTGAAAATGCAAACAGTGTCTAAATTAATAAGACAATTTAAGACGATAAATATCCATTGAAACAACTACTTCCCGTGCAAATACACCTCCGGATATTGAATTATACAATGAAATATTTAAAATCTTATTTAATTTGATTTGTTACAACGCTATTAAAGTATATGTAACGTTTAGGTCAAATTCTCTTCAAACCAACTAACAATACAATTTAAAATGAAAGGAGAGATAGCAACAAATTAAAAGTGAACGGACTTGGATTAAAACTAATGTCTTAGGCCATCTATAGACGCGTTTCGAGATTTATCTCTCTTCAGAATAGCTTTGCTTATGACGTTTAAAAAATTAGGAATAAAATTAAAACAAACTTACTTGGAAAAAGTGTTGTGTGTGGAATGAACAGGTACACAAAAATGGAATGAGTGAAAATAATGGTCGGTATTTATAGGTAAAAAAGGGGATTATGTCATTAGCAGGTATGAAGAATGTGAGACCTTATTATTTACCTTACGGTACAGTTCAAACAAGATAAATTCAAATTCAAAACTATTTGAATTCGAGAAAATAAGCTTACGCTTCTTATAGTTTGCACACTTTAAACATAATATATAAAATTACGAAAAAACTATTCGTGAAAATGCAAACAGTGTCTAAATTAATAAGACAATTTAAGACGATAAATATCCATTGACATTATGTATAATTTGTTTTTTTTTAATATGAGCAATTAAATTTGACATTTTAAACTGGATGTATTGAATATATCACATTTACTAGGATTGTTTAAAAGAAACTCGTTCAGATGTTGTAAGACTTTTTTTATTTAACACATTCAAAATAAATGTCCACTAACATTAATGCATGAATCCCATTGTTTACCTTTTATAAAAATGTTTTCGGCTGTTTACAAAACCATTCCCTAACAGCAATATTTACCTCTGCGTCAGAATTGAACCGCTGCCCTTTTAGTAACTGTTTTAATAGGCAAAAAAATGAAAATTGCACGATGATAATACGGGACTGTATGGCGGATATTCTAAGACTTCCCATTTCATATGACTAAGCATATCTTAAACGACCTTACCGCTATATAAAGTAAAGTAAAGTAAAGTAAATTTATTTACGGTAAACACCATTTGTACATAAAATTACAACGTAATATAATTAATAATTAAATCAAGCAAAAAAATGGTTCCATTAAAATAAATCAAGCTACCCTTGATTAAAAATGTACAAATTCCACATACGACAGGAAAACGGAACTTTGTCATTCTTAATTCAACTGAAATTTATTTTTTAAATAACGTACCAGTTGTAAAAACCAGAAGAACATAAGATCTTGAAGTTTTGGATAAGACACGATTACAATAAACAGATTATTAATAAACTGAAAGACCTACGTAAAAACCAAATTTTCAGGCTTTTCAAAACTCGAAATTTTAATTCAAGCGTAATCTGGGGAGTGGAAAACACTCCTTTAAAGCTTTATTTGAACTAATTTCACATACAACGATTATCTGAAAATTTACAGATTATATTTTTTTTATTTTTTTTTTTTTTTTACTGTTTGGTTATTATTTATAACCATTTTTCCTGTAGAAATTTATCTCCAACAGAAATTGATTATTCAAATCAATTCTGGTTCTGAAGAATTTCGTTTTCTTGGCTAAAAGTTATTGAGGGTTAGTGTTGTTAGTTATAATTTAATTAATTTTTAATTTTATCAATTATCAATCTCCCGAACCAATATGGGAGAATGGATGTGGCGGCCTGAGGAGCTCATAAAAAGAGCGAAACGATCGTCGTCGTTTTCTGTCCTCCTTGCACACTCACTTGATAAAAATAATTTTTACAACATGACCTAATGCGCTCGTATTTCTTACTTGGTACAATATAATATTCATGATCATCATAAGCACACCACTAGAGCAAAATATAATCTTCTAAAACCCCAGTTAAGACTAGAAAAAATGGGTGAAAATAATAATAACAAATGGAAATATTATGCATTCAATGCACTCAATTATATTGTTTTCATTTGGTCTAAAAAACCTTAGTAAAAGAAGTTAAAAAAAGTTTCAATTCTCACTTCGAGTATTTCATGTTCTACTGAACTGGAGTACCATCTTATATTCTTGAATTATTTTTAAAAAGTGAACAAAAAGTTGCATTGGTCAATTAGTTTAATACCAAGAAGGTATAATTCGATAAAAAGTACAAAAAAGCTCTGAGGCCTGAAAAAGCCACAGTGTGGCGAAACAATTGTAGCGAGATTACAATTGACATTGAAAGACAATATAGTGATATTTAATATAAGTAATTAATTTATTTATATTATTATTTTGTAAAATTATACAAAATGTTTTTAACAAAAATCGCAAGAGTGTAAAGTAAACATCATTACTGGATACCATATGATCTAAAAGTTGTATCCTTTAGAAGGCTATGAAATTATTTCTTAATAAATTTTATATTGGTAGCAAATTATTGAAACCAATAATAATTCTCGTTGCAAATGTCACTGTAAATATTTTGTATACAAAATACATTGTTTTTACCACAAAATATTTATTGTATGTATATATATTATATTACACAAATATACACATAAATTCACGACTTAAGTTTCGACGTTTGACGGTCATTATCAAGTGTACATTGTTTAATGCTCTGCCGGACGAAATAAAAAAGTTAAAGAACGACACAAAATCTCTTAAAATGCACCTCATAAAATTTCTTATAGAAAAAGAACCTTATTCAATACAAGAATTTCTTATGAATTAGTGTTTCAAATTGTAAATAAAATATATGTACATTTTTAGTTTTATTGTATATTATATTATCTAAATAGTATGTAACTCAAACAGACGCAATTTCATTTTGTACAATTTTTACACCTTGATAATAAAGATTATTATTATTATTATTACTACATACATAACCTTACCGTCGCGCGTCAAATATCGGGCCGTGTCAAATCACGCGGGTTTGTCAGTAGTACCGTGCGATTGTTTAAAACATGATTTAGAGTAGGCTTTGAATTTTAAATTAGATTGGCACCACTGACTGTTAACACATAGCTTACCATAACCTCAAATTTATTCAATTATTCAATTAACATTCTGGGCAACCGCATAAAAAAATGCCGCCTACTCTAAATCATAATTTAAACGATCGCACTAACTCACATTTAAATGCAAACTTAAGTCATGGCATGCTAGAGGATCAAATGTTTTTCTCATATGAAAAATTGATATTTAATACATGTTTGTTTTGATTCTATATTTAATTTTTATTTTATAAAAATATGTTCACATAGTTTACCATAACCTCAAATTTATTCTATTATTCAATTAACATTCTGGGCAACCGCATAAAAAAATGCCGCCTACTCTAAATCATAATTTAAACGATCGCACTAACTCACATTTAAATGCAAACTAAAGTCATGGCATGCTAGAGGATCAAATTTTTTTCTCATATAAAAAATTGATATTCAATACATGTTTGTTTTAATTCTATATTTATTTTTTATTTTATAAAAATATGTTTTTCTTTATTCGTTGAAGTTTTTTTTAGTTTAATGAAATTAAATACAAAGCTATAAACCGTAAAGTGACGTTGTTTCGGTGTACGTCATAATATTATTATATTCCATAATTAATTATACATGATTAGATTTTAGCTGTAGCACTAGATTACTAAATGCGCATTGTTGTGTTAATAGTTGACCATTTCACGGATTTGGCCACATTAAATGTCCTGAGTTTCACCTCTATTATATTCAGATATACTGAACGGCGTTATTAGAAACATTTAATATGCTTAACATTAAAAAATTATTTTCTTTAAATTATTATTTAAACAATATTTGTAAAGTATTGAGCGTGACTACGTGGTAGTCCTTATTAATTAATCAATATTTAGACGTGTTTTTAATGTTTCTTACCACTTCATTTTAATAATTCTGACTTGAGTTTCGACATATTTAGTGTCATTATTAAGTTTGACAAATTTACAGTGTTTCTATGGCTAAGAATTATTAAACGGTAAACACATCCGTTTGTTCGTTAATAAGTTGTATGCATGGATTGTTTCAAAATGTCAGCGGCTTCTAAATTATTTAATTTGGTACCTGTGGTATAATGATGTAAAAATTGTATTTCATTTATTATAATTATAGTAATTTTAAGTTATTATAGATAGAGTTGATACACATTGAATCATTTAAGTTTAAAAGTAGTTTGTTAGACAATTAATAATATATTATAATTGAATATTATTATTCTGTTAGAGATAAATTTGTACAGAAAAAATGGTTATAAATAACCAAACAGTAAAAAATAAAAAAAATGAAATAATTTATACTGTAAATTTTCAGATATTCGTCGTATTTGAAAAGAATTCAAATAGAAGCTTTACAGGAGTGTTTCCACTCCCAGATTAAGCTTAAAGTAAAATTTCGAGTTTAGAAAAGCCTGAAAATTTGGTTTGATCGCGTAGCGCGAAGCGCGGAGCGGCCAAACCAAATTTTCAGGCTTTTCTAAACTCGAAATTTTACTTCAAGCGCCTCGCGTCACTGATTTCAAATGAAGTTCAATATATACTACTAAAGCAGCATTTTTATTTATTTATTTTTTTTATTTATTTATTCATATTCAACGGGAAACCCCTTTTACAAAAACAAGTTAATGCTTAAATATATCATGTATAAACTATACTAAATTTAAAATACACAATGTAGACAATCTAGATAGTAATGCAATGTATTTGAAATAAATCTAAAACTAAAACTAAATAATTATACTATGCTCACTAAAAAGCAGTTATTTTTTATTGTATTAAACACCGAAATCATGCAAAAAAAAAATTAACAACACTAATCGAACAATAAATATGAATTATCGCACAGTTTATCGGCTATTTGTTAAAAACCTCTAAGTGGGTTAGATGATTCTTAAATGTAACTAAATTGGATCCGAATAACGATATAAATTCCGTGTCCAAACTATTCGCAGCTCGCATCATCCTTGCAATGGGATTATTATGACCATAATTAGATGAAAACGTCCTCAGGCGAAAAATTGGGTTAGACCTTAGACTACGATCATGGCAGGGTACGTAGAAGTCAAGCATGGATAAAATCTCTGGACAATCAATCGCTCCGTTTACAATTTTATGTAGATAAATTAAGTCGTTAATTGTGCGACGATCTTCTAGGGTTTTCATTTTTAATTCAGCCATTATATCTGAATAAGAGCCAAGTGAATGGTATTTAACCAACTTGTACTCCATCGTACGAAAGAACTTCTTTTGTATGGTTTCTAATCTGTTGGTGAGACCCGATGTATGCGGTGACCAAATTATTGATGCGTATTCCAAGTTAGAACGAACCATAGAACAATATAAAGTTTTCAATATAAAGTTCTAAAGATATATATCTTTAACTTTACAATATTTTAGTGTTTTATATGCGTGGCGCATAAAGTAAAATTTAGAGCTTAGAAAAGCCTGAAAATTTGGTTTGGCTGCTCCGCGCTTCGCGCTACGCGACCAAACCAAATTTTCAGGCTTTTCTAAACTCGAAATTTTACTTCATGCTTAATCTGGGAGTGGACAACACTAATTTATAACTTCAATTTAAACTGCGTTTAAAAACAACGAGTATCTAAAGATTTAAAAGAAAAATTCCCTGTACTCGTGTGTATACAGATAAAACAAAACTTCCTGTAAGTATTACCTCTACGACCCTGACTATTTACCTTTAAAGAGCAAAAACACGAGGGCGCAAATATGAATGTCCCCATACCATAACTCTATATCATATACGCGACTCAAACATTACAAAATAAGCCATACGTAATTGGGCATTCCCAACTATTTTCATCATGCCTCTCATACCAAAGATATACTTTGATAAAGATTTTTCTGATTGGTTGTCATATTCATTCTGTTTTATTCAACTCGGTTTCTAGTGGTCGCAACGTGATGCTGATTTGTTTTGTTTTTGTTACGTTCATCAAGAGATTATTTTTAATACACCAATTAGCTACTTGTGCTAACGATTGATTCGCATTTGCCTTGGCTGCGTCTGTTTGAGGATCCACATTTACAAATGCCGGATCAACTGCACAAAAAGTCGTCATAATTAACATCATTATAAATAATAAAATGGTGATGTGTCCATCATAGTACTTTCCCCCGTAAATTGCGTATTAAATCACTTTTAAAATATTTGTAGCATTATTATTTTCAAAATGTCTTCAACTTTTTGATAACTGCAACTTTTATTTGAAACATTTTGCAATTGTATCGACACATACACTGTCACACACCAATAACTAGATAAAACACACAACTTTTGAAATATCTCAAAAACTAAGAGTGCTATGACAAAAAGTAAGTGAACAATACATCTTCATTTTGTTATTTTCTACAACTATTATATAAAAGATTTTTTGTTTGATGAACATTTATTGAAAAAATCTGAAAAAACTGAAAAACACTAAGAGTAAAGTACCACTTCCGGTTTTCCGATTTTCACCAAAAGCTTTTCAGTTCTTCCGATTGTAACAAAAAGCTTAAGTTTCAAGTTTCATCTCGATATCTTTAGCGGTTTTTGCGGTACAGCGCACACAGACAGACAGACAGACAGACAGACATTTTTCAAAAATGGTCTTATTCGACTCAGGGGACCTCAAAACGGATATTTCCGCTAAAATTTTTGATTCGAAAATTTTCACGAAAACAATACTTTCCCTTTGTATTACATACGGGGGAAAGTAATATTTTTTGTATGATCGGCCGTTTTTAGGTACAGTTGCGGAAGAAAAAAGTTGTACAGGAGGAAGCTTTAGATACGTCTAAAATATCGTATAATTTTCTTGTAAAACAAACTTGTCATGCATAGGTTAACAAGATATATTTCTGAACTAACAAGACGTTGCTTTTGTTGACATGCACTTCTAAATGAGTCGTTATTATCACTTTTTGCGTTTCAGTCGGTTGAGGCATGTCGACCCCATAAGCATGTCAAACAGTAAGTAAGTACCGGCCGTAAATTATAAAGGTTATTATATGAGTCGTCTAGATGCAAAACCAGCCATACTTGTTTTGACAAACTTGTGGCAAAATGTCAATAACTGATTTTGCGACGCCTTTTAAATAAATGAAAATAGTGTCTAATATGCATTGTATCGAAAGGGGACAAGAAAAATTATGTAAAACTAAATAAAAAGTGGGCAGGTTTTGCAACTGAAAAAAATATGCTAGCTTTTGTAACCGAGAAATGTAGCAGGCTTTACATTCTACAGGACTTTTCAAACCTAAGTTTATAAGGTTTAAAATTTGTTTTGAAGGTTAATTTATTTTTATAATTGCAGCCTGAGACGAGTGGAATCCAAGGATACCAAAATCCAAAAAAAGGTGTATGGCTGGTTTTGCATCTATGCGGGCGACTCATATATTTTAAATATTATTCATACTACATCAATGAACCCGGATGAAATCACTTTGTTGATTAAAGTTACCCCACCTGACGGGATTCGAATCCGTGACCGATAGGTTTGTATGTAGGCACCTTGCCTATCTACCCACTAGGCCCACTATTTGAGAGTTACTTGTAAAGAGACCCAGATGTCCTATACAGTAGAATTGTATTCCGCACCGATGTCCATAACATCAATGTTAGATTTCGGGGTTTAATATCACCTCCACAACATAAAACCGCATTTTTTAAAAGGTCATTTTCATACAACATTTACAAAACGTTTAATAAAATTCCGGAACACCTGAAATCTCTCAGCTTAAATAATTTTAAAACAAATGTGCGTATCCTAATCTTACGTGGTGAACTCTGAAGTTACTAAAGTTGCAAGTCTCAAATTTTATTTTGTCTAATAATAAATAGTCGCTAAACATAGAATTAATTATTAAGTTTGGAAGTAGTAGGTTAAGTGGAAGAGCAGTAACAGGCTTAGGCCTGCCTGAACTTCGCCTACGCGAAATGTATAAAAGATAATTGTAAACATTGTATTTCTTTAAATTAAATAAAGACATTATAATAATAATAATAATAATAATGTCCAGAAAATAGATAAATATATATTTTTCGTGTGGAATGGTTAAAAATACTAGAATCTGTAATCAATAGGGATGAACTTAATCAGCAACTAATTACCAATAAAAATGAAATAGTGCATCGCGATAAAAGCCCGAATCCATTTATTAGAGACGTTCAGTCTGGCCGATGGCGATTAATTGATTGATTGGTTTGGCGAAGCGCGCGAGTTTGGTTAATTGGCCGAGCGAAAGGAATACTGTGAACAGAATGGACCGCGAGCTCGACACCGCCGCCGCCCTTCCACAAAAGAAGGAACAAAGAGAAACAATGCCAATAATGGATCGGAAGCGAATCGAAAAGATCGTTTATGGAAAGCAGGCTCTCTCCTGTGTATAGGGAATATAGGGAAAACGCATTCCGCGGCCTCACAATAAAGGTTTCGCGCGCCCTGAAAAAAGAAAACGACAAGTGTTGTAACAAAAGCTCGCATAAAGAGCATTTTCATATCAATGGCAGGAAACGGACCGCAGAACAACCGAATGGAAGCCGCAGCTTTAAAAAAAACCCGGACTTTCGCACACCTCGCTCATTTTTCATCCCTCCGATAATCCGCCTGCCGAAATACTGCTTCGTTACTTTTTAATTAAGCAAAAGCTAATTCAACTCAAGATTTTTATTTTCTACACTTATTTAATAATAATAATAATAATAATAATAATAATAATAATAATAATGCCTTTATTTGTCATACAAAAATAAATACAAAATAAATACTTATAAGCGTAGGCGAAGTTCAGTCAGCTTAACCTGTTACTGATCTTCCACTTAACCTACGAAAAATTAAACATAAATGTAATTGCAACGTGTGAGGGATAATAGACAAACATATTTCGTCGTCAATATCTCGAATTAATTCTGTAAATTCAAAGCTCATTTCGTAGTAACAGAGAGCGCAAGTGACATCTGAAGCTGTTGAATTTTAATTGTTTTAGGTTTTGGGGAATTTTATTGAATAATTTATAGATGTTGTAAGAAAAACATCTCGTATAAATAGCAGATCTGTGCTTCGGTGGCGATATGAGTCCCCGGAACCTAACATTGACATTATGAATATCAGTCCGAAACACAATTCTACGATATAGATAAGAGGGTTTGCGGAAATGAATTAACTTATAGTAGAGTAACAACAATTGAATTTGTGTTCAGTATTCCGGCACCAGATACCCACAGACGATGCCACCATGAAGCATTAGATGGCGTTTTCTATCGAAATCATTAATAGTTTTCACATATTGGCTTGAAATAGTCAGAAATGTTCAGTATTCCTCAGCACTGGGTCGGGACCACACTGAAGAGGACCTTGAAGTCCGAAACGCGTCTGTGGGTACCCGGTGCCGGAATACTGAACACAAATTCAATTGTTGATATTTGTTTTCTAGTTTCACAAACAGAGTTCTACTCGCACGTGGACGAAACAGTGACCTGTATATGCACTTTGTGTGTCACTGACGATGCCACCATGAAGCATTAAATGGCGTTGGCTATCGAAATCATTTATAGTAGAGTAAACAATAATGAAGAATTCTTCGAATAGCCATGTTCAGCCAGTTAAGTTCAGTGCATTTACCTGAAATGTGATCGAATTTTCTTATTCCCAGGATAAGCCGTATACAAAAATTTTGAACTTTTTGTATACGATTTATTGTTATACTATCTAAACAGGCACTATAGACCACATCCGAACAGTTGAAATGACTCAGCACTAGAGTGTCACAGAGAAGTCGTTAGGTGTTTTTACTTAAGATTTTTCTATTCGCAAATATTATTCTTAGATTATTATAAGCTCTAGAGATACATTTACTGACATAATATTTAAAGCGCAGGTCAGAATCAATAACTAAACCCAAGTTAATTCCTTCTTAGCATAATCTTTGTTAAAATTATATTTTATAAGTCATTCTCAATTATTTTATTTCTAATACTGGATGATTTAAATTAAATTTAAATTAAAACACTTGGTTTGTTTCACTTATTTATATTTTCTCCGACAGTGAAACAAACCAAGTGTTTTAATTTAAATTTAATTTAAATCATCCAGTATTAGATTCAAAAATGTTTCACCACGGGTTAAGTAAGAAATTAATTAAAGATATTTAATTTCTGTTTATTCTACAATCTTCATCAGGGTTGTTTAACCTTTTTTATTCGCTGGGCTACATTCCCCAAAGGCAAATTCTCTTAGGCCACAGTAAGTGAGGAGTAAAAATAACAGTTCACATACAGAGAGTTTTATGTAAAACCGAACATTTTCGTAACGAGAATATTTCTTTTAAGTATACATATGCATACGTTGTACATTTTCCGACGCTCGGTTTATTAAAAGAATTCAATTTGAAGTTTTAAACAAGCGTTTTCCATTCCCAGGCTAAGCATGAAGTAAAATTTCGAGTTTAGAAAAGCCTGAAAATTTGGTTGGATAGCGTAGCGTGCAACATTTTACTATACTCGATGTTTTTCAAAAAAATGAATTTGAATCTTTAAACAAGTGTTTTCCACTCCCAGGCTAAGCATGAAGTAAAATTTCGAGTTTAGAAAAGCCTGAAAATTTGGTTTGGTCGCGTAGCGCGAAGCGCGGAGCGGCCAAACCAAATTTTCAGGCTTTTCTAAACTCGAAATTTTACTTCATGCGCCACCGGTACAAAACACTGATTCAATGTAAAGTTTAGCGGTGTGTTTTAAGCTTCGTAATATGTCAGTGTTTTGTACCGGTGGCGCGTGAAGTAAAATTTCGAGTTTAGAAAAGCCTGAAAATTTGGTTGGATCGCGTAGCGTGCAACATTTTACTATACTCGATGTTTTTCAAAAAATGAATTTGAATCTTTAAACAAGTGTTTTCCACTCCCAGGCTAAGCATGAAGTAAAATTTCGAGTTTAGAAAAGCCTGAAAATTTGGTTTGGTCGCGTAGCGCGAAGCGCGGAGCGGCCAAACCAAATTTTCAGGCTTTTCTAAACTCGAAATTTTACTTCATGCGCCACCGGTACAAAATACTGATTCAATGTAAATTTTAGCGGTGTGTTTTAAGCTTCGTAATATGTCAGTGTTTTGTACCGGTGGCGCATGAAGTAAAATTTCTAGTTTAGAAAAGCCTGAAAATTTGGTTGGATAGCGTAGCGTGCAACATTTTACTATACTCGATGTTTTTCAAAAAATGAATTTGAATCTTTAAACAAGTGTTTTCCACTCCCAGGCTAAGCATGAAGTAAAATTTCGAGTTTAGAAAAGCCTGAAAATTTGGTTTGGTCGCGTAGCGCGAAGCGTGGAGCGGCCAAACCAAATTTTCAGGCTTTTCTAAACTCGAAATTTTACTTCATGCGCCACCGGTACAAAACACTGATTCAATGTAAAGTTTAGCGGTGTGTTTTAAGCTTCGTAATATGTCAGTGTTTTGTACCGGTGGCGCATGAAGTAAAATTTCGAGTTTAGAAAAGCCTGAAAATTTGGTTTGGCCGCTCCGCGCTTCGCGCTACGCGACCAAACCAAATTTTCAGGCTTTTCTAAACTCGAAATTTTACTTCATGCTTAGCCTGGGAGTGGAAAACACTCGCTTAAAGCTTCAATTTAAATTCTTTTAATAAACCGAGCATCGAAAAATGTGCAACGTATGCATATGGATACTTAAAAAAAATGCTCGTTATGAAAATGTTCGGTGTTACGTAAAACTCTCTGTATATTCAGTGTGAAACCATAGAAAGTTGAACGTTCAGAGAGCACACTACGAAAAAACCAATTTTGGCGATTTTCTTTTCTTTATAACTTGGTTATTATTGATGATAAAGGATTATTTTTGACATTATTAAAGCACTTTTTATGCATTTTTATAATATGTGGTTAGTTATAACACGAAGCAAATCGTGTTATAACAAACCACATATTATAAAAATGCATAAAAAGTGCTTTAATAATGTCAAAAAATAATCCTTTATCATTAATAATAACCAAGTTATAAAGAAAAAAAATCGCTATTTTTTAAGTATCCATATGCCAACTATGGTTTCCATTAAAAAAATGCAGTTTTATGTTATATCTCCAAAACTAATAGCGATATTAGTGTTTAAGATATAACACGAAATTGCATTTTTTTTCTGACAATATTTTATGATTTAGTGTAAAATATCTAAAAATTTGCAATTTAATTTTTTTGTCTATCTCTATTAAAAACTAAGAAAAATGTATTTATAAAAATCGACACTTTTAATTTTATTTTAAAATATCTAGTCACCCTTAACTTTAAAAAAAATGTTCATTTTTTATTCAGCTCACAAAACTAACGTGAGATTAAAATCTCCTATTGTTATCATGCCATGCATGTGTAATAAATTACCACCCTGTTGTGATATTCTGCACGACTCTGTTAAATCGTTGATGAACAATCTGTCAAATAGTAAAGTAAAGTAAAGTAAAGTAAATTTATTTACGGTAAACACCATTTGTACATAAAATTACAACGTAATATAATTAATTAAAAAAATATATATAAAAATCAAATATAACAGCTAATCGACGTAATTGTGCGTGTATATATAGTAATTATAGAAATAACATAAATTGAATAACATAAATCATAGAAATAACATAAATTGCACAAACTAGAAATGACGTTTTAGCCTAAACTTTAAATTAGATAGAGTTGTGTTGAAAAGGTCAAACCATGGATGGGCACAATATTCATTCGCAAGAGCCATTAAGCGAGTCATCGAATTGTGAGATCCGGAAACTGTCCTGTGAGACTCAAGATAAAATAATTGTTTTGATCTTGTTGTCCTGCATGGGACCAACAAATTTATTTGCTCCAAGAGGAAAGATGATTCCAAAGATCCATTAATTATCGTTAGTAGTGTACATAAGTCAGATGTTATCCGGCGATCATGAAGTGTTGAAAGGTTTAGTTCGTTCAAGATGATCTCGTAGTCGCCGGGGACATGTTGATATCCTTTCTTGTATTCCATGAAACGAAGGAATTTCTTTTGAACTGATTCTACCAAATTGATATGCAAAGAAGTTGATGGTGTCCAGATACAGGTTCCGAATTCCAAATAACATCGTACGAGCGAACAGTATAAGGTGTACATACATTCAATGCTTAAGTTTCTTCCAAACTGCCTCACAAAACCCCACATTCGTAGAGCTTTGTTAGAAATATTTTGAATGTGTGTGGCAAAGGAGAGTTTAGAATCGAATGTAATACCTAAATCCTTGATTGAATTAATCTTTGTGAGATTGGATGATCCGATGGTGTAGGTAAAGTTGACTTGGGTTTGGCGTCTTGTAGTGGACATTGAATAACATTTAACGGTATTTAAACGTAACTTATTTGAAAAACACCACTCGTTGATACGACCCAAATCTTCCTGTATCAAGGAGCAATCGTCGATAGTATTTACTATTTTAAATAGTTTGAGGTCATCAGCATACAATAAACATTGACAATGTTTAATGGTCGTTATTAAGTCATTAATAAACATGTTGAATAATATAGAACCACAATGTGAGCCTTGGGGAACACCTGATGTTACCGGAAAGGGGTTTGAAATAAAATTATTTATACGAACATGTTGAATTCGATCGGACAAAAACGATGACAGCCATTTTACAGTATCCAAGTTTACACCATACGCTCTTAATTTTTCTAATAACAGATTGCAGTCTATTCGATCAAATGCCTTGGAGAAATCTGTATATATCGTGTCAACTTGACATCGTGATTCCAAGGCATTTGAGAGGTACTGTTTGTACTCTAATAGATTGGATGTAATTGATCTATTAGGCATAAATCCGTGCTGGTTGACAGATATAAATTGCCGGGAAAACCATTGCAATTGGCGTGCTACTATTCTATCAAGCAATTTTGGAATTACTGACTGAATAGCTTCACCCCTATAATTTTCAACAAGATGCCTAGATCCTTTTTTAAAAATTGGAATGACGTAACTGGCTTTCCACTTTGAAGGCATTACACCCAAATTAAGCGATTTTAAAAACAGTAAATAAATAGGGCGACAAAGTGAATATAAACAATTCTGGAGAAAGTAGCTTGAGATGGCATCAGGTCCTGATGAGAATGATGGTTTAAGGCTTGCAATAGAGTTAAAAACATCTTGAATACTAACAACCAGCCCGTTATCATGAATAGAATATGAATGGCTTACGTTATGTGAATCAGAGGTGTAATTTGAAACTGTATATACGGACGAAAAATATTCCGAAAATAGGTCGACAATACCAGAACCGGAGTCAGCAGTGGTATCATTGTAAGACATTTCTGAAGGATAACTATTTTCATTTTTGAGTTCTTTGACGTATCGCCCGAAATATTTGGGATTTGATTTTAGAGATGATTCAACATGTGATAAATAATCCTTATAATTTAAGCTTGATAAAGTTTTGCACTGCTTACGAATATCAGAAAATAAACAATAATCATCGTATGAACCACTATCTTTATACTTTGCATGAGCTGCTTTTTTTATCCGTATTAAGGATTTTAATTCGCTAGACATCCAGCGAGGATACGATTTATTACTACTATAAATATATTTGCAGGGAATTAAGCTCTCAATTGCTGAATTAATAATTGTGTAAAATTTGTCAACGTCCTGATCTATATCATCATTTGATAGTATTAAATCCCAATTAAATGTGTTAAAGTGCATATTTATTAAATCGTAATCAGCTAACTGAAACAAATATTTTTTTTCATATGTGGCTATGTTATTTACATGATCGACTGATAAGTTAATGTTATAAGCACAGTGATGAATACTAGTAGAAAGAAGTGGCTCAGCAGACGATGAGATTACTGCATTAGCAGCAGACGTAAAACATAAATCTAAAAAAACACCCGCGAATTTGGAATATTATTGATTTGATTGGCATTTAGGTAGCTATAACAATTTAAAAGCGTATTGGCAATAGTACAAGTAATAGGTTGGGTAGGGTTATACCATTTGATATGGGGTAAGTTGTAGTCACCACATATTAATATGTTGTTACAGTCATGTAGTTCACAGATGTCTTCAAGGCGAGTACAATGTTGTTGGTATTTGTCAATAAATGAAGATGGAGTAATGTACACCCCCCCAACTATGTAAGATATTTTATTTAGTTTAAACATAACGAAAATTTGCTCAATCGTGTTATCACATGAAATGAACGTTGATTTATAGCATTTTTTAATTGCGATTAAGATACCCCCACCTCTAACTTCACCATTTATGGAACGATCAGATCTGTAAATGTTATAATTAGATAGCTGGAGCTGACTACTTGGTATGCTTTCATAAAGCCATGTTTCTACAATAACAATTATATCATAATCGGTACTATTTACATTAATCAACAGATCGGTTAATTTTGTTTTGACCTTTTATACTGTCCGATAAATACGGAACCCCATTACGGTACATAATGCGTAAATTGACTTCACCTTCCCGTTTTCTCGTTTCTAGTTCATTTTTTAACGTATTGTAGTGCTCTATTTGTTTTTTCGTGCGATCAGAACGAAAAATATGTGAAATAGCTGTCACACTCACGAGCGTCTTCATATTGTTTAGATTTAAATTTATTTATGTACATATATACATTGTTTATTGTATTATCATTGTCTTGTAATAGGGAAATTTCCTGTTGGGCAATAAATACTTATAATAATTATTATTATTATTATAACTGCACTACTTTGCGCATTTAACCGTTTTTCTATCTCTAATAGTTTCCGAGATCCCCATAGAGAACATACAAAAATACTTACTCTGTATACGATTTTGAATTGAGAATAACCCAGTCTTCTTAATAAAAAAATCCTCAAATTTAAATGAAATTTAGAGAGAATAATGCAATAATATTACGCTGGAAAAAATTAAAAAGAGCAACTGAAATTCAACTCTGAAGCCTAAAAGTAGAGTATTTTTAATAAATCGCATTAATTTCAGGTAACTAAGGGTTGGAAAAAATGCGATTTTTAAAAATACTCGACTTTAAAAAAACCATAAATATCAGTGCTTACCATTGAACTGATGTTTGTTGTTTTTATCTTAAAATCAATAATTTTCAAAAATTGCATACATTTTAATTAACTTACAGCTTCCAAAATTAAATTTGAGTGGCTCTATTTTCATTTTTCCAGCGTGATTTAAAAATTAATAATCTCTCTACATTTTATCAAAATTTGAAAAATTTTTTTAAACCCTTAGTTAGCTTAAATTAATGCGATTTTTTAAAAATACTCTACTTTTAGGCTTCAGAAGTTGAATTTCAGTTGCTCTTTTTAATTTTCTCCAGCGTAATATTATTGCATTATTCTCTCTAAATTTCATTTAAATTTGAGGATTTTTTTATTGCCAATTAAAAAGTGTATAGATAATAAATTGCACTTAATTTTCTTGGAAAGTATTAACAGTTAAAGTTTTACTGTTAATACTTTTCAAGAAAATGACTTGATTTTCATGCTACTTGACTTATTTTGTCTAGATAATTTTATTTAAAATTATTTGAACTCGTAAAATATCAGTAAAAATAAATATTTAAAATGCTATTATTTTGTATTCATTCGCTGATTTATACAAGCGTTCAATTTGAAGCTACTAACGAGCGTTTTCCACTCCCAGACTAAGCATGAAGTAAAATTTCGAGTTTAGAAAAGCCCCGCGTAGAAAATTTGTCGAGGGTCGCGCAGCGACCCGAGACAAATTTTCGCGGGGCTTTTCTAAACTCGAAATTTTACTTCATGCGCCACGCGTATAAATCAATGATTCCAAGTGACGTTCTAAATACGCTGTTTTAACAACTGTATTGTTTTGAGTTTACGTGAAGTGATTAATCACAAATAGAAAGACTGTTATTCCTTACTTCACTTTTTATTTTTATGTTAGATGTACATTTCGAGACACAAGGTGCTCATTATCAATAACAAACTAAATTCTTAAAACTATGTGCGCGGTATATATAGTTGACGGGTTATCGGAAAAACCAAAAAAACCTTGTGTCTCGAAATGTACATCTAACATAAAAATAAAAAGTGAAGTAAGGAATAACAGTCTTTCTATTTGCTGTTTTAACAGTTCTTTCGGATATGTAATCTTCATTATTAAATCTTTATTTCCCAACAAAATCACAATCGTGGGTGTACTAAAAAATGGTGATGTGTACATCATAGTACTTTCCCCCGTAAATTGCGTATTAAATCACTTGTAAAATATTTCTAGCATTATTATTTTCAAAATGTCTTCAACTTTTTGATAACTACAACTTTTATTTGAAACATTTTTCAATTGGATCAACACATACTGACACAAACCAATGACTAGATAAAAAAACACTATTTATTGAATATCTCAAAAACTAAGAGTGCTATGATAAAAAATGAAGATACAAAAAATCTTTAATATTTTATTACCTACAACTTTTATTTAAAACATTTTCGAATTGTATCAACACACACACTGACACAAATCAATGACTAGATAAAAAAACACTATTTATTAAATATCTCAAAAACTAAGAGTGCTATGACAAAAAGTGAATCCACAAAAAATCTTTAGTTTTTCATTGCCTACAACTTTTATTTGAAACATTTTTCAATTGTATCGACACATACACTGTCACACACCAATAACTAGATAAAACACACAACTTTTGAAATATCTCAAAAACTAAGAGTGCTATGACAAAAAGTAAGTGAACAATACATCTTTATTTTGTTATTATCTATAACTTTTATTTGAAAAAATTTTTTGTTTGATTAACATTTATTGAAAAAATCTGAAAAAACTGAAAAACGCTAAGAGTAAAGTACCACTTCCGGTTTTCCGATTTTCACCAAAAGCTTTTCAGTTCTTTCGATTGTAACAAACAGCTTAAGTTTCAAGTTTCATCTCGATATCTTTAGCGGTTTTTGCGGTACAGCGCACACAGACACACAAAGACATTTTTCAAAAATGGTCTTATTCGACTTAGGGGACCTCAAAACGGATATTTCCGCTAAAATTATTGATTCGAAAATTTTCACGAAAACAATACTTTCCCTTTGTATTACATACGGGGGAAAGTAAAAAATAATATAAATTTCTAAACTCGAAGTTTTACTTCATGCACCATGCGTATAAAACGCGCATGCAGCACGATTATAAAATGGTTATTAAAAAGTGAAATTTTTCTAAAATACAGCTCATGCTGAGAAATAAATTAGTAAAGCTGAGAATTCTGAAAGGATACCAAAACATTCATCTAAAGCAGTGGTCTCCAAACTGCGGCCCGCGGGCCAAATCCGGCCCGCGATTGTTTGTAATTTTTTTTGTAAATGTCATATTTTGAAATACTTTGATTAAAAAACTCTTAGAACCTTTCTTCAATACTTTTAAAGTATTGAAGAAAGGTTCTAAGAGTTTTTTAATCAAAGTATAATGATCTTCAAGTAACTCAATCATTCCAAATATATTTTGAAATATTGTAACAATTGTTCCTTAAATTTTTCATAATTTTATAAAATTAATCGGATCTTGGCCGACTTTATTATGTAGAATTGTATTTGTGGCCCGCGAAGAAGATAATTTGGAGACCCAGGATCTAAAGCAAACTACAAGAAGCGTAAGCTTATATTCTCGAATTCAAAGATTTTTGAATTGGAATTATTCTTGTTTATCCGAAAGTCAATACAAAGAATATTTGTGAATATTCATGAAGTGAATATTCGGGCCGATTGTGTATTAAGAACGTCAACTATTTTTGATTTTTGAGGTTATGAATTCGAGTTTTGGGCGAGTTTTTCTAAGCTGCCGGCCACCACCGCTTAGTCTCCCTGTATTTAAGCGAGTAGCGCAAACTGGCATCCATATTGACGCCTTTAGGCGCCAAATTCAAATTTAATCAAATTAACAGGAAGTGCGGCAATCATTATAGAATATGATTGGTTTAGTTTGAATTTGGCGCCTAAGGGCGTCAAGATGGATGCCAGTTTGCGCAATTCCCTTAAATACAGGGACACTAAGCGGTGGTGGTCGGCAGCTTAGAAAAACTCTCCCAAAACTCGAATTCATATCCTCCAACATCAAAAAATAAAGGAGTTCTCTCAAATACAGTGACACTACCATCGCTTAGGTGGTCGGCAGCTCAGGAAAACTCGAGTTTAAACCACTGCTTAGCAATAAGCCATGTTTGAAAAACACCGAGTGTAAACTCGGCTCAAGCAACTGTTCAACAACTGGGTCTTAGTCATCAATCGACTATAAAATGTCCAAGTCTGGTTAAATACACCGAAATTACAAAAGGCTCAAATATGCTAGTTATGTAAAGTATTCGAGTTTTGGGAGAGTTTTTCTAAGCTGCCGACCACCACCGCTTAGTGTCCCTGTATTTAAGGGAATTGCGCAAACTGGCATCCATCTTGACGCCCTTAGGCGCCAAATTCAAACTGAACGAATCATATTCTATAATGATTGCCGCACTTCCTGTTAATTTGATTAAAGGAAAGGCACTTGGTATTGTTTCACAATTAAATCTTTATTCCGACTAGTTTCGGTTTGTTAGACCATTTTCAAAGGAATGTACAGAAAAAAATATTTCCTAAGTATATATACAATATTTTTGTTTCAGGTAATAAGAGAAGTCAGAATTGGGGAATTCCAAATCTCCTCGTTGTCGTTTACGATATTTTTCCCCATTTTTATGGCCCTGTTAATCTCCAGGCCCTCTTTGAGGTTTAGTGCGTATCCCTTATTACCTGAATGCAAAATCTTAAAATTATGCGGATTAAAGAAGTGATTGAATGCGATGCAATGTTTGGAAAAGCCAGTTGTTGGTTTATTATCTAAAACAGATTTATTATGTTCTTTCATTCTGATTTCGAAAGATCTGCCGGTTTGTCCAATATAAATTGCATCACATTCATCACACTGTATTTCATAAATTCGGCGCATGCTAGTTATGCCACTAACTCGAGTACATTTTGCTTGCACTCTGATTGAAACGGAAACTGATCAAGCCCTTTTATAGAATGGTAGAATCAGTGATGTTTCTGCTATGTTCAAATGTGATAGAGAAAAGGTGAAAAGTGTTTTTTATTGATTGTAATGTTGTTCTGTTTACTACAGAGAATGATGAATAGTATTTTTGTATATGCAAATAAGTATGTGTGTGTATAATAATATCGGGGGATGTAGCGCGCGAGAGTTTTGATACGTGTACATTGTAGAGGGATATGCAAAGTTTCTGGGCCCATAAATCCGGTCAAATCCCAAACTGTGAATTTGTCACGTCCACCGGCAATCTATCTTATCAGTGGTATAAGGGTGATTTTCGCCCGCCCCCATCATCATTAGTGGCCGTCGCCCCACTCCTTCTGCTTAGTTTGCATTTACAAGTTTCCCTCTCTTCCACCTCCGCCCGAAACCACCCTCTTTCCTCCTCTTGGGGTGGCACACCCTTACATTGCGAACGCCAAAGGTTCATATACATAGAGGTGTACACTCGGCGTCTCAACTTTCTCTATTCACAAATAACCGCCGCCTCTATTTTAGGTACACTCCGCGAATTTCGCCGGGTTTTAGGGAAAAGGGACGCTTAATATAAGATATTCATGCGGGTCCCTTAGAAAACGGCGCCGCGGGGAAAATTATCTAATGCTCTCTGGATATTTCCAACAGGGCTCACATAAAGATAAGGGATGGAATACATTAAAAATCCCTTCGCGCAAATAAAAAAAAAACAAGGGCCGGACCGTGTTGAAAAATAATAACAAAAACAAAGGCGCTAACTGATATAATCTTTTATATCTAGGTAATTATCATACGGTAATCTATACTCTTTTGATTTTTTCTTATCACATCATAAATGGGAAACAAAAGAACTGGAAATTCGTAAAAAAGGATTATATTTGTAAAAATTCAAATATTTTTAATTAAGAGGAAGTCGCCCAGTATATAAACGCGGAAAACTCGGTATATTGTTGTCTTTTCTACATCCTTATTAAGGAATGAAACATTGTGCAAAATTAGGTATACTTTAAGAAAAATAATAATAGTATATTTCATTATCGGTTTAGTAAATAAAAGATTTTCCAGTGCGCGTGGGATATTTCCTGTGCGAGGTAGGCGTAACCATACACGGGAAATCATGCAAGCCCTGAAAATTAGGGTTGTTCGATATAAATCGATATTTTCATGCAAATTAGTCGATATTTTGATATACGATATTCGTTATTCTATTGTACTTAACAAAGAACAAAACGCAATCCATTCTATATAAAGTAGAAATTGACGTTCACGTAAAACTTAGGTTATGTTTTCAAGGTGAATTACCTATGTTTTGTGAAGTGCTTTTTTAGTTTTTTAAAGAAAAAGTTGAACTATTTTAAATAATAGTGATATAATTTTTTGAGTACACCCACAATTGTAATTGTGTTAGGAAATAAAGATTTTGTATCTGGAAGCAAATTACTCGAGGCCATGAAATTTCGAAAGAATTGTTATTGCGTATTTAGAACTTCACTTAAAATCAGTGGTTTGTGCGGGTGACGCATGAAGTAAAATTTCGAGTTTAGAAAAGCCCCGCGAAAATTTGTCTCGGGTCGCTGCGCGACCCTCGACAAATTTTCTACGCGGGGCTTTTCTAAACTCGAAATTTTACTTCATGCTTAGTCTGGGAGTGGACGACACTAGTTCTTTGAAGTTTCAAATTGAAAGATCACTCTAGATTACTAAGTTTATTACTCAAAGGAGCATTTTACAAAGGCTACAGTTTGAAGGACCAATGATGCTCTTCGGAGAGCGAAGGACTACAGGGAATTAACGTATTTTTACAAAAATAACAACGAACATCTAGAGGTTTACAGCATGGATAGGAAAAACAATATTCAATTTAAAAAAATATATCGAAGTTGGGTTGTTTTCAGTGCATTTTTAACTTCATTTGAAATCAGTGTATTATACGCGTGGCGCATGAAGTAAAATTTCCAGTTTAAAAAAGCCCCGTGAAAATTTGTCTCGGGTCGCTGCGCGACCCTCGACAAATTTTCTACCCGGGGCTTTTCTAAACTTGAAATTTTACTTCATGCTTAGTCTGGGAGTGGAAGACACTCGTTAGTAGCATCAAATTGAACGATCGAGATAATTTTATTTAATTTTACTTGCATTTTTTAAATATCAGCGAAAATAAATACTTTACATGCTATTATTTTTTATTCATTCGCTGACTTATACAATAAGTATTTATTTTCGGTGATATTAAAAAAAAATCAAGTAACAACCTTAAGTAAAATGATCTCGATAAAATAAACCAAGTCGCAAATAAAATGTTCAGGCTTTTCTAAACTCGAAATTTTACTTCATGCTTAATCTAGGAGTGGAAAACACTCATTTATTTATTTATTTATTTACGGATATCCATTTAAAATAAATACATAATGCTTAGTCTAAAATAAGTTAAAAGTAATAATTAAGTTAAAATATATAAAATCACAAATAATGTACACAACAGATTAAAATCAAAATGCTCATCACTATGCTAAAAGTAATAAATAAGGTTAAAATACAGGGTGGAAACCTTAACTGGAATAAATTCGGTATTTATGAAATGAGAAGTTCCAGAAAAAAATCCTCGGACAGATCGATTTTTGTTCTTTATTGCGCACTTTTTAACGTCTTCAAAACAAGTATGACGTCATTAGCTTTTCACGTATGACGTCATAGGCAATTTTTTAAAATGGAAACATTTTTTTTTATTCTACCAAATTTGTAGCCCTTTTAATTCTCTTTACGATCATGTAAAAATATATTGTTTTTTTTATTTCAAAAATTAAACAAAAATGGAGGATCTGAAGGAACGTATCAGGCATGAAATGAGAGATATTTCACCGCAAATGTTTCAAAATGTAAGGGATGGGTTTTATAACCGATTGGATATTTGCCAAGAGAAAAACATTTTGAACATTTGTTACATTAAATTAATTTATTAAAAAAAAAATAATTTAATTTTTAAAATGAAAAAATAAAAAAAAACAAAATATTTTTAGATAGTCGTAAAGAGAATGAAAAGGGCTACAAATTTAGTGAAATAAGAAAAAATTGTTTACATTTAAAAAAATTGCTTATGACGTCATACCTAAAAGGCTAGTGACGTCATACTTGATTTGAACACGCTAAAAAGTGCGCAATAAAGAACAAAAATCGACCTGTCCGAGATTTTTTTTCTGGAACTTCTCGTTTCATAAATACCGAATTTATTCCAGTTAAGGTTTCCACCTTGTATAAATCACAAACAATATACAAATAAAATAAACAAAACAGATTAAAATTAGAACAAAAATAAAAATCTAATTTGTCTCACGGAGCATGGACCTAAGATTATTTTTGTTTGTGGTAGCAAAGTCTATATTCGCCGAGTTGCAGTGCGCGGCAACTCTAGCCATACCATAGTTTCTACCATAATTGGTACGATAAAATGGTACCTTGAAGAGGTCGAAGGAACGCAAACCCCTGATAGGCACATTGATTTTAAACTGGCCCAGAAGGTAAGGGCATATAGCTTTAAATTGAACTGTTTTAAAAAAAGCACAAATAAATAAAAATATAATAATAAATATAATAAATTTAAAAAACGAATACCTGAAGATTTAAGTATGTATGCTATAATTGAGATATGTATACTTACAAGAAAAACTCCCTGTATTAAAATTTAATTTCCAATGAGCTCCTAAGTTAGAATTTTGCAGATAGCTTTTAGAAATATGATTTAATCAATACACCTTTTTGTCAATGTTGGCAATTTTTTTTTATAAATTTTAAACTTTACAGCAAAGCAAAATAACTCCAATAAGCGTCCATCATTAAAATCCCTGAATTTCTAAAGATAATGAAATTTTAATTTTCAAAATATCCAGATAGACCAAAATTATCTTTTTTAAATTTTAAAAACTAAATAATGAACAGTTTTTAACATTAAATGATAGTAATTTTCTATGAAAATTAAGACATGACATGAAAATTAAACAAGAGATAAGGGTAGACAAATATTGTACCATTAATGTAACCACTTAAAAACTAAAAAGAAAAAGTTAACCATAATCTTGATTATTAATATGAATTGCAAGACAGTTTAAAAATAGTACTAAAACTTAAAAATGTCTACAAAGAGCTTGAAAGTTTCAAAGATTTTTAAGACACTGCAAAGTGTTTATAAGAACAGATTTAAGAATCCAATAAGATAGATAAGATTTTAAAATCTTACGATTTTGGTGCTTAACCAAAACCTTAAAAGTCTAAAATCTGAACAATATTTGTAGAATGTTTTAAGTTTAAGTACAACCTTAAAGTTTAATAGAGAACTATAAGTTCTTGCTAAGTGTTTTAGGATTATTCTATGATTTCCCTGTTTACGAAGAGCTCTAGGATTCTATTATACAGGGTGCCGTTTTTCGACATTATGGGAGATCTCGTTTATTTGAAGAAATAAAGAATCGTTTAAATATCGATACATTTGCGTATTTAAGTTCTCAATAATACTATTTTTTTTTTCATATTTGAAATATCTTCAATTTTTTTAATATAATTAGAAAAAAACTCAAATTTTGGGTTTTAAAAATTATCTACCGGGTGTTCATTCGATCAGGTATACATAGGGATTTAACATGTAAAACCACATTCATGCATTTTCCTGCTTCCCGGGTCACGTTACAGGAAACATTCAAGAGTAAACAAAAGTCTAGAAAAAAATCCTGCATATTTTTTTTTTAGATATAGGGATAATACATGTCATCTGCCAAATAACAACACAAAGCTATACTGAACATAGTAACACGACCAGCCTCTAATTAAATACGTCAAACCAACATCGTAACAACAAGACGTGTATCAAACCTAGTTATTAAGATAATCGTTGATACTATAATATTCTTGTTGCACTAGAAATTCTTTCAGTTTATTTTTAAAATCGTTTACTTTCGAAATGTTTTGTAAATTTTGTGGCAACTTGTTAAACACTTTCAATGCAGCGTATCCAGGTGAGGTTTCAAAGAGGGACAATCTATGACAGGGGTATACATATTTGTCCACACCTCGTGTTTTATATATGTGGTTGCTTTCGAATTGAATAAATTTATTTTTGTGTTTTATGTTGAAAACTAAAATTTCATATATATATAAACTTGGGAGGGTTAGCAGTCCAGCGCTCCTGAATTTTCCCCTACAACTCTCTGTCTGTTTTAAATTTAGAATTATACGCAGAGCACGTTTTTGCACAACAAATAAATTTTTCACCGATTTCGACATACCATAGTGGATCAGGCCGTATCTTATTAGGCTTTCGAAATTTGCCCTGTAGACTAGGATAAGTGTTTCTACATCTACTATTTTTCTGAGCATGCGTATTGCATAGCACGCCGAATTTTAATTTTAGGTCGCTATTTCGTTAAAATCTTACGTCGTTTACTATTTTTTATCCAGTCTTGAAAATCACGAAAATTTAAAATAAAAAGTCTCGTGAACACCCATCCTCATTTATTATTTTTGATATGAACGCGCTAGAATCGCGAAAGGGGCAATAAATGAATGCAACGAATGCGGCGTTGATGATTTTAGACATAAAAGTAAAGTATGACTTCTAAATAGCCGTAATCACGTGTTGTATATAACCATAACGTTTTCTTATATCCGGCTTGAGGCTAATTTATTAAATGTTGGTGCATTTAGAAAAATAGTTAAAAGCAGTAACCGACGTCGAATTTTAACCAAATAGCGACCTAAATACGTGGGATTTTTTCTTAATCTTTGTTTACTCTTGAATGTTTCCTCTAAAATTACTCGGGAAGCCGGAAAATGCATAAATGTGGTTTTACACGTTAAATCCCTGTGTATACCTAAACAAATCAATATCTTTGTCATTTTTGATTTTTTTTCAAATTCTGTAAAAAACGTCCTTGAAGCAACTTTTTATGACTTATCGAATGGTAAACGTTTTAAATCAATCAATCAGTTTATTGGTCTATAGCCTGGGTCTTCAAACTATCTTTTTCGCGGGCCACAAATGCAATTCTACATAATAAAGTCGGCTAAGATCCGATTAATTTTATAAAATTATGAAAAATTTAAGGAACAATTGTTACAATATTTCAAAATATGACATTTACAAAAAAAATTATAAACAATCGCGGGCCGGATTCATGCAAGTCGCGGGCCGGATTTGGCCCGCGGGCCGTAGTTTGGAGACCACTGGTCTATAGGATTGTATAATACAATATTAGATAAGTCATGATAATAATATAAAAAAAAATACAAATCGTAATATACAGGTTATAAGTTATATATATAAATATTCAGAGCGATTGGGTTTTTTGTTCATTTTTACACTCAGCTTTTGTTTTTATTTTATGGAAACATATAAGTACATCAGTGAAATGGATTTTTTTATTTCAACGATATGACACATGTAGGCTTTTGTTTAATTAAAGTTGTAGTCAAGTTGTCATGGCAACCAAACAGTATTAGGTTCTTACTTTTTAAATATTATTCAGAAGAAAAACTACTAATGATTGGTCATATCTTCTAATATTAATGTGTGATATGCATATCTGTATATGCGCCCATAATAAAAACAAATTAATCGCTTTTCACATTTAAAATTTACTTCATAAGTTGAGTTATGAAAAGTTACTCTAAAACTGTGTTTAATAATTTCAGAAAACGTAAAATATGACGAAGATAAGGTCAATTTTTAAATATCAAAAATTTCATTTTTTTCGAATTAAATTGAAGATATTTAAAATTTGAAAGCAGATAATTAGTAAGCTTATCTATTTTTGAATAAATTCAGCGAATTTCATAGTGATTGGATAATTATTTGATGTTGTTTATTTTAAATTTTTTCAAGAAAGTGTAACTCTGAATTTAATGTGTACTGTGTGTAAGGATTAGTTGTATTTTTATAAAATTTTAGCTTTATTTTTAAAGATGAATAATTTCTGAGAAACTTCAATATGTTTGTATTAAAACTATTAATGGATTCGATAGCTAATGCCATAGTGGCATCGTTAATGACACGAATGCACAAAGTGCATACACAGGTCACTGTTTCGTCCACGAACGAGCTAAACTCTGTTTGTGAAATCAGAAAACATACATCAAAATTGAATTTGAGTTCAGTATTCCGGCACCAGATACCTACAGACGCGTTTCAGACTTTAAGGTGCTCTTCAGTGTGGTCCCTGACATAGTCAGAAATAGTTAATATTCCTCAGCACTTGGTTGGGACCACACTGAAGAGGACCTTGAAGTCCGAAACGCGTCTGTGGTATCTGGTGCCGGAATATTGAACTCAAATTCAATTTTGAGGTTTGTATTAATTAATTGAATCCAATGAATAATTTTTTAAAATTTTTGTAATAATGTATACCTCTTTTTATAAGTTTCGTTCTGAGATGTATTATTATTTTCTGTAGAAGCTTTATTAATTTTTGTATACATTAAGTTAATTTTATGTTGGTTGAACATTGTTTGAGTTTTTGTCAATTTATGAAAACAAATATTCAACTTAGTTCGTGAATCTTATTTAAACATTTCAACTTAGGGTCAATCATTACAAGAAATTGGCAATGGTATTTTAATTTTCTTTGCTGTACGACAAAATGTCTTTGTAAATTTGTTTAAATTTGTATTTAACGATCCTTACAAGGTTGCTGGAAAATTAATGAAAAGCTTTACTTAGCGTGATTCGTTAATAAATTTTTAGTAGATAAAACCAAAAAAAAAAAAATTCAGTACCAATTAATTTAAAAATTTTAAGAATAATGAAAATAACAAACTAAAAAAATATTGTATGATTATTCAGTAAGGCTCCCGAGGCAATTATTATTCTAAATATGTGACTAGATGCTTTTTTTCACATAGTGTAAATCATTATTGCTATTAATAATCGACTAAACATGACATAAATATTTGTAATGTTTAGCTGGTTGTAAATTTAATTTATTTATTTACGGAATCTCCAGTTTACAATAGATTAATACATATGCATCTTAATACAATAAATTGACTAAACAAAAACAAAATCTCAAAATCAAATAAATAGAAACGATTTTAATAAAAATATTACCTTATTCTAGTGACATATTTAGCATTTTAATGGCATTGATTGTGAGCCATAATGAAAAATCATACAGTAATTTTTATTTTCTATTTTCTACTCTAAATTAACCTAAAGCTTTTTTACTCAATTTCTTGCCTCTTTGTACATATATACTTTTTTTTTAATTCAGAGTTTTTATAAAATGTGTCAATTTCATCTTATCCAGTGCCTGCACTCCTTGTTTAAGCATTAACTAAATATTTCAAATTTAGGAACGCCTAAAAATTTGGATTGGTCGCGAAGCGAAGCGACCATTACAAATTTTCAGGTTTTTCTAAATTCGAAATATTTACTTCATGCGCTAGGAGTATTAAACACTGATTTATTGTAAGTTTCAATAATATAATTCATTTATAATGATAATAAAACACGATCAGATTAAAATAATAAACATTTTGTCTATATTTTTTGAGAAAATTACAACATTTAATACAATTAACAAAAATGACCAATAATAAAAAATAAACGTTGATTAAAATCATTGAAATTGTATAATCAATTCCAAGAATATTTTGTAGTCGAGGCGGTTACCTTGCAGACACATTTTAACTATTTAACTAAATAACACTAATTACGTTTTTCTATGAAAGTTTCGTATGAAACTTTGAAATTGTAATTTATATGTAATATGTCCTATAAATGGTTTTCTGTTGGGCATAATATTATTAATATTATTATTATTATTAAACATAATAAAAATATTATTTTTAATAATAATAATAATAATAATAATAATAATATTATCTTTAATATGCCCACCAGAAAACCATTTACAGGACATATTACATATAAAATAAAATTTCAAAGTTTAAACAAATAAAAACAATGGGTAATAAACTGACATATCGATAACAAAAAATAATGATATATAATAATAAGAAATGATTAAAATGTGAATTTAATGTAAATAGTTTCGACTCGTTAGCAAGCAGTTATCAAACCAAGTACTTAAAATGAATATTGAGGTTAATCAATCCGGTATTATAAAATGAGTGTCTAAAGTTACTCTCCTGATAATGCTGTAAAACGCAAAACTAGTCGAGTAAATAGTAAAGTAAAAAAAAATTGTGAAACAAACCAAGTGTAATTTAATTTAAACCTTCATTATCAATGTCTAAAGTTAATTCAAAATTCGTTCAATATTAATAATATAAATCCGGCATTACGAAATTTATTCTTTCAACTTTTAGAAACCATACTAAATTTTAATTATTTCACTTTTGACAATAAATTCTTTGATTAAAAAGGGCGGCTAGCACTCTGTCTAGGGATGTTGCGATCCTGAAAAAAATATCGATCATGGGTTTAATGCTGTAAATTATTTTTTAAAGGCCTTCACCTAAGATTGCTAAAATTGCCAAAAATATTTTAATGACGAATACGAAATTCTCAATAGTAGTCACCTTTTTTAAAATAATAATAATAATATTTCAATGATTTATACGCGTGGCGCATGAAGTAAAATTTCGAGTTTAGAAAAGCCCCGCGAAAATTTGTCTCGGGTCGCTGCGCGACCCTCGACAAATTTTCTACGCGTGGCTTTTCTAAACTCGAAATTTTACTTCATGCTTAGTCTGCAAGTGGACGACACTCGTTCTTGGAAGTATTAAATTGAAGGATCACTCTAGATTACTAAGTTTATTACTCAAAGGAGCATTTTGCAAAGGCTACAGCTCGAAGGACCAATGATGCTCTTCGGAGAGCGAAGGACTACAGGAAATCCAATTTTTTTTCCAAAAAAACAACGAACATCTGAAGGTTTACAGCATTGATAGGAAAACAATATTTAATTTAAAAAAAACATCGAAGTTGGGTTGTTTTCAGTGCATTTTTAACTTCAATTTAAATCAGTGTTTTATACGCGTGGCGCATGAAGTAAAATTTCGAGTTTAGAAAAGCCCCGTGAAAATTTGTCTCGGGTCGCTGCGCGACCCTCGACAAATTTTTTACGGGGCTTTTCTAAACTCGAAATTTTACTTCATGCTTCCTCTGGGAGTGGAAAACCCTCGTTTATTTTTTACATTAGAAATAGAGTTGCATAAACTTTTTAGACTTAAAAATATCGAAAGTAAACTTCAAGTTAAAATTTGAAATATACAGAAAACCAACTTTCACAGACACTTTACTTATTATAAAGAAAAAACTCGTTGATTTTCAAAATTTTGAATGTTTATTCACTACAATTGTTTCGCAAATTTATTGCTTCTTCAGGTGAAAAAAGCTACTCCCTTCACATGAAGAAGCATTAAGTTTGCGAAACAATTCTAGTGAATAAATATTGCAATTTTCAAAAATCAACGAGTTTTTTCTTTAAAATAAGTAAAGTGTCTGTGAAAGTTGGTATTCTGTATATTTCAAATTTTAACTTGGACTTTACTTTCGATATTTTTAAGTCTAAAAAGTTAATGCAATTCTATTTCTAATGTAAAAAATTAACGAGGGTTTTCCACTCCCAGACGAAGCATGAAGTAAAATTTCGAGTTTAGAAAAGCCCCGCGTGGAAAATTTGTCGAGGGTCGCGCAGCGACCCGAGACAAATTTTCACGGGGCTTTTCTAAACTCGAAATTTTACTTCATGCGCCACGCGTATTAAACACTGATTTAAAGTGAAGTTAAAAACGCACTGAAAACCAACCCAACTTCGATATTTTTCAAAATTAGATGTGTTCTTTTCTATCCATGTTGTAAACCTTCAGATTTTCGTTATTTTCTTGTAAAAAAACTTTGATTCCATGTAGTCCTTCGGTCTCCGAAGACCATGATTGGTCCTTCGAGCTGTAGCCTTTGTAAAATGGTAATAAACTTAGTAATCTAGAGCGATCCTTCAATTTAAAACTTCTAAGAACGAGTGTTGTCCACTCCCAGACTAAGCATGAAGTAAAATTTCGAGTTTAGAAAAGTCCCGTGTAGAAAATTTGTCGAGGGTCGCGCAGCGACCCGAGACAAATTTTCACGGGGCTTTTCTAAACTCGAAATTTTACTTCATGCGCCACGCGTACAAAACACTGATTTAAAGTGAAGTTAAAAAAAGAAAAGTAATATGGATTTTCAACACTTAAATATCTCAACAGTCAACGATATTTCACAGACGCAATAAATCCCCAAATTGTGTTTGTGTTATATTTTTTATTCTACCAGTAATTATAAATTTTTGGTTGGAATAGGTTTGACTGATCTGTATAACTTACGTAATATAAATAAAATGATTTTTTAACCGCTGCTTATTAGACATAAAAAGGTTATGTTCATAACGCAATGTAAACTCGATAAACAAACATAAAATAAACACAAATAATATAATCATACCATATAAATAAATGTAAACAATATATTCGCAATAAAAATTAACATATTGAAATCGGCGCGTCGAAAAAATCAATACAACTTAACAACAGATATATAAATATTTAATTCATGCAAATATGTGAAACAAATTGTTTAAATTAATTCATTTAATAATATCATCTTGCAATAACAAAATGATTTAACGATATAGTAAACACGAATAATTAATATAATATAAATTGAATTTTATGAATGAACCGTTACTATATTTAAATAAACACAATAAATATCATTAATTATTGCCTATTTAAAAATTAATCGCGCTTGAAAATTTTACGCGAGCGCATTAAAACGGGATGCATGAAATTTCATAAACAAAACATCCCCTTGAAAATTAAAGGGGTGCTCCTTACATTTTTTCCAAGCGCCAACAAAAAAAATCTCGAATTCACGCTTTTCGCGAGGACTGTTTTTAATTATTTTTTTTTTTGCGTGCGCGGCTATTTTTTTTTTCTTGAGATTTTTTCCGCGCTTGTTCGAGATTAAGAAGGGTGCACTCATTGCGGGACTGTACCGAATGCGACAGAGTGCATTTTTCTTAAAATCTTGCGCACTGGCGCCATGCTTGGTGCGCGGATCGTTAGGGAACTTTTACGAACGCATGCGCCGGCGTCGTGACGCTAGAAACGACGGCGAACAATGACCGACGTCGACACGGCGATGTCTAAGAGTTTGGGGGTTTCTTAGAATGGTGACTTGACCAGAAAAAAAAAAGGTGGAAGAGTTTAAGAAAAAAAAAAATGCTTTAAAAAATGTTAAAAATTGTATTTTTTAACACAAAAAAATACGAAATTATTGGAATGCTATAATCAATTCTAATGATAAATGAATTAATGAAAAGACAGTTATGTAATAGTATTTGAATAATTATTAATTATATATACATGTTTCTATAGTACATAACAAGATTGTTTCATAATTCAATTATTATTAGATAGATGTTATTACCAATAATTTGTTAAATAATCAAATTGCAGCAACACATCGTTTGATTAATATTTAACATCATAAAGTTTACTATATACTTTATGATATTGACTAATTATTTATAAATAAATATTAATAATTAATATAAATTTCAGGGGCAGTTCCATAAATATTTTAATTCAATTCATAATGTTTATAAAACACAATAAAAACACTTTTTGTTCCTTACTTCACGTTTATTTCTATTTGTTAAAGGTACATTTCGAGTTCTTACCACTCATTATCTATGACTAATTAAAAATGAGTGCTTTGCACTCGAAATGTACATCTAACGAATAAAAGTGAAGTAAGGAACAAAAGGTGTTTTTATTGCGATTAAATACTCCACATAACTCGAATAAACAATTTAATTTAATTTATCAATTTTTTGCATTAACTTTAGGTATTTAACAAATAAGTAATCATCATAATAATCAGCAATGTTTAAATATAAGGATTTTAAACAATATTTCTCTTAAAATTAAGTATACCATTGTAAATATAAGGAATCTTTTAATTTACATATTATCTAACTAAAACTAATAAATTCAAACTGTATATCGCATTTTTATTCAAATCCTAATACTCTCACAGACACATTATAGTCAAACAGCCTATTTAGCATACACAAAAAGACACCTGACTCAATCAAGTCCAGTTACAGAGGGATGCTGCATCCCTTAGATTTTTTCTCAAGGGTTGACCAGTAAGATGTATTCAAATTAGGCATTGTCGAGATGCTAATTTTGCTCTCTAGATTATCAAGAATTGGGGTTGAGCGTAATTTTTAAAAATCTTGATAAAATTTCTCACATACGTAACATGATTAAAATTGTATTTACATAACACGAATTTAATGTAATCAATTAAAATTAATTTGAATGGGAAAGAAATAGCCCTTACAACTTACAATTTAGATCAGTCTTGATTTTGGTGTCTTGCTAGAATAAGCATATTTAGAGTTGTGTCTTGTTCAATTATTAACTGTTTTGTGTTGTAGGCGTTCACTTTGTATAAATTAACAAATAATTTAAAATAATTTATAAAAATTAAACACTGGTAAATAAAACAATTTTTACTTTGTTTAACTACAATATTTTGCACTTAATTTGTGACTATAGTTTCGACTATATAGTAGTCATTATCAAACTAAAAGTTTTAAACTGTTAGTTTGATAATGACTACTAGATAGTCGAAACTATAGTCACAAATGAAGGGCAAACTACAGTGGTTAAATATAGTAAAAAGTATTTTATTTACAAGTATTCAATTATTATAAATTATTTTCAATAATTTTTTAATAAAATAATAACATACATTTTAGGGACTCTTATATTAAACATTCAACATATTATTATATGTTGAATATTATTGTCGAATAAATCCAGCAAGTGTTGTGCGATTTTTTCTTCCTAAGTTTTTTTTTTTTATCGTGAAGTGAACGCAATTTCTACTATCTATAAATTGGTGAGTAATTAAATCTATTTACATGAAATGACTGAACACTATTAAAATTGTAATCTATAAATGCTTGCTTTATTTTCATTGTGATGAAGAATAAATGTAAATAAAATCCTAAACTAAAACGAATATCAAACATGAATATATTTCTATAGCCACCATTTTTATTCAATATCAATAAAAACTTTAAAATCAATTAATCAAACAAATCGATTACGAAATAAAATGCATAATATATTTACTGAATTCTGATTACAGTTTTTAGAAACAATACGGTTTTTTGACCGTTACTATGTGATAATCCATATCAAAATTAAATCAAACTATTACTATGTTTCTTACCACTTTTATTAATTTATACCGTTAGATCATTTAAATTATAATTTAGAGTAAGCAGTAATTTTTTGTCTGGTTGCCCAGAATGCTAATTTAATGATGAAATTAATTTGAGGTTATGGTAAACTATGTGTTAAAAGTCAGTAGTGCTAATCTAATTTAAAATTCAAACCCTACTCTAAATCATGTTTTAAATCATCGCATAGTATATATACAGGTGTTACATATAAATATTATTACGACTTAGGTTTCGACATTGTAAGTGTCTTTATAGAGTATGTATACTTGATAATAACACTCACACTGTCGAAACTTAAGTCGTAAAAATATTTATATGTAACACCTGTATATATATATATATATATATTTATATATATATATATATATATATATATATATATATATATACATATATATATAAATTAATAAAAGTGGTAAAAAACATAGTAAGTTTCATTTATTTTTTTAGTTTTTAGAAAGATAAAATAGAATATAAATACTTGTATTAAGGAACCTAACGCGCCAAGAAACTGATTTGTATATCAAGTGTTTGAATTGTAAAGCGGGGCATAGGGATTTACAAGTAAAATTTAAAATGTTAACTAATTATTTGACAGCAGTGGTCTAATTGCCCTATTTTTTAGAGCTTATTAAGCAGAATAATTTGTTATCTTACTTAGTAGTTTCTGTCAAGTATTTACCGAGAAAATAGAGAAGACTTTACAATTATTTCGAATAAAAAATCGCGCTTTGCCATGATGACAGATATTATTTTTTTCAAAAATTAAAGTTCACTATACCAATTTGATTTACAACAAGCCAGGTATTCTATACAAGGAATGTTTATAATTAAATGATTTTATTCGGGTAGAAGTTTAAGCAAAGTTCATGTTTTTCGAATTAATTGTCCAGAAGCGTTAATTTTGTGTGCAAAACAAATATACTGTACAAAATCGCTAACTACATTTACCCGTTCTATAATAACAAAAAAATCTTGTTGTAATTTCTATTTACAAGGTCTATACCAGTTGCACATATTGTGTTTTTAAGAAGTACTAATTACTGATGAAGTTAATTAATACTTCATCAGTGATTAGTACTTCTTAAAAACACAATAGATTTATTTACGAATTGCTTACACAATAGCAAATTGATGAAAGAGACATGTTTAAGATATTTTACAAATTTATAACATCCTTATATTCTAGAATTTTGACTAAGTCATAGGTTTAATTAATGATTAGTGCATGTATAAAGTTAATCAGTCGGGGAGCAAATGGGCACACTCAATTAAAGATTAATCGTGAACTTATTTCAAACTTGACCAATTTCTGAAAATTTACAGCGTATACAGCACCTCTACTGTATACGCTGTAAATTTTCAGAAATTGTCGCGGGACCATTTTTTGTCGATCGCCAATCGTTTTTAACCTCCGATTAAATTTTGTGAAACATAATCAAAAAATACATTATTTTTACTGTGATTGATGAAAAATGTTATTGATCAAGCTGCAATTCCTCTGTTGCTATTCCGAATAAAAGCAACATTGAGAAAAATTCGATTCGATCGTTGCAGGTATGAAAAATGTAGATAATGAGTTTATAGAATAGTGTATACTATATACTACGTAGTGCGTAGTGAAAACAATTTTATTTAGAATGGCAGCATAGAGTTGTAGCATTGTTTTAGCAGTTCGTTTTTTGTTTTTTCAGCGAAGCAACAAATTTCTGTCCTTTTCGAATGAATCCTGTGAATTTCGTTAAATTCCAATACATTTTAAATGTTTTATCAGCGTTTCAATAAACACTTTTAGAATTGAATTTGATGTCAAGTTGATAAAATTTTATTCAATTTTAAGCTTCTGTAATTACAGAACAGCTCGTTAGTTTTTTTCAATTATAACACAAAGCTTGTTAGTTCCCTAACAAACTCTGATGATTTTAGCAAAATTTAAGATTTTCTTGCTGATCTAAGCCTGCAAAAAGGGAAACTGCACTCGAAAATTTAACAAATTCAAACAAAACATTTTCTACATTTTCGAAAAAACAATGTTTTTCAAAGCACGCTCCGTTTAGGAGATAATCGACTTAAATCGCGGAAACGTCAACCTAAACTAACGTAACCTCACTTACCACATCTGTTAGCTCCCAAAATCCTATCCGCTGTTCCAAGTTTATAAGCCCTAGAGAGAAAAATAAATTAATTACATATTTACTAACCTATAATTGTTTATCCAACGATATCTCGATTGTTCTACAAAAATAACAAAAAATGTTTAAAACAAAAGACACGCGGTATCAAATTCTCGACATTTTTGCAGAAACAATGTTTTTCATAGCACGCTCCGTTTACGAGATATTCTACCCGATTAGCGGAAATGTCAACCTAACCTAACTTCATTTACCTCGCCTGTTAAATCGATTAATCCAACGCGCGGTTCCAAAAGTTTTAAGCCCTAGTGTCAAAAATAAATTTATTACAATTTTTTTAAAGCATAAACTAAACTTTAATTGATTATCCAACTTATCTCGATTGTTGCACAAAATAACAAACATTTTTCCAAACAAGAGACGTTCAACATTGAATTCTTTATACTTTCGTAGGAACAATTTTTTAAATAGCACGCTCCTTTTACAAGATAATCGACTTAAATTGAGGAAGCGTCAACCTAACCTAACCTCACTTAGCTCACCTGTCAACTGTATCAGTTGCACATGCGATTCCGAATTTTTAAAGACCTAGAGTGAAAAATGAATTTATTCGAATTTTTCAAAACAATTAACCTATAATTAAGACACCCATTTCCAAAAATCCCTAAATCCATTTTTTTCAAAGGGATTTAGAGGTTTTTGGAAATAGGCAATTCAATCGTTTATTTAATACATTTTACAAATCATTATTTCGTCTTACCAATTCCTGTGCTATCAAAATTAGAGCAATTTACAATACCCAAATGAAACACGATTTTAACTTTGTTTGTATAACTGAGACTTTATTAAGTGACTATAGTCTCGACAACTTTAACTTGTCACTTCAAACTTACTTTGAGTTTGAAAATGACAAGCTAAAGTTATCGGAACTATAGTCACTTAATAAAGTCTGTTATACAAACACAGTTAAAATCGTGTTTCCTTTGTGAAGTATGATGTATAACGAAGTAGAAGCCTCTACCGTTAACAATTTACAATACATTTGAAGGTATACTCAAAAGAAAAATTCTCTGTATATAATTTTTTTTATTAACCCATCGATCGCCAAATAGCTTGGTATGCAAAGTAGTAGCTTGCGTAGTACAAAAGGTTGGGCACCCCTGGTATACAGTATATTGGGGTTTGTATACTTAGAAGAAAAACTCCCAGTATATAGCGGACTTAAATATTAAAAATATATTAAAATATGTTTGCACTTCAAGCGTTGTAGTTTTAGTAAGTGAATTTTTAAAGACTGTGCCAACTGTTGCAAGGCCGTAGCTAGAAAAATAAAATCGGGTTGGGATTTACTGGTAAAAATATAATTTTTGCTCTTTCGCGGCCGTTTTAACATTTTGAAAATTTCGGGGGAGGTATGAACACCCATATCCCCTCCCTGGCTACGGCCTTGAACTGATGTGACGGGGCTAGAATATTTTACGGTTTCTCCTTTATTTATTTATTGTATAATTGGATGTAAAATATTTTTTTAAATAAAATCTAATATAAAATAATATTGAAACACTTAACTTTGTTTTACGACTTTAATTAACTTTTTACAGTGACTATAGTTTCGACTACAAGCTAGTCATTATCAAACTGACACAGTTTGATAATGACTAGCTTGTAGTCGAAACTATAGTCACTGTAAAAAGTTAATTAAAGTGGTAAAACAAAGTTAAGTGTTTTAATATTATTTTATAAAGATGTACCACAAAGTGAACGCCAACCAAATCAAAGATTTAAAATCTAATAGTTTTTATTTATAATTATAATTTACCCTTAAAAATACTACTGTATCAACTAATTTTATATATCTTGAAAAAGTTTCTCATCTATCTCGTGGTGAAACATATTTAACTAGGATTTAAAAAAGAAAACACTTGGTTAAATTTCACTATATATTAATGAAATTTAACCAAGTGTTTTCTTATTCAAATCATAATTTTATATAATCTTAATATCACAAATCACACAATTTGTTTTAACATATGTACCTATATTACTTTTATATTAATTTCACGTTTTTATCTGTAGGGCTTTTAATTGTATTTTATAAAATCCGTGGGACCACCTATTGGATAACAGCGGAACTACCCGTACTATTTGAAGTGAGAGATGGCGCTATCGCCACGTGGGGATAGCCTGTGGTGGGGTGAGGCTATGGGCCGGCGAGGGGGGGGTGAATTGGCGTGAGAGCTTTCGCAAAGCTCTCCAGATGCCGAGGCAGACTCTTGCTGCGCTCACCGAAAGCTCGGAATCATTTATTAATGGCGCTAGATGCGTCCGCATTGAAACACGTTTTCCTGCGCGCAGATCTATTCATTCATTTATGTTGAAATTTAAAAATCCCAGTACGCGATTGAAATATTTCAATTTTTAATATTGTCATTATAATAGTTTTTTAAATGTCTATAAATCCGTTTAATATAAAAATGTACATTTTTATATATATATTTTTTTTGAGCCGCCTTTTGTAGATAAATGCTAATTTTTTTTAATGTGCAAATGCGTTTAATATAAATATGTATTTTTTTTTACATATTTTTGCGCCGCTTATTGTAGTTAGATGCTATTTTTTAACTATCTAAATCCGTTTAATAGAAATATGTACTTTTTTATATATTTTTGGGCCGCTCTTTGTAGATAAATGCTATTTTTTAAATGCCTAAATCCGTTTAATACAAATATGTACTTTTTTAATTTTTTTTTTGAGCCGCTTTTTGTAGATAAATGCTATTTTTTTTTAATGTGCAAATGCGTTTAATATAAATATGTATTTTTTTACATATTTTTGCGCCGCTTTTTGTAGTTAGATGCTATTTTTTTAACTGTCTAAATCCGTTTAATATAAATATGTACTTTTTTATATATTTTTGAGCCGCTTTTTGTAGATAAATGCTATTTTTTTAAATGTCTAAATCCGTTTAATATAAATATGTACTTTTTTATAAATTCTTGCGCCGCTTTTTGTAGTTAGTTGCTATTTTTTTTAAAATGTCTAAATCCGTTTATTATAAAAATATGTTCTTTTTTGTATTTTCTTGCGGCGCTTTTTGTAGTTAGATGCTATTTTTTAACTGTCTAAATCCGTTTAATATAAATATGTACTTTTTGTAGATAAATGCTATTTTTTTAATGTGCAAATGCGTTTAATATAAATATGTATTTTTTTACATATTTTTGCGCCGCTTTTTGTAGTTAGATGCTATTTTTTTAACTGTCTAAATCCGTTTAATATAAATATGTACTTTTTTATATATTTTTGAGCCGCTTTTTGTAGATAAATGCTATTTTTTTAAATGTCTAAATCCGTTTAATATAAATATGTACTTTTTTATAAATTCTTGCGCCGCTTTTTGTAGTTAGTTGCTATTTTTTTTAAAATGTCTAAATCCGTTTATTATAAAAATATGTTCTTTTTTGTATTTTCTTGCGGCGCTTTTTGTAGTTAGATGCTATTTTTTAACTGTCTAAATCCGTTTAATATAAATATGTACTTTTTGTAGATAAATGCTATTTTTTTAATGTGCAAATGCGTTTAATATAAATATGTATTTTTTTACATATTTTTGCGCCGCTTTTTGTAGTTAGATGCTATTTTTTTAACTGTCTAAATCCGTTTAATATAAATATGTACTTTTTTATATATTTTTGAGCCGCTTTTTGTAGATAAATGCTATTTTTTTAAATGTCTAAATCCGTTTAATATAAATATGTACTTTTTTATAAATTCTTGCGCCGCTTTTTGTAGTTAGTTGCTATTTTTTTTAAAATGTCTAAATCCGTTTATTATAAAAATATGTTCTTTTTTGTATTTTCTTGCGGCGCTTTTTGTAGTTAGATGCTATTTTTTAACTGTCTAAATCCGTTTAATATAAATATGTACTTTTTGTAGATAAATGCTATTTTTTTAATGTGCAAATGCGTTTAATATAAATATGTATTTTTTTACATATTTTTGCGCCGCTTTTTGTAGTTAGATGCTATTTTTTTAACTGTCTAAATCCGATTAATATAAATATGTACTTTTTTATATATTTTTGAGCCGCATTTTGTAGATAAATGCTATTTTTTTAAATGTCTAAATCCGTTTAATATAAATATGTACTTTTTTACAAATTCTTGCGCCGCTTTTTGTAGTTAGTTGCTATTTTTTTTAAATGTCTAAATCCGTTTATTATAAAAATATGTTCTTTTTTGTATTTTCTTGCGGCGCTTTTTGTAGTTAGATAGCTTTGTAGGTTGTGCTTTTAAAAATATTATATATTGTCTGTTCAACGGTAAGAGACGTTAAGTGCATTAACCCATTAAGCGCCATTGATAAAATAACACAACATTATTAGTTTCTTTTTAATTACTAACCAAGTAGGTAAAATTCCGCACTTCTTTTTCCAGTTTTAAAGAATGATTTATTATATTACATTAAAGCAATTTTTCGGACGAGTGTCTTCCACTCCCAGACTAAGCATGAAGTAAAATTTCGAGTTTAGAAAAGCCCCGTGAAAATTTGTCGAGGGTCGCGCAGCGACCCGAGACAAATTTTCTGGGCTTTTCTAAACTCGAAATTTTACTTCATGCGCCACGCGTATAAGACACTGAAATATTGTGAAGTTAAAAATACTTCAAAATAATTTTTTTAATGAGTATTTATCGAAATATTTAAATAACAAAATAATAAATTTTTCTTCACACATTCTCGTCAGGTCAAATAATACAAGTAATACAAGTATTTTTAATTTCACAATATTTCAGTGTTTTATACGCGTGGCGCATGAAGTAAAATTTCGAGTTGAGATTGAGATTTGGACGCTGCGCGTCCAAATCCAAATTCTTGGGGCTTTTCTCAACTCGAAATTTTACTTCATGCTTAGTCTGGGAGTGGAAACACTCGTTCGAAAAATTCCCACTATATAATATAATAAGTCATTTCTCAACTCGAAATTTTACTTCATGCGCCACGCTTATAAAACACTGAAATATTATGAAGTTAAAAATACTTCAAAATATTTTTTTTTAAATGGGGTTTTATCGAAATATTTAAATAACAAAATATTAAATTTTTCTTCACACATTCTTGTCAGGTCAAATAATGCAATGCATTAAGATGCATTAATTAAGACGTTTTGTTTGCATTTTACACGAATTTTCGTAATTTTATATATTATCAAATTGGCATTGTATTATTTAATCTGACTTGAGAATGTGTGAAGAAAAATGTAAATATTTTGTTATTTAAATATTTCGATAAAAACTCATTTAAACAAATTACTTTGAAGTATTTTTAATTTCACAATATTTCAGTGTTTTATACGCGTGGCGCATGAAGTAAAATTTTGAGTTGAGAAAAGCCCGAATTTGGATTTGGACGCTGCGCGTCCAAATCCAAATTCTTGGGGCTTTTCTCAACTCGAAATTTTACTTCATGCTTAGTCTGGGAGTGGTAACACTCGTTCGAAAAATTCCCACTATATAATATAATAAGTCATTTCTCAACTCGAAATTTTACTTCATGCGCCACGCGTATAAAACACTGAAATATTGTGAAGTTAAAAATACTTGAAAATAATTTTTTTAAATAGGGTTTTATCGAAATATTTAAATAACAAAATATTATATTTTTCTTCACACATTCTTGTCAGGTCAAATAATACAATGCATTAAGATGCATTAATTAAGACGTATTTATTTATTTATTTATTTATTCTTTATTTACGGAATTCACCTTTTTTACAACTGAAATTAACACAATTAGTTGTATATAGTAACACACCATACTCATTACGTTACTAAGTATAACCAAAATTATTGTATAAACAAAATAATATTGTTTGCATTTTACACGAATTTTCGTAATTTTTTATATTATCAAATTGGCATTGTATTATTTAATCCGACTTGAGAATGTGTGAAGAAAAATGTAAATATTTTATTATTTAAATATTTCGATAAAAACTCATTTAAACAAATTATTTTGAAGTATTTTTAATTTCACAATATTTCAGTGTTTTATACGCGTGGCGCATGAAGTAAAATTTCGAGTTGAGAAAAGCCGGAATTTGGATTTGGACGCTGCGCGTCCAAATCCAAATTCTTGGGGCTTTTCTCAACTCGAAATTTTACTTCATGCTTAGTCTGGGAGTGGAAACAATCGTTCGGAAAATTCCCACTATATAATATAATAAGTCATTTCTCAACTCGAAATTTTACTTCATGCGCCACGCGTATAAAACACTGAAATATTGTGAAGTTAAAAATACTTGAAAATAATTTTTTTAAATGGGTTTTTTCGAAATATTTAAATAACAAAATATTAAATTTTTCTTCACGCATTCTCGTCAGGTCAAATAATACAATGCATTAAGATGCATTAATTAAGACGTGTTGTTTGCATTTTACACGAATTTTCGTAATTTTTTATATTATCAAATTAGCATTGTATTATTTAATCTGACTTGAGAATGTGTGAAGAAAAATGTAAATATTTTCTCATTTAAATATTTCGATAAAAAAACTCATTTAAACAAATTATGTTGAAGTATATTTAATTTCACAATATTTCAGTGTTTTATACGCGTGGCGCATGAAGTAAAATTTCGAGTTGAGAAAAGCCCGAATTTGGATTTGGACGCTGCGCGTCCAAATCCAAATTCTTGGGGCTTTTCTCAACTCGAAATTTTACTTCATGCTTAGTCTGGGAGTGGAAACACTCGTTCGAAAAATTCCCACTATACAGGGTGAGTTTTTTTCGATGTTCTCTATGGGGATCTCGGAAACTATAAGAGATAAAAAAACGGTTAAATGGGGAAAGAAGTGTAGTTTTATAGGACGAATAAATAGACACTTTCAAAATATTTGAAAAAGTCAAAGGTAACTAGATATTTTGAATAAAGTAAAATGTGTCAATTTTTTTAAATCAATATATCTCTATTATTATCATAAATAGAAAAAAACTGTAAAGGACAAAGTTGTAGAAAATTTTACACAGATTAATAACAAAAAATCAAAAACAAAATTTCGCCCATATTTTGGGAGATATGACACAAACTTATCTTTTTTTAAATGGAAACAATAGTTGGCTATAGCCTCATTGGAAAGGTTATTTTTTTCCTTTCAATCCTATATATTAATGCCATAGTTATTTTTAAAATAAAATAAGTTATAAAATAAAACACGTTAGTAATCCTTTTTCTTCACTGGTTTATTTAGATCGCTAAATGTACATTTCGTTCACCATGTGAACATTTTCAATAGCTGTATTAAACTCAGTTTAATACAGCTATTGAAAATGTTCACATGGTAAACTCAGTTTAATACAGCTATTGAAAATGTTCACATGGTGAACGAAATGTACATTTAGCGATCTAAATAAACCAGTGAAGAAAAAGGATTACTAACGTGTTTTATTTTATTAAAATCATCTTCACGTAACTCACAACGAAACATTTTTTTAAAATAAGTTATAGTCGTTTTAATTTTTCCATACACCAAAAAATAGTTAGCCATGAAAAAGACAAAAGTAAAACAATTGCGGTTGTTTATAGCAACGAAATCAATATTTAATTTATTATCTTTCTTTAGATTTGTCAAAAGCAACACAAAGTAAAATAATTCCAAAATTATCAAAATAATAATAGAAGAAAATTTTAAATATTACATAAGATGCTCAAAAAGTCCACCATTATTATTATGGCATAAAGTACATCTTTTTAAAATCGAATTTGTAGCTTTTTTGACTTTTCTTCTGTCAATAGAATTAAATGTTTCAAGTACAGCTAGTCTAAGATCCTCCATGGATTGATATGATTGTTGATACACTTTGTTCTTCACATAACCCCACAGAAAAAGTCTAAAACGGATAGGTCGGGTGATCTAGGTGGCCATAGGATTGGTCCATTTCTTCCCACCCATGAATTAGGAAAAACATTATTTAAATAGTTTCGCACAGCCAACTTGCTATGAGGTGGAGCTCCGTCGTGTTGAAACCACTTCAATCTTGCCCGTACTGATAAATTTAAATCATCGAGCATATCTTCAAATGTTTCTTGAAGAAAACGAAGGTAATCATTTCCATTGAATGTGTTATCAAAAATATATGGGCCGAGAATTCTCGATCCGAACACACCGCACCATACATTAAATCCAAATTTAATTTGTGGTCTACGTTGTGCAACTTCTCGTGGATTCTCTTGACTCCAAACATGTTGATTGTGCCGGTTAAAAATCCCACAATTAGTAAATCGTGTTTCATCTGTCCAAATTATTTTTGTAGGGAACGTATTATCCTCTTGGCACATGTTTTTGTACCACATACGGAAGACCATTCTCTTATTGGTATCACCGTCATGTAAATTTTGTGAAATTGATACCTTATATGGGTGATATTTGTGTTTTTTCAAAACTCGTACTACAGTCCGTTGAGATATGCTTGCTTCTGTTGCAATTTGTCTGGTCGATGTGGATGGATCTATCATCGCCAATGCTAATACGTTTATTTCCGAAACTTCATTAATTTCGTTTTTTTCAAGTTTGGGCTTTGTAAAGGATCCGTACTCACCCAAATTGTGGTAAATTCTTCTGAATGTTGGTAAAGATGGCTGCCGACGATCGATATATTGATTATAATATTGTTCTGCAGCATCCGCAGCGTTTTTATTACACTGAATGTAACAAACAAGCATATCACGCTTTTCTTCGTCGGAAAAATTCATTATCACTTTAAAAAACTTTCAACACCAAATAAATACAAAACAAACTTATCGAAACAAACCAAATATGGAAATGAATTAATATGTGTTTAGAATAAACAACTGCAATTGCTTTACTTTTGTCTTTTTCATGGCTAACTATTTTTTGGTGTATGGTAAAATTAAAAACGACTGTAACTTACTTTATTTTAAAAAATAACTATGGCATATGTTATATCGAATTGAAGGGAAAAAAATAGCCCTTTTTAATAAAGTCATAGCCAACTATTGTTTCTATTTAAAAAAAAGGTAAGTTTGTGTCATATCTCCCAAAATATGGGTGAAATTTTGTTTTTGATTTTTTGTTATTAATCTGTGTAACATTTTCTACAACTTTGTCCCTTACAGTTTTTTTCTATCTATGATAATAATAGAGATATATTGATTTCAAAAAATTGACACATTTTACTTTATTCAAAATATCTAGTTACCCTTGACTTTTTCAAATATTTTGAAAGTGTCATTTTATTCGTCCTATAAAACTACACTTCTTTCCCCGTTTAACCGTTTTTTTATCTCTTATAGTTTCCGAGATCCCCATAGAGAATATTGAAAAAAACTCACCATTATACAGGGTGAGTTTTTTTTTACTTCAAAATAGTTTTTTTAAATAGGGTTTTATCGAAATATTTAAATAACAAAATATAAAATTTTTCTTCACACATTCTCGTCAGGTCAAATAATACAATGCATTAAGATGCATAAATTAAGACGAATTGTTTGCATTTTTCACGAATTTTCGTAATTTTTTATATTATCAAATTGGCATTGTATTATTTAATCCGACTTGAGAATGTGTGAAGAAAAATGTAAATATTTTATTCCCACTATATAATATAATAAGTCATTTCTCAACTCGAAATTTTACTTCATGTGCCACGCGTATAAAACACTGAAATATTGTGAAGTTAAAAATACTTCAAAATAATTTGTTTAAATGAGTTAAACTGTAGAAAGAAGTGCAGAATTTTACCTAAAAATAACTTCTAGAGTTAACTTTATAATTGCTCGGCCGTTAATGGGTTAGTAAATAATGGCAAAAATAATGTTTTCTATATTTCAAATATAGTTTAATTATCTTAACTAATTAATCTCAATATGAATTATATTTTATTGTTTAGTTTAATGTATCTTTTTTACATTAATATATTTGTAATATGCATTGCCTAACAATTAAATCTACTGAACAAATTTAATTCTGGTTCAAAAACGTGCTGTGCAATATTAATTATGTGAAACTATTTTTACTATTAATTATTATTTTTCAGTCAAAAAAATATAAATCAACATGTATCTGAGAGAATTTTAAATTTACATGAATACAACTTAATTTAGAAACATATTAAGTTCGAACTTATTTTAAAGTTTTTTTTTTGACAGAAATAATTAATAATGAAAATAATGTTTTTATTATTCGACTCAAACCATCTTATAATCATTCTGTAAAAATAAGTGCAGAATTTTACCTAAAAATACCTTCTAGAGTTAACTTTATAATTGCTCGGCTGTTAATGGGTTAGTAAATAATGGCAAAATAATGTTTTCTATATTTGAAATATAGTTTAATTATCTTAACTAACTAATCTCAATATGAATTATGTTTTAATGTTTAGTTTAATGTATCTTTTTTACATTAATATATTTGTAATATGCATTGCCTAACAATTAAATCTACTGAACAAATTTAATTCTGGTTCAAAAACGTGCTGTCCAATATTAATTATGTGACACTATTTTTACTATTTATTATTATTTTTCAGTCAAAAAAAATATAAATCAACATGTATCTCAGAGAATTTTAAATTTACATGAATACAAATTAATTTAGAAACATATTAAGTTCGAACTATTTTTAAAGTTTTTTTTTTACAGAAATAATTAATAATGAATATATGAAAATAATGTTTTTATTATTCGACTCAAACCATCTTATAATCATTCTGTAAAAACAAGTGCAGAATTTTACCTAAAAATAACTTCTAGAGTTAACTTTATAATTGCTCGGCCGTTAATGGGTTACTAAATAATGGCAAAATAATGTTTTCTATATTTGAAATATGGTTTAATTATCTTAACTAACTAATCTCAATATGAATTATGTTTTAATGTTTAGTTTAATGTATCTTTTTTACATTAATATATTTGTAATATGCATTGCCTAACAATTAAATCTACTGAACAAATTTAATTCTGGTTCAAAAACGTGCTGTGCAATATTAATTATGTGAAACTATTTTTACTATTAATTATTATTTTTCAGTCAAAAAAATATAAATCAACATGTATCTGAGAGAATTTTAAATTTACATGAATACAAATTAATTTAGAAACATATTAAGTTCGAACTTTTTTTAAAGTATTTTTTGACAGAAATAATTAATAATTAATAAATGAAAATAATGTTTTTATTATTCGACTCAAGCCATCTTATAATCATTCTGTAAGTGAGAATATTTTAAGCTTTATAATGTTATTAAGAAATCAAAAAAAAATACGAGCGATTTTAGAAAATTAATATTTTCGGTATCGTCTAAACTGGAGAGAAATAATTGAGGACTAAACAGCAACTTTTTTGCAATATAATCATATTCTCGACTTCATCATAATTTTAGCTACAAATTAGAATGCATGGAATTATTAATTTTATAAAATCATACACAAAATATTATCAGTTCGAATTAATTAAACTATAAAATCTTACTAAACTGTGCAATTATTAAAATTTGATTGCAATCATTAAAATTTAAAGTAAGTGGCGATTTGTTATTGAAATTAGGATTTGTAAATATTTGTATATTAATTTTTGAGCCATACAACATATTGCTTACAAATTAGTCGATAGAAAAATTAGTCAAGTCTTAGATTAAAAATAAAAATATCAATTTAAATGTGCATTAAATATATGCATTTCTATATCGGACACTTTTTTCTCATTAATCACTTGGTAAAACATTTTAAAATATAATGGTTTGTAAATTAAGTTCACTTGGTTTTGTTTCACTTATATGTATTTTATTTTCTACTAGTTTCGGCTTAATGCCATTATCAAAAATGATGTACAAATCGATTTGTTTGGGAATATATACAGTTTCGAGTTTTAGGTTTTATTGGGTAATAAGGGCATTTAATATCGGGGAATTCTTGATAATGGCATTAAGCCGAAACTAGTAGAAAATAAAATACATATAAGTGAAACAAAACCAAGTGAACTTAATTTACAAACCATTATATGCATTTCTAACTTAATTTTTGTGCTAATTAAAATTAGATTAGCACAAAAATTAAGTTAGAAATGCATATATTTAATGCACATTTAAATTGATATTTTTATTTTTAATCTAAGACTTGACTAACTTTTCTATCGACTAATTTGTAAGCAATATGTTGTATGGCTCAAAAATTAATATACAAATATTTACAAATCCTAATTTCAATAACAAATCGCCACTCACTTTTAATTTTAAATAGCTTAATAAATTATATAAAATAGCAAGCAATTTCATATAATTTATTAGGCTATTTCAAATTCAAAGTGAGTGATGATTTTTTCTATTTAAAAATGTGGTACGCTTAAATGTTTAGAAAATGCTTCTTGTGTAGTTTAAATATGCTTTAAATATACTTGCTATGTGCTTTGTTGCTTTATTTACCCTAATCCTTATCCTTTGGTGCTGAGAGCTTCTGGGAAATTACCTACACGTATGGCAAAAATATAAAAGTAAGTAAATATTTTGTATAACACATTATGTAGAGTAAACTGTTTTTCTCGTCCAGTTCACATGTTAGTTAAGTTAGCAAATTTCTTGAATTAATTTCTCATCTGGCACTTGGTGAAACATATTAGAATATGTAAAGTTATTTAAATTAAAAACACTTGATATTGTTTCACAATTTAATTTGTGAAACAATACCAAGTGTTTTTTATTTAAATAACTTTACATAAGTTAGCAAAATTTACAAATTTATTGAGTGAAAACAAAGGGGACCCTATCAAAACACCCACACTACTTTTGCCACTTGTTATGTTGGTTTTCTAACCATTTTTACTTTCCCCCGTATGTAATGCAAAGGGAAAGTATTGTTTTCGTGAAAATTTTCGAATAAAAATTTTTAGCGGAAATATCCGTTTTGAGGTCCCCTGAGTCGAATAAGACCATTTTTGAAAAATGTCTGTCTGTCTGTCTGTCTGTCTGTCTGTCTGTCTGTCTGTCTGTCTGTCTGTCTGTCTGTGTCTCTGTGTGTGTGTCTGTGTGCGCTGTACCGCAAAAACCGCTAAAGATATCGAGATGTAACTTGAAACTTAAGCTTTTTGTTGCAATCGGAAGAACTGAAAAGCTTTTGGTAAAAATCGGAAAACCGGAAGTGGTACTTTACCCTTAGCGTTTTTCAGTTTTTTCAGATTTTATCAATAAATGTTCATCAAACAAAAAATTCTTTAAGATAAAAGTTGTAGATAATAACAAAATTAAGATGTATTGTTCACTTACATTTTGTCATAGCACTCTTAGTTTTTGAGATATTTCAAAAGTTGTGTGTTTTATCTAGTTATTGGTGTGTGACAGTGTATGTGTCGATACAATTGAAAAATGTTTCAAATAAAAGTTGTAGGAAATAAAAACTAAAGATTTTTTGTGGACTCACATTTTGTCATAGCACTCTTAGTTTTTAAGATATTAAATAAATAGTGTTTTTTATCTAGTCATTGATTTGTGTCAGTGTGTGTGTTTATACAATTGGAAAATGTTTCAAATAAAAGTTGTAGGTAATAATGTATTAAAGATTTTCTGTAGATTCACATTTTGTCATAGCACTCTTAGTTTTTGAGATATTCAATAAATAGTGTTTTTTATCTAGTCATTGGTTTGTGTCAGTATGTGTTGATCCAATTGAAAAATGTTTCAAATAAAAGTTGTAGTTATCAAAAAGTTGAAGACATTTTGAAAATAATAATGCTACAAATATTTTAAAAGTGCTTTAATACGCAATTTACGGGGGAAAGTACTATGATGGACACATCACATTTTTTTTTCCAAAATTTTGATAGTCGTAAATATTACTTACTTTTACAAATTTAAAAATCTGTTACATTTCACAGTCTCTCCATTTAAAAATGCAATTTAAATTAAAAATAGTGTGCGTAATGTTGTGCAAACTGGAAATATTTTATTTAAAACCAATAGTGTTGATTTTGTTATAAAAGCCAACTATGCTAAAACAAAAAATCTATTTTTTTATACAAGAAATCTGTGCTCTTTAAAATTTTATTTTTGGGTATTCTTCCGAGATCCTGTGGATGATTTTTGTTGGGGTCCTAAGAGAGAATCTTTTAAACGTGCTGTTAAAATTACTTGAATTTTTTTTTATCTAGTGGACAGATACTAGTGATGGGCAATATCAAGTATCTAAAGGATCGATCATGATCAATCAGTTTAAGTATCGAGCAGATCGATTAAAAGATCGATCCGATCAAAAAGATCAAGCCGCTTGAAAAGATCGAGCTGATCAAAAAGATCTAGTCAATCAAAGAGATCGAGCCGCTTCCAAAGATCGAGCCGATCGTAAAGATCGAGCCGATCGAAAAGATCTAGTCAATCAAAGAGATCGAGCCGATCGTAAAGATCGAGCCGATCGAAAAGATCGAGCCGATCAAAACGATCGAGCCGATCGAAAAGATCGAGCGGCTCGATCCTTAGCAAAGATCGCCCAGTCGATCTTATTTGATCATTACTACAAAAATTACTTGATATTTAAATACTCTTTACTTATAACTAAATGAATTAATACAATAAATTTAAATTATGCATTTTAGTGTAATCATAATTTTGATTTGTAATTTAAAATCTTGCAAATACGAAAAAGTTTTTTTTTTTATTATTTGCAAAACACTTAGTTGTATTTTACTATAATTACAATCTGATCACAAATGGATCAATGAGTAATATTTAGCTAACTTAATTTACTAACGGTAAACCTTTAATACGAAAAAGTGAGTATTAATAAATAAATTGAAGACTAGAATACTCCAGACCTGCCATAATACAATATTTACTTATATTCTAAATTGAATTAACGCTTCCAATGCAAGCATTTTCCACAATAAGTGGTGTGTGGACCGGCAACGAAAGAATGTAATGATTAATGATTATGAATACTAAAAAAAAAGACTGTAGAATTCGGCAGAACGTGGTAATTATTCCGAAGATAAGTATTGATATGTGTAAAATATGAAATATAATTCTTCCTCAGAAAATATTTATAAGTTTACTGAGTTTTCTAGATTCTAAGAACAAATTACTGACTGAGATAAATAACAATTTAGTTTAGTTTAGTTTAGTTTATTGACGGATAATCTCCTATTACAAAAATATACACAAAAGAAAGAGTATCAGAAAACAATATATATAAATAGAAACTAAATTCATGTAACCTTAAGAATGCACATTTAAACTTAATAATATTCAACAATAATTATAAGAAAAACTAGATAAGTAAAAGTTGTAATTTAAATAGAAAAAATAGAAAATATGGGAAATATGGAGTTAATAATAATATACTAAAAATAAAATAAAAGAAATAATATAACGATAATAAAGTATAAAGACAGTATTACAAACAAATATTTAAATCAACTTGCGGCTTTTTTTTTCCTGTGGGGGCCGTCTTCCGGATGCACTGCAGCCTAGGTGGCTTATTGTACTGCCCCAATATTATTACAATTTGCGGCTTATTGATTTAAATATTTGTTACTTTTTTAATTGGCATCGACATAGTTTATAGTGCTAATGGAAAGAATCGATTATTTTTAAGCGAAATATTTCAGTAATCGATTAAATTAGTACTTGAAAATTAGTATTTAACATTTCATCACAAAAAAGTAAAATAATAGCGGGGTGGGGGCGAATAAACTAAACAATTAGAGCAACCCAAGATATTGATAAACTGGGGGTATTTTTGGGGGTGGTTTTTCCGGGGATGATATTACAAGCAAAAAATAAATGAAAATTATCGGTGGTTGTTTCGTGGGGTGGTATACCAGTAATGATTTTACAAGGCGTCTTTTTTCAAGGGACTGTTTTTATTTTTCAAGGAGTGATTTCTATGGGTGGTGGTTTTTTCGAGGAAGTGATTTTCAAGAATGGTTTTACAGTTGGTGTTTTTTTTGAAGGGGTTATTTTCTGGAATGAGAGGGTGGTTTTTGAGGGGGTAAATTTTGGGATAGGGGTTGTTTCTTTTGTGAAATGTTTTTTTCGGGAGTGATTTTTCAGTAGTGTTTCTACACCGCTTAGTTATTTAACCCATTAAGCGCCGTTGATGCACACACGCAACATTATTATTTTTTTGTTAATTAAATTACTAAATAAGTTAATTTGATAAATTATATTATTTGATCTGACTTGAAAATGTTTGAAGAAAAATGTAAATATTTTATTATGTAAATATTTCGATTATTACTCATTTAAATAGAATAATGTCAGTGTATTTCTAACTTCGCGATATTTCAATATTTTATACGCGTGGCGCATGAAGTAAAATTTCGAGTTTAGAAAAGCCTGAAAATTTGGTTTGGCCGCTCCGCTTCGCGGAGCGACCAAACCAAATTTTCAGGCTTTTCTAAACTCGAAATTTTACTTCATGCTTAGTCTGGGAATGGAAACACTCGTTCTAAATGTATCGCGCTTCGTAGCGATGCGAGTAGACGTAGACAGAAGTGCTTGTGATTTCTAAGTGTTTCTCAAGTTAAATCAAGTTGTAAATTCACTTATGTTGTACTAGTACACTACAAGAGTGTAACATATACGACGGTAAGGTTGCAATTTGTTAATTTTGAGTATTGGCCTGTAATTATATTATTTACTTTCGCCTGTATTTCTGCAGACTTGTCGTGAAAAAAATATTCCATTGTACATTGAACTGTGAATATCAGTTGCTAAGGTCAAACGAGAATAAATATATACTTAGTAAAAAATACGTAATTCATAAAATACACTTATTTATTGAATGAATTCCTGTCTTTGAGTGAATGCGTATTTTTACTATAAACTTTAACCGTTTATCGTAAACTAACCCATGTAATTTCCGTGGTCTACCCTCTTGTTTGTTATTTCTTAAGTCCTCACAAAAGACCCTGCGAGGTGAAGTTTGTATCCTCGTTGTATTCTTCATTCGTGTTTTGCCTTATCCTATCCTTTAATTACAAAATGGAATGTATTAAATGTTTTAAACTTATTGATATAACTGACGAAAAATGTTTTATAAAGTGTGATAGTTGTAATCGGTTTATTCATGTTACATGTTCAGAACTATCTCGTTCTGAAATCAAATGCTTTGAGTTACGTCCAACCGCGAAACGTCGCATAAAATATATATGTGTGCACTGTGAAGAAGAGGTTTACAATATACCTAAGTTAATAGCGTTAGTTAACGAGTTAAAGGATGAAGTTCTTCAATTAAAATCAAACTTTGGTGCATCAACACAAACTGCAAGTAACCAATCCTTATCCATTCAGACGCAGGAGCAAATTATTCAGGAGATAGCAGATAGAAATAGGCGTAAAGAGAATATTATTCTCTACAAATTAAATGGAAATAAAACCACCAAAGAGGAACAATGTAGTGAAGATATTTTGAATGTTTCTGAAATATTAAAGATAATGGACGTTCCCCAAGTTAGCCTAAAACCGATAAGATTGGGTAGGTATGACTCCTCGGTAAACATCGATTCTAGGCCCTTGAAGATCAAATTAAATTCAGCTGCAGATATTCACAAGGCTTTTGCAAATGTAAAGAAGCTTAAAAGTATTGATAAGTTTAAAAATGTGTATATTACCCATGATCAAACTAAAATGCAAAGCTTGTTTTATAAAGAGTTAAAGAGTGAGCTGGTGCGTAGAAAATCTGCGGGTGAGAACAACATCAGGATAAAGCATGTTCGAGGGGTACCTACAATTGTTAAAGAGAACGATAACGGAAATTCGGAAAACTAGGAAGCTACGGAGAAACTGGAATTACACTTTATTACCAAAATACACGCGGTCTTAAATCAAAAACGAACTTATTTTATACTAATATTCTTAATTGTGGGTTTGATATTGTTTGTTTAACCGAAACTTGGTTAAATGAATCAGTAAATAGTTCTGAGTTGTTTAATACCAGCTATGGTGTCGTCAGACAAGATCGGGATTTTTTAAGAACTAAACGTTCAATTGGTGGTGGTGTATTGTTGGCTTTCTCAAATAATATCACATATTTTAATGTAAATTCAGTTCAAATTACTAATTTAGTACCATTAGTTGATTTAATTATATGTAAGTGTAAATACAAGCGTCAATTTGAATTTTATTGTGTAGCAGTATATATTCCACCTGATATTTCAAACAATGAGTTTGACTTATTCTTTGAAGGTTTAGAACTCTTGTTATTGGACAAACCGGTATTAATAATAGGTGACTTTAATGTGCCTAACTATAATATTCCAAACTCTTCAGATTATAAAGTACGTTCCTTAAATAGTTTTACAAACATCTTGAATCTAAATCAAATGAATTCTATACCCAATTCTAGAAACAGGCTGTTAGATCTCATATTTTCTAATTTAAATATATTGCATTATGACTTGTGTCGAGAACCCTACTCTTTGGTACCTGAAGATTTACGTCATCCATCTCTAGCATGTATTTTTTACGTCAATTTTAATAATCAAGATGCTAATTTTCCAAAAAATCATAACCTTCGATACAATTTTCGGCGTGCAAATCTTCTTGGTTTATATAACTATCTTTCCTCTATCGACTGGTTATTTTTAGAAAACTATACTGATGTGAATCAGGCCGTAGATCACTTCTACGAGATTTTATATGATAGTTTTGATAGGTATGTTCCTCGGCACAAGCATGCGCAATCCAATAAATTCCCCGCATGGTTCTCAAGAGAATTAATGTATAAGATAAGAACTAAGAATTATTATCACAGTAAATGGAAACGTTTCAAATCACAATATTATCATTCACAGTTTGAAAGACTCCGGAACATTACTAAAAATGAAATAAAAAAAGAATATAATATGTACATTTTTAATACTGAAAGAAATTTAACCAACAATCCCAATGAGTTCTGGAAATTTGTTCACGACAAAAGAAATGTATCTAGAATTCCTGGTGAACTATATTCAGGTGAACATCATTATGACAAACCATTGTGAATGCATTTGCCGAGCATTTTTCGAGTGTTTATTTGCCTAAAACAAACGAGGTATTTGTAGAAAAATCAAGCAACCGTGAAGTCCTTAATGTTACTAGCATAACAGAACATCAGGTTATGCAAAGCATATACAAACTAAAAAATTCTACCTCATACGGTGCTGATAATATTCCTACCTTTTTAATTAAGGATTGTAAAGATTTGTTTGTTCGTCCGCTAACAAAAATATTTAATTTAGCGATATCTTCGTGTGAATATCCTACTAAGTGGAAGCATGCAAATGTTTGCCCAGTTTTTAAGAAAGGGCATTGTCATGATATTAATAACTACCGACCAATTTCGATTTTATCGAATTTTTCTAAAATATTTGAACAAATTATTTTTTCTATCATTAACTCTCATACAAAAGTTTACCTATCACCAAATCAACATGGATTTACACCTGGCCGTTCAACAACTACTAATTTAGTATCAATTACCCAATACATATCTAAATCACTTGATAACTGTGGGCAATCCGACGTCATATATACTGATTTCTCCCGTGCTTTTGATACATTGGACCACAGTATATTATTGCAAAAATTGTCTTTATTCGGATTATCATATAAATGTATTATGTTAATTTCCTCATATCTACATAATAGACAAAATACTGTTTATTACAATGGCTTCTCTTCTTTTACATTTACATCTACTTCAGGTGTTCCACAAGGTTCAAACCTTGGTCCATTGTTGTTTAATTTGTACATTGATGATCTAATTGCAACAATTACATGCCCAGTCTTAGCCTATGCAGATGATTTAAAAATTTATTCACACGTTACCACTAATTTAGATTCTATCAATTTGCAAAACAATCTTGATATAATTGATAACTGGTGTACATTTAATAAGCTTAAACTAAACTCTACTAAATGTTATGTAGTTTCATACAGTCGCAAAACTTCAACAATTGTTAGTAACTATAACATTCAAGGCACAATAATTGAAAGAAAACGTGAAATTTTGGACCTCGGTGTACTTTTCGATTCTGAGTTGAGATTTTCTAGACATATTAATAATATAACATCGTCCGCACTAAAAATATTGGGTTTTATAATGCGGATATCTAAACAATTCAATAATATAAATGCCATAGTATCGCTTTACTATGCGTTTGTTAGATCAAAATTAGAGTATTGTATGTTGGTCTGGTATCCGCATTATATAAATCTCTCACTCATGGTAGAAAAAGTACAGAAAAAGTTTTTGAAATATTTATCTTTTAAAAAGAATGATACATATCCAGATCGAAATACTGACTATAATTCTTTACTTACTGAACATAGTTTTGTTTCACTCGTTGATCGTAGGAATGAATATAGTGCTAATTTTATTAAAAAAGTGATTGACAACTCCATTGATTGTATGTATCTACTTTCAAAAATAAATTTTCATGTACCTAGAACTGCCTCGCGCTATACTAACACATTTGTTTTACCCGTATGCAAAACTAATGTTCTAGTTAAAGCGCCTTTAACACATATGTGTCGTAATGCGAATAAATATTTTATTGATGTATTTTTAAGTAACCAGAAATCTGGAAATTGAAATTGTCTACTTTCAATATTAAATATTCTTATGTTAGTCATTTGGAATGAAATATTTTTGTTTATTAATATTAATGTTAGATATAAGTTATAATTAAATTTTGTTGCTTGTCCTGTATTGGTTTTTCCGTAGGACAATAAAGTATTATTATTATTATTATTATTATTATTAAACTTTATATTGCACGTTTTTATATAAAATCGACGAATGCCTGAAAATTTACAGTGTATACATTATGTATATTTAATAGAAAAATTTACAGTATGTAATACAATAAGTCATCCATAGAAATCATAAAAAGAACTTTAGAATTTTACCTAAACTGAACTATTAGAGTCAACTCTATAATTACTCGGCCGTTTACGGGTTAAGGAAGTGATTTTCCAGGACGTATTTTCGTTTTTTTTTTTGGGCCTGTGGTTTCTACGAGGTTCTTTTTATCCCGGGGGATGATATTTGTTAATAGTGATGATGACAATTTTTATATAAAAATAAATATTTAATTATTATTTTACTTTTATCACTTATTTTATGCTAGTGTACACATTAATTAGTGTAATTAAGTTATTAAAATCTAAGGGATACTAATGAGTAAACCCATAGTATTAAACCTTTAGTAAATTAAGTTAGCTAAATACTACTCATTGATCCATTTGTGATCAGATTGTAATTATAGTAAAATACAACTAAGTGTTTTGCAAATAATAAAAAAAAAACTTATTTTATGAATTATTTAATACTGAATAACTTTTTATGTGATTTTCTGAATACATTTTGCCTGTAAAAATAAAAGTAGTTTATATACTTTGAAAGTTTAAGAATTACTAAATCGATCAAATTAAATTAACATAAAGAAAAATTGAGTTTGCCAATAGTTTGCAGAATATTTACAAAATATAAAAATGAATTAAAATTAATATCGACTTTCTGCAAAAATTGAGTCTCATTGAGACAAGTCTCGCAATTTTCATTGAAACAACTACTTCTCGAGCTAATACCCCGACAGATATTGAATTATACAATAAATATTTTAGTTACACGACAGATTTACTGTTCTGTGCATAATTTATATGCAAAATGCAACATCAGATCAAAGTATTCTCTCACCAAACTAAATGAAATTAAATTTAATTAAATAGTGTGATCGTTCAATGATACCTCCTAGGTCGAACCGTACAACTTGATCAATTGTCTCGAGCCGACCGATTTGATCAACCTGCTCGAGCCGATTGATCAATCGACTAGCTTGACCTGTTCAAAAAGATCGAGCCGCTAGAAAAGAACGAGCCGCCCGAAAAGATCTAGCCGATTGAAAAGCTCGAGCTGATCAAATAGATCGAGCCGATTAGAAAGATCGAGCCGATCAAAAAGATCGAGCCAATCACAAAGATCGATCCGATCGACAAGATCGAGCTGATCACAAAGATCGATCCGATCGACAAGATCGAGCTGATCAAAAAGCTGTTAACGCTGTTATTAGAAAATTTGCAAATATAAATAATGTTCCTTTGTAGTTTTTTGTTACTAACGGTTTGATAATGATACGTGTAGTATCGAAACTATAGTCACCAAATAAACCAATTGTTATACAAACAAAGTGATAAACAGTGTTTTATTTATGTTCAACAATGTATAACGAAGTAGAAGCCTCTATAATCAGTGAATTGATCAAAAAGATCTAATGGTAAGAGAAGATCGAGCGGCTCGATCGCTTGCACGGATCGATCAATCGATCTTTGTTGATCGATCTTGCATATCACTACTAATAACATTTACGGCACAATACATTTTAATAAAATTACGCATTTATAGATTATTGTGTAGGCCGAGCGGTTGAGCCGCTGGTTTCGCCAATCGTTCTCGGCGGTGATCTGGGTTCGATTCCCGGCGGGGTGGAGTAATTTTTCTAACGAAAAATACTCCACTCCGGTTCCATGGATGTGTGAATGTGTTGTGACGTCCAAATATAGATATAGTTAAATAACTAAATAAGTTAGTTAATAAATTAATAAGTTTAAAATTGAAAGATGTTGGCTAATAGTCGTGAAACTAAGGCCTGGCAAAAGCCAAAAAAAAAAACATTAAATTATGAACTGTGGAGGCATCTACTTCGTTATACATGTTAATTCAATGATTCAATTTCATTAAAAAAAAGATTATTGTTAAATGGCTATTAAAATGTAAATAGGATATAAAATATAATAGAAAATTTCCAGATATTAATTGTGGCATACACAAAATATTTCCACTTAAATCGCTGAGAAAAGTAATATGAATAAAAGGAGTGTTTCTTTTTTAATTTAAATGAAATGTTACTCTAATTAAACCGATGGTGATAATTAATTTTTGAAACGTTGAAAATAAAATATTTTAACGTGTGCCCATGGAATTTTACATATTCCATGGCATTAAAAATATAATAGTAATTAAATATTTGAGGTGATGAAATAAATAAATCACAGCACATGTGCGGGATAAGGGCCGTTATCAATTACAAATATTAGTTCATTTCTAGCATTAAATAAATTAACTAAATAATACTAACTAAACATGACAATTATTATTAATAGTATAAATATAGAGATTATCTACTTAATATTATATTAAATCTGATTATAACTATAAATGATTTCCACTGAATAATCAAAACAAACATAACAATTTCCGTAATGCGAATTACTTTAGATAATATGGCTAACGAATTGATCAACGCTGATTAGTCCATTTTAGATAACTTTATGGATTTTGAAGTGGCTGCAGAACGGTTTCATAACATTTTATATAAAGTTATTTATATATAAATAAATTAGAATTAACGACCTGCTTATAAGTACCAAATAAGAAATAACAGCGCATTAGGTCATGATGTAAAAGTTATTTTTTATCAAGTGAGTATGCAAGGAGGACAGAAGACGACGACGATCGTTTCGCTCTTTTTATGAGCTCCTCAGGCCGCCATGGGATGATGGATGTGGCAGCCTGAGGAGCTCATAAAAAGAGCGAAACGATCGTCGTCGTCTTCTGTCCTCCTTGCACACTCACTTGATAAAAAATAACTGTTTCTTCGGGTTTGGTCCTGCGTATATTCTTGGCTCTGGTCCATTTTATTTTTAATTCGACGTTTCGATGACGTCGCAGTCATCTTCGTCAGGAATAACTATCAAAATTCCATTGCTCAAGCAACCACTTGTTTGACTTTTACGTACTACTTGATGCGTGAATTTCTTGTTTGGTTTCGTGTTACTCTTCTGTTTTGTTCTTCTAATGATGTAGTAGTGACAATTTCAATATTATTTTCGGAAGGGGTTGGATTTTGAATTTCTTGGTTGTTGTTCGGAGATAATATATTTTGACCAGAATTTATACAAGTTTTCCAAATTGGTGGTAGTCTATTAGCATCATCTCTTTGATTTAGACTGTTCGGCCTCTTTTCAATTTCTATCGCTTCTCTAATAATCCTCGCGTGGAAGAAGTTTTTTTTTTTTTAATTCTCGTTTTTTCGAAGTTTATTGTATGTTTAGATATGTTTACGTGTTGAAATAAAGAAGATTGTGGATCAGACTTTCTTACTGCTAAAATGTGTTCATCTCGACGAGTACTAATTTTCCGGTTTGTTTGTCCTACATAGCTCTTCTCACACATACCACATGGAATTTCATATACGTCTTGAGCTTCAAGTGGGATAATTTCTTTTGGAGTTCGGAGTAAATTTTGAATTTTTGTGTGTATATTGAAACAAGTTCTAATATTGTATTTGGAGAGGACTTTTCCGATTTTATCAGTTGTTCCTTTAATGTAGGGAAGGGTGACGTTGCTACACGGACTTTCACTTCTTGTTTTTGGACTTTTGTTTCTGTTTAATTTATTGATTGTTTTTTGGGAAAACCCATTTTGCATTAATGCTTTTTTGACATTGGATATTTCATTATTTAAGTGGTGTTCGTCCGATAGCGTACGTGCTCTTAGTAGAAGCGATTTTGCCACAGACGCCATTTGAGCTGGATGGTGATGTGACTTCGCATTCAAGTACCTGTTTGTGTGTGTAGGTTTTCGGTATACGATGTAATTTAAGTTTCCACTAGGATTTCTGATAATAAGAGTGTCCAGAAAGGGTAAACGTTTGTTTTCGTCAACTTCCATTGTGAATTGAATTTTGTTGTGGATATTGTTTAGATGCGATAAAAAATGGTTGAGGTTCTCAATACCATGTTGCCAAATAACGAAAGTATCATCCACGTATCGTAGCCAAAATTTAGGTTTTAGAGGGGAAGAATTTAGTGCTTTAGTTTCGAAGTCTACCATAAATAAATTTGCAACTATTGGTGATAGAGGAGAACCCATTGGTGCACCTTCCAATTGTTTGAATTTTTGTCCTTTATATGTAAAGAAAGTGTTTTTTAGGCAGTGTGACGCAAGATCTAAAATTTCGTTTTACTGATGATACTTGGATTTTATTATTGCTATCGTGTCGTCAATTGGGATTTATGTAAAGAGAGATTTAACATCGAAACTTACTATTATATCATTTGCATCTAAAATTTGATCTTTAATTTTGTTTACAAAATCTGCGGAGTTGATTATGTATGAATCAGCGTCTTCAGTTAGTGGCTGCCATTTTTAGCAATATATGCTGCTAATTTAACTGTTGGGGAACCAATTCCGTAGACGATTGGTCGTAAAGGAACACCTTCCTTGTGTATTTTTAGTACACCATAAATTTTGGGGAAAATAGAAGATTTTTCCCTAGGAATTAGTTTCAACGCTGTGTTTTTATCAATTTTGGAATTTTTAATTTTTGATTTCGTTGTTTTCTCCAAATAGGTGATCGGATCTGTCTCGATTTTTTTGTAGGTTGAATCATCTAAGAGGGAACACATTTTTTTGTCTAACTCGTCTGTTTGCATAATGACGGTGGAATTACCCTTGTCCGCAGGAAGAATTATAATAGATCTATCTTCTTTTAGTTATTTAAGAGCCGACATTTCTCTTATTGTTAAATTATTTCGTGGTGGTATGGCTTTATTTAAAATAGTAGCTATTTCTTGGCGAATGTTCTCAGCAATGGTATTATCTAATCCTTTTATACCCATTTCAATATTGCAAATAATGTCCTCGTTTGGAATGAATTTAGGTGTCACCGCAAAGTTGAAACCTTTTGAAAGAACTTTTTTTTCTGTTTCGTTTAGAATGTTGTTTGAAAGGTTACACACTGTTTTTAATTTACAATCCGGGAGTTTTTCTTTATTACGAGGTTGGAGTTTATCAAATTTTTGTTTTTGTTTTTTTGATTTTAAATCTTTGCTCGTTTCTGCTCTAACAGCTGCCAATCTTTCAATAATGTTCCAAATAGATGGATGGAATAAATTGCTGAGATAAAGATGAATATTATATAAAGTTAATTTCAGATCTTTTTCGTTGAATTGATTCTCTCAGCAGGCATTCACTACATCATTAAAAGAACAAAACGCATCAAGTAGTACGTAATAGTCAAACAAGTGGTTGCTAGAGCAATGGAATTTTGATAGTTATTCCTGACGATGATGACTGCGACGTCATCGAAACGTCGAATTAAAAATAAAATGGACCAGAGCCAAGAAAATACGCGGGACCAAACCCGAAGAAACAATGATACAATGATACATGTTACGCCCGCGAAAATCTACGTTTTAACATATATATATATATATATACATATATATATATATATATATATATATATATATATATATATATATACCGATGCATAGTCAACATATTACCCTTCTACCCTGACGTCTTGACGCGTCATTAACTTCTATCTGGTTTCTTTCTTCTAACTTTGACATGATTTTTAAGAAAATCCAGTTGTGATATTGTAACTCCAACTTTAAGTTCTTAAAGCTTGTTTATTTCAAAGTAAAAATTAGTGATAAATAATTCATGATTGTTTTATAATTTTTCAAATACGATTACCTCATAATCTAGTGTTGTTTTCACTAAATCTCAAATTTGATCCGATTTTTTAGAAAAACTAGTTGAGATATGATTTTGTTCAAGATACTAGTCGAGATATTTTAGCCCCACTTTCAGAATTTTAAAAAGTGTTTATTTCTAAGGAAAATTGAAACTTTTGGCGTAAATTTAATTATTTATAATTTTCGTATAAATTTCCAAACAAGACCACCTCAAAATCTAACGACTCTTCGTATTCATATCACAATTTAAATTTTTAGGCATTCATCGTTTCTGAATAATGTTAAATTTTAAGTTTTGAACGAGTGTTTTCCACTTTCAGACAAAGCATGAAGTAAAATTTCGAGTTTAGAAAAGCCAGAGCGTTTGGATTTGGCTTTTCTTTGTTTTTTTGGTTTGTTTGGCATAGGTATTACCATTCAGCCACTAACGTTGATTTATAATATCTATATTACCATATATTTCGACTAATTTGGACGTCACAACACATTCACACACATCCATGGAACCGGAGACGAGTATTTTTCGTTAGAAAAATTACTCGCCTCCGCTGGGGATCGAACCCAGATCACCTCCGTGTCCGATTGGCGAAACCGGCGGCTCAACCGCTTGGGCTTTTCTTTTAATACTGATCAAAATTTATAAATAGAATTAGCACGTATAATCAGCTTAGAATATTCAACACAATTTTTCAACCAACCGAACAAAATAAAGGCTAGTATTTTCTAAATTTTACAATATTTCAATGTTTTATACGCGTGGCGCATGAAGTAAAATTTCGAGTTTAGAAAAGCCCCGTGAAAATTTGTCTCGGGTCGCTGCGCGACCCTCGACAAATTTTCTACACGGGGCTTTTCTAAACTCGAAATTTTACTTCATGCTTAGTCTGGGAGTGGAAGACACTCGTTCATGAATTTTCAAATTAACATAAAGTTGTGTATTTTTTCGTTGTCTGCATCTTTTGTTTGAATCTTTATTAAATTGAATCAATAATAAAGCTAGAGTTGATGAGTGAGTAGCCGAAAAATATATCAAAAAATTTTTTCTCGGTTTATTGAACAAAAATAATAGACATTAAAAAGTGCCGAGATTCTTTTCGCAATCTACAACAAGTTAGTCTTACAAAGACTACACTCATTGAAACAACTGAGTGTTTGAGTGTTTGATATAGTCTTTGTAAGACTAACTTGTTGTAGATTGCGAAAAAAATCTCGGCACTTTTAATGCTTGAAGTATTCTGCAACCTAGAATTGGCAATTTCACTTATACTTAAAAACAAAAGAGCTGAGGTGAAAAGTGTTCAGGTAGAAGTGGTTTGTTTTTTCATTATCTACAACTTTTATTTGAAATTTTCCGTTTCAATCGATAAAAACGCTATAGTTGGTGAGTGATTATTAAAGAAATAAATCTGGGCTGGATTTTCTCGTTTCTTGATCAAAAACAAAATAGCTAAGGTGAAAATTGTTTGTATAAAAGTTGTGTGTTTTTTCGTTCGCTACAACTTTTATTTGAGACATTTTTTGATTAAGTTAATATGTTTATATATTTTTAACTTCACTTGAAATCAGTGTTTAATACGCGTGGCGCATGAAGTAAAATTTCGAGTTTAGAAAAGCCCCGTGAAAATTTGTCTCGGGTCGCTGCGCGACCCTCGACAAATTTTCTACGCGGGGCTTTTCTAAACTCGAAATTTTACTTCATGCTTAGTCTGGGAGTGGACCGTCAAGTTTTTCTACATGTCTAGATTTTCGATATTTCTAGATTTTTGTCGATTTATTCACAGTTTGACAAATTATTATATTAAATGCAACTTCAATATTAAATAAATACGGTTTTTCTTAGGAATAGAAATTCATATTAAGAGCTAAGCAAATTATAAAGTTAACTCTACAAGTTAATTTTAGCTAAAATTTTGCATCTTTTTCTATGATTTCAATGAATGACTTATTATATTACATACGTCGATTTTATAAAAGAGTTAAATTTAAAGTTCAAACGAGTGTTGTCCACTCCCAGACTAAGCATGAAGTAAAATTGCGAGTTTAGAAAAGCCCCCGCGTACAAATTTTCGCGGGGCTTTTCTAAACTCGAAATTTTACTTCATGCGCTACCGATATAAAACACTGATTTCAAGTGAAGTTAAAAATATACTATTAAGGTTGGAAATTTTTCATAGTTAAGTAACCAAATATGCATTCGCAAATATTTGAATTATTCGAAAATTTTAATATTTATATTCAAATATGAATAATTTAGTGATTTAAATATTCATATTAGAATATTTACCTATTTGAATTAATCGAATTCGAATCCCAGCCTTAATAATAATAATAATAATACAATCTTTATTCTAATATAAATATAAACATACAAGATATACATGAATACTTAATATAAGAATATGCGTCACATAAGAGAAAAACATGCTTAAGCAATAGGCACATGTAAGTAATTTAGATTAAATTCTAAAAACTCATTTAGAGAGTAAGGTTCAATATCTCTTACAATAATATTTATTTTTGATTTAAATGATTTGAAACACCGCTCATTTTTCAAGTAAGTCGGCAATTTATTAAATAATTTTATGCATGTGTAATTCACGCCCTTTTCGGTGAGTGAATATCGGTGTATAGGGTAGTTAAGGTTATCCTTATGTCGTGTATTGTAGATATGAATCTGAGTTCCATCTGAAAAAAGGTGCTTTTGTTTCCATATGAACACTAGACACTCTAATATATAAATTCCTGTGACAGTTAATAAGTTATTCGATGCAAACAAAGACCTACATGATGTAGAGCTTTTGAGACCTAATAAGATCCTGAGCACACGTTTTTGAATTAGGAAAATTTTATTTATGTTAGGCGAACTACCCCAGTGTATGATTCCAAATCTGACCAAAGATTCGAAATTGGCATAATAAGTTATTTTTAATATATCTAAAGATAGGTGAGGTTTTAAAGTATATAGCATAAAGCTAATTTTAGCCAATTTACCTTGTAAATACTCAATGTGAGAATACCATTTTAATTTTTCATCGATGTTAATTCCCAAAAACATAGACGATTGAGAAAGTTGAAAATTTAGATTGCCAAATGAAATGTTATTAGGCATATTGCCGATTTCATTTTTTTTAAATAGAATACATTTAGTTTTATTTTCGTTTAGCAATAAATTGTTGTTTTTAAACCACTGTGTAATAGCAATTAGTGCTAGTTCCCCATTTCTTACCATATCATCAAAAGTATTTCCAACGATACAAAGATTGGTGTCGTCGGCATATCCGACAATCCTTAGCTTCGGAGATGACAATTGATAAAGATCGTTTATAAATATATTAAACAAAAAGGGGCCGAGTATACTCCCTTGTGGAACACCCATGACAACGTCTAGAGCACTTGACCGCAGTTTTTCACCTTTATTCATTATTTCTACTATTTGTTTTCTGTTAGATAAATAGGATTTGTACCAATTATACGCGACTCCGTGGAAACCGTAATTGTATAACTTCGATAGAAGCAAGTTATGGTCAATGCAGTCAAATGCTTTAGATAAATCTAGCATTATTCCACAAGGGACGTGGCCCCCTTCAAAAGCACAATGGATGAAATGGGTAAAATATTAATAGCGATGATTCGAATTATTTGGGATGATTTGAATCCGTGTATGAGTATTCGCATCCTTTTATAAGGATTCAAATCCTTTTATAAGAAATTGAATCCTTTTATAAGAATTCGAATCCTTCTATAAGGATTCGAATCATCTACGTCTGGATTCGAATACGAATCCTTTTAAAAAAATGTAACGAATCCGTCTTCACTAAAGTATTCGAATACTTCTTTTGAATTCTCTAAAAGGATTCGAATCCAGGAATCGAATCCTAAATGATTTAAATCCTGCCCAGCTCTGATGGAAAATCACCAGCATTAAAGAAAATTGAATAGAAATATCAGCCATTTGTAACCTAATTATATATGAAGTATAGGCTTCGAATAGGTATGTCTGTTGAATTTAATAAATACAATATTTTATTTTAGTTTTTCATCATTTGGGACATTTTTTGTGAAAGCAGTGGAAGTTTCTTAGTTTTTAAACTAATTTAGGCATACTCTTGGTTTCGTGCCTTGACCTGCTCAACATTCTGACTACGCCCAGTATACCATTTAGTTGTGGTCTAAATTCAACTATTTGAAAACCAACAATACTTAGCCAACTATATATTGTTTTATTTATCAAACTTTGCAAAATCTGACATGCGCAACAGCCCGCAGGCCACACTTTGAGAAGCGCTGTTCTAGTCGTTTTAAAATCACATATTTAGTGAAATGTCTATTAGTCGTTAACATGGGGTGGCGTAAGGTTGCAGAAATATCGTTTAAGTTGTCTGTATATTAATTATATATATATATATATATATATATATATATATATATATATATATATATATATATATATATATATATATAAATAAAATTGTGCAAATATTTTGCTTGTTAAAAACTACAAAACCACAGACATTACATGTACACTATATGGCAAATCAAGACAAATTAAAATATATCTTGTTATTTTTTTCCCATTTTATTCAGAGGGTGATGGTTTGACATTCCATGGTTAGAAAAAAAATGCAAAAAACCATCACCCTCTGAATAAAATAGAAAAAAATAACAAGATATATTTTAATTTGTCTTAATTTGTCATGTAGTGTACATGTAATTTCTGTGGTTTTGTAGTTTTCAACAAGCAAAATATTTGCAGAATTTTATTTTAAACAACAAAAACGAGTATTATGTGCGGGCTTGAAACTTTCATGGCGTGCGTTAGAGGGGCGGCTGTTTTGCGGGATGGGATGGGTCGGTTTCTTATAGCTGCAAATTAGTGTTTGAACAGAGAAATATTTGAACCGGGCAACACTAATTAGAAACAGACAGCTCAAAGCGGGCTGTGACCGGAACTCGCGTTAAATATGTGTTCGGCCATTTTGTTTTTAGCTGCCGGATGTTGGTTTTTAAACGCTCTCTTCTCTCCTTTTCCCTGCGAACGAATGGGACGAACGCCACGAATGGAACACGAACGGACGGACGGGCGGACGTTCGTTGCCACCACCGCTACTACCACTATCCTCTCACACTATTCCTGCTGCTAACTATTAGCTACCTACTCAATCTCTCCTGACAAATTACAAAAAAAAAAAAAAAAACAGCAGATATGTAGAATGCATACTTTTAAAAAAATTAAATTTATAACAATTCTTAGAATCTTGAACACGTTTCTCATCTTTCACGTGGTGAAACATATTTAACTATGATTTAATAAAGAAAACACTTGGTTAACCGCCATTGATGCATATACGCAACATTATTAATTTTTTGTTAATTAAATTACTAAATAAGTTAATTTATTATATTATATTATTTGAGTTGACTTGAAAATATACCATTAGGCGCCATTGATGCATATACGCAACATTATTAATTTTTTTTTAATTAAATTACTAAATAAGTTAATTTATTATATTATATTATTTGAGTTGACTTAAAAATATACCATTAGGCGCCATTGATGCATATACGCAACATTATTCTTTTTTTTTAATTAAATTACTAAATAAGTTAATTTATTATATTATATTATTTGAGTTGACTTGAAAATATACCATTAGGCGCCATTGATGCATATACGCAACATTATACATTTTTTTTCTTAATTAAATTACTAAATAAGTTAATTTATTATTTTATATTATTTGAGTTGACTTGAAAATATATAAAGAAAAACGTAAATATTTTTTTATTTAAATATCTCTATTATTACCCATTAAAAAAAAATGTTTTCAGTGTATTTCTAACTTCACGATATTTCAGTGTTTTATACGCGTGGCGCATGAAGTAAAATTTCGAGTTTAGAAAAGCCCCGTGAAAATTTGTCTCGGGTCGCTGCGCGACCCTCGACAAATTTTCTACGCGGGGCTTTTCTAAACTCGAAATTTTACTTCATGCTTAGTCTGGGAGTGGACGACACTCGTTCTTAGAAGTTTTAAATTGAATCACTCTAGATTACTAAGTTTATTACTCAAAGGAGCATTTTACAAAGGCTACAGCTCGAAGGACCAATGATGCTCTTCGGGGAGCAAAGGACTACAGGGAATTGAAGTCTTTTTACAAAAAAACAACGAACATCTGAAGCTTTACAGCATGGATAGGAAACAAAATATCCAATTTAAAAAAATATATCAAAGTTGGGTTGTTTTTAGTGCATTTTTAATTTCACTTTAAAACAATGTTTTATACGCGTGGCGCATGAAGTAAAATTTCGAGTTTAGAAAAGCCCCGTGAAAATTTGTCTCGGGTCGCTGCGCGACCCTCGACAAATTTTCTACGCGGGGCTTTTCTAAACTCGAAATTTTACTTCATGCTTAGTCTGGGAGTGGAAATACTCATTCTAAACTTCATATTGCACGTTTTTGTACAAAATCGACGAATGCCTTACATTTACAGCGTATACAATATGTAAATTTAAAAGAAAAATTCACAGTATGTCAAACAATAAGTCATTCTTAGAAATCATTAAAAGAAGTGCAGAATTTAACCTAAAATCAACTTTTTGAGTTAACTCTATAATTGCTCGGCCGTTAATGGGTTAAATTTCACTAATATTTGTGAAATTTAACCAAGTGTTTTCTTTATTAATTCACAATTCTTAGAATATTATTTATTTATTTATTTATTATAACGGTAGGCCATTACATCTTAATAACAAATACAAATAAAGTAGTTAAACAGATTTTTGAACAAAATGAGATAATAGCAAAACAAAAAAAAACATACATTCAATATGAATATCTACTAAAACTAAATATATATATTCGATACTAGTTTTAACTTTGAAAATGATCGTAACGGATCGAAACACGTGTCAGGCAACTGAAAATAAAAATATGGAACATATAATAATAATAATAATAATGTTTATTGGTGCTAATAACATTTACATGTTTTACACAGGTCATAGATCTTAGCAATTAAATTTAGAGTAATCAACGTAATAGCAGATGAGATATAATTTTGTCTAAAATGTACAAATGAATTTCCGATAAATAATATAAGATATATCAAAAGCTACATTTATTACAATTGTAAATTTACATTTAAAATTCTAATAAAAACATTCCAAATTAAAAACACATTAAAATTACAATTGTATAATAAAATAAATAAATATGACACTTAAAACAGGATATTAAAATTACAATATAAGTTAATTAAATACACGAAACAATTATTTTTAAAATGATGAGTAAAGTATAATAAAACTAAAATATTACAGTATATATTACTCTACACTATGGGAGTTGAAAAGAACTCATCAAATGAGTAGAATGCTTGGTTAGTTAAGTAGTTTTTACACCACTTTTTATAAAGCTTAGGGTCTAGTTGTTGTATATTACTGGGCAATATTTTAAAGAAACTGATACAATAATATCTTGTGCCTGCCCTGGCCTTTGATTAGCGGAACTTACTTATTCGTAAATGATTTCTAGCACGCGTTTCATAGATATGATAGTCCTAATTAAATGCATAAGCATCTAGATTGTTTCTAATATAGACTAGACACTCCAAGATATACATACAAGGGACAGTGAGAATCTTAAGGTGTATAAAGTTTTCTCTGCAGTCAGCTCTATAGTTGATACCGGACATTACACGAATTGCTCTCCTTTGAAGCTTAAATACATCCTTCAGTATTGGTGAATGACCCCACAGTATGATGCCATACGCTATGTGTGTATATATGTAGGCATAGTATGCATTTAATATTATTTGTGTATTCACTGATCGCGAGAGATTTCTCAACATATATACATTTCTTGCCAATTTTTTCTCTAGCGCCAAACCCTGTGCTTCCCAAGTCAACTGCGTATCTATAACAATACCTAAAAACTTAACCGATTGTTTCTCGGTTACTTCAGTTTTTTTTAATAGAAAATGCTAATAACAAGTGTAGTAACTTGTTATTAGCATTTTCTCTTAAAAAAAACTGAAGTAACCGAGAAACAATCGGTTAAGTTTTTAGGTATTGTTATAGATACGCAGTTGACTTGGGAAGCACAGGGTTTGGCGCTAGAGAAAAAATTGGCAAGAAATGTATATATGTTGAGAAATCTCTCGCGATCAGTGAATACACAAATAATATTAAATGCATACTATGCCTACTTTACCCAATTAGAAAAATATATATTTATATATAAAGTTTTTGAATACATACCCTAAGCACTACTTTCAAGCACATTTTTACATATTCTTTTGAAGCGTTGTAAATTGAAACCAAAAACATTAATTACTTTACAATACATATTAATGTTATTAATTAAAACATTTCTAGCGCTGTTGTAAGCATAATTTGTTGCGTGATACTAGCAAGAAGCTGCTGCTGCCTAGTAATGCGCGTAGGAACAAATAATGAAATGGATGAGAGTATCTCAGGACAATCAATTCTGCTATTTAATATGCGATACGCAAAACATAAAGAAAAGTAGATTCTTCGTTTAACTAAAGGAAGGAACCCAAGATACTTAAGTATGATATCATAATTATGATAAAATACATGACACCGAAAACAAATCAATTTTATCATTTTACGTTGTACATTTTCTAGCCGATCTACGTGACATTTATAATAAGGTGACCATATAATTGCACAGTAATCTATAATAGGTCTTACAAAAGATATATAGAGAGATACAAAAGTTCTAATTGAATCAAAATGCGAAGTAAACCTACGAATAAAACCAAACATCTGCAACGCTTTCGAAGAGATTATGTTGATGTGATTATTAAATTGAAGCTTGGCATCAAACAAGACTCCCAAATCATTGATTGAGTCAACTCTCTGAAGAATAAGATTATTTAATGAATACTCAAAATGTAATATTAAGTCTTTTTTACGAGAAAAACGCATGGATTTACACTTACTTATATTCAAATATAGATTTTTCTCATTACACCAAACCATGCTCTGATTTAGATCATTTTGAAGGGTATTACAATCATGTATAGACTTTATATTACGAAATATTTTCATATCATCTGCGTATAGAAGAACATTTGAAGCAAGATTTTTACCATTATCATTTACAAATATAAGAAAAAGTAACGGTCCTAAATGAGAGCCTTGTGGCACCCCTGAGGTTGTGTTAATTATAATGTCAGAGGTGATATTATTTATAATGGTTTGTAAATTAAATTCACTTGGTTTTGTTTCACTTATATGTATTTTATTTTCTACTAGTTTCGGCTTAATGCCATTATCAAGAATGATGTACAAATGGATTTGTTTGGAAATATATACAGTTTCGAGTTTTAGGTTTTATTGGGTAATAAGGGCATTTAATATCGGGGAATTCCAAAGGTCTTCGTTGTCGTTGAACACATTTTTATTTGCCTTTATGGCTTTTGAAATTTCTAAACCCTCTCGGTAATTAAGCGTTAATCCCTTATTACCTGTATGCAGAATTGTTAAATCGTTTGAAGAAAAATGGTGATTAGATGTGATACAGTGCTTAGAAAAACCGGTGGTTTGTTTTTTATTCTCTATGTCTTTTTTATGCTCTTTTAACCTGATATCAAAAGACTTGCCGGTTTGTCCTATATACACTGCAACACAATCATCACATTTTAATTCATAAATATAAATTTTCTTCAATTTACAATTTTCAGTTTTGATTTTATTGTTAACTATTAATTTTCCTAAATTATTTGTGTTTGTCAAAATTATGTTATTATTCTTTCTTTTTAAATTATATTTGATTTGTAAAGACAGTGGCTTAATGAATTCTAATCCATTCCATGTTATTGTGTCTGAATTTGTCCCACTATAAAAGTAATTTCGTAATTGTTTGTGTTGTTTTTTTTTTTAACATTTTATTAATTAAATCTTCAGTGTAGCCATTGTTAACTGCTATTGTTTTTTATTGTGTCTAGTTTATTTTCAAAGTCTATTTTATGATATTATTTACTTTAACTAACATTTTCCTGTTACAAATAATCAATGTTTTATATTGTTAAAGAATGGTTTGAAATTAGGCATATCAATATATAAAATACCGAGACTAACCTTTTAATTTATGGAAGACGATTCTTAAAATCTAAATATCAAGTGCTGCTGGTAAAATCATTTAAGCAAAACCTCACTAAACACTAGCACTTCTTATTGCGTAATTTGCGGCTCTATCGACCAGCCACAGCAATTACTGTCGTAGATAATTAAATAAATATCCACTACTACTTAAAATCTCGATATCAAACTCGAAAACCGACTAGTGTTTTCTAAAAAGCAAAGACACGAAATACACCGCGTGAATAATTGATCTTAACTGGAGTTGTGAAGGTGAATAAATTGAGGCGCTCTTGAAATCGAAAAAGATTGCGTTTTTTTCCGATGTTCGCCTGCGATTATTTGCGTGTTTGGTGATAAGCGAATGGAATTATTGATTGAAACCGGTTTTAATGTCTGGTGTTTCGTTAAATAATTGCGTATATTTATACACTTAAAAATCTATCAGGATTCGAATCCTTTTAGAGGATTTAAAAGATGAATATGTTTTTTCGACCAATTAAGAAATCAATAAATATATTATTCCATTTTTTTTTCTATCACTTAGAAATCTATTTAAATTATGTGTAAAGTATTTGTTTTATGACCCGATCAAAACATCCACAGTGTCTCTCTGAAGAACGCCCAAGTATAAAATTGAAAGCAGAAATTTCTTGTACAAAATCAATTTTTTGTATTAGTAAAGTGAGCTTTGAAAACAAAACCAACACGATTGGTTTCAAAAGTAATATTTAGAACACTATTTATATTGTAAATTGTAAATTCTAATAGAGAAACTGGAAAATATTACTGGTATTTATATTTATAAAAGTTAGTACATACTCGTACTTTAAATAATTTTTTATTTAAAAGTAATTATCTAAATTACGTCAAAGAAGTAGATAAAACATTAGCACTAGGGGTGGCAAAAATAGTATCGATGTTTTGAAATTATTTCTTTGTTTTGAAGAGGGTTAACTTTATGCAAGGACTAGAAACACTTGTTAGAAACTTTGAATTGAACGCTTTTATAAAATCAAAATAAAATTAAACCTATGTATTTTTAAGATCCGAAACATCCACAAAGTTTTTTACCACTCCGAGAGCAGGTCCTCTCGGAGTGGTAAAAAACTTTGTGGATGTTTCGGATCCTAAAAATACATAGGTTTAATTTTATTTTGATTTTATAAAAGCGTTCAATTCAAAGTTTCTAACAAGTGTTTCTAGTCCTTGCATAAAGTTAAATTTCTAATTGAGAAAAGGCTGAAAATTTCACATAGTCCCATGGCTTTTCTAAACTCTAAATTTTATTTCATGCGCCACGCGTATAAAACACTGATTTAAAGTGAAAAACATTCAATTTGAAATTGTGTTGTTTTGGAAATAAATAAATCACTTCATAATAGAAAAAACGACCTGCTTCGTATTACCTACCTGTTGTGGGTAGATACTAATACATATATTAAGTATATTATTGTGGTCGGTAACCTGTATTGGCATTGTCAGGTGACAGAAGACCCTTTGTGCGGTATCCAGTTATGGGACCCTCATAACAAGGGCACTTCTAACCATGAACTAAATAATGGCTCGACTAAATTGTACACTAATTCTAGACGCGCGCTCGTACAATTGTCCCCTAACAGGTTTACAGGTTTAATACACCCATTCAATTAACTCTCATAACCGTGAAGAAAAAATCGAAAACCAGGTAAATAAATACGACACGTCCACTATTGTTCAAAAATGATTTTGTTTATATTTATGGCGATTTTTTATAAATAAATTTAGATTACGTAGGTATAGATTATTGATTATTTATTTTATCTGTCAAAATTCATTGTTGGTATGTCATAATTTGATACGATTGCGGCGCACAATGTAATTGTAACCCTGAATAATGGCTAAAAATACAATAAAGGTATCAAAATTATACGTTTACCTTTAACAAAATTATACTTCTTAATCACTTTTGCATACTTCAGATTAGATGTATAGGCTAAAATTTGAAATAAAAACACTTGGTTTGTTTCACTAACGTTTTACTTATTATTCCGACTAGTTTCGGCTTCTAGCCATTATCAAGGAATGTACAGAGAATACTTTTTTACACGATATTTATATACAAAATCAGGCAATAAGGGCGTTCATAGATGTATAGGCTTTTTTTGCTAAGATTTACCGTCAACTTATGAAGTTATTGTGTCTTGAAATAGACATTTTATGAGAGAATTTAAAACATATAAACAGCGCATACTTTTGTGGTCTATATGTGAATTATCAAGTTAAATAAGCAATAATAGAATTATATTTTATAATAAGTGTCTATTTTGATTTGAAATTGTGCGTTTATTATTTAATTAATCTTTTTAATAAAAACATAATCACTACAAGATTTTTAACTTTTTTTGAAATATTACGTTTTTGTAGTAGTTTGTTTTATGCAAAAGTAGAGGTTTCAAATAGGGCTTATTTAATAGCTACAATATTGCTTTACACGTGGAAATTAAAATCATCTCGCTCCATCTGCGCGTTCGAAAGTTATGCATTTTTTAATGTAGAGGGTCGCTAACATACGACAGACAAAAACGCAAGATTCTGCCCAGAGGTGGAAGGAGTAATCAAAATGAAAAATGTTTACTACAACAAAATTCCCCATAAATTTTTAAAATGTATGAACCTTCTAAATTTAGTTCACTTACATTTTTGCATCAACCCATCACTCTGAATTAATTCCCAAAGTTGCACATTTTTATGTCGCGAACGGAGCGCGAAAACTGTACTTTGTTAATACTTTGTTCTAATTTTATGAAATGCTTTCAATTTTACATATATTACTAAGACTTTTTGGTGTTGTAGGCGTTCACTTTGTGGTACATCTTAAATACACTTGTAAATAAAACACTTTTTACTTTGTTTAACCACTGAATCTTACATATAATTGTGTGACTAGTTTCGACTATCTAGTAGTCATTCTCAAACTAAAGTAAATACAAATTACACGTTAAAAACTATTTATACGGCTTCGAAAAGAGGGGTGTACATTAGGTCAACCTGGTCATTAAGAAGGGAAATTCCGGGATTAATTCGGGCCTTGTGTATTTCTAGTGCTTCCAGTAAATCCATTTTACGACCTTTTTCGGCAAAATGGATTACTGAAAGTACATCCTCGCCAAAAGTGTGATTCTCTTCTAAAAGATGGTTAGCATAGGTAGAACTATTATGTTTTAATCTATAGGCTCGCTCGTGTTCTTTCAATCTTATTTCGATTCTACGACCAGATTGCCCAATGTACACACCTTTACAATTTTCACAGTTCAATTTATAAATGCCTGATCTAACTAGGGGATTAAGTTTTGTTTTTGGGTTAAAAACTATATTATTAAGTTTATGGGGCGTTTTTAATATTACATTAATGTTACATTTTTTAAGGATGTTTTTAATTTTACAACTTATTGTACCATAGTAGCTGATTGTTTTAAAATGTTGATTATCTAGTGACCTAATTCTAGGGTAGAAGAATTTCTGCACCTCTTTCATTTCGTAATTATGAATTAAATTGTCTATTAGTGAAGTTGTGTAGCCATTATTCAATGCTATTTCCTTTATTGTATTGATCTCTTTCTTTCTATCATTTATATTTAGCGGAATTTTAAATGCTCTATTTATCATTGTATAGAAACTAGCTTTTTTATGAATTTGTGGGTGGCGGAAGTGGTTAGGGATAACGGAATCAGTATAGGTCGGTTTTCTATATACCGGGTGGTGCATCGGACGACGCACCATAGAGATTTCAATGGTTTTCTTAATTCTCGTTTATATACTTCCCATGTCATTTAATCAAAAAATCATGAGATAGACTTTTTGTAGAGATGAAAAAATTAAGTTTAATACACTCACTTGAGAAATTAAATTTTTATCTATTTTCTAGTAATAAATTATTTTAAAATCATTACCTTAAAAATAAAAATATGCCGTGCCTTGCAAAAGGTTAAAGTACTCTTAAAATCTACTTTGTGAATACATAACAAAAAATGATAACTGTTTTACTGCTAAACAGTTCAGTTTAGGGTGCAATACATACCTAAAACTGAGTTAATAGAACATTTAAATACTAGATGGTTATTGCAAGTCAAAATAAGTGGAACTAAATAGATTGCAAGAGTATTGTTCAGCGTTACGTTACGTTGGGAAGGAAATAAATGACCATGTATTTTTTTTATTTTAATTATTTGCACCTCATTATTTGCCTCCCAACAGTTTATATGTAGAGTATAAAAAAATATTTCGTAATTGTTTTATTTTCTAGATTTAAAAGAAAATTAATAAAAAGAAGGCAAGGTGTATTTAATTTTTAAAATTGTAGTTTTAATATAATGTGTATCTCAAATTTAGATAATAAATAAATATTTTAAATGGGTGTATTAGACTCAATTTTTGGATCCCCACAAAAAACCTATCTTATGGTTATTGATAAAACGACGTGGGAAGTAAATTAATACGAATTAAAAAAAATACATTTAAATCCCTATGGTGCGTCGTCCGATGCACCACCCGGTATATTAAAATTTAATTTGTTGTTAATTTTTGTAATAGTTAGGTCTAGAAAATTAATTTTGTTATCGGTTTCTGTTTCTACTGTAAAAGTTATTGAAGGTTGTATTGTGTTAAGGAAATTGAGGAATTGCTGGAGTTGTCTATCTGTACCTTTAAAGAATGCTAGAACATCATCTACATATCTAAACCAATGAAATATGTGTTTTTTACCTAACGTGGAATTTAAATTTGAGAATGACTACTAGATAGTCGAAACTAGTCATACAATTAAATGTAAGATTCAGTGGTTAAACAAAGTAAAAAGTGTTTTATTTACAAATATTACTAAGACTTTATTTAGTATAATTTGGTGTTGGTTTTATTTCAATAAACGTATTACAAGAATTGTTAGGATTATTTATTTTAGGAAGCGTATTTTCTCTCTAACGATACAGTGATATCTCAGATTTTTATTCAATATTGTAGAGTCAAGTATAAACAATTGTTAAAAAAAAACACTTAAGATCAATTATTACAACAGAACACAGAAGGTAAATAACAAATCAATTGCTTGTACAGAAGACAAATGATTGCAACAGGAAATATTTGCTTGTAGAAAATTGAAGATAAATAAATGAATATAAGAAACAAGGCCGTAGCCAGGGGGGATATGGGGGTTCCAACCTCGCCCAAAATATTTTCAAAAGGTTAAATTGATTTTATAATAGAGTTCTATTTGAAGTTTTGAACGAGTGTTTCCACTCCCAGGCTAAGCATGAAGTAAAATTTCGAGTTTAGAAGAGCCCCGTGAAAATTTGTCGAGGGTCGCGCAGCGACCCGAGACAAATTTTCGGGCTTTTCTAAACTCGAAATTTTACTTCATGCGCCACGCGTACAAAACACTGATTTTAAGTGGAGTTCAGAAACACACAAATACATCTTTAACCAGAGTAACAGGGAGTCAGATATTTAGTCTATTATCAACGATGTTCAGTGGTAATAATAAATAATTAGGTTTTGAATATTTTTGTTAATTGTTTAAAAAAAACACTGAAGATCAATTATTACAACAGAACACAGAAGGTAAATAACAAGTCAATTGCTTGTACAGAAGACAAATGATTGCCACAGGAAATAATTGCTTGTAGAAAATTGAAGATAAATAAATGAACATAAGAAACAAGGCCATAGCCAGGGGGGGATATGGGGGTTCCAACCTTGCCCAAAATATTTTTAAAAGGTTAAATTGATTTTATAATAGAGTTCAATTTGAAGTTTTGAACGAGTGTGTCCACTCCCAGGCTAAGCATGAAGTAAAATTTCGAGTTTAGAAAAGCCCCGTGAAAATTTGTCGAGGGTCGCGCAGCGACCCGAGACAAATTTTCGGGCTTTTCTAAACTCGAAATTTTACTTCATGCGCCACGCGTACAAAACACTGATTTTAAGTGGAGTTCAGAAACACACAAATACATCTTTAACCAGAGTAACAGGGAGTCAGATATTTAGTCTATTATCAACGATGTTTAGTGGTAATAATAAATAATTAGGTTTTGAATATTTTTGTTAATTGTTTAAAAAAAAACACTGAAGATCAATTATTACAATAGAACACAGAAGGTAAATGACAAGTCAATTGCTTGTACAGAAGACAAATGATTGCCACAGGAAATAATTGCTTGTAGAAAATTGAAGATAAATAAATGAACATAAAAAACAAGGCCATAGCCAGGGGGGATATGGGGGTTCCAGCCTTGCCCAAAATATTTTCAAAAGGTTAAATTGATTTTATAATAGAGTTCAATTTGAAGTTTTGAACGAGTGTTTCCACTCCCAGGCTAAGCATGAAGTAAAATTTCGAGTTTAGAAAAGCCCCGTGAAAATTTGTCTCGGGTCGCGCAGCGACCCGAGACAAATTTTCGGGCTTTTCTAAACTCGAAATTTTACTTCATGCGCCACGCGTACAAAACACTGATTTTAAGTGGAGTTCAGAAACACACAAATACATCTTTAACCAGAGTAACAGGGAGTCAGATATTTAGTCTATTATCAACGATGTTTAGTGGTAATAATAAATAATTAGGTTTTGAATATTTTTGTTAATTGTTTAAAAAAAAACACTGAAGATCAATTATTACAATAGAACACAGAAGGTAAATGACAAGTCAATTGCTTGTACAGAAGACAAATGATTGCCACAGGAAATAATTGCTTGTAGAAAATTGAAGATAAATAAATAAATACAAGAAACAAGGCCGTAGCCAGGGGGGATATGGGGGTTCCAACCTCGCCCAAAATATTTTCAAAAGGTTAAATTGTACTATGTAAAAGCTGCCCCGTAAGGTCAAAAACATTTTTTTTTAATATAAACCCTCCCCCTGCCGAAATTATTATATCCCCCCGAAATGGTTTTCTTGCTACGGCCTTGATTTTAATGTATATTTTAAAATACAAGTATTTTTTGAACTTATGTAAAAATACACTATATCGAATCTCTATGTCCTATTCATGTTATTAAATGCATCAGAAAATTAATCTCCATACGTTACTCGCGCGCACAAAAAACTTTATTTTATTTGCTCTCTGCAGGATTCGGCCATTTCATATAAGTAGCATGCCATTAAAGCACCCACTCTGTATATTTGCATGGAGCCATAGAGAAACGGACGAATGGAGGCAACAGCAGCGGGGGGTTTGGTCTTTAATTGCTCCCTAGTTCCTAAAACTAAGCGCACCCCGTATTTCACTCTACCACCATCTGAAAGTTACACAATCACACACATAAACCCACCATCACACACACACATACATACACGTGTGTGTATATATATATATAAATGCAGACACACTCGTGTAGACCAAACACACATAGAAAGAGAGAATGCGAAATACACACCCCGGACGGACGTTTCCACCCCACGAAACTACCCACCGACACACGAAAAAATGTACAACACGAAACACCGACTGAATAATATTAACACTAATAAATATCCTTGTAAATTAGTCAGGGAAAAGAGAAATGGCTTCCACGTTTTCTACAACCAAGGAATTCATTACACAACAAATTACCATTACAAATTGTTATTTGCATATTTTAAAACATTTTACGATTTATTTTATTGAGTTTTTTGTTGTAACTCCTTATTTAAATTTGTTTATTCGTAATATTTACAATGAATATTAATTAATTACTTGCTTAACATGTGGTGACATATTTCTAAATCAAATTATGGTAAATGTAATTAAAACATTTAGTTAAATCGGTGGAACAAACCAAGCATTTTATTTTAATTCAATTTACCATAATTAGAATTACGTGTACAATAAATATTATAATTAATTATTAAAACATATAGAAAATTTTACATAAAGAAAAATTGAGATTGTCAATAGTATTTTTTTAAATTTATTTCAATTTTCTGTTGGTTTACTTAGTTTGGTGAGGGAATAATTTGACCTGATGTTGCATTTTGCATATAAATTATGCATAGAACAGTAAATCTGTCTTGTAATTCGAATATTCATTGTATAATTCAATATCTCTTGGGGTATTAGCTAGAGAAGTAGTTGTTTCAATGAATATTTGGAGACTTGTCTCAATGAGACTAAATTTTTGCAGAAAGTCTATATTAATTTTAATTTGTTTTTATAATTTATTATTAATTTAACTGGTAGATTAACCAACAAATCATAAGGCTCTTGAACATTCAATGAATTTGTTAATATCAAATTAATGCAACCTTGCAAGACCGTAGCCAAAAAACAATTTCGGAAGGAGTTATAAAAATGTTGGGGGTGGGGTTTTAATGGTAAAAATATTGTTTTTGCTCTTGCGGGACCGCTTTTACATACAAAAATTGAACATTTTAAAAATTTTGGGGGGCCGGGAGGTCCAACCTCCATATAAGTCTCAACGAGACTAAACTTTTGCAGAAAGTCGATATTAATTGTAATTCGTTTTTATATTTTGAGTATATATTGTTGACGAATTCTGATACATTAGACAACATTCTGCGATTGATAGCCATTTGTAATTCTTCGAATTCATTACAATAATAATAATAATAACTTTATTGTGCCCAACAGAAAACCATTTACAAGACATATTACATATAAAATACAATTTTAAAGTTTAAAAAAATAAAAATAATGTGTACTAAACTGAGATATATATATAACAAATAACAATGATAAATAATAATAAAAAATGAACGACCTAGTTAATAACCGCATAATTCTGAATTATCTTAGTTACAGTTTTATAATTTTGAAATATATCTACATTTTCATTTTTTTAAATTTCTTTTAAATTTGTGGTCATTCAATGAATGGGAGCTTTAAACATAATATTTGATCGTGAACATTTTATATAGAATGGAATATGATATCTTGAACAATGGGTTGGTATTGGAAAGTTTATCTGTGATAATATATACGAAGAGTCAATTATATAGTTAAATTTCACGATTTGAAATTTTAATTTTTTTAAAAAGTTTTTATTTCACTTAATTAATTGAGTTACAAAGGTATTTCATTTGTCGCAACGGTTATAACGATAAAGGACACGGAGATGCTTTCCGAACGAAAGTACGATTGTAATTAATTCATGCATGAGATAATTGTCCATGATGAAGAATGGGACGCTCTGGAACGTGCCTGCGATAAGGCGCATCATTCCTGGGAACTGTCTTCTCAGCATTTTGGTATGTGGATACCATTACATAACTATATCGTATAATATGTTAATATGAAATTGAGCACTAGTTCTTTTCCTCCTATTTTCATCCCTTTTGAAAATAGGAGGAAAAGAACTAGTGCTCAATTTGATATTAACATATTATACGATATAATTGACTCTTCTTATATATTATCACAGATAAACTTTCCAATACCAACCCATTGTTCAAGATTTCATATTCCATTCTATATAAAATGTTCACGATCAAATATTATGTTATCTCGAAATATAGTGATAAAATCTTTATAATCTGTATTTATGGCAGGATATAAACCATAACTTCTAAAGCGTAGGTACTTCAAATATCTTCTTTGAATTTTTTTAATTAGCACATTATGGTTTGTATAATAAGGGTACCATATCATAGAGACTTACTCAATTTTCGGACGAACTAAAGCGCACTTGGAAATGGTGTTAATGTTCGAGAATCGTTTACAACTTCGTGAGACAAAACCAAGTGTTCTGCAGGATCTAGAGTATACATATTCAATATGAGATTTAAAACTTAACTTAAATATGACACCAAGATCCTTAATTTAAAAGCATTTCTCCAGAACAACGTTGTTAATGGTGTAAGCGTTATCAATTTTATTATTTTTTTTTAGAATAAGATATCATGTTGCATTTGGAGATATTTAGGTTAAGGTAATTTTTTGTGCACCAGTTATACTAAGCATGAAGTAAAATTTCGAGTTTAGAAAAGCCCTGTGAAAATTTGTTGGGCTTTTTCTGGGCTTTTCTAAACTCGAAATTTTACTTCATGCGCCACGCGTATAAATCACTCAAATATTGTGAAATTTATGTATATTCGAACTTCGCTTAAAATCTGTGTTTTCTACGCGTGGCGCATGAAGTAAAATTTCGAGTTTAGAAAAGCCCAGAAAATTTGTCTCGGGTCGCTGCGCGACCCTCGACAAATTTTCACGGGGCTTTTCTAAACTCGAAATTTTACTTCATGCTTAGTCTGGGAGTGGAAATCACTTGTTTAACGCTTTAAAATGAACATAAAAAAACAGGGAATATCTCAATGACTAACTAAATGTCAAAACAAAATCACCAAACATCATGAGTATCTAGGGCTAACGCGATAATACGAAATGTAGTAAAATTTTTACAAAATCGCAAATTTCTCAAAAACTGTTGGAAGGATATGGCAACAACCCGGTATCAATAAAAAGGAAATTTAATTTCGCATCAGATAAAGTATCTCAAGATAGATGGTTCCATTTAAAAAAATGGTGATGTGTCCATCATAGTACTTTCCCCCGTAAATTGCGTATTAAATCACTTTTAAAAAATTTGTAACATTATTATTTTCAAAATTTCTTCAACTTTTTGATAACTACAACTTTTATTTGAAACATTTTTCAATTGGATCAACACATACTGACACAAACCAATGACTAGATAAAAAACACTATTTATTGAATATCTCAAAAACTAAAAGTGCTATGCCAAAAGTGAAGATACAAAAAATCTTTAATATTTTATTACCTACAACTTTTATTTGAAACATTTTCTAATTGTATTAACACACAAGCTGACACAAATCAATGACTAGATAAAAAACACTATTTATTAAATATCTCAAAAACTAAGAGTGCTATGACAAAAAGGGAGTCCACAAAAAATCTTTTGTTTTTTTTTCAATTGTATCGACACATACACTGTCACACATCAATAACTAGATAAAACAAACAACTTTTAAAATATCTCAAAAACTAAGAGTGCTAAAACAAAAAGTAAATGAACAATATATCTTTATTTTGTTATTATCTACAACTTTTATTTAAAAGAATTTTTTGTTTGATGAACATTTAATAAAGAAATCAGAAAAAACTGAAAAACGCTACGAGTAAAGTACCACTTCCGGTTTTCCGATTTTCACCAAAAGCTTTCCAGTTTTTCCGATTGTAACAAAAAGCTTAAGTTTCAAGTTTCATATCGATATCTTTAGCGGTTTTTGGGCTACAGCGCACACAGACACACACACAGACAGACAGACAGACAGACATTTTTCAAAAATGGTCTTATTCGACTCAGGGGACCTCAAAACGGATACTTCCGCTAAAATTTTTGATTCGAAAATTTTCACGAATACAATACTTTCCCTTTGTATTACATACGGGGGAAAGTAAAAATGAAGTTATGCATGTTTGAAGTACTGAAGAATACCGTCGACGGACTCGGTTCAATTCAGAAAATCTGACTAATGGCAAAAAGCTAAACAAATACATTTCTTCCCGAATCCAAAACCGTAAGCCGCATAACTCTGACTTATTTCGTTTTGAAGGTATCGTTAATGGCGTCGAGCTCTGAAATCGTCAAATTTATCAAAAAAATGAAATAACTCGAAAACGGTTCAACTGAGACCCAATGTTGTGTGCATAAACTCATGTTTATTTTTAACGAGCAATCCAAAAATGTAAAAATATATAGGGTGTTCTATTTAAAATCAGGAAGTTGGTGTTTACTTCCGGTATAACCGCAAGGCCACCATATTTAGCAATAATTTTAGGTTATGAAAAACTTGATTCTGAATAACTTATATTTAAAACTTATTTTGCTATTTTCAACGATACGCCCACTATAGACCGATTTCCGCTTAGTGACTCACTCTGTATATTAGGTTTAAGTTTTCTGGCAAAATCATTTTGATTTTTGATGTGAGTGAATATTTTGATATCATCCGCATAACCGAGAACATTACAATTTATACTGTTTAGTAAATAATTAACATAAATGATAAACAATAAAGGGCCTAGATTTGAACCCTGAGGTACACCTGATGTAGCAATATATTTATATGATGAGTACCCATTGCACGAGACAAATTGTGGCCTGTAAATATTTTCAATTATTTAATGCTGTAAATTATTGTTCAAAATTGAATATTTCATTCCTTAGAGTTATTTTTATTGTAATTTTGTAGTTCGCTGTAAAATGTTTTCTTCCTTGTTTATTGAGGATGTTGGAATATTACGCTTAAATCTATGCTTTGTTCGTAGTTTTGAAAGGCTCTTATTTTTATAAAGTTATTACGGCCCATCCTGGAAATTGTGACAATCGACACAATTTCCAGAAATCTAAACAAAGACTCAAATTCTCAGTATTCCAACATCTGTTAGTCTTGGGACGCGCAGAAAGGTCCGCAACTAATTTGCATTTTTTGACCTGCGTTTGACCGACGCGCGGCCCTTTCTCCAAAATATAATTGTCACCCCCACTAGTATTAAGAAAAACGCATTTTGTAGTTGGTAAACAGAAAATATTTCACGACTTGCATTTGAGTTCTCGTCAGAGACACATCATATTTTATTCTACATCGTGTACTTGTAAATATTTGTACAGTGTGTTCAATATAAGTGTTGTTTGTTAACAAGTTTTTATTTTCAAACTCCAACACTAAAATCATAACTACCAGTTGTGCCGGAACCAGGGCATATACAGATTGGGAAAATTCAATTATTTTTTAAGGACCTTCACTTAAGATTGCCAAGAATAGTTTAATGACGTTTACGAAATTATTAATAAAAGGTGAATTTACTAAATAATAATAATAATAATTCTAAACTACAGACTGTGCGACATTACTAAAGTGACTGACGAAATGACAACACATATAACAGCAAATCCAGCAATTAACCCCTACACTATATCCCTTTTCCTAGAGACCCTTTCCAAATCAATACACCAAAACACACCAACCGTTACAAAAAAACCCTACAAATATCCTCTTCCTAAATACATTCTCCGTCTAATAAAATATAAACGACAGTTATACAGGGACTTCAGACAGACTGACGACTCGACCCTTAAGCAAAAATTCAACAAAATTAATAAAGCCATTCATTCGCTAATCGGACAATACAAAAGTGATCTTTGGATAAAATCATGTGAGGAAATAAATGATATGCACGGTAAACAGTACTGGAACGAGATAAAGAAACTCAGCAAATATCGAAAAACAGATTTTATCCAAAAAATTACAGACCCCACGACTAAAAATACAGCGACGGACGATAATGACATTACGAATATATTTGCAACACATTTCAAAGAATCATACACATCGACAGATAACAATGACTTTGACAACGACTTCCTCAGCAATGTAAATTCCTGGTACACGTCCTTCAAAACTACCCAAATCCCGCATATTCGCAATGATACTATAACGAATGAAGAATACTTCGATATTCTCAAAAAAGGCAAGAATACCGCGCCCGGTCATGACAATATCCCTAGATCTATCCTAAAATCCCTTCCACCAAGCATCCACGAATATATCCTCAAAATATTTAACCACATATACTCCACGCAGGTTATTCCCAGTGAGTGGAAACGTGGCATAATTACATGCATTCATAAACCCGGAAATTATCCCTTAGAACCTAGCAACTACCGTCCCATTACCCCCTCCCTGTCCTTGGAAAATTATTTGAATCCGTTTTTAAAAAATAAGGTCATGACCTATATTTCTGACTTTATCCCTCCCTACCAATTTGGATTCCTTGAACATCGTTCCACAGCACTACCTCTAACCATTCTAACATTAAACTGCCAAACAGGCCGCAAATCTGCTGTATTATTCTTAGACGTCAAAAAAGCATTTGATTCTGTCTGGCACCGGGGCTTGCTGTTTAAATGCAATACCCTCAATATACCCCCACACCTGATTAATCTCCTAGACAGCTTCCTTCTCAATAGATCCCTTCAAGTTAAAATACGCCAATCCTTTTCCAGTTCCTTCACACCTGAACAAGGTTTACCTCAAGGCTCCCCTTTATCACCACTCCTTTATAATCTCCTAGTACATGACATTTACAATCCTGATCCTAATCACATAAATAAATCTGCCTATCCTCTCCTCTACGCCGATGATACTGCGTTAATCGCACATGCCCCCACCCTCCCTAAAGCTCTCAGCACCCTTCAGGGCCTAATCGACACGATTCAAACGTGGTTCGCGAAGTGGCGAATTTCCATAAACCCAAACAAATCCCAGCTCCTGATTCCTTTCCATCGACAAAACAACTCCACCTTCTCAATTACCATAAACGACCAAGTCATCTTCCCCTCCGCCACCTGCAAGTACCTAGGTATTCACATTGATCCCAAATTCACATTCAAAACCCACTCCGCAATCCTTAAAACAAAAGTCAAGAATCGGGCGGCCCACTTTAGAAGTCTGACCTTCAAACAACAAGGCATTAGTACAAACACAGCCGTACATATATATAAAATGATCTGTCGCCCTTTACTTGACTATGCCTCAATCCTTTATCACAACCCCCATCCTACCACCCTGAAAAATTTGCAAGTCGCCGAAAGATCGGCCCTTAGAGTGTTGACCAAAATCCGACACCCCCAAAACCCCCTACATAACCCATCCAATACCCTACTTTATGAACTAACAGCAGTCACTCCCATCGAAACCCGACTATCACACTTAACTGAAAAATTCGCCTCAAATCCTATCCTCTACAATCTCCTTCACCCTTTATGTATCCCTCGAAACCAAAACATCACTCCCAAGCGTAAACGTTTCACCATCACCATTCATGATTTCATTGCATCATTCCATGACATTAGTGATCATGTCGATTTGTGAACAGTAATCATCTGACAGACATTGGACGACACTAACAAACAAGAGGTTTTTTACACAAGAACGGACAAGGACAAACAATTAAAATTCAGGCGGAAAGACCAATGGTCGATAGCCAATTGGCAGAAGAATTTATCTGTTATTTTAGCCATCAGAATTATTTTTATGTTAATTATTTATTGTACAATCTGCCAATAAAGATTTATATATATATATAATAATAATATTTCAATGTTTAGTACGCGTGGTGCATTAAGTGAAAGTTCGAGTTTAAAAAAGCCCTGTGAAAATATGTGTCTACGAATTCTTTCTTAACTCGAAATTTTACTTCATGCTTAGTCTGAGAGTGGAGAACACTCGTTTTGTCGATTTATAAAATGTTCAGGAGATTTTCGATATTTTGTGATATTGGTCGATTTAGAAATATTTTAAGCAATCGATATTTAGAGATTTTTATTTATTTATTTATTTATTTGCAAATAAAACATAAAACATACATCAATATAAAGACTTTTATAAATAATAAAATAATGTGTTAAATTAATGCTTATCTGCAAAAGGACTAAGAGCAACTTAAGTTGATCTATGTCTTAGCCCTTCATAATACAGGTTAATAATATAAATAACAGCTACAATAGTAATAACAGTGCATATATTTTTTTTTTTTTTTGGTGTCTCAGAACTTCGGCCTCAATGAAGATGATACGGTGTGTTGTGGAGTAAAGTACACATTTTTACGGAGTGGGTGTCGCTATTTTCTAGTATGAAATTTCATTTTTACTTAGTAACAACTTTTTATAGAGTTTTTTAAATGCGTTCACATTCGTTGATTTTAAATTTGATGGTAAAGGATTATATAGGTTGTAAATATTGTAGGTAAAACATCGCTTGAAAAATACTAACTTGAAAGAGGGCGGTGATAATAGGTTTCTGTACCTAAGATTTAGAGTGTGAACATCCGTTCGAAATTATATTTTAGAATATAAATATTGTGGTTTACTGGTGAGCATAACCTTATGAAATAATACAGCACAATGCAACGACCGCCTCTGTTCCATAGTTAACCATTTTGCGTCTTTTAATTTATAGGATATATGATCGTATTTAGGTATGCCATATACAAACCTCAGACAAGCCTTCTGAACCTTCTGAATACGGAGTTGTGTATATTTATCTATACAAGGAGCATAAACAACGTCACAGTAGTTAAAATGACTTAGGACTAGATAGTCACACAATTGAATTTTTTTGTTTTCTGATAGAATATAGCGATGGGGATATAAGAGCTTTAAGTTTAAGTAAGCGCTTTGGGTGCATTTCACAATATGTTTTTTATATCGAAGGTCGGAGTCAATAACTAGGCCCAAATTTCGTATTGAGTCAACACATTTTAGTTTATTTCCTGAAACAATAATATTAATTTTAGTTTTAATTTCATCTTTCCTTTTCCCAAATATAATTACTGATGATTTTGACGCATTTATTCTCAGACTATGCCTGCTAGATATTGAAACCAGGTTTTCCAGGTCTGCATTAATTAATATGTTAGCATGATTAAGGTCATTGGCAGCAAATGAGTAATATAATTGTGTATCATCGGCGTAAAGATGAACTTTGCAATGTTGTATGCATTTAGTTAAACAGCTTGTGTATACGGCAAATATAATTGGACCTAGAATTGACCCCTGCGGTACCCCTCGATTTACTTCGATTTCTGATGATTTCCCTGCATTTGTTTCAACATACTGCCTTCTTTTGTGTAAATAACTTTTTATAAATTGTATTGCATTAGGTGAGAATCCCACATAATGCAGTATAGCCAGTAATGTTACATGGCAGATGGTATCAAAAGCTTTGGAATAATCGAGTAAGATTAATGCAGTGGTATTTCCTCTATCTGTTTCTTTAATTATGTCATCTGTTATTGATAACATTGCTGTTGTACAGCTATGCAATTGACGGAATCCTGACTGGTAACAAGGAAGAATTTGTTGATCAGTTAGAAAATTGCAAATCTGGATTTTAATAACCTTTTCGGCGATTTTTGATAGAACCGGTAGTATGCTAATTGGCCTCAAGTCTCCAAAGCTCGTAATATTTTTTTTTTTTTGGGACTGGTATAATATGCGAAATTTTTTTTATCAATTTATAAAATGTTATTATTTTATAAAATTTTTATTGGATTTTTGATAACTCGAGATTTTTGTAAAATTTTTAATTATTGTCGATTTATACAATTTTTATAGAGATTCTCAATATTTTGAGATTTTGAGTATTTCAAGATTTTGGTCAATTCATAAAATGTTCATGAAATTTTCAATATTTCGAAATTTTCTTAAGATTTTCAATATTTTAATATTTTTATTTAATAAAATGTTTGTAAGATTTTCAATATATCGAGATTTTCGTCAAATTATATCATTTTTAACACACACATTTTCGTAAGTTTTTTCATATTTCGAAAGTTTTAATACTTCGAGATTTTCGTCAATTCATAAAATTTTTATCCGAACAAATCTTTGTGTAAAATGAGACTCTTACTTGCCTAATTGCGATCCATAGTAATTTACTTTCACAAACTTCGGAAAAATTAAAATTACTACGTTTGAAAACACTACTGAATTAAATCGTATATGACAAATTGTTGTACTCAAATTGACGATAACTTTTGATGGCTGAATGTTTGATATAATTATGGAAAGCGGATACTGGATAATTCCCTTAAAACTTAACTTAAGTATTCTAGTGACTTTTTCTATATACGTTGAATTTTCCAAATCTGGGAAATACCCCAATGTGCAGCGTCCAAATCCAAATTCAGTCTTTTCTCAACTCGAAATTTTATTTTATGCCCAACGCGTCTAAAACATTGATATATTGTAAAGTTCAAAATATACGTCTCTAGTAGTGTCTTTTAAACTTCACTTAAAATCAGTGATTTATACGCGTGGCGCATAAAATAAATCATAGGAATTTTTATGATGCTCCCTAAAACGGGATATAATGTAGTATATATTCATTTTATATATATTACAATTGAATAAAATTATAAATAATTTATTGTATGGTTACCGATTATCAGTCTTATATTCTGTTCTCGTAGTCCATTTTACTGCACGAACGTTAATATAATTAGATGTATCCATCTGACTAAATTGACAGGTCTTGGATTGAAACTTTAAAATTAATCAAGAGTGATTTTGTGCCTTTAGCATTTTTTAAATACATATAAGAAGTGTTAAGACAATGATTGGTTTTAAATAATGCTATAGCCATAAAGAAAAAGTTAAATATGTGAGGTCCGATGAAATTCCGCTGAATATCTGGTGAATGCGCCGGGTTTCTTGAATCGTTGGCTTCCCTTTCGGCAATGACGGTGGCATTTGCCACCCTACTATCATACTATCTCAGATTTATGTTTACCAAGACATATATCTGAGATAGTAATACATAATACGCAATGTATAAAAAATATTTTTGGACACCAGAATATTTCCAGAGCTGGAAGGGTTAAGGTGGTAAAATTTTTGGCGTAAAATATAAATAAATATATATTGTAATAAAGCAAAATGATTTCAATTCAGTGCTGAATATATTTTTTTAAATTAATCTGAAGTTATTTCTGAGATAATAAAATCATTGCGAATGTACAAGTAAATATATTTTTGGGTGTAAATTTTAATGAAATTTCGAGTTAGGCGAGCCTGAAAATTTCGTTTGGTCGCCCCGCTTCGCGGAGTGACCAAACCAAATTTTCAAGTTTTTTTAAACTCGAAATTTTACTTCATGTTTTATTTGGGAGTGGAAAACACTCGGTCAAAAATTGAAATTAATCTCTTTTAAATAAACAACGAATGTCGTAAAAAATACAGCGTATGCATATATGTATACTTAAAAGAAAAATTCTCTGTATTTGTATTCACATTAAATCAATGTATTATCTTGATACAGTAAATATTCAGTATAGAATACAAATATATTTGCTAGTCATATACCAAGATCGAAGTTAATTATCAAAAAATTGATTTTGAGTACCTTGTTACCAGGTAATTTAACGAGAGAATAAAATTTGTTGTCTGATTATTAACTGAGAGCGTTAGCTCAAGATTAATAATTAGTTGACAACAAATGTTATGTCGAGATGAATTACTATGTGGTAACAGGTACGAAACATTTTTTTTTTTTGATAATTCATCCAAGCTCGCAGTATATTTGGGTAGATAATTTACGAAATGAAATAATAATAAGGAATCTTTGAATATACCAGCTAGCTGTACAAGCGAATATTTCCATCCAGAACATAATTTCTTCCTTGGAAAAACACGTTAAACATATTGGTGACATACGTTCTACTATACATCTTATTTTTTGAACGTGTATGTATTATCAGCTCATGAATATCTTCGGAAGATTTGGATGGAAAACACGACACTTTTTATTAAAAAACTTAATGACAGTGTCATAATATCATGACCATCATGTTTTTATAGTTTTAAAAGCTACTCGCCTAATTACCATTTTTCTGTTATCGATTATGGCATTACAATAATGCAAAACATTGTTGTAATGTCAAACTACTTGACTAATTATCGATTTTCTGTTATCGCTCCTATTATTATGAGGTAAATTATCTCAGTAACGATTTTCGTACTTTAATTCTATATTGTTACAATATTACTATTATTATTAATATTACAAGATTATAAAGTTGTTTTTCAATATTTATACAAGATATAATTTATACCAGGGTCCCTGTATAAGCTTTTTATAGGCAGACACTTGGGGTGAATTCTCCGCTTAAAAACTATCGCGGCTAATCCCACATGCATTCAAAATCCGAACTTAGCCCAGCAATGCAATAAACAAAGAAGGACGTAGAGAGTGCATGTGTCACTTTCGGTTTACCGGAGAGCAGAGCGAGCTGGACGCACTTTGTTAAAGAGTTCCATTATTTATTGCCTCCGGCCGAACAATGCAAAAAATATGTTCGTTCGCTACCGTTGGTTCCGTACTGTACTCCACTATACCACGGGCTATGTGCAATTCTCTCTCCATACATATATGCTCTATGTGCATATACGATTGTGTGTGTGTGTCTGGCTGTGTATGTATGTGTGTGTATGTGTGGCGATTAATAGCTGTAAATTTGTATAAGTCGCGCTCTGGCCAGATAGAGCAGAGATACAACTAGAAAAATTAAATAGTGTGCGGATGGGGGCCGATAGAGCCGTTTCAATGCGGATTATAAATAATATACACTTGCTTTTGTATTTTGCATACCTCAACCGCCGTGCGTCCGATAAATTTCGACCGCCGACGTCCTTTGTTCGGTTATATATATATATTTTTTGTGTTGTTGCGCGAAAAATAATCCTAGAGGACCAACGCGGCTCGATCGATTTGCCAACCAAAAACCTTTTAATGTTATTAACGAGCTAATTATTAAGTGGGCCGCAATTACTTTGTACTCGCGAGATAATTATGCTAGAATATGTGCATAAATGGGTACTCATATTTTTATCAAATGTAATTTGATTTAATTTATATTCTTTTTATTAATAAGGAGATGTAAATTCTGTTTTATTTTTTTAATATGATTAAACTTAGGGTTGATGTTGATTTTATGTTTAAAATACCCTAGTGTTAAACCAGGAATACAACTGTTCACAGTAAATACTGTAAAAAGTTGCAGTCCTGCTTTAAAACTAGGGTATTTTAAACATCAACTTATGAGATGTTTATCAAGCGACAAATAAATCATAATTTATCAATTAAATCGTCGCGATGCAGATATTTTCATAAAAGAAAACGCTACAACTTGCAACTTTATAACACATACAGGGAATGTTTTCTTTTAAGTATACTATCACATGAGGAGCAGACTTTCTATATGCATTTTGTCCAAAAGTAACAATTTTCAGAAATACAGAAAAACTGTTACAAGTTTGTGGGTACATTTATTGAGAAGGTGTTTTTTCTAAAAAATAAATCTAAAATCACATAATCATCGTACCCATATGCCAAAAATATAACTTTGACAATTTTCCAAAAAAAACTGATAAATGTGTTGGACAAACGGCATTTAGTTTGTCAATCTGGGACAAACGGCATTTAGTTTGTCACACAGGGACAAACTGCATTTTGTTTGATGACACAAAGCAACTCGACTGACTTGGTAATAACACTATGACAAAAAAATAGAAAAGTATTATTTTATTTTATGAAAATTTTACATATCAGGAAATTCATCTTCATCATTATTACAATCACAGCATAACATTTCATCTTCTTCACCGTCATAATCTTGCTCAGTATTATTTTGGTCATTTGGATTGTTTTGGTCTGAGATAATGGGCTGCAACCATGTGAGCTCGGGATCATTATACCAATTTGGGCCCGAGAGTTCGACTAATAATTTTGAGAGACTCTGAAGTTTTTTTGGTTTAATTTTATTTTGGAGTTGAACAGTAGGTAGCTTTATATTTACAAGCTTTTTTCCGCGTTTTAATAATGTTTGAAAATGTTTAGTTGGGTCGTCATTCCTATAAAATAACTCGGTTTTTAACAAAATGTCGGATTTACTTTTTGATCTTTTAATAATAATTCTTTTAGCCGCACTGATCCCTTCAATTTTCTTTAAAGAATTCAACGCGGCTTTTATATCGAAAATAATCCAATCAGTACCTAGTTTTCGAACCTCTCCCTTCTTGGAGTAAATGTCATAATATTTTGTGGGAGTTTTAATTGTACTATGACACCGTGTAACTTTTTCGATCTGTCCAAAAACACGATCTGCAGGCAAATAAGAATGCCCTCGTACCGGAAATATCACTTCCACATATTCAATTGTCTTTGGAGAGTCGTTGCACAGCCAGAGCATAAGCATATGCATCAAGTGTGCATTTTTATTTTGTCCGGCACAACCATCTGCGAATAGTCTCACTTGTTTGATATCTGACTCAAATTCTACTTTGTTTAGAAAATCGTGTAAAGCAGAACTTGTTTCTGCTGATCCCCTTTTTGCCTGATTTTCCATCCAGGTGTAGAATACTGGTTTTTTAATATCCAAGTCAGTAACACAAAAACAATATAAAGATAGTTGCTGAGCGTAGAAAGCATCCTGGATTGGTACCTTCGGTAAAACCTGAACTTGTTGCAAATCGAAGCAATATGAAACACTTTGGACAGGCTTCTCCTTCATGAGTTTGAAAAATTGTTTCGCTCGTACTTTATGTACGCGTAAATTGGTTTTTAGTATCATTAACTCATTATTTTCGTTGCAATTACTAATAGATGTTTGGGTTCTAACACAAAACCCACATACATCAGTGGCAGGGCTTCCAAATGCAATATTAAAATGATTATTAAAAATTCTACTGAAGTACTTGTAATTTACTTTCACATTTTCAACTGCATTCTCGTTGTACATTTTCCACAAAAGAGTAATATTATTTTCTGAAGATAGATAAATTCGGCGAGATTTAGCACGCCCGTAATGACTTTCATGTCCTTTTAATTTGCCTATAAATTTTTTCACATTTTGAAGTTTATCTACATTCTTAGACGAGCGTTTGTCTCCTCCGCGATTCTCAATAATACCACATCCAGATTGAATTTTCTTAGCGATAGTATTTAGGCGTCTCTGACTTACATTAACCGTTGCCAAAAATAATTTTTGGCAAATATTGATTTTTTCTTGGGCCTTCCAAACCTAAAGATAATAACAAATAATAGCATCCTGCTGGAAATAAATTACAGAATAAAACTTACATGATATTTTATAGTAAAAGCATGGGATTTTCCTTCAGTTTTTCGATTTCTGCTTCTAATTGGTTTTTCAACTACCATACAATTCCCAAGTTTATTATCCTGTGCATTTTTATTCTTTGTTTTAAAAAATAGTTTTCTGATTGCTTTAATATCGTCATGGGATAGCTCAGAGCAGCGAAAATCATTACGTTTATGATTGCAAAGTACTTCAAAATTTTCCAAATTAGGGAAATGGTCTGAGTGCCTTTAAGAGATAATATTGATCAGCAATGATCAGATTTAAAAAAAATAAAAAAATAAATACTTACCTAACCTCACTCTTACGCTCTTTTGCGCTGATATTTCTTTTTCGCTTCCTGCTACCACGGTCAACATCCCCAACAACATGCTCCCCTTCATTGTCATTCATAATTGTTAATATTATTTCACTAACGTTAAGTGGAACAAAACACTGTAACTGCTGTAAGAACACTGTCTTTAGTAGGCGTTGATGATCAAATGGCAGTTAGTCCATATTTCTAAACTGCCATTAGTTTGTCTTTCAACGTTGGACATACTACACATAGAATGTCTAGGACATTTTCATGATTCATTTTAGACGGGGCAACATGCATTTAGAATGTATATTTCTGTGTAATATTGTAGTCTGATATATATAATTTGTGGCGCCACCTTTAGTTGAAAATGTAAAATAATGGACAAAATGCATATAGAAAATCTGCTCCTCACATATTCCATATAAACATTTGTTAAATTAATGAAGTAAACAAAACTAAGTCGCAGTATATTTTGAATTTCACTTTAAATCAGTGTTTAATACACGTGGCGCATGAAGTAAAATTTCGAGTTTAGAAAAGCCCCGTGAAAATTTGTCTCGGGTCGCTGCGCGACCCTCGACAAATTTTCTACGCGGGGCTTTTCTAAACTCGAAATTTTACTTCATGCTTAGTCTGGGAGTGGACGATACTCGTTCTTATAAGTTTCAAAATGAAGAATCACTCTAGATTACTTAGTTTATTACGCAAAGGAGCATTTTACAAAGGCTACAGCTCGAAGGACCAATGATGCTCTTCGGAGAGCGAAGGACTACAGGGAATTCAAGTTTTTTTATAAAAAAACAATGAACATCTGAGGGTTTACAGCACGGATAAAAAACAAAATTCAATTTAAAAAAAATATCGAAGTTAGGTTGTTTTCAGTGCATTTCGAATTTCACTTTAAATCAGTGTTTTATACGCGTGGCGCATGAAGTAAAATTTCGAGTTTAGAAAAGCCCCGCGAAAATTTGTCTCGGGTCGCTGCGCGACCCTCGACAAATTTTCTACGCGGGGCTTTTCTAAACTCGAAATTTTACTTCATGCTTAGTCTGGGAGTGGACGACACTCGTTCTTAGAAATTTCAAACTAACGAATCACTCTAGATTACTAAGTCTATTACTCAAAGGAGCATTTTACAAAGGCTACAGCTCGAAGGACCAATGATGCTCTTCGGAGAGCGAAGGACTACAGGGAATTCAAGTTTTTTTACAAAAAAACAATGAACATCTGAGGGTTCACAGCACGGATAGAAAACAAAATTCAATTTAAAAAAAATATCGAAGTTAGGTTGTTTTCAGTGGATTTCTAATTTCACTTTAAATCAGTGTTTTATACGCGTGGCGCATGAAGTAAAATTTCGAGTTTAGAAAAGCCCCGCGAAAATTTGTCTCGGGTCGCTGCGCGACCCTCGACAAATTTTCTACGCGGGGCTTTTCTAAACTCGAAATTTTACTTCATGCTTAGTCTGGGAGTGGACGACACTCGTTCTTAGAAATTTCAAACTAAAGAATCACTCTAGATTACTAAGTCTATTACTCAAAGGAGCATTTTACAAAGGCTACGGCTCGAAGGAACAATGATGCTCTTCGGAGAGCGAAGGACTACAGGGAATTAAAGTTTTTTTTACAAAAAAACAATGAACGTTTGAAGGTTTACAGCAGGGATAGGAAAAAAAATTCAATTTAAAAAAAGTATCGAAGTTGGCTTGCTTTCAGTGCATTTTTAAATTCACTTTAAATCAGTGCATTATACGCGTGGCGCATGAAGTGAAATTTCGAGTTTAGAAAAGCCCCGTGAAAATTTGTCTCGGGTCGCTGCGCGACCCTCGACAAATTCTCTACGAGGGGCTTTTTTAAACTCGAAATTTTGGAAAACACACGTTAGAATTTTTAAATTTAAAGTTTTTTATAAGATCACGAATGTCTCAAAATGTCCATTGAAAAATCGTAACATGTATACCTAAAAGAAAAATTCTTTGTATTTGAAACTTTTTTTCAAATTTGAACATATAAATTGCCAGATAAGAAAGAAGACAGATATTCCTAAGCAAAGAATGATTCTCCTATCCTACCTTATCCTCACAGCACTTTATTAAATTAGTAGTAGATACAAATAATTTGAGATTACGATTAATGTAATGTATTTACCTATCACCGTAAATACATTGTATTAATCGTAATCTTGGTGAGTAAATTGAATTGTCATATTAATGTCAGATTTCCCTTCACATAACCTACAAATTAAAAGTTGATTTACATGTGATTAATCTTGTCCTAACCTAAAACACACAACCTGCATCACACCACTAAATTCTTGAAATGTCAAATTTAAGACAACTGTAAACTCCATTATTACCATTCATCTACCTGATGCAGCCACAGTGTGGTGAATCAATTGTTGTAGTAGAATAAATATAATTTTTAAATCTTAAAAAAATATGTGTTTCATTAAAGTAAATATCAAATCTGATTCGTCATATTAAAAAAAAAAAAACAGATTATACAGTGGCTGGGCATTAGTTACATTATACTTTTTATTATAATTTAGGATTTAACCGCTCCTAATACACATACAATTTTGTTTTTAGGGTCACATGTTTTTATATTTATATTGTTTAACATATTTTGCCTTTGCTAGACAATTTGCCAGACATGAACCCTATCTAGAATTCCCAGCAGCTTCTGAAACGAAAAATCTCTAAAGAAAACACCGCAAACAAACAAAATCTTATAGTCATTGATTAGAGTTTGGCACTACGATTAAGAATTAAAAGAAAGTGTTAAAAAGTACATTCAGAGTATTCCAAGAAGGATACAAGCTGTAATTGATGCAAAAGGAAGTTTTACTAAATATTAAGAGATTGTAATTCTGAATACAATATACAATTTTTGTATATTGTATTTTTAATGTAAATGGCAAGCCGTTGAAATAAATAAATAAATATTTAATTATAACACTTGGTGTGATTTTTCTATAAACATTTTATGTTGTACGTTTTCTCAAAAAGTTAAATATTTAAAATTTATTACGATAAAATAAGGACAGAAGGACAGAAGGACAGAAGGATAGAAGGACAGAAGGACAGAAGGACAGAAGGACAGAAGGACAGAAGGACAGAAGGACAGAAGGACAGAAGGACAGAAGGACAGAAGGACAGAAGGACAGAAGGACAGAAGGTCAGAAGGACAGAAGGACAGAAGGACAGAAGGACAGAAGGACAGAAGGACAGAAGGACAGAAGGACAGAAGGACAGAAGGACAGAAGGACAGAAAGACAGAAGGACAGAAGGACAGAAGGACAGAAGGACAGAAGGACAGAAGGACAGAAGGACAGAAGGACAGAAGGACAGAAGGACAGAAGGACAGAAGGACAGAAGGACAGAAAGACAGAAGGACAGAAGGACAGAAGGACAGAAGGACAGAAGGACAGAAGGACAGAAGGACAGGACAGAAGGACAGAAGGACAGAAGGACAGAAGGACAGAAGGACAGAAGGACAGAAGGACAGAAGGACAGAAGGACAGAAGGACAGAAGGACAGAAGGACAGAAGGACAGAAGGACAGAAGGACAGAAGGACAGAAGGACAGAAGGACAGAAGGACAGAAGGACAGAAGGACAGAAGGACAGAAGGACAGAAGGACAGAAGGACAGAAGGACAGAAGGACAGAAGGACAGAAGGACAGAAGGACAGAAGGACAGAAAGACAGAAGGACAGAAGGACAGAAGGACAGAAGGACAGAAGGACAGAAGGACAGAAGGACAGGACAGAAGGACAGAAGGACAGAAGGACAGAAGGACAGAAGGACAGAAGGACAGAAGGACAGAAGGACAGAAGGACAGAAGGACAGAAGGACAGAAGGACAGAAGGACAGAAGGACAGAAGGACAGAAGGACAGAAGGACAGAAGGACAGAAGGACAGAAGGACAGAAGGACAGAAGGACAGAAGGACAGAAGGACAGAAGGACAGAAGGACAGAAGGACAGAAGGACAGAAGGACAGAAGGACAGAAAGACAAGACAGAATGACAGATATTTTTCAAAAATGGTCTTAATCAACTCGGAGGACTTCAATAATGATAATAATAATTTTACCGCCCAACACCTATTACAGAACAAGAAAATAATAATAAGGCTTGTTGAGCTCTGCGAGGGTGAAACAATAACTGGATCCATTAGAGCTGGTCGGATAAGATGACTAGGTCATGTGAATCGAATGACCAACAGGACAACAAAAGATATTCTTGAATTCCGACCAGCAGCCAGCAGAAAATAGACCACCAAGACGTCCGAAAATACGATAGATGGATGATGTCAAGGATTTGGCAACGTTTAAGGTACAAAACTGAAAACGAGCCAGTGTGGACCGGAAAGACGAGAGTGGTTGATTAAACCAGTAATCATGTGTGCTAGTGAGGCATGGTTAAACCCACAAGACTAGGACCAATTACTGATGCTATTTTAAAGAAAATTTATGCGGAGCATGTTCAAACCCCAGAAAGTTACAGGATCGGGATGTACCATGAGCTCGTTGAGCTATGAAAGAGTGAAATAATCACTGGATCCATTAGAGCCGGTCGGATAAGATAGCTAGGTCATGTAAATCAAATGACAGGACAACAAAAAATGTTCTTGAAATCCGACCAGCAGGAAATAGACCACCAAGACGCCCGAGAATACGATGGATGGATGATGTCGAGGATTTGGCAACACAAAAAGCACGAAACTGGAAACGAGCCAGTGTGGACCGAAAAGACTGAAGAGTGGTTGCGGCAGCAAAGTCTTTTAAAGAACGTAAAGCCAGAGAAGAAGCAGAACTAGATTAATAGAAGCAATGCTATGCTAAAATAACCAACTTATTTAAATGTTACAGCTCGATGTATTGATTTACAGAATAATTTTTTGGAGGGTTTTCAGAAAGGAACACTCAACATAATTTATTTACATTAGTATTATATTATGATGAAATAGTCGAAAAGCAGATGATTACGTGCGTGAATAATAATAATAAAGTTAGTAAGTAGTTACAGGCGGTCGACTTTAAGCGTCCGCAAAAGCTCTCCCTTCCAGCGGCCAACCCTCGCACTATCCCTCTCACGCACGCAAAGCCCGCCGAAGCGAAAGCGCTCTAAACTCGTTTCCGCGGAAAGCTCCGCGCGCCGTAAAAACAAGCTAAAACTGCATTTCAGGCGGCCATTGGAACGGCTATGTATTTTTAAAGCTCGGATCAAGGGAGCTTTTTAAGCTCACCGCCGTCCCCCACCACCGGCGGTGAAAAATGCGAAGGGCGCGGGAACGCCCACTTTCACCTCTGCGCGCCATACGATTGGTCGGAAAAACTGAACACAGACATATCATTAAGAAGGCCTCGGATTTTATGGCGGCCGAATTTCGCCCCTATAAATCAGTGACGTGGCGACTTTCGCCGCGGTGCTCTAGAGGCGCTTTTCGCCTGCACCGGACGTCATTAATACCGGGACGATTGAGCTTGAGGAGAGAGCGCTTCTCTCTCACCCCCTTCGCCCCCTCACCCCTTCGGCCAGGTTAGCTATTGCGCCCCTGCTGGCCGCCACCCCTCGGCGGACCGGAATCGAGTAGAATGTTCTTGAAAAGCTGAGAAAAATTAGTTTCAACTTGGTTAACGTTCTACGGGTAATTTATTGCCAATTTTAGGTCACGTACGATAACTGATAAATTTGTTACAGGGACGTGGTCTCGTTTCTGGAATTTCATTAAGCTCGCCTTTTACTCGGCACACTTTTCATGCGACATGTTACAGTTTTTTTTCCAATTATTTAAACATAAATTATTTCACTTCATAATAGCACTTAATTTAAATTAAAAATTAAATATACGCAAGTTCCTACAATCTAAAACAGCTTTATTCACAGCTCACAAAAACTAATTCCGAAAATGTAAGACACAGGGCCCAGGAGGGGCGTTATCAAAGCCAGATATCAGAAATATCAGAAATTTAAAATTATATAAGTAATCGATATCTTAACCATCACTAAAAATCAGATTTGCCAACATTTTGCAAATCTAAATTTTTAGGTTTTTCTAAACTCGCAATCTTACTTCATGCCCCAATTTATATATATACACTTAGTCAAGTCAATCTCTATATAAACTTTGGTAACTGCGTTTGGATTCAGCGTCTTAGTCTTACCCCACATCCTTAGTCTCTCTTTTTCTACTCGATTTCCAGTTCTCAAATTAGCATTGGCTCCCTTTGTTTTTGCTTAATCAAGGAGTTTAAACCGATGTTAAAAAATAATAAAAAACACTAATAATTGACATATTTTTGTATAGAATAGATTATTAATGTACTTATTTTAACCCTTTCGGCCATGACGGTGACATTTTCCACTACTAAAATTTGGTAAACATGCTGAGAATTTTTCTTTTAAATATACATACATGTATTCATGAGCTGTAACTTTTCCGATAATCGTTTGTTTTTTAAAATAGTTTAATTTATAGTCTTAAACGAGTGTTTTTACTCCCAGACGAAACATAAAGTAAAATTTAGAGTTTAGAAAAGCCTGAAAATTTGGTTTGGTCCAAACAAAATTTTCAGGCTTTTGTAAACTCTAAATTTTACTTCATGCGCAATGCGTATATAACACTGATTTCAAGTGAACTTTAAAATATATTACTAAAATAGCATGCTAAAGACATATATCTCTTGAATTTTACAATATTTCAGTGTTTTATACGCCTGACGCATGAAGTAAAATTTCGAGTTTAGAAAATGTTGAAAATTTGCTTCGAGGACCGATCAAACCAAATTTTCAGGCTTTTCTAAACTCGAAATTTTACTTCATACTTAATCTGGGAATGGACAACACTCGCTTCTGACTTCAACTTGAATCCCTTTTTAAAGGAAAATGTTCTTTACTCGTATGTATACAGATAAAAAAAACCGTTTAATTTTCAAATTTTGTGTAGAAAATTTCTCAAAAACTAAAGGGTTCAAAATTTTATTGTTTGCACGACTGGTCTTATTAAGGCTATAAGCATGTGTAAAATTAATTCCATTGCAATTGAAAAAAAAACAATTTTTAAAATGGATTTTCTCTATTATTAATAAACATTTTTTTCTTAAACACTTTTCAATAGATGCAGTGAGTCATGGCGAAAAATATACAGAAAACATATTTTCTATATCTCGCTTTGTTTTCAAGAAATTTGTTACATACAATTTCAGGTCTTATTTGAAAAATTTTAATACAATCAGTATTAATTGAATCAACTTTAAAAGCACTATTTTTTACTTTTAAATAGACAAGTTTGAAGAACCTGAAGTTGGGGTTACAATAACTTAACTGGTTTTTCTTTATAATCTTATCAAAGTTGTGATTCTAGTGAAAAAAACCATCAGTTTACTTCAAAGTCTAACAATTTTTTTTAATCGGAAAATTATCTATAAAAAAATTATTATATTCTTAAAAATAAGCACGTTTTTAGATCGTAAAGTCGGAATTGAAATAACTCGACAATAGTTTTTCTGACAAATCGTCTCAAAGTAAAGATTTAGTAATATTTTATTAAGGTGATCTTGTTTGGAAAATTATAATAAATCATGAATTATGAAATCAACTTTAAAAGCACTCATTTTGCTCAGTTGTAAACACGTTTTAACCCTTTTAACCCTGGATTTTTTCTGGTTCTGAAGAAAATGCTTTGTACACTGCATACTATTTATTACTATCTCAGATATACAGAGAGTTTTTTTTAAGTATACATATCTCAATATATCAGTGGCGTATTTAGGAATTTAGGCTAACGGGTGCCTGGGACTTATATAGTAATACATCTTTTCTTTTAGTAAGTATGTATATATTAAGTTAATGTCTAGGTAACATTTAACAATAATATTTTAACACGTCAATTCTTTTGCCTCGCTAGATTATCTAAAACTCCCTGTTAATTGGTTTCATGTTGTCGATAAACTTAAGTCTACCAATCCATTAAGATGATTTTAAAACAAATGTTAAACATATTCATTGCATGAATCATATATCTGTTATGTTCTATATCTATATTTCTGTTAAGTATCTATATTATATTAAATAATGATTATATTAGTTTTGAAGGGGGACCAGGCCTCCAGCCCCCCTTATAAATACGAAACTGCAATATACTGTATATGCTGTAAATCTTTAGAAATTCGTTGTTTTTACAAATATTTCAAAATAAACTTTTAAATGAGTGTTTACCACTCCTAGATTAAGCAAAAAGTAAAATTTTCAGGATATTCTAAACTCGAAATTTTACTTCATGCGCCACGCGCACTAAACACTGATATGATGTAATGTTAAAAATACACGTTTTTAACATAATGCATTACTAGAATATTATGAACTTCACCTAAAATCAGTGTTTTGTAAAGCAACAGAAAGTTGTGTTTTAGCAATAGATGGCGCCATGTGAGATTCTTAATATATATGATAAACACATGGGTATAAAACAACAGAAAGTTGCCTTTCAGCAACAGAGGGCGCCATGTGAGAATTTTAATATATATCATACACACATAGGTATAAAGCAACAGAAAGTTGTCTTTTAGCAACAGATGGTGCCATGTGAGATTCTCAACATGTATGATAAACACATGGGTATAAAACAACAGATAGTTGCCATTCAATAACAGAGGGAGCCATGTAAGGATTTCAATATGTATGATACACACATAGGTATAAGGAACCAGAAAGTTGTCTTTAAGCAACAGATGGCGCCATGTGTGATTCTCAATATGTATGATAAATACATGGGTATAAAACAACAGAAAGTTGTTTGTCAGCAACAGAGGGCGCCATATAAAAATTTTAAAATGTATGATACACACATATGTATAAAGCAATAGAAAGTTGTCATTTAGCAACAGATGACGCCATGTGAGATTTTCAATATGTATGATAAACACATGGATGTAAAACAACAGAAAGTTATATTTTAGCAACAGATGGCGCCTTGTGAGATTCTCAATATGTATGATAAACACATCGGTATAAAACCACAGAAACTTGTCTTTTATCTAGAGATGACGCCATGTTAGATTCTTATCAAGTATGATACTCACGTAGATATAAAATAATAAGAAAAAATAGTTTTTCAGCAGCCGCCATAGGCGCCAAGCCATTTTCCCAAAATGAACTACTGCGCTGTTACGCGGCTAAACCAAATTTACAGGCACGGGGTGTCAACAATATATGAAATTGCGAAACCAACATTTCTTCTTTGTTTAACATTCAAACTCAAAAATAACTAATATACAGGGTGTTCTATTTATAATCACAAATTTGCTGCTACTTCCGGTGGAACCGGTAGTGATATATAGTTGAAAATATTTCACATGAGGAGAACTGATTCAACCATATGACAAGGATTTTTTTCAAATTTTTAGTGCAACGGCAACCCCATAAACCTTTAACGAACGGTTTAGCGTAGACACTCTGTAGTGAGTGCTTTCTTTCGGCTGTACTGATAACCCGGACAACCCTATTTTGTTAGGACCCGAATTCGGAAAGACATTATTTTGTTCATTACATTTATAAATAAAATGTATTAACCATGTATATAGCAACTTTTATACCCCTCTGTGTAATTTAAATAATATTCACATTAAAATTATTGCTTACTTCCGTAAACAATCATTTTTATTTGGACTTAGAATTAAATTTATTGAAATCTAATACCTAATATTTTGAAATAAACCGCCATATTTTGGATTAAGCGATTGTTGTGCCACCATAGTGTGGTTTGCCGTGTTACGACCGTTTTTTTCCCCATAGTTGTGCATCTGTAGATCTGTGATAGGCGCCATGCCATTTTTCCAATATGAAGCACTGCGCCGCTTCACGGCTAAACCAAATTTACAGGCTGTTCTAAACTCGAAATTTTACTTCGTGCTTAATCTGGGACTGAAAACACTCGTTTAGGACATTGAATTAAACTATTTAAAAAAAACAAATGATTATCTGTAAAGTTACAGCTCATGCATACATGTATGTATATTTGAAAGAAATATTCCCAATATGTTTACCAAGTGTTAGTATGAATAAAGGTGAAAAACTGCGGTCAAGTGCTCTAGACGTTGTCATGGGTGTTCCACAAGGGAGTATACTTGGCCCCTTTTTGTTTAATATATTTATAAACGATCTTTATCAATTGTCATCTCCGAAGCTAAGGATTGTCAGATATGCCGACGACACCAATCTTTGTATCGTTGGAAATACTTTTGATGATATGGTAAGAAATGGGGATTTAGCACTAATTGCTATTACACAGTGGTTTAAAAACAACAATTTATTGCTAAACGAAAATAAAACTAAATGTATTCTATTTAAAAAAAATGAAATCGGCAATATGCCTAATAACATTTCATTTGGCAATCTGAATTTTCAACTTTCTCAATCGTCTATGTTTTTGGGAATTAACATCGATGAAAAATTAAAATGGTATTCTCACATTGAGTATTTACAAGGTGAATTGGCTAAAATTAGCTTTATGTTATATACATTAAAACCTCACCTATCTTTAGATATATTAAAAATAACTTATTATGCCAATTTCGAATCTTTGGTCAGATTTGGAATCATACACTGGGGTAGTTCGCCTAACATAAATAAAATTTTCTTAATTCAAAAACGTGTGCTCAGGATCTTATTAGGTCTCAAAAGCTCTACATCATGTAGGTCTTTGTTTGCATCGAATAACTTATTAACTGTCACAGGAATTTATATATTAGAGTGTCTAGTGTTCATATGGAAACAAAAGCACCTTTTTTCAGATGGAACTCAGATTCATATCTACAATACACGACATAAGGATAACCTTAACTACCCTATACACCGATATTCACTCACCGAAAAGGGCGTGAATTACACATGCATAAAATTATTTAATAAATTGCCGACATTTAAATCAAAAATAAATATTATTGTAAGAGATATTGAACCTTACTCTCTAAATGAGTTTTTAGAATTTAATCTAAATTACTTACATGTGCCTATTGCTTAAGCATGTTTTTCTCTTATGTGACGCATATTCTTATATTAAGTATTCATGTATATCTTGTATGTTTATATTTATATTAGAATAAAGATTATATTATTATTATTATTATTATTATTAGTAGTAGTGGCAAATGAAATCGTCAGGATCGAAAGGGTTAAGATCCTGAAGTTGGAAATAAAATATCTTAACTGTTTTTTCTGAAAGAATTAACGAGGCAATAACGACTGATATTGGTTTGTTTAGTAATTTTGTTAAACAAAAATTCCTTTCTTTAAACGCATTCCGTATTATTTTCGTATCTCAAGTATTTCTTTTTAGAAAAAACCTCGTCCTATTGTTCGCAGAACGATCGAAACTGACTTGCCCTTTTCCGGAATAGTAATAGACAAATTGCAGATTAAACAACAGTATTTTTCACCAATCATACTGAAAAATAGATTATTTTTCGCAAAATCTCACCGTAGGTTGAAACCGGTAGGCGAACGACCAAAAATGGTCCAGCAATCGACCGGTCTGAATGACCGGTCGATCGCTAGACCATTTTTGGTCGATCACCTACCGGTTTCAACCTCCGGTGAGATTTTGCGAAAAATGATGTAAATTATATTTAATATAAATTATCGATAAACTGATTTAGATTTACATACTTGACAATTTACCGGAAATTAAAAAATGAAGAATATAATGAAATAAATGAATTTAAAAAAATCATGTTTGGATTATATCATTTATTTATGCTTGTAAATAAAACACTTTTTACTTTGTTTAACCACTGGATCTTACATTTAATTGTGTGATTAGTTTCGACTATCTAGTAGTCATTCTCAAATTAAAGTGACTACTGACTACTAGATAGTCAAAACTAGTCACACAAATAAAAGTAAGATTCAGTGGTTAAACAAAGTAAAAACTGTTTTATTTACAAGTGTATCTAAGATGTACCACAAAGTGAACGCCTACAACACCAAACAGTAATTTATTTATGTATAAATCTTCTAAAATATTTGTTATAATTTGAAATATATTATTTTCAAAATATAATATGAAGTAACTGTTATATACAGTGTTAGTAAACCCTAAACATTTTTATAAATCCCCAACACAAAAATTATAAAATTCAGACAATGTATGCGTGTAAATAAATTTCAACATAAAGTGAGTGATGTGCACATTTGCATTAGATATTATTATTATTATGATAATAACAACGTCCGCACACTCACCCACACCCCCGCACGTCTCGGGTTGCGCTTTTATTCAAATTTCGGAATATTTATTTTTTCGCATGTGTGTGTGTGCGTGTGTGTGTTGTGGATGTGCGCTGTGAGCATCCGCTGCAACATTTTGTGCACTACGGTTCAGTTCTGGGGGCGAGAGATTTTTACAGCGAGAGACCAGCCGAGGATTAATCGCGTGCACGGTTTACGGTTTACAGTTTGGTTTTTATTTAAAACTGCCCGATAATATTTATTAGTTTAATTGATGTTAAATTATCGATACTGTTTATGTTTAATTGAAACGCACCGAATTATTCAATGTTTACAAATAAATATTCCCCCTCCTGATTTAAAGCGGTTTATTTTAGGTACGTCAAAAAGTTTCAATACAAGTTTTTGCAAAAGTTAATAGAGGAGCTAATAATTGGCACATTTAAAATTTACATTGGATTTTTGCTTTAAAGTTACGTATGCCGAATTCAGCTAATTTTCTTTAAATCTTTAGATATTCGTTGCTTTTGAAAAGAGTTCGATTTGAAGCTTTAAACGAGTGTTTTCCACTCCCAGGCTAAGCATGAAGTAAAATTTCGAGTTTAGAAAAGCCCTGTGAAAATTTGTCGAGGGTCGCGCAGCGACCCGAGACAAATTTTCTCAGGGCTTTTCTAAACTCGAAATTTTACTTCATGCGCCACGCGTGTAAAACACTAAAATATTGTGAAATTTATGTATATTTGAACCTTACTTGAAATCAGTGTTGAATACGCGTGGCGCATGAAGTAAAATTTCGAGTTTAGAAAAGCCCCGTGAAAATTTGTCGAATTTGTAGAATTGAATGTTTTCATTCCTATCCATGCTGTAAACCTTCAGACATTCGTTGTCTGCTTGTAAAAAAACTTCAAATCCCTGTAGTCCTTCAGTCTCCGAAGACCATGATTGGTCCTTCGAGCTGTAGCCTTTGTAAAATGGTAATAAACTTAGTAATCCTTTAATTTGAAACTTCTAAGAGCGAGTGTTGTCCACTCCCAGACTAAGCATGAAGTAAAATTTCGAGTTTAGAAAAGCCCCGCGTAGAAAATTTGTCGAGGGTCGCGCAGCGACCCGAGACAAATTTTCACAGGGCTTTTCTAAACTCGAAATTTTACTTCATGCGCCTTGCGTATAAAATACTAAAATATTGTGAAATTTATGTACATTTTAACCTTACTTGAAATCAGTGTTGAATACGCGTGGCGCATGAAGTAAAATTTCGAGTTTAGAAAAGCCCCGTGAAAATTTGTCTCGGGTCGCTGCGCGACCCTCGACAAATTTTCTACGCGGGGCTTTTCTAAACTCGAAATTTTACTTCATGCTTAGTCTGGGAGTGGACAACACTCGCTCTTAGAAGTTTCAAATTAAAGGATTACTAAGTTTATTACCATTTTACAAAGGCTACAGCTCGAAGGACCAATCATGGTCTTCGGAGACTGAAGGACTACAGGGATTTGAAGTTTTTTTACAAGCAGACAACGAATGTCTGAAGGTTTACAGCATGGATAGGAATGAAAACATTCAATTCTAAAAAATATCGAAGTTGAGTTGGTTTTTAGTGCGTTTTTAACTTCACTTTAAATCAGTGTTTAATACGCGTGGCGCATGAAGTAAAATTTCGAGTTTAGAAAAGCCCCGCGAAAATTTGTCTCGGGTCGCTGCGCGACCCTCGGCAAATTTTCTACGCGGGGCTTTTCTAAACTCGAAATTTTACTTTATGCTTAGTCTGGGAGTGGAAAACACTCGTTTAAAGCTTTTAATTGAACTCTTCAAAAAAAAAGAATATCTAAAAATTTAAAGAAAATAGGCTGAGTTTTAATTTGAATTTTAATCGTTTTGAAATCAACAAAATTTCTTTCAAATTAAATGCAGTTTAGTAATTAGTGGAGCTTGATTTTCTATAATTCTTTAGATATCCATTGTGGTTTCAAAAGAGTTCAATTTGAAGCTCTATACGAGTGTTTTCCACTCCCAGACTAAGCATGAAGTAAAATTTCGAGTTTAGAAAAGCCCAGAAAATTTGTCTAGGGTCGCTGCGCGAGCCTCGACAAATTTTACTTCATGCTTAGTCTGGGAGAGGAAAACACTCATTTAAAGCTTCAAATTGAGCTCTTTTAAAAACAATGGAGGACGGAAAATTTACAGCTTATGCATATATTTATCTGAAAGAAAAATTCCTTGTATGTAAGGCCGTAGCCAGGGAGGGGGATATGCTCGATCAGCGTCTATACTAGATACGTCGTTGAGAGACCTGAAAATTTTATGCGAACAGCATAATATTGATGAATTAGTATTCATACAAAATAATAAAATGGCAATGTTTGACCTCAATCATCCCGAAATCCCTCCTCCTGTAGTCCCCATTAGCGGTGTAAAGATATCCCATAGCATTATCAGAAATGGATAGCGTTCGTATTTTGTACTCCAACATCAATGGTTTAAATCCCAAATCCTATCTTATCAACTATTATATAACAGAATCAAATACCCAAATAGCCCTATTTCTAGAAACCAAAAGCCCCTCTCCCCATACCCCCCCAAATTGGAATTCCTTAACCAATCCATCGACAATTCTTAGCCGAAACCAGCGAGGAGGCTCCTTAGTAACAACTCATCCCACAATCCCAATAGGAAAAACCAATCCTCCTAAGGTAAATAATATATTAAATGAAGCTCTCCACTTTACCTTAACCTTCCAATCACAAAAACTCTATATTTTCCTAGCATACATACATCCTAACTCCCGAATAGAAGAAACAATTTTTAATAAGGCTGCCTTGTGTGACAGTTGTATAATTATAGGTGATTTTAACATTAACAAAACAAAACAAAAACAACTCAATACCTTCTTAAACCAATCCAATTTCATAAGAATCCCTACCCCTCCCACATTCATTATGCCAAATAATCCAAGCTTCACCCCCGATGTTCTCCTTTGCACTATGAACCTGAAGCCATATATCCACTCATTGATACTTACACCAGATCTTGGTTCAGATCATCTGTCCATCCAATTCGACCTTAAAATACCAACCTCTCGTATTTCAGATCCACCCATATCAATATTGAATTTTCACAAATGTAACATAGACAAAGTTAATGACATGACAGAATTTATTGCCAGAAATCCTAATATAACTCCTCAAACCATAGACATGTTCCAAGACGCACTGACTAACTCCATCAAGGCATATACCCCTGAAGTTAACCGCACTCCATACAAGTACCCCCTTCCCAAATATATCCTTAGACTAATTAAATACAAAAGACAAATATATAGAGACATTCGACAAACGGACAACACAGAACTGAAAACAAAATTCAATAAACTGAACAGAGACATCAAACAGCTCATACTAGAATTCAAAAAAAAAAAATGGCTCACCGTATGTAAAGAAATTAATGAAAAAGATGGAAAAAACTACTGGACACAAATAAAGAAACTATCCAAATATAAGAAGACTGAGACGATTAAATCATTAATAAATCCAACAACAAATAAAGAAACAAAACAACGCAGTTGGGAGGGTTTCACTTTTATTGTTGAACACTGCAACATGTTTCACCACACAGTGGCTTCATCAGGCAGATGAAATAATGATTTTACAAAAAACTAGCAGCTTACCATTCCATGTTGCATAGGCTAACCACTATCCCCCTATCAATTAATAATTTTAATAATGAGATCAACAGAATTCTCATAATAGCTAATAACAACGGCTTTCGTCAAAAGCTTATCTTAGACATCCTTTATAAAAAACAAAAACAACAAGCCCTGAAATTAGTATACCCCACCAATTTTCAAAATCAGAATAATAAATATTGCTCATTAACATTTAACGGCCCCCCTTCGATTGCCATCAGCAAAAAACTCAAATCCTTAAACCTAACTCCTTCTTTTAGAACGGTCAATTCACTTAATAAATTCATTAATAATTCTAAAGACAAATCTGATAAAACTACGAACTCTGGTGTGTATTTGCTAGAGTGTGGAGATTGCCCTAAGGTATACGTTGGACAAACTGGACGTAGCTTCCCAGATCGCATTTCAGAACATCAAAAATGCTTTCAATTTAAGAAATCCTCCTCAACCTACGCCAATCATTTAATCGAATACCAACATAACTTTAACCCTAAATTCAAAATTTTGCACGAATGTAACAAAAGTCGTAAATTAAACTTATTAGAAGAATTAGAAATTAATAAATATAACAAAAAAGGTATTCTATTAAATGACCAAATAGAAGTAAATAATTCACCCCTAATCAATATTTAGTCCCTCAAAATTGTTTGTATTAGTTTCAGCCTAATTACCTCATTACCTCCCCTCCCCCCTTCTATTAATTTAATTGCATTAGTATATATGTTAAGCTTTACCTGTACTTTGTAAAATCATTATTTCATCTGCCTGATGAAGCCACTGTGTGGTGAAACATGTTGCAGTGTTCAACAATAAAAGTGAAACCCTCCCAACTGCGTTGTTTTATTTCAAATAGTATTATGGAGTTTCATCATGTATCCGCCTCATCAATTAAATAAAGAAACGACCGACCAACAGACAATTACAAATATTTTTGCACACTATTTTAATCAGACATTTCAATTTTCAGACAATGACGAATACGACAAAAGACAATTGACTATAATAAATAGTTGGTACTTATCATTCCAGTCTACATCCCACGCTCCCACTCCCAAATTTGTTATCACCGAGGAACATTATTTTCGCAGAATTAAGGCTGGAAAAAATACATCTCCAGGACACGACAACATTCCTCGGAGCATCCTTAAAAAACTTGCACCAACTATACACTCATATATCGTGAACACCTATAATTATACAATTAAAAACACATATTTTCCACTAAACTGGAAGAAAGGTATGATAGTATGCATCCATAAACCCAACACTAACCCGTCACTTGTATCAAGTTATAGACCAATAACACTACTCCCAGTTTTGGCCAAAACCTTTGAATCGATCCTAAAAGACCACATTAACTCCTTAATATCCAAAAGCATTCCCAAATACCAATTTGGTTTTCAACACAAACGCTCCACCCAACTCCCCTTGGCTATCCTAACATCCAACCTCCAAACGTCCCATCTGGAAAATAGGCACTCAACGGTGGCATTCCTCGATGTCAGAAAAGCCTTTGATTCGGTGTGGCATCGAGGCATATTATATAAATATCACCGGCTGAACCTTCCCGCATACATAATCCAACTACTCGACCAATTCCTATCCAATAGATCCCTACAGGTAAAATTTAAATCTAAACTGTCATACACATTTCATCCTTGCCAAGGGGTCCCACAGGGCTCTCCACTTTCCCCTCTCCTATACATCCTATTCACCTACGATCTGTATAATGAGGACCATAAATACTTTAATTCCTCCCAATATGTCCTACAGTTTGCAGATGATACGGCCCTTGTCTCCCATGCTACCAATCTCAACTCCGCAATAGCATCCTTACAGGCACTCCTTGACACAATCCAATCCTGGTTCCTAAAATGGAGAATATCCATTAATCCAAACAAATCTCAAATCCTTATCCCACACCACAGAATATCTGAAAATTCTACCACAGTCCTCATAAATAACATGCCCATCCCACCCTCCCCTCTATGTAAATACCTAGGTATCTCCTTCGACCAGAAACTCTCCTTCCAACAACATGCCAAAAAAACAAAATCCAGCATCATAGCAAGGGCTAAACATTTTAGATGCCTCACCTTCAAAAACAGGGGCATTTCAACTAAAACGGCCACTAAAATTTACAAAACCATATGCCGCCCAATGCTGGATTATGGTTTCATTTTACTATCCTCTCACCCACGCACCCTACAAAATATCCTCGTTGCAGAGCGATCCTCCCTACGTACCCTGACCAAAATACGAAATCCACGCAATCCACTATTTAATCCCTCAAATGAATCCCTATATGATCAGACACAAATTATCCCCATCGACGAACGATATCCATATTTGTTGGAAAAATTCTCAAATTCACCCAATAATTTCTCAATAATTAAACGTTTTTGTATTTCCAGAAATCCCCGTATCCCATCCAAATACAAATTTCCCACTAACACAATATCCCCGTATCCCATCCAAATACAAATTTCCCACTAACACAATATTTGAAACCATTATAGCATCACGTCGATAACTCACTAACACCAAAATATCTGCAAAAAAGAAGAATGAAGAAACAAAATAGGTGGAAAGACCTAAGGTCGATAACCTGTTTGACAAACAAAATAACATATAAGTATGAATTGTATAACATGTATATTCTATTTTGTCAAATAAAGATGATGATGATGATGATGATAAAATGGCAAATATAATATTAAAATATATTATCGGGAAACGAAATGACATAAAAAAGTTAGGACTCAAAATTTCAATTCTGAAAGATATACAAACTATTAGTGACAAAGAAACCAGACAAATTATAATGAATGATTTTCATATCTTACCTACAGGAGGCCATGCAGGCATTAATCGAATGTACAATAATATTAAAAGGTATTATTACTGGACGGGATTACGACAAGATGTTACAGATTTTGTTAAAAAGTGTGATGATTGTCAACATTATAAATATTCTATTCCTAATAAGGAACCAATGACGCTAACAACGACAGCTGCTTCTGCTTTTGAAAAAATATATATAGATATAGTAGGTCCATCAGAAGTGGATAATAGTGGAAATAAGTATATATTAACTTTGCACTGCGAATTATCAAAATTTGTAGAAGCATATCCGATAGAAAATAAAGAAGCCGTAACAGTAGCAAAAGTGTTTGCAGAGAATTTCATATTAAGATACGGGATTCCCGAGCAACTTGTTTCAGATCAAGGAACAGAATTTATGGCTAATATATTTGCAGAAACTTGTAAAATATTAGAAATTACAAAATTAAATTCAACAGCCTGTAGACATCAATAAAAAATCCAGGTCGTTGGAGTTTTTGTATACCTTATTGGTGTTTCTCGTATAACAACACAGTGCATACAGAAACCAAATACACACCATTCGAATTAGTTTTTGGTAAAAGATGTAGATTACCGTCAAATATTGTAAACGAAATAGATCCGTTATATAATTTTGACAATTATCCAATGGAACCTAAATTCAGATTACAAACAGCATGCAATAATGCTAAAGAAAATCTACTGACCGCTAAAAGTAAACGAAAATTAAAATATGACAATGTATATAAAACTGTTAGTTATAAGATAGATGATAAAGTTATGCTAAGGAATGAGTCAGGCAACAAGATGGAGCCAATTTATAAGGGTCCATATGTTGTTGTCAAGTGTAGAGATCCAAATATTTTAATTAGAATTAAAAATAAAATAGTTGAAGTACATAAAAATAGAGTTACGTTATAGTACAGCTAAAAAAAATTGTAACCCATAAGAACATTTGTTTTTCTTCTTTTGGGGGAAGATGTGATGTGTGAATAATATGGGGTCAGTTTTCCTAATCCTTTTTTCCTATTTTTTTTTTTCCTAATCCTTTTTTCCTAATATTTTTTTTTTCTCCTAATTTCTATTATTATTATTTTCCTAATATTATTTTCCAAATTCACATTTTATTTCCGAGACTCATTTCCAAATGTACAGTTCAAAAACCAATGTAGCAACCGACGTCCTTTAAGTACTCCATAGCTTCCTCCCGCCGATCTTCATACTGGAGAACGACGTTCGTAATCCTTTCTTCGTTCTGCTCCATAGCTTTGCTCACGTCTCGCCGGACTCTTTTCCCTAAATTTAGGTCGCGGATCATGCCTTCAGTGTCAGATTGCTATTTCTTGAGTTCCTTGAGGAGAGTGTACAAACCCGGATGGTTCTTTCCCACCACAAGTGCGAAACGAGTATGCCAACCTGTAAGATAAGATGTGGGATAAAGGACAGTTGTTGGATTCAGGAAAAAGTAAAAGGAAAAAGGAAAAGGAACCTTCTGAAAGGTTGTTGGTTCTCGATAGGTTTTGGAGCGTCGCATCGTACATGTTCCAAACATCTGGTGGGTATCGGGCATCAACGGCTCGACGTCTACCTCGAGCTGTCTGTCCTTTTACGTACGTCGTCTACGGGGTAGTAATACTTGTAAAAAATAACTGATGAGCAGACTGATAGCGGACTGATGAGAAAGAAAAAATACCCGAAAATAGTCGACCACCGATTTGAATGCAGGAGGTGCTTGGGAATATTAGGAATATTAGGAATATTAGGAAAAAAAAATTAGGAAAATTGTTAAATTAGGAAAATAATAAGTTAGGGAAAAAAATCATTAGGAAAATAATATTAGGAAAACTGTACCCCAATCATAACATGTAAATGTTTATAAACATTGTTTATAAACATATGAGTGAACGAGTGGATTGTGAGTGGTAAGCATAAACAATACGTGTCGCTGTAGTAAACAATAATACTTATTCTTGAAAATGGCATTAAGCCGAAACTAGTTGAAAATAAAACAATTTATTAGTAAAACAAACCAAGTGAATTTCAATCAAATACCTATATATTAATAATACTAGTGTGATTATTGTTAACGCGGCATCGTGCTCTTTCAAGGCATCGTGTGCCATTGAACCAACGAGTGCCATTGAAGAGTCTAGTATAGAAGTATTAGTTTAAGACTAGATTAAGGAAGAGACTGTCTACGCAACTCTAGATGTACCTACTTCTGTTGTACCTGAAATAAACATAGTTAAACCAATGTAGTGTTTTAGTGACGAACTGGAAGGGACCATCTCACCTTCCCCGAAATTTAAAAAAATGCTAAATTTTTGTATGTAATAACGGCCCTGAAAGAACAAAAAAAAATGTACCAGTAAAACTCCTCCCGAAATTTGTATAACCCGCTTCGAAATTTTTTCTGGCTACGGCCTTGCCTCTATGTACTAAGCCGATGCATCACCCGGTATAATACAATTTGTTATGTAATAGAATTGTTTCTAGTATGTATTATACATAATCCTTTGTAAACATTAAATGCTAACTTTTGATTAAATGTGAGGAAACATTTTCTACCTTCCCAACTTTTGCATAAATCCATTCATTTCTTCCAGCTCAAAAATATCCTTTCATTCCGCGTATCCTCCGACATTTCATAAAATTTGTATCCACCCAAAGCTTAAAAGACCCTGCTGCACATAAAGCACCCCTGCGCCTCCTTTTGCTCCTTTATCCTTAGACTCTTTTTCCTCTTTCCCCTGCTCCATCTCTCTCGGTTAATTTCCCGTGTAACGAATCCCTTAAAAGCGAAAAGCACCTGCACACGAGGGAATTTTTATTTTCTCCGACTGAAATATCAAATGGTCCGAAATCTGTTTAACTCGAGAAAATATTTCCCGGAGAACCGTAAAAAACCCCTGACTGGGGAAAAACGGTCCCCATCTCGCTCCTAGCCTTGGAGCTAGGACAGCGCGAGCGAGAGGGCGTGATCAGAGGGTTTTATTCATCTTTTACGGGATTATGCAAGTAATTTAAATTCAGCTAAGGCGAGGAGACGTGCGTTATTTTTCACATTTTCCCGGAGATTAAAGCAATATTTTACGGCGCTGTGAAAAATTAAAGTAAAGTTTTTCATGTGTGCACGCTGCTGGATTTATGAGAAGGGTTTTCCACTGCAGCGTGTTCTTATCTGGGGGACTGCTGGGTTTTATTTTAAATATATTATGTAGCTTTTTGTACATTTAAAATAGAAAGAATTCTTAATGATAAAAGTAACTAAAGGACATCAGTATTTATTACTACAGGGTGGCCCATAAGTAACAACGGGGTTTTATTTAGTTAAAATATCTTTTCTACATTTTTTAATCATATATATGTTATGAAAAAGAACACATATAGAGATTATTTTAGAATACGAATGAAAGATAACATCTTTTAAATAATAATAAAAATAATCTTTATTTCAAATACCATTTAGTTACATGCATTTTTACACAAAAGATAATAATCTAGTATTTGGAATCTAATGCCCAAGTTCAGTCTTTGGCTGGGTCCTCGCGACTGTTTTTCAACCTAACCATTGATAACATAATTAATATCAAACAAGCGCAGAAGCTTGTTTCAGTGCGTTTTAAATATCAGTAGTTTAAATTATTCAATAATTAAATCGGCAATATTGAAACACAAAATATACGTCTATCTGTCTTTAAGATGTTTGACATAATTTTCACGGAAAGTTAAAACACATTTCGCTTTGCATTCTAGTGGTACCTTATTGTACACTTTAGAAATTTGGATTGAGAATGATCTTTCTGCAAAAACAGATTTATGTTGAGGTGGAGTTAGTAATCCTCTAAAGCGTACACTATCAGATCGTAGAGAACATAGATGATTGTAAATTATTACAAAATGATTTAAATAATATTTGTGAGTGGTTCAGGATTAATAAGTTAACTCTAAATACTAAAAAATGTTCTACAATTTCTTTCACCAAAAATAATAATAGTTTAAATGCGCCTTATTTCATTATTTTAATCGAGTTGGAACGCGCGGAGCAGGTGAAAGATCTAGGGATATTATTAGATAACAAGTTGTCACTTAAAGACCACATTCACTCGGTATGTACCAAAGCTTCCAAAAAATGGGGCTATGTTTGGCATATCTCAAAAGATTTAAACGCCGAGTGCCTCAAACTATTATATTGTACACTTGTTAGAAGCAACATAGAATATGCCTGTACTGTCTGGTCTCCCTATTTGGTAGGCGATATGAACCGTTTGGAATCTATTCAAAAGAAATTTTTCAGGAACATGGAATTCAAATTAGGACACCGCCATGTTCAAGGGTCTTACGATAATGTTCTGGAACTTATTAATCTGAAACCACTCGCATTTTGTAGACAAGTCGCTGATCTCTGCTTTTTACACGGATTAATTAATTCGTCTATCGTGTGTCCATCGCTATTAGCTGAAATAAACATCTATTCATCAAATTATTCCACAATTTAAGAAACAAAGACCTTTTTTTCATTAAAACTCACTCAACAAATTATTCTTACAATAACTCGATGAGTCGTTTGTTGAGACTTGCCAACTCCTTAAACAGAAATGGCTGGTTTGATTTGTTCAGTTCTAATAACTATGTGTTTAAAACGTTATTATACAAGTACTTAGAATTAGAATATTGTTAAGTTATAGTTTTTTTTTTTCTTTTTTTTAATGCTCCGGTTTGTTTTAGTTTGTTTTATAATGTTATTTTGGTAATACAAAAGTATCATATTTATTTTTAACTGGAATCAGAACGGATTACTTTTCATGTCTTATATTTTTACGTTTATATACATATTTTGTTATTAATTATTGTTTTTCCTTGCATTAATTATGACTTACAATAGTTAATAGTTTTATAATTTTTAGTTCTAACTAGTTTTTAAGTTTACTACATGATGTATTTTATTTGAAAATGGGGACCTCGCGTAAATAAACCATTTATTTATTTATTTATTAAGTGTAAGAACGTCAGAGCGGAATTTAATTTTGTGGTAAAGATGAGGTGGAGTCTTGTCTTTAATTATTTTGTAACAATAAGTGGCAAAATGGAGTAAACGGCGATCACTCATTTTAAGCCAACCTAAGTCCTGAAGCTTATAACTTATATGATCAAATTTCCTAATACCAAAGATTAATCTCAAACAAAAATTTTGCATACGTTGAATTTTATCAATTGTTTTTTAATCTAAACAAAAGTTGTATACTACATCACAATAGTTGAAGTGTGACAAAACCAGAGATTCACATAATATAGTATTTAATTTCTGCGATAAACATCACCGATTTAAGTATATTAACTTAAGATTTACGTATGCCTTATTGATACAACGGGAGATATGACTGTGGATTCTTAGTTCACTATCTATAAAAACTCCTAGACTTCTAACACAATTGATTATGTCAATAAAATTGGTATTGTCCAAGCTAATTGAAAGTAAGGGGAATCCTCTTACTCGCGCTTTTTTTGGACCAAACAGAATAACTTCAGTTTTAGAATTATTTATTAGGAGAGAGTGCTCATTGCATTTTGTAACGATTCTATTTAAATCTGAGTTAATTTTAGCGCACGTAACAATAGTGTCCTCTGCAAAAGTATATAACAATTGAGTATCGTCTGCAAAAAGATGGTAGTTATTTAAGTGGATACTTGAAAAAATTTTGTGAAGTATAAATTAGAAATAATAACGGCTCCAAAATAGAGCCTTATGGTACACCTCTATGAGTTTCTAGCTCATTCGACAAATCATTTTTCAAGCTTACTATTTGTGATCGGTTACTTAGGTATTCTTTGAAAAAACCAATGGATACCTGATCGAAGCCAATGTAAGCTAGTATAGCAAGCAGGGTATTATGATTTAAGGTGTCGACTTCTGTATTCGACTTCGCACTGATGAGCTCATGATTCATAACAACTCTTAGTGTCCGTGTCTTGTGCCCTAATTTCTGTACGAATGTTTTCCTTTAGTTGTGGAATTGTCTACCTTTAAAAATTGAGATAATTTGCAGAAACATTGTTTTGATTATTATATAATAATATAGTCGGCCCTGCTAGTAGTTTAGATAGTTACTAGGGGGACCGGAAAGCAGAGCTGGGCAGGATTCGAATCATTCAGGATTCGAATCCGTTTAGAGGATTCAAAAGAGGTATTCGAATACTTTAGTTCAACTGGATTCGTGATCTGGATTCGTTACATTTTTTTAAAAGAATTCGTATTCGAATCCAAATGTGGGTTATTCGAATCTATATAAAAGGATTCGAATCCTTATGAAAGGATTCGAATATTTATAAAAGGAAACGAATATTTATAAAAGGATTCGAATACTTACAAAGTGAGGATTAATATAAAAAATATCTTTAGTGTGTTTTTAAATATCTCGTTGAATCACTGTTTTATACGCGTGGCGCATGAAGTAAAATTTCGAGTTTAGAAAAGCCCAGAAAATTTGTCTCGGGTCGCTGCGCGACCCTCGACAAATTTTCACGGGGCTTTTCTAAACTCGAAATTTTACTTCATGCTTAGTCTGGGAGTGGAAAACACTCGTTTAAATGAAGACAACCTTATACAAGACTGTCTCTGTTTAAACCGAGTCGACCTTATACAGTAATGACTTTGATTTTGACGTCATGTGAGGATTTCCGCGCGTGATAAGGTCGGCTCGGTTTAAATCGAGACAACCTTGCACAGCAATGATCTTGGTTTTGACGTCACGTACGACTTTCACCGCGTGACGACATCGACCAAGGTGTGTAAGTAAGTTTGTCTTGATTTAAACGAGCCGACCACGTGAGGACTTCCACGCGTGACGTCAGCAATCAAGGTGGTTAGTGTATAAGGTTGTCTTAATTTAAAACCGAGTCGACCTTGTTAGTTTAATTACATTGACTTTTCACGCCACGCGAGGAATTTCATAGATATTTCTAATAAAATCAAACTAAATTTGCTATGAAATTCAAACATAATAAGAAAAACCAGTATATTTCCAATTTCACAATATTTCAGTGACTTATCCGTTTTGCTACGCAACTAAACCAAATTTTAAGAATTTTCTAAGCTTTATATTTTACTCCGTGCGTAAACAAGAACAGTAAATCTATGTTAAAAAACAAAAACTAACATTTCTTAAGATATACACTTTTTGTCTCGTGTAATATAAGGCAAAAGTAATGTCATATTATGAATTGGCTGCCATTTTATTAGAAATGAAAAAATTGGGCAATGTTTTGACTGAAAGTTAATTTAAAGATGTAAAATTGATAATATAAAGTTAAAAAAATGATATCGGTCAAAATCAACATCTCTTGAGTTGATGTTGATTGTGCTCGTTTTACAACATTTTGAATTGTTGTTCGTAAAAAATCTGACCCCAAATTGGTGATTTCTTTTTCAATGTTGGCTTTCAAGACTTGCAAGGTTTGTGGTTTGTTGTGGTTAATACGAAATTTCAAAAAGACACACAGGGAGTGGAAACCCTCGTTCGAAACTTCAAACTAAATGCTTTGATAAGAACATTAAATGACTAAAAGTGTTTTGAAAGATAATAACCTAGTTTTCAAAATTATGTTTAATATTATTTGAAGTGAAACTGAGTACCACAATCTGAAATGTTAAATTTTTCCGACATTTCCATGATTCAAGATTTTTTCCCTGGCCTTTTAATATAACTTTCTTCTGTGGGAAACCTCCATTTTGTTAAATTTTTTCATTGTTTTTCTCAATATTTAAGTTAATTTTATACATTTTTTATGTGTTTTGTAATTTGCCTGCTGATTTTGACAAATTTAATAATGTCACTTTATTGTTAGTGTTTTGGTCAATTTGAATATAATTCCATGACTTTTCTGACTTTCCCGGTTTTAATGATATTCAATGAATTTTGTATCTACGTAATTTTCAGGCATTCATCGATTTTATAATAGAGTTCAATTTGAAGCTTTAAACGAGTGTTTTCCACTCCCAGACTAAGCATGAAGTAAAATTTCGAGTTTAGAAAAGCCCCGTGAAAATTTGTCGAGGGTCGCGTAGCGACCCGAGACAAATTTTCGGGCTTTTCTAAACTCGAAATTTTACTTCATGCGCCACGCGTACAAAACACTGATTTGAAGTGAAGTTCAGAAACACACAAATACATCTTTAATCAGAGTAACAGAGAATCAGATATTTAGTCTGTTATCAACGATGTTCAGTGTTAATAATAAATAATTAGATTTTAAATATTTTTCTTAAAACAACTGGTAACGATATTTATATATTAATAGTTGCAAAAAATAATAAAATCAAATTTATTCTTAAAGGATTTGTATTCGTGATACGAAAAAACGGGATTCTAATCTTTGATTCGAATCATATTTATCTCTTACGAATCCTTTATTCGAGGATTCGTCATTCGAATCATATTAGGTGATTCGGATTCGTGATTCGAATTCTTTTTACGAGGATTCGTCCCAGCTCTGCCGAAAAGTAATGTCGTTTTTGCGCATGTTGGTCTTTGTGGTCGCCTAGCAGCTCATTGGGTAATTCAAAGTACCGTCAAAGACATTTTAAGGTCTTGTTTTCTTGTAAGTTATACAATTTGAAAGCTGTTTTACAATGTTTGGTGAAATGGTCAGTCAAAAACCAGAAGAGATACATATCCGGTATTATATGCTCTTTGAAATTCATAAGGGTAGTAATGCAATTGTTGCTACCAAAAGCATTTGCGATATTTATCCGAATGCTTTAAATGTTTTTAAATGCCAAAGGTGATTTTCCAAGTTCAATCTGGTGATTTCAGTCTTTCTGACTCTCATCGATCAGGAAGACCGATAACTTTGGATAATGACATTTTAAGGGCGGAAGTGGAAGGAAATCTATTCGGTCAGACCATTGAAGAACTTACGAACAATCTTAACGCATCTTGGTCAACTATTCAGGAACATTTGAAGCAGATTGGGAAAGTAAGCAGAGCAGGTGTTTGGGTCCCGTATAATCTATCCGAGGAAAACAAATCTAATTGTTCCAATACCTGCAACTTATTGCTTCAGCGGTAGAACACAGAAGCTTTTTTTTTGATAGACTGATTACCGGGGATAAAAAATAGGTCCTTTACGATAACCCAAAACGCAAAAGGCGGTGGCAATTTCCAAATGACGTTCCCCGAGCTACAGCAAAACCAGGTTTACACTCCAAAAAGGCGCATTTGTGTGTTTGGTGGAATATTCGTGGGGTTGTTCATTTTGAAGTGCTAAAACCTGGTCGAACTGTTAATGCAGACCTTTATCGTGAACAATTGGATAGAGTACATCAATCTTTGATTGAAAAGTACCCAGCTCTTGTTAACAGAAAAAGTGTAATTTTGCAACACGACAATGCAAGACCGCACTGCGCAAGACGAACCCTAGAAAAAATTAATGAACTAGGATGGGAAGTATTGCCGCACCCACCATACTCGCCTGATATTGCGTTATCTGATTTCTACTTATTTCGATGGCTACAGCATTTTTTAGGTGGAACAAAACTTAAACATTTTGAAGAAGTTGAAAATGCCATCTCCAGATATTTTTATGAGTAACCTGGTTGTTTTTATCGATCCGGGATTGAAAACTTATAATAATAATAATATCTTTATTGTGCTAATAGCTAATATTGCTTTACATTTGTCAAATTACAAATATTCTTAAAAAATATACAGGTACATTACTATTTAATAGATTACACATCGTTAAAATTTACATAGACATGTCATAGCTATAAATGTAGATCACTTGACTGTAGGTACTCATCCCAATTATAGTAAGTTTGTTTAATGAAGAAATCTTCTAGATGGCAAAAAGTCTTAGAAAATGAGGGTGGTTATGTTATTGATTACATTAAAATATCGATACAAATTCTGTTGTTTGAATTTAATGTAAACAAACGATACTTTTTTAGCTGACAAATAATTTTAAGTATATATAAGATCCTAATGTTAGTTTAAGTAGTTAGTTTGATAATGGCTCGCTGTTGAGCCGAAACTAGTCACAGTTTAAAATAGCAAGTGAATACAAAAAAGTAATCAGTGCTAATTATTTAAATAAGTAAGCAAACGACATTACTTTCCGCTCCGCCTAATATAAAAAAGCTAACAATTAAATCTAGTAAAACTATAAAAATAAAATAATCATTCCCATCAATCGAAAAATCTGCAAAACGGGTTTACATAATCGAATCAAATCAAAACGATACCCCAATTATAATTTATTCATTAACAAATTTTTATATACACACCCGCGCCGGCAATTTATTTATATTAAAAACATATAAACAATTCGCATACTAAAAACGGGTATAACCGATTTCACTTTCACCGTCACATAGTCGAGTAGTGTCCGTTTCATTCCAATTCATTTATCGAAACAGTGTGCACCGCGGGAAAAAAATAAAACTGAAAAAAATAAAAATACGCGAACCGTGCCGACGAAAAAATATCGGCCGCAAAACATAACAACAATCAGCGGCTGCGGACCTCGCAACACTTTAATAATTAATTTTAATAGCTGTTATTATTATTTACAATTTGTGAATTTCGTGTTAATAGGTCATTATCAGCTGATTTAATCGAGTTATGACATTGATATTAATGTGAGGGCTGTGTGTTTAATATAATTATTCATAATATTGAAATATTTTTATTATTTATAGTGATAATAACGTATTTACGTTTTATAATTATTATTTTATTAATGGGAGAGCGCAGTCAATTAATAATTATGCAATAAAATCAAAATCATTCATTCTGATTGTAATTTCATTGATTACAAACTACTACAAATTTCACTTACTTCAAAATTTAATTTCGTTAATAATATAAATAATAAAATGGTAAATAAAAGCCTAGACTTGAATGAAAACACATCATACTTTCTTTACAACAAGTTTTTATTTTGCTAGATGTACATTTCGAATACTAAGTACTCATTATCAATAGTTTACTGACTATATCTTTAATTAATTTCTCACTTAACCCGTGGTGAAACATTTTTGAATATAATTCTGGATATTTAATTAAAACACTTGGTTTTGTTTCAGTAATTTATATTTTCTCCGACTAGTTTCGACCTTTGGTCATCTTCGGGGAGGAATGTACAAAAAATATCTAAACAACTATTTATATACAAATACAGGCTATCATAAAATATCGGCAATAAGGGCGGAACTCTCCGATAGCGTCCGCCCTTATTGCCGATATTTTATGATAGCCTGTATTTGTATATAAATAGTTGTTTAGATATTTTTTGTACATTCCTCCCCGAAGATGACCAATGGTCGAAACTAGTCGGAGAAAATATAAATTAGTGAAACAAAACCAAGTGTTTTAATTAAATATCCAGAATTAAGTTTACTGACTAGTTTACAAAAGATGCCGCGTATTTATACCTACAAATATTTTGGGAAATTAATAACTGTATTGTTTCGAGTTTATGTGAAGTGATTAATCGCAAATAGAAAGACTGTTATTCCTTACTTCACTTTTTATTTTTATGTTAGATGTACATTTCGAGACACAAGGTGCTCATTATCAATAACAAACAGTTTGTTATTTATAATGAGCACCTTGTGTCTCGAAATGTACATCTAACATAAAAATAAAAAGTGAAGTAAGGAATAACAGTCTTTCTATTTTTGGGAAATTACATGGGTAAGGGGATTATCGGGAAAAACCCTAGATAAGGTTAACAAATGTGCTAGTCGGGGCTGATTGAGGGTATTAATATTTGTAGGTATAAATATGCCGCATCTTTTGTAAACTAGTTAGTAAAATATTGATAATGAGTACTTAGTATTCGAAATGTACATCTAGCAAAATAAAAACTTATTGTGAAGAAAGTATTAGTGCTTTCATTTAAGTTTAATTTATACCTTCACGTAACTCAAAAAACCATATTCAAATAAAAGTCTGTTAACTAGACCCCCCCATGCAAAACAAAGAGAAAATATTGTTCTAGCGAAAATTTTTGTGGATATATCCTCTTTATGGTCCCCCGCGTTGATTAATTAAGGCCAGTAAGAAAACGTGAGCTAATTTAATTTATTCGAAAAGCTAACAATTTGCAATTAGAAAGGCTTAAATTTGATGTATTAGATGTTTTTTGGACCTAAAAATTGTGCTCAGTACAGGCGCTCAAAAATCAAATTTAGTAAGTTGATAAATTTTCTGAAATATTAAAAGTACAAAATGTTCGCGAAATATTATTTTCCCGCAAAAACAAGTAACGCGCATTATTACTGATATTAGTATCAGTGTCTCTGATTTTTTTTAGATTTTTTTAAAAATATTTTTTTAATGTGAAATTTTTCCATACATTTTTACCACAAAAGCGATTTTTCGATGATAATTTTGATTTTTTAAAAAATATAAAAAAAATCACAGTTAATCTTATCAATATTATAAATCATGTAATCGATTTATTTTCTTTAAAATAAATTATTTAATCAACATATCGACTTTAGAAATCGTTTAAAAACTGTAGAAAACATAAAACTCCAACTTTAAGCATCCATTATGAATACAATTTTTTTAATACAAATTTGTAATTAACAGCCTTTAAATTGGTCATGCAATTTCTAATACATTTCATAAAAAGATTTTTTGTTTATTTCGAAAATTTTGCCCTTAATCGACGTTTTATTTCAAAAAACACATTTTTCAATTTTTGCAATTGGTGCATTTAAAATGATCTATTTTATGAAAACGTGAACTGATTTAATTTATTTGAAAAGGTAACGATAACCAAATAATAGGGCTATAATTTGATGTATTAAACGTTTTTTGGACTTAAAAATTGTGCTTAGTACGGGCGCTCAAAAATCAAATTTAATAAGTTGATAAATTTTCTGCAATTTTTAAAAGTTCAAAATTTTTGCGAAATATTTATTTTCCCGCAAAAACAAATAGCGCACGTTATTACTAATATTGGTATGAGTGTCTAAATATTTTTTTAGGTGCCACAAATGCGATTTTTCGATGAAAATTTTGATTTTTTTAAAAATATTAAAAAAAATCACAGTTAATCGTATCAATATTAGAAATAATCTAATCGATTTATTTTCTGGATAAAAAAATTATTTCATCAACATTTCGGCTATAGAAATCGTTTAAAAACTGTAGAAAACATATAACTCCAACTTTAAGCATCAATTATAAATAAAATTTTATTGATACAAATTTGTAATTAACAGCGATTTACAGGTGATGCAATTCATAATATATCTCCAGAAAAATATTTTTGTTTCTTTTGAAAATTTTGCCCTTAATCGATGTTTTATTTAAAAAGCACATTTTTCAATTGTTGCACTTGGTGTATTTAAAGAGATCTATTCTATGAAAACGTTAACTGATTAAATTTATTAAAAAAAACGATTAACAAATAACAGGGCTTTAATTTAATGTAGTAAACGTTTCTTGGACCTAAAAATTGTGCTTAGTACAGGCGTTCAAAAATTAAATTTAGTAAGTTGATAAATTTTCTAAAATTTTTAATAGTGCAAAATTTTCGCGAAATATTTTTTACCCGCAAAAACAAATAGCGCACATTATTACTGATATTGGTATGAGTGTCTCTGATTTTTTTAGATTTTTTTAAAAATAATTTTGAAATGTGAAATTTTTCCATACCTTACCCTTGCCAAAAATGCGATATTTCGATGAAAATTTTGATTTTTTTAAAAATATGAAAAGAAATCGCAGGTAATCTTATGAATATTAAAAATAATTTAATAGATTTATTTTCTGGATAAAAAATTTATTTCATCAACATTTTGGCTATAAATATCGTTTAAAAACTGTAGAAAACATATAATTTCAACTTTAAGCATCCATTATGTTGCATTCAGTGCAACGTTTTTGCGTAAATTAATTGAAAACAAAGTTGACTGTCCGCAATTACTCTCTAAGATTAATTTTCATGTTCCACGTATATTGTCAAGACACAGCAGCACATTTCATATTCCACACTCAAGAACAAATATTTTACGTAAGTCACCCATCTTTCATATGTCTGTTAATTCAAATAATTTATTTAGCGATATTTTTGTTGGTGACCATGTATAACACTTCATACCATAAATTAAAAATTCTCTTGTACTTATATTCCTAAGTTGTATCTTTTTGTGCTATTTTTGTATTACTATTTAGTTTTTATTTATATTTTTGTCCCTGTATTGGTCTTCCGTTGGGCAAATAAATATTATTATTATTATTATTATTATTATGAATATAATTTTATTGATACGAATTTGTAATTAACAGCGATTTATAGGTCATGCAATTCATAATATATCCCCAAAAACTATTTTTTGTTTCTTTCGAAAATTTTGCCCTTAATCAATGTTTTATTTAAAAAGCACATTTTTCAATTTTTGCACTTGGTGTATTTAACGAGATCTATTTTATGAAAGCGTTAACTGACTAAATTTATTCAAAAAAACAACGATTAACAAAAAACAGGGCTTTAATTTAATGTACTAAACGTTTTTTGCACCTAAAAATTGTGCTTAGTACGGGCGTTCAAATATCAAATTTAGTAAGTTGATAAATTTTCAAAAATTTTTAATAGTGCAAAATTTTCGCGAATTATTTTTTACCCGCAAAAACAAATAGCGCACATTATTACTGATATTGATATGCGTGTCTCTGATTTTTTTGGATTTTTTTTTAAATAATTTTTAAATATGAAATTTTTCCATACCTTCCTTCCAAAAATGCGATTTTTCGATGAAAATTTTGATTTTTTTAAAAATATGAAAAAAATCGCATTTAATCTTATGAATATTAAAAATAATTTAATAGATTTATTTTCTGGATAAAAAATTTATTTCATCAACATTTTGGCTATAAAAATCGTTTAAAAACTGTAGAAAACAAAATTTCAAATTTAAGCATCCATTATGAATAAAATTTTTTGATACAAATTTGTAATTAACAGTGATTTAAAGGTCATGCAATTCCTAATACATCTCATAAAAATATTTTTTGTGTATGTCGAAAATTTTGCCCTTAATTGACGTTTTACATAAAAAAGCACAATTTTCAATTTTTGCACTTGGTGTATTTAAAGTAATCTATTTTATGAAAACGTAATCTGATTTAATTTATTCGAAAATGTAACGATTAACAAATAACAGGGCTTTAATTTTATGTACTAAACGTCTTTTGGACTTAAAAATTGTGCTTAGTACGGGCGCTCAAAAATCAAATTTAGTAAATTGATACATTTTCTGCAATTTTTAAAAGTGCAAAATTTCCGCGAAATATTATTTTCTCGCAAAAACAAATAGCGCATGTTGTTACTGATATTAGTATGACTGTCTCTGATTTTTTTGGATTTTTTGAAAAATATTTTTTTAATGTGAATTTTTTCCATACTACCCCTTACCACAAATGCTATTTTTCAATGAAAATTTTGATTTTTTAAAAAATATGAAAAAAATCACACGTAATCTTATTAATATTAGAAATAATGTTTTCGATTTATTTTCTGGATAAAAAAATTATTTCATCAACATTTCGGCTATACAAATCGTTTAAAAACTGTAGAAAACATAAAACTCGCAACTTTAAGCATCCATTATGAATACAATTTTTTTGATACAAATTTGTTATTGTCAGCGATTTAAAGGTCATGCAGTTCCTAATACATCTCATTAATTTTTTTTGTTTATTTCGGAAATGTTGCCTTTTATCGACATTTTATTTAAAAAAGCACATTTTTCAAATTTTGCATTTGGTGTATTTAGAGTGATCTATTTTATGAAAACGTAAACTGATTTAATTTATTTGAAAAGGTATCGATTAACAAATAACAGGGCTTTAATTTGATGTAATTAACGTTTTTTGGACTTAAAATTTGTGCTAAGTACGGGCGCTCAAAAATCAAATTTTGTAAGTTGATAAATTTTCAGAAATTTTTAAAAGTGCAAATTTTTTACGAAATATTTTTTTCCCGCAGAAACAAATAGCGCACATTTTTACTGATATTAGTATGAGTGTGTCTGATTTTTTTGGATTATTTTAAAAATATTTTTTTAATGTGAAATTTTTCCATACCTACTACCCCTTACCAAAAATGCGATTTTTCGATGAAAATTTTGATTTTTTTTAAAATCTTAGAACAATCACAGTTAACCTTATCAATATTAGAAATATTGTAATCGATTTATTTTCTAGATAAAAAAAATATTTCACCAACATTTCAGCTATAGATATCGTTTAAAAACTGTACAGGGTGGTCTAATTTCGATGTTGCTTATGGGCATCTCGGTAAATATAAGAGTTAGAAAAAAACCGATGGCGCAATCGCGATTTCTTTTTTTGAGACTAAGATAATGCCGAAAACAAAAATGCAACATCTTGTTTTTTTCAGAAGTTATGGGGCAAAATCGGGTTTTCTTGATTTTTACCTTTAATTAATATCAATTGCACTTAATAATGGTTACAGTCCTCAACTAATAGAAAAAAATAGAAAAAAATTGAAACAATTAGACAAATATTTTAATGCTCAGAAAATAAGTGGTGCAAACTGGAATTTGTTAACAACCTATTTGAAAATATAAAAAATTGTTTAAAAGGGTATAAGTTTAATGTTACTATGACGAATCCAATCAATCTACATAAACTTTTAATGTACAATAAATCCGAGATAGACAAATTTAAAAAAGTGGAATATACGAAATCAAGTGTGGAGATTTTGATGGTGTATATATAGGACAAACAGGAAGAACTCTTAACATTAGATTGTGAACATAAAAAAGCAATAGTAAATAATAAATTATCTACTGGACTTTCACAACATTGCATTGAACATAGTCATTTTTTCAATAATAATAATAATTCAAAAATTTTGTATTCAGTTATGTTATGTTATGTTATGGGGTCGATGGATCGTATGGCGTCTGGGCCTTTCGAAGTTACCTCGACCTAAAAGATCTTTTGTAACTATCCCTGACCTACTTGAGTCCCTCAATGTCTAGACTTCTTATGAAGTCTACTATAACTTGAGGGTTAATGTGTACCAATTCCTCGGTGTTTAAAGTGGCCGATGACAGGTAGTTCCCTCTTGGAAGGGACAAGGCAGGGCATTCACAAAGTAGGTGCTCTGCTGTTTCTTGTGCCTCGTTGCAGAACCTGCAGTTGGCATCAGTTGTCTGACCCATCTTGGTGAGGTGGTACTTCAGAGGACAGTGTCCAGTTAGAAGGCCGGTTATGAGCCTTAGGTTGCCCTTGCTTAACCTAAGAAACTGTCCGGCTCTTACGGCAGAGAAGGCGATAAACCTTTTTGCCAGCCGCAGACCAGGTGTGTTTCTCAGGTGAGCACTTTTGGCGGCATATTCCCATTCCCGGATCATCCCCTTGATGCGGACTTTAGTTATTCCACTGTAAGGTTCTGGTCCGACAAATGGAGTTTTGGACCCTTCCTTGGCAAAGTTGTCGGCAATTTCATTGCCTTTGATCCCTGCGTATCCCGGAACCCAGACCAGTTTGACTCTGCTGTTCCTAGCCAGCTGCTTTAGGGATTGCTTGCACTCCCAGACAGATTTAGACTTGCATGTAGGCGATTTTATTGCCATTAATGCAGCTTGACTGTCTGAGCAGATGCAAACCTCTGTTTGTTGTATCCCCTGTCTAAACATATGTGGGCGCATATGTTCAGGGCCTCGATTTCTGCCTGAAATATCGATGGGGATCGGCCAAGGCCTTTGATAACTCGAATCGAGGGCCAGTGATACCGATTCCGACTCCGTTCTCAGTTTTGGATCCGTCAGTGAACCAAACTATCGAGGAGCCTTGTAACTGCTTGACCTTCGCTCCAACATCATGGCGGCCATGGATGGCCACTTCAATCGTTGTGTCGAAGTCGTAGTCAGTTGACATGTAGTCTTTGGGCATGTATATCGCTCTTTCACACACAGTGTTGAGGATTTTTAGGTGCCCGTTAAAGTATCCATATTTTGGTATGTCTGTCTGGATTATTCTTAATGCGTCTAGTGCTGCTTCCCTTTTCACGTGCAGATGCAGAGGTGTGAGATTTAGCATAGCCTCCATTGCTCCAGTGGGGCAGGTGTTCATAGCCCCTGTGATGCCCAAACATGCCAGCCGTTGAACCTTGCTGAGCCTTGCTTGGGTTGTGATCTCCTTTGTCTTTGTCCACCAGACAACGGAACCATAGGTGATTATTGGTCTTATCACTGTAATGAAAAGCCAGTATATCATCTTAGGGTGTAAACCCCATCTTTTGCCAAATAGCCTGCGGCAAGCCCATGTTGCCCTTACTGCTTTGGCAGTGATGTTATCTACATGGGTTTTCCAGTTTAGCCTCTGGTTAAAGGTGAGGCCGAGATATTTAACTGTGTTGGAAAGCCCAATGTATTCAGTTAATTAGGGACGTGACTTGAAGCTCCGAGAGGGATTAAAAATAAACAGAGCTATGAAAAGTGGAAAAACCACGCTTAAAAACATCGAAGACATTTGGCACTCCCCGATTGCAAAGGCCCTTATTACCTGGAATTAGCTGTAATATTTGTATAAATCTCGGTACGCTTTTAAATTTTGTAGATATTTCCCTGAGAATGACCTACGGTCGAAACTAGTTCGAGTAAAAATAAAAATCTGTGAAACAAACCAAGTGTTTAATAAAAATTCTATTATTAATTCTCCTCTGTTAAGATCAATGAAATCAATATTGAAAAGATTTAATTTTATTCTACCAATCATTTTTAGAAAGATATACTGTATCATTAACAATTAAAATAACCCATGTTTCGCATATGATACACATGTTATAATCGTACTTACACATAATGAATTATACATTCCATCAATAACAAATTAAACATATAACATTCGAACTTTCCATTTCCAGCCGAAAAAATTACAGACCTAAAACACATTGCGATAAACACAGCATCCTAGCACACTATCTCTCCTATATATATTGTTTAAAATTTAGCTTAAAATATTCAACGCAGCAAAAATGTTTCAGCGTTCCGCCTTTCATCCTTCCCCGAATAAGCCGTCTGGGATCTCGGAAAATTATTCATAAACCGCGGCCGGTCGATGCTAAATCGAAAATTAATCCGACTCTTCGTGAAGCCGTGAATTTTTCAGGCGATGCCGCCGCGCATAAATATAAAAAGGCGAAACACCATTTCCAAAAATTATTCTGCGGCCCCTTTTAAAAAATGCACGTCCGCCGCCCGTCGCGCAAAAACGCGATGGCGTCCGTCGGATAGCGTCCCGACGCCCTCTTTAACAAACGCCCAGGCGTTTTTGTGTTTTTATATAAATTATATTTTTATATATTAAAAAAAAAAAACGTTCCATGTGGAATTCAGCCACGGGGATTTATTGTTTAAAATAAATAAGGGATGAAGTTATCCTGATAAATTCATCCTCGTGTTTGTTGTGAGTGAAGCGTTTGTTCTTTGCAATCGTTATGTTTTTAATGTAAACATACACGTTAAGCTCAAGACTTATTTTAATCGCCAAGCTTAATGTATGTTATGAATAATTTTGTTGTAAAAATACGTTAAACTGAGAGAAACAGTTTTTCATCAATTTTATTTAGGGCTATTTGCACAAAGACAATTTTAATCATTATGATTCGATTACTATCTATTACCGGCATCGAACATTATAATATAGGAAATATTAATCATTTTACAAAGGCTGAATGCCCTAGAGTGCTATCCATTTGTATCTCTTTACGTGAGTTCCAATAAATTGTATTATTAATATTGAATTCATGTCTGTTTTGTATTTGAATCATATTTTTTGAACGACCAGATCAATTTGCTTCTAATTCTAATACAGGTATACTAGTTCATCAAAATTAAATAAAATGAGTAAAAATTAGAACAAATGATTATTGTTGATTTAAAAAAACAATTAGTTAAATTTCACTAATCTTTTGGTTTTTTATTCCACAACAAAGAATATAGTATTTTAAAGAGCTGGCAGGATTCGAATCCTCTTAGAAGATTCAAAAGTGGTATTCGAATACTTCAGTTAAACTGGATTTGTGATCTGGATTTGTTACATGTTTTTAAGAGGATTCGTATTCGAATACAAATGCGGGTGATTCGAATCCTTATAAAAGTACTCGAATATTTATAAAAGGATTCTAATACTTACGAGAGGATTTGAATACTTGCAAAAAGATTCGAATAGTTACAAAAGGATTTAAATCGAGAGGATTTGAATACTTGCAAAAAGATTCGAATAGTTACAAAAGGATTTAAATCATCAAAAAAGTGGAATAAATTTTGAGGATTCGCATGAACATTTTGTTTGTTTGTTTGCTTTTAACCTTTAGGTTAAATCAGTGTTTTATACGCGTGGCGCATGAAGTAAAATTTCGAGTTTAGAAAAGCCCCGTGAAAATTTGTCTCGGGTCGCTGCGCGACCCTCGACAAATTTTCTACGCGGGGCTTTTCTAAACTCGAAATTTTACTTCATGCTTAGTCTGGGAGTGGACGACACTCGTTCTTAGAAGTTTCAAATTAATGGATTACTCCAGATTACTAAGTTTATTACTCAAGGGAGCATTTTACAAAGGGTACAGTTCGAAGGACCAATGATGCTTTTCGGAGAGCGAAGGACTACAGGGAATTGAAGCTTTTAAAAAAAAAACAACGAATATCTGAGGGTTTGCAGCATGGATAAGAAAAAAAAATATAATTTAAAAAATATATAGAAGTTGGGTTGCTTTCAGTGCATTTTTAACTTCACTTTAAATCCGTGTTTTATACGCGTGGCGCATGAAGTAAAATTTCGAGTTTAGAAAAGCCCCGTGAAAATTTGTCTCGGGTCGCTGCGCGACCCTCGACAAATTTTCTACGCGGGGCTTTTCTAAACTCAAAATTTTACTTCATGCTCAGCCTGGGAGTGGACGACACTCGTTCCTAGAAGGTTCAAATTGAAGGATCACTCTAGATTATTACGTTTATTACTCAAAGGTTTATTCACAGAGGCTACAGCTCTTCGGAGAGCGAAGGACTACAGGGAATTGAAGCTTTTTTACAAAAAAACAACGAACATCTGAAGGTTTGCAGCATGGATAGGAAAGAAAATATCCGATTTAAAAAATATATCGAAGTTGGGTTGTTCTCAGTGCATTTTTAACTTCACTTTAAATCAGTGTTTTATACGCGTGGCGCATGAAGTAAAATTTCGAGTTTAGAAAAGCCCCGCGAAAATTTGTCTCGGGTCGCTGCGCGACCCTCGACAAATTTTCTACGCGGGGCTTTTCTAAACTCGAAATTTTACTTCATGCTTAGTCTGGGAGTGGAAACACTCGTTAGAAGCTTCCAATTATATGCGTTGATAAAAACATTAAATGACTGAAAATGTACTTAAAGAAAATAATCTACTTTTCAAATGTTGTTTATTATTATTTAAAGTAAATCTAATGTGGTGGCCACAATTGAAATGTTAAATTTTCCTGACATTTCCCAGATTCGAGATTTTTTTCTTTGGCCTTTTAATATAATTTTCTTCTGTGGAAAATTGTTTATATTGACAATTTTATTGAAAGTTTAGGTTTTATTTGCAAAATTTTGGAGTATAAAACAAATTAAAATTAATAAAAAATTATATTTTGTAAATATTCGGCAAACAATTGGCAAATTCAATCTTTCTTTGTGTTCCCTTTTGGAATATTCATATAAATATTATTGATTTTGATTTGTTTGACTATTTTTTAATAATTTACAAATTTGTTTAGAATCACTTCTATAACTTTTATCGATTAAGAAAAATTATCAAATAAAAATGTTATAATTTTTTTCATTAATGTTGACGATTTTTTGGTGTACACGTCTTTTTAATTTAATAATAATAAAAATATGTATTACCCAACAGGACAATCCAATTACAGAGGTGTATTAGACAGATACATTTTTAAAATAATAAAATAATACATATATAGAGAGCAAAATTACTAAAAATAAGTAGTAGTAACGACTTTTTATTATTCACATCTTCACTGCCGCAGTTTAAAAACCGACTAAAGCGCATTAAGTTGACAAATTTCATACAATGACCAGTGATCATAATTATTTATATTTATCTTTTAATTCAATATTTTATTCCTACATGTTATTTATTGCTTTAATGTTGTTAATTTCTATTGTAAAAAAGGTGAATTCCGTAAATAAAGAATAATAATAATAATAATAATAAAATGAAGATTTTGGTCCTATTTGATTTTTAATATTTTTTTAAATTTTTATTATTCTTGAATTTGTCAATATTGACAATTTTTTCTGTTTAACATAATTTTAATGATTTTTTCAATTTTAACGTTTTTTTAATTGAATATTTTATTTATTTATTTATTTATTTATTTATTTCCTCAACAGACCTAAGCCTAATTACAAAGGAAAATATAATAATGCAAAAACAAAAAATAGTACACAATAAATCAACTTAATTAAACCTATAACTTAAACCTATAACCTAATCTACAACATTTCTGGGGGTACATATCGAATGTGCCCTATTGTGGAAAGTTCACGCTGATGAAATCGCTAAAAGATTGAATTCTACTACCTATTTAATTAGAAACCTGCGCGAAAGAGCATCTCAGTATGTTGTACGAACAGCGTACTTCTCCTTGTACGAATCACACCTGAGATATGGCATTTTAGTTTGGGGCCACTCCAATGCCCGGCACCGAATATTTTCATTACAACGTCGTGTAATTAGGATCATTGCAGCGCTGGGGTATCGGGAGGACTGTAGGCATATATTTAGAGAAATGGGTATATTAACTGTTCCCTGCATTTATATATTCGAATGCCTTATTTACATCAGGAAAAATATCCACAAATATACTAGTCATACTCTAAATCATGATCATGACACTAGAACTAAGAAAAACCTTTGCCAGCCACAATTAAGGCTAACTAGAAGTCAGATGAGCGTAAATTGCTTCGGAATCAAATTCTATAACATTCTACCTCTCGAACTACGTGCCCTGCCACTGAAACCTTTTAAAAGGAAACTAAAAGCAATACTATTGGACGGTGCCTTTTATGACTGGGATGAGTTTTTATTATTAAGATTGTAACCATCTATTGTTTGACATTTGTTTTAAAATTGCTATATGTTTTGTACTGACGTATGTATGATCTGCGATCCTAAACATCAATAAATTATTCTATTCTATTCTATTCTATTCTATAACAAATATAAATTAAGCCTAACTACAAAGGAAAATATAGTAATGCAAAAACAAAAAAATAGTATGCAATAAATCAACTTAAACCTATAACTGAGGTTGTATTAGTTATTTCTTTTTACAATTTGTAGTGTGCCGTTATAATACTTTAACGTAAGATCCTCCTCCCCTGCTTCCTGGCGCGTTTTAAGTTCGAAGAATCTTATGATAAGCTAGTTGGTTCGGTGTTAGATCAGATTTATTAAGTTCATCCTTATATCGGTCAACATTATTCAATTGTTTACTCCTCTTCAAAAGAAGACCAACAGATTCAGAATCTGGCAACACTACTTTAATCAACTGTATTGTTGCATCCTTTTTCCCTAACCTAAATATTCTCTTGGGCACGGCTGTGACGCCCAAAATGTTAAATATCGCTCCAACAGTGTCATTATCGTCTTGAATTTTTTCAGGGGGAGTTTTTTTTTAAAAGATGGGAACATTAAGTATCATTACATTATTAGCACGTCGGTTGCGTTCTTCAATTTCGTTGATAACGTTTACTGAAACTTTCATGGAATCTTCAGATTTTGCTTCTTGTAATTCCCGCAGTGCTTGTTTTAACTCAACATTTTCCTTTTCGATCGATTCAATTTTATTTGTAAGTAACTTGATTTCATTATGAACGGAAGTAAGGAAATCATTTTTAAGCTCCGCAAATTGTTCCATTAAAATTCGACTAATGGTAACATCAAGAGAATTAGTAGAAATCGATTTAGACGAATTCGGGTTAGCTGAATCCGAGTTGGCTGAATTGTTCTCTTAAAATTCGACTAATGGTAACATCAAGAGAATTAGTAGAAATCGATTAAGACGAATTCGGGTTAGCTGAATCCGAGTTGGCTGAATTGTTCCCTTAAAATTCGACTAATGGTAACATCAAGAGAATTAGTAGAAATCGAGTTAGACGAATTCGGGTTAGCTAAGAACAACTACCGTTCTCAGATTACAGACATAAATAGCAAACCCATTTTTCCCCATCAGGTTTATCTAATTGGTCATAAAAATACTCAAGTCGTGTGGCATCTAAGCGCGTACATGTTACATGGCACCATTTTTTACAACTATTGCATTTAATCATGGGAGAGCGAGGACTTATATTTTTCTGACAAGCATTACATTGAACCATTATAATATAAATATATGAGAAAGATGGATAAAAACTGGGACACAGTCTTCACGCCAGCAGTGCCCTTTGCGGCGACTTAATTAATAACAAACAAAGGTAAACAGGCAACGGAAAGGTTTAATGTGTTGAAACATACTCAAAAAACGTATAAAATAGTAAATATAAATTAATAAAACTTTCCAAAACAGACTAGCACAAAAACTCAGTTTCCACAAAAAACAGAGCTCGACCTTGGGACGCGAGTAGAGTGCAACGTACGTATGTTAAAAATATTAAAACAATTTTTTAAAGAATTAGTGCAAAGTTGATTACTTACGAACAAAATAATTAACACATCAAGTGGTACACATAACATACTCACGACCCTTCAAAACTCAAGAAATATACTCGCCGAAACACTTAGTGTATCATCAGTATGCTGATGATACACAAATTTTATATACATTTTCCCATAGTAACTTGATCGAGGCTAATCGTAATATAAACCACGACCTTTATAATCTTTCTCTGATATCAGAAAAGCACTCTTTAATAATAAATCCAACTAAAACATCTGTCATTCTATTCGGCCCTAAGAAACTTCTTACAAACACAAGACTGTCATTAAATATTCAACTCGATAACATCTCGATACCTATTGTTAAATCGGTACGGAACCTAGGATTAATCCTAGACTGTGATTTGCGTTTTAAGAGTCATATCAATCAATGTATTACGCGAGCTTACAACAGTTTAAGAATGATATACTCATACAGGAAAATTTGAAATAAAAACACTAAACGTACCCTTTGTGATACGCTAGTATTAAATCACTTCAATTTTTCTGATGTAGTTTACAGCGCTTGCCTGGATAAGGTGACGAAAGATCGTATACAAAAAGTCCAAAATTCTTGTATACGATTAATTTTAGGGATAAGAAAGTATGAACACATCAGTGGCAAGTGTTCTGAACTGAATTGGTTGAATATGGCTGATCGAAGAAAACTTCACTCTTACACATTATATCATAAGATAATCATTCTTCAGAAGCCTCCCTACTTGTACCGCAGAATTGTCTTTAGAACCGACATTCACAATATTAACGTCAGGTCTCGGGGGCTAATATCACCTCCGAAATATAAAACTGCCTTCTTTCTAAGAAGTTATACTTATAATATTTACAAGTTATACAACATGATCCCCTCATACCTGAAATCTGCGACATTATTAGCATTCAAAAAACAGATGCGCAAATTAATATTCCAAAATGAGCTCTGAGATTATTAAGGTATAGAAACCAAAGAGACTATAAGATTTTTTTGTACATGTTTATGAATACTCACTTTATAACCTTTATATATTTTAACTGGCATAATTATAATAGGTTAAGTGGAAGAACAGTAACAGATAATGCTGACTGAACTTCGCCTATTCTTTTACACATTTTGTTTTGTAAAATTACTCTTAATTTGAATAAAGACGTTTATTATTATTATTATTATTATTATTATTATATTAATGTTTAAAAGCGGAGGCGTATTGTATCGACACATACACTGGCACGAATATTGTTTGTATAATATTAAATTTAGAAGATTTCTGTCATTTCCAGTTTATATTACCAATTAAAATATTTCCAATTTTTATTATCGTTCCCATTTTACATTACATTTATAGAATTTGTTATTGTCTAAATTTATATAATTTATAATCTGGATAATAATGATAATTATCAACATTTAAAATAAATAATGACAATATTTAATATTGTCAACGCTAACAAAACTAATTGATAAAATAAACTAGAAAGAGGATTCTTGAAAATTGAACATTGCACAATTATTATTCAATTTTATTGACTTCCATATATTTCCAGATTTCTATAATTATTGACGGCATCAGTATTTTTTTTATGATTTCCTATTATTCTGCTAATAGTTTTTTATTGTTTAATGATTCTTGTTAAATGTCAATCATTTATATATATTTCATAATTTCTGTAAATTTTGTTACTTTTCACGATTTATTTAAAACGATTTTTTTAGTGTCATGTCAATTTAAATAAAATTCCATGATTTTTCTCCTGTTTTAAGGATATTCAGTGAAGGATATTCAGGTAATTTTTAGGCATTCGTCGATATGCTACAAGAGCAATTTCAATTTGAAGCTTTAAACGAGTGTTTTCCACTCCCAGACTAAGCATGAAGTAAAATTTCGAGTTTAGAAAAGCCCCGTGAAAATTTGTCGAGGGTCGCGCAGCGACCCGAGACAAATTTTCTGGGCTTTTCTAAACTCGAAATTTTACTTCATGCGCCACGCGTATACAACACTGATTCCAAGTGAAGCTCAAAAACACACAATTAAGTAATTAAGTAAGTAAGTAATTTATTGATGCCTGACAATTATCTTACATACGTCACATATACAGAGAACTATGAATAAGAATACAATTTTTAAGCTTGTTGGTATCTTTTGTAATTCACTCCTGATAATGCTGTAAAACGCGAAACTAGTCGAGTAAATAGTAAAGTAAAAAATTGTGAAACAAACCAAGTGTAATTTAATTTAAACCTTCATTATCAATATACAATTTTTAAGGTTACAAGCTTAATCAGAGTAACACGGAATCAGATATTTTGTCTGTTATCTACGATATTCAGTGGTAATAATAAATAATTAGGTTTTGAATATTGTTATTAAAACAACTGATAGTAATATTAAAATGTTAATGGTTAATGTACTAAAATCAAATTTATTTTTAATGGATTTGTATTTGTGATTCAAAAAAACAGGATTCAAATCTTTGATTCGAATCATATTTATTTCTTTCGAATTCTTTATTGAAGTATTCGTGATTCGAATCATATTAGGTGATTCGGATTCATGATTTGAATCCTTTTTCTTAGGATTCGTCCCAGCTTTGGTATTTTATTAGTACAATAGTTAATTTTCTATAGAGCTTAAATTCCCTAAGTTTTTCATCACAGAACACAAATAAAGACACGCAATTACTTCGAAATCGACAATAAAAAATTATTTAATGTCAAATTTAATATAATAAATTGTATTTTATTAGTACAATGGTTAATTTTCCATAGAGTTCAAATTCCGTAGGTTTCTTATTACAGAACACAAATAAAGACACAAAATTACTACAAAATCGACTTTAAAAAATGATTTCGTTTAAATTTAATATAATAAATTGTCTGCACAAGTCTACGAAATTATCCCCGCCAAATTTAATAAAAGACACACACAACCACGTGTTTCCCATTAGACCAATAAACCTCACCCCTTTGCAGACGAGCGAAAAATACAGTGCGATCACTTTAACCGACCCCCATTCAAAAAATTCGCCGAAGCAACGGTCCAGTGTCATCAACCTGAGCTCGCTGCAAAACGGACCAGTACAAAAAAAAAATAGCGCGATCTCGTTAAACCAGTTTCGTCCCTTGCAACAATATTCGCAACCGTTCGCGAAGGGATGAGCACACAAAAAGGAAAAAATGAGGGAATCGCCCCACGTACCGCAGCCCTCTGCATCAACGGACATCAGAAAAGGGTCGTTGTGGATCTTTAAGGTCGCGGATTTGCCCTCCTCACCCCGCGATTCACCCTCGTCACGTCTGCCGATTCTTAACAACAAAGGTCAGACTTAAATAGGTAATGTGAAAATGAAGGGACGGTGATGATTGCATTAATATTATACAAGTTGTGGTGGAAACTCGAGGAGGGATATTTTTAGATTTCGCGTGGTTTTTTATATGGTCAATAATTTGATGAATTTGCAGGAGTTCGTCGTTTTTTCCAAAGCGGTTAATAGCTTCTAAGAAGTGTTTACACTCCATGTTTAAGCATGAAGTAAAATTACTAGTTTAGAAACTTGTTCTTTAAGTTATACATGTACAGGGTGGCCCAAATTGGATGTTACTATAGGGAATCTCGGTTATTATAGAAAGATATAGAAAAAAATCGATGGCGCATCCTCGAGCTCTTTTCTCGAGACAAACTCAATGCCGAAAATAGAAATTAGCTATCGTCTTTTGTCTTCAAGTTATAGCCAAAAATTCAATATTTTTCATTTTCGATTTTTAGATATTAATAAAAATCGAAAATGGAAAATATTGAATTTTTGGCTATAACTTGAAGACAAAAGACGATAGCGAAATTAGCTATTTTCGGTATTGAGTTTGTCTCGAGAAAAGAGCTCGAGGATGCGCCATCGATTTTTTTCTATATTTTCTAATAGTCATTTATTATTTTAGCAAGATAATAATAATAATAATCTTTATTAAACGGAATCACCATTTCACAAATATAAAATACCAAAATTTTCACAATATATTAAAAACAAACAATAATTCAACTATACTAAAATCACGCCCGTAATTAATGATACAATCAATTATATAAAATTAAAAATCAAAAAAAATCATATATAACTTCCCCAAACTTTAAAAAAATAATACTTATGCAATTAAACTAAATAATAATAAAAAACATTAAAAGTGCGATTCTTTTCGCAATCGTTGTAGATTGCAGTAACAGTAACCTACTGCAAATGTAACAATTTGGGTCAAATTATTCAGGCCATCTATAGACGCGTTTCGAGATTTATCTCTCATGTATGTAACAGCAAACACTTGTTGTATAATTCAATGTCCGTCGGGGTATTAGCCCGGGAAGTAGTTGTTTCAATGAGTGTTTGATATAGTCTTTGTAAGACTAAATTGTTGTAGATTGCGAAAAGAATCGCACTTTTAATGTTTGAAGTATTCTGCAACCAAGAATTGGCAATTTCATTTATACTTAAATAATAATAGTTATGCAACTAACTAGAAATAGCACCCTGCCAATAGAATGACCGCAATTTCAAAATAAATGTTTTAACTTCCTTTTAAAAGAAACAAAATCAGTGCCCAAAATGTCGAAAGTGTCGCTTGCGTTACAATGATTAATGCATCTCATAAATCTATTAAGAGGACCATTGAAAGTGTAATTATTTCTGCATCTACTAATAAAAAACACATCCTTACTTCTACTTTTAGTTAAATATGGGTTTACATTAAATTCTACCAAACCAAGTAACTTAATAGAATTAATCTCGCCAGAGACAAGTTTATGAAAAAAACATAAATCCAGTTCAATCCTCCTAGATCTTAATGAAGCAAGGTTTAAATTATTTAATAGAATATTTGGGCTTTGATCTGGAATGCCGAATTTGAATGAAACATATCGTGTAAATTTATTTTGAACCCTTTCCAGTTTAGTAATATATGTACTATTATAGTATGGAGACCACACCATACTAGCATATTCCAATTTTGATCTAACCAAAGAGCAGTAGAGTAATTTAATGGTTGATAGATTAAATTTATTACCGTTCCTAAATACAAAACCGAGGGTTTTAAGTGCTTTCTTAGTAATTAAATCAATATGCTGATTTAATGTCAGTTTAGCGTCAAACATTACTCCTAGATCGTTAATGCACTCAACTTGCATTAAGTTGGAATTGCTTAATTCATAACTAAAATCCATAACTAAGAATTAAGATAAGAAGTGTATGTTCACCAGGTACTTTTTCGAGGAGAATCGAATGCAATTTACAGCTTATTTCTATCTTTATTAATAAAAGAGAACATACAAGTCTTCTCTTGATAAAATAATAAATGATTGAGATATTAATAAAAATCGAATATGGAGAATATTGAATTTTTGGCTATAACTTGAAAACAAAAGACGATAGCTAATTTTTTTTTCGACATTGAGTTTTCCACGAAAAAAGAGCTTGAGGATGCGCCATACATTTTTTTTCTGTCTCTTCTAATAACCAAGATTCCCTATAGTAACATCCAATTTTGGCCACCCTGTACAGCTAGAGGGAATCTCAGGCGCTTAACTGCCATCCTGGTCACTGTGGACTAAACGGGCACCTCTATAGGATGGGGATAGTTGACTTCCCATCTTGTAGAGGTTGCAGCATGGAAGACGAGACTGCATGGCATTTTCTTTGTGAATGCCCGGCACTATCGTCAATCAAGGAATCCATATTGGGTGATAGATGGCCTACAATGGCCTACATAAGTGATCTACCCACCTCAGCTATGCTAGAATACCTAAACAAGGTGGGCTGGCTAAACTGAGGATGGGTGATCTACGGGTGGTAGCACAATGGGCCTAATGAGGCCTAAGTGCAGTGCAGAACTGCACACTCCCCTTTGCACCAGAACCACCCTGTACATTGGACGCAACCCAAATGTGAACGCTTATTGGTTGTCATGGTATTTGTTACTGAAATTCATTCCGAAAATTCTGGCTTCGGCCAGTGGTATTACAAAGAGAGGGAAGAATATTAAGAGCAGAAATATATTGCTTTTATTATTGCCGTTTTATCGAATCGATCTTATCTACATAATATGTGCAATATAACAATGAATAGGTTAAGTGGAAGAACAGTAGTAGTTGTATTCCAACTACCTGAACTTCGCCTAATCTAAAATATGAATTTTGTAATGTATTTTAATTGTAAATAAAGCCGTTAAAAAAATAGAATAGGAAACTATAAAAGCTATTTCAGTTAAATGCTGAGGCATTTAAAAAAAAAATTATTTGACAATAATTTTTGAGAGCTGTCAAATTTAATTGCGACGAACGACTATGATGCAAAGTGTAAATTACAGAACTAAATTTTGGCGTTCGGATTTCGGTTGCGCCAACTGTACTTTCATATCGTAGAGAAAATTGCTGAAAACCTTTAGAAGGACATAATAATTATTTGGAAAATGTATTAACTTTAGATCAAATCAAGTGGAGCCAATGCTTATGGAAGAACTGGAGATCGAGTAAAAAAGAAGAGACTATGGTGAGGATGTGGGGTAAGAGTAAGACAGTCGACTATAAACACCAATCACTGATCTCGCTTCTGGATACAGCATCCAAACGCGATTAGCTAACTTTATACAGGGTGTGCCTCAAGGATCAGTGCTTGGACCCCTCTTATTTTCTATTTACACGTGTTCAGTTTTAGAACAACTGAAATATTGTAAGGGTCATATGTACAATGGCGGCCGACGAAATGTGAACGATGTTTATTAGCTATGTGAATATGACTTTTAATCAGGAGCGTCGCGTTTGTGCGAAAACAAACATTTGATTGACAGATTTATAAAAGTCATCCAAAAATATGCCTAGACATCTATCTTTAGACGAGAAGAGCAGGGCAATAGCTAAACTAGAAGAAAACTGGTCTCTTAGCCGAGTGGCTGCTGATTTGAATGTAAGCAAAACCTGCATACATAATTTGAAAAGGCGATTTGAAATAAGGCAAGATTTAAGAAGGCCACCCCGAATTGGAATAGGAAGGGTATCTAATGAAGAACAGGATGTACCATTGGTGAATCATCTCAGAGAAAATCCATTTAATAGTGCCTTAGATGCTCGAGAAGTAACGGGTTTTGCGGGGTCTACTAGAACTGCTCGGAGACGTATTAAAGCTGCAGGTCTACAAAATCATCAAGCAGCCAAGAAAGTTTTTCTCTCAGAAAACAATAAACAACGAAGATTGGAGTTTGCCAACGAATTTGTGTATCGTGGGGATGATTTTTGGAACTCGGTCGTCTTTTCTGACGAAAAAGTATTTCAATCATGTAGTAATGGGAGCCTACGAGTTTATAGACCAATAAACCAAAGGTATGAAGAAGGATTCACCCGTCCAATAACAAATAGTGGTCGTTTTTCTGTTAATTTTTGGGCTTGGGTCAGTGTAAACGGACCCGGAATAATTTGGAAAATAGATAGCCATTTAAATGCTATTAAATACAGGGATATTTTAGAATATGTAATGTTGCCTTCAGTAACACAAACATTTCCGGAAAATTTTATATTTCAACAGGACAATAGTTCTATCCATACAGCAAGAATTGTGACTCAGTGGCTAAATGACCACCGCATCCAAGTATTGCCTTGGCCTGCGAAGAGCCCTGATCTCAATCCAATTGAGAATATTTGGGGATACCTACAAAAAAAGATTTACTCAAGAAATTTTAGACACATTGTTTATGAGATTTATCTCTGTGACGATTTCTTTTAGTTTTGCACTGGTTCTAGAGATCGCCACTAGTTCTGATGCGGGTGAATTTAAGTGGAATAAAACATTCGTTGCACTTATTATTTGTATATTCACCTTAAAATGTAGAAATATTTACAAAATATTTACATTTCTCACTTATTGCTAATATATGTTGACTGTTTGTAGATTTTATTTAGAATGATTACAAAAATGAAAATAGAGTTAAAAATATGAATATTTACAAAGTGGGGAGAGCGTTGTAATTGGTTATTGACATTTCGTGGGTGTATTTTTGGCATCCCTTCCTTCAAGTGAAGTAAGGGATAGCTTTTCTTGATTTTACTGTACGGTTGTTCCGTACCTGCTTTAAGAGTTTCCAGATGTAAATGTTTCCACGAAACATCGAGTGAACAAAACAACACCCCCCGGCGCGAGGAAGGGTCTGCTCAATTTTACAACAGCCCATTAAGAATTTGAATGAAATGAATTTCTAAAGAAATACAAAAGTATGCATGGAAAAATAGTAAAAATATAAATATATAAATGTACATATGAGCCGCAACACCTATAAATGCAGATGAAATTCACGAAATTGTTGAAAATGCATGGGAGGATTTGGCTGACAACTACAATATGAGGAATCTAGTTTCATCCATGAGTACACGTTTGGCAAAAGTTATCACAGCAAATGGTGGTCCTACAAAGTATTAATTTCATAAATTCTTGTATTAAGAATAAATATGTTTAGCATTGTAATTAGCAATTGAATCCTAAGTTACGCCACTGTTAAGAGTTCTGATAAATCTGTACAAAATTAGACAATTTCTCTATGACAACAAAATACCGTTCACATTTCGTCGGCCGCCATTGTACGCCGATGACAGCCAACTTTATTTTTCTTTCTCTCCGGACGCATACAATAACGCTGAATGTTGTATTAATTCCGACTTAGAAGACATATACAATTTTTCAAATCGATTAAATCTATTGTTAAATCCGGCTAAAACTTCTTTTATGCTATTCGGTAATGATAAAATCTGTAATGAATTAAAAACTAAATTAAATATCAAGATTAATGGAACACAAATTCCCTACAGTGTTTGCAACAAAAACTTAAGAGTATATATCGATAACTCATTCAGATATATATATAAGAAACAAGTGAATAAATACGTTAATCTTGCATACGGAAACCTAAAAAAATTATACCCCCACAGATCTAGTTTACCTATTACGTTAAAAATCTCATTATGTAATGCTTTTGTCCTCTCGCGTTTCAATTATTGTTCAAAACTCTATAATCCAGCAATTGATAAAATTACGGAACGTCGTATACAAAATGTACAAAATTCCTGTTTGAGGTTTATTTATGGAATACGTAAATTTGAACGAATATCACATAAGCTCACTGATGCGGGTTGGGTAAATATGCGTAGTAGAAGGGACACGCAAGCTGTCTTTTTTTATCACAAAATAATGTTTTCTCATAAACCACCATATCTGTTCAATAAACTTAAATTTAGGGAAGATGTTCATACATTAAACACAAGGTTTAAAGGTCTTCTATCACCGCCATTTCATCGCTCCTCTCTTTTTCAACGATCTTTCTCCTATCAAATATACAAAGTGTATAATACAATCCCGGTCAATTTAAAAAAATTAAATCTACTCCAATTTAAACGCCAGTATAAGCTTCATTTAAATAGATAATCTTTTTTTTATTTGCAATTATAATGGATCAGTAATATCGTGGAAATGTAAATGTGTTATTTAGGAAGGAAAAATTATCAAATTCATATAATTATATATACTACCTTTAATAGTTAATTAATGAAACACTTGTATCTTTTCTTCACTTATTTATTTCGAGTACCAAATGCACATTTCGATCACGATGTGATCATTATCAATGGGTGACAAATACAAACTTAAAAGCTAAAATGCGCTTAATATATACCTGCGGATTAGGAGGAGTAATTACGTAATGAGCGCGGGGGTTATGGAGTTAAGGGAAAACCGACAATTAGGCCGACATCTTAAATCTATTTTAAGTGTAATTGGAACAAATAATATAAAATAGAAAAACAGAAAAATGAGAAAAATACACAAGTTACAATATACATAAAAACATGAGAACATATAACAAGAAACATACAAAAATTATTACAACGGAACGAGTTTAAGTAATGGGTTGTCTAGTGGGCTCAAATCAAAATTTAGCAGATCAGCGTTATGTTTTTTCATGTAAAAAGCTTCGTACAGGTTTAAGTGATAATTTGTGGAGAATATTAATAGTTTGGTGTTGTTGAGGGAGAATTTATGACCTGTTTCAATAGAGTGATGGGCAACTGCAGATTTTGTAGGGTTGTTGTATTTGATATGTGATGTATGTTCTTTGTATCTCGTAATGACATTTCTTTTAGTTTGGCCTACATATGTACATGTTTTTATGTATATTGTAACTTGTGTATTTTTCTTATTTTTCTGTTTTTATATTTTATATTATTTGTTCCAATTACACTTAAAATAGATTTAAGATGTCGGCCTAATTGTCGGTTTTCCCTTAACTCCATAACCCCCGCGCTCATTACGCAATTACTCCTCCTAATCCGCAGGTATATATTAAGCGCATTTTAGCTTTTAAGTTTGTATTTGTCAACCATTGATAATGATCACATCGTGATCGAAATGTGCATTTGGTACTCCAAATAAATAAGTGAAGAAAAGATACAAGTGTTTCATTAATTTAAAACCATCTTCACGCAACTCAACACCAATTAAGTACCTTTAATAGTGTCTAGGTTAAGATGGAAAAACAGTTGGGTATTTATTACCCGATACTGAATCTCACCTCGTGATTTCTGTACCAGGATTTTAAAGTTTTTTCTTTAGAGTTCCTTTATGTTACAAATAAAGTTATTATTATTATACTTGAAAACCACGGAGGGAAGTAACGGTCGTACTTGTTGGGAAAACACAAAACTTTGTAACGGGGTAATCGACCACTAATGATAGGCTAGTTGCTTAATCCAATTAATTTATTAATTTCCGAGCTTTCGGAGCTTTTTGGCTCCTTCTTCAGGGATTTCACTACAATAAAATGATACAAAAAATAAAAACCGTAATTTTTTACAGAACGGTGAGTTAATTATTGAAAGATTATTGAAATGAAAATGGCGTGAATTGATTAATATGGAGTGACTTTATATAACATTGTTTTAAGTGAAAATGAGATGATGAAGTGTGATTGAAAGTGACATAAAAGATTATAGATTAATTAATTACATTTTTAATTCTATTGACCAGGGGCCAAAACTCGGAATCTCAGGCTTCATCAGACTCAAGTGCAGGTCGGACTTTTTATTGCGTTGCTACGCATCTCCATTCACCAAACTGTGGAGAAACGCTCCTTTTTGCGTTTAGAGACGGACTAATTGAACATATGAGTCGCCCAGATGCAAAACCAGCCATATATGTTTTATTTGATTTTGGTATCCCTGGATTCTACTCGTCTCGGGCTACAATTATAAAAATAAATTGACCTTCAAAACCCATTCTAAACCCTATAAAATTAAGTTTGAAAAATTCTGTAGAATGCAAAGCCTGCTACATTTCTCGGTTACAAATACGAACATATTATTTCAGTTGCAAAACCTGCCAGCTTTTTACTTAGTTTTACATAATTTTTCTTGTCCTCATTCGATAAAATGCATATTAGACACTATTTTTATTTCTTGAAAATGGCATTAACCTATTACCGGCCGAACAATTATAGAGTTAACTCTAAAAGTTGATTTTAGGTAATATTCTACACTTCTTCTTATGATTTCTACCAATGACTTATTGTATTGCCTACTGTTAATGTTTCTTTTAAAAAAAAATTAATGTATACGCTGTACATTTTTAGGCAATCGTCGATTTTATATAAAATAGTGCAATATGAAGTTAAGAACGAGTGTTTCCACTCCCAGACTAAGCATGAAGTAAAATTTCGAGTTTAGAAAAGCCCCGCGTAGAAAATTTGTCGAGGGTCGCGCAGCGACCCGAGACAAATTTTCACGGGGCTTTTCTAAACTCGAAATTTTACTTCATGCGCCACGCGTACAAAACACTAAAATATTGTAAAGTTAGAAATACACTGACATTTTTTTTTAAATGAGTAATGATAGAAATATTTAAATAACAAAACATTTACATTATACTTCCCACATTTTCAATTCAGATCAAATAATATAATATATCAAAGTAACTTATTTAGTAATTTTTTATCATTCGATAAAATGCATATTAGACGCTATTTTTATTTCTTGAAAATGGCATTAACCTATTACCGGCCGAGCAATTATAGAGTTAACTCTAAAAGTTGATTTTAGGTAAAATTCTACACTTCTTTTTATGATTTCTACCAATGACTTATTGTATTGCCTACTGTAAATGTTTCTTTTAAATAAACACAATGTATACGCTGTAAATTTTTAGGCAATCGTCGATTTTATATAAAATAGTGCAATATAAAGTTTAGAACGAGTGTTTCCACTCCCAGACTAAGCATGAAGTAAAATTTCGAGTTTAGAAAAGCCCCGCGTAGAAAATTTGTCGAGGGTCGCGCAGCGACCCGAGACAAATTTTCACGCGGCTTTTCTAAACTCGAAATTTTACTTCATGCGCCACGCGTTTAAAACACTGAAATATTGTGGAATGAAAAAAATACTGCTAAATCAGTATTAAATATATATTGCTTTAGCAGGATTTAAAATTCACTGCTGTGAGTAAAACACTTACAACATTTCTTTAACACTTTAATTTTTTAAAGTGTTTAAGAAAGGTTGTAAAACACTTACAACCTTTCTTCAACACTTTATAAAGTTAGAGTGTTGAAGAAATGTTCTAAGTAGTTTAATCAAAGTTAAAAGTGTTTAATTTCAAGTTATTATTATCTCCAGGTATCTCATCCAAATTCATTTGAGAATATTCTAGTTGGAATAATAATGCAAGGAATGTTTCTTTTGAGTATACTTATACTGATGTATGTAAATGTTGTGTCAATTGTTTTTTATAGGTTAATTCGAGACTTCTAACGAGTGTTTCCACTCCCAGACTAAGCATGAAGTAAAATTTCGAGTTTAGAAAAGCCCCGCGTAGAAAATTTGTCGAGGGTCGCGCAGCGACCCGAGACAAATTTTCACGGGGCTTTTCTAAACTCGAAATTTTACTTCATGCGCCACGCGTACAAAACACTAAAATATTGTGAAGTTAGAAATACACTGACATTTTTTTCAAATTAGTAATGATCGAAATATTTAAATAACAAAACATTTACATTTTACTTCCCACATTTTCAATTCAGATCAAATAATATAATATATCAAAGTAACTTATTTAGTAATTTAATTATAAAAAAATATTAATGTTACGTGTATGCACCAATGGCGCTTAATGGGTTAAGCCAGTGGTCTACAAACTACGGCCCGTGGGCCAAATCCGGCCCGCGACTTGCATGAATCCGGCCCGCCATTGTTTGTAATTCTTTTTGTAAATGTCATATTTTGAAATATTGTAACAATTGTTCCTTAAATTTTTCATAATTTTATAAAATTAATCGGATCTTGGCCGACTTTATTATGTAGAATTGTATTTGTGGCCCGCGAAGAAGATAGTTTGGAGACCCAGGGGTTAAGCCAAAACTAGTTGAAATAAAATATATATAGTAAAACAAACCAAGTGAATTCAATTAAACACCTATATTTAGTAGAAATGTTTTACCAAGTGAATAATGAGAAACAAGTTTATAAGCTATTTTTATTTATTTTAAAGGCGCAGAAAAATCAGTTTTTATCATTTTGCCACAAGTTTGTCAAAACACGTATGGCTGGTTCCGCATCTGGGCGACTCATGTATGAACTGTGATCATATATTCCAAGAAAGTTATTTCTATGCATTTCGTTCCTCGTGCACTTTAATTATACGCTGTTCACGTAAAATGTCCTCAATTACTAATTAACTTGGCGAATGTATGAAATGCATGCACGTAAGAAAAATAGTGCAAGCACCAACTGAAATGGTCTCTTAATTGGACAAAGGCATCGTCCGGGGCGGGTACTACATTATATAAATTAGCGATATAAAATAATATAATTGAAATATATAACTTTAATTAACGTTGTTCTCTAGTTGAGTTGTGTGCAACGCTAAAATGCGGACGATTTAATTTTATCTACCAACATGGAAGCAACCACAGGTACTTTTCAAATGGACAATACGGGACGTGCACACCAACTAATAATAATCATTTTCCTGATGCATATAAACAACGCTTTATTGCTTTTTTCATCTATTTACTGTTGTTATTAACTTTCATTTAGTGAGCGTTTTGTTTTCGTTTATCCATGCATATTCTCTGTTAATAATTTCGCTAAAAATGTATGATTATTACAGAGTTAAATATATTTCTCTTGATGTAACATTAAATTAAGAGATACAAAAACATTTTATATTAAATTTATAAATTGGTTGGCGTTCACTTTGTGGTATACTTCTGTACAATAAAATTAGGAGGAATTTAAAAGGAAATTTCACAAACGAAGAAAAATTTGATATATTGACGTGTTACATCTTGTGCCACATAAATTGTGTAGCTGATGAACAGATGTATTCTGATAATTATACTGAACGAAAACAACCTGAGAAATCCATTCATAGTAGAACAGTATTAGCTTTTTCTTCGTTGCATTGTTTATTACGAGATGAAAACGGTTTTTTGAATAAACCAAATTCCTTTAAATTTGATATTAAACGTCTAAATTTGGTATCTAATTTAAAGGAATTTGGTTCATTCAAAAAACCGTTTTCATCTCGTAAAAAACAATCCAACGAAGAAAAAGCGAATACTGTTCTACTAGCCGTTGTTGAAAATCCTGAAATATCGACAAGACTAATTGAGCGTCAGGCTACAAAATGAATAAATTTCATCCATATAAATTTAGAATTTATCAGAGTCTTAGACCTGGTGACTAGAGAAGGCGAGTAAGTTGTTGTGAATGGTTAATGGTATACCAGAAAATGTCAAGAAAATCAAACTTTTCCTTTTCAAGTGATTTGGTCTGATGAATGCATGATAAACAACAATGGCAATTTCAACCGGCGTAACAAACATTATTGAGTAACAGACAATCCTTATTTAAAAAAAGATGCACCGATTTGGATTTAATATGTGGATAGTTATTTTAGGTAGCAGAAGAGGTTCTATTATTCTGCTACCTAAAATACGTATCCACATATTAAATCTAAATCTTTATGTATCACAACAATTTAAATTCCGAGCGGTATCTTGGCCTGCTGCAAACTGAATTGGAAGGCACCTTAGATGAGTTACCTCTAGCAATAATTAACAACTGCTGGTTTCAACAAGATGGTGCCCCAGTGCATAACTCGAGAAATATACGGGAGTATTTGTCGCAGCGGTTTCCTGAAAAATGGATTAGAACTCATAGTGAAGTAGCTTGGCCAGCCCGATGACCAGATTTGAGCTCGTTACACTTTTTCCTGTGAAAAAAATCAAGTGTATGACTCAACTCCTGAAAATGAAGAATTATTGGCATCGGTTATAGCAGTAGTTAACACAATCTGATTAAAAGTGTTAGACAAAGTTTTGAATTCAACTGTACAAAGAGCATACTTGTGTCTATAAAATAATGGAAACTTAATCATAATGATGGTTGCGACCGTAACTACGTGGTAATTCATGATCACTGAATCAAACACTTACTATGTTTTTACCACAAAATATTTATTGTATGTATATATATTATATTACACAAATATACACATAAATTCACGACTTAAATTTCGACGTTTGACGGTCATTATCAACTTGATAATGACCGTCAAACGTCGAAACTTAAGTCGTGAATTTATGTGTATATTTGTGTAATATAATATATATACATACAATAAATATTTTGTGGTAAAAACATAGTAAGTGTTTGATTCAGTAATGGAAACTTATTTCAACACTTGCAATAATCTTTGAATTATTTTCCAACTCCTACTAGATTAAGAACCTACAAAAATATTAAAATGGATTTTTTTTTGGCTTTAGAAGCATAATGTGTGATACATCGTTGAATTTGTAATAAAATATGCTATCGTATATAAGGTGTTTCTACTTTTGAGCCCATATAAAAAAATGAAGTTGATGATTTATCGAAGATAAAACATCGGATCAAAAATTGGAAGAAGCCATTTTGTAGAGCTTAAAAAGTGAGAAGACAAAGTGCCATTAGTATTTTAATATCTTTTGAAATAAATACAATACGGGGCTATTCTAAACTCTAAATTTTACTTCATGCTTAGTCTGGGAGTGGAAAACACTCGTTTAAAGCTTTAAATTGAACTGCACTCTGGTGGGTTATTTTTATTAATTCAAAATATGAATAGATAAAGGTTGAAAGTAAAGATTTTATTTCAGATAAAAATAAAGGGTAAATTCGTGTGTTTGTTGTTAAAAGGCAGGGGTGGCCAGCACGCCCGCCTTACGCCATCTTATCGATTTAAACGTGCGGCACCCTCGCTGGATCTTCCCATCCCTTGGCTTTCCTGCAGGAGACCTAAAGTGGGTGGCGCTGAGGGGGGAGGGTGGTGCGGTTCCCACTACGTGAATTTCTCTCCACTCTTCTCCCTATGTGGGTGGGTGTGTGAGTGAGAGTATATACGGAGACTGGTGTGAGGAAGGGTTTCAGGGTGAATAAGGGTGGAATACATACGTACGTGTGCGTTTGTGTGTGTGTGTGTGTGTGCCGGGCCCAGAGGGGTCTTGATGGATGACCTCCGGACCCTCCAGGCCGAGCGGCCATATTCCTCCGGAATATTCATTATAACTTTACTTATAACATTTAAGGTATTGCTCCGTGGAGATTCGGCCGGGGGAAAAGTTTTATGAAAATTACGCTCGACTGGTAGGAAAAAAAAGTAAAAATGCGACGTGCTCGGATGTATTAGGTTACATGTACTCTTTTTTTAAATTAATTTCGCAGGGAAAAGTAACCGGCCGGCGTGGAAAGTTTCCCGGTTTTAATATAAAGTAATCCTGCTGGAAAAAATACATTATTAATCCGGTGATACGATCGTTTGCTGTATCGATTCTTCTTTATGAAATTTTATACTTTTCTAATTATCCGTGCCACACAGATTACTAAGTAAATAACGTAGACAGCTGCCTATGAGCCCTAAGGTATTTAGGGTATAATTAAACTTGGTAGAAAAATTAAAATTACTAAGCCACACTTCAAATATTTGGAAAAAATCAAAAATGTTTAGAAACAAAAGACACTGTTAGATTTAATTTCCGATAAAAATCTATTTGTAGACAATACATTTTTTTCGGAAATTAAATCTAACAGTAAAAACATTAAAAGTGCGATTCTTTTCGCAATCTACAACAAGTAAGTCTTACAAAGACTATATCAAACACTCATTGAAACAACTACTTCCCGGGCTAATACCCCGACGGACATTGAATTATACAACAAGTGTTTGCTGTTACATACAGCAACCTACTGCAAATGTAACAATTTGGGTCAAATTATTCAGGCCATCTATAGACGCGTTTCGAGATTTATCTCTCCTCAGTATAGCTTTGCCATTCCCTCTAAACAATTTGACACCTTAGACTGGCGGTCACGTTACCGTTCAAACATTAGTATAAATGAAATTGCCAATTCTTGGTTGCAGAATACTTCAAACATTAAAACTGCGATTCTTTTTCTTTTTTGTAGATTGCGAAAAGAATCGCACTTTTAATGTTTGAAGTATTCTGCAACCAAGAATTGGCAATTTCATTTATACTAATGTTTGAACGGTAACGTGACCGCCAGTCTAAGGTGTCAAATTGTTTAGAGGGAATGGCAAAGCTATACTGAGGAGAGATAAATCTCGAAACGCGTCTATAGATGGCCTGAATAATTTGACCCAAATTGTTACATTTGCAGTAGGTTGCTGTATGTAACAGCAAACACTTGTTGTATAATTCAATGTCCGTCGGGGTATTAGCCCGGGAAGTAGTTGTTTCAATGAGTGTTTGATATAGTCTTTGTAAGACTTACTTGTTGTAGATTGCGAAAAGAATCGCACTTTTAATGTTTGAAGTATTCTGCAACCAAGAATTGGCAATTTCATTTATACTAAATCTAACAGTGTTTAATTTCTAAACATTTTTGATTTTTTCCAAATTTTTGAAGTTCGGTATAGAAAATCAAAGAATAATCAATTTACTATGGATTATCCCACAAATTAGAGGACCACAACAAAACACAGCTAATTTGATCAGCAATCGAAAAGACAATTGAGGGGTCCAATGCAATAATCAGCCAAGTCCATTTTTATGAGAAAATGGGTTAAGTATTCAATATTCTTATAAAGTTTAAAATTCTGCATTAGAGCATGCAATAATCTGGTTTAAATAATTTGCAGTGCATTGGTGTATTGTTAGTTGCATGAATAATAATCATTATGTTTTTTTATTTTATTTGCATTTAAACAATTTTTTGTCTCTCCTCAACATTTTATAAAACTGGACTTGGCTGGTTATTACATTGGACCCTCAAATTGCACTTTTAACCGTAGAGATCTAAGCACATAAAATTGCGGCTATCATAAATGCGTCACTGAAAAATAGTGACATTTTTTAGAATTAAACAAGAAAATGTCTGTGAACATTTACGCCATTCTTTGTAAAATTGATATAAGTACAGCTATTTCTTTCGACAAAATAATTAAAATTTTACATCTTTCATATGAACTTGTATTTGAGACCATCTTGACCACTGTGCGCCTTTAGAGAAATAAAACGGTAACATACAATTCTCTTATGAATAAACAAAGACGGTTGACGAGTTATATAATCTTGGGTGATTTTTACTTACTCAAGTAAAGGTTAAATAAACATAAATTTCACTAAATTTTAGTGTTGTATACGCGTGGCGCATGAAGTAAAATTTCGAGTTTAGAAAAGCCCAGAAAATTTGTCTCGGGTCGCTGCGCGACCCTCGACAAATTTTCATGGGACTTTTCTAAACTCGAAATTTTACTTCATGCTTAATCTGGGAGGGGAAAACACTTGTTTAAAGTTCCAAATTGAACTTAAAAAAAAAACAACGAAACTCGGAAGGTTTACAGCGTATCCATATGTATACTTAAAATAAAAATTAGCTGTATATACCTGAAAGAAAATTCTCCGAATATTTAATTTATTAAGTATAAATGAAATTGCCAATTCTTGGTTGCAGAATACTTCAAACATTAAAAGTGCGATTCTTTTCGCAATCTACAACAAGTTAGTCTTACAAAGACTATATCAAACACTCATTGAAACAACTACTTCCCGGGCTAATACCCCGACGGACATTGAATTATACAACAAGTGTTTGCTGTTACATACTTATGTTTGAACAGTAACGTGACCGCCAGTCTAAGGTGTCAAATTGTTTAGAGGGAATGGCAAAGCTATACTGATGAGAGATAAATCTCGAAACGCGTCTATAGATGGCCTAAATAATTTGACCCAAATTGTTACATTTGCAGTAGGTTACTGTATGTAACAGCAAACACTTGTTGTATAATTCAATGTCCGTCGGGGTATTAGCCCGGGAAGTAGTTGTTTCAATGAGTGTTTGATATAGTCTTTGTAAGACTAACTTGTTGTAGATTGCGAAAAGAATCGCACTTTTAATATTTAATTTAATTACTTCCTTAAATACATTTTTAGCTTATAACAATTTTCTTTAAAGCCATATTTAAATGAATTACTTCGTTAAATACATTTTTATCTTATAACTTTTTCTGTAAAGCCATCTTTAAATTAGTTACTTTGGTAAATACATTTTTATTTTATACCATTTTTATTTACACTTAGTATTGTCTGACAAATTAAAACCAACTAAAGTTTTAATTTGTGAAACAATACCAAGTGTTTTTAATTTAAATAACGTTACATATTATATTTAATTTAAAAAATAATTTAAAATTGACGTAATAAGTTTATTGTCGTTTTATTGCCGGAGAATGTTCTGTATTCTCAAATCAAATCAAATCAAATCAAATCATTTATTTGGTGCTTATACACGAAGTTTACACAAGTCTAATACATATCAATTAATTAGCTAACTATACAAAGGTTGTAAGTAAATAAAATTAAAATAAATTAAGGGACAATACAGACACGTTAAAATTAATTACAAACATAATTCAAGGCTTAATAGAAAGTGGGCAACTTACAATCAAATCAGTAAATCTATTGGATAAGCAATCCTCTATAGCATAAAATGCTTTAGATATAAAGTATTTTTTGAGGCAATTATAGAATTTGGCATCAGTCAGGTCTTTTATGCCCTGTGGTATGGCGTTGTACAGTTTAGGTCCATAAAAGTTGATCGCATTTTTGGTTTTAGTTAACCGTAGTTGGGCTGGGTATATCCGATGCCTACGCCTAGTTAGATGGTTATGGATTACATCATGCGTTGTGTACTGGTTTTTTTTTTTGTTTTGTTTGTTTGGCATAGGTTTTACCATTCAGCCACTAACGTTGATTTATAATAACTATATTAACATATATTTCGACTAATTTGGACGTCACAACACATTCACACACATCCATGGAACCGGAGACGAGTATTTTTCGTTAGAAAAATTACTCGCCTCCGCTGGGAATCGAACCCAGATCACCTCCGTGACCGATTGGCGAAACCGGCGGATCAACCGCTCGGCCACGGCGGGCACCTTGTTGTGTACTGGTTAATGTTTTTTCTAACATACGCAATGCATCTTAACATGTATACACAAGGTAGTGTAAGAACATTCATTTCAGTAAAGACTGGTTGGCAATCAGCCCTGTAAGGAAGGGAGGAGATTACTCTCACGGCCCGACGCTGAATGCCAAACAGTCCACCAAGAATAGGTGAGTGGCCCCATGCAAGATTTCCATAGGTAAGATTCGAATGAAAATAGCCAAAATACGCAGTTTTTAATGCTGATAGGGGTAAGGAATGGGTCAGGTGTCTTAGCAAAAATATAATTTTACACAACTTCCCAGAAACAACGTCTCCATGTGCACGCCAATTTAGTTTGTTGTCAACATGTATTACCCAGAAATTTAACACACTCATTAAGCTCGTTTCCGTTTCGCAGTGAGAATGTTAATGTCTCGGTTTTACTTACGTTAAGTGCTAATTTATTGGTTGAGAACCATTCCGATGCCTTCAATGCTGTCACTGCACTATTCTGTATAGCCGAATGTACATCCCTAGATCGGTTAATCAGAGTGGTATCATCAGCATACTGGACTATTTCCGATTTATTTACTTGCAAAGGCAAGTCGTTGGTATTAGTTAACCGTAGTTGGGCTGGGTATATCAGATGCCTACGCCTAGTTAGATAGTTATGGATTACATCATGCGTTGTGTACTGGTTAATATTTTTTCTAACATACGCAATGCATCTTAACATGTATACACAAGATAGTGTAAGGACATTCATTTCAGTAAAGACTGGTTGGCAATCAGCCCTGTAAGGAAGGGAGGAGATTACTCTCACGGCTCGACGCTGAATGCCAAACAGTCCACCAAGAATAGGTGAGTGGCCCCATGCAAGAATTCCATAGGTAAGATTCGAATGAAAATAGCCAAAATACGCAGTTTTTAATGCTGATTGGGGTAAGGAATGGGTCAGGTGTCTTAGCAAAAATATAATTTTACACAACTTCCCAGAAACAACGTTTCCATGTGCACGCCAATTTAGTTTGTTGTCAACATGTATTACCCAGAAATTTAACACACTCATTAAGCTCGTTTCCGTTTCGCAGTGAGAATGTTAATGTCTCGGTTTTACTTACGTTAAGTGCTAATTTATTGGATGAGAACCATTCCGATGCCTTCAATGCTGTCACTGCTCTATTCTGTAGAGCCGAATGTACATCCCTAGATCGGTTAATCAGAGTGGTATCATCAGCATACTGGACTATTTCCGATTTATTTACTTGCAAGTCGTTGGTATAAAGTATAAACAGCAACGGTCCAAGGATTGACCCTTGTGGTATATTTAAGTCAATATTTGTTTCAGCCGATAATGTACCACTGACCAATACCTGCTGCCGCCTATCACTCAAGTAAGAGGCTAACATTCTACAACTATGTGGATGCAGATTATAAAAATACAGCTTCCGAAGGAGAATCTCATGAGAAACGCAGTCAAAAGCTTTGCTCAGATCTAGGAAAGATGCTACTGTAGACATACCTGAGTTGAAACCTCGGGCAACTTCTTCCGTAGGTGCAAGAACTGCATCCTCGATTGACATACCCCTTCGGAAACCGTACTGACAGTCACTGAGCGTATTCTGTGAATCAAGGAATAGAGAAAGTTGTTTGCACAGAATTTTTTGTATTATTTTTGAGATGATAGGCAGCAAGGATATTGGTCTATAGTTATTAATATCCGGCTTACTCCCCTTTTTGAAGACTGGAATGATGCAGCCTCGTTTAAGTTCACTTGGGAAAATGGACTCGTTTATACAACAGTTGATTAATTTTGTCAGTGGTGAAATAATTACATTAATCATGCCTTTAAACAAATTTGTAGACATTCCGTATATGTCTCGTGCATGAGAATTTTTAAGACATCTGACTATATGTCTCGTGCATGAGAATTTTTAAGACATCTGACTACACTCCCTATATGTCTCGTGCATGAGAATTTTTAAGACATCTGACTACACTCCCTACTTCCTTTGTTGCGGATATCTCGCGACAATTATTATTTGTGAAATTGTGTGTTTCTTGAAATGTGAATTTGTAAATACGTTTTTATTTCTAAATACTTTTCCACGTATAACTCTATTCCTAAACATGTTTCAACCTTATTTTTATACTATTGTGCTGAATTGCTTTCTATATATTAGTTCTGCTTGCTGTGACATTTTATGGCTCTATTAGTCTATTTAATATTTTAAGGAATGTAAGCTAACAAGGACGTGTCGAATTTCTTCTCGGTTAATGGGCTTTTGTAAATCTGCACGGACCCTTTTTATGACGAGGGGGTGTTGTTTTGGTCACGGCGTATTTCGGAGAAAGTCTGTGTTCAGATATGTACATGGCCATGTGGCCAATTCTCAGAAATGCATTCCTTAACGGAAAATTACAAGTTTAGGTAAACGAAGGCACCTCCCTTCTTTTATCTAATTGGTAACTTGGAAATATACGGCACAACGCACCCCCACTCTTTGCATATTTCTCAAATTTAGAATTTCAAAATGTAAAACACTTGCTTCAAAAATCTCAAACTAAACACATCGCGCCTTGTTAACTTACACTACATTCAACTCATAAAATAATATATACACAATATATACAGAATAAAGTTTAACTAAATTTGAATGCGTTTTAAGTATACGCATTCAAATTTAGTTAAACTTTATTCTGTATATATTGTGTATATATTATTTACGGTGAATATATAACGTTAAGTGCTACGAATTTTATTACTTCACTTATTCACCCGCATCGGAAACAGTGGCGATTTCCGAACCAGTCAAACAGAAATCACCACAGAGAATTATCTTCATTCATTAAAAACAAAACGATAACTTCTTTGAAACATCCTTAAATTGGAAATATGCATTGCGCGTTAGGTTAGATCTGTATAGGAATTCTGTGGGATCTGTATTTGAGAGTGGCAGACTATTAGAGAGTTCAGCTCCTGCGGTGCTAAAAAAAATATTAAATAAATCCGGATGAATATCGTTTAGCCTTTCCTTTACATGATGATTATTTTTCATGAGTGACCACATTGCCATTGGAATGTTATTGGATTGTTTTATAAATGTATCATTAGCAGACACTCTGGCATTTTTTAGTGCTAATTGATATTTTTTTTTATAATTTATATAAGTGGTTTTTAGTTCAGGATATTTATTTGCCCCTTCCTTCATTAAAAGGACTGTTTCGCGCATTTGTTTTAGATGAGCGTTGAACCATTTAACTCTATTACTGTATTTGTTACTCACACGTATTGAATTCGCTGGGAAACAGTTTAACATATAATTTGATATTAATTGGAGAAATATTGAAAATTTTGCCTCTAAGTCCATATCATATTCATGGACAAAACGGAAACCGGTATCTTATAACAGTTTATACAGATTGAACTTACCCAACACTGTAATCGGTCTTACAATGCGATATTTATTTCTTACATGGGAAACCCGATGGAGTTTTAGCTGAATATGAATTCCCACATGATCGGACAGGCCTGTGTCGATTGGGAGAACTGATAATATAGCATTATCAATGTTAGAAAAAACATTAATAATAATAATAATAATAATAATTTATTTCACATTAGCCACCATTTACAAAGAAATACATCATGTACATACATCATATAGAACATAATACATTTTGAAGTGGATGTGGACGTCATAATACAGTATTTATAGCTTATTCTAGGTTACATTAAAATATATCTATCCTAAAGTAACACATTAAAATTGGTGAAACGTAACAGAGTACGCGATTCAAATTGTAATAAGTACTTAAAATAGGATTCAAATATTAGATTAGACCTTACTTCATTTTCTTGGTATACTTAATTGTTTAAGAAGTCATTTATATTGTAGAAGCATTTTTCTATAAGAAATGATTTAAGTTTTCTTTTAAATTGGTTATGCGTGTTACAATTTGTTATTTCGTTTGGTAGTCTGTTGTACACTGCCGCACAATTATACAATGGAGACTTCTCATAAAGGGCGGATTTATGCATCGCAACCTGTATGTTTGTGCCATGTCTTGTGTTGTAATTATGGGCGCTATTATTTTTCTTAAATAGTTTGTAATTTTTGTACGCATATATAGCGCACTTATAAATATAAACGCTTGGCACAGTTAAAATGTTATTATTTATAAAGGCATTTCTGCATGTTTCCATTTTACGCAGACAAAAGATGAGTCGTATGATTCTTTTTTGTGCAACAAACACACGGTTTGTGTCGGCTCGGCCCCATGCTAAAATATTAAATGAAATATGGCTATATGCCATGGCATAATACATTTCAAAAATTGATTTTGGATTTATTTTGCTCTTTAATTTAAGAATGGCGTAGTAGGCCCTACTAAGCTTTGTTGCAACATGGTCTATGTGGGCTCCCCACCTAAGGTTTTCTTCGATGTGTAAACCAAGGTACTTAACACTGGTAGATCTATTTAAAATGGGATTAGCTGGTAGTTTCCTATTATAGAATTGGACGATTTTTGTTTTGTCCATGTTAAGTAAAAGGTTATTTTTATTGCACCAATCTCTCATTTCCATGTTCGTTCCTCTAATTTTCTGCGTTAGCTCATCCTGGTCAGTTGCTGATATTATAATTGCAGTATCATCAGCAAAATTAATAGTGCGACCCAAAGTAATAAATTCAGTTAAGTCGTTAATGTATAATAGGAAAAGCAAAGGGCCCAGCGACGATCCCTGGACGATTCCTTTGCTTAGATTACATACCGTGGAAGCACTATCAGCGATTTGCACAAACAATTTTCTGTCTGTCTGTCATTAGCCAAACATCTCCGTCGATAAAACGACAATAAACATATTACGTCGATTTTAAATTATTTTAATGATGAAACAAACGAGTGTCTTCCACTCCCAGACTAAGCATGAAGTAAAATTTCGAGTTTAGAAAAGCCTGAAAATTTGGCTCGGGCGCGTAGCGAAGCGGAGCGACCGAGCCAAATTAGGCTTTTCTAAACTCGAAATTTTACTTCATGCGCCACGCGCACAAAACGCTGAATTAATATGAAATGGTCTTTAACCAATTAACAACAGAAGTACGTTTAATATGTTAATAATCAATTGTTTAAATGACGGGGAAAGTGCTATGATGCACACATGATCATGTTTTGTACTTGTTTTTGTATAACTTTAGTAAAATAGATTTATGAAACAAAATACTAACTCAAATTCCCCCCCCATCACAAAAAGCTGTCTATTACCATTTAGGTTTTAGGTTTTTTTGGTTAAGCATGCAGTGGCTTAACCAAAAAAAACCTAAAACCTAAATGGAAATTTTTGAATAATTTAATATTTTGAGTAACATTATGTAAAAGTAAAATACCTTCCCTTCAAATAAACGTATGAAGTAAGGTTATTAGTGCTTTATTCGTCAAATTAGTGTTATTTATTTATTAATTATGGAATATAATACTTACTCTCGATTTACATCTATTATTGTAGCTACATTTCGTGTAGTAAAATTTTAATAAAAATATCAACATATTTTCTCAACAGCACAGACATTTGAAATGTTGGGAAATTATTTCATCATCGCCCCTCGAACGAACTTATTCCCGGCGAAAATTCCCATTGTCCGAGTTGAAACGAATTTCTGCAGATGTCGCGATTGCACAAAATTACGAACGTTATCTGCGCCTCCGCTGTTGGGTGGTATGAGGCGATGAAAATTTTACATCAAGGGATGTACAATAGTGTGTTTTCAGGAATGCCACTTGTGCTGATAAATATGGATCAGCCCTCTGAGGGATGATTCATGCACTCAGAATGTTCTGTGTGTGCTTTGGGCGGTCGGGCGGTCGGGCACCGGTAACGTTTGTATTAACTTCCCTAATTACATTGCAACTATATCATAACGCCCGCTTGCTCACTGAAACAATTCATGGCCGTTAAGAAAATATTTAAATGATATTTTTAATTTTAAAGATCCATATAAATTAAATTAAACGTAAATAATGACTCCTTAGAAAAATTATGAAAGTTTTCATTTATTGACTATCTTTTATCGATTTTGTATTGCCTTTATTTAAACTAGAGCTTAAATAAAGGCAATACAAAATCGATAAAAGATAGACAATAAATGACAACTTTCATACATTTTTCTTGCAAATCCACAACCGATAAAAAAATCCGATAAATTTATTTACGGGCCATTTACAGACGCTTAGTCTACAACCAAGTATTGGTTATTTTACACCGGGTGAATATTCTAAAACAGAACATAAGCAATTATAATATTAAAGGATAAATTAAAAACACTTGGTTTGTTTCACTATTTTTTTTTTTTTTTCTATTTACTCGACTAGTTTCGCTTTTTTGTAAATCGACAAAAAGTTAATAAACACCCTAAAATTTCATTTTGAGCACTCGTTGTAAGCACAATTTTTAAGTCTCAGACAATATTTATACATCAAATGAAACCTCTTTTAATCCGTAATTGTTTACTTTTTAAATAAATCAAATCAGTTGAATACTTAATGAAATGTAGCACTTTAAACACAATAAATAAAAAATCGACTCATTGTTCGTTTCGAATAAAATGTGAATTTTAAGTTTAATTTACTAAACGAATAATGTTTGTTTTAAGAAGATGATTTTACGGGCAGAATAAGCTTAAAATAAATGTTAATTGCGTATTCGTATGTTGAAAATTGCGCTCGTTACGGATGCTTAAGTTGTAGTAACTTAGGTTTTATGTAATTATAAAATGTTGTTAAATTGCTTAATTTTTTGAAATAATTTTTTTACAAGAAAAAAAACGTAGTTGAAGCGATTTCTAATATCAAAAAGAATAACTGAGAATACTTTTAGATTTTTTAAAAAATAAAAATGTTCATCGAAAAATCTCAATTTTCGTATTAAAAAAAATAAGATTTTTATACAAAATAAAATATTTTCAAAAAAATTCCAAGAAAATCACAGACGTTATTATTAATATTAGGAATAATCTGAGCTATTTATTTCCTCAAGAAAAAATAATACGTCGACTTTTCTTAACTTTAAAAATTGACGAAAAATCAACACACCCACTAAAAATTGATTTCGAGCGCTCGTTCTAACCACAATGTTCAAGTCTCAAACAATGTTTATACATCAAATAAAAGCTTGTTTATTCGCAAATTGCTCACATTTTGAAAAAACCTAATCAGTTAAAAACTTTGTAAAATGTAGCACTTTAACTACAATAAGTGAAAAATCGACAAATTTTCCGTTTCGAATAAAGATTGCATTTAAAGTTAAATTTACGAAACAAATGATGTTTGTTTTAAAACAAGGTTTTTACGAACAAAACAAGCTTGAAATAAATGTATATAAGGGATTTCTATCTTAAAAATTGTGCTTATTATGGATACTTAATTATAGTCACATTAGTTTTATGCAATTTTAAAAAGTTGTTAAATTACAAATAAATTTGAAATAATTTTTTCATAATAAAAAAAATAGTTGAAGCGATTTCCAATATCAAAAACAATAACTCCGAATTTATTTAGATTTTTTGAAAAATAAAAATTGTTATCGAAAAATCGTAAAATCTTGATATTTTCTAAACAACCCCTTTAGTTGTTTAGAAAATATCAAGATTTTTATACAAAATAAAATATTTTCAAAAAAAATCCAAAAAAATCCCAGATGTTCTTATTAATATTAAGAATAATTTGAGCTATTTATTTTCTCTAGAAAAAAATAATACGTCGACTTTTCTTAGCTTTAAAAATTGACGGAAAATCAACAAACCCACAAAAATTTGTTCGTTCTAACCACAATTTTTAAGTCTCAAACAATGTTTGTACATCAAATAAAAGCTTGTGTAATTGCAAATTAAGCACTTTTTGAAAAAGTTAAATCAGTTAATAACTTTGTGAAATGTAGCACTTTAAACTCAATAAGTGAACAATCGATAAACTATCCGTTTTGAATAAAAGTTGCATTTAAAGTTAAATTTACGAAACAAATCATGTTTGTTTTAAGACGATGTTTTTACAAACAAAATGAGCTTGAAATAAATGTTGATTTGGTATTTGAATTTTAAAAATGCTGGTTATTATGGCTGCTTAATTGTAGTCACATTACTTTTATGCAATTTTAAAAACTTGTTAAATTACAAAAAAAAATAAATAATTTTTTTTGTAAGAAAAAAAATAGTTATAGCGATTTCTAATATCAAAAAGAATAACTCAGAATTTTTTTAGATTTTTTAAAAAATAAAAATTTTCATCGAAAAATCGCAATTTTCGTAAGGGGGTTGTATGGAAAAAATCAAGCTTTTTATACAAAATAAAATATTTCTAAAAAAATCAAAAAAAATCGCAGACGTTCTTATTAATATTAGGAATAATCGGAGCTATTTATTTCCTCAAGAAAAAAATAATATGTTGACTTTTCTTTGCTTTAAAAATTGACGGAAAATCAACACACCCACAAAAATTTGATTTTGAGCGCTCGTTCTAACCACAATTTTTAAGTCTTAAACAATGTTTATACATCAAATAAAAGCTTGTTTAATTACAAATTAAGCAATTTTAAAAAAAATTAAATCAGATAATAACTTTGTGAAATGTAGCACTTTAAACACAATAAGTGAAAAACCGACAAACTATCCGTTTCGAATAAAAATTGCATTTAAAGTTAAATTTTCGAAACAAATGATGTTTATTTTAAGACGATGTTTTTACGAACAAAATGATCTTGAAATAAATGTTAATTTGGTATTTGAATTTTAAAAATGGTGGTTATTATCGATGCTTAATTGTAGTCACATTAGTTTTATGCAGTTTTAAAAAGTTGTTAAATTACAAAATAAATTAAAATAATTTTTTTTGTAAGAAAAAAAAATAGTTGAAGCGATTTGTAATATCAAAAAGAATAACTCAGAATTTTTTTTAATTTTTTAAAAAATAAAAATTTTCATCGAAAAATCGCAATTTTCGGTTGTATGGCAATAATCAAGAATTTGATACAAAATAAAATATTTTCAAAAAAATCCAAAAAAATTCCAGACGTTCTTATTAATATTAGAAATAATCTGAGCTATTTATTTCCTCAAGAAAAAAAAGAATACGTTGACTTTTTTCAACTTTCAAAATTGACGGAAAATCAACAAACCCACTAATATTTGATTTTGAGCGCTCGTTCTAACCACAATTTTCAAGTCTCAAACAATGATTATACATCAAATAAAAGCTTGTTTATTCGCAAATTGCTCACTTTTTGAAAATACTAAATCAGTTAATAACTTTGAAAAATGTAGCACTTTAACTACAATAAGTGAAAAATCGACAAATTTTCCGTTACGAATAAAAACTGCATTTAAAGTTAAATTTACGAAACAAATGGTGTTTGATTTAAGAAGATGTTCTACCAAACAAAATAAGCTTGAAATAAATGTTAATTAGGTATTTCAATCATAAAAATTGTGCTTATTATGGATGCTTAATTGTGGTCATATTAGTTTTATGCAATTTTAGAATGTTGTTAAATTACAAGAAAAAATTGAAATAATTCGTTTTATAAGAAAAAAAAAACAGTTAAAGCGATTTCTAATATCAAAAAGAATAATAACTCAACATTTTTTTAGATATTTTAAACAATAAATATTTTCATCAAAAAATCGCAATTTTTTTACAAAAATTGCGATTTTTTGATGAAAATATTTATTGTTTAAAATATCTAAAAAAATGTTGAGTTATTATTCTTTTTGATATTAGAAATCGCTTTAACTGTTTTTTTTTTTTCTTATAAAACGAATTATTTCAATTTTTTATTGTAATTTAACAACATTCTAAAATCGCAATTTTTTTACAAAAATTGCGATTTTTTGATGAAAATATTTATTGTTTAAAATATCTAAAAAAATGTTGAGTTATTATTCTTTTTGATATTAGAAATCGCTTTAACTGTTTTTTTTTTCTTCTAAAACGAATTATTTCAATTTTTTCTTGTAATTTAACAACATTCTAAAATTGCATAAAACTAATATGACCACAATTAAGCATCCATAATAAGCACAATTTTTATGATTGAAATACCTAATTAACATTTATTTCAAGCTTATTTTGTTTGGTAGAACATCTTCTTAAATCAAACACCATTTGTTTCGTAAATTTAACTTTAAATGCAGTTTTTATTCGTAACGGAAAATTTGTCGATTTTTCACTTATTGTAGTTAAAGTGCTACATTTTTCAAAGTTATTAACTGATTCAGTATTTTCAAAAAGTGAGCAATTTGCGAATAAACAAGCTTGTATGGAAAAAAACAAAATTTTTATACAAAATAAAATATTTTCAAAAAAATCCAAAAAAATCACAGACGTTCTCATTAATATTCGGAATAATCTGAGCTATTTATTTTCTCAAGAAAAAAAAAAATAAAAACGTCGACTTTTCTTAACTTTAAAAAATTTAACAAACCCACTAAAATTTGATTTTGAGCGCTCATTTTAAGCACAATTTTCAAGTCTAAAACAATGTTTGTACAGTAAATAAAAGCTTATTTAATCGCAAATTGCTCACTTTTTGAAAAAACTAAATTAGGTAATAACTTTGTGACATATAGCACTTTAAACACAAGAAGTGAAAAATCGACAAACTATCCGTTTCGAATAAAAACTATATTTAAAGTTAAATGTACAAAACAAATTATGTTTGTTTTAAAACAAGGTTTACACGAACAATACAAGCTATAAATAAATGTACATCAGGTGTTTGTATCTTGAAAATTGTGCTAATTATGGATGCTTAATTGTAGTCACATTAGTTTTATGCAATTTTAAAAAGTTGTTAAATTACAAAAAACTTTGAAATAATTGTTTCATAAGAAAAAAAATAGTTGAAGCGATTTCTAATATCAAAAAGAATAGCTCAGAATTTTTTTAGATTTTTTAAAAAATAAAAATTTTCATCGAAAAATCGCAATTTTTGTAAGGGAAAAAATCAAGATTTTTATACAAAATAAAATATTTTAAAAAAAATCAAAAAAAATAACAGACGTTCTTATTAATATTAAGAATGATTTGAGCTATTTATTTCCTCAAGAAAAAATTAATACGTTGACTTTTCTTAGCTTTAAAAATTGACGGAAAATCAACAAACCCACTAAAATTTGATTTTGAGCGCTCGTTCTAAGCACAATTTTCAAGTCTCAAACAATGTTAATACATCAAATAAAAGCTTGTTTAATTAAAAATTGAGCTCTTTTTAAAAAAATGAAATCAGTTAATAACTTTGTGAAATGTACCACTTTAAACACAATAAGTGAAAAATCGACAATCTATCCGGTTCGAATAAAAATTGCATTTAAAGTTAAATTTACGAAACAAATGATGTTTGTTTTAAGACGATGTTTTTACAAACAAAATGAGCTTGAAATAAATGTTAATTTGGTATTTGAATTTTAAAAATTGTGGTTATTATGGATGCTTAATTGTAGTCACATTTATGCACATTTGTAGTCACATTTTATGCAGTTTTAAAAAGTTGTTAAATTACAAAAAATATTATTTTATTTTTTTTGTAAGAAAAAAAATAGTTGAAGCGATTTGTAATATCAAAAAGAATAACTCAGAATTTTTTTAAATTTTTTTAAAAATAAAAATTTTCATCGAAAAATCGCAATTTTCGGTTGTATCAAAAAAAAAATCAAGAATTTGATACAAAATAAAATATTTTCAAAAAAATCCAAAAAAATCAAAAACGTTCTTACTAATATTATAAATAATTTGCGCTATTTATTTCCTCAAGAAAAAAATAATACGTCGACTTTTCTCAACATTCCATAATTGATGGAAAATTAACAAACCCACTAAAGTTTGACTTTGAGCGCTCGTTCTAAGCAAAATAAAATATTTTCAAAATAATTCCAAAAAAATCCCAGACGTTCTTATTAATATTAGGAATAATCTGAGCTATTTATTTCCTCAAGAAAAAAATAGTACATTGACTTTTCTAAGCTTTAAAAATTGAGGGAAAATCAACAAACCCACTAAAATTTGAGTTTGAGCGCTCGTGCTAAGCACAATTTTTGAGTCTCAAACAATGTTTATACATTAAATGAAAGCTAATTTAATTGCAAATTAATAATTTAAACAAAAACACTAAATCAGTTAATAATTTTGTAAAATGTAGCACTTTAAGCACAATAAGTGAAAAATCGACAAACTATCCGTTTCGAATAAAAATTGCATTTAAAGTTAAATTTACGAAACAAATGATGTGTATTTTAAAACAAGGTTTTTACGAACAAAACAAGTTTTAAATAAATGTACATTAGGTATTTGTATCTTAAAAATTGTGGTTATTATGGATGCTTAATTGTAGTCACATTAGTTTTATGCAATTTTAAAAATTTGTTAAATTACAAAAAAAAATTGAAGTAATTTTTTCATAAGAAAAAAAAATAGTTGAAGCAATTTCAAATATCAAAAAAAATAACTCAGAATTTTTTTAGATTTTTTAAAAATAAAATTTTTTATCGAAAAATCGCAATTTTCGTAAGGGGGTTGTATGGAAATAATCAAGATTTTTATACTAAATAAAATATTTTCAAAATAATTCCAAAAAAATCCCAGACGTTCTTATTAATATTAGAAATAATCTGAGCTATTTATTTCCTCAAGAAAAAAATAGTACATTGACTTTTCTAAGCTTTAAAAATTGAGGGAAAATCAACAAACCCACTAAAATTTGATTTTGAGCGCTCGTTCTAAGCACAATTTTAAGTCGCAAACAATGTTTATACATTAAATGAAAGCTTATTTAATTGCAAATTAATAATTTAAAAAAAATACACTAAATCAGTTAATAACTTTGTAATATGTATCACTTTAACCACAATAAGTGAAATATCGATAAACTATCCGTTTCGAATAAAAATTGCATTTAAAGTTAAATTTACGAAACAAATGATGAGTGTTTTAGAACAAGGTTTTTACGAACAAAACAAGTTTTAAATAAATGTACATTAGGTATTTGTATCTTAAAAATTGTGGTTATTATGGATGCTTAATTGTAGTCACATTAGTTTTATGCAATTTCAAAAATTTGTTAAATTACAAAAAAAATTGAAGTGATTTTTTCATAAGAAAAAAAAATAGTTGAAGCAATTACTAATATCAAAAAGAATAACTCAGAATTTTTTAAGATTTTTGAAAAATAAAAATTTTTATCGAAAAATCGCAATTTTCGTAAGGGGGTTGTATGGAAATAATCATGATTTTTATACTAAATAAAATATTTTCAAAAAAATCCAAAAAAATCACAAACGTTTTTACTAATAGTATAAATAATTTGCGCTATTTATTTCCTCAAGAAAAAATAATACGTCGACTTTTCTCAACTTTCATAATTGATGGAAAATTAACAAACCCACTAAAGTTTGACTTTGAGCGCTCGTTCTAAGCACAATTTTTTAGTCTCAAACAATGTTTGTACATCAAATAAAAGCTCGTGTAATCGTAAATTATTGACTTTTTAAATAAACTAAATCAATTAAATTCTTTGTGAAATGTAGCACTTTAACTACAATAAGTGAAAAAATGACAAATTTTCCGTTTTCAATAAAAATTGCATTTAAAGTTAAATTTATTAAACTAATAAGAAACACTTCTCAATATTTATTATTCTTTTGCCTACCCACATTTGGTTTATAATATTATTGTATGGGGCAATTCAAATATGCATAACCTCACTAGGGTGTTTATTTTACAGAAAAGGCTACTTAGATTAATTTTTAATATTAAACAATGAGAATCTTGTCGTGATATCTTTAAAAATAACAACATACTTACACTTACGGGATTATATATCTACAAATGCGCTGTATATGTGTATAACAACAATGCCAAATTTATAAGAAATGGAGCCTTACATAAATATAACACAAGATATTCTAACAAAATAAGTATAGTAGCACATAGAAGCACCTTATATGAAAAGTCAACAATCTATTCTTGCACAAAAATATATAATAAATTGCCAACTCAGATAAAAGACATCACAAATATTAACAACTATAAAAGGGCATTAAAAAATCATCTCATTGTACATAACTAATACACATTATCAGAATTTATGACAAACTGAGTAGACTGGATATTGATTTGACAATTACAAAAGTTTATATTTTATTTGTTAGTCTAATTACATGTGTTGTCGTATTATACTTTTTTATTGTATCTGTGACGTTCACATCCGCTGTATGTAAAATAGTTGTACCTTATGTTTGCAGTATTTTATGTATATAAGTGGCATACGTGAATAAAAATAAAGTAAATAATGTTTGTTTTAGGGTGATGTTTTAAAGAACAAAATTAGCTTAAAATAAATGGTAATTAGGTATTTGTATCTTAAAAATTGTACTTATTATGGATGCTTAATTGTAGTCACATTGGTTATAAACAGTTTTCAAAGGTTATTATATTAAATAGCTGAATTTTTTCTAGATATTTTTTTATATAAAAAAAATATAGTTAAGGTGATTTTTAATATCAAAAGGATAATTGAGAATTTTTTCAGATTTTTATAAAAATTAAAGTTTTTTATAAAAAAATCGCGAATTTCGTAAGGGGTCTGCACGGGGAAAGAATCAAAATTTGTATACAAAAAAAATATTTTGACATAGATCCGAAAAAAATCACAGACACTCTTACTCGTATTAGAAATAATCTCAACTACTTATTTTCTTAAGGGAAGTCCGAAGTGATTCAGGTAAAGACAATGGAGAAACAATCGTGCATGATTGAAAAAATGAAACGGAGAATAATTATTTTTTCGAGATAAGGGACGAATACATTTTCTCAAAAAAATAATAATTCGTCAACTTTTCTCGACTTTTAAAACCGACAAAAAACTAATAAACGCCCTGAAATTTGATTTTGAGCGCTAACCGCTAACCTAATCTAACCTAATCACAATTTTTAAGTCTCAAACAATGTTTACAGTTGAATGTTAAAATAGGTAGCAGCAATCTGCAAAGAGCGTTTTTCTCATGTTATTTGCCTATGTTCGGTTTACGAATATTTAAACGGTATATATGTTATGTTTATACTATAATAAAGTGCATGCCTAAGCGCATAGATGGATTTTTGTAATTTTTGAGTTAGTATTTTGTTTGATAAATTTATATACTACATCTTTATTTATAGAATATTCATAATAATTATAAATACAACAGACAATCAATTATATACAGAAATTAAAGTTAATTCTATAAAATGGCTATCGGTCTTTCAGCCTGTCATAAATTAATGTTTCTAAAGGTATACAAAAACAAATACAAAAAATTATGATGTGTCCGTCATAGTACTTTCCCCGTCGTTTAAACAATTGATGATTCACATACCAAACTTATTTCACTTGTAAATTGGTTCAAGACAATTTCACAATAAATCAGCGTTAATACGCGTGGCGCCTAATTTGGCTCGGTCGCTTCGCTACGCGCCCGAGCCAAATTTTCAGGCTTTTCTAAACTCGAAATTTTACTTCATGCTTTGCCTGGGAGTGGAAAACACTCGTTAGACGATCAATTATAAACTTTTAATGATTTCGATAGCTAACGCCATCTAATGCTTCATAGTGGCATCGTCAGTGACACGAATGCACAAAGTGCATATACAGGTCACTGTTTCGTCCACGAGCGAGCAGAACTCTGTTTGTGAAACCAGAAAACAAATATCAAAATTGAATTTGTATTCAGTATTCCGGCACCAGATACCCACAAACAGAGTTCTGCTCGCTCGTGGACGAAACAGTGACCTGTATATGCACTTTGTGCATTCGTGTCACTGACGATGCCACTATGAAGCATTAGATGGCGTTAGCTATCGAAATCATTACTAGTTTTCACATATTGGCTTGAAATAGTCAGAAATGTTCAGTATTCCTCAGCACTGGGTCGGGACCACACTGAAGAGGACCTTGAGGTCCGAAACGCGTCTGTGGGTATCTGGTGCCGGAATACTGAACACAAATTCAATTTTGAATTATAAACTTATTTTGCAGTTTCTTCTTATTGTAAAATTTATGACTAAATCCCTGTATCAATGATCTACTTGATTGTATAATCTAATATCCGTCAGGGTTGAGCCTCAGAAATAGTTCTTTAAATGGATTTGAATTAGTTTCTGTAAGACGAATTAGTTGTAGATTGCAAAAAGTGTAGCAATTTTATCATAATATAATATATTTGGTGGTTTATTAAACTTTTAATCAAAAAATCTTGATAAATGTGTGTAATCAACACGACAAATATTTTAAAGTTTAAGGGAATGAATTATCGATACGGGCATGGCCTCTAATTATATTCATCAAATAATTTGCGGTAAACAGTATTTAATTTAGACCGCATTAACAATTAAATATAATTATAACCGCGATAATAAATCCAATTTTGCATGAAACATTTTACGCCATATTTATATTTCCGACGATATTTGTTAGCGAGGCTGATAAACACGTATACATTAATAAAGAGTAATTATTAATTAATTTTATGTATTCAAACATAATTGACGGTAATTTAGCTACTAATTAACACAATCTTATATATACTTAACAAATACATTCTTTAATTTATTTATACAGTATTAGCAACAAACATTATACAACAAGCAATTTTTCTAATAACGTACTTATCCATACTATCAAAAAAATGTAAATAATAAGATGATTCTAATATATAAAATTACGAAAATATTTTTCGTGTAAAATGCAAACAATGTGTCTTAACAAGATAAATTCAAATTCAAAACTATTTGAATTCGAGAAATAAGCTTACGCTTCTTATAGTTTGCACACTTTAAACATAATATATAAAATTACGAAAAAACTATTCGTGAAATTGCAAACAATGTCTTAATTAATAAGACAACTCAAGACGATAAATATCCATTGAAACAACTACTTCCCGTGCAAATACACCTCCGGATATTGAATTATACAATGAAATATTTAAAATCTTATTTAATTTGATTTGTTACAACGCTCTATTAAAGTATATGTAACGTTTAGGTCAAATTCTCTTCAAACCAACTAACAATACAAATTTAAAATGAAAATGATATTTATCGTCTTGAGTTGTCTTATTAATTAAGACATTGTTTGCATTTTCACGAATAGTTTTTTCGTAATTTTATATATTATCAATGTGTCTTAGTTTATAAGACAACTTAAGATAATAAATATCTATTATTATTAACCCATTAGTTGCCATTGGTGCATATACGCAACATTATTTATCTTATGTTAATTGAATTACGAAATAAGTTAATTTGATATATTATATTATTTGACTTGACTTGGAAATCTATGAAGAAAAACGTTAATATTTTGTTATTCAAATATCTCGATTATTACTCATTAAAAAAAACCTAATTTCAGTGTATTTCTAAGTGCACAATATTTCAGTGTTTTATACGCGTGGCGCATGAAGTAAAATTTCGAGTTTAGAAAAGCCCCGTGAAAATTTGTCTCGGGTCGCTGCGCGACCCTCGACAAATTTTCACAGGGCTTTTCTAAACTCGAAATTTTACTTCATGCTTAGTCTGGGAGTGGAATTACTTGTTCTAAACGTCATATTGCACGTTTTTATACAAAATCGATGAATACCTTACATTTACAGCGTATACATGATATTTGTTTGAAAGAAAAATTCACAGTATGTAATACAATAAGTCATTTGTAGAAATCATAAAAAGAAGTGTAGAATTTTACTTAAAATAACTTTTAAAGTTCACTCTGTAATTACTCGGCCGTTAATCTGTTAATAAGACAACTCAAGATAATATATATATCAGAGCTGGGACGAATCCTAGTAAAAAAGGATTCGAATCACGAATCCGAATCACCTAATATGATTCGAATGACGAATCCTCGAATAAAGGATTTGTAAGAGATAAATATGATTCGAATCGAATACAAATCCTTTAAGAATGAATTTTATTTTATTATTTTTTTGCAACTATTAATATATAAATAGCGTTACCAGTTGTTTTAACAAAAATATTTAAAATCTAATTATTTATTATTAACACTGAACATCGTTCATAACAGACTAAATATCTGATTCTCTGTTACTCTGATTAAAGATGTATTTGTGTGTTTCTGAACTTCACTTCAAATCAGTGTTTTGTACGCGTGGCGCATGAAGTAAAATTTCGAGTTTAGAAAAGCCCGAAAATTTGTCTCGGGTCGCTACGCGACCCTCGACCAATTTTCACGGGGCTTTTCTAAACTCGAAATTTTACTTCATGCTTAGTCTGGGAGTGGAAAACACTCGTTTAAAGCTTCAAATTGAACTCTATTATAAAATCGATGAATGCCTGAAAATTACGTAGATACAAAATTCACTGAATATCATTAAAACCGGGAAAGTCAGAAATGTCATGGAATTATATTCAAATTGACCAAAGCACTAACAAAAAAGCCATATGACATTATTAAATGAGTCAAAATCAGCAGGCAAATTACAAAACACATAAAAATGTATAAAATTAACTTAAATATTGACAAAAACAATGAAAAAAATTTAATAAAATGGAGGTTTCCCACAGAAGAAAGTTATATTAAAAGGCCAGGGAAAAAATCTTGAATCATGGAAATGTCGGAAAAATTTAACATTTCAGATTGTGTCTACCATGTCAGTTTTACTTAATAATAATAATAATAATAATAATCTTTATTAATGTCCACAGGTACATTCGTCAGAATCAATACATAAATATACATTTTCCCTTATAATTATTTAAACATAAAACATAATTTTATTTAAATTTAATAAGATATTCATCCAATGAATAGAAGGCATTATCCAAGAGTTATTTTAAAATTAGCGTGTGTTAGATTTTTATATTTAGATGGAAGGGTGTTATACAATCTTACTGCGTGAAATCGGGTGCTATTTTGTGTGCGTTTCAATCTGTTATATATAGGACGAATCGCATTTGCATATCTTGTTTTAATATTATTTATATCGTAGTTAGTGGAATAATTATCTATGTTTTCATGCATATATGTGAGACATTCCAAGATATATAACGACGGTAGTGTAAGCAAATTTGATATTCTGAAATATTCTTTGCAATCTTGTGTATATTCCAGCTGACAAAGAATTCTTACTGCTTTTCGTTGAGCTGAGAATACTGCATTTGCACCTGACGAGTGACCCCACACAATAATTCCGTAACGTATGTATGATTCGATTAAAGAAATATAACATGCTCTTAGAGTATCATAGCTCACTACAGGTGCAAGCCGACGTAACAAAAATACATTTATATTAATAGTTGATGTTATTTTGGACGTATGCGTTTTCCAGGTTAGTTTACTATCAATATGAAAGCCTAAGAATTTTACTTCAGTTACGAAGTCTTCTGGGATTGTTTTTAAGGAGAATTGAATATTTACAGTTTTATTATCATTTAAAATTAATTTATTTGCAGAGAACCAATTCAATGCATTTTCCCGAGTATTTAAGTTTTCGCTCTGTAGTTCTGGTTGCGACCTTCCTCGATTTACTAGCGTTGTATCGTCTGCAAACAATACTACATTATCTTCGCCAATATATTTACAAATATCATTTATGTATAGTAGGAATACCACAGGCCCTAGCTTTGAGCCCTGTGGCACACCTACATTACTAATGTATTTATTTGACAGCTCTTGTTTGGATTTTACCTGCTGTATACGATTGGTTAGATAACTTATAATTAGTTTACAGCTGGAGTGGTGAAAATTGTACATATATAGTTTCTTTAAGAGAATTTCATGGTTCATACTGTCAAACGCTTTCTGCAAATCAAAGAAGGTTGCTTGTACGAGCTCATGGCTGTTAAATGCATCTAGGCATCTTTCTACTAGGTTCAAAGTAGCAGTTGTAGTGGAATAGCCATTTCTGAAACCGTATTGACTATTGGATAGCAAATTAGATTGGTTGATAAAGTTAATAATTTGTTTTTTTAATATATCTTCAAATACTTTTGAAACTGTAGGTAATATCGATATTGGCCTGTAGTTATTAACATCGTTTTTAGATCCTTTTTTATAAATTGGTATGACAATGGCTCTCTTGAGGCATGATGGAAATATTCCTTTTTGAATTGATATGTTGATTAAGCGGGTTAATGGTGGAATTATTGTTTCTTTCACAGATTTTAGTATGTCGGCTGTGCATTCATAGATGTCCCTGCTCTGACTATTTTTCAATGTCATTATAGAAGACCTTACATTCGCGCTAGATACTGATTCAAATTTGAAGTAGTTATTGTCATTTATAGATAGACTAGGTAATATAAGATCTGTAACATTAAGTGTACAATCTTCGATATTATTTGTATCAGGTGCAGTCCTTTTAAAATGTGAGGCAAAATCGTTTGCAATAGGTTTGTAGCTGTTTGGTGTTATACTAGGTCTATATGAATTTATAATCGTCCACATTACTTTTTGATTATTTCGTGACCCATTAAGTTTAGCATTATTTATTTTGCGCGTTTCATTTATAATTAAGTTTTTGTATTGAGTTCTTGTTTTGTTAAGTAATTCTCTATTTTGGTTACTTTTATTTTTCTGATATGCTTCATCAACTAGTTGTAATGTTGCTTTCATTTTTTTAATATTTATATTTATTTTATTCGAATGGCGTGAATTTACATTATGATATTTTTGGGGGAACGATGTGGTTATAGCGCAATGCAAAATATCCATAAATGTATCGAATTTGGCATCAAGTGAGCCATAGTCTTTATCTATAAATGACCAATCGGCGTCATTCAGTAGATGAAACAACCGGAACTTACCCAAATCAGTAACAGGTCTCGTTATTCGTGTAACCTGAACATTCTGCCTTGAATAAGTCTTCAGTTGGACATCGAGGCCAACATGATCTGATAAACCTGTGTATAAGGGGTTGACTATTAATGTGTGCAAGTTACTAAAAATGTTGTCTATTCTGTTATCAAAGCGTGTGTTAAAGTGAACTAATGGACGTAGTCCAAAACTTATAAAGAAATTGCATTCAAATAATATTAAACATAATTTTGAAAACTAGATTATTATCTTTCAAAACATTTTTAGTCATTTAATGTTCTTATCAAAGCATTTAGTTTGAAGTTTCGAACGAGGGTTTCCACTCCCTGTGTGTCTTTTTGAAATTTCGTATTTACCACAACAAACCACAAACCTTGCAAGTCTTGAAAGCCAACATTGAAGAAGAAATCACCAATTTGGGGTCAGATGTTTTACGAACAACAATTCAAAATGTTGTAAAATGAGCACAATCAACATCAACTCAAGAGATGTTGATTTTGACCGATATCAATTTTTTAACATTATATTATCAATTTTACACCTTTAAATTAACTTTCAGACAAAACATTGCCCAATTTTTTCATTTCTAATAAAATGGCAGCCAATTCATAATATGACATTACTTTTGCCTTATATGTATTACACGAGACAAAAAGTTTATATCTTCAGAAGAGTTAATTTTTGTTTTTTAACATAGATTTACTGTCCTTGTTTACGCACGAAGTAAAATATAGAGCTTAGAAAATTCTGAAAATTTGGTTTAGTTGCGTAGCAAAACGGACAAAACACTGAAATATTGTGAAATTGGAAATATACTGGTTTTTCTTATTGTGTTTGAATTTCATAGGAAATTCAGTTTGATTTTATTAGAAATATCTATGCCCCGAGAAATACAGGGAGTTTTTCTGACGTCACACATGAAATTCCTCGCGTGGCGTGAAAAGTCAATGTAATTAAACTAACAATGTCGACTCGGTTCTAAATTAAGACAACCTTATACACTAACCACCTTGATTGCTGACGTCACGCGTGAAAGTCCTCACGTGGTCGGCTCGTTTAAATCAAGACAAACTTACTTACACACCTTGGTCGATGTCGTCACGCGGTGAAAGTCGTACGTGACGTCAAGATCATTACTGTGCAAGATTGTCTCGATTTGAACCGAGCCGACCTTATCACGCGCGGAAATCCTCACATGACGTCAAAATCAAAGTCATTACTGTATAAGGTCGACTCGGTTTAAACTGAGACAGTCCTGTATAAGGCTGTCTTCATTTAAACGAGTGTTTTCCACTCCCAGACTAAGCATGAAGTAAAATTTCGAGTTTAGAAAAGCCCCGTGAAAATTTGTCGAGGGTCGCGCAGCGACCCGAGACAAATTTTCTGGGCTTTTCTAAACTCGAAATTTTACTTCATGCGCCACGCGTATAAAACAGTGATTCAACGAGATATTTAAAAACACACTAAAGACATTTTTCATGTTAATTCTCACTTTGTAAGTATTCGAATCCTTTTATAAATATTCGTTTCCTTTTATAAATATTCGAATCCATTCATAAGGATTCGAATCCTTTTATATAGATTCGAATCACCCACATTTGGATTCGAATACGAATCCTTTTAAAAAAATGTAACGAATCCGGATCACGAATCCAGTTGAACTAAAGTATTCGAATACCTCTTTTGAATCCTCTAAACGGATTCGAATCCAGGATTCGAATCCTGAATGATTCGAATCCTGCCCAGCTCTGATATATATCCAGTGAATTTGTACCTATTTCCCGTGCAAAGGCACCTCCGGATATTAAATTATACAATGGAATATTTAAAATCTTATTTTATTTAAAGAAAATTGTGTTGCTTGGCAATTAGGGAGCCTAAATATTGTTGCCACATTTTAAATATGTTTCAGCCAGACACCTAAGCAATTTAAAATCAATTATGTTAAATTGACATACAAACAACCCAAGGCCGTAGTCAAAAAAAAATCGGAAGGGGTTATAAAAATTTCGGAGGGGGTTTTAGTAGTAAAAATGTTGTTTTTGCTCTTTTAGGGCCGCTTTTACATACAAAATTTGTGGGTCTGAATACCCATTTTTTATGATTGGTTGATTTTACGACTTAAGTTTCGACAGTGTAAGTGTCATTATCAAGTATCTTGATAATAAATAAAACACTGTTTATCACATTGTTTGTATAACAATTGGTTTATTTGGTGACTATAGTTTCGATACTACACGTATCATTATCAAACCGTTAGTAGGTTACTAAGGGTTTGATAATGATACGTGTAGTATCAAAACTATAGTCACCAAATAAACCAATTGTTATACAAACAAAGTGATAAACAGTGTTTTATTTATGTTCAACAATGTATAACGAAGTAGAAGCCTCTATAATCAGTGTATCTTGATAATGATACACACTCTCGAAACTTAAGTCGTAAAAATATTCATATGTAACACCTGTATATATATATATATATATATAAATTAATAAAAGTGGTAAAAAACATAATAACAGTTTCAGTTAATTTAAATAGTATCAGTAAAAATTATAATAAATTAAAAAAAAATCAATATAGGTATTTGATTGAAATTCACTTGGTTTGTTTTACTAATAAATTGTTTTATTTTCAACTAGTTTCGGCTTAATGCCATTTTCAAGAATTCTTCTTCTTGAAAATGGCATTAAGCCGAAACTAGTTGAAAATAAAACAATTTATTAGTAAAACAAACCAAGTGAATTTCAATCAAATACCTATATATTAATAGAAATGTTTTCCAAGTGATCAATGAGAAACAAGTTAACGATATAAAAAAATCTAAATGTAAGTTTACAATAGTTATCATTTCTGTTTAAAAACTTTTTGAAAGTCCAACTTTTGTCAGGGAGTCATAATTGCAATTATTGTAATATAATAATAATTTAAGACTATAATTTGTTGCGAATCCAATCATAAGGCTATTATTTTGAATTAACCTCCAATTAAGAACCTAGTGTGCCTGATTGAATGTACGCAACCTTTGAATGGCGCTTTTAATTCAACCTCCAATAATTAACTCTCGACTGGAAGCTATACATCGAACCAACCACCCAACCAACATAAACACACACACACACACACACACACACACACACATGAAACACACGCACACACACATTCACATGGATTTTTAATTAAGCGCAACACTCAAGAGTCTTGAAACTGGCCCATCAATTCCCCAGTAAATGTGGGTCTTATATTCTCAATGGCGGCCGCACAATGGCCCCATCCTCTCTTCCTCATCCTCTTGTTCTTCCTCATCCTCCTTCGAGTCTCCTCCTCGCACAACCTCCATGAGCCCACATGCCCTCCGGCAAAATAATAAAGTAGAGGGTTGCGTTGCGTTTCACCCTCCACCCTCCACCCTCGCTCGTTCGTCCGATCGAAATTCGATGGCGTAGAGGGCTTGTGCGTGAGTCCACACACACACACACACACACATTTTTGCTCGTGTGTGTGGGTGGTAGGCCGTGCACGTTGTAAAGTGGGAGACCAGGAAGGAAGCCGGAGGAGGAGAAAAAATGTCACGGGTTATAAATGGAATTTAATGATCGAAAAAAAGTATAATAGGAATTGTTGGGATTTAATGTACGGTGCCTAAAGGAATTGTTTCACTTTACAACTTTTTCATACATTTTAAAATCCATCGGAAGATATATGATATCACATAAAACTAATCATATTTTAGACATCAGCAACATCAGTAACACTGGTAACTGCTTGTAGAAGTGCTTTTATGGCGAATGCGCCGGGTTGTCGCGTTACCAGGTCTGATAAAAAAATTACACTTAGATTTCACAAATAGAAAGACTGTTATTCCTTACTTCACTTTTTATTTTTATGTTAGATGTGCATTTCGAGACACAAGGTGCTCATTATCAATAACAAACTCACTGGTACTAACTGACAATGATTTAATATAAACTGATCCTGAGCCATCAACTTTGTTAGTGGGTGAAGTATCACTGGAATGTTGTTATTGATAATGAGCACCTTGTGTCTCGAAATGTACATCTAACATAAAAATAAAAAGTGAAGTAAGGAATAACAGTCTTTCTATTTGTGATTAATCACTTCACGTAAACTCGAAACAATACAGTTACACTTAGATTTGTTCATCATAAAAAATAATTATACAAGTCAAAGTAACCAAATGTTATAGAAAATAAACAGTTTCACCAAAGATATAGTTGTTAATTCATTTTAAAGAAAAGTTGTGTAGACAAATACGTATAGGTTGTCTCGGCGTAAGCTCGTACTCAAAAAATGATGGAGCCTATTTGGTATAGGATCTAGTACGTCAAACATACTTAGAATTCGATTCAGAATTTAAAAATCAAATAAAAAGCATGTGTTTGTATTTGAAAAATTGAGGTTGGTGGTCGTAACTTATTTTTGGTTAACCCTGTATAAATGAATTTACTATCAGAAAAACCGCAGCCAAAAATAAAAGTGTTTTAGCCTTTCTAAACTCCAAATTCAATTCATGCGCCACGCGTATATATCACCTCTATTAAGTAAAGTTCGAAATATACGTCTGTATAATACTTCTTTAGTAGCGTATTGCGAACTTCATAATATTTCAGTGTTGTATACGCGTGGCGCATGACGTAAAATTTCGAGTTTAGAAAAGCCTGAAAATTTGGTTTGGTCGCTCCGCTTCGCGGAGCGACCAAACCAAATTTTCAGGCTTTTCTAAACTCGAAATTTTACGTCATGCTTAGTCTGGGAGTGGAAAATACTCGTTTTAAGCTTCAAATTGAACTCTTAATAAAAGCAACGAATATATGAAGATTTACAGAATAATTGGGATATGTATACTTAAAAAAAAAACGTCCTATATGTTGTAGGTGTTTTTAAACTTCACTATATATGACGAACAAAAAAATAATTGTTTCTTCTTTCCATAAAAAAAAAAAAACAGTGCACCCGTGTTTTTTGAGCATGCTAATTCAGAATCTGGTGTTAAAATTAAAAAAAAAATGGCGAATCAAATCTGATGGCTACAAAAATTATGATTTTTGTTTTATAAAAAACAGTAAATCGTTTCGAATTGTTTCGAATTCGGTAATTCATTTTTTATTCTTTGTGACAGTTATGGTACAGATTTTAATACTTGTGACACATTTTACAGTAACGAGTGTCTTCCACTCCCAGACTAAGCATGAAGTAAAATTTCGAGTTTAGAAAAGCCCCGCGTAGAAAATTTGTCGAGGGTCGCGCAGCGACCCGAGACAAATTTTCACGGGGCTTTTCTAAACTCGAAATTTTACTTCATGCGCCACGCGTATACAACACTGATTTTAAGTGAAGTTAAAAATGCACTGAAAACCAACCCAACTTCGATATTTTTTCAAAATCGGATGTTTTCTAACCGATCCATGCTGTAAACCTTCAGACAGTCGTTGTTTTCTTGTAAAAAAAACTTCAAATTCCTGTAGTTCTTCGGTCTCCGAAGACCATAATTGGTCCTTCGAGCTGTAGCCTTTGTAAAATAGTAATAAACTTAGTAATCCTAAAATTTTCAACTTCTAAGAACGAGTGTTGTCCACTCCCAGACTAAGCATGAAGTAAAATTTCGAGTTTAGAAAAGCCCCGCGTAGAAAATTTGTCGAGGGTCGCGCAGCGACCCGAGACAAATTTTCACGGGGCTTTTCTAAACTCGAAATTTTACTTCATGCGCCACCCGTATAAACCAGTGATTTATAGTAAAGTTAAAAATATATAGTGCTTAAATGTGATGGTGATCAATATTGACCGAGATGTAGCGAAAACATTTCTTTTTTGTGAATAGTTTTGGAATAATAATAATAATAACAGTACCCTCGGGGGGATCCTACCCCTACAGGGCGCGTCCCCAGGTGGCGGATAGGGGAATGCCGTCACTCGTTGACGGTAGGAGGATTGACCTCCCGCGGACCAACATGGAAGGAGGGAGTGAAGCGATGTTAAGATATCGTCTAGGTATCTCTAGCCTCTCCTCCCTCAAGACCGGCATGCGTGGTGACGAGCCACACCCGCGCCCTAAAGGTGCAAACATGTCGGATCTAGAGGAGTAAACCTCGATAAAAAATCCGTAATCCCCGGTGTTATACGTACCGTGCCGATGGGATGAATGGCACTACGTTAGTGTGTCTAATAACGGTGACCTCCGGATACCTGGCGACCTCCGGTTGTATCTAGCCTTTCATCGGTAAGGGAGCACTGCCGGTGACGACTTTTAGTTCTGCCCTACTCGTGGGAACAAAATGAATACATCCCCTCTAAAAAACAACCAAAACTCGCAACTGACGGGGGAGCCGATCCCCCGGTTTTTGCTTGTTTCGAAAGCCGAAGGAAACTTCGATAAGATCAGTCCTTTTTTTATAGATAAGGCTTTGTATAGTTTTATTGGCGCGAGCAAATCTATAAAAAAAGTAAAAGATGGATTACTCGTAGAGACCATTAGCAATGGCCAATCTAAAAAGCTAATGCAGATGGAGCAGCTAGGCGAATTCAAGGTGACTGTAAGTCCACACGCGACCTTGAACTATAGTAGAGGTATTGTTTATTGCAAGGATTTCCTCAACTGCACAGTTGAGGAAATACAAGAGAATCTAAGTAGCCAAGGGGTTATCGAAGTGCGCCGTATGAATACGAAGCGGGATGGTTTGGTGCATGAAACACCAAACCATATTTTAAAATTCAACAGGGCAACACTTCCCGCCACTGTTAAAGGAGGGTTCCACAGTTTACCGGTTCGTGCATACATTCCTGCACCAATGAGGTGTTTTAAATGCCAAGTCTTCGGTCACACCGCAACACGCTGTTCTAAGGAACAAGTGTGCGTATGTGGCAGAAGTGTCCACGAAGGTACAAGCTGCATTGAGCCGGTAACATGCATAAACTGTGGAGGTTCGCACTCGGCGAGATCGAGAAATTGCCCTCAATACAAAACTGAGATGGCAATACAAGAGATGAAAGTAAAAGAAAAGATTAGCTACTTCGAAGCTAAGAAGAGGGTGGTTCCACGGACTCCGGTTGCTGGCGTGTTGTATTCGCAAGCGACTGCAGCTAGGCCAGCATACATGGAGCTGATGGAACAATTATTGCCACACCTGAAGGAAGCTATTTCAAAGACGGTGAAGCAAGAAATAAATAGCCTGAAGCCGCAGAAGGAGGCAAGTAAACTGCCTCCGCGAAAGGAGGCAAGTAGACTGCCTCCACCAAAGGAGGCAAGTCAAATGCCTCCACCATCGACGATCGCATTGACGCGATCGTCAAAACAGGGGAGCACGCCATCCCCATCACCTGAACAGCAGGGGACTGCTACGCTGTCCTCTGCCGTTCAAAAAATCTTGGCGGCTGCAGCGACCGGAGCATCGCCAGCAACAACACCGTTGCCGAAGGGCTCCGAGAGCAAGCAGCCCCCTATTATTGATGTAGACGGCTACATGTCGTCTACTGACCTGCCCGGGAAGAGGGGAGCCTCTGAGGCCTCCCTCTCATCGACGGACGATAGTACCGTCGATGAAACGGGTAAAACCACACGAGGGAAGGGTAAAAGAAAACCCGGATGGCAGAAGGGTGTTCCTAGAAAGTAAGATTTCTAGGAATAATCCTCCCCATGTCTTTGTTGTCTGTTTTATTTATTTATTTTATTTACATATTTTATTGCTGTGATCGTCCTGACATCAGAGTCTTTTACAACTCTGGTTTTACCTGTGATAATAGTTTTAAGGATCTGTGTTGTTTTGTTTTGGGCATCGGAGTACTTTACAACTCCGATGCTATCAGTGATAATAGTTTTAAGTGTCTGTGTTGTTTCTGTCCCGGCATCGGAGTCTTTTACAACTCCGATGTCATTTGTGATATTAGTTTTACGATTTTTTGTCGTGTGTGTGCAGGCAGCAGAGTCTTTTACAACTCTGGTGTCACTTGTGATATTAGTTTTAAGGTTTTGTTGTGTTTGTTTTGGCATCGGAGTCCTTTACAACTCCGATGTCATCCACCCTGTGTTGTTATTAGTGTTATTTATTTTAATTTATTATTATCTGTCTTGTGTACGTTGAAAATGTCTTCAAAATGGTTGAACAAATAATTCAATGGAACTGTAACGGTTGCCGAACACACTACAATGAGTTGAAACTACTCCTGGCCAGGCACACGCCTTTTTGCGTGTGCCTACAAGAAACGCATTTCAAGCCAGGAGATAGCTTTCAGCTCAGAGGGTTTTCTGTAGTGCGAAGGGATGTAGTGCCCAATGTGCGAGCTAGGGGCGGAGTCGCCATGTTTCTGAGAGAAGGCCTCCCTTTTCAGGAGATCCCTCTCAGAACGACGCTCCAGGCACTGGCCGTACGGATCACTCATCCCATAAAAGCCACAATCTGCACCGTTTATCTTCCACAATTCGATTGGAACCTACAAGACATCGTCGAATTAGTTAACGAGCTCCCCTCGCCGTACATCTTAGTGGGCGATTTCAACGCCCACAACCCATTGTGGGGCTCCCAGAGGAGAGATCCCCGCGGTCGACTCATCGAGGAATTCCTCGATCAGAGTGACGCGGTTCTCCTCAACACGGGAAGCCCCACGCACCTTAGTGCTAGAGGGTCCGATTACTCGGCGATCGACTTGTCGTTTTCATCCCCCCGTTTGGCTACAGGTCTTAAGTGGCAAGTCCTCGACGATCAGCACGGCAGCGATCATTTTCCGATCGCTGTAAAAACCATCGTTAAACGGGTAAGACAGTCAGTCCCCCGGAGATGGTGTCTCGACAAGGCAGACTGGTTTGGATTTCAAGCCAGTCTCACCCCGCCTTCGTCACATAGTGACGACGTCGAGACCGCCGTGGAGGATTTCACCAAACGGATATTAGAAGCAGCTGGTAAGTTTATTCCAATGTCTAGTGGGAGAATGGCCGGTCCACCTGTTCCTTGGTGGAACCAAGACATCAAGGTGGCAATTGAGGAGAAGAAGAGGGCACTAAACAGATTTAGACGAGTTCCTACCCAGGAAAACCTGATAGCTTTCAAGAAGCGCCGAGCAATCGCGCGGCGCAAAATTCTTGAAAGCAAAAGGTTGTCTTGGGAGAGCTACGTGTCGACGATTACGGCTACCACACCGGTAGGTAAAGTGTGGAAAAAGGTGGGTGCAATAGCAGGGAAGAAATTCCCAGCGGTAGCACCCATCCTGCACGTGGATGGTCGTGACGTCGTCGACGCAATAGAAATAGCGGATGCTATTGCATCGCATTTCTGCTCCGCTAGCAGCTCTCTCAACTATGAAGAAAGTTTCCTGGGAAATAGGAACAACCGTGAGGTTGCTCTGAACTTCTCATCAAGGGAGTCCTTACCATACAATGTCTTATTTACATTAAAAGAACTGGAAGAGGCAATAAAATCAACGGGTGCGTCTAAAGCCCCGGGACCAGACGGCATTCCATATCAGATGGTCCGACAACTCCCCTCGTGCATGAGGGAGTATTTGTTGGACATCTTTAACCTGATATGGGACAGGGGCGTCTACCCCAGCCAATGGAAATTAGCCATAATTCTGCCTCTTCCTAAACCTGGTAAGGACCCCACCAACGTCAGTAGTTACCGGCCCATTTCTCTTACTAGCTGCTTGGGGAAAGTCCTCGAGAGGATGGTCAACAACCGCCTGGTATGGATGATGGAGACGCGCGGTCTCCTGGCTAAGTACCAGGCTGGTTTTAGAAAATTTCACAGCACGGTTGACCAATTAATCCATCTCGAGAACTCCATCCAGGATGCCTTCTTAGAGAAAAAGCACCTCGTTGCGGTGTTCTTTGATCTCGAGAAGGCATATGATATGACCTGGAGATATGGAGTTCTCCAAAAATTACACCAATGGGGACTGAGGGGCCGTCTGCCCCTCTTCATCGAATCATTTATGTCTAATCGGTCGTTTTCAGTCAGAGTTGGGGATACTGAGTCAAGGCAGTTTGCGCTTGAAAACGGTATCCCCCAAGGTTCAACCATCAGTGTAACCCTTTTCGCTATAGCGGTCAATGACATCGCGATGTCAGTAAACTCCCCTGTACAAAAAAGTCTGTATGTTGATGACTTGGTGATATATATGGCGGGAGATACCATCCCCGCCATTAATCGCCAACTCCAAACAGTCATCGATAAGGTGAACAGCGACGCTGAGTCTCGAGGTTTCCGCTTCTCTGCAGCGAAAACCTCATGTGTACATTTTTGCCGACTCAGACGTCCACATCGTGATCCCGTAATGTCTCTACGGGGCACAAGGATACAGGTCGTAGATAGTATCCGATTTCTAGGGCTGAGGCTCGATAGGACTCTTAACTATCGGGCCCATATAGATGAGCTGGTCCAAAGGTCTAAGCAAGCGTTAAACGTCATTAAATGCTTGGCCAGCATCAACTGGGGAGCTGGAAGAGAAGTACTGCTGCGACTGTACACGGCTCTGGTTCTTTCCAGAGTTGACTACGGTTGTGCAGTATACTCCTCAGCAAGAAAGTCCTGGTTGAAAGCCCTAGACGCTGTTCACCATGCCGGTATTAGGTACGCCACTGGAGCTTTCCGGACGAGTCCCGCACCGAGTCTCTGCTGCGAATCGGGCGTCCCTCCTCTAAATGCACGTCGTAACCGCTTTGTATTGCAATACGCAGCGGCCATGCGTGCGAGGAAGGGACACAGGAACCGACGACTTTTTATCACCGACACAGAGCAGCAGAGACAATACGCAAGAAGACCTACCGTCAGTAGGCCGGTGTGCGTCCGAGCGAAGGAGCTTATGGAGAGTCTACATATCAGTCTACCGAGGGTATTCGAGGTCGGATTCCTGGAGATACCCCCCTGGCTTATGCCAAGGGTTAAGTGTCGAACGGATCTGACCTCACATACGAAAAGCGACATTAGCCCCTACATTCTTAGGGGCAAATTTCATACCATTATCGCTGAATACCCAGGCTCTCCGCGGTTATACACAGACGGCTCGAAGACCGACCATGGCGTGGGCTGTTCCGTCGTCATCGATGGAACGCCACATTCGTGGTCATTACACGGGTCGGCTAGCGTGTATACCGCAGAATTATATGCTCTATACCAAGCTCTTCGCTACTGTTTAATGAACCACCAAAGCTCATTCCTTATTTGCTCCGACTCTCTTAGTGCCATCCAGAGTATATCGTCGCTATACTCAGTTGATCCGCTGGTCCAGCTCATACAAGCCTCGATATTCGAAATGTCCCGGTTGCGAAAGACGGTCGTTTTCGTCTGGACTCCGGGGCACGTAGGTATCGAGGGCAACGAGCTGGCCGATGAAGCTGCCCGTCAGGCAGCAGAAGCGGACAACATAGATGATGTACCCGTAAGGCCCGACGACCTTAAAGGGTACATCAAAGAGAAAATAGTAGAGGATTGGCAGGAGAGTTGGAATGGCTCCGAGAGCAAGCTCAAATCCATAAAGCTCTCCGTGACTCCCTGGCGAACGCCGGTGACTCTTACCAGGAGAGAGGAGGTTGCCCTGTGTCGTTTACGCATAGGGCACACCAACTTAACCTCCTTGTATCTTCTCGCCGGCGACGAAGCGCCAGAGTGTCACTTGTGTCACGACCGGTTAACGGTGGAGCATATACTTATAGACTGTCCAGCCTACGCACGTCAGCGTAATAGGCTGAGGCTTGGTGGTGATGTGGCGTCAGCATTGGCAAATTGTAAGGGGTCCGTAGAGAAATGTTTAAGTTTCCTACGTGAAACAAAATTATTGAACCGAATTTAGGGTTTGTGTTGTTTCTTTTATGTTAACTTATTATAATTTATTGATTGTACTGTTTGGTTTATGTTCAGTGGCATCGAAGTCCATTTACAACTTCGGTGCCGCTTTTTAGCTTGTATTATATCTCTCTGTGTAAAATGCATCAGAGTCTGTTTACAACTCTGAAGTATTTAGGTTAAGTTTTTAAATAGTCTTTCTTTAGGAACCCGATATCAGGGTCCTTTTACAACCCTGATGTCGTTTTGTCTGTGATATTAGGTTTAAGGTCTAGTAACTCGTTGTGTCGTGATAGGCTCCGGTATCAGGGTCATTTACAACCCTGGTACTGTCCCTAGTCTGTGATACTAAATGTAAGCTATATGTTTTTCACATGCCTGACTTGCCTGTCTTTATATTGTTGTCTTGTGACTTAAGTCAGTGCATATCAAAAGACTAGACCGGCCAATGACCCTAGCAGTCGACGCCGGTAAAGTGGGAGGGGTTTTAGTGGGTAGGCTTCCAGTCGCCTTTTGACTGGAAGGAGTCCCACACTCTGTCCGTAAGTGGATTTCCCCTTCCACACCACAAAAAAAAAAAAAAAAAAAAAAAAAAAAATAACAGTAGAATAAATGTATCTAAACAACTAACCAGATAGGACCCTTAATAAATATAAGCTGCACTGCAAACGAAATGGCACCTAATGCCAGCTAGTTTTTTGCTGTTTATTTTCACAATAGCATTACAAAAAAGGTGGCGTCAAGCTTTTGACCGAACACGGCAGAACAAATAACTGTTTCCTTGTTTAAAATAATAAAAATTAATAATAATAATAATAATATCATTATTCATCATCAGTCATCGAATCAATGACATCGAATCAGCAACATCACAACTGAAGCCAGAAGATGCCTATACATTCCGGATCGCAGCGAAAGAGACGAGAGAAAAAATTACAAAGAAGAAACCAGGCCGAACAAACTACAAACAACAGCAAGAAGAAACAGAAATTGTGAAAACATTAAAACAAAAGGACCTATTTTACTTAAAATCTGACAAAGCTAACAGCGTCGTAATTGTTAAAAAAGCGGATTATTTAAGTGATATAAACAAAATGTTAGATTCAGGTCCATACATAAAACAAACAAAAAATCCAATTAAATTATATATCACTAAAATAAACAACGCATTAAAAACTCCAACATCTTTAATTGATAAAAATCTGGCTTATAGATTAAAAGTTAGAAATCCAATACTACCTAGAATATACTGTTTACCTAAAGTACACAAACCAGGTAATAAATATAGACCCATAGTTTCCAACATAAATTCACCCACCTACAAAATAGCAAAATGGCTAGTAAAAGAATTTCAAACATTACAAATTAAGAACGATTGCTCCATTAGAAACTCAATTGAATTTTGTAATAAACTCCGAGACGTAAAAATAGGTCCAGACGAAAGAATATTATCTTTCGACGTAGAATCACTGTTTCCTAGTATTCCAATCAAAGAAACATTAAAAATCATTGAAAACATACTAACGGAAAATCTAATTGCAAGAAATAAAATAGACCAATACATTAAACTCACAGAAATTGTCATGAAATGTAACACTTTTGAATTTAATAATATATATTATAAACAAACTTTTGGCACAGCCATGGGTAACCCCCTGTCCCCTTTTTTAGCGAATATTTTTCTAAACCACCTAGAAAATAAAGCCAAACACTCCATTGACAATTTCCCTAAAATTTGGTACCGATACGTAGACGATGTTTTCGCCATCATCAAAAACACCACTAACATTAATAATTTAAAATCAGAATTAAATAACCTTTATCCCAGTATAAATTTTACAGTTGAAATTGAAAATAATGGAAAACTCCCCTTTTTAGATATTCTTGTAAGTAGAAACGACAATAAACTAGATTTTAATATATATAGAAAAGGTACTCATACGTTTAATTATATCCACTCATCATCTTCGACACCGATTAAATATCAACTTTCAGCATTTAAAAGTATGATAGACAGAGCTATTAAATTACCACTTTCAGAAGAAAACAGGAAAGCAGAATTTAAGTTAATATTGGAAATAGCAAAATTTTTAGATTATAACCCTAATACCATTCAAAAATTAATTAATAAGAGCATAAAATATCACAAGATCAAATCAATAACGCGTTTGCAGGAGCAAGAAAAACAGCCTATTAAATATGCTAGAGTCATTTACGTACCTAGACTAAATAATCATATAAATAAGTTATTTAAAAAATTCAACCTCACGGCAGCACAATACACAAATTCAAAGAGTGGTATACTTTTAGGAAACACATTTAGTAAAAGAGAATTCATTGATAAATCTGGAATTTATTCAATAAAATGTGATAACTGTGAGAAAGTGTATATCGGCCAAACAACCCGCAATTTAAATATTAGATTCAAAGAACACAGTTATCACATAAAAAACCAGAATCCAGAAAAATCTGCAATTGCACATCATAACTTTACAACAGGTCATAAATTCAACATCAACAATATGAAACTCCTAAAAGAGTCCAATAAGTATCAATTAAACATGTTGGAAGCCATAGAAATGCGTAAAAATAAAAATAATTTATTGAACTTCGATGTTAGTCCCATAAATATCCCGCTTCTAAATTTGTTACCTCCATAAACAACACGCAATAAAATTTGCTAACCCACCCAAAGGTCTTCCCTTAATCTGGGGGTTTTCCCTTTAATCCACTGTAGGTATAAAGAAACCGCGCAACAGTTGTAAGAATTAGTTGTTATTGAAAATGAGTGCTTAGCACTTGAAATATATATCTAACCATTAGAAAATAAAGTGTGAAGAAAGGATACAACAGTGTTAATTATTTATGATTATACTCTTCACGAAACTCAAAAACAAATATCGATTATTCATCTGCCTGATGAAGCCACTGTGTGGCGAAACAATTGTTGCAGTGTCAATCAATAAACAGTGAAATCTTAACCAAGTGTGTTATTTACTAAAAGTTTTTGATATAGAATTTCACCAAGTATCAGCCTCAACTATTAAATTTTTTAAAATAATTTTTTTATTATTTTTCATGCAGATTTTCATTGGCAAAGATTGTTAATTATAATAATAATAATAAATCATTTCGACAATTTTTATTATGCAGTCAATAATTCTACTTACTTTAAGGAAATGAATCGATTTCACAGATCTAAATTCCGTTAACAACACCCTTAACAATCCACGAATACAAAACTCGTAAAAATCCCGCAATTGAGCTCGCCAGATGTGCACCGCTCCAGGGTTACTTTTGAAACTGGCACTACAGTTAGGTGTAAGATATAAACGGTAACTGCATAGAAAATTTAATAGAGCTGATACTAATCTATCAAAATAGTAACGTCAAAATCCACAGATAGTAATTTTTTTTTACTTTTAGCCAGCTTTTCGGGAGTCTGACCTACTGTGCGTTGATTTCATAAACTGCATATGCCCAAAATTGTATAAATCGACATTTTAGCAGCATCTGATAAAGTATTTTGTAAGCTATCCGATGTTCTAAGTACTTCTTTAAAAACCACATGTGTACAAAGTTACAACGCTTTAAATTCTAGATGATGCGGCAAAAACAGTCCACATCGTTTCTAATAAAAACAGCCCTAAACATAGCTCCAGTAAAAATGCAAAACCTTATGGGATTTCTCGAAAACCCAAAAAAACAACCAGTTGTATTAAAAAAATCTATTTGGAGAATAGTTGCAGCAGTGGATATGGACAGCCAGAAGTAGAGAACGAAGATAACAGCAGTGAATGTGAGGATTAGGCGTCATTTTAATTATTTCAGTGTAGAAAATAGTTTATTTCCAAGAATGTTATTTTCAGTTACTAATGATTATTTTATGTTAGTATATTTCATAAAATAAACAAGTTGATTGCAGCATTGTGCCTGTTTCTGTTAAAATAACATATATCCAACTGTTTTTCCTATTTTTTTCCTAATACAAGTAAACTGACTGAATGATTAGTCACTTAACGGAGCGACCAAACCAAATTTTCCCACAACTAACTTTTTAATGTAAATAAAATACTTTTTAACAAGCTCTAATTTGAGATATCCGGGTACACTTTCCAGTTTTCTAAACTCGAAATTTTACGTCATGCTTAATCTGGGAGTGGAAAATACTCGTTTTAAGCTTCAAATTGAACTCATAAAAAAAACAACGAATATGTGAAGATTTACAGAATAATTGGTATATGTATAATTAAAAAAAACGTCCTGTATGTTGTAGGTGTTATTAAACTTCACCATGCATCATCGTTTTATACGGCTGCTACTTGAACTAACATCAATTTTAAAAATAAATTAAATTCGATATTTTAGTTTATGCTTAATCAAGGGCCAAACACTTTGGTTATAGGTAAGTCATTGAATTTAATGTTTGCTTATGCAGATGATACATGTTTAATATACAGCGAAAATTCACACGATACGATACAAACGCAAATAATATCAGATATAAAAAAACTGGAAAAATGGTATTTCAACAACTTATTAACAATCAACGAAACAAAAACTGAATACATGATTTTTAAAAACATAGATAACACAAAACTAACTATAAAAGTTAAAGGAACGCCAATACAACAAATCACAAAAGTAAAATATCTAGGACTCACAATACAAGAAAATTTGAAATGGGATGAACACATAAAACATTTAATTAGTACAAACACGAAAACGATATATGGATTATCAAAGATAAGAAACTACATCCCAGAAAACTGTAGAAAACAAATATATAATTCAATGTTTACTTAAAAAAATACGTATCTGAAAAATATATGGGGTGACACAACGAAGAAAAATTTGAATAAACTACAAATACAACAAAATAAAATACTAAAAATAATTTATAAATTGGACAGAAGAACTAATACGGAACAACTATATAAACAAACACAAGAATTAAATATATCCAACATGATAAAATCAAGTAATTTTTTGTTACTTTATAAAATCAAAAACAATCAAATAAAAGCAAACATGGATATAAAACTGAACAAACAAATTCACCAATACCAAACGAAAAGAAAATCAGACATAAGAACACAAAAATTCACATCTAATAACACTGATGTCAGAAACTATAAAACAATTTAATAAACTTGACAAAAACATAAAAGAACTAAATTATACAACATATAAATTAAAAATTAAGAACCTAATACTAAACAACAAAATAAATTAAGTAAATATATCGGAGCAGAAAATGTACAAAACATATATCCCCCGATACCAGTAGCCCGAGATGGAAACAATCACCCAACGATCCCGCGGCGAAGAAGTAGGGAAGGAAAAAAGAAAAATTTCAATTTTTACAATACCATTTATTATAAATATAGTATTACTGTAATGAATGTTTGTAAATATTTGTAAATAAAGAATATTGTACTTTAAAAAAAAATTAATGGATTTTACCTCTAAAACAACAATATTGTAAAATTACCGGTAATCCGGTTTCGATTAACAAATTTACCGAATTCCCGATAATTGAAAAAGTTGGTGAATTTACTATCCCTAATTGTGGATGTTAAATTGTATAGAAGATGTAGTTTTTAATAGAACGTAAATGATGATTCATTCATGAAGTTGAAATAGAGTAGACGGGATGAAAAACAAAAGAATTAGCGTAATGAAGGTAAATAGCAAGCGGAAATGAAATCTTTTGAAGGGTTTGATAAAACGAGACGATCGTGTGCAATAAGTAAAGGGCATTAAATAGATCGATTGGAATTTAATAAGATAACCGAGGCGAAACTAGAAGACCGTCAGCACAATGGGCATGTGACAAATAGCCAACCGGACACATAGTCGCAACACACATATCAAGTCCCGCATAATGGAAATTACGAAATATCGCCTCCGCCGGCCGCCAGCCACTAACAGCCAACGACAGCAGTAGCAAGCAAGCAGTAGCTACAGCGAATGCAACTGAAACTGCAATCGCCGCCGTTAGTTAGCAACCAACCCTCTGGCAGCAACTGCGACTGTAGCCGTCCGTTGTCTGTTGTCCTCTATGTCTCTCCAGTTGTTTCACTATAGGAAAATTGATTCCGTAAAGTGTAATACAATCGGACGGTCTTTATAGGTAATAGCCTACCGGACAGTTCCATTCTCGCCCGCCAAACCTATTAACTCGCTCTATAGACATTGTTAATGTGAATGTGTCTTTGGGGTATTGACACTGACCAATTGGGCAATTCTGCCTAAAAATTCATTATTCTCTCGCCTAACCCCTGCCCGTTGCCGTTCCACCCTCGCGCGGACTTCCCTCCTCGCTACAGAGATAAATTTATTCAACTGGGACATCAATTACCTGGAAGTTTCCGATACACATTCATCTGATACCATGCATGCTTTTTTTTCCTGCTGCTGCTTCCACACTCGCATCCATTTCGGGTTCAGAAGAATCGTATTTCCAAAAATAATGTGATATTAACCGCACAGGGCGATCTCTTTTTTTTAAATGAGTGAATTTCGTTCCTGCGGCGTTTTATTTTTACATCTGTTTCATCATCATGTGATACGTATGAAATGTAACACAAAAAAATATCCAGTTAGTAATAGAAACAGATTAGTCCAAATTTTAAAGTCGAACAAAAACATGTTTATTCAAATGTTATTAGTATTAAACAAAATAAAATTCAAATTCAAAACTATTTGAATTCGAGAAAATAAGCTTACGCTTCTTATAGTTTGCACACTTTAAACATAATATATAAAATTACGAAAAAAACTATTCGTGAAAATGCAAACAGTGTCTTAATTAATAAGACAATTTAAGACGATAAATATCCATTGAAACAACTACTTCCCGTGCAAATTTGTTTTAATTTAATTCCTAATATTTTTTTTAAACGTCATAAGCAAAGCTATACTGAAGAGAGATAAATCTCGAAACGCGTCTATAGATGGCCTAAGACATTAGTATTAATCCAAGTCCTTTCACTTCTAATATGTTGCTATCTCTCCTTTTATTTTAAATTGTATTGTTAGTTGGTTTGAAGAGAATTTGACCTAAACGTTACATATACTTTAATAGAGAGTTGTAACAAATCAAATTAAATAAGATTTTAAATATTTCATTGTATAATTCAATATCCGGAGGTGTATTTGCACGGGAAGTAGTTGTTTCAATGGATATTTATCGTCTTAAATTGTCTTATTTATTAAGACACTGTTTGCATTTTCACGAATAGTTTTTTTCGTAATTTTATATATTATGTAATTAGTATTGTTAAGAGAGTATAAAGACAAGTACAGGAATGAAGAAAAAACAATATAATAAAAAATTACAGGGAATTTTTCTTCTAAATATATAGGGTGTTCGAAAAAAAGCCATAACTCTGTTATTTATTGATCGATTTGAATAAACTAAAAAACAAAGTCAATCGCAGTTTTAATACCATAAACTGACTCGAATCATATATTTTTTTCAAAATTAACTTCATTGCCAAATAAAAGTCAACTTTACATTTTTAAATGGCTGCATACGAGGTGTGGAAATCAAGTGATGAGACTGATTTTTTAAATTAGTTTTATTCGAATAAAATTACAATTGAATGTTGTCTCCTTCAAAGTAATTCCCCTGGGAAGCCACACAGCGCTGGAGACGTTTCTTCCACTCCTCATAGCAGTGCTGGAACTCGGATACTGGGATAGCCTTCAGCTGGTCGGTTACAGCCGTTTTAATGTTTTCGAGTGTCCCAAAATGACGTCCCTTCAGATGAATTTTCAATTTAGGGAAGAGGAAAAAGTCAGCAGGACTCAAGTCAGGTGAGTAAGGAGGCTGAGGAGCCACAGAAATATTTTTATTGGTCAAAAACCGGTTTATTGATATTGCTGTGTGACACGGCGCATTGTCATGATGCAGGATCCAATTGTTCTTGATGTGTGACCTCACACGAATGATCCTTTTTCGGAGTCTTTCAAGAACCTCGCGGTAAAAGTGTTGATTTACTGTTTGGCCTTGAGGCACAAACTCTTTGTGGACGATTCCCTGGCTATCAAAGAAACAAATCAGCATGCATTTAATTTTTGATTTGCTAATTCTTGCTTTTTTGGGCCTTGGAGAGCCTGGCGTGCACCATTGCATGCTCTGGCGTTTTGTTTCCGGGTCGTATTCAAACACCCAACTCTCGTCACCAGTGAGGACATGTTCCAAAAAATGTGGATCATTTTCAATCGATTCCAAAAAGTCAAGGCACCTTTCCCTTCTAATGTCCTTTTGTTCCTGCGAAAGGTTTTTTGGAACCATTTTCGCGCAGATCTTTCTCATCCCCAATTCATTGGTCAAAACGTGATGAACGGTGGTGTGACTCAAATTCAACTGTTCCCCCATCATTCTGATCGTTAACCGACGATTTGAACGCACAAGTTCCCGGATTCTGTCGACATTTTCATCGGTTCTTGCTGTTGCAGGCCTTCCGCTGTGTGATTCATCTTCCATCGACTCTCTTCCTTCTGAAAATGCCTTAAACCATCGAAAAACCTGGGCTCTTGACAAAACACTGTCTCCGTAGGCCTGCTGAAGTTTTGCAAAAGTTTCTGTTGCACTGTACCCAAGTCTCAAGCAAAACCTGATAGCACACCGTTGCTCGAAATTAATATCACTCATTTTTAGAACGCACTTCAAAATACGGTTTCACGAGAACAATGACTACGCACAGCGTAATGACTCGATCAAGTTCAAACTTGTACTGAACGCCTATCGCATGTCCATCTGTCAACCCTCCAAGCCACGTGCTTCCAGTGTTGCCGTATCGAACGCTATGCTGCCAATCTCATCACTTAATTTCCACACCTCGTATACTTTTCTTATTTAATTATATTAGACATTGAGTTTCTGAATCCAATTATGCTCGATATGTTGATTTCAATTTAATATATATATATATATAAGTTACCTGACGCCGACACAACAGACTCCTTTCATTATAAACAATAGGACTTATTATTCATTTATCCATTTATATGCAATTCTGCTTATTTTGCTTTATTGTAAAATTTCGAGTTTAGAAAAGCCCCGGGTAGAAAATTTGTTTTTCACGGGGCTTTTTTAAACTCGAAATTTTACTTCATGCGCCAAGCGTATAAAACATAAAAATATTATTATTATTTTGTAAAAGGTGAATGTAGATAATTTCGTAACCGTCTTTCTTTATTCTTGGCCATATTATCAATGTTAAGTAAAGGCTTTTAAAAAATAATTTACAGCATTTAATAATTGTTAATAATTAATTAAAATATCTGGTACCGAAAGTTATCGAAATTTTGAATATCGATACTTTTCACTACGATGTTCTATTAAATCGATATTTATTTATTATCGAAACACCCCTAGTAGAGATACTTGTCTTATCAATTCAAAATTTGTAGGATAATTTTTGACACCTTTTTTGAATAGTATCCAGAATGTCCGTGATTACTACATAAAAATAGTATACGCGAATTAGTCTTCAAAATTTCTAGTTGATATGTGTTCGTGTGCCGCAATTCAATCAATTGATTTTCCATTAGTTCTAGTTTCATTTTTAGTTCATCACTATATTTGACAACCTCAATTATTTCTTGTTAGTCTACGCATATGACATTTTATCAGCAGGTTTTATATTTTTCTCGAAATCATGAGTCAAATTAATATTTCAACAGCAAATAATTAGAATTAAAATTAGTAATTTTAATTAGTAATAACAATAAGTAATTAGAATTAGTCATTAGAATTTGTAATTAAAATTAGTAATTACAATTAGTAATTAGAGTTAGTAATTAGGATTGGTAGTTAGAATTAGTAATTAGAATAAGCAATTAGAATTAGTATTTAGAATTAATCATTAGAATTAGTAATAATAATAATAATAATAATAATAATAATAATAATAAATTGTCTATATTCAAAAATTCAGGAATATTACAAAAGAGAATAACATACAGTAGTGCAGGCGAAGTTCAACCAGTCTGTGTGACTTTAGTTGCTCTTCCACTTAACCTGCTTCGGTAAGAAAGATAATCCATAGAGGAGTACATAATTATAATAATAAGTCTTAAAAATTAAATGAACAAACAAAAGATACAACTTTAATTAACTGAGAAAATAAACAAAAAAAACTCCAATCAAATCAGATACCTAGAATTTTAGATCTAATTTGTCGGGACATGGCTTTCTTAAAAGTAAAGGGTGACAGTTGTTTGAGGTTAGAGGGAATTTTATTAAAAATGTTGTATATATTGTATTTAAAACATCTCTTAAAAAAGGTGGTTTTGAATTTAGGAGGTGAGATGGTTCCTCTAAACCTCAAATTGATATTGTGGACATCGGACCGATAAACAATCTTGTTGTAGAGGTAGGGGGGTGTGCGGGTCTCAATAATTTTCTTATACATTACACAGCAATGTAACAATCTGCGCTCCGCCATATCTAGCCAGTTCAGCTCTTCAAGTTTACCTGAGATGTGGTCAAATTTGCGTATGCCAAAAATAAGTCTAATACAGGCATTCTGGACCTTTTGTATGCGTTTCGTTGTTACAGAGTCTAGGCAGGCATTGTATACGGCATCCGCAAAGTTGAAGTGGCTAAGTACCAAAGTGTCGCATAGCAGCATAATTAGAACTAGTAATTAGAATTAGAAATTAGAATTAGTAATCAAAATTAGTAATTAGAATTAGTAATTAGAATTAGTAATTAGAATTAGTTATTAGAATTAGTTATTAGAATTAGTAATTAGAATTAGTAATTAGAATTAGTAATAAGAATTAGTAATTAGTAATTAGAATTAGTAATTAGAATTAGAATTATTTTTTTCTTTGAATTGATTACTTGAATATAATTATAACTTTAAATAAAATACTTAGAACCTTTCTTCAATACTATATTTTGTAGTTAGCTATCGAAATCCATTAATAGTTTTCACATATTGGCTTGAAATAGTCAGAAATGTTCAGTATTCCTCAGCACTGGGTTGGGACCACACTGAAGAGGACCTTGAAGTCCGAAACGCGTATGTGGGTATCTGGTGCCGGAATGCTGAACACAAATTCAATTTTGATATTTGTTTTCTGGTTTCACAAACAGAGTTCTGCTCGTTCGTGGACGAAACAGTGACCTGTATATGCACTTTGTGCATTCGTGTCACTGACGATGCCACTATGAAGCATTAGATGGCGTTAGCTATCGAAATCCATTAATAGTTTTCACTATATTTTGTCACATTTAACTCGAATATATACACAATACTGGGGGATTTGAAGGTGTCGGTTGGGGGATGTGTAGTTTTTTAGTGGTAATAAACTAATTTAGGTGAAAAAGGTTAGCTGTGGATAAGTAGGTAGGCGTTTGGCGGGATTCCGAGATAATTAGGAAAACCCCGTGTTTAAGGTGGATACACTAAATCCAATAAACGATTTTCGAGCGGACTCAAGTCGAAATTTAACAATTTATTTTTATGTCTTTTCATCTGAATTGTCTCCAATACATTTAATTAATAATGTGAATAATTTTTTGATAATTTAACATTTTCTAATATGAATTTGTGGCCTGTTTCAATTGCTTGGTTAGCGACCGCAGATTTAACCGGGTTCAAATATGTGAGATATGTTCTTTGATTCAAAAAACATAACTCACACATCAAACATCTGAACCCGGATAAATTCTAAATACTTATCCACAGCTAATCTTTTTCGCCTAAATTAGTTTATTACCACTAAAAACCCACACCTCCCCCGACCAACACCCTCAAATCCAACAGTATTGTGTAGATATATTCGTGTTAAATGTATATTTTTTCGTATTTGTATCAAACCATTGATGATGGACACTTCGTGTCCAAAATGTACATTTGGTGACAAAATTAAGTATTGAAGAAAGGTTCTAAGTATTTTATTTAAAGTTAGAATTTCTTTACTTACTAAGAAGTATTGTACTTAAAAAGTGTAAAGCTTTTATATGCCTTAACACGCAATAAAGATTATATTAAATAACATAATTTGATAGAACATATCGTGGGCTTACAAGTGAATTCACTTAAGTCAAAAACAATAAAATGTGAGAAATTGCAATTCAAGATTTTTGCTGTAACCTTTTCAACTCAGTCATTTAATAAGTTTATAATTTTCTATTAATAAAAAAACGATTTAACTTAGGACTTAGTGGATTGCATCAGCATGTAGAAAACCATGAGTACTTACTGGAATTTACTTGTAAGCCGACGATTATAGTGAAACATGAAAATAGAACAATTGAGGCGATAATTTCATAAACAGCACTTGTCTAAAAATTACGTTTTGAGAAAATAAAAAAAAAACTGTTTACCTCTCTAACCCCTACAACTTCTAGTTTTACAATTGTTTTCATTAATTGTCATAGATAACTGATAGTGTGAAGTGACTAATCACTTGTATTAGGAAAAAATAAGGAAAAAATTAAAATGACACCTAATCCTCACCCTCACTGCTGTTACCTTCGTTCTCTATTTCTGGCTGTACATATCTACTGCTGCAATTATTCTCCAAATAGATTTTTTTAATAAAACTGGCTGTTTTCTGGGGTTTCGAGAAATCCCATAAGGTTTTACATTATTAGTGGAGCTATGTCTTGGGCAAGTGCTAGTTTTATCAGAAACAATGTGGATTTATTTGAAATAAAACAACACAGTTGGGAGGGTTTCACTTTTATTGTTGAACACTGCAACATGTTTCACCACACAGTGGCTTCATCAGGCAGATGAAATAATGATGAAAAGGCTTTAAAATCATTATTTCATCTGCCTGATGAAGCCACTGTGTGGTGAAACATGTTGCAGTGTTCAACAATAAAAGTGAAACCCTCCCAACTGTGTTGTTTTATTTCAAATAGTATTATGGAGTTTCATCATGTATCCGCCTCATCAATTAAATATGTGGATTTATGCTGTTTCAGTTAGAATTTAAAGCGTTGTAACTTAGTAGACATGTAATTTTTAAAGAAGTTCTTAAAACATCGGATAGCTTACAATATACTCTACCAGATGCTGCTAAAATGTAGATTTATACAGTTTTGGACATATGCTGTTTATGAAATCAACGATTCAATTAATTTTTCTTTCAAGTATATATATCCCGATGCTCGTGCATTTTGATTTACATATAATTGTATAATTTTTTATTTGTACCTTTTAATTGTAATAAACACTAAAATAATATTCTTCAACTTTTATTTTATATTATATTTTTTATATTGAACCCATCACATTTGTCCGGTAATTTCTAGATTGAATGGAAGGTCGGTCGCACTTCGCTTGAATTTCTACCTTTTAATGTTTCCCCTAGGAACATAATTTAGTAATTATGCATTGTAATATTAGTTATCACATGATTTGTAAACTACTTTTTGATATAACTTAGTAAACATAAAACTATAAATAAATTTAAAAAAATTTAAGTCTATCTAATAACAGAATCAGTTGAATACACTATAATGTAAATATATCTTTTTGTTTTCATCGGAGTTTTCATCCAGAGGCACGGCACAGTTGATACATACGGCGGGTAGTGCTTTTAATGGGCGCCTATTGCCGGGGTGAACTTTGGCCGAAACTAAATTTTAATTAAATCAAGTCAAAATGGGAATCGCTAATGAGGAGTTAATTAATAGTGTTACTCGAACAACGATTGTTTTCCCCTTTTGTTGGGCAATTGCAGGAATTTGTATGTGAGCCAGAATAATTAATTACTTATAAAATCTGGACCAGAGCGCGCTCTGTACGAATCGTATTATTTGCTATATAATATTAATACTCTGCAAATGGATTTTTAAGCATTTTAATAATATCTAACAGATACGTAATATGTATGTTTAAAATGTTATTACTGATTCAATGTATACAAGGCAATCAAGGCATCAACTCTATATACACTTAAAGGATAAATTAAAACACTTGGTTTGTTTCACTCTATAAACTGCTTATAATAATAATAATAATCTCTTTATTTTTCTCTGGGCAGATATTACATATAAGTATACATATAATACATAACACTGTACAGTAAAAACTAGTCAATAGGCAAGAATATCACTGAAAATAGAAATTTAAAAAAACAAGACTAATCATGTATACACCCATAAAAATCTGCCACTGTGTAAGGCTCTAAACTACAGAGATAATTAAAGAGTTATTTTTTCCAAGTGTACACACTTCGCATATGTTTAATTATCTTTGGCAGGTGGTTTACTATTTTCAGGCATGAATAGTAAGCACCCCTCTCATAACAATTTAATCTGTGTTGTGGTAGAGTAAAATGTTGACCATGTCTTGTGCTGTAAGCGTTTAGTAGTAAATTCGTGCTGAATAGATCCACGTGACACTATACAAATTTTGCGCATTCAAATATATATATATATACTGTCAAAATACTTTTCGTTTTAAAAACACCCCTACAACTGTCGCGGTATTTTAGTTTGTGGAGAATTCTTATGGCTTCTTTTTTTGCAATGAACACTTTATGCACATCGACACTTGCTTAATGGAAACTAACTACAAATTTTCAAGGAGCTTTTCTAAACTCAAAATTTTACTTCATGCACCATGCGTATAAAACACTGATTTAAAGTGAAGTTAAAAATGCACTGAAAACCAACCCAACTTCGATATTTTTTCAAAGTTGGCTGTTTTCTTTCCTATCCATGCTGTAAACCTTCAGATGTTCGTTGTTTTTTTGTAAAAAAAACTTCAATTCCCTGTAGTCCTTCGCTCTCCGAAGAACATCATTGGTTATTCGAGCTGTAGCCTTTGTAAAATGCTCCTTTGAGTAATAAACTTAGTAATCAAAAGTGATCCTTCAATTTAAAACTTCAAAGAACGAGTGTCGTCCACTCCCAGACTAAGCATAAAGTAAAATTTCGAGTTTAGAAAAGCCCCGCGTAGAAAATTTGTCGAGGGTCGCGCAGCGACCCGAGACAAATTTTCACGGGGCTTTTCTAAACTCGAAATTTTACTTCATGCGCCACGCGTATACAACACTGATTTAAAGGACAGTTAAAATTGTACTAAAATCAACCCAACTTCGATATTATTTTAAATTGGATATTTTCTTCCTACCCATGCTATAAACCTTCAGATGTTCGTTGTTTTTTTTGCAAAAAAACTTCAATTCCCTGTAAGGACTACGCTCTTCGAAAAGCTTCATTGGTCCTTCGAGCTGTAGCCTTTGTAAAATGCTCCTTTGAGTAATAAACTTAGTAATCTAGAGTGATTCTTTAATTTGAAACTTCTAAGAACGAGTGTCGTCCACTCCCAGACTAAGCATGAAGTAAAATTTCGAGTTTAGAAAAGCCCCGCGTAGAAAATTTGTCGAGGGTCGCGCAGCGACCCGAGACAAATTTTCACGGGGCTTTTCTAAACTCGAAATTTTACTTCATGCGCCACGCGTATATACCATTTATTTAAAGTAAAGTTAAAAGTATATACTGCTAAGATGTAATAAATATTTACTAAAATCTAACGAAAAAATGCAAAACAGATTTATTTTGTGAATATTTTGCAAATGTCATATTTATAATAAAAGAACAAATTTAGTTTGAGACACTTTTTCATATTCCTAAATTTAAATCATCATATCTATAACGAAGACAGTGCTATGATGGACACATTAACATTTTTTTAATACGAAATAAAAACATTTGAAAAATTAAAACGCACTTGGAGCTGAACCGAAAACCATAAAAACCCGTTCTTTTTTACCGGAACCGATATACATTTTATTAATTGAACCGAAACGAAAACCAGAACGCAAAAAATAACAGTTCGAAGCCCTTAAAACATTTTAAGTGTTCACTTTGGCCCTCGAAGCAATTTGGTTTGGCCAGCCATGCTTTAAATGGATAACTATTATTTTATAAAAAATAATAGTAAATAATTCAGCTTCTAACATTTTATTAACTGTATGTTTTTGAGTTTACGTAAAGTGATTATTACACTAAAAAAGACTGTACTCCTGGACTTCTTAGAAGACACAGGAATATACAGGGAGTAAAATAACCAGAGGAGCACAAAAGGAAAGACTGTTATTCCTTACTTCACTTTTTATTTTTATCGTTAGATGTACATTTCGAGACATAACATGCTCAGTTTGTTATTGACAATGAGCACTTTGTATCTCGAAATGTACATCTAACGATAAAGGAATAACGATTGGGGTTCATTTTTCCCCTAAAATTTTTCCCCCGGCAAATTTTCCCCTTATATTTTCCCCCGAATTAATATTCCCCTAAATTATTATTCCCTTAATCTAATTTTCCCCCAATTGAATAATAACGCAACAATCAAATTAATTAAGTTATATTACAAAATTTATAAAGTTATATTACAACCAATATTTAGTAAATAATCTAAAAGTTTGTATTCCTCCCTGTAATCATCATATTTCGCGACTATGTTTTTGATTCGACGTTCAATCCTTCTCTGGTCATGCGATTTGGCTCTTCTAATGGGCTGTCCTAGCGAGAGTTGTCGCATCATGGTCATGACAAGTGTTTGTACTCCATGATTAAGCATGATGTAAAATTTCGAGTTTAAAAATGTCTGAAAATTTGGATTTGTCGGTGCAAGCGAAGCGAAGTCCGGCTAATCCAAATTTTTAGACTTTTCTAAACTCGAAATTTTACATCATGCACTAGACGTAGAAAACACTGATTTAAAGTTAAAAATTTAGTAATTGTAATGTTTATATTTGAGTATTCAAATATTTGAATTATTTATATTTATACAAAATATCATATTTTTCAAATATTAATAAAAATAAAAACAAAATAATTCTACTTAGCTCAAACATATTCTACGCAACTGATATTTAAGCTATAACTTTTCAACTTCAAATTGAGACTAATTAACATCAAATTCTGATAAAACAATTTCCCATTGGAACTTAAAACATTGCTGTCAATTAAGACACAATCGAATTGGGAATACGCACTTTAACATTTTTAGTTCCTTCTTATTTAGTCTGGGGAGTTTTAGGTGAAACACCCTATATATTCGGGGGAAAATTTGAGGGGAAAATTAATAGCGCGGGGAAAAATAACCTAGGGGAAAAATTGTAGGGGAAAAATTGTAGGGGAAAAATTGTAGGGGAAAAATTGTAGGGGAAAAATTGTAGGGGAAAAATTGTAGGGGAAAAATTGTAGGGGAAAAATTGTAGGGGAAAAATTGTAGGGGAAAAATGACCCCCAACGAGGAATAACAGTTTATTTTGGTGCTCTATTACGTTTTGTATAGGTTAATATTTTTTAGAAATTTTATAACCAATCTTAAAATTAGATGTTAAAGCAAATATCAGCAAATTATCATTATATTTACATTATTTAATATTTTTTAATGAGGCTTTATTTTTTTGGGGTAAAAAATTCCACATGTTAATACTTTCTGGTAAACAAATATTTAATGAAATCCGTCTAAAAATGCATTTTGAATTTACATCTCCCAAAAGATTGGTCTCCCAAGCACTTCGCCAGATAACCAGTGTACGTTACACGTACACATTTATTGTATTTTCCCTGATTCCCAAATTGCAAATCCGCACGGAAAAGTGCTCGCTGAATAAAACGAAAAAAAAAAAGCCCGAACTAGTCCCCGAACTCTGGAGGAACCTAAATCCGCACTATCTCCGCCCGGAATTTATTTAAATTGCATTCGTTTTTCCCGAGGCCCCCCCAAACATTTATTTAAAGCAGATAACGCACACAAGTAAATCCCACAATTTCCATCAATCCGCTGCGAAGATACCAAACACAAACGATAAATCTCCAAGTAAATCCTGAATTACATTCATCTGGACCCCCGGGGCCCGGCCGTTAGCCTCTTTTCCTTTCAACCGGACATAAAAATTTCAATAAAAGTTTAAACGACCCGGCATGCTCCATTTGCTGATTCCGTTCGGCAAGAATTAGAGCCTTAACGGTTTCCTCTTAAATTGATCAGAGTATTAACTCAATTTGCGTAAAATACAAAGGACCCGATCGAAACATCCACAGAGTCTCTCTGAAGAATGCCTCAAAATGACATTTTATAGACCAGATAGTTCTTGTAATTAAATAGATTTTACGTTTTAGCATAGTGGGCTTTGTAAGCAAAATCATCACGATTGGTTTTAAATAAATAATTTACAGTTTGCATAACATTAACCCATTAAGAGCCATTGCTAATTACTCGCAACATTATTAATTTTTCAAACAAGATAAATTCACATTCAAAATGTGTATTTGAATTCGACAAAATAAGCTTGAGCTTCTTATAGTTTGCACACTTTAAACATAATATATATATATATATATATATATATATATATATATATATATATATATGTTAAAACGTAGATTTTCGCGGGCGTAACATGTATCACTGTTTCTTCGGGTTTGGTCCCGCGTATTTTCTTGGCTCTGGTCCATTTTATTTTTAATTCGACGTTTCGATGACGTCGCAGTCATCATCGTCAGGAATAACTATCAAAATTCCATTGCTCTAGCAACCACTTGTTTGACTTTTACGTACTACTTGATGCTTGAATTTCTAGTTTGGCTTCGTCTTACTCTTCTGTTTTGTTCTTCTAATGATGCAGTAGTGACAATTTCAACCAAGAAATTAAAAATCCAACCCCTTCCGAAAATAATATTGAAATTGTCACTACTGCATCATTAGAAGAACAAAACAGAAGAGTAACACGAAGCCAAACAAGAAATTCAAGCATCAAGTAGTACGTAAAAGTCAAACAAGTGGTTGCTAGAGCAATGGAATTTTGATAGTTATTCCTGACGATGATGACTGCGACGTCATCGAAACGTCGAATTAAAAATATAATGGACCAGTGCCAAGAAAACACGCGGGACCAAACCCGAAGAAACAGTGATACATATATATATATATATATATATATAATCTTTATTAAAGATCATTACAAAATAATTGTTTACAATATGGAATGAAATGGTATTTGCTGGATGCTTGAATTTAGGATTTTGATTGGGATTGCGGGAAAGGCATAGGTGATTTAGGGTGTATATGTGTGGGTTGGTGGCGAATTTTGTACTTAGATGTGTGATGCGTTCTTCAATTAGTATTAACTGGGTACGTTGATATAGGAGGGCATTAGAAGGGTTATGGAGTGGATTATCTGGATGCCTAATTTTTGTTAGTATTCTAAGAGCTGATCGTTCACCTACTCGTATATTTTTTTAAGGATGTAGCATAATCAAGCAGAGGCCGGCAAATCATTTTATAAATGTGTACTGCTGTGTTGGTTGAAATTCCTACATCCTTGTACGTTAAGGATCTGAAGTGCCGAGCCCTATTCTTGATTTTCAACTTAAGGGATTTGGTGTGGGCTTTAAAGGTAAACTTGGTGTCAAAGGATATTCCAAGGTATTTGCATATTGGGAGTGGAAATAATTGGTGGTGATTAATAGTGACGGAATATGGATAATTTGTAATTCGGTGGTATGGGATGAATAATTGGGATTTGTTACAGTTGCTTGTTAATCTCCATTTACAAAACCATTGTTGTAGTGGGTCGATCAGCTCTTGAAGTGTGCCTAGTGCCTTCTGTAGTGTTGAAGCATGACTTATTAATGCAGTATCGTCTGCAAAAAGTAGGCAATAGGAGGAAGGGTTAAAATAAGTAGGATCGGGGTGATAGATGTCGTGGACAAAAATGTTATATAGTAGAGGGGATAGTGGGGAACCTTGAGGGACACCTTGTTCGGGGATAAAGGAACGTGAGTAGGAGTTTTGGATACGTATACGTAGGGATCTGTTGTTTAGGAAACTATCAATTAAATGTAAAAAGTGTGGGGGACATAATATTTTAAATTACGAAAAACCTATTCGTGAAAATGCAAACAATGTCTTAATTTATAAGAAAACTTAAATGGATATTTAGTGTCTTAAATTGTCTTATTAATTAAGACATTATTTGCATTTATACGAATAGGTTTTTCTTAATTTAATATATTATTACTAATTTTTTGTTAATTGAATTACTAAATAAGTTAATTTAACCTAACTTAAAAATGTATGAAGACAAATGTACATATTGTGTTATTTAAATATGTATTTCGATTATTACTGATTTAAAAAAACAATGTCAGCGTATTTCTAATTTTACAATATTTCAGTATTTTATACGCGTGGCGCATGAAGTAAAATTTCGAGTTTAGAAAAGCCTGAAAATTTGGTTTGGCCGCTCCGCGCTTCGCGCTACGCGACCAAACCAAATTTTCAGGCTTTTATAAACTCGAAATTTTACTTCATGCTTAGTCTGGGAGTAGAACCACTCGTTCTAAACTTCATATTGCACGTTTTTATATAAAATCGACGAATGCCTAAAAAGTTACAGCATATACATTATGTATGAAAGAATTATTTATGATATGTAATACATTAAGACATTCATAGAAATCATGAAAAGAAGTGCAGAATTTTGCCTAAAATTAACTTTTACAGTTAACTCTGTAAATATATGGGTTAAGCTCACTATTTAAATGAGTTAAGCGTTAATGGGTTAAGCTCACTATTTTTATAGAATATTAATGATATTTGAAATTTTAAGTGATTCTTGTTTTACTGAACATTTGCAGAATATTTAATTTTTTTAACAATATATTGTGACACAACCTAACTGTAATATTAATATACATTTTTAACATGTTCCTGTACGTTCTTAGTTTGAGTTTTACTGACATAACTGTCTTTTATATTATAATTTATTGTTTTATTGTGACTTAGCTTTTATTTATATGTGCATTGTTTTTATATTCTTTTATAATAATTTATCTCGATTTTAAGCTAATTATATATAAATAAGTATAATATTATTATCGTTATGCCTTTATTAAATATCTTTATTAATCTTATTAACATAATAGAGTTCTGTCTACTAAGTTACATCACTTTGGTATCCGTTTTTATTATTAGAATGTCTTGAAACAGTATACCTCATCTTTTGACCTGTGTAAAACAGCTGTTACTAGCACCAATAAAGTATTATTATTTTAAACATTAAAGTGCGATTCTTTTCGCAATCTACAACAAGTCAGTCTTACAAAGACCATATCAAACACTCATTGAAACAACTACTTCCCGGGCCAATACCCCGACGGACATTGAATTATACAACAAGTGTTTGCTGTTACATACAGTAACCTACTGAAAATGTAACAATTTGGGTCAAATTATTCGGGCCATCTATAGACGCGTTTCGAGATTTATCTCTCCTCAGTATAGCTTTGCCATTCCCTCTAAACAATTTGACACCTTAGACTGGCGGTCACGTTACCGTTCAAACATTAGTATAAATGAAATTGCCAATTCTTGGTTGCAGAATACTTCAAACAGATGCCTTGGCATTAACATTAATGTTTGAAGTATTCTGCAACCAAGAATTGGCAATTTCATTTATACTATTATTATTTTTATTGGATTCTACCTTTGAAATACCCAAAATATCGTTTTATATAGTACTTCTGTCTCAAAAACCAAACTAGTCTCACAACTCCCCACTCTTCCCTTCCATTGAATATAATATATCTTTGATATTGGAATTACATTGGTTTACACAATTATAATTTGTATTGTGGAGGCTACTTCATGTTTGATAATGACTTGCTAAATTTTTCGAAACTGCAGTCACATTCAATAATAACTGTTAATCAAACAAAGTAAAAAGTAATAATAATAATAATATTTATTCACGGATCAACCATTTTACAGCAACATACATGTAGTATAAAAATATAGGTACAGTAATTTAAAGATAACAATAATAAAAGCCATGCAAATACAATAAAGAAATGACAAAAACATATATAAATTGTTTACATCTAGCTACAAAAAATATAACACATTAAAATCACAAACAAAATTAGATAGACATCATAAAATTGAACGAGGACTGAGTCAATATGGTAAAATTGGTATACAATTTCTAAGCATTAACATTTATTTCTTTAAATAAATAATTACGTAATTTACCCAATGTTGTGTGAAATAAATCTATTTGAACTTTGTTGCAGTTATGAAGTAAACGCCGAGTACCAAATTGCTTTGCATAATCAGTCCTAGAAGCAGGTACGAAGAATGTATAATTAGTTCTGAGTGGTATAGATGGTACGTGAATATAAATGTACTCTAATAAAATAGGTGCATTTATATGGCCATTTAACAGTTTATAAGCAAATATCACATCACAACAAAATCGCCTATGCTTTAGTGTGTGCATGTTAAGTTTGTTCAAGACAACAGAGTCATAGCCAAATTTGTATGATATGAATTTCGTAAATCTTCTTTGAACTCTTTCGATATTGTTTATGTCCATTAACGTGTAAGGATTCCAGAATATGGAACAATACTCGAGGTTTGAGCGAACTAAAGCCACGTAAAGTTTACTAAGTGTAGCTGGATTTTTAAACTCAGATGAACTTATTTTTAAAAATCCAAGCATTTTGAAGGCTTTTGATGTTATTAAGTTAATGTGAGTAGAAAAGTTCCAATTGTTAGTTAGGGTCACCTAGGTCCTTTACTGAATTTAATGGCGTGAGGCGCTTATCATTTAGAAAATAATTATTCACAACATGTGACCTACTTTTATAAAAAGACATTACATTACATTTATCGATGTTTAGTTGCATTCAATTTAATGCACACCAGGACTGAAATCTATTAAGATCTTGCTAAAGAAGATGAGATGAATAATTATTTTCCAACGCTGTGAAGATGTTCATGTCATCTGTGAACAACAAGCACTTCGAATAATAAAAACATGTAGTGCTATCATTTATGAAAATATTAAAGAGTAGTGGACCCAAGTGTGACCCCTGGGGTACACCAGAAGACACGTGTATTAATGCCGAATTATACATTCCCACTCGAACCCTCTGTGTTCTACCATCCAAATAAGAATGGATCCATTTGGAGAGGGATCCATGTATGCCCAATTTAAGCAGTTTAGACAGCAATATACCGTAATCAACTTTATCGAATGCCTTGGCAAAGTCTGTATATACAGAATCAACTTGTTGACCGTTTGCCAAGGCATCTGTTATAAAGTTCCCGTATACAAGTAGGTTCGTGGCCGTTGATAGTCCACGTCGAAATCCATGCTGTTCATTAACTATCAATGGATCAATAATACGGGATAATTGATGAGTTATACGTTTTTCAAATTTTAATAATATTAAAGGATAAATTAAAAGCACTTGGTTTGTTTCACTATTTGTTTACAAATAGTGAAACAAACCAAGTGTTTTTAATTTATCTTTTAATATTATTTCAAAATGTTTCACCAAGTGATAAATGAGAAAGTTATTCAAGAAAGTAAAAAGTGTGATAAATATAATTGTATTTCAACTCGTAGATTTTGTGTGTGCACATTTTATCTCTAAATAAATCGAAGTGTGAAGATAAGTTGGTGATAGTCGAGTTTTGGAATATAAAGTGTTCGGTAATATATTCGAATGGATGGAATAGAAGAGAAATAGCGGAGGTGGAGTAGCAGGAGGGAATGGGCACTTAAAAAAGTTTTCCTCTATCGGTGCAGCTATAATTTCCAGGGTCTGCAAACTCGGTTTCGGGTTTGTTTAAACAGCGGTCACAGTATTAAATTACTCTCATATTTTTTACAGTGTCCTAAGCACACCGTTTAAAAAATACGTAAAGAGAGACCGTCGAGAGAGCAAAAAGTGACGCAAAACGTGTAGGCGTTCCCGGCTCAAACTTTCCATTGGCGGAAAACACGGGAAAAAATCCGCGGGAAACTCCCACTGGAAAACGCGTAGCTCGCACAAACATTATTTTTGGATGCCATAAATTTGCGGGCGCCCCAGAATAAATATTTTCGGAAGAGTAAAATGTTAAGGACTTTACATTACACTGCAGAATATAGAGTTTTAAGGCTATTATACTCACTGTCCTAACATTAGCATAAAAGAATATTTTATTTAATTGGTCTGGAGCCGTGTTCCGGCCACATAAAATATAAACACACACAGACGCGGACACACACTCGCCAAATGGGAGAAAACACTGCAAAGGCCCAAGAATTATGCTCGGAATATGCAAAACGGACTGAATTAAAAAGGAGTTACTTCGCTTCCAGATTGTTATTTATTATAAACCTTCCTCTTATGTGTATTTTCAGCTTTTTACCTCTTTTCGCTCATTATTATCTCACGCGCGCTCTTAATTTTAATTATGTCTCTGGATTACTCCCCTCCCGTCTGCATTAATTAATACGGAAATTTTCAAAGCCTCTCCACCGAAAACTTCCCCTTTTGCCTTTTAAGTGAGTCTCTTCTAATTATTATTAACAACTTTTAAACATTATCCCTACCCATTACTCACTAATTGGAATTCATAGCCTTTGTAAGAATATATTTTTACTCTTTGGTTAATATTTTATTATTTTTATTTAGTATTAACAAAAAATTATAAATATAGCCAAAAATACATTATTACGAGTGTCTTCCACTCCCAGACTAAGCATGAAGTACAATTTCGAGTTTAGAAAAGCCCCGTGAAAATTTGTCGAGGGTCGCGCAGCGACCCGAGACAAATTTTCACGGGGCTTTTCTAAACTCGAAATTTTACTTCATGCGCCACGCGTATAATACACTGATTTCAAGTGAGGTTTAAATATACATACATTTAACAATATTTTAGTGTTTTATAAGCGTGGCGCATGAAGTAAAATTTTGAGTTTAGAAAAGCCCAGAAAATTTGTCTCGGAACGCTGTACGACCCGAGACAAATTTTCACGGGGCTTTTCTAAACTCGAAATTTTACTTCATGTGCCACGCGTATAAACCACTGATTTAAATTCTAAGTAAAATGTTTGCATTATATTTTTATATCTATAGAATCCCCTTTTTACTTTTATACATTTTATAAAAACGTTCCACTTATTTATTTCCCATTTATTTTATTTCTTACTTTAATTCACTAATTGTTACCATGTTTCCAGTAATATTACCGAGAATATTACCCAATTTTATATTACCGCTAATTTTACATCACTATACAAAAGTAAATAAAAAATATTCAATATAGTAATATGTCTTGACAATATTAAAAAGGGATATTTGTTGAAATGAAATGAGTTTTCACTGACCTTTTCCAAAAAATACTAATTTCCCATCTTCTTGCAAATTTGTTTCACCTGTGCTTACATTTTCCATCACACATCACAATTTCGATCAGTTAATTAAAAACGCATTGTTTACAAACCCGTAATAATTATTAAAGCTCAAAAACCGATAACACCACTTCAATACATAATTCATTTTAAAGACGCGAGATGCACCGTGTGAATGATTGATCTCAACTAAAGGTCATAATAAAGCCTACACACAAACACTAAACGAAGATACGAAATGCGAGCAAGGATATTCTTATCGGCATTCCAATTTCCGCTCGATTCGAATTCGGCTCATTTTTGCGCCCTTCAACAATAGGAGAGTAATGTTTTCATTTAAAAAGGTGGAAAACCGGTTTTCGTTATGAATGAACTTACTTCAAGATGGAAAATTAATTAAATTAAATATTTTTTTTAATGGGAGATTCTCACGCATTTAAACCTATATTTATTACAGACAAAACAAAATAAAAACAAATGAACAATTTGTAAGGAAATATTAAGAAATTAATATTTCCTTACAAATTGTTCATTTGTTTTATTTTATTTTGTCTGTAATAAATATAGGTTTAAATGCGTAAGAATCTCCTATTAAAGAAAATATTTAATTTAATTGTTTCTTGTGTAAAAAAAAAAAACAACAATAAAACTGAGCCGATAAAGCTAGAGGAGCTAAATGTTTTGACTAAATTATGAAAAATATGAGACATTCTCCCGCTTTGTTTGCCGAAATTATAAAATTAATCGATCAAATAAAACAAAACAAAAAAAGTACTGAAGAACATCACTTTGTTTTATAAACAAAGGAACAAATTATTTACAACGAGTATATTTAAACCTTCACTTGAAATCAGTGTTTTATACGCGTGGCGCATAAAGTAACATTTTTAGTTTAGAATAGCCTGAAAATTTGGATTTCAGGAGCACGACTCGCTTCGCTCGTGCGCCTCGGCAAATCCAAATTTTCAGGCTTTTCTACACTCGAAATGTTACTTCATGCTTAATCTGGAAGTAGAAATACTAAAAATATGTTGTCGAAAAACGGCTGTCGAAAAATATTACAATTTTTCGACAGCAGTGAACATATTTTGTTTAACATAAAGAAAAATTGAGTGTGTCTATAGTTTGCAGAATATTTACAAAATATAAAAATGAATTAAAATTAATATCGACTTTCTGCAAAAATGTAGTCTCATTGAGACGAGTCTTCAAATATTCATTGAAATAACTACTTCTCGAGCTAATACCCCGACAGATATTGAATTATACAATGAATATTTGAGTTACACGACAGCTTTACTGTTCTATACATAATTTATAAGCAAAATGCAACATCAGGTCAAATTCTTTTCTCACCAAACTTAATGAATTAACAGGAAATTGAAATAAATTGAAAAAATTACAGGGAATAAATATTAATTGTCTTAGGCCATCTATAGACGCGTTTCGAGATTTATCCATCATGCTTTAGACCCTGGGTCTCCAAACTATCTTCTTCGCGGGCCACAAATACAATTCTACATAATAAAGTCGGCCAAGATCCGATTAATTTTATAAAATTATGAAAAATTTAAGGAACAATTGTTACAATATTTCAAAATATGACATTTACAAAAAAAAATCAAACAATCGTGGGCCGGATTCATGCAAGTCGCGGGCCGGATTTGGCCCGCGGGCCGTAGTTTGGAGACCACTGCTTTAGACTTTCAATACAAAAAAATATTAAAATAAATAGGAAACTTAGAGGAATGTAGAAGTGTGTCGTCGAAACAGGTACACAAAACTGGGGGGAGTTAAAATGAAAAATTTGTTTGTCACTCAATTACTTAAGACATAACATAGTTTTTCACTAAACAAATATACACATTTTTAAACATAATATATAAAATTACGAAAAAACTATTCGTGAATATGCAAACAGTGTCTTAATTATGGCACAATAAATTATTATTATTATTATTATTAAATTATTATTATTAATTAATAAGACAATTTAAGACGATAAATATCCATTGAAACAACTACTTCCCGTCCAAATACAAATACAAATTTAATAGAGCGTTGTAACAAATCAAATTAAATAAGATTTTAAATATTTCATTGTATAATTCAATATCCGAGGGTGTATTTGCACGGGAAGTAGTTGTTTCAATGGATATTTATCGTCTTAAATTGTCTTATTAATTAAGACACTGTTTGCATTTTCACGAATAGTTTTTTCGTAATTTTATATATCATGTTTAAAGTGTGCAAACTTTAAGAAGCGTAAGCTTATTTTCTCGAATTCAAATAGTTTTGAATTTGAATTTATCTTATACAAATTTTTGAAAAATAAAGTACGTATTATTATATGTCATAAAGTAACATAACATTAAGTGTTTAAAGTTGTATAAAACGGTGAATATGTTAAAAGTCAGGTTAGGTTAGGTGCCACATACATTTAGGTAGACGATGTAACATCTAACCTACCCTAACTTTTGACACATTACACTTGGTCAACGTGTCAAGTTTGATTGTATCTCGCATCGTCAAGGTTTTAAGGTTAGGTGCCGCTCTGATAAGTTAGGTTAGGTATAATGTTATTCTCTCGACTAAATGCCAGCCAACGCCGACTTACATTAACTGCAGTTATAGTTCAGATATCAACTTACATAGTAATTAAGACACAAATTCAAAATAAACATAATAAGTGCTATGAAAATGTCATAAGTGATAGAGTGACAAGTAAAACATGTTCACGACTGTCTAAAAATATTACAACTTTTAAAATTTAAAAAATGTATAACTATTAAAATAACCTAACTTAACTTTTGACACAATCGACTTGGTCAACGTGTCAAGTTTAATTGTACCTCACATGGGCACGGTTTTGATGTTAGGTGTCACTCTGATAAGTTAGGTTAGGTATAATGTCATCTTCTCAAATAAATGTCGGCCAACACCGACTTACATCAACTGCAATTATAGTTCAGATATTGACTTACAAACATAGTAATCAAGATGCAAATTCAAAATAAACATAATAAGTGCCATGAAAATGTTGTAAGTGATAGAGTGACAAGAAATACATGTTCACGACTATCTAAAAATATAACAACTTTCAAAATTTATAAAATGTATAAAATTATTAATTAATGTATAGTTTATCATAATTCACTTTTTAATAAATGATTATTATTTTTTTTAAGATTAAATTCAAATATAAAATGTATTTGGTTTGAGTTATGTGAAGAGTTTAATATAATAAACTTAATAAAACAGTAACACTACCTTATGAGCAAACACATAAAATAACGGTTCAGCAACATTAAAACAACGTTTAATGTTATTACAATGTTGATAAAACGTTATTTATTTGTTTTTTGCTCAGTGGGAACTTCACTAAAAAAAATATTTTCGCCATATGTACATTTCGAACACTACGTGCTCATTATCAATACCTTACTACTCAATAGCACTAAACTATTGATAATGAGCACGTAGTGTTCGCAATGTACACTTCTGTGCAATAAAACTAAGCACAAGTCTTATAACTATTTTTCACAATATTGTAGTTGTTTGATTTGGGTTTGTGTTAATTGCCTAGCAGCAGTTTCAATAAATGATAAAACACCATAACTTGAAAAATGACCCGATCAAAACATCCACACAGCTTTTGCCACCCCGAGAGCGGGTCCTGTATGTTCCTTAAAACAAACACTTAACATAATTTAAATAGACTTGTAAATAAAACACTTTTTACTTTGTTTAACCACTGGATCTTACATTTAATTGTGTGACTAGTTTCGACTATCTAGTAGTCATTCTCAAACTAACTTTAGTTTGAGAATGACTACTAGATAGTCGAAACTAGTCACACAATTAAATGTAAGATCCAGTGGTTAAACAAAGTAAAAAGTGTTTTATTTACAAGTGTATTTAAGATGTACCACAAAGTGAACGCCTACAACACCAAACAATTAATTTAAATAGATTTATGGGTTGTATTAATGGTAGAAGATAAAACCGGAAACATAGATTTATAGATATCTTAAATGGTCGAAAAAATAGAAACAGATGGCATCGAATGGTGAGGACGAACTACTTATTAATGCCTGATCTGCTAATCCCCATTTACATTCCTATTGCCATGAGAGTGCCATGGAGGTTGGCAACTCTGAAATTATACATTATAATTATTATGTCTGACGTTTAATATGATAATTCCTAAAGTGTGTTGCCAACTTAAATTTTAAAAAAAGATAAGCTCATAGCCTTCTAGAGATTTGTTTTTATTAAACATACTATACAAGGTGGCCAGAAAAGGTGTGATAATCTTCAGGTAGAGTGGTTCATTGATTAATTTCAAGCAGAAAATGTAAGTAAAAAATATTGTATTGTGGCTTATAACTCCTCACGAGCCAATTTAAAGAAATGTAAATTTGGCAACAATGGATCAAACAAGTGTTTAATTTAATAATAATCATAAATTTAACAAATCTACAAAAATTAATATTTAAAGTATACATCAAAAATGAAAGATTAAAGTAAATGTTCAAATTGATAACCATCCGTTTCTAAGCAGATCTGGAGCCGTCGTGGGATAGAATTAATTACTCGGAGCAACATCTCTTCTGTAATTAATTCCACTGCAACACGAATTCTATTCATGACGTCTACATTGTCCACTGGAGGTGTTGCATACACCTTTTCTTTTAAAAATCCCCAAACGAAAAAATCAAGTGGATTCATATCCGGCGACCTTGCTGGCCATAGTATGGGTCCATTGCGCCCAATCCATCTATTTGGAAAATGTTCGTCTAACCATTCTCTTGAAATTCTTGCTGTATGAGGTGGTGCACCATCATGCATGTACAGCATGTTGTTTACTAAATTTAGTGGAACATTCTCCAAAACTTCTTCTAAAATATTTACATAATTTAAGGCATTTAATCTTTGATGAATAAAAAAAGGCCCAATTACACGTAAATTTAGAATACCAAGCCAGACGTTAACTGAAAATTTCCTTTGATGTCCCATTTCTCTAACCGCCCTAGGATTTTCTTCTGCCCAAAAGTGATAATTATGACAATTAAATACCCCATCTCTAGTGAATGTACATTCATCACTCCAAAGAATTTTAAATAAAAAATTTGGTTCTTCCCGAATTTGATCTAAAATCCTGTCACAAAACATATATTTAAACATATCATTTTCATACAGTGGTTGAACTTTTCTTGCATGAAATGGACGCATTCGATTTTCTTTCAATACTGCATGGACTGTTGTTTTACTGGGGACATTTAACTGTTGAGCTATTTGTCTCGTACTAATATTGGGATCTTCTTGAACTGCATTCAATATCTGTTCTTCTAGGTGAACAGTGCGACGTTCCCTAGGTCTCCCTCCATCTATGTTATTATAAACGAACGACCCAAAAGTACGTAGCCTTTGGTCTAATTTTCTAAACGTATTTAAGCAGGGCTGTTGGCGATTTGGATATCTTCTTTGGTACTCATCTTTGGCACTAGTTGCATTACCATTGCAGAATCCAAATATCATGTACATATCTGCATACTCGTTGAATGTGTACATCTTCAAAAAGTATGATGAACTTATACAAACTTACACAAATAAATTATGACAACTATATGTCAAAGTCAAGTGAAATTTAATAAGGTTACATATGAAAATACATAGTTGCCAGGTCTATTTTTATTAAAAAAATGCTTCTGAAGAAGTTATTAATTTGTTAAAGTTTCCAATTTATTTATCACCTATGTCATTTAAATTTTACAAATGTGTAATTGATTGTAAGTTCTATTGATTTTTTCCAAAATAATAGAAAACAACATTAATTTCCAGAGATACGTTTAATATTTTAGCGACCTCGTGAGATGTTACGAGGAAGAATACAATATTTTTTTATTTAGATTTTTTATAAAAAATTAATCAACGAATCAAACTACCTGAAGATTATCACACCTTTTCCGGCCACCTTGTATTTTAGTATTATTGAAATTACGATTCAATTAATCATAATATAATCCTTTTTGACTAAAGTATTCATACACATCTTCTCAAATAGGCTTCAAATTCTGATTAATTCGATTCCTTCATAGCTCTGGTTTTTAAGTGCAGAAATCTTCGCATTTAACGAAACAACAAAGTTTAAAACTAGTTTCAAGCAATAAATCAACTAGCTTATCACCAAATACGAAAAAACGCAGGCGAACATCGGAGATAATTCTTGACGGATTGCAAGAGTGCCTCTATTTTGTGAGGCAGTTTGGAAGAAACTTAAGCATTGAATGTATGTACACCTTATACTGTTCGCTCGTACGATGTCATTTGGAATTCGGAACCTGTATCTGGACACCATCAACTTCTTTGCATATCAATTTGGTAGAATCAGTTCAAAAGAAATTCCTTCGTTTCATGGAATACAAGAAAAGATATCAACATGTCCCCGGCGACTACGAGATCATCTTGAACGAACTAAACCTTTCAACACTTCATGATCGCCGGATAACATCTGACTTATGTACACTACTAACGATAATTAATGGATCTTTGGAATCACCTTTCCTCTTGGAGCAAATAAATTTGTTGGTCCCATGCAGGACAACAAGATCAAAACAATTATTTTATCTTGAGTCTCACAGGACAGTTTCCGGATCTCACAATTCGATGACTCGCTTAATGGCTCTTGCGAATGAATATTGTGCCCATCCATGGTTTGACCTTTTCAACACAACTCTATCTAATTTAAAGTTTAGGCTAAAACGTCATTTCTAGTTTGTGCAATTTATGTTATTTCTATGATTTATGTTATTTAATTTATGTTATTTCTATAATTACTATATATACACGCACAATTACGTCGATTAGCTGTTATATTTGATTTTTATATACTTTTTTTTTAATTAATTATATTACGTTGTAATTTTATGTACAAATAGTGTTTATCGTAAATAAATTTACTTTACTTTACTTTACTTTGCCTTGTAAACTCCAGTTAAGATCAATTATTCACACGGTTTACTTCGTCTTTCCGCTGTTTAGAAATCACTGACCGGTTTTTGATTTGATTTCGAGTTTTTAGGCGTTTGTGTTTATTTATTTATCTACGATGGAAATTGCTGTGGCTGGTCGACAGAGCTGGAAAGCTAAGGCCGTTAATTACGCAAGAAGAACAAGTGCTAGTGTTTTGATTCGTTTAAATGATCGTCTATCGTTAATTAAGAGTATTAATCGAGGTGGCTGATAGTTGTTGAAAGTTCATATTCATTACTTTAAGTAAAACACTTGGGGACCCTCGTGGGTCAGTGAGTAGAGCTCCTGTTCTTGGGCCAGAGGGTCGTGGGTTCGAATCCCACCGGGGGGTGCCAGTTTCTTATGGGGAAATTAGCACCCTCTGGAGCCATGGATGTGAGTGAATGTGCAGTGTCGTCCATAATTAGTTGCATAAGCGTGTAAAGAATTAAATACTTAAATGGAATAAATAAAATAAAAATTGATGTTGGCCAATAGTCTACGTTACTAAGGCCAGGCAAAAGCCAAAACCAAAAAAAAAAAGTAAATCACTTTGTTTATAACTTTCAAAAATTGTTTGAAAGTTATAAACAAAGTGTTTTACTTAAAGTAATTAATTGCTATGGTTTGCTTCTTATTATTTAGGGATGTTGATCGATAGGGCTTTGAAGCCAGAGCCATTCATTTCGCAATAAGGGAAACTGTTATTGAATTTGAAAAATATATAGTTTCAGAAAAACCATTGACTTTTAATCAAAAAATTATCGGAGTACTTAGAAATGTCTTTGCTTTGTTATTAAAAAGAAAAACCATTATTAGATTTTACCCCCACGATGCGGTGTCAACTGTTTCCACGTATTTTCAACCATTTAGGAAACACATTAATTTATTTTTTTACATTTTTTGACCACTAAAGAAACCCATAAGTCTACTAAAATTATATGTAAAATGATTGTGCGACGCAACTTCCACTCCATTTCTTCCACTGACCGTTACTTCCACTAGTTCTTATTTCCACTAACCATCACTTCCACTAGTTCTTTTTTCCACTCCATTTCTTCCACTCCATTTCTTCCACTCCAGTTCTTCCACTTACCAATACTTCCACTACACCTTTACTTCCACTAACCACCAATTCCACCATACCTTTTTTCCAATTCAAAATAATTGTACAATTTATTCAAATTACATTATATTATTCCACATTTTATACAGTATAAGAATCACAGAGAGATATTGTGGCCTACAGCTTGTAGGTATTCCAGAATCCTATTTTCTTCGTCGAATTTACTAAATTTTTTGACAATGTTTGCTATTCGTTCCTCGGCTTTAATTTTCGATTGTAATTGCCCTTTTTTTATTTTTTGTCCCAAGTCAAGTTGCTGCATCATCGTCTCTGTATCGCCCTGCTCTTTTTGCACTTCCAAAAGGAATGCATACATGCTGGGATGATTGGTGGTTAGTGGAAGTAAAGGTGTAGTGGAAGTATTGGTAAGTGGAAGAATTGGAGTGGAAGAACTGGAGTGGAAGAAATGGAGTGGAAAAAAGAACTAGTGGAAGTGATGGTTAGTGGAAATAAGAACTAGTGGAAGTAACGGTCAGTGGAAGAAATGGAGTGGAAGTAAAGGTGTAGTGGAAGTATTGGTAAGTGGAAGAAATGGAGTGGAAGAAATGGAGTGGAAGAAATGGAGTGGAAGAACTGTCCCCCTACGATGTAAAATATTGGTTTTAAAGTAGGAAAAACTATGTGGATGTTTTCATGACGTCTGACGTGAAAATAACACCTTTATTAAAAAACCAAAACTAAGACATTTTGACAAAAAAAACATTCACAATAAATACAACAAAGCCGAAATAGAAAAACCATCTTCTATTTTAGTTAGAATTCGAATTTATGAATTGTTGTCTAAATGACGCAGCATTTTGACATTTAACAAATTGGTATATTTACATATTTTTGTAACTAGGAAACTTATTAGGTCCGTTTTAAGCTATAACATATTTAATACGCTTAGTTTTATTGCACATAAGTGTAAATTTAGCGCAAATATTTTTTTTTAGTGAAGAAAGCGTTACTGTTTTATTAAGTTTATTACAAATATAAAATGACTTCATTTGTATAAAAAAAGTGTAAACCAAATGAATTGTATTTTTTTTCTAAGTTAGACAAATTTTTAATTTAAAACTAAACTTAAAAAGTATATAATTATAGGGATGTGATTAATAATAATTGTTTTTTCTTCTTTTTTCTCTCTATTAATTTTCATTTATTGACTTAAATAATTATTTAACAAATTAACATATATTCTTACAGAAAATTATTCAATTAATTATAGTAAATTGATTTATTGTGATGAAAAAAATTGATATATAAAGTGCCACCAAGTCTAAGACTTATCTGTGGCATTCGCCTATTACTTCGGTAGTGTTATGTTGTTAGGACGAATAATAATAATAATAATAATCCTTATCAGGCATCTTTTGTTATACAATAACATAGAAATATATAATTTAGCACTCCCAATTATGAAAAGTACATTTATTATGCAAGGTTTATTATAAAAGCGTTAAATTTTGAACTTTTAAAGAGTGTTTCCACTCCCAGATTAAGCATGAAGTAAAATTTCGAGTTTAGAAAAGCCTGAAAATTTGGATTTACTGGGGCGCGCGAGCGAAGCGAGTCGCGCCCCGGCAAATCCAAATTTTCAGGCTTTTCTAAACTCGAAATTTTACTTCATGCGCCACGCGTATAAAACACTGATTTCAAGTGAAGTTCAAAATATATTCCATATAAATAATTTTTCACTTTCTTTATGAAACAAAGTATGTTTTCCAGTACTTTTTTAACTCCAAAATCTTGCAATGCATTTTGTCTAATAGCCCTTAGACACAGCGCATTTTATCTAGTAAATATGCGAAATAACAGACGAATGCGTATTTCCAGTTTTTGCCCATATTTTACATTATTTTACATAATGCATGAGGTATTGTTTATATTTTATTATAATCATTTGTGAATTATCAATTAAATCAATGCCCTTTACTAAATCAAACGATTTTTTTATTAGTTAGCTTCACATACTTCATCATATAAATTTAGTTTACCTACGCCCTATCTAGTAACCGCATCATACCACACTGTCATCTTGACAAGTACATTACGTGCTGACAGCTGAGCAGCTGATTGCTTACCGTACAACCAAATGACATTTCTTTGATGTATCGGGAGTTTTTCTTTAAAGTATGCGTATTCCAAATTTAGCTTATTTTCTTTAAATCTTTAGTTATTCGTTGTTTTTTTTTTAAGAGTTCAATTTGAAGCTATAAACGAGTGTTTTCCACTCCCAGACTAAGCATGAAGTAAAATTTCGAGTTTAGAAAAGCCCCGTGAAAATTTGTCGAGGGTCGCGCAGCGACCCGAGACAAATTTTCTGGGCTTTTCTAAACTCGAAATTTTACTTCATGCGCCACGCGTATAAAACGCTAAAATATTGTGAACTCTATGTATATTTAAACCTCACTGGAAATCAGTGTTTTATACGCGTGGCGCATGAAGTAAAATTTCGATTTTAGAAAAGCCTAATTTGGCTCGGTCGCTTCGCTTCGCTACGCGCCCGAGCCAAATTTTCAGGCTTTTCTAAACTCGAAATTTTACTTCATGCTTAGTCTGGGAGTGGAAGACACTCGTTTAGTTTTTTTAAAGTGACGATGAATTTTTAAGATCTTAGGTAGTTTTAGTTAAATTACAACGCATTACGTAAATTTCGAAGATTTTTTAATTTTCGAAATTCTGACGTATTTCCTGATGCAATGCAATTTTATTCGGCTATTGTTCAAAAATATAACACAAATCACATTTTGTCTAGACAAAACGTGTTTTGTCCGTATTTCATACTTTGTCCGCAATATATACATCGATATATTACAATTTAGTTAGTCTTGCGCCTGACCTAAGTAATACACTTTTAATTGTAGACTCATCTAACACTTGGTGATACATGTTTTAAGACTAAATTTAAAACTGGTTTAAAACTTGGTTATTGTTTCACTGTTTGTACAAATAGTGAATAACCAAGTGTTTTATTAATTTCAAACCAGTTTTAAATTCAGTGTTAAGTAATAGGGTGTATTACTTAACACTGAATTTAAAACTGGTTTGAAATTAATAAAACACTTGGTTATTCACTATTTATACAAACAGTGAAACAATAACCAAGTTTTTAACCAGTGAAGTTTGCTAGATTCTTCCCAGGACACCCTGTATATTATATTATCATTATATATTTTTAAAATATAGTATCAAAGCTTAAACCTGATAAAAGCATAATAATGATCTACATGGAATTTACACTAATTGCGAATAGTTTATATATTATATACTCCTATAAAAAAAAACATCAATACATTTGCGAGAACGGGCGCGCATTTGTAACGTACTCTGAAATTTCGCACAAATGAAACGCAATCCAAATCACCATTTCAAAAATAAACAATAACACACTATAGGCTCATTGGTGCATTTATCGATTTTATAATTAAAAGATAATATTACGTTTTTTTTTTTGTCAATAAACAGTTTTCCCTCTCCGAGGCAAACGGCAAAATTAAATCCACCGAAGGAATAACCGAAATTACCCGCAACTCCCTTTATATATTTAAGATTATATTTTTTCGTAAAAATGAAAACCAATTGCACGTTGTTATTTTTCATTATTAATTAATTATCAACGATTTATGTGAGTAAATATTGATTTTTTTTTAGTATGATACATAGGTTATTAGCAGTCCCTATGACACAAAGTAATTATAATAGGGAATTAAAAATAATATTTCAAATTGCTTACAAAAACGGATTTAAAAAATCAATAATAGAAAAATTAGTACAGAAAAAACAAAGAAATAAATTAATACATTCCATTTACCCAATTATCAAAAACAAATCTATAAAAAACTACTCTTCATTAACATTCACAGGAAACAATAGTAATAAAATCGGGAAAATGTTAGGAAAACTGAATATTAATATAGCATACAGGACAAATAACACCTTAGGAAAAATAATTAAAAACAATAAAGACAAAAATAATAAAACTCAACAAAGTGGCGTCTATTTACTAACTTGCAAAGACTGCCCCAAGAAATATGTAGGACAAACCGGAAAATCGTTTCAAGAGAGGATAAAAGAACATTTAACCAGCTTTTAACAAAAGAAAACAAACTCCACATACTCCAACCACCTCATCGAAGAAAACCACCACTTCGATGAAAATTTCCAAGTCCTACATCTAGAAAGGAAAGTTCGGAAACTCAACATCATGGAGTGTTTAGAAATCAATAAAAGAAAATTTTAAGGACATCTTCTCAACGATCAAACAGATTTAACTAATTCGCCCCTCTTAAATTTACATTTTTTTTTGAAAAACCCACGCCCCCATAAACATTGTATATATACCCGACCCGACAAATTGTATTTATCATTTCTTCGCCTGAAGAAGCCACAGTGTGGCGAAACAATTGTAGCGTTAATACAATATATATTTGAAAGTGTTTAAATTGTTTTATTTATATAAAAGTGAAAAATTGATTTTTTTCCAACGCTTTTTGGAATATTAACGTTTTGGCAAAATGAAACGCACTGAAGGAATAACTTTAATTATGGCAACTCGCTTTATATATTTTAGATTGTATTTTTTTCGTAAACACGTGAAACAATTGCCGCTGTTATTTTTAATTATTAAATAATTATTAACGATTTATGTGTATTAGATATTGAATTTTTCCCATCGCTTTTTGGAATATTAACGTTTTGTATGTAGAGGGTATGTGTTTTGTGTGCGGATTTAAAGTGAATGAAATATGTGTAAAAGCCGGTAGGATATGTAAGTTATACAGGATGGCTATAGGGATGTGGGGATGTAGCGTCGGCCTGACCTATGTAACTGCAATTTTCCGTGTAATTTATTTTTAAACAGGTCGGTTTAAAGACCGTCCATATATCGTTTCATTTGTAGGCATTCTATGATACAAATCACAATCCAATGGCTTGGATTCACCTGGATTAGTGCGTTATGCCCAGGCACGGACTAACATCGACACTGATAGATATTCATATGATGAACGCGGACGCACACACATGCACCCCCGAACTGAAACACCCCCCACTGGATATACCCCCTTTTCGGCCGCCCCCACACCATCGAAACGCTATATACAGCCCCTCATACGTGTTCCAAAAGCGTATTTCCAGTTTTTGCCCATATTTTACATTATTTTACATAATGCATGAGGTATTGTTTATATTTTATTATAATCATTTGTGAATTATCAATTAAATCAATGCCCTTTACTAAATCAAACGATTTTTTTATTAGTTAGCTTCACATACTTCATCATGGAAATTTAGTTAACCTACGCCCTATCTAGTAACCGCATCATACCACACTGTCATCTTGACAAGTATATTACGTGCTGACAGCTGAACAGCTGATTGCATACCGTACAACCAAATGACATTTCTTTGATGTACCGGGAGTTTTTCATTAAAGTATACGTTTTCCAAATTCAACTTATTTTCTTTAAATCTTTAGTTATTCGTTGTTTTTTAAGAGTTCAATTTGAAGCTTTAAATGAGATTTTTCCACTCCCAGACTAAGCATGAAGTAAAATTTCGAGTTTAGAAAAGCCCCGCGTAGAAAATTTGTCGAGGGTCGCGCAGCGACCCGAGACAAATTTTCACGGGGCTTTTCTAAACTCGAAATTTTACTTCATGCGCCACGCGTATAAACCACTAATTTAAATTCCAATTGCATTTTATTTTTAACATTAATAGAATCCCCGTTTTACTTTTATACATTTTATAAAAACAATCTACTTTTTGATTTCCTATTTATTTTATTCCTCACTTTAAATTACAAATTGTTACCACGTTTCCAGTAATAATACCCAATTTTAAATTACCGGTAATTTTACATCATTACGTAAGTAAATAAATAATATTGATTATATTAATATGTCTTAAAAATATTGAAAAGGGATATGTGTTTGAAATGAAATGTTTCAAACATTAAATAAAAATTTAGTTATTTATTATTTCAGTAGTCTGTCACCGTTTCGAACAGGATACACAATATTTTATAATTCTGAATGTGCGTTAAACAAAAGATGATTTTTTTTGCAAGCATGAAAAATGATAATACGCGGTATATAAAGTATTTTGTTTAGTGGGATGTTTTGTGTTGGTCAGCGAACGGTGTAAAATAAATAATAATATTTACTATTTCGAACGGACATGATAATGCTGTGGGAAAATTAATTGTTTCGGCGGCCAGGGGCGGCCTGGGTGAAAATGCGCGGAAAATATCTTTTAATTCTTTTGTGCGCGCTTTACGAGAATAATAAGCAGTCGTGAAAATCTTTATAGGAGCCGACCGGCACGCTGAATAAAAAGAAAACAATGGCGCCCTGACGTGTGCTGCCCCGTAAAAAGCGGACGGCTTTGCGGCAACAGCGCCGTGACGCCCGCCGCCCGCCGCCCCCGTAGTCCGCAAAAATACACACCTCCGACGCCGACGCTTCTACACCTCCAATATTAAAAAAATACAATAATCTCTTTTTAATAAAAAGATAATTATTTTCTGCAGGGTGATTCATAATAGGTATAAAAACGAATTCACATCTTGTTTAGGGGCTCATTTCACTATTAACCTGTTGTCTTAAAATGAATAAATAAACATTCACAATACTACAGCTGTATTGTATTTACGTTAAAAAAATACAATCCTACACTAATAATTGATATTTTTAACGATATAATTAAACCAAGTGTCACATATTTTATTTGTAAAATTCGTTCAAGATAAAAGAAAGCTTGTCGTGTCGTTTAGGTTTGGTTTTAATCCAAGCACTTAAAATATATATTTATAGTGCTTAGATTATTTAAGGTCAGTCAAAAAAAAACAAATATTTGAGAATCGAATTCTAATATAATTATTACGAAAAAATAGCGTAGTTAAAGAAATTCACAAAAAGCACAAAATATGTTCATTTTCCGAAAAAAAAAATATGAAAAATCGCATAAAATAATATATTTTTTAAATATTTAATTGATGAGGCGGATACATGATTAAACTCCATAATACTATTTGAAATAAAACAACACAGTTGGGAGGGTTTCACTTTAATTGTTGAACACTGCAACATGTTTAACCACACAGTGGCTTCATCAGACAGATGAAATAATGATTTGACAAAGTACAGGTACCTGTACTTTGTCAAACCATTATTTCATCTGCCTGATGAAGCCACTGTGTGGTGAAACATGTTGCAGTGTTCAACAATTAAAGTGAAACCCTCCCGACTGTGTTGTTTTATTTCAAATAGTAATATATTCTTACTTTCAATTGGAAACAAGTTAAAAATTATTAATAGGGTATTTTCAGATTTTTACACATTTTTAAAAAGCAACGTTTACTCGATATTTTCAGATTTCTACACATTTTTAAAGAGCAATGTTTACTGAATATCCACACACAATTTCAAAGGGATGTTTCACAAAATTATCAATATTTTTATCTTTGAAATGTTCGTTTTCCCGAAAAATCGCATAAAATTAATTTATTTTACGTTCAATAGGAAATACCTCAAAAACTATTAACAGGATATTTTCAGATTTTTACACATTTTTAAAGAACAATGTTTACTTAATATCTACGTGAAATTTCATAGGGATATCCCAAAACATTATTATGATATGAATCTTTGAATTGTTTATCTTCCAAAAAAATCGCATAAAATTAATCTATTTTGACGTTCAATTGGAAGTAACTCATAAACTAGTGATAGGATATTTTCCGATTTTCACACATTTATAAGGAGCAATGTTTACCTAATGCCCACGCAAATTTTTCAAAGGAATATCTCCAAAAATTATCAAGATATAAATCTATGAAATGGTTATCTTCTCAAAAAATCGTATAAAATTAAGCTATTTTTACGTTCAATTGGAAATAACTTAAAAACTATTGATAGGGTATTTTCAGATTTTTACACATTTTTAAAGAGCAATGTTTACTTGGTATTTACACAAAATTTTAAAAGGATATTCCAAAAAATTATTAAGATATGAATCTTTGAAATCTTCCCCTTATTAAAAAATCGCATAAAATTAATCTATTTTACGTTCAATAGGAAATAACTTAAAAACTATTAATAGGGTATTTTCTGATTTTTAAACATTTTTAAAGAGTAATGTTTACTTAATATCCACACAAAATGTCACAGTGATATTCCAAAAAAACATCAAGATATGAATCCTTGAAATGTTTATTTTTGCAAATAATCGCATAAAATTAATTCATTTTTACGTTCAATTAGAAATAACTCAATAACTATTGATAGTGTTTTTAGATTTTTACACATTTCTAAAAAGCAATGTTTACTTAATACCTAAGCAAATTTAATTATAATACTCTTATACAGAGTGTAGATGACAAAACCCAATTCACTTAATAGTGTTCACATATCCGTTTGATATAGTAAGAAGATACAGTATTCCTCAGCACTGGGTCGGGACCACAGTAAAGAGGACCTTGAAGTCCGAAACGCGTCTGTGGGTATCTGGTGCCGGAATACTGAACACAAATTCAATTTTGATATTTGTTTTCTGGTTTCACAAACAGAATTCTGCTCGTTCGTGGACGAAACAGTGACCTATATATGCACTTTGTGCATTCGTGTCACTGACGATGCCACTATGAAGCATTAGATGGCGTTAGCTATCGATATCCATTAATAGTTTTCACATATTGGCTTGAAATAGTCAGAAATGTTCAGTATTCCTTAGCCCTGGGTCGGGACCACACTGAAGAGGACCTTGAAGTCCGTTTCTATGTTAATTTCTTTACATTGGGATATAATCTTAAATCAGAAGCAATTTCACAGCAAATTGTACTTTTTTCTAAAATTCTTCATTTAGTGGAGTAAAATTACTTCCCGAAACACAGTTAAAATCCTATTATATGGTTTAGACATGAGACAAATAGCTCCACTTTAACTGTGACAACTGACCACATTGGACAACGCACATTTTAATTCTTAGAACGCTAACACATACATTTTTTAATAATAAAACCATAAATAAGTATAACTCCAATTGTAAATTTTTGGTTGCAGAATACTTCAAACATCAAAAGTGCGATTCTTCTCGCAATCTACAATAAGTTAGTCTTACCAAGACTATATCAAACACACTCTACCAATGAATAAAGACTAGACTGGAGGAAATTACAATTATATCCACTCTAGAAGAGCACACCATTGAAGCTAGAGCCGGTGGAGCCTGTCCGCAGGGAGGGCTTCTATCTATACTGCTATGGGCAACTCTAGTGGACGACTTATTAAGGAAGCTGTCCGAAGAAGGAATCCACTGCTTAAGGTATGCGGATGACTTGGCCATAGTCATCATAGGCCGGTTCGCAGGAGTTATCTGACAACGAACACAATGGGCCCTAAACATAGTAGACATAGAAAAAACACAGATTGTCGTGTTTACAAAAAGAAGAGTGCTAGAAGGACTAAGGCCCGGTGGCACAAAAATTCCCTTCACTAAGAAGGCGATACCCCTAGGTATATCTTCGGCGACAAAATGACGTGGAGGACGCACATCACGAAAACTGCCAAAAAAGCCTCAATAGCAATAGGAAGATGTCGAAGAATGTACAGGAAAAACTGGGGGCTCAACCCCTAAAATAACTCTCTGGTTATATACAAGGGTGATCAGGCCCATGATAACCAAGGGGCAGTAGTGTGGTGGACAAGGACGGGGCAGCAGGGGGCGATAAGGCTGCTAAACAGCACACAAAGACTAGCATGTCTCAGTGTCACAGGAGCCCTAAGCATTATGCCGACAGCAGCCCTAGAAATGATCCTGAACCTACCACCACTGCACATCTTCATAAAAGGGGAGGCCAGCGCCTTAACATACCGACTAATGCAAGGACAGGCTCCTATAAACCGATCACACGGAAAAAAGGACCAAAGGCTAAAAGACGAGCTGAAGGCAAACCCTACAACAGGAATACCAAGCGATGCCATGGTCAAGAAAGGATTGGGAGAACGGCCCACCTACCAACTCGGAATCAAACTGGTATACTGTCGGCTCGAAGACAGATAAAGGAGTCGGAGCCGAAACATACAGCACAAAACCCGAGACAAAGATTTCAGTCATTTTGACCACAGTGTTCTAGGCAGAGGCGATCGCGGTCCACCTCTGCATTGGAGAAATAGCAAGGCAAGACAACAAAAGTCGATCAGTGGTTATTTTCTCGAACAGCCAAGCGCTGCTAAGGGCACTAAGCATCACACAGGTCGATTAGTGTGGGACTGTGTAACCGCTCTCAACGAAATAGGCGGTCGCAAAAAGGTGACAACGATATGGGTCCCAGGACACAAGGGTAATCAAGGCACCGATAAAGCTGACGAACTAGCCAAACAAGGCTCATCAAGCGCATTCATTGGCCCGGAACCCTCCTGCGGTATCGCAAAAACCACAGTCAGAAAATCCATAAAAAATGGACGGAGACATAAACTCAAACTTGGTGAACAAACACACCAGGGCAGAGGCAGGCGAAACAGTTCCTCAAAAAACAATCGCCGGCTTTCACGACCGATCTTCTCAACCAAAAGAGAAAAACGACTGGGGGACATTTTTCCCCACCCGTTTTTCCCCACCTACATTTTCCCTACCATTTTTTCCCCACCTACATTTTCCCTACTATTTTTTCCCCACTACTTATTTTCCCCATCGTTTATTTCCCCATTATAACTTTCCCCAGTAAATAATAATTTCCCTGCTATGAGAATACATTTATTACAAAAGATGTAAAAGGTACAAATACATGTGTAAAATTGTAAAAATGTGTAAAACTAACAAAAATGAATGTTGTAGCCAATGGATTCCAAATATGTTAAAACGTCATCATCAGTATCATCAGTATCGTAATTTGCAGCAAGTTTTAAAATTCGATCTTCTTTCAATTGTTGAGTTTTGGGTTTTAATTTTTTAACAACGCGTCCTAGTCGAAGTTCTCTCTGCCTAGCTTCAGTGTCTCATTGCTCCTTCTGAATCTCCTTGATGAAATTGAACAAACTGGGATGCTTTTTTCCAACCACCACACGAAATCGGTTGTGCCACCCCTCTGATAGGTTATTCGTACGGGCAAGATTCTGGATAACCGATTCATGGACGCTCCAAAGAGACGGTGGGTATCTGGGTTTCACGGCTTTGCGTCGCCCAACTGCTTTTTTTCCGCGTACATAATACACCTAATTAGATACAGTAATTAGAATTAAAGTGAAATAGTGAGACTAACTTGACTAATGAGACTAACTTCGAAGTACTCTGCAATTGGTGCAAAATTTGGTGGAATATGTCGTTTGAAGATGTCAAAGCAGTGTTCTACGTCTTCGACAGGTACATATGCGAGTGCCGTCATCATTTGTACATTTTTTTTAAATGTTCTGTCTTCGGTGTTTGTGTATTCGGTAACTAAACCCTCACTTTGAACTTTACGATACACTGATTGCTTTAAGTAGAAAAAGCATCCTTTTACAGTTGCGTTAAAAGTGGCGCATGCATTAATTATTGACAATTCGAAGTCCGACATGATGTATTGAGGTTGCATGGCAAGACCAAGTTCCCGGCCTTTCGATAAAACCACGTCGAAGACTGTTGCGTACGCTGTTTCATTTTTGCTCTCTAGCAGCGCGTAGATGAAGGGTAAAGCTATTTCTTGTTCTAAGCCAGTGTTAGATACTTGAACTACGGAACCCATTATAGCAAATAATTGAACAAAAATTGAGGGTGCCGTTTCGAAAGTTCCGTCTAAAAACCAAGTGCGACATTTATCGAGTGCGTGTAAATTTTGTTGAGTGCTGAAAATCACAATTCGTTCCGAATCTTCAACTTCTTCATCCGAGTCCGCCTCCTCATAGGAGTCGTAAAGCAGAAATGCTTCGACTATAGTTGGAAAAAGGAATTAGTGACGAATTACTGGAAATCAGATCAGTGAAAAATTACCACTCAAAGCAGTTTTGTAAATCGAAGGAATTTCGCCCAAATCGGAAAGATTGACTGGATTGGTAGGAAGATTTTTGTTTCGTTGTCTCGTGATGATTTTCTTCAAGTTGCTTCTTTCGGGGAGCTCTGCCAGAACTTCTGAAGGTACTTCGCTCAAAGCTCGCATAATCTGCACTGGAGGAGCTTCGGGATGTTCGAAAGCCTTTCTTTTCATTGCATTGATGCATTTCAGCGCGCTAACCTCTTCCGCATTTGGAATACATTTGTGAACAGACTCAAGCGGTCCCCCACGGACAATTTCGACAGTTTGGCCGCGTGCAGTTGTGGTTGCCGAGGCATTACAACGAGGTTTCTGCTTGCACTTCCACCTGACATTTCCTCCTGATGTTTCCGTATGCTTATAATAGAGGTAACCGTCGACGTGCAATAGAAATCCAGTTTTATTAGGAATCAATTCAATTACGGACATATTGATAGCACAACTGATTTTGATGACACAACTGACACAACTGACGTTTGACATTAAATTTGTTTGACATGAAGGTAGACGTGACATGAAGAAAAGAAGTTCGAAAAAAGTTCGAACAATCGAATGTTTGAAATGAGTGGGGAAAAAATAATTCCGATTTTAAATAGGTGGGGAAAAAAAGACATGGGGAAAAACAGGTGGGGTATATGTCCCCCCCCCCGAGAAAAACAGTTAAAGCTATAGTACATCTACTGACAGGACACTGTGGGCTCAACAAACACAAGAGCAAAATAGGTCTGGCAGAGGGTACAATATGTAGATTCTACTAGGAAGAAGAGGAGGTTCCTCGCCACATCCTGTGCCAATATGAGGCCCTAGCAAGGGTTAGATACATAAAGCTGGGCAACACTAAACCAAGCGCAGAGAGCTACACCCAGAGCTCACTGTCAGAGTTAATAGGGCTAATCAAAGAGGCGAAGCTCGAGCACGTGCTCTAGAATTACAGGGATCCACAATAGATCTGCAAAGGTTCCGGTGGTACTGGCCAATGAGGCCACCCCTACGAATATTTATCTATCTATCCTTAGAAGAAAAACTCCCTGTATATAGCGAATTTTAGAAATTAATAAACATATTAATGATTTCGATAGCTAACGCCATCTAATGCTTCATAGTGGCATCGTCAGTGACACGAATGCACAAAGTGCATATACAGGTCACTGTTTCATCCACGAGCGAGCAGAACTCTGTTTGTGATACCAGAAAACAAATATCAAAATTTAATTTGTGTTCAGTATTCCGGCACCAGATACCCACAGACGCGTTTCGACCCAGTGCTGAGGAATACTGAACATTTCTGACTATTTCAAGCCAATATGTGTCTGTGGGTATCTGTGGGTATCTGGTGCCGGAATACTGAACACAAATTCAATTTTGATATTTGTTTTCTGGTTTCACAAAAAGAGTTCTGCTCGCTCGTGGACGAAACAGTGACCTGTATATGCACTTTGTGCATTCGTGTCACTGACGATGCCACTATGAAGCATTAGATGGCGTTAGCTATCGAAATCATTAATAGTTTTCACATATTGGCTTGAAATAGTCAGAAATATTCAGTATTCCTCAGCACTGGGTGGGGACCACACTGAAGAGGACCTTGAAGTCCGAAACGCGTCTGTGGGTATCTGGTGCCGGAATACTGAACACAAATTCAATTTTAATAAACATATTTTCGTATTTCAGGCGTTGTAGTTCTAGTAAGTGAATTTTTAATGACAGTACCAACTGACACAAAAAAAATATTTTACAATTGATTCTGCTTACGAATCCGAAGGTCATTGGTTCGAATCTTGTCCAGTTGAATTTCTTATTACTCATAAATTATGGTCTATTGATGTTTGTGAGTGTGTTGTGATGATATATGGAAACATTTAAAAGAAATTAGTATCTTTGAACGTTAAATAGTGTATTTTTATACATAAATTAGTTGTTTAATGTAAAAGAATATACGTGAACACATACACAGCGTCAATTTAGTAAATTGAACATCACATGACATAATAAACGGTTTATTGAAAAGATTAGAGGGGAAATAAAACGCTGAAAGTAGAACGTAAGATAATTACGAAGGTAATGAGTAAGCGAAGTGAGCGAATGCATGCATTAAACGCGAGGAGATAAATTGTTTGAAAAGCCCCCCCAAAGAGTCGCCTGTGGAAAAGCCGGAGAACGATTAAAAAGAACTTGATAGATCTATAATGGCGAAGTAGAGTTCTTTTAATTAGAGAACCTAGTTAGCGGGGGAGTTTAGCGCAATTCTCATTTAAACTTTATCAGTCTCTCGTTATCCTTTGATCGCCTCCAGCTTTCGGGACACTTTTTCAACGTTGGCGGACTTTTAAGCACTCTCATACAGCTATACGGGTTATGTATATCAGCTATACAGCTACACAGCTACACATCTACATAAACGGAGTAGGGAGTGTCTGCTTGCCTGTGTACGTTAGATTAATAATCGTATTAACTTTATAAATCGCGTCGATGTTTTAGGGTAGTTTGCGGTGGAAAAATTGCCGAGGTATTTGTTTTCGCCAGCGTGCATGTTTGTGTTTCAATGTGTATCGCTGGAATACCCTAACGTTTGTCAAAATAACCATGTATTTACCAACATTTCCCAACATTCAAATGGAAAAATAGAACATTTAAATAGTTACTAACTAAAAACGTGAAAAAATTATATTTAAAGTGGGTGGCCAAATTATTAGTTACATAATATCGTATGTTCAATGAAAAAAAGAACCTCTGGAGTCCCATGGAAAATATTCTAGGTTGGCAACTTTGAGATTTTATATTATAATCATGACGTCTTACGTTTTATATGTCAATTGCTAAAGCGTGTAGCCAACCTAAATTTTAAAAAAAAGATGAAATCATGGCACTCTAGAGGTTTTTTTTTATTAGACATACGATATTTTTTATTAGTTTTTATATTTTTTGCTTTCTCGGGCTTTATGTTTCTATATTTTCATCCCGGTAATACTATTTAAGATATTTTATAGTCACAATACTGTTTATAAATAAAACACTGTTTATCACTTTGTTTGTATAACAATTGGTTTATTTGGTGACTATAGTTTCGATATTACACGTATCATTATCAAACCGTTAGTAACAAAAAACTACAAAGGAACATTATTTATATTTTCAAATTTTCTAATAACAGCGTTAAAGAGGGGGGTGTATCTAAGGTCAAGCTGGTCGTTAATTACGGGAATTTCCCGATTAGCGCGGGCTCTGTGAATCTCCAAAGACTCCAGGAGGTCCATCTTTCTACCCTTCTCGGCAAAGTGAATAACTGAAAGTACATCCTCGCCAAAAGAATGGTTATTTTCAATCAAATGTTTGGCGAAAGATGACTTATCAATCAAGAAAATGTTAAAAAATGCATTCAGAACATGCCAAAAAGGGTGTAAGCTGTAATTGATGCCAAGGGAAGTTCTACTGAATATTAGGAGCATTTTCTAAAGATATTGTACTGTGCGTTATCTCAAAAATTAACCTCTTTTAACAACACAAGAAGAGTAGCAAAATTTACAATGTATGCATATGTATACTTAACAGAAAAATTCCCTGTATGTGTTTTCCACAGTAGATTTTTACATTTCATATTACGAATTAAATCAAATATGTTGTGGATAATATTTATCCATTGATTTTATTTATAAAAATATGTAGGAATTCTGTTGTATTTTATTTTTTTAATTATTACAACAGCACAACAAATAATAAAATGTCTATTGTAGTCATAGGAATGAAAGTGCAGATTTAGTTTCATTTACTCATATTTTACTGGGTATTATTTATTGAATTCATGAGCTTTAAAAATTAATAGATTAATTAAATAATTCTGGATTTTATTATAAGCTGTAATACAACTAGCGAAATGATCATCGATGGGATTTTTGAGTTGAAACCGAGCCGCAGAATCAACGAGTGCGTAGCACGAATTAAATATTGAATGCTCCGGTTTCAACACAAAAATTATATGATAATAATACATTAATTTTTCCAATAAACAATTGTCCAGTTACAGAGAACATTTTAAGTATTAATAATTATTCTAGTAATCTTTTTCTTTACTGATTAGTTTTATTTACTAAATGTACATAGTGTTCGAAATGTACATTTAGTAAATAAAACTAATCAGTGAAGAAAGAGATTACTACAATAATTATTAGAAAACACTTCGCGTAACTAAAAGAAGAATATTTCAAGTATTAATTATTAATTATTACAATGGAAAAATGTTAGACCTAGGCCCATTTGCACCCTGATTTATTAAGAATTGTCCAGTTACAGAGAAATCTTTAAGTATCAATTATTAATTATTACAATTTTTTAAAATATGTTGTGGACCCATATTTCATTACTATAACCAGAAGTGGTAAACTGTGATAATCTATTCGAGAAACGAAACTAAAAAAAAAAAATCAACTGCGGACAAAGGAATTTTATAAATTCCAGCCGATAAATAAAATTTCCGCCTATTAACTCATTGTCTATTTTCCTATTTGCCGGGGCAGCGTTAATGATCGGCGTCCATTCTGCCATTCCCCATTCTCTATTCTCCGTTCCCAATTAGGCGGTGCCCTGGAGGCGGAATTAAAAGGAAAACTCTTGCGGACAGCTAATGTCCGGCCGGATCGAGGCCTCTGTTCGTTCTCTATTTTTCTTCCTTTTTTTTTTATTTCGGAAAATATATATTTATAACGAACGGAAGAAAAAAAGGATGCGGTGAAAAATTGACGCTTTACTTGTAGCGCTGAAATTAATTAATGAAGGCGCATTGTGCTCAAGTCCAGTGACAAGTCTCGGACAATGTGGGAAAGGTGCTGGATGCTGATGCTGATGGTGATGAATACTAAGAAATAATGGATGTGATAAATTATACTTTGTGGGTTTTTTTGGAAAAAAGACCGGAAAGATTTTTCACTGAGGAATAATGATCATTAGCCTGTGTAAAATAAAAAAAAACAAGCTTAAAATTAATTATTTACAGAGATTATTTATTCGATTTAACATATTATTCATGAGCATACTGCCTTAGAAGCATATAGTGTACTTCAAAATCTTTCAGTGTTTTATACGCGTGGCGCATGAAGTAAAATTTCGAGTTTAGAAAAGCCCCGTGAAAATTTGTCGAGGGTCGCGCAGCGACCCGAGACAAATTTTCTACGCGGGGCTTTTCTAAACTCGAAATTTTACTTCATGCTTAGTCTGGGAGTGGAAACACTCGTTCTAAACTTCATATTCCACGTTTTTATATAAAATCGACGAGTGCCTGAAAGTTTAAATCGTATACATAATGTATTTTTAAAAGAAGCATTCACAGTAGGTAATCGAGGGTCGCGCAGCGACCCGAGACAAATTTTCTGGGCTTTTCTAATCTCGAAATTTTACTTCATGCTTAGTCTGGGAGTGGACGACACTCGTTCTTAGAAGTTTCGATCACTCTAGATGACTAAGTTTATTACTCAAAGGAGCATTTTACAAAGGCTACAGCTCGAAGGACCAATAATGCTCTTCGGAGAGTGAAGGACTACAGGGAATTGAAGTTTTTTTACAAAGAAACAACGAGCATCTAAAGGTTTACAACATGGATGGGAAAAAATATATCCAATTAAAAACATATATCGAAGTTGGGTTGTTTTCAGTGCATTTTTAACATCACTTTAAATCAGTGTATTATACGCGTGGCGCATGAAGTAAAATTTCGAGTTTAGAAAAGCCCCGCGAAAATTTGTCTCGGGTCGCTGCGCGACCCGAGACAAATTTTCTACGCGGGGCTTTTCTAAACTCGAAATTTTACTTCATGCTTAGTCTGGGAGTGGACGACACTCGTTCTCAGAAGTTTCGATCACTCTAAATGACTAAGTTTATTACTCAAAAGAGCATTTTACAAAGGCTCCAGCTCGAAGGACCAATGATGCTCTTCGGAGAGTGAAGGACTACAGGGAATTGAAGTTTTTTTACAAAAAAAACAACGAGCATCTAAAGGTTTACAACATGGATGGGAAAAAATATATCCAATTAAAAACATATATCGAAGTTGGGTTGTTTTCAGTGCATTTTTAACTTCACTTTAAATCAGTGTTTTATACGCGTGGCGCATGAAGTAAAATTTCGAGTTTAGAAAAGCCCCGTGAAAATTTGTCTCGGGTCGCTGCGCGACCCTCGACAAATTTTATACGCGGGGCTTTTCTAAACTCGAAATTTTACTTCATGCTTAGTCTGGGAGTGGACGACACTCGTTCTTAGAAGTTTCGATCACTCTAGATGACTAAGTTTATTATTCAAAGGAGCATTTTACAAAGGCTACAGCTCGAAGGACCAATGATGCTCTTCGGAGAGCGAAAGACTAGAGGGAATTGAAGTTTTTTTACAAGAAAACAACGAGCATCTAAAGATTTGCAGCATGGGTGGGATAAAAATATCGAATTAAAAAAAATATATCGAAGTTGGGTTGTTTTCAGTGCATTTTTAACTTCACTTTAAATCAGTGTTTTATACGCGTGGCGCATGAAGTAAAATTTCGAGTTTAGAAAAGCCCCCGAGATTCTAAAAATTGGTCATTGAAAAATGTAATTATTGATGAACAGCATGGGTTTTCCACTGGTAACTCTACAACTACCAATTTGATGATTGTTATATATGTATATATGTATTAAATGGTTATTATTTTATTTTATTCTATACTGTATATATTATTGTGTATTGTTCTACAGAAAGAGTTTTTTGTTATATCTGTAAGATAAGCCGCGTCCCAGATGTTCTCGGACGCGCAGTGTGAATTAGCGAGTAGAAGAATAAACACCTTAGCATATTATAAAGTGATTTATTTACAACGTTAGTGATTCCCCACTTACTAATACTAAATTCGCGTACATTAAATCTGCGGATTTAACAGTGGCGACGAGGATATTTAATTATTTTATCATATTATAAAATAATAAAAGAAACGCGTGGACAATGGCGGACCAAGGAATGGCGCACGGGGTGATTGGACATTTACGTGAGTTTAATCACACTTTAAATGATTGGACAATTTTTCAACCGCGCCTGTTAAACTATTTTACGGCAAACTCCGTAAAGGATGATCTAATGAAGAGGGCAATATTTTTAAATTTATTGTCGGAGCAATCGTACAAACTGATCTACGATTTATGTTTACCGGATAAACCGGAGGAAAAAACATTCAAGGAATTAGTGGATATATTTAATAAACATTTTGGTGGCCAAAAATAGATGATCAAATCGAAACACTGTGTAACTCTTGCGAGGCTTGTAGTTTAAATTCCAGCAGCCCTGAGAAAAATAAATTAACACCTTGGCCATGGCCAGAAAAACCCTGGGAGAGAATACACATTGATTTTTGTGGACCATTTCTAAATCAATATTTTTTAATTATTGTTGATGCTCATTCAAAATGGTTAGAGGCATTTCCTATGACCACAATTACTTCAGAAGCTACAATTAAAAAATTAAGGGAAACGTTTGCAAGATTTGGCTTACCTAAAAGTTTAGTTTCTGATAATGGAACACAATTTGAATCGTCATATTTTAAGGAATTCTTAAGCAAGAATAATGTTAAGCATATTTTATCACCACCATACCACCCTCAATCCAACGGAGAAGCAGAAGCCGGGGTAAAAATCGTAAAGAATGCATTGAAGAAGGCAATATTTAATAATAAAAATTCTGATCTAAATCTATCATTATGCAATTTTTTATTTGATTATCGAAACTCCACACATACTACAACTGGTGTTGCTCCGTCTGAGTTGATGTTTAGACACCGAATTAACACTCGGTTTAGTTCATGGCTTCCAAATAATAATATATCAAGAGAAAATGTCATGAAAAATCAAAATAAACAAAAATTGTATTATTCGGGTAAAAATTCTCAAATCTTTCATGTGGGGGAAAAGGTAATAGCAAGAAATTATAAAAATAATAAGATTTTTTGGGAAAAGGGCAAGATAACCAAACAAATTAAAAAAAATGTTTATTTGGTTTATATTCCTGAAAAAGAGATGACGTGGAAACGTCATGCAAATCAATTAAAAAAAATGTCTACGCCCATAATCAATTCAGCATTACCAACTCAACCTGTAATTACAAGTCCTGTTACACCGGTTACAGGGGGTGTTGATAGGCCCAAAAGGAATGTTAAACCACCTGAAAGATTAGGGTATTGAAATATTATGAATGTTATATTTTAGGCTATTGATTATGGTAAATTTAATTAATAACGTTTTCTTTAAGGGAGAGATGTTATATATGTATATATGTATTAAATGGTTATTATTTTATTTTATTCTATACTGTATATATATTATTGTGTATTGTTCTACAGAAAGAGTTTTTTGTTATATCTATAAGATAAGCCGCGTCCCAGATGTTCTCGGACGCGCAGTGTGAATTAGCGAGTAGAAGAATAAACACCTTAGCATATTATAAAGTGATTTATTTACAACGTTAGTGATTCCCCACTTACTAATACTAAATTCGCGTACATTAAATCTGCGGATTTAACAATGATCTATCAAGATTACCTGTTGACGACCTTGGAAAGTCGTTGTCACAAATTATACCTTATCGGATTTTCCGATAATGTGGTTAAGTGGATAGAAAGTTTTTTTTCTGATAGATCTCAAGTGTCAAACTGGGCAATTGTGTTTCAACTAAAATCAAAGCTACCTCTGGTGTACCCCAAGGTTCCCAATATTATTTCATTTGTTAATTAATGACCTATCAAGAGTCCTAAAATTCTGCAAATACTAATTATACGCAGACAATCTAAAATTATTTCTTTCCGTGGGTTCTGTCTTTGATTGTAATTATATTGAAGAGGATTTCAATTATCTACATGAGCGGTGCTCAAATAATAAACTTTCTCTAAACATATCTAAATGTAAATGTATCACATAAGTACAAGATGGCCGGACGTCAAGACGGTCCTGATACAGTGAGTGCTACTATAAACAAGAAAAATTGTGATATTGCAAGTGCGAACAATAGTAAAACGTGTGCCTGTGGCCATATAGCTCGGTCGGGCTTACAATGTGCAATCTGCCAGTCACATTATCACATGGGATGTGTAAAAAGAGTTAAAACCTGTTGTGAATTACGTCTAACAAATGGCGGAGCAAGCCCATCCCCAATTGAAAACTCCACTGGGTTCAATTTTCAAATAGAGGCATACATCTCAATGAAAGAACATGTACAGGAGCTCAAGATAACCAACACCCTACTTCAAGAGAAAATTACAATATTGGAATCAGAAAACGCCAATCTACGTGGCATTAATAGGAATTTTCCACCATTAAAACCGACAACAGTGGACACTCTGATAAAAACCATAAACAACAGTCCACACGGAAAAGATGGAGGGGTGAGTACGAGAAGCGCACGCACGTCTGTCGAGCAGCGCGTGACTAAAACACAACCAAGCGATACAAACAAACAGCCTGACCCCACTCCGATCCCCCATCCAACGAAAGATCTTTCATTAACCATCATCAATGAGCCGAATATACCCGAAACACTCAAGAATGATGACTAGACCTATAAAACGGTCGTGCATAAAAGAAATCAAAAGCCGCGCAGAAAAATGATTGTCGGGACGGGCGGGGAAATTCAATCAAAACTAGAGGCGGCACCAAAATAGACGTGGATATTTGCAAAACGCGTAAAATTCGACACCTCGGAGGAAGACATGAAGGAGCATATAATGAAAATTATACATGATAAAAACTTCTCATGTGAAAAAGCAGCCATCCAGTCATCATCATACTCGGCTTTTTGAATCGGAGCGGATTTCAAATATCACGACATGCTAATAGATCCAAAATATTGACCGGGCGGTATTATTTTAGACCGTTATATTTTTAGAACGCCAAGCCGGCAACCAAAAAGAGAATAACGAATACTCTCCATTAAAAACTGTGAGCCCTGATTTAGTCATCTACTTCATTAATATACAAAGTATAAAGTCAAAAGTAAATGAATTCGAAGCATTCCTTGAAATTAATAACAAAATAAATATATTATCTATTAGCGAGCATTGGCTCAAGGATGGTGAAATAAAAAATATGTCAATACAAAACTATTCAGTGGTGTCTAGCTTTGCTCGAGAGGAATTCATTCATGGAGGAGTGATGCAGCTATCTCAACACGATCTCTCTTGCAAAAATATAAATAGCATCAATAACCTTTCAGTTGAGAAACAGTGTGAAATAGCAGCGTCCCTTCTGCCAGCACACAATGCCATAATTATATGTCTATATAGATCTCCTGATGGCGATTTTAATATGTTTTTACAAATATTAGGCCATGTTCTCGATACTGTAGATTTAAATAAAACCGTAATTCTTGGAGGTGATTTCAATGTGAAATTCAACACGCACGATCCTCGGGCTGCGAGCGTATGTGATTTGTTGACTACATTTGGTATGTCAAGTACAGTGAAATTTGCGCCCGTAAGGCAAACTGCCTTGACAATGTTTTTTCGAACCTGGATGCGTCCAGTATTGCAGTCGAAGCCTGCGACTCTGGCTTTTCTGACCACGTAGGCATCATATTATCTTGTAAACTACCAAATCCCCCCTTTAAAACCCCCCCCCCAAGAGTAACAAGGCCCATTACACAAGCAGGTATACATTCGTTTTATAATCTGTTAGACGCAGAAGACTGGGACTTTATCAGTAGCCAAGACATTACAAGTGAACATAAATTTTCGACATTCACTAATATCCTCTACGAACATTTTGTCACGTCATTCAGGGAAAGACAGATAGTAACTCGGAAAAAAAAGAATTAAATGGTTTAATCGTAAATTATACGACATGCGGGAAACACTAATGTTAATTAAAGCAGCAAGCGACCAAAATCATGAATTTAAAATAAATTACCTAAGCTATAAACGGAAGTACCACATTGCTCTTAAAAATGCAAAAATCAGTGCTAATGCATCGTACATAAAAAATTTAAAAAAACAGCCAGAAAGCACTGTGGTCACTAATAAATAATAATACAAAGAGTGACACGTACTGCGATATTGACCCCGACAAATTCAACGAATATTTTGCAAATGTGGCGAATAATCTAATTAAAGATATTCCAATGTCTACCCAAACACCCCTTACGCTCATGTCGAAGTATCAAGTTACGTGCTCAGAGTACTTCCAATTCAAGGAAACTACATTTATAGTAATCAGAGATGTAATAAAAAGTCGAAAAAACTCCCAATCGAAAGATATTTATTTTCTTACAGCAGATCTAATAAAAAAAGTTTCTGATACCATCACAGTACCTCTCACTAAGTTGATAAATTGCTGCATTAAAGATTGCATATTTCCAAATTCGTTAAAAATGGCTCGTATCACTCCTATACATAAAAAGGGGGATAACGGAGACACGAACAACTATAGACCCATAGTCATACTACCTGTAATAGAGAAGATATTTGAAGAAGTTATGCTGGCCAACCTTGAAAAACATAACATACTGTCTGATTCTCAATATGGTTTTCGTAAGGGAAAATCCACTGCCAGCGCGATTGTCGACTTCACTAATAATGTTCTGCAAGGCTTCCAGTCGAATATGCATACCACTGCAACTTTCCTGGACCTCAGCAAGGCCTTCGACTGCCTGGATCATGGTGTTCTCTTACGAAAACTATATTTCTATAACTTCCACCCTAGCAGCTGTCGACTAATAGGATCCTACCTACACCATAGACGACAAATTGTCACCATAGATAGTAAACAATCGAGGGAAAAGTACCTCACTCATGGTGTACCCCAAGGATCTATTCTCGGGCCTGTACTTTTTCTCATCTACATTAACGATCTCTCGTCTACAGCAACAGCTTCCACCTTGTTTCAGTTTGCGGATGATACCACCTTTACAAACAGTTCACTTGACCTTTTACACGCGACTGAGCAGCACAATAAATCAAAAAATGACGTCATTCATTGGTTTGAGACGAACAGATTAATCCTTAATCCAAACAAAACAGTCAACCTACTATTTTCTTTGCGTACAGACGCACCTGAACAAACGCCAGCTAAGTTTCTCGGTGTCTGTCTCGACAATAGGTTGACATGGAATAACCAGGCAGAGTCAGTAGCTCACAAAGTATGTCGTTCCATATTTTTACTGCGGCACTTAAAGGTAAGCCTCCCTCCGAGTGCTATACGTACTGCGTACTTCGCAGTATGCCAATCACACCTGGTATACGGGATTCTTGCATGGGGACACACACCTATATTAAATCGTATGTTTGGTCTACAAAGAAGGGCAGTACGTATAATTTCAGACCTAAATATCAGGACGACTGCAAAGCCAAATATACTGAGCTAGGCATTCTAACTCTCCCCTCGCGGTACATACTGGAATGCTTAGTCCATGTTCGGAAAAACATCACAGAATACGACCTGCACTCGCTGAGACATCGCCACGACACAAGAACTGCGTCAAAAATTTGTCTAAATCACATGCGTCTCAATAAGTCACGGAATAGCACCAATTACTACGGGCCAAAAATATACAACTTGCACCAGATATAATTAAGTCAGCAAATAAGGCAAAATTCAAAATTACGATAAAGAAATACCTCGCTGCCAAAGCATTCTACACATAAAATGAATGTCTTATAAATGACTACAGTAACGTATCCAGCACAGTTGAATTTTAACACATTTACTCTTTATTTATTGTATGTAAGTCTTAAGTTAATTTTAATTGTAACTACTCATAATTAAAACCTGTACTCTTCTTATATTATTTTGTGCTTATATTTATTTATTATTGTTATATGTCTTATTTTATCTTACTACTTATATATGTATGTTATTCTTGACCTGTGTAAACTGATTTAATAGCACCAATAAAGTAAAGTAAAGTAAAGTAAAGTAAACGATTTATTTCATTAATTTTTTTTAATATTTTGAAGAGAAGAAGCGCTTCAAGGGCCGAAAGTTGATCGGCGCTGACTTAGATAAACGATTTGTTTCTTTCTTTTTTTTCTTAATATTTAGTAAACGTTGTATCATATTTAATAATTAAATTTAATATAAGTATGAATAAAACTGCCAATTAATTTTAAATTTACCAACATGTCTTCTAAGCTAACATAACAATTTATGTTAGCTTAGAAAACATGTTGTTGAATTTAAAATTAATTGTCAGTTTTATTCATACTTATGTTAAATTTAATTATTAAATATGATACAAAGTTTACTAAATATTAAGAAAAAAAGAAATAAATAAAATTTAAAAAAAAATAAAAGAAACACTGTAATATGTAGGTATAACCTGTTTTTTTAATATGAAAATTTGACATTTCAAGAATTTAATAGTGTAATGCAGGTTATGGGTTTAAGGTTAGGACAAGATTAATCACATGTTACGTTGTATATCAACTTTTAATTTGTAGGTTATGTGAAAGGAAATCTAACATTAATATGACAATTCAAGTAAGTCACAAAGATGACGATTACAAATGTATTTACCTATCAATGACTCAAATTATTTATACCTACTACTAATTTAATAAAGTGTCTCTGAGAATCAGGTAGGATAGGAAAACCAGGTAATATTCTTTGCTCAGGAATATCTGTTTTCTTTGTTATCTGCCCGTTTATATGTTCAAAATTTAAAAACGTTCAAAATACAAGGAATTTTTCTTATAGGTAACAAAGAAGACAGATATTATATTATATATATATATATATAATAATAATAATAATAATATATATATATATATATACCGGGTGTGGCACTTAAGACGCCTCGGACCATAGCTCCTTTAAGATAAAAGCTATCGAAAAAAATCTAAAATCAAAGTGGTGCATAATTACCGTCGCTATGTTTCAAAAATATTTCTAATCATCAGTGGCGTGCCGTACTCCAGTGGCGTACCAAACTTATGTTTTTTTAAATGGAATGCCCTATTTTTTATTGCAGATTTGGAAAGTGCTCGAAGAGTACTTATTTTTTTATCTAACATGTTATACCCTTCACTTTAGCGGTTTCGCTGTTATAACCCCTTCTTTCAAAATTGCGCCCCTTTTTTGAGATTGTTTTGTAGAGAAACTAATTGACGCCGGCGCCTAAATTTTGAATTGAGGTACAGGTTAAGACCTCGTATACCTTCACATAATTTTTTTTCGGGTAATTTATGGAAAAAAAATAATTTTTGATTGAACTTCGCATGTTGTCATTTTTTTCGAAAACTTCAAATGGCACCCCCCTAAAAAATTACGGCGTTGTACAGCCAAAACTCTAAACTTTTCATTGGTACAAAAAAAATTTCACTTTGCATAACAAAATTTCGGAGAAAAAAGGAATTTCATTGCAAATGTCGGGAAACGTTTTCCGTTGCCAAGAGTGCCATGAGAAAACAAAAGATTGGTAATTGTCAAAGTAAATTATTAGACGCCAGTAGCAGCCATAAGTCATTTTTGATAAACGTTCTAAAAATGAAGAGAATTTGACCTAAACTTTACATATGCTTTAATAGAGTGTTGTAACAAATCAAATTAAATAAGATTTTAAATATTTCATTGTATAATTCAATATCCGGAGGTGTATTTGCACGGGAAGTAGTTGTTTCAATGGATATTTATCGTCTTAAATTGTCTTATTAATTAAGACACTGTTTGCATTTTCACGAATAGTTTTTTCGTAATTTTATATATTACGTTCTAAAAATGTTCCGAACTCAAGAGGAAGTGGTTGACATGATATTTATTCTTGGAGAATGTAACAAGAATTGTTTGTTGGCGTCACGAGTGTACGCTGCGAGATATCCGCACAGGGCACATCCAAATGAAAGTGCGTTTCAAAAAGTGTTGGAGAGATTTACTACTACGGGAAGTGTGAAACGGCCAAGGAGAGTTAGAAAGAAGACAGTTTTTACCGAAAATAATGAACTGCAGGTTCTGGAGGCAGTTATTGAAGATCCTCATACCAGTATCCGTGATATTAGTAGGAATCACGATATTTCAACGCGATCCGTACATCGTGTTCTTCAAAAGTACAAATTCCGTCCATTTAAGATTCAACTGCACCAAGAATTGCAACCTCAAGATTTTCATGCGAGGCAAGATTTCTGCTTGTGGGCTATCAACAAAATTGAGCAGGAGGAATCATTTCTTATACGCGTATTATTTTCTGATGAAGCGACGTTCCATAGAAATGGGCATGTCAATCGCCACAACTACCATTATTACGCCGATGAAAACCCACACGCCATGCGAATGATAAACCACCAGCAAAGATGGTCGCTGAATGTTTGGGGAGGCATACTTGGAGAACACCTTTTGGGTCCTTATTTCATCGAGGGGCACCTGAACGGCAACAGTTATTTGAGGTTCCTTCGCGACGACTTGGATGATCTCTTGGAAAATGTCCCTCTAGCCACTCTACGACAGATAGTTTTCCAGCACGATGGAGCTCCTGCACATAATAGCCGTGTCGTTCGGGAATTTCTCGATGAAACGTTTCTGGACTCCTGGATTGGTCGTGGGTGTCCTGTGAGGTGGCCGCCAAGATCACCAGACCTCACTTCCCTTGACTTCTTCCTTTGGGGCCATATCAAAGACGAGGTTTACAGGATGGTACCAACTACTGTCGAGGATATGAGGGAGAGAATCCGCGCGGCTTTCCGCGGTATATCACCAGAAGTCCTTAGGGCAGTGTCTAGAGCCTGTGAGTCGAAGTTGCGGTTATGCCTCCAGCAGGAAGGTCGTCATTTCAAACATTTAGTTTAAGTTGTTAAATTTTCTTTATCTGCATTTTCCATATCATGTTGAATAAATAGGTACATACTATAATGTTGACCGTATTTGTGTTTTTGTTTTCTCATGGCACTCTTGGGAACGGAAAACGTTTCCCGACATTTGCGATGAAATTCCTTTTTTCTCCGAAATTTTGTTATGAAATGTGTATTTTTTTTTGTACCAATGAAAAATTTTTAGTTTTGGCTGTACAACGCCGTAATTTTTTTAGGGGGGTGATATTTGAAATTTTCGAAAAAAATGACAACATGCGAAGTTCAATCAAAAATTATTTATTTTTCATAAATTACCCGAAAAAAAATTATGTGAAGGTATACGAGGTCTTAACCTGTACCTCAATTCAAAATTTAGGCGCCGGCGTCAATTAGTTTCTCTACAAAACAATCTCAAAAATGGGGCGCAATTTTGAAAGAAAGGGTTATAACAGCGAAACCGCTAAAGTGAAGGGTATAACATGTTAGATAAAAAAATAAGTACTCTTCGAGCACTTTCCAAATCTGCAATAAAAAATAGGGCATTCTATTTAAAAAAAAACATAAGTTTGGTACGCCACTGGAGTACGGCACGCCACTGATGATTAGAAATATTTTTGAAACATAGCGACGGTAATTATGCACCACTTTGCTCTTAGATTTTTTTCGATAGCTTTTATCGCAAAGGAGCTATGGTCCGAGGCGTCTTAAGTGCCACACCCGGTATATAAGGAATATTTTCTTGATTTGTAATTAATTAATTAATTTTTGTGAGTTACTTGAATTGTCATATTAATGTCAGATTTCCCTTCACATAACCTACAAATTACATGTCACGATTTTTAAATGTAAATTTTCAGACATTCGTGATCTTATTAAACAATTTCAATTTAATAACCCTAACGAGTGTTTTCTACTCCCAGACTAAGCATGAAGTAAAATTTCGAGTTTAGAAAAGCCCCGTGAAAATTTGTCGAGGGTCGCGCAGCGACCCGAGACAAATTTTCACGGGGCTTTTCTAAACTCGAAATTTTACTTCATGCGCCACGCGTATAAAACACTGATTTAAAGTGAAGTTTAAAATATACTTCGAGTTAGATTTCATTACATGTTCATTAATTTTACAAATGTTTATATGGAATATGTGAAAATAAAAATTCCCTGTATGTGTTGTAAATTTGCAAGTTGTAGCGTTCCCTTTTTTTGAAAATCTCTGCATCGTGACAATTTATTTAGCAAATTATGATTTATTTGTCGCATTGATGATCTTGTAAATAAAACACTTTTTACTTTGTTTAACCACTGGATCTTACATTTAATTGTGTGACTAGTTTCGACTATCTAGTAGTCATTCTCAAATTCACTTTAGTTTGAGAATGACTACTAGATAGTCGAAACTAGTCACACAATTAAATGTAAGATCCAGTGGTTAAACAAAGTAAAAAGTGTTTTATTTACAAGTGTATTTAAGATGTACCACAAAGTGAACGCCTACAACACCAAAGAAAGCATTGATGATCATTTACCAATATCTCAAAATTTGATTGAAACACGATTTTAACTTTGTTTGTATAACCGAGACTCTATTAAGTGACTAGAGTTTCAACAACTTTAACTTGCCATTTTCAAACTCAAACTTTGTGTGTTAAGTTTAGTTAAGTTAAATTTGTCGAAACTATAGTCACATCTTAAAGTTTCAGTTATACAAACACAGTTAAAAATCTTGCTTCAATTGTGAATTATGATGTATAACGATGTAGAAGCCTTCACCGTTAACAGTTTTTTTCAAAATTTGATGATTAAAATACCCTACTGTTAAAGCAGGACTGCAACTGTAAATACACCCTAAGTTTGGTCATATCATATGTTCAATTAAAAAAACCTCTAGAGTGCCATGGAAAATATTGTAGGTTGGCAACTCTAAAATTATACATTACAATTGTTATGTCTGACGTTTGAAATGTCAATTCATACAGCGTGTAGCCAACCTAAATTTAAAAAATGATTAAATCATGGCACTCTAGAGTTTTTTTTTATTGCACATATGATATTAAATAAAAGAGTTTATATATGCATACACAAGGTTTTAGTTAATAAAGTAATTAACATAATAAAACACGTGATTATTAAATTAAAAAAATCAAGTTATATGGATGGACCACTAGAGTGACATGGAAAATATTGTAGGTTAGCAATTCTAGAATTATGCATTACAATGGTTATGTCTGACGTTTGATATGTCAATTCATACAGCGTGTAGTCAACCTAAACTTAAAAAAAGATTAAATCATGGCACTCTAGAGGTATTTTTTATTGAACATACGATATTAAAAAAACATGGTTTAGGTATGCGGACAAAAGGTTTTAGTTAATGAAATAATTATCATAATAAAACACGTGATTATTATAAAAAAATTAAGTTATATGGATTGTGGGGCGAAAGTCTTGACCGTCGCGTACGTTCGTTTTCAATAAAATCAAACAATCGACTGAAAAAGTTGTGAATGAAACGCGGCAACGGGGCCATAGTAAAAAAGCAAAAAGGCGATACACAAATATTCGAAAAAATAAAAGGAGAAATGCCAAAGGGGAAAAAATACAAAAATAAAAACGCGCGCCCCGCATACGTCACAGATGCACAAACACATGCGAGCGCGCGAGGGGCGCGGGGGGGTGCAGGTGGGTGCATGTGCAGAATGCGTGTACGTGTACCCCGTACGTGTGTGTGTGTGTGTATGTGTGTTTGTTCAGAGTTTTAAAAACGCGCATTCCAAAACAATAATACTCAATCAATGATAGCAATGAGCCAATAACCAAATGGGACGTTACATTGGTGGAAGGGGGATGTGACAACCCTGTTTACAAATGTAGCGATTGATTCTTCCAATGTTGTTTGAGCTGTACTGATATGTCCACGTTCCACGGTGCCTCTCGTCTGGGAAGTGTGCAGAAAGTGACTTTGTACTCCTGGAGATTTCGGAGTTCGAGGCTTAAGGGTGGCCACCCCCCACACCTCACGGATTTCACCGAGGCACCCCACCGCCCTACGCCCTTTATTTGGTATGTTTCGTTCGTTACTTCTACGCATCTCATAACGCACAAACAAGCACGCACACATAACACTGCATGCGTATGTCTTACATACACCAACCCTTATCTAGCATCCCCTAACTATTCCAATTATGAGTTGATTTTTTTAATTAAATTAAATTAAATCCGCTTTGCGGAGAGTGTTGAAAAGGATTTAGTAATAATAATAGTAAATAGTAATAAACGTGGATGAATATTATAAAATAAATATAAGGGTGGTAATAGTAATGATTGCTTCGTAGGTTTATTTATTTAAAAAGGTGAATTTAACGAAAAGTTAGGGTGTGGTCCGAAATAAGTTATGCAAGTGAAAATGGCCGCTGTATACTTGTTAAAAACAAGGGGTGGAGTTTTGCGAATGGACCGAAGCCACAAAAGTTGTGCGGCCTCTGAAAAGTTCTCCCCTGCAATAGGGTCGAAAAGCGGGCCTCACGGAAAACCCACCCTTATAGCCTTTTTATTTCCGTGGCGTTATCGCGTGCGTTTCGAGATGAGTTAGCGCTATTCTCCTGTATAATTAACTCGCCTACCGCGCCATTTTCGGTCTTATCCTAACCGCGCATAAGTTTTATTTTAACTAATGGCTACTTGAAAGGGAGCTTTCGTGCGTATAGATTATAAGTTTTAATTTCGACCACCTACGCCCGCACCCTCGTGTGCCACCCCCCGCCCGTGCACCCCGACTCATACTCCTTTTTCTCGGGGATCTAGATGCGTTTTGTTCCTACACAGGGCATTAAGATAATTTTTCAGGGTTGGGTTAGGGGGGAGGAGGGTGTGGTTGTTAATAAACAAAATCGCTAATGCCGCATTCGTCACGGTGACACGCACAGAAAATATAGACGTTGAATTTAATACCCGCCGCCCTCGTGCAAAGTGATGTGCGTTGCTAAAAAAATATTCATAAATTCTTGTAATCGCCCCATGTTTGATCGTTAGTATCTCTTAAATTAAAAAATTGCTCACGTTTGTCTACATGAGTACATGATTAAATACATTTAGAAAATTTTCAATACATCAACCCCTTTCTTTTTATAAAAATATATTATAGAATAATCTCTTTATTAATCAATTACATTAGGCAAAAAACTCTGAAATATGTTCTGTTTATTCGACTTTTTAATAATTTACAACCAACCCAATTAAAATACCATAACTATTAAGAATAAGGACGGTACCTATTCGATTCTTCAAGTTATAGATTTAATTGGAAATAAATTTATTATATTTATATAACAAGTTGTCTGCATTTATATAGGTTAGGATAAAAATGCCAAACACTCCGTCTTCTCGGATATGACGTAAAATACATGTAGGACCCGTGTACTGCCAGGATGTTGCGCGCACGTTAAAGATTTGTACGCGTGGCGCATGAAGTAAAATTTCGAGTTTAGAATAGCCCCGAAAATTTGTCTCGGGTCGCTGCGCGACCCTCGACAAATTTTCACGGGGCTTTTCTAAATTCGAAATTTTACTTCATGCTTAATCTGGGAGTGGAAAACAATCGTTAGAGTATTCAAATTAAAATCTTTTAATAAAACCATGAATGTCTGAAAATGTACATTGAAATATCGTAACATGTATACCTAAAAAAAAATTCCTTGCATTTAGAAGTATTTTTAAAATTTGAACTTATAAATGGGCAGATAATAAAGAAGATATTCCTGAGCAAGGTAATATTCCTTGTTTTTAATTTAAAATTGTGCTAACAATAAATAAATAGCAATTATGTGTCAAGGAGTACACTCAGAATGTTTATTGATAAATACTAAAAGATTTTTTATAGATATATAATTGTTTAATAAAAAAACAATATTATAAATATAAACTATTATAAACATTAAGTTGAAAATTCCCATTTTTATATTAATTTCAACACACATTATTATATTTAATGAGATCCTTGAGTTATTCAGTAATTGGTTTCGAGTTATGTGAAGTTGTAAACTTAAATTAAAACACTTATTTGTTCCTTTCTTCACTTATTTTATTTTACTTGTTAGATGTACATTTCGAGTACTACGTACTCATTTTCAATAATGAGTACGTAGTACTCGAAATGTACATCTAACAAGTAAAATAAAATAAGTGAAGAAAGGAACAAATAAGTGTTTTAATTTGAGATCCTTGAGCTTGCTTTGAGGCACATAGTTTTTTGAAATCAGGTTCGATTGATACAAGATATAATTTTTATTTTAAACGAAACAAACATAACGTTTAACAATATTTTATTTAAAAATAGTAAGCGCTGATACAATGTTTTTGTCCATTGTTTGCCGCCGCTCTGAAACTTAATCGAGACAAAAGGAGAAGTGTTGTATTTTTAACGTCCGCCATTAATCTTTTTTTTTCGCGTACCTCTAGGGGTACATATACCACGGGTTGAGAATCGCTAATTTAATGTAAAAATATCTAAAACTTTGCTATTTATAATATTTCTTTATTTCTTTTAATAACAGGATAATCGATTTAAAAAAATTGACACTTTACACTTTTTTTTAAATATGTAATCGCCCTTGGCTTTTTTGAAAGATTTTCAAATGTCTTTTGAGAAATTTCTATAGTGAACATGAAAACAACTCACCCTGTAGAGACACATGTGAAAATCGATAAAAAATGATTTTTACTATAACTTTGGTAATTAAAAAGATAATAAGCTGATATTTGAAATATACCCTGAATAACATCCGAACAACACAATAAAATTGACAGATTTTATACAGGGTGTCCCATTTTCTAGCTACAATATCGAAGTTGAATTTTTCTTATAGGAGCCATTTAAGATTTTTATACCATTGGAAATCATGTATCGTGTGACAAAAAAGATAACTGAAATGTAAAAAAAAAATAGGGCACCCTGTACAAAATCTGTCTATTCCAACATACTTCTAAGGACAAATTTAGGTTATGCAGATCATCTTAACTCCATATCTCTTTGTCCCTTTATACAATTTTTATTGTGTTTCCTATTATTATATATTCGTTTTCATTTCATTTATATCTGGTGCTGTCCATTTATAAAATGTTTTTAATGTGTTTTATTAGCTATTAGATTTACACTCCATACTCGTTTTAGCTTTATTGTGTACTGTCCAAACTTACACTATTTTTAAGATAATGTTTCTATTATTATTATTTAACTATGTTACCTAAACTCCTGACCAACCCATGAATAAATTGTATCTCCCTTTCTTTATAGAAATAAACTAAACTAAACTAAACTAAATTATCAAAGTTATTTTATTAATTTAAGCCCGCACACCTTGCTCACGGCTATTTCTTATTGACAACAAAACACTTTCTGCACAAGTACAAAAAGATTTTATGGTTAATAATGATTTAAATAAATATTCTTTCATAACAGCATAATCCTAATTTCAGCAATTATTACAACAGGTTAATTTGCACCACGAAAATATTGGCAGTTTATGAAAAACATTTGATAAAATGCCTAATTCGGATACAGAGAATTTTTCTCTTAAGTATACATATGTATACCACTCCACTCCCAGGTTAAACATGAAGTAAAATTTCGAGATTAGGAAAGCCTGAAAATTTGGTTTGGTCCCTCCGCGAAATCAAATTTTCTGGCTTTTCTAAACTCGAAATTTTACTTCATGCGTCACGCGTATTAAACACTGAAATATTGTGAACACGCGAACTTCACTTAAAATCAGTGTCTAATACGCGTGGCGCATGAAGTAAAATTTCGAGTTTAGAGAGGCCTGAAAATTTGATTTGGTCGTTCCGCGCTTCGCGCTACGCGACCAGACCAAATTATCAGGCATTTCTAAACTCGAAATTTTACTTCATGCTTAACCTGGGAGTGAAAAACACTCGTTTAAAGCTTTAAATTCAACACTTAAAAAAAGCAACGAATATCTGAAAATGTTCAGCACATAATTGAGATATGTATACTTAAAAGAAAGACTCCCTGTATACGGTAGTTTCACGTTGCATTTCTATATCCGTATCTTAGCCGAAGATATAGTGAAAATTTGAGAGAATGGGATATTCTAAACCACGCACCATATACTATGTTTTAAAATCTAATAGGATTTTGGGATGATACAATATGTATTTTTGTCAATGAACCCCCCCTAGCACATAATACAGAATCTGAAGTAAATCATAGTAAATAGCGTTTTAATATTCTGTGAAATGACCCTAAGTTTATTAAATTTAGTCAAACCTAACTAGAGTTACATGTATATTAATGATAAATCTTTTCCATTCTCCCATAATAGGTGAAAGGCAAAGAAAAGAGAAGATAGTCGAAATTGAGCAGCATTTTACAGCCAGTCAAACGTTATATCATATGTTCAATCAAATAAAAGCTCTAGAGTGCCATGATTTTATCTTTGTTTAAATTTAGGTTGGCTACACGCTTTAGGAATTGACATATACAACGTGAGACATAATAAATATAATGTATAATTTTAGAGTTACCAGCCTACAATATTTTCTGTGGCACTCTAGAGGTTATATTTTATTAAACATACGATATCTTTCTTTGCAGACTTGCACAAGATCATAATTGAACAAATTAATAAATTTTTCAATTAAAAATTTAGATATTGTAGGTCTGAAACACTTAACTTTTCGAGTTTAAAAAGCGCAAAGAAAAAATATTGAAAAGAACATTATGTCACAGATGCAGCTTTTTTGAACACAAATTTTGAAATGTTTAATTCATTTTGCTATTTTTAAACTTATAGTAGCTTGATTTTACGTACATCGGTATTTATTCAGCAATTCTGCACAATGCGAATCCGGCGCATTCACCAAAACTCCAAATTTGCTAAATATGAAGTTATTCATTCTTCCCTTATATGCTACTATACTCTAAACTAATTAAAGCTATTGACTATTTGTTTATTCTAAGATTAAATTTAGTTGGGGTTTGTGTCCATTTTCCATAAGTTATTAACTGTGCAAACCCGGCGCATTCACCATATCGAACACGTATTTAATCTTATACCGTACGATCATTTAAATTATGATTTAGAGTAGGCGGCATTTTTTTTGTGCGGTTGCCCAGTTTGCTAATTAAATAATGAAATAGATTTGAGGTAATGGTTAAACTATGTGTTAACAGTCAGTAGTGCCTATTTAATTTAAAATTCATAAAAGTACTCTAAATTATGTTTTTACCGATCGCACGATATTAAGCATTTCGCAGTTTCATATTATATCATATTATTTATACGTATTACCATTGTACAATAGTAATACACCATTACCATTGTATGAGGTGTTCATTTGTAAACCCAATCGAAAAGGCGTTACTCTTTTAATAGAAGGAAATAGAAGGAAAATGTGAAGTGGGGGCCGTCTTCCTTTCGGATCCGGATGCACTGCAGCCTAGGTGACTTATTGTACTGCAAGTCGCAATTTAATTTACATTTTGTTATACCTGACATTAACCCAATATGTGCATATACGCAACATTAGTAATTTTATGTTAATTTATGGTAATTAAATTACTAAATAAGTTAATTTGATATATTATATTATTTGATTTGACTTGAAAATGTGAAGAAATACGTAAATATCTTGTTATTTAAATATCTGGGTTATTACTTATTTAAAAAAAAATGTTTTTAGTGCATTTGTAACTTTACAATATTTCAGTGTTTTATACGCGTGACGCATGAAGTAAAATTTCGAGTTTAGAAAAGCCCCGTGAAAATTTGTCTCGGGTCGCTGCGCGACCCTCGACAAATTTTCTACGCGGGGCTTTTCTAAACTCGAAATTTTACTTCATGCTTAGTCTGGGAGTGGAAATTCGCGTTCTAAACTTCATATTGCACGTTTTAATACAAAATCGACGAATGCCTCACATTTATAGCGTATACATTATTTATATTCACAAGAAAAATTCACAGACTGTAATACAATAGATCATTAGTAAAAATCATATAAAGAAGTGTAGAGTTTAACCTAAAATCCACTTTTAGAGTTAACTCTACAATTGCTCGGCCGTTAATGGGTTAATGTCAGATTGTGTTAATCAGTAGCTCATTACTTTGCCTTGTTCTTATAGTTGTTCGTTTATTTCTTCTTATAAATCAGCTGTTTTCATAGTTAAATAAATAATGGCAATTGCAATATAGAATTAAGTAAAAAACTGTTATAAAGCTGGGTTGGATTATTATTGACAGGAGCGACTGACAAATTTACGTACGACCTATAACAATGTTTTGATAACTTAATCGGGTTTTTAACTGAACACCTAATACAATAATAATACAAAATATAGTAAAAAAAAGTTGGGAGTTATGAGAGCCCATATTTCACAACTCCCAACTATCCCTTCCTATATTTTTAATATATTATTCCCTCAGGGAATTGTGAGACACTTTAATATTTGCTATATTGTAAAAGTTTTTAATCTTGTAACAATTGTCAGTTGCACTTTGATTTTAGTTTAACTAATTGTCAATTGCATTGTTCGACAAAGCTTTGGGTATAAAGTTTTTTCGATCAATAGTGTTTGCGATTCTTTTAATCACTTTCTAAAGTTGATTACAAAGGTAAATATTTGAAACTTATTATCGGTGGATTACATTTCAGCGCACAAATGGAATATTGCATAAACATTGCATATTGATAATTAAATAAAAGTCACTTGGTTTGTTTCACTACTATTTTTTTATTCTCTCCGACTAGTTTCGACTTATCGTCATTCTCAAGGAGTAATACAGAAAATTATTTTACAAGTTATACAGAGAGTTTTATGTAACACCGAACATGCTAAAATGTACTCAATGTTAATTTTCCTATGTTCGATGTGTACTGGGACGCATCACAGCATCGAGTGCGATGTGATTGGCTACGATTTCTAATAGTAATATAGTCAACCCAATTTACACTCTTCCTGTCAAGAATTAATTAAATCTGTCAATTGTTATGTCAAGTGCAACATGTAATATGGATATTTTAGTTCAACGGAATGCATATCAACTTCTGTTATATTTTTAATTAGTAAAATACTTAAAGAAGGCATAAAGAGTAATTTAAAAGAACCAAATAAATAATTCTACTATTCACCTTTTATTAAATACTTAGCCAATAAGTTAAAGAATATAGTTTATTAGAAACAAGTAATATTTATAATAAATTTTCAAAATGACCTCCTTCGCGCTCTAAGCAATATGCTAGACGATGATAAAATGATTCTACAGCATTTCATAAAAAATTTGGATTCATTTCTTCACATACTAACCGTACTCGAGTCTGAAGTTCTTCCACATTTTTAATTGAAACATCACTATAAATGTTTGTTTTCATATACCCCCACAGATGAAAATCATTTGGAGAAAGGTCGGGCGAACGTGCAGGCCAAGATATGGGACCATATCTTCCTATCCACCGACGAGGAAAATGCTGGTTCAAAAACCGCGTTACCTCATTCGTAGAGTGTGGAGGAACTCCGTCCATTTGAAAAAATGAGTTATTAATATTTAAATTCTGTATGCCTGGTATAATATCACTTTGAAGAAGTGTTAAAAATTTACTAGAATTTAGATTTCCGTTAATAAAAAATGGGCCAATCAAGTGCGTGTCAATAATTCCAATCCATACATTAATTCTCTTGTTGTACTGAGTATGAGTTAAATTTTGAAGGTAGGTATTACTTGTAGACCATACCTAAAAGAAAAGGAATAATGGGTCTAGAAAGGATACAATTAAATAGGAATAACTGACCTGTAATTTTGAGAATTTACTGATCCATCCAGACAAAAAGATCCTTCGTCAGTAAACACTATTTTCCGCAAAATGTCGTTATTTTCATTTACCATATTAAATAAAATTTCACAAAAATTTGATCGCTTAATTTTGTTATCTTCATACAGCAACTGGTGATTTTGAAATTTGTAGGACCTAAACTTAAATTCTCGTAGAACTCTATGTACGGAGGATTTTAAAATATGAAGTGATTTTGCAATAGTATTTAAAGATACTATTGGACATTCTTCAACATAACACAAAATGTTTAATTTCATCTCTTCTGATAAATTTGACGGTCTTCTTACTCTTCGTTTGTGAAATTTATCTAAACAGCCGGTTCTATTAAATTGTTTTATAAGGTCCGAAATGGTTGAAATGGATGGGATTGGGCGATCAGGAAATTTAACAGAAAATAAATCTAGGGAATTTCTAAAACTGTTTCCTCCTTGATACAAGTTCACCAGAAAAATCTTCTCCTCCTTTGTATACATTGTATAACTATCCGTTCTTCTTCTGAGTCTGTTTAAAATGCCAGAACAACAAATATCACTTGCTTGAGATAACTGACAGATTTAATTTATTTTTGAAGGGAAGAGTGTACATTGGGTTGACTATATTACAATTAAAAATCGTAGCCAATCACATCGCACTCAATGCTGTGATGCGTCCCAGTACACATCGAACATAGGAAAATTTACATTGATTAGATTCTAGCATGTTCGGTGTTATATAAAACTCTCTGTATATACACCTTTTTTTGAAGATCAGGTAATACGGGCTTTAAGAACTGGGGAGTTCCAGATGTCTCCGTACTCGTTTACGATGTGTTTTTCCTGTTTTATTGCCTTGCTAATTTCCAGGAACTCCCCAATTCTTAAAGCCCTTATTACCTGACCTTCAAAAAAAGATGAATATATAACTTGTAAAATAATTTTCTATAAATGAAATTGCCAATTCTTGGTTGCAGAATACTTCAAACATTAAAAGTGCGATTCTTTTCACAATCTACAACAAGTTAGTCTTACAAAGACTATATCAAACACTCATTGAAACAACTACTTCCCGGGCTAATACCCCGACGGACATTGAATTATACTGCAACCAAGAATTGGCAATTTCATTTATACTTATGTTTGAACGGTAACGTGACCGCCAGTCTAATGTGTCAAATTGTTTAGAGGGAATGGCAAAGCTATACTGATGAGAGATAAATCTCGAAACGCGTCTATAGATGGCCTGAATAATTTGACCCAAATTGTTACATTTGCAGTAGGTTACTGTATGTAACAGCAAACACTTGTTGTAGAATTCAATGTCCGTCGGGGTATTAGCCCGGGAAGTAGTTGTTTCAATGAGTGTTTGATATAGTCTTTGTAAGACTAACTTGTTGTAGATTGCGAAAAGAATCGCACTTTTAATGTTTGAAATAATTTTCTGTATTACTCCTTGAGAATGACGATAAATCGAAAATAGTCGGAGAGAATAAAAAAATAGTAGTGAAACAAACCGAGTGATTAATGAGAACCAAATTGAAGATAAACATTGCATGTTTCGATGAGTATGCAGCCATTTAGTTAATGTAGCATAATGGGGTGTTGTGAGACAACATTTGTGGAAGTTGCGCCTAATTTTGATATTTTTTTAGCTGAGTTTGCATCTTTTGTGCGTATTTATTATTCATGCATAATTTGAATGTTTCATGAAATTACAAAGTGATATCGTGTTTTTCAAAGATATTAGTATTGAGGTATAATCATTTTACGGAATTTTTTTTTTATTAAATATTTTATTAAAATTAGCTGTGTTCATTTTCTCCAGCGTAAGTAAATAATAACCACCAAAATGTGTAATTTTCTTCTATTTTTAGTAGTGTCTCACAACTCCCCACCAATTTTGGTAAACTCAAAAAATGAATCTTTCTAAAAAGCATCTGAAAATGTTTAAACCGTTTATTCTATTCTAAAAATTTGGTTTATTCGCTTCGCTTTGCTTCGCTTCGCTTTGCTACAAGACCAAACCAAATTTCTGGGCTTTTCTAAACTCGAAAATTTACTCCATGCTTAACCCATTAACGGCCAAGCAGTGATGAAGTTAACTCTAAAAGTTGAATTCAGGTCCAATTCTGCACTTTTCTGTGATTTCTATGAATGTCTTACTGGTCTACTTACTGTGAATGCTGCTTTTAAAAATACATTATGTATACGATTTAAACTTTCAGGCACTCGTCGATTTTATATAAAAACGTGCAATATGAAGTTCAGAACGAGTGTTTCCACTCCCAGACTAAGCATGAAGTAAAATTTCGAGTTTAGAAAAGCCCCGCGTAGAAAATTTGTCGAGGGTCGCGCAGCGACCCGAGACAAATTTTCACGGGGCTTTTCTAAACTCGAAATTTTACTTCATGCGCCACGCGTATAAAACACTGATTTTAAGTAAAGTTTAAAATGCACTGAAAACAACCCAATCTCGATATTTTTTTAAATTGGATTTTTTTTTCGTATCCATGCTGTAAACCTTTAGATGTTCGTTGTTTTTTTGTAAAAAAACTTCAATTCCCTGTAGTCCTTCGCTCTCCGAAGAGCATCATTGGTCCTTCGAGCTGTATCCATTGTCAAATGCTCCCTCGAGTAATAAACTTATTAATCTAGAGAGATCTTTCAATTTGAAACTTCTAAGAACGAGTGTCGTCCACTCCCAGACTAAGCATGAAGTAAAATTTCGAGTTTATAAAAGCCCCGCGTAGAAAATTTGTCGAGGGTCGCGCAGCGACCCGAGACAAATTTTCACGGGGCTTTTCTAAACTCGAAATTTTACTTCATGCGCCACGCGTATAAAACACTGATTTAAAGTGAAGTTTAAAATGCACTGAAAACAACCCAATCTCGATATTTTTTAAAAATTGGATTTTTTTTTCGTATCCATGCTGTAAACCTTTAGATGTTCGTTGTTTTTTTGTAAAAAAACTTTAATTCCCTGTAGTCCTTCGCTCTCCGAAGAGCATCATTGGTCCTTCAAGCTGTATCCTTTGTAAAATACTCCCTCGAGTAATAAACTTATTAATCTAGAGAGATCCTTCAATTTGAAACTTCTAAGAACGAGTGTCGTCCACTCCCAGACTAAGCATGAAGTAAAATTTCGAGTTTAGAAAAGCCCCGCGTAGAAAATTTGTCGAGGGTCGCGCAGCGACCCGAGACAAATTTTCACGGGACTTTTCTAAACTCGAAATTTTACTTCATGCGCCACGCGTATAAAACACTGAAATATTGCGAAGTTAAAAATACACTGATTTTTTATTTTAATGAGTATAAGCAAAATATTTAAATAACAAAATATTTACCTTTTTCTTCATACATTTTTAAGTCAGGTCAAATAATATAACATATCAAATTAACTTATTTAGTAATTTAATTAACAAAATAATAATAAGGTTGCGTGGATGCATCAATGGTGCTTAATGGGTTAATCTAGGAGTGAAAACACTCATTAGAAACTTCAAATGGAACTCTTTTAAAAAATCAATGAATGTAGGTAAATTTACAGCATATGCATACTAAGAGTTTTTAACATAAATAAGACAGTTAAACTTTGTTTGTATAACTGAGGTTTTTCTATTGTGAATATAGTTTCGACAACTTTAACTTGTCATTATCAGACTACAAGTAGTCTGATAATGACAAGTTAAAGTTGTCTACAAGTAGTCTGATAATGACAAGTTAAAGTTGTCGAAACTATAGTCACAATAAAAAAAACCCAGTTATACAAACAAAGTTTAAGTGTCTTATTTATGTTAATAATGATGTATAACGAATTAGAAGCCTCAACAGTTAACAGTAAGAGTTTTTCTTTTAAGTATATATATTCCAATTATATGCTGTACATTTTTAGATATTCATAGTTATTTTAGAGTTCAATTTAAAGCTTTAGACGAGTGTTTTCTGCTCCCAGGTTTGGCATGAAGTAAAATTTTTATAATAACATATCTAAAATAAACATTAGCTCTATAATATGGGGCTACTGATATGCTTAAAGTAGGGGAAAAGGGCAAAATTTAATTTAACATTAACAATGGAAACCTTAACATTTACGAATACAATACCCTACAACGCTGTACATAGTACGGGGAGTGTATGTAAATACGTAAACGAGAGCCGATAATGAAGCGTGTAATGAATTCGCAAAGTACATATTTTCAATATCTCCTATATATGTATATAAATATTCCTGCGAGCGTTCATCCATATTTATGAATTAATTCCGAAGAATGTCGATAATCTAATTTATAAACTTCATGCACAGTACATGTCCTAATTTACATATATTTAATATCGGGCCCGACGCTTTTGCCCTCCAATGTGAATTGCAGCGGTGCTTAGTATTCATTAAAAAATAATTAAAAATGTTTACTCACGGATATCTGCGTATCAGCTTTCGTTTATTATTACTCCCCACGACGCCGTCACAACGGACACCTAAAAAAAATATCATAAAAATTACCCTAATATCCAAGGAATAAAAACGCCGATTATTAAACGCCAGCTTTATCTGACGCTCCCAACAAATTATTTTAAATAAAAAAAAAAAAACGTGACGTGATTTGGGTTATCAGGGTCTTAAAATTTGATATGCATAATAACATTGTATTAACTGTAAACATTTTGTTTTGCTTATATTTTTTGCCGACCGCACACAAATATGTAATTCTGCAGTTCAGCATTTTTGACGGAAATATATGTTTTGTGATCTCAAAAATCCGAATCAAGGTGTCAGTCGATCTGTCGACGATAACTGCTTTTGAGGTTTTTATAAAATGTTGTATTTGGATCCTACTTCATAATATGTCGAAATCATCATTTTTTGGACACACATAAAAAAAACTGTTATTCCTTACTTCACTTTTTATATATTTAACATCTTTATTGACAGAATTTTCTTATAAAAAACATTTAAATATTTTAACTACAATAAATTTGGTACATAAATAATTTTCTGCCAATCGGCTATCGACCATTGGTCTTTCCGCCTGAATTTGTTTAGTTTTGTCTCTGTCATTTTATGTTATAGTTGTCTATTGTCTTTGTCTGACTCTAACTGTCATACTGGCGTCGTGATCATTAATGTCTTGTACTTGTCTAACGGCTGTCTCAAACGTCGTGATCATTAATGTCATGAAGTGAAGAGATGAATTCATAAATTGTGGTGCAGGGGAATTTTCGTTTAGGGGCAATATTTTTATTACGAGGGATACAAAGGGTTTTAAGAAGATTGTAATAAAAACGATTAGAGGCAAATTTTTGGGAAAGTTGGTTGAGGCGGTTTTCTATCGGAAGTATTTTTGTTAGTTCGTATAGGAGGGTGTTTGAAGGATTATGTAGAGGATTTTGTGGGTGTCTTATTTTTGTTAGCACTCTGAGGGCCGATCTTTCAGCAATTTGAATATTTTTTAGGGAGCAAGGGTGTGGATTGTGAAAGAGGATTGCAGCGTAGTCAAGCAAAGGGCGGCATATCATCTTATATATATTAACTGCTGTTTCAGTGCTAATGCCTTGTTTCCTGAATGTGAGATTTCTAAAATGCGCCCTTTGTCTGATCTTTGCTTTAAGAATTGAGGAGTGGGATTTGAAGGTAAGTTTAGTGTCAAAGGTTATGCCTAGGTATTTACAGGAGTTTGAGGGGCGGATGATGTGGTTATTTACTGATATTGAAAATGGGGATGAGTTGGGTCGGTGAAATGGAATTAGGAGCTGTGATTTGTTGGGATTTATAGTGATTCGCCATTTAGCGAACCATGTTTGTATGGTGTCTATAAGGCCCTGTAGAGTGCTAAGTGCTATGGGGAGAGTGGAGGCATGTGCTATTAAAGCCGTGTCGTCTGCGTATAATAAAGGATAAGCGGATTTGTTAAGGTATTTTGGGTCAGGATTGTATAGATCTGATACAAGGATATTATACAGGAGTGGTGAGAGAGGTGATCCTTGGGGTAAACCTTGTTGGGGTGTAAATGGGATTGAAATGGAACGACGGATTTTAACTTGGAGTGTTCTATTGTGTAGGAAACTATCAAGAATGTTAATTAGGTGCGATGGGATTTTTAGGGCGTTGCATTTAAACAGCAGGCCTCTGTACCATACAGAGTCAAACGCTTTTTGAATATCCAGAAATAAGATGGCAGATTTTTGACCTTCGAGGCTTCTTCACTTTTTATTTATATCGTTTGATGTACATTTTTAAACACAAGGTGCTCAATATCAAACAAACAACAACAACAATTCAAACAACACACAACAAATAAAATTAAGTACATTTCACTCTTTTATTAATAGATTAATTAACATTCCTCTAAGTGAATCTGATTTCAGACAAGAATTAAACGTTATTACAAAAATTGCCGAAAATAATGGTTATAACAAGGAAATTATAAATACTTTATTAAAAAAGCATAAACAAAAACATTTAATTAAATTTGAAAATAAAACAACGCAGTTGGGAGGGTTTCACTTTTATTGTTGAACACTGCAACATGTTTCACCACACAGTGGCTTCATCAGGCAGATGAAATAATTATATCATTATTTCATCTGCCTGATGAAGCCACTGTGTGGTGAAACATGTTGCAGTGTTCAACAATAAAAGTGAAACCCTCCCAACTGCGTTGTTTTATTTTCAAATAGTATTATGGAGTTTCATCATGTATCCGCCTCATCAATTAAATATTTAATTAAATACTTTTACGCACCTGAGCAAACAATAGAATATAAATGGCATAAATTAAATTTTGTTAATGACCTGTCATATAATATAGTCATTCATTGTAGGGGAAAAGACTTTAATATTATATGTTCAAACCCTTTAAATTTAGGCAAACTATTAATAAACAATAAATCGAAAACTGATAATTCAAAGAAATGTGGAATTAATGAAATACAATGTGATGAATGCGATGCAATTTATATTGGACAAACCGGCAGATCTTTCGAAATCAGAATGAAAGAACATAAAAAATCTGTTTTAGATAATAAACCAACAACTGGCTTTTCCAAGCATTGCATCGCATTCAATCACTTCTTTAATCCGCATAATTTTAAGATTTTGCATTCAGGTAATAAGGGATACGCACTAAACCTCAAAGAGGGCCTGGAGATTAACAGGACCATAAAAATGGGGAAAAATATCGTAAACGACAACGAGGAGATTTGGAATTCCCCAATTCTGACTTCTCTTATTACCTGAAACAAAAATATTGTATATATACTTAGGAAATATTTTTTTCTGTACATTCCTTTGAAAATGGTCTAACAAACCGAAACTAGTCGGAATAAAGATTTAATTGTGAAACAATACCAAGTGCCTTTCCTTTAATTAACTTTACATGTTTTATATGTTTCACCAAGTGCCAGATGAGAAATTAATTCAAGAAATTAAACAAACAGTTTGTTATTGATAACGAGCACCTGTCTCGAAATGTACATCTAACGATACAAATAAAAAGTGAAGTAAGGAATAACAGTCGCTTTATGCGTAATAATCACTTTACGTAAACTCAAAAACACGGTTATTTTTTGGCTAATATGCGAAAACCGGATGTTTACTCTTAGCGTATTTTTTTCCTAGGTAATTTATTAACATAATTGAAAAATCTTTAAGATTTGAGTTGTAGATAATAAAAATAGTGATGTGTCCATCATAGCATTTTCCCCTCCATTTATTCAATTGATAATCGACATAATACATTTATTTCACTTTAACCAATTGCTTAAAGATTTCACTTAAAATCAGTGTTTTATACGCGTGGCGCATGAAGTAAAATTTCGAGTTTAGAAAAGCCTAATTTGGCTCGGTCGCTCAGCTTCGCTACGCGCCCGAGCCAAATTTTCAGGCTTTTCTAAACTCGAAATTTTACTTCATGCTTAGTCTGGGAGTGGAAACCCTCGTTACACGATCAATTAAAAACTTATAGTGTAGTTTCCTGTATTACATGCGAGAAACTGGTTTTTCTTCCTCTAATATAGGTAGGAGTGAAAATAACAGTTGTTGTGATTTTCGTTTAAAATATATTTAGTAATCTGGTTTGCTCCATTTGCACCAATTCCAGTTGTAAGTGAATCAACTGGAATTAGTGCAAATGGAGCAAACCAGATTACCAAATATATTATATAAAATTGTAACATCTTTCCAAGCAGGATTAGAAGTTGAACCTAAGTGCACTCTATGTAGTAATTCTAGGTTGATTGGTTGATTGATTGAGTTACGTGAAGATCAAATTATTTTTTTTCACCCTTGTAGTAATTTTATATTATGAAGAAAATGATTCCTTGCAACTCTTATTTAAAAATTTGTTTCGTATTTTCAATATTAAGTATGTTATAGAACTTAAACACCCTGTATGTTGCAGTGTTACAGTCGCAACTCAGTTATGTTTATTTTAAGTGCGGAATTTATGGAGTAGAATAGTTTTTAATTAGCGTATATAGTGAATGGATCTATTCATAAATTCACATATATATTTTGGAATTTCGAGAATGTCCAATAAGGGCTTCCAGGGTTTCCTATTCGCGCGATCACGCAAATTGACAATAATTGAATTTCCATCGGAATGTCTGTTCGTGGATATAATAAGCTCAAGCCGGTGGCATGAGCTGCATTTAATAACTCAGACTAATTTAATGCCAAAGATAGATCTACTGTTGATTTATTACAATTACAAAGCGTCCACGAATTAGCGATTAAGATGAGCTTTCGATAAAACAATTATAATTTTCATATCTTGATAATAATGATTTGAAAAAAAAATTATTGTCAACTATTGCTAATGGACACTTAGTGTCTGAAATGTACATATATTACTTAAATAAAAACAGTGAAGAAAGGAAATTAACCGCTTTTTATTACTAAGAAAACACTTGGTTAAATTTCTCTAATATTTTGGTTTTTTATTCCAACGACTTTGAATCATTCTCAAGGAGTCTCCTTGATAATAAGACAGAAATATACAAAAATAAATATTTTAAAATAACATAAATCTATCATTAAAGATATGTACACTTGGAACCAGGCGCGCACCCAGGGGGGTGACTCGCGGGTTTGAGCTTCTTTAAAATTATAATAAATTTGCACCGCAGGGAAGTTCAGTTGAAAATAACTAATATACTATTAATGGGGTATTTTCAGATTTGTGCATATTAAAAAAAAATATTTTCTTGATATCTACACAAAATTTCATGAGAATATCTTAGCGGGTTTTCAAGTTAGAAAGTTAGAAAGAAACAGATCCAAGGCCGACTGTTATTCATAACGCGGTTAGCATCACATATTCGCGTACGATCGAGGGTATTCCAGTTGCTTATTGCGGGTAATATATAAACTGCAAAGCACGCGTGTCAACTCATTACTTTTTAACATAAAGACAATTTAAATTAAAGAAAAATTAAGTTTGACAATAGTTTACTCGCCCCAGTTTTGTGTACCTGTTTCGACGACACACTTCGACATTCCTGTAAGTTTCCTGTTAATTTTAATATCTTTTGTATTGAAAGTCTAAAGCATAGCTATACTTATGATAAGTTATTCCTTAAAATTGTAATAACTGAAAAACTATTATTAGGGTATTTTTAGATTTTTACACATTTCAAAAGAACAATGTTTTTCTGATATTCACAACAAATGTCATGTAAATATCTCAAAAGGTTTTCAAGTTATGATTCTTGGAAAGTGAAATTTCCTTAAAATTAAGATAAAATTGCACCGCAGTGACGTTCAGTTGAAAATAACTAAAAAAACTATTAATAAGGTAGTTTTAGATTTTCGCAGATTTCAAAAAACCAATATTTTCTTAATATCCACACAAAATTTGATAAGAATATCTCAACGGATTTTCAAGTTATGTTTCGTTGAAACTGTAGTTTCGATAAAATTTAGAAAAAATTGCGCTTCTGTGACATTCAATTGAAAATAACTAAAAAACTATTAATAGGGTATTTTTAGATTTTTAAAGTTTTCAAAAAACCAATGTTTTTTGAATATTTACAACAAATTTCATGTAAATATCTTAAAAGGTTTTTAAGTTATGATTCTTGGAAAATCAAATTTCCTTAAAATTAAGATAAAATTGCACCGCAGTGACGTTCAGTTGAAAATAACTAAAAGAACTATTAATAAGGTAGTTTTAGATTTTCCCAGATTTCAAAAAACCAATATTTTCTCAATATCCACACAAAATTTCACAAGAATATCTCAACGGATTTTCAAGTTATGATTCTTTGAATTTGTAGTTTCCCTAAAATTTTGATAAACTATGACGTTCAATTGAAAATAACTGAAAAAACTATTAATAGGGTATTTTTAAATTTTTATATATTTTAAATAAACAATGTTTTCTGAATATTCACAACAAATTTCAAGTAAGTATTTAAAAAGGGTTTCAAGTTATGATTTTGGGAAAATCAAATTTCCTTAAAATTAAGATAAAATTGCACCGCAGTGACGTTCAGTTGAAAATAACTAAGAAACTACTAATGGGTATTTTTTGGATTTGTGCATATTTCCAAAAACAATATTTTCTTGATATCCACACAAAATTTTATGAGAATATCCCAACGGGTTTTCAAGTTATGATTCGTTAAAATTATAGTTTCCCTAAAATTCAGATATAATTGCGCTTCTGTGATATTGAATTGAAAATAACTGAAAAACTTTTAATAGGGTATTTTTAGATTTTAACACATTTATAAAGAACAATATATTCCTAATATCCACAACAAATTTCATGTAAATATCTCAAAAGGTTTTCAAGTTATGATTCTTTAAAATTCAAATTTCCTTAAAATTAAGTTAAAATTGCACCGTAGTTACGTTTAGTTGACAATAACTAATAAACTATTAATGGGGTATTTCTTAGATTTGTACATATTTCCAAAAACAATATTTTCTTGATATCCACACAAAATTTCATGAGAATATCTCAACGGGTTTTCAAGTTATGATTCGTTAAAATTGTAGTTTCCCTAAAATTTAGATACAATTGCGCTTTTGTGACGTTCAATTAAAAATAACTGAAAAACTATTAGTAGGGTATTTTTAGATTTTTACACATTTCAAAAGAACAATGTTGTTTTCGACGGAGATATAGCTATACATTTCCAATAATAATTATACAGGGTAATTAGAATTATGTTACTAATATTACATGTTGCAACATACTGTATGTTATGAAAATGATAAACATTGCAATTAGCACAACTATACAATAGATCATCAAGATGTAACAACAACAACAAAGAAAAATGATATCTACTTTTAATTTATTCTATAATTTAGAATTGATAATATATAAGACTTGTATTTTCAAAATATTCGTATTAGAAAAAAATCAATAAATTATAACCAAACAAATAAAAGTACCTTTACTTTAGCTAATTTTAAAGTCGTAGTTTCAGAAACAAACACAAAAAAATAGTAGTAAAAAATCTCTAACCTTTTCCAATCCAAGACACTTTACTTCCTTTTCCAACTTCTTCACCAACCAGAACTCAGCCTACTGTATCACCAATGACAAGGATACTTCACACCTAACTGCTATAAACGACTAGCACGCCAAAAGGATTTGTATTGAAGTCCGATTACGTATCCAACACGATGGCCAAAATTCCACCAGCAAAGAAACTTCTTAGAACTATGGTTATTATTATTACAGAATAATAATTGAACTGTGATTTAGCATCAAGATGGATAAAAAAACGGGAACTAAAAAGCCTGCAATTATTCCCAAATAATTAATAACTCATTCAATTAACAAACAAAATGCTTAAATCCTGATGGTAATGAGGCTTACAAACAATAGATATAAATCTCTCTCGCTGCTATAGTTTATAATAATTAAATTTATAAGTAAACAATGCGGAACAACCTATAATATTGATAATTAAATAAAAGTCACTTGGTTTGTTTCACTACTATTTTTTTTTTCTCTCCGACTAGTTTCGACTTATCGTCATTTTCAAGGAGTAATACAGAAAAATATTTTACAAGTTATATATACATTTTTTTTAAGGTCAGGTAATAAGGGCTTTAAGAATTGGGGAGTTCCAGATGTCTTCGTACTCGTTTACGATGTGTTTTCCCTGTTTTATTGCCTTGCTAATTGCCAGGCCTTCACTAAAATTTAATTCTCGTCCCTTATTACCTAAATATAAAATTTGGAAATCGTCTGAATTAAAACCTAAAAACCTATAAAAATGTCAAAATAATTGGATTTATTCTAATCAATCAAAAACAAAGCTCACCTCTGGATGGAATTGAGGTTTAGAAAAAAATGCCACGCTTATCTCCGATCGAGGTGTCAGTAAATTACACAGACTCACAAAATAATTTACTGAATTATCGTTATAATGGAAGGAAATCCCTCTAAACTGAGGAAACTAGCAATGGTATGAAATTTTCCACTCAAACGAACGAGTCACTCTTCTGCAATCGCTGCTTGAAAGTTTTTTCGAGTTGCTGAGAGGAGTGAGCGCAAGACGCGAAAAATATATGCGCGGACCGAATCGCACGCATACAGACGGGTCGAGACAAAAAAACCTATTGTTTTTCTTTTATTTGTCTGTTTGGCCTTGGTATCTAGACCATTAGCCATCAATCTATTTATATATTTAACATTTTTAATATATTTTAACCAATTCTAACGGCGGTGATCTGGGTTCGATTCCCAGCCGGGGCGAGTAATTTTTCTAACGAAAAATATTCGTCCCGGAGTCCATGGGTGTGTGTGAATGTGTTGTGACGTCCAAATATAAAGTTATAGGTAATTAGCAATAAGTTAAAGGAATAAAACAAATATAAATATAAATAAAATGATGTTGGCTAATGGGCAAGTTCCCAAGGCCAGGCAAAAGCCAAACCCAATAAAAAAAAAACAATTCTAATTTCGATAAATAACCATTTACTCCTGAAACAACACAAACTCATTAATACTACATCCATGGACCCGGATGGAATAATTTATTTTTCATAAATTATTCCACCGGATGGGATTCGAACCCGCGATCTCTTGGTCTGTGGGCAGGGTCTCTACCCACTCGGCCACCGAGGACCCAAACCTATTGTTCTCAATGGAGAAACATTAATCAATTTAATAACAAAAGAAACACAATTAAATTATATTTCAATTATAACGAAATTAATCATGTGTTCAAAAATTAATGTAACTATGTATTACTATGATAATTATCTATGATAGAATTAATATAAGATTGTTTGACAGGTTTTGAATGCCTGAATGATTGAAAAATATTATTTTTATTGTATTTATTGGTTTTTAAGTTTGACTTCTATTTAATCATTTGTTAACGTATCAACTTTTACAGGAATACAAAAATTATAGTATTTTTTAGCACGAAATAACAAAATTTTAAAATAAAGTTATATTTATAAACATTGTTCGATTTACGACATTGGTATTCTATACATTTATGAAGCCTCTCACTAAAGCTTTAAATTACCTTCAGTAATTCTTCAGAATGGGTGTGTTGTTAGACTTAAAATCTCATCTGTCGTCGCAAACAAACCCAATATTATGTTTCCAATACAGACAAAAAAATTGTCTAAAATCTGCTGGCGTACGAGTTACCAAACTTTCGTATACCTTTCTGATCAATTCTAGAGATATTGTTCATAATTTTTAGTGCTTTTATCACTTTCGGCTTGTATACAAGGAACGAAATCGAAAGAACGTGCTGGTCATGGTAGAAGATTGAGATGCATTTCATTGCTGGTTCCTGTTGGAACTACAAATCGAAAATTTCAAGCCGAGGAATCAGAAATTTGATTTTAAAGAATCATAACTTGAAAACCTTTTGAGATATTTACATGAAATTTTCTGTGAGTATTAGGAAAACATTGTTTTTTCGAAATGTCAAATAATCTCAAAATACCTAATAGTTTTTTTTTTGTTATTTTCAATTAAACATAACAGAAGCGCAACTTTATCTAAATTTTAGGGAAACTACAGTTTCAAAGAATCATAACTTGAAAACCCGTTGAGACATTCTCATGAAATTTTGTGTGGATATCAAGAAACTATTGTTTTTTTGAAATATGCAAAAATACAAAAATATCTCATAATTAGTTTTTTAGTTATTATCAACTGAACGTCATTGCGGTGCAATTTTACCTTAATTTTAAAGAAATTTGAATTTCAAAGAATCATAACTTGAAAACCCTTTGAAATATTTACATGGAATTTTCTGTGAATATTAGGAAAGCATTGTTCTTTCGAAATGTGGAATAATCTAAAAATATCCTGTTAATAGTATTTTTGTTATTTTCAATTAAACATAACAAAAGCGCAATTTTATCTAAATTTTAAGAAAACTACAATTTCAAAGAATCATAACTGGAAAACCCGTTGAGATATTCTCATGAAATTTTGTGTAGATATCAAGAAAATATTGTTTTTTGAAATATGTAAAAATACAAAAATACACCACTAATTGTTTTTCAGTTATTTTCAACTGAACGTCATTGCGGTGCAATTTTTTTTTAATTTTCGGAAATTTGAGTTTCAAAGAATCATAACCTAAATATTTACATCAAATTTGTCGTGGATGTAAGAAAAACATTGTTCTTTTAAAATTTGTAAAAATATAAAAATACCCTATTAATTAGTTTTCAGTTATTTTCAATTGAACGTCACAGAAGCGCAATTTTATCAAAATTTTCGGCAAACTACAATTTTAAATAAACATAACTTGAAAACCCGTTGAAATATTTTCATGAAATTTTGTGTGGATATTAGAAGAATATTGTTCTTTTGGAATATGGAAAAATCTAAAAATACACCATTGAATGTTATTCAGTTATTTTCAACTGAACGTCATGCGGTGCAATTTTATCTAATTTTAAGGAAATTTAAATTTATAATTCTTTGAAATTCAAATTTCAAACTTAAAAACCATTTGAGATATTGACATAAAATTTGTTGTGGATATTAAGAAAACATTGTTATATCGAAATGTGTAAAAATTTAAAAATGCCCTATTAATTGTTTTTCAGTTATTTTCAATTGAACGTCACAGAACCGCAATTTTATCTAAATTTTAGGGAAACTACAATTTCAATTAATTATATTTTGAAAACACGTTGGGATATTCTTACGAAATTTTGTGTGGATATCGAGAAAATATTGATTTTTTGAAATATGCAAAAATCCAGGTATACTTTAATAATAGTTTTTCAGTTATTATCAACTGAACGTCACTGCGGTGCAATTTTATCTTCATTTTAAGGAAATTTGAATTTCAAAGAATCATAACTTGAAAACCTTGCAAGATGTTCACATAAAATTTGTTGTATATATAAGGAAAACATTGTTTTTAAATGTGTAAAAATCTTATAATACACTATTAATAGTTTTTCAGTTATTTTCAGAAGCGTAACTTTATCTTAATTTTAGGGAGATTATAATTTTAAAGAGTCATAACTTGAAAACCCGTTAAGATATTCTTATGAAATTTTGGGAGAATATTAAGAAAATGTTGGTTATTTGAAATATGTAAAAATCCAAAAATATCCAATTAATAGTTTTTCAGTAATTTTCAACTGATAGCCACTGCGGTGCAATTTTATCTTAATGTTAAGGAAATTTGAATTTCAAAGAATCATAACTTGAAAACCTTTTGAGATATTTAATGAAATTTTCTATGAATATTAAAACAACATTGTTATTTCGAAACCTGCAATAATCTAAAAATATCCCCATAATAATTTTTCAGTTATTTCCAACTGAACGTCATTACGGTGCAATTTTATCTTAATTTTAAGAAAATTAGAATTTCAAAGAATCATAACTTGAAAACCTTTTGATATATTTACACTAAATTTTTGCTGAATATTAGGTAAACATTGTTCTTTTAAAATGTGTCAAAAATTTTAATACCTTATGAATAGTTTTAAAGTTATTTTCAATTGAACGTCTCAGAAGCGCAATTTTATCTAAATCGTTTTAGGGAAACTACAATTTCAATGAATCATAACTTGAAAACCCGTAGAGATATTTTTGTAAAATTTTGTGTAGATACTAAGAAAATATTGCTCTTTCGAAATGTGTAAAAATATAAAAATACCCTATTAATAGTTTTTCAGTTATTTTCAATTAAACGTAACAGAAGCGTAATTTTGTTTATATTTTAGGGAAATAAGCATTTGAAAGAATATTACTTCGAAAACTATTCGAGATATCTTCTTAAAATTTTGTGTGGATGTTAATCAACAATTACCCTTTCCAAATCAGAATACTCTTAATGGATTTCGAATTAATAAAAGCGCAGTTCAACCAAAAATTTGGATTTCTTATTAAATTCTATCAATATTTCTATTATAGTGCAGACATGAAAAACAATGTAAATAAGAAACAAACTCGCAGATATTGTGGAGTGGAAAACGTCGATGGTGCCGTCTTGGCGTGTTCCGGGCGTCGAATCTTGTTATTGTTTTGACAGGTTGCAAACAAATTAAATGAAATAAACATAAAGCTAAATTTAAAGACCAAACAATTTAAAAAAAATGTAAAGTTTCTCGTCAATTTCTTGGAGCAGTGTAGTATATGTCTAAGATTTAAATAGTAAACTTATAACTGTATGTTTTTGAGTTTACGTGAAGTAATTATTACACATAAAAATACATTTCGAGACACAAGGTGCTCATTATCAATAATAAACTAGTTTGTTATTGATAATGAGCACCTTGTGTCTCAAAACGTACATCTAACGATATAAATAAAAAGTGAAGTAAGGAATAACAGTCTTATTATGTGTAGTAAACCTATTCTTTCAAACTGCAAAATACATGTCTAATAGCTGGCAATAGTTTTTTATTCACATTTTATATTAGGGAGTTATTTCTGCCGCACCCTGTATTTACTTTGAAAATGTATTTCATAATGATAATTAAATAAAAAAATTTAGTAGTGAAACCAACCAAGTGTTGGTCTCACTACTATTTTTTTAATCTCTACGACTAGTTTCGACTTATCATCATTCTCAAAGAGTAATAAAAAATAATAGTGAAACAAACCAAGTGACATATTTAATTATCAATATTGTAAACACGTTTCATCAAGTGATTAACGAGATCCAAATTGAAGATATTTCATATTACTAGAAAAAAACCTTTGCCCGTCTTATTTCATATTGAATAGTTTTCTCTGTATGTACATAACAATTTACCGAGCACATTTCATCAGCGCAGTTTTTCATTCTCACAAAGAAACCTAATACACTGAACAAGGCCGAAATTAAATTTCCCCGCTTCTCTATCCACAGGATAGAGACTACCCGTCCACCCCGCGGACAATTAATAAAACTCGATGAACTTTTTCATCAGCCTCCTAAATCTAATAAAACCTCTCTCAGAATTGTCCTTTAATCAAATCCAAAGTTGGCCTCGCAATACAACCTCACCTCTCCCTGAAAATGTATTTCACGCTGAAATTACGGACCGAATTACAAATTACGTTTTTTTTTTTTTTTGTTGCAGGTGTTCTAGCCGAGCCCGAGAGGAAAATACGAAAAATCGATGGATAGTAAATATGTTGTATTTATGATTAAGTGAAAGTAAATAAACGAATACATTTATAGCTGTGTTTGTTTGCCCTTGTATTTTTTAGCGGGTTTGGGTTTCCAGCGCGGTGGGGTTGAAGTTCACGCGAGGGTTGATAGAGGGAACGTCAGGACGGGGTGGTTTGTGTGCTGGATGGTATTGATTTTTTTAGGGAGTTCTGTAAAAAGTGGTGGTGATTTTGCTATTATTCTAAAGGGGTCGCTTTGATAGATAAAATGTAGTTTTGGTTCAACTCAAAGATGGAGGTAAAATTATTTTCAAATTATATGAAATTCTAACTGAATTTTAATTAATCTCCCAAATAAATATTGCACTTTACTGATTTTTCAATATTAACGACAAATCAAAACCGCATATCACTGCTTGTATTCTGGTTTTGTGATATTGGATCCGTTCATCAAAATGTTAATTAAACATTTAACACATTTAAAATATTCTTGCTTATCAGTAGGGATGTTCCGATCCCAAAAAAAATTCGATATTTAGTATCGATTATATGGTATATCAAAGTATCGATATAGTGAACTAATCGTAATAAAAAATATCGATATTCAAAATATCGATACTTTTCGAAACCAGATATTTTAGATTTAAATTTGTTTTTTATTTAATACAGATAATTCATTTTTAAAAGATTTTCAACTAAGATAAATAATATAGCTTAATGACGGTTATGAAATTATCAAAATTAATCTTTTACAAACAAAAAAATATAATAAGTCAATGTTTTATACGCGTGGCGCATGAAGTAAAATTTCGAGTTTAGAAAAGCGTGAAAATTTGGATTTGCCGGGGCGCGACTCGCTTCGCTCGCGCGCCCCGGCAAATCCAAATTTTCACGCTTTTCTAAACTCGAAATTTTACTTCATGCTTAGTCTGGGATTGTGAAACACTCGTTAGAATTTCTTAAGAACTTGAAATTGAATTGTCTAGCATTAATACAAACAAGAAATAAATGACTAAAAGGGAATTTCCTATATTTTCATTAATTTTAAATATTCCAATACTTTTTAGACGTGTCGATAATTCTTAAAAGACTGGCAGTTTTTGTGCATTTCCAAAATTTTCAGAATTTTAATTGTTAAAAAATCTTGACGATTTTCATGAAATTTAAAGATTTTCATCAATATGTTGACGATTTTTATGAAATTTAAACTTTTATCCAAATGTTGACGATTTTCATGCAATTTAAAGGTTCACATCAAAATATCAACAATTTTCATGAAATTTAAAGATTTTCATCCAAATGTTGACGGTTTTTATGCAATTTTAAGATTCACATCAAAATGTTGACAATTTTTATGAAACTTAAAGATTTTCATCAAAATTTTGACAATTTTCATGCAATTTAATGATTCAAATCAAAATGTTGACAATTTTTATAAAATTTAAAGATTTTCATCCAAATGTTGACGATTTTTATGCAATTTAAAGATTCACGTCAAAATGCTGACAATTTTTAGAAAATTTAAAGATATTTATCAAAATGTTGACGATTTTCATGCAATTTAAAGATTCACATAAAAATGTTGCCCATATTTATGAAATTTAAAGATATTTATCAAAATTTTGACAATTTGCATGCAATTTAAAGATTTTCATCAAAATTTGAAGAATTTCATAAAAATTTTGACAAATTCATGAAATTTGAAGATTTTCGTTAAACTTTGACGATTTTCATAAAATTTAAAGATTTTCATCAAAATGTTGACGGATCTTGTGTTCTTGGATATTCGTTTGTATTAAAAATGTTGATAATTTTCATGACCTTTCAAGATTTTCGAACTTTAACATTTCTAAAATTAACAAATATTTACAAACATTGCTAAGAATTTCAAAGGTTAATTTTAAAAATGTTATAGTTTTTCATACAATTCCAAGGTTATCCTAAATTTGTAAGATTTTCCTCAATTTTAAAAATATTGATAGTTCTCATAAACTATCGTCAGTTTTTAAAATAATGTTGGCAGTGTTCGTGAATTTTCAAAGTTTTTGCTAATCTTTAGAACTTCGACACTTCATGAATTTCTAAACGTTCGTCTTAGTGTCAAAATTCAAAAGATTAGCAAAAAAAAAAAAATTCACGAATACTGCCAACATTATTTTAAAAACTGACGATAATTCATAAAGTGTCAATATTTTTAATATTTTGACGCTTTATGAATTTTAGTGAATTTCCAAAATGTCTGTTAGTTTTCATAACAATGTTCGTAAATTTCCTTAGCATTCGTTAATTATAAAAATTCTAAGGTTTTCCTAAATTTGTAAGATTTTCGTTAATTTTAAAGTGATTGATACTTTTCTTAAATTTTCGTCAATTTTTATAAAATCCTGGCAGTTTCGTGAGTTTTCAAGAATTTCGTTAATTTCTACTAGTTTGATACTTCGTGAATTTCTAAGGCAATTGTTAATTTTTAATATTTTTACGCCATTCATAAATTTTTAATATTTATAACGCCTTTCATGAATTTTTGGTTCCCGTTAACTTTGTGACGATTTATGTTTATTATATATTTTTTTGTTTTCGTGAATTTCTCCGAGTTCTTTTGATTTTGAAATTGTTGACGTTTTTTTATGAACTTTCAAGATTTCAGTCAATTTTAAAAATGTTGAAGGATTCCGTGAATTTAGAAATTCACAGATTTTAAAAAAAAACAAAATTTGAATTATTAACAAATTTAATTGATTTTCTAAATAATATTTTTGTATTTATTTATCATAAACGGGAAACCCATTGTACATTTTGAAATATTTAATAATAACAAAAAAATAATTACACCTAAAAGTAGACTTCATAACACTAACAGCACTACAAATGTCTTTTAATATCACATTTAAATTTATTATAAGTTGAATTAAAGAAGATAAACCTCGGTTTATCAGACAATTCATTAGACATCCTCATTATCCTTATTATTTTTGTTAATGGATTATTGTGGCAGTCGTTTGTAAAAAATGTTTTTATCCGAAAAACTGTTCGGCTCCTCAGGGTACGATCGTTACACGGAACATAAAAATATTTTTTTTTTATGATTTTATGACTATTTTTACTAGGACCCGATCAAAACATCCACAAAGTTTTTTGCCACCCCGAGAGCGGGCCCTGTACCCTCTTCGAAAAAAATACTTTACACTAAATTTAAATAAATTTATGGGTTTCCTAAATGATAAATTCAAATTCAAAACTATTTGAATTCGAGAAAATAAGCTTACGCTTCTTATAGTTTGCACACTTTAAACATAATATATAAAATTACGAAAAAACTATTCGTGAAAATGCAAACAGTGTCTAAATTAATAAGACAATTTAAGACGATAAATATCCATTGAAACAACTACTTCCCGTGCAAATACACCTCCGGATATTGAATTATACAATGAAATATTTAAAATCTTATTTAATTTGATTTGTTACAACGCTATTAAAGTATATGTAACGTTTAGGTCAAATTCTCTTCAAACCAACTAACAATACAATTTAAAATGAAAGGAGAGATAGCAACAAATTAAAAGTGAACGGACTTGGATTAAAACTAATGTCTTAGGCCATCTATAGACGCGTTTCGAGATTTATCTCTCTTCAGTATAGCTTTGCTTATGACGTTTAAAAAAAAATAGGAATAAAATTAAAACAAACTTACTTGGAAAAAGTGTTGTGTGTGGAATGAACAGGTACACAAAAATGGAATGAGTGAAAATGATGGTCGGTATTTATAGGTAAAAAAGGGGATTATGTCATTAGCAGGTATGAAGAATGTGAGACCTTATTATTTACCTTACGGTACAGTTCAAACAAGATAAATTCAAATTCAAAACTATTTGAATTCGAGAAAATAAGCTGACGCTTCTTATAGTTTGCACACTTTAAAGTTGTTTCAATGGATATTTATCGTCTTAAATTGTCTTATTAATTTAGACGCTGTGTGCATTTTCACGAATAGTTTTTTCGTAATTTTATATATTAAATTCCTAAATGATTTCCTAAAAAAAACTGGAAAAGTATTTTAGAGATGATCAATGAAGACCTGGACTCATTTATGAAGCTTCAACATCTCACTGTCTCGTACTAAATCCCCAGAAGTCATCTTGTCTCTTCTTTGGATCAAAAAAAAGAATCACTGAATTAATCGACGCATTTAGACCAACTGTAAATAATATGATCATCCCAATAAGTAATAATGGGTGTGATAAAAGATATCAGTTTTAGATATCATGATTTTGTTTCGAAATGTATTCAACGAGCATTTAACAACTTAAGACCCATCTATCACAATAAAGAGTAGATTGATAAAAAACAGAAATTCCTTTATTCACAAAAGTACCCATTAAAGAAGCTCTAAAAATAATAGAAGAGAAACACAATCCTCCGAAGGATATTATGGAATTGGCAAACCTGTGTCTTACTTTAGCTATAACAACCAAAGATACAATCAAATAGAAGGTGCTCCGATGGGTTTACCACTATCACCAATTGTAGCTAAACTTTACATGGAGTTTTTTAAAGAGAAAGCTTTGAGAAGTCATAATTTAAAACCAAAACTATGGTTAAGATATGTTGACGACACATTAGTGATTTGGCCTCATGGTAGAAACAATGTAGACATGTTTTTGGACCATTTAAATAGTATTCACCCCAACATTCAATACCATGGAAATAGAACGAAATGACAAACTTCCGTTTTTAGATATTTTACTTTACAAAACATTAAATGGCAACCTGGGACATTCTTTTTATAGAAAAAAAACTCACACAAATCGATACTTCAACGCTGACTCACATCATCCTGCTCAAATTAGTTCAGTAGCCAAAATATTAATTACACGTTCTTTCAAACTCACAGATCAAAACAACATACTTTCAGAAATAAATACACTTATGTTTATTTTAAAATTAAACAAATTCCAAGAAAACACATTAAACAAACTAATTGACAAGGCCAATACAACAAAACCTATAAACATTATGAACACAGATTACACGAACACAATAACTCTTGATTGAATTTGGGTGTTACGTGAAGATTATAATAGCTTTAATTAAAACACTTTTAACCTTTCTTCACAATTTTTATTATATACCAGATGTACATTTCGGTCACAAGGTGACCATTATCAATGGATTGATACAGTATCAATCCATTGATAATGGTCACTTTGTGAAGAAAGGTAAATAGTGTTTTAATTAAAGTAACAATATCTCTTCCTTATATAAAAAAAGTTACAGACAAAATTTCGAATATTTTCTGGAAAATTCAACATACACACATCGTTCAAACCATGTATTACGATAAAACAACTTTTAGGTAGCCCTAAAGATAAAATTCTCCTTGAAAAACAAGGAATATAAAAAATTCCCTGTAAAGACTGCCCTAAATCGGCCAAACCGACAAAAGAATTAGCGTCAGACGAGAAGAACATAAATTAGCCATATAAAAACACGACCAAAATTCTTCATTATTCCAACATAAATTTGATACAGACCATAACATAGATTTTGAAAATACTTCGGTAATTAGTTCTATCACAAAATTTGAAGAAAGAATCGTAAGAGAAGCCATAGAAATAGAAAAACATCCTTTGTGCCTCAATAAACGAGATGATGGCACAAGATTACAAACCACATGGAGACCTTTGATGAATATAATAAAACAACAAAAAAATAACTTGCCTCCAATATTTACCAATTTTCGGAATATTCAGACAAATTTGAGAAATTTCAAACAATATAGATACATCGGACACAAATCAAGAAATATTAGTACCTTCTACATCGAGTGGACCAATGACTGCTGCGTTTCATTGGTCCACTCGATGTGGACAACAAGTTCCTAGTTTATAAAATAGGTGTACTGACAGTGAACGTAACATCTATCACTCAGAATAAAAAAGCTCTTAATGATGGCAGAAGTGATGCTGCCAAAACGTAGAGCGCAAAGAAACAATTTGACGCGAGAGAGCAACCCAAGAAACTCCAACCAAGTATATTTAGCTCATGAAAACCTAAAAATAAATATTATATATATATATATATATATATATATATATATATAACTTGCTTGAGTTTTTTGGGCTGCTTTCCCGCGTTGATTGGTTTATTTGCGCTCTACGTTTCAGACAAATTCAAGTAATTTCAACAATGCAGATACATCGGACACAAATCAAGAAATTTTAGCACCTTCTACATCGAGTGGACCAATAACACGCAGCAGATCTAGACTACAAGTCCCTAGTTTACAAAACAAATGTACTGACAGTGAACGTGACATCCATCACTCAGTATACAAAAAAGCTCCTGAGGATGGCAGAAGTGATGCTGCCGAAACGTAGAGCGTAAATAAACCAATCAACGCGAGAAAGCAGCCCAAAAACTCAAGCAAGTTATATTTTGCTCGCGAAAACCTAAAAATAAATATATATATATATATATATATATATATATATATATATATGTATGTATCACTGTTTCTTATGGTTTGGTCCCGCGTATTTTCTTGGCTCTGGTCCATTTTATTTATAATTCGACGTTTCGATGACGTCGCAGTCATCATCGTCAGGAATAACCATCAAAATTCCATTGCTCTAGCAACCACTTGTTTGACTTTTCCGTACTACTTGATGCGTGAATTTCTTGTTTGGCTTCGTGTTACTCTTCTGTTTTGTTCTTCTAATGATGTAGTAGTGACAATTTCAATATTATTGTCGGAAGGGGTTGGATTTTGAATTTCTTGGTTGTTGTTCGGAGATAATATATTTTGACCAGAAATTATACAAGTTTTCCAAATTGGTGGTAGTAATATATATGTAAGATATATCTTTCTACTCCTCACCTATTTTTGTTTGTTATTTTATTGTCTATATGTTGTATTATTAAGGCACAGTAGAAGAACAGGATGTTTCACATCCACTTAAACTTGTGTCTTGTTTTCCTTATCATTATAAGTTTGATAATTCTTTGTATTTTTTTTTAAATTTAATGTATTAAATAAATGGAAAATAAATATAGATTATTATTATTATTATTATTATATTTATTGATTGGTCGAAAAAAAATATACATCTTTTAAATTCTCTAAAAGAATTGAAATCTTGATTGATTTTTAGGTGCATAAATATTCGCAATTATTAAACGAAACACCAAACATTAAAACCGGTTTCAATCAATAAATCCATTCGCTCATTACCAAACACGCAAAAAAACGCAGGCAAACATCGTGAAAAATTGCATTCTTTGCTGATTTCAAGGGCACTTCTATTTATTCACACCTTTTCACATCCAGTTAAAATCGATTATTCACGTGATGTATTTCGTGTCTTCGCTTTTTAGAAAACACTAGTCGGTTTTCGAGTTTGATATCGAGGTTTCAAGTGGTAGTGTATATTTATTTAATTTTCTACGACAGTAATTGCTGTGACTGGTCGATAGAGACGCAAATTACTCAAGAAGAAGTGCTAGTGTTTTAGTTTAGTGACGTTTTGCTTAAAGGATTTTACCAGCAGCACTAGATATTTGGATTTTAAGGATCGTCTTCTATTAATGAAAAGGTTAGTGCAATGTTTTGATTTCTTTCTATTTTAAATGCAAATTTAAATAATATTACTTCAAAGATTGGCTTTTATGTCTGTTAATCATGTTTGATATCTTATACGGTTTTGCCACAAAAATATAAAATAGGAATATGGTATTCTCAATTTTCTTGGCAAAATCCTAATACAAGCAACATACAGTGAATTTTTCTTTTAGGCAAATATATGCAAAAGCTGTATATGTTCCGACATTCATTGTTTTTTAAACGTGTTTAATTTGCAGCTTAAAATAAATGTTTTTCACTCCCAGACTAAGCATGAAGTAAAATTTCGAGTTTAGAAAAGCCCCGTGAAAATTTGTCGAGGGTCGCGCAGCGACCCGAGACAAATTTTCTGGGCTTTTCTAAACTCGAAATTTTACTCCATGCGCCACCCGTATAATACACTGATTTCAAACGAGGTTCAAATATACATAAATTCACAATATTTTTGTTTTGTACGCGTGGCGCATGAAGTAAAATTTCGAGTTTAGAAAAGCCCGAAAATTTGTCTCGGGTCGCTGCGCGACCCTCGACAAATTTTCACGGGGCTTTTCTAAACTCGAAATTTTACTTCACGCTTAGTCTGGGAGTGGAAAACACTCGTTTATAGCTTCAAATTGAATTCTTAAAAAAAAATACAAATTGAACAGTTTCTTTTAGGTAATCATATGCATAAGTTGTAAATTTACCCACATCCATTGTTTTTCAAAAGAGCTTAATTTAAAACTTTAAACGAGTTTTTTCCACTCCCAGACAAAGCATGAAGTAAAATTTCGAGTTTAGAAAAGCCCCGTGAAAATTTGTCGTGGGTCACGCAGCGACCCGAGACAAATTTTCTGGGCTTTTCTAAACTCGAAATTTTACTTCATGCGCCACCCGTATAAAACACTGATTTCAAGCGAAGTTCAAATATACATAAATTCACAATATTTTTGTTTTGTACGCGTGGCGCATGAAGTAAAATTTCGAGTTTAGAAAAGCCCGAAAATTTGTCTCGGGTCGCTGCGCGACCCTCGACAAATTTTCACGGGGCTTTTCTAAACTCGAAATTTTACTTCATGCTTAGTCTGGGAGTGGAAAACACTCGTTTATAGCTTCAAATTGAATTCTTTAAAATAAAAACAAATTGAACAGTTTCTTTTAGGTAATCATATGCATAAGTTGTAAATTTACCCACATCCGTTGTTTTTCAAAAGAGCTTAATTTAAAACTTTAAGCGAGTGTTTTCCACTCCCAGACAAAGCATGCGCCACCCGTATAAAACACTGATTTCAAGCGAGGCTCAAATATACATAAATTCACAATATTTTTGTTTTGTACGCGTGGCGCATGAAGTAAAATTTCGAGTTTAGAAAAGCCCGAAAATTTGTCTCGGGTCGCTGCGCGACCCTCGACAAATTTTCACGGGGCTTTTCTAAACTCGAAATTTTACTTCATGCTTAGTCTGGGAGTGGAAAACACTCGTTTAAAGCTTCAAATTGAACTTAAAAAAAAACAAGGAATATCTAAAGATTTACAGAAAATAGGCTGCATGAAATACTCCCTGTATCTCCCTGTATCTGTTTGCTCCGGAGGAATATGAATAATTATAATGAACCATAATAAATATAACAATTAATTATCAAAAAACACTCGTTAATTAATATTATACACAATTAATATTAATTAAACAATGACGGCGACAAAGAAAAAACATGTATTTTTAATCACTCGAAAAACTAGATTTCGTTTTTACTAAATTATAAAAAATCAATTATTTACATTTTAGTTTTTTGTAGCAAAACCGTACAACACATCAAACATTATTAACAGATAAAGAAGGTTTTAAATGAACTAATCTTTCTAGATATATTTTTTAAATGTTTATTAAATGCGCCAATAAAAACATATTTTAATTTTTATGTTGTAGTTCTATTGTTTTTTTATACTTCTTGTCAATCAGTAATGACCATAATAACTGAAAGGATGTGTTGTATTATGATAATCAACTATAATAAATTTTAGTCGGATCGAATATAGCGTTCAATTGTTATAAATAAAATTAATAATATTTTTTTGTATTTATATAATTAACACTGATTACTTTTTTGTATTCACTTTTTATTTTGTACTGTGACTAGTTTCGACTCAACAGCGAGTCATTCTCAAACTGTTTGAGAATGACTCGCTGTTGAGTCGAAACTAGTCACAGTACAAAATAAAAAGTGAATACAAAAAAGTAATCAGTGTTAATTATTTAAATATTTACAATGTATCACAAAGTAACCGCCTCCACCACAAAATATTTTTTTGAACTTTGAAGACTAATTCCAGCTTAACCGTAAACTTTTGGATATAGATGTTATGTTAAATCATCATATTTTGATCCTAGAAATCTATGGTTAAGCCATTTCCCACACATTAAACAGGACACCCTGTATTTTACTAAAAATCTTAGATTCATTTTCTCAAATACGAGGGTGGTTTGAAAACTCCGTGCAAAGTCCGAGAGATAGCACAACCGGCGCGTATCGAAATTATGTCTAGTTAGTAGCATCTCTTGAATGAACGTACACCAAGTTTCAGCCTTATTGGTCTATTTCTTTGTGTTTGGCATTCGTGTGAATCAAGAAAGTCGAGTGATTTTCAAGAAATGGACGAAAAAGAATTTCGTGTGGTGATTAAACATTACTTTATGAAAGGCAAAACGCATTAGGAGGCTAAAGAGAAGCATCATAAACATTATGGTGACTCTGCACCTTGGACTAGAACAGTTTATAAGTGGTTTTAAAATTTTCGGACTTGCCACAAGGGACGCTGAACGTTTTAGACGGCGTTTTAGACGGCGTTTTAGACGGCGTTTTAGACGGCGTTTTAGACGGCCTGTGGAGGTTACGACTCCAGAAATCATTAATCAAATCCATGATATGGTGATGGATGACAGAAGAGTTAAGGTGCGCGAGATTGCTAGTGCTGTGGGCATCTCGACTGAACGGGTACGTAACATTTTGCATAAACATTTGGACATGAGAAAGCTATCCTCAAGATGGGTGGGTGAAGTGTTGCAAGGATGGTTTGCAGCTGTTCCAGAAGAATCCGGAGGACTTTAAGCGTCGTTTCATCACTGTGGATGAAACATGGATACAATACTATACTCCTGAGAAAAAACAACAATCTAAACAATGGGTTAAACAACAATCTAAACAAGGGGGAATCTGCACCAAAAAAGGTGAAAACCGTTCCTTCGGCCGGAAAGGTTATGACGACTGTCTTTTGGTATTCGCGAGGGATAATCCTCATCGACTATCTAGAAAAGGGTAAAACTATTACAGGTAAATATTATTTATCGTTATTGGACCGTTTGAAAACCGAACTGCATGAAAATTGCCCGCGATTGGCCCACAAGAAAGTCCTTTTCCATCACGACAACGCACCAGCACACACCTCAGCAGTTGTGGTCGCAAAATTAATGGACATAGGATTCCAACTCGTTGCACTTTCCCCCTGTTCTCCAGACTTGGCTCCTTCGGACTACTATTTGTTCCCCAATTTGAAGAAATGGCTGGCAGGACAAAGATTTTATTCAAACGAGGAGGTGATTGCAGACACTAATTGATATTTTGCAGACATGGACAAATCCTATTATTCGGAAGGGATGAACAAACTAGAACATCGTTGGACGTAGTGTAAAATTTTTCTTGAATAATTTTCTCACTTATCACTTAGTGAAACATTTTTAAATTTTGATGGTTTGAATTAAATTACACTTGGTTTGTTTCACAATTTTCATTTTACTATTTACTCGACTAGTTTCGCGTTTTACAGCATTATCAGGAGTGTATAAGCCTAATAGGAGACTATGTCGAAAAATAAAAAAAGGTTTACCTTAAACGCGTTAGTAGTTTTTATTATAGCACAGACTTTTCAAACGCCCCTCGTATGTACAGTCGGCGCAACACAAATCTGAACGCCAAAATTTAATGGTGTAATTTACACTTTGCATCATAGCCGTTCGTCGCAATTAATTTGACAGCTTTCAAAAATGATTGCCGATGACGCTTCTATTTGTAATACCACTGGCCAAAGCCAGAACTACAGGAATGAATTTCAGTAACAAATACCATGACAACCAAAGAGCGTTCAAATTTGGATTGCGTCGACTGTATCTGCAAATTATTACCTCAATAAAAATCCGATTTTTCTAAAAAGACGAAACAATTGTATAAAATAATTCATGTAAATATCTGTATGTATAGCACAGTGTAGGTGTATTGTGCGAATTGCGAAGGATGCGTTTTATCCGCATAATACTCATCAGGTATATGTGTAAGTTGAACTCCGGTAATGCCCTATGCAAAGGTCCTGTATGTAGATTACGCAGATAAAGGACATAACGGTTCGCTGGTCCTCACAGCCATTTTCGGCTTTATTCTTGTTAAGTAACGACATAGTTGAGGTTTTCAGTTGTTAATGATAGAGCACTGGCCGTGGCCTAATCGTCCTTATCTGGTAATGAAGACTATTATACTTTTATCCCCATAATAGGATTTGGTCAACGTGTACATGAGTTCTGATAGCGGACACAGTTTCTCGCTTTCTTCCTCTTCTTATTCTCCTTACCCTCAATAGAATGAGAAGAAGGAGACCCTAAACTACCAACCGGAAAATTTCATGGGGAAAGGAGTGTTTTCATTTTCGTTGCGTTATAGAATAATTCGGAAAATTTAATTTTCTACCTATTTGTGCGAATGTGTACGTTGTGAGTGTATGGAATTGGAAAGGCAATTACGCGAGCTTTTAAAAGTCTAGTTTTAAATTACTTGGTCCCCCCGGGGAAATCGTTTTTTAATTTTTGTAAAACCTTATTGTGGTCTTTTTGTATCTTATATGCTCCATAGTAACAGTATAAAGTAATAGTGTTGGAAAGAAAGTAAAAAAGCTGCTAAAAATGATACACAGGATTTTTTTCTTTTAAGCATACATACAGAGAGTTTTATATAACACCGAACATTTTCATAAAATACGAGGGTATAATCATATGTTGTTGATTGAGAAATTTAACGTTGAATTACTTCACTGCCGACGCCTCAATGCAGGCATCGTTTTTTTGCACAAGCTAATGCGCCACAAGATAGACTGTTCTTGCCTATTGCAACTGGTGGGACTGCATATTCCAACTTTTAACAGTAGGCAAAAACCTACATTTAGCATTACCTCATTTCGAAATAACTTTGGATCAAAATCACCCGTACACATTAGCTGTAATATATTCAAGAGTTTGCCTGTCACTTGTGACATATTTCATGACTCATTAGAATCAATTTTGCTCTGTGTTTAATTGTTAATTTAATATGTAACATAAAAGTTAACATTTTATTGTTTAGGCATATCATTTATTTTGTTTATTATTATTTGTTAAGTATCATATTATTCTACTATATTATTGTACATATTGCCTTGTAATTAGGATTTTTCCTGTTGGGTAATAAATAAATATTATTATTATTATTATTATTATTATTATTATTATTATTATTTGACACCTTTAATTTTTAGGTTATGTGTAAATTGGGTTGCCTATATGGCCATTACAAATTGTAGCTAATCAATTGCAATTTATGCCTCAACTTGTACATACAAGTTTTTCTTTTAAGTATCGTGTCCCAATTAATAATAATAATAATAATAATAATAGGCGGCATCAGTGGCTCAATGCTGAACAACCTTAAGGGCATACCAGCATGTCGGCCATACCAGCATGTCGCGACACCGCACACTTCCTTATCGTTAGGCACCACTAGTTACCCCACTTCCAGGCTTGGAGGAGGTAACTAGGGGATATATTTGGCACCCTCTCCACATGAAATCAGAGGCATGTGGGTGTAGAGGGTGACCATTCAATTAAAAAAAATTATAATAATAATAATAATAATTTATTAATGCTAATAACAATATTGTTTTACATACGTCAGGTAGAGATTCTGTGATAGCAAAGCCATACAATGATTAAACATAGAACATATTAAAATAGTGACAACAGTGAAACGTATATATAAATATTAAAATTTTAAACATAACGTTAGGTAAGATAAGAAAAATTAAAATAAGAATAAATATTAAAATTAAAATATAATAATAATAATAAAGTGGCGTATTAGAGTATTGTATGAATTGATATAAATTATTGACTAGTAGTTTATAGCTTAATAGTGATAGTTGGAGAAGGATGCTACTCTAGGTCTGTTTTGGATTCTGTCTTCAAAAGGTATTCCTCCCAGGTAAAGAACGCATTTACCGTCAAGTATTTTTTAATTCTTTTTTGGAACTCATTTGGTGGCAGTTTTTTTATAGTTTTCGGCAGAACGTTATAAAATTTAGGTGCCCAGTATCTTGTCCCATTGAATGATTTAGACAGTCGCATCGGTTCAGTTCTTAAGTTGGATGTTTGTCTTGTTCCATAGTTATGAACTGTTTCGCTTGTTATATAGTTGTGTCTGTTTTTAGTGATATGAGTCAGGCAACTGTATATATGAAGACAAGGAAGAGTCATGACACCTAGCTTTTTATACAGAGGTCTGGAGTCATCTCTATATTTTGTACCTGCCAGAATTCTAACGCATTTTCTTTGCAGGCTGAATATTCTGTGCCTACTTGCAGAATGACCCCACACAAGTAGACAGTAAGTCATTATAGACTGGCAGGTCGCAAAGTAACATGTTAGTTGCATTTGTTCCGAGACTGAGTTTCCCAGGTCTCTTAGTAGAAATATATTTCAATTGAGTCTGTTTGCTAGTGCCTCAACATTTACATCCCATCTCAGTCTCGTGTCAATATGCACTCCAAGAAACTTTGTCGATTGAGCCATGTGTGAGTCATGATTTCTGAGCGTAAATAGCATATTGATAGTTTTGTTTTGGTTTAGGTGTAACTTATTCGTGTGGAACCACTCAGTTCCTTTAGCTACAGCTGTGTGGTTTTCTCTTAGTACTTCATTTATGCACGAGTTGGACGTTTTAATTGATGTGTCATCAGCATACAGCACAGTAGTAAAGTTTTCCAGGTGAATTACAATATCATTAATATATATGATAAAAAGAAGGGGGCCCAGGATAGAGCCCTGAGGAACACCATACTTAGTGAAAGCTGCCTCTGACACATCATGGTTCAAACGCACAACTTGCCTTCTGTTATCAAGGTATGACGCAATTAGATTTAAACTACTATCTTGAAAACCATACATCGATATTTATTTATCGAATTACAGCGTATATGCCGTAAATCTTTAGATAATCATTGTTTTTTTTAAAGGAGTTCATTTTTAAACTTAAAATGAGTGTTTCCACTCCCAGACTAAGCATGAAGTAAAATTTCGAGTTTAGAAAAGCCTGAAAATTTGGTTTGGTCGCGTAGCGCGAAGCGCGGAGCGGCCAAACCAAATTTTCAGGCTTTTCTAAACTCGAAATTTTACTTCATGCGCCACCGGTACAAAACACTGACATATTACGAAGTTAAAACACACCGCTGAGCTTTACATTGAATCAGTGTTTTGTGCCGGTGGCGCATGAAGTAAAATTTCGAGTTTAGAAAAGCCTGAAAATTTGGTTTGGTCGCGTAGCGCGAAGCGCGGAGCGGCCAAACCAAATTTTCAGGCTTTTCTAAACTCGAAATTTTACTTCATGCGCCACCGGTACAAAACACTGACATATTACGAAGTTAAAACACACCGCTGAGCTTTACATTGAATCAGTGTTTTGTGCCGGTGGCGCATGAAGTAAAATTTCGAGTTTAGAAAAGCCTGAAAATTTGGTTTGGCCGCTCCGCGCTTCGCGCTACGCGACCAAACCAAATTTTCAGGCTTTTCTAAACTCGAAATTTTACTTCATGCTTAGCCTGGGAGTGGAAAACACTCGTTTAAGCTTTAAATTGTATTCTTTTGATAAACCGAGCGTGATAAAATGTACAAAGTCTGCATATGTATACTTATAAGAAAAATTCTCGTTATGAATATGTTCGGTGTTACATAAAACTCTCTGTATATGTTCAATAAAAAAAAAATCTCTAGAGTGCCATGATTTAATCTTTTTTCAAATTTAAGTTGGCTACACACTTCAGGAATTGACACATGAAACGTCAAACATAACTGGACGTAGCTTCCCAGATCGCATTTCAGAACATCAAAAATGCTTCCAATTTAAGAAAACCTCCTCAACCTACGCCAATCATTTAATCGAATACCAACATAACTTTAACCCTAAATTCAAAATTTTGCACGAATGTAACAAAAGTCGCAAATTAAACTTATTAGAAGGATTAGAAATTAATATTAAAAGTGCGATTCTTTTCGCAATCTACAACAAATTAGTCTTACAAAGACTATATCAAACACTCATTGAAACAACTACTTCCCGAGCTAATACCTCGACGGATATTGAATTATACAACAAGTGTTTGCTGTTACATACAGTAACCTACTGTAAATGTAACAATTTGGGTCAAATTGTTCAGGCCATCTATATACGCGTTTCGAGATTTATCTCTCATCAGTATAGCTTTGCCATTTCCTCTAAACAATTTGACACCTTAGACTGGCGGTCACGTTACCGTTCAAACATAAGTATAATTGAAATTTCTTGGTTGCAGAATACTTCAAACATTAAAAGTGCGATTCTTTTCGCAATCTACAACAAATTAGTCTTACAAAGACTATATCATATCGGGAAGTAGTTGTTTCAATGAGTGTTTGATATAGTCTTTGTAAGACTAATTTGTTGTAGATTGCGAAAAGAATCGCACTTTTAATGTTTGAAGTATTCTGCAACCAAGAATTGGCAATTTCAATTATACTTAGAAATTAATAAATATAACAAAAAAGGTATTCTATTAAATGACCTAATAGAAGTAAACAATTCACCCTTAATCAATATTTAGCGCTCAAAATTGTTTGTATTAGTTTTAGTTTAATTACTACATTACCCCTCCCCCTCCTATTATTTTAATTGCTTTAGTATATAAGCTTTTACCTGTACTTTGTCAAATCATTATTTCATCTGCCTGATGAAGCCACTGTCTGGTGAAACATGTTGCAGTGTTCAACAATAAAAGTGAAACCCTCCCAACTGTGTTGTTTTATTTCAAATAGTATTATGGAGTTTTATCATGTATCGGCCTCATCAATTAAATATTCAAACACAATAATTACAACGTATATTTTCAGAGTTGTTAACCTAGAATATTTTTCATGACACTCTAAAGATTTTTTTTAATTGAACATACGATACCTCGATAAATACATTGTACATTTTCATGAATTCATTGCGCATTCGCAAAATATTCTTTGCATATTCTTCATAAATAAATCTATCACCGGTGCGTACCTTAGTTTAAAAAAGTTATATCCGCATAGAAATGACTTGTCAATTAAAACCAAAATTATGTTATGTGAGTCTCTTGTGCTGTCTAATTTTACATTCTGTTCTACCCTTTGGAATGCCGCTTTAGATTGTGTGACCAGCAAATGAATACAAAAAGTACAAAATGCTTGTTTGAGGTATATCTATGGAATACGAAAGTTTGATAGAATTCTGGATATTTAATTAAAACACTTGGTTTTGTTTCACTAATTTATATTTTCTCCGACTAGTTTCGACCATTGGTCATCTTCGGGGAGGAATGTACAAAAAATATCTAAACAACTATTTATATACAAATACAGGCTATCATAAAATATCGGCAATAAGGGCGGACGCTATCGGAGAGTTCCAAAGCTCTTCCATATTATTTACAATCGGTTTTCCCCGCTTTAGCGCCTTCCTAATTTCTAGTCCCTCACGGAAATTTAAGTATCGACCCTTATTGCCTGGGTATAAAATTTTACAATCTGTTGTGTTGAAAATATGATTTTCTTCTATGCAATGCTGTGCGAATCCGGTTGAACACTTTTTATTAATTATTGATTTTTTATGTTCTTCTAGGCGTGTTCTAAAATTTCTTCCAGTCTGACCTACGTATATGTTATCACAATCACCACACTTAATTTCATAAACGCCGCACTTGTCAAGTTTATCGACCGCTGATTTGTTATTAACTAGAAGTCTTTGTAGGTTTATTGGATTAGTCATTATAACATTAAAATCATACCCCTTAAAATTTTGTGTGATTTTTTCGGAAAGATTATTAACAAAATCCAATCTATGCCAAATTGTTTTAATTGATTTTGTTTCACAATAAAAATATTTTTTGAATTGTTTTAATTTTTTCTTTTTTACCAAGTTGTTAATTAGTTGCTCATTGTAGCCATTATTAGTAGCTATAGTTTTTATTGTATTTAATTCTAAATTAAAGTTATTTTCGTTGAGTGGAATATGTATAAGCCGGTGAATTAAAGAGTGAAAAGTACTGTTTTTTATTTTGTGGTGAGTATTGGAGCTACTAGGGATAATTACATCAGTAAAGCTGTCTTTTCTGTAAATTTTAAACTCTAGGGCGTTATCTATTGTTTTAAAAATGGTCAAATCTAGAAAATTTAGGCTATTGTTGAGTTCCATTTCTGTGGTAAACTCAATATTATTATTTATGGAATTTAAAAATTTTGTGAAAGCGTTTAATTGTCGTGTTGTACCATCCCAAATGCAAAACACATCGTCTACGTATCTCGCCCAATAAACAATATTTTTACACCTGTTATCTTTAAATAAGTGTTCTTCAAAATTAGACATGAAAATTTCCGTCAATAGAGGCGATAAAGGCGAACCCATCGGCAGACCGTCTGTTTGGCAAAATATTTTGTTGTTAAATTCAAAATAATTTTGGTCTATACAAATGTTGACAAGAGTTTTCATCTCTAATTTGTGTGTATCAGGTTGGTTTGTATTATCAATTAATTCGACTAATATTGTTTTTAATTGTTTAGTTGGTATAGACGTAAACAGACTTTTTACGTCGAATGATAAAAGTTTTGCATTTGGCGGGACATTCACACTTTTTAATTTTTTTACAAGTTCTATTGAATTTTTAATTGAGTACGGTGAAGAAAAGTTGACAAATCCCGGCAATATTTTTGTTAAATATTTACATAGTTTGTATGTTGGTGCATATAGGTATGAGATCACCGGTCTCATCGGAATCCCGTCCTTGTGCAATTTCGGTAAACCGTATAAAACCGAGTTTGATAGAATATCTCACAAGATTAGGGAATCGGGATGGCTATCTATGAAGGAGCGATGTACAATTCTGTCTGCTAGTCTATACCACAAAATTATTATTTCAAAACAACCTCCATACCTCTACAGCAAAATTTCCTTTAGAGAAGATGTCCATAACATAAACATCAGATCTAAAGGACGAATTATCACCTCCCAGCTACCGCACTGCAATGTTCCAACGTTCATTTACATATAATATTTATAGATTATATAATACCATACCCCAACCATATAAAATGCTATCTATTAATAAATTTAAAACCAAGTTAAAAGCTGCAGTGATTAAAAGTGCCGATTTTCTGTCAATGTGTTGATTGTTATTTGTTTCGACTCAATCTTTTAATTTGTATTATTTAGATATTTGTATATAGTACATGTTGCCTGTTATTACTTACACTATAGAAAAATTATATCTTTTATGTTTACGCATTGAATTTCCTTGCGTTTTTAGAGATTAATAATTATTTTGATTTTTGTTTGCTCTTATTTTTATTGATAGGTATGGATGGAAGAACAGGTGGGCGGAAGCTTAACTGAATCCCGCCTATTAGTTCACTAATGTTTACTTCCAAACTATTATTATTATAAAAATAAATCATAATTTAAATTTAAAGTATATTTTTTATAAATATTTGAAATTAACAAATTTTCCAAACAACAGTTTAGCGTTAATTCTATTTAGCAATTAGTAAGGCAAAGAATTCCAACGTTTTGTTTTACAATATAACAGAGTTTCAGTAATTTTGTTTCGCACAGCAAATTCCCAGCTTAACCCGGCTCCAACAAACAAAACATCGCTAAGTCCCATTATCACGTTCAAATTATCATCGTGCATTTCGTGGATTTCTCAATCTGCTCCTCCTCCGTGCACGGCGGCGTTTTAGTTTATTTTTGAATAAAAGCCCCCGAGCAATTTTCACAGTTAAAGGTCCGTTGGACTAAGCTCCCGTGCGAACGTCCCATCCGGTCGGTAGATGGCGCGCCGCAGATATTCTCGACAATTGTAAGTTTTCTCGTTGTGAAACTACTTGTAACTTTTAGTGCAAGATTAAATGAAACTGTATAAAGTGGGTGGTTGTTGAAGGTGGGGGGTGGTTCACAGGGGGTGGCTGTCGGGGGTGTGAGTGGGCGCGTTCGGGACGCCGGCTCTAAATGCCTTTGTGTGCGACATTAACGGCGCTCGGCGCGCTATTGAATGCGGGCGATTTCAAACATTTTCGTTATTTAATTCCGCACAGACACAACGTTCCACACATCTCTATTAAGTTTGAAATATTCGAAATTTATTTATATTATTACTATTCAAAAATATTGTACAATATATACAGGGTGCGTAATAGGTATCGCACCAAATGGGATTATATGGAAACGGTTTGATATTTCGATTTGACATTTCGTAGGTTCAATTTAGATACAAATACCCATATTTTGAGATAAATTTTGTTTGGTTTGCACGACTTGCTTTTGTCAGAGGCCGCAATGTTGTCTTTTCTAAAAAGCAACCTAGGTTTTTTTAGTGTAAGATGACGTCCTTCTGAGTAAACTATACTATTGTAATTTCTAATATACACTCGACCGCAAAAAAACGCGACACTTGAAAATTCACGTTTTTTTGTGAATATTCAAACAGCCATAACTTCGGTCGATGTGGATGAAATTTGATGAATTTTTGAGTTTTTGGAACGCTAAAGTTTTCTTTTTAAGGACACATAAGTGGATATAACGAAATTTAAGCACTTCTGCATTTAAAAGTCCTACCAACAAAAAAATGTTCAGAATGTTAGAAATGATAATAGTTGAGAAGTTATATTGTGCCCAAAAAAATCGTAGCTCTACTTCAAAAAGAGCGCAACAAAATTCCATCATTTTCCTTTGAAATAAGCGAAGAATCATGTCGATCCAATGATTTGGCTCGAAGTTATGGCAGATTTTTTAAAAAGTGTATTTTGGGGCATAACTTTGGCGGACAGGCATAACTCTGCTGGCAAACCTGTGACATTATGCGATTTAAAAAGATTGAAGTTCTCTCTTTAAAGGCATGTTAGTCAGATCTTCAAATATGCACATTTTACCCCCTTCTACCCCCTAAAGGCGATGAAACGTTTTTCACTTTAAAACTTTTAACTTTGTTAACTTGTACAATGCGCAAAAAAAATTGTGGCTTCGAGCAAGGGAAATCCAGAATAAATGTAGTCCTTCTCCTTTAATATTCGCAAAAATTCAGATCGATAAATTGATTTGGAGTAAAGTTATGACAATTTGAGAAAAATTGATTTTTTCCCCAAACTCAATGAGCAGAAGTTAATTTTGGCCTGAAATAAGGCAAAAGCCTTACATAAACTTGCATTTCACCTCTACCGAAAAAACCTACTGCCAAATAAATGTTTTGGCTGGGTGACAATTTTTTGCCCCAAAATACACTTTCTAACAAAACTGCCATAACTTCGAGCCAAATCATTGGATTGATATGATTTTTCGCTTATTTCAAAGGAAAATGATGGAATTTTGTTGCGCTTTTTTTGAAGTAGAGCTACGATTTTTTTTTGGGCACGGTATAACTTCTCAACTTTTATCAATTTTAACATTCTGAACATTTTTTTTGTTGGTAGGACTTTTAAATGCAGAAATGCTTAAATTTCGTTATATCCACTTATGTGTCCTTAAAGAGAAAACTTTAGCGTTCCAAAAACTTAAAAATTCATCAAATTTCATCCACATCGACCGAAGTTATAGGTGTTTGAATATTCACGAAAAAACGTGAATTTTTAAGTGGCGCGTTTTTTTTTTGAGGTCGAGTGTAATTAATGCTTGTTGAGCTACACTCTTGATGGAACCCAAAACCGTAGCCAGGGGGGATATGCTGGGTTCAACTCCCTCCCCCCCCCCCCGAAATTATTTTACTATGTAAAAGCTACCCCGTAAGTTCGAAAAGAAAATTTTTACTATTAACCCCCCCCGATCCAATTTGTTTCTGGCTACGGCCTTGATGGAACCGAATGTATAAATTTGGTGAACACTTGTTTTAAAATCATCGAACAAAACAAGTGTCTTTCTTCACCAAATTTATTATAATTTCAGTCCACAAAGGCAGTAAACAATTATCTTCATCAGAGAACTCGTGCGTTCATTTTAAAGACCGCTCATCTACTTTTACAAATAAATGTTAAACTGTGCCGCAAGGTTCAATTTTAGGGCCTCTATTTTTCCTAATTTATACATGGTGTCACTAAGCGGAAATCGGTCTATAGTGGGCGAATCGTTTAAAATAGCAAAAAAAGTTTCAAATAAAAGTTGTTCAGAATCAAGTTTTTCATAACCTAAAATTATTGCTAAATATGGCGGCCTTGCGGTTATACCGGAAGTGAACACCAACTTCCTTATTTTAAATAGAACACCCTATATATTTTTACATTTTTGGATTGCTCGTTAAATATAAACATGAGTTTATGCACACAACATTGGGTCTCAGTTGAACCGTTTTCTAGTTATTTCATTTTTTTTTTTTTGATAAATTTGACGATTTTAGAGCTCGACGCCATTAACAATATCTTCAAAACAAAATAAGTCAGAGTTATGCGGCTTACGGTTTTGGATTCGAGAAGAAATGTAGTATTTGTTTAGGTTTTTGCCATTAGTCAGATTTTCTAAATTGAACCGAGTCCGTCGACGGTATTCTTCAGTACTTCAAACATGCATAACTTCATTTTTTTAAATGAAACCATCTATCTTGGGATACTTTATCTGACGCAAAATTAAATTTCCTTTTTATTGATACCGGGTTGTTGCGATATCCTTCCAACAGTTTTTGAGAAATTTGCGATTTTGTAAAAATTTGAATTCATTTCGTACTATCGCGTTAGTCGTAGATACTGATGACGTTTGGTGATTTTGTTTTGACATTTAGTTAGTCATTGAGATATTCCCTGTTTTTTTAAGTTCATTTTAAAGCTTTAAACAAGTGATTTCCACTCCCAGACTAAGCATGAAGTAAATTTTTGAGTTTAGAAAAGCCCCGTGAAAATTTGTCATGGTAAACTTTAGGTAAACATGCACAAGCTGTACATTTTCTGACATTCGTTGATTTTTAAAAGAGTTCAATTTGAAGCTTTAAACGAGTGTTGTCTACTCCCAGACTAAGCATGAAGTAAAATTTCGAGTTTAGAAAAGCCCCGTGAAAATTTGTCGAGGGTCGCGCAGCGACCCGAGACAAATTTTCTGGGCTTTTCTAAACTCGAAATTTTACTTCATGCGCCACGCGTATAAAACACAGATTTTAAGCGAAGTTCAAATATATATAAATTTCACAATATTTGAGTGATTTATACGCGTGGCGCATGAAGTAAAATTTCGAGTTTAGAAAAGCCCAGAAAATTTGTCTCGGGTCGCTGCGCGACCCTCGACAAATTTTCACGGGGCTTTTCTAAACTCGAAATTTTACTTCATGCTTAGTCTGGGAGTGGAAATCACTTGTTTCAAGCTTTAAAATGAAATTTAAAAAAAAAACAGGAAACATCTCAATGACTAATTAAATGTCAAAACAAAATCACCAAACATCATCAGTATCTAGGGCTAACGCGATAATACAGAATGTATTAACATTTTTAAAAAATCGCAAATTTCTCAAAAACTGTTGGAAGGATATGGCAACAACATGGTATTAATAAAAAGTAAATTTAATTTCGCATCAGATAAAGTATTTTAAGATAGATGGTTCTATTTAAAAAAATGAAGTTATACATGTTTGAAGTACTGAAGAATACCGTCGACGGACTCGGTTCAATTTAGAAAATCTGACTAATGGCAAAAACCTAAACAAATACTACATTTCTTCCCGAACCCAAAACTGTAAGCCGCACAACTCTGACTTATTTCGTTTTGAAAGATATTGTTAATAACGTCGAGCTCTAAAATCGTCAAATTTATCAAAAAAATGAAATAACTCGAAAACGGTCCAACTGAGACCGAATGTTATGTACATAAACTCATGTTTATTTTAAACGAGCAATCCAAAAATGTAAAAATATATAGGGTGTTCTATTTAAAATAAGGAAGTTGGTGTTTACTTCCGGTATAACCGCAAGCCCGCCATATTTAGCAATAATTTATGGTTATGAAAAACTTGATTCTCAACAACTTTTATTTGAAACTTTTTTTGCTATTTTCAACGATACGCCGACTATAGACCGATTTCCGCTTAGTGACGCACCCTGTATAACCGACCTACCTGCTTACATTGAGCCCGGTGAGATAATTATGTATGCAAATGATATAATCTCGATTAATAAATGTGATAGTTATCACAATGCACTAAACCAAAGAGACGTAATAAATGAATAAGTATTAATCAACAATAATAAAACGTATATAAAACTAGTTGAATATTAATGAAAACAGTTTGAAGGAGTAAAATAGTAACTCGCCTTCCAGTCATTAATATTATATGATAATTAAAATATGTTTTATTTAATTAAGCCGGTAAGATCAAGTTTAAAATAAACGAGTCTCGAGGCTGAGAATGTTATCCCGTCTTGATTTCCCACGGGACGCTCTGGTCTGGTCTGGTCAGCAGCATCCGCAGACTCTCGAAACTCTGACCAAACCTGTCATGCGATCCCGAACCTGTGCTGCACCGACTCACCTTTAACCTGCAACCCCTGTCCGATGCAACTGAAGACGCTCATTTGCATCTACATGAGAGCCAAACGGGTTCCTCGAACCCTTTTTGGAATAATTTTACATCAATTTTTATTCGGAATGGATTTATTTTGTGGAAATCAACGGTTTTATTTTTAGTTGGATGCTGGAGCCGAACGCGAGATGTTAGGTATTATGAATGCATTTGAGTAGAAATCGTGAGTGTTGCGTGAAAGTAATGTGAAAAACTTGAAGATACAAAAAATGTTTAATACATAGTTTATCATACGCAATGTGATCTAGAAAATGGAGCAAAACATTTTTTCATCGTGTACCTATATTCTGGTAAATTATGATTTTTTTTTTATTTAATGCAATGCCCCGTATGTATATTTTGTGAGAATCTGATTCTTAATTAAAATCGTTTTATAATAATTCATCATAATTACTTTACTTAACAAATTATTCATAAACTTTATCATTCTTCCACCATCGGTGGACATAAAATTTTGGGACAAATCGAAAGTCAGATAATGTCAAACATCACCAAATTTTTAAAGAGAGGTGATGATATTGAGTGACAATGAAAATATGCAAATGAAAGGAATTATTGTTTATTGTTTAGTGTTCATTTACGGATATCCATTTAAAATAAATTATCGAAAAAGAAAGAGATTTTCAATTTTGACACATTTAACTGACTAGTTTAAAGTGATACGTGTTTATTGGTGTAATTATACGTACCATCGGTGAAAACAAAATGTTGGTACACGTACAATTTTTTTAGTGTGTGTCAAACTAAAAACATTGTACGTGTCCCAACATTTTTTTTAAACCGATGATACGTACAATTACACCAATAAACACGTATATCACTATCAAATATGGCAGGTATTTATTGTTATGAACAAATTTGACTAGTAAAAGTATAATGAAGAATAATTCCAAGTTTCCAAATAAACAAGATTTAACTAATCTAACCTTCAAATTTGATGTCAAGAAACAGGATTAACCAATCATAATCCCCAAATTTGATATGGAAGAACAGTTGGGTATTTATTACCCGATACTGAATCTCACCTCGTGATTTGTGTACCATGATTTTATAGTTTTTTTTGTTTAGAGTACCTTTATGTTACTGAGTATACAAAAGTTATTATTATTATTATTATATAAGCAAACAGGATTTAACAGAGTTTAGCTTGTTCGTGGACGAAATAGTGACCTGGATATGTACTTTGTGCATTCTTGTCATTGACGATGCCAATAAAGAGCGTTAGATGGCGTTAGCTATCGCATTTCTTAATAGTTTTCACATATTGGCTTAATATAGTCAGATATGTTCAGTATTCCTCAGCACTGGGTCAGGACCACACTGACGAGGACCTTCAAGTCCGAATCGCGTTTGTGGGTATCCGGTACCGGAATACTGAACACAGACTCAATTTTGAGGAACTAACTTACCTAACCTACAAATTTGATGTGGACAAACAAGATTTAACCAACCTAACCTACAAATTTGATGTGAACAAACAAGATTTAACAATCCTAAACTCCGAATTTGACATAAATAAATATAACCTCAAAGATTGATGTAAATAAACAGGGTTTTACATACGTAACCTCTAAATTTGATTTAAACACTGGAGATTTTAACAACAACAAAACCTTACAATAAATGACATTTCTCATGCGTGGCGCATAAAGTAAAATTTCGAGTTTAGAAAAGTCCCGTGAACATTTTCTGGGCTTTTCTATACTCGAAATTTTACTTCGTGCGCCATGCGTATAAAACACTGATTTCAAGTGAGGTTCAAATGTACATAAATTTTACAATATTTTAGTGTCTTATACGCGTGGCGCATTAAGTAAAATTTCGAGTTTAGAAAAGCCCCGTGAAAATTTGTCTCGGGTCGCTGCGCGACCCTCGACAAATTTTCTACGCGGGGCTTTTCTAAACTCGAAATTTTACTTCATGCTTAGTCTGGGAGTGGAAAACACTTGTTTTATCGTTTGACATTATTTTTCTTAACTCGGATAGCACACTTGTTATAATATTTCTCCCTATTTATCGGTAAATCGGTTTACCTTTATTTGCTATCTCTAATATGCATTAGCTGTAATTCTAATTTTCCAAAATATAAATACATTGTAAAAATAATAATTCAGCATGATATATATATATATATATATATATATATATATGTTAAAACGTAGATTTTCGCGGGCGTAACATGTATCACTGTTTCTTCGGGTTTGGTCCCGCGTATTTTCTTGGCTCTAGTTCATTTTATTTTTAATTCGACGTTTCGATGACGTCGCAGTCATCATCGTCAGGAATAACTATCAAAATTCCATTGCTCTAGCAACCACTTGTTTGAAAACTTGTATAAATTCTGGTCAAAATATATTATCTCCGAACAACAACCAAGAAATTCAAAATCCAACCCCTTCCGAAAATAATATTGAAATTGTCACTACTCCATCATTAGAAGAACAAAACAGAAGAGTAACACGAAGCCAAACAAGAAATTCACGCATCAAGTAGTACGTAAAAGTCAAACAAGTGGTTGCTAGAGCAATGGAATTTTGATATAAGCCAATAAGGCAAGTAGGGTTTTAGGTTTAATTTTTAGAATTGGCAAAACATTTTCAGTGCGAACCTTACAGTTACTTTATTTTTCATTGGTAAGGTCGATATTAGAATATTGTTCGATTATATGGAGTCCACACTATGCTATCTGGATAAACAAGCTCGAGAAAGTCCAATCTAAATTTGCACGAGTATGTGCCTTTAGAATGGGAATTTCTGGAGATAACTTAGAAATAAATTCATTCAAATCGACGATAAATCTAAAACCCTTGATTCACAGGCGCATTTATTATGATTTATGTTACTTGCACAAACTTTTTTCGGGCTATATTAATTCTTCTTTTCTTGTCTCCAAAATATACTTAGTAGTCCCAATAACTGACAGAAGAACGAGGCAACACTGTACATTTAAGGTCCAAAGTGCAACATGCAATTATAGCTTAAATAACCCGTTAACAAGATTATTCCGATTTGGTAATATTTTACTAGATATTAATTCCTTGTACCTCTTTCAAAAATCGGAAAATCTATTCAAAACCAAAATTAAGTTTATCAATTTCGAGCTTTTTACTTAATCCATATTAATTCGGTTGCATATATTAATTATTCTTTCCCTTAATAGAAGATGCTATTGTTTTATTAGTTTTATACTATAAGCTCGTGTAAAGTTTAGTTTAGTAGTGATGTAATTAGTTTTGTATACTTAGAGTGTATATATTTTTTTTTATGTTAATGTTAAAATGGTTTTTACCGTAAATAAATAAATAAATAAATAAATAGTTATTCCTGACGATGATGACTGCGACGTCATCGAAACGTCAAATTAAAAATAAAATAAAATGGACCAGAGCCAAGAAAATACGCGGGACCAAACCCGAAGAAACAGTGATACATGTTACGCCCGCGAAAATCTACGTTTTAACATATATATATATATATATATATATATATATATATATATATATATATAAATATATATATATATATATATCATGCTGAATTATTATTTTTACAATGAATTTATATTTTGGAAAATTAGAATTACAGGCAATGCATATTAGAGATAGCAAATACAGGTAAACCGATTTACCGATAAATAGGGAGAAATATTATAACAAGTGTGCTTTCCGAGTTAAGAAAAATAATGTCAAACGATGAAACAAGTGCTTTCCACTCCCAGACTAAGCATGAAGTAAAATTTCGAGTTTAGAAAAGCCCCGTGAAAATTTGTCGAGGGTCGCGCAGCGACCCGAGACAAATTTTTACGGGGCTTTTCTAAACTCGAAATTTTACTGAATGCGCCACGCGTATAAAACACTAAAATATTGTAAAATGTATGTACATTTGAACCTCACTTGAAATCAGTGTTTTATACGCATGGCGCATGAAGTAAAATTTCGAGTATAGAAAAGCCCAGAAAATGTTCACGGGGCTTTTCCAAACTCGAAATTTTACTTTATGCGCCGCGCATGACACGCTTGCTTTAGGAGTATAGTTGTTAATACTTTTTTGTAGGAAATCTTCCCCCCAATCGTACCACGTGATAAAAAATGGGTAATTCTATTTAAAGGCACTTCGATATTGACATTTTAAGAACACTTGTTTTCAAAATTGACAGTTTCCAATTAATACACTCATAAAGGCATTCTCTAGGTACAAGTAGAGATATAAATCATATTTTTATCTTACACTTAAGAGAAGTTACAGATAGATTTCAAGATGCCTTTTAGAATTCAAAATTTTAGAAATATTTTTTTTTGCTTGAAAACTATAAGAGATAAGTGTACATATGTTCGAATAAAATATGTTGCAATTTAAACGAGGAACCCAAAAAATTACTAAAATTACTAATATATAGGTTGTTCCATTTAAAATAATAAACTTGGTACTACTTCCGGTAGAACCGGAAGTGATATAAAGTAGAAAATATTTCACATGAGGAGAACTGATTCAATCGTATGACGAGGGTTTTTTTTCAAATTTTTAGTGCAACGGCAACCCCATAAACTTTTAACGAACGGTTTAGCGTAGACACCCTGTATATATAAAAAGTCTTAAAGATGGTCATAAAATGCGTTTGGTACATGGCGGAGATGAAAGGGTGCACGTAATGGCAATTGTTCACATGAGGGGGCGATGGTGTGAGGGTGCGGCGGCCATTATTACTGCATGATTATTAAATGTCCTTCCCCTACTTTGGAAGGGTGGTTAAATACGTCCATTGGAAAATGTGTCAAGATGTCCACAGAATTTAAACTATGCTACAGTCTTAAACTGTTATTAGAAAAAATGCATTGAATTAACCAGCCTAAAAATCAATAATAAGATTATTTCAACTAAAAGGAATCAACTGAAATGAAATGAAATGAAATTTTTCGTTTGTGTGGTAAAAGAAAGTTAAGTGTTTTAATTAAATTGCAATTGAAATAAACAAAATAATTTACAAAAGACTGAAAGGCCCAGGTTAATGATCATTTGTAATTCTCTAAGTTCAATATAGTGTAGTAATAAAAATATTATAAATTTAGAAATCAAAATCGATAAATAAGTAAGTCATACATAAATTGATTGGGTGAAGATCAAATTTATTTGATAAATAAAGCACTAATTAATAACCTTTCTTCACACTGTTATTTGAATTACCCAATGTACATTTCGGACACAAAGTGACTATTTATCTATGAATTAATACTAATTTCTTAGTATAGGGTTTTCCATTAAGAGGCGCTATTTTATTTGTTAAAAAACAATATATTTTTTTATTAAATAAAGCCAACATATTTATTTCAAAACAAAGTACAAACTCCACGAATAGTTGTGGAACATAACTGGTAAATGGCTAGGCTTCTTCTGCAAATGGCTATTCTTTTATACAAGTTTTGCATTACATTTTAGCATTTTAACTTTGGCTCTCATTTAACCAATAACCGCTCAAATATTTTCTTTGAGCGCTTGAATTGTGGTAATCTTTTCAGATGACATGGTGATACGAGTACAAACTGGTAATTTTTCATCAGTAATTTATAAATTTTGCTAAAACTTAGTCACTATTTCTATACGTTGTAAATGTATATATCGGGCACAAATTTCACATTTTTCAAGTGAAAAGTATACGATTTGAGAAAATGGAATAATATTTTGGTCCACTTCTATCTTTTACAATGTAACTGATTTGATTTTACAATATTTGTTATAGATAGATATAGATTATTTTATAGATACTGCAGACAAAAATAAAATTAGGAACGCGATTTCGATAGTTTACCAATGTTTGATATTTTTTTATGAAATAACGGTTATTATGAAATAACGGGCTTAATGATTGTATTTTCCTTAAAGTATACCATTTTTACAAAATGTTTCATGCCTAAATAAGGATGTAATCAAGACGAAAGACTGGTAAGTTTTATACGATTAGAAAGCTCTCGACTTCCTCTTAGTATAATAATAATAATAATAATAATAATAATAATAATAATAATAATAATATTTATTTGTGTCTTATAACAATACAGTTTTACACGCGCCGACAAACAAATACAAAAGAAATAAACAATAAACAAATTAGACTAATTATATTATCAATAAGATTTAGCACATATGTAATTCCCTAACTTAATTATTAAAAGCAACAATCAATTTGTTCAGAGCAACATTCACTCGACCTAAATACTCCTTTAAACTATATCACTATATTGTGTGAATTCGTTGATGCAGTAAGGCGCCATTTTAATTAAAAATTCCTTAATGTATTTTTTAAATGAATTTATTTCTAGATGTCTAGTTTTCTCGGACAATTTATTGAAAAAAATGACTCCATAGTAATTAGGGCCGTTTCTCGTTTTTTCCAACCGGTGGTGTTTATACGCCAGGTTAGATTTAGTTCTTGTGGTATAGGTATGCTGTAATGTAGAATATTCATGTATGTGGGATCTCACATATACCAGGCATTCAAAAATATATAGTGCCGGAAAAGTTAGAATATTTTCACATATAAAGGTGTCTTTACAGTCACCAGTATATGGAATACCGGCAATTAGTAAATTAATATACCAACAATCATTATTTCGTTTTCTCTTAATTTCACTAAATTTGCTAAGGCGCAACCTTAGGTACACTTTATTTTATTTTGCTTAGAGATTTCATGAATGCGTTTTCACTTGACTCAACTTCCTTGTCCTATGCAAATATACTAGAGGTCAAGGTCTATTCTAATCCTATTATGATTGAATATTACTTTTTTAGAATTCAATGTTATTATGAAAACCAGTTTTATAAGTACTGATATTTTCAATCAAATTTGTTGTAATCGCGAAAATCCAACGCATTATTTCATAATGAATCCCGCATGGTCAAAAATTGCTTACGCGAATTTCAGTACAAAATAATGCATTCAATTGTGTGTAATTAAAAAAGTTGCTTTGAAAAAGTTATGTGAGCATGGGTAGTCTAAAATTTATTGAACCCTGCAATTCATAAAATACAATAAAATGCGTTCTATAGAAAATAAATGTACCTACACAGAGTGTAGAATTAACCAACGCACCATAGGGATTTCAGTGTAAAAGAATTTTTTTTTTCTTAGTATAGCTTTATTAATCCATATAAATCACAAAGATATTGGACAAGTCAAGTACAATTAACAAATTACAGACATATTACAAAAAGAAATCATCTAATGAATAAAAAACCTTATTAGCTAAATACATTCTAAGCGTTTTCTTGAATTTTGTATATACGTCAATTTTCTTAATATCAGATGGAAGATTATTATATATTTTTATACAATTATATCCCGGGGCTCTCTCGTATTGAGCAGTGTTATGTCGTACTATTGAAAGACTTTTACGATGCCGCGTATTGTATTTATGAATAGATGATTTTTTTTTCAAAATATGTATTATGTTTTTCACAAATAGACTGCACCTCATTACATAAATGGATGGAAAAGTTAAAATATTTGACTTTAAAAATAATGATCTACATGACTCTCTGGGCGATACGTTATAAATCAATCTTACTAGACTCTTTTGCAAGACAAAAATCCTACTACGCAGAGCAGATTTTCCCCAAATGATTACATTGTAGGATAGAGCTGAATATGCTAAGGCGTAATAAACTTCCACTAAATTTGGTAAAGCTAATACATTTTTTAAGTTTAATATAGCGTTATAGGCTTTGTTCAGTTTATTACAAACAAAGTCAACATGCGAATCCCAAGACAGCTGAGGATCTAAAAAAATGCCTAAAAAAATTGTTTTTTTTACTATATTTAAGTGTTGTATATGTGTTGGAATTTTGACGTTGAAACAATATACACATTCCGTCTTACTTTAGTTTAAAATTAAACTATTCTTATTACAACACCACTTCACTTCATCTTTTGTCTTATCAATTAAAGTGTCAAGAAGCGTTGGATTATTTGCTGACAATACAACTGACGTATCGTCCGCGAAATTGATTAATTTACCACAGTTAATATAATTCTTCATATCGTTCACATATAATGAAAAGATTAGGGGTCCCAAGATAGACCCCTGAGCCACCCCTGTTTTTATACCAAATTCTTTTGATTTAGAATTATTACATTTTACATAAAAACTTCTATCACTTAAAAATGATATCAAAAAATCTAAAATATTAGCTCGATTTCCGAGTTTATACAATTTATATCTAACAAATGCAATGAATTATTATTTATTTGCTTCCCTAACTATCTTAGACAAAAAGTCTATTTAACTTTTTTGTAGATTACAAAAATCTACATCCTCACATTTTATGATTATTTAGTTTGCTTAATATAATATGAAGAAAAATTGAAATGTAAAAATGATACTTAAGTAAAAAAAAATGTATCGCCATGGAATGGTTGACGTTACCATTAAGATTTCTTAAATAAAGTTGCTTTATTTCTTTACTATTAATAATTAAACGATTTTAGTTGCATTGTGTAAACCTTTTTTTTAGTTAATACAGTGCGATCGTGTTAAACATGATTTAGAGTAGAATTTGAATTTTAAATTAGATTGGCCATACTGGCTGCTAACACATAGTTTACCATAACCTCAAATGTATTCCATTATTCAATTGGCATTCTGAGCAACCGCACAAATAAAAATGCCGCCTACTCTAAATCATCATTTAAACGATCTCACGGTACCTGTCAACAATTTCAAGGCATCGCCGATTTTTGAGAAAGTGGACATTTTTATTTGCTTAAATATTTGCTGTTTGAAAAATTTTAAATAAAAATTAGTAATATCAGTCGATGCAGAATTTTTGTTTCTACAAAAAAGTTAAATAGACTTATTGTCTAAAATAATTAGGAAAGCAATTAATCGAATATTTAGATTTACAACTTTAATTTGGTTCTTATTGATCACTTGAAAATTTCAACTAAAATTGAATTTGAATTAATTATCTGGCTACGTTGGTCCTGAGCGGCATTATTATACTGTGGAAAGGACTATGCTAGGAACTTCGGTATATGTAGAATAGCGGCCAATTGCAATGCTTACAGTTTTGACTATTTTCATAGCGGCATAAACTCTGTACGTCGTTACCGTAAGGAGGAGCGTATTGTCTAGTTAATATTTGTCTAATTTCTTGTTTTTTCTTCAGAATTTCACATATTGTCTTAATATAGTCAGAAATGTTCAGTATTCCTCAGCACTGGGTCGGGACCACACTGAAGATGCCCTTGAAGTTCGAAACACGTCTGTGGGTATCTGGTGCCGGAATACTGAACACAAATTCAATTTTGATTCTTGTTAGTATTTAGATATTATTTTCATATGTATTTTAATTTGAGCTCGGTAAGCAATCACCTCTCTTATAAATGGTGTAATCCGTATATTTGAATACAAATAAATGTGCTACGTGGGTAAAAAGTTATGAGAACAATAGTTTAAAATATGGTTATGTTGGATAATATCGATATATACAGTACAATAAGCCACCTAGGCTGCAGTGCACCCGGATCCGAAAGGAAGACGGCCCCCACAGGAAAAAAAATAATATCGATATAAGTGAGAAAAAATAATTGATAAGTAGAGGAAATATAGTTTGATATATTTGACAGTAGTAAAATAATTTCCTAAATGGTGTAAAATAATATGTAAACCCAGAGAAAAGAACGTATAAATTTTACATGTTGATAAATAAGTTAATACATTTTGTAGATTGGGAAAATCAATTTTAAACCCAGTATGTTGTTTGTGGATTATATTTAATAAATTATTTTGCAAAGTTTCAGTGGATTTCTATATGTTTATTACCAATTAATCATTTCTAATAAATCCACGTCAAGTAGTCTAAAGTAAAGCTAAAAGGAAGTTTCTGTGGCTACCGCACGTTCGTTGATGTAATATGAAAATCTCGTAAAACATAAAAGGTCCAAAATGTCGGTCTGTGTCAAAAGTAATTACTGGCGCGAACAATAACCGAGGTAATAAATAATATAAAGCGCTCGCCCCGGCAATAAACTTAAAACGCGCACTTGAAATTGCGCCCCGTTCTTGCGGCGTCGGGACGCCCGAGGGTTCGGCGTCAGCGGCGATAGAGAAGGAATCCTTGCGGATGGAGATGGCCGTCTCTCCCTTCTGTTGTAATCCTCGAATGCATTTGCATATATTTAATTAGTGTAGTTATAGTGCGGGGTTTCTCTCCCCTTGTAAGATGTCTCTCTTATCCTCCGCCATCTTACTCCGATCAATACAGCTTCTATACACCGACCAACCCTTCTCCTTTTGCTAAATCCCCACTGGTACAGCTCTGCCATAATTTCCGGACACATATATATTTCGACTACATAAATTTTATGGGATAGTTAATACAATTTATAGGAATATATTTGATATTAAGGTATAAACTATAAACTATAGCGTATACCTTAGTAGCTATTAACTATTGATTACTTTACAGCAGGGGTGTTCAAACTTGTATAATACGTCTTAATTAATAAGGCAACTTAAGGAAATAAATACCCATTGAAACAACTACTTCAATGGGTATTTATTGTCTTAAGTTGTCTTATCAATTAGAACAACTTCAGACAATAAATAACCATTAAAACGACTACTTCAATGGGTATTTATTGTCTTAAGGTGACTTATTAATTAAGACGTATTATTTGCATTATACACAAATAGTGTCGTCATTTTATATATTATGATTAAAGTGTGGAAACAATAACAAGCCTAAGCTTATTTTCTCGAATTCAAATAGTTTTAAATTTGAATTATTCTTGTTTTGTAATACAAGGTTATTCAAAATAAAGGAACAGATTGCAAACATTAATTTCTTCTATAGGTAATAAAAACAAATAAAAAAAAACTATAAAGAGATTTTTTCTTTTAAGTATGATTTAAAATTTATTGTAAATTGCTCGACTTTTAAAAGATTTATTAAACATAAGCAGTATATTTTTAACATCACAACATGTTCATTGTTTTATACGCGTGGCGCATGAAGTAAAATTTCGAGTTTAGAAAAGCCCAGAAAATTTGTCTCGGGTCGCTGCGCGACCCTCGACAAATTTTCACAGGGCTTTTCTAAACTCGAAATTTTACTTCATGCTTAGTCTGGGAGTGGAAAACACTCGTTTAAAGCTTAAAATTAAACTTTTAAAAAAAGAAAACAAGGAATATATAAAGATTTACAGAAAATAGGCTGAATTTAGATTTCGTAAACTTAAAAGAAAAACTCCCTGTATTTATATTCATGTATAGAATTTCAATATGTCGAGTATTTGTGAAGTGATTATAAAAATTTGGAAGTAGGAAATCAACTCGGATCGAGTGATTAATAGTGGTGACCATCTGATCCAATCTAGCAAAACTATCAGATTTCTCATCTTGGATTACAGTCGGTCCAGTATTTATTTAGGACGAGGAAGCGTCGCTCCACGTTGCGGCTAGGTAATTCCACACTCGCCGTATTTGCTCGTTTCACTTATATTTATTCTTCATTATAGGTTAAAGGAGCTTGAAATTATTTCCGACCCTCTTCCCTTTATTAAATCTCAAAAAACCTACTCACCCACTGTCTCTAATTATATCATTAATTTAAACTTCACACAGAATAAATATTAAAATTGTAACTCTGATTTATTATATCGTATGTTCAATAAAAAGAAACCCTAGACTGCTATGATTTTATTTTTTTTAATTTATGTTGGCTACACGCTTTAAAGATTGTCATATGAAACGTCAGACATAATAATTATAATGCGTAATTTCAGAGTTGCCAACGTGCAATATATTCCATGCCACTCTAGAGGTTTTATTTTATTGAACATACGATACTATGCGATTGTTTAAATTATGATTTAGAGTAGGCGGTATTTTGTTTGTGCGGTTGACCAGAATTTGTTTTTAAATTATAGGTTTGTTGTTACAAGTAAATGTATGACGGACTTTTTCAGAATTTGTTATTACTAATTTCATAGAAAAAAAAACAACTTCGTAAAAGCTGCATCAAGGATCATTACGTAAATATATTGGCATGCGGTGAAATCATTTGATAAAAATAAAACGCGTTTGATACATCGAAATAATCAAAAGCAAGCCCTACAACTTTTTAATTGAATGCGTAGATGCAAACAATTTTCTATTGAAAGAATTTGAAAAACTGAATAAATTGGTCTAGAGTATTCCAGCAAAACTGCAAAAGCTACGACTCAATTTCAACAGGTCCTCATTAGAGCAGCAATTTCAGCAATTATTATAAAGAACATATCTTCTCATAACTAGAATCACAGTCATTTCAGGTACTTATCATAAAGTTTTAATTATAAAAAACTTTTTCTCTCATAACTAAAATCATTATTTGAATATTTTCGGGTTATTGATGCATATACGCAACATTATTAATTTTATGTTAATTAATTAATTAAATTACTAAATAAGTTAATTTATTATCGATATTTGTTTTTGAGTTTCGTGAAGAGTATAATCATAAATAATTAACACTGTTGTATCCTTTCTTCACACTTTATTTTCTAATGGTTAGATATATATTTCAAGTGCTAAGCACTCATTTTCAATAACAACTCAGTTGTTATTGAAAATTAGTGCTTAGCACTTGAAATATATATCTAACCATTAGAAAATAAAGTGTGAAGAAAGGATACAACAGTGTTAATTTATTATATTATAATATTTGAGTTGACTTGAAAATATATAAAGAAAAACGTAGATAATTTTTTTATTTAAATATCTCTATTATTACCCGTTTAAAAATAATGTTTTCAGTGTATTTCAAACTTCACGATATTTCAGTGTTGTATACGCCTAGCGCATGAAGTAAAATTTCGAGTTTAGAAAAGCCCCGTGAAAATTTGTCTCGGGTCGCTGCGCGACCCTCGACAAATTTTCTACGCGGGGCTTTTCTAAACTCGAAATTTTACTTCATGCTTAGTCTGGGAGTGGAAATACTCATTCTAAACTTCATATTGCACGTTTATATACAAAATCGACGAACGCCTTGCATTTACAGCGTATACAATATGTAAATTTAAAAGAAAAATTCACAGTGTGTAAAACAATAAGTCATTCTTAGAAATCATTAAAAGAAGTGTAGAATTTTACCTAAAATCAACTTTTTGAGTTATTGAAGGATTCTTGATAATGCCGTAAAAAGCGAAGCTTGTCGAGTAAATAGAAACAAATAGTGAAACAAACTTAAGTGTTTTTAATCTATCCTTCAATATTATTTCAAAATGATAAATGAGAAAGTTATTCAAGAAATTTTTTGAGTTAACTCTATAATTGCTCGGCCGTTAATGGGTTAAATTAGTACACAATATTTTTCTTTTAGTTACGTGAAGTGTTTTCTTAATTATCGTAGTAATTCCTTTCTTCGGTGAAGAAAGGAATTACTACAATAATTAAATTAGTACACACTGATAATATTGATATGCTAGTACAATAAAATATATTATTATATGTGATGATTGTATTATTAATTTATTATAATTATGAAATGATTCGACTCATGTTGTATCGATCATACATGTAATGTAATGATGAAGTGTCTTTATTCCGGAGGCAGTGCGGAGAGTATTTGTATAATAAATTTGTGACATCCGATTGTAATTCAGTATTTTGTGATCGTATTACAACTCGACCGGCTAATGAATGTATTTACAAAGTTACTACTAACAAAATGAACTTTGCAAACGTGGAATTGTTTGTTTATACAGTCCACGATAGGGCCTCTGCCCGCACGCTTATCTAATGCCTAATTAACAACCAATAGTTAATCCATAGAAATAAATATATTCCGTTTTATGCTGTATGAAGATAACATCAACTTTAATTATTCTTAAAAGTAGCGTGTTTTTTTCTTAAAAACTTTCTTAATTCTTTATTACGGGAGACCATTAAAAAATACAACAATATATACATAATAATCACAAAACAATACAAAAACAAACAAAAAATTCAAAAATCAGAAACAGAAGTTACATCTAATAAAATAGGATCAAATAAATAATTATATAAAGGACCCTAAGAGGAGTTAATGGATTTTAGACAAAGTCGTTTAAAACGGCTCAACGAGACACCAAAAAAAATCTATTGACTCGCCATAGGAATTCACATATCTTATTAAATTGTTTTGTGGGCTGTTATAGCCATACAGAGTAAAGTGGTGTACGTCAGCAAGAAGTTTTTGTTGTCTGGTTGAGCGAACTGGAACGTTAATGCCAATAGACGACAATATGGATGGGCAAAGTATCAGTCCATGTAGTACACGATATGCGAAGCATAGCATAAAATAAATCCTTCGTTTTTCAAGAGACAACAAACCGAGATATGTACGAAGTAGGTCATAATTGAGGAGTTGGATGGAAACAGGACACTTCCATGGAAATGTCCTTTCTCCGTAAATTGGTTTATATCACAAAAGAAACCTTCCTTTACCGGCCTTTGGTTCTGTTGTTTTTATACTTCGCATATAGGTGAGCCAATCTGTAAAGCGCTACAAGTGCCCTTCTTTCATAGAACGTCAAATTGCACATGTGCCTAACCTAATTTTTATGCATATTTTATTGCTAAGTTAAAAGGGCATAATGAGCTCTGAAAATGACTTAAATAGCGCTGAAGACAGTAGTTACGAAGAAACAGAAAGTAGCTGTGATTTGGAATCTGATCTTCTTGAAAGAAAAAATTGGGTCGAAAACGAAAAATAAACAAGGAGCAGTGGACAAAGAATAGGAAAAAAATAGCAAGAAATAACGGAAAAAAGTACACTACTACCAAAGATAATATATTTTATTAGTGGTCAATTTTTATACTCAGAGATTTTAAATTTTCAGGTGTGACAGTGCATGCAAAAACCTTTGCTGCAGTTCTTGTGTGCTGTAAGAAGTGTTATGAGGTTATACCAGGCAGACTACAACAAGAATTTTAAAAAAAATGATCTTGGCAGATAAGAACGAACAGGATAATTTTCTTCTTGGTTGCATGTCTCCGTTTCAACCAAAAACAAGGGTTACAGCTCCTAAATGTCAAGCAAGGACTAATTAGAATTTTTTTCAATTTATTTCAATTTCCTTTTGTTTCATTTAGTTTGGTTAGAGAATAGTTTGACCTGATGTTGCATTTTGCATATAAATTATGCATAGAACAGCAGTGCTGTCGTGTAACGCAAATATTCATTGTATAATTCAATATCTGTCGGGGTATTAGCTCGAGAAGTAGTTGTTTCAATGAATATTTGGAGACAAACTTTTTGCAGAAAGTCGATATTAATTTTAATTCGTTTTTATATTTTAATTAGAAATATGTTCTCAAAATAAATAGTTCCTCGATTGAGGTGTGTAAACACATTTTCTTGAATATTTTTCAAATTGGGTACAAACGTATACGAACAATCCACACGAAGTCGTTAAAAGACGGAAATATTTCTATTGGCGACAAAAGAGGTCAACATGAAAACAGGCCCTACAAAATAAACCCAGAAACTTGGTATTTGGTAAATGAATTTTTGGCACAGATTCCAAACAAAGAATCTCATTATAATCGGTCGAAATCCAAAAGAAAGTATTTCGAAAATCCTGCTCTAAATGTAAAGAATTTGTTTACAGGATTCCAGCAGTATTTTTTTTGAAAAAACTGGTCCTACACTAGGAATGAAGTACTGTACTTTCCATCGATGGTTTCGGGAAAACTCCGAGTATTCTTTCGGGAGTCCACGATCTGACATTTGTGATTTTTGTGAAGAAAACAAAATGAAGCTTAAGTTAAACTCAAACGATTCTTGCAAAGTGATACAATCAGTACACGACAAAATAGTGCAAGCATGCAAAGACATTAAAAAAGAAATAATAGAAAATTGTAGACATGATAAATCAACTTTAGTTGTCGAGTTTGATTACGCGCAAAATTTGCCTTTGCCAAAACTCATTGTCTCTTAACAGTTTTACAAACGCCTTTTATGGTTGTACGTGTTTAATGTACACTGTCACAATGATGATACAAGTTCGTTTTATTGCTTTACAGAAAATAAAGCAAAGAAAAATTTAAATTCGGTGATTTCTTTTGTTGATCATTTTTTGCAAACTGCGGTGGGACATGACCCGAATATTAAAAATATCGTACTTTTTTCAGACGCCGCAGGGGGACAAAATAAGAATGTGAATATGCTACACTACTGTTCATGGCTTGCAAAAACAAAAAATTTTAACATTCGGCACATTTTTCCAGTTCGTAGACATTCTTACTGCGTTTGCGATAGAAATGTTGGTGTTTACGGAAAGTTACTGAAACGACTAGAAACGGTCAAAACTCCAAACGTTTATTTGCAAATTATGCAACAGAGTAGAGAAAAACCGACGCACTTTAAGGTTATTGAAGGCGCGCCGCTAATTAAAGACTGGGGCAAGGGCTTAAAAGATATTTTCATGAATTCTGTAAATACTAAAAAACAAAGTTTTACTTTAAGAAAGTATTGTCAGATAAAATATAATGCTTCAGGTATTCTGAGTGCAGCAGAGTCATATAACGGCTTTTATACTTCATTTGATTTTTGGATTACAAGAAAAAAAGATAACTTGGAAGTAAATTTGGAGTCGGTTCCACCAGTTTTTATTAAATCTGAAAAAATGCAGAACTTAAAAGATTTAATGAAATTTTTGGAGTTAGATGAGTCAGAGTGGTATAACAAAAATGTGTTCAAGGAACAGGTGAACCTGCCATCTACATCTACTGAATAAAACAACCAACAAAACAGTGACAGTGATTTAGAATGGTAGTGTTTAATATTTTTTTACGTTTATGTTAAACAAGAGTTATGTTCAATAATAAATATTTGCTAAAATTAATCTATTTGTAGTATTTATTAAGATCTATGGAAAAAGGGCACTATTTCAGCTGTTATTTTTAACGATTTTAGGTATGTTAGGCAAAAAATAAAATGTTTTCAAAAAAAGTTTTCAATAAAACCAACATGTGTTGTATAAATATAATTTGAAAGAAATACAGGTTACCTTAGAATAACAAACTTCTGATGCTTCAAATACTTTCAATAGTTCTAACTCAAAATGCCAATTTTGTACAAGTGCCCTTTTTCCACCCAGCTCCTCAATTATTACTATCGTACGAAAGGTTTGACCGGTAGCAAATGAGTTTTATCATTTTACGTTGTACACGTTCTAATCTATCAATGTGACATTGATAGTGCGGTGACCAAATTATGCAGCAATAGTCTAGAATTGGTCTGACTAAAGTGGAGTATAATGTCATTAAAGTACGGATAGATTTGAAATGTATAGTAATACGCCGTATAAAACCAATTCTTTGGAAAGCTTTTGCAATAGCTAAATCTAAGTGCTCATGAAATTGAAGTTTACTGTCAAGTAGAACGCCCAAATCATTGATTGTATAAACCCTCTCTAAAGGATTACTATCTAGAAAATAGATAGCCGGTAAATAGATTAGTTGTTTTCTTGAAAAACGTATATGTTTGCATTTAGTTGTGTTCAGATGCAAATCATTACTGGAGCACCATATAATAAGCTGATCCAGGTCATTTTGCAGGATGCGACAATCATCACTGGTGGTGATTTTACGATACAGCTTCATATCATCTGCATAAAGCAAAAAATTTGATTGAATTTCTTTACCAATATCATTGATAAAGATGAGAAATAGTAATGGCCCAAGGTGAGAACCCTGGGGCACACCTGAAGTTGCATTTATTACAGAACCAGAAACTGCATTATTTATTTTCACCACAACTTATGAACGACCGGAGCCACTTAATCATGGACCCAGCAACACCATACATTCGGAGTTTGTATAAAAGCCTACAGTGGCTAACTCTGTCAAACGCCTTACTAAAGTCGGTATAGATCGAGTCTACCACTGCCCCTTCCTCCATCGCGTCGGTAATGAAATTGGAGTATACAAACAAGTTGGAAGCAGTAGATCTTGATGAAAAGAATCCATGTTGTTGCTCAAATAAAAGTGGCTTAAAAATGTTTAACATATACTTCGCAACCAACTTATCTAATAATTTAGGAAAACATGATTGAATAACTATCGCTCTATAATTGTCAACACATGTCTTTATGCCTGATTTAAAGACCGGGACAGTGTAGCATCGCTTCCAAAGAGATGGGAAGAATCCATCTCCTAGAGAACGATTAAATAATTTAGTAAGAGGTAAAGACAGAGTCGATGCGCAGGCTTTTCTAACCAGTAATAAAGGGTTTTCCAATTAGAGGTTTCATTTTTATATTAAAAAAAAACGAGTATATTTTAAGGGAAATCAATGGATATTTCTTTCATTGTAAAGAGAAAGGTACGCCATTAACGATAGAAAACGATATCAGCCAAATGGCCGCCACGACTACGGTTGCAGCACCATATCCTTTTCATGAAATTTTCCATGACCAATTCGGATATTTGCGGCTGTATGTCCTCTATAACTTCACGAATTCTATCTATCTTTAAGGTCTTGAATTTGTGGAGCAATGGCATAGACCTTATCTTTCACGTGGCCCCAAAGAAAATTGTCTATAGGTATCAAGTCACAAGATCTCGGGGGCCAATTGTGATCACCTCTTCGCGAAATAACACGGCCAGGAAACTTTTCTTGCAAAATTGCGATTGTTTCGTTGCTTGTGTGGCACGTAGCGCCTTTTTGTTGAAAATAAACGTCGTTCACATCAATATCTTCCAATTCCGGCCATAAAAAATCATTAATCATAGCTCGATAGCGCAATCCATTTACCGTAACAGTTGCACCAGCCTCATTTGCGAATAAGTAAGGTCCAATCACACCGCCAGCCCGAAAACTGCACCAAACAGTGACACGTTGAGGATGGAGAGGCTTTTCAATAAGCATTCTTGGATTTTCCGAGCCCCAAATACGACAATTCTGCTTATTCACGTAGCCTCCCAGGTGAAAATGGGCCTCATCACTGAAGATAATTTTTTGATGAAAATCCGTATCATTTTGATGCATTTCAAGGACCCAATCAGCAATGATACGACGTTGCTGGTGATCGACCGGCTTGAGTTTTTTTTTTTCCTTTATTCAATTTAGAAATAATACATATACATACTATAAATAAAATTACAATAAATTATATGTTACTGCTAATTGAACACGTCAGACGATAGAAACAATTTAGCTATTAATTTCTCACAATGATAATACCAACTAAAGTTGCTATCTATTAGCATTCCCAAGAAGTTTGTTTTATTTTGCGTTTCGAAGTTTTCATTTTGCAACAATATGTTGTCTGGGATATTTTTGAATTTTTTGTTCTAAATATTAAGATGTTAGTTTTGCTTGTGTTTAAGACTAATTTATTCATTTCCATCCATTCTTTAGTGGTATTAAATATAATATTTGTTTTTTCAGTTAAATGAGAACTATTTAGTTTTAATCCAAGTCCTTTCACTTCTAATTTGTTGCTATCTCTCCTTTCATTTTAAATTGTATTGTTAGTTGGTTTGAAGAGAATTTGACCTAAACGTTACATATACTTTAATAGAGCGTTGTAACAAATCAAATTAAATAAGATTTTAAATATTTCATTCTATAATTCAATATCCGGAGGTGTATTTGCACGAGAAGTAGTTGTTTCAATGAATATTTATCGTCTTAAATTGTCTTATTAATTAAGACACTGTTTGCATTTTCACGAATAGTTTTTTCGTAATTTTATATATTATGTTAAAAGTGTGCAAACTATAAGAAGCGTAAGCTTATTTTCTCGAATTCAAATAGTTTTGAATTTGAATTTATCTTATTTAGTTCAGATATTCTTAAATTCGTATCGTCGGCGTATGTCGTTATACAAACATTAACATTTTCGATAATTTTAGGCAAATCATTGACATAGACTGTAAAAAGAAATGGACCTAAAATACTGCCTTGTGGTATTTCAATATTAATTATTTTGGCCTCTGAGAGACTCGATCCTATCTTAGTTCTGTGTGACCTGTTTTGTAGGTACGACTGGATCAAATTATTGCCGATGCCTCTTACTCCATAGTAACACAACTTTTCAAGAAGAATGCTATGATTTACCGTATCGAATGCCTTTGACAAATCCAGAAACATTCCTAGAGGCATTTCTGATCTGTCAAGGGCACTCACTACTTCTGTCGCAAAGTCAAACAAGGCTGAATTCGTTGATTTATTTTTTATAAAACCGTTTTGTGCACTACTCAATAAATTGTGTAATTCATCAAATGGTCCGCTATTGTTATCTCGACTATCTTAGAGAACACTGAAAGCAGAGTAATCGGTCTATAATTGCTGAAATTACTTTGTTCGCCTGTTTTAAATATTGGTCGAATAATACCTAGTTTTAGGCAATCGGGAAAGATTCCTTTCTCTAGGCATATATTAATCAGGTACATTAGAGGACCTGCAAATTCGTTTACGGCTAATTTAACCATACTCACTGGTATTTCATCAAAACCGAAAGATGATTTATTCTTTAAGGAGGAAATTATATTTATTATTTCTGGTGTACTTGCAGGATTCAAGAACATTGTGTGTGTTTGCGTATCTACATTGCAGCAGAATGGCGGTTCATTAATTTTTTCGGTTTCCCTATGGGCTATGGTGTTATAGTAATTGTTTATATCATTTTCTCTATTTTTTAAATATTGGTTATCGTCATTATTTTTATTATTTTTTCCTATCATGTTATTTATTATTGTCCAAGAAGTTTTCATTTTATTTTCACTATTCATTATTTTGTTTGCTATTTGGTTCCTATTGTGTTCCCTGAGACTAATGTCATATTCTTTTTTCATTAAGTTATACATTGTTTTTGCATCCGTGTTGTAATATTTTGCTACAGCTAAGTAATCCAGAATCATTTTAATTTCGGATATTTTTGGATTAGAGGTAGTATTTTGTTTAATGCGTTCATTTTGTTGTGAAACTAAGGGACAGGTTGCATTTAATGCCGCACTGACTATGTTCATGAACCCATTCCACGCCTGATTTACATCATTAAGTTTATATATACAGAGACAAAGGCCTTTTGTCTCTGTTGATACTGTTAGATTTTTCGAAGGCGTTCGATACATTGAATTATAACACATTAATATCCATATTATCCTTTATTGGATTTGATCAAGTTTCTATTAATTTCTTTAAAAACTACCTATTAAATCGATCGCAAATGGTTAAATCTGAGAATATTATGTCCAAGGAAGTAGAAGTAAGTAGGGGTGTGCCTCAAGGATCAGTTTTGGGACCACTATTGTTTTCCATCTATACCTCACAAATATTTTCTAGCCTTAATATTAATAACTTCCACCTCTTTGCAGACGATACCCAACTGTTATACATATTTGCGGAGAGGGATGTAAACTCAGTATGCAACAAAATAAACCTTGATCTTCTTAATATATTAACTAAATGCAGGGATCATGGTCTATTAATTAATAATTCTAAAACGGAAGCTATACTTTTTGGTCCCAAAAAAACGCGTGAGAGAATTCTACCTCAAATCTCAATATCTATGAATAATGACGGATCAAATTGTGTAATAAAAACATGTGTTAAAAGCTTAGGGCTTCAAATAGATTCTGATCTTAGATTCTATAACCACATATCCATGTGCATTAATAGAGCATATGCTACTCTAAGACTCATATTTTTAAATCGCCACTGTTTATCTCAGAAACTTAGGACTATATTGTGTGAATCACTTGTCTTATCGCATTTTAATTATTGCGATGTTGTATTCAACTTCTGTTTAGACAAAAAGACAATTCGTAAAATTCAGTTAGTACAGAACTCTTGTTTAAGATTGATTTTCGGCATTCGAAAGTACCAACATATAAGTCATAAACTAAAAGAAATTGAATGGCTCAATATGAGTGATCGCCGTCTGTTGCACTTCGCGGTGTTTTGTCAGAAATTAATTATTTGCAAAACACCCCCTTACCTGTACGAAAAAATAAAGTTTCGTTCTGATGTGCATACTCTAAATTTACGCTTTAGAGGCTTGCTAACACCGCCTAAATACAAATCAACTTTTGCAGAGAGAGCATTTTCGATACAGGTCTCTAAAGTGTATAATAAAGTACCTCCTGAATGTAAGGAAAGTAATGTCCTTGTTTTTCGCAAATTATATGCTAAGCATCTTCGTGAATCTATCACCAATTACTAACACCCTAAGTTAATACCTTACCTATTTTTGATTAATATATTTTCTTGCCCTACTACAATCTTTATTGTAACAGTTGCGTGTATGTATGTATGTTATATTTTACTTAAAATGTATTATTTTCATATTGGCCTAAAGGCAGAACAGTTCTTTTAATCGCCAAGAAATTGGAATTAGCTGAACTGATTTAGGTCCATTTGACCATATTAGTATGTATAATTATGTATTTATATATCTGAAATCATGTATACTTATGTTAATTGGTCAATAAATGGTTTATATTATTATATCTTGTTCCAATCTACTCTTTTCTTTAAGAACATTACAAAGTTGTTAATATTTTGATTATTGTATATACGTATTTTAGCACTGGAATGTACATTACTTTTTATAATTCGCGGCCACGATATTTTTTGCGCCAAGTGGTAGGAAAAATGAGTTTCAAATACAGCTGTTTCATATTGACTATTACTATTTGTAATAATATCATCAATGATTCTTGAGTTAACTGAACTTTATAAGCCTTCAAACCTAAGTCTGTGCAAAATACGGTGTAATGTCGTTTTTGGAATGTCTAATTCCAAAGATCGACGAGGAATCGACAAACCTGGGTTTAACACTATTGGCTACAGCAGCATTATTCTCAATTGTTCTTGAGCGACGCACACGGTTTCGATTCACATTACTAAGTTGTCCCAACAGCTCAAATTTTTTAACCAGTTTTACTATTGCTGGCCAAGAAGGTGCTTCACGACGACCCAAAAGTGCTTTAGTTTGGCGAACTGTGACTGCAAAATGTTCACCATTTCTGTATTGAATTTTAATAATTTCAATGCGTTGTTGAAGCGTGTATCGTTGCATTTTTACTAATGGCATAGTTTTTACTTGTTAAGTGTGAAAAAATGACAGCTGCAAAAGTGACAGCTGACCAGATAGCAGGCTTTTCAAAATGAAACCTCTTATTGGAAAACCCTTTATCTGTTTATATAGGTAAATACCCAATGATTTCTCTTTATTAATTGCTGAGGTACTTATTGATTTAATACTTTCTGAAAATTGACAATAACCTGATTGTTTGGATACAATTGAATGAAAGTTCGAAATTGTCAAAAGGGCTCGACTTTATTTTACACCCTGTGGAATAACATGCATTATAATATAGATTCACACTCTATTGACATATATCACCAATTAAAATCAATAAATTCACTACGGAAATGATAAAAGTTCCCTTTTTTCCACCTTGAAATTTTGACCAGGAACTTGTATAAAACCTCACTGATTGCTGTTAACCATTGCAATCTTTACTGGAGATATTGGGGAAGTAGAAAGAAATATTTGTTAAAGACTTCAATCTAACTTCAACTTAAAGTTAGATTATTATTTTTCTTTTATTTTTTTTTTTTTGAAATAAAACAACACAGTTGGGAGGGTTTCACTTTAATTGTTGAACACTGCAACATGTTTCACCACACAGTGGCTTCATCGGGCAAATGAAATAATTAATTATATCATCTGCCTGATGACGCCACTGTGTGGTGAAACATGTTGCAGTGTTCAACAATTAAAGTGAAACCCTCCCAACTGTGTTGTTTTATTTCAAATAGTATTATGGAGTTTCATCATGTATCCGCCTCATCAATTAAATATTTAAAGTTAGATGTAACCGGAGGACGGTTATAACACATTAGCACATTACACTTGGACTCATATGGATTTATGGAATAACTAACATAAACTAATACACTCTTGGAACTTCATTTGGGCTGAATTCTAGTTTGTGTCAACGGCTATATTTCGCCGAGAAAAATGTTTTCTCACGCTGAATATTCCACATACTTCTAGGTTAGATTAGGAGAAAGGTTTGCAATAAAATAAATTGCGTAAATCTCTTTGCGCACTATGATTACTTTACATATTGCTAGGACTCAATATTTTCAAAATTTTCAAAGTATTTTTTTTTAATTTATTTAACATTTCCGTATGATTTAATAAAGAAAACACTTGGTTAAATTTCACTAATATATTGGTTTTTTTATTCCAACTAGTTTCGACTTTGAGACTCAAAGTCAAAACTAGTTGGAATAAAAAACCAAAATATTAGTGAAATTTAACCAAGTGTTTTCTTTATTAAATCATAGATAAATATGTTTCACCACGTGAAAGATGAGTAACTTGTTCAAGATATTAACAAATTTCGGTCGAAATTAATTGCATAGCTAGATAGGACTCGTCAAGTACTTTCGAATAATATACAGAGAGTTTTATGTAACACCGAACATTTTCATAACGAAGATGTTTCTTTTGAGTATACATAAGCATACGTTGTACATTTGGCGACGTTCGGTTTGTTGAAGCTTTAAACGAGTGTTTTCCACTCCCAAGTTAAGCATGAAGTAAAATTTCGAGTTTAGAAAAGCCTGAAAATTTGGTTTGGTCGCGTAGCGCGAAGCGCGGAGCGGCCAAACCAAATTTTCAGGCTTTTCTAAACTCGAAATTTTACTTCATGCGCCACCGGTACAAGACACTGACATATTACGAAGCTTAAAACACACCGCTAAACTTTACATTGAATCAGTGTTTTGTACCGGTGGCGCATGAAGTAAAATTTCGAGTTTAGAAAAGCCTGAAAATTTGGTTTGGCCGCTCCGCGCTTCGCGCTACGCGGCCAAACCAAATTTTCAGGCTTTTCTAAACTCGAAATTTTACTTCATGCTTAGTCTGGGAATGGACACACTCATTTCAAGTTTCAAATTGATTTATTTTAACAACGAGTATCTAAAGATTCACAACATATACGGTGTAATTCGGACATGTATACTTGAAAGAAAAACTCCATGTGTGTACAAGTTGAGGCATTAATTGCGATTGATTAGTTATAATATTAAATGGCAACCCAATTTACACATAACTTAAAATATAAAGGTGTCAAATTGTATTGGATGAACATGTTCGGTGTTACATAAAACTCTCTGTATATATTTTATTTATAATACCCACGGGGTGTATAGTAAATTCTTACTGTCAAAAGTTACGTCAAAAAAATAGACATTATATAAATACAATATAAATATAAAAAAACATTAAAAGTGCGATTCTTTTCGCAATCTACAACAAGTTAGTCTCACAAAGACTATATCAAACACTCATTGAAACAACTACTTCCCGGGCTAATACCCCGACGGACATAGTCTTTGTAAGACTAACTTGTTGTAGATTGCGAAAAGAATCGCACTTTTAATGTTTGAAGTATTCTGCAACCAAGAATTGGCAATTTCATTTATAGTAATATAAATATAAATTGTAGTGTTTTGTAATAATGGAGTTTCCGTAAATAATAATAATAATAATATAATAATAAACCATTTATTGACCAATTAACATAAGTATACATGATTTCAGATATATAAATACATAATTATACATACTAATATGGTCAAATGGACCTAAATCAGTTCAGCTAATTCCAATTTTTTTGGCGATTAAAAGAACTGTTCTGCCTTTAGGCCAATATGAAAATAATACATTTTAAGTAAAATATAACATACATACATACACGCAACTGTTACAATAAAGATTGTAGTAGGGCAAGAAAATATATTAATCAAAAATAGGTAAGGTATTAACTTAGGGTGTTAGTAATTGGTGATAGATTCACGAAGATGCTTAGCATATAATTTGCGAAAAACAAGGACATTACTTTCCTTACATTCAGGAGGTACTTTATTATACACTTTAGAGACCTGTATCGAAAATGCTCTCTCTGCAAAAGTTGATTTGTATTTAGGCGGTGTTAGCAAGCCTCTAAAGCGTAAATATAGAGTATCCACATCAGAACGAAACTTTATTTTTTCGTACAGGTAAGGGGGTGTTTTGCAAATAATTAATTTCTGACAAAACACCGCGAAGTGCAACAGACGGCGATCTCTCATATTGAGCCATTCAATTTCTTTTAGTTTATGACTTATATGTTGGTACTTTCGAATGCCGAAAATCAATCTTAAACAAGAGTTCTGTACTAACTGAATTTTACGAATTGTCTTTTTGTCTAAACAGAAGTTGAATACAACATCGCAATAATTAAAATGCGATAAGACAAGTGATTCACACAATATAGTCCTAAGTTTCTGAGATAAACAGTGGCGATTTAAAAATATGAGTCTAAGAGTAGCATATGCTCTATTAATGCACATGGATATGTGGTTATAGAATCTAAGATCAGAATCTATTTGAAGCCCTAAGCTTTTAACACATGTTTTTATTACACAATTTGATCCGTCATTATTCATAGATATTGAGATTTGAGGTAGAATTCTCTCACGCGTTTTTTTGGGACCAAAAAGTATAGCTTCCGTTTTAGAATTATTAATTAATAGACCATGATCCCTGCATTTAGTTAATATATTAAGAAGATCAAGGTTTATTTTGTTGCATACTGAGTTTACATCCCTCTCCGCAAATATGTATAACAGTTGGGTATCGTCTGCAAAGAGGTGGAAGTTATTAATATTAAGGCTAGAAAATATTTGTGAGGTATAGATGGAAAACAATAGTGGTCCCAAAACTGATCCTTGAGGCACACCCCTACTTACTTCTACTTCCTTGGACATAATATTCTCAGATTTAACCATTTGCGATCGATTTAATAGGTAGTTTTTAAAGAAATTAATAGAAACTTGATCAAATCCAATAAAGGATAATATGGATATTAATGTGTTATAATTCAATGTATCGAACGCCTTCGAAAAATCTAACAGTATCAACAGAGACAAAAGGCCTTTGTCCCGAGAAAGAATTATTTTATCAGTAATATCTGTGAGGCTAGTGACACAGCTATAATTTTTACGAAAACCGGACTGTGTCTTAGGTAGGATGGAGTTATGAGACAAGTAACGTTTAATTTGAGGTTCAATGGCTTTTTCCAGTACTTTGGAAAGGGTGCAAATTAGGCTAATGGGTCTTAGATCACTCGGATCAGAGATAGTATTTTTTTTAGGTATTGGCACAATGTATGATTTTTTCCAGGCCGAGGGGAAGTATCCCTGGGCGAGACAAATATTAATAATATGCGTAATGTACGGTGTAATAAATGGACAACAGAACTTTAGCATTTTTGCACTAATTCCATCAGAACCTGGCGAGGATTCAGGTAGATTATTTATAATTTTGCTTATTTCTGACTCGCTAACCTCTGTAAATGAGAATTTTTCTGATAAAGGGTTTAGTAAATTAGATTTATAATACTGATCTAGATCGTTGTTCACTGTAGTAGAAGGGATAGAGTTAATGAAATAATTATTGACTACATTTACATCCAATACATTATTTACTATGGTATTATTTTTGCGACAACTCTGTATGTTTAGTTGTTTCAGCTCTTTCCATAACTCTTTCGGCTTATTTGATTTCAGACAAAATTCAAAGTAGCTTTTTTTTTCTTTATTAATGCTTGATGTAGTCAGATTACGCAATGACTTATAATAATCCCAGTGGCTTTGATTTTTTGTTTTCTTGAACTTGTTCAACGCATTGTTTCGAAGGTTAATTAATTTCTTAACATTATCGGTAAGCCAAGGGGAATATTTTTTTGTAAATGTGGATGTTTTAATGGGTGCATGGAGATCAAATAAGTCTAATAATATTAAGGTAAAATATTCAACTTTTTCGTCAATGTTGTTTAGATAATAAATAAAATCCAGGTTGCAATAATTTAGGTCGTTGTTAAGATTATTAATATTAATGTCTTTGAAAGGTCTGTACGAAATAGTTACAGGATTAAATTTAGGCTTGGAAATTCGAAAATCGCATGATATTAAATTGTGGTCACTTATTGACCTAATTATAACTAATAGCAAGCAATCTTTGAATACTTACAATCTAAATTTACATGGCTATTCTGAGCCATGTAAATTTAGATTGTAAGTATTCAAAGATTGCTTGCTATTAGTTATAATTAGGTCAATAAGTGAAGATGAAGTTAGTGCTACTCTGGTAGGCTTTGCAATTATCTGTTTAAATGAAATTGTTGATATAAATTGGTCAAACAAACGTACCGAATTACTATTTATATCCAAAACATTAATATTGAAATCGCCAATGCAAAATATTTCCTCAGTACATGGAATTAAATTACTAAGACACGCTTCAATGCCGGTCAAAAAATTATCCACATTAAAAGTGGGAGGTCTGTAGACAACTCCCACACCATAGCTGATTTTGTGCAATGAAAAGGTGAACCACATTTGCTCAATTGAGTGATCGCAGTCAATTAGTTTGTATTTAATATATTTTTTAATAAAGAAAGCCACTCCTCCGCCTCTCGAAGGTCTGTCCCTTCTGATTAGTTTGTAGCCATCGATGTTGCATTGATTATCAGATATATTGTTATGTAACCATGTTTCGTATAGTGCAATAATGTCATAATTTTCAGAAATGATTTGCTCTTTTAATATGTTAAAATTTGCAAGAAGAGATCTGCAATTTATACCAGCAATTTTAAATCTTCCCATGCAATCAATTAATATAATTGTTTTATTTTAAGTAGATTAATTAATTTTCTTGCTACAAAACTTGTGTTCTAACTTCAAATGATATTGAAAACCGAAATAAATATGTTATGTATATATATATATATATTTATGTTGTTGGTTGCAGCTTTGACATACTCCATTCCATTACAATAAATAAGCGTTAGTAATGTGGCAAATAATAATAAAACAAAAAAATAAGTAATTGAGAAAAAAAAATCATAAGTAAAAACATAAAGCACAACGCATTTTATGCATTTTATTACAGGCAAATAATATCATGCAATACTTTAATCCAAATATTCACTTAATGATAAATACAATATAGAAGTTTAAATTAACCGAATTTTTTAATTAAACAAATTGATTTCACTACTTATTTTGTTAACTACAAAAAACTAAAAAATATCCGTGCAATACATTAGACTTAATATTCACTTAATGATACGAACTAAGAAAATGTATAGAGAAATAAAAAGTAGAAAGTAGCATGCATGAAAATGACCAATTAATTTAAAAATAAGTTTTAAAATAAAATGTAAATAGTTGATGAAACATGCATGAAATGTAATTTTAGATGTCGGTTTCTGAAAATATCTTCTTAATTAACTCCTTTCCATTACTGACTGCATATTTGACATAAATGTTACCATACGACGACCAAGCATTGTGTAATCCTAATTTTTGCTGCGCCAGTTTTAATAATTTGTATCGTGATGGGCATAAATCGTCGCATAAAATAATGCCAGTTTTTTTTAATAATTTACGCAGTTTCATTATTTGTTTAATGCAATCAGCTGACTGCGTTTCCACAATGACGACCGGTGGATTATTCGGCTTTGTTTTCAGGTTTTTCAATCTATAGCATTTTTTTATGAACATATTATTTATTTTTAATTTATTCTTCATTAGTTCATCAATTGAATTATTCAAGTTTTCGTTAGATTCTTCTTTTAGACCAATTATTCGTATATTATTTTGGCGAGTTTGTTGCTCCAACTGATCAATACGTTTTTGTAGTGAATGATTTTTTGTATCTAAAGATGATATCTGGGCATTTAATTTATCAAATTGACTTGTGAATTCAATTTTAACCTTGGCTACAATTTTATCTGTTAGCGTAGAAATGATTTCGTCGTCTTTAAATATATCCATGACTGCCTCCTTTATGATCGCGATAATGTCAGTTTTTTGTTCTCTAGTGAACGGCATAGTTCTAATTGCGAAAATGTATGTAGGTGAATACTCACAGATTCCGTAGGTAACTTTAATACTTATTTTATTCGTCACTTTACTCAATAATAAAGAATAATTTGAGGAGCACCAAAAGCCCGAGTTCACTCACTCACGAACCATTGTCGTAAAGATATTATTATTATTATTATTATTATTAAATCAACACCCTTAAATTTCTTGATTTAAAGACAAGATATAGTCAAAGTAAATTATAAACCATCATAAATTCAAGTAAAATATAAAAACGAATTAAAATTAATATCAACTTTCTGCAAAAAGTTTGTCTCCAAATATTCATTGAAACAACTACTTCTCGAGCTAATACCCCGACAGATATTGAATTATACAATGAATATTTGCGTTACACGACAGCACTGCTGTTCTATGCATAATTTATATGCAAAATACAACATCAGGGCAAACTATTCTCTAACCAAACTAAATGAAACAAAAGGAAATTGAAATAAATTGAAAAAATTACCTATAAATAACATTCCTTCATTTTCACTCGCCCCAGTTTTATGTACCTGTTTCGACGATACACTTCGACATTCCTGTAAGTTTCCTGTTTATTTTATTTTAATATTTTTTGTATTGAAAGTCTAAAGCAAAGCTATACTGATGAGGGATAAATCTCGAAACGCGTCTATAGATGGCTTAAGACAATTAAAATTCATTCCCTGTAATTTTTTCAATTTATTTCAATTTCCTTTTGTTTGATTTAGTTTGGTTAGAGAATAGTTTGACCTGATGTTGTATTTTGCATATAAATTCAATTCAATTCAATTCAAGTATATTCATTCAGACAATAATGATACACTTACAGACGAGATATATACATTATGGTGAATATTGTCACAAATATAAATATAGGTATTGTAACGTTCACTTTTACCGCCGATAAAAATTGGAACAATATTTTTATTACAATGTAGTATTTCAACATAGACAACCATGTATACATATTTGTAATTATTTCTTTCGAGCTAATTAAGCAAATGTTTCGTTTGTTTTCTTCTTTTTTTTGTCGTCAATTACCTAATTCTGATTATCATTAAGCCATTTCTAATTATTGTTTAGTTATCTTTAAATTGATTTTAATATTTATTCAATTAATGAATTAATTAAATAAATATTGGCAACAGCGAGTTTTTTGTCGCGAAGGTGAATTTGAGGAAATTTTTGATTATTATCTTCCGGGCTGTGTGCCCGGCGCGATCTGGTTGATCGATCGTTGAATACGTTGAAATAAAATCGTAGTGCATCTGTGTGATCGGCGTATTAATTAAATTAGTTAAGTGCTTATCTCTTCAGGCCACACAATACCTTCAGGCCTGCCGGCCTGTCGCCTATTTGTCTATTTTTTTTTTTTTAAGATTTAAACAGGAGAGGTTTATCCACCAGTATTATTTTGGTTCACTGACGGATCCAAAACTGAAAACGGAGTCGGAATCGGTATCACTGGCCCTCGATGCGAGTTATCAAGGGCCTTGGGACGATCCCCATCGATATTTCAGGCAGAAATCGAGGCCCTGAACACATGCGCCCACATATGTTTAGACAGGGGATACAACAAACAGAGGGTTTGCATCTGCTCAGACAGTCAAGCTGCATTAAAGGCAATAAAATCGCCTACATGCAAGTCTAAATCTGTCTGGGAGTGCAAGCTATCCCTAAAGCAGCTGGCTAGGAACAACAGAGTCAAACTGGTCTGGGTTCCGGGACACGCAGGGATCAAAGGCAATGAAATTGCCGACAACCTTGCCAAGGAAGGGTCCAAGACTCCATTTGTCGGACCAGAACCTTACAGTGGAATAACTAAAGTCCGCATCAAGGGGATGATCCGGGAATGGGAAGATGCTGCCAAAAGTGCTCACCTGAGAGACACAGCTGGTCTACGGCAGGCGAAATGGTTCATCGCCTTCTCTGCCGTAAGAGCCGGACAGTTTCTCAGGTTAAGCAAGGGCAACCTAAGGCTCATAACCGGCCTTCTAACTGGACACTGTCCTCTGAAGTACCACCTCACCAAGATGGGTCAGACAACTGATGCCAACTGCAGGTTCTGCAACGAGGCACAAGAAACAGCAGAGCACCTACTTTGTGAATGCCCTGCCTTGTCCCTTCAAAGAGGGAACTACCTGTCATCGGCCACTTTAAACAACGAGGAACTTGTACACATTAACCCTCAAGTTATAGTAGACTTCATAAGAAGTCTAGACATTGAGGGACTCAAGTAGGTCAGGGATAGTTACAAAAGATCTTTTAGGTCGAGGTAACTTCGAAAGGCCCAGAGGCCACACGACCCACCGACCCCATACCATACCATACCATACCATCCACCAGTATTTCCTTATCGCATGGTATTGCGGACGCTCGATTGGTGGGCGGCTTGGATTTTCTCATCATCTTGTTTTTGGAAATCGCACGGATTTTGGTGTTCGTTTCGTGCTACCGGAGCTGAAGTGCGGCCGATTTGGAAGGAAGCGCCGCAACGCAAATGATAAGTTTTTGAATATTTTTTCTATACAAAGTGCAACAATTTATTTTCGTTACTCGAGAAAAATCCACAAAGTAAATTTAGTGACAGTGTTTTTTTGTTAATATTTAACGAATCGAATATTCGTTTAAGTATTCGTCAATTGCGTGTTGAAATTTCAAAATTTAAGTAAAAAAAAAGGGAAATCAACTAGAAGAGTAAATTTAATTAAGAATATTTTCTTCATTTGTAATCGAAGTTGATTAATCAATTACTTTGATTTTTCTTTTTTTTCTGTGTAAATCGTATGAATATAATATTTAAGATTTAGTATCTTATTTTTGAACGAATTCTATTTTTCTTATGAATATTTATATTTTTTTTGTGTAAGTCGTATGAATATAATTTTCAAAATGCAATATAATATTTTTGAATGAATTCTATTTCTCTAATGAAATTATATTAATGTTATTTTAATTGCTGTTATGAAAGATGACGTCATTTTTTTCAAACAAATAGTGTTATTAAATGTTATTATTTAAGTTGATTTGATTCAATTTAATTTAATTAATTACAACCAAATGATCCGGATCTAGTTAACTTTGATTTAGGATTGATTTTTGTTGATAATTCTTTACTTTGACATTATTAAATAATTTATTATTTTAAAAAAGCTTTCTAATTTTCTATTTTTTTATCTCAATATAATAAAGTTTTCCTAATTTCTTGGTTTAGTTAGGAAGATTAATTTTACTTAAACCAAGTGGCGCCCATAACATATTTTTTTATTTTTTTGTTTTTGTTTCAAATACTTTTTTTATTTCGATCCACGACCTGCCTCCAGACAAAGAGCTGCCGTACGCAGGTTATAGTATATAGACAAAAAACGCAAACTTAAACTAAATATTTCCTGCATAGAACAGCAGTGCTGTCGTGTAACGCAAATATTCATTGTTTAATTCAATATCTGTCGGGGTATCAGCTTGAGAAGTAGTTGTTTCAATGAATATTTGGAGACAAACTTTTTGCAGAAAATCGATATTAATTTTAATTCGTTTTTATATTTTGTAAATATTCTGCAAACTATTGACAAACTCAATTTTTCTTTATGATAAATTGTCTTTATGTGAATCCAAGTAAAGTAATAATAAATACACAGCCGCAGTTAAATATTCATCAAGTTCTTTATTATCCCTAACTATGTAGATTTTGTAAATAAGAGGTGGAAGTTGTCCCCGGTGACACCGCCGGATTAGTATGAAGTGGAGAACAAAGGGAAGGAAAGAGGAACGGAAAGTGGCCGATAAATAATGGGCCTGAAAGGAAAGGAAGCCACTCGGGCCCACCGCCACTGTCCTAGGGAATTCATTTCCTGATTTCATTTATTCAAGATCCTCGTCCTCTCGCAGAAATTAAGACATTTGTCCGCGTCGCGGTGTCATAAATAAACGCAGTGTATTAAATTAAGGGCGTGATTCAGGAGATGCTCCTGAAAGTATTCAATTTGCAGATGGATGAAAGGGTCGTGTTGGAAATTAATTTAGTTGGAGTTGGAATTTGGTGTACTTAGTTTTGATTAATTTTAATTAAAGTGCATGGTTTTTAGATTGATTGCTTCGTTGTTGTTTTGAATGCTTCTTAAAATAATGATGTTAAAGGAAATAATTAGATAACATTTATTGGATTGATAATTAAATAAAAGTCACTTGGTTTGAGAACCAAATTGAAGATAAAATTTATTGAGTGAGTTACGTCAAGATCAAATTTGTGTGATGAATAAAGCACTAATAACCCGTCTTTACTCTTTTATTTGAATTATGAATTGAACATTTCGGACATAAAGTGACCATTATCAATGGATTAATTTATACACTATTCACCCGCCGGTAATGTTCACTTTGTATCCGAAATTTACATTTGATAAATCAAATATAAGTGTGAAGAAAGGTTATTAGTGCGTACAATTAAAAAACTGTTTTTATTCCTTACTTCACTTTTATTTTTATGTGTTAGATGTACATTTCGAGTGCTAAGCACTCATTATCAAATCATTAGTTATTGATAATGAGTGCTTAGCACTCGAAATGTACATCTAACACATAAAAATAAAAGTGAAGTAAGGAATAAAAACAGTTTTTTCATTGTGATTAAATACTCCACATAACTTAAATCAAACAATTAGTATTAGTGCGTAATTTATCAATCTTATTATACAGGGTGCGAGTAAAGCAAGAGCGCCCGCACATATGGGCCAGGAGGGGCACTTGCCCCCCTTGGAATTCTAATTTCTTAATTATTTATTACAGTACGCTAAAAATCGTCCAAATATATTTATTTATGCTATGATTTGTAAATATACGTACATATATATTGAGCTATAAATCACTGTTTTATACGCTCGGTGTATGTAATAAAATTTCAAGTTTAGAAAAGCCTGAAAACTTGGTTTAGTCGATCCGCGCTTCGCGCTACGCGACCAAACCAAATTTTCAGGCTTTTCTAAACTCGAAATTTTACTTCATGCCTAATCAGGGAGTGGAAAACACACGTTTTAAGCTTCAAATTAACCGTTTATAAATTTATTTATTTAATTACTCAGTTAACATAATACAATACAGGGTGTCCGTATTTCGAGGAAATGCATGGGGATCTCGGTTATTTGAAGAGTTAGAGAGTTGGTTATATTAGGGCAAATACGTGAAATTTGGAGCCCAACAATAATCCGAAAACAGATTTGAAATATCTTTTTTTTGTTTTCGAGATATTTGCAAAAAACTATTTTCTTCAAATTTCGTTTTTATGTTTTTATTCAAAAACTATTGGATCTAGGAATTTGCAACTTTTACATTATACAGGCACTTTTTAATCAGGAATAGTAGTGTACTTATATTTAAAATAACTTTAATATCTTCTCCAGAACCATAGCCAACTTTTGTTTTTCTTATGGGTGCCATATTGGATATTCATATTTTTGGAAAGAACTTTTTTTCCTGAATTCAACGGTATATCACACTTATAATTTATTTTGCGTTTGATTTGAAACAAAGCAACTTTTTGTTTTTTTTTTAAGAGTGCCTTGAAAACAGTTGCACATTTTAAAATTCCTGAGGCCTACAACTATATTTTTTTAGGGAAGGAACCAGAATAATCACTCTGCTGCTTGATGAAGTTTTTCATAATATTAAATAATAATAAAAAAATTAATTAAATATCTTTTGAACTCAAATTATCACAAACTTAGAGTAAGTGTTCGAATATATCACCATTGACCTCCAAACATAATTCTAGTCTTTTCCTTAAATTTTGGACTGCCCGAAAAATGTCTCTTCTTCTTAATTGCTGAATGGTAACTATTATAATTCTTCTTAAATCGTCTTTGTCCTCTGGAATAGTTTTATAAACTTTTTCTTTTATAGCTCCCCAAAGAAAATAATCTAGAGGTGACAAATCAGGTGAGCGAGCTGGCCAACGTATATCACCATTATTTGCCATAACTTTATTTGGAAACATTTCGGACAGACAATTAGCGACAATTTGGCTGTTGTGAGGTGGTGCACCATCTTGTTGAAACCATACATTTCTTAACATATTTAAGGGGATGTTATTGTCTACGTAATCACTTAAAAATGTTCTTAAAAATCGTGATATCTCTGTGAATTTAATGTATCTTTGTAAATGTATGGACCTACAATATTGTCTTCCAAAATACCGACCCATACATTTAGTCCGAATCGCACTTGTCGTCGTCTTTCTTCGTGTTGTCTAGGATTATTTATACTCCACACATGTTCATTATGCCTATTGAATATCCCTGTGTTGGTAAAACGGCATTCGTCAGACCATATCACATTTGACAAGAAATTCGGATTTTCGTTTAATTTTCCCAATAAAATACGACAAAAGTCCATCCTTCGTCTAGCATCTCCAGGATGGAGAGCTTGAGTAACTTTAATTTTGAATGGGCGATATTTATTTTTTTTCAAAATTCTCCATACGTATTGAAACGTCACGCGTCACACCAAACTGGTTCGCAAGTTCTCTCGTTAAGGAAGAAGGGTTATCTTGAATCTAGGGGAATAAATATTATCTTATTGTAATTAAAATGAAATCATTTTACCGCTTGCAAAATTTGGTTTTCATTTTCATGGGGTTGGTGATATCCACATCTTTGTCGTGGCTTTACGAAGGAACCATATTCTAATAAATTTGTATGTAGTTTTATGAAATGACTTTCACTTGGCTGTTGCCTTTCTGGATAGCGCTGTAGATAGACTTCGGATGAAATACGTACATTTTTGTTTCAAGTATAATAAACTTCGATCATATCTCGTTTTTCTTGGTTCGAAAACGCCATTTTTAACTTTATTTTATGTATTATGTATAATGATCGTATCTTATTGACACATCAATAACTGAATAACGTATCAATATTATTGTTTCCTAGGCACTCTTTACAAAATACAAAAGGTTGCTATGTTTCAAATGAAACGCAGAATAAATTATAAGTGTGGTATACCGTTTAATTCAGAAAAAAAAGTTCTTTCTAAAAATATGAAAATCCAATATGGCGCCCATAAGAAAAACAAAAGTTGGCTATGGTTCCGGGGAAGATATTAAAGTTATTTTAAATGTAAGTACACTACTAAATTCCTGATTAAAAAGTGCCTGTATTATGTAAAAGTTGCAAATTCCTAGATCCAATAGTTTTTGAATAAAAAAATAAAAACGAAATTTGAAAAAAATAGTTTTTTGGCAATATCTCGATAACAAAAAAAGATATTTCAAATCTGTTTTCGGATTATTGTTGGGCTACAAATTTCACATATTTGCCCTAATTTAACCAACACTCTAACTCTTCAAATAACCGAGATCCCCATGCATTTCCTCGAAATACGGACACCCTGTATATATATATATATATATATATATATATATATATATATATATATATATATATGTATATATAGCATATAAGAAAGAAAGAAAAAATAGGAAAAAGAGAATTAAATAAAGTAAAGTAAAGTAAAGTGCAATTTACAATATCCCAATTATTATCTGCCAAATAGTCGAAGCTAAAAAAGCTTGTAGATAATTTAGCAGTAATTTATTCTTAACATAAAAGAGAGAATTCATGAAAATAATGTGTATCATACGTATCAAAATATATGTAGAAGTCCGATAGGACATCCTTTCTATCTTCCAATGATAAATAACACTTCCTCTTGGTTTGAATTTGCCACAAATCGTTTAATGTTTATTATAAAATTCTGGATCGAGACAGTAGTTTGAGAATGTATTAGGTTATTCTCTAACAAATAATTATAAACGCGTGGTATATTATATAAAAATGTACGTTGCCCAATGGCCTTTCTGGTAAGTAGGGAATTCGAGAAATTGTTAACTTTGTTGAGAGTTGAATAATGATGTTCAGGTAAATGAAGAAGTGATGGTACATGTCTATGCTTATACAAGTATTTGCATAGACTCAAAATATCACTAATGCTTGAAAAAGTACAGTATACATATTTCAATATATTTAAAAAAATAATATTTAGGTATATTTCTTTCTGTTTTAAAGAAATTATCGTTTTGTTTTTAATGAATGAAGATAATTCTCTGTGGTGATTTCTGTTTGACTGGTTCGGAAATCGCCACTGTTTCCGATGCGGGTGAATAAGTGAAGTAATAAAATTCGTAGCACTTAACGTTATATATTCACCGTAAATAATATATACACAATATATACAGAATAAAGTTTAACTAAATTTGAATGCGTTTTAAGTATTTTTATGAGTTGAATGTAGTGTAAGTTAACAAGGCGCGATGTGTTTAGTTTGAGATTTTTGAAGCAAGTGTTTTACATTTTGAAATTCTAAATTTGAGAAATATGCAAAGAGTGGGGGTGCGTTGTGCCGTATATTTCCAAGTTACCAATTAGATAAAAGAAGGGAGGTGCCATCGTTTACCTAAACTTGTAGTTTTCCGTTAAGGGATGCATTTCTGAGAATTGGCCACATGGCCATGTACATATCTGAACGCAGACTTTCTCCGAAATACGCCGTGACCAAAACAACACCCCCTCGTCATAAAAAGGGTCCGTGCAGATTTACAAAAGCCCATTAACCGAGAAGAAATTCGACACGTCCTTGTTAGCTTACATTCCTTAAAATATTAAATAGACTAATAGAGCAATAAAATGTCACAGCAAGCAGAACTAATATATAGAAAGTAATTCAGCACAATAGTATAAAAATAAGGTTGAAACATGTTTAGGAATAGAGTTATACGTGGAAAAGTATTTAGAAATAAAAACGTATTTACAAATTCACATTTCAAGAAACACACAATTTCACAAATAATAATTGTCGCGAGATATCCGCAACACTTTCTAATAATCTAATTTTCTAAAATTAAAATTAGATTTTTATACTCTAAAAATCCAAATCATTTTATATTGAATTTATCAATTTCACTGAATTTTCAATGAGTATGTCAATTTTGATGATGATATAGGTGTTTTGAATCTTGTCGTTTCTGTAAATTATACTTCTGCTAAATTTTTATTTAAAGTTGGGTTAAAGTTGGATTAGGATGGGTTAGAGTTGGGTTGAGATGGGTTATTTATTTATTTCCTAACAGATACATCCAATTACAGAAAAGCATTATATTAATAATAACAATAATAAAAGAAAAAGTAGAAATAAAGAGAATTTTTAAAAAAAGAAAAAATTAAAAAAAAAAATTGAGAGTTGGATTCGAGTATTTTTTATTAGTATTTAACACATTCGACACAGGTCAATATAATTATGCCACTACAATAAAACTACAATAAAAAGCTTGAAACTAAAAATAATAACAATAATAAAGGACTTACACCGACACAGCAGGAATAATAATATATTTAGCTAATTACCAGGAATATTATTATCACAGTCAATTTTTAAATTAAAATTAATATAAATAAGTACAAAAGAAAAACCTTAAAGTCACGGTGAAATAAATAATAAAATATAATAAAAATATAAATAATAACAATAACGAATTACATTACAAATAAGCACAAAATATAAAAAATTCAATAAACTGGTTATCAGAGCTGGGATGAATCCTCAAAATCAGGATTCGAATCACGAATCCGAATCACCTAATATGATTCGAATCACGAATACTCGAATAAAGGATTCGTAAGTGAAAAATATGATTCGAATCAAAGATTCGAATCCTTATTTTTGAATCACGGATACAAATCCTTTAAAAATAAATTTGAATCTATTATTTGCAACCAGTAATATTTTATTCCATCAGATTCTATTAACAAAAATGTACATTTACCGACTAAATTAATGTAGTTGTATGGGTTACGTGAAGGTGTTAATTCACTTAATTAAACACAGTTCTATTCCTTTCTTCACTTTTATTTTTCTTGCTAGATGTACATTTCGGGTACTAAGTACCCATTATCAATAGCTAACCTATTAGCTATTGATAATGGGTACTTAGTACCCGAAATGTACATCTAGCAAGAAAAATAAAAGTGAAGAAAGGAATATAACTGTGTTTAATTAAGTGATTTACCGACTAAATATCTGATTATATAATGATTTTAATTAATGATGATATATGTGTTACTGAACTTCGTTTTAAATCTGTGTTTAATACGCGTGGCGCATGAAGTAAAATTTCGAGTTTAGAAAAGCCCCGTGAAAATTTGTCTCGGGTCGCTGCGCGACCCTCGACAAATTTTCTACGCGGGGCTTTTCTAAACTCGAAATTTTACTTCATGCTTAGTCTGGGAGTGGACAACACTCGTTCTTAGAAGTTTTAAATTGAAGGATCACCTTAGATTACTAAGTTTATTACCATTTTACAAAGGCTACAGCTCGAAGGACCAACCATGGTCTTCGGAGATCGAAGGACTGCAGGAAATCGAAGTTTATTTACAAGAAAACAACGAATATCTGAAGGTTTACAGTATGGATTGGAAAGAAGACATCTAATTTAAAAAAAATATCGAAGTTGGGTTGGTTTTCAGTGCATTTTTAACTTCACTTTAAATTAGTGTTTTATACGCGTGGCGCATGAAGTAAAATTTCGAGTTTAGAAAAGCCCCGTGAAAATTTGTCTCGGGTCGCTGCGCGACCCTCGACAAATTTTCTACGCGGGGCTTTTCTAAACTCGAAATTTTACTTCATGCTTAGTCTGGGAGTGGACCGTCAAGATTTTCTACATGTCGAGATTTTCGATATTTCTAGATTTATGTCGATTTATTCACAGTTTGTTATTGTATTAAATGCAATTTTATTATTAAATAAAAAAGTTTTTTTTTAGGAATAGAATATTCACCCATTAAGAGCCGACCAAATTATAAAGTTAACTCTAAAAGTTAATTTTAGATAAAATGTTGAATCTTTTTCTATGATTTCAATGAATGATTTATTATATTACATACGTCGATTTTTTTAAAAAGTTAAATTTAAAATTCAAACGAGTGTTGTCCACTCCCAGACTAAGCATGAAGTAAAATTTCGAGTTTAGAAAAGCCCCGCGTAGAAAATTTGTCGAGGGTCGCGCAGCGACCCGAGACAAATTTTCACGGGGCTTTTCTAAACTCGAAATTTTACTTCATGCGCCACGCGTATAAAACACTAATTTAAAGTGAAGTTAAAAATGCACTGAAAACCAACCCAACTTCGATATTTTTTAAAAATTAGATGTTTTCTTTCCTATCCATACTGTAAACCTTCAGATATTCGTTGTTTTCTTGTAAAAAAACTTCGATTTCCTGCAGTCCTTCGGTCTCCGAAGACCATGGTTGGTCCTTCGAGCTGTAGCCTTTGTAAAATGGTAATAAACTTAGTAATCTAGAGTGATCCTTCAATTTAAAACTTCAAAGAACCAGTGTTGTCCACTCCCAGACTAAGCATGAAGTAAAATTTCGAGTTTAGAAACGCCCCGCGTAGAAAATTTGTCGAGGGTCGCGCAGCGACCCGAGACAAATTTTCACGGGGCTTTTTTAAACTCGAAATTTTACTTCATGCGCCACGCGTATAGAACACTGATTTCAAGTGAAGTTAAAAATATACTATTAACGTTGGATATTTTTCATGGTTAAGTAACCAAATATCCATTCACAAATATTTGAATTGTTCGAAAATTTCAATATTTATATTCAAATATGAATAATTTAGTGATTTAAATATTCATATTAGAATATTTAACTATTTGAATTAATCGAATTCGAATCCCAGCCTGAATAGCGATGATTCGAATTATTTAGGAGGATTTGAATCCGTGTATGAGGATTCGAATGCTTTTATAAGGATTCGATTCCTTTTATAAGGATTCGAATCCTTTTATAAGAATTCGAATCCTTTTATAAGGATTCGAATCATCTACGTCTGGATTCGAATACGAATCCTTTTAAAAAAATGTAACGAATCCGGATCACGAATCCGTTTTCACTAAAGTATTCGAATACCTCTGTTGAATCCTCTAAAACGATTCGAATCCGGGAATCGAATCCTGAATGATTCGAATCCTGCCCAGCTCTGCTGGTTATATAATACAAGGTGGTCAAACCAAAACGGACGAATTTTAAAACCTGGTCAAATTTTCAATTTCGATCAAACAGGGTTGAAAATAAGCACAACGTGTAGAGAAATTCAGTAACTTTTATTGCCATAAGAAAAAAATCTAAAATATTAACGCTGTTATTAGAAAATTTGCAAATATAAATAATGTTCCTTTGTAGTTTTTTGTTACTAACGGTTTGATAATGATACGTGTAGTATCGAAACTATAGTCACCAAATAAACCAATTGTTGTACAAACAAAGTGATAAACAGTGTTTTATTTATATTCAACAATGTATAACGAAGTAGAAGCCTCTATAGTCAGTGAATAAAATATTAGGTCTGAAAAGTATTAAAAGTGGCCAAACCAAAATGAACGTTTTTTTTTTTAAACGGACGATTTTATAAAATGAACGGTTTTATAAAACGCTAAATCGTAGCTCATATGTGACAATTGAGTTGTATCATAATAATAATCAACATATGACAGTTGAAATGAAAAACTGGTGCTTGAAAGATTGCGTGTTTTTCGTAATTGGGCCCTTTTTTTGAAAATAAGAGAAAAAGCAGGCAGTAACGATCAACCCCGAGCGGTACATCGTTATGCTTCAAGAATTTTCGATTCCTCATCTTGAAGAAAATGCAATTGACACTGACAGCATATGGTTTCAACAAGACGAAGCTACAGCTCACACAGCAAGGATTTCTATGGACTTTGTGAAGTCGATTTTCCCCCGACGCGTAATTTCACAAAATGGTGATGTTCCCTGTCCTCCGCGCTCACCAGACTTCACCCCCTGTGATTTTTTTTAATGGGGCTACCTAAAATCTAAAGTGTATGCCGACAAACCCAGAATCATCCAAGAATTAAAGGAATCCATCAGAAATGAAATCACTGCAATACCAGACGATATAGTGCACAGAGTCATGAAAAACTTCACGAACCGCCTGGAAATTATATTATTTTTCACACCTAGTGTGTTCTTTTTAGCAATAAAACTTACTGAGCTTCTCTACACGTTGTGCTTATGTTCAACTCTGTACGATCTAAATTAAAATTTTGACAAGGTTAGAAAATTCTTCCGTTTTGTTTTGACCACGTTGTATTAGGTTTTTCAATAGGGATGATATGATTTTGAAGTGACGTTTCGGCCATATGTAATATGTCATGATCTGTCATTTATTTTTCATTGTATTCAGTAGTGTTTACAATTTAATCATGGAGAGATATACGCAAGAACAACGTTTACAAATTATTCAGTTTTATTATCAAAATAATCGTTCTCCAATTGCAACTTTTCGTGCGCTTTTGCCATTTTATGGTCGTAATAATCATCCAAGTGTGCTCGCTATTCGTCGAATTGTTGAAAATTGTGAGCGTACATTTTCTTTACATAATGTTAAAGTGCCAATAAGACAAAGAACCGCTCGAAGTAATGCAAATATTGCTGCCGTTCAGGCAAGTGTTACTGAAGACCGCAATTTGTCGATTCCGAGACGATCTCAACAGTTGGGACTGTCTCAAACCACAACCTGGCGGATTTTGAAAAAGGATTTGGGTTTGCATCCGTATAAAATTGTTCTCACTCAAGAACTGAAGCCATTGGACCACCGTAAACGTCGTGAATTTGCTGATTTTGTCTTGGAACAACTTGAAAACGATAACGATTTTTCTAAGAAAATCAACTTCTCACTTTCATCTGAGTGGTGCGGTAAATAAACAAAACTGTCGATTCTGGTGCGAAGAAAATCCTCAAATTATTCAAGAAAAACCCTTACATTCACCTAAATTGACAGTTTGGTGTGGTTTTTGGTCTGGTGGAATCATGGGTCTGTACTTCTTTCGAAATGAAGATGGTAACACCGTTACTGTCAATGGAGAGCGGTATAGATCGATGATAACCAACTTTTTATGGCCGAAATTGGTAGAAGTTGATCTTGACAACATTTGGTTCCAACAAGACGGGGCTACTTGCCACACAGCAAATGCAACAATTGAATTATTGCGAGAATAGTTTGGAGATTCGATTATTTCAGGAAATTGTGATTGAATGGCCTCCAAGAAGTTGTGAATTAACACCATTAGACTATTTCTTGTGGGGTTATTTGAAGTCATTGGTCTTTCGAAATAAACCAGACTCTCTTCAAGCTTTACAAGTCAATATTGAACGTGCCATTCATGACATACGACTTGATTTAGTGGAAAAAGTGCTCGAAAATTGGGTTCATCGAATTCGTTCCTGCAGAAGAAGTCGTGGAGGCCATTTATGACGTTTTATTTAGAACTTAATTGTATCCGATTGTACTTCACATTAAATAAAAAACGTTTGAATTTCCTTAACAATAATAGTGTTTTTTTTTTTAAGAAATCATATCACTCTTATTGGAAAACCCTTTATATATGACATATTTTATGTTCAAATGGATAAAAAAATAAATAAGAATTAGAAATTACAAGTTAAAATTAGAGTGGGTTGGGATGTGTTCAAATTGGGTAAGGTTGGGTTGAGATGGGTTGGGAGGAGTTAAAGTTGATTTGGGATGAGTTAAAGCTGATTTATGATGAGTTAAAGTTGGGCTAGGATGGGTTAGAGCTTTGGTTGTCGAATAAATTTCTTTGAAATTTGCAAACTCGAAAATTAACGAAATTCTTGAAAATTCATGAATATCCGCAATTTTTTTTTGAATTAACGAACATTTAACGATTTAAATATTTAATTGATGAGGCGGATACATGATGAAACTCTATAATACTATTTGAAATAAAAAACGCAGTTGGGAGGGTTTCACTTTTATTGTTGAACACTGCAACATGTTTCACCACACAGTGGCTTCATCAGGCAGATGAAATAATGATTTTCATCTGCCTGATGAATCCACTGTGTGGTGAAACATGTTGCAGTGTTCAACAATAAAAGTGAAACCCTCCCAACTGCGTTGTTTTATTTCAAATTTAACAATTTAGCTAATTACCAGGAATATTGTTATCACAGTCAATTTTTAAATTAAAATTAATATAAATAAGTACAGTAAGTAAATAAGTTTTTTGAATTAACGAACATCTAGGAAATACTTGAAAAGCCTCAAAGTTTTAAAAAGTAACGAAAGGAGTCAAGAACTTGAAAATCAACAATAACCTTAAAAATGCATGATTTTTGTCAATATTTTGAAATATGTAAATACGTTTTCAGATCAGTGGCGTAGATAGGAAGCGGGGGATTTAGGGAGTCTTAAAAAATAGGAGAACTAACTTAGTATTTAGTTTTATAAATGTGATTTTTCTTATATTCTACAATAATTACGAATTTGATGACCCTAACATCCTAGGTAAGCTGAAGTTTCAGGTTCCTAGACTAACATCTCGCAGTAATAACCTATTTTTTCAATCACATGCTAATCCGCTAGCTCATTTTAAATCACCCGTTTTAAAAATGATTAGAACGTTTAATAGTTTAAATAATAGAGTAGATATTTTTGTAGATACCAGAAAATCCCTCATCGAAATAATGTCAGACTTATCGGTACCATTGACATTGTTATAAATCTTTAGGCTTCAAGTTTGTATTTTTTTCTTTTCTCTTCTTTCTCTGCACATTGTATGTATGATCTAAAATTAGGTAACATAGCATTATATTAGATTAAGTTCCCTGTAATTGGATACTTGTATTTATCTGTTGGAAAAATAAAGAATAATAATAATAATAATAAGTACAATAAATGGTTCTATTTTTGACTTAGATATAAATAAAAATAAAATAAAAATGATAACAAAATAAATCACAACAGAAATAGATGTATTTATTTACTTTATGTCTGTTGTGATTTATTTTGTTATCATTTTTATTTTATTTTCATTTATATCTAAGTCAAAAATAGAACCATTTATTGTACTTGTTGTAGAACATAAGAAAAATACATATATAAAACTAAATACTAAGTCAGATCCTTCTCCCATCGCAAAAAGTTATCTACGTCACTGATTCAGATTGATACAAATCCTTTTTGAAATGTATTAATATGAATTATTTTGTTATTGTTTAAATTAAAATTATTTATGATAGTAATTTAATCTATAGCATATAAAATGTTATGCTATTAGTATCTAGTTTATAATTATTCAATAGTTGTAACAGTATACAGCAGTCTCTACAGAATTAACTAAACGGAGGGGTTGCTGTACGGAATATGTATTGATTTTAGTAAGATGGAGGAGAAGTGAGATATCTTAGGAGGGGAGAGATGCCAGTATTAATTTACGGATACAGCAATATATGTTTTAGACAGATATATCTTAGAGTTAGCAATAAAGTTCATTTACTAAAGTTGCTTCACTTTAAGAGCTACATTTATTCAGCCATTGACTGTATTATTTAACCTCTCTCTACGAACAAACACATTTCCTAACGTATGGAAACATGCAATAATAAGTCCTGTCTTTAAACGTGGTGATAAATCTGATATAAAGAATTATCGACCTATCGCCATTCTTTGCAACTTTTCAAAAATTTTCGAGCACGTTGTGTATAATATTATTTATAGCCATGTAAAAAAATATATTTCACCCTATCAACATGAGTTCTTTCAAGGTCGATCAACAGTAACGAACTTAGCTAACATTTCACAACACCTATGTGAAGTTATTGATAATCGCAGTCAGGCTGACGTAATATACACGGACTTTTCGCAAGCCTTTGATAAAATTAATCATCAAATATTGCTACAAAAGCTAAACAATTTCGGACTATCACCTACATTTTTATCGTTCATTAAATCATACTTGGACAATCGCAGTAATTGTGTATATTATAATGGTTATAAATCTTATTCTTTTCAAAGTTCTTCTGGGGTACCACAGGGATCTAATCTGGGACCTTTACTATTTAATGTATATATTGATGACCTTATTAGTTCTCTCTCATGTTCTGTGTTAGCATATGCTGATGATTTAAAGATATATGGTACAATCAACAATGAAACTGACTGTATTCATTTACAACGTAACCTGAATAGCATTGAAGAATGGTGTGATACTAACAAGCTTAAACTAAATATCAAAAAATGTGTAGTTGTTACATATTCCCGCAAGAAGCATGTAACTACATATAACTATATGTGCAAAGACACCATTCTCCAACGTGACATCAAAATTAAAGATCTTGGGGTTATGTTTGATTCGAACGTAACATTTGTTGACCATATTAATACCATTAGTTCTTCAGCTTTTAGAATGCTTGGTTTTATAATGCGCTCATCAAAGTACTTTCACGACATACATTTATTAAAAGTTTTATATTTTGCTTTTGTTAGGAGCAAGCTAGAATATGCCTCCATAATCTGGTACCCATATTATGTGTCTCATTCTTTAACAATCGAACGTGTGCAAAAAAGGTTTATGAAGTATTTACATTTTAAATCGACTGGTATCTATTCCGATGTAACTGTCAACTATGAGGACTTACTTGTAAAATATGAATGTAGCGGATTATTTATGTTAAAGCTGATAGATGGGTTAGTCGATTCACCCGATTTGTTATCAAAAGTAAACTTCCATATTCCACGTCTTTCGTCTAGTCAACCACCAACGTTTTTAATACCAACTGCGACCTCTAACACTCTATTAAGAGCACCTATTGTTCACATGAGCAAGAACGCGAATTCCATTTATAGTGACATTTTTATTGGCATTAAAAATATTTAAATTTTGTTTTAATAATAAGTATTTAGTTCATAATTTAGTGTTATCTCCTATTATTATTTTTATATATTTGTTATGTTATATTTAGTTATTGTAAGAATTATATTTTGTATTTGATAATTGTCCGTTTTGGATTTTTTCCGTTGGATAATAAATGGTCTTATTATTATTATTATTATTATTATTATTACATAACCTAAACATATTTTTATACATGCAGGATGCGCCATAAAACCAATAGCTAAATAAAGGGTATCCCGTTTTTCCGAATTCGAAATTTTACTTTTATCTAATATTTACAATGATACGCATATTATTTCATCTAAGGTGCATTTCAATTGTTCTATAATCTCTTGAATTAATTTCTCATCTGGCACTTGGTGAAACATATTACACTATGTAAAGTTAATTAAAGGAAAGGCACTTGGTATTGTTTCACAATTAAATCTTTATTCCGACTAGTTTCGGTTTGTTAGACCATTTTCAAAGGAATGTACAGAAAAAATTATTTCCTAAGTATATATACAATATTTTTGTTTCAGGTAATAAGAGAAGTCAGAATTGGGGAATTCCAAATCTCCTCGTTGTCGTTTACGATATTTTTCCCCATTTTTATGGCCCTGTTAATCTCCAGGCCCTCTTTGAGGTTTAGTGCGTTTCCCTTATTACCTGAATGCAAAATCTTAAAATTATGCGGATTAAAGAAGTGATTGAATGCGATGCAATGCTTGGAGAAGCCAGTTGTTGGTTTATTATCTAAAACAGATTTTTTATGTTCTTTCATTTATCCCTTATTACCTGATTGCAAAATCTGAAAATTATGCGGATTAAATAAGTGATTGAATGCGATGCAATGTTTGGAAAAGCCAGTTGTTGGTTTATTATCTCAAACAGATTTTTTATGTTCTTTCATTCTGATTTCGAAAGATCTGCCGGTTTGTCCAATATAAACTGATAATTCAAAGAAATGTGGAATTTATGAAATACAGTGTGATGAATGCGGTGCAATTTATATTGGACAAACCGGCAGATCTTTCGAAATCAGAATGAAAGAACATAAAAAATCTGTTTTAGATAATAAACCAACAACTGGCTTTTCCAAACATTGCATCGCATTCAATCACTTCTTTAATCCGCATAATTTTAAGATTTTGCATTCAGGTAATAAGGGATACGCACTAAACCTCAAAGAGGGCCTGGAGATTAACAGGGCCATAAAAATGGGGAAAAATATCGTAAACGACAACGAGGAGATTTGGAATTCCCCAATTCTGACTTCTCGTATTACCTGAAACAAAAATATTGTATATATACTTAGGAAATATTTTTTTCTGTACATTCCTTTGAAAATGGTCTAACAAACCGAAACTAGTCGGAATAAAGATTTAATTGTGAAACAATACCAAGTGCCTTTCCTTTAATTAACTTTACATAATGTTCTATAATCTTTAATAAATAAGTATTCAAAATTGTTGTTTATCAGTATAATAAATACACAATGGCAATGTTACAATTATGATTAATAATAATGTTTATTGTCATTTAAAATATAGAGGTGATGAAAAGCAGTAAAATGAAATGTAATAGAGTATTTAAAATGTTGAATAAAATAGTATGAAATTGGCCTTCAGTAATAGCAGTTACAAGTCGTAATACCAATAAAGCTGCAGAACTAGTCGAGAATAATTGAAGCAATTACTCGAAGTGTGCACAATTTGAATAATTGTCGTTATAGTAGAAACAATAAAATTAAGTGCCATTTCAGTATCCGATCCGCGCCCTCCGGCTGAGGGAAAACTGTAACTGGAAAGCCCTCTCTACCCGCACGATATAATTCCGAGCCGACGGTGAAACTATAAAATTAATATCGAATAAGAATTTAATGGCGACCGGCAACTACAAAACACAATATAAATTATGAACTTAGCAAAGGTATTACAATATCAAAGGCATTTCATCTGTGAATCCACGCTCGAAGGTACCACCAGATAACGCGAATATATTCAAACGAGAGAACGAACGTTCCCCCCATTTGGGAATTTGAATATGTATTTGAAACACAGTTTTGATCTCAAATATGCATTATGTTTATGCTCTATTGCTTTTATAACTTATTACGGATAGTTTATTGTCTTTAAGGGCGGGCGGGCGAATGCGCCTCCATAACATATTCGTTATTTGTTTACACTCGCGCCACAGCAACGTTATAAATTTCATAATTATATCTAAACACAACTTACCGTTACCTAAACAATAAGCCTTAATTATTCAGCAAATTATTGTTAACATATCGTGCGGAATTTATTAAGCTAATAAATTCATTACTCGCTCGCACGACTGCTTTTTTTCTTTCTGTTTGTTGGGGTTTTTAATGTTTTCGTCGAATTTTTGCGGGCGACGCTAATAATTTTAATTTTAATTTAAATTAACATTCCTCACATCTGCGTGACATATGTTTACGTTGTGATACGTCCGCGAGCACACCGTTTCACCCCCGTTCCTGTACTAAATGGGGTAAATCCGCTGCTGGTAATTAATATGAGTTTTTTTTCCACTAAACCATAACCCGATCAATTAAAACCGGCGGTTTTCACAAATGGATAAATATGATTAATCGTCGATTCGATTAACTCGGATTTTTTGTTTCAATGAACTTTTAATCGATTTATTTGCATCAAATTATTGATTGTATAAATACATGAGCAGGGCTGGCCCAAACAAAAGCACGGCGAGAACTTAAGTTGCAGGGCCTTGAATAGATGCAGATCTATGGGAGAAAGAGCAGTAATCCCCTCGGCCTTCAATAGTCAAAATACAAAAAATGAAACTAAAAAAGTGTATTGGTTTGTAAATTAAATTTGGTTTTGTTTCACTTAAATGTATTTTATTTTGTACTAGTTCCGGCTTAAGGCCATTATCAAGTATTAAAAAAAAAAACTGAAATTTAAAACTATTTCCTCGTTTTTAAAATGACTATTAAATATGCAAAAGATATCTCAAAATCTAAGAGTCGCATTAAAAGGTGTATAAGCATATAAGTAAATAATAAACATCTGTAGAATTTATTGAAGTGAGAATCAAACATAAGAGGTGGAGATGTACATTTCGAGACACAAGGTGCTCATTATCAATAACAAACTGTTTGTTATTGATAATGAGCACCTTGTGTCTCGAAATGTACATCTAACATAAAAATAAAAAGTGAAGTAGGGAATAACAGTCTTTCTATTTGTGATTAATCACTTCACGTAAACTCGAAACAATACAGTTATAAGAGGTGAATGTATTTAAAAATTCACTTGAAATCAGTGTTTTATACGCGTGGCGCATGAAGTAAAATTTCGAGTTTAGAAAAGCCCCGTGAAAATTTGTCTCGGGTCGCTGCGCGACCCTCGACAAATTTTCTACGCGGGGCTTTTCTAAACTCGAAATTTTACTCCATGCTTAGTCTGGGAGTGGACGACACTCGTTTCGTCGATTTATGAAATTTTCATTAGATTTTGCAATGTTTTGTAAGTTTCGTCGATTCAATTTCAATTTATTTACGGAAAATCTCCTTTATACAATACATTAATGACAATCATTTTCTTAAACATAAGTCACCAGTATATTCATCAGTCACAAGTATATTCACGGAAAAGTAAAACATATAAATAACCCAAGTGGCGGCAATAAATTCAAACAGGAACATCAGAAACGGTGATCTTAGTGATTAAACAAAAATTTCCGAGTCTACCAACCTATAACCCTGCACGACTTTATTATTGACACTTATTCTACCGAAGTGAATAACTGTAAGTCAGATAGACAAGAACTTCTCAAAAAATTAACAGAATGATTTATTACATAGTATCGTATCGACACGCATGCGTCGTTTTCTGGGAATCAAATGTTTATAATGATGTTTGATTTAGATTTTTCTGAAACTATTCCCACAGTCATCCCCACCACAGGAGTACAGTCAGGCTCAACGGAAATAGTAAGTCATAATGGATAATGATGTATGTTTTATATACATGTCTATTCAGAAAGAAGGAACAGACGCTTAACTACCGGGAGGGTTTAGAAATTTCAAAAGCCATAAAAGCAAGTAAAAATGTGGTCAACGACAACGAAGACCTTTGGAATTCCCCGATATTAAATGCCCTTATTACCCAATAGAACCTAAAACTCGAAACTGTATATACTCCCAAACAAATCCATTTGTACATCATTCTTGATAATGGCATTAAGCCGAAACTAGTAGAAAATAAAATACATATAAGTGAAACAAAACCAAGTGAATTTAATTTACAAACCATTATAGAAGGAACAGATTTCAAACATTTATTTCTTCCAAACTACAAAAGGTAGAACTATAATTCTAACGTTCCTGGACAGACAAGAGTTTAAAATTTGAACAGTTCAGGCAGAAGTTCTAGCCACGGCCGCATTGGCGCTGTTGCTTGTCATTCTGATTGTCTGTAGTAAAATGGCGATACAACAAGAAAAATCACTTTGTGTGCTGCAATTAGCAAAACTAGAGTCCTATATTGAAGTTCAACGTGCTTTTTATCGCCTCGTCATAAGCAGATATATCAGTGGCATCAAAAATTCGTAGACGATGGTTGCATCTACAAACAGAAAATCACGGAACGTCCACGTACATCGAATGAAAATGTCGAGCGTATTCGTACAGTTTACGAAAGGAGTCCAAAAAAAATTGAACTTTTCTCTTTCCAAGGACGTTGGAATTGTGTTTCTATCATTTGTTTGGAAGAAATAAATGTTTAAAATCTGTTCCTTTATATTAAATAGCCGTGTATACAAAAATCCCATCTAGTAAACCATTATCTTTTCAATAATCCAGTCCACATAAATATGTTAGTAGAAACTAAATCTAAAAACCCTATAACCTTCAGAAATTGGTCCTCTATACGAATTCTGGCAAATATATATAATCATAATAACCGTGGCGGATCTGCAATCTTATCCCACCCTTCAGTTTCCTTAGGAAAGGCAAACCCTCCCAAGATTAACAACATTATGAATGAATATATACATGCTACTACTCTCACCTTCCGCTCCTTCCAGATTCACATATTCTTAGTTTATATCCACCCTACATCCTCCATACAAGATATAATCTTCACCAATGCCTCCCTATATGATAATGCTATTATAATAGGCGATTTTAATATGAACAAAGCCAAGCACAAGCATTTAAATAACTTCCTTTCCCTCTCCAATTTTAAGCGAATTAAAACTAACGTCACATTCCTCATGAACCAAAACCAAGCTAGCACTCCTGATATCCTATTATGCACCAACAATCTAAAACCCTTAATCCATTCAGTCCATTTAATAACCGATGTATGCTCAAACCATCTTTCAATTTCATTTAAACTAAAAATCAACCAGAATCCTACCCAAACATTACCTGAATTTATTGCCGATTACAAGCACGCAAACATACCCAAAATATCAAACGACATTCTACCATTTATCTTCACCCATCCTAACATAGATTCCTCAACCACTCCTATTTTCAACAGCCTCCTTTCCAAATCAATCGACCAACACACTCCTAAAATTCCCAAACAAAATTACAAGTACTCACTTTCTAAATTTATCCTAAGACTGATAAAATTCAAAAGACAGCCATACAGAGACTACAGACAGTTAGAGGACGAACAAATTAAAATAACATTTAACAGACTGAACAAAGACATACAAAAATTAATAATAGAATGTGTTATGTTATGTTATGTTATGGGGTCGGCCTCTAGGCCTTTCGAAGTTACCTCGACCTAAAAGATCTTTTGTAACTATCCCTGACCTACTTGAGTCCCTCAATGTCTAGACTTCTTATGAAGTCTACTATAACTTGAGGGTTAATGTGTACCAAGTCCTCGGTGTTTAAAGTGGCCGATGACAGGTAGTTCCCTCTTTGAAGGGACAAGGCAGGGCATTCACAAAGTAGGTGCTCTGCTATTTCTTGCGCCTCGTTGCAGAACCTGCAGTTGGCATCAGTTGTCTGACCCATCTTGGTGAGGTGGTACTTCAGAGGACAGTGTCCAGTTAGAAGGCCGGTTATAAGCCTTAGGTTGCCCTTGCTTAACCTGAGAAATTGTCCGGCTCTTACGGCAGAGAAGGCGATGAACCTTTTCGCCTGCTGCAGACCAGGTGTGTTTCCCAGGTGAGCACTTTTGGCAGCATCTTCCCATTCCCGGATCATCCCCTTGATGCGGACTTTAGTTATTCCACTGTAAGGTTCTGGTCCGACAAATGGAGTCTTGGACCCTTCCTTGGCAAGGTTGTCGGCAATTTCATTGCCTTTGATCCCTGCGTGTCCCGGAACCCAGACCAGTTTGACTCTGTTGTTCCTAGCCAGCTGCTTTAGGGATAGCTTGCACTCCCAGACAGATTTAGACTTGCATGTAGGCGATTTTATTGCCTTTAATGCAGCTTGACTGTCTGAGCAGATGCAAACCCTAATAATAGAATACAAGACTAGTAAATGGCTAGAGGCCTGTAATAATATTAACGACTTGCACGGAGGAAAAAAATACTGGAAATTAAAAAACTTAACAAATACAAATGTTCTACTAACATCTCTGAAATAACTGACCCAATGACAAACCAGAAACGTACAACAGACAAAGACATATCAGATATATTTGCTAGACACTACGAAAATACATACAAAACGACACAAGACACTTCCTTTGATGACACTTTTTACACTGGAGTAAACAGCTGGTATAAAAACCAATTTTGTAATACAACTCAAATGCTTCCTCCCACAGATGACAATTTAGACAAAGAGACATACTACGAACTGTTACATAAAGGTAAAAACTCCGCCCCTGGACATGAAAAAGTACATAGACAAATCCTAAAAGCTCTTCCTCGCCCCATATATTCTGCAAATTTTTAATTACAACTATAGTGAACAAATACTCTTACCGGAACGGAAGCACAGTATTATTATCTGCGTCCAAAAACCAAACACCGATCCCTTTCTCGTAAATAATGACCGTCCTATTACCCTCCTGCCCATCCTTGGAAAGCTGTTTGAATCCTTATTAAAACAAAATATCCTCTCTCAAATAAAGAATCATATTTCTATCTACCAATTTGGTTTTCTTCCAAAAAAAAGACCTTTATTGGCATATCTCCACACCTTTACATTTAGTTACACATTTACATTTGATTGCCTCACTACATTCCCATATCAATCTTACCCTCCCTTCTCTTTTCCCTCCCCAGCTTTTCCAACGTCCTTACCCCGCTCCCATCCTCCCTCATCCACTCCACTACCCTTCTATTCCCTTTTGCTCCCAGCCACTCCTTTTTCACCCCCTCACATTCCTCCGCCAAGTGTCCCCACGTATCCTTCCCCTGTCCACACAACACACACCATATTCTTCCCCCATCCATACTTACCTTTCTCTCTGCTCCGATCCGCACCTCGCCCTTGCCACAATCACCCTATCCTCTCTACCCCATCCCTTCTCTATCAAATACTTCGGCACCCTCCCATACACCTGCCACCTCCCATACATATCATTATACTGGCTTCTGTCAATACACCCTTGCCTTTCCTGCCGTTCCACCTCCTTCCCTTTCCCCCTCACCCACTCATCCACCTTCACCCCATTTCCTAGCCATTCTATTACCTTCGCCTCCGACAGCCCTACCCTCTCATACATTTTCCTCCTCTCCCACCTCCATCTACCCTCACCCCCACACACACTCGTCACCCATACATCCTTCACCAATCTCTCTTCATCCAGTTCCCACAATATCATCTCGTACCTCACCACCCTCGCCATTTCTTCCAAATCGCTCCACTTCACTTCCTTTAACTATCCTTACTTCCAATTGCCGAACTAGCCATCTAGAAGGAAAAAAGACTGCAGTGCTATTTCTGGACAGAGCTAAGACATTCGATAGTGTATGGCATAGGGGTCTTCTCTGTAAGCGCAGTATCCCTAACATTCCCCTTCACCTCATAAAGCTCATCCAAAAGTTCCTTTTAAACCGCTCACTACAAATCCGTATCCAAAAAACTCTATCATCTATTTTTCACCCAGAACAAGGTCCCTTCTATCCCAACTACTACATAATTTATTCTGTTACGACCTCTAAAATCCTAACCCTAATTTTATCGACCTTACCAAATATCCTCTACAATTTCTCACTCACTCACTCACTTACTTAACTACCCTAATCTCAACCATAGATTCCCTCCAAAACTTAATCAAAAAAATTTCCGAATGGTTTTCCAAATGGAGATTCAAAATAAATCCTAGTAAATCCCAACTGTTCCTACCCTACCACCGGTTAACACCTAATTCCCCATCGATATCCATAAGCAACACCATAATTTATCCTTCTCTTACATGTAGATACCTTGGTATCCATTTCGATAACAAATTATCATTTAAGAAACACGACACAAGATCATTAACTAAAACAAAGACAATTAAGAGACCAAAATATTTCCGCTGCCCTACGTACAGGAGGTCCAGCATAGCACCTAAACAGAAGGCGTCTGGGGCAGACTTGAGTCTTCGGACGATGGATGTTTGAAGGGGACGATTGTCCAAGTCGGAGCTGTAGACCTTCTTGAGGTAGCCCCTGTGTCCCTATCTTGGATAGGGCTAACTTACACACGGCGGGGTTCACTCAGCCCTGGTGCTTATCGCCACTAAATGAGGAGTCGCGGGTGGGCCTTGAAAAGCCTAGGAGTGTCTACTCGCCTCTCCGGTCCACATGTGGGTTGATCTCCGGCGGATAGTGGTTCGCAGATATGGCGGTGATCCACCAGTCCTTAGACTGACGCTCGAAAGGTATACACCGCCAGGTAAAAACCTGAGCACCCCAAGTCTGCCTCACGTACACAAATCAAGGAATAAATACAAATACGTGTGCAATTATATACAAAATGATATGTCGCCCTATCTTAGAGTACTCCTCAATCCTGTACTTAAATCCCTCCTAATCCACCCTTAACAACTTTGAGGTTGCGGAGAGATCGTCCTTCCGTACTCATACAAAACTCAGGCACCCTCTATAATCCCTCAAATATCCTTCTCTACGAAACAACAAAAGTACTACCAATTAAAGATAGACTTCGATTCCTAACCGAACGATTTGCATGCAACGATAATAATTATGATCTACTTTTATTTATTTATTTATTTATTTTCACCCAACAGACATACAGTCCACTTACAGGGATTTAAACTAAAATTACATGTTATAACACAAATATATATAAGTAAATACAATAATTAATAATATCCTAATACATTAAGAAGTTGACAAGTATAAAATACGTTTATTGTTTTATTGTTCCGAGTATTTCACTACGAAAAGATTTATATACTGGCTGAAAGATATCAGTAGAATACTGAATCTCGTTATACGCGCGTGACAACTTATAGACAGGGGAGTTCAGGCAATAGTTAGTATTGGGGGTACAGTATGTAAAGGTTTTAGCATGGCGTGACGATATCCTGGGTACATGAAATTTAAACTGTGATAGAAATTGAGGATTATCTATTTTGTAATGAATTAAATTGTATAAATAACATAGCAAAATAAATAATTGTCTCTTATAAATGGATATATAGTCAAATTCACGTAGCAGATCATCATATGAAATATCAAAGTCATATGTACCATTTTTTACAAAATAAAGATACTTAAACAAATGTGCATCCCCAGAAATCCTGGCATTCCTTCTAAATTCAAAAACCCGCCTATCACCCTATTCGAATATATATCCTCACTACACCCCCCTACCCTACATAATTTTCAAAAACCATACCACCAATTAAAACAAGAGCAGAAAGACTTATAGTCGATAGCCCTTATTTGGGAACGTAATGTAAAAACATTTTTGTTTTGTTAATACTATATCTATTGTACATACTTCTTAAATAATTAAAATTTAGTTACATTAGAATTTCATGCAAAACTTTAACATTATTAAATTAACGAACATTTATGAAAAGTGTTAACATTCCGGAAAATCGATAGAATTTTGAAAATCAACAGTAATATTAGATTTTCATGAAAAACTTTAACATTACTAAAATAAAGAAATATTGCTACGAGGGTTTGAAAATTAACGAAAATCTTGAGAATTCATTAGGAACGTTAATATTTTTAAATTAAACGAACGTTTAGGAAATTAAGATTTTAAAAATGACCAAAACTCCCAAAAACTATCCAGTTTTTATAATTTAAGAAATCTTATAACACATGGAGTGTCAAGACAGTTGAAATTGTCGATAATGTTAAAATTGTTAAAAATGTAAACAGAATTCTAAAATTTAAAAAATGAGAATTATGAAAAAGTTGTCGAAACTATAGTCACAATAAAAACCTCAGTTATACAAACAAAGTTTAAGTGTCGTATTTGTGTTAATAATGGTCTATAAGGAAGTAGAAGCCTTCACAGTTAACCGGTCTTATTAAATTATTTTTACTTTCCCCCGCATGTAATACAAAGGGAAAGTATTGTTTTCGTGAAAATTTTCGAATCAAAATTTTTAGCGGAAATATCCGTTTTGAGGTCCCCTAAGTCGAATAAGACCATTTTTGAAAAATGTCTGTCTGTCTGTCTGTCTGTCTGTCTGTCTGTCTGTCTGTCTGTCTGTCTGTGTGTCTGTGTGTGTGTCTGTGTGCGCTGTACCGCAATAACGCTAAAGATATCGAGATGAAACTTGAAACTTAAGCTTTTTGTTACAATCGGAAGAACTGAAAAGCTTTTGGTGAAAATCGGAAAACCGGAAGTGGTACTTTACTCTTAGCGTTTTTCAGTTTTTTCAGATTTTTTCAATAAATGTTCATCAAACAAAAAATTCTTTCAAATAAAAGTTGTAGATAATAACAAAATAAAGATGTATTGTTCATTTACATTTTGTCATATCACTCTTAGTTTTTGAGATATTTCAAAAGTTGTGTGTTTTATCTAGCTATTGGTGTGTGACAGTGTATGTGCCGATACAATTGAAAAATGATTTTTTGAGGATTCTTTTTTTGTCATAGCACTCTTAGTTTTTGAGATATTCAATAAATAGTGTTTTTTTATCTAGTCATTGGTTTGTGTCAGTATGTGTTGATCCAATTGAAAAATGTTTCAAATAAAAGTTGTAGTTATCAAAAAGTTAAAGACATTTTGAAAATAATAAGGCTAGAAATACTTTAAAAGTGATTTAATACGCAATTTACGGGGGAAAGTACTATGATGGACACATCACCGTTTTAAAGTTTATTAAGCAGAGGAATTTAGTACCTTACTCAATAGTTTCTGTAAAGAAGTGTAAACGAAATTTGTGCAATCACTTTTTTAACTCAGACGATTTCCAAATTTCATATTCAGGTAATAAGGGACGAGTATTGAATTTCAAAGAAGGCCTAGAAATTAGTAAAGGAAATAAAATCGTAAACGAGTACGAAGACATCTGGAAAGCCCTTATTACCTGACCTCCCAGAAATATGTATATATATCTTGTAAAACATTTTTCTGTTTTACTCCTTGAGAATGACGATAAGTCAAAACTAGTCGGAGAGTATAAAAAATAGTAGTGAAACAAACCAAGTGATTTTTATTTATTTATCAATATTGTGTAACGTATATCAATGATAATAATTACAAATCTAAAAACCAATATGATTGCGTAATATTTTATATACACACACACACAGACACAAAAACAAACGTTAAACAAATCCACATCTCAAACATTCCACCCCTACAGGTTGTTTATCGAATTTTTATCCAGGTTTTCGAAAATTGTTTATTTATTTGCGCGGCGCGGGGCGATAATAGTGGGTGTGCGGGTTTTCGTAATGCGGAACAGAGTGAGAGAGTGAGCAGAGCAGAAGTGTAATAAGTAAAGATAATATTTGCAGAAAATTCACATCGGCGCCGCGAGTGGTAACTGATTAAATTAAAAGTTGCCGTGAGTTTGAATACTCAAATCAACACCGAATTAACAAGCGTTCCGTAATTCGATAATGCCGGCGTGAAAAGTTCATTTTCCCTCCGTTGCCGAAAGTGTTTCATTTCTCATTAAGGTTTTTAACTAATCAACCGGGATTTATACCTACTCTGCTCTCATGTAATTGAGAAGTTTTAACGTAAATGGAGCGAGGGAGGAATTGAAAAACTTTTAAGAACTATTATTATTATTACATTTATAAAACGGACTGAATACTTTAACGTTTCTTTTATTTTATTAAATGTTCATGTAATATCATGTTTGTTAGCAATAAATAAATAAATAAATAAAAGACAGATTTCAAGTGAAAATCGAATATACATAAATTTCACAATATTTTAGTGTTTTATACGCGTGGCGCATGAAGTAAAATTTCGAGTTTAGAAAAGCCCAGAAAATTTGTCTCGGATCGCTGCGCGACCCTCGACAAATTTTCACGGGCTTTTCTAAACTCGAAATTTTACTTCATGCTTAGTCTGGGAGTGGAAAACACTCGTTTAAAGCTTCAAATTGAACTTAAATAAAACTAAGAATATCTAAAGATTTACAGAAAATAGGCTAAATTTAAAATACGATTACTTAAAAGAAAAACTCCCTGTATCTCTTTACTAATTATAAAGTCTAATGTAGATAACAATTAATTTTAAAAAAGCACTATATATATATATAGTGTTTTCCACTCCCAGACTAAGCATGAAGTAAAATTTCGAGTTTAGAAAAGCCCCGTGAAAATTTGTCGAGGGTCGCGCAGCGACCCGAGACAAATTTTCTGGGCTTTTCTAAACTCGAAATTTTACTTCATGCGCCACGCGTATAAAACACTCAATTAGAGTGGAGTTCGAAAATATACTGCTTAGGCTTGATCAGTATTTTATACGGGTGGCGCATGAAGTAAAATTTCGAGTTTAGAAAAGCCCCGTGAAAATTTGTCTCGGGTCGCTGCGCGACCCTCGACAAATTTTCACGGGGCTTTTCTAAACTCGAAATTTTACTTCAGGCTTAGTCTGGGAGTAGAAAACACTTGTTTAAAGCTTCAAATTGAATTAAAAAAACAAGGAATATCTAAAGATTTACAGAAAATAGGCAAAATTTAGAATACGTATACTTAAAATAAAAACTCTTTGTATCTGTTTACTAATTATAAACCCTAATGTAGATAAAAATAAAACACTATATATTGAGTGTTTTCCACTCCTAGACTAAGCATGAAGTAAAATTTCGAGTTTAGAAAAGCCCCGTGAAAATTTGTCGAGGGTCGCGTAGCGACCCGAGACAAATTTTCTGGGCTTTTCTAAACTCGAAATTTTACTTCATGCGCCACGCGTATAAAACACAGATTTCAGGTGAAGTTCGAATATACATAAATTTCAAAATATATTAGTTTTATACGCGTGGCGCATGAAGTAAAATTTCGAGTTTAGAAAAGCCCAGAAAATTTGTCTCGGGTCGCTGCGCGACCCTCAACAAATTTTCACGGGGCTTTTCTAAACTCGAAATTTTACTTCATGCTTAGTCTGGAGTGGAAAACACTCTATATGTACTGTTTTTTGAAAATTAATTGTTTGTTATCTTTATTATCATTTATAATTAGCAAACAGATACAAGGAGTTTTGCTTTTAAGTATACGTATTCCAAATTCAGCCTATTTTCTGTAAATCTTTAAATATTCCTTGTTTTTGTTTTTTAAAGTGTAATTTGAAGCTTTAAACGAGTGTTTTCCACTCCCAGACTAAGCATGAAGTAAAATTTCGAGTTTAGAAAAGCCCCGTGAAAATTTGTCGAGGGTCGCGCAGCGACCCGAGACAAATTTTCTGGGCTTTTCTAAACTCGAAATTTTACTTCATGCGCCACGCGTATAAAACACTAAAATACTGTGAAATTTATATATATTTAAACCTAACTAGAAATCAGTGTTATACGAGTGGCGCATGAAGTAAAAAGAAAAGCCCAGAAAATTTGTCTCGGGTCGCTGCGCGACCCTCGACAAATTTTCACGGGGCTTTTCTATACTTGAAATTCTACTTCATGCTTAGTCTGGGAGTGGAAAACACTCATTTATAGCTTCAAATTGAACTTTAAAGAAAAAACAAGGAATATCTAATAATTTACAGAAAATAGGCTGAATTTGGAATTCGTATACTTAAATACAAAATGTCACCGGAGGATGCCTTCCTGGATATATGTAACAACAAATTAAAAATTCCTACACAACCGTCCGATATGGAGCAGTGTCGAGAAGTTGGATCGTCGGTCTTGGTAACATTTTATAATAAAGGATTACGAGACAAAATTTTCAATTCTAAAAAATTATTAAAAGGTTCTAATATAGTAGTTAGAGAAGATTTAACAAAGTCTCGTCTCGCGCTCATTAAACTTGCTACTTCCAAGTTAACTAATAAAAAAGTGTTTACTACAAACGGCAATGTATATATTGAATTAGATAGTGGCATTAAACGTGTACAAGATAAATTCACTTTAGAACAATTTCTACTGTAAATTTAATTATTGCGAGCGCTATCTTTCACCTTTGAAACGTCCTTTTTGTGTGTTTGCATTATTTTATTTTTATTTACTTATTGATTTCTGTACAAAATTAGTTTTTTTCTCTTTTCTTTTTATTTCTGTTATAATTTTAATTTAACTTTTTTTTTTCTCGCAATGTTGAGTAAAATTATAATTGCACATATCAATATACGATCTTTAATTCCTAAAATAAATCATATAAAACATTTCCTTTACAATAATAAGATAGATATTTTACCCTTATCTGAAACATGGCTGAGTAAACTGAACTCTGATAATGATTTACTTATTAATAATTATACCTTTGTTAGAAATGATCGCGATACAATAGGTGGAGGTGTTGGAATTTACATAATAAATACACTAAACTTTAATATAATTAATACCGATAATAATATCGAGGAACTGTGGATTTTAGTTAAAACGCGGAAAAACAACTTTATTGTTTCATCATTGTATCGTCCCCCTAATAATAATATTGCTCAATTCATTCGTGACCTTGAAATTTCTATTATTAATAGTCTACCTCTAATTGAGAACATTATTTGTTGTGGAGATTTAAATATTGACCTTTATAAACCTGATAACACTTCATGTTTAATTATGATTTAATAAAGAAAACACTTGGTTAAATTTCACTAATATTTTGGTTTTTTATTCCAACTAGTTTCGACTTTGAGTCATTCTCAAGGTGTACTCCTTGAGAATGACTCAAAGTCGAAACTAGTTGGAATAAAAAAACCAAAATATTAGTGAAATTTAACCAAGTGTTTTCTTTATTAAATCATAGTTAAATATGTTTCACCACGTGAAAGATGAGAAACTTGTTCAAGACTTCATGTTTAATGCTGAGCGATCTATTAGACAGTATGGATATGATTCAAATTATCAACGAACCAACCCGCATCACGGAGACATCTTCTACACTTAGTGATATCATATGTGTTTCAAGTGCTATAAACCTACTTAATTGTTGTTGAGTTGCGTGAAGATGGTTTTAAATTAATGAAACACTTGTATCTTTTCTTCACTTATTTAGTTGGAGTACCAAATGCACATTTCGATCACGATGTGATCATTATCAATGGTTGAACCATTGATAATGATCACATCGTGATCGAAATGTGCATTTGGTACTCCAAATAAATAAGTGAAGAAAAGATACAAGTGTTTCATTAAGCTATAAACCTTGTTTCGTAGAATGTTCTTGATTTTCCTAGTTCTGATCATGATGCGGTTTTATGCACAATCTCATATAAATCTACTTGCTACGATAGTAACTTAAAAACATTTCGGTCTTTACGTCATATAAATGTAACTCAATTCGATATTGACCTTAATAATATTCCGTTCCATAATATCCTCTTAATGAATGATATAAACGACAAGGTTAAGTTTTTTAATGAGTGCATATTGAATTTATTTGATAAACATGCTCCCCTAAAAACGAAAAATATTACTAAAACCTGCTGCCTCTGGTTCACAGACAACATACAATTCATGATTGGTCTGAGAAATAAAGCGAAAACTAAGTTCAGACACTCTAAATCGCCTGCTGACTGGAGCTACTATAAATCGTTACGTAATTATACTACTAGTGCTATAAGAAATGAAAAGAAAGCATATTTTATTCATGCTTTTAAAAATCTTAACCAGAAACATTTATGGAAAAAACTTCAGTCATTAGATATTAAAAGTATTCGTCCCACTATTCCAATTTCCGTAGGGAACGCCGAGGAAATTAATAAACACTTTAACGATTGCGTTCCAAAATGTAATAATAACCTGACTGATATTAAAAGTCTCTTCCAAAATAATCATCCGTCAGCTAGACATTTTTCTTTTACTTTGTTAACAAACGATAAGATTCTACGCTATTTATTAGAAATTAAATCTGCATCTTGCGGGTCAGACAATATTAACACAACTATGATTCGTATGTGTTGTCCTGTTATAATGCCATATATTGTTCATATTTTAAACAGTTGCTTACTTGAATCAGTATTCCCTGACTGTTGGAAGGATTCTATAGTCAAACCAATACCCAAAATATCAAAACCCACTGATTTAAATCATCTGCGTCCGATCAGTATCCTTCCAAACTTATCTAAAATATTGGAGAAAGCTATTAAAAAACAATTGGCACATTATATATATGAAAATCAAATTATACCTAATCTGCAGTCAATTCCTGTTTGAGGTTTATTTATGGAATATGTAAATTTGAACGAATATCACATAAGCTCAGTGATGCGGGTTGGGTAAATATGCGTAGTAGAAGGGACACGCAAGCTGTCATTTTTTATCACAAAATAATGTTTTCTCATAAATCACCATATCTGTTCAATAAACTTAAATTTAGGGAAGATGTTCATACATTAAACACTCTAAATTGTTTTACCTGTATAAATGTAACCCCCCTTTGTAATTTGTTTCACTTGATAATGACTGTCAAACGTCGAAACTTAAGTCGTGAATTTATATGTATATTTGTGTAATATAATATATATACATACAATAAATATTTTGTGGTAAAAACATAGTAAGTGTTTGATTCAGTGATTAAACACAAGGTTTAAAGGTCTTCTATCACCGCCATTTCATCGCTCCTCTCTTTTTCAACGATCTTTCTCCTGTCAAATATACAAAGTGTATAATACAATCCCGGTCAATTAAAAAAATTAAATCTACTCCAATTTAAACACCAGTATAAGCTTCATCTAAATAGATAATCGTTTTTTTATTTGCAATTATAATGGATCAGTAATATCGTGAAAATGTAAATGTGATATTTAGGAAGGAAAAATTATTAAATTCATATAATTATATATATTACCTTTAATAGTGTCTAGGTTAAGATGGAAGAACAGTTGGGTATTTATTACCCGATACTGAATCTCACCTCGTGATTTGTGTACCATGATTTTATATTTTTTTTCTTTTTAGAGTACCTTTATGTTACTGAGTATACAAATGAAGTTATTATTATTAAATAAGTTATTTTTTGCTATGTGTGTGTTTTAATCCTCCGGGTATTAGTTATTGACTTGAAATTATTTAATTGTTATAATAACAATTTAAAATTTTCCTTAAAAAAAATATGACAATGGTTGGGAACGTGATGCCGACAAAAATATCACCAACATTTAAATAAGTGCAAATAATCTTCGGCTAGTATTATAATGAAATTAATTAATTATTATGTAAATCCGTGTGTATATATCTGTATGTATTAGTTAGGGATAGTGTGTAAGGGTGTGGGCCCTATTGCCCTTTGTCTAGGCATAATCCTAGGCGCAGGCATGGCGTGAAATGTTGCGGGGGTGCGCGGATGTGAGAGAAGAGCGGTAGGATGGCGGTGGAGGAGGAGGAGGGTGGAGTGATGTAAGGGATGCATCTTACATCCTGGGGCCGAGATCAATACATATCAGGAGCCGCCCTTACCCATGTCAGCGGCCATCGCACCCTCGTCCACCCCTTCGCTTCAAATGCCCGAAATACAACGAACAAGAAACCTAACATGATGCCTCGTAATGTTCTACATTATGTCCGGGATACACATCATCGCGTTTAATATATTACACTTTGGTAATTGCCACTGTGTGGGTACATCTTCATCTATTCAAGAAGTAATGGAATTTACATTTTGTTATCTCCAACGAAATAGATTAAACCGTCATAAGATGCATGCAGTGTTACAATTATTGCATAATCTAAATTAATTATATTATCTTTAATTAATTTCTCACTTAACCCGTGGTGAAACATTTTTTGAATATAATACTGGATATTTAATTAAAACACTTGGTTTGTTTCACTAATTTATATTTTCTTCGACTAGTTTCGACCATTGGATATTTTATGATAGCCTGTATTTGTATATAAATAGTTGTTTAGATATTTTTTGTACATTCCTCCCCGAAGATGACCAATGGTCGAAACTAGTCGGAGAAAATATAAATTAGTGAAACAAACCAAGTGTTTTAATTAAATATCCAGTATTAATTATATTGTTCAAACGTATTCAAAATTTTAATGAATCTTTACATAAATGATATATATTTTTTAATGAAATAAATCACTTTAACTTTGTTTGTATAACACACTATAGTGTATTGTATAGTGTGTTATACAAACAAAGTTATAGTGTTTTATTTCATTGAATCAACATGTATAACGAAGTAGAAGCCTCCACAGTTCATAATTTATATATTTTTTGTTAGGTCGAGTATTATGTATCGTATGTTCAATATAATAAAACCTCTAGAGTGCCATGGAAAATATTGTAGGTTGGCAACTCTGAAATTATAATTAATATGTCTGACGTTTTATATCTCAATTCCTAAAGCGTGTAGCCAACTTAAATTTTAAAAAAGGTAAAATCATGGCACTAGAGGTTTTTTTTTTATTGAATATACTATACTTTAAAGTTATACTCATAGATTTTAAATATACTCATAGTACAACTTTGAATAAAACACTTGGTTTGTTTTAATGTTTCAATCAAAGTTCTACTATTAATTAAATATGTTTCACCATGGGTTAAGTGAGAAATTAATTCAACATATTAAATATATTCAATGCATCGTACATAATATTTTTGCATTTTAGTAGTAATGGTAGGTATCACGCAGTAATCAATCAGGATGAACTTGGATTATAAATGACGGTTGCAAACTCCTTTAATTAATTTCGCACAATTATCCTCCGTATATTAATCAATAATATACAGCAGTCTCAAGTTGTGAAGCAGACCGGTTGGAAACGCTACTTTATCATCACCCAACAGCCCTCTGAAAGTTCCAAACTTCCAGATAATCGCCTCGTTTTTACCTCGGAAAACTTATTCAATATCAACGAGCGCGATCCGTAAAAAGGGGTGCCGCAAATATTTAATTTCTTACGCCCAGAAGCCCGAATTACGCACGCCTTGGATTCGGGCAAGTAAGGGACTCGCTAGTGGCAAAACATAAAGGTTGTTGCTTGTAAAACAAAGACACGTCGCGGCGGTACGATGTATAATTTAGGCAAACGACCCTAGATAAGGGTTACGTGTGTAAACTATGGCTAATCTAACTCAATAAACTTTATAGTGGCAGGAATGGAGACCGAGATAACGACAAGGTCGCTAATCCAGGTTACTAACTCCTCACTAACGACATCTACGATGGGCACTCATCTTACACACGGCCCTTTTATTGTGCATCATACGTGATGTTTGCTTTATTGTGCGGATCCTAGCCGGAAAACGTGAAGGAAATTCGCCGATAACTTTGATGACCGACCAACCCCCTGTGCTCACGAGACCAACTGAATTATTCGTCGCTATTTGTTTTTGCAGCCCACCCCCTTTTTCGAGGTGAAATTCTGCTTGAATGGCGGAGGTTGTGTAATGAAAACATTTTAGATAACGTTTTAAGTATTTATCAAGTCCCCTTTTTTCATCCCCAAAAATTAAATTGTCGACCTTTTTTACCTTTGTCTCTCTCTCACAGTGCGTTGGGTTAAGAGTGAGTGATGCTTTCATTCATACCGAGCGATCGTTTAAAACATGATTTAGAGTAGGCTTTGAATTTTAAATTAGATTGGCACTATTGACTGTTAACATCAAGGACGGTCGAGTATACGGTAAGAAGGATCGACAGAATGGAAGATTTTAGAGTGGAGGTAGAGATCGCTTACGTCACAAATGCGCGCTGAATTTAAATGTGGTTAATTTATGGTAAACTTTAGGTAAACATGCATACGCTGTAAATTTCCTGACATTCGTTGTATTTTAAAAAAAAAATTTGAAGCTTTAAGCGAGTGTTGTCCACTCCCAGACTAAGCATGAAGTAAAATTTTGAGTTTAGAAAAGCCCCGTGAAAATTTGTCGAGGGTCGCGCAGCGACCCGAGACAAATTTTCTGGGCTTTTCTAAACTCAAAATTTTACTTCATGCGCCACGCGTATAAAACACAGATTTTAAGCAAAGTTCATTTCGGGGCTTTTCTAAACTCGAAATTTTACTTCATGCGCTACGCGTATAAAACACAAAAAATTGTGAAGCTAATGTATATTTGAACTTTAAAAATGTTTCACCAAGTGATAAGTGAGAAAATTATTCAAGAAATATTTGAACTTTGCTTAAAATCTGTGTTTTATACGCGTGGCGCATGAAGTAAAATTTCGAGTTTATAAAAGCCCCGTTAAAATTTGTCTCGGGTCGCTGCGCGACCCTCGACAAATTTTCACGGGGCTTTTCTAAACTCGAAATTTTACTTCATGCTTAGTCTGGGAGTGGACAACACTTGTTTAAAGCTTCAAATTGAACCAAAAAAATACAGGTAATATTTAAAGGATTACAGAAATTAGGCTGAATTTGGAACACGTTTATTTTCAAGAAAAACTCCCTGTATGTGTGATTATAGGTAATTATTTTAAATAACTAGTAATTGGTTGTTTTTACGTATGGTTAAAATAATATAATTTCATCAAAGATTAGGCTTTGTTCAGGAAAGGTAGAAACAAACTTTACTTGCACAGACACCGGGTATAGTAAATTTGTTAAAACCCTGCTGAACAAATGGGACAGTTAGGAAGCTTATAAAGTAGAAAAGTGACTAACAATTACTTGCACAGACACCGTGTATAGTAAGCTAGCAAACTTCCTGATCTTGTACTGAGGGAGGATACAACAAAAGTAAAAACTATTTTTGGTTGCATAGACATCATGAAAAGTAAACCAGTTAATCCTTAAAAGTTTATTTTAAATTGATTTAATGGCTGTTACAGAGAATTTATAACGGCGGTCATAGGTGCATTTGGTTGCAGTTATAGGTGCATTTGATTCCGTCGTTATACTATGAATCTTACCACAGGAAAACACAAGAAATGCAGGTACTTGGGGAGTTTTATTTATACTTAACTATGTCACGTACAAAAACGAACGTTAGCACGCGTTATTCTCTAAAATTATCTTTATTATTATTTTTTTGTGTCCACGGCAACCTTCCTATCTCTCCCCGCCGTCCGGATTATTCTTGTTCAGGCGACACCACATTATAATTAAATACACTTTTAATTGTATAGTGCAGCAACGATAACACTCTCATTCATACCTTTTTCCAAGTTTGAAATTAACCATACGAATTGCATTGCTATCGTGGACAATTTTTATAAGCTGGTAAATAGTAAGAATTCAGCTTTTGACTTTTGTTTGTTTTCTTCCTGCTACTAAAGGGTTTCAGAAACTTGTCTATAACCAGTGAACTTTTGCCGATTCAGGGGAATCAGCGAATTTAAATCCAAGTCGATTTTTGCGATTTCTTTGTTTTCGTGTGTTTTCAGTCGTTCGATCATCTCTGTTCTCCTTTGTATAGCTGTCTCCACCGGATCTGCTGCGTTTATGTCTTGTTTCATGTTTTTATTCGAGATATAATATGGTGCTCCCAGGGCCCGTCTGATCAGGATGTTGTTGTCTGTTTTTCTGCTTCCGGTTACTGCGATTTCTTGCCTGTACTCCGCCATCGGTTTTAACACCATGTTAAGGATTTTCCTTCTGTTTCTGACGGACAGCGGGCTTCCGTCTTTTAGGATGCAAAGAGACTTTGGGCTCGTTTTTTGGCCAAAGTTCCTCTTTTCCTAGCGTGTTTTAAAAAGTTCAATCGATTATCTATCGTAACGCCTAAATAGGTTATTGAGCTTTTTAGCTTGATCTTTTTGCTCCGATTTATGTACACGTAATACCTCGGAGGAATTTTTCTTCCCAAGTAAATTATCTCCGTCTTGCTGGAGTTAATTTCGATTATCTACTTCTGAGCAAGAATTGCCGCACAACGACATCCTAGTGGGATACTTTCCGAGCAGTCAGGGGTACAGGGACGATTGCATCCTGCAACTGATTGCGGTCCAGAATGGGTGCGATGCCGCAAACTGGCGGGTCATCAGAAGAGTGACCGCCGGACCCACTCAAGAAGTCACTCTCTCAGTGGATGCTACGTCCATGGAGAAGCTGAGAAACCGGAGGTACCTCGTTCTGTACCGATACGGCGAGGTGCAACTTCGCTCAAAGGCGAGGCAAGGCAGGCCTGATAAAGGGGCGGGAGCCTCAAGCTCCAGCCGAAACTCCGGAAGCAACCGTACCTTCGGAGGATAAGTCGCTGCCGCAAACCGCAACTGGTTCCTCAGAGTCCAACAAGCCTCCAGGTATCAGGAAGGCTCCAAGTGAGAACCTGATCAGTAGACCACCCGAGAAGCAGGCCGATGGGCGTCCAAGGGGCAAGAGTACACCCCAGGACAAACAGAAGGATGCTAAAGGTGGCGGTCGTTCAAAGGCCCCACAATAAAGGGACAATGGGAGTGCCTCCAAATCAACCTACAGCACTCAAAGGCAGCATCAAGTGCCTTAGGCAGCAGGTTGGCTAGGGGGCGAGGCCAAATGGGGCTAATTCAAGAGCCCTGGGTTCATGGAGGAACGATTAAGGGACTTCAGAACCCATCGTGCCATCTGGTATATAATACAACGTGCGGCAGGCCACGAGCTGCCCTGATTTTCAGGAAAGACATTAACTATGCTCCTATTCCAGAGTTCGTCACACAGGACCTAGTGGCAGCGGTGGTCGACGTACCGACGAGAAGTGGCAAGAGGCGAATTATAATTGCCTCGGTCTACTTTCCGCGCGACGAGGACAACCCACCACCAGAGGCAGCAAGGACCTTATGGGAAAACTATTAATGATTCCGATAGCTAACGCCATCTAATGCCTCATAGTGGCATCGTCAGTGACACGAATGCACAAAGTGCATATACAGGTCGCTCGTGGACGAAAACAGTGACCTGTATATGCACTTTGTGCATTCGTGTCACTGACGATGCCACTATGAGGCATTAGATGGCGTTAGCTATCGGAATCATTAATAGTTTTCACATATTGGCTTGAAATAGTCAGAAATGTTCAGTATTCCTCAGCACTGGGTCGGGACCACACTGAAGAGGACCTTGAAGTCCGAAACGCGTCTGTGGGTATCTTGTGCCGGAATACTGAACACAAATTCAATTTTAAGGACCTTATGGACTGGTGCCTCAGGAATGGGAAACAACTTATCATGGGCTGCGACGCCAATGCGCACCACACAGTATGGGGCAGCTCGGACATAAATAATAGGGGTAAGTGTCTTTTTGATTATGTATGCGCTAGCGGTCTAGACGTCCTAAACAGAGGAAATAAACCCACATTTATAAACGCGATAAGGCAAGAGGTACTCGATTTGACATTAGCCACAGCGTACGGCGCGCAAATGATTACAAACTGGCGGGTACTCGCAGAGCCCTCTATGTCGGACCATCAAACGATTGCGTTCGACGTGGAAGCTGTGGGTACGGAAATAGCAGAGTGCAGAGTGCCACGAAAAACGGACTGGGCACTATATAACGAGTGCCTACAGTCTGAACTTCAGGGCCTCCAATACAACATTGCGACCACAGAGGAATTAGAACAGGCCTCACTTCATCTCCGAGATACCATCGTGGCAGCCTATGAGGAAAGCTGCCCAGTAAAGAAGGTAAACTTCTCGAGAAACGTTCCTTGGTGGAACAAGGAATTGGATCGACTCAGGACTTCCGCTCGGAAATCCTTCAACAGGGCCAAGAAGACAGGCAGCTGGTCGGCCTACAGACAGGCCCTGACTGAATACAACAAGCAGCTCAGGAAGTCTAAACGAGAGGCTTTAAAGGCCTACTGCGAGGGGATCGACGACCTGACCCCAGCAAATAGACTTCGGAAGGTCCTATCAAAGGATCATACCAATGCGGTCGGCATCTTAAAAAGAGCAGACGGCAGTCATACCAATGATCAACTGGAAAGCTTAGAGCTACTCCTAGGTACTCACTTCCCAGGATCAAAGGGAGTGGCTAAAGACAAAGCTACGATTATTACCGACTCAGGGGTTCACTGCTCCAGTTGGGACAGCCGCTGCTTAGCGGGAAAAATATTCACGCTCAGCAAAATGACTTGGGCCATAACCAGCTTCAAGCCATACAAATCCCCAAGAATGGACGGTATCTTCCCCGCGCTACTGCAGCGCGGCTTAGAAAGTATCGCTCCAGGACTCAGGGAGATATACAAAGCAAGCTATGCACTGGGTACATACCCCGGTTGTGGAGGGAGGCAAAAGTGGTATTTATACTTAAAGTGGGCAATAGGCCATTAGAAGAACCTAAATCATATCGACCCATCAGCCTAACCTCTTTCCTCCTAAAGACTATGGAGAAAATAATAGACGAGCACATAAAGAGTGACTCACTTATAAGAGCACCCTTAGATGCCAAGCAGTTCGCATATCAGGCTGGCAAATCCACCGTGGATGCTCTACATCACCTCGTCAAAAAGGCAGAACGAGCCATCCTACATAAGGAAACAGCACTCGGAATATTTGTAGACATAGGGCCTTTGATAACACCTCATTCTTTGCAATAAAACGAGCGGCTATAAATAAAGGAATATATCCTTCCACGATAAGGTGGGTGGAATCCATGCTTCAAAGTCGAACGGTTACGGCTTCCGCAGGATCCACAGTATCTATGACTGTAGCAAAGGGGTGTCCTCAGGGTGAAGTTTTGTCCCCCACACTATGGTCAATAGTGGTGGACGGTCTCCTGGATGAACTGCGCGAAAGGGGCTTCACAACCCTAGGCTACGCAGATGACATCGCCGTAATAATCAGGGGCAAGCATGAAGGCATTCTTTCAAACCTAATGCAAAAAGCACTGAATGTCATCAATAATTGGTGTGGTAGGGAATAACTAAGTGCCAACCCTAACAAAACGACAATAGTCCCATTGACGCGTAGGAGGAAGCTGCATTTAAAGGCTCCCTCGCTGAATGGAGTAGAAATAAACGTCTTCAACGAAGTGAAGTATCTGGGAGTAATTCTTAAAATTCATTCCCTGTAATTTTTTCAATTTATTTCAATTTCCTTTTGTTTCATTTAGTTTGGTTAGAGAATAGTTTGACCTGATGTTGCATTTTGCATATAAATTATGCATAGAACAGCAGTGCTGTCGTGTAACGCAAATATTCATTGTATAATTCAATATCTGTCGGGGTATTAGCTCGAGAAGTAGTTGTTTCAATGAATATTTGGAGACAAACTTTTTGCAGAAAGTCGATATTAATTTTAATTCGTTTTTATACCTTGCTGGTAATATTTAACCAGCAAGCTTAATTCTGTGATCACTTTTATAATAATAAGTCTTTATTGCCCAACAGGAAAATTACATACCAATTACAAGACAATAATTATTAAGTTTTATTGTTACATGATCGAAGAATTTCTATCCTGGCATATTAATTACCTTTTAAAGCCCCCATTTCGTTCAATTTTGACGATTTTATCAACTGTTGTTCATTTCTTTGTTTGTGAAAATTATACATAATCGATATTGGTCAAATCAGGGCTCTGAAGTAAAAATTAAGCTTACACAGCTTTATTAATAGAATTTCCGATAATATCATTATAGTTTAATGCTATTTAATTTCTATGAAACCCGTACAAACATGATACAAATAGACAACTGGAAACATTCACAAATTTCATTAATAAAATTAACAAAAACATTCAGTTTACAGTTGAAAATGAAATAAATAACAGTCTCAATTTTCTTGACACTACATTCACGAAAACAGTAAACAATAAATTGTCATACAAAATATATAGAAAAGAAACTTGCACAGATGTCATCATACCAGAATGTTCAAATACATATAGTCAGATTAAATACAGTACATTCCACGCTCTTTTACACAGACTTATCAATATCCCTCTAAATAAAATAGACTTTGAAAATGAACTAGACACAATAAAAACAATAGCAGTTAACAATGGCTACACTGAAGATTTAATTAATAAAATGTTAAAAAAGAAACAACACAAACAATTACGAAATTACTTTTATAGTGGGACAAATTCAGACACAATAACATGGAATAGATTAGAATATATTAAGCCACTGTCTTTACAAATCAAAAATAATTTAAAAGGAAAGAATAATAACATAATTTTGACAAACACAAATAATTTAGGAAAATTAATAGTTAACAATAAAATCAAAACTAAAAATTGTAAATTGAAAAAAAGTGGTATTTATGAATTAAAATGTGATGATTGTGATGCAGTGTATATGGGACAAACCGGCAGGTCTTTTGATATCAGGTTAAAAGAGCATAAAAAAGACATAGAGAATAAAAAACAAACCACCGGTTTTTCTAAGCACTGTATCACATCTAATCACCATTTTTCTTCAAACGATTTAAAAATTCTGCATACAGGTAATAAGGGATTAACGCTTAACTACCGGGAGGGTTTAGAAATTTCAAAAGCCATAAAGGCAAGTAAAAATGTGGTCAACGAAGACCTTTGGAATTCCCCGATATTAAATGCCCTTATAACCCAATAAAACCTAAAACTCGAAACTGTATATATTCCCAAACAAATCCATTTGTACATCATTCTTGATAATGGCATTGAGCCGAAACTAGTAGAAAATAAAATACATATAAGTGAAACAAAACCAAGTGAACTTAATTTACAAACCATTATATTTTAAAATGTTTTACCAAGTGATTAATGAGAAAAAAGTGTCCGATATGATACTATCAGTTCGTATTAATAGAACAAAATGTATATGTTATTAGTTCGTTTTGAACTGTTGGTCAAATTAACGTGGCAACATCGCCTTTTCATGTGTACCAACTTGAATTGAATTAAATTTTAACCATATAGAGGTTGTTACATCGTTTATGTTTGTGAAATTGTTTTTTTCGCTAAATTATATCATTGAATTTAATGTGTAACAAATCATTCCACTCCTTCAATTGCTTTGGTCGCATAACAAAGCGGAGCAACCTAACCAAACTTTTAGGCTTTTCTAAACTTGAAATTTTACTTTATGCGCCTGGCGTATAAAACACTGATTTATTTTGAAGTTCAGACAAACTAATTCCTCTTTTTATTACCTTGAGTAGCTCATTTATAATAATAATAATAATAAATCTTTATTGTCCAACAGGAAACATATCCTAATTACAAGACAATATAGTTAAAAAGAAAGTAAATTAATTATAAAACATACAAAAATATATAAGTAATCAATATACGAATGTGTAACAACTTGCTCAAATCTATACAAGTTTCATTTTACTAAATATAGTGTATATAATAATTATAAGTAAGAATTATAATTGATTTAAGGCTGTCAGTAGAGTTTTCAGAGTATCATGAAATATATCACAGGAAGAAGAAATGCTATTAAAACATCTGGACACAATACTGACAGGTGATTTTAAACCTATATCAGTTCTATGTGCTACTAAATTAAATGTAGAAGACTGTCTACTATGAAAAGATGGAATATGCAGCCCAATTCTATTTAAGAAGTCAGGAGAGTCAACAGAATTGTGCAGAAGTTTATATAGGAAATAAATACATGCTTTTTGTCGGCGAGATGCAAGACTTTCAAAATCATATTTACGTAAAAGTATATCGTGATCTATACCTCTGTTTGGATAATATCCTTCCGACTTATAAGATAAAATTTTTTAAAATTTGCGTTGTACACTTTCTAATGCACTAATCTGACCCTGGTTCTGCGGAAACCAAACTATGGCCGCATATTCCAACTGTAAATCTTAAAAGCAAATTTTTGAATTAAAAAGGTTGAGAATTACTGGTAGAATATGGACTATTCTGGAGACTGACAACAATTTTGTTTTGTTTATTTCTTCATTTGCAACTTTCAAATCCAGACTGCACCGCATTCATTCATTTATCCGATGTCCTTTCTGAGTGTTAATTTTAAAACGGTATTTATTAATATTTGTGTAGCTATTTTAATTTTTATTTTGTTATTATTATTATTATCATTATTTTGTTATTTATTTGTTATTGATTATTTGGTGTCTTATACCTGTGATATATTGCTGTTGCGCTATAACTTATCTTGATCTGTGATACCATCTGTGATACCACATTATACATGGTATACATTTATTTATTTTCACTTATTTATATATGTATATTTTTGTTTATTAGTATCACTAAGATTACCGTTTCTGATGATCCTGTTTGCATTTATTGCCGCCACTTGGGTTATTTATATGTTTTACTTTTCCGTGAACATACTTGTGACTGATGAATATACTGGTGACCTATGTTTAAGTAAATGATTGTCATTATTGTATTGTATAAAGGAGATTTTCCGTAAATAAATTGAAATAGAAATTGAAATTGAATATTCTTAACAGAAGTGGCGTAAAGTTCTAATTTTGCCAGTGCGAGCAACTTTTTTTTAGAAAATCGTGCTTGGTTTGTTTTTCTTGTTCGTACTAGAACGTGCAATCTAGCGCCCTCTATTAAACCTACTGGGGCTAATGGGCTTAATAGAAAATCCGCCCCTGGCTGTAGTTAACACTTAGTAAAAATACACGATATTATTTCTGTTAAATTAAGTTATAAAATTTAAGGCGCATTCGTTCTTAAATTAAACATGTCTATCCAATATCTGATTCTAATCCAAAAACTCTGTTTAATTTATCACAAGAACAAGTAAATCCTGCTTTACATTCAAATTAAAATTCAAAAATTAAAGGCGCATTCGTTCTTAAATTAAACATGTCTATCCAATATCTGATAAAATTGAGTTAAAAAATGAAAGGCGCGTTCGTTCTTAGATTAAGCATGACTGTCCAATATCTGATTCTAATCCAAAAACTCTGTTTAATTTATCACAAGAACAAGTAAATCCTGCTTTACATTCAAATTCAAATTCGAAAATTGAAGGCGCATTCGTTCTTAAATTAAACATGTCTATCCAATATCTGATAAAATTGAGTTAAACAATTAAAGGCGCGTTTGTTCTTATATTAAGCATGACTATCCAATATCTGATTCTAATCCAAAAACTCTGTTTAGTTTATCACAAAAACAAGTAAATCCTGCTTTACATTCAAATTCAAATTCGGCGTGATATTTAAATTTTTCATTCATATTACATTCCTCATTACCATCATTCCATTCAAAATAAAATTCCACATTATCATAACATTCAACAGTTGAATTCTTCCCCACTCTCAAAATTTCCATAAATTTCAATACTTGACCGTTGTCCAGAATCTCCACCACACACACTAACTAAAAACGAAAACCTGTATCTATTCCCAGATTTTTGGTCCAGGAACAGAATCTCAAGAGGTCGCAGTTCAAAGTTCGGGGAGTGGACGCTTCTTTAGGGTTGCCGGCGAAAGGGTGCATAATTTATTAAGTGGCCTTCATTTTATTTCCAGGTCTAACCCGTTTCAAATCCGGTCGACGGAATCGCATTAAAATATCTTAAAATTCACAAAATCTTCTCAATACAGGATGACTCTGAAGATTTAGTTTGAGTGGAGAATTATTACGGGGTACTTCTAAAATGTGCAACTAGTTGTGATTTTGTTGTAAATTTATTATTTTCATAACACATTGATCGCCGCGCGGGCAGAGAATTATTACGGAGTAAATTCTGTATTGTGGAGGCTTCTACTTCGTTATACATGTTAATTACACAATGAAAGACTTTTAACTTTATTTGTATAACACGTTTTATTTAATGTGACTGCAGTTTCGACAAATTTAGCTTGTCATTATCAAAGATGGAGTAACTTAAACTAGAGGTTTTACAGGTATATATACACATTTTTACCGCTTTTTTGTAATTGTGTATATATACCTGTAAAACCTCTAGTTTAAGTTACTCCATGTTTGATAATGACAAGCTAAGTTTGTCGAAACTGCAGTCACATTAAATAAAACGTGTTATACAAACAAAGTTTAAAGTGTTTCTTTGTGTTATACGGAGTACTTTTATTTAATTATCAATATTATTACGGAGTACTTCTAAAATGTACAACTAGTTGTGATTTATTATTTTCATAGATGGTTAATATTTAACACGTTGATCGCCGCGCGGCATTCACTTTGTGTAGCGTTAAATTTGCGTTTAGGTAAAAAAATAAATTGTATAAGTGTAATATTTAAAAATACAAACGGGCAGTTATTTTAATAGTTGTGAAATAATTAGAGTTAAGTGACCTTTACAAACAATGTCGACATGTGGGAAAAAATCACATACAGTTTTAAATTAATATATGGAATTTAGAGGTAAGTATTGTTAATTACACACCGTGTGTCCGTCCCATTTCAAGACGTATAGTGAATTCCTATGTTAATTTTTTAGTTTAAATTTCTGTCTATTATTGCAAAGAAATGGTCAGAATTAAATTGAAATCAAATCCTGAAATTGGTTGGCGTTCACTTTGTGGTACATCTTCATAACAATTTAATTAAAACACTTAACTTTGTTTTACCACTATTGATAATGAAGGTTTAAATCAATATTTAAAAATGTTTCACCAAGTGATAAGTGAGAAAATTATTCAAGAAATATTGTTTTACCACTTTTATTTTTACTTTCCAGTGACTATAGTTTCGACTACAAGTTAGTCATTATTAAACTAGCTTAGTTTGATAATGACTAGCTTGTAGTCGAAACCATAGTTACTGAAAAGTCAAAATATAAGTGGTAAAACAAAGTTAAGTGTTGTAATTAAATTAAAATCGTTTTTTAAATCATTTTTATATGGATTGTAAAAGTTAAAAACTTCATAACTTCAACATTTTAAGTGAGTTCGTTATAAAATTGTATATGGATATTAAGAAAACATTGCACAGAATCAGAATGTGTCAAATTAACAAAATACTTCATCTATACTTTGTGACTTATTTACAAAAAAAAACGACATTATAAGGTAATTTTATTCTAACTTTAATACAATTTCAGTTAAAGACTATCTAGTCTGTCTATTATTGAAATTAAATGGTCAGAATTAAATTAAAATCGTTCTCTAATTTATCAACAATATTTCAAAAGCGTTTTTATTCAGTTTTACTCGAATTATCGCTTAATGATGAAGAACAATGAACTTAAAAAATAGTAATGTGTCCATCATAGCACTTTCCCCATCACCTAAACAATTAATAATTTTTATAATAAACTTAATTCACTTGTAATTAATTAGTTAAAGACCATTTCACATTAAATTAGTGTTTTATACGCGTGGCGCATGAAGTAAAATTTCGAGTTTAGAAAAGCCTAATTTGGCTCGGTCGCTCCGCTTCGCTACGCGCCCGAGCCAAATTTTCAGGCTTTTCTAAACTCGAAATTTTACTTCATGCTTAGTCTGGGAGTGGAAAACACTCGTTTAACTCTTTAAATTTAGCTTAAATAAAAACACGAATAGCTGATAATTTACAGCATATAACTGCGATACGTATACCAAAAAGAAAAACTCTCATAGGCGTTTTCTAAAAGAGTTAAATTTGAAGCTATAAACGAGTGTTTTCCACTCCCAGGTTAAGCATGAAGTAAAATTTCGAGTTTAGAAAAGCCTGAAAATTTGGTTTGGTTGCGTAGCGCGAAGCGCGGAGCGACCAAACCAAATTTTCAGGCTTTTCTAAACTCGAAATTTTACTTCATGCGCCACGCGTATAAGACACTGATTTCAAACCAAGTTTACTCGTTCACAATGTTTGAGTGCTTTCAGTGTTTGATACGCGTGGCGCATAAAGTAAAATTTCGAGTTTAGAAAAGCCTGAACATTTGGTTTGGTCGCTCCGCGCTTCGTGCTACGCGACCAAACCAAATTTTCAGGCTTTTCTAAACTCGAAATGTTTCTTCATGCTTAGTCTGGGAGTGGAAGACACTCGTTTGTTTCATCATTAAAACAATTGACGTAATAAGTTTATTGTCGGTTTATTGACGAAGAATGTTCTGTTTTGTTAAAACGGGATGCCAATTTTATTTATTTATTTTTAACACCTTGTTTACAAAATATTAACATTATAACTTAAATTATTAAAAAATACATTTATTATATCATCTGCTTGATGAAGCCACTGTGTGGTGAAACATGTTGCAGTGTTCAACAATAATAATAATCTTTATTTAGCATCTTTGCTATATAATAACATAGAAAAATATATGTATATCTATATATATATATATATATATATATATATATATATATATATAAAATAAACATTTGATCATCCTTAATCTATAAATTGTGTATGTATAATAAATTTATCACATAATAATACCTAATATATAATCTTTTTACTACTTTAATAAAATCAGTCTAAAACCATACTTAAATATCTATGTAAAAATAATAAATCCATAATACAACAATACTTATACATTTATGCAAAAAACAATAACTAAAAAGGTAATAATACTTATTTAAAATTTGTACTTATACATATAGGAACAATTAATAATATATACACATAATGCACAGCCCATACACTACGACTATTTCTGAAGACTCTTCAAGTAATCTAGCAACTTTGATTTAAACTTATTAATATTTTCTTCTTCTTTTATTTTTATTGATAGCTTGTTGTGTTCTTGAGCAGCTTTAAAAAAGAGTGAATTCTGTCCTGCCTTTGTGTTTTTGAATGGGAGAAAAATATTTCCTCTGCCTCTTGTGTTGTACGTATGGATGTCTGCATTAGTGATGATACTTTCATCAAAGTATTTGGGCATCTTCCCAGTGTAAACTTTGTGAATAAAAATGAATGCCTTAAATTTTACAAAATTCTCTATGTTTATCCAATCCAGTTGTTCTAACATCGTTCTTATACTTGTATATTTATTACAATTTAAAATTATTCTCATTCCCTTATTTTGCAATATTTGGAGTCTATTCAAAGATCCACTATTTGCAAGATAAAGAATAGATCCTGCAAAGTGAAAATGTGGTAGTATAATAGTGTTATATATTGTTTTTTTGGTAGCTTGCGACAATTAAAGTAAAACCCTCCCAAATGTGTTGTTTTATTTCAAAAATTATAACTTCGATTACAACAATTAAGATACATGTTTATTTTACTTATAAATATTATACTAACTTAAATTGAAGAAAACCTAAAAGTATTCCATCAAGTTAATTACAATTAGACAATGTACTGCTCGTGGCCTGAATTTTATATACAATATTCTTAAATGTAAAATGGGATGTACAAAATAAATCAAATATATGCATTTGATTAGCCAATCTCCTGCAGCGGTATATGGGACTGTGGTATTTATAAATCGAAAACAAGGTCTGTATCTGAAAATTGTTTTTTGTCTTGATGATCTAGTGGTAATATGAAAGTTTAAACATTGGAACAAATTAGTTGAAGTATGGCCGGAAATAATGTTGTGCAACAAAAACTGATAAATATTTGTTCTACGCACCTCCAAATGTTCTATATTTAGATAGCTACATACCAGTCCATAATTCGTTAATGGTAAAATTAATTTAAATTTAATGTATCTACAAAATTTCCTTTGCACAGGATCAACCTGGTACGAGTATTTTTTAATAATAGGGTGACCATATAGAAGTAAAATAATTCAAATTAGATTTTACAAATCCACAATAAATTGCTCTCAATATCTTGCACCTAAAATCTCTACAATGTCAATAATAATCTTAGAAATCTAATGGCTTTATTACATATTTGTGAAATGTGCGCTGCAAATGACTGTCACACACCAATAACTAGATAAAACACACAACTTTTGAAATATCTCAAAAACTAAGAGTGCTATGACAAAAAGTAAGTGAACAATACATCTTCATTTTGTTATTATCTACAAATTTTATTTGAAAGAATTTTTTGTTTGATGGACATTTATTGAAAAAATCTGAAAAAACTGAAAAACGCTAAGAGTAAAGTACCACTTCCGGTTTTCCGATTTTCACCAAAAACTTTTCAGTTCTTCCGATTGTAACAAAAAGCTTAAGTTTCAAGTTTCATCTCGATATCTTTAGCGGTTTTTGCGGTACAGCGCACACAGACACACACACAGGCACACAGACAGACAGACAGACAGACAGACAGACAGACATTTTTCAAAAATGGTCTTATTCGATTCAGGGGACCTCAAAACGGATATTTCCGCAAAAATTTTTGATTCGAAAATTTTCACGAAAACAATACTTTCCCTTTGTATTACATACGGGAGAAAGTAAAAAGTTATTCTGTACTTTTTTGTGCTTAAATCTTCAAAGTTTAAAATACATTTTTTTCCAAAACGAAAAAACTTTATTTATATAGATTTTTTTTAATAAATAAAACATATCTCAAGCAATAATCAAATACTCATGTTTTTATTTTCTTAAAAAAAATATATGTTATATCCTGATCCTTCCTAAGAATTTTTCCGTTTTCAAAAGTATGGGCACTTTAAAACTTTTTGAGATATGATTTTTTTAACCGAGCGCTACATTGACATGAGGCGCTCCCGCCAATGGTGAATGGACCGGATCGCGGTGAGCAACTCGCGTCAATGCAGCGCTCGGGTAAATAAATCATATCTCAAAAAGTTTTAAAGTGCTCATTTTTTTGAAAACGGGAATATTCTTAGGAAGGATTGGGGTATAATATATATTTTTTTCAAGAAAATTCAATCATGAGTATTTGATTATTTTTGAGATTTGTATTATTTATTAAAAAAAAATCTATCTAAATAAAGTTTTTTCGTTTCTAAAAAAAAATTATTTTAAACTTTGAACATTTTAGCATAAAAAAGTCAGGTATAACTTTTTTTGTATCAGTAACGGTTTACGATATTTTTGAGTTCAAAATAAAATGAGTATTTGATAATCTATCTAAATAAAGTTTTTTCGTTTCTAAAAAAAAATATTTTAAACTTTGAACATTTTAGTATAAAAAAGTCAGGTATAACTTTTTTTGTATCAGAAACAGGTTACGATATTTTTGAGTTCAAAATAAAATGAGTATTTGATAATTTTTTGAGATTTGTTTTATTTATTAAAAAAAATCTATCTAAATAAAGTTTTTTCGTTTCTAAACAAAAATATTTTAAACTTTGAACATTTTAGCATAAAAACGTCAGGTATAACTTTTTTTGTATCAGTAACGGTTAACGATATTTTTGAGTTCAAAATAAAATGAGTATTTGATTATTTTTTGAGATTTGTTTTATTTATTAAAAAAAATCTATCTAAATAAAGTTTTTTCGTTTCTAAAAAAAATTATTTTAAACTTTGAACATTTTAGCATAAAAAAGTCAGGTATAACTTTTTTTGTATCAGTAACGGTTTACGATATTTTTGAGTTCAAAATAAAATGAGTATTTCATTATTTTTTGAGATATGTTTTATATATTAAAAAAATCCATCTAAATAAAAATTTTCGTTTGGAAAATTTTCGTTTTGGAAAAACAATTATTTTAAACTTTGAATATTTAAGCATAAAAGTGACAAGTATAACTTTTTTGTATCAGTAACGGTTTACGATATTTTTAAGTATAAAATAAAAGTGTACTAGAAGTTTAAATTTTTATAATTTTTGAAGCAATCATTTGTTTAACCTCTAGTAACAACCAAAAACCATATCTTGATAGCCTTTATAATATATGTGAAATTCGCTAAAATCCCTGATATACCCCCAAAAGGTGTGCACTTATTTATAGAATGGCCGAACTGTATTTATTATTTTCATAGAAGGTTAATATTTAACACGTTGATCGCCGCGCGGCATTCATTTGTGCCGCGGTAAATTTTGTTTTTAGATCCCGCGGCGATCAACGTATAAAAAAAAAAAATTGTATGAGTGTTATATTTAAAAATACAAACGGGCAGATATTTTAATAGTCGCGAAATAATTACAGTTAAGTGACCTTTACAAATAATTTCGACATGTGGAAAAAATCATATACCTAGAAAATATACAGTTTTAAATTAATATATGGAATTTAGAGGTAAGTATTGATAATTCCATACCGTGTGTTTTGGTTTAAGACGTATCATAGCGAATTTTAAATAAATTGATTGTGAGTTACGTGAAGATCAAATTAATTTGACGAAATTTTAACCTTTCTTCACACTTTTATTTGAATTACTAAATGTACATTTCGGTCACAAACTGACCATTATCAATGGATTAACACTTTTAATTAGTGCTTTATTCGTCAAGTAGCGAGTTTTCATAATTTTTTTTAATTTAGTATTTATTTACGGATATTTCCATTGTTAACACAAAAAAATCATATACTGAATTAGACGCACGAGTAACTGCTGGAGAAGTAAACTTAAAAATTAAATACTTTAATGGACAACCTAAAATTATTTCTTTAAACTTGTAAGCCCCGACAGCAAACTCACCAGTATACATTGCTACTACCAAAATGCTAGAAGCCTTAATAATAAAATAGACGATTTTAAAAATATCGAGTCTTATAAAGTTAACACTGATACTCTATTGGACGCGCTTCCATTATTAGACGTTACTGCCTGCAAAATAGTACTTGGTAATTTTATACTTTATATACTTGTTATTTATATACCCCGAACGCCTACTATTCATAATCTTGAATCGTTTTTTGAACATATTTGTAACATATGCAATCACGCAGATAATATATTAATTATGGGAGACTTTAATATTCCTAGTTATGTAAACGACTGTAACAATGCGAATAACCTATTATGCAATGCAACTCGTAACTTAACGTCATATCTAAACCTTAAACAAGTTAATTCCACATTAAATAGTTACAACAAAATATTAGATCTCATATTTACAAATTTAAATTGTTCCTTTATAGAAGGCTATAATTCATTCATCAAGCAAGATTATTACCACCCAGTTTTACTCTTCAGTTTTGAATTAGTGTATTCCCAACCTGCTAGTTTTTTTATCAAACTCATCTAATAATAGAAATTATAATTTTAAAAAATGCAACCTAGTCAAACTCTATTCGGAACTAAGTCGTTGCGATTGGTCACAAGTTAACTCGGAGGTGAATTTGGAGGACGCTGTTGATGCTTTTTATACCACTTTGTATTCTTGTTTGGATAAATATGTCCCTTTACACAAACAATACAAAAGTCAATTTCCTTGCTGGTTTACCGCTGACGTTATTCATAGTATCAAAGTAAAAAACATTAAACGTAAACTATACTTACGCACTAAAAGTCCAAACTCATTAGAGCAGTTTCGAGCAGCTAGGTCTCAAAGCAAACGCCATATAACTACAGCTTATAAGGATTATATTAATAACATATCCTCCAACATTTCAACTAATCCGAAGCAATTTTGGCCATGTATTAATTCAAAAAAACGCACTACTCGTATTCCTGGTGTCATGCAACACAATGGTTTCACACTAGATTCGCCTGTTCCTATTGTAAACGCTTTTGCTGATTTTTTCAATAACGTATATACTAGTGCTTCACAAATTAATACGCTTCCTGATACGCACAATAATTTCCCTGTTATTAACATATCGTCAATTAATTCCGATGTTATTCATCCTGCCATATGTCGCTTGAATAATACAATGTCCGGCGGCGCAGATGGAATTCCAAGTTTTTTAATAAAAGATGCTGCTTTTCTCTTAATAAAACCACTTGAAACAAGTTTTAACCTTATTCTTAAATCATCGATATTTCCGTCAGTTTGGAAAGAATCAAAAATATGTCCAGTGCTTAAGTCTGGTGATTCCAAGGAAATCGCTAACTATCGACCCATTTCCTTGCTGTCAAATTTCGCAAAAGTATTTGAAATAGTCATTTACAATTACATTTATCCAAAGGTTAAAAATTATATTTCTACAAATCAGCATGGCATTATGGAAGGTAGATCTACGACGACCAATTTGTGTTGCTTTAGTGAATATGTCTGCAGTGAGCTCGATCGTAAGGGTCAGGTTGACTGTATATATACGGATCTTGCTAAGACATTCGACCGTGTCGATCATACTATACTCCTAAATAAACTTGGAAATTACGGATTTCATGTCAACCTGATTAACTTATTCAAATCTTATCTATCTGACCGCCATATATATGTCTCAATCAATGGTTTCTCATCTAAAGCGTTTGTTGCTCGTTCGGGTGTACCCCAGGGATCCAATTTGGGGCCATTATTATTCCTTCTCTTTGTTAATGACCTTAGTGTCTTACTAGATTGTAACTATTTATTATTTGCAGATGATCTTAAAATATTTTCTAATATTGAAACACAATCTTCCTGTCTAAATTTACAAAATATGCTTGATATAATTGCTGCATGGTGCTGTGATAATCATTTAACTCTAAACATTGCTAAATGTAAAGTAGTTACTTATTCGCGTAAAGGTAATCCAATGTTATTCAGATATTTCATTGGAAATCAACCTTTGGAAAGACTCTCAACTTTTAAAGACCTTTGATGCTCACTTCAATTTCAAAACTCACTACAATACAATCATATGTAAAGCCAACAGAACTCTTGGGTTTATTATTCGTAATACTAGGTCTTTCAAAAATGTAGATGCACTAAAAGTTCTATACAATTCGTATGTAAGTTCTGTACTTGAATACGGTTCGATCATCTGGAATCAGATATATCACACACATAATCAATCTCTTGAAAATATCCAACGTCAATTCTTCAAGTACCTGTGGTATAAAAGGCATGGAAACTATCCTCCGCAAGGTTTCAGCCACGACTTGCTTTTAAATGAGTTTGATGCGGTCTCGCTACAATCACGGAGAAATATTCTGGGTCAATTATTTTTATTTAAAATCCTTCACAATATGATTGATTATCCAGACCTTTTATTTAAAATTAACTTTAATATCCCTAGGTTATCTAGTCGACATTGTAGGTGCTTCCATATCAACACTGCGCGGTCTAACGTCCTTGAATTCTCCCCATTGCGTCGTATCTGCGCATGTCACAATAATCTCGATTGTGACATATTTAACTGTAGTCGGAGAGAATTCAAGGCATTAATTTGTAGTGCGGAATTTAACATTTAAGGTTAAGATTTTTTTTTACACTTAATTTAATTTAATTTATTTAGCTTGTAAATTATATATACATTTCCGTATACAGCGTGTAATCGAACTAATGTACATCCTTTTAAGGGCGTATACACAAAATATTTTGACACCAATTGCAGCAAAAATAAAATCGGAAAAAAAATATTGTATTTTTCGTAATTTTTCATGCATTTTTTACTTTTTGAGAACTTCTGGTTACCTGTGTTCATGATATTTTTCGTGGATGCCTAAGTTGTTGTATTTTTTATTTACTTTTACTACTGCGAGGCGCATAAATCACTTCGCACGCACTATCGAGACGTATAAATCACTTAGCACGCACTACACACATACACACTGTCTAGAATTACTAGATGAAACTGGGTCACGTATAAAAAAATCACAATAACAACATAGACATAATTCTTCACAATCTGACCCACTTTTCTCTGGATGTTGTAATTCGATATCCAAATCGTTTAAAAACTACCAGTCTATGTGGAATCTCTCTTAAAATACGCAATGTGCGCGTATACCAGATACCACAAACATGTGGCCTATTATTATTAATTATTTTTAATAATTATTTGTGAGCTGTCTACTAAAGGTATGGTAATTTCAAATGCAGGTATTGTTTATTTAAACGCTGCCCCTTATGTGGTAGAGAGCCTGTACAGTAGTTCGTTTACACGCTGTATATATATATATATATATATACATATATATATATATATTTATTTATTTATTTATTTATTTATTTGCCCAACAGACGACAGTCCAATTACAGAGCAAAATTCAATATAATACATAATTATACAATACATATACATAATTATACAATACATATACATATATATAGTAACATATAAACATACAAAAATGACGATAATTCAATTATTACAGCTATAACAGAGAGAAAGAAAAAGAAAAAAAAAAAAGCATATCTAGGCAGCGCTACAATACTATATTAATTAATGATTTTTTAGGCATGTGGAAAATATCTACGAGATGATGACGATTATTATATACTTTAAACATCTTATTTAATGGCGAATTACCATGTGCCCTAGTGTTTGGTGTTGAACAATAAAATAATCTATTCGAGCGAGAACAATACCTAGGCACATGGATATTAATTTTAGATAATATGTTTGGATCATCGATCGTACAATTAATGATTCCATGTAGAAATAATACCTTTGCATCGTCGCGTCTACTATGTAACGATTTCATGTTAAATGTATCAAGTAGTTCCTGAGATGGTATTGTTATTGGCGGATATTCCTTATTCAACTTGAAATACATAATTTTTAAAAACTTTTTCTGAATTCTTTCTATTTTGTTTATATGTATATAATACTGGGGACACCAAATTATCGAGGCAAATTCAAGGTTGGAACGGACATAAGAAAAATACAGTTTTTTTATTACATCAACATTGTTGAAATCTTTACAAGTACGACTAATAAATCCCAGCATCTTATAACTTTTGTTGCAAATATTATTAATATGTTCTATAAATGTTAAACGATCGTCAAATATTATTCCCAAATCACGTAAAGAGGCACACCTCTCAAAGCTAATATTCGTCAAACCGTAATTAAATCTAATCAGATCTTTTTTCCTGGTAAATGACATACATTTACATTTGGATATATTTAGAAATAGACCATTTGTTTTGCACCAAATATCAATGAGATTAATATCCTCCTGTAATTCTATACAGTCACGTTCACAGTCAACAACTCTAAATATCTTCATATCATCGGCAAACAGCAGAACTTTACTTTGTAGTTTATCAACTATGTTATTAATAAAAATAATAAATAGCAAGGGGCCCAAGTTTGATCCCTGGGGGACCCCGCTGGTTACAGTATATTTAGATGAATAATGGCCCATATACTGTACAAATTGTTGTCTGCCGGTTAGATATGAACGCATTAATGATATCACTTGATCCGTGAAGCCATAATAACCAAGTTTTGTGGCTATTACATTGTGATCAATTGTATCAAATGCCTTACTGAAATCTGTATATATAGTATCAACTTGTCTACGTTGATCTAAGTACTCGGAGATGTATTCCGTGAAGTTTACCAAATTTGACACAATTGATCTTTTTTTCACGAATCCATGCTGTCTTGTTGTTACATATGGGCTAACGTGACTGTAAATGGCTTTAGAAATGATCATTTCAAACAATTTTGCAAAATTATTTATTACTGTAATGGGGCGATAACTCACGATGTTATTTTTATCACCATTTTTAAAAATTGGTGTAACCCTGCCAATTTTCCATAATTCAGGGACACTAGATGTTGTAATTATAATATTAAATATATGACATAATGGGTCTAATAAACAATGTACACAGTCTTGAATAATATATGCAGGAATACCATCTGCCCCAGCAGTATTATTTCCTTTCAAGTTCCGAGCAGCGAGCAAAATTTCATCTTTAGTTATTGCTTTTAATGTACAACCGGGATAATTCGTGATTTCGCATGTAGTAGAACTGGAAGTACGAGTAGTAAAAATACTTTTAAAATGATTTGCAAAACATTCTACTATATCTTTTGGTTTTGTAATAGTTATTTCGTTAAAATGCATGCTACCAGGAATTCGGGTAGTTGACTTTTTCGTGTTCACATAGGAAAAAAGTCTCTTAGGTTCTTTTATAATATTTTTTTCAGTTTCACAAATGTATTTTTTATGGTCAGATTTAATTACGGCATGTACCTCTCTTTTTAGTCTGTCAATTTTCAGTTTTAAGTAGGTGTATTTGTGTGTCCTAAACATTTTAATTGCCCTATCTTTCTTTTTAAGTAAGGTTTTCAACGACGCACTAAACCATACAGGGTATTTTTTATCTATTATTTTAGTCTTCCGTTTAGGTACACATTTAAAAAAAACATCATCAAGCATACAATAGAATTTTTCACAAGCTTCATTTGGTTCCTTAATATTAGTGAGGTTGGTCCAATCGATTGTGGAAATTTCAGTATATAATGTTCTAAGATCTGCTTTCGCAAAATTGTATGAGGGAGTCGATGAATTCTGATCAAATTTGGTCAACTGAACGGATGACAATTCCAAATTACACAATAGTGGTGGATGGTATAGATCCGAGTTAACCAAACCATCTTCTTTTACTACACTACACTTAATGGTCCGGCCGGAAATAACAACATCTAGAATTCGTTCGTTGATGTTCAAAACCGAGTTTCTTTGAAACAGTTTGTTAAATTGTATAAAATTGTTGTAGGCTTCAATTTGTTGATTTCGTCCCTGGTTGCGTGTTTCAAATAAATACAAATTCGGCAAATTAAAGTCACCTACAATCAAAACCGGTTCATCTAGGTTGATATTTTGTTCTATTTCCTCGAATATACTTTCATAATCTGTTACAGACGACGATGGTGGTATATATACACACACTACATTAATTGTTTTTTTGCGTGCTAATATTTTAACAATTACTAGTTCGATATTGGCCACCTTTGTGGTGTAGTGCAATTCCGAATGATATTTACTATTCACAGATATGAGTACTCCTCCTCCCCGCCGATTAATTCTATCACAACGAAATACATTGAAATTGTTATATATATATATATATATACATATATATATATATATATATATATATATATATATTTCTTTTTTTAACATTTTTATTCGATTGATTGTTTTAGTTTATATTTGTTACTCTGTAATTGGGTTTTTGCCTGTTGGGTAATAGAGATTATTATTATTATTAAAATTGAAAATGATATAACAAATATTACTATAACTAAAATACCGGGAATTTTTCTTTTATGTATACATATGCATACGCTTTTTTTAAAGAGTTCAATTTGAAGTTTTAAACGAGCGTTTCCACTCCCAGACTAAGCATGAAGTAAAATTTCGAGTTTAGAAAAGCCTGAAAATTTGGTTTGGCCGCTCCGCGCTTCGCGCTACGCGACCAAACCAAATTTTCAGGCTTTTCTAAACTCGAAATTTTACTTCATGTGCCACGCGTATTAAAAACTAAAAACATTGAATTAATATTGCGTACAAGCGAACTTCACTTGTAATCAGTGTTGTATACGCGTGGCGCATGAAGTAAAATTTCGAGTTTAGAAAAGCCCCGCATGGAAATTTTCTACAGAGGGCTTTTTTAAACTCGAAATTTTACTTCATGCTTAGTCTGGGAGTGGAAAACACATGTTTAGGGCTTTAAATTGAAATCTTTTAAGGAAAGATAATTTATAGCATTGGAATACGGGATATTGGGAACGCAAAATTAACGATTTAATGCCCTAGATATTTTGTACCAAGAAAACCTTAGATAAAATAAAATGCATTTTTGCTGTCTTTAATCTTTTTTGATATAAAGAAAACACTTAACTTTATTATACCGCTTTTATTTTACTTTCGTGACTAGTTTCAATTACACATTAATCATTTTCAAACTAAGTTTGAAAATGATTACCGTGTAATTGAAACTAGTCACGAAAGTAAAATAAAAGTGGTATAAAATAGTTAAGTGTTTTCTTTATATCAAAATTGAAAATGTACCACGAAGTGAACGCCTCCAAAATTCAAGAATTATTCTTTATTGTTTTGGGACATTTATTTTTGATGAAATAATTAATTTATTTTGGATTAAAATGATAGAATTATAGTATCAGCACATATAGGTAAAAGGGAAAGTGGTTGATATCGAACACCAGAGCCACACAAGCAATTAGCAGGCGACTAATTAAGTGTTCTTCGAATTTGATAAGCCATTTATCGGGCGTTGATGCGAAATGGCAAAATTGCGCTAGTGTCAGCGATTGGGGCCGGGAGAGGAAATTATTCGATTCCTCGTTCTTCCAACCCTTCTTACCGCGGACGGCCGCCCATCCCTTAATCTAATTCCACCTAGTAAATGGCGTCCACCCGCACTCGTCGACCATAAACCAGATTTGCCACCCTAGGACGACGAGCATTCCTTTGCGACACCTTTCGCACACCCTCCTTTTGTCCACCCGCAATCATTTGCATCTCATTCTCCCGACGACGAGAAAATCGATCCAGCCGTTAATTAAACCGGCTAAGAAATGACTCGTACAAGTGCTGAGAATGAGAATTTGCAAAAGGGTCGGTGGGAGAGTTGTGCTCTTGACGGTTGGAAAGGATCCGTCCTCGGCGATTCACCTTCTGCTCAGACGAGCTATGAATAATATCGGAACATAAAAGGCTTAATTTCGTAGGAGGGTTATTGTGTAATAAAGCATTGTTCTCTGGAGAAATGGATTATTCCGACCTGTCTATGAGCCAACCCTTCTTGCGGCCATCTAGGCTTAAACAGCGCCCGCTTGGATTCGGTTATTAGATAGTTCATCCAAATACTATCTTCTAGGCACGTAATACCTAAAATGTAATTTATTGTATCGGGGCCCGCAGAGATAATATTATCATTACGGTGTTGCCGGCCAATTTTCCTTAATTATTAAAATTGAATTCAGTTAGGGGCGTATTAAATGTTAACATTGTTGTTTTATATTTGTTGTTGTTTTTGTTACGATTACATTGTCCGCTTGTAACTAAAGATAAATATTTAGACTAAATAAAATATAATACTTATTATAATATATAAAATTACGATAAAACTATTCGTGAAAATGCAAACAGTGTCTTAATTAAAAGATAATTTAAGACGATAAATATCCGTCAAATACAACAAACCAAATTAAACATAGCACTTTCCATTCCTTAATATACCGGGTGTGGCACTTAAGACGCCTCGGACCATAGCTCCTTTACGATAAAAGCTATCGAAAAAAATCTAAGAGCAAAGTGGTGCATAATTACCGTCGCTATGTTTCAAAAATATTTCTAATCATCAGTGGCGTGCCGTACTCCAGTGGCGTACCAAACTTATGTTTTTTTAAACGGAATGCCCTATTTTTTATTGCAGATTTGGAAAGTGCTCGAAAAGTACAAATTTTTTTATCTAACATGTTATACCCTTCACTTTAGCGGTTTCGCTGTTATAACCCCTTCTTTCAAAATTGCGCCCCATTTTTGAGATTATATTGTAGAGAAACTAATTGACGCCGGCGCCTAAATTTTGAATTGAGGTACAGGTTAAGACCTCGTATACCTTCACATAATTTTTTTTCGGGGAATTTATGGAAAAAAAATAATTTTTGATTGAACTTCGCATGTTGTCATTTTTTTTCGAAAATTTAGAATGGCACCCCCCTAAAAAAATTACGGCGTTGTACAGTCAAAACTCTAAATTTTTCATTGGTACAAAAAAAATTACACATTGCATAACAAAATTTCGAAGAAAAAAGGAATTTCATCGCAAATGTCGGGAAACGTTTTCCGTTCCCAAGAGTGCCATGAGAAAACAAAAACACAAATACGGTCAACATAATAGTATGTACCTATTTATTCAACATGATATGAAAAAGGCAGATAAAGAAAATTTAACAACTTAAACTAAATGTTCGAAATGACGACCTTCCTGCTGGAGGCATAACCGCAACTTCGACTCACAGGCTCTAGACACTGCCCTAAGGACTTCTGGTGATATACCGCGGAAAGCCGCGCGGATTCTCTCCCTCATATCCTCGACAGTAGTTGGTACCGTCCTGTAAACCTCGTCTTTGATATGGCCCCAAAGGAAGAAGTCAAGGGGAGTGAGGTCTGGTGATCTTGGCGGCCACCTCACAGGACCCCCACGACCAATCCAGGAGTCCGGAAACGTTTCATCGAGAAATTCCCGAACGACACGGCTATTATGTGCAGGAGCTCCATCGTGCTGGAAAACTATCTGTCTTAGAGCGGCTAGAGGGACATTTTCCAAGAGATCATCCAAGTCGTCGCGAAGGAACCTCAAATAACTGTTGCCGTTCAGGTGCCCCTCGATGAAATAAGGACCCAAAAGGTGTTCTCCAAGTATGCCTCCCCAAACATTCAGCGACCATCTTTGCTGGTGGTTTATCATTTGCATGGCGTGTGGGTTTTCATCGGCGTAATAATGGTAGTTGTGGCGATTGACATGCCCATTTCTATGGAACGTCGCTTCATCAGAAAATAATACGCGCATAAGAAATGATTCCTCCTGCTCAATTTTGTTGATAGCCCACAAGCAGAAATCTTGCCTCGCATGAAAATCTTGAGGTTGCAATTCTTGGTGCAGTTGAATCTTAAATGGACGGAATTTGTACTTTTGAAGAACACGATGTACGGATCGCGTTGAAATATCGTGATTCCTACTAATATCACGGATACTGGTATGAGGATCTTCAATAACTGCCTCCAGAACCTACAATTCATTATTTTCGGTAAAAACTGTCTTCTTCCTAACTCTCCTTGGCCGTTTCACACTTCCCGTAGTAGTAAATCTCTCCGACACTTTTTGAAACGCACGTTCATTTGGATATGCCCTGTGCGGATATCTCGCAGCGTACACTCGTGACGCCAAGAAACAATTCTTGTTACATTCTCCAAGAATAAATATCATGTTAACCATTTCCTCTTGAGTTCGGAACATTTTTAGAACGTTTATCAAAAATGACTTATGGCTGCTACTGGCGTCTAATAATTTACTTTGACAATTACCAATCTTTTGTTTTCTCATGGCAGTCTTGGGAAGGGAAAACGTTTCCCGACATTTTCGATGAAATTCCTTTTTTTTCCGAAATTTTGTTATGCAATGTGTAATTTTTTTTGTACCAATGAAAAATTTAGAGTTTTGGCTGTACAACGCCGTAATTTTTGTAGGGGGTGCCATTTGAAATTTTCGACAAAAATGACAACATGCGAAGTTCAATCAAAAATTATTTTTTTTCCATAAATTACCCGAAAACAAATTATGTGAAGGTATACGAGGTCTTAACCTGTACCTCAATTCAAAATTTAGGCGCCGGCGTCAATTAGTTTCTCTACAAAACAATCTCAAAAATAGGGCGCAATTTTGAAAGAAGGGGTTAGAACAGCGAAACCGCTAAAGTGAAGGGTATAACATGTTAGATAAAAGAATAAGTACTCTTCGAGCACTTTCCAAATTTGCAATAAAAAATAGGGCATTCCGTTTAAAAAAACATAAGTTTGGTACGCCACTGGAGTACGGCACGCCACTGATGCTTAGAAATATTTTTGAAACATAGCGACGGTAATCATGCACCACTTTGCTCTTAGATTTGTTTCGATAGCTTTTATCGTAAAGGAGCTATGGTCCGAGGCGTCTTAAGTGCCACACCCGGTATAGATTATTAAATATCCCTCTAAACGCCGACAATTTCAAATCTGAATTAAATATTATAAAAATAATAGCAAATAATAACGGATATTCAGAACAGTTAATAGATAATTTATTTAAAAAGAAAAAACAAAGTCAATTACAAAAATATTTGTACGCAACCAAACCAAATTCTAAAAACACCTGGCAAAAAATAGATTATGTGGCAGACCTTTCTGTAAAATTAAAAAATACTTTGAGAAACAACAAATTTGACATTATTCTAACAAACCCCATTAATTTAAGTAAATTATTAATGAATAATAAGTTCAAAAACGATAGAATAGAACTATCAGGTGTTTATGAATTAAGATGTAACGACTGTGATGCAGTATATATAGGACAGACCGGACGATCATTCCAAATCCGCCTCGACGAACATAAAAAAGATGTTCTAAATAAAAAACAATCAACGGGTATGTCCAAACACTGCATCACAGCCGGTCATCTATACAACAGCAATAATTTTAAAATATTGTATACAGGCAATAAGGGTCGTATACTGAATTTCAGAGAAGGCTTGGAGATAAATAAAGCAATAAAATCGGGAAAACATGTGGTCAATGACAATGATGAGCTATGGATCTCCCCAATAATGAACGCCCTTATTACCTGATTTTGTATATAAATATCGTGTAAAAAAGTATTCTCTGTACATTCCTTGATAATGGCTAGAAGCCGAAACTAGTCGGAATAATAAGTAAAACGTTAGTAAAACAAACCAAGTGTTTTTATTTCAAATTTTATTTTAATCATGTTTCACCAAGTGATTAATGAGAACATTGTAAAAGATACGATAAATATCCATTGAAACAACTACTTCCCGTGCAAATACACCTCCGGATATTGAATTATACAATGAAATATTTAAAATCTTATTTAATTTGATTTGTTACAACGCTCTATTAAAGTATATGTAACGTTTAGGTCAAATTCTCTTCAAACCAACTAACAATACAAATTTAAAATGATAGGAGAGATATCAACAAATTAGAAGTGAAAAAACTTGGATTAAAACTAATGTCTTAGGCCATCTATAGACGCGTTTCGAGATTTATCTCTCTTCAGTATAGCTTTGCTAATGACGTTTAAAAAATTGGGAATAAAATTAAAACAAACTTACTTGGAAAAAGTGTTGTGTGTGGAATGAACAGGTACACAGAAATGGAATGAGTGAAAATGAATCACCTTGTGTAATTGTAATTAATTTTCACTCATTCCATTTCTGTGTACCTGTTCATTCCACACACAACACTTTTTCCAAGTAACTTTGTTTTATTTTACTCCCAATTTTTTGTAAACGTCATAAGCAAAGCTATACTGAAGAGAGATAAATCTCGAAACGCGTCTATAGATGGCCTAAGACATTAGGTTTAATCCAAGTCCTTTCACTTCTAATTTGTTGCTATCTCTCCTTTCATTTTAAATTTGTATTGTTAGTTGGTTTGAAGAGAATTTGACCTAAACGTTACATATACTTTAATAGAGCGTTGTAACAAATCAAATTAAATAAGATATTAAATATTTCATTGTATAATTCAATATCCGAAGGTGAATTTGCACGGGAAATAGTTGTTTCAATGGATATTTATCGTCTTAAATTGTCTTATTAATTAAGACACTGTTTGCATTTTCACGAATAGTTTTTTCGTAATTTTATATATTATGTTTAAAGTGTGCAAACTATAAGCAGCGTAAGCTTATTTTCTCGAATTCAAATAGTTTTGAATTTGAATTTATAATACTTATTACTGATAGAATGTTGATTAAAGCACTTGGTTTGTTTCACTTATTTTTATTTGTACTAAAAATAAAAATCAGTAAAACAAACCAAGTGTTTTAATCAAAATTCTATTAATGGATTTCGATAGCTAACGCCATCTAATGCTCCATAGTGGCATCGTCAATGACACGAATGCACAAAGTGCATATACAGGTGGTCCACGAACGAGCTAAACTCTATTTAAAAACTTTTAGTAAATAACACACTTGGTTAAGATTTCACTGTTTAATTTTTAAGATTTCACTGTTAAATTTTTAAACTCTATTTGTGAAACCAGAAAACAAATATCTGGGTCAGGACCACACTGAAGAGGATCTTGAAGTCCGAAACGCGTCTGTGGGTATCTAGTGCTGGAATACTGAACACAAATTCAAATTTGTAAATTCTATTATTGATTAAATATGTTTCACCACGAGTTAACTGAAAAATTAATTTATCATAAATACTTATTACAATTCCACAGGGTGATTCACGATGTTTTCCCGCCACTTAAGGGGTGTATTCTAGAAGTCATTCTAAGTAAAAAAGTTCGTATAAACACAGATCCGATTCTCAAAAATAAACGAGTTCTTTGAAACTTTAGATTTTTGTATTTTCGCACCTCGCACAGCTATCTTTGATAATGTTAGCAGCGTTCAATCAAGATGGCACCTCTCATTACATCACTTTTGACGTATCGACTGCTAAAATATTCTGCCAAAGTTGAATTTATGCAATAAAATTAACAATAAAATCAACGATTTTGAATGAGAAACAATTGTAAAAAATTAACAGATTATCAATTCAACATAAAATTCACAGAATCTACACAGAAATGAATAAACTTTGATTGGCTGTAATAGAAATATAAATATATCTACTCGATTTCCCAAAATATAAAGGCAAAGTTGAAATTTAGTGAACAAAAAACGTGATTAAGGGATTTATTTTGTTTAAAAAAATTGTAAAAAATTCAAGATTTATGCAATGAACATGAAACTCACAGAATTTACTTGGTATGTATTTTACTCACATCTTATCGCAAGAAAATTTAATTATATTTACGCATTTTCCTAAAATATTCCGCCAAAGTTGAAACTATGCAATAAAATTAACAATAAAATCAATGATTTTGGAAGAGAAACAATTGTAAAAAATAAACAGAATATCAAACCAACATAAAATTCACAGAATCTTTACAGAATTGAAATAGCTTTGATTGGCTACAGTAGACACACAAATATGTCTACTAGATTTCCCAAAATATAAAATCAAATTTAAATTTTAGTGAAAAAAACCTGATTAAGGGATTTATTTTGTTTAAAAAATTTGTAAAAAATTCAAGTTTCATGCAATCAACATGAAATTTACAGAATTTACTTGGAATGTATTTTGCTCGCATCTTATTAAAAGAAAATTGAATTATCTGGACACAATTTTCTAAAATATTCTGCCAAAGTTGAATATATGCAATAAAATTAACAATTAAATCAACGATTTTGGAAGAGAAGCAATTGTAAAAAAATTTACAGATTATCAAATCAAGATAAAATTTACAGAATCTACAAAGAAATGAATAAATTTTGATTAGCTTTAATAAAAATATAAAAATCTCTACTCGATTTCCCGAAATATAAAATCAAAGTTTATATTACGTCAAAAAAAGGGTGATTAAGGAATTTATTTGGTTTAAAATAATTGTAAAAATTTAATGTTTTATGCAATCAACATGAAATTCACAGAATTTACTTGGAATTTATTTGACTCACATCTTGTAAAAAGGAAATTAAATTATCTTGACGCATTTTTTAAAAATATTCTGCCAAAGTTGAATTTATGCAATAAAATTAACAATAAAATCAACGATTTTGGTAGAGAAACAATTGTAAAAAATTACCAGATTATCAAACCAGCAGTAAATTCACAGAATCTACAGAAAAATAAATAAGCTTTGATTGGTTGTAATAGAAATATAAACATCTCTACTCGATTTCTCAAAATATAAAATCAAAGTTGAAATTTCGTGAAAAAAAAACGTGACTAAGGAATTTATTTTGTTTAAAAAAATTGTAAAAAATTCAAGTTTTATGCAATCATCATGAAATTTACAGAATTTACTTGGAACGTATTTTACTCACATCTTATAGAAAGAAAATTATCTTGACGCATTTTTCTAAAATATTCTGCCAAAGTTCAATTTATGCAATAAAATTAACAATAATATCAACGATTTTGAATGAGAAACAATTGTAAAAAATTACCAGATTATCAAATCAACATAAAATTTACAAAATCTACACTAAAATGAATAAGCCTTGATTGCTATAATAGGAACATAAATATTTCTACTTGATTTCCCAAAATATAAAATCAAAGTTAAAATTTCGTGAAGAAAAAACGTGATTACAGGATTTATTTTTTTTTAAATTGTAAAAAATTTAAGTTTTATGCAATCAACATAAAATTTACAGAATTTACTTGGAATATATTTTACTCGCATCTTATAGAAAGAAAATTAAATTATCTTAACGCATTTTTTTTTAAATATTCTGCTAAAGTAGAAATTATGCAAGAAAATCAACGATTTTGAAAGAGCAACAGTTGTAGAAAATTAACAGATTATCAAATCAACATAAAATTTACGGGATCTACACAGAAGTGAATAAACTTTTATTAGCTGTAATAGAAATATAAATATCTCTATTCGATTTCCCAAAATATAAAATCAAAGTTTATATATCGTGAAAAAAAAAACGTGAGTACGGGATTTATTTTGTTTAAAAAATTGTAAAAACTTCAAGTGTTATGCGATCAACATGAAATTCACAGGATTTACTTGGAATGTATTTTACTCACATCTTATAGAAAGAAAATTAAATTATCTTGACACATTTTTCTAAAATATTCCGCTAAAGTTGAATTTATGCAATAAAATTAACAATGAAATCAACGATTTTGGAAGAGAAACAATTGTAAACAATTAACATTTTATCAAATCAAGATAAAATTTGCCGATGAATGAATAAATTTTGATTAGCTGTAATAAAAATATAAAAATCTCTACTGGATTTCCCAAAATATAAAATCAAAGTACGTCAAAAATACGTGATTAATGGATTTATTTTGTTTAAAAAAATTGTAAAAAATTAGGGTTTTATGCAATCAACATGTAATTCACAGAATTTACTTGGATTGTATTTTCCTCATATCTTATAAAAAGAAAATTAAATTATCTTCACGCATTTTTCTAAAATATTCTGCAAAAATTAAAATTATGCAATAAATTTAAGAATAAAATCAACGATTTTGGAAGAGCATCAATTTTAAAAAATTAACAGACTATCAAACCAACCTAAAATTCACAGAATCTACACAGAAATGAACAAGCTTTAATTGGCTGTAATAGAAATATAAATATGTCTACTCGATTTCCCAAAATATAAAATCAAAGTTGAAATTTCGTGAAAAAAATACGTGTATGCAGGATTTATATTATTTTAAACAATTGGAAAAAATTTAGTTTTATGCAATCAACATAAAATTTGCAGAATTTACTTGAAATATATTTTACTCGCATCTTATAGAAAGAAAATTAAATTATCCTAACGCATTTTTCTAAAATATTCTGCTAAAGTAGAAATTATGCAAGAAAATTAGCAATAAAATCAACGATTTTGGAAGAGAAACAATTGTAAAAAATTAACAGATTATCAAATCAACATAAATTTGACAGAATCTATACAGAATTGAATAAGCTTTGATTGGCTGCAATAGAAATTTAAATATCTTTACTCAATTTCCCAAAATATAAAATCAAAGTTCATATATCGTGAAAAAAGAAATGAGTAAGGGATTTATTTTGTTTAAAAAATTGTAAAAAATGCAAGTGTTACGCAATCAACATTAAATTCACAGATTTTACATGGAATGTATTTTACTCACATCTTATAGAAAGAAAATTAAATTATCTTGACGCATTTTTCTAAACTTTTCTGCCAACGTTGAATTTATGCAATAAAATTAACACTAAAATCAAATCAACGATTTTAAAAGAACACCAATTGTAAAAAATTAACAGATTATCAAATCAAAATGAAATTTACAGCATCTACACAGAAATGAATAAACTTTGATTGGCTGTAATAGAAATATAAATATCTTTACTCGATTTCCTAAAATATTGAATCAAAGTTGAAATTTTGTGAAAAAAAAAACGTGATTAAGGGATTTATTTTGTTTAAAAAAATTGTAAAAAATTCAAGTTTTATGCAATCAATATGAAATTCACAGAACTTACTTGGAATGTATTTTACTCACATCTTATAGAAAAAAAAAATTATCTTGACGCATTTGTCTAAAATATTCTGCCAAAGTTGAATTTATGCAATAAAATTATCAATAAAACCAACGATTTTGGAAGAGCAACAATTATAAAAAATTAACAGATTATCAAATCAACATAAAATTCACAGAATCTACTCAAAAATAAATAAGCTTTGATTGGCTATAATAGAAATAAAAATATCTCTACTCGATTTTCCAAATTTTAAAATCAAAGTTGAAATTTTGCAAAAAAATACGTGATTAAGGGATTTAGTTCGTTTAAAAAAATTGTCAAAAATTAAATAGTTATGCAATCAACATGAAATTCACAGAATTTGCTTGTAATGTATTATACTCACATCTTACAGGAAAAAAATTAAATTATCTTGACGTATTTTTCTGAAATATTCTGCCAAAGTTGAAATTATGTATTAAAATTAACAATAAAATCAACGATTTTGAAAGAGAAAAAAACTGTAAAAAATTAACAGATTAACAAATCAACATAAAATTCACAGAATCTGCACAGGAATGAATAAGCTTTGATTGGCTGTATTAGAAATATAAACATCTCTACTCGATTTCTCAAAATATAAATAATAATAATAATAATAATAATAACCCTACTACAACTACAACCCTGAGACGATTATGGAAAACGAACAAACAAAAATCTACTGGGACCGAACAATCTACACCGATCATCCCATTCAGCACAACAGACCCGACATCACACTACTAAATAAAAAAGAAAAACAACTTACCTTAATCGATATAGCTGTTCCGGCACCTGCAAATATATCAAACAAGTATAATGAGAAAATATAAAAATATCTACCTCTGAGTGAAGAACTAAAGACTCTGTGGGGACTCGAACGGGTAAAAATAATCCCTATCATAATTGGAGCGACGGGGGAAATTCCTCACTCACTGGAAGAAAGCCTGGAACGCCTAGAATTAGAAAATACAAAATCAATTACTATTGAAACACAAAAAATTTGCATACTTGCCTCGTGTAACTTGGTTCGTAAAGTGCTAAACATGAACCACTGAATAAATTAAAAAAAAAAAAATGATGGTGTCTTGCTTTTTGGAGCCGACACCATCATATACTTACCGCTACTATTGCGAGTTAAAAAAAAAAATAATAATAATTTTATTTCCCAACAGAAATTAACATCCATTTACAGGGAAAATATATAAGACTACTTAGACTAAGTGTAAATTTAAGCAAACAAAAAAACAATGCTTACATACATACACAAACATACAGAAAATTAAGGAGACGTATTAAAATATATTTTTGATACATTTTATAAATTCTTTTGGACTAAGCATAAATATATCTGCATATTGTTGAACATCAAGATGTAACAGTTTCATGAAATTAATTGGAGAATAATAATATAAATTAGTGTAGCTATGGTTACGTATAAATGTTGTACAATTTCTACTAGTCGCTCTAGGAACCTATATATTTATTAGTGCCAATAAATTGGGATCATCTATATCGTTGTGAATGATCTGATGTAGACATTTTAGAAGTAAGATTTTGCGCCTTGAGCCCAATTCTTGTAAGTCAAACATTGACAACATATCACTATAAGATACAGCAGTGTCGGGGTAAACCGAATATTTTTTAAAATACAAATATTTAACAAACATTTTTTGCACTCGCTCTAATTTTTGCATATGCACATTGTAATTCGATGCCCAAACACAAGCACAATATTCCAATTTTGGACGCACATATGTTTGATACAATTTATTTATTGTATAAATGTCCCGAAAAGGCTCACTGATACGCCGAATAAAACCTAACATTTTTAAGGCATCTTTCTGTATTGCATTATAATGGGGTATAAACGATAAATCTTTATCAAATAAGACACCGAGATCTTTTAAAATAGTTACTCTTTCTAATGAAACATTGTTCATGTTGTAATCAAAGTTGAAATTTCGTGAAAAAAGAAACGTGATTAAGGAATTTATTTTGTCTAAAAAAATTGTAAAAAATTAAAGTTGTATTCAATCAACATGTAATTCACAGAATTTACTTGAAATGTATTTTACTCGCATCTTATAGAAAGAAAAATCAATTCTCTTGGCGCACTTTCTAATATATTCTGCAAAAGTTGAAATTATGCAATCAAATTAATAATGAAATCAACTATTTTGGAAGAGCAGCAATTGTAAAATATTATCAGAAATGAATAAGCTTTGATTGGCTATTTTAGCAATTTACTTCGAAAATTTTGTGTAAATTCATAGAATTTTATATTGATTTGATAATCTGTTAATTTTCTAAAAATGTTTCTCTTCCAAAACCGTTGATTTTATTGTTAATTTTATTGCATAAATTCAACTTTGGCAGAATATTTTAGAAAAATACGTCAAGATAATTTAATTTTCTTTCATAAGATGTGAGTAAAATTACTCACATCTTATGAAAGAAAATTAAATTATCTTGACGCATTTTTCTAAAATATTCTGCCAAAGTTGAATTTATGCAATAAAATTAACAATAAAATCAACGGTTTTGGAAGAGAAACATTTTTAGAAAATTAACAGATTATCAAATCAATATAAAATTCTATGAATTTACACAAAAATGAATAAACTTTGATTGGATATAATTGAAATTTAAATATCTACTAGATATTCCAAAAGAATAAATCAAAGTTAAAATTTCGTTTGATTTCTATTTATTTTATAAAATTAAGTTCTATTAATTTCGAATAATTCCTGATTATTTTGAACTTTTGCAATTTTGTTTCTGATTGATCGTCTAACGATTGTTTCCACTCCCAGACTAAGTATGAAGTAAAATTTCGAGTTTAGAAAAGCCCCACGTAGAAAATTTGTCGAGGGTCGCGCAGCGACCCGAGACAAATTTTCACGGGGCTTTTCTAAACTCGAAATTTTACTTCATGCGCCACGCGTATAAAACACTAAAATACTGTAAAATTTATGAATATTTGAACCTAATTTGAATTCAGTGTTTAATACGCGTGGCGCATGAAGTAAAATTTCGAGTTTAGAAAAGCCCAGAAAATTTGTCTCGGGTCGCTGCGCGACCCTCGACAAATTTTCACGGGGCTTTTCTAAACTCGAAATTTTACTTCATGCTTAGTCTGGGAGTGGAAAACACTCGTTTATAGCTTCAAATTGAACTCTTTTAAAAAACATACGGATGTCGGAAAATTTAGAAACGTATGCGTGTGTTTATCTAAAAGAAAAAATGTCTGGGCTTTTTTAAACTCGAAAGGTTTTAATATTCATAAATTTCACAGTATTTTAGTGTTTCGTTCGCGTGGCGCATAAAGTAAAAACTTTATGCGCCACGCGAACGAAACACTAAAATACTGTGAAATTTATGAATATTAAAACCTCACTTGAAATCAGTGTTTAATACGCGTGGCGCATGAAGTAAAATTTCGAGTTTAAAAAAGCCCAGAAAATTAGTCTCGGGTCGCTGCGCGACCCTCGACAAATTTTCACGGGGCTTTTTTAAACTCGAAATTTTACTTCATGCGCCACGCGTATAAAACACTAAAATACTGTAAAATTTATGAATATTTGAACCTAACTTGAAATCAGTGTTTTATACGCGTGGCGCATGAAGTAAAATTTCGAGTTTAGAAAAGCCCAGAAAATTTGTCTCGGGTCGCTGCGCGATCCTCGACAAATTTTCACGGGGCTTTTCTAAACTCGAAATTTTACTTCATGCTTAGTCTGGGAGTGGAAAACACTCGTTTAAAGCTTCAAATTGAACTCTTTTGAAAAAACATATGGATGTCGGAAAATTTACAACTTATGCATGTGTTCATCTAAAACAAAAATTATCTGGGCTTTTTTAAACTCGAAATTTTACTTCATGCGCCACGCGTATGAAACACTAAAATACTGTGAAATTTATAAATATTTGAACCTCACTTGAAATCGGTGTTTTATACGCGTGGCGCATAAAGTAAAATTTCGAGTTTAGAAAAGCCCAGAAAATTTGTCTCGGGTCGCTGCGCGACCCTCGACAAATTTTCACGGGGCTTTTCTAAACTCGAAATTTTACTTTATGCTTAGTCTGGGAGTGGAAAACACTTGCTTATAGCTTTAAATTGAACGCTTTTAAATAACATACGTATGTCGGAAAATTTACAACTTATGCATATGTTTATCTAAAAGAAAAATCGCCTGTATATTGATATCTTGAAAGATCGATATTTTTATGCACAATTTATGCGAATACAAGTTTTAGATAATAAAATTTTAACAAGTTTTCTATCTTCAAGTGTTTTCGTAGCCGTTTTTTTTTTTCTTAGAGAAAAACAACAGTTTGGTGAATGATTCGTAAAAACCTATAAATTTTACAAAATCATCGACTAACTTGAAATTATTTATTGGAATTTTTTATTTTATTTTTTATTTATTCTCCCACGGGAAACCCCTTTTACAAAGAATATGTACAAAATAATAACAATAATATTTAAAAATTGATAAAACGTATTAACATTAATAACTAAAATTTAATAAATGGTGGTAATAATTACAGCAATTATTCTATATAGAAATAACAAAATCTAAAAACAATAATAACATAAGGAAAACTAATAATGACATTGATTTATTATCCTAAAATATTTTGCATGATACCAAATCTAAAACTCCTTAGAGGACTGTTAAACATATCAAACCATTCACAGTTGTTATTAAATTAGCGAGTCTCATTATACGATCAATGGAGTTGTTGCGACCAAACTTCGAAGAGATTTTTCGTTCGCGAAATAGCGGTCTTGATCGTAATAAACGGCTGTTGGCGGAAAAGTACAAATCCAGATATTTTAAAATATCTGGACAATCAATGGAGCCGTTTATGAGGCTATGCAGAGTACTCAGATCGTTGATCCGTCTGCGGGATTCCAGAGTATGCATCTGTAACAGGTCCTTTATATCAGTGTAATTCCCTGGACTATGTGTCCTGCCTAGTTTGTGCTCCATTATTCTGAGAAATTTATTTTGGATAATTTCCAGCGATTTGCAGTCTGCGATAGTATAGGGTGACTATATTACTGAAGCATATCTAGAGTATGCTTCAGTAATATAGTCACCCTATACTATCGCAGACTGCAAATCGCTGGAAATTATCCAAAATAAATTTCTCAGAATAATGGACAACGAACTAAGGAACAATACAAAATTTTTGTGTGAAGTAAAATTTTGAGTAGAAAAGCCTGAAAATTTGGACCAAATCCAAATTTTCAGGCTTTTGGTCAGGATGGGGGGTAAGAGTAAGACAGACGACTACATACACCAATCACCGCTCTCACTTCTGGATGCAGCATCCAAACGCGGTTACCAAATTTTCAGGCTTTTTACAAAAACCTTTTCTACTGCTACGATTTTTTTTTTACATTGCATAAGTCCCATAAATTACTAGACAATCGGTGCTTTACGACAACAAATAAACGACAAAAATGTATAACGTAGAAAAAAAAAGGGGGTCAAAATTGACCGTTTACTTTCCCATGGACATTTCACAGCATCTTCACAGGACCTGTTAATGTGTTGAAAGGATTGTTCTTTAAATCCTTTTCGGGAGATAATGACCATACCGCACCGGACCTAGAAAAACCTGTTAATCCGTCCGATCGCCTTTTCCGAGCGCACGCCAGAAAATCCGATGCAGCAGCACCAACCCTCACACATCACCACCCCTATTCTCCGTGTTTGCAAACGAGGTCAGGAACACACTATTTCACAGCCTCATTACTGCCACTACTTAAATATAATAATGAAATTCTGTAAATTAAATATAATCACACAAGGATTAAATATGCATATCCACAAAAATATTTAGTAATGTTACATATACTTTAATAGAGCGTTGTAACAAATCAAATCAAATAAGATTTTAAATATTTCATTGTATAATTCAATATCCGGAGGTGTATTTGCACGGGAAGCAGTTGTTTCAATAGATATTTATTGTCTTAAGTTGTTATATTAATTAAGACATTGTTTGCATTTTCACGAATAACATTTTAATAAACATTATTATTATTATTATTATTATATTTGCTTTTCATGGCAATCTCATTTCAGGATGAGCTACTAAATAATATATAAAATTATATTATTTAGTAGCTCATCCTGAAATGAGATTGCAATGAAAAGCAAATATAATAATAATAATAATAATAATGTTTATTGCCCAACAGGAAACAAATTCCTAATTACAAGACAATTTAGTATAAACAAAAAAGTTTTAAAACTATAAACTAAAAATAATAAAATCTTTGATTTGGTTGGCGTTCACTTTGTGGTACATCTTTATAAAATAATATTAAAACACTTAACTTTGTTTTACCACTCTAATTAATGTGGTAAAACATAGTTAAGTGTTTTAATATTATTTTAAAAATAATAACATTTTACTTCGAAATTAACGAAATTTTAATAAGGATGTCAATGGTTTAAAAAAATACGTCACAAGTTGGTGGAAATTGATTAAACAAATTGCAGTTTACGTTAAGAAGCGATTTTAATCCAAAATTAGTTCTATTATACTTCATATTGAATGTGGTCTTATATCTACTATTGAAAATTGGAATATGCAAGCCAACTGGCTGTAAAATATCAGGGCTGTCAATTCGATCATGCAGAAGCTTGTATAAGAACGTGATGCCTAGTATAAATACAACACGTAATTAGGAATTAGGAAGTTATTTCAATATTTCAAAATAGCCGAATTTTGAGTTTTGTCATATAACTCGAAAACAATTAAACATAGACAAATTTTGATTAGGCACATAGAATATGAGCTCTGGAAGTAAATATTAGTTTTTGTCTATCATTGATAATTATTGTACTTTATTTGAAAAAACCATCAAATATGCATCCTAATTCCTAATTATGTATCAATCCATTGATAATGGTCACCCTGTGACGGAAATGTACATCTGGTATATAATAAAAATTGTGAAGAAAGGTTAAAAGTGTTTTAATTAAACTCCTAATTATGTGTTATATTTGCTTTTCATTGCAATCTCATTTCATAATAAGTTACTAAATATTTTCGTGGATATGCATATTTAATCCCTGTACGTTTTGTATAGGAAATAACCTAATAGTGACAAACACCTTCTACGCCCATAAACACATACATAAATATACCAGAGAAGTCAAAAGCAGAGAAGAATCACTGAATCAAACACTTACTATGTTTTTACCACAAAATATAATATCCTGGGAGGTGGTTCTGTACTTCTTCATTAATTTGTTATAAATTCTGGTCTGTTGTGCCGTACAGGCTGATTTATTCATAATGATGGTTGCGACCGTAACTACGTGGTAATTCATGATCACTGAATCAAACACTTACTATGTTTTTACCACAAAATATTTTGTGGTAAAAACATAGTAAGTGTTTGATTCAGTGATCATGAATTACCACGTAGTTACGGTCGCAACCATCATTATGATTATGCAGAGAAGAATGTTAAATAATTGACTATATATTAATAAACAGAGAGTACAGAACAGGTATCCACGACGTAAGAGTATACCGGGGGGCAGAAATATACAGCGATCATTACCTAGTGGTGTGGAAAATGAAAGTAAATACTGAACACAAAGAAATAAAGATGAATATGAAACACAAACAATCAGAGGCGGTTATTAAATCATACAAGCTACAAGAAACAAATATAATGACCAAATACAGAGAAAAAACAGAAGAAATATTCGAAGAATCAATGCATGACTGGCAGGACATACAACTAGAATCACTATGGAAAAATTGGAAAGATGTAATACTATCAGTAGCAAAAGAGACCTGTGGCACAACAACTATAAACAAAAACAAGAAACAGACATGTTGGTGAAATGAAGAAATAAAGCAGCAGATTAAGCTGAAAAAGCTATTATGGAAGACTTATTTAGGGACGAAGAAGGAAAGTTATCTCGCATACAAAAAACAGCGATTAATAGTAAAAACCATGGTAGCACAGGCAAAATCACAGACGTGGGAGGATTTCGGAACAAAAATGGAAAAAGACAGCAAAACTAACCAGAAACTGCTCTACAATGTATTGAAGAATCTGAAAAAAGGCAAACAGCACGACTTAAAAACGATAAAAGGAAAAGACAGCCGAATACTAACAGAAGAAAATGAAATCATGGAGCGATGGAAAGAATACTTTTCAGAATTACTAGATAATAAACAACAAGCTAAACACGTGAATAATTGTTAGAGCAGACAGACGAAGAAGAAGAAGAAGACGAAGAGATTAAAATCGAAGAAGTAATAGGAGCAATAAAATCAGCGAAGAGAGGAAAATCAGCGGGACACGATAAGATTACAGCAGAGATGGCAAAAGGACTTGGCAGAAATGGTACTGCTATACTAAAAGATATCTACAACAAATGCTGGGTCACAGGAAAAGTACCTGCCGATTGGAAGGTAGGAATCATAGTACCAATATTTAAGAAAGGAGACTCTAGAGACTGCAAAAACTACAGGGGAATTACCCTACTAAGTATTGTGTCAAAAATATAGGATTATATAAATATTGTAAAAAACACTAAAGAAGACAATAGAAAGACAACTTGCAGAACAACAGAGCGGTTTTTGAAATGGACGTAGTGCCCAGGATCACATTTTCACAATAAAATAAATGATAGAGAAAACGAGACTGAAAGAGGGAAAAGCATACATAGCATTCTTAGACCTGGAGAAAGCTTTCGATAAAGTAGCACAAGAACAAATATTGGACGGTTTAAGACAAAGGGGTATCAAGACAAAATTAAGAAGGGCAATTGAAAGTCGGTATGATAACAACAGCAGCTATGTAAGGAGAGATAACCGACAATCCGAAAAATTCCCTATGAACGAAGGCCTTAGACAGGGAGGTGTAATGAGTCCAGCACTATTTATTATAATTATGGATGATATCCTACAAGAAACGAAAAAGCATGTGAAAACAGTACATATAGGATTTAGTAAACTAAAACCAGTAGGAATATCTAAATGCGCGTTTGCTGATGACGTGATGATATGCGCACCCAGAGAAGAAGACCTGAAGGCAAGTCTAATGATATGGGGAAAAGAACTTCGAAAAAGAAACCTAAACGTCAACATCAGTAAAACAAAGGTAATGGTTATAGGACAGGACAACAGACGAATATATTTAGACATAAACAACTAAGAACTAGAGCAAGTCGACCAATTCAAGTACCTCGGAGTGACAATAGAAAGAAACGGAAACATGGAACAAGAAATAGACGAAAGAATTAGCTCCGCCACTAGATTTTTTTTGCGTTAAGCAACACATTCATCGGCAATAAAAACATCAGTAGGAAAACAAAAATGACAGTATACAAAACAGTATTCAGACCAATACTAACCTATGGGAGCGAATCATGGGTTCTCACAAACAGACAGAAGAGTAAGATACAGGCCGTTGATATGAAGTTCCTGAGAAGAGTGAAAGGTATAACCAAGAGAGACAGAATTAGAAATGAGGCAGTCCGAAAAGAATCTATAGCAGATAATATAGAATTGAACCAACTCAAATGGTTTGGACATTTATGCAGGATGAGTGATGGAAGACAGGTGATAAACATCTGGCAGGCGAAGTCAGGAATAAAGAAAAAGAGAGGAAGACCAACAAAAACCTGGAACGACCAAACGACAGCAATCCTGAAGAAAAGAAATGTAAAATGGAATGAAGCGGAGAAGATGGCAAAAAATAAAGGAGGGTGGTCCAAATTTGTGTACGCAGGAGATAAATAGAAAAGAGACTATTAAAATAGAAGCCTTACACTTAAGGGTAGACAAGGCAATAGATTATATATATATATATATATATATATATATATATATATATACCAGGACAAGAAGTAACGGTCGTACTACATTAAGAACAGAGACGTTCGGAGTCAGTCCCGAAAGCTTGGTAAACAATAAAGTAGATTACAATAGCAACTTCTGCCTCCTTTTTTTGGTCGAATGCCCTGTTAGGATCCGTCTCTGAACGTCTCTGTTCTTATATATATATATATATATATATATATATATATATATATATATCGCAGCAGATCTAGACTACAAGTCCGTAGTTTACAAAACAAATGTACTGACAGTGAACGTGACATCCATCACTCAGTATACAAAAAAGCTCCTGAGGATGGCAGAAGTGATGCTGCCGAAACGTAGAGCGCAAATAAACCAACCAACGCGAGAAAGCAGCCCAAAAAACTCAAGCAAGTTATATTTTGCTCGCGAAAACCTAAAAATAAATATATATATATATATATATATATATATATATATATACGTTAAGAAATATAGATTAATTATTTTTAAATTACAAAACAATATTTGATAATGCCATCTTGAGTCGTTTTGCATATATGCAAATCAGTATCGAACAGAATCGGTCGAAATCTCCCTCTCTCTTTGCCTCTCTCTCTCTGTCTGTATGTGTATGTGTGTATTTAATATCGTTAACGTCGTTGAGATAGATAATCCATTGAATATTCTATCCTATTGTATAAATTTGACAACTAGTAATTTAGTGCTCTAATCCTATTATTCAGAATTAGATTTCCGTAGTAAATCTATCCCAAGATCTTACTAACCTAATAATAAATTTATTGCCCAGCGGACACACCTATTCTCAATTACACGACCGATCACTTTTAAATATTAAATGTTGTGGTACGTGTTTATGTTTTAATAAGCGCTACTGTTTTTTTTTTGTATTAATTAAAGGGTGATTTTAATTAACAGTTTTGATTGGAGCACTGCATTGTCTAAAATTAATTATTTTTTGGAAAGCAGGTTATCAATGACGTAAAATTAATGTAAATACTGGTGATTACAAAATATTTTGAAATTTGTTACAATGTAGTCTAAATATAAACAAAAATGGAGAAATGAAAATAGTAATAATAATCTTAATAAATATATATTCATTTATTCAAGATTTATGTATACAGAACAGATACATTTTAGAAACGTCAACAAATGGTGTAATAAAATAATGAGTAGTAGGTTAGGTTAGGTTTCAATGGCAGCAGTTAGACCGCTCACTTAGGCCCAAAGGGCCCCTTGTCATACCATAAGGGTAAAAAGGAGTCAGATCTCCCCTCCCTCCCCACCTATACAAACCAATCCGAGCACCTAATGAACCCGATCAGATTTCTCACATCTAGAGGTGTGAGGTCCGCTAGTCCATTCGCGTAGTGCATACCAAGGTACTTGATTCTTTTCCCTTCAAGAGCAGGGCATTGTCCCAGATAGTGGAGTATCGTCTCTTCCTCCTCTACATTCAGGCAACCTCTGCTAAAGTAGTTGTGATCAAGACCCATATTTTGTGCATGTCTGCCTAGAAGGCAGTGGCTCGTGAGGATGCCTACCGCCTTCTTTATGTCTATTCTGCTAAGTGCAATTAATCTGTTGCTGTTTATAGTTTCCCATATAGGCCATAGCTACCTTGTTATGAGACACGTATCTTCTTCTCTCCACCTATGGTTGACTGATGATATCATTTGGTCCCTAAGTAGTCTCTTGCATTCCACTAGAAGAATGTGGGTGGAGAGTTCAGTAAACAGTTCCTTCATTCCTGTCGGCAATTGAATTCCCCCTGATATCACTGTGACTAGGTACCCACATGAGTTCCACGTTACAGTTATTTGCAAGCCTATTTAGCGATTTTTTACAGTTTCTGACCACCTTCGAGGTGCAGTACGGACTATTCAGTATTTTAATGGCAGCTTGTCCATCAGTAATGAACCTGATGCGGTTCCCCTAAAGGAAATTTTTGTGGATCCAGTCCAATGCCACTCGGATGGTCATGACCTCTGCCTGAAGAATGTTACAGTGGTTTGGGAGTCTAAAAGGCTTTTTAAGGTTGAAATCTTGTAAGAAGATTCCTCCCCCTACTCTGTTTTCAGACTTGGAACCATCCGTAAAGAGCCAGACGTCCTTGCCTTGAACTGTCCTGCCCTCTAACCATTTGGTTTTGTCTGGGATGGAAATGGAGAACTTATTTTCAAAATTAAGTTCTAGAGTGCAGCTGACAGTCAGCCTTCAGGGGGTTATCGACAAACTCATTAAGGATCCTTCCATGGCCCTGTTTGCTAGTGCTCCATATCCCACCTGAGTTGATTCTAATTGCTGTGGTAGCTGCAGCATATCTGCAGTAGAGGTCGACTGGAGCTAGATTTAGTGTTATATCTAGCGCTTTGGAGGGGGTGGACCTGACCGCCCCCGTTATAAGCAGTTCGGCGGCTTTCTGAGCCTTGCCCAGTGCCCAAGTTGATCCCTTTGTCCAGGGCAGTCCACCAGACTGCGGCTCCGTAGAACATAATGGGCCTTATCACGGTCGAGTACATCCAGTGAACAACGGTTGGTTTCAGTCCCTAGTCCTTGCCCACTGCTCTTTGACAGGAGTACCTGAATATTGGGCTTCCAACTAAGTTTCCAGTCAATTAGAATGCCCAAATATTTAGCTTGCTCATTTACCACCAGTTCCATGTCCTTTAGAGTAGAAACTTTGAAGTTCGGTACTTTATGCATTCTGGTGAAGAGTACATGCTCAGTTTTGAGGGGGTTCACCCCTAGTCCACACTTCTCACACCAGCGGGTTATCTTGTAGAGTGCCTGCTTCATAAGTGCGGTACTCTACCCTATTAAGTGTTTGCCAGAGACCGTAAGGGTCACATCGTCAGCGTACCCAATTGCCCTACACCCTACAGACTCTAGTTCTTTCAGTAGGTCATTTATGACTACGTTCCATAGTAGCGAAGAGAGGAACCTCCCTTAAGGGGTACCTTTATTAACCTCTCTTTTTGAGTGTGAGCCACCTAGCGAGGACACAACATGCCTCTCCGTCAGTAGCTCCCCTATGAAGAGGCACATCGACTCGTCCATATGCAGGTTTCTGAAGGCAGACAGAATCGCTTCTGGCTGCACAAAGTTGAAGCCTCCATCAATATCCAGAAATACCGCCAACGTAAATTCCTTATTGCACATGAACTTCTCAATTAATGAAACACTTGTATCTTTTCTTCACTTATTTATTTGGAGTACCAAATGCACATTTCGATCACGATGTGATCATTATCAATGGTTGACAAATACCTATTTGTCAACCATTGATAATGATCACATCGTGATCGAAATGTGCATTTGGTACTCCAAATAAATAAGTGAAGAAAAGATACAAGTGTTTCATTAATTTAAAACCATCTTCACGCAACTCAACAACAATTAAGTATGTATGAACTTCTCAACCTGGCTAATGAGGGCGTGCAGCGCCCTGTCCATTGATCTGTCCTTAGTACAAGCGTGTTGGCTAGTTGACCAAACGTTTGGATTGATGCGTTGCTTTCTGTACGCTTCAACTAGTCTCTTTAACGTCTTGAGTAAGAAGTACGATAAGCTGATTGGCCTATAGTCCTTCGGTGTTGAGTGGGTTATTTTCCCTACTTTGGGTATGAACACCACATTTGTCTCTTTCCATCTCTGAAGGATGTACGATAGAGTTAGGCAGGCTTCAAATATATTACTTTCAACCAGGGATTTATAATATCTAAGGCTATCTGTAATTGAGTAGTAGAAAGTCAATATAAAATAAAATATTTATCACTGCAAAGAACTAATTACTGTGAATTTGTACTTGCAATTTAGAATTTATTTCAGCGCTGCTGAGGTATGTATACAGGGAGATTTTCTTCTAAGTATATATACAGTGCGATCATTTACATTATAATTTGGAGAAGGCGGCATTTTTTTGTGCGGTTGTCCAGACTGCTAATTGAATGATGGAATAATAATAATAATAATAAAAGTTATTGTCCATTGATGTACAATCAGTAACAGGCACATATAAGACATAGTCACAGATAACAAATATTTACAGCTAATTACTAACATAGATGAAATATTCATTTAAATCGTAAAACGCTTTCTCGGTAAGAAATTGCATGAGCATTTTTTTAAACAAAGTTATCGATGGTGCATCTCTAACAGATTTTGCGAGGTGATTAAATACCGTAGCACCGAGCACCGGAGGTGATCGTTTTGTGACATTTAATCTGTATGGTGGTATATATATTCTTTCATTATATCGGGTTTCATATGAATGGATGTGTTTCGCTATGGCAAAATCTGACTTATTTTTAAAAATGTATATACTCAATTCGTATATGAATAAACATGGTAAAGTTAGTAAATACATTTGAGGTTATGCTAAACTATGTGTTAACAGTCAGTAGTACCAATCTAATTTATTACTCAAAGAGTATTCTAAATCATGTTTTAAACGATGGCAAGGCACCTCAGTATAAGCTGTAAATTTTAGGATATTTGTCGTTTCTAAAATAAGTTCAAATTGAAGCTTTAAACGAGTATTTTCCACTCCCAGACTAAGCATGAAGTAAAATTTCGAGTTTAGAAAAGCCTGAAAATTTGGTTTGGTTGCGTAGCGCGAAGCGCGGAGCGACCAAACCAAATTTTCAGGCTTTTCTAAACTCGAAATTTTACTTCATGCGCCACGCGTATATAACACTAAAATATTGTAAAGTTCAAAATATATATCTTGACCATACTGCTTTAGTAGTATACTTTGAACTTCACTTGAAATCAATGTTTTATACGCGTGGCGCATGAAGTAAAATTTCGAGTTTAGAAAAGCCTGAAAATTTAGTTTGGTCGCTCCGCGCTTCGCGCTACGCAACCAAACCGAATTTTCAGGCTTTTCTAAACTCGAAATTTTACTTCATGCTTAATCTGGGAGTGGAAAACACTCGTTTAAAGCTTCAATTTAAACTTTTTTTTAATACGACGAATATCCGAAAATTTACAACGTATACAATAGCCTAAGGTATGTATATTTAAAAGAAAAACTGCATGTATAGTAAGAAATAATAGCCTAAATGATCTTTTTAAGTTGTTTTTTGAATACCCACTGAGTAAACATATTTAATTAATGTTTCATCAACATTAAAACAACGTTTAATGTTTTTATATGTTGATAAAACGTTATTTGTTTGTTTTTTGTTCAGTAGGTAAATATTAGAAACAGTTAATTATATGATCATGAATAAACATTATTGAAATTGCGAGAAGTGGATTTATCTATGACTCTTTGTTATATTTTGCAGCAAACATTAAAAACATCAGAAAGTCGACCGCAAATTGGGACCTATTAAAATATTTAATAAGATATTTTAAATATACAGTCTATGCTAAGTGTACCTGAACAACTTTTCCTAATAGTGCAGTAAAGTGAAGTTTCCTACCCTTATAAAATATTTGCGTGTACTTATCGAAACAATTTACCCTTCTGAAATATTCACAGCCCCAACACTTATTACAAAGGTCTGGCAATCTTAGTGGACGTTCTTGCTTTTCTATTATGGGATCCTCTTTGCCTTTTAGGCTCATGTAAAATGTATACTCAAATAAACTAAAAATTACAACAGTTATTATCTGACAAGGAAAATGCATAATTAGTCTAGGAGTGGAGAAAACTTGTTTAAAGCTTCAAATTGAATTTAAAAAAAAAACACAAGGATTATCTAAAGATTTACAGAAAATAGGCTGAATTTCAAATACGTATACTTAAAAGAAAAACTCCCTGAATGTATAAATATAAATAAAATATTTCCTGAAGAAAGTTATTGTAACTGCAAGTGTTCAGCAAAAATATTAAAGAGAAGAGTATTTGGTATATAGTGAAACTAATTTCGTAAATCGGGAAATCTTTTGACATATATTTGACAAGGTGAAAGATATAGTGAATCTTTGAATTTGATCAATAGTGAAACGCAACAGAAAAACCCAGTGGAAATGAATTTAATGAAGCCGAAAATAAGTTGGGTCATGGGAGCGGAAAGAGGGAGCAAAACAAAAAAAGCTAAGAGTATGAATGAAACTTTAAGGGTAAGTCGGGCTCTCCGAATATAAGGGTAGTTCCTTTAGGTGGGGGTCGAGAGACTCCGCCTCCGGTCCAATGAGAAATGGGGAAGGGCCGATCGATGCAAGAAAACGTTCTCAGAACGTAAAAAGACGTTTCTAATTTAAACTTAGTTCGGCCCGGAGCGGGGGTGGAGGGGGCGGCAAGACAAAACACTGCGGTCATTAGTCATTCCGAAACCGGGGGCCCTGGATATTAGTTGCCAACCTAAACCTAGCAAAAATTCGGTCTCGCTCGTAAATTATTTTGACGTAGAGCCGAGTATTGGCTATTTAAAGTTTAGCAAACTACTTTCCACCACCCACTCCAACCACCCCCCCTTCAAGAGTAAATCGATAATAGTTTACTATAATACTCATGTTTAACTCATATCATTATTAATCTTATACACTATATGTTTAGATTTATCACTATTTTATAGCGGCCATTTATTACGTCCTGCGGTGCCTATCAAATTTGATACCGTTTAGAAATGCCATCATGTTACACAAATCTAACTTTAGCGAACCGCCTCACTCCACCCCTTCGTGCACGAACAACAAACAACTAATACAACACAAACATTAGAATGTGCGGCTCGCCGTACTCCGACCCAAACTCACACAAAACACAAGAAATTACTTAATATCTATACATTATTTCATCTATTGATTTCTATAAATTGTATTACCGTCATAAATAAACCTGGCAAACTGTTTCGTAATATTGATAATAGGGAAACTTGTTTAACTTGCCATAATCTCTATAGTTTTACATTTTAAATTATTTTAAATGTGAAATGGGCTTTAACTATCCATTTTTTTTTGAAATACAGGGAGTTTTTCTTTTAAGTATACATCTTCGAATTCAACCTATTTTCTGTAAATCTTTAGATATTCCTTGTGTTTTTTTAAAGTTCAATCCGAAGCTTTAAACGAGTGTTTACCACTCTCAGACTAAGTATGAATTAAAATTTCGAGTTTAGAAAAGCCTCGTGAAAATTTGTCAAGGGTCGCGCAGCGACCCGAGACAAACTTTCTAAGCTTTTCTTAACTCGAGTGTTTACCACTCCCAGACTAAGTATAAACTAAAATTTCGAGTTTAGAAAAACCCCGTGAAAATTTGTCGAGGGTCGCGCAGTGACCCGAGACGAATTTTCTGGGATTTTCTAAACTCGAAATTTTACTGCATGCGCCATGCGTATAAAACGCAAAAATACTGTGAAATTTATGTATATTTAAACCTGACTAGAAATCTATTGCTTCTCTAGGTGGAGAAACTTACAAAATGTGCAGATTTCTTATTACTATTTATCTATATACAAACTACTTTAGTGGGAGGAACATTTTCAGTAGTGGGGAGGTGGATAATTCTAATTGCTCGTTGAGGAGAAGTCCGGAATTTTGGTGTTTATTGAATTGTTAGATTATAATAATCAAATTTATGTTACAATAGTGATGTGAGCAATTATTTGTGTAATTACTTGATCAATCATTGAAAACCAGTATGTACTCGAGGTATCGAGTAATTTCATAAAATATCTCGAATTAATCACTAATTATCATTTTAATGCTTTTCTAAACTCGAAATTTTACTTCATGCGCCACGCGTTGAAACACTGATTTCAAGTGAGGTTCAAATATACATACATTTCACATTATTTAAGTGTTTTATATGCGTGGCGCATGAAGTAAAATTTCGAGTTTAGAAAAGCCCAGAAAATTTGTCTCGGGCCGCTGCGCGACCCTCGACAAATTTTCACAGGGCTTTTCTAAACTCGAAATTTTACTTCATGCTTAGTCTGGGAGTGGAAAACACTAGTTTAAAGCTTTAAATTGAACTTAAAAAAAACAACGAATATCTAAAGATTTAAAGAAGCAGAATTTGAAATACGTATATTTTAAAGAAAAATTAGATATTCGTTTTTTTTAAGCTGTAAATTTTCCACCATCCATTGTTTTTTAACAGAGTAATAATATTTATTGCCCAACAGGAAACAAAGATTTCCCAATTACAAGACAATGTACAAGAATAACAACAATAATAGTGTATTATAACATATTGAAAAAAAAATAATAAAAACCTAATTATTTGATTGACATAAAGCGACTATGGATTTTAGTGATTCAAAAAAGATATGACAAGTTGGAGGTAGTTGATTAAAGTTATTACAAATTATGCTGATGGGTGATTTAGCGCCAAAATTTAATCTATTATAATTGATATTAAATGTAGTCTTATATCTACTGTTTAAAGTAGGAATATGCAAACTAATTAGCTGTAAAATATCGGGGCTGTCGATATGATTATTAAATAGTTTATGTATAAATGAGATAGCAGACTTGTAACGTCGGCACTCAAGGGATTCGACAATAAATTTCTCAAGCAAACGAGAATGATCATAGCCTCTCTCAGGATAGTGCCCCTCAGTCCTCAGGTATAGAAATTTAAGAAATCTTCGTAGAACACTTTCCACAAGATTAATCTGAAGTTGAGATTGTGGATACCAAATTAATGAAGCATATTCTAACTTCTGAACGTACATAAACATTGAATAGAGATTTCAAAGCATTCGGATTTCGCAAGTTCGCAGAATTACGATGGATAAATCCTAATGCTTTAAAGGAACTTTTAACAAGAGATTGAATATGAGGAGTAAATGTAAATTTATCATCAAAGCAAACACCAAGATCTTTGAAGACATTGACTCGCAACATCTTATCATCTAAAACATTAAAAGTGCGATTCTTTTCGCAATCTACAAGTTAGTCTTACAAAGACTATATTAAACACTTATTGAAGCAACTACTTCCCGGGGATATACCCCGACGGGTATTGAATTATACAAGTGTTTGCTGTTACATACAGTAACCTACTGCAAATGTAACAATTTGGGTCGAGTTATTCAGGCCATCTATAGACGCGTTTGAGATTTATCTCTCATCAGTATAGCTTTGCCATTCCCTTTAATCAGTTTGACACCTTAGACTGCGAAAAGAATTGCACTTTTCATGTTTGAAGTATTCTGCAACCAAGAATTGCCAATTTCATTTATACTTATGTTTGAACGGTAACCTGACCGCCAGTCTAAAGTGTCAAATTGTTTAGAGGGAATGGCAAAGCTATACTGAAGAGATATAAATCTCGAAACGCGTCTATAGATGGCCTGAATAATTTGACCCAAATTGTTACATTTGCAGTAGGTTACTGTATGTAACAGCAAACACTTGTATAATTCAATACCCGTCGGGGTATATCCCCGGGAAGTAGTTGCTTCAATAAGTGTTTAATATAGTCTTTGTAAGACTAACTTGTAGATATAGTCTTTGTAAGACTAACTTGTAGATTGCGAAAAGAATCGCACTTTTAATGTTTTAGATGATAAGATGTTGCGAGTCAATGTCTTCAAAGATCTTGGTGTTTGCTTTGATGATAAATTTACATTTACTCCTCATATTCAATCTCTTGTTAAAAGTTCCTTTAAAGCATTAGGATTTATCCATCGTAATTCTGCGAACTTGCGAAATCCGAATGCTTTGAAATCTCTATTCAATGTTTATGTACGTTCAGAAGTTAGAATATGCTTCATTAATTTGGTATCCACAATCTCAACTTCAGATTAATCTTGTGGAAAGTGTTCTACGAAGATTTCTTAAATTTCTATAATAATAATAATAATAATAATAATACAGTTTATTTCCAGTGAGAATAAAGTACAAGTCAAAATATACACAGTATAAAATAATTTACACAGTACAAACATGGAAAGACGTCAGAACAAACTTTACATATTGTTTAATGCCGACGCAAGAAAGTCATCGACATTGTATGGCTCTAGTTGACATAAAAAGTGGAATAGTTTACGTTTCATTTCACAGTATGTTTTTGCACTTTTTATGTGTACAGGTAGGTGGTTGTAGAGCTTGATACAACTATACAGCGGACCGCGTTCAAACATTGTCAGTCTATGAGCGGGGTATCGGTATTTGGTGCCATGGCGTGTGTTATGCGAGCTATATAGTATAAACGGATCAAATAAGTGCTTATGCTTATACGTGAATTTTATACATTCGTAGATATATATAGCGGGGACTGTTAATATACCTGCGATTTTGAATATGGTTCTGCAGCTTTCACTATATTTTAGTTTATGCATTACCCTAACTGCGCGCTTTTGTGTTATAAAAACAGCATTTAATTGAGTACTCCCTCCCCAAAATATAATACCATACTTTAAGTGAGAATAGTAATTGGCATAGTAGAATGTTTTTACTATTTCATTGTTGCTGCTTTTCATTAATATTTTTAAGCCATAGCAGATACTGCTTAACTTAGAAACAAGTTTATTAACATGGTCTTTAAAGCTGAGTGTTTCGTCAAGTATGACTCCTAAGAAACGAACATTTGAACTATAATTATATGTTACATGATTTAATGATATACAGTCTGGAGTTGGTGTACATTGGTTGGTCTTAAAAATGATAGTGTGAGTTTTGGTAGTATTTAATATTAAATTATTTTTTAGGAACCAGTCAGTTAATCTGCGCATAATACTGTCTCCGTTGTTAACTATATCGACATAAGTGTGACCAAAAATTAAAAGGTTAGTGTCGTCTGCATAACATACAATTTTCGTGTCATTGGTAGTTATGTTCATCATATCATTAAGAAACACATTAAACAATAGCGGACCTAATATACTACCCTGTGGGACCCCCATATCTATAGATAGGGCGTCTGAAGTAATAGCAGATGTACTGTGATTGAGTTTAACGGATTGTATTCGACCGTGCAAGTATGTCTTAAGCCAATTAAATGCGGTATCTTTGATACCATAGTTACGGAGCTTATTTAATAGAAGATTGTGGTTAATAGTGTCAAAAGCTTTTGACAGGTCTAAAAGTACTCCACATACTATAGCCCTTTGCTCAAGCGTAGTCAGAATTGATTGTATGTACTCAAATAAGGCGGTATCTATAGTTTTGCCCTTAGTAAAGCCATGTTGAGTTATGTTTAAAATGTTGTTGGATGTTAAGAAATTGTTTAATCTTTTTGCCATTAACGTTTCTAATATTTTGGAAAAGGTACTCAAAATGCTGATTGGTCGATAGTTGTCTAGGTCATTAACATTCCCTTTCTTATATATCGGCGTAATGAGGGAGTGTTTCATTTTTTCAGGATATACTCCCGATTGAAACGAGCTGTTAAAAATATGCGTCAGTGGATCTCCTATTGATTCAATTGATGCTTTAAGAAGGGATATCGGTATTCCATCGTAACCACAGCTTTGTTTATTGTCCATAGACAATACAATTTTAGATATTTCTGACGGTGTAGTCGGCTCTAGGGACATAGCGTTAGCCCTTATTTGAGTATCAGGTACACAGTTCTGTAGCGAAATTTGATCGATAAGCTTGGCACCACTTGTTTTGAAATGTAAATTAAAATCCTCTGCTTGCTGTTGGACATTGTATGTATTTGGTAGGACATGATTTTTCTTACCCTTGGTGCCGACAATGTCGTTAATAATACACCATGTCGTTTTGGATTTATTACGAGAATTAATTACTTTAGTTTTGTAATTTGTAGCGCGTTCTCTATGAAGCAAGTTTTTATATTTATGTATTTCATCTTTTAGCATTGTTTTAAATTCGGGGATATATTGTGCCAGTGTTTGATAAATATTAATGTTGTTTTTACACTCTTTAATCTCTGCAGATTTAAATTTAATTTTTTGTTTACCGTTTGAACACACTTTTTTTATTGGGAAATGCTTGTTAACGTATAACATGATGATATTTAAAAATTTGCTATACTTAGAGTTTGTATCCTGACTTTCATACACATCACTAAATAGCTCGTTTTTAAGATCAATAGAAAATGTAGACAAAGACTGTTCTGAATATAGCCTTACTGTTTTATACGTGTTTACCGTGTGTAATTTTAAATTATGAGATAACAGTTGCGCTTTATGGTCGGACATAAATGTATCAATGACTTTAGCATTGTATTGGCTGGGGTCGCTGTTAGTGATTATATTATCAATACAGGTACTAGTACCGTTAAAATGAATTCTCGTTGGACACAATAGATTTCTCAATTCTCTGGTTTCATGAGATTCTTCAAGAATATTTACATTAAAATCACCCGCAATGAAGTAAAGATTATTTGAATCTGATACATAATTTAGGATGTCTTCAAGTTTATTTATGAATGTCACAATATCACTTTGTGGAGGTCTATATACACATATTACACGTACAGTTACATTTAAAATACGAAGTTCCACTCCTACACATTCAAACACTTTTTTCTCCGAGATATCACATATTCTTCTTAGAGCAGTCACAGACTTGTAACGTCAGCACTCAATACCTGAGGACTGAGGGGCACTATCCTGAGAGAGGCTATGATCATTCTCGTTTGCTTGAGAAATTTATTGTCAAATCTCTTGAGTGCTGACGTTACAAGTCTGCTATCTCATTTATACATAAACTATTTAATAATCATATCGACAGCCCCGATATTTTACAGCTAATTAGTTTGCATATTCCTACTTTCAACAGTAGATATAAGACTACATTTAATATCAATTATAATAGATTAAATTTTGGCGCTAAATCACCCATCAGCATAATTTGTAATAACTTTAATCAACTACCTCCAACTTGTGATATCTTTTTTGAATCACTAAAATCCATAGTCGCTTTATGTCAAGCAAATAATTAGGTTTTTACTATTTTTTTTTCAATATGTTATAATACACTATTATTGTTGTTATTCTTGTAATTGGGAAATCTTTGTTTCCTGTTGGGCTATAAATATTATTATTACTCTTTTAAAAAACAATGGATGGTGGAAAATTTACAGCTTAAAAAAAACGAATATCTAATTTTTCTTTAAAATATACGTATTCCAAATTCAGTTTCTTTAAATCTTTAGATATTCGTTGTTTTTTTTAAGTTCAATTTAAAGCTTTAAACTAGTGTTTTCCACTCCCAGACTAAGCATGAAGTAAAATTTCGAGTTTAGAAATGCCCTATGAAAATTTGTCGAGGGTCGCGCAGCGGCCCGAGACAAATTTTCTGGGCTTTTCTAAACTCGAAATTTTACTTCATGCGCTCCGCATATAAAACACTTAAATAATGTGAAATGTATGTATATTTGAACCTCACTTGAAATCAGTGTTTCAACGCGTGGCGCATGAAGTATAATTTCGAGTTTAGAAAAGCATTAAAATGATAATTAGTGATTAGTTCGAGATATTTTATGAAATTACTCGATACCTCGAGTACATACTGGTTTTCAATGATTGATCAAGTAATTACACAAATAATTGCTCACATCACTATTGTAACATAAATTTGATTATCATAATCTAACAATTCAATGAACACCAAAATTCCGGACTTCTCCTTAACGAGCAATTAGAATTATCCACCTCCCCACTACTGAAAATGTACCTCCCACCAAAGTAGTTTGTATATAGATAAATAGTAATAGTAAATAGTTACTGTACGTAACAACAAATATTTGTTGTATAATTTAATGTCCGTCGGGGTATTAGCTCAGGAAGTAGTTGTTTCAATGAGTGTTTAATAAAGTCTTTGTAAAATTAACTTGTTGTAGATTGCGAAAAGAATCTCGGCACTTTTAATGTTTGAAGTATTCTGCAACCAAGAATTGACAATTTCATTTATACTTAGCATCTTAATCAAAAATGAATTCCCAAACAATTCAATAAATTCACATTTTCTTTTTTTAAATTATTTATTATATCGATAAATCGATTGAGAATTAACATTAATGACGCGTATGCAATGAACACTTCGAGTTTCCATTTGAATAATTCCAGTGTTTCGCGGATAACGCGTATAGATGAAACCGGAAAGCAGTAATGTAAGCAAATAGAAGGTAATAACAATTACCATATAAATCCGTTTCAGAATGAGTTAAATGAAGAAGACGAATGAGTTTCGAAATTAGACCATTGATAGGAACGGCGGTCCGAAGCAATCATTGCAAATCCATTAAGTCCGCTAACGACATTCAGCCCTGGGATACACCGCAAACACTTTTAGTAATTTATAGAAAATATTAGTCAGTTTCTTTCACTAAATTTACTCAAAAACGAGAAAATAACAATTAGTGGCAGAATGACCGAAGGTCGATGTAGATATATTTCATACGCCAAGAACATTACTCATTAATGGTTTAACTAAACTGGCATGAAAAATATATTTATATTATCTATACAAGAATTGTTATTACTTTCCCCCGTATGTAATACAAAGGGAAAGTATTGTTTTCGTGAAAATTTTCGAAACAAAAATTTTAGCGGAAATATCCGTTTTGAGGTCCCCTGAGTCGAATAAGACCATTTTTGAAAAATGTCTGTCTGTCTGTCTGTCTGTCTGTGTGTCTGTGTACGCTGTACCGCAAAAACCGCTAAAGATATCGAGATGAAACTTGAAACTTAAGCTTTTTGTTACAATCGGAAGAACTGAAAAGCTTTTGGTGAAAATCGGAAAACCGGAAGTGGTACTTTACTCTTAGCGTTTTTCAGTTTTCAGTTATCTTCACTTTTTGTCATAGCGCTCTTAGTTTTTGAGATAATTAATAAATAATGTTCTTTTATCTAGTCATTGGTTTGTCTCAGTGTATGTGTTGATACAATTGAAAAATGTTTCAAATGAAAGTTGTAGTTATCAAAAAGTTGAAGACATTTTGAAAATAATAATGCTACAAATATTTTAAAAGTGATTTAATACGCAATTTGCGGGGGAAAGTACTATGATGGACACATCACCATTTTTTTTTCATTATTTTTCAAATATTTTTATTTTGGACTTAGGTAAGAAAACCTAATTTGGCACATTTAATTACATTAATACCATGCACTTTTTGCGATATGTTTCTTTATCCTACGTTTAAAGTAAGTGGTCAAACTAGGACCATCGACTTCTTAGGATACCTAAATATTTTTATTCAACAGGTCAAATCATAAGGAATACTTTTTTCTGCAAGATCATTCAATTTTACGTATTTTTTGGCTCTTATAAAATTTTGCTATTTTCCCCACAAAAAAATATTTTTATTTGTCAAAAAAAGTAATAAAGTTATGAACAATATTTTGTTTCTCAAAACAATTAACAAAGTAGAAATAAAGATAGGTACCTAACAATAAACACAAATTTATTAGTTTCACTACAAATGTTCAAACTGATTGCCATTTTCAGCAATACAACAATTTACACGTCGCAAAAAATTAAAATGGACAAGTTGTAAAACACCAACATTGTTTTTAACTGTTTGAAACGCATTCTGTATTCGCGCCCATAATTCGTCGTGCGTATTTATTAAATCTCTTATTATAAAAAAATCACCAGATCTGGTTGATCAATAAAAGAAACCGAATATACCTAACTAATAATCGTTTAAATAATCATTTATTATAAGTATGTGTACTTCGAAGTTTGTTAAAATTACTGTCTGAGTAAACACATGAAACTGCACAACTTTGCTCATTTAAAGGAATAATAATAATAATAATATTTTTTGACGGCAATACCTTTTTTACAAAAATCATAAAAAAGAAAGTAAAGTAAATAACATAAAATTATTTCTACAAGTATATATTAACATTTACTAATTAACAAACATAGATTTTGAAGATACGCTTATAAAATATTGGTAATAAGAGCCAACAAATCTATTAATTTTAGATGAAACTTGAATGTATTCAATGACGCATCAAATGATCTAAAATGAGAGAAGAAACAAACTAAATTACATGTTTTTATTATTCGATTAATGGAGTAGTACCTGGTATAGTTTGTACGATACAAATCCTCGTTAAATATTTTGATATGTCTTGTTTTAGACCAGTGGTGGGGAAACTTTTTTTAAGACGGGCCATTTGTAATAACCAGACAATCGTAGCGGGCCAAAGAATAATGCTTAATCGTAGGTAGGTAGTTTTTATGCGGGTCGTCACATTACGAAGTAAGAACGCGTTCAAACATTCTCACGACGGCACTCTTAAACGGGCCGGATTAAACCTTTCCGCGGGCCGGACTTGGCCCGCGGGCCGTAGTTTCCCTATCACTGTTTTAGACGGTATATTAAAGTTTAACCTACCCAATAACTCGCTCCAACATATCTCTATCATTTATAATGACAAAGTTACCCATACTGTACTACTTAAAGTGGGACGCCCTGTTTACAAGTTGATTATGTTAATTAATTAAATGAGTGGCAATGAAAGCTATTACAATTTATAAATTACTTCCATGAATTTAATTCTTACGAAGAATATTGTGATTGTAATTATCATAGCGCAGGGATAACTGGGTGATTGTAAGCACAAAATTATTAATACAAATTATATTTGATTCATTATCCGAGTGCAGAGTCAGCCCAATCTCGCCTACCTGTTGTACGGCTGTGTTGGTGTATTATTAAACATTCATTAAAGTAATTTGTGTTTAGTTTCGCAGCGCGTTCTCAACTAGAATACCTTTAAAATAATTCAAATCTTGATATGCTTTAAATTAAACAAAATCGAAATAATGTACATCCTATATTTTAATATCAAATGATTTCCCATGTTTAATTTGTCAGCCGATATTAGTCTATCCTGTCAACTTAAAATTATATTTAGTTCAATATATCAAACTTGACACAAATCGGCCGACTATTGTCAATTTGAGACAACTATTATTTGGATTATAAAGGGTGTCCCAAGAAGAGCGCCGGATTTAATTATAAAAAAAAACATATTTATTTTTTGAATTAAGCAAACATTTTTGTTTCAACATAAAGAAAAATAGTTCCGATTAAACATGAAATACAACGTTAACTTGTTTCTCATCATCACTTGGTAAAACATTTCTATTAATATATAGGTATTTGATTGAAATTCACTTGGTTTGTTTTACTAATAAATTGTTTTATTTTCAACTAGTTTCGGCCTAATGCCATTTTCAAGAATGGTGTACAAAAGAGCAAAATTGATTATATATACTAGATGTCGGCATTTCAGGTAATAAGCGCTCTAATTATCGGGCAATTCCAAAAGTCCTCGTTGTCATTGACCACGTTTTTTCCCGCCTTTATGGCTTTACTTATTTCTAAACCCTCCCGATAATTCAAAAGTAATCCCTTATTACCCGAATGCAACATTTTACAGTCGTTTGAGCTGAAAAAGTGATTAGCCGCGATGCAATGTTTTGCGAACCCCGTGGTCTGTTTATTATTTAGAATATCGTTCCTATGTTCTTTTAATCGCGTTTCAAAAAACCTGCCCGTTTGTATATATATTGCATCGCAGTCATCACATTTCAGCTCATATACTCCGCTTTTTTTAATATGACTTATGTCTGTTTTAATTTTATTATTCACTAATATTTTCCCTAAGTTAACAGAATTAGTCAAAATTATGTTATTGTCCTTTCCCTTAACTGTTTGTTTAATTTTCTGTGAGAGGTTATTGACGTATTCTAATCTATTCCAGTAGGTTTTCTCTATTTTTGTCACACTATAAAAATACTTCCGCAATTGTTTTTGTTTTTTCTTTTTAATCATTTGATCAACTAATGCCTATTTAGAACCGTTATTTTTTGCTATTGTTTTAATTGTGTTTAGTTCGATTTGATAATCTATTTTACTAAGTGGAATATTAATTAATCTGTGTATAAATGAATGAAAAGTACTATATTTAATTTGGTTGTGTGTGTTTGAGTTTATAGGTATTATTGTATCCGTACATGTTTCTTTTCTAAATATTTTATATGTTAGTGTATTGTTGGATGATTTCGAAATCGTTAAATCTAAAAAGTTAAGACTATTGTTAAGTTCCTTTTCTATAGTAAATTGAATTTGACTATTTAATGAATTTAAATATTTTGTAAACATTTCTAACTGTCTTATTGACCCTGTCCATATGCAGAAAATATCATCTACATATCTCTTCCAAAATTGAATATGTTTGCTTTCTGGTTGTTTTAGTAAATTACTTTCGAAATCATCCATAAAGATTTCTGACATTAAAGGGGACAACGGTGATCCCATTGGTAGTCCATCTGATTGAATATATACAGCGTGTAAACGAACTACTGTACAGGCTCTCTACCACATAAGGGGCAGCGTTTAAATAAACAATACCTGCATTTGAAATTACTATACCTTTAGTAGATAGCTCACAAATAATTATTAAAAATAATTAATAATAATAGGCCACATGTTTGTGGTATCTGGTATACGCGCACATTGCGTATTTTAAGAGAGATTCCACATAGACTGGTAGTTTTTAAACGATTTGGATATCGAATTACACCATCCAGAGAAAAGTGGGTCAGATTGTGAAGAATTATGTCTATGTTGTTATTGTGATTTTTTTTTATACGTGACCCAGTTTCATCTAGTAATTCTAGACAGTGTGTGTGTGTGTGTAGTGCGTGCTAAGTGATTTATACGTCTCGATAGTGCGTGCGAAGTGATTTATGCGCCTCGCAGTAGTAAAAGTAAATAAAAAATACAACTTTCGCATCCACGAAAAGTATCATGAACATAGGTAACCAGAAGTTCTCAAAAAGTAAAAAATGCATGAAAAATTATGAAAAATCCAATATTTTTTTTCCGATTTTATTTTTGCTGCAATTGGTGTCAAAATATTTTGTGTATACGCCCTTAAGAGGATGTACATTAGTTCGATTACACGCTGTATATCCCCATTGAACTGAAAGTAGCATTGATTAATGCAAATGTTTATTAAACATTTTAATTCCTTTTTATGTGATTCTAGATTGGCAGTGTTTTGAATTTTTTGGTTTAGAATATTTTTCAACTCTTCTGTCGGTATTGATGTGAAGAGACTTTTCACGTCAAACGAAATTAATTTATTGATTGATAAGGCTGATAAATGTTGAAAGTTCATATTCACTTTTATATAAATAAAACAATTTAAGTTGTTTTATTTATATAAAAGTGAAATTAATTTAGCATTTGGAGGAAATGACACTTCTTTTAGTTTATTTACCAAATCTATTGAATTTTTTATTGAATGTTGAGGTTTGAAGTTAATGAACGAAGGAATTAAATTATTTAAGAATTTACATAATTTATAAGTTGGAGCGTATAAATATGAAACTACCGGTTGTATTGGTACACCTTCCTTATGGATTTTAGGTAATCCATAAAGAACCGGTGCTTTAGGGTTCATTACTGTTAGTTTTTGTCTATCCCTATCTGAAATTAAATGTATGCTTTGTCTTAATGCTTTTTTGAGTTCAGTCTGATATTTAATTGTTGGATCTATTTTTCTGATTTTAAAAATATCTGTTTTGAATAAGTTTTCTGTTTTTTGAATATAATCTGTTTTACTCATTATGGTTACGGTGTTCCCTTTGTCAGCTTTACACAGAATTATGTTATTATTTTTTAGTTTATTCTTTATATTGGTTAATGTTTGGCTATCTGAATTACGGAATTTATTTTTAAAATGCGATTTTTTGTGATTTGTAATTAGTTTTGAAATATTACATTTGGCAATTGTTCTAACTTCTGCATCGGATATTTTATTACAAATTATCTCTGAGTTTATACCTACTGCCTCGAGTGATGATTTTGAAGTAATTTGTGGACTGTATTTTAAACCTTTCTCAAGTAAAGATGATTCAGTATTATCAAATTGAGTGTCAGTTAAATTTATATATAGGACAAACGGGCAGGTCTTTTGAAATGCGATTAAAAGAACATAGGAAAGATATTCTAAATAATAAACAGACCACGGGGCTCGCAAAACATTGCTAATCACTTTTTCAGCTCAAACGACTGTAAAATGTTGCATTCGGGTAATAAGGGATTAGTTTTGAATTATCGGGAGGGTTTAGAAATAAGTAAAGCCATAAAGGCGGGAAAAAACGTGGTCAGTGACAACGAAGACCTTTGGAATTCACCGATAATTAGAGCGCTTAGTACCTGAAATGCCGACATCTAGTATATATAATCAATTTTGCTCTTTTGTACACCATTCTTGAAAATGGCATTAAGTCGAAACTAGTTGAAAATAAAACAATTTATTAGTAAAACAAACCAAGTGAATTTCAATCAAATACCTATATATTAATGAAATACAACATCAGGCAAATGGCCACCACGAAACCTCTGGCACGGGGTTATTCTTTTGTTGAAATTTTGAATAACGTTTTCGCATAAATGTGGCTGTATTTCACCAATAACGCGCCGGATTTCCTCTTTAAGATGTTGAACTGTTTCAGGCTTATTTGCATACACCTTTTGCTTCATATAGCCCCAAAGAAAAAAAACCATCGGCGTTAGATCGCACGATCTTGGTGGCCAATGTTGATCGCCAAATCGAGAAATGACACGGCCTGGAAATTTGGTCTGCAGTAACACCATTGTTTCACGTGCTGTGTGGCAGGTCGCACCGTCTTGTTGGAAAAACAAGTGCTCCACATCAATTACATCCAATTCGGGCCACAAAAACTCCGTTAACATTTCCCGATACCGCACACCAGTAACAGTTAGCGCATTTTCAAAGAAATACGGCCCAATCCCTCCGCCAGCCCAAAATGCGCACCAAACCGTTACTCGCGGTGGATGCATTGGCTGTTCGAGTACCACACAAGGATTTTCAGCACCCCAAATCCGACAGTTTTGTTTATTTACGTATCCGTCGAGTTGAAAATGTGCCTCATCTGAAAAAATGATTTTCTTCGAAAAATCCGGATTAATTTGATGATGTTCCAACACCCAATCAGCAAATCCACGGCGCTGCTCATGGTCCCTTGGCTTGATTTCTTGCACCAATTTAATCTTGTACGCGTGTAAATGCAGATCTTTTACCAAAATTCGTTGCATAGTGGTTTTGCAAATGTTTAATTCTTGACCACGATGCCGAATGGAAGTTCCTGGATTCTCGGCCACAGATTCCCTTACTGTGTCTATATTTTCGAGTAACCGACAAGGACGACGACGAACAATGGTCTTCTGATCCATCAGCGTAAATTTGGTCTCAAATTTTGTAATTAAACGCCTCACTGTCGATTCATTTGGCGCATAATGGCGACCGAAAACTTGACGTAATATGCGAATTGTTTTCGCAAAAGTTTCACCATTTTTGTAATGTGTTTTTACAATAATTAAACGTTGTTCGTTTGAATACTTCTCCATATTCTTAAATCGCGTGGTCTATACTTGACAACTGTTAGAAAAAATCACCGTACAACTCGTATTAACAAAATCGCGGCAAATTTAAATCCGGCGCTCTTGTTGGGACACCCTTTATATTATTAGATGGTCATGTTATTGTTTTTCTTTATGACACTTGCGACACAAATTTTGATAGTTGTGACATATTTTGGAGTAACGAGTGTCTTCCACTCCCAGACTAAGCATGAAGTAAAATTTCGAGTTTAGAAAAGCCCCGCGTAGAAAATTTGTCGAGGGTCGCGCAGCGACCCGAGACAAATTTTCACGGGGCTTTTCTAAACTCGAAATTTTACTTCATGCGCCACGCGTATAAAACACTGATTTAAAGTGAAGTTAAAAATGCACTGAAAACAACCTAACTTCAATATTTTTATAAATTGGATTTTTTTTCTATCGATACGGTAAACCTTCAGATGTTCGTTGTTTTTTTATAAAAAAAAACGTTAATTCCTTGTAGTCCTTCGCTCTCTGAAAAGCATCATTGGTCCTTCGAGCTGTAGTCTTTGTAAAATGCTCTTTGAGTAATAAACTTAGTAATCTAGAGTGATCCTTCAATTCGAAACTTCTAAGAACGAGTGTCGTCCACTCCCAGACTAAGCATGAAGTAAAATTTCGAGTTTAGAAAAGCCCCGCGTAGAAAATTTGTCGAGGGTCGCGCAGCGACCCGAGACAAATTTTCACGGGGCTTTTCTAAACTCGAAATTTTACTTCATGCGCCACGCATATAAACCGCTGATTAATGGTGAAATGATCTTTAACGAAATAACAAATGAAATACGTTAAGAATGTCAATCAACAATTGTTTAAATTTAAATAAAACACTTAACTTTGTTTTACTACTTTTATTTTTACTTTTCAGTAACTTCAGGTACTTTTTTTATTAAGGCGAAAAAGTACCGAAAGTTACTGAAAAGTAAAAATAAATGTGGTAAAACAAAGTTAAGTGTTTTAATTAAATTGTTATGAAGATGTACCACAAAGTGAACGCCAACCATATTCTCAGAAGTTATAAAAATGGCGCCCAGAAAGTCATCAAAAGAAACAAAGTGTGCAGTGTAACTGTTAAAAAATATTTTACTTGTGTGAATTGTGAAATTAACTACCATGCTGACTGTGTTCTACTTAAATGTGGAATATTTGTGGACGATTCCTCCAATTTACACTGCTGTTCAACGGACCTATCCTCAAAGAGGCAAGTTCCCGATAACGACGATATGGATAACCATAAAGAAATAATGTACTTAAAATCTCATGTAAGTACGCTGGATAAACTTAACTTGCACCTTGAAATGCGTATAAAGGACTTGAATAAAATTATTACGTTATCACAGAATAATAATAATATTAATAATGACAAAGTGACGCCATCTATAGATAAACAACCTTCAATCAAAGACGCCCGAATAAAACCAAACAAAGGTATCTGTACAACAAACACAGAATCTAAACAAAACACCAATAAATCGCCGAAATATATTAACAGTGTAAAAAACAAAAACATTGAACGCGATTCCACAGAGGACATCGAACGCGATTCTACAGAGGACAACGAACTCGAATCCGACCAGGAAAAGATAACAAAAAAACATCGCACAGTTAACAATTATAGGAAAAATAATAATTACTCTAATAAAACAATTATTGGAACAAATGCTAATATAAATTATGTAAAAGCTATCAATAAACAAGGACATCTCCATGTTCACCGACTAAACCCAGAGACAACCGCTGAAGACCTAAAAAACCACCTACTACACAGCGCACCAAACATCAAATTTCAAATCGAATAATATATCAATAATGATAATATGATATCATTCAAAGCTTCATTTCCAATCAATGACGTAGGCCAAGTATATGACTCATCCATTTGGCCGCTCGGAGCGGCAGTTAGACGCTTCAGGTTTCCAAAAACAAAAAAATTTCAAGCACCAGCCTCCCCAAATCACCAACAAATTACGAACGGCGCACCTTCCATGGAAACAACATAAGCTTAAATGAATATTGTTTTAAAATTGCGCATTTAAATGTTCAGTGCTTAAAAAATAAAATTAGTGAGATTGAAATATTCTTAAATCATCATAAACCAGACGTTTTTTGTATCAGTGAGCATTGGATGACGAGTGAGCATATTGATTGTCTTATTATGCAGGAATATGTTGTAATATCATCATTTTGTCGTCGCAATCACATACATGGCGGAACGGCTATACTAGTAAAAAAACAAATATCAAATGCATGTAAAACCTTTGATTATGCAAAGAAGTTTAATAGTGAAATAGACTTTGAATGTTCAGTAACTATTTTCAACAATAGCACTTGTGAAATATGTATCATTAGCATTTATAGATCGCCAAACGGTGATTTTGAGGTTTTTATTTGTCAATTAACTGAATTGCTCTGTATTGTGTCACAAAAGTATCAAAATATATTTCTTTGCGGCGATATAAACATAAATAATCTTATCCACAATGATAGCTCAGTTACTCTGCAAAATCTATTTAAATCTTTTAACTTATCTTCTTTTAATCTAAATAGTGAACCTACCAGAGTATGCAGAAATGGACTTAATGTAAGCATGACTGAAATTGACTACATAGTAACAACAGCTTCAGGAAGTAAGTCGTTCTGTATTGTGGAGCCGAATATATCGGACCATACTGCACAGATCTTAAACTGCGAAGGAATAACCATCGTAAAAAATCAAATAAAAAATACAACAAAGTGCGCTAGATATTTTACTGATGAAAACATCTCTAAATTCAGATATATGTATTCTAATACAAGGCCACACCTTTCCTATAGAGAGTACACAAATATTGATGTTGCATATAAAGAATTCTGGGACTGCTTTTCCGAATGTTTCAATAAATGTTTTCCCCTTGTTACCAAGAGAACTAAGAAACCAACAAAAAGTTTACCATGGTATACTCAATCCTTAAGAACTCTGTCAGAGGAATTAAAAAATTTAAACTGGCTTCGTAAAGTTGTAGTCTCAAACGAAATGAATAATAAATATAGATCTCTTAAAAATAAATACAGAAAAGCAATTATACAATGTAAAAAAGAATACTATTCAAATAAAATACATTCATCTCCAAATGTATCAAAGACAACATGGAACATTATTAATAACCACATAAAAAAAAATAAAAAAAACGCCACTCCACCAAAAATTAATACTAACAATAAAGTAATAACAAATTTAAATCAAATTGCAAACATTTTTGGAGAACAATTCTCGACGAATATAAACATACAAAAGCATACTCATTTCAATGGCATAATGTCGAAGAACTGCACCACAACAAACACTGTTTCACAAACATCCATGTATTTTAATCCTATTACTGCATCAGATGTCATCATTGCAATGAGTGAACTGAAATCTAAGCACTCAACTGGCCATGACGAGATACCGATCACAATGATTAAAAAATGCAGTAATGAATTAGCACCGGCGCTTGCTGAAATCATAAATAAGTCAGTATCGCTAGGTCAATGTCCAAATTTTCTTAAACTGTCAAGTATTAGGCCAATTCATAAAAAAGGTTCAACCCTTGATGTGCAGAACTACCGACCAATATCTATGCTTAGCTCCTTTTCCAAAATAATCGAGAAAGTAGTCTGCACAAAAATTGTAAAATACATGGATAAATTTAATAAATTCAGTCCCCAACAGCACGGTTTTAGGCACAACCACTCAACTGAAACAGCTTCAATTAATTTTATCCAGCACATATACGATGAAGTGGATAAAAATCACAAAGTTGTTGGTGCATTCTTCGACTTGTCGAAAGCTTTCGACACTTTAGATTATGCATTTATTGCCACGAAGCTTCACTCGCTTCGAATCCGAGGTCCAATTAACAACTGGATAAACTCATACCTACTAAACCGACAATTACAGGTTAAAATAGACACCACAACGTCAGAATTGTTCGACATAAACTTAGGTGTACCACAAGGTAGTGTAGCTGGTCCTCTCCTCTTCATTCTATTTATCAACGATCTACCTGATCATATGATCGACTCACACATCTGTATGTTTGCCGATGACACATCGGTTATTGTTAGTGGATCTAGTGTAAAAACATGTAATGATAAATTAAATAATATGCTTAATCAATTCAATGCATGGTGTAACTCAAATAACCTAATTATCAATTACTCTAAAACAGTCTTTATAGAATTCTATAATAGAACAAATCCTTCTAACTTTACAATCAGTTTAAATAATAACATTACTGAAATAACCAGATCCACGACATTTCTAGGAATAGAAAGAGACGGTAATTTGGCATGGAATGAACATACCAACAAACTCTTCTCCAAACTTAATAAATCGTATTTTGCCATAACACGATTAAGAGAGGTATTGGACATAAATGGCTTACTGTCTGCGTATTATGGTTTGGTCTATTCGGCCCTAACCTATGGAGTTGTTTTTTGGGGGCAATCCACTGGTGCGAACAAAATATTTGCAATGCAAAAACGCATCATAAGATTATTATTTAATATTAAGCATAACGAATTATGCAGAACGGCATTGAAAACAAAACATATACTAACTTTAACATCAATATATTTACTGAAGTTGTTGTGCTATATTCACGATCACAATAAACACTATAAAAGAAGTAACAATATCCATGATCACAACACAAGATATTCAAAGAACATATATCTACAGAAACCCTCTAGTGAAAGATATAAAAAGTCCCCTCTCTATGCTGGTAGTTTCATATATAACAAGCTTCCTGATATTTATAAAAAATTAAATCTTAAATGTTTCAAAGCAAAATTAAAAAAAACTCTTTATTGACAATTGCATCTATACTATAGACGAATTTTATAAACTATTGTAAATGTGCTGATTATTATTGACAACTGTATCTGTACTATGTATGGCAATATGCAGAAATAAATGATCTATCTATCTATCTATTAAAGAATTGTTCAAATGACAAGGACAGGGACAAATCATCATTTTTTAAGTTTTAATTGCTGTAAAAGAAATATAATAAAACAGTCGTATCGCTTCCTGATTCTTTAAGTTTTGTAATAAACTGTAAAATTACATAAATTATTAGATTATCTTGGGAAATATGGTTTTGATTAGTGTTATAGATGTCCCTAGAAAACAATAGATTGTAATAATAAGAAATATTTGCGGTGAAATTAACAAGTCCGTAGGAGTGCAATTTTGCATTAATACGCAAACAAGAGCGCCGTAACTATAATCTGAACATAACCTAACTCGGCCAGCATCCTCTAAGCTCATGTATATTAATGACCAGAACTGTACAGGCAAATCTTATTGCCGGCAGTAAGCCGATATCAAGGGACCGCACCCGGACGCCATCTTGGATCCTCACCCCCCTAGATATAACACCATCCCTGTCTTTCGCACCCTTACGTCTCTCTTCTCTCGCCTCCTCTGTTTTCCCTTCCTTCTGAGTCGATACTCTGCAGAGGCGCTCTCGGTAAGAATCTGCCTGAAGAATCTCCGGAGTCCTGCGGTGGGGATTCGCACGATTTCAACCCTTGTGTAGAAGGGTGTTAAAGCGAATATCGATTGTTTTCAAAAGTTTTTAGAAGTTTCGAAGCGCTCTAAAGCGCGCTGTTTTGTTCGCAACTAAATTACGCAAGATATAAACGTACAATTCTATTTATAAAATTTACAAATGCAATATTATTGTGTAATATTGCAACATGAATCATTAATTACCAATTTGTACCTTTATTATTATAATATCAGGTGTTTATTTAAAAGCACAATCGAGAAGGCGTTGCTTTTTTTGGTAAAAGAAAAAGGAATGAAAAACGTGAAGTCGCAGCTTAATTTACGTTTTGTCCTACCTGACATAATTATCAGATTGTGTTAATCCATTCTATAAACAAAAAAAAAGAAATTACCTTCTCAAGTGTCTACATCCACTAGAATTCGACTACATTGATTCAAACCTCAGAGAAGAAGCGCGTTCAATTTCTTATCAACAATACGAAAAACAAAAGGAGAAATTAACAAAATTAAAGCCACGCCACGGACCGGGGTTCAAATGCCGGCTTAACAAGTTGTCTGCATTTATATAGGTTAGGATAAAAATGCCAAACACTCCGTCTTCTCGGATATGACGTTAAATGCATGTAGGACCCGTGTACTGCCTGGATGTTGCGTGCACGTTAAAGATCCCTACCGGTGGGTTGGAACTCCCACCGGGCTCGGCAAAATTCCCGGATAGCTGTAGACCTAATCTCCGGCGTCATGATTGGCCTTAGCAGCGGAAATAGATGACGTAAAACCCAAAATAAAAAAAAAAATAAAGAAAAAACAAAATTAAAGAGTGAAAAAGTGCGAAGTGAGCAAGTCCATAGTAATAACGTCAACTATGTTGATGAGGTTGGTAAGCATGATGTCAAATTCTATCCGAAGTTAGTTAATTTAACAAACATTGAACTAAATTCAAGTGAAACAGAACTTCTTCACAAAGGTCTTAAGTATAATCCATATATCGAATCAAATACAGTTATAGAAGCAGCAGGCATTAATTCAGAAATTATTTGCAATAAACTAGATTCAGGAGAAAAGCAATCATTAATGAAAAATAAAATAGCAAAATTAATTTATAAACATAACTTAAAACGGACAAAAACCATTCATGAAACCGAACAAAAAACCATAATAAATATCAAACAGAAACTTAAAAATGAAAATTTAGTACTTTGCAAAGCCGATAAAGGCAGCACTATTACAATAATGCATAAACACGATTACATCAAAAAAACTGAGGAATTATTTAATAACGACATGTTTAAATCCTTAAAAGAGATCCTACCAATAAATTTCAGTTAGAATTTATAAAATCATTAAAATCTTGCAGCAATATAATTCCAGAATCAGAAATATTTAAATTTAAAATAATGAATCCTAAAGCACCAATTTTGTATGGTTTACCGAAATTACATAAGGATGGAATTCCCATACGACCTGTAGTGTCCTATTTATATGCACCAACCTATAAGTTGTTTAAACATTTAAATAACAATTCCATAATAATTCCATCTTTTATTAATTTCGAATCTCAATACGGAATTAAAAACACAATTGAATTGGTAAATAGGTTAAATACAATATCGATACCCCCAAATGCAAAACTAGTCTCATTTGATGTGAAAAGTTTGTTCACCTCAATTCCAGTGACAGAACTTAAGTCCATTATAGACAAGAAAATAAATAATACCGAGCACCCTCAAGAATTAAAGAACGAATTAAAATCACTGATCAAAATCTGCATAGATCAGAGCTACTTTCAATTTAACAACATCATTTATACACAGGCAGATGGTTTACCAATGGGATCACCCCTATCTCCTCTTTTATCTGAAATTTTCTTAGCAGATTTCGAAACAACTTTGTTCAGGAAACAGGAGACAAAATTTATACACGTTTGGGCCAGATATGTCGATGACATTTTTTGCATTTGGACGGGCACCGTTAGACAACTAGATATATTTACAACATTTTTAAATTCAATTCAGCCTAAAATACAATTCACATTTGAACTGGAAACAAACAATAGCCTAAACTTTTTAGACCTCACAATAACTAAATCAAAGAATAATTTAGTTTATAAAATTTACAGGAAACAAACATTTTCAGATTCAATTATCCCATCCACGTTAAATACAACAAACCAAATTAAACATAGCACTTTCCATTCTTTAATATATAGATTATTAAATATCCCTCTAAACGCCGACAATTTCAAATCTGAATTAAATATTATAAAAATAATAGCAAATAACAACGGATATTCAGAACAGTTAATAGATAATTTATTAAAAAAGAAAAAACAAAGTCAATTACTAAAATAATTTTACGCAACCAATCCAAATTCTAAAAACACCTGGCAAAAAATAGATTATGTGGCAGACCTTTCTGTAAAATTAAAAAATACTTTGAGAAACAAGAAATTTGACATCATTCTAACAAACCCCCTTAATTTAAGTAAATTATTAGTGAATAATAAGTTCAAAAACGATAGAATAGAACTATCAGTTGTTTATGAATTAAGATGTAACTACTGTGATGCAGTACATATAGGACAGACCGGACGATCATTCCAAATCCGCCTCGACGAACATAAAAAAGATGTTCTAAATAAAAAACTATCAATGGTTATGTCCAAACACTGCATCACAGCCGGTCATCTATACAACAGCAATAATTTTAAAATATTGTATACAGGCAATAAGGGTCGTATACTGAATTTCAGAGAAGGCTTGGAGATAAATTAAGCAATAAAATCGGGAAAACATGTGGTCAATGACAATGACGAGCTATGGATCTCCCCAATAATAAACGCCTTTATTACCTGATTTTGTATATAAATATCGTGTAAAAAAGTATTCTCTGTACATTTCTTGATAATGGCCAGACGCCGAAACTAGTCGGAATAATAAGTAAAACGTTAGTGAAACAAACCAAGTGTTTTTATTTAAAATTTTATTTTATTCCATATACATCAATTATTATTATTGTTTATTTATTTATTTATTTTTTACGCAAATTTTATTTATTCATTATACTTTTATGTATCTTACCCATGATGAGTATACACTTTTGTAATAACACGAAATAAAGGAAAGTTGAAAGTTTGATCATGTTTCACCAAGTGATTAATGAGAACATTGTGAAAGATATTAATCGCTCAATTTTCTTCGTGTAAGTTCGTGTTGAAATACCGAATAAAAATTTCTAAAATTAGGTTAGATGATCATTGACAGGAGCGACTTGCAAATTCACGTACAACCAGCGGCGGCTCGCAGCCTAACTTCAGGGTAGGCCAGAGACCCAAGGTAATATGTATCCGTTATTGAAAGGTGACTTTGTTGTGCAATTCCTTGTATTTATAAAGCACGATCCCAACCTCAAATTTTGTGTGCCTTGGCGCTGCGCGCTGTGGCCTACTCTGAAGTTAGGCTGCGAGCCGCCGCTGCGTACAACCAACTTTATAATGTTTTGAAAATTGCAGCCAGCTCAATTGTGTTTTCAGCTAAACACCTGATAGATATAGTAAGTACAGTTGCGAGAGATAAAAACTAGAAGCCAATCTTTCATTTCAAAACATTTTTTTATATTTACACGGAAAAAAATTGACGAATCTGATTTTATTTGGACACAGGAACAAAACCCGAAGCTTTTACCATACATTTTGAAAAATTGTAAAAGTTTATACCTTATAGTAATTAAGGTACAGAGGGCGTTAGTAAGGAAATAATGCCTGCCGTCGACAGTGTACAGCCCGAGGGCCTCTGGCCCGAGGGTTGTACGTCGGCGAAGGGCATTATTTCTTACTAACGCTCTGTGGTGCCTTCAACGTTTTATGTCCTACCTGTTTATTAATTTAAAACGAGAAATATGATCAGTATTTTATTCCACATGGATCGTAGTATCAGCTGTCATGTTGACACTGAAATATTTGTAATATTTGACGGAGTAAATAGTTTACTTGAAACGTGTAATGGCTACAAGCAATTTACCAGAAGATGTGTTGCATCGAGTAAATAAAGCCAGCGAGGCGTTAGTGCCAATAAAATCAAAAGAAGCCTACAAAAAGGAATTTGATAATTTTAAAGAATGGTCCGATATTCACGATATAGCGGAAATTAATGAAATGGTCTTATTGGGATATTTCCAAGAATTATCCGAGAACTTTGCTCCTAATTCGTTGTGGACCAAGTATTCGATGCTGAAGAAGCAAATGATGGCTAAGAAATTGGTAAATATTTCTGAATAATTTTTCGAATTAGAGGCGTTTTTAAAACAAAATTCAAATAATTATGTACCTAAAAAATCAAAAGTTTTGTCGCGGGAACAGGTAGTGTTATTTTTAAAAACTGCCCCTGTTGATGAATATATTTTGGATATGGTAATTTTGGTGATAGGCATTTTCGGCGCATGTAGGCGTCACGAATTTCTACAAATGAAAGTTGGAAATGTTAAAGATATGGTTTCAAACATTGAAATTACAATTCCTTGTAGTAAAAATGGTCAACCAAGGAGCTTTGTAGTTATACAGGATAATGAAATTAATGCCGTTAGTCTCATAAGAAAGTACATGTTGCTGAGACCCAAGAATTGCAATATAGATATTTTTTTTCTTAATTACCAGAAGAAAAAATGTACACTACAGTCCGTTAGCAAAAATTAATTTGCTAGTATACCAGCAAAAATTGCAAAATATTTAGGTTTGCCAGAAGGGTCTAAATATACTGGGCATTGCTTTAGGCGTACTGCTGCAACGTTACACTCAGATGCTGGAGGTAGCATAGAAAATTTGCAACGTTTAGGAGGCTGGAAGAGCAGAAGCATTGCACAAAGCTATGTAGATGCTAATATGCAATCGAAAATCAATAATGCGACATTAATTGCTGGATCATCGAGAGATGAATTTCTTGCACCGACATCGACGATGTCCAATATACAAACTAATAAATCGGTTAATGTTTCAAGTTCAGTTGCCCCTCTAATTTCGCGTTCTTTTACGAATTGTACCTTTAATATTGGCTATGATAAATAGTCATGTTGAATTTTTCGTTTAAATAAATTGAATTTTCATTCTGTCTGACATTTCATTTTTTCTCATATCGAACCATATTACCATGACAACGAAGAAGTAAATAAAATAATTACCGGGCCATTATGAAAAATTTTGTCGCAGTATTCCATTATAAGTCCAGTAACGTTACAAAAAGGAGGTCTATTAATTGCAAATAATGCAGTGGTAGGACATAAAATAAATAAGATAAACAGGTATTTTTCAATATCGATTATAACTAGTTATTTTTAACGTTATTAAATAATAATAACCGTTACTAAATAGTAATAATGTTTACTATAGTTTAATAATAATTTATTTTATATCTATTTACTAAATACCGGGTGTTCGATAAAAAATACCCAACGCAATAACTCTGTTATTTATTAACCAATTTTATTGAACTAAAAACCAAAGGCAATGATCATTTAAATACTACTAAGAAATAACTTTATTATTGATTTTTTTCAATAATAACTTCATTGACAAATAATAGCCAACTTAAACATTTTAAACAGCTGCCTGTAATTTTTTATTTATTTTACATTAGATATTATTTTACTGAATCCAATAATACCCAGTATGTTTTTCTTCAAACCTATTATCATCGAAAATAAATTGAAATAAATCTTCTATTTAAAATTATATTTTTTTAAAATTAAATGAGTGTGCCTTGGAAAAGTATTCGAATACATGAATTAAAAAAAATCATACTTCACTTTTAACCAATGTTTTATGCCCGTGGCGCATGAAGTAAAATTTCGAGTTTAGAAAGAAGCCTGAAAAATTGGGTCGAGAGAATGGACTTATTGTAAGACCATTTGGCTGATGTCACATTCCATGTATAACCGGATACTCTTGGCTACAAAATAAATTCAAGATCATGAAATTCCATCTAGTCGTTTGTGTTTTATTATCATTTTAAAAAGATTCCTTGCGATGGCCCACCCTTTACATAAATAACCTAATAAAATAATCCATAAGCACACACGAACGTGCGAATACTCATTAAATTTAATTGTATCCCACAACACACGACGTCAGCGGTAATTAGCGATTTAAAAAGCGCCAATATATATCATTAAAAGCGACAAATTTGTAAACAAATAATAAATCACACGGACACAACAGAAAAAATATCAACTCCCGTTTCAATACGCACGCACACGCGTATTTGCCGGGTTTTATGTGGGACGCGATTTTTCCCGTTATTTATGCGTTTGAGTGGAGAACATCATTCACCGCGAAATATTGTCGCGGTTTCCCTTTCATCTTCGATAAGTAAATATTGTGTTTCGGCTCTTTTCAATTAATCATCCGCGATTAACGGTCCGCGAAATACGCGCGATATCGTGTTTTGTTTCGCCGGGGATCGTTCTTTAATTATTTGTTGATAAATAAATGGTTTGCGAAATGTAAATGTTTTTATGATTCATTTCAATCAGGTTAATTATTAATTAAAATTACATTTATTTGTATAAAGCACATATCCACAGGTTTCTAATGAATTTTATAAATGTAGAGATGTGTTTATACGAGAATAATAGGTGTGTTTAATTAATTGCGTAAAATAACACGTCGATCAACTACATGGTGTATCCAGAAAGTAAGTTCCGGTTGTATTTGTTGTCATCGCAGCGCTGCGATCGCTGCGATCGGTACTTACTATAACCTATTAGTTGATGTTATTATGAAAACTATTAATAAATTTGATGGCTAACATTGTAGCCTATTTTCGATGGGGGATACATTGGTTGTGGTATAGAGGAGATGGTTGGATGGGTTGTACAAAGGGTTGTTAGGATGGCGTATTTTTGTAAGTGCACGGAGAGCTGATCGTTCATTAACTTGTATGCATTTTATAGTTGGATTGGATGATTCGAACAGGAGTATGGATGCGTAATCAAGGAATGGACGACGGATCATTTTGTAGATGCGGGTGGCGGTTCGGGTGGAAATACCCTTATTTCTAAATGTTAAGCATTAAAAATGCTTCTTCGCTCTACAAATTATTTTGTTTTTAATGTTTGCCGCATGATTTTAAATTTTAACTTAGTGTCAAATGTGACACCAAAGTATTTAATATAAAGGGAAGGAAGTATAAGAGTTTGTGAGATGAATTAGTTATACGGATAGTTAGGGAAGAGTCGGTGGAAAGGAATTAATAGTTGGGATTTTTTGGGGTTAATTTTGATTCGCCATTTTGCAAACCATGTCTCGAGTGTCTCTATTAGTTGCTGCAGGGTTTGTAGGGCTTTTGGAAGGGAGGGATCTTTTATATTTCCATCAGTTTTCGAAATTCTGATGGATTTCCTTAATTTCCGTTGATTTTCAAAATATTTATGGTTGTCCTAAATTTCCTAAATGTTGATTTTTTAGATATTTACACTTTTCAGTGATTTAAAAATTTTAACACTTAGATAATATTTAAAATACTGGATGATTTAAATTAAATTTAAATTAAAACACTTGGTTTGTTTCACTTATTTATATTTTCTCCGACTAGTTTCGACCATTGGTCATCTTCAAGGAGGAATGTACAAAAAATATCTAAACAACAATATATATACAAAATCAAACTTTCCTTGAAGATGACCAATGGTCGAAACTAGTCGGAGAAAATATAAATAAGTGAAACAAACCAAGCGTTTTAATTTAAATTTAATTTAAATCATCCAGTATTAGATTCAAAAATGTTTCACCACGGGTTAAGTGAGACATTAATTAAAAATAATGAATTTTCGTCAATTTTTGAAATCTCGGCAGTTTTTATGGATTTTCAAAATGTTGACGATTTCCAAGTTCTTTGCGAAAAGTTTATGATGTGTGTTGGTTTTGATAATTTTATTTAAAATAGTAATAATTTTACAGACCAACAAATGTTGACTTTTTGAAAATTGATTTCGATCTGACATCTGATTTTGTATAATGTTGATCTGCTGAATTAAAATCCGAGTGTCATTTTGCCCTATTACGTAAGGATTTTTTTATTTTTTGTAAGATTTTTATAACCAATGAACATCTCGATATATTGAAAAACTTATAAATATCACGAAATATTGAAAATCCTATGAAAAAATTGACGAAAATATCGAAAATCCGAGGAAAATCTCGAAGTATTAAAAATCTCATTAACATTTTATAAATCAACAAAAATTAAAAATTTTCGACAATAGTTTTTTAAAAGAGTTCAATTTTAAGCTTTAAACGAGTGTTTTCCAATCCCAGACTAAGCATGAAGTAAAATTTCGAGTTTAGAAAAGCCCTGTGAAAATTTGTCGAGGGTCGCGCAGCGACCCGAGACAAATTTTCTGGGCTTTTCTAAACTCGAAATTTTACTTCATGCGCCACGCATATAAAACACAGATTTCAAGTGAAGTTCCTAATTTGTTTTTGTCTTTGTATCAATAAAAGTTGCGTTTATTTTGACCAAATGTTTAATTTATTTATTTTCAACATTGATAAAAAAATCCTTACGTAATAGAGCAAAATGACACTCGGATTTTAATTCAGCAGATCAACATTATGCAAAATCAGATGTCAGATCGAAATCAATTTTCAAAAAGTCAACATTTATTGGTCTATTCACTGATTATAGAGGCTTCTACTTCGTTATACATTGTTGAACATAAATAAAACACTGTTTATCACTTTGTTTGTATAACAATTGTTATACAAACAAAGTGATAAACAGTGTTTTATTTATTGGTCTGTAAAATTATTACTATTTTAAATAAAATTATCAAAACCAACACACATCATAAAATTTGTTAATTGCCTGAAAATTAGGACGAATTGACAAAAATGTAATAACTCATTGTAATATTCCAAATGAGTAATTGATTAGTGGAATTCAAAATAAATTTTAGAACTGTGTTTGAAAGATAAATGCCACCTTTCCTCTCTGGATCCGCTTCTGGTGTGTACCGTCTTTCAAAAAAGATTAGTTTATATATATAATAATCTTTATTAAAGATCAGTACAAAATAATTGTTTACAATATGGAATGAAATGTATACACCTTAAAATTTGATCTTGATCTTTGAAGGGCTATCGACCAGAGGTCTTTCAGCCCGTAGTCTGCTGACATTGATGTTTTAGTTTATGTTATTGATGAGATGAGATGTACAGATAGATGGTATTTGCTGGATGCGCTTGAATTTAGGATTTTGATTGGGATTGCGGGAAAGGCATAGGTGATTTAGGGTGTCTACGATGTGTGGGTTGGTGGCGAATTTTGTAATTAGATGTGTGATGCGTTCTTCAATTGGTATTAACTGGGTACGTTGATATAGGAGGGCATTAGAAGGGTTATGGAGTGGATTATCTGGATGCCTAATTTTTGTTAGTATTCTAAGAGCTGATCGTTCACCTACTTGTATATTTTTTAAGGATGTAGGATTGGGTTAGATTAGTTTATTTTATTCAACAAATAGTAATTATAATAAACTTTATAAATACATAATGCTGTTGTGGTGTTTAAATGTTGAGATTTAATAATAGTGCGCGAGTAGGTGTTGAATGCTGGTGCAAATGTATGTAAAATAAAACAAGTAGAATATTTAATTCGGCATAACGTAGCTAGAGCAGAGTGGGAAGCAGGAGGTGGAGCAGGGGTCGAATACTAGGACTCAATTAATTAAATGTTTATAGCAAGCTCTGGTGTAAATACCCTTAGGTCTCTGTCTTTATTCAGCTGGAGGATGCGGTGCCCGCTGGCGGGGAAGAAGGGCAGAAGGGAATAAAGACGGAGCTAGAGAACCAGCAACGAAAGCGGCGAGTAATAAAACACGCCGGGCGCAATGTATAGTAATAAGTGTAATACATGTAAGTTTCTCAAACTCATGTTGAGGTTATACAGTCTCGACCACACCGTATTTCAACCGATTTTCACAAAGCTTTTGATCTAATTATTCATACGGGCACGCAGAGGAGGCCGGGCCCCGGCCGTTCTCCCTCTTCTTCTCCTCGTCTTCTCCTTCTCTTGCTCTTGCTTCCGGTCTCGTTCTGTTCTTGGCCGGTCACATCCGCATCCACATCCGGTCGGTCCTTCTTGTTTAATAATCTTGCCTTTCGGAATTCATGGCCTCCAACGGGGAAACTATTCGCCCAGCGTACGCAGAGCAATATAAGCGGACCGGCAATTGGCCGTGTTTACAATGACGTTTCATTAAGTTACTGTAATAAAGTTTAAGATGCATGTCCGCGAAATTGTTTATGCTGCTGCTGTCCATTATTTATTGTTGTTTTCGCGGAGATTTAATTGCGCGCAATGTTACAGGCCAGAGTGCTAATGCAACTTTTGAGGGGGATTCTGAATGTGCCATATCTTAAATTGTGCGGATTAACTGCACTATATTACCTTATAAAATAAGAAGTTTTACAAATATAATCAGTATTCTTCTGAAATATTAATCATTATTTATAATAGTTATACATGCTAATTTTATACACCTCGTTTTTTAGTTTAACTAACAGAAAAAAAAGGAATATTAATTTTACACTTGCACTACTTATTTATTTCATGCTACATAAAGTATAAACAAGATATAAACAAATAAACAAGATTCAACTAACACAATAAAACACTTTTAACTATGTTTGTATAACACAATTTATTTTTATGTGAATGCAGTTTCGGCAAATTCAGCTTGCCATTATCAAACATGAAGTGTCTACTGGAAACAATACGGGTATATATACAAAAGGTGATTACATGAAAACGGATTACAAAACGGCTTTAAATCTTTGAATCTTGTTATACAAACAAAGTTAAAAGTGTTCTATTGTGTTAAATTAACATGTATAACGAAGTAGAAACCTCCACAATTCAAAATAAGATTCAACTAATCTAACCTAGAAATTTGATGTCAAGAAACAGGATTAAACAATCCTAACCCCTAAATTTGATGTAAACAAACAGGATTTAACTAACCCAACCTACAAATTTGATGTAAACAATCAAAATATAAAAACAAATTAAAATTAATATCGACTTTCCGCAAAAATGTTGTCTCATTGAGACAAGTCTCCGAATATTCATTGAAACAACTACTTCTCGAGCTAATACCCTGACAGATATTGAATTATACAATGAATATTTGAATATACTAGTAGATAACTTTAGCCGATACGGGGACAATTCATTCCCTTCCCGGAAGTTCCGGTTTCCACTTCCGGTTTCCGGTTTCCGGTTTCCGCTTCCGGTTTCCACTTCCGGTTTCCGGTTTCCGTTTCCGGTTTCCGGTTTCCGGTTTCCGCTTCCGGTTTCCGCTTCCGGTTTCCGTTTCCGGTTTCCGTTTCCGTTTCCGGTTTCCGTTTCCGTTTCCGGTTTCCGTTTCCGGCCGGATGTTGATTAGATAAGATAAGATAAGGTGTTTCCGGTTATACAGGATGCAGATAAGATTAGATAGATTAGATAATAAGATAAGATAAGATAAGGTGTTTCCGGTTATACAGGATGTAGATAAGGGTTTCCGGTTATACAGGATGTAGATAAGGGTTTCCTGTTATACAGGATGTAGATAAGGGTTTCCGGTTATACAGGATGTAGATAAGGGTTTCCTGTTATACAGGATGTAGATAAGGGTTTCCGGTTATACAGGATGTAGATAAGGCAATGGGAATTAACATGGACTTCCGCCGGATGTGTTTTTCGTATGTTGCGCTGATTGTCCACTAGGTGGCGTTGGTGTCGCGACACATTTTTGAATTTCGCGCCAGGAGTTGTGGAATTCAACCGTTAGAGGTCGTGTACCACTGGTCGTAGTGTAGAAACCTGCGATGTCACTTTATTAGTTCCTATTTTTCCCACTAGGTGTCAGGGGGCTTCTTACAATTCTGATGTATGCAACTTGTGTAACTCCTTTATTAATTAATTAATTTGTCGGATTTGACACTTATAATTAATTTGTTGGTATCTGTGAGAGGAATGTAGGCAACCTGCTAATCTTTTTTTAACAATTAATTAATTCCTCGATTTAAACACGGGTCTGTTCGATTGTTAAGCGGACGTGTTACCACTCGGCTATCACGTCGTACTGATAAGAAGACTTTAAATGTTGTATATATGAAAAAAAGGAAACATGACGTTCACGAAAGCAGCGAGCGAGCGGTTTGAGTGATAAGGATAAGGAAAGACAATTAATTGATAGGTAATTCCGTGTCTTTCTAATTAAGAAAATATTTAACTGATAAGACTAACTTTGGGTGTGTCAATTTTCTATTTGTCCGCGGCAAATGGAGAGCAGGAAATGGGAAGAGATAACATCGATTTGATTAAAACAGTGTGAAATAATTAGTTTCGATACATTTGATTTGAGGGATGTGGTAATTGATGATAATAATGCAGACTTTTGTTTCATTACAATTAATTAACAAATTACTCGAAACGCCCAAGAAAAAATGTTTTTTTGGACTCTCAATGACTGCACCGGATATGATCAACTGATAAGATTTTTTGTGTACCATTTCTTTTCGATAATTGACCTTGTGTCTCGATTTACATGTAATCAAATGGGAAAATGTTACAAATCACTGAAAAATTGCAAATTTACATTGATTCTTATGGAAAACATGCACAAATTCGGTGTATTAGACGTACTCATAAATTAATTGGACGCTGATTGGTTTAAATAACGATTAATCTGATTGGTTGATTAGTTTGTAAGATTTATATATTAAGTTGATATACGTTAAGTGTGTATTAAATACGAGTTGTTTGTTAAGTGATGATGATAACCGATCTGCGAAGAAAGGTATTACAAAACAAGAAAGAAAAAATTCAAAAAGTATTAGAACAACACTTATTGGAATTAAATATATTAAAACGTGAACTAAAAGTTAAAAGTGAATATCTAAAATTGTTGGTGAAATTTGAAAAATTGTCAATAAGGTAATATTTATTGTAATTATTAAATTTAAGTGATATTTTAAATAATAATATTTTGTAGAAACTAAGATGGAAATGTGTCGTTTAAATGATAGCTCAGAGGTATATTATTATGCACATCCTGAACATAATTATTACTTGTCAATGGATCAAGCAGTAGAGTTATGGAACGCAGGATTTGATTTGGAGTGGGTAATAATGTACGAGTTCGATTATGAAACGTGGAAACAAGAAACTATTTTGAATGAACAAAAAGTAAAAGAGGCTTTGGAAGAAAAACTTAAATCCGATGAGGAAATAATTGATTTGTGTGATGATGATGATGATGATGATGATGATGACCTCGATAACACATTCGATGTTGATGAAATTTTAAATAAATTTAATGCTGATATAAACAATGAAAGAAGATTTATAAACGAAACCAAATATCCCCTAAACAAGAACGGTCGAGTTTATGTTGCTGTTGGTTTAAGTTCTGCTAGAGGCTTTTTTCCATCGCTGAGAATATCTGGACCCAAAGGCACAAACGTGTCTTTTCTCCATATTGAATGGAATCAAATCGTAAAACACAAATCCAGGATTGATGCTCATTTAACAGTATCACCCAAGAAAAGAAAATCATGTAAAAAAGAAGAAGTTAATGATGCTGAAAATAAACCAGTTGTATATGTCTTTGATGGTTGTAACATTTTCTTTGGTTCAAACTTAAAGTCAAAGTGGATTCGCATCGAAAAAGGAAAATCAAAAATCGTTTTAAGTAAAAAGGTGTTTGAAGCTTTGTGCGAATTATTACAAACAATCGAATTTAGAATGCAAAGATTGCAATCATTACACTTTATCAGTTTTTATAATGAATGCTTGTCGGAACTAGTTAGTACAATGAAATGTGTAGACAATAACAGTCCTAATCAAGAAGAACTTAATAATGCTATTGAATATTTAAAAGTTATCTTAAATGCTAAATACGACAAAGGATTGACAGAGAACGCAGAGTGCCTACTGGAAGCAGTGATTTTTAACAAGGATATAATAAAGAGTGCTATATTTGCAACAAAAATATTTGATGTGTAAAGATGAGTAAAAATTCAGCATTACACCGCATTAATGTGGCTAATGCATTTTACGAAGGACAATTAACAAGTGAACATTTAAAATATCTACCAGATTATTATTTAAGAAAAATAGATGGAATAGAGTTGTTAAGACCTTGGCATATGTTGCCTCCATTATTCAAAAACGATAAACACTTTCAAAATAGACTTCCGTGCTTCAAACACTATAATACAGGAAGAACTCACATCGATGGACCTCCCTCACCAAAATATAAGTGCCATGAGTGTATAAATGGTAATTAGTTATATTAAATAAATTATTTCTTAAGTAGACCAGGTGTAGTGCGGTTGTTCCATAATGCATATTGCAAATTTTTAATTCTTGCCAATATTTTCAACGGGACATTGTTTGTAACAAGACCGAAAAATGTTGAAAAGTGCTACGTTGCTCTAGATTTTGACTTCACTTTTAAAGAACCATGGATATTAATGGACAGTAACAACTTTTCAAGACCCTTCACCTGCAGTATACAGCTTGAAAGAAAACCATCTGACTCCGATGTCATCCGCTACAGAGTTAGATACGCCACAAGGTTATCCGAACTAACGGATTTTAACGTTTATACTAACAGTTGGAAAGCAATATTGTATAATGACAATCCTAAAGCAAACGCAAATAATGTTTACGAAATATTAAAAAAGAAAAAACTAAAAATGTAATATTAACTTGTATTGTTATACCATTTACAATTGGACTTATATTGTATGTAATTTATAAAATGTAAATCAAATTATTATCAAGGAATGTGGTTTGTAAATAAATAGATATAAATAATGCAAAGCGTTTAATGTGTATAACCTTTTTTATTCGTTTTCAGGTACAATGTAATACAAAATTATATATAATTTTAAATTACTGACAATAATTTTAAATTACTGACAATAATTTAAAAAGTAAAGCTTTAATTTCAAATAATACATCCTTACGAGGACAATAAATATCAAAGTGTTCAACACTGTTTTTACTTACACTTATAAGTGTATTCAAAAATTCATTAAATGCATAAGTATTAACATCATCAAAAAAATACAAAATTCCGTTAGTATATCTAAATGCACCAGTTATGTTGCCTGGAATGCCAGGAAAATCAGATGAAATTAAGCCAATCTTTCTGACCGTGTATCCACATTCATTTATTTTAAAATATTTATTATCATTACAAAAGACATACGTTTGTCCTCTGTATGTATTTATAACACCTTGAACAATACAATTTCCTATAATTTTAACATCAGAAAAAGTCAGTATATATTTCAAAGATAAATTTTCAGGATTAACAATATACAGGTTTTCACCTAAAAATATCACAATATTACCATCTAGTCTCTGATAAATACTATTAATTTTAGTAAAATTTGTAGGTAGAAATGGTAACCATTCAGTTATCAGTAAAGGTGGGCTAATTTTATCTTCATATAATTTTTTATACCAAACCCACTTTTCATAAAATAAATATAGTGTATCTTCAACAATTAAATAGGTATTTAAATCATGTAGTAAACACAACTTAGGAGCTATTGATGGCTGTTCAGAAGTAGATTTTACAGTTGTTGTACTTGGAGCGATTGATGTCGTTTCGACCGAAGTGGTTTTTATTGTGGTTTTTGTTGGTTTTGTATTAGTTGTATTATTATTTTCTCCATACAAAGAGTGAATAGCAAAGATATCATCTCTCGATAAATCGATCGATGTAAGGTTATTTCTCGGAGAATAATATGCATACATTATAGAATCCTCTTCAAATGAATGATTAATTCCTAAGGAATGTCCTATTTCATGAATAAGCACTAGCAGTAAACTTATTTCAGATGTCGGACAAGTATAATTATAACACCAAGTTTCCCTAGAATCTAAATGTATTTCAACTTGTGTTTTCGATACTGAGGGTAAAAATGCATGTGCTAATATTAATCCTTTTCCATCTAGTGGAAATGGACATTCTTCTTTATTATTACATTGATAAAACTTGTGTTGCTCGTGTTGATATGTAATTATAATATTAGGATTTCTTCTAGATCTTTTAAACATTAAATTTGAATGTTTAGCCCATATTTCAAATGCTTTATTGGTCAATTCAATCTCTTCTTTTGATGCTCTTGGAAAATTCCATGTGATGTTTCTAAAATTCCATTTTTGCCAATATTTTCCAAGTTTAAAGTTCACCATATCTTTAAAGCCACACCTTGATCGTTTCATTAAATTAATGGTGTCATTATTTAGTTCGCCATCCACTGGTAAATTGTAATTTTCTTGAAATGTTTCAATTGCATTGGTTAATAATTCATCGTCTTCGTCTTGTAAAAAATAATTGGTTTCATTTATATATCCAAACTGATTCATATATTTTACTACATCGCTAATGCTATATTGAAATCCCGATGACAGAAAAGATGTAATGATGAGGGATAGGATACAAAACAATTTATTAACCATCTTGTTAGGTACAAAGCTAATGACACTAAATTATTCTGTACAATCAATAAATATTTATTAGATCAAAAGAATGTTACAAAACATTTGATTTCTCCAACCAACTATTGTGCGATTTGTCTAATCCAAGCCACTTCACGTACACTTTGTTCCCTTTTCGTCTTAATACCTTTTCCACTAAATAGACATCAGAGTGCTTAACTTTTTGAAGTTCTTCAGCATAAAATGCTTGAAACGGTTATAATATATATATTATATATTCTCTTGTTTGTTGGCCTTGATCTTGTTCCTAAAGCAAATTTCGTTTTGCGTATGTCGAGATAAATTACCCTTTCTTTTAAATGTCTTCCAACAGTTGTTACACAAAAGAGTCATAATTTGCGGATATGTAAGTAGGTCTTTACGGCGCGGTTTAAGAGAGAATGAGAGACGTTGCTTTAGCGTATGTATATAATTGATAATAGCTGTTCGTCACATAAGTTCGATTAGCTATTAATGAATTATGTTCTGTTGGCGTAATTCAGCCTCGATAATCTCAATTTCTAACATTGTAGTTACAGATCTAGGTGTGCGATGTAAAATCCATAAACGTTCAATGACATCATTTAAGTCTGTATACGAAATAGAGTGCTGATTATTGATTGACATATACTTGTAACTTGATGAACTCTTGATGTTCTCTTCATCGCCGGTAAGATAGCTCATGTTTTCTTGTTCACTCTCGAAATCGTTCGTATATGATTGAGATGGTTTTTGTGATAAAAACTCTTTTTCATTACTTATCTCGTCCAACTTTTCCTGAATCTTTTTTAATTCAACTCTTATAGATTTTGTACGATTTTCCACTTCTTTATTTATTATCTCCTTAATGTTTTGATTACTGCTAACATTATCCTCTTTATCTGAATCTAAATCACTCAGCGTTTGCCTATTCTCTCCAAGAGATAAGGTTTTCGACCTAATTACGTCTCTTAGCTCGTTTATTGGTATTTCTTTATAATTGGTGCTGGAATAATTCTTTACCGCTTTATGTTCATATTCCATTTCATCTTTCATCTCTTGGCATTTGTCTCTACTTATATTAGCATCCATACAATTAGAGATGCTTAGCTCTGGTAATTTCTTTGACAATTCATGGTGTTGTACAGATTCGTGTCGACTAAGATTGTCACGTCTGTTAAACTTTTTATCGCAAAATCGACAACTGTATTTATTTTCATTATGCAACTTCTTATGCCTAAACAAGCCTGACAAATGTCCATAAGAAATACCACATTCTTCACATGCGTACATACTAGTGGTTAATACGATACTAATAAACTCAATGCGTTAACCCTCCTATTACCCTCTTTGTGCCCTCTCATTACCCTCCTATTACCCTCTTTGTACCCTCTCATTACCCTCCTATTACCCTCTTTGTACCCTCTCATTACCCTCCTATTACCCTCTTTGTACCCTCTCATTACCCTCCTATTACCCTCTTTGTACCCTCTTTGTACCCTCTCATTACCCTCTTTGTACCCTCCTATTACCCTCTTTTACCCTCCTATTACCCTCTTTACCCTCCTATTACCCTCTTTGTACCCTCTCATTACCCTCTTTGTACCCTCCCATTACCCTCCCATTACCCTCTTTTACCCTCTTTACCCTCCTATTACCCTCTCATTTCCCTCCCATTACCCTCTTTGTACCCTCTTTTACCCTCCTATTACCCTCCTATTACCCTCCTATTACCCTCTCATTACCCTCTTTACCCTCCTATTACCCTCTTTACCCTCCTATTACCCTCTTTACCTGATATGTCGATGTATTTATGTCAAGTCTTTTTGAATTTTCACATAATTGTAAACTGGCCATTAGCCGTTCGTAATTCTTTTTTTGTTTTTAATTTTTTTATAATTATCGTTATGTACGAGTATATATATATATATATATATATATATATATATATATATATATATATATATATATATATATATTTTTAGATTAGTCTTTATATGTATATAATTTAGTTTAATTTTTCATATGTTATAATAGTTATATTTTAAAATTTTCCCTGTAATTGGATTATTTCTGTTGGGAATAAATAAATAAATAAATAAAATATCTGATTCGCACTTATCGACATATCAATGATAAACATACACATTTATTCTTTCCTTATTCAATTCTCCATCAATGGGTAAGTTATAATATTCTTGAAACGTTTCGATAGCATTAATCAGCGATTCATTGTCTTCATTTTGTTTTAAAAAATTATTTTCATCTAAATATCCAAACTGATGTAAATATTTATTCACATCAATTTCAGAACTTGCATTGATAAAGATTAAAAGCGTGATTAATTTGATAAACATCTTGTTGCGTTGAAGGTTAATAGAAAACTAATAATAATTACCATTATTAAACATATTTATATTTTTAATAATACAAACATTTACATTTATATAGTTATAATACATTTGACTTATCTATCCAGCTATTTTGCGATTTATCTAATCCTAACCACTTGACGTACACTTTATTTCCCTTTTTCCTCAGCACTTTTTCCACTAGGTAAACATCCTTATGTTTAGTTTTTAAAAGTTCTTCAGCATAAAACGCCCCCTGGATTGGATCCCCCGAACTATCTTCTAATAGGTAAACGGTTGGATTTGAAACTTTTACATGTGCTATTTTAAATAACTCAGTTGTCCAATTCGGTGTGTAGCCTTTATTAAATAATGCTTTTTGTTTACTAATACGGACGATATCACCCACTTTAAAAATCTTCTTTCCTGCTACTTTGATATGTGAGTAAATTGTTTTTAACAACTGCTTCTCCTTATCTTTCGTGACATCACAGGGTCGCATTCCAGTTGTACTGTGTTTCCGATTATTGTAATTGGACGTAATTTCACTTAAAACATCTACCCATTGATACTTTCCACGCAAACTAAATGCGCGATAAAGATGTTCTTTTAAAGTTCTTATCACACGCTCTGCCATTGCGGCTTTCATGATTGTGTAAGTAGAATAGTGGTTAATTCCGTTGCTGTGCATTACCTTCCTAAAATGTGAGTTGTAGAATTCATTTCCTTGATCAGTTTGCAAGTTTGTAGGCGTTCTTCCATCTTTTAAAATATTTTTAAATGCATTAGCCACATTTACACCAGATTTATCTTTTAACGGAGCGGTCCATAGATATTTTGAGAAACAATCAATCACTACTAATATGAATTTAAAACCCTTGTTTTCTCTTGCATAAAGACCAAATTCGGCTAAATCTGCCTGCCACAAATCGTCTAATCCTTTGATAATTGTCCGTCGTCGTGGGAATTTTTTTCTTGCAGGTTTATGTAATTCTTTTACAACATCACTTTTTATCTTGCTCATCCTCACCTCTGTCGAATTATATGTATGGAATCCAATTAATCCCAAACAATACTGACGATTTGGATCGAGATCAATGGAAGGGTTTACCAAGTAAATCAAAATCTATCTTAGGCAGCTTTGGGAGTTTAGGTGATATTGAATGATGCACTGATGCTGGTGTGTCCGCATGTGGTATCGAAGTATGACTAATATCTATATGTTGTCGTTTTAATGCATCAACAAGTTCAGACATTCGTGTAAATGGATAAAATCTACTATTCATTTGCTCTACACTTCGAGATTGTACCAATTTTTTATATTCCTTCAGATCATTGTTTAGCATGGTGATATTTTTGGACAGTTCATCTGTCGTCGTTCTAAGGTCTAATAGTCCGGATCTAGTTTCTTCACTTAATGTGTATTTTAGTTTGTTTAATTTATCTTGAAATTGTTCAGATTGTTCAGTATTGTATTTAAAAAGATTATTTTCAAATGTTTCAGTATTACTTTTAATAAGATTTCCAAGTTGCTCAATTTTATTATAATTGCTTTTAATAAGATTTTCACTTTTATTGAAAGTTACGTTGAGTTCATTTAATTTTGATTCAGTTTGTTTACGTTTATTATTAAAATCATTCTTGAGGGCATTATACATATTTATAGTGTTGGTTGTGCTATGATTTCTTGTTTTGCTCGCAACTGTATCCACATATTGTTTTGTAGCACAATCGTTTGAATCATCCGGATTCATGACATTTTTTAATTGTTTACTTCCAATGTCAAAATGACCATGATGTGTAATAACGAATCCAGGACCGGGAGGACCGCTAGGTCCGATCGGACCGATCGGACCGGGAGGGCCTCTATCACCTTTATAACCGGGGGGACCTGTCAGACCGTGAGGCCCGCGATCACCGGGGGGACCTGTCAGACCGTAAGGACCGGGAGGGCCTGTTGGACCGGGAGGGCCTGTTGGACCGGGAGGTCCGCGAGCACCGGTCAAAGACGTGTTGGAATGACGTCCAAACTTATCGACAGACATTATGTGAATGATGTGCAACAATTAAATTAATAAATTATATCAGCTTCTCTCAGTTCTTCCTCGATCGATGCAATTTCATTGTCGTGAGAATTATTTCCAGCTCGTCGTGACGCATGTAATAACCATAATCTTTCAATTAATTCATTAGGATCATCCCAATATGTATATCTGTGAGTTTTATTTTCTACTATTAAATTTGAATCGAAACCACGACCGCCTTTAGACCTGTGTGAGCTTGCTTCAGACTTTGATCTGTGTTGTGAATGTGGCAACAATGGTTTAATAATATTTCTATATTTGTGTGACCGAGTGCCCTGAAGTTGTTGCCCAGGATCAAAATGTCGATGTAATGAATTGGTTCTTTTAAGAATATCCACATAATTTATTCGATCTGCTTCCTTGTATGCTACAGGATCCTTTCTGAATAGTAATTCATATAGACCAGAAGTGCCTATATATCTAACTCCGTCAATGATTAAATCATTTTCATCTAAATCAATGTCAGTATTGCCAATTTTAAATTTAGCATTATCCTGATTGAAATTTATACCATGAATAGTGTCAAAGTCATCACCCCCCTCATTTATTAATTTTTCCACATATTGTCTTGGTAATGTGGCGAATTGGTCCAAATATTCCCGAATTATCTTAGAATCAGGTTGAGAAATTGTTGAAATATTTTGTTCCGACGGTTCGTGTGTAAAAACGTCTCCATCATCTATAAAGTCCAACCTTTTTGGCTTTTGTTTGTATTGCGAAAAGGGAGATGAATGAGCAATCTTATCAACATGAATAATATTACTGAAATCATATTTTTCCTGGATTTTCTCATTTTCTTGTTTTATTTCTTTATTTTCTCGTTTTATATCTTCATTACTCCTAATTATTTCTTCGTTAGACTTAACTAAGCTTTGTAAAGGTTCCGTAATTGGTTGAAAAAAATTTTTCAATCTGTCATCATCTTCACTACGATTTAATTTTAAAGCCAGCACTTTTTTTCTGATATCCTTTTGAACTTGTATTAGTTTCTTTTGAATGTTGCTCATCTTAATGAATGAGCCTCTTTTCCTAATGAGCCTCTTTTCCTAATGAGCCTCTTTTCCTAATGAGCCTCTTTTCTGAATGAGCCTCTTTTCTGAATGAGCCTCTTTTCCTAATGAGCCTCTTTTCTGAATGAGCCTCTTTTCTGAATGAGCCTCTTTTCTGAATGAGCCTCTTTTCTGAATGAGCCTCTTTTCCTAATGAGCCTCTTTTCTGAATGAGCCTCTTTTCTGAATGAGCCTCTTTTCTGAATGAGCCTCTTTTCTAAATGAGCCTCTTTTCTGAATGAACCTCTTTTCTGAATGAGCCTCTTTTCTGAATGAGCCTCTTTTCTGAATGAGTCTCTTTTCCTAATGAATCTTTTGACGTAACACGCGCAACGTTTGTTGTGATAATGATGAGAGTGGTTGCTTAGTCTATGATTATATACTCATCGAATCCATTGCGGTACCTACCCGCATCAGAATCTTTATCTATTGTAATAAAACCATATTTTTCTTTCCAACACTCTGCACACAAAGACTTGAATTTTTCAAAAGTCATATCACTACTTACGTGATCAGTGTAAACGTGTTTTAGGTTAAGATCATCCTGTTTAAATAATATAATTAAATTTGCATTATCACGAATCAAGTGTTTAGGTATGCGAGTATATGTCTGGCAAAGGTAGAACGAATCAATGTTATTGTGTCTACCCATACTGAAATATTCACGGATTTTATCCTGCTTATCACATGCTACATCGTCAAAAATAAAAATTGAGTTTTCCTTAGCTTCTTCAGGGCTAATTATTTCAGCATTCTCTCTATACGGGAAATATTCAATCTCTGGTATCCCACTAATAATATCTTGCAAGTATTTATATTTTGGTTGATAAAGAGACTTTGAATAAATGTAAATGTTTTCAAATTTCAATCCGTTTACATTAAACAAGAGTGTTAACATTGCATTCGATTTGCCACAGTTAGATGGGCCGCAAATAACTGCTCTAATAGAATTTGGTAATAGATCGCCATGTTTTTTCTTATTATTTTTTAACACATCCCCCACTACGTTGTCAAAATTTGTTACAGTAAGAGATTGTTTCTGTTTAACAACTTTCATCGTACTGTCACCAACGATATCTTTCAGGGGCTATATATAGAGAAGCAGTGCTGATGAACGCTCAAATGATTGCGTACAGCGGCAGAGGATTCATCAATTCCATAATCAACAAGTTACCCATTGAATTACATATCCCCGGCTATCAGTACTGTGGACCTGGCACACACTTGGAAAAACGGTTAAAAAGAGGTGACCCCGGCATTAATCCATTGGATGCGGCCTGCAAACAACACGACATTGCTTACTCTGAGAATAAGGATATTAGCGAAAGACATAAAGCGGATAAAATCTTGGCGGAAGCTGCGTGGAGTAGAGTAAAGGCTAAGGACTCTAAATTCGGTGAAAAAGCAGCAGCGTGGGCTGTTACCAACGCGATGAAGATTAAGACAAAAACGGGGATGGGTATTAAGAAAACAGCTTTGAGAAGTGGAGTAGTTATGAAGGCTCGGAAAGCTATAAAAAATTTTCGTCGAAAAATTGATAAGCCTGGAGGTGTTAAAGAAAGTAGCAAGATTGCATTATCAGCCGCAAAGATTGCTGTAAGAGCTGCTGGTGGAAAAAAGAGGATTCGAACTCCTAGAATTATACCTATTCCAAAGCAGGGTGGTATTTTGCCACTTATCCCGATATTTGCCGGTTTAAGTGCTCTCGGAGCCCTCACTGGTGGAGTCTCCGGCATTGCAAAGGCAATAAGCAGTGCCAAGGACGCTCGATCGAAACTTGAGGAATCACAGCGGCATAATAAAACGATGGAGGCTATAGCTCTAGGCAAGCAGGGAAAAGGTCTATATTTAAAACCATATCGAAAAGGAATGGGACTCTTTCTAAAACAGCACAAGACAAAAAACTGTTAAACTCGCTACCCAACCGCGCACTAACCGATACAGACTTGCTAAAAGGGGCTCGAAACGTTAAACATTTTAGAGGAGTGTTTATGCGTGATTCACTACCATCTAAACCTCTTTATATAGAAGCGGGTATTATTAACTTGGATTCCCAGGATGGTCGCGGTACGCATTGGGTGGCTTATAAAAAAGTAGGCAATAGTGTTCAGTACTTTGATAGTTTCGGAAATCTTCCACCACCTATGGAAGTAATTAAATATTTTAAAAATTGTAAAATTAGATATAATCATGATCAATATCAGACCTTTAATACGTACAACTGTGGACACTTGTGTATAGAATTTTTATATAAATAAATAAATTTTTTCTAAATGTGTCAGTCATGTCTCAGACCTTCACCTTACAAGGTACAAGCAGTGTACTCTCCACAAACTATTATCCTCCTATAGAACTTGAACCAAATCGACAGTACTGTTTGGGGTTAATTGGACTTCATACATATAATTCAATACCAAATATTGAATTCGGTGTTAATAATAAATTTATTTACGGCGATAAAACAGTTAATATACCTACGGGCTCATACGAGGTTACAGACATTGAAACTTATTTGCAAAAACAGCTGTTTGGTGATAAGAAAAAAGAGGAAGTTGATAAACTATTTTCGCTTAAACCCAATAATAACACCTTACAGTGTGAACTTAAAAGTAAATTCGATATAGATTTTACATCTGATAAAACTATTGGTAAATTATTAGGGTTTTCGAAAAAGCTACTAAAGGCCGGTCAACTACATACATCAGATTTACCCGTGCAAATAATTAAAGTAGATAGTGTACGAATTGAGTGTAATATTACTTCAGGTGCCTATTACGACGAAAAATTATCACATACGTTGTTTGAATTTAGCCCCTCAGTTGATCCTGGCTTTGCAATAAATATAGAACCAAAAAATATATTATATCTACCGTTAAATACTCGTGATAGGATTGATAATATTACTCTTAGAATTATCGATCAAGAAGGCAAATTAATTAATTTTAGAGGAGAAAATATTTTGATTAGACTAGAATTAAAAACATGGGGATAGTTTTTGATAAAAACGATAGGACATTTGTCAATCCCGTTATTCAGAGTTCATCCCTCAAACAGATAACACGTATTAATCTGTCAAGGTTAACCTCCCTTGGATATAGAATTAAAAACTATGGAAAACGTTTTCGAACAAGTGCGGTATGATGATCGCATCAGTAAATATCAATACCACACTTATCAGCCTAGAACTACAAACTTTGAAAATAACGATGAAATTCGAATAACAATTCAAAATCAAGACATTTACACCTTTCCTGGAAACAGTTATATTTACTTGAGTGGTGAGGTTGAACACAATCTCACTGCTGGTAAAAAATTTGAGTTGGTTACAAACGCGTTTGCTTTCCTATTTGAAGAGATAAGGTATGAATTAAATGGTGTGGAAATCGATCGAACCCGAGACTTAGGGATCGCGAGTACTTTGAAAGGATTATTATCCTATAATGATTTTGAGGATATGAAAGAATTAGGGATAGCTGGATGGGCTAAAACTGGACATATTAAAACATATTTTCCCAACAAAAATTTTTATGCACTGATACCTCTAAAATGTTTATTGGGTTTTGCTGAGGATTATCAAAAGCTGATTATTAATGTTAAACAGGAATTGGTTTTACTTCGCTCCTCTAGTGATGTAAACTGTTTTGTGTGTGATGATAGTGCTCAAGTTGTTTCACAAATTAAATTTAAACTGAATAAAATTGAATGGAGAGTACCACATATTCAACTGAATGATGATTTAAAACTGAAACTGATGGAACAAATTAAAAATGATCCAAATATTTTAATTCCATTCCGAAAATGGGAATTACATGAATTACCAACCTTGAAAAAATCTAGAGATGATATATGGGCCGTTAAAACCTCGAGTAGTTTGGAGAAACCAAGATATGTAATTGTAGCCTTTCAAACAAATAAAAAAGGTGTAGCTAATGCGGATGCAACAAAATTTGATCACAACAATATAAGGAACATAAGAGTTTATCTCAATTCGGAATCATTTCCATATGATCACTTGAATTTGGACTTTAAAAGTAATGATTACTTGACTGTCTACAACATGTACTGTCAATTCCAGCAGAGTTATTATAATCAAATAAACAAGCCCTATTTATCATTCACTGATTTCAATAATTGTGCTATGTTTGTATTTGACGTGTCCAAGCAAAACGAGAGTGTAAAATCTTCAGCGGTGGACCTGCGCATTGAGATGGAGGCCACTGAAAATTTTAAAGATAATACCCGAGCATACTGCCTCATTTTGAGTGATTCTCTTCTTGAGTACACACCTATTTCGGGAATTGTTAAAAAGATAATTTAACAAGTTTGAGCTTGCGGTTAGATAAGTCTATCGCTATAAAAGCAAACAATTTTCAATACAATATTAGTAATCCAGAATCATTCAACGATGTCTACCACAAATCGAGTATGCTTTGACTTGATCCCTGTAACATTTACATACACGTTAGATGACAGTGACGATGATATAAACTGGATGCAAGAAACTCTTGATAGACTTCGTTTCAAGAGACGGGTTCGTAATATGGAAAAAGTATTAAGTCCAATACTCTTAGGGAGAATTACATCACCACCAACACCTCCGCCGCCAAAAGTCTTGTTTATAGACATCCAGGGTTTCAACATACCCGACTTTACCCCGAAAGAACTTGCTGCCACCTATGATGGTAAACATCCCATCGTTTACGTCTTCAAGCCTCCTACGCCATTTCGTAATCTCAGCTTGGACTCTAAGAAACAAGTTAGATGGCTGGAAAACAATTATCACGGGATCCCATACAGCACAAATGGTAGTGATTTAAGTGAATTACCAAAACTATTTAAAAAACTATCTGCGGATATTGTGTATGTAAAGGGTAGTCAAAAATTTACTTACTTGAAACAATTTTATGATAATGTTGTAAATTTAGAATTTGATGATCAATGTCCTAATTTTAGTAAAACTCTGCATGCTTGTCAATCACATAGGATTAGGTTCAGTATGTGTAGTATTGTAAATGTAGAAAAGTTGTTTAATTATGTAAAGAATAATAAAAAATAAAAAACAATTTTTATTTAAATATATTTTTATTTAAATTTTATGTTCATCCCAGGAACCTTAATACCCCCACAAATAACACATACAACTATTACAATAAATAGCACAAATCCTGATGATAATATAAAGGTGGTATAATTCATTTTAACTATCGGTAAGTTGTCACCACCTGGGAATGAAATGTCTGCTATGTGGAGTTCTCACTGCCTGGGAATGAAATGTCCTCTATGTGGAGTTCTCACTGACTGGGAATGAAATGTCCTCTATGTGGAGTTCTCACTGACTGGGAATGAAATGTCTGCTATGTGGAGTTCTCACTGCCTGGGAATGAAATTTTCGATGTGTTCAAACACTGATGACACTTATATTTTGGTGAGGGTGGTCCATCGATGTGAGTCCTTCCCGTATTGTAGTGTTCAAAACAGGGTAATCTTTCCTTGTCCCTGAAGCTCAGCGGTAAAAATGACCAGATGTTTAAAAGCTCCAGACCTTCCAACCTCTTCAAGTAATATTCTGGTAAATATTTTAAGTGTTCGGAGGTTAATTTACTTTCGTGGTATGCTTCTATGGCACTGTTAATGCGATCCATTAGAGGCTCTGGTTCCGTATTTGTAAACTGCATTATTGCGACAATGTATATTCAACGCACACACCTTCCACCACTTTCTCCCACCACCTTCTCCTACCAGCCAGGACCCCTTATCTACTTCCTGTATAACCGGAAGCCCTTATCTACATCCTGTATAACCGGAAACCCTTATCTACATCCTGTATAACCGGAAACACCTTATCTAATCAACATCCGACCGGAAACGGAAACCCCTTATCTTATCTACATCCGGCCGGAAACGGAAACCGGAAACGAAAACCGGAAACCGGAAACCGGAAACCGGAAACGGAAACCGGAAACGGAAACCGGAAACGGAAACCGGAACCGGAAACGGAAACCGGAAACGGAAACCGGAAACGGAAACGGAAACGGAAACGGAAACCGGAAACGGAAACCGGAAACGGAAACCGGAAACGGAAACCGGAAACGGAAACCGGAAACGGAAACGGAAACCGGAAACGGAAACCGGAAACGGAAACGGAAACCGGAAACGGAAACCGGAAACCGGAAACCGGAAACCGGAAACCGGAAACCGGAAACCGGAAACCGGAAACCGGAAACCGGAAACCGGAAACCGGAAACCGGAAACCGGAAACCGGAAGTGGAAACCGGAACTTCCGGGAAGGGAATGAATTGTCCCCGTATCGGCTAAAGTCATCTACTTATACTGTTCTATGCATAATTTATATGTAAAATGCAATCAGGTCAAATTATTCTCTCACCAAACTAAATGAATCAACAGGAAATTGAAATAAATTGAAAAACTTACAGGAAATGAATATTAATTGTCTTAAGTTATCTATAGACGCGTTTCGAGATTTATTCCTCATCAGTATAGCATAGCTAGCTTTAGATTTTCAATACAAAAAAATATTAAAATAAATAGGAAACTTAGAGAAATGACGAAGTGTGTCGTCGAAACAGGTACACAAAACTGGGGCGAGTTAAAATGAAGGAATGTTATTTATAGGTAAAGGGATTAAGTTATTAGTAGGTGCGAACAAACTCAATTTTTCTTTATGTTACATTTTCTTTATGGTAAACAAACAGGATTTTACCAACCTATCCAACAAATTTCATGTGAACAAACAAGATTTAACCAAACTATCCAACAAATTATATGGTAACAGTATTCAACAAATACAACCTCAAAAATTGATGTAAACAAATAGGATTTTACGAACGGAACCTCCAAATTTAATTTTAACACTGGAGATTTTATCGATGAAAGCTTTAAAATTGATTTAAACGATGTGGAGTTTTTGATGTGTTGTGTCAAACCTGAATAGTTAGACCTAACCTTACAATAAATGACATTTGTCACTTTTTTTCCAAGACACACTAATTATAATTGTTGAAAAATATAATTTTAAATAGAAACTTTGTTTTAATTTTGTTTTGACGACAATTTATTTGAAAAACAACATATTGCGCATTACGAAGGTTGCCTTTTATATTTCGGGATTAGAGAACAAAAATAAATATTAATCATTGAAAATCGCTTTATTGTTTTTCAAAATATTCCCCATTAAGATCTATACACTTTTGCATGCGTTTGAACCAATTGTCGAAGCACTTTTGCCAGTACCAGTGCCAGTGCCAGTATCTCCAAAACATGCATTCTGAACGCATCAACCGCTTCTTCAGGTGTCAAAAAACGTTGACCTCTCATTTTATTTTTTACGGATGGGAATAAAAAGAAGTCATTCGGTGCCAAGTCTGAACTATATGGCGGATGACTCATCAAATCGATGCTTTGCGTGCTCAAAAATGCAGTTGTTTGAGCCGACGTGTGAGAGCTCGCATTGTCGTGGTGAAGAGATCCGTTTTCGGCGGTTGGTTTTCCTGGTTTCTTGGATGACAACTGGCAAACAAATGGTTGTGTACTACTTAGAATTGACTGTTCTGCGTTGTTCTAGTGGTACGGTTGCGAAAAAACAGGCGACCATTTGCTTGGAAGTGCTTCGTGCGCGAACAACTTTTGTTGTATTTGGCTCATCTTGAAACACCCATACGGTCGACTGCTGTTTACTTTCGGGCTCATACGCGTAAATAAATGATTCATCACCTGTCACGATGTCATAGACGTGTTTCGAAGCACCGCAATCGTATTTTTTGAGCATTTCTTTGCACCAATCGACACGAGCCTTTTTTTGAGCGATTGACAAATTGTGTGGGATCCAACGCGAACAAATTTTGTTGACAGTCAAATGTTCATGCAATATTGAATGTATGCTGGTCCCACTAATGCCTAAGGTTGTCTCAATCTCACGATAGGTCACATGACGATCTTGCAATATTTGTTTGCGCACAGCATCAATGGTTTCCGGAACAACAACTGATTTTGGACGACCTCCACGAAATTCGTCTTGGAGTGAACTACGACCTCGGTTGAATTCACCATACCATCGATAAATACTGGTCCTTGATGGAGCTTCATCGCCAAAAATTGAATTAAGTTTATCCATGCACTGTTGTTGAGTTAATCCACTTCGAAAGTTGTAGAAAATAATCGCACGAAAATGTTCACGATTTAATTCCATTCTTTGGCCGAGATAAATCTTTTAAGTTAGTGTAAACGACACAAATAACGCTCATATGTCAAAACGTTCTGAGTACGTATAACCTCAAAAATGTCAAACTTTACGATAGAGCTCTCAGTTGCCAGATTGCAACACTAGGGTTGCCCAATTCCGAAATATAAAAGGCAACCCTCGTATTGGGTTCAGAAAAATAATGTCTAACGATGAAACGAGTGTTTTCCACTCCTAGACTAAGCATGAAGTAAAATTTCGAGTTTAGAAAAGCCCTGCGTAAAAAATTTGTCGAGGGTCGCGCTACGCGACCCTCGGCTTCGCGCTACGCGATCAAAGCAAATTTTCAGGCTTTTCTAATCTCGAAATTTTACTTCATGCTTAGCTTAGGAGTGGAAAACACTGGTTTAAACCTTCAAATTACATTCTTTTAATAAACCGAGCGTCAGAAATGTTACTTCATGCTTAGTCTGGGAGTGGAACACACTCATTTTAAGTTTATAATTGAACTCTTTTAAAGCATATATGCCGTAAATCCAAAGATTTACGGCATATATGCTGTAATTCGGATATGTATACTTTAAAGAAAAACTCCCTGTATGTACAAGTTGAAGCATTAATTGCGATTGATTGGCTACAATTTGTAATGGTCGTATAGGCAACCCAATTTACACATTATTTAAAAATTATAGGTGTCAAATTTTATTGGATGAAAATGTTCGGTGTTACATGAAACTCTTTGTATGTATTCTTGGAAGTAAAAGTATCAGTATGTGTTTTACAAGTTCACTATAATTGTGTTTTATATACCTTGCACAAAAAGTAACGTTTCGCGATTAGACGTATAGAAACATTACTGTAGTGAGTAATAATTATTGATGGGTTTGCAATTAATAATTCAATAAACTATTACAACAAATTGGAACAAATTGCAAGCCCATAATGCTCAATAATTATTAATCACTTAATTGTTGTTGAGTTGCGTGAAGATGGTTTTAAATTAATGAAACACTTGTATCTTTTCTTCACTTATTTATTTGGAGTACCAAATGCACATTTCGATCACGATGTGATCATTATCAATGGTTGACAAATACAAACTTAAAAGCTAAAATGCGCTTAATATATACCTGCGGATTAGGAGGAGTAATTACGTAATGAGCGCGGGGGTTATGGAGTTAAGAGAAAACCGACAATTAGGCCTACATCTTAAATCTATTTTAAGTGTAATTGGAACAAATAATATAAAATATAAAAACAGAAAAATAAGAAAAATACACAAGTTACAATATACATAAAAACATGAGAACATATAACAAGAAAAATACAAAAATTATTACAACGAAACGAGTTTAAGTAATGGGTTGTCTAGTGGGCTCAAATCAAAATTTAGCAGATCAGCGTTATGTTTTTTCATGTAAAAAGCTTCGTACAGGTTTAAGTGATAATTTGTGGAGAATTTTAATAGTTTGGTGTTGTTGAGGGAGAATTTATGACCTGTTTCAATAGAGTGATGGGCAACTGCAGATTTTGTAGGGTTGTTGTATTTGATATGTGATACAAATAAAATAAAACACGTTAGTAATCCTTTTTCTTCACTGGTTTACAGAAAAACCACACATACATATAATTATATACATTCAGAGTCATGTACACCTACAAAATATAAAATGGCAGCGTTTAATAGCATGATTTTCAGAGCAATTAAACTACCCCTCTCTCCTTCAAACCGAAAAAAGGAACTCGACTTCATACGTTCAATTGCAATTAACGTAAAGTACGACATTAACACCATCAATAAATTAATTAATAGACATTTATTTAAACAAAACATAACCTGTTCTACCCGGTTAACTAATTTAAACAGCAAAGAGACCACATACGCTAGGATAATTTATGTACCTGATTCAGAAACCCGATTTGATAAACTATTTAAAAAATTCAAAATTACAGCTGCTTACTACGTCAACACAAATTTAAAGTCACTATTGGGTAACACCTTTGATGCAGTAGACGACTTGGAAAAACAAGGAATCTACTCCATCAAATGTTGTAACTGCAGTAAAATTTATGTAGGCCAAACTAAAAGAAATGTCATTACGAGATACAAAGAACATACATCACATATCAAATACAACAACCCTACAAAATCTGCAGTTGCCCATCACTCTATTGAAACAGGTCATAAATTCTCCCTCAACAACACCAAACTATTAAAATTCTCCACAAATTATCACTTAAACCTGTACGAAGCTTTTTACATGAAAAAACATAACGCTGATCTGCTAAATTTTGATTTGAGCCCACTAGACAACCCATTACTTAAACTCGTTCCGTTGTAATAATTTTTGTATTTTTATTGTTATATGTTCTCATGTTTTTATATATATTGTAACTTGTGTATTTTTCTGTTTTTCTATTTTATATTATTTGTTCCAATTACACTTAAAATAGATTTAAGATGTCGGCCTAATTGTCGGTTTTCCCTTAACTCCATAACCCCCGCTCTCATTACGTAATTACTCCTCCTAATCCGCAGGTATATATTAAGCGCATTTTAGCTTTTAAGTTTGAATTTGTCAACCATTGATAATGATCACATCGTGATCGAAATGTGCATTTGGTACTCCAAATAAATAAGTGAAGAAAAGATACAAGTGTTTCATTAATTATTAATCACTTAGCAACAACATTGTGCAAGTGTTTATACGTTCTGTAAGCAGGAATTGAGTGTACAGAAAAGGCAGTGTTAAATAAATCATCGTACAGAGTAGTTGAACCAGGAATAAAAGTAGTTATTATTGTTCCCGTTTAAACCTCCCATAACCCAACATTACATTACAATTTGGAAATGTTGTAATATTTGTAAATGATATTGAATATGTTTGACTGTTAATAACGAATAGTGAATAGTTAATGGGATGTCCGGCAAGAGTAGCGAAGAGATGAGGCTAGATGAGATAGATGGGAAACGGCAGAAACTATTCCTGTGATCATTCAGGAGTTTCCACTCTGACGCCTCTTCTTGCATGAACGGATCCTCAGGAACCGACCGCACTGCCTAAGCTGATTACATACTTTGTGCAGTCACTCTCGCATGGCCGGTCGGTCGGTCTTGCTGATCTGATCACCTCAAGCATTCATTATACAAAACAGTTATCGGTTAATATATTTTAACCGCAAGATAAAGCCTCCACTTTTACGATTTCCACTCACATTTGCCACTAAATAACCGCACCACTTCAGTTTGCACACCGACCCCTTCTAACAACAACATGCTTGTGAATTTTACTCCATGCTTAAGTGTTTCTACTCTTGTTTAATATTTTACGCGATGAATTTAAATGTGGTCACTTTATGGTGAAATTTAGGTAAACATGCACAAGCTGTACATTTTCTGACATTCGTTGATTTTCAAAAGAGTTCAATTTGAAGCTTTAAACGAGTGTTGTCCACTCCTAGACTAAGCACGAAGTAAAATTTCGAGTTAAGAAAAGCCCCGATAAAATTTGTTACTTCATGGTAAACTTTTGGTAAACCTGCATAAGCTGCAAATTATCTGACATTCGTTGATTTTTAAAAGAATTCAATTTGAAACTTTAAACAAGTGTTGTCCACTCCCAGAGTAAGCATGAAGTAAAATTTCGAGTTTAGAAAAGCCCCGTGAAAATTTGTCGAGGGTCGCGCAGCGACCCGAGACAAATTTTCTGGGCTTTTCTAAACTCGAAATTTTACTTCATGCGCCACGCGTATAAAACACTGATTTCAAGTGAGGTTCAAATATACATAAATTTCGCAGTATTTTAGTGTTTTATACGCGTGGCGCATGAAGTAAAATTTCGAGTTTAGAAAAGCCCAGAAAATTTACTTCATGCTTAGTTAGTAAAATTTCGAGTTTAGAAAAGCCCAGAAAATTTGTCTCGGGTCGCTGCGCGACCCTCGACAAATTTTCACGGGGCTTTTCTAAACTCGAAATTTTACTTCATGCTTAGTCTGGGAGTGGACAACACTCGTTTAAAGCTTCAAATTGAACTCTTTTAAAAATCAACGAATGTCAGATAATTTTCAGCTTATGCATGTTTACCTTAAGTTTACCATGGAGTAACCACATTTAAATTCAGCGCGCATTTGTGACGTGAGCGATCTCTACCCCCACTCTAAAATCTTCGATTCTGTCAATCCTTCTTACCGTATACTCGACTGTCCTTGGAAAAAAGCAAGGGTCTGTGTTTTTTGCCGGATATTTTATTCTATACTTAATCGGAACATACACAGGGACAGGGACAGGGACAGGGACAGGGACAGGGACAGGGACAGGGACAGGGACAGGGACAGGGACAGGGACAGGGACAGGGACAGGGACAGGGACAGGGACAGGGACAGGGACAGGGACAGGGACAGGGACAGGGACAGGGACAGGGACAGGGACAGGGACAGGGACAGGGACAGGGACAGGGACAGGGACAGGGACAGGGACAGGGACAGGGACAGGGACAGGGACAGGGACAGGGACAGGGACAGGGACAGGGACAGGGACAGGGACAGGGACAGGGACAGGGACAGGGACAGGGACAGGGACAGGGACAGGGACAGGGACAGGGACAGGGACAGGGACAGGGACAGGGACAGGGACAGGGACAGGGACAGGGACAGGGACAGGGACAGGGACAGGGACAGGGACAGGGACAGGGACAGGGACAGGGACAGGGACAGGGACAGGGACAGGGACAGGGACAGGGACAGGGACAGGGACAGGGACAGGGATGGTGACTGGAAAATCCCGGGGCGGCGGAACATTGATTGCTGTTTCGAAGATATTTAACTCTTTTATGTTACGATGCGTAGCAAAAATTTAAGAGGAATTATTTGTTTCAGTTAGAGTAAATAATCTAAAGTTACTCATTGGTGCAATTTATGTTCCACCTAACGCTCCTGTCTCGTGCTATGATGATCATACTAGTTTGGTTGAGGAGCTTACTGACTATTTACCTGACCATCACACGTGCATTATGGGCGACTATAATCTACCAAACGTGTCTTGGGAATTTTACGATAATGTTATAACAACGAACTCCTTTCAGTGTTCTGTACAACTAATAGCTGAAACATTCAGTTCATTGAATTCTCAACAAGTGAATAATGTAACGAATTCGAATTCTATTATTTTAGATTTAATATTCTTAGACTCTTTACTTGCTAGTCCTCACATTGTCTCACGGTCCGAGGTTAACTTAGTAAATTGTCATCATCCATCCATTACTTTAGATATTGATTATTTAAAAATATTTACGCCTGGTAGCAATTGGAATTCAAAGTTTGTCTATAATTTTGCTCGGGCTGATTATAATTCCATTGCTGAACAAATTATGAATACCTCCTGGGACAGTTTGTTTTCTAACAATAATACAGATTTTAATGTAAATCTATTTTATTCAGTGTTGTATACCATTATTGATGATTATACACCAAAAATATTAGAAAGTAATGCTTGTCGAACCCGGAGATATCCTAAGTGGTTCAGTTCTGAACTCATTGATCTAATTTCTCTCAAGAAATTACATCATTTAAATTTTAGGCGCTCTGGTCTGGACTCTGACTTTCAGCTTTTTAGATCAGCACGTTCACAATGTAAGATTTTGTCTCAGATTTGCTATGGGAACCATGTACAGTTAATTGAACAATCTTTGCAAAGCTCTCCAAAGTTGTTCTGGAATCACGTTAATGGAAGTAGAAGTAGCTCGTCCTTCCCTAGCACGTTTGATCATGGCGGTATATTGGTTCATAATATGCACCATATTGTTGAATTATTCGCAAACCATTTCGGATCAGTGTATAATGTTCCTGCTCACACACATACCTCGTACGGATCATCCAGTGAATGTTGTAATACATCTTCCAATCATATTATTTTTAATTTATGCCCGATTGTAAAAATTTCCGATGTTCTTCATGAACTCGACAAATTAGAGAATTCGTACTGTACTGGTCCTGATGGGTTACCTTCTGTTATTCTGAGACGGTGTTCTTTTCCACTTAGTCGCCCCTTGTGGCTACTATTTAACCAATCTCTTAACTCTGATTTTTTTCCCCACTTTATGGAAGAACGCTTTAATAACACCTATTTTTAAGAGTGGCAAAAAGAACATCGTCTCAAATTATAGACCGATTTCAATTTTATCCCATATTCCCAATATATTTGAGAAATTAATAACTGTACCCCTCACAGCTTGCCTCTCCAAGGTCCTGTCCGAAAAGCAACATGGCTTTAGAAGCGGTTGTTCTACTTCATCCAATTTATTATCGTATAGCCACTATATCGTGTCTGCTTTGGAGAGGGGATATGAGGTTGACTCCGTCTATACATACTTCTCTAAGGCTTTCAATACCGTTAATCATACCATCTTGCTTCGGAAACTTGAGCTTGTGGAAATCTGTGGGGAGATGCTTAAATGGATCCATTCATATTTTATCGAGAGGATTTAGACAGTACGAATCGGAAGTGTTATATCATCAGCCATAACAGTGACTTCTGGGGTTCCTCAGGGGTCACACCTAGGGCCTCTTCTGTTCAACATATTTATAAATGATCTTACCGACTGCTTCCATCACGCAGAATGCCTGCTGTTTGCTGATGATATAAAAATTTTCACAGAAATATCTAATCTTTCAGCATCTTTATTGCAAGATGATTTGAATAGATTCCAGTCTTGGTGTGTAACTAATGACATGACACTGAATTTGAAAAAATGTAACTATTTTCTTTTCTAAGAGGAGGGCAACTGCTGAGAGGAATTATTTTCTTAATGGCACTCAGTTGTTGCGCGTCTCGTCGGTGAGGGACTTAGGTGTTACATTGACTCAACAGTGGAATTTCAACTCGCATGTAACTAATATATCGTCTAAAGCTCATCGTATGCTGGGTTTCATAAAACGAAATACCAAGGAGTTCACAAACATCAATACTCTACTGACATTATATTCGACCCTTGTGAGACCACATTTGGAGTACTGTTGCATGGTATGGATTCCCCATAGCAAGTCTGAGATAAATTTACTTGAAAGGGTCCAGACGAAATTTATACGCTTTATAGCGTATAAGTTTCATATTTGTGGTTCCTACCAAGAGATTTTAAGTAGCCTAGAAATGAATACGTTGGAGCAGCGACGGAGGAACGCGGATGTAATGCTAAGCTTCAATTTGATAAACGGTTGGATCGACTGCCCTTACCTTCTGGGCCAGTTTAAAATCAATGTGCCTAGCAGGGGTTTGCGTTCCTTCGACCTCTTCAACGTACCATTTCATCGTACCAATTATGGTATGGCTAGAGTTGCCGCGCACTGCAACTCGGCGAATATAGACTTTGCTACCACAAGCAAAAAGAATCTTAAGTCCATGCTCCGTGAGACAAATTAGATTTTTATTTTTGTTCACATTTTAATCTGTTTTGTTTGTTTTATTTGTATATTCTTTGTGATTTATATTTTAACCTTATTTATTACTTTTAGCATAGTGATGAGCATTTTGATTTTAATCTGTTGTGTATATTGTTTGTGATTTTATATATTTTAACTTAATTATTACTTTTAACTTATTTTAGACTAAGCATTATGTATTTATTTTAAATGGATATCCGTAAATAAACAATAAACAATATCCACTGTATATTGCAATAAAAACATCACCACTCACTCACAAACTATGCGTTTTATGGTTTTGTGTTGTAGGCGTTCACTTTGTGGTATATCTTAAATAAACTTGTAAATAAAAAAGTTTTAACTTTCTTTAACCACTGTATTTACACTCAATTTTGTGACTATAGACTAGCTAGTAGTCATTCTCAAACAAAACTTTGTTTGAGAATGACTACTAGCTAGTCGAAACTATAGTCACAAAATTAAGTGTAAATACAGTGACAAATAGAAAGACTGTTATTCCTTACTTCACTTTTTAAAAAGTGAAGTAAGGAATTACAGTCTTTCTATTTGTGATTAATCACTTCACGTAAACTCGAAACAATACAGTTGTAAATACAGTGGTTAAACAAAGTTAAAACTGTTTTATTTACAAGTTTATGTGAGTTATATTTAAATTAAATCAGGCACTCTTATTGCGACATCCTTTATATGATTTAAAAAAGTTACACTTATTCTATAAAAATATGGATTAATATTTAATCCAGGATTTTTTTATGAATGATTTGTAAATAAATATTGTTTACTTTTTTTTGTTGTTGTTGTGAAATAATATTAATGGTTTATTTTAATTGATTTTGCACATGACCTTTTGGGTTATATCCAGCGCAGCTGACAGGTGTGTATAAAGCTTTTTTTTCTGTAATGTCCCTACATTATATGTCAAACACATGTGAATTTATCTATAGGACATATCAGCCGAAATTTCACGTCCAGGTCGGAGCGAGTTCATTATAGTTCACCCATTGGAAATGATATGTACCTACTCTATCTTTCATGTCATATACTACCATCTAATTTATTTTTCCAATATTCAATCGATGAACACTGATTGATTGACGTTTACAAGTGTATTATTGATTTTTTTTCAATAATTCATATTTAGTTTAGTTTATTGACGGATAATCTCCTATTACAAAAATATAGGCAAAAGAAAGAGTATCAGTAAACAATATACAAAATATATACCGAGTGTCTGGGATAAGCGGCGAACATGGGAATTTAACATGTAAAATTAAATATGTGTAATTATTAGCCCCCCTATTAATTTTAGAGAAAAATCGTAAAGGAATAATTTTTTAGAGAATTAAAAACTGTATTAAATGTATCCATTTAATTTAAGTTTGTACCAGAATCCACCTTAAAAATAATAAAAATAAGTTGAACAATGTACCATTTAATAAAACCCTTGCCATGAGTTTGACAAATGTCATGTTATAGTGAAAATAATTTTGTTACTCAGATATCAATTTACGCATTATAATTGTTATGAATAATAATCTGAGTTATTCCAATGAAGAGAGGGTATTCATTATAAAAACATTTTACAGTGGCGTCAGTTTACGCAGAGTTCGTGACATATTTTCGGTTGAATTTAACAATCGACGAATTCCGTCTGTATCAACAATTACCAAGTTTGTGAAAAAGTTTTAAAATACAGCAAGTGTAGCGGCAGATGATTCAAAAGGTATTTTAATAGTCCAATTTCAACAAATATTAATTAAAAAACATTAACTTTACAGGCAAACGAAACAGAAGATGCAACAATGAATTGGAAGAAAGAGTTTTGGGTTTGATAAATGCTGAACCAACAACTAGCATACGATGTATTGCTCGTGAGTGCAACGTGTCTAAGTTCTCTGTACATAAGATTCTGAAGAAGTATGGATACCATCCCTACAAACATCAATGTCATCAGGAGATACTACTAGTGGATGAAGAAAGCAGGCGTGTATTCTGTGAAATAATGCAGGATCGATCAAACACAGACCGAAACTTTTTGCAGTCTACCTGTTTTACTGATGAATGCACCTTCACTCTTAATAACGAGCCCAACACACAGAACACGCGATACTGGACCAAGGAAAATCCACGGATACGCTTGCAAACTAGAACCCAGTTCCCGCAAAAAATAAATATTTGGGCTGGTATTTTTAACAATAATATTATTGGGCCATTTGAAATTTATGGAAATTTAAATTCGAATTCTTATTTAGACCTTTTAATCGACCAGGTTGGCCCTGCGTTAGAAGAAGTAGCACGTGAAAATCAGGAGATATGGTATCAGCATGATGGATGTCCGGCCCATTATGGTTTAAATGTGAGGGAATATTTAAATGCTAATTTTCCCAATTGTTGGATTGGTCGCGGTGGCACTATCAACTGGCCACCAAGATCTCCTGATTTAACACCATGCGATTTCTTTTTATGGAGTCACCTGAAAAACAAAATTTATAAAAAACGCCATCCAAATATTGAATTATAAAATGGAGAACTTTTTGAGTACTTGCTCTAACATTTCCCATTGGGCGTAGATACAGTAAAATAAAAATTTAAACGAAAATAAATCACGAACTGTTTGTAATCTGACACCACTATAAATTATCTTGATAATAAATTAATTATCTTTCTTCCATTAATTACGTGTTATTATTATGATTTATCCCAAATGACAAGCATGCATTAATTATTTTTCATCATTTAAATTTCTTTGGTAGCATTTTGGTGATATGGATTCTGGTACAAACGTAAATTAAATCGATACTTTTAATACAGTTTTTAATACTCAAAAAAATATTCCTCTGCGATTTTTCTCTGAAATGAATATGGGAGCTAATAATTACACATATTTAATTTTGCATGTTAAATTCCTATGTTCGCCCCTTATCCCAGACACTGGGTATATACATAGAAACTAAATTCATGTAACCTTAAAAATGCACATTTAAACTTAATAATATTCAACAATAATTATAATAAAAACTAGATAAGTAAAAGTTGTAATTTAAATAGAAAAAATAGAAAAAATGGGAAAAATGGAGTTAATAATAATATACTAAAAATGAAATAAAAGAAATAATATAACGATAATAAAGTATAAAGACTCAGTATTACAAACAAATATTTAAATCCATAAGCCGCAAACGATTCTTAAATCTAATAATCGAGTCATCAAATATATCAAAATTAGGATTTGAATGTTACAATATTTTATAATTCTATTTATAGGACTATGCATTGCATAATTAGTGGTATGCGGCATTAAGCGATACAATGCTTTGGATCGTGTAATCTTTGTAAAACAAATGTTAAAGTTTAAATTAAACAACACACTACAATCAACAAAACCATTAATTAATTTAAAGCCATATGATACATCATATATAATCCGCCTATACTTTAAAGATAATAATAATAATAATAATAATAATAATAATAATAATATTTATTTTCCAACGGAAGAATCCAACAAGGGAAAATATACAATCATTACATAAATAGTAATATAAGAAAAATACAAGCAAACGTAGTTAAATTTAAAAAGAAAATATAGAATTAATGAATATAACTAAAGGAAACGACAATTAAACATTATTTACAAAAAATATATCTTTATACAATTTATTAGCATTGCAACACATATACATTAAAGGGGCTTTACTCATTATGTTCGTCTTAGAGATGGGTATCACAAATGTATTAGAGCGTCTGGACGATAATCCAGGAATAAGAAAAGTAATTTCGCTTAATAGATCAGGACAGTCTATGACACGTTGTAATAACTTAAATATAAATAGTCCGCTGGCTTCTTCACGGCGCGATGATAACGACGTAAAATCGTGCCTCAATAACAATTCACTATACTCAATATTACGTTCAGGATATGTGCGGTCGATTTTAAAAGACAGACATTTTAGGAAACGCCTCTGAACTCGTTCGATTACCAGTGAGCTGTTTGTGTAGTAGGGATACTATATGAGTGATGCGTACTCCAACTTACTACGTACTAGGGCGCAATAAAGCGTCTTAATTAGAGTAATATTATTAAAGTATTTTGAAGTACGCATTAAAAATCCGAGTACCTTTATAGCAGATTTAGTGACATTGTTAATTTGGTCTGTGAATTTTAGGTGACTATCAAAAGTAATGCCGAGATCCCTAACAGATGTGTTGCGTGAGATAGCAGTGCCATTAATATAATAATTGCATGTATTAGAGGCTCTTTTACGGCAATATGTCATAACACAGCACTTATCTCTATTAAGTTTTAATCCATTCAAGGAGAAATTATATCTAAGTTTTGCTGGAGTAAGACGGAGTCCTCTTTGGATTCAATGAGATTAAATATTTTTATGTCACCAGCATATGCCAATACTGGACACGATATTGAAGAAATCAGATCATTGATAAAAATTTAAAAAAGTAGTGGTCCTAAATTCGAGCCTTGTGGTACACCTGAAGTTGAAATAAATTCTTGTGACTTAAATCCGTTGTAAAAAACATAGTTCCGTCTATCATCTAGATATGATTCGATTAAATTTAGTAAATTTTCTGTTAGTCCAAAATAGCTAAGTTTATGAATTAGAATATTGTGATCGATGGTGTCGAAAGTCGGTATAGATAACATCACTTTGGCCTCTGTTATCTAGATTCACACTTAGGTGTTGTGTAATGACTGCCAGATTAGTTGAAGTTGATCTACCCGACATAAACCCATGTTGGAGCGATGTAATGTACTTGTGGACATGATTGTAAAGAAAATGAAATGAAATTTAAAGTTTTTAACATATTTGAATGACTAAAATTGACGTAAGATAATCCTAACTTAAATGAAATCATTCTCAAAAAATTACTCTGCACAGCTTCTATCTTCTTAGAGTGTATAGCGTAGAACGGATTCCAAATTATCGAGCCATAGTTGACATCTTACTAATGTGATATATAAAAGTTTAATAGTTTGAATTGAAAAATTAAAAGAATATCTGCTTATTGCACCAAGTGTTTTAAAAGCTCTGTTCGAAATTAAAATGATATGAGAAGAAAAGGTCAATCTACAGTCAAAAATAATACCTAAATCCCTAACTTCATCAACACATCTAAGTTCAGAGTTATGAATGGTGTAGGTAAATTTCAACAATTTACAACGGCTAAACGAAATTGATAAACATTTTTTAATATTTAAATTAAGTTTATTTACACTACACCAAGTTGTAATGTTGTTAATGTCATTTTGAAGTGCAATACTATCATTAACACTTCGTATTATTGAGAAAAATTTCAAATCATCAGCAATAACGGCAGGTGTTCCACAGGGGTCCATCCTAGGGCCTCTTCTCTTCTGTATTTATACATCCTCTTTATCAAAATGCCTAAAACACTGCAGTGAAATTTCTATGCAGATGATATGCAGTTACTTTATTCGTTTAAACCCTGGGTCTCCAAACTATCTTCTTCGCGGGCCACAAATACAATTCTACATAATAAAGTCGGCCAAGATCCGATTAATTTTATAAAATTATGAAAAATTTAAGGAACAATTGTTACAATATTTCAAAATATGACATTTACAAAAAAAATTACAAATAATCGCGGGCTGTAGTTTGGAGACCACTGGTTTAAACCAACAGATATTCTAGTAACTGAAAATAACATTAATTCTGATTTAATGACTAATTGTTTGATTTGAGTTATGTGGAGTATTTAATCACAATGAAAAAACTGTTTTTATTCCTTACTTCACTTTTATTTTTATGTGTTAGATTACATTTCGAGTGCTAAGCACTCATTATCAATAACTAATGCTCTTACAAACTAGGTGCGCAATTATATATACCTGAACAAAAATGGTGGAAGCGGGAAAACCTAAATATAATTACATTCGTGTCGTAAGGTTGAATAACATTAAGGGGATTACATTATGGACTGTTGAGGGGATTACGATTTTTCGGGTTTTTCAAGAGATTTAAGAGTGGATTGTCTAACGGGCTTAAATCGAAATTCAATAATTTATCTTTCTGTTTGTGCATTTCTATGGCCTCCAACATATTTAATCGGAAATGTGATGATTGTTTTAGTAATTTAATATTATGTTTCGAAAAAGAATGTCCTGTCTTTAAATTATGGTCAGCTAAAGCGGATTTATCTATGTTTCTATTTTTGACGTGGTATATGTGTTTTTTTCATTCTGATTTAATGAATTTAATAAAATTGTCTAATGATCATTCATTACAAATAAATGCGAATAAATCAACGGCCATGCTTTTTGGTAATCGCAAAACTGTCGAACAGGTTAGGAGCATGCTAAAAATAAAAATAAACAACGAAACATTACCCTTTGTTTACTAGAGCAGTGAATATAAGCATAATCTCTCATTCACTGCCCTTTCGATACTATTTCCTATTATGTAGATTAATATTACGAGTTTTCAAGTTAATCAAATGTTATTTATAGATACACTTTTAGCTATATTTTATTCAAATAGTTTTGAATTTGTATTTATCTTGTTTAAGTATACGTATACCGGGATTTTTTTAAGTGTACATATCCCGCTATGTTTCTTCAGGCATTCGTGGCTTATAAAAATTGTACAATTTTAAGCTTCTTAAAAATGTCCCACTCTTTAATTAGGCAAGTAAATTTTCGAGTTTAGAATAGATTGAAAATTTGGATTGGTCGCCTAAAGAAAATATTACAATAAATGATCATTAAATTTGATAATCTAAAATAAATTGTATTAAAAAGGTATGCCTAACCACTGTCTTCCACTCCCAGACTAAGCATGAAGTAAAATTTCGAGTTTAGAAAAGCCCCGCGTAGAAAATTTTTCGAGGGTCGCGCAGAGACCCGTGACAAATTTTCACGGGGCTTTTCTAAACTCGAAATTTTACTTCATGCGCCACGCGTATAAAACACTGATTTCAAGTGAGGTTCAAATATGCATAAATTTCACAATATTTTAGTGATTAATACGCGTGGCGCATGAAGTAAAATTTCGACTTTAGAAAAGCCCAGAAAATTTGTCTCGGGTCGCTGCGCGACCCTCGACAAATTTTCACTGGGCTTTTCTAAACTCGAAATTTTACTTCATGCTTAGTCTGGGAGTGGAAAACACTCGTTTAGAGTTTCAAATTTAACTCTTTTGAAAACACAACGAATATTTAAGGAATTATAGAAAATCGAGCGCTACTAATTACTAAACTGCATTCAATTGGAAACAAATTTTGTTGGTTTCAAAACGATTCAAATTCAAATTAAAACTGAGCCTATTCTCTTTAAATTTTTAGATATTCGTTGTTTTTTTAAACGAGTTCAATTTATAGCTTTAAGCGAGTGTTTTCCACTCCCAGACTAAGCATGAAGTAAAATTTCGAGTTTAGAAAAGCCCCGCGTAGAAAATTTTTCGAGGGTCGCGCAGCGACCCGAGACAAATTTTCACGGGGCTTTTCTAAACTCGAAATTTTACTTCATGCGCCACGCGTATTAATCACTGATTTAAAGTGAAGTTAAAAACGCATTAAAAACCAACTCAACTTAGATATTTTTTAGAATTGAATGTTTTCTTTCCTATCCATGCTGTAAACCTTCAGACATTCGTTGTCTTCTAGTAAAAAAAATTCAAATCCCTGTAGTCCTTGGGTCCCCGAAGACCATGATTGGTCCTTCGAGCTGTAGCCTTTGTAAAATGGTAATAAACATAGTAATTCTTCAATTTAAATTCTAAGAGCGAGTGTTGTCCACTCCCAGACTAAGTATGAAGTAAAATTTCGAGTTTAGAAAAGCCCCGCGTAGAAAATTTGTCGAGGGTCGCGTAGCGACCCTCGACAAATTTTCACGGGGCTTTTCTAAACTTGAAATTTTACTTCATGCGCCACGCGTATAAATCACTAATTTCAAGTGAAATCTTCAACTGATTTTCGCGGGGCTTTTCTAAACTCGAAATTTTACTTCATGTGCCACGCGTATAAAACACTGATTTAAAGTGAAGTTAAAAATGCACCAACCCAACTTCGATATATTTTCAAAATTGGATGTTTTCTTTCCTATCCATGCTGTAAACCTTCACACATTCGTTGATTTCTTGTAAAAAAACTTGAAATCCCTGTAGTCCTTCGGTCCCCGAATACCATGATTGGTCCTTCGAGCTGTAGCCTGTGTAAAATAGTAATAAACTTAGTAATTCTTCAATTTAAATTCTAAGAGCGTGTGTTGTCCACTCCCAGACTAAGCATGAAGTAAAATTTCGAGTTTAGAAAAGCCCCGCGTAGAAAATTTGTCGAGGGTCGCGTAGCGACCCGAGACAAATTTTCACGGGGCTTTTCTAAACTCGAAATTTTACTTCATGCGCCACGCGTATAAATCAATAATTTCAAGTGAAATCTTCAACTGATTGGTTACAGTAGAATAAATTTAGTATGTCAGTTATCAATTGTTTAATTTTGTTAATTGCAGCGGTATCTTTAAAAGTAACAAAAAAGTTTTTAGATAAAACTTACATACTTTTCCACGCTCTATCCGAATCTGCAATAAAAATTAGGGTTTCGCATATAAGATTTTAAAGTTATCCCCTCTCCAGCCTTTTCTGGGAGCGGGGGGTTGAATTTTCTTACAGAATTGGATGTCCCCCTCCAAATCATTAAACTTTTATTTGAAACATTTGTCAATCGCTGCATGGTTCTGAAGAAATTCCAGGTGGTACTTTAAAATGGGACAGCCTGAATATTAATTTAATCTACTATTTAGTTACTACAAAATCTGACTGGATAGGCAGCTATAATTAGAGTTTAGGGTTTAACTATAACAATAATCATGAAAAAGAGGTTGTTGTTAATTCCCCGTATAAATATAACGATCCCATTAACTCGGAACAATATCGGCAATTCCCTCTCCGAATAAATCGAATTTCACGAAAACTCATAAGAGGGAGGAAGCGAATGGTGAGTGCCTTTCAGGAGTAACGGCCGCCGGAGGAGAACCCGGGGGCCCGAAGGGGCAGAGGGACGGGAATGGGGAAGGGAAGAGATGGGATAGTGGAGGGCCAAGATAATGTTGACCCATAAATAGCGGGCATACTTGGGGATGTTATCAGTTGTTGTAAGGGCGAGAATCGCGCGACGGACCTAAGAGTGTAATGAGGCGAAGGGGTTGGAATTAAGCAGCCGGGGGCTGTGAAGAGGGGGGCTGCGACTACGGGGGAGATGTCGGGGGTGCGGGTGCAAGACGCGCCGATCAATACCGGCGCGAGGCCTCAAGGATCCATCCATTCCTCTCCAAGGACTCTAAGGATTCTGCGACAAATCGATGTCCGGCTTCCATATTGAATCTCAGGATACAATTGAGAACAAGAACAATAACGCCTCCATTATTGATTTGCTACTAACGTACACATTACTACTGTTTCCTTATTATAATTTGTGCAATACAATACCTACTTAATTACAAGTTCATGTCAAAATGTATCTATTCAGTAATAAAACCACTGTTTCGTTTTTCGTCGTCTAAATCTCCAAACATTAAAAGTGCCGAGATTCTTTTCGCAATCTACATCAAGTTAGTCTTACAAAGACTATATCAAACATTTATTAAAACAACTACTCCCCGAGCTAATACCCCGACGGACGTTGAATTATACAACAAGTTGGGTAAAGTACTACACTTGTTATGTTCCATATTTTTACTTTCAGTTGCCTGACACGTGTTTCGATCCGTTACGATCATTTTCAAAGTTAAAACTTTTAACTTTTAACTTTTAACTTTGAAAATGATCGTAACGGATCGAAACACATGTCAGGCAACTGAAAATAAAAATATGGAACATAACAAGTGTAGTACTTTATCCAATTTGAGAATTTGGTTCTATTAAGAAAGTAGCAGAACAAGTATCAAGTATCAAGAACAAGATGGTATAAAATACGTCTTTCTTTATTTTTAAAGCTCTATTTAGGCATATAAGGGGTAATTGCTGTTTTTTTAATCAAAGTAATTTTGGTTGCCTCATTTTTTGATCCCTGATCTAAAATTGGTTATGTTATTGTTATTAAAAAATCATTTCGTTATTTTGGCTTTTTCCCCACTTTCTACTAAGATCAAAATTAACTTTACAATACCGTCGGCATTAGCGTGACCCGATGTGCACCACGGGGAGGTTGCATGATTGGATTTTGCACATTATGTAGCCCTGAAAAGGGCTGATTGTTGCACTTCCGGTGGTTTGATGTTGCATCTCCGCCGCCAAATCGTCTTCTTCCTTATCGCAAATGTTCAAACTGACCGCCATTTTGGCCTTGGCACTGACCCAGTCGGCTGTGAAAATCGTTGATCACGTTGGTCCTCATTTGCGGTATAACTAATGCAGCCTGGTCCATGATGCGATTCCGCAAGTCAGCAAAATTGGCAGGTCTGTTAGTGTACACGCTGTTCTTCACAAATACCCAGAAGAAGAAATCCAGTGGGGTCAAATCCGGCGATCTCGCAGGCCATTCAAGAGGGCCGCGTCGTCCGATCCAACGGTTGGGAAATGTACGGTCCAAAAACTGCCTCACTCTCACGGCGTAATGGGGAGGGGCGCCATCTTGTTGAAACCACACATTTTGCATGTTTCCATGGAACAAATGATTAATTGCTGGTACCACTTCATCTTGCAACAAATCTAAATACTTTTCGCCAGTCAAGTTGCCCTCGATGAAAAACGGCCCCACAACTCCATGTTTAGAAAAACCTGCCCAAACGTTCAGCTTCTTCGGATACTGGCTGTGAATGTCGCTCATCCAGTGAGGATTTGCGTCACACCAATAACGACAATTGTGGCGATTTACTTGACCATTCAGCTGGAATGTCGCTTCGTCAGAGAAAACCACGTTATTCAGGAACGCACGGTCGGCAGCACAACGACGCACCATGTCTCTGCAGAACTCGTTCCTCCTCCAAAAGTTCTTGCACAAGATGAATCTTGTAAGGGTGCCACTTTTCCTCCTGCATTATGCGATGTACTGAAGTCTTGCTGATGCCTTGAGCTTGCGACACTCTCCTTACAGAAATATGAGGGTCTTCCACGAAATGCTGCAACACTTCCACCTTCTGATCTTCGTTTGATGCCGTTCTTGGCCTGCCACTGCGTTCGCGATCCTTCACTGCTCCAGTATCTTCAAATCGTTTCACTGTTTTTTGAACCGTCGATTTTGACACTGGATCACGATGCGGATTGGATGCATTAAACATCCTTGCCACCTCCTCGTAAGATCTCACATTCTCCCCGGACCCACGCATCATTAATAATGATATGCGTTCACTTTCCGATAACCTCATCTCAAAACGACAGATAGCAGCTTAATTAATTTAGCTTTAAAGTTTCCGAGCTATTACCCATTTCTTAGAATTTCACGGAGTCGTCGAGAACGTCAACATTGACAGTCCGAAATAAATGTTCAATAACTACACTTCTGTGCTTTCATTTAAAATTGTAAACATGACAAAATGGAAAAAAAATTCGACGATAACCTGAGCGAAACTTCCTTTTTCCACCCTCCAAAAAGGGGTTAAGGTGTGGATATTTTGCAACTCTATAAGGAGTTTTTGATAGACAATGAAACTCTGCAAGAAAAATCATTTTTGTCTAGAAAAAATGGTGGTACTTTTTTTTAAAATACCACTTTTTCTACTTTTAAAGGGTGTGTGTGTGGGGGGGGGGGGGGGGGTGGCAATTTGAAAAATTCATAAACCGTTTTTGATACAAAATGCAACAGTGCAAGCAAAATATTTTTTTTCGCAGAAAAATTCAAAACTACCCTTTCCACCACCGAACGGGATTGGGGAGGGAGTGATAAAACAATTAAAAAATAGGAGTTTCCATTTAAGTTTTCTAAACTACCCCCTCGAACCACCCCCCAGAGGGGTGTAGGTGGCTATCGCACAGCATGCCTAAATAGAGCTTTAAAAATAAAGAAAGACGTATTTTATACCATCTTGATCCGATGAGATGTTCTCGAGATATTCAACCGTTTCCAAACTTTTGGGACACCCTGTATACAACAAGTGTTTGCTGTTACATACAGTAACAATAAATATGAATTTTTATACACAGTTAATAAATACTGTCCTCAAAAGAGATTTAAACATTTGCAGACATACTGCAAATGTCTAAATCCCTTTTGAGGACAGTATTTATTAACTGTGTATAAAAATTCATATTTATTGTGTACATTTTATTTAATTAAAATAGCAATGATTTTTTTAAAAGTTGCAATTGACATGCAGATTGTATACGTATGATATAAACTCGCACACAATAAATTTTTATTAATTAATAATCATTTAAAATCGAAAACGCGATAAAAATGGTGCAAAGTAAATTATTTTAACACGTCGCTCGCTGAAATATTGACTACCGAAAATAATATATTTATTCGCGGTGCACATCATTTTTATGTGTTCCATAAACAAAACAAATAATTTATAAATTTTGTTTACTTAAATACCTTTTTAATATAATTTATAACAGATTGACAAATTTAATCATCATCATTTAATGTAATATTTCTATCCCTGAATAGTCAAGAAATAAGGGCAGGTGGTGGCCGAGCGGTAACGTCGTCGGGCTTATCGCTCGGCGAGCCACAAACTCGGGTTCGATTCCCGTGCACGGGGAGACTTTATTTAAAAATAATTTCTCGTCGTGACCCTGGGTGTGGTATGAATGTGAGTGTTTGTCCGTATTAAATAATAGCATACTACAAATTGTAATGTTAACAATTAAAAATACAAATATAAATAAATGATGTTGGCTAATGGGCAAGTTCCCAAGGCCAGACAAAAGCCAAAGAAAAAAAAATAAAAGTCGAGAAATAAGAGATTGATGTTTTTAAATCCTCAATTTATCATGATAACATTGTTGTTTGTTAATTGAACGTAAAGAAAATAATGTCTCTATAAAGCAAGGTGATTTTGTTTGAGTTGCTGCGCGACCCTCGACAAATTTTCTAAACGGGGCTTTTCTAAACTCAAAATTTTACTTTATGCGCCAGGCGTATAAAACACTAAAATATTGAGAAATTTATGTACAAGGTGCGACAAAACAGACAGTGCAGTTTTGAAGGGCTATTAAAAAAACGGCGCAATTTAAAGAAATGGGGATTATTTTATCTTAATTTTAATTTTTAATTTTATTTATTTATTTGCAAATAAAACATACATTGGTAGATACAACTTAATAACATATATAATGTAGGTTAAATCGGTACACCATGCCGTTTTATGCATTAAGTCCTGAAATGACATTAGAAAGATGATGACCCCCAGCAGCTATACACTGATGAAGGCGATATCTGAAATTATCCGCCGCATTTTGGCACATCTAGATGGGAATAGCGGCGATTTCCTCCTGAATTCGATCCCTGAGTTCTTCCAAAGTTGCGAGGTCGATGCCTAAAAACCTTTTCCTTTAGGTAGCCCCACAGGAAGGAGTCGCAAATGCTCAGATCAGAGAAGCGTGCGGGCCACTCCACATCACCTCTCAGAGAAACAAGGCGCCCAGTGAACACCTATCGCAGTTTCATCATTGAAACTCGAGCAGTATGGGCCGTAGCCCCGTCCTGCTGAAACCGGATGTCTCCCAGATCTGCTTCCTCCATCAGTTCTTACAATCGAGGTTGAAAAAAAAATTCCAACATGAAAGCGTAACGTTCAGCAGTGACAGTTACGGTTCGTCCGTCCTCTTCAAAAAATAAGGCCCAATCACCCCAAATTTGGAAATCGCACACCACACGGTGACTTTTGGGGAGTGAAGTGGTCTCTCGTGTAGTTGCCTTGGGTTATTTATAGCCCAGTATCGAAAATTTTGTTTATTCACCCCTCCACAGAGATGGAAGTGGGCCTCGTCACTACTGAAAAAAGTTGAGCTCGCATGGAATCGGTTCAACATTTCTTGGGAGCGATTCATGCGGTTTTCATAATCATTTTGAACGCGCATCATCTTGTAGGGGTGGAATGAGTCTTCATGCAATATCCGTCTTAGAGAGCGATCAGCAATGGCCAATGCAGTTGCATGCTTCAGGGCAGAGCGCGTAGGTAAGTAAGTAAATAAGTAAGTAATTTATTGATGCCTGACAATTGTCTTACATATGTCACATATACAGAGAACTATGAATAAGAATACAATTTTTAAAAATGCCACAACAAAAGATTAACAATGTACACAGCATGTATCATATCAGGTGTTCCGCCGGTGGGCACTGAGAATGTTCAAAATTGTCACATTTTAAAAGATCAAAATAAATAATATGAATAGCAATAATATTGAGTAAAATTGGCTTCTTAAGTAATATATGTATATATATACATATTTACACACATATATACATACATGTAGACAAGAAATTTAAAAAATAACAACACTAATAACACATTAAAAAAATGTAATTAGTGGGATGCTAAAACACCAACAATTATTACACATGAAAAACTTAATAAATGCGTCATAGACTAAAAGAAGATTTAAAATAAATAGCACAATAAAAACAGTACATATAATTTATGTTAAGATTTGGTTTGGGTATGTATAGTATATATAGGTTCTTTATTATATATTATATATTCATCGTTCTAGATTTGGGCCAAATTATTATTCCATCAAGTTTTTTAATGTGTTGCCAGATCATATTTCCAAACTCCCTCTAAATAAATTTAAAATATGTGTTAAAAATGTATTATTAAACGGCGCCTTCTATAACTGGCAAGAATATTGTAATCATGATTTTAATCGGTAAAACAGTTATTTATGGTCATTACAATCTTACAATTTATGGTGTTTTAATGTTTTTAATATTAACTGAATTTTAATGTGTTCCTCAAAGTGTACTGCGTACATATTTTCTGTTAGTTCATGTTAGGTATTATATGTCTTATATTTATCTAATGCATGATATACATATTGATTTATTTTACTAGTTATTAATTTAAATATTACTTATCAAGCGGTTAGTTTGAAATAGCCGCATTTATGTTCCATTCACTGATGTATGTAAACCTTATGTATCAACATGAAAATAAATTATTATTATTATTATTATTATTATTATATCACAGATAACAAATGTATAGCTTCTCTAATACCTAATTTTGAAAATCGAAGTTTAAAAACTCATCATTTGAGTAGAAAGCGTTTTCTGTTAATAAGTTGATGAGCTGTTGCTTGAGTTTCTTCACTGGTAATAGTTTCCAGGTAGCGGGAAGTTTATTATAAAATTTTATGGCCCAATAGGTTGTACTGTTGCAGGACTTACTTAGCCTTATTTTCTTTGGTTTGATTAGCTTTTTATGTCTAGTATCGTGACAATGTTTAATGCTCGCGTACTTACAAGGATTTCTAGTAACAAATTTTATACATTCCATAATATAGAGACATGGCAATGTTAGTATCCCAAAAGATAGATGACCGTTCGATAGCTTTTCTTACTCTTGCTACATTTTCGGGTGTTCTTACCGTTCTGGGTCTTTCTAAACCCCTACGTCTCTGTGTGGAACCAGTTTCTTCTAATGTACGCACCCAACTCACGATTAAATTACGGTGAGGGACAGAAGACAAATTTTCTGGGCTTTTCTAAACTGGAAATTTTACTTCACGCGCCACGTGTATAAAACAGTGATTTAACGAGAAATTTGAAAACACACAAAATACATTTTTTAAAGTAATCCTCACCATGAATTCGAATTATTTTTGACGATTCTAAACCCTTTGTAAGTATGTGAATCCTTTTATAAAGATTCGAATCCTTTTATAAGGATTCGAATCACCCACCCACATTTGGATTCAAATACGAATTCTCTTAAAAAAATGTAAGGAATCCGGATCACGAATCTAGTTGAACTAAAATATTCGAATGCCGCTTTTGAATTCTGTGAAAGGATTCGAATCCTAAATGATTCGAATCCTGAATGATTCGAATCCTGCCCAGCTCTGGAGTTTGACAACAAAAACGTGAAGTGAACGAATTTGTCAAAATTTCTACAGTTTGCGTTCATACAAATAATGATGAATTACGACAATTCTAGTGGTAGTGATACTTCTAAGGAAATCAAGGATGCAGCAGTGGCGACATTTTCTGATTCATTGTGGAAGAAATCAAAACCTTGTACTAAAATAATTATATTAAAATAACAACATTCGTACTTTTCCAATAAATAATATGCTTTATAAATTAATTAAAATGTCAGGTAATTTTGAGACACCCTTTACAAAACAGTTCACAAATAATAAATAATTAATTGTTTGGTGTTGTAGGCGTTCACTTTGTGGTACATCTTAAATACACTTGTAAATAAAACACTTTTTACTTTGTTTAACCACTGAATTTTACATTTAATTGTGTGACTAGTTTCGACTATCTAGTAGTCATTCTCAAACTAAAGTAAATACAAATTACACGTTAAAAACTATTTATACGGCTTCGAAGAGAGGGGTGTACATTAGGTCAACCTGGTCATTAAGAAGGGAAATTCCGGGATTAATTCGGGCCTTGTGTATTTCTAGTGCTTCCAGTAAATCCATTTTACGACCTTTTTCGGCAAAATGGATTACTGAAAGTACATCTTCGCCAAAAGTGTGATTCTCTTCTAAAAGATGGTTAGCATAGGTAGAACTATTATGTTTTAATCTATAGGCTCGCTCGTGTTCTTTCAATCTTATTTCGATTCTACGACCAGATTGTCCAATGTACACACCTTTACAATTTTCGCAGTTCAATTTATAAATGCCTGATCTAACTAGGGGATTAAGCGAGCCTATAGATTAAAACATAATAGTTCTACCTATGCTAACCATCTTTTAGAAGAGAATCACACTTTTGGCGAAGATGTACTTTCAGTAATCCATTTTGCCGAAAATGGTCGTAAAATGGATTTACTGGAAGCACTAGAAATACACAAGGCCCGAATTAATCCCGGAATTTCCCTTCTTAATGACCAGGTTGACCGAATGTACACCCCTCTCTTCGAAGCCGTATAAATAGTTTTTAACGTGTAATTTGTATTTACTTTAGTTTGAGAATGACTACTAGATAGTCGAAACTAGTCACACAATTAAATGTAAAATTCAGTGGTTAAACAAAGTAAAAAGTGTTTTATTTACAAGTGTAATAAATAATTCTTCACATACATAAGAGTAGGGTAAGATATTTTATACAGTCGATTAGAATTTAATGTTAGGAACGTCGATAGTGTAACATATTTTCATGTAACTTAAAACGCTCCAGAATCGATAATGCAAAATATTTTTTTGGGGGGAAAGACGAGTGGGGCGCGATGGCTTAACGTGAACGTTGTATGCGAGTGTGTGTAGTTGTGTGTGCGTTAAATTGATATTGGTCTGGTCAGTGAGGTCAGTGTGTGATATACGTTTTAGTAAGCTATAGAGAGGAGCACTGGGCTGTATAAGAATGGTCATCGTCAATTCCACGTTAACGCGCACCTAATGACCCGAGTCCGACACAAAGGCGACGCCGCAGCTTTGTCATTATACACAAGAAAACTTTTATTAATTCCCCCAACAAACAACAACAACAACAACCAGATGCAATAATAGCGGCTATACTTGAGATGAATTAACGTTTCGCGTTAAAGACACGAAACCTCAACTCGGAGTTTTGAGTTTGTGGCTTCAAATAGCGAGAAATACGGAGAAACTGTCAAATGCAGACTTTGCCGCAGCATTAATAATTACCACCTATTGGAAGCTATCTGGAAGTAACCCGGGGGATATTGATTCGGAACCGTTGACGTAAAACAGGCTTTCTCGAAGAAGCAGACCGGCAGTTTTCCATATAATGGCAATTAGTAAGAGCGCGGCGACAAACTCCATTACGTTTTAATGGGCCCTAATAGCCGAACGATTGCTTTCATCTCAATGTGTTCGATTGTTGTTACGTCATTCGACCGGAACTAATAGATACATGAATGTAAAACGTTCACGTATTGATACACGCAATATTCTCACTTGTTTTACGATGATATGTTTTCAAAAACGGTTATGGTGAAAAATATTTCATTTTAATTTTATGTCAATTATTGTAGTAATTCCTTTTTTCACTGATTCGTTTTATTATACTAAATGTACATTTTGAACACTATGTGTTCATTTTCAGTAGTAATACAATTGACAAATATATTTATTTTATTAATTGAATGTCACTGAAACAAAAATTTCAAGAAGGGGATTATTTAGGGGGCTTAAATCGAAATTTAGTATAAATAAAACACTGTTTATCACTTTGTTTGTATAACAATTGGTTTATTTGGTGACTATAGTTTCGATACTACACGTATCATTATCAAACTAACGGTTTGATAATGATACGTGTAGTATCGAAACTATAGTCACCAAATAAACCAATTGTTATACAAACAAAGTGATAAACAGTGTTTTATTTATGTTCAACAATGTATAACGAAGTAGAAGCCTCTATAATCAGCGAAATTTAGTAGTTTATCTTTATTTTTAAAAATATAAATTGCATTTCTTGAATAATTTTCTCACTTATCACTTGGTGAAACATTTTTAAATATTGATAATGAAGGTTTAAATTAACTGATAATGCTGTAAAACGCGAAACTAGTCGAGTAAATAGTAAAGTAAAAAATTGTGAAACAAACCAAGTGTAATTTAATTTAAACCTTCATTATCAATATATAAATTGCTTCTAACATGTCTAATTTATATAAATTTAATTCTTTTTGTGAAAGAATTTTGATAATTAGTAATTAATAACGATTTTTCTGTGATAAATTTAATAGACCTAGCAATAAAATTACAAAACGTTAGAATTAACTCGGCCGAAATGTTAATATCGTTTGATGTTGAATTACTTTTTAAGAATATTCCAATTCAAGAAACTAGAGATTTTAAAAAACTTACTAATAAATAATTCTATACAAAATAAAAAAATAATTAAACACATTAATCTAACAAAATTAGTGATGGAACCGCAATGGGCAACCCGTTATCTCCTTTTTTAGCCAATATTTTCTTAAATCATTTAGAAAACCTAGCAAAAACCTCATTACAAAATTTCCATAGAGTCTGGTTTAGGTATGTTGATGATGTTTTGGCAATAGTTAAAATTAGCACAGATATAAATTTATTCATATCGGAAATTTTCACCGGAAATGACATCAATTCTCAAAACTCGAATGAAACGCACTATATATTTGTTTGTTTTTAGATTCAGTATGCCAATTTACATAAATATCAATTGCTTTTTTGAAAGAAAAATACACGGGAAATTTTTTTTCATCCAAAAATTAATATTGCATCTAGGTATCTATGACCGCCGCAAAATGTTTTGTTTCGTGTCATAGACTTACAAAACATTCAAATCAACAACTTATGTTTTATATTTTGTAGTATAATTTAGAAAAACTCCAACCTTTTAATTTTGAATAGATTTTCACTTAATAAAACTGCGATAGTCAAATTTTCTTTTCAATGCAACGATAATAGCTAAATATTCGTTTCAAATTGACGATACGAGTCAAATGTTGGGGTTATGATGGACCATAGATCACTGACATTATTATGAACTTTTTAATAACATTGAAGAACTGCAATATTTAAGGTCTTCAGTCAAAATGTGACTATTACACATATGTATATTTAGCCGATTTTAATTTATTAAATGCATTCTACAATAATGCATTTAATAAAAATGAATGGTAATCAAATGTCAAAAATGCAAATGTTAATGACTTGGTGGAGTTTTTTTATAAAATTATTAATGAGGGCATTAATACATTTGTACCTCAAAGAGTATATAACAATAGTTACAATAATTATCCTAAATGGATGTCACAGGAACTAAAAGTTCTCGTAAATAAGAAAAAAGCAGCTCATATAAAATCGAAACAAACTGGTAACTATGACGACTATGTAGTTTTTAAGTCAATATGCAGCCAATGTAAAACACTGTCAAATAATTTATACCATAACTACATAGCAAATGTTGAATCAAAGCTCAATTCCAATCCTAAATACTTTTGGAATTATGTTAAGGACTTAAATAATGATAACGGTATACCAAAATTAATGCATTTGGATTCTAGAAAAGGTTCCGATGTTAAACAGATCGCTGATTTGTTTGCTGATTATTTTACTACAGTCTATGCGACGGATAATAGTCCAAATAATATTAATTCACCTTCTAAATACGCAATTGGTAGCAGCACTCTTTCATTACCTATGGAAGATATATTTAATGAAATCTTACATCTGAAAGTAAGCAAGGCCCCAGGTCCTGATAGAATCTCAACTTATATTCTGTTAAATTGCATTTATTCACTTTGTAGCCCCTTATTTGATATCTTTTCTAAATCTTTATCTTCTGGAGTATTTCCATCAATGTGGAAGATGAGCTTTATTAACCCAATTTATAAATCTGGTGATCGTAATATGATTTCTAATTATAGAGGTGTTTGCCTTCAGTCTCCTATTTCAAAAATTCTAGATAAATTGGTTTGCAATCAGATTTACTGGATGGCTAAATCCGTTCTCTCTAATAAACAACATGGCTTTATATCCAACCGATCGACAGCCACAAATTTGCTATGTTACCACCAATACTTAGTTAACGCTTTTCATGATAACTATCAAGTAGATTCCATTTATCTAGATTTTTCGAAGGCTTTTGATAGAGTAGATCACTCTATCTTATTAGAGAAATTAGTATTACTTGGGTTTAATGCACTTACGATTAGATGGCTCGCTGATTTTTTGAATAATAGAACACAAATGGTAAAAATCAATAACTTTATATCAAAACCTATATCTGTTACTTCGGGGGTCCCACAAGGCGCAAATTTGGGGCCAATTTTGTTTTTATTATTCATTAATATTATTGAACGAAGCATTTGCAATAGCGAAATACTTTTATATGCAGATGATATAAAAATATTTAGAAATATTAACACCTTAGAAGACTGTAAATATTTACAAGAAGATTTGGATAAAATTCATGACTGGTGCTTGAATAACAAGCTTTATTTAAATATTAATAAGTGTACTAAAATTTCATTCTCTCGGAAGCATTCAGTTATTAATTATTCTTATAGAATTGGTCAAAATATCATTCCCGAAGTGATGAAATGAAAGATATGGGTGTTATTTTCGACAGCAAGTTATCTTTTATATCTCATATAACTAATATATGCAACAAATCATTAAAGATGTGGGGTTTCGTGTGGAGAGTATGTAGAATTCTGAGTCCATCGTGTTTGAAAACTTTATATTGTTCTATGGTTCGTTCTAACTTGGAATACGCATCAATAATTTGGTCACCGCATACATCGGGTCTCACCAACAGATTAGAAACCATACAAAAGAAGTTCTTTCGTACGATGGAATACAAGTTGGTTAAATACCATTCACTTGGCTCTTATTCAGATATAATGGCTGAATTAAAAATGAAAACCCTAGAAGATCGTCGCACAATTAACGACTTAATTTATCTACATAAAATTGTAAACGGAGCGATTGATTGTCCAGAGATTTTATCCATGCTTGACTTCTACGTACCCTGCCATGATCGTAGTCTAAGGTCTAACCCAATTTTTCGCCTGAGGACGTTTTCATCTAATTATGGTCATAATAATCCCATTGCAAGGATAATGCGAGCTGCGAATAGTTTGGACACGGAATTTATATCGTTATTCGGATCCAATTTAGTTACATTTAAGAATCATCTAACCCACTTAGAGGTTTTTAACAAATAGCCGATAAACTGTGCGATAATTCATATTTATTGTTTGATTAGTGTTGTTAATTTTTTTTTTTTTTTGCATGATTTCGGTGTTTAATACAATAAAAAATAACTGCTTTTTAGTGAGCATAGTATAATTATTTAGTTTTAGTTTTAGATTTATTTCAAATACATTGCATTACTATCTAGATTGTCTACATTGTGTATTTTAAATTTAGTATAGTTTATACATGATATATTTAAGCATTAACTTGTTTTTGTAAAAGGGGTTTCCCGTTGAATATGAATAAATAAAAAAATAAAAATAAATTTTGACTGAAGACCTTAAATATTACAATTCAATGTTATTAAAAAGTTCACTATAATGTAACGCTAATAGCAAAATGTTCCTATTAAAGTGACAATAATTATTTTTTTATTAGTTTATTAATTTAAATGCAACATGAATATCACATTTCCTTAATCTTAATTAAATTTAATCTTCATAGAAGCAGGGGTCCACTTGACCTTTTCCTTTTCTGAGAACCAGAGGTCGATTTCTTTCTTGGCAGATTCGACGGCGTCCGAGCCATGAATGATGTTGCGGCCTACTTGAATGCAGAGGTCTCCACGGATGGTTCCAGGGCCACTGTCAGCTGGGTTGGTGGCATTTAACAAGACACGTCCAGTTTTGACGGAGTTAAGACCTTCCCAAACCATAGGTATAACTGGTCCACTGCTCATGTACTTGATGAGACCACCGAAGAAAGGTTTGCTTGTCAAGTTAGCGTAATTCTTTTGCAAGAGTTCTTTACCGGGTCACATAAATTTCATGAGTTTGAAGACTTTCTGTTCGAATCTTTTAATGATTTCTCCGACAAGTCTTTGGACGCCATCGGGTTTGACCATGATAGCAGTTCTTTCGCGGTTAGCAGCCATTGTATTTGCAAATAAGGAGAAGAATGCCAATATCGAAGCTATCATACACAAATAGAAAGACTGTTATTCCTTACTTCACTTTTTATTTTTATGTTAGATGTACATTTCGAGACACAAGGTGCTCATTATCAATAACAAACTAAACTTAGTTTGTTATTGATAATGAGCACCTTGTGTCTCGAAATGTACATCTAACATAAAAATAAAAAGTGAAGTAAGGAATAACAGTCTTTCTATTTGTGATTAATCACTTCACGTAAACTCGAAACAATACAGTTAAGCTATCATACAACTGCTTGTCGGCTAGCAGTGAAAAATAATATTCACATGTTGACATTATCGGGACTAGATCACTATAATAGTCATATATATTTTTTTTTTTAGTTGTGAAATTGTTTAAGCCTAATTCACGAACACTCTTTCTTTCGGGTATCCCCATAAAAATAAGTCAAGGGCCGTGGGATCTAGAGACCGCGGCGGCCAATCCACTGCACATCTTCTCGAAATTATTCGTTCGCGAAAAATGGCCCTTAAAATTTGCAGAGTGGCTTCAGCTGAATGGCAAGTCGTACTATATTGCTAAAACCACATTTCAGGTCTATTTTCTACTACAGATCTTACAAAATTCTCAAGCATAGCCCGATACTCTCCATTTATTCCAGATCTCACTGCCCTTGATCCCCTAGATCTTATATTTATGGGAATGCCCGAAAGAAAGAATGTTGGTGAATAAACCTCAGACAATTCCACAACTAAATGAAAACTATAGTGCAGAATTAGCTCACTAGAGCGACAGACACAAAGAAAGACCTGTTATGAATTATGGCATCGAAAGAGCTTATCAGTGCGAGGTCGAGGTCGAAGAGTGCCAATATCGAAGCTATCATACAGCTGCTTGCCGGCTAGCAGTGAAAAATAATAGTCACGTTGGCAGTATTAGGACTGTAGATCACTATAATAGTCATATTTTGTCTATAAAAAGACTACAATAATTATTATTATAATCTATAAAAAGACTACAATAATTATTGATTATAATCAAATTTAAGTTATAATGTGGCGATAATAGTGAAATGAGTCGTCTATTTCCAAAAACCCCTAAATCTATTGTTTTCAAATAGATTAAGGGGTTTTTGGAAATAAGCGACTCAGACGTTCTTTTTAAAGTGACGATAATAGTCAATTGTTCGTCTTAAACTGACAGCAATAGTTAAATGTTTGCTTTATTGTTTTATTTAGAATTTTTATAATTTTTATGACAGTTGGCATTAGTGATATTTTTCAAGGTGGAATGCCAATAACTTCACTTTAGATCAGTGATTTGTACGCGTGGCGCATGAAGTAAAATTTCGAGTTGAGAAAAGCCCGAATTTGGATTTGGACGCTGCGCGTCCAAATCCAAATTCTTGGGGCTTTTCTCAACTCGAAATTTTACTTCATGCTCAGTCTGGGAGTGGAAGACACTCGTTTGATATTTTAAAATTGTTAATGAATTTACAAGATTTTAGTTAATTATCAAAGTTTTGGCGATTTTTAGTGAATTTCCATAATTTTTCTCAGTTTTTTACGCTTTACGCAATATTTTCTTTAGTTTTCAAAATTCTCACTTATTTTCCTGAATTTCTGTTGATTTTCATTGTCAAATTGTTGATGAATTTTCAAGATTTTAGTTAATTATCAAAGTTTGGACGATTTTAAGTAAATTTCCATAGTTTTACTCAATTTTTAACGCTTTTCGAAAATTTACAAGTTTTCCTTGAATTTTCGAAATTCTGACCTATTTCCTGAATTTAAGATGAGGTGAAATGCCAATAAGTTCACTTTAAATCAGTGATTTGTACGCGTGGCGCATGAAGTAAAATTTCGAGTTGAGAAAAGCCCGAATTTGGATTTGGACGCTGCGCGTCCAAATCCAAATTCTTGGGGCTTTTCTCAACTCGAAATTTTACTTCATGCTCAGTCTGGGAGTGGAAGACACTCGTTTGATATTTTAAAATTGTTAATGAATTTTTAAGATTTTAATAATAATAATAATAATAATAACTGAGACCATTTCAGTTACCACTGCAGCTGGAAATCCTAGGCAACGCATGAAATGGACCCGTGAAATGAATGAAAGTATCGTGCGTTGCTATTTCAAAGCCACTAAAATAGAAACACAAATGACACTCTATAGACAAGAAATGCACAGGCTTTTTAGGGAAGGATACCCCGACCTAAATATTAACGAACAAAGAGTGGCAGACCAACGCAGAACTTTTTTAAAAAACCAGCTACTAACAAACACAGAGATTGAGCAAATCAAAAACACTGTAACAATTGCTACTGAGCAAGAGGGGACAGACAACCCGGATATAGAAACCATTGATGAAAGCACAGAACACCTGGTTTACAATATTATCACAGAAGAGGAATTGGTAAGTGAGGATAACACCACACACGATGCATACCAGAACACCATGCATGAACTGCTAAGAGAAACAGTTATAAAATATTCTGGCACAGACCCAACAATGAGACCTAAACCACCCAGACAAACTACAAACCTAAAACTAAACAAAATAGTGTCAAATATGAATCAAGTTCTCACTGGATACATTAATGATATTCGTACCTTCGCCGAATTACATACATTAATTTACTGTGCAGCACTCGTATGCAGTGAACTGAATGGTGCAAAGATCTCTGATAAACAAAACAACAAAAATCGAGCAGGTATTACCATACCGCAATGGCAAAGAAGGCTGGAAACAAAAATTGAAAATATAAGGAGAATGACAAACCAACTAACACAGTACGTAAATGGAAAAAGAACGCCAAGACTAATAAGAGAGGTTGATAAAATATTCAGAAATCATAAAGTTCACAGTAAATATGACGAAACAAACAGTGAACCAAAAGAATTTTTAGACACATTAAAACAAAAGCTCTCGGCGTTAGCCAAAAGACTAAGAAGATATAAGGAAAGCAATAGGCGGAAGATCGAAAACAAAATGTTCTATGAAAGAGAAGGTGCTTTCTACATAAATATGAGCAACAAAAATAGAGAGACTAAGAGCGCCGAACTCCCAACAGCAAGCGAAGTAGAAACATTCTGGTCAAAACTTTGGTCTAAAGATACTGACCATAACAGAAAAGCTAAGTGGATATTAGAAGAATCGAATATGTACGCTCAAGTACAGGAAATGAACTTTGCACCATTTCCGAGAGAGAAAGTGACGAAGATAATTGCTGCTACAGACAATTGGAAATCCCCTGGAATAGATGGTCTGCATAACTATTGGTACAAAAGTTTTACAACAGTGCACGGTGAAATCGCTAAGTACATAAACTTATTTATTAACAACCCGAACTTACTACCAAAATTCTTCACTCACGGAATAACGTACCTACTCCCCAAAAATAATTTCACCAAGTCTCCAGAAAACTATAGACCAATTGCATGCCTCCCAACCATTTATAAGATCATGACATCATGCATCGCAGACTCTATATATGAGCATACTGAAAGCAATGGCATCCTGTCTGAACAACAAAAAGGCTGTAGGAAAAACACACAAGGTTGCAAAGAACAACTAATTATAGATCAGACTATAATGAACAAAGCATACAAGAAAAATCGAAACATCCACACAGCATTCATTGACTATAAAAAGGCATTTGACTCTATTCCACACAGCTGGCTGATTGATGTCTTAATGGTTTATAAAATTAGCCCTGTAATAGTAAATGCTTTAAGCAAATTCATGAACAACTGGAAAACAGATATCAACCTGTACAACGGAGACACGTGTATTACCGCAAAAAACATTAAAATTGCACGGGGTATATTTCAAGGAGATTCTCTCAGTGCTTTGTGGTTCTGCCTTTCAATTAACCCTCTCTCTAATATTTTAAACCAATCGAACAAACGCTATAAACTAAACACTCACTACAGTATATCCCATCTCATGTATATGGATGACATAAAATTATACAGCGGTAGGCGCGACCACCTAAATTCGCTACTCCACAACACCGAAACATTCAGTAGGGATGTGTGCATGACATTCGGCATTGATAAATGCCGAATACAAAACATCGCCAAAAGAAAGCTAGTAGTGGGGAACTATGAGACACAGGACGAGAAGACAGTCCAATGCATGTTAGAGGGAGACACTTACAAATACTTAGGGTTTCAGCAAGCTAGAGGAATAAAGAACAAAACAGTAAAATGCGAAATCGAGAATAAATACTTAGAAAGAGTGAACGCGATAGCTAAAACAAAATTAAACAGTAAAAACATAATGAAGGCAATTAATACCTATGCTACCCCAATACTTACCTATTCCTTCGGGGTGGTCCGCTGGACAGATACAGACATTAGCAGTGTTGCAAGGAAAACCAACAAAATACTTACCAAGGCCAGATACCACCATCCCAGATCGGCAACCGAAAGATTGAGCCTACCCAGAAGTCAAGGCGGAAGGGGACTCTTGGACCTGAAAAATCTATTAAGTGGACAGAAAACACTGCTACGGGAATACTTTATCCAAAAACGAAATAGCTCAGAATTACATAAATCAATAGTACAATCAGATGATAATTATACTCCATTAAATCTATCCAACAACGTCTCCTTTCCTGAAGTCTCTAATAATGACAAAATTGATCGATGGAAGCAGAAAGCTCTACACGGAAAGCATGCACACGATCTATCCCAACCACACATCGACACAGAAGCATCAAATGCATGGCTAGTGAAGGGTACACTTTTTCCTGAAACTGAAGGTTTCATGTGTGCGATACAAGACCAAGTTATGCTTACAAGAAATTACCGAAAATACATAATTAAAGATGGCACACAAGATGATAAGTGTAGACGATGTAAGCTGGTTTCGGAGAATATCAATCACATCATATCCGGATGCCAAACTATTGTACAACGGGATTACAAGCAGAGGCACGACAACGTTGCCAAAATCATTTTCCAACAATTAGCATCAAACTATAAGCTAATCGATATGATTGAGCCATACTATAAGTATGAACCCCCTGCCATCCTGGAAAATGACTTAGCACGTATGTATTGGGATCGGAGTATAATTACGGATAAGGCGATCCCAAACAATAGACCAGACATTGTAGTAATAGATAAGAAAACAAAATCAGCACTACTGATAGATGTAGCTATACCTTCTACTACAAACTTAGAACAAACGCATGCTGAAAAAATGAGGAAGTACTCTGACCTTCTGATCGAGATTAAAGAAATGTGGCAGTTAGAAACTGTGCTCATACTACCAGTGATAATTTCTGCAACTGGAGTAATCCCTAAAGCTCTTAATAGAACACTTAAAACAATGACACTTCATGAAAATACTTATATAGAGCTGCAAAAATCTGTCATTCTGAGCACGTGTAATATAACAAGACGCTTTCTAAACAGCGATACAATGTAATAAGAACAAATAACAATAGCACACTTACCGCTACATTGGAAGTAACCTGTACGGTATTTCACTCTCCGCGAAAGCGAGACAAAATAAATAATAATAATAATAATAATAATAATGGCATGTGGGTGTAGAGGGTGACCATTCAATTAAAAAAAATAATAATAATAATAATAATAATAAATCATTATTGTCCAACAGGAAACATATCCTAATTACAAGAAAATATAGTTAAAAAGAAAGTAAATTAATTATAAAACATACAAAAATATATAAGTAATCAATATACGAATGTGTAACAACTTGCTTAAATCTATACAAGTTTCATTTTACTAAATATAGTGTATATAATAATTATAAGTAAGAATTATAATTGATTTAAGGCTGTCAGTAGAGTTTTCAGAGTATCATGAAATATATCACAGGAAGAAGAAATGCTATTAAAACATCTGGACACAATACTGACAGGTGATTTCAGACCTATATCAGTTCTATGTGCTACTAAATTAAATGTAGAAGACTGTCTACTATGAAAAGATGGAATATGCAGCCCAATTCTATTTAAGAAGTCAGGAGAGTCAACAGAATTGTGCAGAAGTTTATATAGGAATTATCAAAATTTTGGCGATTTTTAGTAATTTTCTATAATTTTAATCAGTTTTTTACGCTTTTCATTACAAGATATCCTTAAAATTTTAAATTCTAACGAATTTCCTAAATTTCCGTTGATTTTAAAAGTTTCGATACTTTTCATACGTTTTTAAAATTCCCTTCAATTTTCAAAATATTGACAATTTTTACTAAGTTCCCAAATAATCGTTAACTTTAAAAATGTTGATTTTCCATAAAATTCCAAGATTTCAGTTAGTTTTGAAAATTCCCCAAAAGTTTCAATACTTTTCATACATTTTTAAAATTTTGTTCAATTTTAAAAATATTGGCAAGTTTCACGAAGTTTCCAATAAATTAACTTTAAAAATGTTGATTTTTCATGAAATTCCAAGATTTCAGTTCGTTTTGAAAATTCGGACGAATTTTCCTGAATTTTCGTTGACTTCAAAAGTTTCGATGCATTTCCTACATTTCTAAAATTTCCTTCAATTTTCAAAATATTATCAATTTTTACAAGTTCCCAAATAATCGTTAACTTTAGAAATGTCGATTTTTTATGATATTTCAAGATTTCAGTTAATTTTCAAAATGTTGACGTTTTTCTTGAATTTCTGTTGATTTTAATAGTATCGATACTTTTCATACATTTTTAAAATTTCCTTCAATTTTCAAAACATACGCAATTTTCACGAAGTTCAGAAATAATCGGTAACATTAAAAAAGTGGATTTTTCATGACATTTCAAGATTTCAGTTACTTTTCAAAATTCTGACGTAATTTCCGTTGGTTTTAATAGTTTTGGTACTTTTCATACATTTTTAAAATTACCTTAAATTTTCAAAATATTGGCAATGGAAATCTTGCGAGTCTTGTGAAAAACTTTAACGTTTTTCAAGTTAATAAATATTTAAGAAATTCATGAAAATTACCAAGAATTTGAAAATTGAAGGAAATTTTGAAAATTTATGATAACTATCAAAATTCTTAAAATTAACGAAAATTTAGGAGATTCAGGAAAACCGTCAGAATTTTTAAAAATAACTGAAATCTTAGAATTTCATTAAAAATCAACATTTTTAAAGTTAACAATTATTTGAATTCAAATATTTCAAATAATTGTTAACTTTAAAAATGTTGATTTTTAATGAAATTCTAAGATTTCAGTTAGTTTTAAAAATTCTGAATTCAAATATTTCAAATAATTGTTAACTTTAAAAATGTTGATTTTTAATGAAATTCTAAGATTTCAGTTAGTTTTAAAAATTCTGAATTCAAATATTTCAAATAATTGTTAACTTTAAAAATGTTGATTTTTAATGAAATTCTAAGATTTCAGTTAGTTTTAAAAATTCTGACGGTTTTCCTGAATCTCCTAAATTTTCGTTAATTTTAAGAATTTTGATAGTTATCATAAATTTTCAAAATTTCCTTCAATTTTCAAATTCTTGGAAATTTTCATGAATTTCTTAAATATTTATTAACTTGAAAAACGTTAAAGTTTTTCACAAGACTCGCAAAATTTCCATTAATTTTCAATATGTTTATGAAAAGTATCAACATTTTTAAGACTAACAAAAATTTTGGAAATTCAGGAAAACCGTTAGAGTGTTAAATATTTAAGGAAATCTTTGAAATTTACGAAAAGCGTTGTAAATTAACTAAAACCGTTACTTCCCTCCGTGGTTTCTAAGTAATTAACTAGAACTACCTAAAATCTTAAAAATTCATCGACACTTTTAAAAAACTAAACGAGTGTCTTCCACTCCCAGACTAAGCATGAAGTAAAATTTCGAGTTTAGAAAAGCCCCGCGTAGAAAATTTGTCGAGGGTCGCGCAGCGACCCGAGACAAATTTTCACGGGGCTTTTCTAAACTCGAAATTTTACTTCATGCGCCACGCGTATAAAATACTGATTTATCCTGAAATTTAAAAACTCATATATCATCCTTTACTGAAATAATTAACTAATCAGATATTTAGTCTGTAAATAATTAGGATTTGAACATTTTTGTTAATAGAAACTGACTGCGATATCAAAAATTTTAATGGTTGCAACTAATGGATTCAAATTTGAGTAACAGAATATGGATTCACAAATATTGAATTATTCGAAAATTTTAAATATTTAAATTTTCGATAAGGCAATATTCGTTTAAAAACATATTTAATTATGAATAATTTTGTGATTCAAATATTCATATTACAATATTCGACTATTTGAATTAATCGGATTCGAATCCCAATAATAATAGCGATGATTCGAATTATTTAGGGGGATTTGAATCCTTTATGAGGATTCTAATCCTTTTATACGGATTCGAATCACCTTTCTCTTGATTCGAAAACAAATCCTTTAACAATAAATTGTACCGAATCCGGATCATGAATCCATTTTCACAAAAGTATTCGAATACCTCTATTGAATCCTCTAAAAGGACTCGAATCCGGGAATCGAATCTTGAATGATTCGAATCCTGCCCAGCTCTGCTGCCATCTTATATGACGTTAAAAAGTGACTATACGAATCCTTTAAAACAAATGTACCGAGTCCGTTTTCACTAAAGTATTCAAATACCTCTATTGAATCCTCTAAAAAGATTCGAATCCGGGAATCGAATCCTGAATGATTAGAATCCTGAATGATTAGAATCCTGAATGATTAGAATCCTGCCTAGCTCTGCTTCTATCTTATATGACGTTAAAAAGTGACTGTACGAATCCTATAAAAAAAAGTACCGAATCCGGATCACGAGTCCGTTTTCTCTAAAGTATTTGAATACCTCTATTGAATCCTCTAAATCCTGGGTCTCCAAACTATCTTCTTCGCGGGCCACAAATACAATTCTACATAATAAAGTCGGCCAAGATCCGATTAATTTTATAAAATTATGAAAAATTTAAGGAACAATTGTTACAATATTTCAAAATATGACATTTACAAACAATCGCGGGCCGGATTCATGCAAGTCGCGGGCCGGATTTGGCCTGCGGGCCGTAGTTTGGAGACCACTGCTCTAAATGGATTTGAATCCGGGCATCGAATTCTGAATGATTCGAATCCTGCCCAGCTCTGCTGACGTTAAAAAGTGACTATACGAATCCTTAAAAAAATATAGCGAATCCGGATCACGAATCCGTTTTCACTGAAGTATTCGAATACCTCTATTGAATCCTCTAAAAAGATTCGAATCCGGCAATCGAATCCTGAATGATTCGAATCCTGTCTAGCTCTGCTGTCATCTTATATGACGTTAAAAAGTCACTATGTTATGTACAGGCCAATGAGGCCACCCCTACGAATATCTAATCTAATCTAATCTAATGTTATGTTAAAGCCTGAATTGACAACCAAACACCTAACTCCCTCTTAATATATTTTTTCTTCTATTAAGTAATAAATTTAAACTTCCATGGATTCAAAAAAGTTTTATTTATATTGTTTTTAAATTTGCGGAGAGGATTTTTTCAGGTTATTAGGCCAATAAAGAGAAATAAATACGCTAATTCGGTGTTAAATGAATCGATCGCGTTAATGATTGATTAATTAAAAAGTGGTCGGTGCGGCCGGGCGGCCGTATTCAAAATGTAAATTCATCGGCGTAATCAGTTTGATGTATTGTCGTGTTCATCGGGTGTAAGATTAATTTGTAACAAGAGCAAATAAGGGCTGTATATTAATCCGACTTTTGATAAATTGATCTGGCGAAACGATACACGTCGGCATTGATAATGTCCGATGGAATTTCGAGTTTCGCGTCTCCTTCGGCCAGTTTCCAATCAATCGCCAGATAACACGTACACACACGCAAAATAGTTTTCATGCGGACCACTTGATGGATGACCCTCCTATTTACATAATAATTTTATCCATTGATTGATTTACAAGGCCGACCCGGCCATAATTGAAAAATTTCGATGGCGTACGCATTCATTAAGGTGGATTTACCAACAAAACGTCCCAACGCAAAATAAAAATCATGCAGCGCAATTGAATAGGGAATGTGGTTTTCAGTGAATTCTGAATCGCCGGACTCTGGATTCGGGATGTGTTCAGATGGTCCGGGTGTTCGTATACGTACACGGAATGGTATACTGATAATTACCAATTAATATGCCGAGTAAACAAACAAACCCATAAAACACAACGTATATAGTGGGAAAGCGGATTCAGCATGGAATTTATGTATTGAAAACAATGAGAATAACCGGCCAATAGTTGATACTATTAGATCTGCTGAATAGAGATTATCTCGACAGAACACGCTAACTCTAATGCGGTGTACTGAGTGTAAGAGCATTGTTACATTAGCAGCTTACCTACATATGTGAGAACTTGCACTTCCACATTAAATAAATACGTAATACCTTCAAATTTCCGCACATTCACACAATTTCACTCTCGTCACTCATAAATATCATTACTTTACATCTACAAATCAGGGTTGTTATATTTAAAACACTTTGTTTTAAAACATTGTTTTAAACATGTTTAAAAACAGCCGTCGTGATTTAAACCGTTTTGTTTTAAAAATGTTTTAATTCTTATATTTGTTTAAAACATGTTATAAACGTTAACTTTGTTTAAAACGTAATTTTTTTATTATCTTAAATTTCGTAAATTATATTTTATACTACTTGATTAAGATTTTTTGTTTACATTTTAAAATTTTAACTAAATTCAAGATTTTGTATTGTGGAGGCTTTGTTGTGTATTCACACTAATTAATTATTATTACATATTCTTAATTAATTCTTAATTTTAATCATACATTCATTTCTTATTTTATATTATTTCCTATCGTTTATTCTTAGTATCTTCACACTTTACTTACCCAGCTAATAAATCGTGTTTTGTAGATAAGGTGGTCGGGTGCTATTAAGATAATGCGCTCGAACACCTTATCCTTTGATAACTAACCCTTAATTGATATTTATTAATTTGTGATTATTTTTATGTCTTTAACCTTTGTGAACTTGGATGATTGGGCTGTCGGAGATTATTCTATTTTATTACTTCCCTTACACGAAAATGCTCTTTTCTTAATATTCATTGACACCACTCATCCAAGGCTTAATCTATTTGTGATAATGTACGCATATAAATACCGTTATCTTTGTGCCCAGAATTCAATATCGTTCTTGTATCCGAACTGTAAACATCGAATTTTAATAAAATCAAGTTAAAGTGTGAATTGTTTATACAAATCTCCCGAGGACCACAACAGCTTCTACTTCGGTATACATGTTAATTTATTAATAAAAAACGTCACTACGTGTTTGATAATGGCAAGATAAATTTTCCGAAACTGCAGTCACATAAAAATAAATTGTGTTATAAAAACAAAGTTAAACCGTTTTTTATTAATAAATTCAAGATATTTCAAATTACATTATTAAACCTAACATTTTACTACAATATCACAACTGTGTGTGCATTAATGTGATTTTTAAATACAGGGAATTTTTCTTTCAGGTATACGTATGCATTAGGGTGGTCCTAATTTTTCAATGTCGGACATTTGGGTGCAGGACCCCCTGAATCTGTTCTTTTTACTGAATAAATAGTATTCTTCAAGTTTCAAGTCGAAAAATAAATATTAACCCGTGCCGCAAAGCGATTGAAAAAGTTGAAAACGCACAATTAGGAAGGAGATTTGTGTTTTTTATTTTTATTTTTAAATCAATAATGATGATACACTACTGAATGATTTTATATAAGTGAAATTCCATAAATATTGGTAATTGTTATATTTCTATATTTAAAAAATAATTGTATAAAACATTTTCACCATTACTCGTCGAATAGTGCATTCATTGCCTTTTTCGTGCACTGGGGATATTTCTTCCTATATTTCTGTACAACCTACAACAAAACAATCGAATGTTAAATCCTGAATTCGAGGTACCCCTTCTTAAGTTTCACTTACTTGAAGAATATACTGTTTTTGGAATTTGTTTTTGGTAAATGATTTGTTGAATTCTTCCATCAATTTGACTCCCCTTTCAGCAGAATCGTTAACTACATCAATGGAACTTATTATTTGATTCCCTTTCATATAACCGTCGTTATGAAACCACTGAGTGGCATCAGTTAGGAGAAATGAAGTATCCATATTAAAACGTTTAAATAAATTCAAGGAAGTTTTAGTTATTAAATCACTTGGTAAATTTTTCTTAAAAAAATTAGATAGTTCTGTATAAGATAATAAATATTTTTTCGAAGAAGAAATTTCGTCTTCGAGGTCTTTTATTTGATCATCATTCAAGTATTCGCGAATTTTTTCAGCCATTCTCTGTTTTTCTTCGAGTGGTACGTTTTCATCAAACAGAGCAAAGAGCATCGGTTCATCTGTCAGATACCAAAGATGATTTATTATTTTTTTTAAACAAGCTTCTGCAATATCAGCATCCTTTTCTATGTATTTCTTCAGTGTCTTGAATAGTGAAATGTCATTCCATGGGGCTTCTGTTGTTTTATTTGCAGTAAACCAAGGCTTAATATAATTTACTACAATGAAACCGCATATCCTAATTAAGGTCTTTTCCTCATGTTGTGTTAAGGTGAATTCACCTCGCAATAAAAATATTTTCAATGAATATATCGCTTTGCTCATCCACCTTGCCTGATGATATGCGCCTGGTGGACGTATTCTATTTCCGTTAGAAAGAGTTCCTCCCAAAATATTACGGTGAGTTCTAAGAACTCTTTATAGTCATCGCGAGGCTGTTATTCATCCTTGAGTTTTGTGATGCAGAAATGGAGAATTTCATCGCGTTTTTCATCAATAAATTTTACTAGCTCCATGCAGGAGTCGCAGTTCGATATATTACTGGAATTGATTTTTGGAAAACATGCTCTGAATTTCTTGAATAATGGAATATCGGGGCCAGTTGAAAAAAATAATTTTGTTGTCGAAATAGCCGCCTGTAAAATCAATTCAAAAATATGATGACGGCAGGCTAAAAACAGTATATCACGTCCCAATTTAATTTCCAACAGTGCACAAGCTCCATTAATTCTGCCAGTATTAGAAGCTGTGGTATCGAACACAGATGCCTGGACATTTTCTTGTAATGACCAGTTTTCCAATGTATCAAAAACTGCTCTAGCAATTTCTCGACCAGTTCCTGAAGGAATCTGCGGAACTCCCAATAGCTGCTCCATTATTGGTGTTTTTACTATAACAGGTAGCCGGTCGACTTTTTCAATCCCAGTGACATTTGGAAGTAATTTTGTATCCCAATGCACTATAGCATAATCGACTTTCAATTCTAAGAAATCTGCTTGAATTTTGTTCGCAGTCTCTTCGCGAATTCGCTGCGGTTCTCTTCTTATTGATGCTCGATTTATAATGTAATCCATCGGGTTTAACGACAAACTTTCCACGCATGCACTTAATATATGAACCGCATCTCGATCACTTACTTTGCATTTATCCAAGGCTGCTGATAGTCTTTCAGTCATAATTGATATTTTCGCTCGTTGAACAACAGTCCTAGGAGAAACTTGGGAGAGATTATAATGTTTGTTGGATACACTAGGACCAGGAAAATTGGTGACGCCAGAAATTGCCATCCGGAGATCTTCTTTATTCGAAACACTTTCTGGATCGGTATTTTCTGAATCTGAACTCAAAAAGGTGGAAGTCTGAACTGAAATGTGATACAATTTTAATGAAGATTATGTAGATCAAATACATTAAACGTAATTTTGTTTAACTCACCTAATGTTAGTTTTTCCATTTCTGCTTTACCTTTCCGCTTTTTTAGTTCTTCCCTTTCTTCTCTTTCGGCTTTTTTAGTTCTTTCCTTTCTTCTCTTTCGGCTTTTTTAGTTCTTCCCTTTCTTCTCTTTCGGCTTTTCTTTTTTCTGATGTCGTTACTTTTAAATCAATCCCAAGCATACTACCTTCTCTGTTCGGTTTTCGTTGTGCAAGCAAAAACGCTTTGTCCTCTTCAATAATTATCAAGTCCAAAGCATTTGCATGGGCAATATCAAACAAATTATTCAAATTTTTTTCAAACGTTTTTACATTGTTTTTATGTGTTTCACTGATTCCTTTGCAGCTTTTTTCTAAATTTCTCCAAGTTTCATATAATTTCTTCAATTTTTTAACACAATCACTTCGATCTTTTGTTGGAATCCGAGCTTTCTTCCAAAAAATTAAACACTCATCGATAACTAAATTCGCAGCATCCGATATATTTAATTTCACTACCCGCATGTTATAAAATAAAACACTCAAACAATCTTTCTGTGAAGGGAGTTTGCTACCAAGAATTTGATTTTTCACTGTACCGATTAAATATATTTTAGATCGCGGCATTTTGAAGAAATACGAAACACGTTACCGAATTTGAGAAAAGTAAAACAATTACAACACAAACGTATTAAACAGCTGGTATGTTTACAGTGCGGGAAAATCTATAACTACATTCCAACAGCTGACTACTTTTTGGCAGCCATGTTGCATTTTAATTATTTATACATACATTTATTCATTATTTATACATCTTCCTACAATATATGTTATGTATAAAACGATATTTTCCTGTATAAATCTGACTAAAAACGTGAGTTAGCTGTACACTACCACGGAGTATTAGTCTCCTTAATTATACTCTGTGGAAAAATCATAAGCAAATTTAATCGCTTTGCGGCACGGGTTAAACTTATTTTATTGACATAAGACTTTGGGAGCACCATTTTTTCATTAAAAAGAACAATTTCAGCCGGTCCTGCAAAAAAAAATCGACATTTTTTTTGTTCACAATAGTAACTAAGGACCACCCTAGTATGCATACACTGTAAATTTTACGACATTCGTTGCTTTTTTAAAAGATTTCAATTCAAATCTTTAAACGAGGGTTATCCACTCCCAGACTAAGCATGAAGTAAAATTTCGAGTTTAGAAAAGCCTGAAAATTTGGATTGGCCGCGTAGCGAAGCGGAGCGGCCAATCCAAATTAGGCTTTTCTAAACTCGAAATTTTACTTCATGCGCCACCCGTACAAAACACTGAAATATCGCAAAGTTTAAAATATACGGTTTTAGCAATCTAATATGACAATGTGAATAAAACGTGAGTCAAATTTTGAGCTGAACAAATTGTTTAAAACAGTGATTATAGGCAACCCAATAACTCTAACGTATATTAGATTGCCTATAATTGTTGTTGTATGTATATGTTTTTACATTTCACTGTAGATCAGAGTTTTTAAGCGTGGCGCACGATGATAAATTTCGAGTTTAGAAAAGCCTAATTTGAATTGGCCGCTCCGCTTCGCTACGCGGCCAATCCAAATTCTTAGGCTTTTCTAAACTCGAAATTTTACTTCATGCTCAGTCTGGGAGTGGAAAACACTCGTTAAAAGCCCCAAATTAACCGCTTTAAAACAACGAATTCGCGCAAATTTAAAAAAACGCTGTAATTATCGGGATATGTATACTCAAAAGAAAAATACCTTGTATGTTCTGTTTCGAACACGTTTTAAACGTGTTTTAAACCTGTTTTAGACACGTTTTTAATCTTAACATTTTACTACAATATCACAACTGTGTGTGCATTAATGTGATTTTTAAATACAAGGAATTTTTCTTTCGGGTATACGTATGCATACACTGTAAATTTTACGACATTCGTTGCTTTTTTAAAAGATTTCAATTTAAATCTTTAAACGAGGGTTATCCACTCCCAGAGTAAGCATGAAGTAAAATTTCGAGTTTAGAAAAGCCTGAAAATTTGGATTGGCCGCGTAGCGATGCGGAGCGGCCAATCCAAATTAGGCTTTTCTAAACTCGAAATTTTACTTCATGCGCCACCCGTATAAAACACTGAAATATCGTAAAGTTTAAAATATACGGTTTTAGCAATCTAATATGACAATGTGAATAAAACGTGAGTCAAATTCTGAGCTGAACAAATTGTTTAAAACAGTGATTATAGGCAACCCAATAACTCTAACGTATGTAAGGTTGCCTATAATTGTTGTTGTATGTGTGTGTTTTTTAACTTCACTGTAAATCAGTGTTTTTAAACGTGGCGCATGAAGTAAAATTTCGAGTTTAGAAAAGCCTAATTTGGATTGGCCGCTCCGCTTCGCTACGCGGCCAATCCAAATTCTTAGGCTTTTCTAAACTCGAAATTTTACTTCATGCTCAGTCTGGGAGTGGAAAACACTCGTTAAAACCCCAAATTAACCGCTTTAAAACAACGAATTCGAGCAAATTTAAAAAACGCTGTAATTATCGGGATATGTATACTAGGGTGTTTCGAAAAAAATCGAAACAGCTGGCTCACCGATTAAATTAAAGATTTTGGTCTACAATAGATGTGGGCAAAAGCATTTGCGATTGAAAAAATATTTAGAGGGTCCCCCGAGCCCCCAAACATGCCATTTTTAGCCCTTTTTTTAGATAATCGGCCAAAAACTTGCCTTATAGTCATCGTATCAAGGCGAATATTTTATATTTTGTGCCCAGATGAATATACTACAAGCAAAATATGCAAAACCTAACTTGGCGTTAGGTCTACGTGAGCTACGAATTTTTTAAATAACTTTTTTTCACGATTTTGAAGGGTTTTTTCACCTTTTTTGTTGAAAAGTGGGTTTTAACGACAAGAAATCAAGTTGTTATCGAACAAGATTGCTGACTTTGAATTTTTTGTAATCGATTGCAGGTTATAAAACATATGTTTCAACCAAATATTGTTTAACAAAATGAAATTTATTAATTAATTGATGTACTGTATTTTTAAATGAAAATGTGGGAAAATCCATACTGAGCGTTATACGCAGAATTTCAGGCTGTTATTTATGAATTTAATGGATCTCAAAAGCATCAGTTGCACGCTTACAACTAGTTATTATAATGAAAGCAAGAAATATTTAGCTTAAGCCAGTTCTTCATTAATTTAAAACGTTTTTTTAAGAAACAAATATAATAATGCCACATAATCGGACATGGGTGAGATACGCAGTTCGCATTCTTACATTATTCAATATACTTCTCAGGACAAATTATCGCGGGTGTGACTTGATTTCTTGTCGTTAAAACCCACTTTTTTAACAAAACAGTTGAAAAATACCTTCAAAATTGTGAAAAAAGTTATTTAAAAAATTCGTAGCTCACCCTAACCTAACGCCAAGTTAGGTTTTGCATATTTTGCTTGTAGTATATTCATCTGGGCACAAAATATAAAATATTCGCCTTGATCCGATGACTATAAGGCAAGTTTTTGGCCGATTATCTAAAAAAGGGCTAAAAATGGCATGTTTGGGGGCTCGGGGGACCCTCTACATATTTTCTCAATCGCAAATGCTTTTGCCCACATCTATTGTAGACCAAAATCTTTAATTTAAGCGGTGAGCCAGCTGTTTCGATTTTTTTCGAAACACCCTAATGTATACTTAAAAGAAAAATACCTTATATGTTCTGTTTAAATTTAATTTAAACATGTTTTAGACACGTTTTTAATCGGTTAATGTTTTAAACGCTGTTTTAATCAAAAAACACGATTTCTTAAAAAAACTATTTGTTTTAATTAAAATGAAAAAAACGTTCTTTTTAAACAACCCTGCTACAAACTGTAAAAAACCAAAAGATATTTAGTAAAACATCAGAAATAAGAAATTCCACTGAATCTATTCATTTATAGCAACTGCACATATTATATTTTAAAACCAAGTTCTGTTCATTTAATAGTTTGTATAAGGATTAAAATAAAAATAAAACACACAGATGAGCGAGCAGCCTTAGAGTACGGACGTGCCAAGAGCGAGTGAATTAAAATCGCGAAATTTATTGTTAAACTAAATAAATAATCAACATAACAACCAACAAAATGGATATCACCCCCAAAAAGGGTGTAATCCTACAAAAATGGAGAAAATAGAAGTGGACGATTTTAATTCATCTTTTTCGGATGTAATGGAAACCGACACACAGTCTAATGCGGACAAGGACGCAGCGGGCAAATTTATCGCCGTAAAAAGAAAGAGAGGTCGTGGGCGCGGACGGCCGAAGAAAAAACCAACTCAGGTGATAAAGAAAACAAATGCAGGTAAATTAAATATACCCAAAACAACAAATCCAGCATTACAACAGTTTATAAATAAAACTAACACTTTATCGGCCTCTCAACCTCAAGCACAACCCCCACCACAACAACAACAACAACAACTACAATCAAAAACACAAAAGCAAACACTACTACAGCCACAGCCACAACCACAAACGCAAACACAACAAATGCCAATACCATCCTCATCTAAACATTCACCGACGACAGTCCATTCAATCGCTCTAGAAAATATTCTACGACCCAGCAACTCGGAAATCAAACAATACAGTGTACTCCCACACAAACCGCCCACATTTAACAACAAAATACTCTGCAAAACACTCTCCTACCAACTTACAAACACACATATAATTAAACCAACAATAGAACTAACAAGAATCCAAATGGCACACATTTGGGCGTCTAATAAATATAATATCACCGACATCGAGATAATAAAAACAAAATTTGGATTTGTAATCAAAGTAAACCAAGACAAAAATCAATTTGAAACTCAAATACGACATCTAATAGCTGAAAAAGTAATCACGTCATACTACGAACAGAAAACCACAAACGAGTCCATCATACTGCTGCGTGATTCGTGGGGTAGAATACGAAATTCAAGACGAAAGTGTAAGTGATAGACTAAACGAGCTAGGTATCACCCATCGATTTTGTAAACGCATCACTGCGAAAGCCACTGGACAAAAAACTAGGATGATACGCGTAATAACTGCCTCACACGATGCCTACACCAAACTACTCCACGAGAAATTCCGCTATCTCTGCAAAGTATACTAAGTAGAAGAAAGTATGGCACCAAACCCGATACCCCTACCATGTGCCAAATGTAATAAATTCATCCCTAATCAAAGAAAAAATCCTATCGCTCATATTAATACACATCCCCAACCACCAATTTGGATTCCTACCTAACCGCTCTGTCAGTGGGAGACAATCCTTACTTCTAGCTGCCAAACAACTCATTTAGAAGGAAGAAAATCATCAATTTTATTCTTAGATATATCGAAAGCTTTCGATTCAGTATGGCATAAAGGGCTTCTATACAAGTGCAGTATCCTAAACATACCAATCCATTTAATTAATCATATCCAAAATTTCCTCTTCGATCGTAAATTACAAATTAAAATCGGACAAACCCTTTCTTTCTCTTTCTATCCACAGCAAGGGGTACCCCAAGGATCTCCACTTTCCCCTCTATTCTACAATATATACTGCCACGACCAATACAACCCTGATCCCAATTTCATAAACCCCTCCTGTTACTGTTTACAATTCGCAGACGACACCGCCCTAATAACCCATTCCTCTACTTGAGTATCTCTTGTAGATGTTTTTGTAGTAGTTGTGTATATTATTTTATTATTGTCTTCCTTTGATATTTTTTTTATTATTGTAGTAGTTCGAAGGCTCTTGTAGATATTTTTGTAGTAGTTGTGTATATTATTTTATTATTGTCTTCCTTTGGTATATTTTCTATTATTGTAGTAGTTGGAATGCTCTTGCAGCTTTTTTTGTTGGTGGATGAAGAATTTAGGAAACTTCCACTTTAACAGTAAATTGTCTCACTCTTGAAACGTGGATGGCTTTTATAATTCTTTTCTGAAGTCTCTTCTGTTATTCACTTAGTTTCTGGTCAATTTTCCAATTCTTGAGATTTACGTTTTGTTGTTTTAATCAAATATGCTGGAGTTAGACTGTGCTCGTTTCGATCCAGCCGGATTCTTTTATACCGCTTTGCTGACGTCTTTCAGACTTATCTCGAGTTGTATTTTTCGCGAAGCACAAAACAATGTTACCCCCGTTTTCTGTAAACACGTTTCCGGCGTCGGATCCTCGCGTGATACGCTCACTTTTCGCGTGATTTCGATGTGAAATTACTATTTATTTTTAAACGTTGACGAATGTAAACAATCGAAATGTTTTATCAGGATAGTGTGTAATGTGAATAATTCGTGTGTTTTGTAAACATTACGAAAATCATGCATGGACAAATTTCATAGTGGTAAGAGAGAGCAAAAAACAAACAAAGAATCCCTTCAAAATTTATCACCACCACATCCTCTTGGTTCTCGAAATGGAGACTAAAAATAAATCCAAGCAAATGCCAACTGCTCCTACCCTACCATCGCATTCCTCCAAACAATCCCTTCTCAGTTATGATTAACAACTACACAATTTACACATCCCCCTCCTGCAAATACCTAGGAATCCTCATTGATCCTAAATTATCTTTCAAGGAGCACACATTAGCCATTAAAAATAAAATCAAATGTAGATCAAAACACTTTCGCTGCGTTACATATAGAGCTGAAGGCATTAATAAAACAACAGCTACTAGAATATACAAAATGATATGCCGTCCGTTGTTGGATTACAATTCAATACTGTATACCAACCCTTGTACTCGCATCCTCAATAACCTACAAGTATCCGAAAGATCCTCACTCCGCATATTAACCAAACTCCGACATCCACTTAATCCATTATACAATCCTTCCAACACCCTTCTCTATGAAACCACAAATGTAGTCCCCATTGAAGACAGACTTCGGTTTCTCGCCGAACGATTTGCATACAATGAACGAAACTTCGAAATTCTAACAAAAATGTGCATCCACAGAAATCCCAATATACCTCCTAAATTCAAAAAACCCCACACAACCCTCTTTGAATATATATCCTCCTTCCATCAGCCTAACCCACAGTAAAATATAAAATTAATAAGACTGGGCAGAAAGACTTATAGTCGATAGCCCTTATGAGTAACATAGGATCATAATTACAATTAAATGTTTATGTATATACTGATAATTTATAATGTTAACTGATAAAAGTAAAATAAACTTGTTTCAACTAAGTAAATCGTTAAAGAATCAAATGTTTGTACATTTCATTCAATTTTGTTAGAAACTATGTACTAAATTAATAAATTCTCTTGAATATCTTAAAATTATATATATTTTTTTATTTGTACTAGTATTTTCAAAGTGCATAATAAGTTTGATTTTCAAGTAAATTAAACTATTAATTTTTCACAATAATACTATATAAGTAACACATACAAATATAAAACAATAGACAGAAAGACTAAGGGTCGATAGCCTTTTTGACATTTTAAAATTTAAAAATTAATTTCTCGCTTATGTAGTAATAATTTATTATTGTATTTACTATCACTGTCAAATAAAGATATTATTGTTGTTGTTGTTGTTTAAACTATTAAAGGCCAGTCGGAAACGAGTACGAAATTATAAATAAGACAAAATTATTTAACAATAATTCCAATACTATGTTATATTGTTAAATTAACAAACCAAAAATCCTTTATGTTCCACATATTTAAATTCATTTGTTGATTGCTAGGATTATCTTCTAGATCGTAAAAAAATACCACATACAATCAGTTTTCCAAAACTACTAATGTGAATAACCACTGCCATTTACAATCCATTAAGAAACATAATGTATTGAAAGCAATTATTCCGAAAATACCACATTTATAATTAAACAAGAAATAAACCACCGATTACTTAATTACTCATTGATAAACCCAACTTATAATCTAATAATAAACTACATATTATCAAGTTCCAGTTTACAAAAAATTTCATATAAATATGTCTTGATGCCAGAGAAGCGGTCTATTTAGTTGGTGAACCTGTGAAAGCGTTAGCAAAGTTGTAACTTTTAAAATGCCATTCAAAAAGGTTTGTATAAAGTTTTAAATAGTCTTTTTTAAAATTCAAACTACTGTTAAGCCACCAATAAAGTAAATAAATTTGTATTTTCATGATTATTATAAATGTATAAAGTACATATCTTATCAAAATAAAATAAAAAATACTAAAAGGACTAGCCTAGCGGTTCCCAAACTTTTTCGGTTGTGAAAAAGAAAAACCATTATACAGCCCAACGAAGGGTAGGCCGAGCCATCTCATTTACGGCCTTCAATAAATCTTCGGTTCTTCGGGCAAGTGACCGTTATATGACGACCAACACCAACAGAGAAAAATCGTTTATTCAAATTGCTTATAAATATGCAAAAATTCTCAGCTATTTATTAACGGATTGCGATAAAATTGGTCTGAATTCAAGCGTAATTATTATGTTTATGCTTCTACCAAAATTGAACAATCTGCCATAAAGATAAATTAGTAAAAGGTGGCAAAAAATATTATTTTTTAATTAATAGCAGATAACTTAGTTATATTTGGTGTACATTTTATCAAATTTTCTGATGACATGTAAGTATACCATAGCCAGTGATCTGTAGAATAGCGACATTTTTTAAAATTATTTACTCAAAATTCTTTGCAGTAACCTAATGATGTCTTTGTTATAACAGCGCATTGAATCATGTTGTAAAAATTATGTTATCAAGTGAGTGTGCAAGGAGGACAGAAGATGACACGATCGTTTCGCTCTTTTTATGAGTTCCTGGGGCCGCCACATCCATTATGCGATACACACTCACTTAATATGTAGAAGTTGTATATATATATATATACTGACTTCGCTAACGGGGAGGGGGGGTCACTTCGTCCACTCCGCTTCGTCCATTCCGTTTCGTCCACTCCGTTTCGTCCACCGGTCTTCTCGTCCACTAACTTTTACTTCGACCGGCCTTTTCTTCCACTTACCTTAAACTCCACCAATTGTTAGTACACTCCAAATAATTACAAGTTTTCTGATAATCATTTATTACAAAGGTGTAAATATTACAAATGTGTATATTTAAAGATTAATATTGTGGCCGATGGTTCGTAAATATTCTAAAATCCTTACTATATTTTTTATTTGTTGTTCGCTTTTCACCGAGTGATGAGAATACAAAAACCCGTCAATATGTAAAAAGTGACCCCGCAGTGATTTCACAAGCTCAGCCATAATTTTGAAGGCAGGGAGTTAAGGTGAAATGTCAATTTTAAATGTCAATTTGGTTATGGTTAACGTGAAATGTCAATTATATTCAAATATATAAATGGAATGGATGATAGAACTAGTGGATTTGAAGGGCGGTGGACGAAGGAACTAGTGGATTTGAAGGGCAGTGGACGAAGGAACTAGTGGACGTAGCGGCCAGTGGACGAAAAATCTTCGCTAACCATAAGTCGGTATTGACGTCAGTATTTATTAATGCTACTTGCATTGATAAGGGCATTGATCTCATTTTGCTTCTACAGTTAGTGTCGGTTTTTAGTTTAAACCTTCGACTAGCATCGGAGCGACGAGAAACCCGAACCAATGCGATGATAATATTCAGGACGCCGAATTATATTAAACAAATTAGAATGAACGACCCACATGTAAGTATCAAATAAGAAATAACAGCGCATTAGGTCATGTTGTTAAAATTATTTTATCAAGTGAGTGTGCAAGGAGGACAGAAGACGACGACGATCGTTTCGCTCTTTTTATGAGCTCCTCAGGCCGTCACATCCATCATCACATACACTAAACTAAACTATAAACTGACACTAACTGTAGAAGCAAAATGAGATCAATGCAATTGATAAAATAATGTTTACAACATGACCCAATGCGCTGTTATTTCTTATTTGGTACTTATAGGTGGGTCGTTAATTCTAATTTATATATATATATATATATATATATATATATATATATATATATATATATATTAAAACGTAGATTTTCGAGGGGCGTAACATGTTTCACTGTTTCTTCGGGTTTGGTCCCGCGTATTTTCTTGGCTCTGGTCCATTGTGTTTTTGATTCGACGTTTCGATGACGTCGCAGTCATCATTGTCAGGAATAACTAATAAAATTCCATTGCTCTAGCAACCAAACAAGAAATTCACACATCAAGTAGTACGTAGTTGCTAGAGCAATGGAATTTTATTAGTTATTCCTGACGATGACGACTGCGACGTCATCAAAACTTCGAATCAAAAATACGATGGACAATAGCCAAGAAAATACGCGGGACCAAACCCGAAGAAACAGTGAAACATGTTACGCCCGCGAAAATCTACGTTTTAACATATATATATATATATATATATATATATATATATATATATATATATATATATACCAAATAAGAAATAACAGCGCATTAGGTCATGATGTAAAAGTTATTTTTTTATCAAGTGAGTGTGTAAGGAGGACAGAAGACGACGACGATCGTTTCGCTCTTTTTATGAGCTCCTCAGGCCGCCACATCCATCATCCCATACACACTCACTTGATATGTAGAAGTTGTATATATACTGACTTCGCTAACCATAAGCCGGTATTGACGTCAGTATTTATAAATGCTACTGCATTGATAAGGGCATTGATCTCATTTTGCTTCTACAGTTATTCAATGCAGTAGCATTTATAAATACTGACGTCAATACCGGCTTATGGTTAGCGAAGTCAGTATATATACAACTTCTACATATCAAGTGAGTGTGTATGGGATGATGGATGTGGCGGCCTGAGGAGCTCATAAAAAGAGCGAAACGATCGTCGTCGTCTTCTGTCCTCCTTGCACACTCACTTGATAAAAAAATAACTTTTACATCATGACCTAATGCGTTGTTATTTCTTATTTGGTACTTATATATATATATATATATATATATATATATATTTATATTATTCTTATGATTAGGATTATTATCCTAATATATATTGCAGTCATTAATTTATTTATTTAAACAAAGTGCACGGGATTGATTAAACAGCGCAGAAAATGCAGTGTTACTCTCCCCTTAAGGTTGCGGTTTACTAGAGTGAGACAGACTCTTTCCAGCTGTTAGCTAGACTGAGATAGGCCTGTATTACTATTTCCAGCATAAAAAGGTAAACGTAAGATATAATTAATTGTTTATTTATTGTAACAGCCAACTCAAATGAACAAAAAGATTATACCGTGGACCTCTAGAGGTTTTTTTTTTATTGAACATACGATTTAGTAATTACAGTTCTTCATCGACTGTAAATTGACTATTGCAATATTGACTATAAGTCTCTAAATATGATTTCGTCATTAAATCGCTCTGATAAATGTATATTGACATTTGTGACATATTGATTGTAAGTCAATTGGTTGGCTAACCTGAGGCTACTATAGGATTTTATCGTATTATATTTTTATCGACAGTATTTTGACTATTGTGACATTATGACTGTAAGTCACTTGGTTGACTGTCGTTTGACTATGATTAGGTTTTGATAGTTGTGATTTATTTTAAAGTAACGAGTGTCTTCCACTCCCAGACTAAGCATGAAGTAAAATTTCGAGTTTAGAAAAGCCCCGCGTAGAAAATTTGTCGAGGGTCGCGCAGCGACCCGAGACAAATTTTCAAGGGGCTTTTCTAAACTCGAAATTTTACTTCATGCGCCACGCATATAAACCACTAATTTACAGTAAAGTTAAAAATATATCCCGCTGAAATGTGATAGATATTTACCAAGATATAGCGAAAAAATGACTCTTTCCAGCCATTAGCTAGAGTGAGATAGGCCTATATTACTATTTCCAGCATAAAAAGGTAAACTATATCAACTCTAGGGATCTCAAAATGGATATATCCAAAAAAGTGTTAATTCAAAAATATTCGCGAAAACTCTACTTTCCCTTTGTTTTACAAATGGGGAAAGTAAAAATGTTATTTGCAAAACAATATTTATTACAAATGAGGGTTTGCTGCAAAAATGCAGCATTATGTGTTTTAGAAAAATATTAATTTATGTATACGTTTTTGACATAGATGGTAAAATTTCAATATTTAAGTGAAGTTTTTTTTATATTTTGGCTAAAATAAGTTTATGACAAAATAATGCACTAAAAGGATTTTTTATAACGCATCAACAAAGTTCATTATTATTGCAGTTGTTACCGTGCGATCGTTATAAACATGATGTAGAGTAGGCTTCGAATTATAAATTAGATTTGCACTACTGACTGTTAACACATAGTTTACCATAACCTCAAATAGCATTCTGGGCAACCGCACAAAAAAATTTCGCCTACTCTATATCATAATTTAACCGATCTCACTGTATAATTAACTATGTTTTTTGTTTAAGTCAACAACTTTTTTTTGTTTCAGATAATCGGATTCTTATTGGCAATTGTGGTCACAGTAACATACGCCCAATATTACCACAATGGCCGTCCAAATCGTGGGCCCTATTACAATAGACCATATTACAATGAGGGTTATGGAAATGGGCATTATTATTCAAACTACCCAAGTTACCAAAACAACTATTATTATCCACAACAACCATACTATCAAGGACCATACTTCCAATTTGGTTTAGGTAGATAATAAATAAATAAATAAAAATGTCTTTAAATGTTCTTTCAAATTTTTAAACCCATCAAATTGTTAACAATAAAACTTTAGTATCATATATCCGATGAGGCGGATACATGATAAAACTCCATTATACTCGTAACTCTTGAATTATAACAACCGAGCAGATTTATTTATTTATAATTGTTTCGAGTAATTACATTGCGATGCGTTCTAAAAGCACAAACAAAATTTAAACACTTTGATAGTAATATTACTACCAAAGTATTAAATTCATCAGTCTGTAATAATTAGGTGAACGGATCATCCCAATATCATTTAAACATAATTGCTAGTAGTTATAAATATAAAATTATCTTTAAATTATGCTGAAATATTATTAAATAATAAAACTTGAAATTACTACACAAAGTTATATCTTCAATTAATTTCTCATTTAGCATTTGCTAAGACATACTACAGTATGTAAAGTAATTAAGAGGCAAAACACTTGATATTGTTTCACAAATTCAAACCTGTTTCAATTTCACAATATATTAGTATTTCAGATAAGAATTTACTATACGACCCGTAGGTATTATAGATAAAAATGATATTATTCGAAAGTACTCGACGAGTACTATCTAGATATGCAATTAATGTTAAATAAATAAAAAAAATTAGTTTGAAAATTTTGAAAATATTGAGTCCTAGCAGTGTGTAAAATAATCATCATACGCAAAGAGATTTACGCAATTTATTCTATTGCAAACCTTTCTCCTAACCTAACCTAACCTAGAAGTATGTGGAGTATTCAACTTGAGCAAACGTGATTTTTTTCGGCGAAATATAGCCGTTGACACAAACTAGAATTCAGCCCAAATGAATTTCCAAGACTGTATTAATTTATGTTAGTTATTCTATAAATCCATATGAGTCCAAGTGTAATGTGCTAATGTGTTATAATCGTCATCCGGTTAAATCTAACTTTAAGTTGAAGTTAGATTGAAGTCTTTAACAAACATTTCCTTCGACTTCCCCAATGTCTCCAGTAAAGATTGCAATGGTTAACAGCAATCAGTGAGGTTTTATACAAGTTTCTAGTCAAAATTTCAAACCACGGGGTGTAAAGTAACATCGAGCCGTATTTTATACGCTTGGTGCATGAAGTAAAATTTCGAGTTTAGAAAAGCCTAAAAATGTACTTTGTGCTTAAACCTTTTTTCGTTTTGGCTATTGACTATTGGTGGGAGGGGGGGTTCCCCTCTTTCCCCGTGGATCCGCGTTTGTTCAAGGCTCCGCAACTTAAGTTTGCACCGGGCCCTGCTCTTGTTAGGGCTGGCCCTGTGCATCGGCAACTCCCTGTATGTTTATGTCTGCAGCCCACCAATAAAAATCTTCACAAGCTGCCACTGACTCACTTACTAACTAATTTAAATTTATCTGTTTTTTTTTTATTTACATTTTACAGGTCCATTAATCTATAACATAATTAAGCCAATACTTTTTGACTAAATGAATTTCCCGAGTTAATCCAATTATTACCAACTCAGTCATGAATACATTCCCATCCCTGGCTGTGCGTTTGAGCGAATTTTGGGAGAGCAGGGGCGTTGCAAGAACTTCTGGAAGACTTTGTACCTTACATGATAAATCAATACTGGCCCTTCATCGTAAGGACCAGGGCCAGGACTTGCCACAACCCACCGGTTATTCGGCGAATCGATAAATCTACGGACTCGTCAAGAACTTCGACAAAATTCCTGCTAAATAACCCATTAGCAGGAATTCACTAATTTACTAATTTATAACCAAATTTAAACTACAAATAAAATTATTAGTTAATAAACTTTTAATTTTAGACTCATTTAATACTTGATGAAACATTTTCAACAATAAATTTCAAACTGGTTATTATTAATATAAATTAATATAACACTTGGTTATTGTTTCACTGTTTGTTTTAATTTTTAACCGACTGGTTTCGGTCAAACCACCATTATCAAAGTTATTACAAGTCTAGACAAGACAAGAGTCTTGTAATAACTTTGATAATGGTCGTCTGACGGAAACTAGTCAGTTAAAAATAAAAACAAACGGTGAAACAATAACCAAGTGTATTATTCATTTTAAACCAGTTTTAAATTCAGTGTTATTAGTTATTATTAACCATTAGAACAAAGTAAATTATTGCAACATAATTGTTAATCCTTAATATGCAGTTTTTATTCATAGAATGGAATCGGTTGGTGTAGAACGTGAGAATGAAATAAATGTATACTTAGAAATAATTCAGGGAGGTTCGATGCTACTCGGGGAAAAAACCCAAACGTGTTTCATCCGACACACAAGACAAATAGCAATTACAATTACAATTACAATTACACAATCGTAATTTTATATATTATGTTTAAAGTGTGCAAACTATAAGAAGCGTAAGCTTATTTTCTCGAATTCAAATAGTTTTGAATTTGAATTTATCTTGTTTGAACTGTACCGTAAGGTAAATAATAAGGTCTCACATTCTTCATACCTGCTAATGACATAATCCCCTTTTTTACCTATAAATACCGACCATCATTTTCACTCATTCCATTTCTGTGTATCTGTTCATTCCACACACAACACTTTTTCCAAGTAAGTTTGTTTTAATTTTATTCCTAATTTTTTTAAACGTCATAAGCAAAGCTATACTGAAGAGAGATAAATCTCGAAACGCGTCTATAGATGGCCTAAGACATTAGTTTTAATCCAAGTCCTTTCACTTCTAATTTGTTGCTATCTCTCCTTTCATTTTAAATTGTATTGTTAGTTGGTTTGAAGAGAATTTGACCTAAACGTTACATATACTTTAATAGAGCGTTGTAACAAATCAAATTAAATAAGATTTTAAATATTTCATTGTATAATTCAATATCCGGAGGTGTATTTGCACGGGAAGTAGTTGTTTCAATGGATATTTATTGTCTTAAATTGTCTTATTAATTAAGACACTGTTTGCATTTTCACGAATAGTTTTTTCGTAATTTTATATATTACAATTACATTGTCAAAATACCTAGATATAAAATTATAATATAAATAAATCTCACTGTATATTTGGTATTTGGCAATAAACTGTTTTAGCTGGATAAGAAAATCAAAATCATATACAGATAAATACGCTTTTTAGCATCGTGAAGGTCGTAAAAACTATTTCTATTTAATATCTACGGTTAATCAAATTTCAGCGAGTGTAGCGCATTGACTGTTTTGAATGTGAAATAATTATTCAATAAAATTTAACAGAAAAGTGGCCGACAATGTGGGGGTGCTGGATAAAAGCTCGGCTCGGCATTATTAGTTTAACGCATTTCAATTGAACATTGAACGGCGCCGTAAAGCAATTTTTCAGTTAAATGGATGGAACCGGAAGTGCTTTTTAAAACTTCGCCCAACTTTTTTTTTCGAGCGTTACGCGATGCATTACGCCATCTGGAATACGATAGCACAACGAAATATTTTGGAACTATATAAAAATTCATAATTAAAAATTAGATAAATAACACTTGAAGAATATCAAACAACATTAATATATAACATAGACCAGTGGTGGGGAAACTTTTTTTAAGACGGGCCATTTGTAATAACCAGACAATCGTAGCGGGCCTAAGAATAATGCTTAATCGTAGGTAGGTTGTTTTTATGCGGGTCGTCACATTACGAAGTAAGAACGCATTCAAACATTCTCACGACGGCACTCTTAAACGGGCCGGATTAAACCTTTCCGCGGGCCGGACTTGGCCCGCGGGCCGTAGTTTCCCCATCACTGACATAGACTCTGGTTTTTCTTTAATATAGTAATTCAGTTTTAATGCAGTTGCAGTCCTGCTTTAACACTAGGGTATTTCAACCATAAAATTTTAAAATGTTAGTAAATGATTATCAATGTAACTAATAATATTTCACAATAATATATAATCTTTATTCATAAATAACATACACATAAACAAAAGGTTGCACATTACAGAGAATAACGTCAGATAACTAGAATACTAAGCTAGAACGTAAAAGAATCGAAATTATAAAATTGTACATAGATGTTTATTTAATTATAATTCATTAATATTGTAGATTTCTTTGTCCACCAGATAAGTAAGTAATTCTTACTTAAATCGTTTCAATGTTTTATTATTCTGTATATATTGTGGTAATTTGTTGTAAAATGTAAGTCCGTTATATATGGGAGATTTTTCTGAGAGGGTTAGCCTATGTATAGGATAAGCATACAAATTGTTATTCCTCGTGTTATAATTGTGGTTATGATTTAATAAAGAAAACACTTGGTTAAATTTCACTAATATTTTGGTTTTTTATTCCAACTAGTTTCGACTTTGAGTCATTCTCAAGGAGAGAATGACTCAAAGTCGAAACTAGTTGGAATAAAAAACCAAAATATTAGTGAAATTTAACCAAGTGTTTTCTTTATTAAATCATAGTTAAATATGTTTCACCATGTGAAAGAAACTTGTGCAAGATATAATTGTGCTTAGTTATATAGGCTTGATATGTTGGCTTATATTTAAAATTATATATTAAAATTTCGTAGATATGGGCTATATATCGGTATTGATTGGTATTGTTAATATACCCAATCTTTTAAATTGACTTTTACAGGTTTCATTGTATTTCAATCCCAATAATATTCGAACAGCACGTTTCTGCGTAATAAATAAATTATTCGCCATGGTACTATTTCCATACAAAATAATACCATACCTCATAATTGACTCAACGTTGAATTTATAAACCATATAAAGTGCTTTAAAGTTAACCAATGGTTTAAGTACTCTCATAGCGAAACACAACGAGCTTAGTTTGGAATTTAATTCCACGCAATGATCTTTCCAATTTAGTTCACTGTCCATGATAATTCCGAGTACTCTACAGCTAGAATCTAGCGAAAGATCAAAAGTTCCAAGATTTAATCGACTTAGTTTCATATTCGTACGTTTTGTATGAAACTGTATTGCATTAGTTTTATTTTCATTTAGAATTAATTTATTTTGTCACATCCAGTTTTTAGTAATGCCGACAATTTTAGCTGCTTTGCTCTGAAGATCGTTAATATTTTGGCTAATAACTAATAAATTAGTATCATCTGCATACATTTCAATAATTCCTTCATTCTCCTGAACCAAATTGGGAAGGTCATTCGTGTAAATAATAAATAACAAAGGGCCCAAAATGCTTCCTTGGAGCACCCCAATATTAGTTTTTCCGACCGACGAGTATGTTTTATTACAACCAGTTATTTGGCGGCGATCTTTTAGGAATGAATTTATTAGATTTAGACATACTCCTCTTACTCCATACATCTCAAATTTTGATAGCAATATTCCATGATTCATGGTGTCAAAAGCTTTGGAGAGGTCCAGGTATATTCCAATGGGAATTTCTGACCTCTCCAAAGCTTCGACAACATGCTGTAAGTAATTAAATAAAGCCGTTCTGGTTGATTTCAATTTCAGAAAACCGTGTTGAGATGAACTAAATAAATTATTATTATCAAAGAAATCGTCTAATCGATTACTTTTTTTACAATTTTCGAAAAAATGCTTAGTAACGAACGATATTGGTCTATAGTTTTTCGGATCTGATGGATTACCTTTTTTATAAATTGGGGTAATTAATGATAATTTAAGGCATTCTGGAAGAATGCCGGTTTCCAAGCAACCATTTACTAGGTACGTTAGAGGTTCAACCAATTCTATAGCCGCAGCTTTTAATAATTTAGAATTTATTTCATCATATCCACTACTTACTTTATTTTTCATATCATGAATGATGTTAAATATTTCAGTCGGTGGAGCTGGAGTAAGAAATAGAGTATTACTATTTTTTTTAATGTTCCATGTATTTGTTGTGTTTTGATTAATATGTTTAGTTAATTGAATAGGAATGTTTATAAAGTGATTGTTAAATTTATTCAAATCTTCTGTATTGATGCAATTTATTTTTTTTTATTTCCCCCGAATCTTGTTGACTATTTCCTTCAAAAAATGTCTACCCATCATATTACGAGAATTCATTTTCATTGCCCAATCACAATTAAATTTCAGCGAAAATTGCATAGTAGGTGAAAATTCTACGAAAAATTACAGCGAAAATTGCACTGTTGTGACGTCACATGTCAGGTATCAATCAATTTCTCTCAATCTTTCAAAATTAATCGATTCGAAAGTTTTTCTTTTAAAAGAATCTGGAAAGTATTGAGAATAATTTATGCGATATTTTTCGATATATCTTTCGAAGAAAAACTTCCGAAGCGATTCATGTTGACACATTAAGTGACACTGATCGATAATTAATATTTTAAATAATACGTCAACTTGATTAAAAATCGTATTTTTCAGGAAATAGTCTATTAAATACATTTCGTGCATTAAAAATGCTCTGAAAATTTAGTACTCAAAGCTCGTTGCCTTTAAGAAACTACATTCGTTCATTTTAATTGTGATTTGACTGAAAAAGTGCCCTCGACGCTTCGCGTCTCGGGCACTTTTTGTCAAATCACAATCAAAATGGACTCATGCAGTTTCTAGGCAACGGCTTTTCGTGCAAAATTTTCGATCATTTTTAATGCACTTAATATATTACTATTCATTTTGTTATCACTTGTCAGTATGGTACTTTCGATTCTGTTACGTTCCGCTTCTAATAAATGTGAGCTATATTTTATATTTAAAGCATTATATTGAATTTTAGCATCTATTTTAAAATGTTTGACTACATATAAATAATCGAGTAGTTTTTTACATTGGCGTATTTCAGCTGTTGCTGGTTGTTTCTTGAATAACTTTCTCATTTATCACTTGGTGAAACATTTTGAAATAATATTTGATTATTATTTGATAAATTATGATTTATTAGTTACAATATTAAAGGATAAATTAAAAACACTTGGTGTGTTTCACTATTTGTTTCTATTTACTCGACTAGTTTTGCTTTTTATGGCATTACGGCATTATCAAAAGTTTCGCTTTTTGATAATGCTGTAAAAAGCAAAACTAGTCGAGTAAATAGAAACAAATAGTGAAACACACCAAGTATTTTTAATTTATCCTTTAAAATTGTAACTAATAAATCATAATTTATCAAATCAAATAAATTGAGAGAGAGTTTTAAAATAGAGAACGCTACCAACTTGCAACTTAACAACACACAACACAACACACAGGGATTTTCTCGTTTAACTATACTTTCACAAATTCCATTTATACATTTGTAAAATTAATAAGCATGTGATCATAACTATGCAGTATATTTTAAACATTACTTTAAATCAGTGTTTTATACGCGTGGCGCATGAAGTAAAATTTCGAGTTTAGGAAAGTCCAGAAAATTTGTCTCAGGTCGCTGCGCGACCCTCGACAAATTTTCACAGGGCTTTTCTAAACTCGAAATTTTACTTCATGCTTAGTCTGGGAGTGGAAAACACTCGTTTAAAGCTTCAAATTGAACTCTTTTAAAAAAATAACGAATATCTGAATATTTAAAGGAAATAATCTGAATTTAGAATACGGATACTTTAAAGAAAAACTCCCAGCATATACTCAAATGGAATATTAAACTAAAAAGGCATCTGTTTCGTTATACAGTTGTTTTAGGTAAACATGTGCAAACGCTGTAAATTTTCTGACATGCGTTGTTTTTTAAAAGAGTTCACTTTGAAGCTTTAAACGAGTGTTTTCCACTCCCAGACTAAGCATGAAGTAAAATTTCGAGTTTAGAAAAGCCCTGTGAAAATTTGTCGAGGGTCGCGCAGCGACCCGAGACAAATTTTCTGGGCTTTTCCAAACTCGAAATTTTTCTTCATGCGCCACGCGTATAAAACACTGATTTAAAGTAATGTTCAAAATATACTGCATAGTTATGATCACATGTTTATTATTTTTACAAATGTATAAATGGAATTTGTGAAAGTATAGTTAAACGAGAAAATCCCTGTGTGTTGTGTTGTGTGTCGAGGGTCGCGCAGCGACCCGAGACAAATTTTCTGGGCTTTTCTAAACTCGAAATTTTACTTCATGCGCCACGCGTATACAATACTGATATATTTATTTATATTTATGTATATTTGAGGCTCACTTGAAATCAGTGTTTTATACGCGTGGCGCATGAAGTAAAATTTCGAGTTTAGAAAAGCCCAGAAAATTTGTCTCGGGTCGCTGCGCGACCCTCGACAAATTTTCACAGGGCTTTTCTAAACTCGAAATTTTACTACATGCTTAGTCTGGGAGTGGAAAACACTCGTTTAAAGCTTCAAATTGAACTCTTTTAAAAACAACGAATATCTAAATATTTAAAGGAAATAATCTGAATTTAGAATACTTATATTTTAAAGAAAAACCCCCTGCATATACTCATATGGAATATTAAACTAAAAAGGCATCTGTTTCGTTATACACTTGTTTTAGGTAAACATGTGCATAAGCTGTAAATTTTCCGACATGCCTTGTTTTTTAAAAGAGTTCAATTTGAAGCTTTAAACGAGTGTTTTCCACTCCCAGACTAAGCATGAAGTAAAATTTCGAGTTTAGAAAAGCCCTGTGAAAATTTGTCGAGGGTCGCGCAGCGACCCGAGACAAATTTTCTGGGCTTTTCTAAACTCGAAATTTTACTTCATGCGCCACGCGTATAAAACACTAAAATACTGTGAAATTTACCTATATTTAAATCTCACTTGAAATCAGTGTTTTATACGCGTGGCGCATGAAGTAAAATTTCGAGTTTAGAAAAGCCCGGAAAATTTGTCTCGGGTCGCTGCGCGACCCTCCACAAATTTTCACAGGGCTTTTCTAAACTCGAAATTTTACTTCATGCTTAGTCTGGGAGTGGAATACACACGTTTGTTTCATCATTGAAACAATTGACAATTGACGTAATAAGTTTATTGTGGTGTAATTAACGGAGAATTGTTTGTATTGTTAAAACGGATTGTCAATTGTGATACAAGTTATAAAGGATTCAAAAGATAATAGTTAAATTAATTTATACTAAAATCAGTACAAAAAAATATATATCTGCATATTGAAATACTTTATTCGACGTTAATAAATATTTTAATATTTTGTCTAGATCACAATTTTTACATTAAAAAAAAAAAGGATTTTCAGTATAATTGAACTAAATTTATATCAAACGCGCCAGTTTAATCTTATTTTGAAGCAAACGAAGACAACAAATGTATTCATATTAACACTTTTAGTAAATAACACACTTGGTTAATATTTTACTGTTTATTGATTGACACTGCAACAATTGTTTCGCTACACTGTGGCTTCATCAGGCAGATGAATAATTCATTATTCATCTGCCTGATGGGTGGGCCATCGCAAGGAATCTTTTTAAAATGTTAATTAAACACAAACGGCTAGATGGAATTTTATGATCTTGAATTTATTTTGTAGCCAAGAGTATCCGGTTATACATGGAATATGACATCAGCCGAATGGCTGCCACGGCTGGCCTTACAATAGTCCATTCTCTCGACCCAATTTTTTAGAACTTTTTCCAACGTCTGCGGTTCTATCTCAGCAATGGCATTTTAGATATTGACTTTAAGATCGTCAATCGTTGCTGGATCGTTGGCATAACAACGTTCTTTAACGGCACCCCAGAGATAAAAGTCCATGGGCGTCAAACCGCAGCTCCTTGCTGGCCAATTCAGACCTCCACGACGGCTGATTACACGATATTCGAACGTTGACCGCAATAAGACGATAGTTTCGTTGCTAGTACGGCATGTCGCCCCATCTTGTTGGAACCAGATGTTGCCCACATCCAAACCTGCAATTTGCTCCCAAAAAAAGTTTACTATCATGGTCCTATAGTGGTTTCCGTTGACCGTTTCGCCAGATTCAAAGAAAAATGGGCCGATGATGCCGCCGGCCCATAATCCGCACCATACAGTCACTCGTTCGGGATGCATTGGCTGCTCAACGATCACGTGTGGGTTTTCCGATCCCCAAATCCTGCAGTTTTGCTTGATTACATAGCCCCCGAGGTGAAAATGCGCTTCATCGGAAAAGATAATTTTTCGCCAAAATTCACCATCGGCTTCCAGCTGCTCTAAAACCCAATTAGCAAAGTTGTATCGAAGTGGATGGCCAACTCTCTTCAACTGCTGTGTTATTAGGACCTTATAGGCGAATAAACATATGTCTTTATGCAAATTACGCCTCAAGGTAGTGCGACTAATGTTCAATTGGTGAGAGCGATGACGAGTCGATGTTCTCGGGTTGGCTTGCACACTACGGGCTACAGCAGCAATATTCTCGGGTGTACAAACCGGACGAGCGTGTGGAACTTTAGTGCGGTTCACCAGCATACCAGTTTCACGAACTTTGTGCACAAATTTCTTCAGAACACTTGCAGTTGGTGCATATTAGCGACCGAATTTTGTACGCAATTTTCGCACTGATTCTGCAATACACGAATTACATTCAAAGTAAATTTTTAACATTTCCCAACGTTCTTCGAGCGTATAGCGTGCCATTTCGTTAACCGGATGTTGTATACTGAAGAACTGTCATACATCAGATGTCAAATATCATGAAAGTAAAAATAAAGTGGTAGTATTGATAATGAAGGTTTAAATTAAATTACACTTGGTTTGTTTCACAATTTTTTACTTTACTATTTACTCGACTAGTTTCGCGTTTTACAGCATTATCTAGTCGAGTAAATAGTAAAGTAAAAAATTGTGAAACAAACCAAGTGTAATTTAATTTAAACCTTCATTATCAATATTTTAAAATGTTTCACCAAGTGATAAGTGAGAAAATTATTCAAGAAATATAAAGTGGTAGTTCAAAAAGATTCCAAGAGAATGGCCCACCATTTACAAAAATATAATAAAAACGGAATTTTAAATTGCTAAACTTTTGGAAAAATCTAAATAAATGGTGCCTATTTTAAACTACGGAATAAAAAATAACTTTATTTTAGAAAAAATATTTATATTTCTGAGGTGCGGCCTTTAAAACATTTTAGGTGATAATTTTGGCCCTCAGAGCAGTTTCGATTGGCCAGCCCTGATAAAGACCATTTTTACAGTACTAACTATATTGACTATATCGACTATATTGACTATTTTGACAGTACTGACTGTATCGACTATATTGGCTACTTTGACAGTACTGACTGAATCGTTTATGTTAACTATTTTGACATTACACTAAAAAAGACTGTTATTCCTTACTTTACGTTTTATTTGTATCGTCAGATGTACATTTCGAGACACAAAGTGCTCATTATTAATAACAAACTGTCTCGAAATGTACATCTAACCATACAAATAAAAAGTGAAGTGAGAAATAAGTCTTTTCTAGTGTAATAATCACTTCACGTAAACTCAAAAACATACAGTTATTTTGACATTACTGATTATATTAACAGATCGATTATATTGACCATTTTGTCACTACTAACTAGTAAGTAAGTAAGTAAGTAAGTAAATTTATTGATCCTAAATTTGTGTACAGAAATATAGTTAGGATATGTCATAAAAAAGTTGATAAAAGTACAATATAATATAAAAAAAGTTTACAGATATTCACTAAATAGTGACACAATAAAAAACATAAAATATTAACACAAACATACACATACATATAGTGTAAAATATTTATATTTCTTTCCGTCCATAGCTTGTGGTGATGTTTTTAAGATATCACAGTGTTAAAGAAATCATCAATATAATATAATTCATTGATAATGAAGGTTTAAATTAAATTACACTTGGTTTGTTTCACAATTTTTTACTTTACTATTTACTCGACAAGAAATATAATTCAGCCGATACTAAAACTTTCAGAATTTTATACTTGAATTCTTTCTTCAAACTAACTATATTGACTTTTGTCACTACTAACTATATTGACTGCATCGAATATGGTGACTGTTTTGACAGTACTGACTGTATCAATTACATTGACTATGTTGGATAAATTATCATTTAACAAAATTGACAAAATCGACTGTTCTTTGACTATATTGACTATTATCATTACACTACCTGTCACTCGACAACTTTGATTATTTTCTTTGTGTAATAAAAAATGGAAAAAGAAATAGAAATGTTATTAGTTGTATTAAAAGTTTTATTAATTGGATTACATTTTTTTATTAATTGGATTAAAACGATTATAATTTTGATCATTTTTATTAGATCTTTCTGAAATTTTGTGTGGATGTTAAAAAAAGCATTGCTCTTTCAAAATAGCTAAAAATGTATACGTATTCACCCATGGTTTTTGAGTTATTATTATCTGATTGTCAAAAGGTACATTTTTTGAAATCAAATTTTATGGAGTGTTAAATTTAAAGACATAATAACTTCAACATTTTAAATGAGATATTTATATAATTGTATATGGATGTTAATAAAACATTGTTCTATCAGAATATGTCAAATTATCAAATTACTCCATCGATAGTTTCTGACTTATTTACAAAAAAAAAACGACATTGAGAGGTGATTTACCCTAGTTTAAATGCAATTACAGTTTCAGACACTCATAACTTTTAAAATTATCTAGATATCGTTATGAAATTTTCTGTGGAAATTAACTGAACATTGCTCTTTCAGAATATACCAAAATATCAAAACTCCCCGTAGACAGTTTTTGAGTTATTTACAAAAAACCGTTGCTACGACAACAAGTGTATACACATTAAATGCTCATTTTTTAATTATCTACAACTTTTCTATATGATCAATATGAAAAAAAATTCAAAAAAATGCTAAGAGTAAACTACCACTTCCGTATTCCGCATTTTCACAAAAAGTTGATCGAATACTACTATTGTAATAAAAAGCTTAAATTTAGTATCATCTTAACAACTCAATTGTTTTAGACGTTATCGTAGCGACAGGACAAAAAGACAGATAAACAGGACAGAAGGACAAAAAGGCAGATGGACAGAAGGACAGGAAAACAGAGGATAGGAATACAGAGGACAGGAAAACAGGAAAACAGAAGGACAGGACAACAGGAGGACAGGAGGACAGGAAAACAGGAGGACAGGAAGTTAGGAGGGCAGAAGGACAGAAAGACCGAATGACTATACAAAAAGACAGGAAGACAGGACAAAAGGACAGAAAGACAGAATCACAGAAGGACAGAAGGACCGAATGACAGGGCAAAAACACAGGATGACAAAAGGACACAAGAAGCGAAGGACAGGACAGAAGGACCGAATGACAGGATAAAAAGACAGAAGAACAAACTGACAAAAGGACAATAGGACAGAATCACAGGACAGAAGGACCGAATGACAGGACAAAAATACAGGAGGGCAGAAGGACAAAAGGACAGAAGGACAGAAGGACAGAAGGATAGGACAGAAGGACAGAAGAACAGAAGGACAGAAGAACAGAAGGACAGAAGGACAGAAGGACAAAAGGACAGGAGGACAGATGGACAAAAGGACAGGACAGAAGGACAAGAGGACAGGAAAACATGAAAACAGAAGGACAGGACAACAGGAGGACAGGAGGACAAGAGGACAAAAAAACAGGAGGACAGGAAGTTAGGAGGGCAGAAGGACAGAAGGACCGAATGACTATACAAAAAGACAGGAAGACAGGACAAAAGGACCGAATGACTATACAAAAAGACAGGAAGACAGGACAAAAGGACAGAAAGACAGAATCACAGAAGGACCGAATGACAGGACAAAAAGACAGGATGACAAAAGGACACAAGAAGAGAAGGACAGGACAGAAGGACCGAATGACCGAATGACAGGATAAAAAGACAGAAGAACAAACTGACAGAAGGACAGAAGGACAAAAGGACAAAAGGACAGAAGAACAGAATCACAGGACAGAAGGACCGAATGACAGGACAAAAATTCAAGAGGGCAAAAGGACAAAAGAACAGGACAGAAGGACAGAAGGACAGAAGGACAGAAGGACAGAAGGACAGAAGGACCGAAGGACCGAAGGACAGAAAGACAGAAGGACAGAAAGACAGGGTAGAAGAATAAAAGTACAGACAGACAAATTTCAAAAATGGTCTTAGTCATCTTGAAAGACCTCAAAATAAATTATATATCCAGTAGCATTTGTTCTTTGAAGATTTTCGCGAAAAAAATCCTTTCTCTTTGTTTTACATATGGAGGAAAGTAATAAAATATTATAATAATAAAGGATAAATTAAAAACACTTGGTTTGTTTCACTATTTGTTTCTATTTACTCGACTAGTTTCGCTTTTTACGGCATTATCATCTTGATAATGCCGTAAAAAACGAAACTAGTCGAGTAAATAGAAACAAACCAAGTGTTTTTAATTTATCCTTTATTATTATTTCAAAATGTTTCACCAAGTGATAAATGAGAAAGTTATTCAAGAAATAATAAAATATTATGTTTCATTCGATAAAATTAGTAAGTTCATCTACTTCCTTATATTTAGTGTGTATTTTTTTAAATATTTTTCTTTATAATAGGTGTAGCATTCGCCACCTGGACGCTGGTAGCAAAACTATAAAATTTTATAAAAGCTCCGCGTGCCGGGTTTTTCTGTTAGGTGGGGCAGCTGGGCAGCAGCGGCATAAAAGCCGGGCAGAAAAGCTCCGAAAAGCTCTGCTCGCCAGGGGTTGATAGGTTGGCTCCGGGGTTGCTCCGCCCCGAACATGGCTTCCTTTGATATAATCGTCAAGGGATTCCACTGCAGAAAGCTGGGGTGGAATAAATGCCCGGTTCACACAGCACCAAAACGCTCTAGAGAGGGTGAGTGAGCGTCCTGGAAAGCTGACCTCACACTCGCACAAAATTCAATTCTTAGCCCGATGATCGCGATAGTGCACGCGGGAGGATAAGCGTTTCGCACGAATTTACTCTAATTCCAGAGGAGATAATGCAAATAGATGGAAACTGATTAATAATTCTATCAAGGAGAATTATATTGAGAGTATACAAGTATTGTAATTTAAAAAGGGTAACGAGAAAGTGCATAAGAAAAAACACAAAAAGGTAAAAATTAAAAATACAAGATTTAGTTTTTAATTGAAAGCTATCAATAAATCGATTTTTTAATCAATTGAAAAATAAATATCAAATATATTTAATTAATAGTAGAAATCATTGAGGATTTTTACTATGTATAATAATAATAATAATAATATTTATTCACGGATCAATCATTTTACAGCAACATACATGTAATATAAAAATATATTTACAGTAATTTAACGATAACAATAATAAAAGCCATGCAAATACAATAAAGAAATGACAAAAACATATATAAATTATTTACATCTAGCTACAAAAAATATAACACATTAAAATCACAAACAAAATTAGAATGACATCATAAAATTGAACGAGGACTAAGTCAATACGGTAAAATTGGTATACAATTTCTAAGCATTAACATTTATTTCTTTAAATAAATAATTATGTAATTTACCCAATGTTGTGTGAAATAAATCTATTTGAACTTTATTTTTATTGTAGTTGTGAAGTAAACACCGAGTACTATATATATAATCTATTGCCTTGTCTGCCCTTAGGTGTAAGGCTTCTATTTTTTTTTTTTTTTTTGGCATAGGTTCTAGCCATTCAGCCACTAACGATGATTATATTAATTAATTTAACATATATTTGGACGTCACACACATTCACACCACACCCAGGTACACGACGATAAATTATTTTTAAATAAAGTCTCCCCGTGCACGGGAATCGAACCCGCGTTTGTGGCTCGCCGAGCGATATAGCCCGACGACGTTACCGCTCGGCCACCACCTGCCCAAAGGCTTCTATTTTAATAGTCTCTTTTCTATTTATCTCCTGCGTACACAAATTTGGACCACCCTCCTTTATTTCTTGCCATCTTCTCCGCTTCATTCCATTTTACATTTCTTTTCTTCAGGATTGCTATCGTTTGGTCGTTCCAGGTTTTTGTTGGTCTTCCTCTTTCTTTATTCCTGCCTTCGCCTGCCAGATGTTTTTCACCTGTCTTCCATCACTCATCCTGCATAAATGTCCAAACCATTTGAGTTGGTTCAATTCTATGTTATCTGCTATAGATTCTTCTCGGACTGCCTCATTTCTAATTCTGTCTCTCCTGGTTATACCTTTCACTCTTCTCAGGAACTTCATATCAACGGCCTGTATCTTACTCTTCTGTGTGTTTGTGAGAACCCATGATTCGCTCCCATAGGTGAGTATTGGTCTGAATACTGTTTTGTATACTGTCATTTTTGTTTTCCTACTGATGTTTTTATTGCCGATGAATGAGTTGCTTAACGCTAAAAAAATTCTAGTGGTGGAGCTAATTCTTTCGTCTATTTCTTGTTCCATGTTTTCGTTTCTTTCTAGTGTCACTCCGAGGTACTTGAATTGGTCGACTTGCTCTAGTTCTTGGTTGTGTATGTCTAAATTTATTCGCCTGTTGTCCTGTCCTATAACCATTACCTTTGTTTTACTGATATTGACGTTTAGGTTTCTTTTTCTACTAATTTAAAAATAAATATGTTTTCACCATATATATTAAGAAAATGTAATTCTGTATTCAGTATCAGTCCATTGATAATGGTCACCTCGTGACCGAAATGTACATCTGGTATATAATAAAAATTGTAAAGAAAGGTTAAAAGTGTTTTAATTGAAGCTAAAACTATGTATCATTATAATCTTTGAGCTCTTAACTTATTACATCTTAGTAATAATAATTCTGTGCGCTTTATGATTTTGGCTTTTAAGCCTTTAAATAATATTTTCCTACGTCCTATCTAATAGCCGCATCATACCACACTGTCATCTTGACAAGTATAATAAGTATATAAGTATCATTATTTCATCTGCCTGATGAAGCCACTGTGTGGTGAAACATGTTGCAGTGTTCAACAATAAAAGTGAAACCCTCCCAACTGCGTTGTTTTATTTCAAATAGTATTATGGAGTTTCATCATGTATCCGCCTCATCAATTAAAGTATAATTGGCATTACACATGCACGTAATAGCTGTGACAAGTACATTACGTGCTGACAGCTGAACAGCTGATTGCTTACCGCACAACCAAATGACATTTCTTTGATGTACAGGGAGTTTTTCTTTAAAGTATATGTATTCCAAATTCAGCTTATTTTCTTTAAATCTTTAGTTACTCGTTGTTTTTATTTTTAAGAGTTCAATTTGAGGCTTTAAACGAGTGTTATCCACTCCCAGACTAAGCATGAAGTAAAATTTCGAGTTTAGAAAAGCCCCGTGAAAATTTGTCGAGGGTCGCGCAGCGACCCGAGACAAATTTTCTGGGCTTTTCTAAACTCGAAATTTTACTTCATGCGCCACGCGTATAAAACACTAAAATATTGTGAGCTTTAAGTATATTTGAACCTCACTTGAAATCAGTGTTTTACACGCGTGGCGCATGAAGTAAAATTTCGAGTTAAGAAAAGCCCTGTGAAAATTTGTCTCGGGTCGCTGCGCGACCCTCGACAAATTTTCACAGGGCTTTTCTAAACTCGAAATTTTACTTCATGCTTAGTCTGGGAGTGGAAAACACTCGTTTAAAGCTTTCTTTCTTTATCTTCTGGTTTTTGACTGACCATTTCACCAAACATTGTAAAAAAGCTTCGACATTTTATAACTTACAAGAAAACAAGTCACTCTAAGCTTAAAATGTCTTTGACAGTACTTTGAATTAGCCAATGAGCTACTAGGCGACCACAAAGACCAACATGCGCAAAAACGACATTACTTTCCGGCCCCCCTAATATTTTTAATTTTTGAACAAACGATTAATTTGGTTATAATTGAAATATAATTTAATTGTATTTCTTTTGACGAGTACCTTTTAAGCGACACTTCACAACTAAAATAATTGAAGCCATTGAACATTGAACATTTTAATTATTTGTCATTGTTTTATATATGTAATTTTATCTTGTGATTAATTGATATTGTTTTTTTTTATACATATATATATTTTATTATATTTTGTATTTGACCTGTGTATAACCACCATGTTTTTAGCACCAATAAATATACTTACTTACTTACTTACTTTTGTTATTAACCCATTAAGCGCTATTGATGCATACACGCAACATTTTCATTTTTTTCTTAATTAAATGACTAAATAAGTTAATTTGACACATTATATTATTTAAACTGGCTTGAAAATGTATGAGGAAAACTGTAAATATTTTAATAAAATTTATTTTATTTTATTGAATTAACATGTATTACCAAGTAGAAGCCTCCACCGTTCATAATTTAAATATTTTCTTATTTAAATATTTCGATTATTCCTCATAAAAAAATATGGCAGTGTATTTCTAACTTCACAATATTTCACCGTTTTACACGCGTGGCGCATGAAGTAAAATTTCGAGTTTAGAAAAGCCCCGCGAAAATTTGTCTCGGGTCGCTGCGCGACCCTCGACAAATTTTCTACGCGGGGCTTTTCTAAACTCGAAATTTTACTTCATGCTTAGTCTGGGAGTGGAAACACTCGTTATAAACTTCATATTGCACGTTTTTATATAAAATCGGCGAATGCTTAATAATGTACATGCTATACATTATATATATGGGTTTTATTTTTTGCTAAGCTTTTTTGGATTTATTATATTGAATTATTTTGTAATAATGGCACTGCCGTAAATAAAGTTTTATTTATTTATTAACATTTAAAAGAAACATTTACAGTATGCAATACAATAAGTCATTCATAGAAATCATAAAAATAAGTGTACAATTTTTACCTAAAACCAACTATTAGAGTTATCTCTACAATTGCTCGGGCATTACTGGGTTTTTTTTTTGCTGTTGCCTGGCCTTGGGAACTTGCCCATTAGCCATCATCAATCTATATATTTTTGTATCAATTAATTTATCACAATTTACAATTTGTAGTATTTAACTATTCATTCGGACAATCACACACATTCATACTACACCCAGGGTCACGACGAGATATTATTTTTGAAATAAAGTCTCCCCGTGCACGGGAATCGAACCCGAATTTGTGGCTCGCCGAGCGATACAGCCCGGCGACGTTTCCGCTCGGCCACCACCTGCCCCCGTTACTGGGTTAATTGATTAATTTTCCCGCAATGCGAACAATAGGTTTTTTTATCTCGATCCGTTTGTCTGTGCGTGCGATTCAGCCCGCGCATATATTTTTCGCGTCTTGCGCACACTCCTCTCAGCAACTCGAGAAGCAGCTATTGCAGAAGAGTGACTCGTGCGTTTGAGTGAAAAATTTCAAACCAGTGCTGGTTTCCTCAGCTCAGAGGGATTTCCTTTCATTCCAACAATCATTCAGTGAATTATTTTGTGAGTTTGTGTAATTTACTAACACCTCGAGCAGAGATAAGCGTGGCAGTTCTTCTAAACCTCAATTGCATCCAGAGGTGAGCATTTGTTTTTTGTATAATTTATATAAAATTACCAAAATGTTTTTCGTGTAAAATGCAAACAATGTGCCTATAAGAAGGGTAAGCTTATTTTCTCGAATTCAAATATTTTTGAATTGGATTTTTTTATTTTTTGGTTAATTAGAATAAATCTAATTATTTAGAAATTATTATAGGTTTATCCGCATCGTTTACTTATTAATTTAATTTTTATAAACCATAGCTGCCAGAGAGATTAATTTCTATTGTTTTCAAGCCTCATTACTAGAGCTCGGATTTCTAAGCACAAACAAATTGAAAAAATGTGCTTTAAATAGCACCAATTTTAGAAAAAATGTGTAATATGTTGTGTAAAAGAAGCATTATTTTGTGCAAAAAGCTTATTTATAGTAAAAAAGGATCATTTTAGATATACAAGAAACCCTGAAAATGTTGAAAATTGTATAACAGTGCACACTAATTTTTTTTTTTTTCCTATGGGGGCCGTCTTCCTTTCGGATCCGGATGCACTGCAGCCTAGGTGGCTTATTGTACTTATTGCACACAACAATTAAAATCACTTCAAATTTTACAATACAACAGACTTTTTTTTGGTCATTTTTTAGAATCCTCTTTTGTTTTTAGGGCGACTTGATTGTATTAAACAAAACGAAAATATGTGAATAACTTTCTTATTTGTTATTTTTTGTAACGACGTGTTATAACTTTTTGGTTAAGAATAATCTTCTTATTCGATCATTAATAAAATGTACAGCGTGTTCCATTTTAAAAAATGAGTATTTCCTAAATATCTTTTAAAAATACGACGTTAAATTGTTTCTCTGATTTGACCATTGTGATTATTATTAAATTTCCTACTACTTTGCTCATTTAATCGACTCTGTAACTCAAGAGTAATATTAAATATTAAACAGAGGGACAGCTGTAGAGGAATGTTTAAGAAAGTGGGCTTACTTACAGTGTGGTCTCTATATATACGAAAGCTTAATCTTCAATTTTAAAAATAAACAAAAGTTTATTACTATTAATCGAGGTGGCTGATAGTTGTTGAAAGTTCATATTCATTACTTTAAGTAAAACAAAAAATAAACAATAAACATAATTTTTCAATATTCCAAAACCAACACACACAGATAGTACAATACATTTTAATTCAACACACCCATTTTCACAAAAACTTGCAGCCTACAACAGTATGATCCACAGACTTTTATCAATTCCTATGTCAAAAGAAAATTACAAAAATGAGTTAAACATAATTTATCAAATAGCAACTAGTAATGGTTTCAAAAAATCAATAATAGATTAAATATTAAATAAAAAACAAAAACAAACAATAATAAATTAAATTTACCCCTTAATAAAAAATAACCCCCAAACAAATTATTCATCTTTCACATACACAGGCAAAGAAACTAATATTATCACTAAAAAATTAGAAAAACTAAATATTAAAATTGCGTATAAAACAGACAACAAATTAGGAAAATACATAAAAAATAATAAAGATAGATTATCCAGAGCTCGACATAGCGGTGTCTATTTGTTAAGTTGCGGTGACTGCCCTAAAGTATACGTCGGCCAAACTGGGAGAGCCTTTCAAGAAAGGATGAACGAACATAAAACCAGCTTCGAGAAAAAGAAAAACAACTCGACTTATTCCAACCACTTGCTAGATGAAGGCCACAACTTCAACGAAGACTTCCAAATACTACATAATGGTTTCAAAAAATCAATAAAGATAAAATATTAAATAAAAAACAAAAACAATCAATAATAAATTCAATTTACCCCTTAATAAAAAACAACCCCCAAACAAATTATTCATCTTTCACATACACAGGCAATGAAACTAATATTATCACAAAAAAATTAGAAAAACTAAATATTAAAATTGCGTATAAAACAGACAACAAATTAGGAAAATACATAAAAAATAATAAAGATAGAATATCCAGAGCTCGACATAGCGGTGTCTATTTGTTAAGTTGCGGTGACTGCCCCAAAGTATACGTCGGCCAAACTGGGAGAGCCTTTCAAGAAAGGATGAACGAGCATAAAACCAGCTTCGAGAAAAAGAAAACCAACTCGACTTATTCCAACCACTTGCTAGATGAAGGCCACAACTTCAACGAAGACTTCCAAATACTACACATCGAGAAGAAAGGAAGAAAATTAAACATCCTGGAAAGCACCGAAATAAACAAAACAAAATTCAGCGATCAATTACTAAACGATCAGACAGATATTAATAACTCCCCATTGCTCAATTTAAAACTGTAACCCCCACCCCTCTTACTTATCAGCTAGCCCTATATATACGTTGTAATTAGGTTAAGTTAATCACTTGTTCTTCACCTGAAGAAGCCACAGCGTGGCGAAACATTTGTTGTGAATACAAAATAAACAATTTTTGAAAGTTATAAACAAAGTGTTTTACTTAAAGTAATAAAAAAAAAAGTTTATTAAACACACTGCTAATCACAACTATGGTACTCGTTTTACTGAGAATTATGCATATCATGCACATAGACTTACCCTGTATGAAAGCTCACCCATGTATGCTACATTGAGGTTGTTCAATAATTTACCAGAAAATATTAAAAGCAGCAGAAACTAGCTTTAAAATTAAATTAAAAGATTACCTAATGGAAAAAGAATACTACTCTTTATTCGAGTATATGAATCAAACTTAAACGTGCATCTGCGTATAACTACTGTTCATCTAGTCCCTGGGTCTCCAAACTATCTTCTTCGCGGGTCACAAATACAATTCTACATAATAAAGTCGGCCAAGATCCGATTAATTTTATAAAATTATGAAAAATTAAGGGAACAATTGTTACAATATTTCAAAATATGACATTTACAAAAAAAATTACAAACAATCGCGGGCCGGATTCATGCAAGTCGCGGGCCGGATTCATGCAAGTCGCGGGCCGGATTTGGCCCGCGGGCCGTAGTTTGGAGACCACTGATCTAGTCAATAGGAGTGATGTAATTGTAAATAATTTCATTGTTATTTTTCAGTTGTTATCATGTACCTGTTTACTTATATGAATAAAGTATATTATTATTATTATTATTATTAAATAACAAAAAAGTTAGCAATGGTGCGCACTTAATTCTAAACATCTTGTATACAGGGCATGGGCGCCCGCAGAATTTTTTTCAGGTGGGGGCAACATATAAAATCAGGGGAGCAGCTAAACTTGAAAAATTAAATAATATCGAGAATATCAAAACAAAAAGTCATTTATATATTTAATTATGGCAATTCTTGAAGTTTTAAAAATAAAATGAATATTGATAATGAAGGTTTAAATTTAAATTCAAGAAATAAAATGAATTTTTAAAAAATTAGTAAAATTTATGAAAATTCCGCCAGGCTATTCTAAACTCTAAATTTTACTTCATGCTTAGTCTGGGAGTAGAAAACACTAGTTTAAAGTTTCAAATCAAAGATATGCAGCATATATTTGGAGTATGTATACTCATAAGAAAAACTCAATATATTAATAATTGAAATATAAATTATGGTGATTTTTATGAAATCCAATTCTATACAATTAAATTTATTTATTTCCGAATAATATTTTGTGTAAATATTAATCAAATGTTGTTCTTTCAAAATATGTAAATATTAAAATATACCCCGTTAATAGTTTTTGAGTTATTTTCTCTTGAACGTCAAACGGGAATCAATTTTCATAAATTCGAGTGATATTGAAATTTCAAGAGATCTTAACTTGGACACTATCTAAGATATCTGTATAAAACTTAATGTACATATCACTTAACTATTGTTCTTTTAAAATATGTAAAAATCAAAATATACTCCATTGATAGTTTTTGAGTTATATTCACTTGAACGTAAAACGGGAAGCAATTTTGATTATTTTGAGTGATATAGAAACTTCAAGAGTTCATAACTTGGATATTATTTGAGAAATTTGAATAAAACTTAGTTTGCATATTACACAACTATTGGTCTTTCAAAATATGTAAAAATCAAAATATATCCTGATAATAGTTATTGAGTTATTTTCACTTGATCTCGAAACGGGAGTAAATTTTGATTAATTCGAGTGATATTAAAAATTTCAAGAATTCATAACTTGGATACTATTTGTGATACCATTATAAAGCTTGGTGTACATATCATTCAATTATTGATCTTTCAAAATATGTGAAAATCAAAATATACGCCATCGATAGTTTTTGAGTTATTTTCACTTGAACGTCAAATGGGAGTCAGTTTTGATAAATTCGAGTGATATTGAAATTTTGAGAGATCATAACTTGAACACTATTTAAGATATCTGTATAAAACTTATTTGCATATCACTCAACTATTGTTCTTCTAAAATATGTAAAAATCATAACATACCCCATCAATAGTTTTTGAGTTATATTCACTTGAACGTGAAACGGGGGGCAATTTCGATTATTTTGAATGATATAAAAATTTCAAGAGTTTATAACTTGAACATTATCTAAGAAATTTTGATAAAACTTGGTATACATATCACTTAACTATTGTTCTTTTAAAATTTGTAAAAATCAAAATATACCCCATTGATAGTTTTTGAGTTATATTCAGTTGGACATGAAACGGGAGGCAATTTCGATTATTTTGAGTGAGTGAATTTTCAAGAATTCATAACTTGGATATTATTTAAGAAATATTAATAAAACTTGATGTGCATATCACAGAATTATTGGTCTTTCAAAATATGTAAAAATCAAAATATACCCTATCAACAGTTTTTGAGTTATATTCACTTGAACGTAAAACGGGAGGCAATTTTGATTAATTTAAGTGATACAGAAATTTCACGAATTCATAACTTAGATATTATTTGAGAAATGTTAATAAAACTTAGTGTACATATCACACAACTATTGGTCTTTCCAAATGTGTAAAAATCAAAATATACTCTATCGATAGTTTTTGAGTTATATTCACTTGAACGTGAAACGGGAGGCAATTTTGAATATTTTGAGTGCTAAAGAAATTTCAAGAGTTTATAACTTGGATATTATTTAAGAAACTTTAATATGACTTAATGTGCATGTCACTCAACTATTGTTATTTTAAAATATGTAAAAATCAACATATACTGTATCGATAGTTTATGAGTTATATTCACTTGAACGGGAAACGGGAGGCAATTTTGAATATTTTGAGTGATATAGAAATTTCAAGAGTTCATAACTTGGATATTAATTAAGAAATGTTAATAAAACTTAGCAAGCATATCACACAGCTATTGTTCATTAAAAATATTTAAAAATCAAAATATACGCCATCGATAGTTTTTATGTTATATTCACCTAAACGTGAAACGTTAGGCAATTTTAATTATTTTGAGTAATATAGAAATTTCAAGCGTTCATAACTTCTATATTATTTAATAAATTTTGATAAAACTTAGTGTGCATATCGCACAACTATTGGTCTTTCAAAATATGTGAAAATCAAAATATATTTTAGTAACAGTTTTTGAGTTATTTTCACTTGATCTCGAAATGAGTAAATTTTGATTATTTTGAGTGATATAGAAATTTCAAGAATTTATAACTTGGATACTATTTAAGATATGACTATAAAGCTTAGTGTACATATCACTCAATTATTAGTCTTTCAAAATAAGTAAAAATGAAAATATACGCCATCGATAGTTTTTGAGTTATTTTCACTTGAACGTCAAATGGGAGTCAATTTTGATAAATTCGAGTGATATTGATATTTTGAGAGATCATAACTTGGACACTATTTAAGATATTTGTACAAAACTTAATCTGTACATCACTTAATTATTTTTCTCTTAAAATATGTAAAGATAAAAATATACCCCATCGATAGTATTTGAGTTATATGCACTTGATCGTGAAACGGGCGGCAATTTTTTTATTATTCGATAAATTTTAATAAAACTTGGGGTGTATATCACACAATTATTAGTCTTTCAAAATATGTGAAAATCAAAACATACCCCATCGATATTTTTTGAGTTATTTTCACTTGAACGTGAAAAATGTTCATAAATTTTCTAGGATTTCATTAACTTATGAAATGTTCAATCAATTTTATTTATTGAGTGCATTTCAATAGTTATCAGACAAACATACAAATATCTTCAATTTAATTAATTAAATTAATTTGATAAATAATGCAATATTTAGGGAATTTAAAGACATTCGTTGTTTTCGTAAAAGCTTTCAATCTGAAGCTTTTAAAGAGTGTTTCCAATCCCAGATTAAGCATGAAGTAAAATTTCGTGTTTAGAAAATCCAGAAAATTTGGATTGGTAGCGTAGCGAAACAAAGCGACCAATGCAAATTAGTTCTTGAATCTTGGAGACGTTCACTTCGTAGTACATTAAAAGTGGTATAAAAGAGTTAAGTGTTTTCTTTATCGTTGATTACTGAGGCACTTAATTTTTGAAAATCCATTACTTTAATAAATTAATAAATAAAATATTTCTAATTTTCAACTTTTTGTATTTATTTTTACTACAATTGTTTCGCTACGCTATAGCTTCTTCAGGGGAAGAATGTTATTTACAGACAAATTTACATTATATATACACAGTTTTATGACATGGGGGTGGAGCCAGAATCTTTTCTCAGCCTGAGCAGTGGAGAGCTCGATCTGTTCGTTCTTTTTTCTTTATATCAAATCCAAATTAGAGTTATGTTGTCGACTATAATGATATTATTTCGTACAGTGGCGATTCTAAAATTTAGTAATTTCGTTTTGAATGGCGTTGACCGAGGCTTTATGGATCTCATAAAGTTTGATTGCCACTTGTGCTTCTTATCGAGGGGTGCTCCGATTCTCGTCCGAAGGGCATCGTCACGATCTTTATCGTTTCCAGTGCAGAAAGGGTGTCTAATAACCCCCACGATTGACCGGACGTAATTTCCTATAAATTTTACTTCTGACGTTTGAAAGTGAGATTGCAACTTCTCAATCTCAAGTATCTTGTATAGGAAATTTAAAGTAGAATTTATGTTTTAAATTAATAATAATTTAAATAATCGAATGTTTTCAATATTTGAATGTTAAAATAACTTAAATGTTCAAATATTTAAACATTCTGGTATTTGAATATGGTTAAAAATATCTGGCATCGAAAATTATCGATATTTTGAATATCGATACTTTTCACTAGGATATTTTACAGTATTGATAGGATACGATATAATCGATAAGTTTTGCCACTATGGAGCATTAGATGGCGTTATCTATCGAAATCCATTAATAGTTTTCACATATTGGCTTGAAATAGTCAGAAATGTTCAGTATTCCTCAGCACTGGGTCGGGACCACACTGAAGAGGACCTTGAAGTACGAAACGCGGCTACGATACGATATAATCGATAAGTTTTGCTACTATGGAGCATTAGATGGCGTTAGCTATCGAAATCCATTAATAGTTTTCACATATTGGCTTGAAATAGTCAGAAATGTTCAGTATTCCGCAGCACTGGGTCGGGACCACACTGAAGAGGACCTTGAAGTACGAAACGCGGCTATGGGTATCTGGTGCCGGAATACTGAACACAAATTCAATGTTGATGTTTTTTTTATTATTGGAACATCCCTATTATATATTTTTTAAAATGACTCCTCCTGAATAAATAAATAAATATTTTTTATTTGTGAGTAATGTGTAAACTTTGTTTACATATATTTGTAGTATTTTAAATATTTGATTGATTTGTAATTTTGACCCTGGAAGCTGTGTGAATGCTCTGACGTCTTAGTAATTTGATAACTAACTTAGTAACTTTGATAATAAGTTAAATTAATACAAAATTGATAAAAGCTAATAGTCATGTAACTAAAGCCAGGCAAAAGCCAAACCTAAAAAAAAAAAGTTTGAATTTTCTGGAAAAAAAAAATGATTAAGTAAAAATATACGAATAAAACCCCACAGAAAATATTCCATTTAATTTTCAGCATAAACATTGCATTGACAACCGAGCCCATCAACATTTCACATATGTCCATTTGATCTGTTTTCCCATTTATCTTTGTACGGACTTATTTATCACATTTGATTGATTCGAAGCCTTCTTTTACAAGACCTCGCGTAATAAATGAAACCGATGACAGGCACCGGACGGACGTGTTTGTATTCATACTTACCTGTTTCAGTATTCATAATCGCGAAAAAGGGCGAAAATAAAACAGGTCTGCTGGAAAAAAAACCGAACAACAAAACAAAAGGCGTCCGCACAAAAGGTAAACATTTTCGCGTGTTTTAATGCTGTTTTCAATTATGAATCAATTTTTTTGGGAAAGCGGACTGCAGAGAGAGAGAGTTTGCGTGTGTGTGTGGGTGTGTGGGAGTGTGAGAGGATTTCGTTTCGCGCGGAACAATGGAATGTCTGAATGATGATGAATTGAATATCCCATGATTTGCATAACGGGGTGCTCTCTCAAATTGATTTTATTGTCAATAATGTTCGGTGCAGTTCAGTCTGTCTTCTTCGGTGTTTGCGGGAATAATGCACTCCCGAATTCTGGGGGAGGAAATAAATTTTCTGGTTTTAGACGGCGGCGGCACGGAGCGCGTTTTGAGGGAATTATATAGACTCGAGTTCATAATGTATATAGATAAGCAAACAAATAGGCCGATATACGGTAATATCGGAGTCCGAAGTTATGTTTGCCGGCCGTATAATATTCCAGTGCTTTGTGAATATTAAACTTGGTAAGGGTTCGTTTCACAAGCGAAACTGGACCTTATCAATCTGTAATTTATCACTGTCCTCGTTGCCGCCCTTCGACCCAGCTAAACTTGGACATTGGCTACCTACGCGGATTTCCATAGTGACATTTTCACTACTTTTACTGACATCTCAAAGATCTAACGTTAACACTATAACTAATTACTTCTATTAAAGTTTTTTTATCATAACTGATATTTTTAAACAATAAAAGTGCGATTCTTTTAGCAATCTACAAAGACTATATCAAACACTCATTAAAACATCTACTTTCCGAGCTAATACCCCGATGGACATTGATTTATACAACAAGTGTTTGCTGCTACATACAGTAACCTACTGTAAATGTAACAATTTGGGTCAAATTATTCAGGCCATCTATAGACGCGTTTCAAGACTTATCTCTCATCAGTATAGCTTTGCCATTCCCTCTAAACACGGCAAAGCTATACTGATGAGAGATACATCTCGAAACGCGTCTATAGATGGCCTGAATAATTGGGCAGAAATTGTTACATTTGCAGTAGGTTACTGTATGTAACAGCAAACACTTGTTGTATAATTCAATGTCCGTCGGGGTATTAGCTCGGAAAGTAGTTCTTTCAATGAGTGTTTGATATAGTCTTTGTAAAACTAACTTGTTGTAGATTGCGAAAAGAATCGCACTTTTAATATTTGAAGTTTTCTGCAACATTCTTGGTTGCAGAATACTTCAAATATTAAAAGTGCGATTCTTTTCGCAATCTACAACAAGTTAGTTTTCCAAAGCTACCAAGAATATGGAATTTCATTATACTATTATATTTTTATTTTTATTTATTATTTATATTATTTTTTTATTATAGTCATTATTTTACTGTATATGTATTACTTTTGTAATTTTAATGGTACAAAAAAATTGTTTTTGCTTTTACAGGGCTGCTTTTATATACAAAAATTTAACATTTCGAAAACTTAGGGGAGGATGGGTTGAACCCACATATTCCCCCAGGCTACGGCCTTGGTGGCGCATGAAGTAAAATTTGGAGTTTAGAAAAACCTGAAAATTTAGTATTGCATGTAATTTTTTTTTTCTTTATATGTTTAGGGATTATTTTGATTTTGATGTATAATTTCATTTAATTTCATTTAATCTATATTTTTTATTGTAGTGAATCATTGTATTAATTTGTTACAATAGTTAAGAATTATATAATTGATTTGTAAAAATTTATGTAAAAAGGAGATACCGTATAAAATAAATTAAAAAAAAAAGAATTTGTACTACATTTTTTAGATTTAACCGGCTTAGTTTTTTGTGTTCTATTAATGTTCTGTTAAAACTTTCGTCATTTGTCGAAAATCAAAATTTTCCCTGTAATTGGATTATTTCTGTTGGGAATAAATAAATAAATAAATAAATAAAATCAAAAAGTGGCAAATATGACATTTTTAATGTCGACATATCGAAAATTTCGATATCGACACGGTTTATATAGGATTCATCGAAAATGCCAAATTTGAGTTGTTCAATGTCAGTACATCCAAAAGTGTCAAATTTGACGTGTTTAATCTCGTTACATCGGGAATGTCCTAATTTGAGTTATTTAATGTCGATATATCATAAAATTTCAGTATTGACGTGTTTTATGTCGACAAAAACGTAAAATCGAGCCGAGTGTATTTTAAACTTGACAATATTTGAGTGTTTTGTACGCGTGGCGCATGAAGTAAAATTTCGAGTTTAGAAAAGCCTAATTTGGCTCGGTCGCTCCGCTTCGCTACGCGCCCGAGCCAAATTTTCAGGCTTTTCTAAACTCGAAATTTTACTTCATGCTTAATCTGGGAGTGGAAAACACTCGTTCGGAAATGATAAATGTTAATGTCGAATGTCGTACGTGTCAATGTCAATTGAATAATGGTTAATGAAATGTCACGTGCGTCAAATTTTCATATTTTTAATATTTCTAGTTTTCGACGATTATTAAAAGTTTCATCAAATTTTCAATATTTCGAGGGTTTAATTAGATTTTTGATTTTTCAAGATTTTCGTTAATTTATGAAAAATTTATCAGATTTTCAACATATCGAGGTTTTTGATGATTATTAAATTTTTTATCAGATTTTTAATATTTCGAGATTTTTATCAGTTTTTCGATATTTCGATATTTTCGTCAATTTATAAAATTGTCGTGAGATTTTCAATATTTCGAGATATTTAAAATTTTCAGCAGATTTTCAACATTTCGGGATATTCATCAGATTATCGATATTTCAAGATTTTCATTAATTTATGAAAAATTTATCGAATTTTCAACATATCGAGGTTTTTGACGATTTATAAAATTTTACCAGATTTTTAATATTTCGAGGTTTTTATCAGTTTTTCGATATTTAAATATTTTCGTCAATTTATATAATTTTTATGAGATTTTCAATATATCGAAGTTTTTGACAATTATTTATTTAGTTATTTGCCAAATCAACGGTAGCCATTTACAAAAATACATAAATATAAACATGAATTACAATAGTAAAGGTATAAAACTTAAAACTAACTTAAATCTAATAACTAAGGCTTAAAAAATGTCACCTATACAATCTGTTGATTCTGTATATTTTGTTAACTCGTATTTTGTTCTAATTTTCTTTTTAATTCACTTCAACATTCAATTTTTTATCAAATTTTTAATATTTCGAGATTTTTATCACATTTTCGGTATTTCGATATTTTTGTCAATTTTTAAAAATTTTATGACATTTTTAATATTTCGAGATTTTGGACGATTTTTAAAATATTTAGCAGCTTGTAATAGGTCAGTAGGGGTCATGTGCAAATATTATTTTTGACGAAATTAAATTAAAATATTAATACAAAAATCACCCAAGAAAATATTAAAGAAAAATCAACATTCAGTAAATACGAGAATAAAATTAGTCGATCAAAATTTTTTATCTGAAAGAAATAACAAATGCAGCATCGCCTTAAAATAATAAATAAGTACCGGTGCGTGGAGAAATGCTAAGACATACAGAAAGATTCAGTTCAAGGATTAACCAAGCGCAAACACAACGAATTTGCGAAGTCGGGGGAATTGTGTGACGTCAGGGATGGGTGGTATTTTATAACCATATATGGTCTGCGCGAAATCTTCCATCTCCACGATCGGGTGGGAAACAGAGTTATAAAAGCTAAGCGGAGCGGAAAACATGAAGAGAGTCAAGAAACAGTTCGGAAGAAGAACATCACGAAAAGCACCACAAGTTCCAAATCACAGAGGGAAATAAGAATAACACAACAAAAATCAAAATTATACAACAAATATAAAAACTATACAACAAAAAAGAATACAAAAGCAATTGACGGGTGTGGTCGAGCTGTGCTTGGAAAACGGAGGAGTGTTCCCGCTAGTTAATTGCCTGAAAACAATTAACGGGTGTGGTCGTCCCGAGTTAGTACTGCAGAGTTATGTTCCCGCTAGTTAATGGCACAAAAGCAGTTGACGGGTGTGGTCGAGCTGTGCGTGGAAAACGGAGGAGTGTTCCCGCTAGTTAATTGCTGATCACAATTAACGGGTGTGGTCATCCCGAGTTAGTACTGCAGAGTTATGTTCCCGCTAGTTAATAGCACAAAAACGGTTGACGGGTGTGGTCGAGCTGTGCGTGGAAAACGGAGGAGTGTTCCCGCTAGTTAATTGCCTGAAAAAAATTACGGGTGTGGTCGTCCCGAGTTAGTACTGCAGAGTTATGTTTCCGCTAGTTAATAGCACAAAAGCAGTTGACGGGTGTGGTCGAGCTGTGCGTGGAAAACGGAGGAGTGTTCCCGCTAGTTAATTTCCTGAAAACAATTACGGGTGTGGTCGTCCCGAGTTAGTACTGCAGAGTTATGTTCCCGCCAGTTAATAGCACAAAAGCAGTTGACGGGTGTGGTCGAGCTGTGCTTGGAAAACGGAGGAGTGTTCCCGCTAGTTAATTGCCTGAAAACAATTAACGGGTGTGGTCGTCCCGAGTTAGTACTGCAGAGTTATGTTCCCGCTAGTTAATAGCACAAAAACAATGGACGGGTGTGGTCGCTAGTTAATTGCTGATCAAAATTAATGGGTGTGGTCGTCCCGAGTTAGTACTGCAGAGTTATGTTCCTGCTAGTTATGACACAAATCAATCAACGGATGACGTCGGGATCTGCTTGCTAATCAGAGGAGTGTTCACGCTAGTTGGTTGTCTGGTAAGCTCCGAGATGGTTTTTGTGGGTTTCCCATCTCGTAATGCAAATGCAGGGGTTATTTAATTTTGCTCCCACAAGTAGAGTCATATACTTTTTGAGTTTAACTAAAATGCACATGGCTTCTAAGTACAAACGAAAATAAAGTATTTTGAGAATATAAACAATTTAAGAAACACAAATTAATTAAAAAAGTCATAATTGAGGTCAATAAACTTTGCATCCGTTAAACTCACATCCTGTTTTATTTATTGTCCACACATATTCCTGGTCATTAATAATAATAATAATAATAATAATAACGTTTATTGCCCAACAGAAGATCCATTTACAGGACAATTTTACAGAATAAAAAATAAGAAATATATTAGAAACAAAAATGCACATATAACAAAACAATCGATCGAATATTAATCAGACACTATATTACAGTTTATCAAAAAATATATCACTATAATGTTTCATAGCACTTCGACACATAACTGGCACAGGCGCACGGCGTAGACAGTTGGTACGCGCTCCGGGAATGTAGAAGGAACTGCTGTGTCTAGAGTTTAATCGCGGTATATGGAAATTAATTCTAGATAGAAGAAACGGTACATCTGTCACATTATGAACAATTTTCCAGAGAAAATTCGCAGCCTGCTCTTCTCTTCTCGCAGAAAGGGAGACCATATCATGCTTCTGCAGCAGTAAATCCTGTTCTATCCCTCGCTCGGGATACACTCCATCCACTCTGAATGAAAGGTACTTTAAGAACCTTCGATGAATCCTGTCCAAAGGCATATTTTGACTCATATAAATTGGAAACCAGATGATATTACAATATTCCAGTTTAGAGAGAACATACGCAGAATAAAGTGTTTTTATGGGGTTAATATCTCTGAAGGATACACAGACTCGCATTATAAATCCAAGTGTACGAGATGCAGCCATTGCAATATTATTAATATGTTTTGTAAAACTCAAATCAGTACAAAATAAGATACCCAAATCTTTCATCTCGGTGCAGGATTTAAGTTGTAAGTCATACATTCTGTATGGCAGTGAGAGTGAGTTTGTTTTTTTAGTGAAGGATACTGAACAGCACTTATCAACGTTGAGGGAGAGTTTATGTTTGTCACACCACTCAGTAAGTTTATTAATATTATTCTGCAGTGACAAAGCATCACTCAATGTTGTTACGACAGCAAAGAGCTTAATATCATCTGCGTAAGCAAGCGCATGACAGGTTAATGACTCTAGCAAAGAATTTATAAAAATTATAAAGAGAAGCGGGCCAAGGTTTGAGCCCTGTGGAACCCCAGAATTGATTACTAACGCAGAGGAGTGGAATCCGTTGTAGGCAACGTATGCTTGTCGGTTAGTTAAGTACGATTTTACAAGTAGTTGAACTTTTGGGGCAGCGCCTAAATCCATTAGTTTCACAAGCAGTATATCATGATCGAGAGTGTCAAATGCACGGGAAAAATCCGTGTATATGACATCTACTTGTCCTCTATCGTCGATCACTTCAGAAACAAATTGTGAAAAGCAGCCAAGATTGGTTGTTGTAGATCGGCCCGGCATAAATCCGTGTTGGTTAGGAGAAATATATGAGCAAACATTCTTGAAGATCGTGTTATAAATAACCAGCTCAAATATTTTAGAAAAATTGGACAATAATGAGATAGGTCTATAATTCGTTAAAACCTGTTTGTCTCCTTTTTTATGAACCGGGCTAATCTTTGCGACTTTCCATCGATTGGGGAATTCAGACGCGTCAATTGCTAAGTTGATAATGACACAAAGCGGACTAGCAAGAACAAATTTACAATCCCTAATTAGGTACGAAGGAACGCCATCATCACCAGCAGACATTTTGTTAGGGAGTTTAGCCATAATCTTAATCAAATCTGATTCCGAAGTAGAGTCAATTGTAAAAGGGAAGAAAGACACAGTATTTACGATAATGCATAGTGACACAAACAACGAATCTGGTAAATAAATTAAAGGGTTACTACATACACAATACAACGCAAATAAAATACAAATTATAAATTTACAATACCTAGGGTAGAATCATTACAAGCTTTTCAACATTTTGAGATTTTTATCAGAATTTCGATATTTCAAGATTTTTGTTAATCTATAAAAAATTTATTGACGATTATTAAAATTTTTATCAGATTTTAAATATTTCGATTTTTTTATTATCAGTTTTTCGATAATTGAGTCAATTTATAAAATTTTCATGAGATTTACAATACTTTTAGATTTCTGACGATTTTTAAAATTTTGAGCAGTTTTTCAACATTTTTAGATTTTTATCAATTTTTAATATTTCAAGATTTTCGTTAATTTATGTAAAATTTATCAGATTTTTATTAATTTTGAATATTTCAAGATTTTCGTAAATTTATGTAAAGTTTATCAGATTTTTAACATATCGAGGTTTTTGACGATTATTAAATTTTTATGAGATTTTCTATATTTCTAGATTATTATCAGATTTTCGATATTTCGATATTTTTGTTATAAAATTTTTATGAGATTTTTGACGATTTTTAAAATTTTCAGCATATTTTCAACATTTCGAGATTTTCATCAGATTTTCGATATTCTAGGATTTTCGTTAATTTGTGAAAAATTATCAGATTTTCAACAAATCGTTTTAGTTTTTGACACTTATTAAAATATTATCAGATTTTCGATATTTCGATATTTTTGTTATAAAATTTTTATGAGATTTTTTACGATTTTTAAAATTTTCAGCATATTTTCAACATTTCGAGATTTTCATCAGATTTTCGATATTCTAAGATTTTCGTTAATTTGTGAAAAATTATCAGATTTTCAACAAATCGCTTAAGTTTTTGACGATTATTAAAATTTTTATCAGATTTTTAATATTTCAAGATTTTATTAGTTTTTCGATATTACGATGTTTTCATCTATTTATAAAATGTTCATGAGATTTTCAATATTTCGAGATTTTTGAGGATTTTTAAAATTTACAGCAGATTTTCAACATTTCAAGAATTTCATGAGTTTTTCGATATTTCAAGATTTTCGATAATTTATGAAAAATTTATCAGATTTTCAACACATATCGAGGTTTTTGACGATTATTTACATTTTTATCAGATATTCAATATTTCGAGATTTTCATCAGATTTTCGATATTTCAAGACTTTCGTTAACTTATAAAAATGTATCCGTTTTTCAACATATCGAGATTTTTGACGATTTTTTACATTTTTATCAGATTTTTATTTTAATATTTCGAGATTTTTATCAGTTTTTCGATATTTCAATATTTTCGTCAATTTATAAACTTTTCATGAGATTTTCAATATTTCGAGATTTTTGACGATTTTTAAAATGTTCAGCAGATTTTCAACATTTCGAGATTTTCCTCATATTTTCGGTATTGCAAGATTTTCGTTACTTTATTAAAAAAATATCAGTTTTTCAACATATCGAGATTTTTGACGATTATTTACATTTGTATCAGATTTTTAATATTTCTATTTCGAGATTTTTGACGATTTTTAAAATTTTCAGCAGATTTTCAACATTTCGAGATTTTCCTCAGATTTTCGGTATTTCAAGATTTTCGTTACTTTATAAAAAATTTATGAGATTTTCAACGTATCGAGATTTTTGACAATTTTTAAAATTTTCATCCGATTTTCAATATTTCTAGAGTTTTATCAATTTGTAAATTTTCGCAGTCTTTACTAAACTCGAAATCTTACTTCATGCTTAATCTGGGGGGTGGAAACACTCCTTAGAATAATACTAAGGGACTGGAACAAAAAAAAATTGTTAATTTAAAAAAAATACCACTTGAATTTGATCTATGATTAGAAATGTCTAGCCCAAGTCCACAAAGTAACATCGAACTTAATTTAACCCAACTCAACAAAATTAATTCTAACCTAACCTAACCTAACTCCATAAAATGACATCTAATCTAACTCCATAAAATGGCATCTAACCTAACTCCATAAAATAACATGTAAACTAACTCCATAAAATAACATCTAAACTAACTCCATAAAATGACATCCAACTTAACTCCATAAAATGACATCTAACCTAACTCCATAAAATGATATCTAACCTAACTCCATAAAATGACATCTAACCTAACTCCACAAAATGACATCTAAACTAACTCTATAAAATGACATCTAACCTAACTCCATAAAATGACATCTAACCTAACTCCATAAAATGACATCTAACCTAACTCCATAAAATGACATCTAAACTAACTATAAAATGACATCTAACCTAACTCCATAAAATGACATCTAACCTAACTCCATAAAATGACATCTAACCTAACTCCATAAAGTGACATCTAAACTAACTCTATAAAATGACATCTAACCTAACTCCATAAAATGACATCTAACCTAACTCCATAAAATGACATCTAACCTAACTCCATAAAGTGACATCTAAACTAACTCTATAAAATGACATCTAACCTAACTCCATAAAATGACATCTAACCTAACTCCATAAAATGACATCTAAACTAACTCTATAAAATGACATCTAACCTAACTCCCTAAAATGACATCTAACCTAACTCCATAAAATGACATCTAACCTAACTCCATAAAATGACGCGACCAAACGAAATTTTCAGGCTTTTCTAAACTCGAAATTTTACTTCATGCTTAACCTAGGAAATACTCGTTTTTAGCTTCAAATTGAACCTTTTTAAAAACAACGATTATCTGAAAATTTACAGCGTATGCATCTAGATATGTATACTTAAACGAAAAATTCTCCGTGTGCAACTGTCAACTAACCTAACCTATAACACAAAAACAAACATATGCAACTGTTGGTTAGGTTAGATGGTTAGATGATCTAACCTAACCAACATTTATCCGTGTGCAACTGTCAACTAACTTAACCTATAACACAAAAACAAACATATGCAACCGTCATCTAACATCTAACCTAACCAACATTTCTCCTTGTGCAACTGTCTTCTAACCTAACCTATAACACAAAAACAAACATATACAACTGTTGGTTAGGTTAGATGGTTAGATGATCTAACCTAACCAACATTTATCCGTGTGCAACTGTCAACTAACTTAACCTATAACACAAAAACAAACATATGCAACCGTCATCTAACATCTAACCTAACCAACATTTCTCCTTGTGCAACTGTCTACTAACCTAACCTATAACACAAAAACAAACATATGCAACTGTTGGTTAGGTTAGATGGTTAGATGATCTAACCTAACCAACATTTATCCGTGTGCAACTGTCAACTAACTTAACCTATAACACAAAAACAAACATATGCAACCGTCATCTAACATCTAACCTAACCAACATTTCTCCTTGTGCAACTGTCTTCTAACCTAACCTATAACACAAAAACAAACATATACAACTGTTGGTTAGGTTAGATGGTTAGATGATCTAACCTAACCAACATTTATCCGTGTGCAACTGTCAACTAACTTAACCTATAACACAAAAACAAACATATGCAACCGTCATCTAACATCTAACCTAACCAACATTTCTCCTTGTGCAACTGTCTACTAACCTAACCTATAACACAAAAACAAACATATGCGTCCGTCATCTAACCTAACCAACATACATTCCATAATTTTGGAAATCCAGAATGCTGTTACTTGACTCTCGAGTCACTGTCAAAAGTTCTGAAAAATGTGGGCTCATTTAAAATTCTTAAGACTTATAACTCTTAATATTTCCCACTTTAATGCCCGTTTGCACCCAGGTCGCTTAAGTGAATTTTTAACTGTGATTAGTCCTCCTTAAAAACATAACAACTTTATGTATAACTTATTTACAAAACCGCGTAATGATAAAAAAGTCATTTTTAGGATATCTTACAAATTTAAAACATTCTTATATTCTAAAATAATGACTGAATCAAAGGTTTAATCAATGATTAGTGGTTGATTAAAGCTAATCAGTTGAGGTACAAATGGGCCTTAGTAAGATGCATTTTTACAATTTTTTTTTTGACTTAATTTACATTTTAGTTAATTCTTAGGTTAGCTTTAAAATTTGAAAACTAACTGAACTCAACCACAATACAATGTATTATCTAACCTAACTTTACAACTTGTTACATAACCTAACTATACTAAATTGTAAACCTAATCTTACCCAAACCTACCTAATCTAACTTCACAACTTGTCATCTAACTCAATTACACTAAATTACGAACCTAACCTAACCTAACTTTACAACTTATCATCTAATCCAATGACTTAATCAACGGTTTAATCAATGATTAGTGGTTGATTAAAGTTAATCAGTCGGGGTGCAAATGGGCCTTAGTAAGTAAGTCTCGTGCATTTTTACAATTTTTCGCGAAGTCACATTTTCAAGATTTTTGACATAATTCACATTTTAGTTAATTCTTAGTTTAGCTTTAAAGTTTGATAATTAATGAACTCAACCACAATACAATGTATAATCTAATCTAACTTCACAACTTGTCACATAACCCAACTACACTAAATTGTAAACCTAACCTTACCCAGACCTACCTAATCTAACATCACAACTTGTCATCTAACTCAACTACACTAAATTACGAACCTAACCTAACCTAACTTCACAACTTATCATCTAATCCAATGTCTAAATTGAAGGTTAAATGAATGATTAGTGGTTGATTAAAATTAATTAGTCGGGGTGCAAATGGGCCTTACTAAGTAAGTCTCGTGAATTTTTACAATTTTTTTACGAAGTTACATTTTCAAGATTTTTGACATAATTCACATTTTAGTTAATTCTTAGTTTAGCTTTAAAGTTTGATAATTAATGAACTCAACCACAATACAATGTATAATCTAATCTAACTTCACAACTTGTCACATAACCCAACTACACTAAATTGTAAACCTAACCTTACCCAAACCTACCTAATCTAACTTCACAACTTATCATCTAATCCAATGACTAAATCAAAGGTTTAATCAATGATTAGTGGTTGATTAAAGTTAATCAGTCGGGGTGTAAGTAAGCATTTTTATAATTTTTCACGAAGTCACATTTTCAAGATATTTGACATAATTCACATTTTAGTTAATTCTTAGTTTAGCTTTAAAGTTTTATAACTAACTGAACTCAACCACAATACAATTTTTAATATAATCTAACTTCACAACTTGTTACATAACCCAACTACCCTAAATTGTAAACCTAACCTTATCCAAACCTACCTAATCTAACTTCTCAACTTGTCATCTAACTCAACTACACTAAATTATGAACCTAACCTAACCTAACTTCACAACTTGTCATCTAATCCAATGACTAAATCAAAGGTTTAATCAATGATTAGTAGTTGATTAAAGTTAATCAGTCGGGGTGCAAATGTCTCATGCATTTTTACAATTTTTCACAAGTCACATTTTCAAGATTTTTGACATAATTCACATTTTAGGTAATTCTTAGTTTAGCTTTGAAGTTTGGTAACTAACTGAACTCAACCACAATACAATGTATAATCTAGCCTAACTTCACAACTTGTCACATAATCTAACTACACTAAATTGTAAGCCTAATCTTACCCAAACCTACCTAATCTAAATTCACAACTTGTCATCTAATTTAACTAAACTAAATTACGAACCTAACCTAACCTACCTTATCTATCTTTAAAACTTGTCATCTAACTTAACTACACTAAATTACGAACCTAACCTAACCTACCTAATCTAACTTCACAACTTGTCATCTAACTCAACTACACTAAATTTCGAACCTAACCTAACCTAGTTTTAGTTTTTTAGTTTTAGTTTTAGATTTATTTCAAATACATTGCATTACTATCTAGATTGTCTACATTGTGTATTTTAAATTTAGTATAGTTTATACATGATATATTTAAGCATTAACTTGTTTTTGTAAAAGGGGTTTCCCGTTGAATATGAAAATAAATAAATAAATAAATAAAATAAACCTACCTAATCTAACTTTACAACTTGTCATCTAACTCAACTACTCTAAATTACGAACCTAACGTAACCTACCTTATCTAACTTCATAACTTGTCATCTAACTCAACTACACTAAATTACGAAAGTAACCTAACCTAACCTACCTAATTTAACTTCACAACTTGTCATCTAACTCAACTATACTAAATTACGAACCTAACCTAACTTAACTTTACAACTTATCATCTAATCCTACGACACAAAATTGTGACCTATAATAGAATTGGTAGATGTTTTTTTTTTAACTTTGAATGTATGATAATATATCAAGTAAATGAAAGAAGGTGTACACAAAAATAATCAGTCAATCACTTTTTGTAATAATTTCCAACAAACGCGTTCTTTTCCGGCGTGCAGACAATGTTCGGTGATTTTTCCGTTGCGCCACAATAAGTGAACAATGGAGCCGTGTCGGCATTGTCTATGCACACACCGAGCTCAGTTATTTTTCACGTGTGCATGTATATATGCATGAGACAAATCCGGCAGATGTACATCGGAAGCTGGATTTTTTATGGCCCGATGCCGCTGGACCAGTCCAACAACCGCACTGACCACTGTCCACTGTCCAGCGACTTCCAAAAAAAAACTACCCCGCGAAGAACGTGTTTTCCTCGCTATTCCCTTATAGAAATAAAAAAAACCGGTCTTCTTATCCCCATCCCCATCCGGGCGCTTTTTATTCAAATCCGAAGTCCTCAGTCAAATCGCGCGGAGCGCGAGAAAAACACAAACAAATCGGGAGTCCTCAGTCAAATCGCGCGGAGCGCGAGAAAAACACCGCGGCAACTTTTCCGTTTTAATTTCAAATCCTCTGGTAATTAGTGCGAAACTTTAGTTTGCGGAAAGTTCATAGCAGTTCCCTCTGTGAGCCCTCATGCATACTATAATCTGTTAGTATTATAAAGTTCTGGTCAAATAAGCGCGCTGGAAACTTCCTCTTATACAAAATCAATACCGGCGACGTCGTGGAGAAAATCTTGGGTCGTGAAGGTGTTCCTTGGGGAACCCAACGCTCGGATGTCGGCGTCCGCGTCTTTATTTTAATTGGAATTATTCAAATGCCCGCCTTGGATGGAGTTGCAAGGGGGAGTTGTGGAAAGCGAGATGTGGTGTTAAGTAACTGTCGTTTCTAATAATCCGATCGAGATTTATTAGCGCCTCCCGATGAGCACTTACTGTTTTGCTTACTAATTAGCTGGAAGTAAGTGATGCATTTAATTAAGTTCTCAAACCTATAAAAATTTGAGTATGCTCGCTCATGCGCTTACAGGTGATACGTAAAACGAATGGAAAATAATAATCAATTAATTAGTGGCGACTTGTGAGAATTTTAACTGCCAAATGTATAGGAAATTTTTCTTTTAAGTATACGTTTTGCAAATTCAGCTTATTTTCTGTAAATCTTTAGATATTCCTTGTATTTTTTTTTAAGTTCAATTTGAAGCTTTAAACGAGTGTTTTCCACTCCCAGACTAAGCATGAAGTAAAATTTCGAGTTTAGAAAAGCCCCGTGAAAATTTGTCGAGGGTCGCGCAGCGACCCGAGACAAATTTTCTGGGCTTTTCTAAACTCGAAATTTTACTTCATGCGCCACGCGTATAAAACACTAAAATAATGTGAAATTTATGTATATTTCAACTGCACTTGAAATCCGTGTTTTATACGCGTGGCGCAAAAAGTAAAATTTCGAGTTTAGAAAAGCCCTGTGAAAATTTGTCTCGGGTCGCTGCGCGACCCTCGACAAATTTTCACGGGGCTTTTCTAAACTCGAAATTTTACTTCATGCTTAGTCTGGGAGTGTAAAACACTCTATATATGTTGTTTTTTGAAAATTAATTGTTATCTTCATTATAGTTTATAATTAGCAAACAGATACATGGAGTTTTTCTTCTAAACATACGTATTCCAAATTCAGCCTATTTTCTGTAAATCTTTAGATATTCTTTGTTTTTTTTTTTTAAGTCAATTTGAAGCTTTAAACGAGTGTTTTCCACTCCCAGACTAAGCATGAAGTAAAATTTCGAGTTTAGAAAAGCCCCGTGAAAATTTGTCGAGGGTCGCGCAGCGACCCGAGACAAATTTTCTGGGCTTTTCTAAACTCGAAATTTTACTTCATGCGCCACGCGTATAAAACTAAAATAATGTGAAATTTATGTATATTCCAACTGCACTTGAAATCCGTGTTTTATACGCGTGGCGCATGAAGTAAAATTTCGAGTTTAGAAAAGCCCAGAAAATTTGTCTCGGGTCGCTGCGCGACCCTCGACAAATTTTCACGGGGCTTTTCTAAACTCGAAATTTTACTTCATGCTTAGTCTGGAAGTGGAAAACACTCGTTTAAAGCTTTAAAATGAACTTAGAAAAAAACAAGGAATATCTAAAGATTTACAGAAAATAGGCTGAATTTGGAATTCGTATACTAAAAAGAAAAACTCCCTGTATCTGTTTGCTAATTATAAACTATAATGAAGATAACAATTAATTTTTAAAGAACACTATATATAGAGTGTTTTCCACTCCCAGACTAAGCATGAAGTAAAATTTCGAGTTTAGAAAAGCCCTGTGAAAATTTGTCGAGGGTCGCGCAGCGACCCGAGACAAATTTTCCGGGCTTTTCTAAACTCGAAATTTTACTTCATGCGCCACGCGTATAAAACTAAAATAATGTGAAATTTATGTATATTCCAACTGCACTTGAAATCCGTGTTTTATACGCGTGGCGCATGAAGTAAATTTCGAGTTTAGAAAAGCCCCGTGAAAATTTGTCTCGGGTCGCTGCGCGACCCTCGACAAATTTTCTACGCGGGGCTTTTCTAAACTCGAAATTTTACTTCATGCTTAGTCTGGGAGTGGAAAAAACTCGTTTAAAGCTTCAAAATGAACTTAAAAAAAAACAAGGAATATCTAAAGATTTACAGAAAATAGGCTGAATTTGGAATTCGTATACTAAAAAGAAAAACTCCCTGTATCTGTTTGCTAATTATAAACTATAATGAAGATAACAATTAATTTTTAAAAAACACTATATATAGAGTGTTTTCCACTCCCAGACTAAGCATGAAGTAAAATTTCGAGTTTAGAAAAGCCCTGTGAAAATTTGTCTCGGGTCGCTGCGCGACCCTTGAAAAAACACTTAACTTTGTTTTACCACTTTTACGAAAAATTTTACAAAAAAAAATATTTTTATTAAAATCTAAAAAAATCAGAGACACTCGTACCAATATCAGTAATAATGTACGCTTTTTTTTGCAGGAAAAAAATATTTTACAAAAATGTTGCACTTTTAAAAATTTCAGAAAATGTATCAATCTACTAAATTTGATCTTTAAGCGCCCGTTCCAAGCACAATTTTTAAGTCTCAAAAATGTTTTCTACATCAAATTGAAGCCCATTTAATTGTTAACAGTTAGCTTTTCGATTATATTAAATCAGTTGACTTTTTCATGAATTAGATCACTTTAAACACACCAAGTGCAAAAATTGAAAATGGTGCTTTTTTTTAATAAAACGCCGATTAAAAGCAAAATTTTCGAAATAAACAAAAAATATTTTTAAGAGATGTATTAAGAATTAAATAACCTTCAAACTGTTGTCAACTACAAGTTTGTACCATAAAAAGTATATTTATAATGGATGCTTAAAATTTGAGTTTTATTTTTTAAAGTTTTCAAACGATTTCTAAAGCAAAAATGTTGGTGAAATAATTTTTTTAAATAAAATAAACTAATTACATTATTTCTATTATTAGTAAGAATAGTTGTAATTTTTTTCAGATTTTTTAAAAAATCTAAATTTTCATCGAAAAATTGCATTTTTGGTAAGGGGTAGGTATGGAAAAATTTTACAAAAAAAAATATTTTTAAAAAATCCAAAATAATCAGAGACACTTATACTAATATTAGTAATAATGTGTGCTATTTGTTTTTGCAGGAAAAACATATTTTATAAAAATTTTGCACTTTTAAAAATTTTTGAAAATTTATCAATCTACTAAATTTGATCTCTGAGCGCCCGTACTAAGCACAATTTTCAAGTCATAAAAACATTTTGCACATCAAATTAAAGCCCTTTCAATTGTTAACAGGTAGCTTTTCGAATAAATTAAATCAATTTACTTTTACATGAAATAAATCACTTTAAACACAGCAAATTCAAAAATTGAAAAATGTGCTTTTTTAATAAAACGCCGATTAAGAGCAACATTTTTGAAATAAACAAAAAGTATTTTTAAGAGATGTATTAAGAATTAAATAACCTTCAAGCTGCTGTCAACTACAAACTTGTACCATAAAAAGTGTATTTATAATGGATGCTTAAAGTTGGAGTTTTATTTTTTTTACAGTTTTCAAACGATTTCTAAAGCAAAAATGTTGGTGAAATATTTTTTTTTCTCAGAAAATAAACTGATTACATTATTTCTATTATTAGTAAGAATAATTATGATTTTTTTCAGATTTTTTAAAAAATTAAAATTTTCATCGAATATTTGCATTTTTGTTAAAGGGGTATGGAAAAATTTCAGAAAAAAGAATATTTTTAAAAAATCCAAAAAAAATCAGAGACACTTAACCTAATATCAGGAATAATGTGCGCTGTTTGTTTTTGCAGGGAAAAAATATTTCACGGAAATTATGCACTTTTAAAAATTTCAGAAAATTCATCAATCTACTAAATTTGATCTTTGAGCGCCCGTACTAAGCATACTTTTAAAGTAACAAAAATGTTTTGTACATTAAATTAAAGCCCTTTAAATTGTTAACAGTTAGCTCTTCAAATAGATTAAATCAATTCACTAATTTATAAAATAGATCATTTTAAATACACCAAGTGCAAGAATTGAAAAATGTGCTTTTTTTAGTAAAACGTCGATTAAGGGTGAAATTTTTAAAATAAACAAATAGTTTTGTAAAGAGATGTATTAGGAATTGAGAAACCTTTTAATTGCTCTTAATTACAAATTTGTATCATAAAAACTGTATTCATAGTGAATGCTTAAAATTAGAGTATTAGTTTATCTACAGTTTTTAAATGTTTTCTAAAGCCAAAATGTTGGTGAAATAAATGTGTTCTCCAGAAAATAAACTGATTACATTATTTCTAATGTTGATAAGATTAACTGTAAATTTTTTCATATTTTTAAAAAAAATCAAAATTTTCATCAAAAAATCACATTTTTGGTCAAAATTTCACAAAAAAAAATATTTTTAAAAAATTCCAAAAAAATCAGAGACACTTATAATAATATCAGTAATTATGTGCACTATTTTTTTTTTGTAGGAAAAAAACAATTCGGGAAAATTTTGCACTTTTAAAAATTTCATAAAATTTATCAACCTACTAAATTTTATCTTTGAGCGCCTGGACTGAGCACAATTTTAAGTCCCAAAAACGTTTTGTATATGAAATTAAAGCCCTTTGAATTGTTAACAGTTAGCTTTCCAAAAAATTAAATCAATTCACTTTTTCATGAGATAGATCAGATTAAATACACCAAGTGCAAACATTGAATTTGAATAAAACTTTTTATTCAAATTTTATAATGTATATATATATATATATATATATATATATATATATTCTAAACTCGAAAGTTTACTTCATGCACCACGCGTATGAAACACTCATTTCAAGCGAAGCTCAAAATATACTATTTAAAATATTTTTTGATTATTTTAAAAATTTAACTATTAATTAACGTTAATTATATATATAAATATATATATATATATATAACGTTAATTAATAGTTAAATTTTTAAAATAATCAAAAAATATTTTAAATAGTATATTTTGAGCTTGAAATGAGTGTTTCATACGCGTGGCGCATGAAGTAAACTTTCGAGTTTAGAAAAGCCTGAAAATTTGGTTTGGTCGCTCCGCGCTTCGCGTTACGCGACCAAACCAAATTTTCAGGCTTTTCTAAACTCGAAAGTTTACTTCATGCTTAATATTCGTTTAAGACTTCAAATGAAGCTATTTTGAAAACAAACGATTATCAGAAAAGTTACAGCTCATGCATACATTTATATATATTTAAAAGAAAAATTCCCTGTATGTATGAATATTAATTTAAATAAATATCCCTTAATTTGTTTCAAGTGATATTTATTTAAATTATTATTTATACATATATATTTAATCATATTTCACTAAGTGATTAATGAGAACATAGTGAAAAATCATGTAATATATTTTGATTGATCATATATAAAACTATTTTTTTTAATATTTAAAATGTATTTGTTTTTATGTTTTATGCAATTACAGATAAGCTAAAACTTTTAGTGTGGTTACAGTACTTGGAATATTGTTGAATTTATCCGAAAAGTGAATGCAGGCTCCCTCTCTTTGCTTCCTAGTAAAACACTTGGTCGATACACGATTTCCTAATTTTCCGACACGGTTCTCAACATAACTTATTTAAATTAATTAAATATAAACCGACTGATGATTAGACGTAAAACGACAATCATACAAAATTCTAAAGTCTTTTAATAAGGCAGAAAATAAGTAGACGCTTGTCTAAATATTCAATTGATATTAATCAGTCTATACTATACTATATAACATGATTAGTGGAGTTATAAAATTGTTTTCCTGTGTCTATTAATAAGACAGAAAATAGAAAATAAATAGAAATGAATTCACCAGACAATACTAACTCACCAAAAACAATACAATACGAACACAAATTCGATTTATAAGTGTTTTGAAGGCAGCAAATAAAATTAGTTAAAATAGGGTTTTAATGCTTTAGTCAAAACTATTTGGTTTTTATTTATTTATACTAGTAAGTAACTGTTTGACCACTTATATTAATAACATTAAAATCTTTAGACAAAAACATCATGCGCGTTTGATTTGTTGAAAATTAATTTTAAAAATAAATAAACCTCTAGATACATCGTAAAAAATAAACAATTTAGTTTTCTATGAAAAAAAAATAATTGCACACGAATTTTTGCACTTAATGTTTTATAATTGCCGTTAACACACTTATTGTGAGAGACTTCACTTACTTTAATTAAATATTCACAGATTTTCGCGTAATTGTTGATATTTAATTTGTTCAATGCGAATCATCAAGCAGAATGCATAGAATTTCAGGAAGGTGGTCGTATCCACCCTGTACTTAAAAGAAAAACTCCTTGTATTTTATTAAATTGTAAACGATGGAGGCTTCTACTTCGTTATACATCATAATTCACAACTGAAACACGAGCTTCATTTGGGTGGTTTCATTTGTAGGAACAGAAAGACAACTATCCCAATTCTTAGATATCATCAACAACCTCCACTCAAACATAAAATTTACAGCTGAAACAGAAATTAACAACAACATTAAATATTTAGATCATTCAATAACAAAAACTAATCAATCACTAACATTTGAAATATATCGTAAACCTACATATACAGATCGGGTAATCTCTAACTCTTCCAATCATCCGCAAAATCATAAATTGTCCGCGTTTAATTTTATGACTTTTCGAGGTTTAAATATCTTACTCTCAGAAACAGCACTTGATGCCGAAATTAATACTATTAAAGCCATAGCCAATTTAAACGGATATTTCATATCAACAATAGATCAGCTTATTAATAAAACTAAGATAAAGAAACTTCGTAAATATATATATATATATATATATATATATATATATATATATATATATATATATATATATATATATAGGTATTTGATTGAAATTCACTTGGTTTGTTTTACTAATAAATTGTTTTATTTTCAACTAGTTTCGGCTTAATGCCATTTTCTTGAAATTGGCATTAAGCCGAAACTAGTTGAAAATAAAACAATTTATTAGTAAAACAAACCAAGTGAATTTCAATCAAATACCTATATATTAATAGAAATGTTTTACCAAGTGATCAATGAGAAACAAGTTAACGATATATATATATATATATATATATATATATATATATATATATATATATATGCAGCAAAGCTGGGACGAATCCTGGTAAAAAGTTCGAATCCTTTTTACCAGGATTCGAATCACGAATCCGAATCACCTAATATGATTCGAATCACGAAAACTCGAATAAAGGATTCGTAAGAGATAAATATGATTCGAATCAAAGATTCGAATCCTGTTTTTTCGAATCACGACTACAAATCCGTTAAGAATATATTTGATTTTATTATTTTTTGCAACTATTAATATATTTATATCGTTATCAGTTGTTTTAACAAAAATATTCAAAACCTAATTATTTATTATTAACACTGAACATCGCTGATAACAGACTAAATATCTGATGCCCTGTTACTCTGATTAAAGATGTATTTGTGTGTTTCCAAACTTCACTTCAAATCAGTGTTTTGAACGCGTGGCGCATGAAGTAAAATTTCGAGTTTAGAAAAGCCTAATTTGGCTCGGTCGCTCCGCTTCGCTACGCGCCCGAGCCAAATTTTCAGGCTTTTCTAAACTCGAAATTTTACTTCATGCTTAGCCTGGGAGTGGAAACTCCCGTTCAAAACTTCAAATTGAACTCAATTATAAAATTGACTGAATATTATTAAAACCGGGAAAGTCAGAGAAAAGTCATGGAATTATATTCAAATTGACCAAAACACTAAGAAAATAGCCATATGATATTATTAATTTTGTCAAAATCAGCAGGCAAATCACAAAACACGTAAAAATGAAAAAAACAATGAAAACAATAAACAAAATGAGGGTTTCCCACAGAAGAAAGTTATATTAAAAGACCAGGGAAAAAATCTTGAATCAGCGAAATGTCATTTACATTTCAGATTGTGGCTACCATGTCAGTTTTACTTTAAATAATAATAAACAAAATTTTGAAAACTAGATTATTATCTTTAAAAACATGTTCAGTCATTTATTGTTCTTATCAAAGCATTCAGTTTGAAATTTCAAACGAACGTTTCCACTCCCAGACTAAGCATGAAGTAAAATTTCGAGTTTAGAAAAGCCCCGTGAAAATTTGTCGAGGGTCGCGCAGCGACCCGAGACAAATTTTCTGGGCTTTTCTAAACTCGAAATTTTACTTTATGCGCCACACGTATAAAACAGTGATTTAACGAGAAATTTAATAACACACAAAAGACATTTTTCAAGTTAATCCTTACAATTAATTCGAATTATTTTTGACGATTCAAATCCTTTTGTAAGTATTTGAATCCTTTTATAAATATTCGAATCCTTGCAAAATATTCAAATCCTTTTATACATTTTCTAATCCTTTTATCAGGATTCGAATCACCCGCAGTTAGATTCGAATACGAATCCTCTTAAAAAAATGTAACGAATCCGGATCACGAATCCAGTTGAACTAAAGTATTCGAATGCCTCTTTTGAATCCTCCAAAAGGATTCGAATCGAGGATTCGAATCCTAAATGATTCCAATCCTGCCCAGCTCTGATATGCAGGCCAGGAAACGTCACAAAATCAATTAATTTATAAACCCCTTACCTTCTTTGGCAACATTTCATTGAAAATGAAAAACATTTTATCAGAACATAATATAAAAGTAGCTTTGAAACCTTTTAAGAAAATAAGAAATGTAACTTTTAATCCAAAAACAGCAATAAAAATACTCACAGATCAGGAATATACAAACTTATTTGTAAAGATTGTAACGGAGTATATATCGGACAATCTGGTTGTAATTTTATTGTAAGATTCAAGGAACATCTTCGTTCTTTTCCACTTAATTTGATTGATAAGTCCTCGTTTGCTAAACATATAATTAATAACAATTATACTTTTGGTGAGGATGTACTGTCAATTATACATTTCGCCTAGAAAAGTCGTAAGATGAGCCTCCTGGAGTTTTTCGAAATTCACAAAGCCCGCGCTTATCCGGAAATCCACTAATTCGGAATACCCCCAGTTTTAACGCAATTATAAGACCTTAATTTTAAGTATAGAAACCTGTTCAATTGTTAGTTTAAATCACTTTGTTTATACTGTCGAAGTAATAGCAATTTTGGAGGCCCTAAAATATTTAACATCTATTGATGTATCAACATTTTCAAGTATTTTAGTTTTCACGGATTGTAAAAGTATAGTTGACTTTTATAAAAACTTTAAATTTTCATCAAAATTAAATATTTTAAATGCGGATATATTTAAATACATTAATTTAATTAATAAAAGGGTTTCGCTTGTATGGATCAAGCGACACTCTGGTATCAGCGGGAACGAACATGCTGATTCATTTGCTAAAGCAGCATTACAATCCGATATATACTTAAATTATTCCCTCACCCCGTCCGACATGGTTAATATACTAAATAAAAAACTAGACAATGAATTCAACCAATATTATTAGAAGAGGAATTATGGTTTGTTTTATAAGGGCATGTGTCCCAATATACCGGTTAAACCTTGGTTTTTAAAGTGTGAATCTTTCTCAAAACGATTCATTAAAACAATTTGCAGACTACAATGAACGATTCATTAAAACAATTTGCAGACTACGATGCAATCATAGAGTATGTCCTTTTTATTTATATAAAATTAATATAAGGAATGACCCTTTTTGTGAATGCGGTGAGAGAGGAACGTTGGAGCATATTGTTATGGGCTGTGTAAGATTTAATCACGATCGAGCAATTCTTTTTGACACTATATCGAGAAAACTGACTCTCCCTTTCAATTACGCAACAATATTACAGTCAAATGACGTATTTATATATAAACAAATTTTCAAATTTTTGGAGACTGTAAAATTGTCAATTTAATTAGTAGTTTAAATGGTATTATGTGGTACTCTCCTTTGTAGAATTCCTTTGTAGGGTATCCTATGTTCCGTGGCTTAGTCTTATTTGTTAAAAAAAAAAAATGCCTTGGCGAGCCCCCAGGCGAGAAGAATGTTATCCCTGCGTTTTTTCCCAAGTGTGTTTGAGCTGTGTAAATGAATCGTAATATGAAAAATAAATATATGATGTTGGCTAATGGTTGCAAAACCAAGGCCAGGCAAAAAGCCATTTGATCCCAGTTGCATTGAGAATATTTTTATTTAAATTACTTCAAATTGTGTTATCAATAGATATACAGTTAGTTGGTAAGATAATTGCAAGTACTGACAAGTATTTTTAGTAGTCTTGAAAAACTATGCGAAACAAATAAAGTGGTTTCATTTGTGCTAAGGTTTATTAATTAGGAAATAAGTCACTTCCTAAAATTGAATTTCTATGAATATCGAACAGTATAGACAAAATTCTGGAGCTGAGACTAAGTTCCTCATGCATATATGGACAAAATGAATAATTCGCAGTTTTCAAAATGTTGATTTCGTCTAAGAAATAATTAAAATAAAAAAAGTCTCCATTTGCTTGCGCTTTGAAATATTAAGTTACACGAAAATAAACATTTGAAATCAAACTTAAGCAGTATATTTTGAATATATATGTATTCGTGAGTTATGTGAAGATTGTTATAATAGTTATAAAAAGCGGTTAAATTCATTTCTTTACTGTTTTTATTTAAGTACTACATACACATTTCGGACACTGTCCAGTGTATCCATTATCAATAGTTAACTAACACAAATTACTGTATTTATATCACAAAACGGATTTATGAAACGGATTAGTAGAAAAACCTAAAAGTAATTATTACAAGGATAGACCGTATTTCTTAAAACTAGCCGCTTGTCGGGAATGCCATAGTTTTATTAGCGTTAACACCTGTGTTAAATTTAGTCAAGCAGGGGATTACTCAACGGGCTCATATCGAAATTTATAAAGGTTCTTTTTCATTTCAATCGCTTCTATCATGTTTAAATTGTTTATCTCACAATTTAAACATGATAGAAGCGATTGAAATGAAAAAGAACCTTTATAACTGTTTTAATTAATTGACATTATTTTTATTAAACTGGTGTCCTGTTTCTCGAATGTGGTGGACAAAGGCTGATTTATGAGGATTTAGATTTTTGATGTGGTATGAATGTTCTTTGAGTCTAGTATTCACGTTTCTTTTAGTTTGTCCTACATATATTTTGCTACAGTTACTACAACTGATTGAATAAATTCCCGATAATGATAATTTGTCTTGTTTTTCAAAAGTGTTGCCCAACAGTCTGCTAAGTTTTGTATTTGAGTAATAATAATAATCCAAACTGAACTAATCAAATTTGAAAGGACCATTTAATCGAAACATATTCATAACCCTCAGTAATCACATTCTTAATCAAAACGTAAACACTCCGCAAAATAGCAGACATAACTCCGGCCATGTTATATATACAGCACCCCAAAATGCATGTAATTAGAGAATCGATATTAGGAGATAGGAGAGAAACGAGGCGGCACATCTTATCTTCAACCCCCCCACGAAAGTCACCCCAGTAGCAGCAGTTCGTTTAAGGGGGTGATTATTATGGAGGGTCCCGAATCTTACGTATGATTCATATATATCATTTAATGGAGAATATTCTCCACAACTGGAACGTCTGCTCCTTTATGATTTACCTACTGCTGCTAAGATAACGGAGATCATCCGAGCTTAAATCCCGTCCTTGCCCGCATTATTCTTTATGACTATCGTTCGAGAGATTATTACTAAATTCAACCAGCGAAAACTCTAATTTGTTAACTTTAATGTACTCAAAACAGTTTACTGTAAAAATCTTTAGTACTTACATTTTATTTTATATAACGTTTTATATATTATTAATGTACTTAAATGGACCTCCGTTAATAAATAAATAAATATAAGATTTGATCTATAGGTTTTCAATTGAAAATCACTTAGTTTGATTTAATTATAAATTTAATTTTCGAATAGTTTCGACTTGATGCAATTTTTAATAATGAAGTACAAAAAAAACAGAATTGGTTATATACACTGATTATCGGTATTTCAGGTAATGAGCGCTTTAATTATCAGGGTAACCCAGAGGTCCTGTTGACAACATTTTTTCAACAAATGAAACACGGTTTTAACTTTGTTTGTATAACTTGCCATTTTCAAACTCAAAATTTCTTGAATTAATTTCTCATCTGGCACTTGGTGAAACATATTACACTATGTAAAGTTAATTAAAGTAAATTCACTTGGTATTGTTTCACAATTAAATCTTTATTCCGACTAGTTTCGGTTTGTTAGACCATTTTCAAAGGAATGTACAGACAAAATTATTTCCTAAGTATATATACAATATTTTTGTTTCAGGTAATAAGAGAAGTCAGAATTGGGGAATTCCAAATCTCCTCGTTGTCGTTTACGATATTTTTCCCCATTTTTATGGCCCTGTTATTCTCCAGGCCCTCTTTGAGGGCCCCCTTATTATTATATTACCTGAATGCAAAATCTTAAAATTATGCGGATTAAAGAAGTGATTGAATGCGATGCAATGTTTGGAAAAGCCAGTTGTTGGTTTATTATCTAAAACAGATTTTTTATGTTCTTTCATTCTGATTTCGAAAGATCTGCCGGTTTGTCCAATATAAATTGCATCACATTCATCACACTCTATTTCATAAGTTCCACATTTCTTTGAAATATCAGTTTTCGATTTATTGTTTATTAATAGTTTGCCTAAATTTAAAGGGTTTGAACATATAATATTAAAGTCTGTTCCCCTACAATGACTGACTATATTATATGACAGGTCATTAACAAAATTCAATTTATGCCATTTATATTCTATTGTTTGCTCAGGTGCGTAAAAGTATTTAATTAAATGTTTTTCTCTATGCTTTTTTAATAAATTATTTATAATTTCCTTGTTATAACCAATATTTTCGGCAATTTTTGTAATAACGTTTAATTCTTGTCTGAAATCAAATTCACTTAGAGGAATGTTAATTAATCTATTAATAAAAGAGTGAAATGTACTTAATTTTATTTGCTGTGTGTTGTTTAAATTGGCTGGAATGATTGAGTCCGTATATGTTTTTTTTCTGTGCATTTTAAATTCTAGTTTTTTATTATTTTTAATAATGGTTATGTCAAGGAAGTTTAAGCTATTGTTCATTTCTGTTTCAGTAGTAAATTGTATATTATTATTGATGGAATTTAGGTATTTTTCAAATGCATTTAATAGTCTTGTCGTTCCAGTCCAAATACAAAAGATATCGTCAAATTTGAGTTTGAAAATGACAAGTTAAAGTTGTCGAAACTATAGTCACTTAATAAAGTCTCAGTTGTACAAAAAAAATTAAAATCGTGTTTCATTTGTGAATTATGATGTATAACGAAGTAGAAGCCTCCACCGTTAACAATTTTTTTTAAGCTTTTAAAGCGTTGCATATTTCTAATCCCTCTCGATAATTTAACACTAATCCCTTATTACCTGAATGCAACGTTTTACAATCTTTTAAACTAAAAAAGTAATTACATGCGATTCAATGTTTTGCAAAACCCGTAATGTGTTTATTATTTTAAATATCCTTTCTATGTTCTTTTAATCTAGTTTTAAAAAAACTGCCCGTCTGTCCTGTAGTATATATTGCATCGCAATCATCACATTTCTGCTCATATACTTCACTTTTGTTATTAGGACTATTGTTTGTTATTAATTAATATTCAGATTAGAATAAATAATAAAGTAATTTCTAGAAAGAATGATAAAGCTACAAAGTTCAATGAGTATTTTATTAATTTGTCAAAAGGTTCAAATTGTGATGACGTAAGTAGTATTATGTTAAAATATGGCAAAAAATCAAACATATCATTCTTCTTAGAACCTACTAAAAGACTCGAAATTGAAAAAGTAATCAAAACAATTTGCAACAAAAAATCATCTGGAGTTGATAATATTCCTGGTTTTATTGTAGTTCATGTTGGTTCAATTATAGCACAGCCTATATCAGACTTAATTAATGAATGTTTTTAAGAAGGCTTCTATCCAAACTGTTTAAAATTCCGTGAGAACTTGGGCAATATTCGCCCAATAGCACTTCAAATACATTTTTCAAAAATGTTTGAATACTGTTTTAATGCCAGATTTCTCGAGAACAACAAATTGTAAACACCATACCAATTCGGTTTTAGACCCGGCCTTTCAACGGAAAAGGCTATACTATCTGCAATAAAGGAAATTCACTCAGCTCTAGCCAATAAAAATATAATTCTAGGAATATTTATAGATTTTAGCAGAGGGTTCGACGCTATCGATCATCACTTGCTGCTAGAAAAGATGGATCGCATTGGTGTTAGAGGTATACCCAATGACTTTATAAGGTCATACTTATAATAATAATAATAATAATCGTTTATTTCTCAGCAGAATAAATTCTATTTACAGAGAAAAATACAGTTTTTTTTTTAAATATACTAACTAAAAATAAACTTTAATACTAAAAATAATCATTAAATCAAAATGGTAGAAATAAAGTAGAGTAGTGGATGAATTATATGGCATATTTGATAACAAAAAACAAAAGAAAAGACATATTAACGGTGACAATGAGGTTCTGATATCAAGGGAGGTTACATTAAATATATCCATGTCTGGAACATTGTTACAGTGTCGTACTTAGAAAATAGATCCCAGCAGGTGGAGATCGGTGGCGTCCGTTCTGAGAATAATAGTGTAGGAGTGGGTACGCCGCAAGGTTCGTGCCTATCACCTACTCTCTTTAATATATGCGTCAAGATTTAGCTGATAACATAGCGCATTTAGCTTTCCCGGTGTTATATGCCGATGATGTTAGCACCATTATTGTGGCAAAAAGCGAATTTGAAGCTATCGCTAAAGCTCAAGAGTATCTCAATATTATAGAATCGTGGTCACATCAAAACAAACTGACTGTTAATAAAGATGAAACAGTGTTCATGCATTCTCCCCGAAAAATAAATGTATTACTTCTTCTCCACTGCTAAAAATTGGCAATAAGAGCATCAGAGATGTAAATTGTTTCAAATTACTCGGAATAAATATCGACAGAAAATTAACCTGGAAAAATAATGTCCACTCCGTACTTTTACTTGTAAGTTGCGTCTTTTTTTAATTAGGAATATTAAACATTTAGTCTCAAAGAGTGTCCTAAACGCAATTTATTACGCACTCATTCAATCAGTTCTCTCATAAGGACTCCTATTTTGGGGTTCAAATTGCGACGATATTTTCATTCTACAAAAAAAATTGTACGAGCAATGTGCAATATACCTTTCAATGCCCCTTGTAGCACAGTTCATATATATCCAGTTAGCCAGTCCCCATATAAATTTTGGGTACACGCGAATAGGAGCAGAGCGCTGGATGCCAAATTGGTGTATATGGCTGCCTATATACACCAGTCTGGCTTCCTGCGGTCGGTCGGTTACGACTATTTTACTCCAGATGTCGCGAAATCAAGTCTCGGAGAGAGAGTGAGAGAGAGACAATTTCTTTCTCCCTCTATTCCGCGCTTCTCGTTGTATCATATTCCAGATGTTGATTTTTCAATCTTGAAAACACGTTTTTTTCTTTTAACGAGCTAAGGATGCGTGTTACATTCATTCATGCGTTTCCTTCTACAATTTTATTTTCTGCGTTATTAGAGAATAGATTTTATGAAATTATATGTGAACGTTGTAAAATTCATTAAGTATTATTTATTTTGTACAAAAAACTTAAAATACAAAACTATTTCACTTTTGATAAAAAGTAAAACAAATACATCAACTTATCATTTTATTAACTAATCAGATCAATCCTGTTGATCAGATCAAATCTACTGATCGATAAGGGTTTCTTTTTTAATTAGAGGGGTCAGTGCAAAATGCAGTTAAGTAATTTTTTTTAGTTTTTGAATTATTACCGTTTGAAGTTTTTAACCCATTAAGCGCCGTTGATGCATACACGCAACATTATTATTTTTTGATAATTATGTTACTAAATAAGTTTATTTGATATATTATATTATTTGACCTGAATTGAAAATGTACCAAGAAAAATGTAAATATTTTGTTATTTAAAGTGTATTATAAATACTTCACAATATTACAATGTTTTATACGCGTGGCGCATGAAGTAAAATTTCGAGTTTAGAAAAGCCTAATTTGGCTCGGTCGCTCCGCTTCGCTACGCGCCCGAGCCAAATTTTCAGGCTTTTCTAAACTCGAAATTTTACTTCATGCTTAGTCTGGGAATGGATACACTAGTTCTTAACTTCATATTGCACGTTTTTATATAAAATCGACGAATGCCTGAACATTGACAGCGTATACATTACATTGTTGAGGCACTAATTTTTTGAAAATCCATTATCACTTTAATATAATAATAATAATAAACTATTTATGATTTTTAACTTTTTATTAAATTCACGTATACATTATGTGTATTTAAAGAATAAAATCACAGTATGTAATGCAATAAGTCATTCATAGAAATCATAAAAAGAAGTGTAGAATTTTAATTAAAATTAACTTTTAGAGTTAAAATTGCTTGGCCGTTAATGGGTTAAAATAGTTTTAAATATACTATGTGTCCCGTTTCAAGGCGCATTGTATGTTTCATGTAAAGATTTCCAATGTAATTGGAATTTGAGTTTGTATCGCTTATTGAACGAAAACGATTATAATAAAATTAAAATCATTTCTTTACCTACTAGCAGTTTTTCGAGATATTATTTTTGAGCTCTCCTCAGTTTAATTTGAAATATAGCTTGAAAATAGTGAACGATTATACGAAAATAAAATCGTCAAAACAGTAGTTGCTACGAAAAGTCAGTGTTTGGCATCAAATTTATTAAAACACAAAGCAATAATTCAATTCAACATGAGTGTTTATTCTTCAAAAGAAAAAAATCAGATCCCAAAATGGACTCAGTATATATTTTAATCACGATGCGTATTTTATTAAATGAACCATACTTTTAATAAATATTAACAGTTTCAGAAATTTGTGGTTTTTGCACTGACTACTTTAATTATCCGTTTACTTTGAACGATTGTTACATGATCAACTTGTACTATTCCGATTGAAATTTTATAAACGCTTATTGTGTGCCATTTGACCAACACCGACAACACTCAGCGGGCACTAAAATGTTACCTAATTTTTGGATTAAAATTTATGGCATCCGTCGTGCGGCTGCATGGGGATAATTTAAAAAAGAATAAGCAGAAATATTTTTCGATATCCTCAATACTTCCCGAGATACACGAAATGTTATATAGAGAAAGTACAAATTATATAAAAATCATGAAACTTTATAATTGAGAATATTATCAAAAACTGCGAAACAAACAAACTTGTTAAATCAAGTAATTAGTCACATTAATAACATTATAAATTTTACATTTTAATAATTGTTACCGACCTCATGGCTATCTTTTTTTGTACGGAAATATACGTTTTAGGGTCCCAGGAATCAGAAACAAGTGTTATCGATAATATTTGATATAATTGGCTCAAATATTGAAATATGTTGAAAAGTCTCGTTAAGTGATGATAATCAAAAACATTTAGAAAACAACAAGATGTCTTTTAATAGAATAAGTATAATAATTTTCTCTGAAAAGTGTAATTGCAAAAACTATTGAATACTCTATTTCCGGTTTAGAATGTTTTATATGTCAGGTTAATTCAATTATTTCAATGGTTTTATTCTTAGTCAGATTACATTTACAAAAGGTACCGATGGGATTATGTTACAGACTAAATAGGTAAGTAAAAATAATTCAAAATGATTTAAGAAAACCCAATCAAAAAGTGTCTAACTAAAATATCGGTTAGTGAAAAACATGATAAGAAATTACCGAATTGGATTCTGCGGATACGGATTAAATGTGTCAACAGTAAAGAATCTTTTTAAATCCCAAAATATTTATGGTTTTTAGAAGGTTGCGGATTATCTGTAAGTTGCAGTGGTATTGTCCTGGTCGCGCAATACTTGAGGGTATACACCAGTGACGGGGAAACTACGGCCCGCGGGCCAAGTCCGGCCCGCGGAAAGGTTTAATCCGGCCCGTTTAAGAGTGCCGTCGTGAGAATGTTTGAACGCGTTCTTACTTCGTAATGTGACGACCCGCATAAAAGACACCTACCTACGATTAAGCATTATTCTTTGGCCCGCTACGATTGTCTGGTTATTACAAATGGCCCGTCTTAAATAAAGTTTCCCCACCACTGGTATACACCATAAAAAATGCCTACAAATAGGTAAAAAACAGATAGAATTTAATTTTTCATCCCTTCTATAAAGCTATCCCCACTAAAATAATGAATATTGTCCAAAAAGAAAATAATCAAGGAAAAGAGTTAATTCGATATTCATACACGTTATTCAGAGTGTAAATGGATGAAACGGAACGTAGCAATTTTAATGTTAATTTCTCAAAATTAAAAATATACACACCGAGCTTTGCTATTTATTGCATTTTTAAAAACCGGAGTGTCATGAAATTAAACAAGCAAATGATGAGGTGATTTGTTGGCTTTTTATTTAAAATATATTCTGTTGATTTTGTGTTACACTTTGATCAATTCTGTATAATTATTACTGAATAAAAAAAAAACGAAAAAACTGCTTCTAAAATATCGTTAATAAATAAGAAAACAGTTATATGTATATTTAATATAGTTTTTTAATGGTTGTTAGTTTTTTGTATATATGAATGTTTATATGAATCTATATTGCTATGTTTTTAGTTTTGTGTATTCGTAAATAATTTATCTATTTTATTGAAATAATTTCTGTTTTTTTATTATCAATTCCAATTAAAATACCCATCAAACATTTTTCAAATTGATTTTTTTCATTGTAAAAAGATTTTTGTATTTATCTAACTTTTAAATAAAAAATGGTCAATAACATAAATATATTAAAAATCTATTAATTTTTAATTTTAAACACGTTTTTATTAAAAATATATATAATAACTAAAAATGTTGGAAATATATTTTACATTTTTTCATTGTAAAATGACTTTGTTTATTTATACAAATTATGAATATTTGAAACAATAATCTATTAATCTAATAATTTCAACAATTTTTTTATTAAAAATATATAAAAAAAACTAAAAACGTTGAAAATATATTTTAGAATTGTTAATTTCATTGTAAATTTGTTTTTATAAAATATATTCCCGAATTTTATAATTTGGAACACGCTTGAAATCTCAAAATAAAAGAAATATTTTTTGTGGTGATAATAAATTTTATTATTCGTCTACCACAGTTCATATGCAGGAAGTTTTCCGTTAAAGTATACATATTTCAAATTCACCTTATTTTCTTTAAATCTGTAGATATTCGTTGTGTTTTTAAAAGAGTTCAATTTGATGCTTTAAACGAGTGTTTTCCTCTCCTAGACTAAGCATGAAGTAAAATTTCGAGTTTAGAAAAGCCCCGTGAAAATTTGTCGAGGGTCGCGCAGCGACCCGAGACAAATTTTCGGGGCTTTTCTAAACTCGAAATTTTACTTCATGCGCCACGCGTATAAAACACTAAAATATTGTGAAATTTAAGTATATTTGAACCTCACGTATAATCAGTGTTTTGTGCGCGGGGCGCATGAAGTAAAGTTTCGAGTTTAGAAAAGCCCAGAAAAATGTTCAGTGTATTCTGTATATTGAGTTATTTATACTTAAAAAACTCTGTATAACTAATCAATAATATAAATTATTTGCCAAATTTGGTACATACCAAAGTTTTAATTGAATTTATGAAGAAAAAAAACAATCAAGATAAAAATAATATCAAATGAATTCTTTAATGTAAACTCATTGAATTTTATTTTTTGATTTTTAGTTAAATTTTAAGTTTATTTAGGAGCTTTTTAAATATATCTGATTCCCAAAGTCCATAATTTTGAACACGCTGGAAATCTGAAAATAAAAGAAATGTTTCGGAACAGTTTATTTTTTCTGAAGGTCATCAAATTTATCATCGAACAAGTGGTGTAGACGGGATCAAATTGCACGACGAAATAAGAGCGAGCGCGTTTGTGTGTGTGTGTGTGTGTGTAGACGCAACCGGGGCAGTTTTCTCTAGAATACTTCTACGTTTACTCTATTCATAAGTAGATGGACCCACTTCCCGACCACAGTCTCTCCTTTTCTATCCTCGAAAACTCGGAATCCAGTTCTCCCATAAGCATTGTCTACCCTTGCTTGTAGACAACTTTTTGAACATTTTTAATTGATGACTCTTCCTTCCTTATACATTTTTAATCTAATTTCATATACATTTGATTCAAAACATACCCTAAAATCACGTCAAGATACTCATAATTATAACGTACGTAATAAAGAAGATCCTTATATGACCAATATCGGGTTAAGTATAAATAAAGAAAATCCCGCATATGTCAGCATTAAATGCTATAATAAATTATTAAACACATACAAACAATTCAACGATTTTCCAAATAACACGCAAAAACAAAATAAATAAAACTGTTAGATAAAAACATTAATAATTAGAGGTAATTGGTACAATAAAACATATTGTACCAATTACCTCTAATTATTAATGTTTTTATCTAACATTTTTATTTATTAGTTAACGAGCCCATAAAATGCTTTAATGTTCTGTGGTAATAAATTTGATTTGATTTGATTATTTTATTATTCACTAACATTTTCCCTAAATTAAATGAGTTACTCAAAATTATATTAATCTTTCCCTTAATTATTTTTTAAATTATTTTTTTGCTCTGTTAATTTTTGATTTAATCCACATATATTTTATTTTATATACATATAGTTAAAAATAATCAGTTCTCATAATTTGATAACTCACAATCAATTTAGTTCTCATAATACTTAAGGGCTAGTTTCACAATAGAAATAAACAGTTAATACGCTTTGATTAAAACACTTGGTTTGTTTCACTGATTTTTTATTTTTACTCCAACTAGTTTCGATCTTAGGTCATTCTCAAGGAGATATGTATAAAATTTTACAAATGTATAAATATCGATACATTTGTAAAATTTTGTACATATCTCCTTGAGAATGACCTAAGGTCGAAACTAGTTGGAGTAAAAATAAAAAATCAGTGAAACAAACCAAGTGTTTTAATCAAAGCGTATCAATAAATATGTTTCACCACGGGTTAAGTGAGAAATTAATTCATCATATAAACAGTTAATTTCTGGATTTAGTTCAAAATTATTTGGAACGATAGAAATTTACATTTTTACTTTCCCCCATATGCAAAACAAAGGGAAAGTACTGTTTTCGCGAACATTATCAACACAAAATTTTAGTCAATATATCGCACTGTATTATGTTTTAAATCCTTTTTAACTTGTATCAAAATTGACATTCTGTTTTAACAATGCAGAATATTCTCCGACAATAAACGTATTACGTCAATTTTTATTTGTGTTACTGATGAAACAAACGAGTGCCTTCCACTCCCAGGTGAAGCATGAAGTAAAATTTCGAGTTTAGAAAAGCCTGAAAATTTGGCTCGGGCGCGTAGCGAAGCGGAGCGACCGAGCCAAATTAGGCTTTTCTAAACTCGAAATTTTACTTCATGCGCCACGCGTGTAAATATTATGCCATATAATTTATCCACTACTCTACTTTATTTCTACCATTTTGTATTAATGTTTATTTTTAGTATTAATGTTTATTTTTAGTATTAATGTTTATTTTTAGTATTAATGTTTATTTTTAGTATTAATGTTTATTTTTAGTATTAATGTTTATTTTTAGTTAGTATATTTAAAAAAACTGTATTTTTCTCTGTAAATAGAATTTATTCTGCTGAGAAATAAACGATTATTATTATTATTATTATTATTATTATAAATCACTAACTTTAGTTGTAATTTTCAACTAATTGGTCAGAGTGAAATAAATTTAGTATATCAATTATCAACTGTTTAAAGTGCTATGATGGACACATCACCATTTTTTTTAATTGCTATTGAGATAAGACTAAAATAATTTAAACACAACGAGTTTTCGATATACTTGCAAGGCCGTAGGCATAAAAAAAATTGGACCTGGTTATAAACCCCGGCCGATTTTTTTTATGACTACGACCATTTCGGGGGGGGGGGGGATTCTAGTGGCAAAAATAACATTGTTTTTGCTCTAATGGCGCCGCTTTTACATACAAAAATGTAACATTTTAAAAATTTCGCTGAGGGTTGAACCTTCATACAGAATAGGCTACGGCCCTTGTTTGTATACTTGTACAAATTTTAATCGATTTTATATTCATTTATTCAACAATATTCCTTCGCACAAATTTTCTTCTTAGTTACCTAAACCCATAAATCATAAAACCTTCAAATAAACAATAACAACACCGCAATAAATAAAAACCCACAAAACTTATTTATAAGGGCACGTCTGGAAAAAAATTATTCAGACCCGAAAAAAAAAAGACCTCCGCCGCGGATGCTGCAGAAAAGCTACAAATCAAGAAGCGTCGCTGACATAAAAGATAACTGAAAAACTAATAAAAGTCAGGGGGAAAAGGCGCATCTTGTGAAATATAGCCGTTTTACTTGAGAAAACAAGCGGATCGCGAACGTTCCACTTCAGTCCTTATTTGCTGGGCGCGCAAGGGTCGCGTTTCGTATGTTTCTTCATAGCGAGGGTAATATTTCCAATACATAAACCCCTTTCTTTGGCTCTGATCCGAGGGTGGATGACGGGCGCGGATGGAGGACGGCGGAACTAGTCCCAACCCCTAACCCCTAAACACGTCCACATCCACATCCGAACCCTCGATAGAAAAAAACAAGAGAAAGAAAAATGAGGGGTGTCGTGTTGAGTTGGATTCATAAATAAATGCTAGTAGCTTCATAATTATGTATACTGATTAGGGATATTCCGATCCCAAAAAAATATCGATATTGAGTATCAATTATATATCAAAGTATCGATACGGTAAAATAACGTAATGAAAAGTATCGATATTTAAAATATCGATACTTTTCGATACCAGATGTCTTAGATTTAATATTTATTATTATTCATTACTGCAAATTCATTTTTAAAAGACCTTCACCTAAGATAAATAATATTGTCAGGAATAGCTTAACGGCTGTAATGAAATTATCAAAATTCATACGCTTTGATTAAAACACTTGGTTTGTTTCACTGATTTTTTATTTTTACTCCAACTAGTTTTGTACATATCTCCTTGAGAATGACTCAAGGAGATATGTACAAAATTTTACAAATGTATCGATATTTATACAAATTTTACAGCTAATTTCAGGTAATAAGGGCCGTCGCGATGGGGGAAAGCCAAATGTCTTCGATTTCCCCCATCGCGACGGCCCTTATTAGTAAAGTAAACTAATGTAAATTTATTTACGGTAAACACCATTTGTACATAAAATTACAACGTAATATAATTAATTAAAAAAATATATATAAAAATCAAATATAACAGCTAATCGACGTAATTGTGCGTGTATATATAGTAATTATAGAAATAACATAAATTGAATAACATAAATCATAGAAATAACATAAATTGCACAAACTAGAAATGACGTTTTAGCCTAAACTTTAAATTAGATAGAGTTGTGTTGAAAAGGTCAAACCATGGATGGGCACAATATTCATTCGCAAGAGCCATTAAGCGATTACCTGAAATTAGCTGTAAAATTTGTATAAATATCGATACATTTGTAAAATTTCGTACATATCTCCTTGAGAATGACCTAAGGTCGAAACTAGTTGGAGTAAAAATAAAAAATCAGTGAAACAAACCAAGTGTTTTAATCAAAGCGTATTAATTAAATATGTTTCACCACGGGTTAAGTGAGAAATTAATTCATCATATCAAAATTCACCTTTAATAACCAAAAAATATAATAAGAGTATTTTCCGGGACGCGACAGGTTTTTAACTTTACGTTACGTTCGATGCCAGGTAAACTTCGATTCATTATAGAATGTATTGTTTATGATGTTTTTTTTTTGTAATTATAAGATGTTAATTAATGTGAAATAGTATTTGGGTGTTTATTGAATTGAAAGATGGAAGACGGTGAAAATTAGGATGGAGTCATCAAAGGATCGTCGGATGGCGGTGACGTGTGCAATGAAGGGAAAGCTGGGACCTGCCCGATCCAGAGGGAACTGAATTTAATTACTGCTCCACACAGATACACTAATCTTATTACACTCCTCAGAAACTTGTCTTACTCACTTGAAGGAGTTTCATAATTCAGTTATGTCAGACGGGTCCATCCATATCACCCTCCCAAACGTTCGACAACTTCCACCGATCATGATCGAACGTTATACATCGACATTTTCTTTTTACTATACATAACTCGATGGACATAAAATATTGGGACAAATCGAAAATTGGATAATGCCAAACATAAGCAAACTTATATCGGTTTAGTCAGTTTTTTTTAAGATAGGTTATGAAAGTGACAATGAAATAAAACGTATTATAGAAACACATCTTTTTCATTTTTGATACATCAAATGACAATTAACTGACAAGTAGACAATTACATAATTTATACTCACTACATTTGTGATTTTCCTCAGCACAAATCTGAATATTTAAAACAAAAAAAGGCTCACGCCAAGCTTGTATACTGTACTAAAAAATCATTTTATCAAAATAAAATATTTATGTCTGGCAATATACAAAAGTCTACATGGAGAGTTATCAATGAGTTATCCGGCAACTTAAAATGTCGAGGTCAAAATACTGAATTACAAACCGACGAGGGTATTACATCAGACTCTTTAAAACTGGCACAAATATTTAACACTTATTTTGTCAGTAAGCCCTCCGATATTCATCTAAATTTTGACACAAGACAACCAAATTATGCTAGTATACAAATGATATCAAATACGTTTTTTATAGAACCATTTTCAGAAATGGAAATGGGTAGTATAATTATACATAAGTTAAAAAGTAACCGGTCACCCGGATTTGATGAAATCCCCGACGTAGTTATTAAAAAATCTGATCAACAATTGTTAAAACCTTTAGTTCATTTAATAAACATGTCATTTGAAACCGGATCTTTCCCGAATAAGTTAAAATCTAGCATTGTTATTCCTATTTATAAAAAGGGTGACCGGAGAAATATTAACAATTACAGACCAGTGTCTTTAGTGTCAGTATTTTATAAAATATTTGAGCTCTGTATGTTGGAACGGTTGTTGAATTTTTAAAAAAAATACCATATATTGACTGAAAGTCAACATGGATTCATGACTGGAAAATCAACTATGTCAGCTATCCATTCATTTTACAACGCAGTGATCAAATACCTGGATAGTGGCGAGAATCCGTTTGGCTTCTTTTTTGATCTCAGTCGAGCATTTGACTGCGTAGATACCGAAATAATGATCGAAAAGCTTAACAGATACGGGATCAGAGGAGTTGCCCAGCGGTGGTTTCGTCAGTATCTGGAGGATAGAGCACAGTATGTTCGTATAGCAAATGACGGTAGAACTACCATCTCAGGACCCTTAAATGTAACTCTGGGGGTGCCTCAGGGTTCCATTTTGGGACCAATGTTGTTTATTCTGTTTATAAATGATATTGTCAATATTGTCCCAAACGATTTGTTTCTGTATGCCGATGATACTTCGGCAGTCGTGAGTGATCGAGATAATATTTCTTTAATTCAAAAGTGCAATACTACTCTAACTTCTTTGCATAATTGGTTTTCAGATAACAAATTACTACTAAACATGAGTAAAACCACTTATGTTCTATTTAAAACAAAGCAAAATAAATGCAATCTTGATATCAATTTTAATTTAAATAATTTAACAATTAATTCTAGTAATTCTGTAAAATTCTTGGGCCTTCAAATAGATAGTTGTGTTGACTGGAAACAGCAGTGCGAAAGCATAATCAAAAGTTTAAATAAAACATCATACCAAATGAAATGTTTAAAGAATATTTTAAGTATTAATCAACTCATACATATTTACCATGCAAATGCAAAATAGCGATTGGTGTATGGGCTGTGTTTTTGGGGAACATCAGTCCACTGGCATTCCGTATTTGTGGCTCAAAAGCGTATTATAAGATCTATGGCAGGTGTTCCACAAACGCAATCGTGTAAACCACTATTTCGTCAATTTAATATCCTGCCATTACCTTGTTTACTAATATATGAACTGGCTTTATACACTCATCAACACAGACATATTTTTTTAACAAATAGTGATATTCATACTTATGATACAAGGAATATCAATGATATGCGCATCGCCCGCCACCGCTTGAATGTTACAAAGTTTTCACCAAATATATTGGGACCTAAATTGTATAATAAGCTACCTAGCGAAATAAAATGTTCGAAATCAACAAATACTTTCAAAAACCTATTAAAAGGGTTTCTTTTAAAACACCTATATTATGATTTAAATTATATTTTCTTCTAACTAAGAAATTTATGAAGCGAAATCCGCATCTGACGCATCCAATACTGTAACAATATATGTATATGTATACTGTGTATGGTCTATGGAATAAAGGAATATTATTATTATTATTATTATTATTAAGTTCGAAATTTGATATACACTAAACTTTTACGTGGCCCAACATTTTGTTTCCACCGATGGAACAGTTGCGAGCGAAAAAAACTACCACTTTTAAAATATAGTATTTTTTAATTTCTTGAATTAATTTCTCATCTGGCACTTATTAAAACATATTAGAGAATATGTAAAGTTATTTAAATTAAAAACGACTTGGTATTGTTTCACAAATTAATTTGTGAAACAATACCAAGTGTTTTTTAATTTAAATAACTTAACATGTCGTATTTTTTCTTGTAAAACAAACTTGTCATGTACAGGTTAACAACAATTTTTTTCTTGACCAACAAGACGGTATTTTTGTTGACATGCACTTTATTAGCAAGGTCTCTAATGCTAATACATTCTCTAAACGGATTGTTATTATCGATTTTTGCGTTTCAGTTAGTTGAGGCATGTCGACGTTAATTAAATTTTGTTTGACATTTCCTCAGATTTGTCAATTTCATTGGCAATTTGAAAAATCAAAGTAAGTTTAGTTCACATAGCCAACTATTGTACTGTACTAGTTTTTTTGTTTTCTCTCGCAACTGTATATTTTCAGGCATTCATTGTTTTTTATGCGTTTAATTTGAAGTTACGAACGAGTGTTTCCACTCCTTGATTAAGCATGAAGTAAAATTTTTAGTTTAGAAAAGCCTGAAAATTTGGTTTGCAATTTACAAGCTTTTCTAAAATCGAAATTTTACTTCATGCGCTACGCGTATAAAACACTGATTTTAAGGGAAGTTCAAAATATACTGCTTTAGAATACTGGTTAGGCAGTAAATTTTTAATTTCACGATATTTCAGTGTTTTATAAGCGTGGCGCATGAAGTAAAATTTCGAGATTAGAAAAGCCCCGCGAAAATTTGTCTCGGGTCGCTGCGCGACCCTCGACAAATTTTCTACGCGGGGCTTTTCTAATCTCGAAATTTTACTTCATGCTTAGCCTGGGAGTGGAAACACTCGTTAGAAGCTATCGACTGAATTCGCAGGGATATTTGTTATCTTTAAAAATGATTTGCGTTATATAATACAATACTTCTGGGGTTTGTATTATATAAATTAAATCATTTTTCCCAATTGCTAAGACATTTCTGATGGCTTCATCATAGTATGAAAGAATGATGCAAAGTTCCCAAACTGTTTTCACTACCACTGCATCATACATCAACAGGTATTAAAAACAAAAGTTATGCATTATGAACACATCTTATAAATTGTTCCAAAAATTACAAATTTGATTCGGGCCTGATCACTCCAGGGCCGAATATTAAAATAAAACTGAACGATGGATTTAATGCTAAGTTTGAAACTTTAATTAAATGTAACATAAAAAAGAGATGTATGCATTTCACAGATTTTTAAAATTAATAAAAACAAACTAGTGTTATAATACTCATCATTCCAAGTGGCTTGTTATATTTATTAGAAATATGAAATATTTATTAAATAATTATTAACTCCTTAACGCGCAGTCCCGTGTCTAGCACAGGCAAAGGCTATTGGCAAATGTTCGTATATTTTAATCGGGAATTTTTATTTATACGCGGGAGAGGCATTAACATAATATTAAATGGATACTTAATAGTTTCAGAGTATAATGGATCCATAGTTAGTCATGGTATTCAAAATAACTACGTAAAAAAACAACTGATTTTTGTTTCACCGAAAAATCTCAAATTAATTGATCCTTAAGGGCCAGTTGCACCAAACTGGTTTAACTCTGAACTCAAGTTCAAAGTGACATTAGATCAATAGGAACTGTAATCTTGAACTAACGTTCAGCTTAAACTCGAGTTTAACGTTTTTGGTGCAAGACACAGGATTTCTAAAGTTTTGCGACTTTCTTATTAAATTAAAATGAATACAATTGAACTAAATGACGAATATAAATGTAATCAAAATTTGCTAATTATTTGTCAATTAGTGTAGCACCCAGTTTCAAATATTTGTCTAATTGAATTGTAATTTTCACGTTCAAACTGTTATTTAATAAGAAATATTTATTTTGTGTCCGTTCGTGCTAATGTTAATTAATCAACACGCACAATTATATACGAAAAAGTTAAATGTGCATAAGTTCGGTTTCAGTGGGAAATACTATATTTATTTATTTATTTATTTCATTTACATGAAAAATACAATATACAAAAAAAAACATATATTAGTTACCAAGACGGTTGAATTATTATCCGTTTTTAATACAAAATATAACTGGATTAACACATTTCATCTAGCGTCATTTCCAACATTTTCTCTTTTGCTATAACTTTGTTATTTAGAAAAATGAAACGAGCTGAAATTTCAAATGTACGCGATTCGATCTTCCTTAGAGCTTATAATTCCAAAAAGTAATAACGATTTGACGTATCAAACAAACAAATGAACATTGGTTGTAGAGAATTTCAAAGGCTATACGATATATCGTTAACTTGTTTCTCATTGATCACTTGGTAAAACATTTCTATTAATATATAGGTATTTGATTGAAATTCACTTGGTTTGTTTTACTAATAAATTGTTTTATTTATATGCTAACGATACAAAAAACGTGCAAGGTGCAAGGTGATTTGTTTCTCTCTCGTGTTAATCAAGGATTAAGTGTATTTTATTTCGATTTAAAAACATAGTAATCGAATAATACATAAGTACTGTATGTGAGTACCTTCTTACGTGTTAACTTTACTCATCAATCGATGATATTAGTGTTAAAATTACATTTTTAATATTTTTCGTTTAATTGTGTCGTGGAGTCAATATCCCGTACCACAGCTGTTCGATTGTTTCCAATAGATTATTTTTTGTTAAGGCAATAGTATTTGTATTAATGAATGATTTATTTACGGTCATTTTCATTCTTAATCATTATTCCTTTTTTGTTAAAGCAATAGTATTGATACTTTTTAATTAATGAACAATTAATTTACATTATTTTCATTTTTAACATTATACCTTTTACCGTGGACTTCCTTTGTCTTACGAATTATTAAGTCCTCACAACAGACCCTGTGAGGTGAAGCGTGTGTCCCTGTGTCTTTACTCGTTACTATAATTAATAATGTCCAACCCTAATATTGGTGATATTTCCTGCTCCAAATGTAAACAATCAATAGCTGTGCCTGGTAGACATGTTGGTTGTATTCATTGTAAGTCAACTTTTCATTCTGCTTGTGCGACTCGTCTAAATTATGTGTTGACTGTAAGTGAAGGCGTTGTTGACTGTTGTACTCGTAAACCTAACCGTTCTAAAAGTGTAAATTCTGTAGATAAGAATATTTTTTCCAATGATGATGATAAATTGTTAGGCCTTATTTCCGCTTTCAACTCGTTTAAAACGGAGGTAATGGATAAATTGGAATCTTTATCAAAGGAATTTACTGAATTAAAAGAAAATATATCTGCGAGCAAATGTGCTGATTTGATAAATAGTGTATCAAACACACAATTTACTGAGCTTGAAACCGTTTCTTTAGAAATTCCGCGACCTTCTATTAATATAGAATCCTTAAATAGCAACAGTAGTAATGATTTGCGTGCGGATACTGATGCAAATTCTTCAATTGCTAATGATAGATTATCCAAACCTAAAACTAACGCTGTAGAGAATAATAAGAAAAGGCGTAATAAAAATGCGATTATAATTGGTTCAAGTGTTATAGCTAACGAATCAGCGAATGTTCCAGACTATGGTTTTCAATCAAGTATTGTAAAGAAAAAATGGTTACACGTCTACAGAGTCGAACCTAACGTTGAACCTAAAACGATTGTTAATCATGCTAAAACAATATTAAATGTAAATGCGGATATTAAATGTTTTCGTCTTATGAATTCTGATCAATCTTCATCTTTTAAACTTGGAGTTGATGAACCTCACTTTGATTCTCTTATGGACTCTTCGAAGTGGCCTCCAGGTGTGGCTCTAAAAGAGTTTATACCTCGCCAAAACCGCCATTTTCAAACTGCCGGGATACAACAAACAGAAATATAAGAAAATTATCGATCTTCTATCAAAATGTGCGTGGTCTTAGAACAAAACTCTTCGAATTTTATAATAATACTCTAGCCAATGATTATGACATTATATGTGTAACTGAATCATGGTTACATCACAATATTTCAGATAATGAAATTATTGATGATCGTTATATATTACATCGTTGTGATCGTGATTATGCTGCGAATGATACTAGCAGAGGTGGAGGGGTTTTTATCGCTGTGAAGAGGAATCTACATTCGTCAATAATATCAATCAATACTCGAAATCGGGAGGAGATTTGGATTTTAATTAATAATTCTTATATTATTGGCTGTGTTTATCTGCCTCCACGATCTCATGAGGACACTTATACTGAACACGTAAATACATTATCAGATATCATCAATAAATATGAAGATCTTACGTTATTTGAGGTTGGAGATTTCAACTTGTCTAGTGTTGGCTGGATTCCAGAAGAAGACTGCGTGGGATTCTTACCAACTAGTGTTGAAAGTGCTTGTGCCCGGGTTTTGTGTGATAGTGTTATGAGCAATGGGCTATATCAATTTAATAACAACATAAATAGTTCTTGTAATGTTTTAGATCTAATATTTTCTAATAATCCTCATATAAGTTGCGCCATAGGTGACCCTTTATGTAAGCCTGATGGTTATCACCCGCCTTTGCATATAGACTTTGATGCTGCAATTGCTAATGATGATTCAAATGAGGAATTTTATTTGGACTTTACGAACTGTAATATTAATGCTATTTGTAATGAAATAAGCAGTGTAAATTGGATGTACTATTTAGAATCTCATGGTATTGACAATGCTGTTGATATTTTTTATGAAATATTATACAATATTTTGCATAAACATGTTCCAGCTACGAGAAAATTAAAGTCCCATTTTCCTAAATGGTTTTCGCCGTCGTTAATTGATTTAATTAAAGATAAACGTCTTGCGCATATAAAATTCAAGAATACTGGGTGTATTCAAGACTATAACACCTTCTCTAAATTAAGAGCAGATTGCAAAAGACTAATTCAAAATGACCACCTTATCTACATTCGTGATATTGAAAATAACATACCAAATAATGTTAATGCCTTTTGGAAATACTGCAAATCCAAAAGGGATAGTGTTGGTACTTTTCCTTCATGCATGCACAAAGGAACAGCGATAGCTACTTCTAATAAAGATATAGCCAATTTATTCGCCCATTTTTTTCAAGAGTCCCACTCAGATATTTCTTGTGTGGGTCCTATTTTTACCGTAGAATCAAATATAATTTTTAATTATCTTCAGCTTACTGAATCTGATATCGTAGAATTAAGTTCTGATATCAAGATAAACAGTTCTCCTGGTCCGGATGGAATTCCTCCATCAATAATTAAACCATGTGCTAATGTGTTATGCCTTCCTCTAACCTGGCTGTTTAACAAATCTCTTCAAGATGGTAAGTTCCCTGATGTCTGGAAACGTTGCTATGTCGTTCCTGTTTTTAAGTCGGGTGTCAAAAAAGATGTACACAATTATCGTCCTATAGCCGTTCAATCTTGTATTCCGAAACTGTTTGACAAGATTGTATATAAACATATGATGCTGCACTTTTCATCCACAATAATTGATCAACAACATGGATTCTTTCCATCAAGATCTACAGAATCGAATCTCTTTATTTATCCAAACTTTATATCGGATACTTTGGAAGAAGGCTCAGTTGTAGATTCTGTCTACACCGACTTCTCCAAAGCCTTCGACAGGGTTAATCATACGAGGCTTCTGTATAAACTTTGCTCATATGGTGTTTCGGGACGCATGCTTGAATGGCTACGGTCCTTTATCTGTAAAAGGAAATTGTTGGTCAAAGTAAATAACATCGCATCTGATATCATAATTGATGCAACCTCAGGGGTGCCACAAGGCTCTCACTTAGGGCCGTTACTTTTTCTTATATTTGTGAATGATATTGGCAAACATCTTACTTCTAATATTCTTCTATATGCAGACGATATGAAAGTATTTCGCAATATAAAGTCCATAAATGACTGTAATACTCTTCAAAATGATTTAAATCAGATTATGGTTTGGTGTAATGATAATAATCTCTATTTAAATATAAAAAATGCAAGTCCATGCGGTTTTCACGTAAAAAAGATTCAATATTAGCTTTTGATTATTCATTAAATAATAGTTTCCTCGAGAGAGTTGATTCAATTAATGATTTGGGGGTTTTGTTTGATGCTAAACTACAGTTTAATGATCACATCAATAAAATCTCTGCTAAAGCATTGCAGATGTTTGGATTTATACGAAGATTTAGCTCAAATTTTAATTCTATTAGAACATTTATATCTCTCTATATATCTATTGTAAGGCCTATTATAGATTATTGCGCAATTATATGGTCACCTCATTATAAATGTCATGTGGATCGTCTAGAAAATGTGCAACGAAAAATGATAAAATTGATTTGTTTTCGATGTCATCTATTTTATCATGATTATAATATGATACTTAAATATCTTGGACTTCTTCCATTAATTAAACGAAGAGTGTACTTTTCCTTGTGTTTTGCGTACCGCATATTAAATAGCAGAATAAATTGTTCTGTAATACTTGCATCAATTTCACTATATGTACCTACACGCTTAACTAGGCATCAACAACTACTTGCTAGCAAGTATCACGCAACAAATTATGCATCCAACAGCCCTAGGAATGCATTAATTGATAATATTAATACATATTGTAGATTGATAGATGTTTTTGGTGTAAGATTACAATAAATAAAACACTGTTTTTCACTTTGTTTGTATAACAATTGGTATACAAACAAAGTGATAAACAGTGTTTTATTTATGTTCAACAATGTATAACGAAGTAGAAGCCTCTATAATCAGTGTAAGATTACAATGTTTCAAGCGTAATTGTAAAAATGTGCTTGAATGTAGTACATAGTGTTATAGTATGTATGATTCCATGTATGCATACTTGTATTTGTATATAAATTTAGTTTTAGTCGTTATTCACATTGTTTGTGTGATTTTGTGCGATTATTTCGATTTGTTAAAAGACTATTGTTATTTTATTATGTAATGGCCCACCGTTAAAATAAATAAATAAATAAAAAAATACATTTTCTCTTTTGCTATAACTGTTATTTAGAAAAATGAAACGAAATTTCAAATGCACCCTAAAGAAAATTCAGTGTGGAGCAAAAATTCTCGCACACATTTTTAAATGCAAATTTACGTACCATAAATTTGCAACGGTACGTAAATTTACATTAAAAAATGTGTGCGAGAATTTTGGGGCACCCTGTATTTCCTTTAGGGTACATTTAAAATATCATCTCGTTTCATTTTTCTAAATAACAAAGTTATAGCAAAAGAAAAAATGTATTTTGTATCGTTATCGTATAGCTCTTAAAATTCTCTACAAACAATGTTCATTTGTTTGTTTGATGCTTCAAATCGTTATTACTTTTTGGAATTATAAGCTGTAAGGAAGATCGAATCGCAATTATCAGAATTTTCAAGTTTGTGGTTTTCAAATTCGCTCAATGTATCATATGTTCAATAAAATAAATTTATGTTGGCTACACGCTTTAAGAATTGTCATATAATACGTCAGACATAATAATTATAATGTATAATTTCAGAGATGCCAACCTATATTCCATAGTACTCTAGAGGTTTTATCATTGGTTACAAAATTATCGATATTCACCTTTTACAAAATGATACTAATAATATTTCAATGTTTTATACGCGTGGCGCATGAAGTAAAATTTCGAGTTTAGAAAAGCCCCGCGAAAATTTGTCTCGGGTCGCTGCGCGACCCTCGACAAATTTTCACGGGGCTTTTCTAAACTCGAAATTTTACTTCATGCTTAGTCTGGGAGTGGAAAACACTCGCTTATAGCTTCAAATATCGTTTATAATTATTTTATTCCTCCGGAGCAAACAGATACAGAGAGTTTTTCTTTTAAGTATACGTATTCCAAATTCAGCCTATTTTCTGTAAATCTTCAAGTATTCCTTGTTTTTTTTTAGGTTCAATTTGAAGCTTCAAGCGAGTGTTTTCCACTCCCAGACTAAGCATGAAGTAAAATTTCGAGTTTAGAAAAGCCCTGTGAAAATTTGTCGAGGGTCGCGCAGCGACCCGAGACAAATTTTCTGGGCTTTTCTAAACTCGAAATTTTACTTCATGCGTCACGCGTATAAAACACAGATTTTAAGTGAAGTTTAAATATACATAAATTTGACAATATTATAGTGTTTTATACGCGTGGCGCATGAAGTAAAATTTCGAGTTTAGAAAAGCCCAGAAAATTTGTCTCGGGTCGCTGCGCGACCCTCGACAAATTTTCACGGGGCTTTTCTAAACTCGAAATTTTACTTCATGCTTAGTCTGGGAGTGGAAAACACTCGCTTATAGCTTCAAATATCGTTTATAATTTTTTTATTCCTCCGGAGCAAACAGATACAGAGTTTTTCTTTTAAGTATACGTATTCCAAATTCAGCCTATTTTCTGTAAATCTTCAAGTATTCCTTGTTTTTTTTTTTAGGTTCAATTTGAAGCTTCAAGCGAGTGTTTTCCACTCCCAGACTAAGCATGAAGTAAAATTTCGAGTTTAGAAAAGCCCCGTGAAAATTTGTCGAGGGTCGCGCAGCGACCCGAGACAAATTTTCTGGGCTTTTCTAAACTCGAAATTTTACTTCATGCGCCACGCGTATAAAACACTATAATATTGTCAAATTTATGTATATTTAAACTTCACTTAAAATCTGTGTTTTATACGCGTGACGCATGAAGTAAAATTTCGAGTTTAGAAAAGCCCAGAAAATTTGTCTCGGGTCGCTGCGCGACCCTCGACAAATTTTCACGGGGCTTTTCTAAACTCGAAATTCTACTTCATGCGCCACGCGTATAAAACATTGATTTCAAATAGATTCAAATATACATAAAATTCACAATATTTTAGTGTTTTTTACGCGTGGCGCATGAAGTAAAATTTCGAGTTTAGAAAAGCCCAGAAAATTTGTCTCGGGTCGCTGCGCGACCCTCGCCAAATTTTCACGGGGCTTTTCTAAACTCGAAATTTTACTTCATGCTTAGTCTGGGAGTGGAAAACACTCGCTTATAGCTTCAAATATCGTTTATAATTTTTTTATTCCTCCGGAGCAAACAGATACAGAGTTTTTCTTTTAAGTATACGTATTCCAAATTCAGCCTATTTTCTGTAAATCTTCAAGTATTCCTTGTTTTTTTTTTTAGGTTCAATTTGAAGCTTCAAGCGAGTGTTTTCCACTCCCAGACTAAGCATGAAGTAAAATTTCGAGTTTAGAAAAGCCCCGTGAAAATTTGTCGAGGGTCGCGCAGCGACCCGAGACAAATTTTCTGGGCTTTTCTAAACTCGAAATTTTACTTCATGCGCCACGCGTATAAAACACTATAATATTGTCAAATTTATGTATATTTAAACTTCACTTAAAATCTGTGTTTTATACGCGTGACGCATGAAGTAAATTTTCGAGTTTAGAAAAGCCCAGAAAATTTGTCTCGGGTCGCTGCGCGACCCTCGACAAATTTTCACGGGGCTTTTCTAAACTCGAAATTCTACTTCATGCGCCACGCGTATAAAACATTGATTTCAAATAGATTCAAATATACATAAAATTCACAATATTTTAGTGTTTTTTACGCGTGGCGCATGAAGTAAAATTTCGAGTTTAGAAAAGCCCAGAAAATTTGTCTCGGGTCGCTGCGCGACCCTCGCCAAATTTTCACGGGGCTTTTCTAAACTCGAAATTTTACTTCATGCTTAGTCTGGGAGTGGAAAACACTCGTTTTGTCGATTTATAAGATTTTCATGAGATTTTCGATATATTGTGATATTTGTATAAGATCAATATTTCGAGATTTTCATCAATTCAAAAATTTTTGAATATTTTCGAGATTTTCGTAAACTTTTCAATTATTGTCAATTTATAAATTTTTATTTTAATGAGATTTATTTCAAAATTCTCGTCGGATTTTCGGTATTTCTAGATTTTCGTCAATTCATAAAATTTTCATGAGATTTTCAATATTTCGAGATTTTCTTAGGATTATCAATATTTCGAGATTTTTACCTTTTACAAAATGATTACAATGATATTTCAATGTTTTATACGCGTGGCGCATAAAGTAAAATTTCGAGTTTAGAAAAGCCCCGTCAAATTATAAAATTTTTAACATAGAAAAGTTCGTAAAATTTTCGATAATTCGAGATTTTTAATATTTTGAGATTTTCGTCAATTCATAAAATCTTTATGAGATTTTTAATACTTCAAAAATGTACTCGATTCTTTATGATTTTTTTTCCATGATTTTTTATCAATTTTTAAAATCTTGACAATTTTCAGGAATTTTTAAGTTTCCTAAAATCTTGGCAATTTTCCTACACTTCTTGGATTTCCGTTAATTTTAAAAATGTTCATACATTTCCTGAATTTTCAAAAGATTTTTCAATTTTTAAAGAATTTCTTAAATTATAGGTAATTTTAAAAATATCAACACTTTTGGCGAATTGTCAAGATTTTATAATATTAATCTTTTTATTTCTTGAATAACAAAACAAATACTTACATTATGACATTTTTGCCAAGTTGATTTTGTGACTTAATTATTTGTATTATTAATTTCAACGTTGAAAGCTAAAATAAATAAACCTAACATTTTTATGTTCTAGCATTGTACATTTCGTAAAAAAAATGTTGATTTATCAATAAAACCATAAAGTTGTTTCAAACTTATACGACAACAAAAGTTAACACGGGGTACATTTTATACTATGTAAATCCCTATGGCTATACTTAAATAAAACGCTCGGTATACAGCGTGTAAACAATACCTGCATTTGAAATTACCGTACCTTTAGTAGATAGCTCACAAATAATTATTAAAAATAATTAATAATAATAGGCCACATGTTTGTGGTATCTGGTATACGCGCACATTGCGTATTTTTAGAGAGATTCCACATAGACTGGTAGTTTTTAAACGATTTGGATATCGAATTACACAATCCAGAGAAAAGTGGGTCAGATTGTGAAGAATTATGTCTATGTTGTTATTGTGATTTTTTTTATACGTGACCCAGTTTCATCTAGTAATTCTAGACAGTGTGTGTGTGTGTGTGTGTAGCGCGTGCTAAGTGATTTATACGTCTCGATAGTGCGTGCGAAGTGATTTATGCGCCTCGCAGTAGTAAAAGTAAATAAAAAAATACAACAACTTACGCATCCACGAAAAATATCATGAACACAGTTAACCAGAAGTTCTCAAAAAGTAAAAAATGCATGAAAAATTATGAAAAATCCAATATTTTTTTTCCGATTTTATTTTTGCTGCAATTGGTGTCAAAATATTTTGTGTATACTCCCTTAAGAGGTGTACATTAGTTCGATTACACGCTGTATAGTAGCTTAAGAATATCAATCTTGTATATTAGAGAGCTCTTTCCCTAAGAGCCAAGTTTGTATCTCGCTCTTAAACGTTTTAATATTATTTAGTATCTTAAATTTTACTGGCAGATTGTTAAAGAATTTCAACCCGCTGTATAGTGGCAATTTTTCCGAGATATTTAGATGGTGTATCGGATATGCATATAGATTGTAACGTCAAGTACGGTAGTTGTGATTTAAGCTATAAGTGTTGAAATTATCTTTGTGTGTTAAAATTGAATATAAGCATTTCATAGACGCACAAGCTGTAAAAAGTTAAAATATTAGCTTGGCGAAAGTGTCCTTCTACATGACTCCGCATGTGGAAGGATAAGTATTACCCGTAGAATTTTTTTTGCATAAGAAATTATTCTATTTCAAATCTTTGATTTGGTTGGCGTTCACTTTGTGGTACATCTTTATAAAATAATATTAAAACACTTAACTTTGTTTTACCACTTTAATTGTAAAGTGGTAAAACAAAGTTAAGTGTTTTAATATTATTTTGTTCTATTTCATTTCTCAAAATTGGTTTGGTTTGAAGATAATTTGACCTAAACGTTACAGATTTAATAGAGCGTTGTTACAAATCAAATTAAATAAGATTTTAAATATTTCATTGTATAATTCAATATCCGGAGGTGTATTTGCACGGAAAGTCGTTGTTTCGATGGATATTTATCGTCTTAAGTTGTCTTATTAATTTAGACATTGTTTGCATTTTCACGAATAACATGTTCGTAATTTTATATGTTATGTTTAAAGTGTGCAAACTATAAGAAGCGTAAGCTTATTTTCTCGAATTCAAATAGTTTTGAATTTGAATTTATCTTGTTGGTATTTTATATTTAATTAATTTCTCACCTATCCCATGGTGAAACATTTTTTAATCTAATTCTGGACATTTAATTAAAACACTCGGTTTGTTTCACTAATTTATATTTTCTCCGACCATTGGTCATCTTCAAGGAGGAATGGTATTTTAGATAAGCTCCATGCAAATTATTTGTACTAGCCGTTTATTAATCCAGATCGTATTTTAAAGATTACCTTAGTAATAAGCCATGTATTTATAATTGTTTAAGTAACTAGTTGTATAAATTAGATTAGGTTTAAGTTAGAGCGTATGCACAACGAAATGGACATTGTACATAATTTGTAAGTTTAACAGAGCAAGTTTATTAAAGTGAAATGAGCACAAGCTGCCGAGATGAATTGCAATTGAAAATGATGATGAAGTCGGGTAGGTCTGGTCGGATGATAGGGAGACGCGGAGTGCATTGGGTTTTATTAACCAAACTGAGGTAAGCGTAAGCCGAAGCAAATCTGACGATAAAACTGTGCACTATGTCGACTACGTAGTAGAGAAATACGCGGGAGGCTAAGAGCTGGCCGTGCGATTATGACTGGAAGTTAATCCAAGTTGAAATCTCTTGCAAACCGATTCAAACAGTCATGTCGAGAACTGCCATGAATAAATTACCGGCAATAACATGGCGGCTCTCCGACCCTAGAGTCTTGTAGATTAGTGGCCCCTTCCCCGCATCCTTAGGGAACACTTCCAGGCCGCGTCTTACAGCCTCCCGGCCATGCCCTTCTCTATCTGCTCTTAATTGCCTGCTAGGCCCTTAAAATATACATAAAACTAACTGTCCGGACGCTTTGTGCACTTGAGAGATCCCAGATCATATCTAGTTCCAGTTTCTCTCTATGTGTGGGTATATCCTTGGTTATTATTATCATCATTGTTATGACCTGTTACGCGGTTCGCCGAATCCACTCCCCGGGCTTATCTTCTCTGGCCCCCCCGTGATAAGACGTTCGCAGGACTCCCTGGATTTACTTCAAGGAACATTATCTCACGTTACATAATCCACAAACAACCTCCAGCTATTTACTCCCAACTGATGTTACCTTACACAAACAATGTTCCATTCTCTTAATACACGTATCTAACTATTATTATTCAACTATTTAAATTTTTCCTAAGCAAGCACAAAATGTGCGGTCTCTATACAAGAATTCAAATTAAAATCATCAAGTGATTAATGAGAACCAAATTGAAGATATTAAAATTGTTCACATTTTAATGTTCAAATTAACAATTATTATAACAATTCACGAATTAAAGAAATTATGACATTCCTTTAATTAAGAGGGGGGTTAGGCCATGTATGCAAACCGAAGCTTTCAAAACTTGTCAAACAATCTACTATAGTAATATATTGATAATTGAACAGCTACTACATTAAAAGGGGGGTTAGGCCATGTAAAATGCATATGTTGGGATTTCGGTTCCAGCGTTGTTATAAGATGATATTTTGCAAATGTTTTGTTACAAAGCTTGCATTAAAGAATTCGTAACAAAATGGCGAAAACAGATTTTTTTAAACTGTTTTATTTAACGGAGAAATATTGTTCGTTTAGAGCCTGGGTCTCCAAACTATCTTCTTCGCGGCCACAAATACAATTCTACATAATAAAGTCGGCCATGATCCGATTAATTTTATAAAATTATGAAAAATTTAAGGAACAATTGTTACAATATTTCAAAATATGACATTTACAAAAAAAATTACAAACAATCGCGGGCCGGATTCATGCAAGTCGCGGGCCGGATTTGACCCGCGGGCCGTAGTTTGGAGACCACTGGTCTGTTTCGACATAAAGTAATTTATTATTTATATGGAAATTAAAGTTTATACAAAGAAAAACGTTTTGTACGTTTTGTACATCAAATAAATGCCCTTTCAATAGTTAACAGTAAGCTTTTCGAATAAATTAAATCAATTCACTTTTTCGTGAATTAGATCACTTTAATCACACCAAGTGCAAAAATTGAAAACTGTGCTTTTTTTAATCGAACGTCGATTAGGGGCGAAATTTCCGAAATAAACAAAAAATATTTTTAAAAGATGTATTAAGAGTTGAATAATGTAGTTGTATGAGTTACGTGAAGGTGTTAAGTCACTTAATTAAACACAGTTATATTCCTTTCTTCACTTTTATTAATAATAATAATAATAATAATAGTAATTTATTTTCAAGAAATAAGTAATTACAAGGTAATACATATAAATGAAAATTTGTCAGCAAAATACAATTTAGAAAATATAAAATTAAATAAATAGAAACAAAGTTAGAAAATATAAGATTAAATAAATAGAAACAAAGTTAATAAATGGGAAACAATCCAAAAAAAACTAAGAGAAAAATGCATATCAACATGAATATATCCTATTTCGAGAAGGCGTTTTTTTTTAATTTATTTCTTTATTTATTTATTTTTTTCATTTGATGTATTTCAGAGTTCGTTTAAGGAGTATAATTCTTTCTGACACAGATATTCATGCAGATATTCCTTAAAGTTCTTAATTTTTTCAATAGATTTAATATTGTACGGCAGACGATTGTAGTACTTCATTGCAGCGTAAAATGGTTCCTTTTTTTTTCTTGCTAGATGTACATTTCGGGTACTAAGTACCCATTATCAATAGCTATTGATAATGGGTACTTAGTACCCGAAATGTACATTTAGCAAGAATAATAAAAGTGAAGAAAAGAATATAACTTTGTTTAATTAAGAATTAAATAACCTACAAATCGCTGCTAATTATACATTTGTATCATGAAAAATATATTTATAAGCGATGCATAAAGTTGGAATTTAATTTTTTCTACTATTTTTAAACCATTTCTAAAGCCGAAATGTTAGTGAAATATTTTTTTCTCCAGAAAATAAATCGACTACATTATTTCGAATATTGATAAGATTAACTGTGATGTTTTTCAGATTTTTAAAAAAATCAAAATTTTCATCGAAAAAACACATTTTTGGTAAGGGGTATAGAAAAATTTCACAAAACAAAATTATTTATAAAAATATCCAAAGCAATCAGAAACATTTATACTAATATCAGGAATAATATGCGCTGTTTGTTTTTTCAGGAAAAAAAATATTTCACGAAAATTTTGCCCTTTTAAAAATTTCGAAAACCTATTAAATTTGATCTTTGAGCGCCCGTACTAAGCACAATTTTAAAGTCCCAAAAACGTTTTGTACGTCAAATTAAAGCCCTTCTAATCGTTAACACTTAGCGTTTCGAATAAATTAAATCAATTCACTTTTTTATGAATTAGATCACTTTAAGCACACAGAGTGCAAAAATTGAAAAATTTGCTTTTTTAATCAAACGTCGATTATGGGCAAAATTTTCAAAATAAATAAAAATATTTTAAATATTTTGATTTTTTAATAAATCTAAAAAAAAATCACAGTTATTCTTATTAATATTAGAAATAATATAATCCATTTATTTTCTGGAGGAAAAAATTATTTCACTAACATTTTGGCTATAGAAATGGTTAAAAAAACATTAAATTCCAACTTTATGCATCCATTATGAATACATTTTTTGTGATACAAATTTGTAATTAACAGCCATTTATAGGTTATTTAATCCTTAATACATCTTAAGAATTAAATAACCTATAGATGGCTGTTAATTACAAATTTGTATCACAAAAAATGTATTCATAATGGATGCATAAAGTTGGAATTTAATGTTTTTTAACTATTTCTATAGCCAAAATGTTAGTGAAATAATTTTTTCCTCCAGAAAATAAATGGATAACATTATTTCTAATAATAATAAGAATAACTGTGATTTTTTTCAGATTTTTTAAAAAATCAAAATTTTCATCGAAAAATCCCATTTTTTGAAGGGTATGGAAAAGTTTTACCAAAAAAAATATTTTTAGAAAAATCCAAAATAATCAGAGACACTGATACTAATATCAGTAATAATGTGCGCTATTAGTTTTTGCGAGAAAAAAAATATTTCGTGAAAATGTTGCCCTTTTAAAAATGTCTGAAAATGTATCTACCTACTAAATTTGATCTTTGAGCGCCCGTACTAAGCACAAATTTCAAGTCTCAAAAACGTTTTCTACATTAAATTAAGGCCCTTTTAATTGTTAACAATTAGCTTTTCTAATAGATTAAATCAATTTACTTTTTCATAAATTAGATCACATTAAAACACACCAAGTGCAAAAATTGAAAAATGTGCTTATTTTAATTAAACGTCGATTAAGGGCAAAGTTTTCGATATAAACAAAACATATTTATAAGTGATGTATTAGGAATTGAATAACCTACAAATTGCTGTTGATTAAAAATTTGTATCATAAAAAATGTATTTATAATGGATGCTTAAAGTTTGACGGGTGTGAAGTTAGCAATAGATCCAGCAATAGATTTTAAAAAATTGATATCTCTGAAAAAACAAAATCAAATTAAATGAAATTTGAAAATATACACTTCAAATAGCCTAAATTATTACCCCAAGAAATATAACACCCTTAACTTTTACCCTTCATATTTTTTCACCCCTTCCAAAAATATGTTATGATTTTTTTTATTTGGCAATATTTCATAAAGTTACTTTTTAGCTCAAAATATCTCTATTATACCTTCTTTTGATAAGTGAAATCAAAAAAACGTTTCGACACCCCGTTCGCCACTAAACTATTGTTTTACCCTAAGATTTTAAAAATTAATATCTCAGAGAAAAAAAATACAAATCGAATAAAATTTGAAATACACGATAAGAGATGTCTAAGTTATCACCCAAAAAAAATGTGGCAATGTTCCATAACATTTTTTTGACTTTTGATTATGAAAGTACACACATTATTGATAAGAATAACAATTTTTATTTATCTATGGCCCTTTGCCAAATTCGGAAAAAATAATGTTTAATTTATTGCATATGGATCCATACGTGACGAGCGGGAGATTATTTTTTCGGGGGTGAAAAAGTGCTCCAAACGTTTTTTTGACTTTTGATTATGAAAGTACACACATTAATGATAAGAATATCAATTTTTATTTATCTATGGCCCTTTGCCAAATTCAGAAAAAATAATGTTTAAATCGTTGCACATAATTTCATACGCATATAAATCCATACGACGAGCAGGAGATTATTATTTTATTATATGGGGGTAAAGTGCCTGACACTTTTTTTTTACTTTTGCTTATTAGAGTAAACACACTCATGGTAAAAAGAAATAATATATATGATACATATCAACATTTAAGAAGATTGTGAATTTAAAAAAATATATATATTATATTTAAAGACAAGAAAAAATGAAAGGGTAATTTTAGGGGTTGATTTTCTTTGTGCTATTAATTAAGATGTATTCCTTAGTAATATTTTGTTTGATTTGATTTTGCTTTCTCGGAAATATTGATTTCCATATTCACGGGGTAAAAAATATATTTTAGGGGTGAACAGGATGACGAAACGTTTTTTTGATTAGGTGTATTAAAATAGGGTAGAATAGAGATATTTTGAGATAAAAATGAATGTTATGGAACATTGCCAAAGTAGAAAATATTGATTACGTTTTTGGAAGGGGTGAAAAAATATAATAGATAAAAATTATGGGTCAATTTTTTTTTTGGGGTGATAACTTAGACATCTCTTATCGTGTATTTTAAATTTTATTCGATTTGTATTTTTTTTCTCTGAGATATTAATTTTTGAAATCTTGGGGTAAAACAATAGTATAGTGGCGAACGGGGTGTCGAAACGTTTTTTTGATTTCACTTATCAAAAGAAGGTATTATAGAGATATTTTGAGCTAAAAAGTAACTTTATGAAATATTGCCAAATTAAAAAAAAATCATAACATATTTTTGGAAGGGGTGAAAAAGTATGAAGGGTAAAAGTTAAGGGTTTTATATTTCTTGGGGTAATAATTAGGCTATTTGAAGTAAATATCTTCAAATTTCATTTAATTTGCTTTTGTTTTTTCCGAGATATGATTTTTTTTAAATCTATTGCTGGATCTATTGCTAACTTCACACCCGTTAAAGTTTGAATTTTATTTTTTCTACAGTTTTTAAATGATTTCTAAAGCCGAGATGTTGGTAAAATAATTTTTTTCTCCAGAAAATAAATCGATTGCATTATATCTTATACTGATGAGAATAACTGGGATTTTTTTCAGATTTAAAAAAAACAAAATTTTCATCGAAAAATCACATTTTTAGTAAAGGAAAAATTTCACAAAAAAGAAATATTTTTAAAAAAATTTAAAAGAATCAGAAACCCTTATATCAATATCAGTGATAAGGTGCAGGAAACAAATATTTCGCAAAAATTTTGTTCTTTTAAAAATTTTTGAAAATTTATCAACCTACTAAATTTGATCTTTGAGCGCCCGTACTAAGCACAATTTTAAAGTCCCAAAAACGTTTTGTACATCAAATTAAAGCCCTTTTAATCGTTAATAGTTCGCGTTTCGAATAAATTAAATCAATTCACTTTTTCATGAATTAGATCACTTTAAACACACAAAGTGGAAAAATTGAAAAATCTGCTTTCTTAATCAAACGTCGATTAAGGGAAAAATTTTCAAAATATATAAAAATATTTTAAAGAGATGTATTAAGAATTAAATAACCTATATATTGCTGTTATTAAGAAATTTGTATCATAAAAAATGTATTCATAATGGATGCTTAAAGTTGGAATTTTAATTTTTCTTTAGATTTTTAACCATTTCTAAAGCCGACATGTTGGTGAAATAATTTTTTCTTCAAAAAATGAATCGATTACATTATTTCAAATATTAATGAGATAACCTGTGATTTTTTTCAGAGGTTTTAAAAAATCAAAATTTTCATCAAAAAAAATTATTTTTAGTAACCGGTGGGTGGGTATGAAAAATTTCGCCAAAAAGAAATATTTTTAAAAAAATACAAAAAAATCAAAGATACTTATACCAGTATCAGTAATAATGTGCGCTATTTCTTTTTGCGGGAAAAAATATTTCGCGAAAATTAAGCCCTTGTAAAAATTTCAAAAAATGTGTCTCCCTACTAAATTTGATCTTTGAGCGCCCGTACTAAGCACAATTTTTAAGTCCTTAAAATGTTATGTACATCAAATCAAAGCCCTTTCAATTGTTAACAATTAGCTTTTCGAATAAATTAAATAAATTCACTTTTTTATGAACTAGATCACTTTAAATGCACCAAGTGCAAAAATTTTAAAAAGTGCTTTTTAATAAAACGTTGACTGAATATTAAATTTTAAAAGTAAACAAATAATATTTTAATGAGTATATTTTGAGCTTCGCTTGAAATGAGTGTTTTATACGCGTGGCGCATGAAGTAAAATTTCGCGTTTAGAAAAGCCTGAAAATTTGGTTTGGTCGCTCCGCGCTTCGCGCTACGCGACCAAACCAAATTTTCACGCTTTTCTAAACTCGAAATTTTACTTCATGCTTAATCTGGGAGTGGAAAACACTCGTTTAACTCTTTAAATTGAACTTAAAGAAAACACGAATAGCTGATAATTTACAGCATATAATTAGGATACGTATACCAAATAAAAAAACTCCCATACGCTTTTTCTAAAAGAGTTAAATTTGAAGCTATAAATGAGTGTTTTCCACTCCCAGGCTAAGCATGAAAAATAACGTTTTTTTTCATTTTAATTAAAAGAAACAGTTTTTTTTAACAAAACGCTTTTATTCATCGAAACGGCGTTTAAAACATAAACAATTAAAAATATGTTTAAAACGTGTTTAAAACATGTTTAAAACAGAACATACAGGTCATTTTTCTTGTAAGTATACGTATCCCGATAATTACAACGTTTTTTAAATTTGCGGGAATTCGTTGTTTTAAAGCGGTTAATTTGAGGCTTTTAACGAGTGTTGTCCACTCCCAGACTAAGCATGAGGTAAAATTTCGAGTTTAGAAAAGCCTAAGAATTTGGATTGGCCGCGTAGCGAAGCGGAGCGGCCAATCCAAATTAGGCTTTTCTAAACTCGAAATTTTACTTCATGCGCCACGCTTAAAAACACTGATTTTCAGTGAAGTTCAAAAAACACACACATACAACAACGATTTTAGGCAACCTAATATACCTTAGAATTATTGGGTTGCCTATAATCTCTGTTTTAAATTATTTGTTCAACGCAGAATTTGACTCACGTTTTATTCACATCTAACATATTAAATTGCAAAAGCCGTATATTTTAAACTTTGCGATATTTCAGTGTTTTATACGTGTGGCGCATGAAGTAAAATTTCGAGTTTAGAAAAGCCTAATTTGGATTGGCCGCTCCGCTTCGCTACGCGGCCAATCCAAATTCTTAGGCTTTTCTAAACTCGAAATTTTACTTCATGCTTAGTCTGGGAGTGGACAACACTCGTTAACCGCTTTAAAACAACGAATTTCCGCAAATTTAAAAAACGAGCGGACTCTTAGAATTAACTGTAGCTTTGCAACGAACCAAATTTGAGATATCACAGATGGCTCAACGGTTATCTTTCCACGAAATGTGCTGGGACCAAAACAACACCCCCTGTAGTACGAAAAAGGGTCCGCTTCGCGCTACGCGACCAAACCAAATTTTCAGGCTTTTCTAAACTCGAAATTTTACTTCATGCTTAATCTGGGAGTGGAAAACACTCGTTTAACTCTTTAAATTGAACTTAAAAAAAACACCAATAGCTGATAATTTACAGCATATAATTAGGATACGTATACCAAATAAAAAAACTCCCATGCGCTTTTTCTAAAAGAGTTAAATTTGAAGCTATAAACGAGCGTTTTTCACTCCCAGGCTAAGCATGTAGTAAAATTTCGAGTTTAGAAAAGCCTGAAAATTTGGTTTGGTTGCGTAGCGCGAAGCGCGGAGCGACCAAACCAAATTTTCAGGCTTTTCTAAACTCGAAATTTTACTTCATGCGCCACGCGTATTAAACATTAAAAACACTGAAATATTATGAACAAGTAAACTTCACTTGAAATCAGTGTCTTACACGCGTGGCGCATGAAGTAAAATTTCGAGTTTAGAAAAGCCTGAAAATTTGGTTTGGCCGCTCCGCTTCGCGGAGCGACCAAACCAAATTTTCAGGCTTTTCTAAACTCGAAATTTTACTTCATGCGCCACGCGTATGAGACGCTGATTTCAAGCGAAGTTTACTCGTTCGCAATATTTCAGTGCTTTCAGTGTTTAATACGCCTGGCGCATGAAGTAAAATTTCGCATTTTAAAAGATTTTGTGTCGTTCGTTATTTTTTTATTTCGTCCGGCATAGCATTAAACAACTTAATTGCTGAATATCGAACCGCGTCCTCTGTGGATTTTTTCCTATGATGAGGGAAGATGTAATTTGTTCTCCTGGTGTTGTAGCAAATAGTTTGTGATAAAATATTATGGTTTCGATAATATAAATGTCATAAAAGGTGAGTATATTGTTGGTCCGGAATAAACCACGTCATGTTTCTCTATATTTTATAGCGAAGTGCTTTTTTCTGAAGTACAAAGATTTGTTTGCCACCTCACTTGTTTCCCCAAAATATTATGCCATATCGCATAATACTAGTTAGCGTTGTAGGCTGTTTTTACCACCGATTTATTTAAGTATTTTGAAAGCTCTCTGAGAGTGTACAATACTGTATTTAGCTTATTCTCCGTTTTAAGTATATGACTTTTCCAGTTTATTTTATTGTCAATATGTATAAACACCTAGAAACTTCACCGTCTCTATTATTTACTATTAGTATCCTAATTATTATTATTAATTGACATGTCAAATCTATGTAATATGGCGTTTTGATGTAATAAAGTATTACTATTATTATTTACAGCGTATACACGTATGTGTACTTAAAGAAACAAAATCCCTGTAAAACAGAAGTAAAAGATTAAATCAAAGTGCGAATTTTCTACTTCGATAATTTCTCGTAAAGTATCAAAAGTCTGCTGTGGTTTTACTGCAACTTTTTATAGCAATTGCATTAGTACATTCTGCAAATTTCGAGGTGGGTAATTGTATAAAAAAAAACACGTTTTCTATAAGGATTAAAAGTTTGTGATTTAATTAAATCGTCAACTATCCGAAAAGACTTTAGTCCATGAACGGGCGTCGATTATTAATCTCATAACAGTGACTGGTCCCCGCCGGTCTCCATTGTGCAGTAGTCACTTTTAACAATCGATATGAATGTTGGCGAAGTATGTATTAGTTGGAAATTCTGGCAAACTTCGGAATTTAGATCTTATGTTAATTATTGCTCGTGGCCGTCTCCAATATTCATGCCATCCAGAGGGGGGTTTGTACTGTTATAATTATGGATAGTTCCCAAGTTAACCCTATCCCTAAAAGCACCGGTGCCCAACCTATACATCTCAAGACATTTATAAGATACACTAAATCAAAACCCTCTCGGCTCTTGTTCATGAACTATGGATAATGCTTTTATTACAATAGCTTTATGTTGATTACAATATACACAACAAAAAGTCTATAATGTTTAATTTGACGAATAAAGCACTAATAACCTTTCTTCACACGTTTATTTGAATTACCAAATGTACATACATTGCGGACACAAAATGACTGTTATCAATGGATTAACACTTAGTGTTAATCCATTGATAATAGTCACTTTCTGTCCGAAATGTATATACATTAGGTAATTTAAATTAACGTATGAAGAAATTAGTGCTTTATTCGTCAAATTAATTTGATGTTCATGTAACTCAATCAATCAACACTAAAAAGTTTAATTATTACTATTTGAAATAAAACAACGCAGTTGGGAGGGTTTCACTTTTATTGTTGAACACTGCAACATGTTTCACCACACAGTGGCTTCATCAGGCAGATGAAATAATAATTATTTCATCTGCCTGATGAAGCCACTGTGTGGTGAAACATGTTGCAGTGTTCAACAATAAAAGTGAAACCCTCCCAACTGCGTTGTTTTATTTCAAATAGTATTATGGAGTTTCATCATGTATCCGCCTCATCAATTAAATATTTAATTATTACATTAGTTGTAGATAAATCACCAGTATTGCGTTTTTCTTCTTCTTCATAAGATATACATCAAGAAGAATTATAACTTACCTGGTTTGTTTATAATTCAACATCGATATAAAAATGTCATCGCTAAAGTAAGTAACTAAATTGTTAAAAAAATGTTACTTAAGTTAAATTTAGTATCTCAAATAATTGGTGCGAAACGATACACTAATGACAATAGTGTATAGTGTAAAGTGTAATTAATATAGTGTAAGAAAATCGAAAATGCTGTATTTTGTACATAAAAGTGTGCAATATCGAATCATAAATCTGAAAATACACTTCAACTATTTTCTCGACTTTTTATGAAATATATTTAGAAAATGTTGTTGAGTTTGTTTGAAGGAATGAGACAACAAATCGTCAGTTTTAAGGTAAAAGTAATCAAGTGCAATTAATGTTCTATGTAATACGTTGTAACGTTGACGCACTTACCAGTTCTGCCCGATGTCATTCAATAATCGCCGGCCGACCTGCTCAATGAAGATGGGGTGGTTCGGATTTTATTTTATTTTATTTTTGGGCGCCACGTGATTTTATTACGACGATTATCAACAGAACAAATGAAAATCACGAAAATTATTAATTAACCAACAATGGAAAGACCACTCAAGAAAATACTTATTTTTCCCAAAAAAATAATAATATAATTTATTTTCCCCAAATCATATTAACATAATAACAACCCAATTAAAATTGCTAGTAAATTTAAAAAAAAACGAAAGTTAATTAATTTCAACATCAAAAAAAAAAATGAAGACTTGTACTATAGAGTTCACTAAAATATTTTGTCTAATTCTTAAAGGTACGTAACTGTAAAAAAAGATACAAATAACCGTCCGTCAGCGCTAAGGGATGTTAGTTTGAGTCTGGTTTAATCGCCTAGAGAATTAATTCAGTTACTGTTTTTTTTTTCTTTTAAATTACCACTCTATAAGCACGCAGTCGTACAATTACTTGTTACGCTACTGCATAAAATGTTTCTATATTAAATAGAAAAAAAAATAATAAAAAAAAACAATTACGCATTTCAAGTGTTGTGATGTTTTCAGAGCAGAAACCCGAAACTTTGAAAAATCAAAACCAATTGTTGTTAAAATTAACACAAAAAATAAAAAGCAGGAAATAATCAAGCATAAAAATAAAATAATAGTTAACTCCGAGATTGTGGGACAAAAGTTCACTGGTAAAATTAAAATTTATGAAAGATTACCAAAAAACACAAAAAGACTATTATGGCAAGCGCGAAATGTAGCAAATGAGGAGGGATGGAAATTTGTCTGGACTAAAGAAGGAAAAATATTAGCAAGAAAAGAAGAGGGGTCAAAAATTGTTGAAATAAGAAATGAAAATAACCTCGATAGACTTTTCTGAGGGCAACCACAACCGAGAAAGCGACGATATAAATATGGAAAATGAGAAATACGATATATACATAGAGGATAACATAAACTGTGAGAAAATTAACAATATTGGACCCTGGATTCGACAAAAAACAAATACCCACGACTTCTCTGTGCTGCATCTTAACATAAACTCTATAAATAAAAACTTTGACAACCTACTATTAACTTTAGGAATATAATCATACTGTCTGAAGTAAAAATTAGGCAGGGAGGAAATGTTGAGGACTTTTATATCAAAGAGTATAAAACATTTCAATTATTAAGACAAAAGAACTCTGGAGGGGGACTGTTAGTATACATAAAAGAAAAACACAACTGTAATATGACTACTCAACAAATAGCGACCGCAGAAACGTTGTCGTTAGAGGTAGAAATTTCCGAAAACAAGAACATATGTATAATAGTTATATACAGACCGCCAAATTCAAACATAAATAGCTTTTTACAAGAGTTAGATAGTCTATTAAAGGGCATGATGAGCCGAACAATTATGTTAATTGGTGACATAAATATAAATATATTATCAGAAACAAGAGAAAGACATAAGTACGAGGACATATTGTTTGGCCACGGATTTACTAGACAAATTGACAAGCATACAAGGGAGGAAATAAGAAATGGAGAGTTAGTCAGAGCGTGTATTGACCATATATATATAAGAGGCCCATCTGTAGAAATAGATACATCGATACTAACAACAAAAATTAGCGACCACTACGTCATAAGTGGCTCAATCAAATGGACAAATAATAAAAAAGAAAACGAAAAACAAGAAAATGAATATATGTCAGTAAATAGAAATGTGATGATAACTGAAATCCAAAAACAACTGCAAAATATAAACTGGAATACTAAACCAGACCCAGAAGAAATTCTGGAAGACATTATGAAAATATTCAGAGAAGAAAGAAGAGCAGCATCGAAACCTTCAAAAAAATAACAGCGAAAAACACATAAACCAAATTGGATATCACTATATTTAACTGAGGAAATGAAGGAAAGGGATAGATTATTCAGAGTTTGGAAGAGAGCAACTGGAGAAGCTATAGATAGAGACAAACTAAGAGAACGTTACAAAAAACAGCGAAATAAAGTGACAGAACAGATTAAATACGCAAAAAAAATATTTTATGAAAATACATTTAGTAACATAGGACATGATATGAAAAAAACATGGAAGACAATAAATGACTGTTTAGGAAGAAAAAAAGAATCCGACGATGGTGACAAAAAACTACTACAAACATTTAAATCAGACATACCTACGTTAACAAACAAATTCACAACTGCGTTCGAGATACAATCTAGACAAACAACACACAAATGCGACAAAAAACTACACAATATGGCGACAACAACACAAATACAATCAATATACATACCATCAACAACAGAAAAGGACATAATGGATATCATAAAAAATCTACCGAACAACAAACCAGCGGGTCATGATGGAATTAGGCCAAAAGACATCAGAGACGTATCGCAGGAGATTAGCAAACCGATATCTATTATGATAAACCTAACCTTAGAACATGGAACCATACCAGAAAATCTTAAAAAAGCCATAATTAGACCTATCTACAAAGCAGGTAAAAATGACCAGTATGAAAACTATAGACCAATTTCGATTTTACCGTCTATATCGAAAATTATGGAGAAACATATAGATATGTCTTTGTCAAAGTACTTCAAAAAATATAAGATAATTAACGAAAGGCAATATGCTTACCAAGAAGAAAAGGGCACTATACATCTGCTGGAAGACTTCACGAATTTAGTTTATGGAAAATTGGATCAAAATATGCACATAATGTGCCTGTTTATCGACTTTTCGAAGGCATTCGATAAAATCAGTAGGCGCAGCCTTATAAGCACAATGAAGAGGTATGGAATTCGAGGTAAAGTACACGACTGCTTGTCCAACTATTTACAAGAGAGGACATTTAAAGTGAAAATAGGAGGACAAACAGGAAGGGATGTACACACCGAAGAAGGGGTGGCACAAGGAAGCATCCTAGGGCCTAAGCTATTCCTGCTACATGTGAATGACGTGGGGGAAACATGCCAGAATACCGAACACTTTATGTTCGCGGATGACGTTTTGCTTGTTTCTATTCACAAAAGCGCACAGAATGCACTAGAAAATCTGCAGCATGACTTTTACCAATTTCAGAAATGGGCTCATGACAAAGAATTAACAATTAATAAAGAGAAGACGAAACTGTTACATATATCGACACCATGGACAGACAGAGGACCGCAGCCAAACCTTACATTTCATTCGACCGACTGTTTACATACTGACATACCTTACAGACAGGACTGTTCTTGCACAGACAAAATTCAAACGGTTGACAAATACAAATACCTAGGACTCTGGATTGACAGACATATGACATGGAAAATACACATACGCCACATACAAGACAAACTGCGACATTTAGGACATAGGTTCTATTACTTAAAAGAATTTTTACCCGACAATATCATGAAAAAAATATACCATGCACTACCAGAGTCCATCGTCAGCTACGGAATATCAATATACGGCCTAGCATCGGAATATCTAATATCAGACCTACAAATAACACTAAACACCGTAACAAAACATTTATTTTATTCCAAACAAAAACACAAAACAAACTTTAACGCATACGAAGAAGAACAAATTATGACAATTAAACAACTGACAAACTGGCGAGGAATTATTAACAACTTCAAAGACGCAGCAAATTGGAATAAAGTGCAGCATGGAAAACAAACAAGACATCAAACAGCAGGACACTATGAAGTGATAAGACACAATAACAAATACGGACTTCGACGAAAAGAAATAAATCTGCGCAAATTATTTAACACTATACCTAGAGACATTATAACAAAAGTAAGGATAAATAAGTTTAAAACAAGAGTGAGAGAGTGGTTATTTAAATGACAAAAACAATAGACAAAACTAGTAAAGGCGATTGCCACATAAAAGTCTCGGACTTCGTGGCATAATAAAATAAAGTATTTTTCTTTAAACACTATTTTTTATGTTCGCATCACTTGTTATTAAGAATTGTTATTTATTTTGTGGTAATAATAATACTGATAAAAAATATATATTGGAAGTGTGATTGATGGGGCGCTCGGGCTTGAAGAGCTTTGATCTGTTCAAGTGCGGGTTACACATCGGTCTCACAGCGGCGAGAAGGAGGTGATGGGGCAAAAAAAAAAAAAAAAAGTATACGTTCAACACACAAAAAAAAACAATTTGTATTTGGGCTTATCTGTGTTTGATGCACTCCCTGACTACTCCAAGAACTCCTCCACTCTCTAAAACGATTTTCAGCACACGAATCCAAGAAGAACATCAACCCACAATAAACACGTCTTCATCCAAATGGAATCCAGAAAATCCAGAAAATCGACCTCTTATCGATCTCTTCCTTCTAATCTCAATTTTCCAATTATGCAATCCAATATGGATGGAAAGGAAACATAGATACTCCGAAATCAATAAATTATTTAAAATTCGGAACTAAAATAGAGAACCTAAAAATACCGGTTTCAATAATTTTGAAATTACTTAAGTTGTAGTTTCCCCCCGTTTTTTTCCCCTTTTTTTCCTATTCACAGCAATAAATAATCGAACATAGTAAATCAATCAATTATAATAAAATTGATGAAGATGAGCATTACGAAACATACCTGCGATAGTGGGCGGTTCTATAAGAATACTTGGATTGGGTGTTGATAAAAGATTTCCACCAAGATTTAACAAAATGTCGGATCCCTCGATGGTGTTGGAATCGATTAACATCTAAGGTGCCACAAGTAATCCACCGAAGTGATATGCGTATTTGTATCACACCACAAATAACGCAGAAGTTATGAATCTAATTTTTACTTTAAATCCGATATAAAAATCGATATTTAAATAGCAAAACTCGCTCTATTTAAATTTGTAAAAAAATATATGATTCACGTTCACCATTAGAATTGAAAATCTAATCAGTCCGTTGAGGACGATCTGCGCGAACCCCGAAATCACAGATACGCGGTCAGGTGTGCAAGAAAAAGGCGCGCGCTCATCCAATGCACGATTAATTCAAAAATAGAATTAAATTAGCGTATGCTAATAAAATTACATATAACAAAATCCTATAAAATAAATTTACAAAACCTTAAATCAATTTTATACCGTTACAACGTATTTTCTCTTTCTTGCCGACAAAACTATTGATTAATTCCCGGCGCATCCACCTGTTATTTCACATAATCAACAATTAAATATTCAAACCTTATTTGCATGTTACACTCTTTTTCGTGAAATGTTAATATTTCTGTTTGTTTCTGTTTAGACGTATGTGAAACGGATTCTGTAGATGTGAGCGAGGAAGACCAGATCCTGTGGGCATTCATAATCCAGAACCGGTTCCCAGTTTCCAGTTGCGTCCACACAATGGGCAATAGGTCAGGATGTCAACGCATTGAAAACGTTTTCGCCCTGGACCAGTCTTAAATCTCTGCATCCTGGCTGTTGCTGCGTTTTTCTGGACCCGTTCTCATCTATTATAAACGCGAACGCGAAACCGGAATCCGGCGCGACAGATGCGTTTTTTAAGTACCTACACACACAGCGTTTAAACTGTATAAATTCAAGATTTATAAAGCTATATTTCACATTTACAATAATAGAAAACATTATATACATATATATATATATATATATACAAAACAAAAATTATAATACAATTCATTTATAGACAAACCTATTATAGTTATCACTGTACATTTTATAAATAAAGAAAATATCTTCATTTTTAGCAAAGTGACTACGGGGTGCAAGGCCTCACCATGCGAGTGGGCCTCAGAAGGTAGGGGTATAATGGGCATAAACAGGAGTATAATAAAAATCTAAAAACGTTTGTTTTCAACATTTTTACTTTGACATTTCATCAATTTTCCATGATTCAACTGACAGAGCATAAAATCCTAGACATAAAGACTCTGTTGATTGATTGAGTTACGTTAAGATCAAATTAATTTGACGAATAAAGCACTAATAACCTTTCTTCACACGTTATTTGATTACCAGGTAAGCAGACCTGTTTACCTGTCAATCAGACCTGTTTACCTGTTAATCAGACCTGTTTACCTGTTCAACAGATCTGCTTACTTGTTAATCAGGCCTGTTTATTTGTTAATCAGTCCTGTTGAATAGATAAATAGGTCTGATTACCAGGTAAACAGATCTGATTAACAGATAAACAGGTCTGTTGACCTGTTAATCAGACGGAAATGGAAACCGGATATTAACATTATCATCTTTCAATAACTGCAGTAAACTGCTTTTCAAATAAATTCTCATTGAACATTTGCTGTTTTACGTTATTGAATTGGTTTCAGCTATAGCTATCTTCTGAACAAAAAGCAGTTCAATAATCCTTATTTGTATAGAATTAAACGTTAACGTTTATAACTATGAACTATTAGCTAAAAACTATGGGTAGTATCATTTATGTTTCGATATTTGCTCTTAGCGAGCCTGCACACAAGTAGAAATTCATTAGCCTATTCTAAGAAAAAAATCAAAGATAAACCATCCCAAAACTTAAATATTTCGCAAAAACAAATTAAAAATGTTACATATTTTGAGTTGAATGAATTCTGTAGATCGTTATTCTTTAATTATCACATTATCATTTATACACTGCGTCGCAAAATTCGAAATTTCGTTTAAAAATTAATTTTATTGTTTTTTATTTTTTTTTTCTCCATTTTTTTCCCGAAGTGGTTCCTAATAGATACTTATTAAAACTAATTTGCTTATTTGTGAACAAAAAATGAGAAAATAAACAACAAACTGCAATAATACAAAAAAATAATGATTCTTCTGATCCGCAAAATAGCGTGTAACAGTCGTACAGTTGGTCTTAATAGCGAATATTGCCTCCTCGAGCATTGATGACAGCTCACATCCTTCGTGGCATACTGTCAATAAAACTTCTGACTTCTTGCTGCTCAATTTCTTCCCACACTTGCGTTAATCTGAGTGTTAACTCTGGAAGGTTTGCAGGAGGTTGCTGCAAGTCTTTAATCTTCTGCCCTACAATGTCCCACAGATGCTCTATGGGATTGAGGTCGGGACTTCGTGCTAGCCAGTTCATACCAACAATTCCCACATGGTCAAAGTACTGGTTCACAATTCCTGCGATATGCGGCCTGGCGTTATCTTGCATAAAAAGGTAATTATCCCCAATAAATGGGGCAAATGGTACAACATGATGCTCAAGCACCTCTTCGATGTATCGATGTGCATTTAACCGACCACCATTAATGTGTATCAACGCTGTTGTTGCTTGCGACGTGATGCCTGCCCATACCATGACAGAGCCTCCACCATATTGCACCGTTCACCGTTCCTCGTATCTTGGCTGTATCTTGGCTGTATCTTTCACCAGGACGTCGATATACTCTTCTACGGCGGTCGTCACTATACAGACAAAATCTGGACTCGTCACTAAACATTACTCTACCCCAATCAAGATGTTCCTGTGCAAACCTTAAGCGCTCTCGTCGGTGCTCTCTGGTTAACAAAGGACCTTTAGCGGCTTGATAGGGTCGAAGATCAACTTCAGCAAGTCTTCTTCTGACCGTATCCTGACTTAGTCGACGACCATAGGTTAGAACAAATTGTTGTTGCAGGTAAGTGCTCGTTAGGAATCGTTGCCTTAAACTTTGAAGTTGCATAAATCTGTCTTCTCTCGGCGTTGTCATTCTTTTTCGACCCTGGCCGCGTCTTCTTTCGTGACGTCCTGTTTCTCCGAAGCGGGAAAGAACTCGCGATATTGTGGAATTAGCAACATGCAAACATTGGGCAATATAAGTTGCAGTAAACCCTTCTTCTTGCAGCGCCACTACAACAGCACATTCTTTATGTGTAAGATTTCTTGAAACTCGTCCAGGGGGATTCATTTTTGTTTGTTTTTACAATTTTCTAAATAAACTTCCAGAAATCAAAGAACTTACTTATCAAACGATACTCGCCTTTTTTAACAAGAAAATAAAGACCTGTTCGGCAGATAATAAGGTTTGTTTTTAGCCTACTAATACATTTTTCCAGTTTTTGTGATAAACAGAAAAAGAGAAGAAGGCTCAATTCAGGAAAAACAATAAAATTAATTTTTTTAAACGAAATTTCGAATTTTGCGTTAAATTTGTGGCGCAGTGTATCATTCATATAAAATGTACACTTTAAATCAATTTTTCTAGCTAGAAACAAATTTTAGTTCATAATATGAAAATGAATTTATTTGAAAGTAAAAAGAATGTAAATATTTTATGTTATTTTTACATTCTACATTCATTTTAAATTTGTATTGTTAGTTGGTTTGAAGAGAATTTGACCTAAACGTTACATATACTTTAATAGAGCACTGTAACAAATCAAATTAAAGAAGATTTTAAATATTTCATTGTATAATTCAATATCCGGAGGTGCATTTGCACGGGAGGTAGTTGTTTCAATGGATATTTATTATCTTAAGTTGTCTTATTAATTAAGACATTGTTTGCATTTTCATGAATAGTTTTTTCGTAATTTTATATATTATTCTATTTACTTTCAAATAAATTCATTTTCGTATTGTGAAACTAAAATTTGTATTTGAAATAAAACAACACAGTTGGGAGGGTTTCACTTTAATTGTTGAACACTGCAACATGTTTCACCACACAGTGGCTTCATCAGGCAGATGAAATAATGAAATTATTTCATCTGCCTGATGAAGCCACTGTGTGGTGAAACATGTTGCAGTGTTCAACAATTAAAGTGAAACCCTCCCAACTGTGTTGTTTTATTTCAAATAGTATTATGGAGTTTCATCATGTATCCGCCTCATCAATTAAACTAAAATTTGTTGCTCGTTTTAAAATTGATTTAAAGTGTACATTTTATATGAATTTGTATAAAAAATGATAAAAGGGTATTGCTTCATTGATTGTTAATTTAAAAATAATCTAAAACTAATGTATATTATAATATATAAAATTACGAAAAAACTATTCGTGAAAATGCAAACAGTGTCTTAATTAATAAGACAAGAGAATTTGACCTAAACGTTACATATACTATAGAGCGTTGTAACAAATTAAATTAAATAAGATTTTAAACATTTCATTGTATAATTCAATATCCGGAGGTGTAGTAGTTGTTTCAATGGATATTTATTGTCTTGAGTTGTCTTATTAATTAAGAAATTGTTTGCATTTTCACGAATAGTTTTTCGTAATTTTATATATTATGTTTAAAGTGTGCAAACTATAAGAAGCGTAAGCTTATTTTCTCGAATTCAAATAGTTTTGAATTTGAATTTATCTTGTTTGTAATGTATATTATTTAACAAGTAGTGAATGATCTAATACACGTACCTACAATAATTAATTTAATACAGTGTAAAGAGAAACACCCATCTCCCTATCTTAGACAAGCTTGTAATCCTCGGGTCTTGAGTTTTTCCATTGCGAGTACAAGGCTGCTTAATTACCATCGTACCCAAGAGTAACCGCTCCATTGCTTCCGGAACAAGTCCGACCAGACTCCGGGCTTGCCGGAGAACTTTCCAGGATATCTACATCTACATTTACAAGACGTGTAGGTGGGGCTTTTACGCTTGTTCCATGGGGGAGACTTGCCCGAATGGCAGACCTGAACCGAAATTCACAAGACGATGAAACTCATTCCACTTCTGAGTTATTGTTTGATAATTGCCCTGTTTCATTTATTAGGCTTTTCAGATTGGTAAGCGAGTTATGCAAAGGGGGAGAGTTTTGAATGCTTGATTGAACTTATATACGGTTTAATTAAAATATCCTGTGCATAAGTTTAACTTCAATATTTGAATAATTAATAATTATTAATAATAACCATAAAATCAGTGTGTGTTTTATAAAATAAATAAATATTTTATAAAACGCCCGCAAAATCTTTTACAGTTTTCAAAACATACTAATTGACTGGTTAGTTAATGCATAAAAAGTTTTGTATGTATTTTGATCGATATCGAGTGTATAATATTGTTGGACGTTGTAGCTAATGCATATTAAAGTCCTCCCCTTACCACATAGCAGCAAGTTTGTGTAATACGGTGCCTTGGCTCGGACAATACACCGAATTACATATTTACAAAACAAGCTCAGGAACTGATACCGCCGCCGCCTCCAGAACTCCCGTTAAGTGGCCCTGATTACTTCCCTGATCCTCTCAAGGAACCAGAACACGCCCGGACTACAAACTTTAAATTAACCTTAATACATTAATGCTCGTCGGCAAGGCATTATCGTTTCGCATGTTTACAAAAAGAATCCTAAAAAATAATAAATATTTAGTTAATATTTAATTTAGGCGATCACAACATTTTTAAAAAAGAAATCTGCTTTGAATGGACATCAAAAGAGACATTTAGTTAATACTGGATTATTTAAATTAAATTTAAATTTAAACACTTGGTTTGAAAATAAATTTAAATTTAATTTAAATAATCCAGTATTAGATCAAAAATGTTTCACTACGGGTAAAGTGAGAAATTAATTAAAGACATTTAGTTAAGTTGAAAATTAAGCAACTGAGTTGGAGATCATTTCTATAGTCATATTAAGCAATAAAACAAAATAACATTTTCATTATTTTCATGAATTTTGTATGGTTTGTAAATGCATTTATTTAAAATTCGCTATACTTGCACTGATGGCAAATTTAAATCAGTTGCTACTGCACGGCATGAGAGTGATGGGTTTTGATCAAGATAAATTTAATATTACCATTTCCAAAATATTATTAGAGTCTTCTTGAGAAATTTTATTTCCGTATGCTTTGCGGCGTTGATTGAACGATCTATACTCTCCTAAATTTCTGTCAATCTGTAGAAAAATTGTTCGATGTGGTTGCCTTCTTTCTGGATACATTTGTAAATATTTTTGACTAACTAATTCTGTATTTTTCTTTAACGAATAAAAAGTACTTAACATATCATGCTTTTCTGAATAACTGAACTGCATTTTTATTAATAAACAATAATAACAACGAGTACTTCATATTGATAATTAAATAAAAGTCACTTGGTTTGTTTCGCTACTATTTTTTATGCTCTCCGACTAGTTTCGACTTATCGTCATTCTCAAGGAGTAATACAGAAAAATATTTTACAAGTTATATATACATATTTTTTTGAAGGTCAGGTAATAAGGACTTTCAGAATTGGGGAGTTCCAGATGTCTTCGTAAATTATTAAAAAATAAAAAAATAGTAGTGAAACAAACCAAGTGACTTTTATTTAATTATGAATATTGTAATCATGTTTCATCAAGTGATTAATGAGAACCAAATTGAAGGGTACTTCATATTTTTTATTGTTCTTAATTCCATGACAAACATGATTTTTAGTTAGCGTAATAATAGACTCGTAGCAAATACATTTTTAACGATAGTATGTTGTGAATTGTGGAGGCTTCTACTTCGTTATACATGTTAATTTAACACAATAAAACACTTTTAACTTTGTTTGTATAACACAATTTATTTTTATGTGACTGCAGTTTCGGCAAATTCAGCTTGCCATTATCAAACATGAAGTGTCTAAAACTGGAAACAATACGGGTATATATACAAAAGGTGATTACATGAATTTTTGTATATATACCCGTATTGTTTCCAGTTTTAGACACTTCATGTTTGATAATGGCAAGCTGAATTTGCCGAAACTGCAGTCACATAAAAATAAATTGTGTTATACAAACAAAGTTAAAAGTGTTTTATTGTGATAGTATGTTGGTTTATAAAATTAGATGTTTGTTGTAACATATCGTTTTCATCACAAAAATAAAGCAATTACATGTGATGAAAAATAAATATGGCGTTCATAAGAAATAAAAAAGTTGATGGTGGTTCAAAAGAAACGAAACATGTTATAAAGAAATAAAGTACCCTAACTGTTAAAAAATAACAATGTGCTGTAAGAAGGACTTTAACGTTTTTAAATATTGCCTCAAATAACGAAAATATAAATAAAAAAGAAAAACCGTTTTTTCAGTTTTTTAGACTTTACTCGAAAACAAAAGAATTTAAGTATTTTTTTCGGATTATTAATCAGCATCATATTTTGCAAAAGTGCCGCATTAAAACATACGGGGACTGAGCAAAAAAACAAATAACATTTTATCAGCATTGTAATAACATTAAACGTTGTTTTCATGTTTCATGTTTCGGAGAAATGGGTGATTTAATAATAAATTACGAAGGAGAAGACAAGAAAGAGAAGATAATAAAGAAGTATTGATATTGGCCTATTTTAGAGCACATCCACGTAATTCAATACGCAATAAACGTTGTTTTCATGTTGCTAAAATGTTACTTAAATGTATTTGCTCAGTGGGTCTATCTCATATAATAAGCGAGATCCCCATGGTGAGGCTCAAATTTAAAACACCATGTATATGAGCCGTTTATTTTGAAAGTGGCCTAACTCTATTTCTCTATTATTTGTTGTTGACTGTAATAATCATTACAGTTTTCAGTCATAAACAAAAATATGTGGCTAAGTATATTTAAAATATATACTATATAGTTTGTTGTTTATGACAGAAAATCCTCAAATTGTGAAGATTATTTCAGTTAACAACAAAAAATTGTGAAATGGAGTTTAATATAATAAAATATAATATATAACACAGGGCTATTCAATAGAAAGGAACAGATTTCAAACGTTTATTTCGTTCAAACTACAAAAGTTAGAACCATAATTCCAACGTCCCTGAACAGACAAAAGTTTAAATTTGAACAGTCCAAGAAAAAGTTCCAACCACGACCGCATTGGCGCTGTTATTTGTCATGCTGATTGTAGTAAAATGGCGACACAACAATAAAAATCATTTTGTGTGCTGCAATTAGCAAAACTAGAGCCCATTATTGAAGTTAAACGTGCTTTTCGCCGTCAGTTTAATAAACAACCGCCTCGCCATGAGCAGATTTATCAGTGGCATCGAATATTCGTAGACGATGGTTGCATCTGCAAACAGAAAAGCACGGGATGTCCACGCACATCGAATGAAAATGTCGAGCGTATTCGTACAGATTACAAAAAGGAGCCCAAAAACCTTTCTTGAAAATATGCGACATCGAATTGTTGAAGCTGTAAATTCTATAACTAGAGACCAGCTGATTCGCGTGTGGCAAGAAATGAGCCACAGTTTTGATATTTGTCGTGGAACACATAGTGGTCATATGAATTCATAAAATTTGAACTTTTCTCTTTTAAGGAACGTTGGAATTGTGTTTCCATCTTTTGTCATTTGGAAGAAATAGATGTTTGAAATCTGTTCCTTTATTTTGAATAGCCCTGTATAAATTATTATATAAACAAACAAAAAATAGAAAAAGAAAATCGTCCCCACCAATAAACATTCTCTTGAGCCGCTACTTCAATGTAATTTGTAATTTATTAAGTACTTATTTAAGTATACTCTGATAATGCCGGTATTTTCTTTTTCTAGAGAACTTCTTAAATAAGCTTAATGCCGTACAAAGTTCCTTAGCATTAAGTCAAAGTCCCGTGTTCCCCGTACTTTATATACAAATTGCAAACTAAACGATGGCTTACGTGCTTACGTGAGCTTAAAAGTTGGAAACTTGCAAGTCGCCGTCCACTTATAAAATACTGCCAGCTTCGTTACAATTTATGCCCCGCAATGTTGACCATCATCAAGTTTTAATTAATGCACTTTGCGTACACTAAGTTAAATCTGTTACCCTGCATATTAATATTAATAAGCAATAATTATTAGAAAAAATATTCAACATTAAAAATATGTAAGTAGCAACATTAGAAAATTTAATAATCATGCAATTCTTTTAATATTCATTTGTTGGCTTAATATAAATTAGCAATGATTAAAGCCCAGTTGTACCATAAAAGTTCTGAAGTTCAACTTTTATGGTGCAACTGGGCCTTAATCATTGCTAATTCATATTAATCCAATTAAGCTAAACAAAGTCAAGCTGAACTGGAGTTCAAGATGTTTCACTTTTATTGTTGAACACTGCAAGATGTTTCACCACACAGTGGCTTCATCAGGCAGATGAAATAATGATTTGACAAAGTACAGGTATATACTAATGCAATTAAGTTAATAGGAGGGGGGGGGTAATGAGGTAATTAGGCTGAAACTAATACAAACAATTTTGAGCGACTAAATATTAATTAAGGGTGAATTGTTTACTTCTATTTGGTCATTTAATAGAATACCTTTTTTGTTATATTTATTAATTTCTAATTCTTCTAATAAGTTTAATTTACGACTTTTGTTACATTCGTGCAAAATTTTGAATTTAGGGTTAAAGTTATGTTGGTATTCGATTAAATGATTGGCGTAGGTTGAGGAGGTTTTCTTAAATTGAAAGCATTTTTGATGTTCTGAAATGCGATCTGGGAAGCTACGTCCAGTTTGTCCAACGTATACCTTAGGGCAATCCCCACACTCCAGCAAATACACGCCAGAGTTTGTAGTTTTATCAGATTTGTCTTTAGAATTATTAATGAATTTATTAAGTGAATTGACCGTTCTAAAGGAAGGAGTTAGGTTTAAGGATTTGAGTTTTTTGCTGATGGCAATCGAAGGGGGACCGTTAAATGTTAATGAGCAATATTTATTATTCTGATTTTGAAAGTTGGTGGGATATACTAATTTCAGGGCTTGTTGTTTTTGTTTTTTAAAAAGGATGTCTAAGATAAGCTTTTGACGAAAGCCGTTGTTATTAGATATTATGAGAATTCTGTTGAGCTCATTATTAAAATTATTATTTCATCTGCCTGATGAAGCCACTGTGTGGTGAAACATGTTGCAGTGTTCAACAATAAAAGTGAAACCCTCCCAACTGTGTTGTTTTATTTCAAATAGTATTATAGAGTTTCATCATGTATCCGCCTCATCAATTAAATAATTAATTAATAGATGCACATTTCGGGTACTAAGTACCCATTATCAATAGCTAACTAACAGTTAGCTATTGATAATGGGTACTTAGTACCCAAAATGTACATCTAGCAAGAAAAATAAAAGTGAAGAAAGGAATATAACTGTGTTTAATTAATTGACTTAACACCTTCACGTAACTCATACAACTACATTAATGACAGTTCTCATTGTTCCAATGTTACTTTGAACTAGAGTTCAGAGTTGATATAAGTCTTTATTGGCAAATTTTGGTAACAGTAATAGTACAAAAATATAATACAATTAAGTATCATAAAAATTAAATAATCTGCCAATTGGCTATTGACCGTTGGTCTTTCCGCCTGGAATTATAGTGTTCTGTCCTTGTCAGTTATTGTGTAGGAAATGTCTTGATTGCTAACTAGAGGTTTTATTTTATTGAACATACGATATAATAATAAATTAATTCAGTTATTTAATTTTTTTTTAATTTAATAGTTGAGGCTGTTACTTGGTGAAATTCCATTTCAAAAACTTTTAGTAAATAACACACTTGGTTAAGATTGCACTGTTTATTGATTGACACTGCAACAATTGTTTCGCCACACAGTGGCTTCATCAGGCAGATGAATAATGCATTATTCATCTGCCTGATGAAGCCACTGTGTGGCGAAACAATTGTTGCAGTGTCAATCAATAAACAGTGAAATCTTAACCAAGTGTGTTATTTACTAAAAATTCAGTTATTGATTTAACTATACCACGACTTACATAATAATCGATCCATGAGAAGAAAAATATTGATGTGTTCAACATAGCACTTTTCTCTTCATTTAATTAATGGATAATCGACATAATAAATTAATTTTACTTTATGCAATCGTTTAAAGATTTCACTTAAAGTTAGTGTATTATACGCGTGGCGCATGAAGTAAAATTTCGAGTTTAGAAAAGCCTAATTTGGCTCGGTCGCTCCGCTTCGCTACGCGCCCGAGCCAAATTTTCAGGCTTTTCTAAACTCGAAATTTTACTTCATGCTCAGTCTGGGAGTGGAAACCCTCGTTACGCGATCAATCAAAAACTTATTCTGCAGTTTCCTGTATTATAAAATATATCACATACAATATACAGTGTGGAAATTAAGTAGCGGATAAATTCGGTAACTCCGTTAATGTGTATCACAGAAAAAAAATCTAAAGGACGTATAGCGATTAAAATCACTGCGCATGTGAAAAATATTTTTTTAGATTTTTCAAAAAAAAAATTGTAAACGCTGTGACGTCATCAATATTTTTTTCAAATGACAACCTATATTTTTTATTTTCTATTTTGGTAGAGTTTTTTAATAGGTTTTTAACCATATAAAATTTTGTATAGCTTACATAAGAAAAAAATACAAGAAAAGCGGTCTTAAAGTTAAAAAAGTAAAGATGAATGAAATTAACAGACTAATCCTAGTTATCGGGGTTTAAAACAAACAAAACAGTGTGTTCACTTTGACATGTGTCACGTGCTTGTGTACAAGCAAAGTGTTTAGTGCGTTTTTCATTCCCCGTGGATAGTACGAGTATTTAATACGTAGTAAGTATCTTGTTTAACCAAAATGCCATCGCTGACAGAGAAGCAAAGAATTGATGTTTTAATGATGATTGGGTATGGTGATCGAGTTAGAACCCATCAAGAAGTATGTCGAATTTTCAGAGACAAATATCCTAATCACCAATTAACCCAATCCACAGTCAGTAGAATTGAAAATAAATTTAGAGAACATGGTACTGTTCAGGATCTTCCAAAAACTGGCTGCCCTTTGACAACATTAACCAAAGATATGCAGCTTAATATATTACTGGAATATGAAGATAATCCGCATTCAACTAGTCGAAATATCGCGTTAAACCACAATCTAAGCCATACTTCGGTACTGAAACTTCTAAAAAAGCAGAAATTTCATCCTTATAGGGTAAACTTGGTCCATGAGTTATCAGACACAGACTTTGATCTTAGGCAAGAATTCTGTGAACAAATGATGGAAATATGCAATCGTGATCCAATGTTCTCGCGGCGTATAATATTTTCGGATGAAGCAAGTTTTTCCTTACATGGAACTGTCAACAGGCAGAATTGTCGATATTGGGCTAGACAAAATCCACACTGGATGCATGAAGCTCATACACAATATCCCCAAAAGCTCAAGGTATGGGCAGGAATAATCGATGACATACCAAACAATATTTGGCTGCAACAGGATGGTGCTCCGCCACATTATGCATTGGATGTGCGACGTTATTTAGACGAAGTGTTCCCAGGAAGATGGATTGGAAGAAGAGGTCCAATTAAATGGCCGGCTAGGTCCCCGGATCTAACGCCATTGGACTTTTTTCTGTGGGGGCACTTAAAAAACATGGTATACAAAAATCGACCTAATCATTTAGAGGACCTTAAAGAAAGAATTCTGCATGAGTGTAGTTTAATAAAGCCTCAAATGCTTCAAAACGTGGTGAATGCATTTTATTACCGTCTTGGGTATTGTCAGATGGTGCATGGTGATCAGTTTGAACATTTAAAGCCCTAATATGTTTTGTTTGTTTTAAACCCCGATAACTAGGATTAGTCTGTTAATTTAATTCATCTTTACTTTTTAACTTTAAGACGGCTTTTCTTGTATTTTTTCTTATGTAAGCTATACAAAATTTTATATGGTTGAAAACCTATTGAAAAACTGTACCGAAATAAAAAATAAAAAATATAGGTTGTCATTTGAAAAAAGTATTGATGACGTCACAGCGTTTACAAATTTCTTTTGAAAAATCTAAAAAAATATTTTTCACATGCGCAGTGATTTTAATCGCTATACGTCTTTTAGATTTTTTCTCCGTCATACGCATTAACGGAGTTACCGAATTTATCCGCTACTTAATTTCCACACTGTATAAAGTTTATGTTTTTAATTTACGTTGCAAGAATAAAATCACGAAACATTTAAGTTGAAACAAATTCAACGTGTTTGATGCAACTGGCCTTTAAAATAAGATAAACAAAACAACGTCATAATACAGTGACGTAGATAGCTTTTTGAATTAGTATTTTTTTATAAATTTATTTTTCTACTAAAAATGATGATGTCCATCATAGCACTCTCCCCGTCATTTAAACAATTGATGATTGACATACTAAACGTATTTCACTTGTTAATTGGTTGAAGACTATTTCACATTAAATCAGCGTTTTATACGCGTGGCGCATGAAGTAAAATTTCGAGTTTAGAAAAGCGTGAAAATTTGGATTTGCCGGGGCGCGACTCGCTTCGCTCGCGCGCCCCGGCAAATCCAAATTTTCACGCTTTTCTAAACTCGAAATTTTACTTCATGCTTAATCTGGGATTGTAAAACACTCGTTAGAATTTCTTAAGAACTTGAAATTGAATTGTCTAGCGTTAGTCAAAAATGAACGACTAAGTAATAAGCGAGTTCACGGCTCTAATCATAATTATGATTAAAATCATAATGATACAAAACACAAAACTGTTGACATTTTATCATAATCACGACAAATCGTCCAGGAATTGAAAATTACCGAAAACTGTAAAAAAATTATGAAAAGCGTTGATATCTTTTTAATGTATAATTTAGGAAATTCACGAAAAACGTCAAGATTTAAAAAATTAACTAAAAACTTCGTTTTTCTTGAGTTTCTCCAATTACTGGTAAAAATATTGTTCTTGCTTTTTCAGGACCGTTTTTACATACAAAAATTTAACATTTCGAAAATGTCGTGGGGGGGGGGGGGTTCAGGTTTATCTAAATTCGAAATTTTACTTTATACGCCACGCGTATTTAACACTGAAAACACTGTTTCGTTGTTTTTAAAAGAGTTTAACTGAAAGCTTTAAACGAGTGTTTTCCACTCCCAGGTTAAGCATGAAGTAAAATTTCGAGTTTAAAAAAGCCTGAAAATTTGGTATACATATCAATATGATATGCTGCAATTCTTCTTTTTTTTAAAAGAGTTCAATTTTAAGCTTTAAACCAGTGTTTTCCACTCCCAGACTAAGCATGAAGTAAAATTTCGAGTTTAGAAAAGCCTGAAAATTTGGTTTGGTTGCGTAGCGCGAAGCGCGGAGCGACCAAACCAAATTTTCAGGCTTTTCTAAACTCGAAATTTTACTTCATGCGCCACGCGACTTAACAATGAAAAGACTGAAATATTGTGAACAAGTGAACTCTATTTGAAATCAGCGTCTTATACGCGTGGCGCATGAAGTAAAATTTCGAGTTTAGAAAAGCCTGAAAATTTGGTTTGGCCGCTCCGCGCTTCGCGCTACGCGACCAAACCAAATTTTCAGGCTTTTCTAAACTCGAAATTTTACTTCATGCTTAGTCTGGGAGTGGAAAACACTGGTTTAAAGCTTAAAATTGACTCTTTTAAAAAAAGAAGAGTTGTAGCATATCATATTGATATGTATACTCAAAAGAAAAAATCCCTGTATATTAGATCAATACTCAGCTTGAGAATTTTTTGAACTCCACATATCCCCCCCCCCTGGCTACGGCCTTGTCAGTGAGAATCGCACTAAAATGACGTAATTTTAGGAAGAATTTACCAAACCGTATGGAGTAACGTAATTAAACACAGTTATATTCCTTTCTTCACTTTTATTTTTCTTTTTTGCTAGATGTACATTCCGGGTACTAAGTACCCATTATCAATAGCTAACTGAATAAAAATCGATAAATGTTTGCAATATATACCTACTCGGATTAGGCGGAAAAACCAAAAAAGTAATTTGAATTTTGAAACGAATGCGGTATCTTAGAAATGGGGGGTGTTGGGGATTATTCGGCTTCGGACTTGGGAGGGTTCACAATGGTACCTGGTGCCGGAATACTGAACACAAATTCAATTTTGGTGTTAATGAGGGTTATCTGTTGGGTAATAAATTTAATAAGGGGTTCATAATTGGGCTTAAATCGAAATTGAGTAGTTCTGTCTTATTTTTCATCATTTCTATCGCTTCCAACATGTTTAATTGATAACTGCTGGATTCTTTTAATAATTTGACTTTATTTATATTGAATTTGTGGCCTGTTGTCAAAGTATGATAAGCAATTGCTGATTTGTCAGGGTTTTGGCTTTTGATGTGGTAAATATGTTCTTTGAATCTGATGTGCACGTTTCTTTTTGTTTGTCCAATATACAATTTAGTACAATTATTGCAATTGACTGAGTAAATCCCTGAATTCAGCAACTGGTCTTGTTTTTCAAAAGTATTACCCAATAACAATTTAAGTTTGCTATTGGTGTAATGTGCAGGAATGAAATTGTATTATTTGAATATTTTATTTAAATGTTGGTTGGTTTTTGGCTCATGAATTATTTTTATACAGGGTGTCCCCGAATGGTCTGTACAACGCTCTACCACATATTCTCTGAAACAAAATAAGACGATTTAACTAAACTTATCTCTATCCAAAAGTGGTTCCTACGCCATCTACGAGGCCTCAAAGATATTATTTTTTTTTCATTATTTTTCAAATATTTTTATTTTGGAATTAGGTAAGAAAACCTAATTTGGCACATTTAATTACATTGATACCATGCACTTTTTGCGATATGTTTCTTTATCCTACGTTTAAAGTAAGTGGTCAAACTAGGACCATCGACTTCTTAAGATACCTAAATCTTTTTATTCAACAGGTCAAATCATAAGGAATACTTTTTTTCTGCAAGATCATTCAATTTTACGTATTTTTTGTCTCTTATAAAATTTTGCTATTTTCCCCACAAAAAAATATTTTTATTTGTCAAAAAAAAGTAAGAAAATTATGAACAATATTTTGCTTCTGAAAACAATTAACAAAGTAGAAATAAAGATAGGTACCTAACAATAAACACAAATTTATTAGTTTTGTTGTTTTGACAAATAAATTTTTTTTTTTTTGTGGGGAAAATAGCAAAATTTTATAAGAGACAAAAAATACGTAAAATTGAATGATCTTGCAGAAAAAAAGTATTACTTATGATTTGACCTGTTGAATAAAAAGATTTAGGTATCTTAAGAAGTCGATGGTCCTAGTTTGACAACTTACTTTAAACGTAGGATAAAGAAACATATCGCAAAAAGTGCATGGTATCAATGTAATTAAATGTGCCAAATTAGGTTTTCTTACCTAATTCCAAAATAAAAATATTTGAAAAATAATATCTTTGAGGCCTCGTAGATGGCTTAGGAACCACTTTTGGATAGAGATAAGTTTAGTTAAATCGTCTTATTTTGTTTTAGAGAATATGTAGTAGAGCGTTGTACAGACCATTCGGGGACACCCTGTATATTTCTTATTGTTGTCTGGTTCTAAAGTGGTTGTAGATTGGATGTTATGATGTCTTATATGTCTGTTGATTAATTTTTGAATTGTTCTCTTATTATAGTTTAAATATTCTGCAATTTTAAATATGAATTTAAATTCTTTTTTCCTATTTTCTTTTGAAATTGGGAGTTTTACTGCTCTGTGGATCATGCTATTAAAAGAAGCTAATTTATGTTTAAATGGGCTGTGTGAACTTGAGTGAATATAATTAAATGGAGTAAAATGACGTAACTTCTCACCGATGACAAATTGCATTGGTACTGTAAATACGGGCCCTGGTGTAAATAATAATATTTTCTTATCCCATGAATTATGTATTTATTCACAATTGCATACCGAAATAATTCATCGAATATGCACGCGCTTTTTCCAACAATCGTGTTAATAGAGCCTTGTTTTGGCGATGCAAGTCGGAATATTCAAATGATTAGGAAAATCCATATCCGTGTGTATAAATTAATACGAATTGCTAAACAGAAGCGCTGAGGATAGAAAGAGAGAGGCTGCGTGTGTATCCGATAAATCATCCCCTTATAATTAAGACAAATAATATCCTTTTCAGCGGGCCAACGGCAATTCAGAAGATTAATATCGGAGAAGAGACGCAAATAATATTCATCTTAGAATCGTGCGGATGGCAAAACAGCCGCAACGTCGCCGCAAATGTTTTTATGATGTCGTTAGTTTGATATTACTTTGCAGATTTCGGTCCGGGATGTTTTGCTCATCTCTCGTCCGACATCCGTTCACAGGGGGGGTGGAATTTGTGTTATTTTGGGGATGTGATTTAATTTGTCGTTTAAAGGCATTAGCTAATATAAATTTTAATAAGTATTTAATACATTTTTTAAATTATAATCTATTAAAACAGATTTACTACCATTAAAAAAACAACTTCCATAATGAATATGAGTGAGTTACGTAAAGATGATAATAACTGTAAATAAAAACACTTTTTAACCTTTCTTTACAAATTTCGGTCACAAGGTGACCATTATCAATGGCTTGATAGTATTATAACGGCGGTCATAGGTGCATTTGGTTGCAGTTATAGGTGCATTTGATTCCGTCGTTATACTATGAATCTTACCACAGGAAAACACAAAAAATGCAGGTACTTGGGGAGTTTTATTTATACTTAACTATGTCACGTACAAAAACGAACGTTAGCACGCGTTATTCTCTAAAATTATTTATTTGCGTCCACGGCAACCTTCCTATCTCTCCCCGCCGTCCGGATTATTCTTGTTCAGGCGACACCACAGTATCAAACCATTGATAATGGTCACCTTGTGACCGAAATGTACATCTGGTATAAAATAAATTTGTGAAGAAAGGTTTTTTTTGTATAACTTCCATAATATAGAAAAAAGCAATATTTCAACTGGCATATAAAGTAAATATTTCGAGTTTACAAAAGCCTCATTAAAAGAGTTCAGCATGCAGCTTCCATACGGTTCTAAATGTGATATTAATATTTCTGTATTAATGAAATATTTTAGTAAATTACTAGATTGCAACTAATAATTCAATACCATGCATATACAGGGTGGCGCTGAGAAACGGAAAAATTTGAAAATTGTGAGAAATTTAAAAGCGACTAAAAACATAGATTTTTCATAAAATTCTATTCAACACATTTTTAATGGTACAAAAACTAGCAACTCATTTTCTTTTATTTACGCTTAAGAGGGCCAAATTTTGCTGGTTGTGTATTTGTGGGTTACGAGATGGCGCAGAAATTGCAAAATTGCAGAAAGTAGTTCTGACTAAGTATTGGTTTATAGTGCCTGCCGAATTTAATTACAACGAATAATAAAAATGATGAGTGGGGAGATCGTTGTTTGTTTGTTTACATAGCGCCGTGCGAATGAAAGAATGGGTATTAAATTACAGAAGACACAAGTAAACTGGATAAATATTCACGATTTTAATTTCTATCGACATACAACTTTATAACGAAACAGATACCTTTTTAGTTTGATATTCCATATGAGTATATACAGGGAGTTTTTCTTGAAAGTATACCTATTCTAAATTCAGATTATTTTCTTTAAGTATTTAGATAATCGTTGTTTTTTAAAAGAGTTCAATTTGAAATTTTAAACGAGTGTTTTCCACTCCCAGACTAAGCATGAAGTAAAATTTCGAGTTTAGAAAAGCCCCGTGAAAATTTGTCGAGGGTCGCGCAGCGACCCGAGACAAATTTTCTGGGCTTTTCTAAACTCGAAATTTTACTTCATGCGCCACGCGTATAAAACACTAAAATACTGTGATATTTATGTATATTTGAACCTCACTTGAAATCAGTGTTTTATACGCGTGACGCATGAAGTAAAATTTCGAGTTTAGAAAAGCCCAGAAAATTTGTCTCGGGTCGCTGCGCGACCCTCGACAAATTTTCACGGGGCTTTTCTAAACTCGAAATTTTACTTCATGCTTAGTCTGGGAGTGGAAAAGACTCGTTTAAAGCTTCAAATTGAACTCTTTTAAAAAACAACGCATGTCGGAAAATTTACAGCTTATGCACATGTTTACCTAAAAGAAAATTTCCCTGTATTTATATTGTGAACAAACAGTTAAACTCTAGCAACATAAAATATATATTCATGTTATTTGCAACTACATAAGTGATTTAAATTATTACTATCAAAAATCAAATATCGTACATGACTGTCGCGTGCTGCACTCCTTAATTTGGTAAATTGCAGTGAAGCACACAAAAGGAATAGATGCGAACACGAGAAGAGATCTACCCTCTAAGTTGTATAGGCGACACTTCAAGCTGAGTAGGCTAAGCCGTACAAAAAATGAGAAATTGCAATAACCCAATTCGAACTCTAGACGCTAAGCTGACTAAGTGCCTCAGTAATCAAATCGGGGAGTGTCGTACATTCAATTTGGTAAATAAACGAAAAAGGAATTTTTCCGACTCATCACTTGAATCAACATATACCGGCATTCCACATTCGTATTCAAAACATAAATCCAGAAATGCACTTATATTTAAAGAATGTATTGGGAAATATTTTAATATTGGTATAAATGAAATTGCCAATTCTTGCGATTCTTTTCGCAATCTACAACAAGTTAATCTTACAAAGACTATATCAAACACTCATCGAAAGTAGGAAAGTAGGAAGTAGTTGTAGGAAGTAGTTGTTTCAATGAGTGTTTGATATAGTCTTTGTAAGATTAACTTGTTGTAGATTGCGAAAAGAATCGCACTTTTAATGTTTAATGTTTAATATTTTAATATTGTCTTTCTCTGTTGTGTATCAACAACATAATCAATAAACAGTCCGCGGCAGAAAAACTACATTCGCAATTTAAGGCCGCGCACCGGGAACCTGTGTGGCGACAAATGCCGTACACAAATTCTACATATCAAACCCAATTTCTTTTCACATTTTTTGAAAATTACAGTATAATTTTAAGATATTACTAAAATAGCACGATGCTCCCCCTGTGTATTAAAAGCATAATCATGCATTGCTCTTATGGAGATTTCTAAGCAACGATTAATTTTATTTATCATTTATTTTAGATTAATCTATTTAATACAACATGTTTATAATAATTATTTCAATAAATTAAAGCAATATGAAGAAGAAATAATGTTTTGTATGGAAGTAATGCACGGATTTTTGTGATAATTTAAGAGTGTTCCATTAGTTGATTTATAAATAATTTAAGAAACATTTAAAAAAATGAATAGTGTCAATTTATTCGCAAAGCTTCAATGTACAATATGTATAAGTTTCAAAGATCTATTTTCATTATTGTGGAAGATAAATCGTTGTTCGTTATTATGGCCAAATAACATGTGAATTTCCGACCTTAATTAGAAGAACATTAGTTTTTATTATATTCGTTGCCCATTTTCTAAGAAAAATACCTGGCATATATTATTGTTTATATTGATAGAAACAACTGCGATTTTTTTTCTGATATTTTAACAAATATCAATTCGTTTTGGGCGATAATTTAATGTTTCAGACGTCAGATCAATGTATTGACAAAAATCACGAAACTTCTTAAAAAGACCAGAAACAATCGGGTATACTTGTTTTTTCCAAGAAAATAATCAATCCAACAAAATCCACATTTAAACGACTGCACTGAGCTTAAATTTTAAGATAAAACAATTATTTATAGCTTAAATTAAAATTTATTTATTCAAGAATGAATCACTTTTCGAAAAAAATTAATTAAAAATGTCTGAACATAAGTACATTTTCTTTAACGATACGCGATGGTGTGATTAATTAATTAAAAAAGTTTACAAATGTACAATCCCTATTTTTTTATTTCTCGCCTATATTTGGCATTTTCACCATTAAAGGTTGTTTTTAGAAATCACCCACTGAGCAATGAAACGTTGCATAACACGTTGCATCAATGTTACCGCACACTGAGTAAACGTATTTAAGTAATGTTTCATCAACATTAAAACAATGTTTAATGTTAATATAACGTTATTTGTTTTTACACAATGAAACACTTTTAACTTTGTTTGTATAACACGTTTTATTTAATGTGACTGCAGTTTCGACAAATTTAGCTTGTCATTATCAAACATGGAGTAACTTAAACTAGAGGTTTTACAGGTATATATACAAAATTACAAGATGAATTTGCTAGAAGCACTAGAGATACACAAAGCCCGCGCTAATCCGGGAATTTCCTTAATTAACGACCAGGTTGACCTAATGTACACCCCCATTTTTACCGCTGTTTTGTAATTGTGTATATATACCTGTAAAACCTCTAGTTTAAGTTACTCCATGTTTGATAATGACAAGCTAAATTTGTCGAAATTGCAGTCACATTAAATAAAACGTGTTATACAAACATAGTTAAAAGTGTTTCATTGTGTAATTAACATGTATAACGAATTAGAAGCCTCCACAATACAGAATTATTTGTTTTTAATTTGATTGGCATTCACTTTGTGGTGCATCTTCATAACAATTTGATTAAAACACTTAATTTTGTTTAACCACTTAGTTTGATAATAAATAGCTCTTAGTCGAAACTATAGTCACTAAAACAAAGTTAAGTGTCTTAATTAATCGTTATTTGTTTTTTTTTTTTGCTCAGTGGCCTCGTAACATGAAACGTTGCGTTTTAAGCTGCATGAATGTTGAAAAAGTTGAATAAACGCTAAATGTCCGCCTGCAGGAAGGTTGCGTGCTACGTTTAATGAAAAATGTTGCTGCACTGTTAACAAAGCAACGCCCGTGCAACACGAGCGATTACTCTTATTTGTATGCAACCAAGCACACAAATGTATTTATGTTAAGTTGCATACGATAATTGCATAGAATCCGTATTGTAAACAACCAGATGTACAGCAATTAAGTAAACGTTATAAGAATGTTTCTCTCGTGATCTCAATGCAAAATGGGTCAAGAAACCCAAATATAATTAGTAGCAAGAAAACAATAAAAAAACTGTCTTACAAAAAGTAATGTATAGTCTATAGGGGCGACCAAACCAAATTTTAAGACTTTTCTAAACTCAAAATTTTACTTCATGCTTAATCTGGGAGTGGAAACACTCGCTTAAAGCTTTAAATTGAACTCTAAAAAAACCACGAATATCTGAAGATTTTAACTCCCTGTATGTTCATTGTCTATAAAATGTTTAAAAGACAATGCTGCATTTACAGCAACAATTGAGTCGTCTAGATCCTGGGTCTCCAAACTATCTTCTTCGCAGGCCACAAATATAATTCTACATAATAAAGTCGGCCAAGATCCGATTAATTTTATAAAATTATAAAAAATTTAAGGAACAATTGTTACAATATTTAAAAATATGACATTTACAAAAAAAAATTACAAACAATCGCGGGCCGGATTCATGCAAGTCGCGGGTCGGATTTGGCCCGCGGGCCGGAGTTTGGAGACCACTGGTCTAGATGCAAAATCAGTTACATCAATTTAAAAAAAAACTAAGCTAAAACGCTGATTATCTCTAAAGCCACGATATTTTGGCCAAAATTAGTTTTCGGGATTTAGCTTGTGTTTTTTATAGCTATAGAATACACCTATGCAGTGGCGTAGCCAGGAAGGGGTTACGGGGCAAAGTAACACAACGTTGTACATATAATCATTACAATTTGACTTTTATGCAACATTGTATTGTAAACATTGGATATATATTGAAAATGGTAATATTACATTTTTAACATTGTATAATTGTTGAAACTGTAATGCAGCATCATTGTTTACACATTTTATAGACATTGAACATACAGAGAGTTTTTCATTTAAGTAAACATGTCCTAACTATATGCTGTAAGACTTCATATATTCGTTGTTATTTTTTAAAGAGTTTAACCGAAAGCTTTAAACGAGTGTTCTCCACTCCCAGACTAAGCATTAAGTAAAATTTCGAGTTTAGAAAAGCCCCGTGAAAATTTGTCGAGGGTCGCGCAGCGACCCGAGACAAATTTTCTGGGCTTTTCTAAACTCGAAATTTTACTTCATGCGCCACGCGTAAAAGACGCTGATTTCAATTGAAGTTCATGCACTTGTTAACAATATTTTAATGTTTTCAGAGTTTAAGGGTACTGGGTACTTAGATTCTGGGGTACTGTCTCCCCTAGACTACACATTACTTCTTGTAAGACAGCTTTTTTCTTGTTACCAATACATATTTGTATTTTTTTGCCCATTTAAACCCAGACATGAATTTTGCATTAAGATTACGAGAGAAACATTCCTATAACGTTCACTTAATTGCTGCACATCAGGTTGTATACAATACGGATTCTATGCATTTATCGTATGCAACTTAACATACATACCTTTGTATGTTGGGTTGCATACAAATAAGAGTAATCGCTCGTGTTGCACAGGCGTTGCTTTGTTAACAGTGCAGCAACATTTTTCATTAAACGTTAGCACGCAACATTCCTGCAGGCGGACATCTAGCGTTTATTCAACGTTTTTTCAGCATTCATGCAACTTATAACGCAACGTTTCATGTTACGCGGCCACTGAGCAAAAAAAACAAACAAATAACGATTAATTAAGACACTTAACTTTGTTTTACTACTTTTGTTTTTACTTTTCAGTGCATAGGCGTTGCTTTGTCAATAGTGCAGCAACATTTTTCTTTGAACGTTAGCATGCAACGTTCCTGCAGGCGGATATTCAGCGTTTCGTGTTGCGCGGTAACATTGATGCAACGTTTCTTTGCTCAGTGGGCCTAGTCGCTATTAATCTTATTTTGTCTTTTTGAAATCACCGCGTGCTTAAAATCACTGAAAAATCGTAGACATCTGCACACGCCCTAATTTAACGCGAAATTATATTATAAATAGTTGTTTTTTATGAAGTTTCTATAGAAACATTTTATGTTTATGCAAATTATATTATTCTGTCTAAACTGAATGATTCGTTGTTTTTCTCTCCCGAAAAAAAGCCACTTCTTCTACATAACTCAATTATACAATGTTAAAAATGCAATGTTACCATTTATAATATTTATCTAATGTTTACAATACAATATTGCATAAATGTCAAATTGTAATGATTATACAACATTGTGTTACTTCAATATTTAGGTAATGTAGTATCATGTTCAATATTCAAAATATTTCTGTGTTCAGTAGGCAGGGGACATATCTTGAATCGGGGAAGTTTAATATTTTCAATTGAAAAGTATTTAAAATGTTATATTTTTTTATTATTTTCAAACCACCTATTGAGCAAAGCCATTTAAATGATGTTTCAATAACATTAAAACAACTTTTAATGTTGCTACAATGTTGATATAACGTTATTTGTTTGTGTTTTGCTTAGTGGTCATGTTTTTTTTTTTAATTTATTAATGTAAAATTAGGATAGTTATATACAGGAAATATTTATTTTAAGTATACAAATGCATGCACTGTAAATTTTTGATATTCATTGGTTTTGAAAAGAGCTCTAATTGAACGGAGTGTTTTCCACTCCTAGGCTAAGCATGAAGAAAAATTTCGAGTTTAGAAAAGCTTGAAAATTTGGATTTCTTGGGGCGCGCGAGCGAAGCGATTCAGAAATATGAGTAAAATGCAACAATTATGATATTTGAAACAGAAGATTTGGAAGTTCGGCAGAAATGCCGATATTCAACAAGGAGATTCGAAATTGGATTCTTCCTATAAGTGTAATAAAAACACTATTTTGTGAATGGCTCTGTTTATATACTCAATGATATTAGAAGCGTAACACCCAGAAGGAGTTATTATTTTAACTTGATTTTTTGCCAGTATGGTAGTCTTACATCAAGAATAAAATGATTACATTTTCAAGGAATTTTAATAAAAAACAATCTAAAAAAAATGAATAATGTATTTGCCGACCCCTTTGCTATATACACTCCTGTAGAAGTCTGGGCATCGACAAAATGAGATGGTCGATGTCTTCTTGAGGCATCTCGTTCCAAGCAACTTGAATTTCATCGATCAACTGTGCTAGAGTCTGTGGAGGATGGTGCAAAGAGAATATTCTTCTTCCTATGATATCCCACACATGTTCAATGGGATTTAAATCCGGCGAACGGGGCGGCCACGCCAAAACATTAACACCAGCTTCATTAAGAAAGTTCATAGTTCGACTAGCAATATGGGGACGTGCGTTATCTTGTTGAAAAAGTACGTCTGGGCGGCCATCTAAATAAGGCAACAAAGTCGGTCGTATGACGTCTTCAACATAACGCGCAGCTGTCATACTGCCTCGAATGAATACAAGAGGTGATCGACTACCATAAGCAATTGCCCCCCAAACCATTACTCCAGCAGTCCTGTGTACATGCCTCTCAATAGCAAACCTAAGATCAGGTCGTTCTCCACGGTAGTGTCGTACCCTTCTACGGCCATCATGCGTGCCTAGACAAAATCGTGATTCATCGCTGAATACGCCATCGTGCCAATGCTGCCGTTCTCTGCACCAGTCCAACCTTTGGCGACAGTGTCTCGCTGTTAAAGGAAGCACTAATCTTGGACGGTACGAAAGAAGCCCAAAGGATTGAATGCGGCGATATAAGGTTCGCATACTAACGGGCCTACCTTCTTCTCCAATCCATTGATCACCGATTTGACGCGTAGTAGCGAAACGGTCTCGCAGGGCTATTTGTCTTAAGCGCCGATCTTGACGTTCTGTGGTACGCCTTGGTTGACCAATTGGTCTTCTTCTTGCTCCTCTACCTTCTTCTGTCCATACCTGATACACACATATTACAGTTGCTGCAGTGGAATCAATACGGCGGGCAATTTCGCGATAGGACATACCCACATCTCGATAAGCAACAACTCGACCCCGGTCAAAATCGCTCAAATGGTGATATTGTGGACGTCTTCGGACTCGACGCATTTTATTTAAGCTTAACACACTCAACGGAAACATGAAAACTAAAAACATCTGTACTAAACAGCTCATGTAAATAGTTTTATCGAAAAAGAAAAAGTGAAATATTTTTTTTTCACAATAAATATAAAAGGCACAAGGTTGAAATTGTTATCAATGTATGCTTTTAATATAGTCACTCTGTTGCAAAAATATAAATTCAAAAAAATCATTCCTTCTTGGTGTTACGCTTCTAATGTCATTGAGTATATGTATAAATTAAAAAAAATGCGTGTAATTTTTTTCATATCTATCTTCTTCCACTAATAAAGACTGTTATTCCTTACTTCACTTTTTATGTTCTTCTTCTGTGTAATTAATGGCCTTGGCAACTAGGCCCTGTTGACCAGTCACAGTAATTTTGTTTAATTTAATAAATAGAGTTTCGTTATTCCCGAGGAAAGGAAGGGGATTTACAGAAAATACACACGTGGTTGCAAGTATGGGTAATAAACGAATGGATTTTCAGGATATAGGTGATTGTAAAGGATAAAATAGATAGGATGAAAAAGGATTTGTGAAACAAGCACGTGTGGGTCAAACGCGAGCAGGGATGAAACGTACAACTCACGCTAGACGTCTGCTCTGTTCGGGGTCCAGAATGGAACTCTCATATCTATCTAATACAAGTTTTAGAGTAGTTGTTTTCTTGAGCATTTATTAAGTGGCAACATATTCTACAATCTAATTGATTCATTATATAAAAATATGTGAAACATTAAAGAACTACTATAGTTTATTGTAATTTATTGTCAGTCTGCTAAGTTTTTAGAATGACACATTTTATTGTATCCTCTTTTTATTTTTATGTACTACATATTTTGAATTACACAACAAATTATTATTATAGTTTCGTTATTAAAAATTAAGTGTATATTATATCATTTTGTGTTTTAATTACACTACCAATATTATAATTACTATAAATACAGGGTGTCCCCGAATGGTCTGTACAACGCTCTACCACATATTCTCTGAAACAAAATAAGACGATTTAACTAAACTTATCTCTATCCAATAGTGGTTCCTAAGCCATCTACGAGGCCTCAAAGATATTATTTTTTTTCATTATTTTTCAAATATTTTTATTTTGGAATTAGGTAAGAAATCCTAATTTGGCACATTTAATTACATTGATACCATGCACTTTTTGTGATATATTTCTTTATCCTACGTTTAAAGTAAGTGGTCAAACTAGGACCATCGACTTATAAGATACCTAAATCTTTTTATTGAACAGGTCAAATCATAAGGAATACTTTTTTCTGCAAGATCATTCAATTTTACGTATTTTTTGTCTCTTATAAAATTTTGCTATTTTCCCCACAAAAAAAAAAAAATATTTTTATTTGTCAAAACAACAAAGAAATAAAATTCTAAAATGGACTTTTTTTGTGGGGAACTATTAAATCTATTGTTTATGGTAAGCCCATAAATACGCACGACGAATTATGGGCGCGAATACAGAATGCGCTTCAAACATTTAAAAACAATGTTGGTGTTTTACGTGTCTATTTTAATATTTTGCGACGTGTAAATTGTTGTATTGCTGAAAATGGCAATCAGTTTGAACATTTGTTGTGAAACTAATAAATTTGTGTTTATTGTTAGGTACCTATCTTTATTTCTACTTTGTTAATTGTTTTCAGAAGCAAAATATTGTTCATAATTTTATTACTTGTTTTTGACAAATAAAAATATTTTTTGTGGAGAAAATAGCGAAATTTTATAAGAGACAAATACGTAAAATTGAATGATCTTGCAGAAAAAAAGTATTCCTTATGATTTGACCTGTTGAATAAAAATATTTAGGTATCTTAAGAAGTCGATGGTCCTAGTTTGACCACTTACTTTAAACGTAGGATAAAGAAACATATCGCAAAAAGTGCATGGTATCAATGTAATTAAATGTGCCAAATTAGGTTTTCTTACCTAATTCCAAAATAAAAATATTTGAAAAATAATGAAAAAAAATAATATCTTTGAGGCCTCGTAGATGGCTTAGGAACCACTTTTGGATAGAGATAAGTTTAGTTAAATCGTCTTATTTTGTTTCAGAGAATATGTGGTAGAGCATTGTACAGACCATTCGGGGACACCCTGTATTAGTAATGAACATATGCTTCTCAGCCATTCCATAAATAAGTGCACACTTTTTGGGGGTACATTAGGGATATTAGCGAATTTCACATATATTATAAAGGCTATCAAGACATGGTGTTTGGGTGTTACTAGATGTTAAACAAATTATTGTGTCAAAAGTTATAACAATAAAAACATTTAGTACACTTTTATTTTGAACTCAAAAATATCGCAAACCGTTACCTATACAAAAAAAGTTATTCTGTACTTTTTTGTGCTTAAATGTTCAAAGTTTATAATATTTTTTTTTTCAAAACGAAAAAACTTTATTTATATAGATTTTTTTTAATAAATAAAACATATCTCAAACAATAATCAAATACTCATGTTTTAATTTTCTTAAAAAAAATATATGTTATACCCCAATCCTTCCTAAGAATTTTTCCGTTTTCAAAAGTATGGGCACTTTAAAACTTTTTGAGATATGATTTTTTTACCCAAACGCTACATTGACATGAGGCGCTCCTGCCAATGGTGTAATGGCCCGGATCGCGGTGAGTGCCTCGCGTCAATGCAGCGCTCGGGTAAAAAAAATCATATCTCAAAAAGTTTTAAAGTGCCCATCTTTTTGAAAACGGAAATATTCTCAGGAAGGATTGAGGTATAACATATATTTTTTCAAAAGAATTCAAACATGAGTATTTGATTATTTTGTGAGATTTGTTTTATTTTTTTTTTAAATCTATCTAAATAAAGTTTTTTCGTTTGGAAAAAAAAATATTTTAAACTTTGAGCATTTAAGCATAAACAAGTCAAGTATAACTTTTTTTGTATCAGTAACGGTTTACGATATTTTTGAGTTCAAATAAAAGTGTACTAAAAGTTTATATTGTTATAATTTTTGAAAAAATAATTTGTTTAACCTCTAGTAACAACCAAAAACCATGTCTTGATAGCCTTTATAATATATGTGAAATTCACTAAAATCCCCGATATACCCCCAATGGAATGGCCGTTCTGTTTTATGTTTGTAGACTTAATTTTAATAAAGTATAATCGATTATTTATAACAAGTAATGAGTGTTTTACTAAAAAGTAATAACATCCATTACAAGAGAGATTAATGCTTTCTTACCTTATAATCAAAACAGCAGTGACTGAAAAGAAAACCAACATAAAAACAAAACAAAACACAACACAATGAAATCTCATCTTTTTATTCAAGTACTGAACAATAAATATTACAATTAATTTAACAGGATCAACCTGCGAAATAAAAGACACGTTCGACTATAATAAATAAAATCGAGCGCCGCCCAGAAAACAAAATAATACAGAGGGAGGAGGCCGACTGGTTTTCCTTTCAATTTTCGAAATATGAATTGCCTAAAGAAAAATGTGTGCATGTGTAAATGACTAAAAAAAAAGAGACAATTAACCATGCGGTGCATTTAATCCGGGCCGTTTGCAAAGACACCCATCGGTCCGACGATGTACTAAACACGCTTGGCATATCAATTTTAAATTATAAAACAATATACATGTAAAAATAATAATAAGAAATAACAATAAAGTATCTTTGCAAACAGATAGTCAACAGAGTATAGATGGTGGTCAGATAAAATTACTGTACACGTAAATGTCTAGTGTTCGGGCGTTGTTTACAATCCCGCCAACATGATCCTCGGGTCTTCGACGGCTGCCTTGATTTTGCGCAAGAACATCACGGCCTCACGGCCGTCAATCAGCCTATGATCGTACGTAAGTGCTACGTACATCATCGGCCTAATTACAACCTATAAAAATAAGAAATTATTAATTGCAAGTATGCACATGAAGTTTTATGAAACAAAGAGTTCATATTTGCATGCAATACGAAACTTTCAAAACTTGTCAAACAATCTACTATAACATGTAGTATTGAAAACATTTAAGTAACAAGGGGGCGCTTCGCTAAGCCTCTGTTAGATTGTAAAGGGTGTTTTTTTAAGAGCCTGAGAACTTTAAATAATAATACAAGACAGAAATATTGTTGGGATTATTAATTATTATTATAATCTGGTAGATAATTTCATGGCATTTATTTTTTAAATATGATTTCCGGCATATTATCCGTGCAAAGCACCTGCAAGACTCAAAAGAAAGAAAACTCCACAAGCCTCCATATAAAACTAATGACTAATTAATGAAAATAACCATGTCACTGGACGCGGTCATTAAATGCCTGAAATCACTTTTTTAACAATTAGCTAAATATCCTAGGATAGATTGCTTTATAGATATACAAAAAAAAAAACATGTCCGCCGTGGCTACGAGTTACATGGTCCATTCAATCGGTCCAATATCTCACTACTTTTTCCAATAAATCTGGCCGTATGGCATCAATGATGGCTTGAACATTGGCTTCCAATGCTTCAAGAGTTGCTGGTTTGTTGGCATAAAGTAATAACTTAACATAGCCCCATAAAAAGTAATCGAAAGGCGTTAAGTCGCACGAACGAGGGGGCCAGTTAACAGGACCACTTCTGGAAATAAAGTTGTCACCAAATTGATTTTGCAATAAATTGATGGTTAAGCGCGCTGTATGGCAAATTGCGGCGTCTTGTTGCAACCAAATGTTGTCGATGTTTAGCTGATTAATTTTTGGAAACAAAAAATCAGTCAGCATGGCTTGATAGTGCTCGTCATTCACCGTAGCGGCAGCTCCTTCCTCATTACGAAAGAAATAAGGACCGATGATCCCGCCAGCATGTAAACCGCACCAAACAGTCAATTTTAATGGATGTAACAGTGTTTCGTTAATGGCTTGAGGATTGTCTGCCCATATAGAAGGGCGATAGGAACACAATAGAAAATTATAGGCCCATCGCTTTAATATCAAATTTCAGCAAGGTGTTCGAGTTGATTCTAGTTGATCATATCTACTTTAAAATTAGTAATGTCCTCAGTCCGTGGAAACATGGTTTCATGCGAAAGCGCTCGACTCAGAGTAACTTAATGAACATTACGCAATTTATCGCCAATAACCTAGATAGCGGATATCAAGTGGATGTTCTGTACACCGATATGACAAAAGCTTTCGACCGTATATCTTGTGTCTTTAATTACATCGTATCTGGCCAGTAGACTTCAGTTCGTCTCTTACATGGGAGTAAAGTCAAATGCTTTTATCGCAAGTAGTGGTGTACCTCAGGGCTCAAACCTGGGCCCATTAATGTTTTTAATTTATATCAACAGTGTGTGCAATGTATTGGACTGTAAATATCTATTATACGCAGACGATATCAAGCTATAGTCTGTAATAAATAACTTACAAGATACTTTTAAATTACAAAAAGAAAAAAAAAGACCTTTATTGGCATATCTTAATATCTTACAGACTATTTACAATTCATTCGTTATTTCTCCATTTCCGTATCCCTCTTACCCTCCCTTCTCTTTTCCCTCTCCCTCCCCAGCTTTTCCAACGTCCTTACTCCAATCCCATTCTCTCTCATCCACTCCACTACCCTTCTATTCCCTTTCGCTCCCAGCCACTCCTCTTTCACCCCCTCACATTCCTCCGCCAAGTGTCCCCACATATCCTTCCCCTGTCCACACAACACACACCTTCCATATTCTTCCCCCATCCACAAAATAACTTAATTTAATTGAGCCAATGGTGTTCCTCAAACAGTATTGCTTTAAATGTTTCTAAGTGCAGAATAATGTCATATACAAGTTTATTTATATCTAGAGATAACTATATACAACTATTGTTTGCATAACGATCAAATATTACGCGTAAATTGTTTAAAAGACCTTGGAATACATTTCGACGATAAACTCACCTTTAACACCCATGTTCAAAACAGTACGAGTGAATGTTATAAACTATTAGGATTTCTAAAACGCAATTGTAATGACTTTAAGTCCACAAACACAGTTATGAATTTATATACGTCGCTTATTTTATCTAATAATTATTGCGCTACTGTGTGGACTCCTGGATATTCAACACATATTAACATGCTTGAGAAAGTTAATAAATGCTTTCTCAAATATCAATACTTCATAAAACACAAACAATATCCAGAACTCCACACAAGTTATTCTACACTCATAGATGAATTTAAATTAGATACCATACACAAAAGACATCGACACATATCTATTGTTGATTTATATAAATTAATTCATAATTTTTCTGATAATTCTGAATTGTTATGCAACATCGATTTTAATGTACCCAGACTATTCTCTAGATATAAACAAACCTTTAATTAAAAGTGCGATTCTTTTCGCAATCTACAACAAGTTAGTCTTACAAAGACTATATCAAACACTCATTGAAACAACTACTTCCCGGGCTAATACCCCGACGGACATTGAATTATACAACAAGTGTTTGCTGTTACATACAGTAACCTACTGCAAATGTAACAATTTGGGTCAAATTATTCAGGCGTCAGAGAATATGTGGTAGAGCTTTGTACAGACCATTCGGGGACACCCGTGACTGCAGTTTTTGACCCAAATTGTTACATTTGCAGTAGGTTACTGTATGTAACAGCAAACACTTGTTGTATAATTCAATGTCCGTCGGGGTATTAGCCCGGGAAGTAGTTGTTTCAATGAGTGTTTGATATAGTCTTTGTAAGACTAACTTGTTGTAGATTGCGAAAAGAATCGCACTTTTAATGTTTGAAGTATTCTGCAACCAAGAATTGGCTATTTCATTTATACTTAAACCTTTAATTATACGACGCCCTGTACTAATCACTACATGTTTTCCCCATTATATAAAATGCTGCGAAATTATCACGAAATTCAATGCTTTGTCGATAGTTTTTCACCCTGTATAAAACAGTTTATGTGTGATGTTACCGAATGTGTTTTCTGAATTTGTTAATCAACTTATTAGTTTGTAACCTACTCACTTACACTGTAAACCTATATTTAGTTTATATATATATTTCTCTGTAATTAGGCTATGCTTGTTGAGAAATAAATTATTATTATTATTATTATATACGGCAATTTTGATGCTTCATCACTAAACACAATTCTTCGATAAAAATGCTCATCTTCGGCCCGTTTCAAATTAGCCCAATCAGCAAAAATGCGACGTAAACGATAATCATTTGGTTTTAATTGTTGCAAGAGCTGTATTTTATAGGCACATAATCCAAGATCCTTACGTAAAATTTTCCACGTAGTCGAAAGACAAAGGCCAACAAGTTGAGAACAGCGACGAATTGACATTTCGGCGTCTTCTTCAACACTTCGCGCTACAGCAGCAATATTCTCTTCGGTACGCACATTTCTTTGTCTTGTTGATGGTTTTGAATCGAGAAGAGTAAAATTAGTGCGAAAACGATCAATAACTGCACGAATTGCTTGCTCACTAGGCCGATTATGTTGACCGTAAAATGGACGAAGTGCTCTATGAACTTCGCGAACAGATTTATTTTTTTGAAAGTAAATTTCCACAATTTGGAAGCGTTGTTGTGGCGTTAAACGATTCATGATGAGTTGCCTAACCTTACTGAACAGAAATGTCAACAGAGTTTTACATTCTCATTGAGTATAGGTAGACAACTACCATCGAAACTTCTCATGCAGCTAAAAAAACACCCTTTATTACATGCACTACATGTAGTATTGAAAACATTTAAGGGACAACACCACTGTGACGGCTTCAAAAAATCGATTTTTTGAAAACCATCTAGAAAAATCTAAAATACATTTAAGAATAGAATGCCGTTGGTTCCAGGTCGAAAAAATTATTATTTTCGGAGATATTAAATATTTTATGGAGCGGTGCAGCGCTCCGTGACGCTCGGGGTCCCGCGCCGCCTCAGGTGGCGATAATTAAAAAAATTTCAAGGCCGGTATAGGGATAGCGGTAGGTAAGGTAGTATTGGAGGCAATTACGCCAGTGTATGAAAATTTGAGCAGAGACGATTTGCTGCAGCGTTGTTTGGGCGGCTTTACGCAAAACAATAACGAAAGCTACAACAAATCAGTTTGGGCAATAGCCCCCAAGTGTCAGTCCGGGGGCAAAAAAATCATCGATATTGCCGCTGATATCGCGGTATTATTATTCAACGATGGCCTGAGAAGCCTCATGAAATTTGGATTGATTGAGTTACTTGAAGATAATTATACTTTGATTAAAAAACACTTAGAACCTTTCTTCAATACTTTATTTTGTAACCAAATGTACATTTCGGACACGAAGTGTCCATTGTCAATGGTTTGATACTAATACATGAAAGTTATGGAGACGTCGGGGGTAACCATCGGCTCAAATTGTTTCAATTTTTGCGTTGAAACCGACGCAGCGCGGATCGAGCAGGCGGAGCGCTCGCTCACGGATGCTGCAAAAGAGGCAAGAAAAGCCTCTACAAGTTCGAGAAAAGATGCTGGGGACCTTGATTTGCTTCTTGAAGGCCAGCTATATGGTGCCGGAATCGCTGATTAGGTAAAAAATTCGTTTTCCAATTTATCACATAAATTAACAAACTTCAAACTTTGAATGCGTTTTTCTCAAAACCACTTTTTTGAGTGCGGCACGCAGCAGAACTCGAGCAATTTTTATCCGATCGACTTCAAATTTGGACTGAATCAATAAAACTAGTTTATCTAAAGAAGTACATAGGATTTTTTCGATATCTCCATAAATAAAAAAATTATAGCCTTTTTTCAACGAGAAACTTTGCTCGAAAATCGACCTTAAATTTCGAAAGCGTTCCTATTTTTTAAACATCAATATTTTTTCAAATCCCTGTGTACTTCTCTTCAAAATATCATATTATTAACGAAAACACTCGATATTTTTTTTCAGATCGACTTTGAAGACAGTTCTGCTGCGTGTAGCGGATCACTGCAAAGGCAACAGCACCTGACGCGGGAGCTTCCCCGGCGCCACCATGAGGCGTGAAAAATTTGATTTTTTTTTTTATGTATCTTTAATAAACAACGAACAAAACAACAACAAATGTTTGAATATCTCTTTTTTTTCCACAAAAAAAAATTCTTGAAAAACGGCAAAAAAACAGGGGGTCATAGTGGTGTTGTCCCTTAAGTAACAAGGGGGCGCTTTGCTAAGCCTCTGTTAGATTGTATTCACTTTCTTTAAAAAAATGTTTCGTTGTGAGTTACGTGAAGATGATTTTAATAAAATAAAACACGTTAGTAATCCTTTTTCTTCACTGGTTTATTTAGATCGCTAAATGTACATTTCGTTCACCATGTGAACATTTTCAATAGCTGTGCTAAAGAGTTTAGCACAGCTATTGAAAATGTTCACATGGTGAACGAAATGTACATTTAGCGATCTAAATAAACCAGTGAAGAAAAAGGATTACTAACGTGTTTTACTTTCTTTAAACATGATATTTTTTTAATAGTAGGCCACAGCACCAAGGCACACGAAATTTGAGGTTGTGGTCGCGCTTTATAAATTGCACAACAAAGTCGCCTTTCAATAACGGATACGTATTAGGTCTCTGGCCTACCCTGAAGTTAGGCTGCGAGCCGCCGGTGATATCAACAATCATTCATTTGAATTGAGATGTTTCCTGCTTTTTTGTTATTTTAATTGCAGATTTAGTAACTGTTGGGAAGGCATTTATTATCAAAAGAAATACCTGTCCTTTAAGGGCGATGGGCCTCTCGAAGATACCGTGCATGCCCAAGATGGATGATTGTGGCGGGTTGATAATGGGTGTGCCCAAAAGAGATCCAAAGACACCACCGTTGCTGATGGTAAAAGTGCCTCCATCCATATCTTCTATCGCCAATTTTCCTAAATAAAAAGTAAAAACATACAGAGAGTTTTATGTAACACCGAACATTTTCATAACTAGAATATTTCTTTTAAGTATACATATGCATTTCGTTGTACATTTTCCGACACTCGGTTTATTAAGAGAAATCAATTTGAAGCTTTAAACAAGTGTTTTCCACTCCCAGGCTATCACCTAAACAGTTGATATTGGATATAATAAACTAATTTCACTTATAAATTGGTTAATGACCATTTCACATTAAATCATTGTGATAGACGCGTGGCGCATGAAGTAAAATTTCGAGTTTAGAAAAGCCTAATTTGGCTCGGTCGCTCCGCTTCGCTACGCGCCCGAGCCAAATTTTCAGGCTTTTCTAAACTCGAAATTTTACTTCATGCTTAGCCTGGGAGTAGAAAACACTCGTTTAAAGCTTCAAATTGAATTCTTTTAAAAAAAGTATATGCACATGTATACTTAAAAGAAATTTAACAATTCACTATGAATATGATATACAGAGTTTTATGTAACACTGAACATTTTCATAAAGAGAATATTTCTTTTAAGTATACATATGCATGCGTTGTACATTTTCCGACGCTCGGTTTATTAAGAGAATTCAATTAGAACTTTAAACGAGTGTTTTCCACTCCCAGGCTAAGCATGAAGTAAAATTTCGAGTTTAGAAAAGCCTGAAAATTTGGTTTGGTCGCGTAGCGCGAAGCGCGGAGCGGCCAAACCAAATTTTCAGGCTTTTCTAAACTCGAAATTTTACTTCATGCGCCACGCGTATTAAACACTGACATATTACGAAGCTTAAAACACACCGCTAAACTTTACATTGAATCAGTGTTTTGTACTGGTGGCGCATGAAGTAAAATTTCGAGTTTAGAAAAACCTGAAAATTTGGTTTGGCCGCTCCGCGCTTCGCGCTACGCGACCAAACCAAATTTTCAGGCTTTTCTAAACTCGAAATTTTACTTCATGCTTAGCCTGGGAGTGGAAAACACTTGTTTAAAGCTTCAAATTGAATTCTCTTAATAAACCGAGCGTCGGAAAATGTACTACGTATGCATATGTATACTTAAAAGAAATATTCTCGTTATGAAAATGTTCAGTGTTACATAAAACTCTCTGTATATCATATTCATAGTGAATTGTTAAATTTCTTTTAAGTATACATGTGCATATACTTTTTTTAAAAGAATTCAATTCGAAGCTTTAAACGAGTGTTTTCCACTCCCAGGCTAAGCATGAAATAAAATTTCGAGTTTAGAAAAGCCTGAAAATTTGGTTTGGTCGCGTAGCGCGAAGCGCGGAGCGGCCAAACCAAATTTTCAGGCTTTTCTAAACTCGAAATTTTACTTCATGCGCCACCGGTACAAAACACTGGCATATTACGAAGCTTAAAACACACCGCTAAACTTTACATTGAATCAGTGTTTTGTACTGGTGGCGCATGAAGTAAAATTTCGAGTTTAGAAAAGCCTGAAAATTTGGTTTGGCCGCTCCGCGCTTCGCGCTACGCGACCAAACCAAATTTTCAGGCTTTTCTAAACTCGAAATTTTACTTCATGCTTAGCCTGGGAGTGGAAAACACTTGTTTAAAGCTTCAAATTGAATTCTCTTAATAAACCGAGCGTTGGAAAATGTACAACGTATGCATATGTATACTTAAAAGAAATATTCTCGTTATGAAAATGTTCTCTGTATATCATATTCATAGTGAATTGTTAAATTTCTTTTAAGTATACATGGGGTCATTCAAAAAGTACGTACACGCTCCCGGGGGGGGGGAGGGGGTTGGTCACGGGTGTACGGAAACGGGGGGGAGGGGGCGAATGAAAAGTGTACGTACACCTCGTTCCTTCTTAATAATTTGATTTTGATTCTAATTTGTATATATTTCGATCTCTATCGATTCACTTGATGTATTCATCGTATTACATGTGAACTAAGCTTTATACGGGCGCGTTTCGAACAAGTTTCCAAGTGCTGCCATCTATACTTTCACGGTGAAATCCATTCGAACTACAGGTCATAACCTAGAAAGGCTTCGTTCGAGATAACAATCTGAAGAAAACGTTCAAGATAAAATACGTGAAAGGAAGGTAAGTGTTGCTACACAAAATCACTCATTGCGATAACCTAACAGATAATAACCAAATATCCATGAATGTCCGCCAAACGTAAATTGATATACAAAAGTAAGTAAAAATATTGTCATTTTCAGAAATGCAACATGGACCGGAACAAAAAGTTTCAAGAACTGTTTAAACAGTACAAAGAGGCCTATCTTGATATGCAACCTGCTAAATTGCAAAAGATCAGTACTGACTTTTGGAACGATGCGAAGTCAAAAGATGATTTCGAGCAACGCATCGAGGAAAAGTTACGAGAGCTTTTCAAAATGGCGAGTACGAAAAAAGGCGCACTGATGTCATTTTGGATCAAGGTATTGTGTCATATATATTTATTGTTTTTACATTAATATTGTTATTATTCAATTATTAGCGGGTATATAATTCTAAGATAATCATGTGACTGAATGTCATTTTCAGAGTACGACAAATCCAACTGCGGTCGCAAGTAAAGCATCCACCTCCGGGTCTGATCTTGGTCCAGGTTCAGCAGCGAGTGATCCAGGAAACAAACCATCGACCAGTGGGACCGATCTCTCTCAAGAGGTCCAATCCGACGAGCCAGGCACAGCGAAGTACAAAACTCCAGCCCAAGACGCTGTGTCTAAAGAGATATTGCGTTTGGATTGTGACATTCAGGGATTAACCATAAAGAAAAATGCAAACTTACTCTCGGAGGAAGAAGAAAAATCTCTGAAAGACAAGAAACTGAAATTGGACGAGTGCAGACAAAAACTGGCAAAGTTGAAGAAAGAGCAAGAGCGATCAGTCCAAACCAGAGCTGTGTTCAAACGGAAACTACAGGAAATCGCCGAGAAGGATCCATCAAACTCTTGGATGACAAGAACGAAGAAAGGACGACCGACGATCGAAGCAGACCAGCCGGACCTTCTACAAACGATTGTCGACATCGTCACCTACGGAGGAGCGGCTGATTCCCGACGCAGAACCGACATGATACGTTCCGTGAAGACTTTGGATGAGCTGACAAACGCATTGAAGACTGAGTTCGGCTTCACTCTCAGCAGAAGTAGCGTTTATTTGCGTTTACTACCTCGGCGAGCAGATTCTACAGAAGGCAAACGTCATATCCGGACAGTCCCAGTCAAACTCATCAAAGCACAAAACGAGACTCATCGAACTCACACTGATGGTAAATTTGCGGCCGCGACGATTGTAAATCTGGAGGTATTGGCATCGGTACTGGGACCAAAGGAAGTTTTCTTCATAAGCCAGGATGACAAAGCCCGCGTGCCCATCGGACTAACTGCAGCAAACAAACAGTCCCCGTTGCTGATGCACTTGGAGTACCGCGTCCAGCTACCAGACCACGATTGGGTGATAGCTCCATCGCACAAGTTAATACCCTCCGTTTATGCTCTGATTGAAGTCGACCAAAATAAAATTCAGAGGAAAGATGCGGTCTCCTATTCAGGACCAACGTACATAGCCATTCGATCAGCTAAACATTCATCGTCGACAGCCTTTTCCCACGCCACAGATGTCGACCACATTTTCGCGATGGATGAGTTCGCCGACGTGCTGAAACGGCCTGACGGTTTGGCTAAACCTGTCGGGATATTCACAGTTGATGGTGGTCCGGACGAGAACCCGAGGTACGTCAAAGTGATTCAAACTGCAATTCATCATTTTCTGGACCACGATCTGGATGCTCTGTTCGTGGCCTGCAACGCCCCAGGACGAAGCGCATACAATCGCGTTGAAAGACGCATGGCTCCATTGAGTAGAGAGCTTAGTGGAGTTATACTTCCACACGACCACTTCGGAAACCACCTGAATTCCAGAGGTCAAACTGTTGATGCTGATCTGGAAAAGCAAAATTTCGCAAAGGCAGCAACTGTTTTGGCGGAAATTTGGTCGCAGGTAGAGATTGATCATTTCCCTGTGATAGCCGAATATATTGACCCAGAGAAATCGGAAATGAGTCCTACGCAGCTTCTCGAAAAAGATCTAGCTTGGGAAGCCAAACACGTGAGAAGCAGCCAGTACTGTCTGCAAATTGTGAAATGCAAAGATGAATCTTGTTGCTCTCAGTTCCGAAGCTCGATCCTGAAAGTTTTGCCGGAAAGATTTTTACCAGCGCCTGTACCCATAGCTCAAACTGACGAAGGACTGCAACTCAACGAACCGTCTGGTGAATTCCCATCACTGTTTCTGCTTCAAACCCTCCAACCGTCTATAAAAGCTGATCTCCAAGACCACTCTTCTGCTGATGTTGAATTGCCTTACGATACAGCATGCCCGTCAGTCAAGAAGGACTTGAAGCGAAAGATCTGTCCCAAATGCAAGTTGTACTTCGCTTCGTTAACTTGTCTGAAAAAGCACCAAGCCTTTCGCAAATATGTTTGCGATTTGCCGAAAGTCCGACCCGTCCGGATAGCAGCTCGTCGTCTCGAAGAGCAGGAGGACGCAGAATGGATCGAAGAGGACTTCATCGACGCCGAAACACCGGAGGTGGTCACGGAGGGCTGTAACGAGAGTCTTGCGGCAGTTGTGTCGCTGAAGGAGCATATGCAATCTCCATGGGAATGATATAAATATCTATATTTGTTGTTTCGTAATCGTTATTGTAACCGTTTTTGCCCACTGATACGGCAGCTAATATTTTATTTGTCATAATGATGGTTGCGACCGTAACTACGTGGTAATTCATGATCACTGAATCAAAAAATTACGGAAAAAATAGCTCACATTCTTCGAAAACAAAACCATCAAATTGCGTTTAGACCCAGTTGCAAATTATCCAACATTTTATTCAATTCAAAAGACAAAATTAATCCTTTAAAGAAATCAGGTGATTATGAAATTCCTTGTTCCGAATGCAATAGTGTGTATGTAGGCCAAACCGGTCGTAGTTTCGAAAAGAGATATTCGGAACATTTTCGCGCATTTAGATTGAACCAAGACTCCAGTTCCTTTTCTAACCACGTATTAGAGTGCAAACATTCATTTCCAGAAATAAATAAAATTAAAATTTTACATAACTGTACCAAAGGCACAAAGCTTAACCTGCTCGAATCCGCCGAAATTTTCAAACGAACCAAGAACCCCCTAGTTAATCTGTTAAACGAACAAACCGATTTAGTGTACACGCCGCTCTTTGAAATCCTTTAATGTGTAAATCTTTGTACCTGTTTAACCTAATTTGTTTTGCTACCCTCACTCTAAATTGTTTTACCTGTATAAATGTAACCCCCCCTTTGTAATTTGTTTCACTTGATAATGACCGTCAAACGTCGAAACTTAAGTCGTGAATTTATGTATATATTTGTGTAATATAATATATATACATACAATAAATATTTTGTGGTAAAAATATTTTATTTGTGTTGGTTGTATATGAAAGGATATATTTGTGATCTCATTATGATATAAAGACAAATAAAGACGAAATAAAATATGTTGTAAATTTATTGTGTTTTCCTTCAAGTAATTCAATTATTTCAGCGCTAAGGGGGGGGGGGGGGTACTGATGTGTACGTACACGCAGGGGGGTAGCTGGTGATTGTACGGAAGTGTACAGAGGGGGGGGGGGGAGGGGGTCAAAAAATGGAATTTTTGGTGTACGTACTTTTTGAATGACCCCACATGTGCATACACTTTTTTTAAAAGAATTCAAACCGAAGCTTTAAACGAGTGTTTTCCACTCCCAGGCTAAGCATGAAGTAAAATTTCGAGTTTAGAAAAGCCTGAAAATTTGGCTCGGGCGCGTAGCGAAGCGGAGCGACCGAGCCAAATTAGGCTTTTCTAAACTCGAAATTTTACTTCATGCGCCACGCGTACAAAACTCTGACCTTAAGTGAAATCTTTAACGATTGGTTAAAGTGAAATAAATGTATTATGTCGATTATCAATTGATTAAATGAATTATAATTTGAATATTTTTAATGAACCGATTGAACAATTTAGGAGACGGTTGAATCATCTTGATGTAACCATTTGTATATGATTTGATAAAAAAAAAATATATATATATTAGTATAATTATTCGGTTATGTATTTTGCGTGATTTAATTAATGGGGATATTGGTGTGTGTAGGTGTGCGTATGTATGTATGTGTGTATGTATGTATATATGTATGTATATATATGTATGTATATATATACATATGTGTATATATATGTATGTATACATATACATATGTGTATATATATGTATGTATATATATACATATGTGTATTTATTTTTAGTATATTCTTTTTAATTTTAATATTTTTATTTTTTGTATTTGCAGCAATATTATTTGTTTAAATATTTACTATTATAAGTTAGATTTGTTTATTTTTTGTAAAAGGAGATTCCGTTTAATAAAGAAACAAAAGTATTATGACGGGGAAAGAGCTACGATGGACACATTACAATTTTTTTTTTTTCTGTAAACAAATGCGTTTGTCAATTTTAAATAGTTATTTTTAATTTGTTTCAACTTAGATGTTCTGCAATTTTGTTCTTGTAACGTAAATTAAAAATATCAACTCCATATATTGTATGTGATACATTTTTTAATACAGAAAACTGCAGAACAAGTTTTGATTAATCGTCTAACGATGGTTTCCTCTCCCAGACTAAGCATGAAGTAAAATTTCGAGTTTAGAAAAGCCTGAAAATTTGGCTCGGGCGCGTAGCGAAGCGGAGCGACCGAGCCAAATTAGGCTTTTCTAAACTCGAAATTTTACTTCATGCGCCACGCGTCTATAACAATGATTTAATGTGAAATGGTCATTTAACAATTTATAAGTGACATTAGTTTATTATGTCAAATATCAATTGTTTAGGTGATGGGGAAAATTTTATGATTTACACATCACTATTTTTTTTTAGCGACAAATTGAAAAAAAATGTACTAAATAAATTTTTTGATTATTTCTTAAAGTTTAATTTTTTGTTTGTCGTCTTGTAAAATAATCGTTACCTAGACACCCCGGGTATTGCACATGTGCTGATGGACTAAATTTTAAATAATGCTATTACTGGATTGGTCAACATTTTCTGAGGGCAATCAATAGTCATTTAAAAACATATTCTAATATTTGAATAATTGATTGATAAGGCTGATAAATGTTGAAAGTTCATCTTCACTTTTATATAAATAAAATAAAATAATTTAAAACTTTCAAATATATATTGTAAACTCGCTACAATTGTTTCGCCACACTGTGGCTTCTTCAGGCGAAGAAATGATAAATTACATTTGTCAGTACAGGTATATATACAATGTTTATGGGGGGGTGGGTTTTTCAGTGAAATTTAAATTTAGGAGTGGTGAGTTTGTTAAGTCTAATTGGTCGTTCAAAAGTTGTCCTGTGTATTTTCTTTTATTAATTTCCATGCTCTCCAAGATGTTAAGTTTCCGGCCTTTTTCTTCTCTGTGAAGCACTTTGAAGTTTTCGTCGAAGTGGTGGTTTTCTTCGATGAGGTGGTTGGAGTATGTGGAGTTGGTTTTCCTTTGTTCATAAGAGGTTTTGTGCTCTTTGATTCTTTCTTTGAACGACCTTCCGGTTTGTCCTACATATGTCTTAGGACAGTCTTTGCAATTTAGCAAATAGACTCCATTTTTTTGAGTTATACAGGTTTATATAAAAAAGTAATATTTAAATATTTGGATAATTCCATTACTTAAATATTCGTTCCAAAACATATTTAAATACAGGGTGGGGCATAGGAACTAAGTGTTTTTGGTTTGGGTAGTGGGTGAGGCATAGGAACCAAGTGATTTTGGTTTGGGTAGTACTCGACCATTAGAAAAGGAAGGGGCACGCGGGTTATTACAATCCATTCCTCGACTCGAAGCATTTCACTTTCTCAGTTGCCATTTGCCAACATGGAGCGGTGGACGCTAGAGCAACGCATGTTCGCGTATGATTGTTTTGTTCGAAGTGGCGAGTCGGTGACTGCAGTACAGCGTGAATTTCGCAGAAGATTTAATATCCATCGTAATGACTCTGTTGCTGCCCGAGAGACCATCTTACACTGGGTCAATAACCTTCGAACAGGAGGTTCAATAATGAAAAGAAAGCCGCCCGGTCATCAACGTACTGTGCGTACTCCTGAGAACATTGAAAGGGTGTGACAAGCATTACTGCGAAGCCCATGCCCCTCTGCACGTCGACATTCAGCTGCACTGCAAATCAGCAATCGCACTGTACGACGGATTTTGCATGGTGAATTACATTTTCACCCATGCAAAATAGCGGTTGCGCAACAATTAAATGTAAGAGATTACGCCCAACGCTTGAATTTCGCACAACAAATGCTTCAACTTTTTGAGGAGAATGAAAACATGTTGTTAGTAATGAGTGATGAAGCCCATTTCCACCTTAATGGGACCGTCAATAAACAAAATTGCCGGTACTAGGCTGACGAGAATCCACGACAGTTACATGAGATGCCATTGCATAGTCCTAAGGTAACAGTTTGGTGAGCGGTGGGAAAATTAGGCATTAGGCAATTAGGCCCATATTTTTTTGAAGAAAATGGGGTCACCGTTACAGTAACATCTGAGCGTTACATTCATATGGTGAATGTAACGCTCAGATGTTACTGTAACGGTGACCCCATTTTCTTCAAAAAAATATGGGCCCAATTGCCTAATGCCTAATTTTCCCACCGCACACCAAACTGTTACCTTTTTCATACCTAAATTGCAAAGAAGAGGTGTGAATATTCAAGATTTGTGGTTCCAGCAAGATGGGGCCACAAAAGATTAATTGCACTTAGCAGAATCGACATAAGGAAGGTAGTAGGCATCATCATGGGTCACTGTTTTCTGGGTGGACACGCACAAAAGATGGGTCTCAAATACAATGACTACTGCAGAGAATGCCTAGATGAGGAGGAGGAAGAAACAGTATTCCACTATCTAGGTCAATGTCCTGCTCTTGAGGGGAAACGAATGAAGTACCTCGGTCTGCACCACGCAAGTGAACTGGCGGAGCTCTCACCTATAAAGGTGGGAGATCTGATCGGATTCATTAGGTGCTCAAATTGGGTTGTATAGGGGAAGGATCTCTCATGGTATCACAACGGGCCCTATGGGCCTAAGTGAACAGCCTCGGCTGTTACCATATAAACCTAACCTAACCTAAGATGGGGCCACAGCACACACCGCCAGAGCATCTATAGCTGTTCTTCACCACCTGTTTCCAAATCATCTAATTTCGAGATTTGGTGACGTTTTGTGGCCTCCTCGGTCTTCCGACTTATCGATTTGTAATTTTTTTCTATGGGGGTACCTCAAGTCACGTGTTTACGAGGCTAGGCCCCGTATGTTACACGAATTGAAGGAAACGATTCGTCATGAAATCTCCCTAATCAACAGAGACATGCTGGAAAGAGTGGAGGGCAATTTTCGTGAACGGCTGCAACAGTGTATCAATGAAAACGGACATCATATGCCAGATGTAATTTTCCGTACTTGAATATTTCAAAATGCTTTATTATTAGCTATGTTGTACTACCAATATTTTTTTTTTAGAGTAAAAAATAATAGTTTTATTAATAATTCAAAAACACTTGATTCCTATGCCCCACCCTGTATTTAAATATCTAATTAATAACATATTTGAACATTCAAATATCCAAATAATTGAATACGTTTTGGAACGAATATTTAAATAATGAAAATCGTCATATTTTAATACTCAAATATTTGACTGTTTGAATAACTTATATTCGAATCCCAGCCTTAATTAATACATTTGCATTCAGTTGCAGATCCACGGGGGGAAATTATCCCCTCAAATGGACTGACCATTAAAAAATATTGTATTTTTTTGTTGAATTTAAAATTTTTAGATGTTGATTAATAGCCCCTAGTTTATAAAAACGTTAACAGATTGGAAAATAAAATATGTATTTATATATAATAAATACATTTTTAAAACAATTTTTACTAATCAATGTTCCCCCCCAAAAAATTGTTTTGGAACAAATATTTAAATAATGGAATTATCCAAATATTCAAATACTAAACTCAAGTGCATAGAAATCGGCCCACTCATTCTTTTTTATCGATAATAATAAAATCATTGTTGCAAAGTAACAAACAAAACGTTTAATATTTTACGATAAAATAGACTATCAAATAGACATTGAAAGGTAGAACGGCTGACATTAAGCCATCTGGCCACAAACCACTGGCTTCGAAAATATTCCAAAAGAGCTACAGCTTTTGCACAATCTACAGCACTTAAAACCATAATGAACACACCAACCTTCAGTGGGTTTATACCCACAGCCACTGAAGATTAAAACAAAAAAGCAAAAACAGTGAAAGAACGTAGACATCTTGATACTTTATCCATAATGTCGAATGGAAAGCGTATCTTTAAATTTCATTTGTGATGATTATTGTTCATTAAATAAAGTAATAAGTACGATATGTTGTTTTTTTTCTATACCCTGATTGTCTATTTTATCGTAAAATACCAAAAGTTAATTCGCAGCATTGCAAAAGTAATGCTATTAGGAAAAAATAAATAACGAGTGGGCCGTTTTCTTTGCACGTAAGTGTAGATAATGTTTTTAAATGACTATTGCCCTCAGTAAATTTTGACCAATCCAGTAATAGCATTATTTAAAATTTAGTCCATCAGCACATGTGCAATACCCGGGGTATCTAGATAACGATTATTTTATAAGACGACAAACAAAAAATGAAACTTTAAGAAATAATCACTGTGTGCATTATGTATTTTTCATTATTTATTTCTATTTACCTGCTTTGGCTTTTTCTCCCAAAGCAGCGATTCCCTGTTCGATGTCAGCGTACGACATTCGCTCGACGTTCCTGAGGACAGGCACGACGAGGCCTTTGGGCGTCGCGACTGCCACAGAGATGTCAACAAAGTCCCTGTACACGATCTCGTTTCCCTCGATGACAGCATTCACGACAGGCTGATCTTGCAGGGCGTAAGCTGAAGCCTTACAGAAGGCGGACATAAAACCAATCTTCATGCCATACTTCTTCACGAACGTATCCAAATTGGCTTTCCTGAATTCCATGATGTAACTAAACAGAGATAAACAAAAAATATATAAGGAATCATGACTTTTATTAGCACTACAAAAATAGCGGCAGATTCAAATAATGAAACAGTACAATATTTCAATAATATATAAAATTACGAACATGTTATTCGTGAAAATGCAAACAATGTCTTAATTAATAAGACAACTTAAGACAATAAATATCCATTGAAACAACTACTTCCCGTGCAAATACACCTCCCGATATTAAATAATATAAGAATTATATAAGACATTGTTTGCATTTTTATGAATAACATGTTCGTAATTTTATATATTATGTTTAAAGTGTGCAAACTATAAGAAGCGTAAGCTTATTTTCTCGAATTCAAATAGTTTTGAATTTGACTTATTCTTCTTTAATGTACTGTTTTCTGCTATTTTTAATTTTAGATGTGCTCTATGGGGATCTTGGAAACTATAAGAGATTGAAAAATTCTCCCCAAATAACAAGAAATGATAAATATGTAACTGATTTTTAGATGTGCTCTATGGGGATCTTGGAAACTATAAGAGATTGAAAAATTCTCCCCAGAAAACAAGAAATGATAAATATGTAACTGATTTTTTTATATCATTTTACTATGTAATTTTGCGATGAGAACAAATATTTTCTCGGGACAAGCTTATCAAGTGTTTTCTATAATATTGATAATATGAAAAAATCTTGTTATTAACTTTACTTTAAATCAGTGTTTAATCTAGGATTGGAAATATGCATTAGAAGCTTTAAATGAAGAGATTTTAAAAAACAACGAATGTCTGAAAATTTACATCGAAAATGTAATATGTACACCTAAAACAAGGTGTCACTGAAAGAATGGACAAGGAAATGCAGGGAAGGGAGCGGAGTACCAGGAGGGATTGGAGAAGACAGACGGGAAGAGTTCACGGAGGAGGAGGTGGAGAGGGCCTTCAAGGAAGTGAGGAGTGGAAAGGCGGCAGGGAGGGATGGTCTCAAAGTGGAGATGTGGAAGAAGATTGGGGAAAAGGGCAAGAAGGAATTCAGAGAGCTATTGAATCAGATGTGGAGGGTGGAGGTGAGCTTACCAGAAGAGGGTGGGGATGATGTGCCCGGTGTATAAAGGAGGGGACGAGAAGGATGCGAAGAGTTATGAGGAGTAACTATAACAAGTATTCGGTACAAGCTGGCAATGATGATAGTGAGGAATCGGATGGAGGTGGAGGTAGAGGATAAGGGAATACTACCAGAGAGAAGGGGTAGGAGGACCAGGGAGCAGGTCTTTACACCGGCGCGAATGGTGGAGAGTGATGGAACAAAAAGAATGTGTATATGCGGTGTTCCTAGATTTAAAGGCAGAATATGACGCCATACCAAGGGTGAGTCTGATAGAGTGCTTGAGGAGGAGAGTATATGAGGAGACATGGTGATGGCGAAAGTGGGGACGGATGACTTGGGAGGGATTAAAGCAGGGGTGCCCGCTGAACCCGATGTTGTTTAATATATACATGAGTGAATTTGAAGAGGTGATGAGGAAAGGGCTGGCAGGGAGAGTGATGGGTAAGAGGGAAGTGTGGATGTTAGCGTATGCGGATGACATGGTGGCAAATGGTAAGAGAGCATGAAAGGATGAAAGACATGTTGAAAAGAGCGGAGAGGTTCATGAATAAGAGAGGGATGAGTGTGAATGTGAAAAAAACGAAGTGGGTGAAGTTCAGAAATAGAGGTCTCCCTCCCTCTATTTCTGAACTTCACCCACTTCGTTTTTTTCACATTCACACTCATCCCTCTCTTATTCATGAAGGTGGAAGAATTGGAGTGGAAAAAGAGGATACAAAGTTTTAAGTATTTAGGGTTTATGTTCAAAGGGACGGGAGGGTATGAGGAGCATGTGAAATGGGCGCAGAGTAAGGCTAGGAAGGCGTGGGGGATGGCTTGAGGAAAGTGGATGGGGAATAATGTGAGAGTGTCATGTAAAATATGGAATGCGTTTGTGAGATCGGTGCTTATGTATGGAGTGGAAGTGTGGGGGATGAAAGTGCATAGAGAGGAAACAGATGTGGTTCCTGAAGCGCATGTTGGAAGTGGAAAGGTCCACGCCCAGCCACATAGTGCTTCAGGAGACTAATAGGGAGAGTTTAGAGTGCGAGGCAATGGTGAGAGTGGTGAGGTATGAGATGAGATTGTGGGAACTGGAGGAAGAGAGATTGGTGAAGAATGTATGGGTGACAAGCGTGTGTGGGGGGTGAGGGTAGATGGAGGGGGGAGAGGAGGAAAATGTATGAAAGGGTAGGGTTGTCGGAGGCGAAAGTAATGTAATGGCTAGGGAATAGGGTGAAGGTGGATGAGTGGATGAAGGGAAAAGGGAAGGAGGTAGAAGGGCAGGAAAGGCAAGGGCGTATCGAGAGAAGTGAGTACAATGATATGCATGGGAGGTGGCAGGTGTATGGAAGAGTGCCGAGATATCTGATAGAGAGGGGATGGGGTAGAGAGGAGAGGGTGATTGTGGCAAGGGCGAGGTGTGGATCGGAGGAGAGAGGAAAGAAAAATTTGGATGAGGGAAGAATATGGAAGGTATGTATTGTGTGAGCATGGGAAGAATACGTGGGGCTACTTGGCGGAGGAATGCGAGGGGGTGAAGGAGGAATGAATAGGAGCGAAAGGGAGTAGAAGGGTGATGGAGTGGATGAGAGAGGATGGGGTGGTAGGGGTAAGGACGTTGGAGAAGCTAGGGAGGGAGAGGGAAAATAGAAGGGAGGGTAGAAGGGAGGGGATTTAGTTTTAGAATAGAAAGTAAAGTTTTGTTTGTAATGAAGAATGCCAATAAAGGTCTTTTTTTACCTAAAACAAAATTCCCTATATCATAAAAATATATTTATGAATAAAAATGTAAATGATTTTTTCTACTTTTAAAAATCCGAAATTTTATTTCAAAGACTTGGTTCCTGGACTATACTAATCTTGAGCAATATTTGAGACGTCTGTAACGCATCAAAATCGACATTTACATATTAAAATAATTGACGTCTCCTAAATGTCATTGTACGAGGGTAGATTGAAAAGTTTCCGGAATGGGCAAGAGATGGCGCGCGTATCGTGAAATTGTTATGATGGTTGTCAAGGCTAACCTATTTTAGGTAAGCTGTCAAATTTTCAGACACGTGCGTCGTTCCGTTTTTGTTTACTAGGATATCTTGTAAAGCAAGTCAGGCACCTTTGGAAAAATGGATAAAAACGAATTTCGTGCAGTCATCAAACATTTCTGGTTGGATGGGAAAAAGGCGACGGAGATACGAGATATTTTGCAGGAAGTTCGTGGCACATCCACACCTTTATTTTCGACTATTAGTTTTTGGGTGAGCGAGTTCAAACGTGGCCGTACGAGCACCAAGGATGAACCACGCAGTGGACGTCCAAAAACGGCCACAAATGAAGAAATGATCGACAAAGTCCATGATCTCGTGTTAGCCGATCGACGAGTGAAGTTGTGCGAAATAGTAGAGACCACGGGCATCTCATATGAATGTGTGTAAAATATCGTGCACGAACATTTGGGCATGAGGAAGCTGTCGGCGCGATGGGTGCCGCGTTTGCTGACTATGGATAACAAGCGAAATCGTGTGACCACTTCGAAAGAGTGTTTGGCCTTGTTAAAGCGTAATCCAACGGATTTTTTTCGCCGATTCGTGGACGAAACATGGATCCACCACTACACACCAGAAACCAAGCAGCAGTCGAAACAGTGGATTTCTCCAGGCGAATCTGCTCCGATGAAGGCAAAGACTGTCCCATCGGCTGGAAAGGTCATGGCCACGGTTTTTGGGATTCGCAAGGTGTGATACACATTGACTTTTTGCAGAAGGGAAGAACTATCACGGGACAATACTACAGCGATTTATTGGATCAATTCAACGGCATATTGAAGGAGAAACGGCCTCATTTGCAGAGGAAAAAAGTGCTCTTCCACCACGACAACGCGCCGGCCCATTCATCCCGAATCGCCAATGCAAAATTGGTTGAATTGGGCTACGAGGTGGTGCCGCATCCCCCGTACTCTCCAGACCTGGTCCCGTGCGACTTCTTTTTGTTCACAAACATGAAGACTTGGCTCGGAGGCAAGCGCTTTACGTCAAATGAGGCCGCCACTAAAGCTTATTTTGCCGAGTTCCCGAAATCATATTTTTCTGAAGGCTTAAAAAAGTTGGAGCACCGCTGGGAAAAGTGTATCGCCCTGCAAGGGTACTATGTTGAAAAATAAAAAATAAAACCTGTTCAATTACTGCGTTTTCTTGCCCATTCCGGAAACTTTTCAATCTACCCTCGTATGTAAGTAGGTTAATAAATAATTACCTCATGTCGATTTCGTTGAATGTAGTCAACATAGCGTTAGTGTTTTGTGCTTCCTTCAATCTTTCGGCAATCCTCAACCGCATCCTGTTCATTTTCACCCTTTGTTCAGACCTCGTTCCAGTGATTTCTTTAGTAGGGTCTGCTGGAGGTAGCTAAGAACATTTGGAATAAATACTATTATAGATAGCAGACTTAATATTGTTTTAATCAATCAAAATTGATTGTAATTAGAGTTCCATACCTTAACAGTGGCAGCTTCGATAGCTTGTGCATGACGGATAGCTGCAACTGGAATTGAACTGGTTGGTGCTCTCGGTGGTGGGGGTGGTTTGGGTGCTCCGGCCGCAGGGGCTGCTGGCTTAGGTGGTGGTGGGGGAGCCGCAGCAGCTGGCGCAGGTGCAGCTAAATAAATTACATGGTTTCATTTTTACTACGAAGATAGAATTGATTCATACTGTAGTATGCTGTTTCCATCGAATAAAAGTTGTTATCATAAAATATAAAACTACGATAATGTTCGTATAAACCAGGGTTGTTATGTTTAAAACACTTTGTTTTAAAACAGTGTTTTAAACTAGTGTTGTAAATGACGAGTACTGCTCTGCTATTGTCACGGAGCAGCTGGCAATAGCAGCTGCCGATGTGTAATTTCCGTAGCCGAAGGCCGTCTTGTATTTTTTCTCCTTAGAACACCCGATGAGGAAATAAGAGCGTCCTTCTTGCTCGAATCTCACTTTTATCAACATGCATTATTATGTTTATATTATACGTTATGTCTTTGTATATTGGATTTCACATTTATAAAAAATTACTTACCTTTCGCTTTTGAACTAGTTTCACCATCAGGTGTGAGAAGGAGAAAACACATAAGACAGCATTCAGCTACAGGAACTACACTACACAACAGTCCGCGCCGACCAAATTGCTGCTATTAGCTCCATGACAAATGCACACCCTCGTGTCACGATAGCAGAGCAGTGCTCGTCATTTACATTTACAACTAATCTGTTTGCTTGCAATAATTTTCAATGAATTAAGAAATGCAGCAGAATTATAGCAAACAGCAACATTCATCTCATACAATGCCACTATACCGGGTGGTGCATCGGACAACGCACCATAGGGATTTCAAAATATTTTTTTTTAAATTCTCATTTATTTTCTTCCCACGTCATTTTATCAAAAAATCATAAGATAGGTTTTTTGTGGGGATCAAAAAACTGAGTCTAATACACCCACTTGAGATATTTTAAAAGTATCTTTTTTCAAGATATAAATTATTTTGAAATCATTAGTTTAAAAATATAAATATGCCGTGCCTTGCAAAAATAATGTCGCCTTTACACCTGTCATTATTTATTAAATGTATTAACATCTAAAAATAAACACACTGTTAAAAGTACTCTTAAAATCTACGTATTGAATACGTAACGAAAAATTATAAATGGTTTTACGGGTGAAACAGTTCTCTACAAGAAAGTGCCAATTTACGGTTAAATACCTAAAACCGACTTAATAGAACTGATGGTCATTGTAAGTAAAAATAAGTGTGGAAATAGATTACAATACTTAAACAGCTTAATTACTCGTAATTATCATTGGCGCAATGAATTATAAATGTAAGCGCAAGACATTATTATTTAAAACTAATGTATATCCTACATTTAGAAAATAAATAAATATTTATAATAGGTAACATGATTTTTTGATAAAATAGCATGGGAAGGATATAAAGGACCATGTATTTATTTAAATCTCAATTATTTACTCCCCATGTGCTTTTATCGTAAAATCAATAACAGTTTTTATGTAGAGTATACAAAAATATTTCTTAATAGTTTTATTTTATAGATTTTAAAGACAATTAATAAAGCTCATTATGTAATATTAAAAACTGAATAATCGTTTAATTAACACCAAAATAAAAAATAACTATAAACTAGATTCCGAAGCCAAAACAAGAAAGAATAAAAAAAACTATATCAAGTGTTCGAATACATTTCCTTCGGCAGCTTGGCAATATCCCAATCGATTATAAAATTCACGTCTAACATTTGCTAACTGATAGCGAGTTATTTTTCCACACTCGGCACAAATGGCATTTTTAAGATCCTCCACATTATTGAATGGTATTCCATTATAAATTTTGGATTTTAAGTGTCCCCATAGATAATAGTCGTTAGGAGAAAAGTCAGGCGAACGAGGAGGCCACTGAATATCGTAATTAGGTCCAATTATTTTTCGATTAAAACTGTCGTTTAAAAATTCACGCACAATACGGCTGTTGTGCGCAGGGCAGCCATCCATTTGAAACCCTATTTGTTGGTCTTCTTGAGCCACTTCAGTTATTGCTGGCGCTATTTTTTCAATTAACATTTCCAGAAAACTTTCTCCTGTCAAGTTTCCATCGATAAAAAATGGTCCTATAATGTGTTGTCCTAAAATTCCAGCCCAAACGTTGACTTTTACAGGATACTGTGTTTTTGTGTTAATCACTTTATGTGGATTTTTTGTAGCCCACATTCTAACATTTTGCACATTGGGTTCGTTATGCAGAGTAAATGTGCATTCATCCGTAAAATAAATATTTTTAAGAAAGTCACGATCATCGTTTACCTTTTCCATTATTTCATAACAAAACGCACTTCTTTTAAACATATCTTTTTCGAGAAGTTCTTGGTGACACTGGTATTTGTAGGAGTGAAACTTGTTTGCTTTCGAAATACGCAAAACTGTGGAGTGGTGTACGCTAACGTTTGCAGATATTTGTCTTAAACTCAATGTTGGATTTTCTATCGTAGTGGCCACAACATTAAAAACACTCTCATTTTCTACTTGAGGACGTCCAATTTCTTTATGACACTTGCAATGATCAATTAGTGTACCAGTATTTTCAAACTTTTTAACAAATCTACTAACTGTTGTGTGATCAGGAATATTTCGATCTGGGTATTTTACACTAAACATTGCACTTACTTCTCGAGAACTGTTTCCTCCGTAAAACCATTTCACCATTTCTATTTGTTCGTCAATTGAATACATAATTTGATTTTAAAAGTTCTTTTAACACAGTAGGTAATATTACTTTTACTATTTGATGTCAATAGAGATAATTAAAAATGTCAATTGTAAGCGCGACGTTATTATTTTTCCAAGGCATGGTATATTTATTTTTTTTAAATTGTAATTTTAAAATAATGTGTATCTCGAATTTAGATAATAAATAAATATTTTAAATGGGTGTATTAGACTCAGTTTTTTGATCCCCACAAAAAACCTATCTTATGATTTTTTGATAAAATGACGTGGGAAGTAAATAAATGAGATTTTAAAAAAATACATTGAAATCCCTATGGTGCGTCGTCCGATGCACCACCCGGTATAGTGGCATTGTATGAGATGAATGTTGCTGTTTGCTATAATTCTGCTGCATTTCTTAATTCATTGAACATTAGATGGCGTTAGCTATCGAATCTATTAATAATTTTCACATATTGGCTTAAAATAGTCAAAAATGTTCAGTATTCCTCAGCACTGGGTCGGGACCACACTGAAGAGGACCTTGAAATCTGTGGGTATCTGGTGCCGGAATACTGAACACAAATTCAATTTTCATCTCATAAGTTGATTTGACTTTGAAATCTAACCTGCGGGTGCTTCAGCGGCAGCGGCGGCCTTCTTGGGTGCAGGACCGCCAGCGGTGTGCTTCAGTTTGAAGAGTTTCTGACCGGCCTTGACAGTGGCTCCGTTTTCTACATAGGTCTCCTCAATAATACCATTGGTTGGGGCCGCTACGGGCATCGATGTTTTGTCTGTCTCAATTTCAAGTACAACCTCATCAACTGCCACAGCATCACCCTTCTTCTTTTCCCACCTTAAAAATAACTACTATTATTTATACATACATAGTTAATATCTTTCACAATGTTCTCATTAATCACTTGGTGAAACATGATTAAAATAAAATTTGAAATAAAAACACTTGGTTTGTTTCACTAACGTTTTACTTATTATTCTGACTAGTTTCGGCTTCCAGCCATTATCAAGGAATGTACAGAGAATACTTTTTTACACGATATTTATATACAAAATCAGGTAATATTATTGGGGAGATCCTGTACATTCCTTGATAATGGCTAGAAGCCGAAACTAGTCGGAATAATAAGTAAAACGTTAGTGAAACAAACCAAGTGTTTTTATTTCAAATTTTATACATAGTTAAACCTAATTTTTTATCCTAATATCATCAATAACTAAATTTTTTAAAAACATATTTTTGAAAACGTTTATAAATGTTAAACCAATTTAATCATTAGATAAAATTGCGAGTTCGAGTCTCGCCTGGGGCGAATAATTTTTCTAACAAAAAATATTCGTCCCGGATGCCATGGGTGTTAATTGTGTTGTCCACATTTTCATTAATATGAAAAACTAAAATAGTAATACTGGTTGTGACTAAATGGCTATCCGCCTAAGTCAATTCCTCAATATTCATCTCATCCCCCAAACCGATTTCCATCCATCATTAAATAAAATTATAATAACATTAAGATGGTATATTTTAACCTTATACACTACATGAAGTTAATTATGGTATTATATCATATGTTCAATAAAAAAAAACCTGTAGAGTGGCATGATTTAATCGATTTTTTAAATTTTAGTTGGCTACACACTTCAGGAATTGACATATAAAACTTCAGACATAATAATTATAATGTATATTTTCAGAGTTGCCAACCTAGAATATTTTCCATGGCACTCTAGAGATTTTTTTAGTTAAACATACGATATTATAGTTATTGTAATAAAAAATTATAGACATCAAATACTGGGTGGTCAACTAAGGAATTTCGATTTACAAGCGCTCTAAAATTGTTTTGAATAGGAATAGAGAAGTGGGGTTGGTCTTAAACGAAGGAGGGGCTCATGGAAATTCAGTCGCCATGGTTCGCTGGACGGGTGAGGAGCGTTCGTTCTGTGTGCGCGCTTATTACCAAAATCAAAATTCTTGCATTATTGTGCGTCGTCGTTTTCGTGCACATTATGCTTTGCACAATCTTAACCAATGTCCGAGTGCTCAACTCATTCGGAAATGGGTCAGAACATTCGAAGAAACTGGTTCGACATTGCCCCAGCGAGTGATAAACCGTCGACGGTCTGTGAGAAACGATGCAAACGTAGAGCGAGTGAGAGCATCTGTTCGCAACCAACCGGGCCTCTCGACACGCCGGCGCGCGGCCACTCTAAATGTGAAGAGATCGTCATTGATAAACATTCTTCATAAAGATTTACACATGCACCCCTACAAGATCCAATTAGTGCAGGAATTAAAGCCAGGGGACCATCAACAACGCCTTGATTACGTCAATGAAATGGTGAACCGATTTCAAGCGTACGACAACATTTTTTTCTCTGATGAAGCCCATTTTCATCTGAACGGCTATGTAAACAAACAGAATTGCCGGTATTGGTCTTCAGAAAACCCCAAACAGCAACATGAAACTCAATTGCATAGTCTGAAGGTCACAGTTTGGTGTGCAATACACGCACAAGGCATTATTGGCCCGTACTTTTTCGAAGACGGACGCGGCCGAGCAGTAACAGTGAATTCTGATCGTTATGTGGACATGTTGAACAATTTTTTTGAACCAGCCCTTCAAGACTTTGATGGATACAATCGGGACACTTGGTTTCAGCAAGACGGGGCCACTTGTCACACTTCAAATCGGTCTTTACCTGTTATTCAGGCGCTTTTTCCTGAAAAATTGATTTCTCGGCGTGGAGACCTTCCATGGCCCCCCAGAAGCCCGGACTTGACACCTTGCGACTTTTACTTATGGGGATACCTCAAAAGTGTAGTCTACCGCAACAATCCCCGCACTCTAATTGCGTTGAAGGAAAATATCCGCCAGGAAATTCAAGCCATCGGTCCAGAAACTTTGCGACGTGTTTTTCTAAATGTCGGGGTTCGACTCGAAGAGTGCCAGCAGAAAAACGGTGGACATTTGGACAGCGTAATTTTTAAGAAATGAATTTCCAAAGAGCTGAACATTATTTGTAAAAAAAAAATTATAATTGACTTGATAGTTTTTGTTTTATTTCTCTTTTAAATCGGAATTCCTTAGTTGACCACCCTGTATAACCAAAGCTTATGTCATGCAATGGAATGTTTTTATGCATAAAACTGTAGTACGTAATCAGTTATGTTTAGTAAGAGAGCATATAAAATAAATAATTCCGCTATTCAATATATAATCTCAAAAAATAGTGATGTATCCATCATAGCAGTTTTCCGATCACCTAAACAATTGACAATCGACATAATAAACTTATTTTACTTGTAAATTGTTTAAAGACCATTTCACATTAAATCGGCGTTTTATACGCGTGGCGCATGAAGTAAAATTTCGAGTTTAGAAAAGCCTAATTTGGCTCGGTCGCTCCGCTTCGCTACGCGCCCGAGCCAAATTTTCAGGCTTTTCTAAACTCGAAATTTTACTTCATGCTTAGTCTGGGAGTGGAAGACACTCGTTTCTTTCTTCATTGAAACAATTGAAAGTTGACGTAATAAATTAGAAAAGTAAAAAATAATAATGTGTCCATCATAGCAGTTTTCCCATCACCTAAACAATTGATAATTGGCATAATAAACTTATTTTACTTGTAAATCGGTTTAAAACCATTTCACATTAAATCGGCGTTTTATACGCGTGGCGCATGAAGTAAAATTTCGAGTTTAGAAAAGCCTAATTTGGCTCGGTCGCTCCGCTTCGCTACGCGCCCGAGCCAAATTTTCAGGCTTTTCTAAACTCGAAATTTTACTTCATGCTTAGTCTGGGAGTGGAAGACACCCGTTTCTTTCGCCATTGAAACAATTGAAAGTTGACGTAATAAATTAGAAAAGTTACAATAGTTAAATTTATGTTATAAATCGCCACATTACCAAAACGAGTGTTTACAATCCCAGATTAAGCATGGAGTAAAATTTCGAATTTCCTATTTATTTCCTAGGTATTTAATGAATTTTGATATTAATTGACAACATTTATATTAATAATGTTATCAGCTGTTAAATGTAAAATAACAGGTAGGCTGAAAAGTTCGTAGACTAACACATAGATGGTGTTATTAGACTGATTTTATTAAAGTAGTAAAAAGATTATATATTAAGTATTATTATGTGATAAATTTATTATACATACACAATTTATAGATTAAGGATGATCAAATGTTTATTTTATATATATATATATATATATATATATATATAGATATACATATATTTTTCTATGTTATTATATAGCAAAGATGCTAAATAAAGATTATTATTATTATTAAATCCATATGGTTTATAGTAGAACTAACCTACAAACGACACGTGCATAAATTTGACAGCTGTCGGACAATTGGTTCGTGAGATATAGCATTGTTAGATAAAAACTTTTGTTGGTGTGAAAAATATGGAAAAAAGAGAGTTCCGTGTCTTAATAAAGCATTGCTTTATTATAAAAAAAATCATAGCACAATTGATAATTGACATAAAAGACTTATTTTACTTGTAAATTGGTTTAATACCATTTCACATTAAATCAGCGTTTTACACGCGTGGCGCATGAAGTAAAATTTCGAGTTTAGAAAAGCCTAATTTGGCTCGGTCGCTCCGCTTCGCTACGCGCCCGAGCCAAATTTTCAGGCTTTTCTAAACTCGAAATTTTACTTCATGCTTAGTCTTGGAGTGGAAGGCACTCGTTTCTTTCATCATTGAAACAATTGAAATTTGATGTAATAAATTAGAAAAGTTACAATAATCAAATGTATGTTATAAATCGCCACAGTATTCGATGATTGCCTGAATTTCCGTTGATTTCAAATGTTTCGATACATTTCATACTATTTTAAAGTTTCCTACAATTTTCAAGTTATTGGCAATTATCACAAAGTTCCCAAATAATCGTTAACTTAAAAAATGTTGATTTTTCATGAAATTCTAAGATTTCAGTTAGTTTTTGTATTTACACGGGTTTCGCAATTTGATTTTGAATTACTTAAACAAGTTGATTAAAAACTCTATTTATTTAATAACTTGCAAATATAAATATAACAGTAGCAAATTGATAACACTGGTCTGCAAAAAAAATGTATTTTCGAGCCCTGACACCATTCCTGCTGATTCTTATGTAAAATGACCTCCTCAATCCGAATATGACCCCCGTTTTCCCCCATCACCCACCATTTTCGGGGGAGGCCCCCCCACCTATTTTTATCACTTGTCTATAATTTGGAGGGATGAAAAGGATTATTTTAGCCTTTACATTTCTTCTGAATGGCTAGAGATGTGAAAAGTTCCAAAACATGAACATTTGTAGCAAGGAGGTAGATTTGGGGGGGATTTGCCCCCTTAAATTGTAAAAAAATCATTAAAAATGATCAATTCTTTCCGTTTTTTTCGCAGTTTTTTCACTTATTTTCTACATATTCCAGCTTCCATTCCCCCTCATCTTCCCCCAAACACCCACAAATAATAAAAACATATTGCAACAATATACAGCAACAATAATAAAAATATATAGCAACAATAATAAAAATATATAGCAACAATAATAAAAATATATAGCAACAGTTCGGAAGATTCACTGTACCACGCTGGCGCTCTCAATACTCCCCCCGTTTCTCCCATCCATTGGAGGGGTGAAAAGGATTATTTTAGCTGTAAAGAATAATAAATAACTAAGATAAGTACCTTCATTTGGTGCTTGCTTTCCTTTTGTACCCTGAGATAGAAGTTTCTCGTATCAAAAACCAGCAGTACTCTGCTAACATGCTCGCATTCCACTTCCCCGAAAATCTCCTCTCGAACTTAGAGATGTCTTGATGAAACCGTTCCCCGTGTTCATCCGAAACTGCTCCTAAATTTTCAGGGAAGAAGTCCAGGTGTGAGTGAAGGAAATGCACTCTAAGAGACATGTTACACCCCATGGCCTTGTACGCTGACAGCAATTCCTCGACATGAGCGACATAATCATCACTGTTGTTACCCAAAAAGTTCTCACACACGTTTTGGAATGCAATCCAAGCTCGTTTTTCTTTTCGATTCAGGTGTTCAATAAACGTCGAATCTTGGAAAAGTTGTCTAATCTGGGGGCCCACGAAAACTCCTTCCTTGATTGTAGCCTCACTAAGACGAAGGAATCTAGTTTTCAAAAATTGAATGCATCACCGGTCTTGTCCATTGCTTTCACAAACTGTTTGATCAATTCGAGTTTGATGTGCAAAGGCGGCAAGTAAATATTTTCCTTCGGGACCAGAGGACCGTGAGCAACGTTTTTCTGACCGGGAGTAAAAATTTCTCGCAGAGGCCAGTTCCGTACGATGTAATGTTTGTCTCAGGCTATATATTTTTATTATTGTTGCTCTATATTGTTGCTATATATTTTTATTGTTTGGGGGAGGATGAAGGGGGTTGGAAGCTGGAATATGTAGAAAATAAGTGAAAAAACTGCGAAAAAACGGAAAAATCGATCATTTTTAAGGATTTTTTTACAATTTAAGGGGGCAAATCCCCCCCAAATCTACCTCCTTGCTACAAATGTTCTTGTTTTGGAACTTTTCACCTCTCTAGCCCCTCAGAAGAAACGTAAAGGCTAAAATAATCCTTTTCATTCCTCCAAATTATCGAAAAGTGATAAAAATAGGTGGGGGGGGGGGCTCCCCCGAAAACGGTGGGTGATGGGGGAAAACGGGGGTCATATTCGGATTCAGGAGGTCATTTTACATAAGAATCAGCAGGAATGGTGTCAGGGCCGATTTTCATGCCGACCAGTGTAACGAAACAAAAGTTAAGAATTACAAAAATTAACGAAACGAAAGAAAGATATAATTTGCGAAACGATAATTTGCGAAACGAAAGAGATATAATTTGCAAAGGGATAGCGTTTTAAGAGGGAAATCTTCCAGAATTTTGAGGATGGTTTGGGTTCCTGGAAGAGAGTTTTACGACTCAACCGTCGCTCTGCGGCTTAGCGCCTATTGCCCGCAATCGAGCACGTTTTGGGCTCGCTCTTTAGAAATCCTCGACTTTTTCTGACAATAGAATGAGTGCTTTTTCGGGCGCAAACAAGTTGTAAAAATTAAAATAAGGATACACAAATTCAATAAAAATTTGAAATAACAGTTTTCAAAATTCTGCCGGTTTTCTTAATTTTCGTTAATTTTAAAAATGTTGGTAGTTAACATAAATTTTCAAAACTTCCGTTAATTTTTAATTTCCTGGTAATTTTCATGAATTTCTTAAATATTCAAGTATAAATGAAATTGCCAATTCTTGGTTGCAGAATACTTCAAACATTAAAAGTGCGATTCTTTTCGCAATCTACAACAAGTTAGTCTTACAAAGACTATATCAAACACTCATTGAAACAACTACTTCCCGGGCTAATACCCCGACGGACATTGAATTATACAACAAGTGTTTGCTGTTACATACAGCAACCTACTGCAAATGTAACAATTTGGGTCAAATTATTCAGGCCATCTATAGACGCGTTTCGAGATTTATCTCTCATCAGTATAGCTTTGCCATTCAGCTTTGGTAACGTGACCGCCAGTCTAAGGTGTCAAATTATTTAGAGGGAATGGCAAAGCTATACTGATGAGAGATAAATCTCGAAACGCGTCTATAGATGGCCTGAATAATTTGACCCAAATTGTTACATTTGCAGTAGGTTACTGTATGTAACAGCAAACACTTGTTGTATAATTCAATGTCCGTCGGGGTATTAGCCCGGGAAGTAGTTGTTTCAATGAGTGTTTGATATAGTCTTTGTAAGACTAACTTGTTGTAGATTGTGAAAAGAATCGCACTTTTAATGTTTGAAGTATTCTGCAACCAAGAATTGGCAATTTCATTTATACTTATGTTTGAACGGTAACGTGACCGCCAGTCTAAGGTGTCAAATTGTTTAGAGGGAATGGCAAAAGCTATACTGATGAGAGATAAATCTCGAAACGCGTCTATAGATGGCCTGAATAATTTGACCCAAATTGTTACATTTGCAGTAGGTTACTGTATGTAACAGCAAACACTTGTTGTATAATTCAATGTCCGTCGGGGTATTAGCCCGGGAGGTAGTTGTTTCAATGAGTGTTTGATATAGTCTTTGTAAGACTAACTTGTTGTAGATTACGAAAAGAATCGCACTTTTAATGTCTTAAATATTCGTTAACTTGAAAAACTTTGCAGTTTTTCATGAAACTCCAAGATTTCCAATAATTTCCAAAATGTTTATGAAAAGAATCAACATTTTTAAGATTAACAAAAATTTAGGAAATTCAGGAAAACCATCAGAATTTTAAAAATTTAAGGAAATTTTTTAAATTTATGAAAAGCATAGTAAATTAACTAAAACTACCTAAGGTCTTAAAAACTCATCTACATTTTCAAAAAACTAAACGAGTATCTTGCAATCCCAGATTAAGCATAAAGGAAAATTTCGAGTTTCCTATTTATTTCCTATGTACTTAATGAATTTTGATATTAATTGACAGCATTTATATCAATAATGTTGTCAGTTGTTGAATGTAAAATATTTGCTAAAAAATATTCCTTTTAAAATATCAAATATTAAACAACGAAAGAAATTAAATTTTAAGTACATATGAATACTGTTTTTTAAGAGTTTACTTTAGAGCTTAGAACGAGTGTTTTCCACTCCCAGGTTAAGCATGAAGTAAAATTTCGAGTTTAGAAAAGCCTGAAAATTTGGCTCGGGCGCGTAGCGAAGCGGAGCGACCGAGCCAAATTAGGCTTTTCTAAACTCGAAATTTTACTTTATGCGCCACGCGTATTAAACACCGAAAACACTGAAATATTGTAAACAGATGAACTTCATATTAAATCGGCGTTTATACGCGTGGCGCATGAAGTAAAATTTCGAGTTTAGAAAAGCCTAATTTGGCTCGGTCGCTCCGCTTCGCTACGCGCCCGAGCCAAATTTTCAGGCTTTTCTAAACTCGAAATTTTACTTCATGCTTAGTCTGGGAGTGGAAGACACCCGTTTCTTTCGCCATTGAAACGATTTAAAGTTGACGTAATAAATTAGAAACGAATTAAATTACAAATTGCTTCCTCATACACCGTATTCTCCAGATCTGGGCACTAGTGACTTTTTTCCAATTTGTAATTTAATTCGTTTCTAATTTATTACGTCAACTTTAAATTGTTTCAATGGCGAAAGAAACGGGTGTCTTCCACTCCCAGACTAAGCATGAAGTAAAATTTCGAGTTTAGAAAAGCCTGAAAATTTGGCTCGGGCGCGTAGCGAAGCGGAGCGACCGAGCCAAATTAGGCTTTTCTAAACTCGAAATTTTACTTCATGCGCCACGCGTATTAAACACCGAAAACACTGAAATATTGTAAAGAGATGAACTTCATATTAAATCGGCGTTTATACGCGTGGCGCATGAAGTAAAATTTCGAGTTTAGAAAAGCCTAATTTGGCTCGGTCGCTCCGCTTCGCTACGCGCCCGAGCCAAATTTTCAGGCTTTTCTAAACTCGAAATTTTACTTCATGCTTAGTCTGGGAGTGGAAGACACCCGTTTCTTTCGCCATTGAAACGATTTAAAATTGACGTAATAAATTAGAAACGAATTAAATTACAAATTGCTTCCTCATACACCGTATTCTCCAGATCTGGGCACTAGTGACTTTTTTCCAATTTGTAATTTAATTCGTTTTTAATTTATTACGTCAACTTTAAATTGTTTCAGTGGCGAAAGAAACGGGTGTCTTCCACTCCCAGACTAAGCATGAAGTAAAATTTCGAGTTTAGAAAAGCCTGAAAATTTGGTTCGGGCGCGTAGCGAAGCGGAGCGACCGAGCCAAATTAGGCTTTTCTAAACTCGAAATTTTACTTCATGCGCCACGCGTATAAACGCCGATTTAATATGAAGTTCATCTGTTTACAATATTTCAGTGTTTTCGGTATTTAATACGCGTGGCGCATGAAGTAAAATTTCGAGTTTAGAAAAGCCTAATTTGGCTCGGTCGCTCCGCTTCGCTACGCGCCCGAGCCAAATTTTCAGGCTTTTCTAAACTCGAAATTTTACTTCATGCTTAGTCTGGGAGTGGAAGACACTCGTTTCTTTCGTCATTGAAACAATTGAAAATTGACGTAATAAATTAGAAACGAATTAAATTACAAATTGCTTCCTCATACACCGTATTCTCCAGATCCGGCCCCCAGTGACGTGACTTTGTCCTGTTTGCAGACCTCAAAAGGATGCTTACTGGAAAAAAAATCGGCACTAATGAAGAAGTTATCACTGAAACTGAGGCTTATTTTGAGGCTAAAGAGAATTCGTATTATAAAAATGGTATCAACAAATTACATGACCGCTATAATCGTTGTATCGCCCTCGAAGGCAACTATGTTGAATAATAAAATAGAATTTTGCAAAAAAAAAAAAATTGTTTTACTATGTTAGCCTACGAACTTTTCAGCCTACCTGTTATTTACTGAAAAATATTCCTTATAAATATCAATTATTAAACAACAAAAAAAATCAAATTATCAACTGATTAAAATGCATTTTACATCTTGTATGATCTATTCCAACTGGATATGGGCAAGGCCGTAGCCAGGGGGGGGGGATATGGGGATTCAAACCTCAAAATGTTAAATTTTTCCCATTAAAATTCCCCCCGAAATTTTTATATCCCCACCGAATTTTTTTTCTGGCTACGGCATTGCATATGGTGGAACATTTCTTTCACTTTTAAAATAATTCAACAAGAATAACAAGCAGCAAGCCACAGAAACTCATGACCTCAATAATTACAAAACCAAATATAACTTACTTAATTAACCAGATAAAGCGATTGTGATCGCATAGAAAAGAAAACACAAATTATGCAACAATATTACGTTAAATTTTTATCACTCTTCTAAGCTTGAGATAACACGTAACAGATAAACCCATTATCTCTCACTTAAAATCCCAACTTTATCAAAACATAAGATTGCACAGCATTTAAATTAGAAAAAATATATACAGGGATTTTTTTCTCTTAAGTATACATAAAAGAGATTGAGATTACGCTGTAAATGTTTATCAATCATTGATTTTATCTTCTTCTTCTTCTTCTGCTATCCCTTGTTGCCCCTTAGGGCGTCGGGTACTCGTTATCGAGCCATCTCCTCCATAACTGTTTATTCTCCGCGATTTTTCCTAGCTCTTCTGCGCTTTTCCCATGTCTCTCTCCTATTTCTTCAATTATGTTGGTCATTGTCTACCTGGGTCTGCCTGGTTTCCTCTTTCCTTCCATGGTTGTTTGCTGCACCTGTTTTGTTAGTCTATAGTTGTCCATTCTCCTGACATAGGCATACCAATTTAGTTGTTTCTTTTCTATTTTGTTTGTTATTGTGTCCTGTTTTAAGTTGGCATATATCTCCTCGTTCCTTTTCTTATCAAATTTGGTGACGTTTGATATTTTTCGCAGGAATTTAATTTCTATCGTGGTTAATTTATTTTTATGTACCGGTAGTGTGGTCATTGTTTCTGCGGAGTATAGCACTGAGGGGATTACAATTTTGTTGTATATATGTTGTTTCGTTTTTGCCTAGAATTGTCTTGTTTATCGCATAGTAAATGTTGTTCGCTTTCTTATGTTTGTTGGCTATTTCTGTGTCGATTTTTCCGTCGTTGCTAATGATTGTTCCTAAGTAGTTGTAGTTAGTTATCTTCTCCGATCTTGTTCCTTTGCATGTATATTCTGTGTTGTTATCTTTCTTGCACCCTTTTATTTCCATTATTTTTGTTTTGTCCGTGTTTATGCTCATACCCATTTTGTCTATTTCTTCTGTCCATATGTCTATCATTTTTTGCATCTTTTCTGGTCTGTCCGCTATTAGTGTTACATCATCTGCGTATATTAGAGCCTCTATTAGTAACGCCTTCAGTTTTTTATATCCCCATACTGTCTTAGGTGTTCTGTGTTTGCAATTTTTGTATATTCTGTCCATGTATATGATAAACAGTAGGGGGCTAAGTGAGTCTCCTTGTTTTACTCCACTTTTAATCTCGAATTCTGTTGATGTAATGCCGTTTATTTGTACTATTCCTCTTACTCTTGTGTATAAACTCTGAATTGCTTTTAATAGGCTTGATGATATATTTAGCTGCTGTAGGGTCTCCCATAGTTTTGTTCTGTCGATATTGTCAAATGCTGCTTTCAGGTCGATAAAGGTGATATATAGCTCTGCGTTTCTTTCTATTTTTGCTTCTATTGCTTTCCGGAGTACGCTAATATGATCTGTGGTTTGTCTTTTGCTCCTGAATCCTCCTTGTTCTTCTTCTAGTTTGTGTTCTATTTGTTGTCTTAGCCTTCTCATTGATTTTATAAAAGTGTTTTATTTGAAGCTTCTAACAATATTTTTCCACTTCCAGGTTAAGCATAAAGTTAAATTCAGGTTAAGAAAATGTTCAGGCTTTTCTAAACTCGAAATTTTACTTCATGCGCCTGGCGTGTATAAAACACTGATACAAAGTTCAAAATATATTACTTAAGTTTCTCTAACGTTCATCTTACAAATGTTCGCAAATCTTGCGCTTGAAAAAATCCAAAAGCAAATTGCTCTCATTTTAAAAGTGCAAGGTTTGCTTATACGATAAGAAATAAACATTAATAACATGAACATTAGATAAAACTTAAGTAGTGTATTTTGAACTTTATTATGTACATTTCAATTTCGAGTTTAGATAAGCCTAAAATTTAACTTCATATTTAATCTGGAAGTGGAAACACCCGTTAGAAGCTTTAAAACGAACGTTTTTATAAAATAAATGAATACATACAAATTTACAGCGTAAACATTGAAATATGAACACTTAAAAGTAGTGACGGCTCGTCAGGGACGGCACTTAGTATAAGCCGATAAATGCAGGAATTTATTTTTTTTTCTCCCTTAATAAAAACGTTAAAGCGGCGGGGATCCGAGAAGGCTGCGACTTTTACATTGCTCCTATGGGAGACGACTGATAGCGGGAGTGGAAAAATCGAAGAATTCATTTTAGAAAGTTCAAATTTTCACAGGACCGAGAACAAAAAAATTCCGCGTGTCTTAGGCTAAGCGGCGTTCAAATCCGACCGCGTTTTCTATTTTAAATCATTTTTTTAATTTTACGCCTGACGGAAGATTTCCTAACCTCAATACTTTACACGCTGGTCTTGCTTCACACGGAACTTTTTCAGGTCGCGCATACCACAATTTGAATAGGATTTGACCTGGCCTTTCCAACGCGACACTTCCGAGCGCTCAAATCGCCCGATTACAAAAAAATATCGCATTTAATCGATTTTGCAAAAAAAAAAATACATTTTCAAAATGTTGCCTCTATCGTGTTCAGAATTCCATTAGAAACATGACCTATCTATCGAGAATTTTTTATATCGAGGAAAAGTATTTTTTTTGCAATTGAAATTTCATAAAAATATATACCGGCTGTCTAAATCTCGCATTTAATCGATGGCATTTATTTTTTCTTCAAAATGTTTTGTTTAAACGCAGATCGCTACGATTAAATTTAGCGGTGTTGGGACATGTTTTTTTTTTTTTTATTGGCCGCCTTCACGGGCTGTCAGCACATTTTCGGTCGAAAAATTGCGATAGAGGAATTTGGCTTTCACATTTCGATTTAGAATAATTATCCGCAACCGACAAGATGAAACAAGACGAAACAAAACAATTAAAACAAAAAAAAAATTTAATTTTTCATTTTGATGATTTTTCGCGAAAAATTGCGATAGTGAAATTTGGATTTCAGATTTGGATTTCGACTGTTTATCCGCGACTGAGAAAAATACAAAATCAAAAATCTACATTTTTTTTTCACGGGCTGTCAGCACATTTTCCCTCTCTATGTGCGAGCGAAGCGAGCACCCTAGCGAGCGAAGCGAGCAAGGCAAGCGAGCGAAGCGAGCGGCTGGAGCGAAGCGACCATCTCTTCCAACCTTTTCACGAACCTTTACATCCATCCACTCCATAACCACTACAAAACAACGATTTACCTTGCAGTCACCACCATTCGGCTCATGCACCAACGCCTCTCCCCCTCCCTTTCCCCTTGCTACTATTATACATATATTTTTCTTCAACATCATTTTTTTTTTAATTATGCAATTCTCTTTACATTTCCTTGATGCGGTGGATGGAGAAAGCAGTTCGTATATTAAAAGGACTCTGCTGTTCGCTAACGCTCACCCCAGCTCGCTTTGCTCGCTTGCCTGCTCGCTGCGCTCGCAAACTGAATCATGCTTAGCTTTGATTTTTATACTTTTAAAATCGCTAAAATATCGTAACACTTGCTATTTGTATTTATTTCGATTAAAATTTAATTATTTTTAAATTTAATTTAATAAAAAAAAATACTTCCAGTTGAAAAAGAAAAAAACACTTGCTCCAAAAACGTCATCGAAAAAAATAAGGAATTTTTAGATACCTTTAACAAAAGTTGTTATTTTTTTCAAAAAAATGCAAAGGGTACCCCTTGATTCGAAATTTTACATTGAAACCCGCATAAGTCTGTCCTTCTCCCACTCATGGCTTTTGATAGCCAGCGCCTAAAATAATTTTCCAGAATTGCTAAAAACTAAAAAATATTTATTGCTCCGGTCCTACTTGAGCTAGATAATTGAAATTTTCAGCATTTATACACATTTAAATTTCCTATCTACTGGTACATTTCCCATTATTGTACTGTATCAAATACTCAAACAAAAAAAATATAATTTATTTATTTAATTAATATGAAGAATTAAAAAAAATCTATCTCCTGTCCAAATTAAGCTGGATGAATGAAATTTTCAGCATTTATACATATTTGTATATCCTATTTATTCATATAATTGCAGTTGTTTCACTGTTTTAAATACTATAGCAAAAAAAATAAAAATTGTTTTTTTAAATAATTTGAAATGTAAAAAAAAATCTAATTTTGATCTAAATTGAGCTAGGCCAATGAAATTTTCAGCATTCATACAGCTTTGTATTACCTATTTATTGATTAAATTTCCATTATTGTACTATAAATAATAGCGGAGCTAAAAAATAAAAATTGTATTTATAATTCGCCGTTTTAGCATGAAAATGGGGTTTGAATCGCAGAAAAAAAATACCAATTTCCGCCCTAATAGAACTGGATCAATGAAACTTTTAGCATTTATGCAGATTCGTGTTGCCCATTTATGGTCCAACTGCCATTGGTCTACTATTATTATGGCGGAAGTAAGAAAAAAAATTGTAATTTTTGGTGATTTTTAAATTTCATTTATTAAAAAAAAATACTTCCGATTGAGCAAAAATAAAACACTAATTACAAAAACATCATAGAAAAAAGTGAGGAATTGATTGATACCATTAAGAAAAAAAAAAAAATTTTCAAAAAATCCAGGGGGTAGGTACTACCCCTTGATTCAAAATTTAACATTGAAACCCGCATAAGTCTGTCTTTGTCCCACTCATATCTTTTGATAGCCAGCGCATCAAAATATTCCGGAATTGCTAAAAACTAAAAAATATTTATTGCTCCGGTCCAACTTGAGCTAGATAATTGAAATTTTTAGGATCTACACAAATTTATATTTCCTATCTACTGGTATAATTCTTATTATTGTACTGTATCAAATAGAGAAAATTTGTTTTCGCAAGGATAAAGGAGCAACTACCCTCTCTATGTGCGAGCGAAGCGAGCACCCTAGCGAGCGAAGCGAGCAAGACAAGCGAGCGAAGCGAGCGGTTGGAGCGAAGCGACCATCTCTTCCAACCTTTTCATCCATCCACTCTATAACCACTACAAAACAACGATTTACCTTGCAGTCACCACCATTCGGCTCATGCACCAACGCCTCTCCCCCTCCCTTTCCCTTTGCTACTATTATACATATATTTTTCTTCAACATCATTTATTTTTTTTTTATTATGCAATTCTCTTTACATTTCTACATTTCCTTGATTCGGCCCTCGGCTCCCCGGTTTGTAAACCGGGCTAAATGCTAGTCATTTAATATGTGTTTACTAAGCAACTTCATATCCGCAAAATCAGCCAGCTGTAGATTTTCAGATTATGAAGATTAATGCAAGCGCTACGTCGTCACGAGTGTCAGTACAGTTTCTGTCGTTACATTTCCCCCACAGAGAGAACGTACGTCCGCAAATGGTTTACTCAAGTACGGCAAATTTGCCGGGGCCATACTCGCCATTCTTCCACACAATACATCGATGCCTATGTGTCGATGCACACTTTAAATTCGGTTCTGTTACAGATTACAGATTTTAATTCTAGAACTAGTAGATTTAGTAACGACTTTTTATTATTCACATCTTCACTGCCGCAGTTTAAAAACCGATTAAAGCGCATTAAGTTGACAAATTTCATACAATGACCAGTGATCATAATTATTTATATTTATCTTTTAATTCAATATTTTATTCCTACATGTTATTTATTGCTTTAATGTTGTTTGTCTAAGTTGTTTGATGTCTTTTGTTATTTACCATCTTTATTAAGTGATATTTATCTGTGATAGATATTTCTACTTATGACTAGCAACATTAACTGTGATATTTTGTTTATGTGAGTCTATTATCGAATATTTTTATATTTATTATATTCGTCCACATACACATTTAATGCATTTTATATAATCGGATAAGCAACATTAATTTAACCTTAGCCATTGAACCGTTTGGTGTTAGCGATTCAGGTTATCCCTGTATTTTGTTTATACATTAATTTTGGTTATACTTAGTAACGTAATGAGTATGATGTGTTACTTTATACAACTAATTGTGTTAATTTCAATTGTAAAAAAGGTGAATTCCGTAAATAAAGAATAATAATAATAATAATAATTTATTCACCCATGTATTTCTGATTATTAGCATATTATTTAATTTAAATGTAAAATAGGCATTTAATTTAATACAAATTGGTCATTAAGGCCAACAATTAACCGGTATTAAAAAAACAGTTAAAACTTATTATTCGTTTTTAATTTTATTTAACAAATCCGAACATATTTCGCATTTTTAAATATCGTTAAACAACTGATGTAATTTAAAAATGCAAACAATCATTAAATAGTTACCTAATTAAATTGATTTTGAGTTACGTGAAGATCAAATTAATTTGACGAATAAAGCACTAATAACCTTTCTTCACACTTTTATAAAAGTGTGAAGAAAGGTTATTAGTGCTTTATTCGTCAAGTTACCTAATTGTAATTTACAAAATATAATGTAGGTATTTTAGGTAGATTATGTGATATATATTAGTGTATAACTATAATTATGTAACAGTATTAATAAATCCGAGAACATTCTCTTTCTATTTTTTAAAGTCAGGCGAAATTATTTAATTTAAAGTATCATTCTAGCGAAGGTGTATGGTTTAGTCTCAGTGCGCGTGCGCCAAAATACATTCGATCAACCCACTTCCTCCACTGCTTAAAAGAAAAATTCACAGTACATATAAACAAATAATATTTAGGATGTTGATTGCCGAGCGGTATTCACTTGTGCCGCAGTTAAATTTGCGTTTAGGCCCTGCGGCATGTACCTTGTGCCGCATCCAGAAACAACTTTTAAAGCATCATACTGCCCGTGCCGCGGAACTAGTATAACTGTACAGACATCTAAACTAGGTGGCCTGAACGTTTAAAAACGTTTATATCCCTTCAAATGTTTGCTTTATTTTTCTGTATAATTGGAACAAAAATAAGGGTAAAGCAGGTAATATTTATATTGTTATAAAGGTGGCAATCAACATGTTAATGACTATTAACAAAATGGCAGTTTAAGTATAAAAGTGTATTAAGAACTTGATGATTTTTACCTTTAATCTAACAAAATATTGGGCCCCTTCATCAAAGACAACAGTTGGGAGTTTACTGCCAACTGTTGGGAATTTCTTTGATGACCGGATTGTTAATCGTAAATGTGTTTGGGATTTTTGCAATCGTACAAAATAGACCAACCAGAGTACTGTTCATTAGATACCAACACACATCACAATCAAATCCAAACATGTTGAATGTTGAACATTTCGATGAACGGAGCCCATTGACTACTTTTCATCATATAATACAAACAACTAACGAATTAAAAGTGATACGGTAATTTCTCTTTAAGATGAAAGTAACCTTGGTATTTACTTACAAATAGAAAGACTGTTATTCCTTACTTCACTTTTTATTTTTATGTTAGATGTACATTTCGAGACACAAGGTGCTCATTATCAATAACAAACTAATAAAAAGTGAAGTAATGAATAACAGTCTTTCTATTTGTGATTAATCACTTCACGTAAACTCGAAACAATACAGTTATTGGTATTTACTTGCTTACTTAATGCAAAGTAGATTCAATTGCTGTGAAATATTATTTTAAAAAAAAGGTACTTACTGTTGATTCGTATTTTTCAATAATTAAAGTTCTTTATTTTCTCTGTTGACCTTTTATATTTTATCATTTTATTGCGCCCTTTTTGTTACAAGCAAAAAGGGTCGCTTGTGTTTACAAACATATTTTATTACTTTTTTGTGTGTGATATTTCTAAAGCGAAACCTGAGTACCGCATGTTTCTCTAGGACTTTCAGCTTGTAAAATTTACAATTTGTTTACGGCCGAAAGAACGCCATTGTCCAGAAATATTTCCTTATTTCTAAAGAGCGGGCCCAAAACGTGCCGAATTGGTCCCTACAAAACGTATCCGCGACCGAGCCGAGCGTATGGGCTTATCCCTTCTACCACTTCCAAAATTCCCAGCACCCGATTATCTGTCCTGTTTATTCACATTGAAAAAACATCCCTTACCTTATCTTGCAAAAACCCTCTAGAATTAATCCTAGCCAATCAGATTTTCCTATCCCTAAACGTTCCCTCTTACAACAGAAAAATCGGAGAGTTGTCTTAACTGTCAAATCAGCAACATCGTTCTTTCGGCCGTACCGCACTTAACTTGTCATTTGTAACTTGTGGTTTTACTTATAACTTTAACTTTTATCTTTGTGTTTTAACTTCATCCATTTTCTACAATTATTTATTATATTGCTTTGCATATATATTTTATTTAATCAGTAATTAAATAAATCTGTTTGTTTAATTTTACTGGTATTCGTAATTTTGAATAAAAACCGCGAGACCCGCGAAATTTACACTTACCTTACATCACCTTCAGATACGGAATCAGCGAATGGAGGGACGTTGACAATAGTCGAATCGTCGAAAAGGGCACCACTCGTCCGAAAGTACCTGATTTCTTGATCTTGGAGAACATTGCGCAACCTGCACATGAATAATCAAGCTCAAAAATCTTCCATAAATAATTGTTTACAACAACCAACAAAGATACATTTTACACAAAAATGTTGACTTGATAACAATTTATTATAAAATTCTGTATTGTGGAGGCTTCTACTTCGTTATACATGTTAATTACACAATGAAACACTTTTAGCTTTGTTTGTATAACACGTTTTATTTAATGTGACTGCAGTTTCGACAAATTTAGCTTGTCATTATCAAACATGGAGTAACTTAAACTAGAGGTTTTACAGGTATATATACACAATCAGTTTTCAAGTTAAAAATATCCTAAAAAAGCATAATATTCAAGTTGCATTTAAACCGTACTGTAAAATCAATAACCATATCTTTAATAGTAAAACAAAATTAGATAAATTTAATAAATCCGGAATATATAAATTAACTTGAGCAGATTGTCAAGGGATATACATTGGCCAATCTGGTCGTAATTTCAACATAAGATTGAGGGAACATTTGCGCTCTTTTCGGCTTAAACAGAGTGATAAGTCGTCTTTTGCAAAACACCTTTTAGACGAAAATCACACTTTTGAAAAAGATGTACTTACCATAATCCATCATGCCGAAAAGGGTCGTAAAATGAATTTGCTAGAAGCACTAGAGATACATAAAGCCCGCGCTAATCTGGGAATTCCCTTAATTAACGACCAGGTTGACCTAATGTACTCCCATTTTTACCGCTGATTTGTAATTGTGTATATATACCTGTAAAACCTCTAGTTTAAGTTACTCCATGTTTGATAATGACAAGCTAAATTTGTCGAAACTGCAGTCACATTAAATAAAACGTGTTATACAAACAAAGTTAAAAGTGTTTCATTGTGTAATTTATTATAAAGTTTATTAAGAAGTTAAAGTTCATTAGTTAAAATATGCAATATTTATTGGGCAATATGTTAGTTTAACTCATTTTAACTGAACTCACCTGTTAAAAGCCGAGCTGTTCGCCTTAAGGCAAGCTTTTTGGACTGTCCTGGCAGCATGGTAAGCCCTTCTGGTGACTGGCACCTAAATAAGGAAAAATAACACTATAGCTTATAGTTTTACAATATTTAATAAGAATTATTACAATTTTACTTTCATGTATTCAATAGTATATTCACATACAGAGAGTTTTATGTAACACCGAACATTTTCATCCAACACAACTTGACACCTTTGATTTTTAAGTTATGTGTAAACTGGCTTGCCTATATGGCCATTGCAAACTGTAGATAAGGGCAGGTGGTGGCCGAGCGGTAACGTCGCGGGGCTGTATCGTTCGGCGAGCCACAAACTCAGGTTCGATTCCCGTGCACGGGGAGACTTTATTTGTAAAATAATGTTTTGTTGTGACCCTGGGTGTGGTATAAATGTGTGTGTTTGTCCGAATGAGAGAATAATTAGCATAAAAATACATAAGAGATATGGCTGTGGCGAGAGTCTATGCCAGGATCATCGATCCAAATAAAAAAAAAAAAAAAAGTATAGACAATCAATTGCAATTAATGCCTCAACTTGTACATACAGGAAGTTTTTCTTTCAAGTATACATGTCCCAATTACAGCGTATATGCTGTAAATCTTTAGATACTCGTTTTTTCAAAAGAGTTCAATTTTAATCTTAAAATGAGTGTGTTCCACTCCCAGACTAAGCATGAAGTAAAATTTCGAGTTTAGAAAAGCCTGAAAATTTGGTTTGGACGCGTAGCGCGAAGCGCGGAGCGGCCAAACCAAATTTTCAGGCTTTTCTAAACTCGAAATTTTACTTCATGCGCCACCGATACAAAACACTGACGTCTTACCAAGTTTAAAACACACCGCTAAACTTTGCATTGCATCAGTATTTTGTACCGGTGGCGCATGAAGTAAAATTTCGAGTTTAGAAAAGCCTGAAAATTTGGTTTGGCGGCGTAGCGCTTCGCGCTACGCGACCAAACCAAATTTTCAGGCTTTTCTAAACTCGAAATTTTACTTCATGCTTAGCCTGGGAGTGGACAACACTCGTTTAAAGCTAAAAATAAAATTCTTTTAATAAACCGAGCATCGGCAAATGTCCAATGGCGGCCGACGAAATGTGAACGATGTTTATTAGCTATGTGAATATGACTTTTAATCAGGAGCGTCGCGTTTGTGCGAAAACAAACATTTGATTGACAGATTTATAAAAGTCATCCAAAAATATGCCTAGACATCTATCTTTAGACGAGAAGAGCAGGGCAATAGCTAAACTAGAAGAAAACTGGTCTCTTAGCCGAGTGGCTGCTGATTTGAATGTAAGCAAAACCTGCATACATAATTTGAAAAGGCGATTTGAAATAAGGCAAGATTTAAGAAGGCCACCCCGAATTGGAATAGGAAGGGTATCTAATGAAGAACAGGATGTTGCATTGGTGAATCATCTCAGAGAAAATCCATTTGATAGTGCCTTAGATGCTCGAGAAGTAACGGGTTTTGCGGGGTCTACTAGAACTGCTCGGAGACGTATTAAAGCTGCAGGTCTACAAAATTATCAAGCAGCCAAGAAAGTTTTTCTCTCAGAAAACAATAAACAACGAAGATTGGAGTTTGCCAACGAATTTGTGTATCGTGGGGATGATTTTTGGAACTCGGTCGTCTTTTCTGACGAAAAAGTATTTCAATCATGTAGTAATGGGAGCCTACGAGTTTATAGACCAATAAACCAAAGGTATAAAGAAGGATTCACCCGTCCAATAACAAATAGTGGTCGTTTTTGTTAATTTTTGGGCTTGGGTCAATGTAAACGGACCCGGAATAATTTGGAAAATAGATGGCCATTTAAATGCTATTAAATACAGGGATATTCTAGAATATGTAATGTTGCCTTCAGTAACACAAACATTTCCGGAAAATTTTATATTTCAACAGAACAATAGTCCTATCCATACAGCAAGAATTGTGACTCAGTGGCTAAATGACCACCGCATCCAAGTATTGCCTTGGCCTGCGAAGAGCCCTGATCTCAATCCAATTGAGAATGTTTGGGGATACCTACAAAAAAAGATTTACTCAAGAGATTTTAGACCTATGAATGCAGATGAACTTCACGAAATTGTTGAAAATGCATGGGAAGATTTGGCTGACAACTACAATATGAGGAATCTAGTTTCATCCATGAGTACACGTTTGGCAAAAGTTATCACAGCAAATGGTGGTCCTACAAAATATTAATTTCATAATTTCTACTTGTATTAAGAATAAATATGTTTAGCATTGTAATTAGCAATTGAATAATAGTCCTTTAAAACCTAAGTTACGCCACTGTTAAGAGTTCTGATAAATCTGTACAAAATTAGACAATTTCTCTATGACAACAAAATACCGTTCACATTTCGTCGGCCGCCATTGTACAACGTATGTTTATGTATACTTAAAAAAAAATTCTCATTATGACAATGTGCGGAATTACATAAAACACTGTATACTGTATTAGCATTTTCTGTATTTAAAATATTCTCAGAATTAGATAATACCTATATGAAAATAACAGAAGCAATAATGAGAAAAACAAAGTACATAACTACGTTAATCACAATAATAATGTTAATAATATGTATTAATTTATACATTGTTTGCATTTTCACGAATAGTTTTACGTAATTCTATATAATATGTACTGTTGTTGTAATTGAATAAAATTATTGCTTTGTTATCATTGATTGGTCAGTGTATAGATCCGAAGCTAGTTGGATCTCTGCACACTCCTTTCCTAGACTGAAGGGTGTTGAAGTTTTATACCAAAGGTACAAAATTAAATTATCTTGAAGCCGTAGGCATTTTGAAAAAGTCTTGTAATTCAACGGTTAACCTGCTTAATGAGTAAACTGAAGTCCTGTATTCTCACCCTTCCATACCTTGTAAAACTAAATAATAAACAAACCAGGGGTGTTGCAAAACATTGCATCGGATCTAATCACTCTTATAGTTCATACGATTATAAAACGTTGCATACAGGTATAGATCTTCCAGCGCTATATGAAAAAAATGACTTCAAATTTGCAATAAATTTTTATACTTTTATAACACCATAAACCATAATCCTCAATAAAAGTATCCCTCAGCAAACAGCTTATTGCATGCTCGGCCGTGAGTCGGCTGCATAATTTTAGGTCCGTATTAGAACATTTCATTCCAATGACTGACGTAGATATGTAAAAATGCACATTCGGTGGTATTCTCTATCGAAAACGTTAAATTTAACGTTTGACAGCAGAGTTAAATCTAGTCTGAAATAAAGGGAAATTGATTAAATTCCCTATCATTTTAATAGTTTTTATTGAACTTACAATTTAATTTACACCAGTTGTCACCATTTATTTTAACGCGGATATCAATCATTAAATTTTAACGTTTTCAAGATAGATAGTCCAATAAATGTATACCAAGGAACACTTTAATTTGCAGCTCTTACGATACAAACGTCAGTTATCTGATTGAAAGAGTTAAATGACGGTTGCAACTTGTTTTCTAGTCGATAAATTGTTTCATATTCTTATTAGCATGAAGTTCTGTTTCTTAACACTTCTCTATCAATTTACATTTTATTAATTGATACACAATCTACATCCAAAATATGTCACCCCTTTATGATTGAATTTTTGTTAATCGCATGTTATTTTTGTATGTATATAAAAGTTTTATAAAAATGATGTATTTTTCTTGATAGTCGATAAGTAAATATTAATTTAATTAGAATAATTTAATTAGTAATTAAAATTAAACATGTTTCAATATTGTATATACAACTGTATATATTATGTTTTATTAAAGCAGTATTTTCAAAAATCGTAATTATAGCCAAAATAACTGAAAATCAAATGAAATAATTTTGACATTTTAAAAATATATCTAAATATAATTTATTTTTCTAAGAAATTAACAAACGGCCCTAACTTTAACTTATTTTTTTTTTTTATTTAAAAAATATTGGTATTAAATATATACAAAAATATTAATTACTCTTTTTAAATATTACAAAGTATCAATTACAATAATCGAACTCAATTGTCCATTAGCGTGAAATAGTGAATGAGCGGCTCTTAGCGATTATACAGGTTAAGGTTATTAAGAAAATTGTATTAGGGCCAATAACAGGATTATATGTATATAATCCTGTCATTGGCGGAATTAAAAGGTACTGGGGATATCCCAGATTAACTCAACTTCTGAACATCTCGACATTCCTCAAAAAACTAATGGTCAATTTGACCCTTTATGCAATAAGGAACCAAGAGGCCCAGGATTAAAAGGTATTGGGGATATCCCAGATTGACTCAAATTCGGGACTTCCCGACAAAATGATTGTTCATAACAATTTCTACTATAAGTATACTTTTTCGTGTTATTTATAATACATACTTAGAGTTGTTTTTTTTTTATTTTTATTTTTTTGATTATTGCTTTCATGATTTTAATTAAATAATCGATCATTTTAAATAAAACTGTCCAATCCAAAACTAAACAAACAAATTCTATTAATTAAATTATATTATAACTTATTTCTAAATGTATTTTATTGCCATCTTTTAAACAAAAGTAAAACTAAAATATTTATTGCTCTTATGGAGGTTTTGAAACAGCAGCTCATTTTATTTAATATTTAACTTAGAATAATCTAATTCATACACCCTATTTACAACAAGTATTTCAATAAATTAAAGTAATATCACACAGGTAAACCAATTCGTCTATACAATATCTCAACATCTTTTTAGTATGTCACAATAAATTTATATTTATTTTAGTTATAATTCCTTTTACGTAAAAACGTGGAAATAGGATATTGATATAGTAGGGGTTGAAAGGGTTCAGATATGCATTTCTTTCTTGTACCACTCTAATAAAGATTTAATCTTTTACCAGTATTTATTTTAAATTTTTATACTTAACTGATTAGGATTTATAAAGAGTTAGTAAAAATCCGTCGAAAAAATAATTATTTATGATAAAAATCTGATTTCTTCAATAATAATAAAAAAACACTCAGGATTACAGAAACGTGCTCGGATATTTTTTAAGATTTTTTGTTTTGAAAATACAGCACTTGAAAGTGAGGCGCCTCACTTTTTGAAATGGATGTAGGTATTTTCACATGTTTGATGGTTTGATAAATCACACAATTTAATATTAGTTAATGTTAAAAGAGCATAAATGTTTTGAACTTTTCATTCTTACACTTAAATGAACTCGGTTAAACAATCAACATTTTTAATCTCAACATCTCTGAACATTTTTTCTTCCGCTGTTTGCCTCGCGCCCCGGGGACAACACACCTTGTAGCGGCCCTGTTCATTTCGGTCATGAATTTTCTATGCAAATCATCTGGCCAGCGCAGGTTAGTTTTATTGCGGTTATGGTCATAAACCCCCAATTATCATTTACAAGTTAACCGCAAGCTGAAGTCATTTTTTTCATATAGCGCTGGAACTACTATAACAAGGGATTAGTTTTAAATTATCGGAAAGGACTGGAAATAAGTAAAGCCATAAAGGCTAGCTAAAACATGGTCAACGACAACGAGGAGCTTTGGAATTCCCCAATAATTAAAGCTCTTATTACCTGAAACGCCGAGATCTAGTATATAACACTAATTTTTTTTCTTTTGTACATCATTCTTGAAAATGGCATTAAGCCGAAACTAGTTGAAATAAAATATTTTGAGTAAAACAAACCAAGTGAATTCAATTAAACACCTATATTTAAATTGTACAATCCATGTTTGTCATACTTGAAAATGACACTATAATGTCGAAACACAAGTATCAAATTTAATAAAATAAATAATATTTAACATAGTAATCATTCTTAATTAATTTTATAACATTATTCAATATAAATTAGCTGTGGTGTTTAAAACAATTCTATTCAATGGTAATTTTATTTTAAATAAAGGTTAGGATCACAAGGTTTTAAAAAAAAAATCTTACAATTCAACATTGTGATAAGTTATTATGTAATATAAACAATAAAATTACTTAATAGGGGGTGACCAATCTGGCACGACCACACTGCACCTGATTGCATAACCATGTGCTCAAATCAAAAGTAAATGCCTTTCCAAACCACTGGAAAAATTCTCGTGGAGAACGAAGTTACATAATTTAATTAATGGTAGTTTCGCTATTTTTGATCCTCGCCTTGGTGTGCGGAAAATCGAATGGAAATCTGTTGAGGACTCACCTCGGCCAAGTTCCTCTCCAAGCACCCGTTCAAAACCCTGAGGCCCGAACGAGGCAGACTCCGCGAAGCCATCGATATTAATCCAGCCATCGTTTAGCTGCACCGGGACCTGCAGTCCCACTCGGAAAATTGTCAGGAAAACCGCTGAAAAGTCAGCAAACCGTCGGTCATGTGCTGCCCACTTTCGAGCAGCTCCCCAAAACTTACGTCAAATGTCAAATACGTAACGTGCGTAACGAATCACAGAGTGTGGCGATGTAGAGTTCTACATTGGCAGCACTTTTGTGGTGCACGTGCGTAACGAATCACCGAGTGTGTCTTTTTAGAGTTTCACATTGGCGGCACTTTTGTGGTGCTTTATCACATAGAGTTAGTAACTCTAGAGAAAGCATGCCCGTGTTTTGTTCACTGAAATATAGTAATACTGGAACGCGCACTGCCTATGATCGCTGGGTTAAGAAAGCGAGCCGAGAGAGACAGCGACCAACGGGTCTTGTGTCATTGTCTCACGCTCCTCGCGCATACGCATTAGAACTAAAGTCAGGCGGCGTACATCACGGCACAAAAGTACGACGGAGACACAAGACCCGTTACTCGCTATCTCTGTCGGCTCGCGCTGGCGTCGCCAGAGCGCGTTCCAGTATTACTATATTTCAGTGGTTTTGTTATGATCCCAACATGGGGTGGAAGTGGCATAGATTAAATTAGATTGATAACTCATAGGGGGCTCCACGTATCATGATTTTAGTTAACCGACCCACTCGATGAGACAGCGCTGCAACCGCAAATGACGTCATTGGCGCGGGGAGCGGGCGGGATTCTAACATTCATAACATTGAATGGTGGGTGCGGTGCGGGGAACATCGCACGGAATTAAATTACAGTGCGATGCGAAAAATACCAAAGACCTAATGAACATGTTAAATGTATATTTAAAAAATTATTATAAATATATTTCGCTACATGTCAAAACCTAATTTCATTTCACTTTTCAACAAAATGTCTGCAGTTTGTCAAAAAATGCATCTTAGAAATGAAATAAGAGATCTCCTTATCCGAATAAGGATGTTGGCGTAAGTAGTGTTCCATACAGTGAATTTTTCTTTAAGGTAAACATATGCGTAAGCTGTAAATTTTCCGACATTCGTTGTTTTTCAAAAGAGTTCAATATAAAGCTTTAAACGAGTGTTTTCCACTCCCAGACTAAGCATAAAGTAAAATTTCGAGTTTAGAAAAGCCCCGTGAAAATTTGTCGAGGGTCGCGCAGCGACCCGAGACAAATTTTCTGGGCTTTTCTAAACTCGAAATTTTACTTCATGCGCCACGCGTATAAAACACTAACATATTGTAAAATTTATGATATTCTAATTTCACTTGAAATCGTGTGTTTTATACGCGTGGCGCATGAAGTAAAATTTCGAGTTTAGAAAAGCCCAGAAAATTTGTCTCGGGTCGCTGCGCGACCCTCGACAAATTTTCACGGGGCTTTTCTAAACTCGAAATTTTACTTCATGCTTAGTCTGGGAGTGGAAAACACTCATTTAAAGCCTCAAATTGAACTTTAAAAAAAACAAGGAATATCTAAAGATTTACAGAAAATAGGTTGAATTTGAAATACGTATACTTAAAAGAAAACTCCTTGTATGTATAAATACAAATAAAATATTTCTAGAAGAAAGTTATTGTTACTGCAAAAATGGTCAGCAAAAATATTAAAGGGAAGTATTTGGTATATAGTGAAACTTATTTCGTAAATCGGGAAATCTTTTGACTTATATTTGACAAGGTGAAAGATATTTGGGATACAATGAATCTCATTTGATCAATAGTGAAATGCAACAGAAAAACCGTGTAATTGAATTTAAGACATTATTTTATGTTATGGGATCGCACTTTGTGACTAGATGGAATTTCGGAATTGCTTGATCCAACAGCAAAGGGAACATTCTCCATGGAAGTATGCTCCTAGCGCAGTGTGAAGAAAATCTCCACGTCCGTGGTTGTTTCATGCATAGTACTTGAAGATCATTCACGAATGCTAGGAAGAAATAAAGAGAAATAATGTAGACACACTGGTTTTAAATGTGTTTGACTGCAGATTTAATTAAAAGAATACGCAATGGCTTAAAAACTTAAAATATTACATAAACTTGCGGTTTTAATTATTTATGTTAACGCCCATCTCCAAGTATTCAGAATTGCTGAATCCAACAACAACGGGGATACACTATGAAAAAATGCTCCTAGTTCAGTATGATGAAAATATCCACGACCATGGATTTAGTGTACTTGAAGATCATCCTCATGTACTAGGATGAAATAAAGAGAAATAATGTAGTAACACCCTGGTTTTAAATTTGTTTGACTGTAGACTTATTTAAAATAATACACAATAGGTTAAAATTTAAAAATATTGTACATACTTACGGTTGTATTTATTTTTATTTATTAACGCTCATCTCTAGACGATTTCGTCTTATCGGCGTTTTTGTGCCTTCAGACCCGACGGATCTGACAGCTGTTGATTGAAAACAAGCCCACGTTAGAAATTGCGGGAAATTTGAAGTTCCGACATATGCGCCCTCCCATCGAGTGGGTCGGTCAACTATATATGTGAACTTACAGAACTTTATATGAGTCGACTGGGTCTGGGAAGTGGGGTGCGGGCGCCATTGTTTTGTACCGACACAGCTGACTTCGGCCAACGTTTTTGTTCCTGTGTTTTATAGTTTGTTTGTGGATATTTTGGACTCTTTTTATATTGTTATAAGTTAATTCATTTGCTAATTTAGTGCGCAGTGCAGTGTAAGACAATCGTTTAGATCAGTGGTCTCCAAACTACGGCCCGCGGGCCAAATCCGGCCCGCGACTTGCATGAATCCGACCCGCGATTGTTTGTAATTTTTTTTGTAAATGTCATATTTTGAAATATTGTAACAATTGTTCCTTAAATTTTTCATAATTTTATAAAATTAATCGGATCTTGGCCGACTTTATTATGTAGAATTGTATTTGTGACCCGAGAAAAAAATAGTTTGGAGACCCAGGGTTTAGATAATTGACTATTATTAGGTTATATGGACATGTGCATCCTGCAATTTTTTTGTTTGCATCTTTGTATATTAAACTACGTAGTTATTTAGTCAATGCTGAATTAATTAGAGTAACAGAATTAAAAATAGTGCGCGTCTGCATATATTGTCGGGAAAAACAGAGAGCGAACAGTGGAATATCGTTTTTTCCGTGAGTAAAAATATTGATAACTAAAGCGTGTTCATAAACTAACCAGAAACATACGCCGTACTTTAAATCAGTGCTGTGACATTTACTTTACGTTTCCAAGATTCACTGCTTCATATAGCATAATCTAAGATATGAAATTTGTTATTGAAAGCAACCGAGATGCTGACAGTTTATAGCCGCTCGGTATATTTTAAATAATTGATTATTTAATTTCATTTTTTATACATTTTAAAGTTTCCTCGTAATACCATATTACGAAATTTATGGATGAAATCGATGCCGGATTTGAAAGTTACAAAATCAAGTGTGCTGTGTTTAAAAGATTTTGTAACAGGAAGTTTTTCTGAACAATTTGGCAGACGAGGAAAGTTATTGAAAATTGATGCAGTTCCAACATTATTTTCAACTGATTTAAATTACACGATTGATTTACACAAACCATCCACATCTCAACAAGTAACATTTAACAAAGAGGATGACACGTGCTCTGATAAGTCAGAAGAAAATGTGAATTCTGAATTGAAACATAATCCAGGAACTTCTACGTTATCAGCAAATACAGATGCATGTTCTGAAAATTCTGGAATAATTGATTTTTCTGATATAAAGCCTATATCGAGTTCATCGACTCTTTCAGAGACATCATTATCGGCTACATTAACAGCACCCTCAGATGCTGAATGCAAAACATCCCCTATGGAGGTCACTGTCCCAAGTCATTTAAAAAAAAAGGTTATAAATTTATTTAATATATGAACATAATGTTTTAAACGTTGAAAATATTTTAGGCGTCGATTGTGTTACATGGGAGATATACACACATCAGATTTCGCATCACCTGAGAAAGCCAAAAGAAATTGGAAAATAAACTGTTCATAAACATTTTAAATATATATAAATAAATATTTCATTTCTATTCAGTACAATTTATTTATTTCTAATACCCCTCTTGGAAAACACTCCCTAAATTTGAGATTTTTGCACCAACAAAAAAAATCATCGTGTGTCGATTCTTATTTATTTGAAGTGGCGAGCATGGGGCTGCGTCTTAAGAAAACTATCGATCATTACTTTAAAGAAGAGCTATATCAGAATTGACAGTTTCAAATGAGAAAAGCTCTGTTACAATACAGATAAAATCTTCAATTTTTGTATTATTTTGTTTTCCCGATGAAACATTTTTAAACACAAATTCAAATTTATTCAATTCAAATAGATATTTTTACAGATAATCACAATTGTTGTCACATTTTTTCTTTTATAGTTTCTTATTTACTAAATTGTTATGTTCAATGGTCAATATTTTAAGTACAAGTACTTGTTTCATGCTTCCATTTGAACAAATGAATGTCTAAATAATATTACTGTTAGAAACTAATGAAAATACTCTCAATATCTGCAATTGATATGATTGATATGGGATCGGAAAGGAGAAATTGTTTTTAAAATGCAGATTATATTTAAATTGGGTATATTACCGCTTTTTACATGATTAGCTGTGTCGGCATCATTCTTTACAAAACATGTGAAATGTGAGGTTATGGTGGGATCATAACAACGCCCATCCCTACCACGGCATTACTCGTCTATACTATTCTTAGTCTGAGGTTTTTGCCGATGTAAAAAAAACGTCAATTTTTATTCCAACCTTTATAGCAGCGGCGGCTCGCAGCCTAACTTCAGGGTAGGCCAGAGACCTAAGGTAATATGCAAGGACGGTCGAGGATACGGTAAGAAGGATCGACAGAATCGAAGAGTTTGGAGTGATCGCTAACGTCACAAATGCGCGCTGAATTTAAATGTGGTTATTTCATAAGTAAACTTTAGGTAAACATGCATAAGCTGTAAATTTTCTAACATTCGTTGTTTTTTAAAAGAATTAAATTTAAAGCTTTAAACGAGTGTTGTCCACTCCCAGGCTAAGCATAAAGTAAAATTTCGAGTTTAGAAAAGCCCTGTGAAAATTTGTCGAGGGTCGCGCAGCGACCCGAGACAAATTTTCTGGGCTTTTCTAAACTCGAAATTTTACTTCATGCGCCACGCGTATAAAACACTATAATATTGTCAAATTTATGTATATTCGAACTTCACTCAAAATCTGTGTTTTATACGCGTGGCGCATGAAGTAAAATTTCGAGTTTAGAAAAGCCCAGAAAATTTGTCTCGGGTCGCTGCGCGACCCTCGACAAATTTTCACGGGGCTTTTCTAAACTCGAAATTTTACTTCATGCTTAGCCTGGGAGTGGAAAATACTCGTTTAAAGCTTCAAATTGAAGTTTTTAAAAAACAAGGAATATCTAAAGATTAACAGAAAATAGGCTGAATTTGAAATACGTTTATTTAAAAAAAAGTCTGAAAATTTGGTTTGGTTTTATGGGTTTAATTTGAAGCTTAAAACGAGTGTTTTCCACTCCCAGACTAAGCATGAAGTAAAATTTCGAGTTTAGAAAAGCCCCGTGAAAATTTGTCGAGGGTCGCTGCGCGACCCGAGACAAATTTTCACGTTATCCTGTTGAATAACCTATTGCATTCCTTCTTTAAGGAGGAAATCTCCTGATTCCACCATGGAGGCTTCTTTTTGCCTCGGTACAGTTTACCAGGACAAGCAGCCCCCATTGCCTTGTTACAGGCCTCTGTGAGGGTAGTTACCAGGCGATCCAACTCCCCCTCAGTGTATCGCTAGGCAGAGCCCCAATAAGGACAGTCTATAAGAGTCCCAGTCCGTAAGCCTTTTGCTGGTAATTATAGGGTTCACTGTAAAGTGCATATCCACCTGAAACTCTATATACCTATGGTCGGAGAAGGAGTGTTCCCCGCTGACCTTCCAATTTTAGCTTTGTTATGCGCCAGGTCCGAGACCAATGTTGTGTCTAGAACCTCGCGCCTGTTGGTAGTAATGAATGTGGGTTCGGAACCAATATTATATATGGAAAGGTTAGTTGCCAGAATAAACTCAAGTAGTGACTCACCTCTGTTGTTCGTGTCGGAGCTTCCCCATATGGTGTTATGGGCATTGTAGGAGGAGGCCACCCAAAGTTGGTGGAAGCCACTCTACATGGAGACGACAGTTGTGTCATTATTGCTGAAACAGGGAAACAGGAAAGCAGGGTGCTTTTTGTTAATTAAGTTACACGATCTTAGTTTACCTCCTCCCTGTTTGTAATAGACATTGAAGTCAGTGGAGCCTAATCCGCAAACCCGATCTCCAACGATCCATGGTTCTTGGACCAGGGCGACATCATACCTCTCCCTTGTTAGGGTGAGGATTAGCGCAGCCGAGGCTGCCTTGCAGTGATGCAGATTGACCTGGATCACCTTCGCCATTTCTGCCGCTTAGGGGTTGACGACCGTGATGTTTAGGTCGTCGTCTTCGGAGCTCTAAGAGAGAGTAACATCTTCGTATCTCTCACTCTCTCCCGTCTTCTTCGAGTGCGTGCGCAGTCTTCTCAAAGCCTCAAGAACCGGTTGGCTTTTCATGTCGGAATAGGGACCCGGTTCCATCGGCTCCTCACGTGCCGTCTCCTCATTGGTTTTGACGATCTCCCGGTCTTTCTTATAAATTTTGAGGGTGATCGACCCAAAGCCTTAGCTTATCATCCCCCCACAGGTCTCCAGAAGGTCGACAGACTCCTCATTGCCGGTGATTATTACCGGTCTGGTGTTGCCCTTCGCCTCCCCTACGCTGACCACGATCCGTCGGCAACTCTGGGTTGCTCATGCAGATGAATTACTCTATCGTCGGCGGGTCCGCGGGCTCGATCGGGATCCAGGCCCTACATCGAGGTCTGTTTGGGATCTTGTCCTTGGTGGCAGCCTCGATTATAGCACCTGGCCAGTCTTCACCTACCTTCCCTATGGCCAACCTGAACAGATCAGCGGATCTCTGATCTGCACAGGCCACCAGTTTGACGTGGCCCTGGTGCCAACCTGCGTCTCGGCACTTAGGAGCCGTACCTGAATGTTTAGATAGGACCTCCATATAGACCTTGAGGAGGGACACCTCTACCAGCTGCTAGTTAGCTGGTGAGATTGAGCCCTCCCTGTGGCTCCTATCGATTACGGCCCATACAGTGTGCTCCTTGAGGATGTCACTGTACGTGCGGCCGGGCGTGGTTTTTGGAGACGGCCCAGTCCTCGAATTTTTAGGGCACGGTGGAGTATCCCCCTGCGATCGCTGATTCTTGGGCGCCTCGGTTGCAGCAGGCTTCTCCCCGTGTTCCCTGATTACTTTCCGAGCCCATTCCTTGTCGGATAGTTCTGCTTCAGGAAACAAATAGAATGAGTATACATGGTGAGGCAATAAAGAGAGTGGTGAAGTATGAGATGAAGTTGTGTGAATTGGAAAGTGAGAGACTGGTGAAAGAGGTATGGAGAACGTGCAAGGGATTAGGGAGGAGTGAGTGGAGTAGGAAACGCAGCGAGATGTATGAAAGGGCAGGAGAGTCTGAGGATAGTGTAAATGAATGGTTAGAGAAGGGGGTGAATGTGGCAGCTTGGATGAAAGAGAAGTGGAAAGAGGTGGAGAAGCAGGAGAGGCAGGGGTGTATCGGGAGGAGCGGCTACAATCCAATGTACGAAAGGTGGCAAGTGCATGGGAGCGTGCCAGGGTACCTATCCAATAATGACTTGTCGAAAGAGGCTAAGATAACCCTGGCAAGAGCTAGATGTGGTTCGGAGGAGAGAGGAAGGAAGGTCTGGATGGGGGAAGGGTATGGTAAATGTGTGTTGTGCGCAAGTGGACGAGATACATGGAGTCATTTGGGAGAGGAGTGTGAAGGGGTGAATGTGGAATGGCTGGGGGGGAAAAGGAGTGTAACGGAATGGATGAGAGAGGACGGAGCTGGCGTAAAGATGGTAACGGTACTGGGGTGGCGGAGGGCGGAAAAAAGAAAGGAGATGATATAATTTTGTGTTCTATTATTATTTTTTATTTGTAATTTTATTTTTTTATATGCCAATAAAGGTCTTTTTTTTAGTTCGGTCTCCGGAGTGGACTCGAATTTTAGGCGAATTTTGTGAGCCGCCCTTCGATCCCTGAAGTCCCTTTTAGAGGGTTTCAGGTTTTCGTTGTAGATAGGTCTTAGCCGTAGCCTTCCCCGACCTTTTGGCGTCCTTACCGGACTGATCGTGTTTACCTTTAAGGCCTGATACGGATGGACAGTTGCCCCCTCCAGACCCGATGGGGCAGCCCGCTTGCGCAGGGTGGGATTTTTACGTGCCCACCTGGAGACCAATTTCCTCGTTTTTATTGTCCATTGTTTTTTTTTTGTTTGGTTTGAAGAGGGATAGAAAGATGGTTTGAATCCCCCTTGAGTTCCGATTAGTTCGAAGAACTGTAGGGGCTCAGAAAAGCTAGAGAGTTTGCCAAGGGTGGCAGTATAGAGGTGAAGTGATTCTACGAAGGAGGCTGTAACAGACTATGCGTGTGCTCAGGCTTATACCGGTCGGTGTGTGCCTTTTGAGCGTCCGTCTAAGGACAGGTGAATCACCGCCATATCTGCGAACCACTGCCCGCCGGAGACCAACCCACGTGTGGACCGGAGGGGCGAGTAGGCACCCCTGGGCTCTTCAAGGCCCACCCCCGACTCCTCATTTAGCGGCGACAAGCACCAGGGCTGAGTCAACCCCGCCGTGTGTAGGTTAGCCCTATCCAAGATAGGGACACGGAGGTTACCTCAAGAAGGTCTACAACTCCGACTTGGACAATCGTCCCTTTCAGGCATCCGCCGTCCGAAGACTTTGGTCTGCCCCCGCCGCCTCCTTAATAGGTGCTATGACGGGACCCCCAGGAGGCTGTAACAGCAAGGAGGTTGTTTTAGCCTCGGAACGTTTAGCGGTAGGGTAACGCCTCACAGCATCACAGGTATCCGGGAGACCCATGTCTCCGCTCTCCGGTCATTAGCCCTCACCCTTCCTTGCTCCCACACCGCGTCAAGGTATGTTCCTGCCGTGGGAGCACGTCAATACTTGTACAATTTAAAAAAAATCAACAACTCTATTAGTTGCTAATAAATTACTATTATAATAGTTTTGTAATTTATTGTTACAGACTCCTTTAACTTTGAATCACAGCAGTCTGTAATTTAAGTTACAGATTTCATAATTTTTAATTAGTCATAGAAAAAATTCTGAAAATGTTTAGGCTTTTCTAAACTGTAAATTATTCTTCATATTCTACAGGAAATAAAACAGTTTCTTATTTATAATTCTACGCCTAATTCCCAATTCTTAAAGCTTCAGATCAAAAATTAAATTTTTAACCATTTTTACAACACAAGACCAATAGAAAATCCAATCATATATCATATCATTGCTGTAAGTGCAATTTTAATTACTGCTTATACTATCTTAAACTCTGATTGATTTATTTTTCAAGGTTTCAAAGCTGTAGAGTAATTATTCAATTTTTAAACATAAAAATAACAAAAAAATCAATAATTTCACTAAAGTCTCCATGTGAATGGGTGTATATGCATTTTCCATTCTCGGATTTAGTTTATGTTTATATAATCTCTGATTAATTCAACGCTTAATTACACAATTTCGAATCTCTAGAGCAGTGATGGGGAAACTACGGCCCGCGGGTCAAGTCCGACCCGCGGAAAGGTTTAATCCGGCCCGTTTAAGAGTGCAGTCGTGAGAATGTTTGAACGCGTTCTTACTTCGTAATGTGACGACCCGCATAAAAACTACCTACCTACGATTAAGCATTATTCTTTGGCCCGCTACGATTGTCTGGTTATTACAAATGGCCCGTCTTAAAAAAAGTTTCCCCACCACTGCTCTAGAGCAATGATTGCATTTTTTAGTAATTTTCAAACATTCTAACGCTCTCAAGCAAACATTTTATTTTTTTGCCAATTTTCAAACATAAAACCAACAAAAATAATAATTTTACTTAAAATCATCATGTGAATGATTGTTAATCAATTTTTAATTTTCTAGATTAATTTCTACCATATCATCTTAAACTCTGCTTAATTCTACGCGTAATTCCAAGTTTGGAAAGCTCTAAAGAAAAATTTATTTTTTTTATCGATTTTCAAACGTAAAACTAATAAAAACGCAATAATTTTACTTAAAATCTGTGTTTTTAATTGCCGGATTTATTTCGTTACTTACATCATCTTAAACTCTGACTAATTCTACGCCTAAGTTTAGGTTTTTAAGGCTCTAAAGCAAAACATGAATTTTTGAAAAAGCTACTGGATCTTCCCACTGAGTAAAAAACAAACAAATAACGTTACATCAACATTGTAGCAACATTAATCGTTGTTTTAATGTTGATTTGCTCAGTGTGTTGCCATTTGAAATTGCACCCTGTAAATTTTCGGTTCGTATCTCCCGCCATGCCGCCAACTCGATCCCTTTGCTATCCCGACCAATCAGAGTGGAGGCTTTGCCGTAACGCAGCAACAGCTAAAATAATGGCAAAACATAAATAATAATTCCATTTTTCATTCAGTTCGCTTCCGCGTCGCTTCACATTCAACTTCTTTCGAAAGCTGCATTACGAGCTTTTTTGAAGAAGTCGAAAGCTTGAAACATTTCCTCACTCATATTCACGTCTGAAAAGCACACCCAATCAAAATGGTGAGTATTTTTTTTTTAATGATTTATACACATAGGGAATTTTTCTTTTATAAGTGTAGATATTCCGATGCGTGCGTTATAAAATTTCAGGCATCCATTGCTATTCGCAAAAAACGATTTTTTTCAACGCTCAACCCCTTAAACTTAAAGTTTGTATACTTTCAATTTAAGGGGTTGAGCGTTAAAATAAAGCGTTTTTTGCCAGTTTTTTGTCTTTAAGTGTTCACATTTTTTTGTTTTATAAAGTTACAAAATGGCGGCGCTGTTTTAGAAACTTTTATTTTCACTGCAGAGTGCTAAATTTAAGCGTTTTTGCGATTTTATTTTTTGTGGAAGGAAAAGTAAGAGGATAATAATATTCAAGTATTTTGTTAACCATGTCTTAAAGAGTTCACAAATTTTAAAAATTTTATAAAGTTACAAAATCTCGGCGCTGTTTTACAAACTTTTAATTTCACTGCAAAGCGCTAAATTTAAGCGCTTTTGCGATTTTTTTGTGGAAGGAAAAGTAAGAGGAAATTAATATTCAATTATGTTGTTAACCATCTCTTGAAGAGTTCACAAATTTTTAAAAATTTTATTAGGTTACAAAATGGCGGCGCTGTTTTACAAACTTTTAATTTCACTGCAGAGCGCTAAATTTAAGCGCATTTGCGATTTTTTTTGTGGAAGGAAAAGTAAGAGAATAATAATATTTAATCAAGTATGTTGTTAATCATCTCTTGAAGAGTTCACAAATTTTTAAAAATTTTATTAGGCTACAAAATGGCGGCGCTGTTTTACAAACTTTTAATTTCACTGCAGAGCGCTAAATTTAAGCGTTTTTGCGATTTTTTTTTGTGTAAAAGGAAAAGTTAAAGGATAACAATCAAGTATGTTGCTAACCATGTCTTAAAGAGTTCATAAATTTTTAAAAATTATATAAAGTTACAAAATGGCGGCGCTGTTTTACAAACTTTTAATTTCACTGCAGGGCACTAAATTTAAGCGATTTTTTTTTGTGTGGAAGGAAAAGTTAGAGGATAACAATCAAGTATGTTGTTAACCATGTCTTAAAGAGTTCACAAATTTTTAAAAATTTTATAAAATTACAAAATAGCGGCGCTGTTTTACAAACTTTTAATTTCACTGCAGAGCGCTAAATTTGAGCGTTTTTGCAATTTTTTTTTGTAGAAGGAAAAGTGAGAGGATAATAATATTTAAGTATGTTATTAACCATGTCTTGAGTTCACAATTTTTTTTAAATTTTATAAAGTAACAAAATGGCGGCGCTGTTTCACAAACTTTCAATTTCACTGCAGAGCGCTAAATTTAAGCGTTTTTGCAATTATTTTTTGTGTGGAAGGAAAAGTTAGAGGATAACAATCAAGTATGTTGTTAACCATGTCTTAAAGAGTTTATAAGTTTTTAAAAATTTGAAAAAGTTACAAAATGGCGGCGCTGTTTTACAAACTTTTTTAATTTCACTGTAGAGCACTAAACTTAAGCGTTTTTGCGATTTTTTTTTTGTGGAAGGAGAAGTAAGAGGATAATAATATTCAAGTATGCGGTTAACCATGTCTTGAAGTGGTCATATTTTTTTGTTATAAAAAGTTACGGCGGCGCTGATTTAACTTTAACTTTCAATTTCACTGCAGAGCACAGTTAGAAATTTTGGCAATCTAGCGGTAGTTAATTATTATGCTATGCAGTATAGGTTAATTTTTCTTTTATTAATGTAACTAATAGTTAGATACTTTTAAATACAATCTAAATTTAAAAATTACCATTCATAACGCGCCAAAACATCGCAAGTTATTTTGGGGTAGCAGTAACCGGTAATTTCTCATGGGCGTTTCGATTTCGTTTGTGTTTTTGTATATTAAGAATATCTTCCCAAGTTTTGGTGCATTATTTGATCATTTTCGATCACTGTAGTTTTCTATATTAAACAATTCAAATTTTGTAAGCATTAAAAATACACAATTCTCACTCTATACGAGAAAATAACATAAAGTATAGAATTTCTTTGGAAGACATACATACATTGATTTGTTCTTTTAGGTAAACGTAGGCATAAGCTGTAAATTTTCCGACTTTCGCTGTTTTTTAAAACAGTTTAATTTGAGGCTTTAATCGAGTGTCTTCCACTCCCAGACTAAGCACGAAGTAAAATTTCGAGTTTAGAAAAGCCCCGTGAAAATTTGTCGAGGGTCGCGCAGCGACCCGAGACAAATTTTCTGGGCTTTTCTAAACTCGAAATTTTACTTCGTGCGCCACGCGTATAAAACAGAGATTTCAAGTGAAGTTCGAATATACATATATTTCACAATATTTCAGTGTTTTATACGCGTGGCGCATGAAGTAAAATTTCGAGTTTAGAAAAGCCCCGTGAAAATTTGTCTCGGGTCGCTGCGCGATCCGAGACAAATTTTCACGGGGCTTTTCTAAACTCGAAATTTTACTTCATGCTTAGTCTGGGAGTTGAAAACACTCGTTTAAAGCTTCAAATTGATTTCTTTTAAGAAACCACGAATGTCGGAAATGTACAGCTGTATTCATATGTTTATCTAAAATTAAAATTCCCTGTATATTGATCAAGTAGTAATTAAGTTTAATTTTAAGCTTTAAACGAGTGCTTTTCTCTCCCAGACTAAGCATGAAGTAAAATTTCGAGTTTAGAAAAGCCCCGTGAAAATTTGTCGAGGGTCGCGCAGCGACCCGAGACAAATTTTCTGGGCTTTTCTAAACTCGAAATTTTACTTCATGCGCCACGCGTATAAAACACTAAAATATTGTGAACTTTATGTATATTTGAACCTCACTTAAAATCAGTGTTTTATATGCGTGGCGCATGAAGTAAAATTTCGAGTTTAGAAAAGCCCCGTGAAAATTTGTCTCGGGTCGCTGCGCGACCCTCGACAAATTTTCACGCTGCTTTTCTAAACTCGAAATTTTACTTCATGCTTAGTCTGGGAGTGGAAAACACTCGTTTAAAGCTTCAAATTGATCACTTTTAAAAAACCACGAATGTCGGAAATGTACAGCTTTATTCATATGTTAATCTAAAATAAAAATTCCCTGTATATTGATTAAGTAGTAATTTAGTTTAATTTGAAGCTTTAAACGAGTGTTTTCCACTCCCAGACTAAGCACGAAGTAAAATTTCGAGTTTAGAAAAGCCCCGTGAAAATTTGTCGTGGGTCGCGCAGCGACCCGAGACATATTTTCTGGGCTTTTCTAAACTCGAAATTTTACTTCGTGCGCCACGCGTATAAAACACAGATTTCAAGTAAAGTTCAAATATACATATATTTCACAATATTTCAGTGTTTTATACGCGTGGCGCATGAAATAAAATTTCGAGTTTAGAAAAGCCCAGAAAATTTGTCTCGGGTCGCTGCGCTACCCTCGACAAATTTTTACGGGGCTTTTCTAAACTCGAAATTTTATTTCATGCTTAGTCTGGGAGTGGAAAACACTCGCTAAAGCTCCAAATTAAATTAAATTACTACTTGATCAATATACAGCTAATTTTTACTTTAGATAAACATATTAATTAAGCTGTACATTTCCGACATTAGTGTTTTTTTAAAAGAGATCAATTTGAAGCTTTAAACGAGTGTTTTCCACTCCCAGACTAAGCATGAAGTAAAATTTCGAGTTTAGAAAAGCCCCGTGAAAATTTGTCGAGGGTCGCGCAGCGACCCGAGACAAATTTTCTGGGCTTTTCTAAACTCGAAATTTTACTTCATGCGCCACGCGTATAAAGCACAGATTTCAAGTGAAGTTCGAATATACAAATATTTCAGTATTTTATACGCGTGGCGCATGAAGTAAAATTACGAGTTTAGAAAACGTTTTAGATTTTTTTACGCTTTACATTGGTATCTAGTGAACGCTACTCTAGCCATTCTATTTTGTACGCTTACGAAAATGACGAATGTGTTTGCTCTTGACAATGCGTTCATCATAAAATTCCCCAACTGTTGCCATCAAACTCCCAACAGTTATATCTGATAAATGCGTCCAATAATTACCGAGCTAAATTACCACTAACATCACTTCTGAGTAACATTGACGTTTTAAGTTTTTGTAGAAAGTAGAACAATTCCATTGGTTGCTTATTTTTAAAAGAACTTACCAAGTAAATAAGAGCATAATTTCCTTAATTTTAATGAATCCTGACTGCGCCACTCGTTTGTTAATTTTGTATTTTCTTACTTTTTCAGCGTGAATGCATCTCAATTCATTGCGGCCAAGCAGGAGTACAAATTGGCAATGCCTGCTGGGAATTGTATTGCCTTGAACACGGTATCCAACCCGATGGCCAGATGCCGTCTGACAAGACCGTCGGAGGTGGAGATGACAGCTTCAACACCTTCTTCAGCGAAACAGGCGCCGGCAAGCACGTACCCAGAGCAGTTTTCGTCGACTTGGAACCCACAGTAGTAGATGAGGTCCGTACCGGCACTTACAGGCAACTATTCCACCCGGAACAACTCATCACCGGCAAGGAGGACGCCGCCAACAACTACGCCCGTGGCCACTACACCGTCGGCAAGGAAATCGTCGACTTGGTTTTGGACAGAGTACGTAAATTGGCTGATCAATGTACCGGCCTGCAAGGTTTCCTCATCTTCCACTCGTTCGGAGGTGGCACCGGATCTGGTTTCGCCTCCCTCTTGATGGAACGATTGTCCGTCGATTACGGAAAGAAATCGAAGTTGGAGTTTGCCGTTTACCCAGCTCCACAAATATCCACCGCCGTCGTTGAGCCGTATAACTCTATCCTGACCACGCACACTACCTTGGAACACTCCGACGCGGCGTTCATGGTTGACAACGAAGCTATCTACGACATCTGCAGACGCAACTTGGACATTGAACGCCCAACCTACACCAACTTGAACAGGCTCATTGGTCAAATCGTGTCCTCGATCACTGCTTCGTTGCGTTTCGACGGAGCCCTCAACGTGGATTTGACTGAATTCCAGACCAACTTGGTGCCATATCCACGTATCCACTTCCCTCTGGCTACCTACGCTCCAGTTATCTCCGCTGAAAAGGCCTACCACGAGCAGCTTTCCGTTGGCGAAATCACGAACGCTTGCTTCGAGCCGGCCAACCAGATGGTGAAATGCGACCCGCGCCACGGCAAATACATGGCCTGTTGCATGTTGTACCGCGGTGATGTCGTCCCCAAAGACGTCAACTCCGCCATTGGCACCATCAAAACCAAGAGGACCATCCAATTCGTCGACTGGTGTCCAACTGGTTTCAAAGTCGGCATCAACTACCAACCACCCACCGTCGTCCCGGGCGGTGATTTAGCGAAAGTACAGCGTGCCGTCTGCATGTTGGCCAACACCACCGCCATCGCCGAAGCCTGGGGCCGTCTCGACCACAAGTTCGACCTGATGTACGCCAAGCGTGCTTTCGTGCACTGGTACGTAGGTGAGGGCATGGAGGAAGGTGAATTCTCTGAGGCGCGTGAAGACTTAGCCGCTTTGGAGAAGGATTACGAAGAGGTCGGCATGGACTCCGGAGCGGGCGAAGGAGAAGGAGGCGAAGAATATTAAACGAGTGCTTTCACACTGCAACGGCCTTCATTAAAAGCTTGTAGACTATTAACTAACATATTGTTATGTAACAACAATATGTTCAGGTTAATAGTTTACAACAGGGTGCTTGCTCAATTAAACGTGCCTGGTATCACTTAACCCATTTTAACCCAATGACTCCGTCCAGTATAACCAAATTTGTTTTGTTTGTGTTTGTGGATTGTGTTTAAAAAAGAAAATAATTTGGGTAAAAATGGGTTAAGAAAGAGCCACGATTTTTCCCATGAACGTGAATTCTGAGTGCTATTACTCAAAATTACACATAAATAAATATAATATAAATAAATAGATGTTTTTTTTATTGGCTCCCCCTTTAAACAAAAGTGTGGCAACTAATTTGAAGTTTCAAGCGAGTGTTTAAAACCTTAAATTAAGCATGAAGTAAAATGTTGAGTTTAGACAAGCCTTAAAATTTGGCGCGACGAAATAAAATTTTCAGGCTTTACTAAACTCGAAATTTTACTTCATGCGCCCTGCAGTTAGAAAATTCACCGAAAAATGCTTTTTTACAATGATTAATAATCAAAATAAATTATTAAATAATATGGACCAAAAGTCCGTTTAATTTTGAATCGGCATACACGATTCCATTTGTTTCTGGATCTCGCCTAGCTATGGAAAAGTGACAGTTTAAGTATTGTAAATGGGGCTGGTTGTGTTTTAAATCAGGGTTTTTAAATGTCACTGTCAGATGTTCGATTTTAAGGTTATAATTTCTGACTATTGTGATCTTACACTGTTGCCTGTTTTACAAATTTTCAGATATAAAAGGATAATAATATGCAGTTTTAAGATTAACAAAATTTACTACTTGGTTTTTGTACATACAAACACAGCAATAATATTGTATATAACAAATATAATGAATTCGGCTCTGCAAACTTATTTCGTCATCCATTTGTATTTCTCGCTTGGGTCTTCCCGTTAACACATTTTGATCAACTCCATCCATCCACTATAATTTTGGTCATTCTCTCTTCTGTTGGCCCTCAGTATTTTTTTGTAGAATTGCAAATTTATTCCCACCCTCTTGTGATACTGATAATTTTCATGTCAAACAATGTTTAAGCCCTCATTCCACTTTTATTATTTAGTCAAGAGAACCTGCATCTGAATCTTCTGATGTTTGTTCTGAGCCAGATTCCCCAAGCGAAATAATAAAAGGAGGAATGGTTTCAAAAGAAAGGTTCCCCATGTGTTTTGTCCAGTCATCCGAAATAAGTTTTTCACAATGATCACAGAAATGTTGCCACATATCGGATGTACATTTTGAGAGAGACTCAAGCCATAAATTCTGAACACGATCCTTAGATGGTTGCTTAGAATTTATGTGCTTATTGTAGTAAGTCTTACAAAACCCCCATGCCATTTCAATTGGATTGTATTGACAATGGTATGGCGGTAATCTAAGAACTTCGTGCCCGTTCTTTCTCAAAATGTCATCAACTACGTAAATTTTGTCATTTCATCGAAAAGGTATAAATAAAAAAAAAATTAAAAAGAGGATTACTTATGATATCATAAATTATTGCAACACTGTTAAAATAAGGAATCAGGAGTGGCAACTAATAAAAAATGTAAATGTTGATACTGCAACATAACAACACGAAAGCATGGCTAGGCGAGATCCAGAAACAAATGGAATATATTATAGCTGCGATGAGCAGCGACGGCGGGGCGATGCGGAGGGGTTAAGAAGCGCAAGACCGGCCAATGCGAGCTCAGTAACATGGCGTCGTTCAGCGATAAACAAGGTACGTTCTGTGTACGCGAGTACTACCGCAACAACGATTCATTTACTCTAGCGCAACGAAAATGTTGCGCTCATTACAACATAAGGCGTAAAAAAAAAGATTAGATTGTGTCATATCTCCCAAAATATGGGCGAATTTTTTTTTTGATTTTTTGTTATTCTGTGTAAAATTTTCTACAACTTTGTCCTTTACAGTTTTTTTCTATCTATGATAATAATAGAGATATATTGATTTCAAAAAATTGACACATTTTACTTTATTCAAAATATCTAGTTACCCTTGACTTTTTCAAATATTTTGAAAGTGTCATTTTATTCGTCCTATAAAACTACACTTCTATCCCCATTTAACCGTTTTTCTATCTCTTATAGTTTCCGAGATCCCCATAGAGAACATTGAAAAAAAAACTCACCCTGTAAACAATGTTTATGGGTGGTGGGTTTTTTCAAAAAATTAATATTTAAGAGGGGCGAATTTGTTAAGTCTGTTTGGTGATTGAGAAGATGTCCCTTGTATATTCTTTTATTAATTTCCATGGACTCCATGATGTTGAGTTTCCGGCCTTTTCTTTCTTGATGTAGGTTTTTGAAGTTTTCATCGAAGTGGTGTTTTTCTTCTATGAGGTGGTTAGAGTATGTAGAGTTGGTTTTGTTTTGTTGGAAGCTAGTTCGGTGTTCTTTTATCCTCTCTTTGAACGAGCTTCCGGTTTGTCCTACATATACTTTGGGGCAGTCTTTGCAATTCAACAAATAGACGCCACTTTGTTGCATTTTATTTATGTTGTCTTTATTGTTTTTAATTATTTTACCCAAGGTGTTATTGGTTCTATATGCTATATTTATATTTAATTTTTCTAACATTTTTCCGATTTTTGTGCTATTAGAAATCTGCCTGTCACAGAATTATTTACAGTTCAACAATAAATGTTTTCGCCAGAAGGAAGGCTTAGCCATGGGAAACCCACTAAGCCCCCTGATGGCGGAGATATTTATGGATAACTTTAAAGAGAGATTATCTCAATTGCCGATATTTAAGAAATGTGTTTGTTGGTGTAGGTACGTCGATGATGTAATTGTAGCGTTTAATGGTACCGACAGACAGTTAGATTCGTTTTTACATCTATTAAACTCACAACATAAGAAAATACAATTCACAAAAGAAATAGAAGTAGATTATTCAATTATTTTTTTAGATTTAACGATAAAAAGAATTAATAACAAACACGATTTTTCAATCTTTCACAAACCGACACACACAGTCATGACAATTAATTATAAATCCAATCACCCAATGACACACAAATTAGCTGCTTATCGTAGTATGGTACATAGGTTATTATCGATCCCAATGACACAAAGTAATTATGATAAAGAATTAAAAATTATTTTTCAAATCGCATATACAAATGGCTTTAAAAAAATCAATAATAGAAAAAATAGTAAATAAAAAACAAAGAAATAAATTAATTAATTCCATTTACCCGATTATAAAAGAAAACTCTTTAAAAAACTATTCTTCATTAACATACACCGGGAAAAATAGCACAAAAATCGGAAAAATGTTAGAAAAATTAAATATAAATATAGCGTATAGAACCAATAACACCTTGGGTAAAATAATTAAAAACAATAAAGACAACATAAATAAAACTCAACAAAGTGGCGTCTATTTGCTGAATTGCAAAGACTGCCTCAAAGTATATGTAGGACAAACCGGAAGGTCGTTCAAAGAGAGGATAAAAGAACACGGAACTAGCTTCCAACAAAACAAAACCAACTCTACATACTCTAACCACCTCATAGAAGAAAAACACCACTTCGATGAAAACTTCAAAGTCCTACATCAAGAAAGAAAAGGCCGGAAACTCAACATCATGGAGTCCATGAAAATTAATAAAAGAAAATACACGGGACATCTTCTCAATCACCAAACAGACTTAACAAATTCGCCCCTCTTAAATATTAATTCTTTGAAAAAACCCACCCCCCATAAACATTGTATATATACCTGACCCGACAAATTTTATTTATCATTTCTTCGCCTGAACAAGCCACAGTGTGGCGAAACAATTGTAGCGAATGCACAATATATACTTGAAAGTGTTTAAATTGTTTTATCTATATAAAAGTGAAGATGCACTTTCAACATTTATCAGCCTTATCAATCAATTTTTTATTTACATTTATATTTACCAGATGGGGCAAAATGGCACACTTCCAACGAGTCATTAAGTGCTGTTCGCGAAATTTTTAGTCAAAAAGTGATTTCCAAAAGAGGTGCCATTAACTGGCCACCTCGTAGCCCGAACTTATCCCCACTGGACTTCTTTCTTTGGGGATACCTTTAAAGTAAAGTTTTCAACAGCAACCCAGTGCCCCTAGAGGAATTAAAGGAAAATATTCGAGAAGAAATGCAGAACATTTCACGAAACACTTGTGAGGCTGTCATTGAAAATTTCCGCTCCAGGATGCAGCAGTGTCAAAATAGTCAAGGATAACATATAGATGATGTAATTTAATAAAAATAAAATCCCTATTTGAGTACTTTAATAATAAATAGAAAATTTTTATCTTACATAATTGTTTTTAAAAAATTAAATTTAAAATAAAATCACTTGTTATGTTTTACTAATTTTACGTCTTTGTTCCGACTAGTTTCGGCTATCAGCCATTTTCAAGGAATGTACAAAAATAATGTTATACAGTAAATATATACAGATTAACAAAAAGGCTACCGAGAATGGCTGAGCAGACTACTGGAAAAACAATGTGGGCCGCCGGACAGTGGGCGATACCAAGGCTGACCCAGCCAACCTCGACCTGCATTATATAAGCGTGCATTTGTTGTGTGTTTTTCTCATCAAATTCAGATAATGTGAATGAAGTAAACAAAAGAAGTGTGGTAATTGATTAATGTTTTGTATTAAAGTTCAGGAGTTAATTAAAAGATAAATAAGAAAGGAAACGTATTGTGAAGTAAATTCTAAGCTCACAGTTTCTTCAAGATAAATTCAAATTCAAAACTATTTGAATTCGAGAAAATAAGCTTACGCTTCTTATAGTTTGCACACTTTAAACATAATATATAAAATTACGAAAAAACTATTCCTGAAAGATCCGGAGGTGTATTTGCACGGGAAGTAGTTGTTTCAATGGATATTTATCGTCTTAAATTGTCTTATTAATTAAGACACTGTTTGCATTTTCACGAAAAGTTTTTTCGTAATTTTATATATTAAATCCACAGTTTCTTACTTATATTGTTGTTAAATTGATAGAGAATTTTGTTCAATGATTGCGTTTTTAACAAGATAACAATTTCAGGTAATAAATAGGAAAAAGAGAAATAATCATTGTCGATCTTTAACACCAAGATAGCAATTTTTGGACAAAATTAAAAAGGGCGGATGGGGTGTGTAAGATCAGCACTAGAAGTCTAATCTGCCAATACCAAAAAACCCAAACTTATATTTTAAATACAGCCGAAAAAGTAAATGATCTAAGCGCCGAAGGGCGCCAAATATACTAAAACCTACCGGCATATCAGGACATTTGATCAACATCAATTTCTTTCTTTCGTAAAGAAAACCATTTTGTGTTTTTATTACAAAATAATTGTATCAAAATGTCGACCATACCTCCATAACAAAATTTAATATAGGAGCGATATTCATAACATCAACCGTAGGGCGTCAATTTTTATACTCCTTTTTTTCTACTAATAATTATTTCTACCTTATTCTTTTTCCTACTGCATAAAAAATTCGGCCGATGTGAAGTTTACGGGATGTTCTCGAAAATTGATTTTTTATATTGATACTTGTAGAATCGCGTATGGAATGGCCGAAAATGACGAAAAAAAAGTGCGGAAACCACGTTTAGCCCCATTTGGGGGCTCCGAAAGGGTGAAAATTGGTGTATTTCAACAGTGTTTTTTGGTGTGTACAAAATAAAATGTGGTGATTATATGTATTCGTTTCACAAAAGTAAATGGTTTAAATGTGTTTTTATAAGGATAGGACTTACAGTTTGCTTAAAACTTTCACTTAAATATTACGATTTTTGACAGGTTATGTTATCACCTACTTCCATTGTTATTCATAGATATAGCACAATTGATGCTAAGGGACCATGGTTTTGAATCAAATTTAAGGTTCAATTTCTGTACACCAGGAGGCAGCAGCAATATTTTAAAAAACATCTTATACGTCTTATAAACCCGGCATAACAAACACGAGAAATTAGATTGTTGCTCCAATTTCATATTTAATAATTGTTTTTAAATTTATAACGCTGTCAACTAATCTAACAAAAACGAAAAATGAAATCAATGTTCCCATCACATATTCTTTTTTTTTTTAATTTATAGTGAGCGTTGGTACTTTACTCCTGGAAATGACACCAGGGTGCGCCTATCTCTTGTTCTGGGCAATTGTGAACCAGTTATCACATTCCATTATAGTATTATTGGTATCATTATGTTATATCTATAAATCAACAAAAGAAGTAATTGTCAACAACTTAAACTGCCAAAAATCGTAATCTTTAAGTAGAAGTTTTAAGCAATCCGTAAGTCCTATCTTTATAAAAACACATTTAAACAATTGAGTTTTGTGAAACGAATACATATTATCACCACATTTTATTTTTTTCCGGCTAAAAAACACATTTTAAGTAAACGGATTTCCAACCTTTCGGGGCCCCAAAATGGGGCTAAACGTTGTTTCCGCACTTTTTTTTCGTCATTTTCGGCCATTCCATCCGCGATTCTACAAGTATCAATATAAAAAATCAATTTTCGAGAACATCCCGTAAACTTCACATTAGCCAAAAATTCTACTAATTTCTTTTTCCACCAATATTAATTTATTGAATTTTCGAACATTCGAAAAACATTAGAACACTGACATCTTCATGACAACTTCACGTTCATTCATAATTTGACACATTTGTAACTTTGATAATATTCTTTCAACTTCTTTTGAAATTATGGACGTGGAACTGATTAAAACATCTCGAAGTACGTTGTTGCACATTGGGGGATATTTGTATTCCAAAAACAATGAAAAAAACAGGCGAGTAAATTGGAAGTGCCGCCAATATCTGGAGTGCAGCGCTCGAGCGGTGGCCCGTTCTTATTTAACCCACTGTCAAGCCGTTGAACTCTTGAGGGGTCTGGATGAATCGCCTCACCAGGGACATGCACCCAACATGGAAGAAGTCGAAGCCGAGAAAATAAAGGTTGAATTAATGAATCAGGTTGGTGGTATGGTGTTCACGAGGTTTTTACCTTCAGAATCACCTGAAACGCAAAGCGGAAGATCACCCGGAAGCTCCACCTGTGCAACTGCTCCGGAGCGAATTGCATGATGTGCCTTCCGAAATATTAGCCTTGCTTCCTGATCGACCTAACTTAACCAGAGCTATCCAACGCCAAAGACTCCAAAACATGCCGACCAACCCCACTGACATAAATGATTTGGAAGAAATTCCACAAAGGTATCGGGATACGGCAGGTGGCGAAAAATTTTTACTGTACGATTCTTGGGATACGGATGAAATAGAATCGGTCGGGCGACTAATCATTTTTGCGACAAAAGAAAATTTGAGGCGCCTCATGAAAAGTTCCAATTGGTACGTCGATGGGACCTTCAAGGTAGCTTGATTGATTTGATTTAAATTTTGATTTGATTTGATTTGATTTCGGTTTATTCGGTTGATTTCGGTTAATTTTATTTTCAGGTCGTGCCTCATATTTTTTTCCAACTTTTCGCCATCTTAGCCTCTTTCCAACAAATTCGCCGTGGAGTAACCCACATTGTGGCATTACCGCTAGTATACGCCTTAATGGACGGTAAAAAAGAGGTGGATACGAAAAAGTATTTGCAGTGGTTAACGCTGCATGTCAAACATCTGCGATTCCTCGTACTGTGCCGGTTGTCGTTATGACAGATTTCGAAATGGCCATTATTAATGCAGCTAAATCCATCGGCAACACTACTGTCAAGGCTTGTTTCTTCCACCTACGTCAAGCAGTGTTTCGACGCATTCAAGAACATGGTCTACAACAAGCTTATAGTAACCGAAATGATGAGCGAAAAATTAAGATAGCTGCTCAAATGATGTGCGCAACCGCATTTGTGCCAATCGAAGATGTCGTTCGAACCTTCGCTGCTTTTGAGCGACAAGCTGCGGAAGATTTCAAACCGATCATAGATTATTACGCGGTAATTAATGTATACTTAATATACAACTTCAGTTTTTTACACCTTTCTGATTCTGGCAGGAGAACTATGTACGCGGAAGAACTGCGCGAGGTAGACGACGCGCTACATCACCAAGATTTCCACCAGAGCTGTGGAATATGTACGATGCAACTCTTCAAAATTTATCCCGAACCAACAATGTTTCTGAAGGCTGGCATAACCGGTTCCAAATTGTTGTGGGCAAAAATCATCCGAGTTTATACACATTTATGAAAGAACTTTTAAAGGAACAAGCGGACACTGAGTGTATGATCCGTGAACTGGATTTAGGCAAACGAATTAAAAAAGACAGGAATCAATCGAGACAGCAGCAAGAAGACCGAATCAGCAACGTGGTGCTTCAGTACGAAGAACGAAAAAATGAAATTTTATTGTACCTTAAAGACGTCGGACATTACATTACATTTTAATAAAAATACAGTTTTTCATTGACGTTTGAGTATTATTATTTTGGGTAGATAATAACAATAGTAGAAAAAAATTAGTAGAAAAATCGGAGTAGAAAAAATGGAGTAGAAAAAACGTCGTACAATCAACATCAACATACGGAGCAGAGGCCTATTGACTATACCAAGGCATAGACTCGAAATATTTAAGAGGTGCTTTTCGTATACAATTGTCCACTGCATGAATACGGTACCTTTCTCTTGCAATAATTTTAGTAACTTGAAATTGCAATATAAAAATATGTTACTACGATTGCAATAACGGCGCATTAGTTTCAGATTATTTCCATGTTAGTTTATATGTTTGGGACATTAATTACGTTTCTTTATTGTACATACAGAGAGTTTTATATAACACCGAAAATTTTCATAAAATACGATTTGACACCATTAATTTTTAGGTTATGTGTAAATTGGGTTGCCTATACGACCATTACAAATTGTAGCTAATCAATTACAGTTAATGCCTTTACATACAAGGAGTTTTTCTTTCAAGTATACATGTCCCAATTACAGCGTATATGCCGTAAATCTTTAGATAATCGTTGTTTTTTAAAAGGAGTTCAATTTGAAACTTAGAATGAGTGTGTTCCACTCCCAGACTAAGCATGAAGTAAAATTTCGAGTTTAGAAAAGCCTGAAAATTTGGTTTGGACGCGTAGCGCGAAGCGCGGAGCGGCCAAACCAAATTATCAGGCTTTTCTAAACTCGAAATTTTACTTCATGCGCCACCGGTACAAAACACTGACATATTACGAAGTTTAAAACACACCGCTGAACTTTACATTGAATCAGTGTTTTGTGCCGGTGGCGCATGAAGTAAAATTTCGAGTTTAGAAAAGCCTAAAAATTTGGTTTGGCAGCTCCGCGCTTCGCGCTACGCGACCGAACCAAATTTTCAGGCTTTTCTAAACTCGAAATTTTACTTCATGCTTAGCCTGGGAGTGGAAAACACTCGTTTAAAGCTTCAAATTGTATTCTTTTAATAAACCGAGCGTGGTAAAATGTACAACGTCTGCATATGTATACTTAAAAATAAAATTCTCGTTGTGAATATATTCGGTGTTACATAAAACTCTCTGTATAGTTTAAGTTAATATAAATATACGGGGCTTAGAGGAAGATCAGTCTCTATATTATTTATTTATTTATTTGGTAATAACCCAACAGATATTTAGATATAATACCAAATATAGAGAATGACCTAAGTCCTTTTGACAATTGCATTGTTTATAAATTAATATTTTGTTGTAATACTCTCAATTTGTCAATAAATGATTTATTATTATTATTATTATTATTTTGTCTGAAATTCATACTTCTGGCCTTTGTGTTGACCCAATAAGGTGTGCAAAACTTACCTATATTAACTAATTTGACTCCATCTTGTTCTATGGCATTCAGGGCACAAGCAACATTCTCCAAATAATGATGCTGGTTCATACACCTTTTATTCCACGAGGGCCTTATAGGATGTTCCTGCAGTTTCTCCACCAAAGTACACAACCGCACCCCGGTACAAAGATCCTGCGTAAGATCCGTGACTCGAAGATCCGGAGGCAGATTTTCGTTGACCCAATTTCTGAACGTGTTGGCCTGGATCTCCACCCAAACGTCTTCGTTTCCTGAAACATCGCACATTTTCTTCAGCAATCTCCGAAAACAATCGATGCAACACTTCATCGACTGCGAATTATTAATGGTGACTTGGTCAATGTGACCCCCGAGTGAACAGCTAGGCAACAAATAGATCGAAAATGGAAGAAATGTCTCCGGTGCATATTAATTATTTTTCGCGAATCAATTAGTTCGTATATGGCGAGTTTTTTGCAGGAGGTAGGTAGGAGGGTCAGGCAATAAGAGCGTTCGCGATCGGGGATGTCCAGATGTCTTCGTTGTCGTTGAAGACGTTTTTCTTTAATTTTATGGCTCTGTTAATTTCCAAGCCTTCTCGGAAGTTGAGGATACGAACTTTATTTCCTGTATAATGGATTTTGAAATTGTTCGGATTGAAAAAATGTCCGAATGTGTTACAATGTTTGGACAGACCCATAGACTGTTTATTATTAATTATATCTTTACGGTGTTCATCAAATCTTGTTTTGAAATTTCTACTTGTCTGTCCAATATATATTGCTTTACATAATTGGTTTCTTTTAAATCACCATTGGAAATAAACGAACTTTTGGTCCACCCTGCATTACGTAACGAGAGTGGTATGCAGCATATTATTATACATATTATACATATGAGCGGATATGTTGCGCACGAGCCGCGCAGCGACGAGTGCAGTATTCTGCGAGTATGTAATTGCCATACCACTCGAGCAACCCCGAGCCTCCAACCACTCGGCAATTTCTTCTTCTTCTTGTTATCGAAAGCCTTGTGTTGACAATCCGTAATTTCTAGTCCCACTGTTCTTGTGAGACCTATGCCCAGCTGTCCTTTCATCGCTTTGGCGGTCTACCGAGAGGTCTCTTTGTGGATGTTTAGCCATCTCTTACTACCTATTCTAATACGAGTATTTATACGTTACTTTTTATAAGAATGAGATTTTTTATTATTTTGTACATTTGTTGTTGTTGGTACAACCCTCCCGAACCGAAATTAAAAAACATTAACCAACGAACTATTCCCTTGACTATTGTTCGCGCCTAACAATTGCGCGAATAAATAATCGTATTAATTTCGGGAAAAACGAACCTTTTGGTAAAATTTGAAATAACCTTTTAGAATTAGAAATTATATTTTAGCCCGTATTTTATTGCTTGCTTTCACCCAGGGTGTGCACTTCATTGCCAGTACGTGCTGAATCCCGAGCAAACAGACCATAAACTCTTTCTTCAAAATTTCTAGCCGCGGGTACGTAACCGATGACGGGCACTAGGAGATAATCCAGAGTTTGAGTTTATGGATATGAGTCGTAAAGTGCGTCCCTGAGGAAAGCGAAATTTATATTCTTCGAATTCTATCTATTTTTCTTCTATCACTTTCTTACATTTGGCGTGTTTTTTCTTGTCCTTGTTACTTTTCATCCCTACTTTCACCTCTACCTTCATCCCTACTTTTTTATTTTTCGTGTTAACTTTTTCCCTCAATGAGAAGAACTCAATCATTCTCTCACCATCTTCTAATCGAGTAAGTTGTTCCTTCTTTACGTGAAACTTGTATTTTTGTGTCATATTTGTACTTATATTTTTTGTCTGTGTTCCTTCAACTTAAACTTTGCTTTATTCATTTTCTGGTGGAATATATGACGGCCAATAGGCCTTTTACTAGCAAAGTGCGTTGTATAGTTAAAAACATCAGACGCAACCACCACACAGTAAACAAGGAAGTGCTATTAACCATCAAACAGCACTGCCTTGAGAGAATACGGATGTTGGTGGTGGCTAAAAAATCTCTGGCTAAGCGAGCAAGGGCACTTGCAGAAAACGCTATCTTTCGTAAACAACCCTCTCGCTTATTCCAACCACCACCGCCCGCTGTACTAAACCCACCGACGGTCGCAGAAATCGAAACCTTCTGGCGGGAAATTTATGGACGGAAGCCTACCCTGCGGCTAGACACTCCAGCACTAGTGCAATTTGAGTCCTTCTGTAGGACTCATAGAACTAGAGAAGCACACCAGCCGATAACCACAGCGGAAGTTCGAAGGGCCCTTGCAGGTTCAAAGAACTTTGCTGCTCCTGGCCCCGATGGGATTAACAGCTACTAGTGGAATAAATTCACCTGCACCCACCAGCATCTGGCCAGAATTTTTAATGCATGGCTAGATGGAAAACAGCAAATTCCAACGTGGTTTGTCGAGGGGAGAACCGTGCTACTTCCCAAAACAGGAGACTTGTCGTAATTTCATTTGTGTATTTCATTTCATTTTAATCTTTCGTGCATATTTTCTTATCTAATTTAATTTGTTTCTTTACTTAATTTTGTTCAATTTGTCTAATTTTATTTGTAAATATTTGTTACTATTTGTTTTATTATTAACGATGCACATATTTATGTGAATAAAGAAATTTGTTCCTAAGTATCGTGTTTAAGTAATTTTGTAATCAAATCGCGCAAACCGCGTAAACAACTATAATACAACAACCCCAAATTTTGCCATCTCTTACTATCTATTCTATTACGAGTATTATTCATACGTTACTTTTTGTAAGAATAAGATTTTTCATTGTTTTGTACATTTTTTCTTGTTGGTACAACCCCCCCCCCCCCCGAACCAAAATATCCCCCCCAGAATTAAAAGCTGATACACCACTGCCCCCGCTGTACCGCCAACTCGATCAGTTGGAATCCCGACAAAAAAAAAAGTTTCGTTATGTAGCAACGGGTATAAACACAAATCATATTTTCGTTTCATTTGCAGTTCACTTTCATTAGCTTCCGTTCATTCATTCATTTCGGTGTTCGATTCGGGGTTAGCATTCGAAGTTTTTCAAAATCATTACCTTGGGGGGTTGGGATTCACTTCTAGAGACAGACAAATTCACAACTAATCAAAATGGTGAGTAAAATTTTAACGTTTTTTTTTTCATAACATGGGGCGGGGGGGTTAAGAACATGTGGGGACTGGATATCTCAATACAATACAATACTGCTTTATTTTATATAAATACAAAGAATAATTACATCGTATAATATCCAGTCCCCACATGTTCTTAACCCCCGCGCCCCATGTTATAATATAATTTGCTTATAATAATAATAATAAACTTTTTTATTTATACTAAAAAGATACAAGGTGTAGAATGTACAACAAAATTACATAAGCAATCGGAATTAAGAGAAGTTTTTCATTTTCTTCATTTAATTTCGACGATTTTTCACTATTCACTTTTAAAACTTTACCTAATTAAAATAAATTCTGTATTGTGGAGGCTTCTACTTCGTTATACATGTTAATTACACAATGAAACACTTTTAACTTTGTTTGTATAACACGTTTTATTTAATGTGACTGCAGTTTCGACAAATTTAGCTTGTCATTATCAAACATGGAGTGATGTTTGATAATGACAAGTTAAATTTGTCGAAACTGCAGTCACATTAAATAAAACGTATTATACAAACAAAGTTAAAAGTATTTGAAATAAAACAACACAGTTGGGAGGGTTTCACTTTTATTGTTGAACACTGCAACATGTTTCACCACACAGTTATTTATTATTTCATCTGCCTGATGAAGCCACTGTGTGGTGAAACATGTTGCAGTGTGCAACAATTAATGTGAAACCCTCCCAACTGTGTTGTTTTATTTCAAATAGTATTATGGAGTTTCATCATGTATCCGCCTCATCAATTAAATATTTAAAAGTTAAAAGTGTTTCATTGTGTAATTAAAATAAATTTATTATACTGAGTGTTAACCACCAAACCAGGCCATAGCAAAACACCGTTTATAAATACTGGTTTTAACCTTTCGGGGCCCCAAAATGGGGCTAAACGTGGTTTCCGCGGATATTTTTTGCCATATTCCACTAGCAAAATGGGGTAGATTGTAATTTAAATTGATTTCAATCCCTTTGGTCAAGTTTGGTGGTTAACACTCGGTACAATAAAAACATTATCAATTGGCGCGGGTCAGAAGAAAATCGTGGCTTATTTAACACAGTCTTCGGCCGATGTAAAATTTACGGGATTAACGAGTGTTTTCCACTCCCAGACTAAGCATGAAGTAAAATTTCGAGTTTAGAAAAGCCCCGTGAAAATTTGTCGAGGGTCGCGCAGCGACCCGAGACAAATTTTCGCGGGGCTTTTCTAAACTCGAAATTTTACTTCATGCGCCACGCGTATAAAACACTAAAATACTGTGAACTTTATGTATATTACAAACTCCACTCTGAATGAGTGTTTTATACGCGTGGCGCATGAAGTAAAATTTCGAGTTTAGAAAAGCCCAGAAAATTTGTCTCGGGTCGCTGCGCGACCCTCGACAAATTTTCACGGGGCTTTTCTAAACTCGAAATTTTACTTCATGCTTAGTCTGGGAGTGAAAAACACTCGTTTAAAGCTTCAAATTAAACTAAATTACTACTTGATCAATATACAGGGAATTTTTATTTTAGATTAACATATGAATAAAACTTGTGAATAAAACACTTTTTACTTTGTTTAACCACTGGATCCAGTGGTTAAACAAAGTAAAAAGTGTTTTATTTACAAGTGTATTTAAGATGTACCACAAAGTGAACGCCTACAACACCAAACACTATGAATAAAACTGTACATTTCCGACATTCGTTTTTTTTTTTAAAGAGATCAATTTGAAGCTTTACACGAGTGTTTTCCACTCCCAGACTGAGCATGAAGTAAAATTTCGAGTTTAGAAAAGCCCCGTGAAAATTTGTCGAGGGTCGCGCAGCGACCTGAGACAAATTTTCTGGGCTTTTCTAAACTCAAAATTTTACTTCATGCGCCACAAGTATAAAACACTAAAATATTGTGAACTTTATGTATATTTGAACCTCACTTAAAATCAGTGTTTTATACGCGTGGCGCATGAAGTAACATTTCGAGTTTAGAAAAGCCCAGAAAATTTGTCTCGGGTCGCTGCGCGACCCTCGACAAATTTTCACGGGGCTTTTCTAAACTCGAAATTTTACTTCATGCTTAGTCTGGGAGTGGAAAACACTCGTTTAAAGCTTCAATTTGATCTCTTTTAAAAAACCACGAATGTCGGAAATGTACAGCTTTATTCATATGTTTATCTAAAATAAAAATTCCCTGTATATTGATCAAGTAGTAATTTAGTTTAATTTGAAGCTTTAAACGAGTGTTTTCCACTCCCAGACTAAGCACGAAGTAAAATTTCGAGTTTAGAAAAGCCCCGTGAAAATTTGTCGAGGGTCGCGCAGCGACCCGAGACAAATTTTCTGGGCTTTTCTAAACTCGAAATTTTACTTCGTACGCCACGCGTATAAAAGACAGATTGCAAGTGAGGTTTGAATATACATATATTTCACAATGTTTCAGTGTTTTATACGCTTGGCGCATGAAGTAAAATTTCGAGTTTAGAAAAGCCCAGAAAATTTGTCTCGGGTCGCTGCGCGACCCTCGACAAATTTTCACGGGGCTTTTCTAAACTCGAAATTTTACTTCATGCTTAGTCTGGGAGTGGAAAACACTCGTTTAAAACTTCAATTTGATCTCTTTTAAAAAACCACGAATGTCGGAAATGTACAACTTTATTCATATGTTTATCTAAAATAAAAATTCCCTGTATATTGATCAAGTAGTAATTTAGTTTAATTTAAAGCTTTAAACGAGTGTTTTCCACTCCCAGACTAAACACGAAGTAAAATTTCGAGTTTAGAAAAGCCCTGTGAAAATTTGTCGAGGGTCGCGCAGCGACCCGAGACAAATTTTCTGGGCTTTTCTAAACTCGAAATTGTACTTCGTGCGCCACGCGTATAAAACACTGATTTTAAGTGAGGTTCAAATATACATAAAGTTCACAATATTTCAGTGTTTTATACGCGTGGCGCATGAAGTAAAATTTCGAGTTTAGAAAAGCCCGAAAATTTGTCTCGGGTCGCTGCGCGACCCTCGACAAATTTTCACGGGGCTTTTCTAAACTCGAAATTTTACTTCATGCTTAGTCTGGGAGTGGAAAACACTCGTTTAAAGCTTCAAATTAAACTAAATTACTACTTGATCAATATACAGGGAATTTTTATTTTAGATAAACATATGAATAAAAATGTACATTTCCGACATTGGTTTTTTTTTTTTTTTAAAGAGATCAATTTGAAGCTTTAAACGAGTGTTTTCCACTCCCAGACTAAGCATGAAGTAAAATTTCGAGTTTAGAAAAGCCCCGTGAAAATTTGTCGAGGGTCGCGCAGCGACCCGAGACAAATTTTCTGGGCTTTTCTAAACTCGAAATTTTACTTCATGCGCCACGCGTATAAAACACTAAAATATTGTGAACTTTATGTATATTTGAACCTCACTTAAAATCAGTGTTTTATACGCGTGGCGCATGAAGTAACATTTCGAGTTTAGAAAAGCCCCGTGAAAATTTTACCTAATTAAAATAAATTTATTATACTGAGTGTTAACCACCAAACCAGGCCATAGCAAAACACCGTTTCAAAATACTGATTTTCATCCTTTCGGGGCCCCAAAATGGGGCTAAACGTGGTTTCCGCGGATTTTTTTGCCATATTCGACTAGTAAAATGGGGTAGTTTGTAATTTAAATTGATTTCAATCTCTTTCTCCAAATTTGGTGGCTAACACTCGGTACAATAAAAACATTTTCAATTGGCGCGGGTCAGAAGAAAATCGTGGGTTATTTGATACATTCTTTGGCCGATATGAAGTTTACGGGATTCACGAAAAAAATTTTTTTTGCTGATTGTTATACACTCAAGTGCATAGAAATCGGCCCACCAATTCTTTTTTATTTTTTATAATAAAATCACTGTTGCAATACTACGAATAAAACATTTGGTGTTTCACGATAAAATAGACTATGAAATAGACATTGTATAGTAGAACGCCTAACATTAAACACTCCTTTTGATTGTTGACTCATCCAACACTCCGACCACATACCATTGGCTTCGTCAATCTTCCAAAAATAGCTACAGCTTTTACACACTTTACAGCACTTAAAACCATGATAACCATAACAATCTTCAGTGGGTTAATTCCCACATCCACTGAAATCAAAACAAAAAAGCAAAAACATTGGAAAAACGTAGACATTTTGATACTTTATGCATATTGTCGAAAGAACAGAATATCTTTAAATTTCATTTGTGATGATTATCGTTCATTAAATATAAATAAAGTGATAAGTACTATATGTTATTTTTTTTCTATATCATGATAGTCTATTTTATCGTAAAATACCAAAAGTTTTATTTGCAGTATTGCAAGAGTAAAATAATAAAAAATAAATAATGGGTGGGCCGTTTTTTTTGCACGTAAGTGTATATGCATGTAGGGCCAAACGTGGTTTCCGCGGATTTATTTTGCCATATTCGACCATTTCCTACATGCATAAACACTTACGTGCAAAAAAAAACGGCCCACACATTATTTATTTTTTATTATTTTACTCTTGCAATACTGCAAATAAAACTTTTGGTATTTTACGATAAAATAGACTATCATGGTATAGAAAAAAATAACATATAGTACTTATCACTTTATTTAATGAACGATAATCATCACAAATGAAATTTAAAGATATTCTGTTCTTTGGACAATATGCATAAAGTATCAAAATGTCTACATTTTGGGGCCCCGAAAGGCTGAAAATCAGTTTTTTTTAAAACGGTGTTTTCAGCCAGAAACAAATGAAATGTGGGGGTAATATGTATTCGTTTTACAAAACTAAATGGTTTAAATGAGTTTTCATAAAGATAGGACTTACGGTTTGCTCAATACTTCCACTTAAAGATTACAACTTTTGACAGGTTATGTTGATATGTGAACGAAGTTATTAAATAAAAAAATTGAGTCTCCTTTCTTCACAAGATTTATTTAAAAATCGCAAATGTACATTTCGGTCACGATGTGACCATTATCAATGCTTAACTAGTTAAGCATTGATAATGGTCACATCGTGACCGAAATGTACATTTGCGATTTTTAAATAAATCTTGTGAAGTAAGGAGACTCAATTCTTTTATTTAATATGTTGACATTGACTTCCATTGTTGATTCAGATGTTCAATTAAATAAAACCTCTAGAGTGCCATGAAATATATTGTAAGTTGGCAACTCTGAAATTATACATTATCATTAGTATGTTTGACGTTTTACATGACAACTCCTAAAGTGTGTAGCCAATTTAAGTTAAAAAAAAAAGATTAAATCATGGGAATCTAGAGGTTTTTTTCTTATTGAACATACGATGGCATAATTACTACCTATTCTATTAGGTATTAAGCAAACCGTAAGTAATCTTGTGGTGGAGGCGGTTACTTTGTGATACATTGTAAATATTTAAATAATTAACACTGATTACTTTTCTGTATTCACTTTTTATTTTGTACTGTGACTAGTTTCGACTCAACAGCGAGTCATTCTCAAACTAACCGTAAGTCCTATCTTTACGAAAACACATTTAAACCATTTAATTTTTTTACGTATTACCACCATATTTTACCTGTTTCTGGCTAAAAACACCGTTTAAGTTTAAAAATACTGATTTTTATCCTTTCGGGGCCCCAAGATGGGGCTAAACGTGGTTTCCGCGAACTTTTTTTTGCCATAGTCGACTATTCCCTACATGCATCTGTAATAATCAAATTTCGAGTTTAGAAAAGCCCCGTGAAAATTTGGTTTGGTTTTATGGGTTTAATTTGAAGCTTAAAACGAGTGTTTTCCACTCCCAGACTAAGCATGAAGTAAAATTTCGAGTTTAGAAAAGCCCCGTGAAAATTTGTCGAGGGTCGCGCAACGACCCAAAACAAATTTTCTGGGCTTTTCTAAACTCGAAATTTTACTTCATGCGCCACGCGTATAAAACACTATAATATTGTTAAATTTATGTATATTCGAACTTCACTCAAAATCTGTGTTTTATACGCGTGGCGCATGAAGTAAAATTTCGAGTTTAGAAAAGCCCAGAAAATTTGTCTCGGGTCGCTGCGCGACCCTCGACAAATTTTCACGGGGCTTTTCTAAACTCGAAATTTTACTTCATGCTTAGTCTGGGAGTGGAAAACACTCGTTTTAAGCTTCAAATTAAACCCATAAAACCAAACGAAATTTTCAGACTTTTTTTAAATAAACGTATTTCAAATTCAGCCTATTTTCTGTTAATCTTTAGATATTCCTTGTTTTTTAAAAACTTCAATTTGAAGCTTTAAACGAGTATTTTCCACTCCCAGGCTAAGCATGAAGTAAAATTTGAGTTTAGAAAAGCCCCGTGAAAATTTGTCTCGGGTCGCGCAGCGACCCGAGACAAATTTTCTGGGCTTTTCTAAACTCGAAATTTTACTTCATGCGCCACGCGTATGAAACACTATAATATTGTCAAATTTATGTATATTCGAACTTCACTCAAAATCTGTTTTATACGCGTGGCGCATGAAGTAAAATTTCGAGTTTAGAAAAGTCAGTAAAAACAATTAATTTTTGTGAATCTCCCGTAAACTTCATATTAGCCCTTCAATCATTTTAATTGGTTTCTGCTGCTAAAGTTCAATTATGAAGCAATTGCACTTGTACACTTTCGCAACTTTCAGCTCTGTTGAGAAACAATAAACTGTCACTTAATTAAACACAGTTATATTCCTTTCTTCACTTTTATTTTTCTTGCTAGATGTACATTTCGGGTACTAAGTACCTATTATCAATAGCTAACTGATCATACGATCAGTCTAGCAAGAAAAATAAAAGTAGGGAAAGGAATATAACTGTGTTTAATTAAGTGACTAAACACCTTCACGTAACTCATACAACTAAATTAATAAACTGTCAATTTACAGATCGATTTGAGTGACTTTTAACTGACCACGTAACTCACACAACTACATTAATAAAACTGTCAATTTATAGATCGATTTGAGTGACTTTTAACTGACTTTAAACTAACAATTTTGAAATTTCTTTCAGCGTGAATGTATCTCAATTCATTGTGGTCAAGCCGGTGTACAAATCGGCAACGCCTGCTGGGAGTTGTATTGCCTTGAACATGGCATTCAACCCGATGGCCAGATGCCGTCTGACAAGACCGTCGGAGGTGGAGACGACAGCTTCAATACCTTCTTCAGCGAGACCGGCGCCGGCAAGCACGTACCTAGAGCAGTCTTCGTCGACTTGGAACCCACCGTAATAGATGAGGTCCGCACCGGCACTTACAGGCAACTCTTCCACCCGGAACAACTCATCACTGGTAAGGAGGACGCTGCCAACAATTACGCTCGTGGCCACTACACTGTGGGCAAGGAAATCGTCGACTTGGTCTTGGACAGGGTGCGTAAATTAGCTGACCAATGTACCGGCCTGCAAGGTTTTCTCATCTTCCACTCGTTCGGCGGGGGCACCGGATCCGGCTTCGCCTCCCTCTTGATGGAGCGCTTGTCCGTCGATTACGGCAAGAAATCGAAATTGGAGTTCGCCATCTACCCAGCTCCGCAAGTATCCACCGCTGTCGTTGAGCCGTACAACTCCATCCTGACCACGCACACCACCTTGGAACACTCTGACTGCGCTTTCATGGTTGACAACGAGGCCATCTACGATATCTGCAGACGCAACTTGGACATTGAACGCCCGACCTACACCAATTTGAACAGGCTCATTGGGCAAATCGTGTCCTCGATCACTGCTTCGTTGCGTTTCGATGGAGCCCTCAACGTGGATTTGACTGAATTCCAGACCAACTTGGTGCCATATCCACGTATCCACTTCCCTCTGGCTACCTACGCTCCAGTTATCTCCGCTGAAAAGGCCTACCACGAGCAGCTCTCCGTTGGCGAAATCACCAACGCTTGCTTCGAGCCGGCCAACCAGATGGTGAAATGCGACCCGCGGCACGGCAAATACATGGCCTGTTGCATGTTGTACCGCGGTGATGTCGTCCCCAAAGACGTCAACTCCGCCATTGGCACCATCAAAACCAAGAGGACCATCCAATTCGTCGACTGGTGTCCAACTGGTTTCAAAGTCGGCATCAACTACCAACCACCCACCGTCGTTCCGGGCGGTGATTTGGCGAAAGTACAGCGTGCCGTCTGCATGTTAGCCAACACCACCGCCATCGCCGAAGCCTGGGGCCGTCTCGACCACAAGTTCGACCTGATGTACGCCAAGCGTGCTTTCGTGCACTGGTACGTGGGTGAGGGCATGGAGGAGGGTGAATTCTCTGAAGCGCGTGAGGATTTAGCCGCTTTGGAGAAGGATTACGAAGAGGTTGGCATGGACTCCGGTGGTGGAGAAGGAGGCGAAGAATATTAATGCAGCGTGACCATACGTCATTTTTTTATAAGTTTCTAATTAACACAGTGTTATTTCACAATATGTTTGGGTTATAGGGTTTTCAGGGTGCTCTATTCAAACAAATGTACGTGTATCTTAACTTAGCCCATTTTAACCTAATGGCAACGTCCAGTATAATCAAAATACTGATTAGTTGATAATTAAAGAAGAAAACAATTTGGGTTAATATGGGTTAAGAGGGAACCTACAATTTTTTCGAATGCCATTAATTAATTCTGAGAGGTATTAGTGAAAATTACTCATTCAATAAAAAAATATTGTGTTTGCTCGCATAGATGTTGTTTTTTTTTTGTGGCTCGAATAATTCTTTTATTCAAAAATCTGCTGTCAGCACAGGTATTAAGCGTGCGACTCAAACCTCCATTTATGGTATACAGATACCATAAATGCAGGTGTGAAAGTTATTAAAAGAAGCTCAATTTGCAGTCTAAACGAGTGTTTTCCACTCCCAGGTTAAGCATGAAGTAAAATTTCGAGTTTAGAAAAGCCTGAAAATTTGGTTTGGTTGCGTAGCGCGAAGCGCGGAGCGACCAAACCAAATTTTCAGGCTTTTCTAAACTCGAAATTTTACTTCATGCGCCACGCGTACAAGACACTGATTTCAAGCGAAGTTTACTCGTTCACAATATTTCAGTGCTTTTAGTGTTTAATACGCGTGGCGCATGAAGTAAAATTTCGAGTTTAGAGAAGCCTGAAAATTTGGTTTGGCCGCTCCGCGCTTCGCGCTACGCGCCCAAACCAAATTTTCAGGCTTTTCTAAACTCGAAATTTTACTTCATGCTTAGTCTGGGAGTGGAAAACACTCGTTTAACTCTTTAAATTGAACTTAAAAAATAACACGAATAGCTGATAATTTACAGCATATAATTGCGATACGTATACCAAAAAGAAAAACTCCCATACGCTTTTTTAAAGGGGTTAAATTTGAAGCTATAAACGAGTGTTTTCCACTCCCAGATTAAGCATGAAGTAAAATTTCGAGTTTAGAAAAGCCTGAAAATTTGGTTTGGTCGCGCAGCGCGAAGCGCGGAGCGACAAAACCAAATTTTCAGGCTTTTCTAAACTCGAAATTTTACTTCATGCGCCACGCGTATAAGACACTGATTTCAAACCAAGTTTACTCGTTCACAATATATCAGAGCTTTCAGTGTTTAATACGCGTGGCGCATGAAGTAAAATTTCGAGTTTAGAAAAGCCTGAAAATTTGGTTCGGCCGCTCCGCGCTTCGCGCTACGCGACCAAACCAAATTTTCAGGCTTTTCTAAACTCGAAATTTTACTTCATGCTTAGTCTGGGAGTGGAAAACACTCGTTTAACTTTTTAAATTGAACTTAAAAAAAAACTGGAATAGCTGATAATTTACAGCATATAATTGGGATACGTATACCAAAAATAAAAACTCCCATACGTTTTCTAAAAGAGTTAAATTTGAAGCTATAAATGAGTTTTCCACTCCCAGGTTAAGCATGAAGTAAAATTTCGAGTTTAGAAAAGCCTGAAAATTTGGTTTGGGCGCGTAGCGCGAAGCGCGGAGCGACCAAACCAAATTTTCAGGATTTTCTAAACTCGAAATTTTACTTCATGCGCCACGCGTATAAGACACTGATTTTAAACCAAGTTTACTCGTTCACAATATATCAGAGCTTTCAGTGTTTAATACGCGTGGCGCATGAAGTAAAATTTCGAGTTTAGAAGAGCCTGAAAATTTGGTTTGGCCGCTCCGCGCTACGCGACCAAACCAAATTTTCAGGCTTTTCTAAACTCGAAATTTTACTTCATGCTTAGTCTGGGAGTGGAAAACACTCGTTTAATTTATTAAATTGAACTTAAAAAAAAAACACGAATAGCTAATAATTTACAGCATATAATTGGGATACGTATATCAAAAAGAAAAACTCCCATACGCTTTTCTAAAAGAGTTAAATTTGAAGCTATAAATGAGTGTTTTCCACTCCCAGGTTAAGCATGAAGTAAAATTTCGAGTTTAGAAAAGCTTGAAAATTTGGTTTGGTTGCGTAGCGCGAAGCCTTCCCTCCCGTTGACAATTATGTCTTTTTAATGTAATGTAATTATTATTATTATTAAAAATATAATGTGTGGTTGACTAAACAGTTAACCAGACGATCACAAAAAGTTAACTTTTTAGTCAAATATAACCACACATTTGTATTATGAGCGACTTGAACAAGTTCAACTGAATGGTGCCACAGAAATGTAAGGAATAACAGTCTTTTTTAGTGTAATAATCACTTCAGATAAACTCAAAAACATACAGTTATCAGAAAATGTATGTTGAACTAGTTTAAGAGATGAACTTGAGGTTAACTAATATGGTGCAACCGGGCCTTAATCACCGCTGGTTAATCATTTATCAGATGTTCTGGTTTAACGATGTAACTTTTCGGATCGCACTCCCTCCGTGCCGCCAACTCGATCCGTTGACGTCCAAACCAAACAGAACAGAGACGTCGTTGTTATGTAGTAACGGGTATAAACAGTAATGCATTAAAGACATTTTGGTTCATTCGCGTCCACTTTTTGTAAATTTCGCGGTTTGTTAATTTCGCTGTTCGTAAATTTTGCTGTTCTTTCGAGAGCTGCATTACAAGCTTATTCGGAGTAACAGGGCCTAATCATTTCCCGTGGAGGTTTCATTTGTGAAGACAGTCAAAATCTCGAAAAATCAAAATGGTGAGTAAAATTTGATCGTTATTATTATTTACACAGGGACGTAGGGAGGAGTTCGTACGTTGAGAGCTGTTTTGAGACGCAAAACTAAAATGCTCCATGAGCTTATGTCGAAATTAGTCAGTGCGCACTGGGAGCAGTTCATCACAGACAACAGTTGGGAGTTTACTGCCAACTGTTGGGGAATTCTCTGATGACCGGATTGTTAATCGTGAACGTGAACGTAAACTCGAAATTTTACTTCATGCGCCACGCGTATTAAACACTGAAAACACTGAAAACACTGAAATATTGTGAACAGGTGAACTTTACTTAAAATCAGTGTCTTGTACGCGTGGCGCATGAAGTAAAATTTCGAGTTTAGAAAAGCCTGAAAATTTGGTTTGGCCGCTTCGCGCTTCGCGCTACGCGACCAAACCAAATTTTCAGGCTTTTCTAAACTCGAAATTTTACTTCATGCTTAGCCTGGGAGTGGAAAACACTCGTTTAAATCTTTTATAATTTCTAATAAGCTTTTTTTTCTTGTTCTTTGTAATTCTGTCCTATTCCACGGTTATTTTCCATAATTATAAGGAATTATACTAAAGTTCCAATTTGATTGATAATTTAATTTAAAATATTAACAATTCAATTTAAAAAATGGATGGTTCCAGCTATGGCCACAATGAAATTGTATAATTTCGGTCTGTAATCTACTAATTAAATTATTTATTTCTAGAATTGCTATTTATTTGGTAGGTTTGCTTTATAATACGCAATTTTATTTGCTAGGTAAATAAATTTACTCCACAAATAGTTATCTAATGATTTATTAATCGTTCATAATACCGGGCATAAATATATTATTAGATGGTCATGTTATTGTTTTTCTTCATCACACTTGCGACACACATTTTCATAGTTTTGACATATTTTAAAGTAGCGAGTGTCGTCCACTCCCAGACTAAGCATGAAGTAAAATTTCGAGTTTAGAAAAGCCCCGCGTAGAAAATTCACGGGGATTTTCTAAACTCGAAATTTTACTTCATGCGCCACGCGTATAAAACACTGATTTAAAGTGAATTTCAAAATACACCCATCCTTTTTGATTCTGACGTCAATACAATCTACAAATGTTTGCTAATATATTTATACACCTTTTGTTGTAAGTCTTGGATTTCCAGACATCTTTTTCATAAAAAAAAGACCTTTATTGGCATAATCTCCACAACTTTACAATTAATTACACATTTACATTTGATTACCTCACCCACATTTCCGTATCCCTCTTACCCTCCCTTCTCTTTTCCCTCTCCCTCCCCAGCTTTTCCAACGTCCTTACCCCGCTCCCATCCTCCCTCATCCACTCCATTACCCTTCTATTCCCTTTCGCTCCCAGCCACTCCTCTTTCACCCCCTCACATTCCTCCGCCAAGTGTCCCCACGTATCCTTCCCCTGTCCACACAACACACACCTTCCATATTCTTCCCCCATCCATACTTTCCTTCCTCTCTCCTCCGATCCACACCTCGCCCTTGCCACAATCACCCTATCCTCTCTACCCCATCCCTTCTCTATCAAATACTTCGGCACCCTCCCATACACCTGCCACCTCCCATACATATCATTATACTGGCTTCTGTCAATACACCCTTGTCTTTCCTGCCCTTCCACCTCCTTCCCTTTCCCCCTTTCCCCCTCACCCACTCATCCATCTTCACCCCATTTCCTAGCCATTCCACTACCTTTGCCTCCGACAGCCCTACCCTCTCATACATTTTCCTCCTCTCCCCCCTCCATCTACCCTCACCCCCACCCACACTCGTCACCCATCTCTCTTCATCCAGTTCCCACAATCTCATCTCGTACTTCACCACCCTCACCATTGCCTCCCACTCTAGCCTCTCTCTGTTGGTCTCCTGAAGCACTATGTAGCTGGGCGTGGACCTTCGGTGCACTTTTCGTCACCTTTCTTTTCTTGGTGAACATAACCATCTCCGTCTTGGTAAGGTTTACCAATAGGGAGTGATCATTACACCACCGCGAAACTGTATTTAGAGCTCCTTGCATTTGGTCGCATAGAACGTCTTCGAATATGCCACTTACAATGACGGCTAGATCATCAGCATAGGCTATCACTTCGTACCCTCTCGTCCCCCACACTTCTACTCTATACATTAGCACCGCTCTTACACACGCATCCCATATCTTACCCGCAACTGTCACATTGTTCCCCATCCACTTCCCCCAATCGCCCCACGCCTTCCTCGCCTTACCCTGCACCCACCTCGCATACTCCTCATACCCTCCCGTTCCTTTAAACCAAAACCCCAAATACTTGAAACTCTTCACCCTCTCAATAACTACCCCCTTCCACTCCAATTCTTTCACCTTCCCCTCCCTCCCTTTATTTCTAAACTTTACCCACTTCGTTTTCCCTACATTTACATTCATTCCCCTTTTATCCATAAACCTCTCCACTCTCTTCAATATCTCTTTCATCCCTTCATACTCTCTTGGAACCAACACCACATCATCCGCATACGCCAGCATCCATACCTTCCTTTTACCCATCACCACTCCCCCCGCCTGCCCTTTCCTCATCACCTATTGCAATTCACTTACGTATACATTAAATAGCATCGGGCTCAGTGGGCACCCTTGCCTCAAACCCTCCCACGTCTTAAAGCACCCTGACACCTCCTTCCCCACTTTCGCCATTACCCATGTCTCCTCATACACTCTCCTCACCCACTCAACCATCCCCTCACTCACCCCTCTCCTTCTCAAACATTCTATCAAGCTTCCCCTCGGCACCGAGTCATATGCTGCCTTCAGGTCCATAAACACCGCATACATACATCCTTTCTCTTCCATCACTTTCTCCACCATTCGCGCCAGGGTAAAGACCTGCTCCCTCGTCCCCCTCCCCCTTCTAAACCCCCCCTGCGTCTCTGGCAGTATCCCCTTCTCCTCCACCTCCACCTCCATTCGATTCCTCACTATCATCATTGCCAGCTTATACCCAATACTTGTGATCGTTACACCCCTATAACTACTGGCATCCTTCTCATCCCCTCCCTTATACACCGGACACATCATCCCAACCATCCATTCTTCCGGCAAGCTCACCTCCCCCCTCCACATCTGATTCAACAGTTCCCTAAATTTCGTCTTCCCCTTTTCCCCAATTTCCTTCCACATCTCTGCCTTGAGACCATCCCTCCCTGCCGCCTTTCCACTCTTCACTTCCTTGAACGCCCGCTCCACCTCCTCCTCCGTGAACTCTTCCCCTCTGTCTCCACCTCTGCTTTCTCCAATCTCCCCTGGTACTCCGCTTCCTTCTCTGCATTTCCTTGTCCATTCCCTCAGCGAAACCCCTACCTGCCTCCTTCTCTCCCCTCTCCTCATTTCCGCCTCGTTTTTACATTCCCTCAAATCCTCGCTCGCTTTTTCCACCACCTTTAGCTTCTTATTCTCACATAAGCCCTCATATCTTTTCCTTGCCGCCACCACTTTCCCCTCTTCTCCCTCATATCTTACGCATTCTCCCACAGCCTTCCTCAACTCCCTCTTTGCCTGCCTACACTCCTCATCGAACCACGCATTCCCTCCTCTTCTCTCTCCCTTCTTTTTTCTTCCGCATCCCACTATCGTCTTTTCCATCTTCTCCATTGTATTGACCTCTTCCCATTGAATCCTTGATAGCCTCTCCCCTGGTACTCCGCTTCCTTCTCTGCATTTCCTTGTCCATTCCCTCAGCGAAACCCCTACCTGCCTCCTTCTCTCCCCTCTCCTCAAAATTCTCCACATTTCCACCTCGTTTTTACATTCCCTCAAATCCTCGCTCGCTTTTTCCACCACCTTTAGCTTCTTCTTCTCACATAAGCCCTCATATCTTTTCCTGGCCGCCACCACTTTCCCCTCTTCTCCCCCATATCTTACGCATTCTCCCACAGCCTTCCTCAACTCCCTCTTTGCGCCTACACTCCTCATCGAACCGCGCATTCCCTCCTCTTCTCTCTCCCTTCTTTTTTCTTCCGCATCCCAGTATCGTCTTTTCCATCTCCTCCATTGTATTGACCTCTTCCCATTGAATCCTTGATAGCCTCTTCCTCATATCCTCCATCGCCTTCACCCCACACTCAAGGTATTCGTTTTCTTGCCATCTTTCCTCTTCTCTTACCGTTACCGGTAGGTGATCCGATCCTAGTACCTCTTCTACCTCCATGCCTCTTATATCTCTTCTTTCTATCCCCTTGACCATCACATAATCAATTACTGATGCCCCTCTTGGTCCGATGTACGTTTTTCTCCCCTCCCAATCGCCCTCCGTACATCCGTTTAAAATCTCCCATCCCTCCTCCATTACCCACTCCTTCATCCTCCTGCCCTCCCCATTTATACATTCATCCTGCGAACTCCTCTTCACAACCGCGCCGTCCTCTCCAACCCCTCCTCCCGTTTCCCCTATTCTGGCATTGAAATCCCCCCCCCCCACAATCCATTTTCCTCCTTCGCCCGCTCTCTCATCTATTTTCTTTCTTATGTCTGTCCAATTCTTGTTCACGTACACCACCCCTACATCAACCCGATATCCTCCCTGTTGATAATTTACCCACACTAGCCCTTCGCATCCCTCCATCATCTCCCCCTTGTTTCCTTCCCTATCCTCTCTCCATCCAACAATCATTCCCCCCTTGGCCCTCCCTCTCCTCGCACTTTTTACTGCCTCTATCATCTCCCATCTAAACCCCCTCGGCAGTCATTCTTTCACTTCTCTCCATTCCTTCTTCACCATCCAGGTTTCTACTAACCCCACTATGTCCTTCCCGTTTACCCACTACCCTATCTTTATCGATCCTTCTTTCCCCACTCTCCCACATTTGCTCCCTAGTCCCCTGCTCCTTTTATAGACCTTCTGCCCCTGCCCTACCTCTCCCCTCTTTTTATAATAATAATCCTTTATTTGCATAATAATAACATTCAACAAAAAAATATATATAAAGGTACATATTAGTGTAAAATTAGGAAAAATTGAATGTCACAAAATGCGCATCATAAGGCGGGATTCAGTGTTGGGGTAATCCCCAAACTGTTCTACCATCCAAACCTTAAATGAAATTAAATATTTACTTTATATGTGGAATACACTTTGTATCTACGAATTAAACAAACATGAACAAATACTTTATACATATATATTTTGTGTGTCATATTTAATCGTTATTTTAACGTATGAAACTTGACACAAATCAGCGTCGGCCAACTATTTTCAATTTAAGACGACTATTATTTGAAATATATTATTAGATGGCCATGTTATTGTTTTCCTTTATCACGCTTGCGACATACATTTTAATAGTTGTGACATATTCTAAAGTAACGAGTGTCTTCCACTCCCAGACTAAGCATGAAGTAAAATTTCGAGTTTAGAAAAGCCCCGCGTAGAAAAGCGACCCGAGACAAATTTTGCGGGGCTTTTCTAAACTCGAAATTTTACTTCATGCGCCACGCGTATAAAACACTGATTTAAAGTGAAGTTAAAACGCACTGAAAACCAACCCAACTTCTATATTTTTTCAAATTTGGATGTTCTTTCCTCCTATCCATGCTGTAAACCTTCAGATATTCGTTGTTTTCTTGTAAATAAACTTCGATTCCCTTTAGTCCTTCGGTCTCCAAAGACCATGATTGGTCCTTCGAGCTGTAGCCTTTGTAAAATGGTAATAAACTTAGTAATCTAGAGTGATCCTTTAATTTGAAACTTCTAAGAACGAGTTTTGTCCACTCCCAGACTAAGCATGAAGTAAAATTTCGAGTTTAGAAAAGCCCCGCGTAGAAAATTTGTCTCGGGTCGCGCAGCGACCCGAGACAAATTTTCACGGGGCTTTTCTAAACTCGAAATTTTACTTCATGCGCCACGCGTATAAAACACAGATTTCAAGTGAAGAATATACACAAACTTCGCAATATTTTGGTGTTTTATACGGGTGGCGCCTGAAGTAAAATTTTGAGTTTAGAAAAGCCCAGTGAAAATTTTACTTCATGCTTAGTCTGGGAGTGGAAAACACTCGTTTAAAGCTTCAAATTAAACTCTTTAAAGAAACAACGAATAACGGAAAATTTACTTAAATATACGTATTCCAAATTCAACCTATTTTCTGGAAATCTTTAGATATTCCTTGTTTTTATTTTAAGTTCAATTCGAAGCTCTAAACTAGTGTTTTTCACTCCCAGACTAAGCATGAAGTAAAATTTCGAGTTTAGAAAAGCCCCGCGTAGAAAATTTGTCTCGGGTCGCGCAGCGACCCGAGACAAATTTTCACGGGGCTTTTCTAAACTCGAAATTTTACTTCATGCGCCACGTGTATAAAACACTGATTTAAAGTGAATTTCAAAATACACCCATCCTTTTTGATTCTGACGTCAATATATTCTACAATTGCTTGCCAATATATTTATACACCTTTTGTTGTAAGTCTTGGATTTCGAGACATTATCTTTTTCATATTTAATCGTCATTTTATTAACGAGGAAAATTAATATGAACCAATTTTTTGTTTCATTTTTTGGATCGGCGCCTGCTCCCCACTGAACAAAAAACAAACAAATAACGTTATATCAACATTGTCGCAACATTAAACGTTGTTTTAATGGTGACGATACATTACTGAGATATGATTGCTCAGTGGGTTAAGACAAAGGCTCGTTTATAGTTTATTGATCCACGTATCAAAAGAATTGGTGTAGAATTATTTACCGTTACTATTTATACAAAAAACGTCGTTCTTTATAATAAATATTATACATCAAGTGAATTAAACACGATTTTATTCACGAAAAGATTTTTGATTTCACGAGCGCCTCGGCGCGAGTGAAATCATTTCTTTGAGTGAATAAAGGTGTTTAATTCACGTGGCGTATATATGTTTTTATTCAATTTTGACGAAATTGTAAAGAAAATGTACTGTACATTTATTTTTAAATAAATTTTTTAACTCACTAGTGACCTACAAAAAATTTAGTTCACTAGTGAATAAAACCTTGTTTATTACGGTTGTTATGGAGTTAATAATGTCGATTTAAATTAACAAAATTGAATAAAATAAATAAAAACCCGACGAAAGAAAGTATCGTTAACTATAAGATTTCCAATAATCTTAAAATTCTTTTAGTTTAAAAAAAAAATTTGATATGAAAAATGGTTTGTTCATTTTGTCTATTTTTTTCAGCGTGAATGTATTTCAATTCATGTTGGCCAAGCAGGTGTACAAATTGGCAACGCCTGCTGGGAATTGTACTGCCTTGAGCACGGCATCCAACCCGATGGCCAGATGCCATCTGACAAGACGGTCGGAGGTGGAGACGACAGCTTCAACACCTTCTTCAGCGAGACTGGCGCCGGCAAACACGTACCTAGAGCAGTTTTCGTCGACCTGGAACCCACTGTAATAGATGAGGTCCGCACCGGCACTTACAGGCAACTCTTCCACCCGGAACAGCTCATCACTGGTAAGGAGGACGCCGCCAATAATTACGCCCGTGGCCACTACACTGTCGGCAAGGAAATCGTCGACTTGGTCTTAGACAGGGTGCGTAAATCGGCTGACCAATGTACCGGCTTGCAAGGTTTCCTCATCTTCCACTCGTTCGGCGGTGGCACCGGATCCGGTTTCGCCTCCCTCTTGATGGAGCGTTTGTCCGTCGATTACGGCAAGAAATCGAAATTGGAGTTCGCCATCTACCCAGCTCCGCAAGTATCCACCGCTGTAGTTGAGCCGTACAACTCCATCCTGACTACGCACACCACCTTGGAACACTCTGACTGCGCTTTCATGGTTGACAACGAGGCCATCTACGATATCTGCAGACGCAACTTGGACATTGAACGCCCGACCTACACCAATCTGAACAGGCTCATTGGTCAAATCGTGTCATCGATCACCGCCTCGTTGCGTTTCGACGGTGCCCTCAACGTGGATCTGACTGAATTCCAGACCAACCTGGTACCGTACCCGCGGATCCACTTCCCTCTGGTCACCTACGCCCCAGTCATCTCCGCTGAAAAGGCCTACCACGAACAGCTCTCCGTTGCCGAAATCACCAACGCTTGCTTCGAGCCGGCCAACCAGATGGTGAAATGCGACCCGCGCCACGGCAAATACATGGCCTGTTGCATGTTGTACCGCGGTGATGTCGTCCCCAAAGACGTCAACTCCGCCATTGGCACCATCAAAACCAAGAGGACCATCCAATTCGTCGACTGGTGTCCAACTGGTTTCAAAGTCGGCATCAACTACCAACCACCCACCGTCGTTCCGGGCGGTGATTTGGCCAAAGTACAACGCGCCGTCTGCATGCTAGCCAACACCACCGCTATCGCCGATGCCTGGGGCCGTCTCGACCACAAGTTCGACCTGATGTACGCCAAGCGTGCTTTCGTGCACTGGTACGTGGGTGAGGGCATGGAGGAAGGTGAATTCTCTGAGGCGCGCGAAGATTTAGCCGCTTTGGAGAAGGATTACGAAGAGGTTGGCATGGACTCCGGAACAGGTGAGGGAGAAGCAGGCGAAGAATATTAAACCAGTGTTGCCATACTGCAACACCGTCCAGTCTTCAAATGAGCATATTGGTATTTAACAAAAATATGTTCAGGTTATAGCTTTTCAGGGTGCTCTGTTCTGGCAGCGCTTAACCCATTTTAACCCAATGGCAGCGTCCAGTATAACCAAAACATTTATTGGTTAGTATTTAAAGAAACAAAGAATTTGGGTTAATGTGGGATAAGCACTTACAATTTTCCAAACAACACATTTTAAAGGGTATTCTTCAAAATTAATGTCATATTTTTCAAAATCATTCGTTTTTATAAAATATATTGTGTTTATTTATGGCAAAATGTTGTGTTTTTTATTGACTTAAATAATTGTGTTAAATTTCGAGTTTAGAAAAGCCCCGCGTAGAAAATTTGTCGAAGGTCGCGCAGCGAGATGGACTTCTTACTACCTGCTAATATCGGGTTGACATTGACACCCAAAAAATGCGGTTGGGGTTCATAATAAATTACCCCTTGAGTGCTCGGTCACTTTCCCCTTACCCTCCAACATTTTAGGAAAGAGATAGAAATCGGAAGATTTTAGACTTTTTGGTCTGTTCTAATTCAAAAGCATTTGTCTAGTTATTTATACTTGTTCGCTTCTGTCTGGACTTTGCTGCCGCCACTCATCACCTCTGACATGGACCCCGACCCCCCAAGGGGTGGATAATAGGGGTGACTTTAAAATCTTAAATAGAAACCCCCCAATTTTTATTGCAGATTCAGAAAGAGCATTAGAAAACTAGGTAGGTTTTACCTGAGAACTTGTTGGTTTTTCTCAACAGGTGGCGCTGTAATCGACAAAATTTGATAAATTTCATTTTCTTCGATTTTTACTTTCCCCCGTATGTAATACAAAGGGAAAGTATTGTTTTCGTGAAAATTTTCGAATCAAAAATTTTAGCGGAAATATCCGTTTTGAGGTCCCCTGAGTCGAATAAGACCATTTTTGAAAAATGTCTGTCTGTGTGTCTGTCTGTGTGTCTGTGTGCGCTGTACCGCAAAAACCGCTAAAGATATCGAGATGAAACTTGAAACTTAAGCTTTATGTTACAATCGGAAGAACTGAAAAGCTTTTGGTGAAAATCGGAAAACCGGAAGTGATACTTTACTCGTAGCGTTTTTCAGTTTTTTCAGATTTTTTCAATAAATGTTCATCAAACAAAAAATTCTTTCAAATAAAAGTTGTAGATAATAACAAAATGAAGATGTATTGTTAATTTACTTTTTGTCATAGCACTCTTAGTTTCTGAGATATTTCAAAAGTTGTGTGTTTTATCTAGTTATTGGTGTGTGACAGTGTATGTGTCGATACAATTGAAAAATGTTTCAAATAAAAGTTGTAGGAAATGAAAAACTAAAGATTTTTGTGGATTCACTTTTTGTCATAGCGCTCTTAGTTTTTGAGATATTTAATAAGTAGTGTTTTTTATCTAGTCATTGATTTGTGTCAGTGTGTGTGTTGATACAATTGGAAAATGTTTCAAATAAAAGTTGTAGGTAATAAAATATTAAAGATTTTTTGTATCTTTACTTTTTGTCATAGCACTCTTAGTTTTTGAGATATTCAATAAATAGTGTTTTTTATCTAGTCATTGGTTTGTGTCAGTATGTGTTGATCCAATTGAAAAATGTTTCAAATAAAAGTTGTAGTTATCAAAAAGTTGAAGACATTTTGAAAATAATAATGTTACAAATATTTTAAAAGTGATTTAATACGCAATTTACGGGGGAAAGTACTATGACGGACACATCACCATTTTTTTGTGCTGTGTTTTTTTGTTGCTGTGATTTTTTTTTAAATAAACGTGGTATCTTGGATTGCTGTTTTAAGGACTAGTTGCTCGTGCTCTCCATCCCTAAACCCCTGAGCTAGCTGGAAGTGCATTTTGGGTACCCTGTTTCAATTTCTCCTGGCTAATAAATGTATTGCGAATATTATTCGTTAGTCACCGCGGGCTGCACTGCCAGCCCTGCTTAAAAAATATGTTAATTCAACACGACACATTAGCTAACGAATACATTAATAGTTCTCACATATTGGCTTGAAATAGTTACCTATTATATACAGGGTGTCCCATTTTAATCTTAACAGGGGAATATCTCAAAATGAGTGCGTCCAATCGAGAAAGTTGCTGAATAAAAAGTTTTGTTTTGTGATTTGATTCGAAGGGGGACGTCTGATTCTTCCATAAATTTCACCCCCCAAGGAGTGGATAATAGGGGTGATTTTAAAATCTTAAATAGGAACCCCCAATTTTTATTGCAGATTCAGAAAGAGCATTAAAAACTAGGTAGGTTTTACCTGAGAACTTGTTTGTTTTTTACAACAGGTGGCGCTGTAATCGACAAAATTTGATAACATAAATAAGACACTTTTTACTTCATGCTTAGTCTGGGAGTAGACGACACTAGTTCTTAGAAGTTTCAAATTAAAGGATCACTATAGTTTACTAAATTTATTATTTATTTATTTACGGAAAAATCCATTTTTATACATTTAAATATACAAAATACTTAAAGCTATTACAAAATGTAGATCATACATGTTATATATATATATATATATACATATATGAATGTGGCAAGTTATATACAGCAACACACCTGAATACGTTTGAGACCGGATACAAATTTACAGAGAGACTTACTAAAAAGATGAAAGTTTGGATTTAGCGACAGTTTGTTTGACGTGCGCATAAAGCGAGAGAGTGGACTATTAATTCCATAGTTAGATTTGTGAAATGGTATGGAAAATAGTGGTTAAACGATTTGTAGTATTTATATGAAAACCTACTTGATCCAACAGAAATGTACACTCCACTTGACAAGAAATTAATTTATAGAAAAACCACATATCCGCAAATAACCTTCTACAGCACAATTTATTAATTCGAAATTCTGTACAGATTGTATTCTCGTTATTATATCCTGATTTATACAGCATTATCTTCAAAAATGTTGTTTGGATATTTTCAATCATATTAATATATGTTTTTTGATGTGGTGACCAGACACAAGAACCATATTCCACAACTGAACGAACATATGCATAATATATCATTTTAAAAGCAGTTGGTGATAAATCAACCGCAGCCCTTTTAATAAATCCAAGCATCTTTATGGCCCGCGAGCAAGTACGAGTTATATGACTTCCAAACGTCATTTTCTTATCAAAAGTTAACCCTAAATCCAAAACCTCACTAAGCTCTTGTAATTCGATTCCATTTATAAAGTACGGTGTGGAAGATACTAGAGGATTGGTCTCTCTAGAAAATCGCATAAATTTACATTTATTAATATTAAACAACAGATAGTTTTCACAGCACCACTTATTAATTGACTTAAAGGAGCATTTTACAAAGACTACAGCTCGAAGGACCAATGATGCTCTTCGGAGAGCAACCTACTGCAGGGAATTGACATTTTTTTACAGAAAAACAACTAACATCTAAAGCTTTACAAAATGGATAGGAAAAAAATATCTAATTTACAGAAAATATCGAAGTTGGGTTGTTTTTAGTGCATTTTTAACTTCACTGTAAGTCAGTGTTTTATACGCGTGGCGCATGAAGTAAAATTTCGAGTTTAGAAAAGCCCCGTGAAAATTTGTCTCGGGTCGCTGCGCGACCCTCGACAAATTTTCTACGCGGGGCTTTTCTAAACTCGAAATTTTACTTCATGCTCAGTCTGGGAATGGAAAACACTCGTTTCATCCTTAGACATTATTTTTCTAAACACAATAAAGCGCAATACGTTGTTTTAAAAAATTATTGTCGTCGAAACAAAATTAAAATAACTCTTCTATTTGAAATTATATTTTTCAATAATTATAATTAGCGTGCCTTGAAAAAAAAGTGACATGTCATTTATTGTGAGGTTATGTCTAATTATTCAGGTTTGACATAATACAAAGACTCCACAACGTTTAAATCAATTTAAGAGCCTACACCGTTAAAATCTCCATTGTTTAAATCAAATTTAGAGGTTACGTTTGTAAAACCCTGTTTGTTTACATCAATCTTCGAGGTTATGTTTGTTGGATCATGTTTGTTTACATCAAATTCGGAGTTTAGGATTGTTAAGGGTCTGTTACACAAAACTCAGTTGAACTTTCGATCATCTTGAACTCGAGTTCAACGAGGCGCGGATTGCACCGAATGGCGTTCAGTTGAACCGGCTCATTTATAATTTTCTTTAAGTTGGCAGTCATAAATTTAGGGAGTTTTCAGTTTATCATATATTTGACGCACGTGATGTTTTGTAATTGTTATAGATCGGTTATTTGAACATAGTTAAATCTAGTTAGTTTAGTTGTCAACATAACTCTGTCAACATTCGCAATTCTGTAGTACAATTCTAAGTTCAATAAAGCCTTTAAATAGGTTAATTATTACAACAGTAATCAAGCGGGGGAATTGTGTATTTGTTATTTTTTATAACAAAATCGTCAAAATAAGCACAATCAACATTTACGAAATTAATAATATAATGAAATAAAATTGAAATTGAAATTGAAATGAATGATAGCTAATTACTACTAATCACATGTAAAAATTTGTTATTTTCAACAAATTATTTTTATTTAATGGGAGTTTTATTATTATTAAAAATATACAAGATTTAGGGCCGGTTGCACCATATTAGTTAACCTCAAGTTAATCTCTTGAACTAGTTCAACATACATTTTCTGTTGCATCATTTAGTTGAACTTGTTTAAGTCGTATATGTGTGGTTATGTTTGACTAAACAGTTAACCGAACGATCGCGAGAGGTCAACTGTTTAGTCAAACATAACCACACATATACGACTTAAACAAGTTCAACTAAATGATGCAACAGAAAATGTATGTTGAACTAGTTCAAGAGATTAACTTGAGGTTAACTAATATGGTGCAACCGGCCCTAAATCTTGTTTGTTTACTTCAAATTTGTAGGTTAGGTTAGTTAAATCAAGTTTCTTAACATCAAATTTAGAGGTTAGATTAGTTGAATTAGTTGTTTATTTGGAAACTTTATGTAGCATAGGATAAATAAGTAGTTCAAGGGTTAAATTAATATTGTTTCTAAGAAATTAGGTATTTATTAAATATTAAAGTTGCGTTTAAAATAATAACATAAAGAAAAACAATTTAAATTGAAGATGACACGTTGTTATTCTTTTTCTTTATGACACTTGCGACACACAGTTTGATAGTTGTGACATATTTTAAAGTAACGAGTGTCTTCCACTCCCAGACTGAGCATGAAGTAAAATTTCGAGTTTAGAAAAGCCCCGCGTAGAAAATTTGTCGAGGGTCGCGCAGCGACCCGAGACAAATTTTCGCGGGGCTTTTCTAAACTCGAAATTTTACTTCATGCGCCACGCGTATTAAACACTAAAAACACTGAAATATTGTGACCAATCAAACTTCATTTGCAATCAGTGTTTAATACGCGTGGCGCATGAAGTAAAATTTCGAGTTTAGAAAAGCCCTGCGTAGAAAATTTGTCTCGGGTCGCTGCGCGACCCTCGACAAATTTTCACGGGGCTTTTCTAAACTCGAAATTTTACTTCATGCTTACTCTGGGAGTGGACAACACTTGTTCTTAGAAGTTTCAAATTAAAGAATTTCTAAGTTTATTACCATTTTACAAAGGCTACAGCTCGAAGGACCAATCATGGTCTTCGGAGACCGAAGGACTACAGGGATTTGAAGGTTTTTTACAAAAAAACAACGAATGTCTGAAGGTTTACAGAATGGATTATAAAGAAAACATCCAATTTTGAAAAAATATCGAAGTTGGGTAGCCTTTGTAAAATGGTAATAAACTTAGTAATCCTTCAATTTTAAACTTCTAAGAACGAGTGCACTTTTTTAGAAATGTCTGCCTGCATATATATACTTATTTACTTTTTTTAATCAATATTTATTAATTAATGAATCTATTAATGATGAAGTATATCCGTTTGAGACTGCTATGTTTTTAATTGTATCTATTTCTTTGTTAAATGATGTTTCTAATAGTGGTATGTTGAAAGCTCGGTATATCATTGAATTGAAAGCGGATAATTTATGTGCTCGTGGGTGATTAGAGGAATTAGGGATTACGCGGTCAGTAAATGTAGGTTTTCTGTAAATTTAAATGTTAGTGATTGGTTGGATTTAGTTATTGAGAGGTCTAAATATTTAATATTGTTGTTAATTTCTGTCTCTAATGTGAATTTTATGTTCGGGTGTACTGTGTTAATAAATTCTAGAAATTGGGATAGTTGCCTATCTGAACCTACGAAGGAAGCTAAAATATCATCGACATATCTATACCACATTTTTATGTGTTTTTTGCCTAACGGGGACTCTAATATAATATTAGTTAAATTACACATGATACAATAATAATTATTGTTCAAAATAGTTTCAAGTGTATTTAAAAATTCGGTTTTTACTGAAATGTTTACATTTAGTTTGTCAAAAGATGTTTTAGTTTTAATTAGATCTATGCACTCGTTTGCTGGGATTTTCGCGAACATGTTAGATATGTCGAATGTTACTAACTTATGGTTTGGAGGAAATTGATAGGATGTTAGTTTGTTGCGTAATTCTTTGGAATATTTTATTGCTCTCAGTTATACAAACAAAGTTAAGTGTCTTATTTATGTTAATAATGATGTATAATGAAGTAGAAGCCTCAACAGTTAAAATTTGATAAATTTGATTTTCTTCGATAAAACAAAACTAGTGTTTGGCAGACAATTAATTCTTAAATAATTTTCAAGTCACTTGAAATGAACGCCCATGTAGGTGGGGAAGGGTGCAAAGTTTGTTGACTCCAAAGAAACACCTAATTTTTCATTGAAAATCAAAATGACAAACTAAAGTTAGGGCAAGGGCTATGTTTGAAAAATACGTAATTCACTTTCATGAACTGACCTTCACATCTTGTGAATGAGTAAGAAATGAGAGAGAGAGACAGAGAGAGAATCTTTGAAATTTGAGATGGACATTTTCAGCCTAAATTTAAATATCCCTTAACCATTTTTGAATAATTGTTCACCAAAAAAATTGTGTTGGTGGGAAATTTCTAGTAGATGGAAATGATGCAGGCATTAAGCCGAAACTAGTTGAAAATAAAACAATTTATTAGTAAAACAAACCAAGTGAATTTCAATCAAATACCTATATATGATGCAGTTGTGGAATCAAAAGTTTTCCGTGACTAAAATGCTTAAATTTTGGGCCTTGATTTGGTTTTCAAGTCACTTATAGTTCAACGTTTTAAGTAAAATTAAAGCAAGATTTAGGTGGGATTTAATGTTTTATTAGGTGTTCGAAGGGACCACCATTGTTCCCAATATAGATATTTACTCTTTTTTCCAAGTTTCGCACAGTCGCTTCCAACGTAGGAGGGGTTATAGCCCTGCACGCTTCCTTTATGCGGTCTTTCATGTTTTCACGTGTTGTTGGCGGTTCACGGAATACAACACCTTTGATGTAATCCCACAAAAAAAAATCTGGTGCTGTTAAATCCGGTGATCTCGGTGGCCACTGTACGGATCCTCCACGACCAATCCACTTTTGCGAATATGTCTCGTCAAAAAAATGTCGCACATATCGAGCCCAATGCGGCGGCGCGCCATCATGCTGGAACCATGAACCAATTTTTGTGAGACTACATTAAAGATGTATTTATTTTAAATGGCTTTCAATTTTTTATTCAATTTTGTTAATTTAAATCGACGTTATTAACTCCATAACAACCGTAATAAACAAGGTTTTATTCACTAGTGAACTAAAATTTTCTTAGGTCACTAGTGAGTTAAAAAAATTGTTAAATTATTTATTATTCAATTTTGTTAATTTAAATCGACATTATTAACTCCATAACAACCGTAATAAAAAAGGTTTTATTCACTAGTGAACTAAAATTTTTTTAGGTCACTAGTGAGTTAAAAAATGTATTTAAAAATAAATGTAAAGTACATTTTCTTTACAATTTCGTCAAAATTGAATAAAAACATTTATACGCTACGTGAATTAAACACCTTTATTCACTCAAAGAAATGATTTCACTCGCGCCGAGGCGCTCGTGAAATCAAAAATCTTTTCGTGAATAAAATCGTGTTTAATTCACTTGATGTATAATATTTATTAATCATAAATTGTCAGCCAAACACTAATTTTATGTTTTATCGGAAACAATCAAATTTTCAAATTTTGTCGATTACAGCGCCACCTGTTGCAAATAACAAAAAAGTTCTGAGGTAAAACCTACCTAGTTTTTATGCTCTTTTCGAACCCGCAATAAAAATTGGGGGCTCCCATTTAAGATTTCAAAGTGAGTGCGTCCAATCGAGAATATTGCCGAATTAAATGTTTTCTTGTTCGGAGGGGGACATCCGATTCTTCCATTAATTTCACCCCCCGACCCTCAAGGAGGTAGATAATAGGAGTATATCTACCTCCTTGAACGTCGGGGGGTGAAATTCATGGAAGAATCGGATGTCCCCCTCCGAACAAGAAAACTTTTAATTCGGCAATATTCTCGATTGGACTCACTCATTTCGAGGTAATCCCCTGTTAAGATTAAAATGGGACACCCTGTATAAGCTTGTTGGTTTCTTTTGTAATTCACTCCTGATAATGCTGTAAAACGCGAAACTAGTCGAGTAAATAGTAAAGAGAAAATTGTGAAATAAACCAAGTGTAATTTAGTTCAAACCTTCATCAATAGTGCATTTTCAACTGTATCTTCAACTGTTTATAAAGAATTGCCCGGTATGTTTTCTAACAATGAAACATTATACTGTCCGAATATAGATGAAACAGATATTATTAGAAGCATAAATCGTACGAAAACTTCTCACATCAGTGGTGATGATAAAATTCCAAATTTTATAATTAAAGATTGCAAGTTTGTTTTCTCTAATCCTCTACGTATACTATTCAACCTTTCATTGCGTAATAAGACATTTCCTGATATGTGGAAACTTGCAGTAATTACTCCTGTATTTAAGCGTGGCGAATCAAATAATATAAAAAATTATAGACCTATTGCTATTCTCTCCAACTTCGCCAAGATTTTTGAACAAATTATTTATGACGTCATATATAGACATTCGAAACCTTATATATCTCCACATCAGCACGGCTTCATGTCGGGCCGGTCAACAACGACAAACTTAGCTATTATAACACAACACCTAAGTGAAGCTCTTGATTGTCGTAAGCAAGTTGATGTTATATATACGGATTTCACTCGCGCATTTGATACAATTAATCATCATATTTTGCTTCGTAAATTAGACATCTTTGGACTCTCTAGAGATTTTATAGGTTTTATTTCATCCTACCTCGATATGCGAAAAAATTATGTCTATTTTAACGGGTTCAAATCCTATGAATTTAATTCCCTTTCAGGTGTACCGCAAGGCTCTAATTTAGGTCCATTGCTGTTTAACATATTTATCAATGACTTAATTGTATCAATATCGTGTCCAATATTAGCATATGCTGATGACATTAAAATATATAACGTCATTAATGGTGAACATGATTGCATTACATTGCAGCAGAACCTGGATACAATTTGCGAATGGTGTGACAATAACAGGTTGTCTCTTAACGTTAAGAAATGTATTACCGTTACATATACTAGAATAATGAACCCAATTTGTTTTAACTATTCCATACAAGAAAATATGTTAGTTCGTGAACGTACATTTAAAGATCTTGGTGTTTTGTTTGACAATCGGTTATCGTTTTCTGAGCATATTTGCAATATTTCGTCATCAGCATTTAGGATGCTTGGCTTCTTAATGCGCACATCTAAGTATTTTTATGATGTGGAGTTACTTAAGGTTTTATACTATGCGTTAGTCAGAAGTCGCCTGGAATATGCCTCCATAATCTTTTATCCCCATTACACTAATCAGTCGCTAATGTTGGAACGAGTACAAAAAAGATTTTTAAAATTCTTAAATTACAAAATGACTGGTACATATCCTGATCATACTGTGGATTATAAATCATTATTACAAACCCATAATGTGGCATTACTATCTGATCGACGCGAGCTTTTCAGCGGCACATTTATGTTTAAGTTGGTTAATAACATTATTGATTCGCCACAGTTACTCGCAATGGTTAAATTCAACGTTCCACGCTTGTCATCACGTCAGGATATTACATTTAATACCCCTATAGCCAGAACCAACATGTTATTAAAAGCACCGATCTCTCACATTTGTATAAACGGCAATAAACATTTCGACGACATTTTTTGTAATGTTAAGAAATCATTATAATTATTATTTTTTTTGTATGTATAGTTATTGCATTCATTACTAGATTGATGCTACGTTGCTTTGATTGTTGTTTTATTTTAATTTTTCAATTTTTGTTTTAAATATTAATATTATTTTTTTTATGCAATCAATTTATTGTTAAGTGCGTTTATTTTTTGATAATATATTATATTTTATTTTTTATTTTTATATTTTTTCTATTTGTAATATTATTACTGTAGTTTTTTTATGCTATTATATTATTTTGATTTTGTCCTGTATTGGGTTTTTCCGTTTGGGCAATAAAGACTATTATTATTATTATTAATAGTTAGAAATGTTCAGTATTCCTCATTACTGGGTCGAGACCACGCTGAAGAGGACCTTGAAATCCGAAACGCGTCTATGGGTATCGGTGCCGGAATACTGAACACAAATTCAATTTTGATATATAGTTTATTTTTTTATTTTTAATGTATTAATTACATCATATTTCCTTTACTAAACTAATTCATATCAGGAGATTAGAGGGCATTTTGAGCTTCAGGTTGTTCAAAGTGTAATTTTTTCGATTTCGATTTGTTTGGAGATTCTTGGGTTTCATTTTCTAATTCATTGGGCAATTCTGCAGGTACTTGATCTTGGTTTTGCACCTCTTCAGGTGGATTTGCATTTACTTCATCTGGAACGTTTTCAACCACTACTTCTTCTGCCGGTCCTTCAGTGGTAGCTGCAGGTTCAATTGCAGTTTCATTCAATCCTTCTGTAGGTGTTTGTTCTTGGTCCGCTGGTGGTGGTGGTGGTGGTGGTGGTTCTTCTTCTTTTTAATTATATAAGAAATAGTAATTATGTTATATTACACTTTATTTTTAATAAGCTAGTAATGTTTACGTTTAAATAAGATGTGTTCACTGTGGGGGCTTCTACTTCGTTATACATCATTATTTACACAAATAAGACAATTAACTTTGTTTGTACAATGAGAGCCAAAATGATTTGTTCATTTTTAATGGGAAATAACACATGAATTATTTTAAATGCAGAAATAATATAAATGACATCTTAAAAAGTAATAATGGGAGTTTTACTTTTTGAATATAGTGTGTGTTAAATGTCCGCCACCCTTCTCCACACACTCTTCTAAACGACGGACGAAATCTGCCATAACTCGTTGAAGCATATCCTGTGGAATAGCTTCAATTTCTTGTCGGATATTTCTTTTGAGCTCCTCTATATTTCTAGGCTTACTCTTGAACACTCTACTCTTTAAATATCCCCAAAGAAAAAAGTCTGGAACAGTAATATCGGGAGATCTCGGGGGCCAATTAAAATCACCGTTTCGAGAAATTAGTCTATTCGGAAATGTCTGTCGCAGGATCTCCATACTTATTCTTGCAGTATGACAGGTCGCACCGTCTTGTTGAAAAAAGTGATTTCTTCCTTCTTCTTCAATTTGCGGTATAAAAAATGTCTGGAGCATATGTGCATACCGTTGAGAATTGACTGTGACTGTTTCGCCGTTTTCTTCAAAAAAATATGGACTGATGATTTTTGACGATGATACAGCACACCAAACAGTCACTTTTGAGGAATGTAAGGGTCTTTCATAGATTTCACACGGGTTTCGGTAGCCCAGTATCGAAAATTCTGTTTATTTACAAAGCCATGTAAAGTAAAGTGTGCTCGCTCATGAAAAGATGTTGTGCGATATCGGGTTCCTCATTGCTTAACTCCAAAAAACGTTGACAAAACTCAACACGGCTTTGTTTATCACGATCAGTTAACTTCTGCACCACTGCTATTTTGTATGGATGAAACTTCATTTTGTGCAGCATTCTTCGGGTACTTGTTGCAGATAAATTTAACGCTGCCGCATGCCGCCGAACTGATAGATTTGGGCTACGCAGAATTGATTGTCTCACCCGCTCCTCATTTTCAGGATTGCATGCAGAGCGAATCCTCCCGGCTGATTTTCTTCTCTCAACTGACCCATGATTTCGCCACTTCCTTGCCCAATACGAAATAACAGTTCGAGCCGGAACATCACGAACATTAAAGTGTAGACGAAATAAACGTTGACTTTATTTCCGAAAAGGAAATAATCCGACGCAAGTTAGCAGAGGAGCATACAAAGGCATGGCACAACCAAATGGGAATGAGGCACACGAGACTCTTCCTAGATGGCCCGGTACCTGATAGCGCATTAGCGCTGTCAGGACTGAGCAGAATGAAACTAAGGAAAATCACAGGACTAATTACTGGGCACTGTGACCTGAATAAGCACAAACATAGGATGGGTCTTGAGAAAAGCCCCCTATGCCGTGGGTGCTTGGAAGAAGAGGAAACTCCCCAACACCTACTGTGCACATGCGAAGCCCATAAACGGCAACGCACGGAGCAACTCGGGAAGCCCGTGCTTCCTGAAGAACAGCTCAAGAACATCCCCTGGCCCAAACTCCTGGACTTCTTAGAAGACACAGGAATATACAGGGAGTAAAATATCCAGAGGAGCACAAAAGGACCACGGAGACCGTAGTGCAGGGACGCAAAGCGATACCACCTCATGTGGAAAAAGAAAAAAAACGTTGACTTTGAATAATTGAACTTAATTTAAGACATTTTTCAACACAAAGTATGCGTTGCTGTATGTTCCAACGCACCATTTTGACAACCGTCAAAATATCTCCAAAGTCTCCTCTTTCAAATTGTTATCAGTAATATAGCGATTAATAAATAGTTATATTTGTTATTGCCTATTAAAAATGAACAAATCATTTTGGCTCTCACTGTATAACTGAGGATTTTATTGTGACTATAGTTTCGACAACTTTAACTTGTCATTATCAAACATAAAGTAAAGACAAGTTAAAGTTGTCGAAATTTTAGTCACAATAAAATCCTCAGTTATACAAAGTTAATTGTCTTATTTGTGTAAATAAGATGTGTTTATATTAAATTAATTTTAGCAATAGCTGTATATTAGCATTCAATCAGGGCCGGCCCACAAGCCTGAATTTTAGGTATACAATTGCCAACATTTGTAATTTTACGTTTATTTTAATCAATTCCCAACGTTAGAATTATAGTTGTAGTTTGTAGTTTGGAAGAAATATGTTTGAAATACCATATAAAACGTCGGCTCGATTTCAAGGAAACAAACTCGATATGCGATTTGCAATATTTTCTATTTCTATTCCCTTTGTCCATTATAGCATAGATATGACAAGGTGAATTAAAATAATGAAATGTAACTTTACAAAACATACCTTTTTTGCCCTTTTTGCCCTTCTTTGGTTTCTTAGGCTTTGGAGGTGGCGGGGGTGGTGTATCGGGATACATAGTTAAATATTTAACTTTCAACTCAGCTGTATTCATTTTACCACCTTTTATTTTAAATAAATCACACAAAGATCCAATCAAGGCTTCATCAATTAGTTTTATTTTGTACTTTTTTAATAATACTTGCAATTCCTTTTTCTCCATTGGTTCATCAGAAAGAGTGTAAAGAAATGTGCTAAATAAAAAATATAAACAAAAAAAAAAAATAAATAGCGTTTTCTATTATTCTATTTAGCGACGGCTCACAGCCTAACTTCAGGGTCGGCCACAGCGCCAAGGCACCCAAAATTTGAGGTTGGGATCGCGCTTTATAAATACAAGGAATTGCAGAACAAAGTTACCTTCCAATAACGGATACACATTATCTTGGGTCTCTGGCCTACCCTGAAGTTAGGCTGCGAGCCGCCGCTGATTCTATTGTTTTGTATTGTTTACTAAAACTGAAATATGGTAATGTCCAGTAGCGGCTCGTGAGATTTTTTATTGGTGAGGCTGCAGGCATGAACTGATCTGAACTTAGTGCAGTACAAACAAAAGGTTTGTTCGTTTGTACTGCACTAAGTTGAACTGAGTTCAAGTTTGTGACGTCACTAGTCACAAACTTGAACTCAGTTCAACTTAGTGCAGTACAAACGAACAAACCTTTCGTTTGTACTGCACTAAGTTGAACTGCGTTCTAGTTTGTGACGTCACCAGTTCAGGTCAGTTCATGTCAGTGTAACGGGTGGGCCATCAAGTGGTTTCTTTTTAAAAATGCAATAAAATGAACAAAATTATTTTTTTATAATAATAATTATAATAATAATACTTTATTTCCCAACGGAAGAACCAATACAGGGAAAGATTAAACATTCGCATGTAAATATGTAAATAAAAATTATTCGATTACAAATAATAATAATAATAATAATAATAAATGAAACCTTATAATAAATGACAAAATATGACATTGTTCAAAAAATTAGATTATTAGATTAAAAATTATAATAATAATAATAAATGAAACTTTAGGATAAATGACAAAATATAACATTGTACAAAAAAACTCGATTATTAGGTTACAAAAAATAATAATAATAATAATAAATGAAACTTAAAAATAAATAACAGAATATTACATTGTACCAAAAAAAAAACAACTCGTGTAGCAGATTCAAGTGTTACGCAGTACGGTCACCAATAAATATGTCGCGAATATGCTTATTGGCATTTCGGCACATATGACTTATTGGTGACTTACCTAAAATATTTGTTTTCGCAGCTGATGTTTGAAATGTGTTTACATGTCTAACGGGTATTTGTGGAACAAAAAAGTTTACATTACTCAACATGTTAAGGCAATCAATAATGTTGTGAACTAGTTTGAACATGAATACTGCACTACATTCTTCGCGACGAGCCGACAAGGAGCAAACATCATGCCTTAGCAAGAGTTGTTGGTAGTCAGCGTTTCTTTCCGGGTATACGTGATCGATTTTGTAGGACAGATATTTTAAGAAACGCCTTTGGACACGCTCAACTTTAAGTTTGTTGATCACGTAGCATGGATACCAAACATTTGAACCATATTCCAGCTTACTGCGCACTAAGGAGAAATACAATGTTTTCAAAACTGATGTATTACTGAAACCATTAGCGGTGCGCATTAAAAACCCTAACATTTTTATTGCAGATTTAGTGGTATTATCAATATGTTCTGTAAAATGTAAGCGATAATCAAAAGTTGTTCCAAGATCCTTCACACATGAACTTCTTGGGACCATAGTATCATCAATGTTATAATTGAAATAAGTAATTTGATGGTTGCGAGAATAAGAAACAACAAAGCATGTTGATTAGACGAAGCTTGTTTGTACAGCACCATTGTGATATTTTATTTAGATCATGTTGTAGTAGCAAACAATTCTCTGGAAACCTTATTGAAGCGTAAATTTTAATATCGTCAGCGTATGGTAATATCGGAAATGATAAAGACGTAATTAAGTCGTTAATAAAAACTATAAACAGTAGAGGGCCTAAGTTGGAACCTTGAGGTACACCTGACGTCGAGTGGAACTCAAATGACTTAAATCCATTAAAATGTACATAGTTATTTCGGTTTTTAAGGTAAGATGACATAAATATTAGGGTGTGTTCTGTTGGACCAAATTGACTGAGCTTGTTAAGTAAAATGTTGTGGTCAATAGTATCAAAGGCACGGGACAGATCTGTATAGATAACATCGGTCTGACCTCTGTTATCAAGACTTTTACTAAGGTGTTGGGTAATTGTAGCCAGATTAGTTATCGTCGACCTTCCAGACATAAATCCGTGTTGAAGTGGTGAAATATATTTATTAGTATGGTTGTACAGAAAATAATATATGATTTAAACATTAAAAGTGCGATTCTTTTCGCAATCTACAACAAGTTAGTCTTACAAAGACTATATCAAACACTCATTGAAACAACTACTTCCCGGGCTAATACCCCGACGGACATTGAATTATACAACAAGTGTTTGCTGTTACATACAGTAACCTACTGCAAATGTAACAATTTGGGTCAAATTCGAGTGTTTGATATAGTCTTTGTAAGACTAACTTGTTGTAGATTGCGAAAAAAATCGCACTTTTAATGTTTGAAGTATTCTACAACCAAGAATTGGCAATTTCATTTATACCTAATATATGATTTGTTCAAATATCTTTGAAAAGTTTGATAAGATTGCAATAGGTCTATAATTTTGAAGAAGAGAGTGATCTCCTTTCTTAAAAACAGGAGTGATAACAGCTCTCTTCTAAGTATTAGGAAAACATGCAGATTTTATTGATAAATTAAAAATTATTAATAAAGGTTTTACAAATATATACTTACAATCTTTTATAATAAAACAAGGCACAAGATCATCACCACGAATTATTGACGTTTTCAACTTATTTATACTACGAATAACATGTGGTTCAGTAATTAGAGAAACATTCGCAATTAATATGCACCGAGTTAATTGTCGAGGCATCATTGTCAAGAAATACTTCAGAAAAGGTATCAGAAAATGCATTTACGATATTTTGAGGAGTATCAAAGGTGTTATAATCATTTTTTAATTCAGTTGGTATTCTTGATATGCCATTTTTTTGGTGTACAAATTTCCATAGGTCTCTGGGTCTGCTTATTAGATTATTTTCAATGTTTTGTATGAAGGAGTTATATGCTGATTTTATTTGTGATTTAGTTATATTACGAAGTCTTTCAAATTCTCTGCGGTAAAACAAGGATTGCGTAGATTTCGACTTTTTATGATTTATGATATAGTTTTATCATGTATTATGGCTTTATTACTAAGAGCAAACATTCCCATTAATTATGAAACACAACTTCGTTCAAGTGGCTGCCTCGGCTTCTGTCACTCCAATTTTCCAAGAGCTTGTTGATGGTTTCGAGCTGTAGCTCACGGATTGCTTGGATGATATTGGCCTGAAGTGGATTGTTGGCATAACATCGGTCCTTCACGGTTCCCCACAAAAAAAAAATCTAAAGGGGTTAAATCGCAGCTCCGAGGCGGCCAATTGACATCGCCAAGACGGCTGATAACACGATTTGGGAATTTGGTGCGCAAATCGATTGTGGCATGGGCTGTGTGGAATGGTGCGCCATCCTGCTTGAACCAGAGGTCGTCCAAATCCATGTCTTCAATTTTATTAAAAAAAAGTCGGACAACATAGCTCTGTAACGCTCACCGTTGACCGAAATGTTGTTTTCAGCCTCATTTTCGAAGAAAAATGGTCCAATGATGCCACCACTCCACAATCCGCACCAAACTGTCATTCTTCTGGGATGCATTGGCTTCTCGACAATAACGTGCTGGTTTTCCGAGCCCTAGATGCGGCAATTTTGTTTGTTAACGTAGCCGCCAAGATGAAAATGAGCCTCGTCAGAAAAGATAATTTTTCGCCCAAAATCGTTGTCCAATTTAAGCTGCTCTAAGGCCCAACCTGCGAAGCGATAACGAAGCGGATGGTCAGGCGCCTTTAATTGCTGAGTCAATTGGACCTTGTAAGCGAATAATCCGAGATCCTTGTGCAGAATTCTCCTCAGGCTAGTGCGTGCAATGTTGAGCTGTTTAGATCGACGGCGAGTTGATGTTCGTGGATTGAGTCTCAAACTCTCGGTTACAGCAGCCACATTCTCGTCTGTGCGAACCGTACGAGAACGAGGACCATGAGTGTTGTCCACTAGCATGCCAGTCTCACGAACTTTTTGCACAAACTTACGTACAGCAGGTGCGGTGGGTGATTTATTTCGGCCAAAACTTCTTTTCAACAAACGCACTGTTTGCGCTACACAGCACTCACTTTGGAAATAAGTTTGCAATATTTCTCAACGTTGTTCAAGCGTAAAGCGACTCATTTCGTACCGCGGAGGAATGATACCGACTTTCTGTCAAGATTCCGAGCGGGAAAAATATGTCAGTGTCAAAATAACCTATGATTTAAAAAGAAACCACTGGATGGCCCACCCTGTACATGAACTGAATTGAAAACAAACGAACGCTTTCGGTGTGAAATATAAAAAAAATTTAATTTCTGCAATTGTTTGGTGTTGTAGGCGTTCACTTTGTAGTACATCTTAAATACACTTGTAAATAAAACACTTTTTACTTTGTTTAACCACTGAATCTTACATTTAATTGTGTGACTAGTTTCGACTATCTAGTAGTCATTCTCAAACTAAAGTAAATACAAATTACACGTTAAAAACTATTTATACGGCTTCGAAGAGAGGGGTGTACATTAGGTCAACCTGGTCATTAAGAAGGGAAATTCCGGGATTAATTCGGGCCTTGTGTATTTCTAGTGCTTACAGTAAATCCATTTTACGACCTTTTTCGGCAAAATGGATTACTGAAAGTACATCCTCGCCAAAAGTGTGATTCTCTTCTAAAAGATGGTTAGCATAGGTAGAACTATTATGTTTTAATCTAAAGGCTCGCTCGTGTTCTTTCAACCTTATTTCGATTCTATGACCAGATTGTCCAATGTACACACCTTTACAATTTTCGCAGTTCAATTTATAAATGCCTGATCTAACTAGTTAGATCAGGCATTTATAAATTGAACTGCGAAACTAGTCACACAATTAAATGTAAGATCCAGTGGTTAAACAAAGTAAAAAGTGTTTTATTTACAGGTATAATTTCTGCGATACACTACAAAACAATTTAAGGAAACACTAATAATAAAATGTTGGTACTGTATTTTATAAGCAAATAAAACTAGGAAAACTGAAAGAATTCCGTGTTTCATAATTTAATTGAAAAATATAGGGTTGTGTGACGCTTTCAGAATGTTTGCTCGTTAAGATATAATAAGAACGAACAACGATTAATCTTCCACAATAATGAATCTAGATCTTTGAAACTTATAACTATTGCACACTGAAGCTTTGTAAATAAATTGAAACTATTCTTTTTAAAAAAAAATGTTTCTTAAGTTATATACTGGGTGTTGACTTGGCGGAAGCAACATAGGAAATCGCATGGTAATTTTAAAGTGTTCAAATATTGGCTTCCCTATTTGTTTTAGAGACAAAATGTATTTCACTTTTTTGTAGAGGGAAGAATTCTAAATTTATGAATGTTCACACTTAACACTTTACGTTCCTCTAAGTTAAAACAATTAAGAAAAAGTAATCTGATTTTATAAAAATAATGACATACCATGGAATTGATACAACAATTGCGGATATTCCCTGTTTTTTAAAGTTCAATTTAAAGCTTTAAACAAGTTATTTCCACTCCCAGACTAAGCATGAAGTAAAATTTCGAGTTTAGAAAAGCCCCGCGTAGAAAATTTGTCGAGGATCGCGCAGCGATCCGAGACAAATTTTCACGCGTATAAAACACTGATTTCAAGTGTGGTTTAAATGTTCATAAAGTTCACAATATTTTAGGGTTTATATGCGTGGCGCATGAAGTAAAATTTCGAGTTTAGAAAAGCCCCAAAAATTAGTCTCGGGTCGCTGCGCGACCCTCGACAAATTTTCACGGGGCTTTTCTAAACTCGAAATTTTACTTCATGCTTAGCCTGGGAGTGGAAAACACTCGTTTAAAGCTTCGAATTGAACTCTTTTAAAAAAACAACGAATGTCAGAAAATTTGCTTAAGTATACGTATTCCAAATTCAGACTATTTTCTGTAAATCTTCAGATATTCCTTGTTTTTTTTTTTTCAAGTTTAATTTGAAGCTTTAGACGAGTGTTTTCCACTCCCAGACTAAGCATGAAGTAAAATTTCGAGTTTAGAAAAGCCCCATGAAAATTTGTCGAGGGTCGCGCAGCGACCCGAGACAAATTTTCTGGGCTTTTCTAAACTCGAAATTTTACTTCATGCGCCACGCGTATTAAGCACTGATTTCAAGTGAGGCTCAAATATACATAAATTTCACAGTGTTTTAGTGTTTTATACGCGTGGCACATGAAGTAAAATTTCGAGTTTAGAAAAGCCCAGAAAATTTGTCTCGGGTCGCTGCGCGACCCTCGACAAATTTTCACGGGGCTTTTCTAAACTCGAAATTTTACTTCATGCTTAGTCTGGGAGTGGAAAACACTCGTTTAAAGCTTCGAATTGAACTCTTTTAAAAAAACAACGAATGTCAGAAAAATTGCTTAAGTATACGTATTCCAAATTCAGACTATTTTCTGTAAATCTTCAGATATTCCTTGTTCTTTTTTTTTCAAGTTTAATTTAAAGCTTTAGACAAGTGTTTTCCACTCCCAGACTAAGCATGAAGTAAAATTTCGAGTTTAGAAAAGCCCCGTGAAAATTTGTCGAGGGTCGCGCAGCGACCCGAGACAAATTTTCTGGGCTTTTCTAAATTCGAAATTTTACTTCATGCGCCACGCGTATAAAACACTGATTTCAAGTGTGGTTTAAATGTACAAGAAGTTCACAATATTTTAGGGTTTTATACGCGTGGCGCATGAAGTAAAATTTCGAGTTTAGAAAAGCCCAGAAAATTTGTCTCGGGTCGCTGCGCGACCCTCGACAAATTTTCACGGGGCTTTTCTAAACTCGAAATTTTACTTCATGCTTAGCCTGGGAGTGGAAAATACTCGTTTAAAGCTTCAAATTAAAGTTTAAAAAAAACAAGGAATATCTAAAGATTAACAGAAAATAGGCTGAATTTGAAATACGTTTATTTAAAAAAAAAGTCTGAAAATTTGGTTTGGTTTTAAAGGGTTTAATTTGAAGCTTAAAACGAGTGTTTTCCACTCCCAGACTAAGCATGAAGTAAAATTTCGAGTTTAGAAAAGCCCCGTGAAAATTTGTCTCGGGTCGCTGCGCGACCCTCGACAAATTTTCTGGGCTTTTCTAAACTCGAAATTTTACTTCATGCGCCACGCGTATAAAACACAGATTTTGAGTGAAACTTGAATATACATAAATTTGACAATATTATAGTGTTTTATACGAGTGGCCCATGAAATAAAATTTCGAGTTTAGAAAAGCCCAAAAAATGTTCACGGGGCTTTTCTAAACTCGAAATTTTACTTCATGCTTAGCCTGGGAGTGGAAAATACTCTAAACTCGAAATTTTACTCCATGCGCCACTTGTATAAAACACTATAATATTGTCAAATTTATGTATATTCAAATTTCACTCAAAATCTGTGTTTTATACGCGTGGCGCATGAAGTAAAATTTCGAGTTTAGAAAAGCCCAGAAAATTTGTCTCGGGTCGCTGCGCGACCCTCGACAAATTTTCACAGGGCTTTTCTAAACTCGAAATTTCACTTCATGCTTAGTCTGGGAGTGGAAAACACTCGTTTAACGCTTCAAATTGAACTCTTTTAAAAATCAACGAATGTCAGAAAATTTACAGCTAAATACAACAATTGCGGATGTCAAAATAGCACAAGATATTGCTGTTACTTAATTAACGAAAAAAAACATGACGCAAACATCGTGATAACTGTGGTCTCCATAATTTTATTCTTTCAAACATGCGCCATTTTGTTTAGAATAAAAATTTTCAAAATCCAGCCCGTATTTTTTTAGAGTATACATCAGAGATTCAGAAAACATTTACTTTTTTGTTCCAGGTCCATTGCTGTTTCCAGGATATTTTCGCCCGTTTTGCCCTACGCTCCGAGGGGGGCCTCCATTTTCTTTATTTTGTGACGTAATTTTTAAAAATTTTCTTTTGAAAAAATTTAGAAATAAAGTTCATTGTGCATACAATAAAGAAAAAAACAAGGAATATCTAAATGTTATTTATCTTAGTATTGTAAGTTTATTTTATTTATAAGTATTACTGAATTCTTCTCGTATTTATATCATTCGCCCGTTTTGCCCTACGCTCCGAGGGGGACCTCCATTTTCTTTATTTTGTGACGTAGTTTTTAAAAATTTTCTTTTGAAAAAATTTAGAAATAAAGTTCATTGTGCATACAATAAAGAAAAAAACAAGGAATATCTAAATGTTATTTATCTTAGTATTGTAAGTTTATTTTATTTATAAGTATTACTGAATTCTTCTCGTATTTATATCATTTTGTTAAAATGTATTTTTTAAAATGGATCTTCCGTTAAAAAAATAAATTAATTAATTAATTAAGATATTAAAACAGTTTTTAAGTAGCACTTTTAGATTTTGTTTAAAAAAATCTAGAAAATGACTTTTTTCCCTAGTCTGGAGTGGCCTAACCCCTTAAGAATGTTCCATTAGTTGATTTATATATAATTTAAGAAACATTTAAAAAAAAAGAATAATGAAATAACTGTTTTTATTCCTTACTTCACTTTTATTTTTATGTGTTAGATGTACATTTCGAGTGCTAAGCACTCATTATCAATAACTAATGCTCTTACAAACTAGGTGCGCAATTATATATACCTGAACAAAAATGGTGGAAACGGGAAAACCTAAATATAATTACATTTGTGTCGCAAGGTTGAATAACTTTAAGGGGATTACATTATGGACTGTTGAGGGGATTACGATTTTTCGGGTTTTTCAATGTACATTTCGAGTGCTAAGCACTCATTAACCCGAAAAATCGTAATCCCCTCAACAGTCCATAATGTAATCCCCTTAAAGTTATTCAACCTTGCGACACAAATGTAATTATATTTAGGTTTTCCCGTTTCCACCATTTTTGTTCAGGTATATATAATTGCGCACCTAGTTTGTAAGAGCATTAGTTATTGATCATGAGTGCTTAGCACTCGAAATGTACATCTAACACATAAAAATAAAAGTGAAGTAAGGAATAAAAACAGTTTTTTCATTGTGATTAAATACTCCACATAACTCAAATCAAACAATTAGTAAAAAAAGAATAGTCTCAATTTATTTACAAAGCTTCAATGTGCAATATGTATAAGTTTCAAAGATCTATTTTTATTATTGTGGAAGATTAATCGTTGTTCGTTTCGTATTACCAAATAACATGTGAATTTCCTAGTCTAGAGTGGCCTAACCTCTTAAATGATTACATAAATCCGTGCAATACTTCCATAGAAAACATTATTTCTTCTTCATATTGCTTTAATTTATTGAAGTAATTATTATAAACATGTTGTAATAAATAGATTAATCTAAAATAAATGATAAATAAAATTAATCGTTGCTTAGAAATCTCCATAAGAGCAATGTAAATTTTGATTATGCTTTTAGTAAATAGGGGGCAGCATCGTGATATTTTAGTAATATTCTAAAATTATATTGTAATGTCTAAAACCAGGTGAAAAGAAATTGGGTTTGATATGTAGAATTCGTGTACACAAAACTTTGTAACGGGGTAATCGACCACAAGCAACTAGCCTATCATTAGTGGTCGATTACCCCGTTACAAAGTTTTGTGTTTTCCCAACAAGTACGACCGTTACTTCCCTCCGTGGTTTCTAAGGAATTCGTGTACGGCATTTGTCCCGACGCGGGCCTTGAATTGCGAATGTAATTTTGCTGTCGCGGACTGTTCATTGATTATGTTGTTGATACACAACAAAAAGAGAGATTATTTTTTGTTTTGGTTTTGTTTTGGGTTTTACGTCATCTATTTCCGCTGCTATGGCCTATCATAACGCCGGAGATTAGGAAAAAGATATTATTAAAATATTTCCCAATACATTCTTAAAATACAAGTGCATTTCTGGATTCATGTTTTGGATAAAAATGTAAACTGCCGCTATACGAGGGTGGTTTAAAACGTCCGTACAAAGTCCGAGAGATGGCACCACCGGCGCGTATCCAGGTCATGTTTAGTTAGTAGCATCTCTTGAATGAACGCACACCAAGATTCAGCCATATTGGTCTATTTTATTTGCGTTTGGCATTCGTGTGAATCAAGGAAGTTCTTGCAACACTTCACACGATTCTGTTTTTGGTCAAGCGTGAGCAATCGCGGCACCCATCTTGCGGAGAGCAAGATGGGTGCCGTCCAAATGTTTATGCAAAATATTATGTACCCGTTCAGTCGAGATGCCCACAGCACTAGAAATCTCATGCACCTTAACTGTTCTGTCATCCATCACCTCATCATGGATTTGATCAATGATTTCTGGAGTCCTAACCTCCACAGGCCGTCCAGAACGTTCAGCGTCACTTGTGCCCATATGGCCAGTCCGAAAATTTTCTCCTGAGGCGTTTCGCCTTTCATAAAGTAATGTTTAATCACCACACGAAATTCTTTTTCGTCTTGAAAATCACGTGTGGTGATTAAACATTACTTTATGAAAGGCAAAACGCCTCAGGAGACTAAAGAGAAGCGTGATAAACATTATGGTGATTCTGCACCTTCGATTAGAACAGTTTATACGTGGTTTCAAAATTTTCGGACTGGCCATATGGGCACACGTGACGCTGAACGTTCTGGACGGCCTGTGGAGGTTAGGACTCCAGAAATCATTGATCAAATCCATGATAAGGTGATGGATGACAGAACAGTTAAGGTGCATGAGATTTCTAGTGCTGTGGGCATCTCGACTGAACGGGTACATAATATTTTGCATAAACATTTGAACGGCACCCATCTTGCTCTCCGCAAGATGGGTGCCGCGATTGCTCACGCTTGACCAAAAACGGAATCGTGTGAAGTGTTGCAATAATGGTTTGCAGCTGTTCCAGAAGAATCCGGAGGGCTTTCAGCGTCCTGGATGAAACATGGATACATTACTATACTCCTGAGACCAAACAACAATCTAAACAATGGGTTACCAAGGAGGAATCCACACCACAAAAGGCGAAGACCGTTCCTTCGGCCGGAAAGGTTATGGCGACTGTCTTTTGGGATTCGCAAGGGATAATCCTCATCGACTATCTGGAAAAGGGTAAAACTATTACAGGTAAATATTATTTATCGTTATTGGACCGTTTGAAAACCGAGCTGTAAGTAAAACGCCCGCGATTGGCCCACAAGAAAGTCCTTTTCCACCACGACAACGCACCAGCACACACCTCGGCAGTTGTGGTCGCAAAATTAATGGAAATAGGATTCCAACTCGTTTCACATCCCCCTATTCTCCAGACTTGGCTCCCTCGGACTACTATTTGTTCCCCAATTTGAAGAAATGGCTGCCGGGACAACGATTTTATTCAAACGAGGAGGTGATTGCAGACACTAATTGATATTTTGCAGACATGGACAAATCCTATTATCGGAAGGGATCAACAAACTAGAACATCGTTGGACGAAGTGTATAAGCCTAAAAGGAGACTATGTCGAAAAATAAAAAAGGTTTACCTCAAACACGTTAGTAGTTTTTATTTTTGCACGGACTTTTCAAACGCCCCTCGTATATACTCATATGGAATATCAAACTAAAAACACATCTGTTTCGTTATACAGTTGTAATGGCTCTTGCGAATGAATATTGTGCCCATCCATGGTTTGACCTTTTCAACACAACTCTATCTAATTTAAAGTTTAGGCTAAAACGTCATTTCTAGTTTGTGCAATTTATGTTATTTCTATGATTTATGTTATTCAATTTATGTTATTTCTATAATTACTATATATACACGCACAATTACGTCGATTAGCTGTTATATTTGATTTTTATATATATTTTTTTTAATTAATTATATTACGTTGTAATTTTATGTACAAATGGTGTTTACCGTAAATAAATTTACTTTACTTTACGTATGTCGATAGAAATTAAAATCGTGAATATTTATCTAGTTTGCTTGTGTCTTCAGTAATTCAATAAGCATTCATTCATTCGCACGGCGCTACATAAACAAACAAACAACGCCCTCCGCACTCATCATTTTTATTATTCGTTGTGATAAAATTCGGCAGGCACTATAAACCAATACATAGTCAAAACTACTCTCTGCAATTTTGCTATTTCTGCGACATCTCGTATCCCAGAAACACACAACCAGCAAAAATTGGCCCTCTTAAGAATTCAATTGCTCTGATTTGCTAAATATAATGCATTATCTTATGTCTGGAACGAACACATTTGCTGTAAATCACGGAAATATGTTTTCTCTAAATAACTATGATTTTTTTTTAGTTTTTTTCTAGTGATATCTAAATATCCACATAAAACAACATTACCCATTTAAAATTGCCGATTTAACCTCTTTAAAGTAGTTACAAGTAGTTTCATACCCAAAATCTCGTTTTTGTTTCTTCTTTTTTGGTTTCTGCGCCAAAAATCTGCACCTCTCAAAAATGACCTTAAAGAGATCCGGGCCTTGAAGAATATAATTATCCAGTATGCCTTCAATTTTTACACTTTTACGCATGCTTGTTAGTCTCTTCCACACCTAACAAATAAAATATGACTTCGCTTAAATCATCCCACTGAGCAAAAAACCAACAAATAAAGTTATATCAACCTAATTAAGCGTTGTTTTAATGTTGATGAAACATTACTTAAATGTGTTTATTCAGTGGGATAGGTTCTCAACCTTATTTTGCCCACCACCCAGTTGAAATGTTTTTTTTTTTTTTCGAGCCCCCCAATTTTTTTTACCAACCATCTGTCGCGAATCTGAAACAGCTATTGTCACGATTGTATTTAAAGTTGTAATAAAGTCAACCTAACGACTTACAGTCATAATATCACAATAGTCGAAGTACCAGGTCTGTAAATATGAAACCGGAATTTGCTTATAAATGGCTCTAGTTGTCAATATAGTGACTGTTAAGTCACGTTATTTGTCCCTTATTCTTGTGTTTAAAGCTTTAAACAAGTGATTTCCACTCCCAGACTAAGCATGAAGTAAAATTTCGAGTTTAGAAAAGCCCCGTGAAAATTTGTCGAGGGTCGCGCAGCGACCCGAGACAAATTTTCTGGGCTTTTCTAAACTCGAAATTTTACTTCATGCGCCACGCGTATAAAACACTGATTTTAAGTGAGATTCAAATATACATAGAATTCACAATATTTTAGTGTTTTACACGCGTGACGCATAAAGTAAAATTTCGAGTTTAGAAAAGCCCAGAAAATTTGTCTCGGGTCGCTGCGCGACCCTCGACAAATTTTCACGGGGCTTTTCTAAACTCGAAATTTTACTTCATGCTTAGTCTGGGAGTGGACAACACTCGTTTAAAACTTCAGATTGTTACCGGCGCTTTTCCGTAAGCGTCGTCAACTTGTTCATTCAGCAATATTTCAGCTGCAACATAACCACGGGCGTTATTTTGTTACATATTTTAATATTCGGAACAACGGTCCCAATTCACCTCATTCTATTTTTCAGTACACAATATTGCTTCATTCTCTTTTATTTTCCAAATGAGTAAAGTTCGCGCCATACATTGATATTATTTAAGTTAGATAGGTTGCCTAGTGGAATCTCGTCAAATAGCGTCCTCGAACATCAGACAGTTCAACCCAGCTCAAAACTCCTCTCGGCCATCCATGGGTAGAACTCTACGGCATCCGCTATTTCCAGTTCCAGGGTTGTCCAAAATATATACGGATTTCCCGGTTATCCCCGAGTTCGCCACATCTGCGATGGGACGCCGCTACCTGCGACCGGCCCGAACGCGCGAGCGAAACGTACGTGCGAAGCACAAAAGAATCGGGCATGACGTCAGGGGTTATAAAACCGCCGAATGCAAGGGATAGGAACATCCCCTACGTGGTTCGCGTATGTAGAATACATACGCGAACGTCACAACCCTCATCGGATAACTGAAAAGAAGACGATTCGAACGACACCAAACACGATATGGTTAGTTCGAACCAGAAGGATATAAACCGCGAGCTGTCATGATATTTAATTGTTACTAATTTGCTTTTAGACGAGGTTCCACATAGCAACAAATATGTATAAACAATTACTATGCTCCCCATTATGCTTGGACGAAGTTTCATAAACTTCTATTCAGAATTTTCCTTATTAGTATACATTTTCTAAGTCCAGGCATAACACCCCTATTGTTTATACGTTTTTTGGAGTTGGTAGGCGTAATTGTTTATGCATATTGTTGCTAGGTATACCAAACGATGCGCTTTATCATTCCACATCGTTGCTATTACTTTTAGGCAAATTCGGTCAACCCCTTCGGCTTAATTAAATTAAATGTCTATTAAACCCCGTTCTTAGCTCGAATCAAAATATATCATATATTAGTATAAATGAAATTGCCAATTCTTGGTTGCAGAATACTTCAAACATTAAAAGTGCGATTCTCTTCGCAATCTACGGTAACGTGACCGCCAGTCTAAGGTGTCAAATTGTTTAGAGGGAATGGCAAAGCTATACTGAGGAGAGATAAATCTCGAAACGCGTCTATAGATGGCCTGAATAATTTGACCCAAATTGTTACATTTGCAGTAGGTTACTGTATGTAACAGCAAACACTTGTTGTATAATTCAGTGTCCGTCGGGGTATTAGCCCGGGAAGTAGTTGTTTCAATGAGTGTTTGATATAGTCTTTGTAAGACTAACTTGTTGTAGATTGCGAAAAGAATCGCACTTTTAATGTTTTATATCATATATGCCCGGTCGCAGAATTATATCGCGCATATAATGACATATTTTGTATTTCAAAATATTAATATTTAAAATTTATTTCGGCCATTTTTCTTTCGGCCAACGAAAGTTGGTGGTTGCCAGAGGGGAAGAAAGGAAGAGGGTTGACCAAAAACCAAATAAATACCGCCGGCCTCAAGGGCTAAAATCACTTCAAAAAGTCTGTTGACCCGTCAACATCACTTCGAAAAAGTCTTCGAACCGTGCATCGTCACTACGCTAAATTTCGGTCCACGTCCACGAAAGTTTTTTCAAGTATTCTTTACGACCCAGTGTCGTACGTAAGTTATTTTTTTAATTGTATTTCTTGTTTTTTTTTGCTTGTTTATTTTTCTATCTTCATTTGTAAATTTATATTCGTTGTTTAAATTGTTTCGTGTTAATACATTTTGTTACTCTTTGACTAAAGTTTTCATTTACTTTTAAAGTTGAATTTCAAACCTTTCATTTACCTTTTAACTTAGAATCAGTGAAGTGATTACCCTGGTAAGCATAATTTTATTATTCAGTGACTAAATAGCTAGCCGGTAGTTGCGATGTGGGTCTTCGTTTAACACCTCAATTGTTTAACGAAGATTTTATTTAAATTCCAACTGCGAAGCACCCCACCCCGTAACAAGATTGAACTCTTTTAAAAATTAACGAATGTCAGAAAATGTACAGCTTGTAATAGGTTAATAGTGGTCATGTGTAAATATTATTTTCGGTGAAATTAAATTAAAATATTAATACAAAAATCACCTAAGAAATTAATAAAGAAAAATCAACATCCTGTAAATACGAGAATAACATCAGTCAATCATAATTTTGGGTGATAGAAATAACGAACGCGGCATCGCCTTAAAATAACAAACAAGTTCGAGCGCGTGGAGAAATGCCGACATATACAGAAAGATTCGGTTCAAGGTTTAGCGAGCGCAAACACAATAAGTATGCGAAGAACGGAAATTTACACTGACGTCAGAGAAAGGCAAAGATTTTGCGACCATATATGGTAGTGCATAAATGTTTCCATCTCCACGTTCGGGTGGGGAACGAAGGTTATAAAAGATTGAGGAGCGTCAAAAAGGGGAGGAGAAAAGACAAGTTTCGAGAAGAAGAACGTGGAGAAAGACATCAGGTGAGATTAAGAGCTGTTGCAAATCAACGGTAGATAGATGTTCTGCTTTTGATTTGGAAATTCTGGGAATAATGAATGGGATTAATGATTAAGAAAAAGGGTAAAGAATTAAAATGCCAAATTCGATTATGAGTGGAACGAAGTGAAAGATCATTCCACTAACTAATCACACGAGTGAGGGGTGCATGGTGGTTGATGTGTAAGGCCGAACTGAGCGAGAAAACGAGGTATGTCCTACTAACTAATCGACCCAGTCGATTGATGTGTAAGGCCAATCCGAGTCAGTATTGCGCTAAGTATCCTACTAACTAATCACACGAGTGAGGGGTGCATGGTGATTGATGTGTAAGGCCGAACTGAGCGAGAACACGAGGTATGTCCTACTAACTAATCGACCTAGTCGATTGATGTGTAAGGCCAATCCGAGTCAGTATTGCGCTAAGTGTCCTACTAACTAATCGCAAGTGTGCAAAGTGTGCGAGGCTAACTCCGGGATGGTTTTTGTGGGTTTCCCATCTCGTAATGCAAATGCAGGGGCTAGTTAATTTTGCTCCCACAAGTAGTCATACATTTTTTTTTGAGTTTAACTAAAATACACATGGCTTCTAAGCACAAACGTTTGATAATGTATTTTGTAAATATAAATAATAATATAAGACATACCAATTCATTAGAAATGTCATGAAAGGTCAATAAACGTTGCATACGTTAAGCTCATATCCTGTTTTATTTATTGTCCACACATCCTCCTATTCAAATTAAAAGGGAAGAAAGACACAGTATTTACGATAATGCATATTGACACAAACAACGAACCTGGTAAACAAATAAAAGGGTTACTACATACACAACACAACATAAACAATAATACAAATTATAAATTTGTACAATACCTAGGGCCGAATCATTACAAGCTCATGCATGATTACCTAAAGTTTACCATGAAGTAACCAGATTTAAATTTAGCGCGCATTTGTGACCTACGCGATCTCTACCCCCACTCTAAAATCTTCGATTCTGTCGATCCTTCTTACCGTATACTCGAATGTCCTTGGTCAGACATAATAATTATAATGTATATTTTCAGAGTTGCCAACCTACAATATTTTCCATGGCACTTTGAAGATTTTTTTTTTAATGAACATGCGATACAACTACATATGTTTTTATAGCGTTGAAGATGACTGTTTTTAAGCCTAAATGTTCAGATTCGCGGACAGCATTGATTTTCTGTTACCATTCGAAGAAAATTGCTGCAGAATCGCTTCGAATGCTTGTCGAAGCTTACGGTGAGCATGATCTTGGCAAATCACAGTACTTTGAGTGATTTAAAATATTTAAAAGTGGCGATTTTCACATGAGAAACCAAAAACGTGCAACGTTCCACCGAGAAAGTTTGGAGACGCCGCATTGCAAGCATTGTTGGATGAGGATGACGCTCAAACGCACTAAAAACATGCGTATCAGTTAAATGTGACACGAGAAGCCGTCTCCATACGTTTTAAAGCCATAGGAAAGATCCAGAAGGTAGGAAGATGGGTTCGACATGAAAGACAGCAAGAAAACCGAAAAACCACCTACAAAATACTGCTCACCAGGTACAAAAGAAAATCATTTCCTTATCGAATTGTGACTGGCAATAAAATACTTCCGAACATTAAAAGTGCGATTCTTTTCGCAATCTACAACAAGTTAGTCTTACAAAGACTATATCAAACACTTATTAAAACAACTACTTCCCGGGCTAATACCCCGACGGACATTGAATTATACAACAAGTGTTTGCTGTTACATACAGTAACCTACTGCAAATGTAACAATTTGGGTCAAATTATTCAGGCCATCTATAGACGCGTTTCGAGATTTATCTCTCATCAGTATAGCTTTGCCACTTCCTCCAAACAATTCGACACCTTAGACTGGCGGTCACGTTACCGTTCAAACATAAGTATAAATGAAATTGCCAATTCTTGGTTGCAGAATACTTCAAACATTAAAAGTGCGATTCTTTTCGCAATCTACAACAAGTTAGTCTTACAAAGACTATATCAAACACTCATTAAAGTGGGTCAAATTACCCAAATTGTTACATTTGCAGTAGGTTACTGTATGTAACAGCCAACACTTGTTGTATAATTCAATGTCCGTCGGGGTATTAGCCCGGGAAGTAGTTGTTTTAATGAGTGTTTGATATAGTCTTTGTAAGACTAACTTGTTGTAGATTGCGAAAAGAATCGCACTTTTAATGTTTGAAGTATTCTGCAACCAAGAATTGGCAATTTCATTTATACTTAAAATACTTCCGCATGCGGCTTACTCACTAGACTTGGCTCTATCCGATTACTGCTTATTTGCATCGATGGGACACGCACTTGCTGAGCAGCGCTTCACTTCTTATAAAAATGTACGAAAATGGCTCGCTGATTGGTTTGCCTTAAACGATCAACAATTTGTTTGGCGTGGCATCCACAACTTGGCAAAGAGATGGGAAAAATGTGTAGCTAGCGATGGGCAATACTTTGAATAAAATATTTAGTACCATTTTCATACAATAAATGTGTATTTTTTAATAAAAAATCCCGACAAGATAAATTCAAATTCAAAACTATTTGAATTTGAGAAAATAAGCTTACGCTTCTTATAGTTTACACACTTTCGGTTCCGATTTCATATTTACAGACCTGGTACAGTCGATAGAGACATAAAATGACAAAATCCTAGCATAGTCAAAAGACAGTCAACCAAGCTTTATTTAGTCAAACTTTTGCTAACTTGACTGTCTTCAAAATTTTACTTCATGCTTAGTCTGGGACTCTAACAGTAAGCACGATAAAGTCACGATAAAGTCAGCGAACGTTATAATTTGTATTACCGGAACGAATCTCTTTTCCACAAAAACATTCTCCAAGTCCATATATTTAAGTGGTTTATCTTCTCTCATCATCGGAGTTACCAGACCGTCGGCATCAGTAGGAGTTATTAGATTTCCTCCCAACCTTACGCTAACTATGGAGTTATTTCTTGTTAAACCAGAACGAACGGCTGCTAATAATGGTGTCATCATTCTGTTAATTAAAAATTTGTTTAGTATTAAACGCCTTTCAATAAATATCGTATGTTTAATAAAAAAAAAACCTCTAGAGTGCCATGAATTAATCTTTTTTTAAATTTAAGTTGGCTAGACCCTTTAGGAATTGTCATATAAAACGTCAAAAAAATAATTATAATGTATAATGTCAGCGTTGTCAACCTACAATTTATTCCATGGCACTCTAGAGGTTTAATTTTATTGAACATACTATATAATTTGTATACAGCTGAAATCAACAATTTAATGGAACATTAAAGCTGCATTATCCTTAATGTAAAGGTCCGTTAAGGTTAATGCAGCTTTATTGTTCCATTAAATTGTTGATTTCATTTCGACAACAAACTGCCAAACACTATTAAAATTATTCCTAATAAGTTGTTTATTAATAAAATAAAATCCTTTATATTAGACCACTCGTTCTATAGTTTGGATGAATATATTAAATATTGTGAGGATAATGCCTAGTCACAATACTAATTTTAAATATTGAGTTAGATTAAACTCTTGTCCGGTCCACATATACACGTCTTTAACATGTTTATACACCTAGCTATTAAGTTTTATATTTATTCGATTTTAGCTATACATATATTTTTATATTTATTCACTGTCTTGTCCACATTTACAATATTTTTTAATCTGTTGCGCCTAGCTATTAAGTTTTATAATTTTTATATTTATTCACTGTCTTGTCCACATTTACAATATTTTTAATCTGTTGCACCTAGCTACGAGGGTTGGCTTTTATATTTCGGGATTAGAGAACAAAAATAAATATTAATCATTAAAAATCGCTTTATTGTTTTTCAAAATATTCCCCATTAAGATCTATACACTTTTGCATGAACCAATTGTCGAAGCACTTTTGCCACTCTGATTGAGGTATCTCCAAAACATGCATTCTGAACGCATCAACCGCTTCTTCAGGTGTCGAAAAACGTTGACCTCTCATTTTAGTTTTTACGGATGGGAACAAAAAGAAGTCATTCGGTGCCAAGTCAGGACTATATGGCGGATGACTCATCAAATCGATGTTTTGCGTGCTCAAAAATGCAGTTGTTTGAGCCGATGTGTGAGAGCTCGCATTGTCGTGGTGAAGAGTGATCCGTTTTCGGCGGTTGGTTTTCCTCATTTCTTGGATGATAACTGGCAAACAAATGGTTGTGTACCACTCAGAATTGACTGTTCTGCGTTGTTCTAGTGGTACGGTTGCGACATGTCCAGTTTTTCCGAAAAAACAGGCGACCATTTGCTTGGAAGTGCTTCGTGCGCGAACAACTTTTGTTGGATTTGGCTCATCTTGAAACACCCATACGGTCGACTGCTGTTTACTTTCGGGCTCATACGCGTAAATCCATGATTCATCATCTGTCACGATGTCATAGACGTGTTTCGAAGCACCGCAATCCTATTTTTTTGAGCATTTCTTTGCACCAATCGACACGAGCCTTTTTTTGAGCGATTGACAAATTGTGTGGGATCCAACGCGAACAAATTTTTTTGACAGTCAAATGTTCATGCAATATTGAATGTATGCTGGTCCCACTAATGCCTAAGGTTGTCTCAATCTCACGATAGGTCACATGACGATCTTGCAATATTTGTTTGCGCACAGCATCAATGGTTTCCGGAACAACAACTGATTTTGGACGACCTCCACGAAATTCGTCTTGGAGTGAACTACGACCTCGATTGAATTCACCATACCATCGATAAACACTGGTCCTTGATGGAGCTTCATCGCCAAAAATTGAATTAAGTTCATCCATGCACTGTTGTTGAGTTAATCCACGTCGAAAGTTGTAAAAAATAATCGCACGAAAATGTTCACGATTTAATTCCATTCTTTGGCCGAGATAAATCTTTTAAGTTAGTGTAAACGACACAAATAACGCTCATATGTCAAAACGTTCTGAGTACGTATAACCTGAAAAATGTCAAACTTTACGATAGAGCTCTCAGTTGCCAGATTGCAACACTAGGGTTGCCCAATCCCGAAATATAAAAGGCAACCCTCGTATTAAGTTTTATATTTTTATATTTATTAGATTTTATTTATACTTATATTTTTTTTATACTTACTTACTGTCTTGTTCACATTTACACATGTATTTCTCTGACTCACCCATGAATGTAACAATTCTTTTTTTGGAAATAAATGAAATGAATGAAATGAACATACTAGGAATTATTCTTTTAAGTTTAATCATAATGATGGTTGCGACCGTAACTACGTGGTAATTCATGATCACTGAATCAAACACTTACTATGTTTTTACCACAAAATATTTATTGTATGTATATATATTATATTACACAAATATACACATAAATTCACGACTTAAGTTTCGACGTTTGACGGTCATTATCAAGTGATAACTTGATAATGACCGTCAAACGTCGAAACTTAAGTCGTGAATTTATGTGTATATTTGTGTAATATAATATATATACATACAATAAATATTTTGTGGTAAAAACATAGTAAGTGTTTGATTCAGTGACTTTTAAGTTTACGTATCTATAAAGGGTGCTCCACCAAAACCGCACATTAAAAGTATATCGTCGGTGTTTTGATGAAACCTCCTATATCCTGTTTTTTTTTTATTTATTGGCCACCAGATCTGGTATTTTTTTATATTGTTGGATATTTGGTTGGATACTCTGGCTGTAAACTGCCTTCAAAACAAATTTGAGGTTATGTTTTTTCACATGGTTGCCATGTGCTTAATTACCCTATCATTATAGTATATTACGTAACGAGAGTGGTATGCAGCATATTACATATGAGCGGACATGTTGCGCACGAGCAGCTCATTGTTTATTTTGTTAGGGCTTAGGTAAAGTATCGTACGTTTCTCGAGCGGTATGGCAATTACATACTCGCGGATGTAATTGCCATACCACTCGAGAAACGTACGATACTTTACCTAAGCCCCAACAAAATAAACAATGAGCATGAAAGAACAACTTATTTATTGTAATAATTTTTAATAGTACCACGACAATGATGAAAACTAAATTACTACTTGATCAATATATAAGGAATAAAGCGTACATTTTCCGACATTCATTATTTTTTAAAAGAGTTCAATTTGAAGCTTTAAACGAGTGTTTTCCACTCCCAGACTAAGCATGAAGTAAAATTTCGAGTTTAGAAAAGCCCCGTGAAAATTTGTCGAGGGTCGCGCAGCGACCCGAGACAAATTTTCGGGGCTTTTCTAAACTCGAAATTTTACTTCATGCGCCACGCGTATAAAACACTGATTTCAAGTGAGTTTCAAATATACATAGAGTTCACAATATTTTAGTGTTTTATACGCGTGGCGCATGAAGTAAAATTTCGAGTTTAGAAAAGCCCCGAAAATTTGTCTCGGGTCGCTGCGCGACCCTCGACAAATGTTCACGGGGCTTTTCTAAACTCGAAATTTTACTTCATGCTTAGTCTGGGAGTGGAAAATACTCGTTTAAAGCTTCAAATTGGAGTTTAAAAAAAACAAGGAATATCTAAAGATTAACAGAAAATAGGCTGGATTTGAAATACGTTTATTAAAAGAAAAGTCTGAAAATTTGGTTTGGTTTTAACGAGTTTAATTTGAAGCTTAAAACGAGTGTTTTCCACTCCCAGGCTAAGCATGAAGTAAAATTTCGAGTTTAGAAAAGCCCCGTGAAAATTTGTCGAGGGTCGCGCAGCGACCCGAGACAAATTTTCAGGGCTTTTCTAAACTCGAAATTTTACTTCATGCGCCACGCGTATAAAACACTAAAATATTGTGAACTCTATGCATATTTGAACCTCACTTGAAATCAGTGTTTTATACGCGTGGCGCATGAAGTAAAATTTCGAGTTTAGAAAAGCCCCGAAAATTTGTCTCGGGTCGCTGCGCGACCCTCGACAAATTTTCACGGGGCTTTTCTAAACCCGAAATTTTACTTCATGCTTAGCCTGGGAGTGGAAAATACTCGTTTAAAGCTTCAAATTGAAGTTTTAAAAAAACAAGGAATATCTAAAGATTAACAAAAAATAGGCTGGATTTGAAATACGTTTATTAAAAAAAAAGTCTGAAAATTTGGTTTGCTTTTAAAGAGTTTAATTTGAAGCTTAAAACGAGTGTTTTCCACTCCCAGGCTAAGCATGAAGTAAAATTTCGAGTTTAGAAAAGCCCCGTGAAAATTTGTCTAGGGTCGCGCAGCGACCCGAGACAAATTTTCTGGGCTTTTCTAAACTCGAAATTTTACTTCATGCGCCACGCGTATAAAACACTAAAATATTGTGAACTCTATGCATATTTGAACCTCACTTAAAATCAGTGTTTTATACGCGTGGCGCATGAAGTAAAATTTCGAGTTTAGAAAAGCCCCGAAAATTTGTCTCGGGTCGCTGCGCGACCCTCGACAAATTTTCACGGGGCTTTTCTAAACTCGAAATTTTACTTCATGCTTAGCCTGGGAGTGGAAAACACTCGTTTAAAGCTTCAAATTGAACTCATTTAAAAAACCACGAATGTCGGAAATGTACAGCTTTATTCATATGTTTATCTAAAATAAAAATTCCCTGTATATTGATCAAGTAATAATTTAGTTTAATTTTAAGCTTTAAACGAGTGTTTTCCACTCCCAGGCTAAGCATGAAGTAAAATTTCGAGTTTAGAAAAGCCCCGTGAAAATTTGTCGAGGGTCGCGCAGCGACCCGAGACAAATTTTCGGGGCTTTTCTAAACTCGAAATTTTACTTCATGCGCCACGCGTATAAAACACTAAAATATTGTGAACTCTATGTATATTTGAACCTCACTTGAAATCAGTGTTTTATACGCGTGGCGCATGTAGTAAAATTTCGAGTTTAGAAAAGCCCCGAAAATTTGTCTCGGGTCGCTGCGCGTCCCTCGACAAATTTTCACGGGGCTTTTCTAAACTCGAAATTTTACTTCATGCTTAGTCTGGGAGTGGAAAACACTTAAAAAAAACAAGAAATATCTAAAGATTTACAGAAAATAGGCTGAATTCGGAATACGTATACTTGAAAGAAAAATTAAAAATGATGTATACAGGGACATCGGGGACTGTACACTTTAAAAAAATCCTATATGTGTATAATTTAAAATAAAAATGGACGAAAAACTTTCATAATAATAATATAAGTACATGCAATAAATGAATGTCAAATTTACAAAATGGTTCATGAACCGACTGAGCAAGAAAACCAACAAATAACGTTATATTATTAATACCGGAAGATATCACAAATTATTTTAGATTAGTATTTTATGATATCTTTAAAATATTATGGATAATAATCGACAAAGCTTCCAAATGAAGTTTAGATTATACCTATTGTTGCTCAAATCTAGATGCTGTAATTTTGATGTCATCCTCATATATTTAGCAATCGGACCAATAGCTTCCATTGTTGCAATCCCATTCCACGCTAAATTCAAATATGTCACCGATGAATTTGCAATCAGACCATTACACAAGTCCTTTATTCCTTGAAGCAAATAAAAGAAATCATATTAAACTAATTCTTAGTGAAATAAAATACATAACATGGATAATCTAAACGTTAAAAATAACGTTATCGGCAAGTACCATATTACAAGTGAGTTTTGTGTAAATAACAGTTTGACGAATAAAGCACTAATAACTAGTGATGGGCAAGATCAAGTATTTCAAGAATCGATCAAGCAATGATTGATCAGTTGAAGTATCGAGCTGATCGATCTGATCAAAAAGATCGAGCCGCTCCGAAAGATCGAGCCGATCAAAAAGATCGAGCCGATCGAAAAAATAGAGAAGATCAAGCAGATCAAACCGATCAGAAAGATCGAGTTAATCAAAAAGATCGAGTTGATCAAAAAGATCGAGCCGATCAGAAAGATCGAGCCGATCGACAAGATCGAGCCGATTGACAAGATCGAGCCGATCAAAAAAATCGAACTGATCGAAAAGATCGAATTACACTTCACGTAACTCAATCAATCAACTTACATAACAGGGCCGGTATTACCGATATTGGTCGTACGATTCGGTTGTACGAAATCTGTCATCTAGATAGGGATTTAATAGTCTGGCGCTGAGCTATGTCCCAAAGGCCTGGAAACAAGCTGGAGTAGTATTCGAGCTGATCGATTAAAAGATCGATCTGATCAAAAAGATCGAGCCGCTCCGAAAGATCGAGCCGATCAAAAAGATCGAGCCGATCGAAAAAATAGAGAAGATCAAGCAGATCAAACCGATCAGAAAGATCGAGTTAATCAAAAAGATCGAGTTGATCAAAAAGATCGAGCCGCTCGGAAAGATCGAGCCGATCAAAAAGATCGAGCCGATCGAAAAAATAGAGACGATCAAGCAGATCGAACCGATCAGAAAGATCGAGTTAATAAAAAAGATCGAGTTGATCAAAAAAATCGAGCCGATCAGAAAGATCGAGCCGATCGACAAGATCGAGCCGATTGACAAGATCGAGCCGATCAAAAAAATCGAACTGATCGAAAAGATCGAATTACACTTCACGTAACTCAATCAATCAACTTACATAACAGGGCCGGTATTACCGATATTGGTCGTACGATTCGGTTGTACGAAATCTGTCATCTAGATAGGGATTTAATAGTCTGGCGCTGAGCTATGTCCCAAAGGCCTGGAAACAAGCTGGAGTAGTATTCATACCGAAACCTGGCAGAGCTGACTACACTGCTCCCAAGGCATATAGGCCTATGACACTGTCTTCGTTTATTATTAAAACGCAGGAAAGAATTGGTGAATAGCACATAAGAGTGACAGCTCTAACTAGACAACCCCTGACAATGTCACAACACGCATACACAGGGAAGATCTACAAACTCTGCCCTACATAACGTAATGAGCAGGATTGAGAGATCACTGGATATTAAGGAATCCGCCCTGGGTGTTTTTGTTGACATTGAAGGCGCGTTTGATAAAACGGCTATACCGAAGATACGAAACGCGCTAAACAAACATGGCGTACCATCTAAAATGTGTGACTGGATTGGCAATGCACTGGCCAACCGTATAGTCACTGTAGAACAGAGTGGGAAACGGACCACCTGTAAAATTGACAGAGGCTGTCCACAAGGAGGTTTCTCATGACCCCTACTATGTGTCAACGGGAGAGAAGGTACCCCACGTTGATTTCCAACTAGCTCAGGTTGGTTGAGGTTAAGAGAGGTGAGCAAGTAACTTTTGAAACACAGATGCTGCTTTAAATGATTTATTTAAGTTACAACCATTAAAACTATCAACAAAGTAAACAAGAAAGAACAACACAGTGCACGAAGGTACGGGGCAGACTTGGTTTGGCGTCGGCGTCCCGATCGGGATTTCTAGTCCAGCGGTGACGTCTGGCTAGTGGTGGCATCCGGATCGAGGCGGCGCACAGTGGTCGGAGAGCGGAAATAAGTTAGTTTTTAGCAGGCCAGTTAATCGTCTAACTGATGTAGTATTTCTATAATAGATACTTAAGAGAAACATACCTCAAAAGTTTTCTAACATAATGTGTAATATCTTTAATTAATTTCTCACTTAACCCGTGGTGAAACATTTTTGAATATAATTCTGGATATTTAATTAAAACAAATTAGTGAAACAAAACCAAGTGTTTTAATTAAATATCCAGAATTATAATGTGTAATATTATAAGAGTACCATGGTATCAAATCAAAGCTACGAAACACTCACAATTTTACAATAGAAAAGTGCTCTTTTCAAATACAAAGTATTCGGTACTTATTTCGTGTTCGCAGAACTTTTTTTTGTTTTGCGTAGGTTAGCTATAGACTATTAAAATAAATCGATAAAATATAAATATTTATTATTAACTAAGTCAAAAACAATTTCAAAGAAATATATAATTTTACTGCTAGTTTCTATAAAACCAATGACTGATAGTTATTTCCGCTGTCGACCGCTGTCTTCTAACATACCTTAAAAAAATCTCTGAAATTTCAGGAACATATCAAAATTAATTCCAGCTGCGGTAAACTGCGGTCTTAGAATTACAAGCCAAAATATTACATATTTACAAGAAGTAAGAAACTTTATTGAAATAAAATATTATAATAATTATTTGTAAATAATATATATTTGTTTGAATGGAGTGCAACAAAACAATTTATGCAAAAGTCTAATATCATACTTTACGCACATAGTACGAACTGTACAGTTCAACCCCGCACATCTCCGTCGGTTGCAAAAACAAACATTCCACCAGTATGCATCCTTAGGATGTTTACGTAAAAACTATGAGATGAAAAACGTTTTCAGTCAGGCTGTGGCTAGGGCTCACTCAAGGATAGACGCGTTCTGCGTGATTATATGGATACCTGGGCGCGAATGGCTGTCAGAAAAATAACTTGCGATCAACAAAATCTTTGATCAAGTAGCTTGGCACGTGCTTTTGTTTGTACTCGTTTGTACACATTTCATTTAAATCTATTTGTCAGAAAGTAATATCCGTTTGTGAACCATGGCGAGTTTTACCATTTTATACGCGGAATTAGTTGAAATCATAATTTCGAGCAACCGTGAAGTACTTAAGTGCCTCGACAATATCAAGCGCTCCTATCCGAACCTCAAGGAGGCAGTTATGGAGGAAATTTACGAGGAATTGAGTCGAAATTTCTTGCCCAAATTCACGAAGAGGTGGCAAGCGGCTGCAAGGAATAAGAATACATTTCTTAATAAAAACCAGAAATGGTTGCAGAAAACTGTTGTTATCACTGTAAGTCCTGTACAACCTGATATGGTAGAAGATGAACCAGGTCCTTCGAAGCGATCACGCAGCGGACATCCAGAAAAACATTTTGATGAGTGTACCAAACGATATAAAGTCAAAAGTTTGTGTGAGAGTTTTCCAGAAAAACTCATTACTAGAGCTGCCGATAAATTAAAGGATAAATCTACCACATCTACATCATTTACACCAGAGAAAGCATTGGCTTTATTGTTAGATGCATCATTATCAAAACATCAATATCAAATTATTAGAAATGCTCTAAAAGATTTAGGATGTGATATTTTTCCAAGTTATGATAAAGTACTAGACGCAAAGAAAGAATGTTACCCCACGGATATGGAAATCACTGAAAGTTACGCTTGTATAGGTTTACAAGATTTGCTGGACCACACTACAAAAAGAATTTTTAAGTCCAAAACTGAAGACGAACTGGCAAGTATGGGTGAAGAATGTGTCCTTATTTCCAAATGGGGATGCGATGGTTCATCCGGCCACAATGAGTATAAACAAACTTTTAACGAGGAAAACATTACAGATGCAAATATGTTTTTAACATCACTAGTTCCTCTTTGTTTATCTACAAAAGATAACGATACTTTAGTTCATTGGAAAAATACATGTCCATCTTCGACAAGATACTGTAGACCCGTACAGTTTCAATTCAGTAAAGAAACAACAATGGGCACGAAAAAAGAAATTTCAAGGAAAACCTAAACGAAACCGTGATATTATTGAATGAAAAAACTTACGAAGTGCATCACCAGGTTCTCTTTACAATGATTGATAGCAAAATCGCACAAACTATCACCGATACATCTTCTAATGCAGTATGTTTCATTTGCAAAGCAAAACCAACAGAAATTAACGATTTAAAGAAGGTGCGTAGCAAAATTGAAGACGAAGATGCACTAAAGGTGGGCTTGGCACCCCTCCATGCGCGCATCAAATTCATGGAGTGTATAATCCATATTGTATATAATAAATCTTTTAAGAGCTGGAGAACCAATCAAACCACTAAGCCGCAAAAAGAAGTGGAGAAGAAAAGGTTTCAAGAAGAATTATTTAAACAGTTGGGCCTTAAAGTGGACTTCGTGAAACAAGGAATGGGTACTAGTAATGATGGCAACACATCTAGAAGATTTTTCAATAACCCAGCTGTAGCAGCCGAAATCACAGGAGTAGATGAAAATTTAATTCACAGATTTGGTATAATTTTACAAATAATAAACTCGGGTGCGACAATTGAAGCCGAAAAATTCGACAACTATTGCACCGAAACTGCTGAATTGTACGTCAGTCTATATAGCTGGTACTACATGCCCAACACGGTTCATAAAATCCTCACGCATGGCAGTAAAATAATAAATTTGGCTATGCTACCGATCGGCATGTTGACAGAAGAAGCTCAAGAAGCTCGCAATAAAGATTACCGTCATTACAGGTTAAGCCACTCTAGAAAATGTTCTCGAGAGTCTACAAATGAAGATATTATTAATATGCTACTGGCTTCCTCGGACCCATTCATCAGTAGGCTTAGAACAAAACTCAATAAAAAACATGTACCCCTACATGAAGATGCCCAAGCATTAGTAGTAAGCAATAATTAAGGTATTTATTTTTATTGTCATGTATTTGTATGCCATTCATATTTCGTGTATTCATTAAGTCTTCGATTTTTGTTGTTTTTTTTTACTGTACTTCTTTCTGCAATAAAATTTCATATTTATTTAACGTCACATTTATGCACTGTATCCTCATTCCACCAAATACCGTTTATTTTGATAAATAATACTTTAAAATACTTAATGAGCTATATTTAGGGTGATTAAATAACTATTTCCGTGATCCTATGCTACTCCGACCACTGTGCGGCGTCCAGGTTGCAAGACGGCGTCTCGGTGTGAGACGGCGCCCTGTCTTCGACGAGATGTGGCGTCGGCGGGGTGTTGCTTCTGGCTGGATCCGGCGACAGCAACAAACACTACGCTGGTAGTGCGGGACATCAAAGCGGCTGCTTTGACAACCTTGATGCTCGGCGGCGGTAGTAATCTCAGGAACGACGGCGGAACGACTAGCGTCGGCGTCGAGAAAAGTTTCCAGAAATCGGTGGATTGCTGTCCTGGTCTGGATCCGGCGGAAGCAACGGACGCTACACTGGTAGCGTCGTTGTGGCGTCGAGGTGATTGCACTGGCAATCTGATGCTCGGCGTCAGTGCCCAAGAACAGGAACAACGGCTGGGACGGCTGACGTCGGCGTCGGGTTGTTTCCTGTTGTTGACTTCTTCTGGAATGGCGGCAGAAACGACGGCTAGGACGTCTGCCGTCGGTGTCGGTCAAAGCTTCCTGGCTCCGATAGAAGCGTCGAGGAACGAGGGTTCCGCTTGAATCCACATGCTATCCCCTGTACAGCACAAGAGTGGACTGATTTCCTGGATGCCATCCCCCGGTATTTAAGCCACGAAAAATGGCGTGGAGAAGGGATGTTTTGAGGACTACGTCACCGTTGGTAAAGAATTCGCTAGAAAGTAATTATCGCAGACAAGATAATTACTTTCAGCGAACTCTCACACTCACGCACACTACTTCAACAATGGCGATAGAGGTTATGCTATGCCTTCCGCCACTTGATATTCACGTGGAGAGCGAGGCCATGGCGACCATACTTCGCCTTCAAGGCAGTGTGATTTGGAACAGTAACCACTGTGGGAAAGTCAGAGGACCTCTGGAGGACTGTCTGCAAAGACATACCTTGTTTAGAGGCTGGCACTGACTACTGTAAACCGACACTCATTTGGAATGCACCCTACGCGGTTACCATTCAACCCACTAAATAAATGAGGGAGTCGGCCATAAGGATCAACACAAATAGATCCAAAAGGATGGATAGATCAGGGGTTGGAGTCTTCTCCAGGACCCTGAAAATCCAAACAAAGGTCCCGATGCGAAAGCATGCCACCGTCACAGAATTAGAGACGATGTGCATAACACTTGCGGTTGAGAACATCATAAACCGCAGTGTCCTAACGGACAGCAGGTAAACGCTACTGTCTCTGAAGAAATATCATATAACTACAGAGACAACATTAGAGTGCCACAGAAAACTCAGGCAAGCAGCAATGTATAACAACATTGAAGTCTGCTGGTAAGGTAACACAAGGGCTGGCGCACTGGCAAAAGCAGCGGCTGGGATGGACATTCTCTCACCGGAGCCGCTAGTGCGCCTCTGTCCTTGTGCAATATGGTACAAACCATTGCACTGGAAAAATTCAGGAAGCGTTGGGATGACATCGAGGGATGCAAGCTCTCTAAGGAAACACTATTGTATCGCAATGAGAGATCAACGAAACAGTACCTGCAGCTGACCAGGGGGAACCTTAAGCGCATAACTGCCGCCCTGACTGGTCACTGCGGGCTAAACGCACACCTATACAGGATGGGACTCTCCATCCTGCAGAGGGTGTAACACGGAAGACGAGACTGCCGGACACATTCTCAGCGATTGCCTGGCACTTTCGTCAACTAGAGGCTTCCTCCCGTCGATTATCCAGCCTCAGCTCAGCCAGCCTATCTGGTTTAGGTAGTCTAGCAAAGCCGAGGTGGGTAAATCCCTTGAGTAGGCCATTTTCACCCAGTAAGGATACTGGGTGAAAGATGCCTTACATAAGGGATCTACCCACCTCGGCTTAGCTAGACTACCTAAACCGGGTAGGCTATCTGAGCTGAGGCTAGGTAATCGTCGGAAGGAAGCACAATGGACCTAATGAGGCCTAAGTGCAGTGCAGAAATGCGCACTCCTTAAAAAACCAGAACCAGGGATTTAACATGTGAATTTGACAGTAGGCGGGCGACCGATCTTGCGATCAATTTTAGGAATACCGGCCCAGTTACCAGATTCACTTAGAATGTTAAACTGAAGAATAAATTTAACATTTTGCTTACAGAATCGGTTCGAATATATTTATAGTTTATTACAAAAACACAGAGTGCCCGTTTTTCGAGCTGTACTATAGGGATCACACTTATTTGAAGAGATAGAGAACCTGTTAAATTGGGGAAAAATTGCGTATTTTAGTGCTTTCTGCTTTCTTTATCTGATTTCACATATCAAATATATTTATTTCATACATTTTCAATAAAACTGCCCACTGAGCAAACACAGTTAAGTAACGTTTCATCAACATTAAAAAAAACATTTAAAGTTGATATAACGTTATTTGTTTGTTTTTTGCTTAGTGGGTGAAATTTTCAATATTTAAAAATTGCCTTTATTTCTTGTATTTTAAAGTGTGTCAAATTGTTTTATTTACATAAAAGTGATTAATTATTAAACTAACCTGGCAATGTGCGAAGATCATTCCAAGATAAGTCCAAATAGTCAGTGCTTGAGTTTTCTTTCAAGTATGCACCAAGACATTTTCCTGCTCCGTTACTCAATTGATTATGACTGAAATTCAATTTTTGAACCTGCTGGTTTTCCTGCAGGGCACTTATTATATGTTGCAGGCCCTCGTCGCCTAAATCATTACAACTCAAGTCCAACTCACGAAGGCATTGATTCAAACTCAATCCTTCAATAAGTAGTTTGGCAGCTTGAAATATCGAAAATTATATTAACATTTAAATATAACCTCAAGGGCGCTCTTATGTGGACGTTTGAAACGCAAGGCGGAACGGGAACGGGCGCAAGCGTTTGCGTTTTAACACATGGCACAGTGCGTCGTCCAATGGACAAAAATCAAAATTCGAAGAATTTATTTTTCAGGTAACACTTGCGCAATCCTCAAAAGGGATTACTAATTCATCAGGTAAACGGATTATCCGTTCTTGAACAAATTTGTATCACTCTGTTTTACACCCTTAAAGTGAGCACTTGTTGAATAATAATTTTAGTTGCGTTGCGAGTGCATTAATATAATTGTGTTTTTAAACAAATTTATTTTTGATTAAAAAAAATATTTTAATCATGTTTCACCAAGTGATTAATGAGAACATTGTGAAAGATAAAAAAAATATTGTCATGGACTCTCATCCTGAAGGTATGTATGTATTATTCTTATAATAAATTCTTCTAAATTTATCACATGTATCAAATAAATTAATAGTGAAAAGTATTGATTTTTTTATGAGAGTTTAAACTTTGGATAGAATTTAAAAAAATACCTATCAAAACATATTCTTTTAATTAACGTCAAATAAGCTTTAGTAGCCGTTAATATCAGCGTAATATTTTTTTTTGTTGACGCGGCACGGATTACAAATTTAGACATTTTCAACATTTGGTTGGATAGCAAAGGCGCAGAGAAGGAAAAAAATATGTTTTCATTTCTGAAAACTAAATTTAAAATAGATGCATGCATGGGTTTATATGAGAGTTCCTAGACGAACGGATGCTGGCGTTTTTTCTCCGCATCGGACCGGTCCGTCTAGGGACTCTTATATAAATCTCCCACGTAGCAAATCCATTTATGTAATGTTTTATCAACATTAAAACAACGTTTAATGTTGTTACAATGTTGATATAACGTTATTTGTTTGTTTTTTGCTTAGTGGGCTATGTGTTAAAACACAAATGCTTGCGCCCGCTTCCGTTCCGCCTCGCGTTCAAAACGTTCATATACGAGCGCCCTAAATCTCCATAAATGACGCTTCGTTGAAATCTGTATTAAAAATCGTGTTCAATAAAGGTTATTTGTTCAAGTTAGAATAATACCAACTTTTGTTGTTTAGTAGTAGTGAAATGTTGTTTAAAAAACGTTTTTAGAAATTAAAAAAGATCATAAACAAAAGTGATGTAATTCGCGGTGCTGATAATTTAGTTTTCGACCGTTAAACGAACGGTTGTAAAAGCGCGCATAAATAACGTATACCATTCCCACTGAGCAAAAAAACAAAGAAATAACGGTATATCAACATTGCAGCAACATTAAACGTTGTTTTAATATTGATGAAACATTACTTGAATGGATTTGCTCAGTGGGTTACATTATACCTTCTGCTCCTATTCGGCATTCTTTTAGACTTAATACTTTAATGCTGTTATTTTCTCTCAGCGCTTCACCAACGTAAAATACAGCATCGGGTGACAGCCAGCTATCTTCCAAAATCAGAGTTTGAACATGTCCGTTCAACATCAATGTAGAACAAATTGTTTTTACTTCCAACATTGTTAAGCCGTAAAACTGGAAAATTCAAATAATTTTATTTGATTCTTATTGTACAGAAAAAATAAATGATTACGTTAATCAAGTAATTTGTGTATATAAAAGCCTGCCAAATAACGTCCCACTGAGCAAAAAACAAGCAAATAACGTTATATCAACATTGTAGCAACATTAAACGTTGTATTAATGTTGATTAAACATTATTTCAATGGGTTTGCTTAGTGGGGTGCTTCGTCAAACATTCAAACTTGTTAAAATATTGTATGGAAACATGTTATCTGTTTATATCAAACATTCTAACTTATAGAATGTCTGATATAAACACGTTCCTTGGCTGGCTCCTACATAACATGTTCGGCCTTATGCATCTTAATGTGCTCACCTTCAAATTCATCATGGTGCTTGGCAATGAGTCAATTACTCGACCAATGGGTATAATATTGAAATTCATGCACATTTTTCTATATTTCTCAATGCCAACATCATCAAATGGAGGCTCTGGCTCTAAATATGATAGAAAAACTATTTTAACTTTCTATATTGTGCAGGCCTCTCCCACTGAGCAAAAAACAAATAAATAACGTTATATCAATATTGAAGCAACATTAAGTGTTTATATAACATTACTTAAATGTGTTTGCTCAATGGGCTACTTTATTATACATGTTACTTTAAAAATAAAACACTTTTAACGTTACATATGTTCGACACAACCCACTAAGCAAAAACAAACAAATAACGTTATATCAACATTGTAGCAACATTAAACGTTGTTTTAATGTTGTTGAAACATTACCTAAATGGATTTGCCCAGTGGGAAGGTTGTTAAAAATTTTTATTTTTATTTTAATTAACCCATTAGTGCATGAGGTTTACCTTAAATATTTTTTAAATCAAAATCCCACAGAACCCTTTTTAGGGTTTAAAATAAAAGTATAAAACTGAAATTACATTTGAAAAACATTTATTTTTCAAAATATGACGTGATCGATTAAACCCTGGGTCTCCAAACTATCTTCTTCGCGGGCCACAAATACAATTCTACATAATAAAGTCGGCCTTGTTTTATCCTAAATAAATATTGAGCTGGCCATATGGACAAGTATCCGAGGCCAATAAAGAAAATAAAAAAAAAATAAAAATAAAGTCGGCCAAGATCCGATTAATTTTATAAAATTATGAAAAATTTAAGGAACAATTGTTACAATATTTCAAAATATGACATTTACAAAAAAAAATACAAACAATCGCGGGTCGGATTCATGCAAGTCGCGGGCCGGATTTGGCCCGGGGGCCGTAGTTTGGAGACCACTGGTTTAAACGATCACTATGCGCACAATATTCATTGCTAAAAATAAATGTTTCAACTAAATATTTAATTTGTGTGGTACTTCTCAAAACAATTCTTTGGATGAAGCGACAAAATACATTTTTTTGCATATAAAATGCGCATTCTTTCCACATATTTTACACCGCCTCTCATTCTCTGCATATATAATTATTTGATTTTTTCCGTCGTATCTAATGTTGTTACTTGGTGGCTGAACTATTTTTCCTCGTAAAGACGAGCTTCCGTAAGTCGTCAACAAGTCCACTGCAATTGACCTCCGAAATTTCAACAAACTTCCTGCGTTTTCATCAGTTGGCCGAAATTGTCTCATGAGTAGCCAGGAATTGACAATTGACACGTCAATGAGGTACGAGAAAATTGGCCACCGCCATTTTTTTTTTGTCTCATTTTGGTACGGTAAACTGCTACCAACTGGTCCATTTTGTCAACGCCACCCATTCCTTGATTATAATTTGAAAAAGGTTTGGGTTGCTTGACTGATATTTTACTCCTAGTTTCACGTGAATATCTGGTACATATTGATAATGAAGGTTTAAATTAAGTTACACTTGGTTTGTTTCACAATTGTTTACTTTACTATTTACTTGACTAGTTTCGCGTTTTACAGCATTATCAGGAGTATCCTGATAATGCTGTAAAACGCGAAACTAGTCGAGTAAATAGTAAAGTAAACAATTGTGAAACAAACCAAGTGTAATTTAATTTAAACCTTCATTATCAATATTTAAAAATGTTTCGCCAAGTGATAAGTGAGAAAATTATTCAAGAAATATCTGGTACATGTTCCTTCTTCAATATTATCATAATTTGTGATACACGTTACTGTCTTGTTGTCTTTCCATCTGATAAGTGAAATCCTGTTGCTATTGTCAGTGCGATATTCATAATATCCTCTAGGTTTTTTGTCCATTATTTTTTTCTCAGACAGTGTACATTTTGAAGTTCTTCCATCCTGAATTGTGCCGGTTGCACAATATCCTAAATCTGCTAGATGAGTCAGCAAGGAACTGGATGAAAAATAGTTATCAAAAAAGAATTTGTATCCTTTATGCGGTGGAATACTAGCTTCATTTATAAGTGACAAGACCATGTCGCCACCAACTCCAAATAAATTCGTTTTTTGTGATGATTTTCCAGTGTAAATTTCGAATGACACCATGTAGCCATTACTCGAACAAAGAACCCAATTCTTAAAACCAAACCTTATAGGTTTCCCCTTGATAAATTGTTTGGCGTAGTGTTTACCATAATAAGGTATCATACTCTCATCTATAGACATTTTTTCTTGTAAGCCCCCTTGCAATTTGAAACTTTTATTGAGATAATTTATCAGAGGCCTCAACTTATATAAACGGTCGTCTTTGTCAATATTTGCGTTGTCATTGAGATGAAAGTTTCTTAAAATTTGCTCATACCTATTGAGCCTTATGCTGTTTTGAAGTATAGGAGGAATGTCAGGTAAAGTCGACCAAAACAGTCTCTTATTAGGATATTTCGCGTATCCGGAAAGCAAAAGGCCGCCAATAAAAACAAACATTTCATCAATGTTCATATTTAGATAATTATTTTTTTGACCTGAATAAAGGTTCGTTTGATCCAGCGTATATGACAACCATTCATTATGTTACCGGGGATTATTTCTAATCTCCGACAACAAGAATTGTAAATCACCTTTCAATTCTTCCTTTGTTAAAAATGAGTTCGTACCCGGCCATTAACTAATCCCCCCACTTTTGTTACCAAACAACGTCGCGAAGTGATCGATATAACGTTTGCGTCGCGAGGTGTAAGTGCCCAACTAGTGAAGTGGTATGTGTCGGACGAACCATCTCTCTCCGACCACCGTTACATCATTCTGGAGATTGGTCAAACCCGGGAAACCAAAATCGAGTTCCGAAACCCACGAAGAACATGCTGGGAATCATACCTTGTATACCTTGGCACCTGCCTTAAGGGTACCAAGGAAAGCATCAAAAACAAACTGGACGTAGAGCTTGTGGCAGAACAAGTCCAAGAGGCCATCCTAACCTCTTTCCAGAACAACTGCCCTACAACGAGGAAATCTTCCGGCAAAATAAAAAACTGGTGGAATGAAAACCTCGAAACACTAAGGAGGGACATACGCCGGCTCTACAACAGAGCGAGGAAATCTGGTGAGTGGGAGGAATATTCCAAAACACTAACGGAGTACAGCAAGGAGATCAGGAGGGCGCGCCGGGAGGCGTGGAGGATATTCTGCTCGGAGATTGACCAAGTCCCCGAGGGAGCAAAACTCCACAAAATCCTAGCGAAAACCTCCGACACCTCTTGCGGAACCCTGAAGAAACCAGATGGATCATTTACAGAAACCGGCAAGGAAACAGCGGAGATCCTCATGAGAACCCATTTCCCCGGATCTGAAATCCTGCAAAATGGTGCAGACACTCACTCAGTGCTTGTAACCCCTGGTAAGGCGGTAACACAACAAGACTGGGAAATCTCAAAGAAAATAGTAACCTTTGAACGAATCAGGTGGGCGATAGGTACATTCCACCGATACAAATCACCGGGACAAGATGGGATCTATCCAGTGCTCTTGCAGCAAGGGCTGGACCACCTTCTACCGGTGCTATGTAAACTCTTTAGGGGCAGCCTGGCACTAAAACACGTGCCAACTACCTGGAAGAAAGTCAAAGCGGTCTTTATCCCTAAGTCTGGGAAGGACTTAACCCAGCCAAAAGGTTACAGACCAATTTGCCTGACATCGTTCCTACTTAAGACGATGGAAAAACTAGCTGAAAGACACATAAGGGAAACCTCACTTCTAGAGAGGCCGCTCCACCCCTTTCAACACGCCTTTCAAGCTGGAAAATCATACGAGTCTGCCTTACACCAACTGGTAGTTAAGGTAGAGGCCTCGCTGAAAAACAAAACAGTGGCTTTGGCTACATTTCTCGATATTGAGGGAGCGTTTGACAATACCTCTATCAGAACGATCGTAAGAGCAGTCGAAAGTCACGCTGTGGAAACCACGATAAGCTCGTGGCTACAATCCATGCTGACGGACAAACTAATAACTACGGACCAATTCCAAGAAAAAATCAGCATAAAAGCCAAAGGTGGATGTCCTCAGGGGGGCGTTCTATCCCCCCTTCTATGGGACATGGTGGTGGATGAGCTACTCACGTTACTAAACGACTCAGGATATTACGCCCAGGGATATGCGGATGACATTGTCATTCTCGTCACGGGAAAATATCCAACTACTATAACAAGCATCATGAATAATGCCTTGAAAACTGTAGAACGGTGGTGTGGGGAGGTGGGGCTAAGCGTTAACCCCACCAAGACTACGGTCATCCCCTTCACAAAAAGAAGGAAATGCGCGGGCCTCAAACCCCCAACCTTCTTTAACCAAACTCTACAACTAACCAATGAAGTCAAATATCTTGGTATCTACCTAGATACAAAACTCACATGGAACCGTCAATTAAAGCACACAACCGACAGAGCATCAAGGACGCTAATGACAACAAAGCGTGCTCTGGGAAAAACATGGGGCCTCAATCCAAAAATGACCATGTGGATATATAATGCAATAGTAAAACCCATGATCACCTCCGGATGCACCACTTGGTGGCCGAAAGTAGAACAAAGTACTGCGCAGGCAGCTCTATCTAGAGTACAGCGACTAGCCTGCTTATGCATAACTGGCGCACTACGTACAACACCAACAGCCTCAATGGAAACCCTACTAAACCTCCAACCGCTGGACCTAGTGGTTAAAAGCGAGGCCAGACTAGGGGCATATAGGTTGAGGACAACTGAAAACTGGCACCCCACAGGAAACCACTCCAGAATAGAACAGGTAGTTACCAAACCTCTACTACAAATGGGAAGTGACTACATGATACCACGCTACTCCCTGAAGAGACCCTTTACAATAGAATGTGAGGGGGACAACGAGAAGCGCAACCCTTCACCTGGAACCCTGATCTGGTACACCGATGGGTCAAGAAGAGAAGGTGGAGCAGGCGCTGGGATTCACGGCGTAACCCCAAAATATGACATCTACGTGTCTCTGGGGAGGATGGCAACTGCACATCAAGCCGAGATCTTCGCGATCAACCAATGTACCATGGAAAATCTACGACGGGGATATAAGAGGCAAAAGATTTTGATCCTCACCGACAGCCAAGCCGCTCTAAGAGCACTCAACAGCTATAAGATCCAATCTGAGCTAGCATGGGAGTGCATCCAAAACCTGACGAAACTGGCGACGGAAAACACCGTAACACTACGCTGGACGCCGGGACACACAGGGGAGGATGGCAACGAGAAAGCCGATGCTCTGGCAAAGATTGGATCACGCAGACCCTACATTGGACCAGAACCAATGCTACCGATTCCCAAAAAATCAATAAGACCAAGCGCAAAAGAGTGGACCCTAGAAAGACACACTGAGCGCTGGAAAAACCTGACAGGGCATAGACACAGTAAACTACTGATGGAAAAACCCTGCCAAGAACTAGCAACTGAGGCCCTCAGACTCAGTAGAAACAACCTTAGAATAGTCACAGGACTGATAACTGGACACTGTACCCTAAGGAAGCACCTGCATAACATGAAACTGTTCACAGAAGATCCAATATGCAGACTATGCCTGGAAGAGGATGAAGACGCCTCACATGTACTATTCGAGTGCGAGGCACTTTCCACCTGGAGGGAAACAAACCTTGTCCAAGGGAATCCAAGCCACTTCCCGAAGGGAAAGATGATCGAAAGGCTGCTGGGACTAGCCAAGGAGACAGAGCTTTTTGATTAACTACGGTAACGGAAGAAGTACAATAAGCCACACGGCTGCGGTGCTAGGGCAGAAATAACCCTAACTTCCGTTTCCTGCCCCTAAAAAAAAAAAAAAAAATCTCCCGTCGTTTGGGCAGTGCTCGGGCCCACCCAGAGGGAGGATTTGTGACCCGTTGTTGTCCGTTTTTTCGGAAAGAAGATTTGCATAATTCTTTTCATTGTCCTTTTCGGTAAACGGATTTTATTTGCTCGAGATTCGTCGAATGTCATTACGTTGGATTATGTCATTAGGCGAATCTCAGCCGGCTGATCACGTCGCCGCGGTAAACAAGCCCACCCCACCATCATTTTCGTGGTATAAGTACCTGCGGGCGGCAAATCGTAAGTCAGTTGAAGTCCAAGATCCAACTTGTCAACAAGTGCAGTGCAGTCGTCAGTGTTCGAGACGTTAGTTTTTTTTGTTAGTTCCAGTGCACTAACTCCTGTTGCTGTTGCCAGTGCAACTGCCTGTCCTCTCGCTGCCAGAGCAGCCGCCGTCGGTGCCAGTGCAACGACGCCGCCCCCTAATACTGCCACCGCAGTATTCGACGCCGCAACGTAATCGCCATCTGCACGCTGCCACCTTGCTGCCGCCACGACCTCGACTTCGCCGCCCACCCCTTATCAGCCCAACTGCCAACTGTGAAAAGTGCGATGCCAAAAAACACCGTCATGAATAAAGAATCACAGTGGCGGCAGTTTACGAACTTTTGTGCCGTTAAAAAATTCTCAATCAATAGAGAAACAACAATATCTCAGCTGTCGATAATGTTAAGGGACTCACATTATTTTATTCGTTATATTCTCTTACTAAATATAACTCGTGATATGATTAATTATCGATGATATTTTGTCGTTGAAACCGAAGCAGCACATTCAACTCGTGCTGCGCACTCGTTGAATCTGCAGCTCGGTTTCAACTCCAAAATATCATCGATAATAATCATACAACTCGTTATATTACGGCTGAAAATAAAATATTCTTCGTATAATAAAATAAGTACAATAAATTACCAACATAATTGAAAGCATCATCAATTCCAGGATCTTCTAAAGGCGGGTAATGGAAAAAGATGCTCCTTAAAAGTGAGCTTCTCGAGATCAATTGCTGTGTTAAACATCTGAATGATTCAGTGTTTTTGGCAAAAAGATCCTCAATCTCTTGCGCATCGTCGGAAAGCGTATCATCTACTTGTGTAACAAAATACTCTGGTTTTTTAACTTCTTCCTGCTCTTCTTCACCGCCGACATCGAGTTCAAGACCTTCATCATCCATTGCGATGATTGTATGGAAATTTAAAAAAATAATGGCATTAATGTCATAATTTGAAGTATCTAAATAAAGTCGAATTCGGGAGAGGTGTCCTATGACTCATTGATGTATAATCTATTTTTTTAAGGTTACTCTCCAGATCGAAATACTCCGATTTTTGAATTGTTTTAAATTGACACAATAAAACACTTTTAACTTTGTTTGTATAACACAATTTATTTTTATGTGACTGCAGTTTCGGCAAATTCAGCTTGCCATTATCAAACATGAAGTGTCTAAAACTGGAAACAATACGGGTATATATACAAAAGGTGATTACATGAATTTTTGTATATATACCCGCATTGTTTCCAGTTTTAGACACTTCATGTTTGATAATGGCAAGCTGAATTTGCCGAAACTGCAGTCACATAAAAATAAATTGTTACACAAAGTTAAAAGTGTTTTATTGTGTTAAATTAACATGAATAACGAAGTAGAAGCCTCCACAATTCAAAATATGTTTTAAATTGAGCTGGGTGTAGACATGTGTGGGACACACAAATGTTAGGATAAAGTTCTTTCGAAGACTTACCATTTAGCCGCAAATCGTATTTTAAGTACCGATTTTGAGGTTATATACGTTGGTATTTTCGGGTGAATAAGCATATTACGGGTATAAATTGTACACATGATGAAATTATCTCCAAAATTATGACGTAATTAATCCAAATTGTAGTATTATCTTCATTTATACAGCCAAAATCACAATATTAATTTCACACTAAATCTGACGTCAACTGACGTTTATTTAAACTAATGGATATATAATTCTAGATTGATTATTATTTATGTTTAGATTATGAGTATGTTAGCTTTTGGTATAAAAAAATAGATGGCGCAAAGTGTATTAAAATTTTTAAAAAAGATCCGCTTACTAAAATGTTTTTTTAATGACTGGGATTATAACGTAAAAAGTTAATTTTGTAATTGAAATATTCTAATTTGTCTCTAACTTCTATAACCGTAATTTCTAGCTGCGTTGATGGCCAACAATTTTGTTGTTACTCCACTGCTGCAACCTGAGTTGATTTTCGTAAACGGCAAATGTGAATTTATTGAAAATCAAAAGTACCAAACACTTGGTATTGTTTCACAAATTAATTTGTGAAACCATACCAAGTGTTTTTTATTTAAATAATTTTACATATTCTAATATGTTTCACCAAGTGCCAGATAAGAAATTAATTCAAGAAATTAGGTATGGTGTTGTTTGAGGGAAAAAAAGTTGACTATCGCTACCTTAACAATTGTCATCGTATTGAGAATTTTCTGACGTTTACAAATATAGATAGTTTGCTATATTTTACTCCCAAAATTAAAAAGTTATAAGGGGCTGGAACACCAAACTGAATCACCCTGTATATTTACATGTTAACACGTATAACCAGTATTATTAATATTTAAAAATATATTCTAATATGTATTGCACATAACTTTCATTGGTAGCTATAAAATTCTACATACTAAAAAAATGTTAATTTTAGCATGTAAAATACTATAATCACCATCCCACTGAGCAAAAAACAAATAAATAACGTTATATAAACATTTTAACAACATTAAACGTTGTTTTAATGTTGATGAAACATTTCTAAAATGTTATTGTTCAGTGGGATATCTAGAATATTTTTACATTATTAATGTTTTATATTATATTATGTAGTAAGAAAATAAAAAAACATATTTTGAAAATATGGTAATTTCTACCTAAATAAAACCTATAATAATAATAATAATAATAAACATTATTTTAAGATTACAAGGGAAACATTTTTATAACGTATACTTCAAATATGTATACCGACTTGCATGCAATACGTAATTGAGTTATTCGCATTATATTTAACGCAACTTAACGTACATACTTAAATTATGTATATAGGGTTGCATTCAATGCAGACTCGAGTTATTCATATCATATGCAACTTAACGTACCACAATTTGTATATTGGGTTGCATACAAATAGGAGTAGTCGTTCGTGTTTCATAGGTGTTGTTTTGTCAACAGTGCTACAACATATTTTCTCGAATGTTAGCATGCAACGTTCCTGCAGGCGGACATTCAGCCTTTTTAACCTTATAGCAAGGTAAATATTCGTGCAACTTAAATCGCAAAGTTTCGTGTTACGACTTAAATGATCTATATGGGATTGCATACACTGCAGAATCGAGCTATTCATATCATATGCAACCTAACGTACAACAATTTGTATAATGGGTTGCATACAAATAGGAGTAGTCGTTGGTGTTTCCTGGGTGTTGCTTTGTTAACAGTGCTGCAACATTTTTCCTCCAACGTTAGCATGCAACATTCCTGCAGGCGGACATTCAGCGTATTTTTAACGTTATAGCAACATTCGTGTTACTTAAATCGCAACGTGTTGTGTTACGACTTAAATGATGTATATGGGGTTGCATACATTGCAGAATCGAGTTATTTATATCATACGCAACTTAACGTACAACAATGTATATCGGGTTGCATGTAATACGGAATCAAGTCATTCGTATTATATGCAACTTAACATACATACTTAAAGTATGTATATGGGGTTGCATACAATGCAGAATTGAGTTATTCATATCATATGCAACTTAACGTACAACAGTTTGTATATTGGGTTGCATACAAATAGGAGTAGTCAATCGTGTTTCATAGGTGTCAACAGTGCTGCAACATTTTATCTCAAACGTTAGCATGCAACGTTCCTGCAGCGTATTTTTAATGTTGTAGCAACATTCGTGCAACTTAAAATCGCAACGTTTCGTGCTACGACTTAAATGACGTATATGGGGTTGCGTACAATGCAGTATCGAATTATTCATATTATATGCAACTTAACGTACAACAATTTGTATATTGGGTTGCATACAAATAGGAGTAGTCGTTCGTACTTCGTAGGTGTTGCTTTGTCAACAGTGCTGCAACATTTTTTTGTCGAACGTTAGCATGCAACGTTCCTGCGGGTGGACATTCAGCGTTTTTTAACGTTATAGCAACATTCGTGCAACTTGAATCGCAACGTTTCGTGTTACGACTTAAATGATGTATATGAGGTTGCATACAACGCAGAATCGAGTTATTCAAATCATATGCAACTTAACGTACAACAGTTTGTATATTGGTTTGCATACAAATAGGAGTAGTCGTTCGTGTTTCATGGGTGTTGCTTTGTCAACAGTGCTGCAACATTTTTTTCTCGAACGTTCTGCAACGTTTCTGCAGGCGGACATTCAGCGTTTTTTTAACGTTATAGCAACATTCGTGCAACTTTAATCGCAACGTTTCATGTTACGCGGTAACATTGATGCAATGGGGCATGCAATGTTTCTTTGCTCAGTGAGCAATGTAAGTTGATTAATCAACTTTTAAATTGTAGGTTATGTGAAGGGAAATCTGACATTAATATGACAATTCAATAAATTCACAAAGATTACAATTACAAATGGTTTTACCTATCACCGCCTCAAACTATTTGTATTTACTACCAATTTAATAAAGTGTCTCTGAGAATCAGGTAGGATAGGAGGATCAGGTAATATTCCTTGCTCAGGTAATATTCTTAATTATCTGCCCATTTATATGTTCAAATTTTAAGAAAGTTGTAAATACAAGGAATTTTTCTTTTAGGTACGAGGCGCATCCAGAATGTAAGTTTCCCCATTTTTTTCCCTTTAATGTAAACGTAATTAGCCGTGTCAATTGCGCATGCATAATAGACCGATGACATATCAATCATATGCCAGCCGAACAGGTCCTGCCTGATGCCAGTTGCGTGGCAGCAGTGGTCCGAAATGGAAGCTCTTATTGCTTCTCCCGCCACCTGCGAGGTTCAGTCGGTGATAAAATTCTTTAATGCATAAGGCATTGCGCCAATCGAAATTCATCGTCAGCTCTGTCAGGTTTATGGGCCGAACATCATGAGTAAGCAGATGCTGCGTTGCTGGTGTAGGCAGTTTTCTGAAGGTCGTCAAAGTGTCCATGATGAAGAGCGCAGTGGGCGACCGTCCCTTATAAATGATGATCTTGTTGAGTTGGTGCGGCAGCGCATCATGGAGAACAGTCGCTTCACGATTACAGAGCTGAGCAGCTATTTTACGCAAATATCGCGATCCTTGTTGCATGACATTGTCAGTAAGCACCTTCTGTTAAAAAAATTGAGTGCCAGGTGGATGCCGAAAAACCTGAGTTTCGAACACAAAATTAAACGTTTAGGAACAGCACTAACATTTCTGCAACGGTATCACGATCACGGCGACGAGTTCCTTGACAGGATTGTCACGGGCGATGAGACTTGGATTTCACACTTCACCCCGGAAACCAAGCAGCATTAGCGGCATAGTGGATCTCCGATCAGGATGAAATTCAAACAGTCGCTTTCGTTACGGAAAGTGATGTGCACAGTGTTCTGGGACGGGAAGGGCATTCTGCTCATCGACTTCCTTCCAAGAGGTGAAACAATGAACGCTGACCGTTACTGTGAAACACTGCGGAAATTGCGACGTGCCTTTCAAAACAAGAGGCATGGAATGCTTACTGCAGGTGTTGTACTCCTCCATGACAATGCTCGTCCACATACGGCTCGACGCACGGCAGCTGTTTTGACGAAATTTGGCTGGGAGTTGTTTGATCATCCACCCTACAGTCCTGATCTTGCTCCCAGCGATTTTCACGTTTTCTTGCACCTCAAGAAATTCCTGTCCTCCGGTGAGTGTTTTGGCAACGACGAAGCGCTGAAGACGTCTGTTACACGCTGGTTATATTCACAGGCAGCAGAGTTCTACGACAGAGGGATACAAAAGTTGATCCCACGATACGACAAGTGTCTCAATTCTGGTGGTGGCTATGTTAAAAAATAGCTGAAACATTGCCAATAATTTTTTCCTGACACTGTATGTTCTTTTTTTTTAAATCAGGAAACTTACTTTCTGGATTTGCTTTGTATATAAACTTGCGTGCATAGAAATCGGCCCACTGTTAACTTTTGACTTTAACTAGTTTTTTTTTAGAAACTATTCATCAGATCAAAAAAAAAATATGCTGCTTGAAAGACAATTTAATTTGCTTTAATATTAGTTAAAATTTATCAAGAGTGCTTATCGTGTCAACCGGTAAAAAAAATGAAACGTATTTATGTGGTGATTATAACGAGAATAACAAACTTGTGAAAGATTGAAATTATTGCCTTTGCAATTGAAATTTGGACAATATTCGTTTTTCATAATTTGATTAGTTTTCAAGTGTGTTAGTGAAATGCATACTGCACCGGAAAAAGCCGCCCAAGTAATTGCCTTAATCGACAATGGACTTAGCCAGCGAGCAGTTGCTCAACAACTCAATATGACACACGCAGCGGCTCGAAGAGTGACTCAACGATATGGGGAGACTGGATCCTTGCATAGGCGACCGGGAACAGGCAGAAAGCGATTTACAACGGCTCGTGATGACCGCTTTATTGTGTCAACAACATTAAGAAATCGTCACCTTAATGCGGTGCAAGTGCAACAACAGCTCCGTGAAACGCGAGGAGTGGCTATTAGTCAGTGGACAGTAAGACGAAGACTGCAGGTAAGTAACCTGACCCCTAAAACACCTGCGATTTGTCCAAAACTTACCCCAGCTCATCGTCAAGCACGCCTGCATTTTGCACGGGATCATCTGAATTGGACAGTGGAACAGTGGGGGTCTGTTCTGTTCTCAGATGAGACTAGGATATGCCTCTATGGTAGCGACCGAAGAAAAAAAAGTGTACCGGAGACCAAGAGAGCGCTTTGCAGAATGCTGCATTGAAGAACGGATTGCTTATGGAGGTGGTTCCTGCATGATCTGGGGTGCAATTTCTATGGGAGCACGAACTGACCCTGCTTTCATCCGCAGGGGCGACCGTGGTCACGAGAGGGGGTTTAACGGGTGCTAGGTACATCGAGGAGATTTTAGCAGTCCATGTGGTACCTTATGTCGACTACATTGGAGACGAATTCCTTTTTATGCATGATAATGCGAGGCCGCACACCGCAAGAATCGTGAAAGATTACATTTCAGAAGTCGGTTTGCGGGTTATGGAGTGGCCATCATGCAGTCCCGACCTAAACCCGATTGAACATTTATGGGATGAGCTAAAACGAAGAATTCGAGCTAGACTTCGATCCCAGAGCTTATTGTTGCAGTAGAAGCAGAGTGGCTTAACATCCCACAAGAAACAATAGCGAACTTGATTCGATCTATGCCCAATCGTATGAGAGATGTTATTAGTGCAAGAGGGGGTCATACCCATTATTAAGTGTTAATAACAATATTAATTTTTGCAATAAAAAAAGTTAATTTGTTTCATGTATTAATTTCACTATGTTAAGCCAACATACAATTTAATAAATTTCTCATATTAAAGCATATTAAATTGTCTTTCAAGCAGCATATTTTTTTTTGATCTGATGAATAGTTTCTAAAAAAAAACTAGTTAAAGTCAAAAGTTAACAGTGGGCCGATTTCTATGCACGCAAGTGTATGTTACGATTTTTCCAAGTTAATTTTCAGACATTTATGATCTTATTTAAAACTTTCAATTTCAAAACCCCAACGAGTGTTTTCCACTCCCAGACTAAGCATGAAGTAAAATTTCGAGTTTAGAAAAGCCTGAAAATTTGGCTTGGTCGCGTAGCGCAGCGGAGCGACCAAGCCAAATCAGGCTTTTCTAAACTCGAAATTTTACTTCATGCGCCACCCGTATAATACACTGATTTAAAGTGAAGTTCAAAATATACTTCGACTTAGTTTTGTTTAGTACATTAATTTTACAACTGTTTATATGGAATATGTAAAAGTATACTTAAAAGAAAAAATTCCTATATGTGTTGTAAAGTTTCGCATAGCGAAAGGGTTAATGTAACAATGTACCGAAAGTTATTTATAAAAAAAAATTTGGAAACTTGAAAAAAGCTACAATGAAATAATTGTAAAATCGGCAACAATAGAAATATTTAAATAACAAGATATTCCATTTTTCTTTATATTTTTTTAAGTCAGGTCAAATATTAAATATATCAAACTAAGCAATTTAAAATAAAAGTTTTTACCAGCGGCGGCTCGCAGCCTAACTTTAGGGTAGGTCACAGCGCCAATTCACACAAAATATAATGTTGGGATCGCGCTTTATAGATACAAGGAATTGCACAACAAAGTCTCCTTTCAATAACGGATGCATATTACCTTGGCTCTCTGGCCTACCCTGAAGTTAAGCTGCGAGTCGCCGCTTGTTTTTATGTTAGATTAATGCATCAATGGCGCTTAATGGGATAAATAACATTAGATAGATAAGGTAGATAATTAAATTAGGTAGATATCAGAATTAATCAAAGAAAACAATTTTATTTTATTTCATAAAATTAAAAAGTACAGCAATTAATAATATAACCAAAAAATATTAATAACAAAAATACATTTTATAAATTATATAATCATTATTTCATCTGCCTGATGAAGCCACTGTGTGGTGAAACATGTTGCAGTGTTCAACAATAAAAGTGAAACCCTCCCAACTGCGTTGTTTTATTTCAAATAGTATTATAGAGTTTCATCATGTATCCGCCTCATCAATTAAATATTTAAAAATAAATATATAATTACAGTTTATGAAAAGCATCGCTGCTTTCATCGTTTAAAAACAACAAATTGAAAATATTGTCATAAAAATCTGGATAATATTCGCACGCACGCTTACAATCCGGAGTCCAGTTAATCTCCAGAATCTTTGGTTTAATCTCCCTACCTTCCCACTCCAGCATCAAATCAACTGCGTAAAGAGCACGGCTTTGCGGATTCTCGCTAATTCCACACGGTGGTGGCTCAACCGTAGCACACTCAAACACCTCCTTTAACATACTTAAAATTGATTTTTCAACCTCGACCCACTCATGAGATGAATATTGCAGACCCCAATGTTCCAAAAACTGGGCGCATTTCATGTGCAGTAAATTAGCCGAGCCGGTGTAGTTCATTACAGTAAAATGTTGCTCGTACTCATCGAAGTTGTTAAGTGCAAACGGTTTGTTTGAAAACCGGAGGAAGAAATTTTTGTAGACGTACACGGATAATGGTTTAACTGATTTTAACAGGATTACGTATCGAATGTCGAATTTAACTTCACCAACGTCCTCGCGTTTGAATAGGACCGGTTTTTCAATGTATTTTTGCACAATTTTTGAGCTTAAAGTGGATAGCCGAATTATGAAGTTTATATTATTAGTTATGTGTGTATCTAAGCCTCGTGCTAAATTAAATGGTTTGACAATCCAGTGATTGTCCAAACTTAATTTTTCCCGATTTTGAAAATAGCTTATGAATTGAGTGAGCTCGGTTTTTAAATTGTAAGTAACTGGTAACCATTTGGGGGGAATATCCAAATCACCATTGATATATTTGCTGTTCCGCCTGCAGGTTATACATAATAAATCTTTAACTGTTAATACGTACTCAAAAGGAAATTGGTTTACAAACTTCTCCGGTGTGTGTGATAATTCTTCAAATGATTTGAAGTGTCTTGTTAGCCATAATATATCAGCTTCTTCCTCACTATCAACTAATTCAAAATGTGGATCTTTCAAATATTCCCTTACAAATTCGTACTGTGCGAAAACTTTATATTTATCTTTGGGCTCCTTTTTTTGCAAGTTATCCAACATCGGGAGAGATTCTGTTATATGCCCAGAGAGGAAATAATCGGGACTCGTTGCCACGTGTGAAAAACTCTTACTAGTAAAATCGCTTGGTTGCCACGGTAACAGAACGGCCTCCCTTTGCTCACCCGTCGTTCCCTCTGCGTAATCCCGCATTAACACATCCTCGCAATCCAAATTAACAATAGGAAACAAAAGTGAGTAGGTAATATTTTCTGGGATGTAATAAAAAGGCACCATCCGACAGTTCGGCGTATCACTATGGTAAACAGCCGCCCCTAATTCATCAGGGACGTACCAAACCGGCAACCAACTCTGCTCCTCGTCCACATTACTCACCATGTACGTCTGCGAGTACCTCCACATCTGCTCGAAAACCCTCTCGGCCGTTTCAACGGGATCCTCAACGACATCTACCCCCATCAAATCAGCCATCCTATTCCTTAAATATTCCGAGTTAACCAACTGCTTTTTAGCGTATTCTATCTTGAATGACCAAGCGTGATCAATCAAGTAAATGTGTTTCGCATCAAGGTGGTTTATTCCGTTTTGATCCACGACTTGCACCAAGTATTTCGGTTCGTGTGGTTCCTTCTTTTCTTCGTAGCTGATGGCTCCCAACATGAAAGTGTCTCCAGTGTCGAAGCATTGCGTGCTTAGTTTCTTATACAGCGTCGGCCAGAAGTGTTTCGGAACACCGGATTGTGTTAACTGGTTTTCATGGAGTTTTGTGAAATTGTCGTATTCGGATGTCGTCACCATTATTTATTGAAAATTCGAAATTTGAATTTCTAACCAATAAAAACCTCGTGTGAAATGGATTGTTGACAGCGGCGGCTCGCTCATAGATTAAATAGATTGATAACTCCTAGAGGGCTCTACGTATCATGATTTTAATTAACCGACCCACTCGATGGGCGGCGCTGCAATCGCAAATGACGTCATTGGGCGCGGGAGCTTGCGGGCTTTTTCTAAGCGGGGTGCGCGGTGCAGGGGGTCATAATATTAACATAAATTACCGTGCGATGCGAAAAATAACAAAGACATAATGAGCATGTTAGATGTATATTTTAAAAGGTATTACAAATATATTTCGCTATATGTCAAAATATTATCACAGTCAATTGAATTTCACTTCTCAAGAAAATAGCTGCAGTTCGTCAAAAGATGCATCTTAAAAATGAAATAAGAGGACTCCTTATCCGGAGAATGGATGCTGGCGTAAGTAGTGTTACATACAGTAAAATTTTCTTTGAGGTAAACATATGCATAAGCTGTAAATTTTCCGACACTCGTTGTTTTTCAAAAGAGTTCAATTCAAAGCTTTAAAAGAGTGTTTCCACTCCCAGACTAAGCATGAAGTAAAATTTCGAGTTTAGAAAAGCCCCGTGAAAATTTGTCGAGGGTCGCGCAGCGACCCGAGACAAATTTTCTGGGCTTTTCTAAACTCGAAATTTTACTTCATGCGCCACGCGCATAAAACACGAAAATATTGTGAAATTTATATATATTCGAATTTTACTTGAAATCTGTGTTTTATACGCGTGGCGCATGAAGTAAAATTTCGAGTTTAGAAAAGCCCAGAAAATTTGTCTCGGGTCGCTGCGCGACCCTCGACAAATTTTCACGGGGCTTTTCTAAACTCGAAATTTTACTTCATGCTCAGTCTGGGAGTGGAAAACACTCATTTAAAGCTTCAAATTGTACTTTAAAAACAAACATGGAATATCTAAAGATTCACAAAAATGTTTCTAGAAGAAGGTTATTGTTACTGCAAAAATATTCAGCAAAAATATTAAAAGGAAAAGTATTTGGTATAGTGAAACTCTTTTGCCTTATATTTGACAAGGTGAAAGATATTTGGGAAATAGTGAATATATTATATATACTTACGGTTGCAATTATTTATATTTATTAACGCTCATCTCGAAACGATTTCGTCTTATCGGCATTTTTGTGCCTTCAGATCTGACAGCTGTTGATTGAAAACAAGCCCACGTTAGAAATTGCGGGAAATTTGAAATTCCAGCATATGCGCCCTCCCATCGAGTGGGTCGGTCAACTATATATATGAACTTACAGAATCATATGGAGTCGACTGGGTCTGGGCTCGCTGACTAACTTCAGGGTAGGCCACAGCGCCAAGGCACATAAAATTTGAGGTTGGGATCGCGCTTTATAAATACAAGGAATTGCTCAACAAAGTCTCCTTTCAATAACGGATACATATTACCTTGGGTCTCTGGCCTACCCTAAAGCTAGGCTGCGAGCCGCCGCTGAGTGTTGATGTTTTGCTTATATCCAAGGGCGGTCCAGACAGAATTGAAGATTTTTGGAGTGGAGGTAGAGAACACTAACGTCACAAATGCGCGCTGAATTTAAATGTGCTACTTCAGGATTTAGAAAATGACATTTAGTAGTTTGTTGCCGTCAAATTTATAGAAGTTTTTGATTTAGAAAATTACATTATACCGTGAGTTTTTCTTCTAAGTCATAACTTCATGTGAGGCTCAAATCCAAGATACAAAAAATTAGGTTAAAAGCACTACTGATCCATTTTTTTATCAATGCTCCTACGTCACAGAATTGCGTCATTTTACATGCGTTTAGCAGCGCACCTTTTAATTCCGAGATGCATTCAATTCAATCTATACAATTCCAATAGATTTTTTACAGATCATCACACTTATATATCACATTTTTATTATTTTTTGTTATTACTTATTTCCTGAATTGTTGCGTCCAATGGTCTACATTTTAAGTACAAGTACTTGGTTTATGCATTCCATTTACTTTTAAATCTATTAGAATTTACTTATACAGACTACCTTGGCATTTGTGTTTCACATGAAGTTGGCCACCGGCTGCCACTGTTGAAAAGAAAAATTCCCTGTAGATATGATTAAATATTAATTTTCTACCGTCATTTTTCAAAAATGTTTAGAGTAAAACGACGTAATTTTTATGAGACAAATCATCAATGACAAAACTCATCCACCTGGGAGAGAAATATAATTGAATTTCAAATTATTTTATATTTTCTTATTCCCTAAAATAATTTATTTATTGTAAATTTACTTTTGAGAATACCTAAAAAATAACTAATAACCTTGGCATTTATGTGCACATGAAGTTAGCCACCGGCCGACACTGATGAAAAGAAAAATTCCCTGTAGATATAATTGATTATTAATTTTATGCCGTCATTTTTCAAAGATTTGTTGAGTAAAATTACGTAGTTTTACGTAAATATTTTAATTATTTTAAATTTACTTTCAGAATATCTAAAAAATAATTGTAATAGATAACAACAAATTCCTATTTTTGCATTTTAAACTATAATTACAATTTCTTAAGTTGTCGACATTGCTCAAACGAGTGAGCATGTTTTCATAGATTTTGTATTTAATCTTATAAATATATAGATTTTAAATACACAATCTGAATAATTAGGTGATTGTTCAACTGGTTTCAAGTGCAATTAATATTAATCAAGGTATTTGCAAAAAATTAAATACACCGCTTGTAGAATATTTGTAGGTTACTTTTTACATCCACACTGCTTCTCTTTTCTTACAGGAATTACATCATGGAGGGTCTGGAGTTTTACTCCCACGGCCCCAGGAAGCGTTTCGACGACACCGGTGTGGAACTATTAGGCAGTGTCCAAATGCTGGATGGTTCAGCCCGTCTCTTAAAAAACACTTCAAGCACGAAACTCTCCCTAAACACCGAGACACAAGGAGAAACGCACGTCGTGGAGTTCGAATTGCAAGGCGAGAAATACATGGAATTTTTCCACTTCGACATAGACGATGTTTTCTTTTTCGCCACGGATAGAGAGTACGTTTTATTGAGTGCGACGGATGTCATCGTAAAGAGACAATGGCTAGTTGGGTTGTCGGCCATGAAAATGGGTCCGGGGTTTAAATTGGCTCTGTATCAAGAGGACTATACGATACTTTCCTGCAGTTTGGATGTTGCTAACGGTCAATTGGTGAACCTCTTTTCATGCACTTTCGGTACAACGGTACGTTACTTTCCTATGAATCTGTAGATGAAATAACTTTGAATTGTGACTTTTGGTTCTAGCCTGAAAATATTCCAGTTGCCTGGGGATCGCGGTCAAAAAATTACAAGAGGGGTATTAAGACGAGGGGTAAGTGCTATTACTGCAATGTTGACACTCGAGTTTTGAAGCAGCAACTTCCGTTCCTTGCCCATAAAACAAAAGTCAAATACACCCCCTGGCCGATTATGAACAGGATAGCGATCAACTGGGAAAATTCCAAATTCACTAAAATGTTGCTTTCAATGACGGGAAAGTTTTAAAGTTGAGGTTTTTAAGTTAACTGACGATTTAAAATTACATTTAAGTATACTTTTACATACGGCCCATTTATTGGCTGTACGAGAAGCTTTCTTTACATAATTAAACGCGTTTGATATTTTATACCGATGCGAAATCTTATTTAAGTGGTTAAATAATGAATGAACATGTTGTTTAACGATGGTTCAATTCTCAGTTTTGTCTCCTTTATGTCAAGGCAAATTTACTCAAAATAAATTTGTTTTCTTCTAGAAAGCACGTACATTGCCGACGGAGTTCCTTATTAGTGGAGCTTGATTTTCTATAATTCTTTAGATATCCGTTGTGTTTTGAAAAGAGTTCAATTTGAAGCTCTAAACGAGTGTTTTCCACTCCCAGACTAAGCATGAAGTAAAATTTCGAGTTTAGAAAAGCCCAGAAAATTTGTCGAGGGTCGCGCAGCGACCCGAGACAAATTTTCTGGGCTTTTCTAAACTCGGAATTTTACTTCATGCGCCACGCATATTAACCACTAATATATTGTAAAATGTATGCATATTTGAACCTCACTTGAAATCAGTGTTTTGTACGCGTGGCGCATGAACTAAAATTTCGAGTTTAGAAAAGCCCCGCGAAAATTTGTCTCAGGTCGCTGCGCGACCCTCGACAAATTTTCTACGCGGGGCTTTTCTAAACTCGAAATTTTACTTCATGCTTAGTCTGGGAGTGAAAAACACTCGTTTAAAGCTTCAAATTGAGCTATTTTTAAAAAACAACGAATATCGGAAAATTTACAGCTTATGCATATGTTTATCTAAAAGAAAAATTCCCTGTATGCAAGGCTGTAGCCAGGGAGGCGGATATGGGGGTTTAACCCCCTCCCCGATTTTTTTTTTAAGTTAACTGACGATTTAAAATTACATTTAAGTATACTTTTACATATGGCCCATTTATTGGCTGTACGAGAAGCTTTCTTTACATAATTAAACGCGTTTGACATTTTATACCGATGCGAAATCTTATTTAAGTGGTTAAATAATGAATGAACATGTTGTTTAACGATGGTTCAATTCTCAGTTTTGTCTCCTTTATATCAAGCCAAGTTTACTCAAAATAAATTTGTTTTCTTCTAGAAAGCACGTACATTGCCGACGGAGTTCCTTATTAGTGGAGCTTGATTTTCTATAATTCTTTAGATATCCGTTGTGTTTTGAAAAGAGTTCAATTTGAAGCTCTAAACGAGTGTTTTCCACTCCCAGACTAAGCATGAAGTAAAATTTCGAGTTTAGAAAAGCCCCGTGAAAATTTGTCGAGGGTCGCGCAACGACCCGAGACAAATTTTCTGGGCTTTTCTAAACTCTGTAAGGGTATACGCATCGTGCCCTATTTAGTTCAAGAGCGCTCCGCAACTACCCTCTCCGATAGCGCTACCAACATACCCGACGTACCGACCACCGCAACTCCCACCAAACACCACCACCGATTAAGGGAAGGGCACAACACAAACGACATAAAAGCAGCCGAAACACCCCAGAATCGGCAGAGCAACACGAACTCTCATCTTGGACTCTTCTTGCATCTATGTACGGTCTCGAAGTTTGCCAAGTCTGAGAATAGTACGCTCGAGATATCTGCGACGAAGTGCCGTCCTATATCGCCTACAGCTCCAGACCGAGGACCACCCACCTGTTGGACACCCGGCACCTCCACCCGTTGGACACCCGGCACCTCCACCCTCTGGACACTCGACACCTACACCGACGATTTTGACATTCTGTATATATATTTCTTAACGTACCCACTGTATATATTGAAATAAATCAGTTTTACTAAGAACTAAAACATTTGGAAACAACCCGCCCCACAAATTGGCGCCCAACGAGTGGGACAGTGGGAAGAAAAACGATAAGAAGATAGAAAAGCAAAATTCCGGTAACCAGAAGTCAAACATCCGGCAAGATGGCAATGACAGCAGATCAACTGAAGGAACTCATCGACGCCATCAAACCGAAGGAACACACCAAGCAGTTCACGGACTTCCCTGGCCGAATCCATGGAATCAGGAACCAAGAAAACGTCCAGGACTTTATGGACAACCTAGATTTCTTCAAAGAAACAGAAGGAATAACCGATGCAGCCGCCATCAAAGGATTCAAGATGCTGTTAGGAGGCCCCGCCAGCACGTGGTGGAAAGGCATCAAAGACAGCATCACGACCTGGGACGATGCCAAGAAAATGGTATTAGAAGAATACGCTCTAGCGATGCCAGCATACAAGATTTATGCAGAAATCTTTTCGAAACCCCAAGGACCGAATGAACTCACAAGCACCTTCATTGCAGGGAAAAGAGCATTGTTCGCCCGCCTAGAGAACACCCAGTCGGAAGAAAACCAACTAGACATGCTGTATGGGTTATTGCGGTACGAAATCCGAGACCGAATCCTGAGAACAACAATATAAACGTTCCGGGACCTTTTGGATCAAGCAAGACCACTAGAAACACACCTAAAAGAGAAAGCAATTCCAACCCGTGGGATGCTAGAATCTAAAACCCGATCCAGATGCGAGTTCTGTAGGAATTTCGGACATACGGAGAAAGAATGCAGAAAGAGAAAAGCAAAGGAGCTACCCCCTACGAAACCACAAGAAATAAGGTGTTACGGATGCCAGACCCCCGGAGTCATAAGAAGAAATTGCCCTACCTACAACCAGAAGACGAGCAATGAAATCCCGCCTGCTGTAGGTTTCTGCTCAACAGATATTGGCCTTCGAGTGAGAGATAGACCTGCGCTAAACATCCACATCGGAAACACCTCAGGAACTGCTTACCTCGACACTGGAGCCCGTTCAAGCCTCGCTAGCCAAGACCTGTACAATGAACTCCAGAAACAGGGGTACCACTTCAGCGAGAAGGCAGTCAAGATCACTCTAGCCGATGGATCCAGCAGAGTCAGAACCACCAAGTTTACCGCCACTCAAGTCCAAGTTGGAGGAAGAACAATCCAAACCACCTTCGTACACGTGCCAGATACACCGCACGCGAAGACCCTGCTCTGGATCGATTTTATCGAAGATGCCGGACTGATACTGAACATGAAAAGGAAGAAATGGTCATTCTTTGACGAAAAACAGGAACGCCCATTCATCCAGAAGGAGGAGACAGGACTTCCAGCACCTCCGGAAGAAATGGACGTATCCATGGCCTGCGACTACGCATCGGAATTGGAAACGGGATATGGACCGATTATCACCCCTATTCCGGACTCTCCGAAAAACCCAGGATATCAACCAAACCCGCAGCATCTGGATCAATTCGACTTTATGTTCCACGATGCCATCGAGCAAATAAATATGTATTGGAATTTACAATTCGCTTCCCTGGCCTTAGAAGAATTTAGGACTGCGTTTGATACGAAGGGACCACCGACCGATGCTGTGGAATACCACATCGACACCGGAAACCATCTCCCAATTGCTCAGCCGCCCTACCGACTTTCTCCTAAAAAAGCCGAGGATCTGCGAGCCGAGATCCAACAACTGCTGGAGGACGACATCATAGAAGAATGTGAGAGCGCATGGGCCGCGCCAGTCGTATTAGTACCGAAACCTGAAGGAAAGATCAGGCTTTGCATCGACTACCGCCGATTGAACGCCATTACTAAACCAGACACGTATCCCCTACCAAGGATAGATGACCTGCTCCACTCGACCAAGGAAATTACCCTGATGTCTACCCTGGACCTCCAGTCGGGATATCACCAAATCTTGGTAAAACCCCAAGATAGGGACAAAACAGCCTTCATAACGCCATTTGGACTGTACCGCTATAACAGGATGCCATTCGGCCTCAGAAATGCTCCTGCTACGTTCCAACGGTTGATGGACCGCGTTAAGACAGGAATTCAACCGACAAGAGTCCTAGTCTACTTAGATGACCTCATTATTTTATCCGGCTCTGTCGAGGAACACATCCAGGATTTAAGGAAGGTGTTCCAAAACTTACAGAAGTACCAGCTCAGGATAAACCGGAAGAAGTGTAGGATTGGCTGCACCTCAGTCAAGTACCTGGGACACATCATAAGCCCGGAAGGTCTACAGCCAAATCCCGAGAAGGTCTTAGCCATCACCGAACGCCCAGCTCCGAGAAACATCAAACAACTACAAAGTTTTGTACAAGCTTGCAGCTGGTACAGAAAATTCATCAAGGATTTTGCGATGATGGCCAAACCTTTAACCGAGTTAACCAAAAAGAACGCCACCTGGAATTGGGGACCACCACAGCAGGAAGCCTACGAAGCGCTAAAAGGAAAATTAGTAACTACCCCGATACTACAACAAGCAGACCAATCCGCCCCATTCGTGCTACGAACTGATGCTAGTGCCTACGCATTAGGAGCAGCTCTCATGCAGGGGGAGAAAGGGGAAGAACGTCCAATAGAATACGCCAGTCGCCTCCTCAACAAGGCAGAAGTAAATTACAGCACTACGGAAAGAGAAGCACTCGCTGTCGTATGGGCTGTTCAGAAATTTAGAGGATACATCGAAGATAGCCCAGCGGTTATCCTCACCGATCACCAACCTTTGAGATGGCTGATGACTCTAAAGTCTCCAAGCGGACGCCTTGCAAGATGGGCTCTTCAACTACAACCATTCAATATAACCATTGAATATACCCCAGGAAAAGCAAACCTGATTGCAGACTTCCTCTCAAGACCACCCATCAACAACACAGAGATCGACTTGATCACCGTCGATCTCCCAACGAAAAACCCCGCCGTCATCCGCCAAAGACAACTCGAGGATGCAGAAATTCGGAAAATTATTGATACTTTCGAAGCAAATCGCCCCGAGGAGATAACCCAATGGACGAACCGAGGCTACATCATAAACCAAGGAGTGCTGTACCGCTACTCCCTGGACGACGACACCGAAGATCCCCAAATTATCATTCCAAAGAATCAAAGGAAAGAGATCTTACAAAGATTCCACAATGATCCAAGTGCAGGACACTACGGAAGCGAGAGGACTCTCCGGAAAATTCTCCGCACACACTACTGGCCCGGCATCAGAGGAGACGTTGCCAACTATGGAAAACAAACAACAAGAGTGCCAAAAATACAAAGCCGCCAATTATAAACCCCCAGGCCTTCTGCAAACACCCACCATGAACAGAAGATTCGAAGTGATTGCGATCGACCTTTTCGGACCACTCCCAGAAGGACCACAGAAGGAGAAGTGGATACTTATCATCGAAGACACAGCCTCCAGATGAGTTGAGTTATTTCACTTAAAAGACGCTACAGCAGCAGCCTGCAGTACCATCCTAATTGAAGAAATATTCTTAAGATTCGGACTACCTCGCCGTATTATAAGCGACAATGGAACCCAGTTCATTAGCGCCGTGATGCAGCAGATAACGCACTGGTTCCAAATAGACCATAGTTTCACTCCAGTCTACCACCCCGCCGCAAACCCCGTCGAAAGGAAAAACAGAGACCTGAAAGCACAGCTAGCTATACAGGTTGGGACGAATCATACAAGCTGGCCCAACAAACTACCAGCCATCCGGTTCGCGATGAACTCAACCACATGCAGCTCTACAGGAGTTTCGCCTGCATATCTAACATTCGGACTCCTAGCGACGTTGAGCACGATCTTCGAGAGATTATGAAAACAGACATACATCTTCCGGAAATCACAAAAAAATTAGAAGAAATGGTCAACACATTCTACCTGGCCCAAGAAAAACACGAGAAATCTCAAGACCAGAGGAAGATACAAGCTGACAAAAAGAGGCAACCAGCGGAGACATACCAGCCAGGAGACCTAGTTTGGGTCACCTCCCACACTCTTAGCCAAGCCGAGAAAAAGAAGTCAGCCAAATTTACGCCAAAAAGGGACGGTCCCTACGTCATACTAGCAACAAAAGGACCATGCTCGTATGAAATTGCTTCCAGGGACAACCCGTCTATACCACTGGCAACATACCACACTTCAGCTCTAAAACGATGTGTGGAAAACGAAGAACTAGGACGCCCCACTTATCCCATTCGCAAAAGGGGAAGACCAAGAAAGAATCCAGAACCCTTTGCCGGGACGTCCTAAGGGTCCTGAGGGGGAGAATTGTAAGGGTATACGCATCGCGCCCTATTTTGTTCAAGAGCGCTCCGCAACTACCCTCTCCGATAGCGCCACCAACATACCCGACGTACCGACCACCGCAACTCCCACCAAACACCACCACCGATTAAGGGAAGGGCACAACACAAACGACATAAAAGCAGCCGCAACACCCCAGAATCGGCAGAGCAACACGAACTCTCATCTTGGACTCTTCTTGCATCTATGTACGGTTTCGAAGTTTGCCAAGTCTGAGAATAGTACGCTCGAGATATCTGCGACGAAGTGCCGTCCTATATCGCCTACAGCTCCAGACCGAGGACCACCCACCTGTTGGACACCCGGCACCTCCACCCGTTGGACACCCGGCACCTCCACCCTCTGGACACTCGACACCTACACTGACGATTTTGACATTCTGTATATATATTTCTTAACGTACCCACTGTATATATTGAAATAAATCAGTTTTACCAAGAACTAAAACATTTGGAAACAACCCGCCCCACAACTCGAAATTTTACTTCATGCGCCACGCATATTAACCACTAAAATATTGTAAAATTTATGCATATTTGAACCTTACTTGAAATCAGTGTTTTGTACGCGTGGCGCATGAAGTAAAATTTCGAGTTTAGAAAAGCCCAGAAAATTTGTCTCGGGTCGCTGCGCGACCCTTGACAAATTTTCACGGGGCTTTTCTAAACTCGAAATTTTACTTCATGCTTAGTCTGGGAGTGGAAAACACTCGTTTAAAGCTTCAAATTGAGCTATTTTTAAAAAAACAACGAATATCGGAAAATTTACAGCTTATGCATATGTTTATCTAAAAGAAAAATTCCCTGTATGCAAGGCCGTAGCCAGGGGGGGGGGATATGGGGGTTTAACCCCCTCCCCGAAATTTTTTTTAAGTTAACTGACGATTTAAAATTATATTTAAGTATACTTTTACATACGGCCCATTTATTGGCTGTACGAGAAGCTTTCTTTACATAATTAAACGCGTTTGACATTTTATACCGATGCGAAATCTTATTTAAGTGGTTAAATAATGAATGAACATGTTGTTTAACTATGGTTCAATTCTCAGTTTTGTCTCCTTTATGTCAAAGCAAATTTACTCAAAATAAATTTGTTTTCTTCTAGAAAGCACGTACATTGCCGACGGAGATCCTTCAATATCATGGACAGCGGATGGTGAACATTTCGTCGTGAACGCATTGCAAGGCGAAGACAGGCACATATTGGTTTTCACGAAAACTTGCCGACTACTCCACAAATCCGAACCCGGAATGTTCCCCGGTTTAGAAAAAGTCGTCGCGTTCCGTCCCGACGGCCTGCTTATCGGATGCGTCCTGTCGGAGGACGGCAAAAAGCAAGAACTGATTTTGATCCAGAAGAATCTGGAAATACTGTATTCTCACCATTTAGAAGCGAACGAGGTGCGGAAGATCGAGTGGAGCCCCTGTTGTGATGTTCTTGGCGTGTATCAAACGGGCGGGATCAAGTCGTGGCTTGATCTGTACTTGATTAGCAGCACGAAGTTTTACTTGAAACACCGGTTGCCTTTCAGCGAGGAGGAGCCTTTGTATAGTTTTAGATTTAAGGACAGTTTGGAATGCTCGTATGTGATTGAATTATCCTTTAATGACTGCAGCTTTCAGTATAGTTTTGTGAGGAAGATTATGCGAAGCGATATTAGTAGCGAGGGTCCTAATATTACTTGCGAAATCGATGGGAAAGAGGTGGATATATATTTATATTCACGGGGTATATTACCCCCAAGATCTTGCGATACGCACACCAAATTACGTGCCGAAGATTACATATTAACCGTTATTTTCGATTCATTCAAATCCAGATTTGCGATCGTTGATATCGCGTACAATGTTTGTATATACAACTCCAGTGATACAACGGAAATTTCTCTAATGGGGCACTTTACGCTTCAAAAAGAGGATGTGATACTGCCCATAAGTTATTACAGGTTTTTCTTTAAACCGAGCGGTAAGTTTTGTGCGGTTCGAATGGGCACATCGAAAAGCGATCTCGACAACGACACGATTTTCACGTACTCTGATCATGATTATGTTCTTATGAAAACCGAACAGTGCAGGAAAGGCATTGTTAAAGGTCAGGTTATTATGCAAGGGCCGGACTCGGGTAAATATCGTGATGAATATAGGCTATTGGTTCATGACAGCTCGCCCGTGTCCGACCATATTTTATTTAAATTCAGGAATGAATTTGCCATTAAAAGATATTCCCATGGGGACTTTTGTATCAACGAATCCAAATTACCGGTGCTGTTTACCTCGATACATTTCACGGAAACTCATATTTTAATCACGAAAAGTAAACCGGAATGTGATATAATAAACGATTACTTGATCGCAGTGGAGCTTAACGAAATGAATTTGGCGAAACTAGCAGCCGGCATTTTACTCGTACTCGACACGTCTTACTCCCGGCCAATCGAAAAGGGAGCGATAATATTAAACGACATTCCGGGAACATCGATGATTGTTCTGCTTCTACCGAGGGGGAACACGGAATGCATCCACCTGCGAAATATATCGATAAAAATGCTAAACGAAGCGTTGTCGAAGGGAGAATTCCACGCGGCGTACGATTTGATTAAATTTGAATCGCTGGGATTCAATTTGCTGGTTGATTTGAATCCGAGTGTGTTTAGAAAACACTTCGATGAGATTATTTTAACTTTACACGAATCCGCTCTTCTGTTTAAATTCATCATCGAACTGACGAATAAGACGACGCTAACAACCGAAGATAACAAGGTGTTTTATTCAATAGCGATGAAAAACAAACGATTCGAAGTTTGCAATTTGATCGTTGACTTTGTCTTGGATTTGGAAAATCCCATCGATTACTTAACGGAAGTGGCCATTGCTGCGCTGTGTTGTCAGCCGGAAGGATACAACAGTTTAAAATCAGCCGACGTGATTACTAGTCTAATCGGAGATAATTTTGATCGGCACAAAGAACAGGTTATTAGCACAATTCGCTCGTTAAATCCCTACATACCGTACGAAGCTCAATATGATGCAGCTTTGGAAATATACAATCTCGAATTAGCCGAGCTGATTGCTGAAAGGTCTGAAATGGATCCTCAGGTGTACCGGCCGTATCTAGCTCACCTGAAGACGATCCCCGACGCCCACGCCAGACAAATTATCGCTCTCAAGTACCAAAAGATAAGAGAAGCGGCTTTGTACTGCATCGAACGATTCGAAGACGGCGAAATCACATTGGACGAACTGCAACAATTCGCCGTAGACAACGATTGCTTCGATACGGTTTACCTGTCACTCTCGAATCGTTCCAATATTCCCAAACAGGTGGTCGAGAGCTACGCGCTGCAGCTGCAAAGGCAACAGCAGTTCAGAGACGCCGGAGTTGTCTTGAACAGCAACGGAATGTGTCGTGAGGCAGTCGGGGCGTTCCTGCGGGGAATTCACTGGCAGGACGCTTTGTCCGCAGTCTACAATATACCTGGCCTGGCGAAAGCGGAGATGGATTTAGAATTGCGCCGAATTGCCGAAACCCTGGTTGCGGAAAATCGGTTCAAAGAGGCCGCCCACGTTTATGAGAATTACTGCGAGGAACCAGACAACGCGCTCAGGTATTACGTCAAAGCCAAGGAGTTCAGAGCGGCTTACATGCTCATGATGAAGACTCAGAGGGGTGGTATAAGTAAGTATATTTTAAATATTTTCAATTTTATTATTGAATCGTCAGTCATTTTTATTACCTAATCATGGTCGTATAATTATGAGGGTAATTAAGCTGAAAATAATACAGACAATTTTTGAGCAAAACTAAATATTAATTTTTTTTTTTTTGCTAATTAACAATATTTTTTTTTATTTTTTATTTTATTATTATTATTATTACATAACATGAGTACATATATTTTCAACAAATTAACATCCGTTCTATAATATATTTCTTTTATATTGAGCAGTGTTCTGCTCAACGTAATGAATATCCAGATGTAACAATAATAGTTCAAAGCACCTAAGTGAGTGAACACTTGTAGCGTGCTGGCATGAAGTTCTTAGAAATTTTGTGCAATATATGATACATAAATGTTGTTTTAGTTTACATAATGAGTACGGAAAAATAAATATATGATATGTGTTTATTATTCTAATATTTTTGAGAATTGAGGATAATTTTCGAAGATATAAGATATAAAAGTTGTGAGAATTTTATTTTGTTATTTTGTTTGATATGTTGGGGAAGGAGAGTATAGGTTTTTATGGATTGTGTAGGTGAATGATCTGAGGCTAAAGGCTAATTTGCAATTAGGGATATAGAATCTAGTCTTACTTCGTGTGTCATGGTTTGATCTCATGTAGTTTAAGGCATTACGATGTTTATAAGCATATGTACAGAGACTGTGGAAGTACAGGCATCTAATATTGGGTACATTTATAATTAAAGGGACATTTTTGTTAACTAATCATGTTTCGTTTTAATTAGAGGAAATTTTGGTTCCAACTATCAAGGAAAGTATGGCCGAGGCTTTTTCAGAGTTGGAAGAAAACCAAAATAGTTACAGAGCTCGTGTCAAGAGATTGAAAATTATTCGTGAAAAGAAAAATTTATTAGAAGAAGAACAAGATGGAGAACACGCCCTGGACACCTTTTCTGAAAGTGGCAGCACTATAGCATCTAGGTAAGTTTATATTTATCATTTATTAGGGTCGCAACCAACGGAGAAAATATGGAAAAAGTCATGGGATTTTATTTGTCCAGTCGAACTGTTTTTTTTTTTACCCATCTTGCTCATCACAAATTTAAACAATAGTCTTTCGCTCTCGGCGTGTCTCTTGTTTAATTCAAAGCATAACCGATTTTTTAATTCTCTACTTGATTTTAGCTCTCGGTCGGGCAGTTCACGCTCATCTGCAAAGAAGCGATCCAAGGAGGAAAAGAAGATCATCGATACAAAGGAAGGCTCCAAATATGAGGACATTGCATTAATGCGTCTTTTATATAAAATGGCGGAGCAAGCCCTTGAAATAATTCACACCATCGAGGATCAATCTTCTATCTTAGACATCATAACTAGTTCTCAAGATACCATTTTTACTAACGTAATGTTGCGTAAAGTCTTCGACTATAAAAGAGAATTGCACGATAGCGCCGATGAAATTTGGCCGGAAATTCTGAAGAGGTTCGATGTTAAAGCTCCGGAAGAATCGAAATTCATCAATATATCTGAATTGGGTAAGTGATTCTTCTTTTTTTTTTTATAATTACAGTTTTGAACATATGAGGCACTCTGCGAAGGGACACATGATTGCACTCTGCAATCAGTCAAAGCGTTCAAAAGTTAAAGCCAAATAAAAATACTGTTAAAAAATTCGTTCCCAGAAATAAATTAGATTTCCCTTGAAAGTTAAAGGGGAGGGCCTTTAACTTTCAAGGGAAATCTAATTTATTTCTGGGAACGAATTTTTTCGCACGTTTTTGCTCGCATTCCTGTTTTCGGTTTTACGACTTTCAAGAATTGGCCAAGCCACGGTTCGAGACGCACACAACAAAACGTGCGCTTAAATTCAACAAGCCGACCAACACCCGTGTGAAATAATATATGCAACTTAAAATACACATACACAAATACGCGTACATAAGGTTGCATATGATAGTTAACCGCTTAAAATACACATTTGGTGTATGTAAAGCTGCATATGTTATTTGGCTGCCGCGTGAATTAATAATTTGTTTGTTTAAAGCAGTGATGGGGAAACTACGGCCCGCGGTAAGGTTTAATCCGGCCCGTTTAAGAGTGCCGTCGTGAGAATGTTTGAACGCGTTCTTACTTCGTAATGTGACGACCCGCATAAAAACTACCTACCTACGATTAAGCATTATTCTTTGGCCCGCTACGATTGTCTGGTTATTACAAATGGCCCGTCTTAAAAAAAGTTTCCCCACCACTGGTTTAAAGGTAAAGGTAATCGTTAAGTGCAAGGCCGCAACCTAAAAATTCCATTATATTCTCATATTATCTTTAGAACTCACTAGTTGATATTTTTGTAGAAAAATATTTTCTCTTTTTTTTTATAGATTTGAAATACCGCACCAAGCCAGATGCTTTGTTAAAGCTGAACGTGAAGATCATCTAAGGTTTTCCATGTATATCTTGTACAAATGTATATATTAAACATTTTTATTTTTTATTCCAGTGCCTTAAATTGATAATTAAGTTTTACTTTAAATATGAAGTATTTCTTTAATGATTAACCAATTGTTCTTTTATTAACAAACTATATTTATTTAAATCTTTTATTTTATTATTCTCGTCCAGACATACACACACATTCATACCACACTCAGAGTCTTGACGAGACATTAGTTTTCAAATAAAGTCTCCCTATGCATGGGAACCTAACCCGAGTTGTGGCTCGCCGAGCGATATAGCCCAGCGACGTTACCGCTTGGCCACCACCTACCCAAAATCAAAAATCAATGAAAACAGTAAATCACTTCGGATTTCATTGCGCCGTAGCCTATTCCACAAGAAACTTTTTCTCCGTACCCTGTAAAATGTTTGCGTGATTATTCAATATTTACCATTTTTTGTTGGAATTGTAATTCCGTTTTGTATCCAAAACGTCACTTCCTAGGTGGTGAGTTTAAAAATACAATTTTCTAACATTAAAAGTGCGATTCTTTTCGCAATCTACAACAAGTTAGTCTTACAAAGACTATATCAAACACTCATTGAAACAACTACTTCCCGGGCTAATACCCCGACGGACATTGAATTATACAACAAGTGTTTGCTGTTACATACAGCAACCTACTGCAAATGTAACAATTTGGGTCAAATTATTCAGGCCATCTATAGACGCGTTTCGAGATTTATCTCTCATCAGTATAGCTTTGCCATTCCCTCTAAATAATTTGACACCTTAGACTGGCGGTCACGTTACCGTTCAAACATAAGTATAAATGAAATTGCCAATTCTTGGTTGCAGAATACTTCAAACAAACTTGTTGTATAATTCAATGTCCGTCGGGGTATTAGCCCGGGAAGTAGTTGTTTCAATGAGTGTTTGATATAGTCTTTGTAAGACTAACTTGTTGTAGATTGCGAAAAGAATTGCACTTTTAATGTTTGAAGTATTCTGCAACCAAGAATTTGCAATTTCATTTATACTTAATACAATTTTCTGTTTTGTTATGACATTTTTTTTTACTATCATTAATAAATATTTGAATTTATATTGGACCATTCCTGTTGTAAGCAAGTGATTCTTATAATGTTTATTTTTACATATTTATTCAATAAATATATACATACTTCAACAAACTACATAATGGAATGGGATATTGCAACATTTATAGATGTGTATACATTATTTGTACGGAAATAAATTAAATATATGCTGGTGTTATCATGAATGTTCTTTCTTCTCATCAGGGTGAATGATGACAAATACTTGTCCCAAGGCATCGTAATTGTACGTCCGTTTTTGTAGGGTGTCATATAATACTATAGGGGCTACTGGCTGCAACCCAGGTATAAGCGGAATTGCCTTCAGCTCGATCTCTTGAAATGAGTGCGGTGCTATTGAGTCTAGTTTTCTGCCGGATATTCCACACCAGGTAATGCCTTCATTTTCTTCTAGGTTTAAAATTAGGTCTAATGTTCGTTCACTGAAATTAAATTAAGGAGGGAATCATCAAACAAAATTCATATGAGGTAATGGATTTATTTATTTATTTATTCACGAGATACCTCTTTAACATTGAAATAATACAAAATAAGAAATAACAAAAGTTTAAGAGCCGCAGAATGACTACACACACGGATTTAGGGGTTTTTGGAAATAGGCACCTCATTTATAACCAATATTTTTCTTTTTGTCATGTTTTTTTTTTTGTCAGTTTTTAACAAATAACACGTTAAAAACTGACAAAAAAAAAACATGAAAAAAGACAAATATTGGTAATAAATGAGGCGCCTATTTCCAAAAACCCCTAAATCCATTACGGAATTTTTAGAGGGACGACTAGAATGTATTTTGGTGTGACGAGTGCTAATGCGAAATTGATATCATGTCGAGCAAAGAAATTGACACTTTTCCAATATAGCAGATATTAAAGTGTTTTAAAACTCCCCACTCTCTCCTATTTAAAGTAATAAATGTTAGGTGAGTAATAAAAGAATTAAAACATTTAAACTTACCAGTTGTTGATTAATTTGCATTTGATCATAAAAGGCATTTCTAACACTACGAAGTTCGGTAGTTCAATCACAGAAATTCGAATATCTCCATAATCTGGTCCCTAGAAGTACAACCAAAATATTAACTGATGATTATGCATTCTAAGTTGCTTTTTATATGATAAGAATTATAATGGATGAATCCTTTTTGTCCACATTCACCTCTGTTAAATAAATAGTAAATTATTGAATAGAATTTAGTAGGTATTCGTTAGTTTACATGCTTTCGAAAACTCGAGCTTAAACCACTGCTTAGTACTAAGCCATAATTGAAAAACACCAAAATGTATTTAAGCCTAGTTTAAATCTAAACTCAGCTTAAGCCACAATTCAACAACTGGGCCTTACAGTAATAATGTATATTTCTTGAATTTCTGAGAGAATACAAATGCTGATCTCTCGAGATATGAAAACAATTATTTTTTTTATTTGGGATTAAGGGTCCTCTTATATGGACATTTTGAACGTGAGCGGGCACAAGTGTTTGCGTTTTAATACATGGGTTTATATGAGAGTTCCTAGACGGACGGGTGCTGGCGTTTCCTCCGCCTCGCACCCGTCTGTCTAGGAACTCTCATATAAACCCATGTGTTCAAACGCTTGCACCCGCTCCCGTTTCGCAACGCGTTCAAAACTTCCATATAAGAGAGCCCTAAGAAAGCCTCGTATTAATAATAATTTGGTCTGAATTTATCGTATCTAAATTTACTACCCTAACTGAACTACCACAACAGAAAGATTTATAACCTGTTTATATTTGTTTACCACCAAACTAGTGTTCAATGTCATGCTGGCTCGTCTCAAAGGCTTCATTGTCAAGCCGATGTGGCAGATTTGAGTATATAGCGCTTACTTATTAAATGTTTTCACATTTTCTTATAAGAACTTCATGTCTATCTCAACATTCAAATGATTTATAATGAAATACCTCGCTTCATATGATTTTTAAATAATAAACATTTTCATACCGTTGAAGGATAGAATTCAGAGTCGTTGCCTTTGACTGGAGCATCCTGTAGATACACAACAACTAAATAACGCTTTGTGTTAAATAATTTAATAGCCCCAAAAGCAACAAACTAGTATTAATAGTTTTAGCCATGATTATATTCAGGGCCGTGCGGTAGATTTTTTCAGGGTGATGCAAGTCTTCGAAATGCCGGAGGACTCGCGCACTGAGCATTTTTCTCACACTTATTCTGATATTGCAATATCTCAGATGTAAACAACAGCTTACGTTTTTCTATTGGAATTTGTATTGTTTTGTAATAGGGTTAACGTGCATTAAGCTTACCATTTAAAACATTTTTTATATTTTCAACTTTACTTTAAATCAGTGGTTTGTACGCGTGGCGCATGAAGTAAAATTTCGAGTTTAGAAAAGCCCCGCAAAAATTTGTCGAGGGTCGCTGCGCGACCCTCGACAAATTTTCCACGCGGGGCTTTTCTAAACTCGAAATTTTACTTCATGCTTAGTCTGGGAGTGGACTACACTTGTTCTTAGAAGTTTCAAATTAAAGGATCACTCTAGATTACTAAGTTTATTAGTCAAAGGAGCATTTTACAAAGGCTACAGCTTGAAGGACCAATGATGGTCTACCAAAAGCGAAGGACTACAGGGAATGAAAGTTTTTTTACGAAAAAACAACCAACATCTGAAGGCTTACAGCATGAATAGGAAAAAAATATCCAATTTAAAAAAAATATCGAAGTTGGGTTGTTTTCAGTGCATTTTTAACTTTACTTTAAATCAGTGTTTTATAAGCGTGGCGCATGAAGTAAAATTTCGAGTTTAGAAAAGCCCCGCGAAAATTTGTCTCGGGTCGCTGCGCGACCCTCGACAAATTTTCCAAGCGGGGCTTTTCTAAACTCGAAATTTTACTTCATGCTTAGTCTGGGAGTGGACGACACTTGTTCTTAGAAGTTTCAAATTAAAGGATCACTCTAGATTATTAAGTTTATTAGTCAAAGGAGCATTTTACAAAGGCTACAGCTTGAAGGACCAATGATGGTCTACGGAGAGCAAAGGACTACAGGGAATGAAAGTTTTTTTACAAAAAAACAACGAACATCTGAAGGCTTACAGCATGGATAGGAAAAAAATATCCAATTTAAAAAATATATCGAAGTTAGGTTGTTTTCAGTGCATTTTTAACTTCACTTTAAATCAGTGTTTTATAAGCGTGGCACATGAAGTAAAATTTCGAGTTTAGAAAAGCCCCGTGAAAATTTGTCGAGGGTCGCTGCGTGACCCTCAACAAATTTTCTATGTGGGGCTTTTCTAAACTCGAAATTTTACTTCATGCTTAGTCTGGGAGTGGAAGACACTTGTTACTTTAAAATATCACAACTATCAAAATGTTTGTCGCAAGTGACTGTTAATCGCAAACATGGTTGGGATTTCTGCAATCGTACAAAATAGACCAATTGGTGTTGGCGGGTTAAAGTTTTAAAAATAGCCCGAGTACTGTTCATTAGACACCAACATACATCACAAAATAATCCAAACATATCGGACATCTTTTTCTCATTAATCACTTGGTAAAACATTTTAAAATATAATGGTTTGTAAATTAAGTTCACTTGGTTTTGTTTTACTTATAAGTATTTTATTTTCTACTCATTCATTCATAAAGAAAATATTCCAATGCGTCCGGTGGTGTCGTACTTATATGCTCCATCGTATAAATTGTGTAAATTTTTAAATAATTTAATTCCGACATTCATAGGCTTTAAACCAAAATATTCAATAAAAAATACATTAGAACTAATTAATAACTTAAGAAACTTATCAATTCCCCACAACGCAAAACTAATTTCATTCGACGTCAAAAGCTTGTTTACATCAGTTCCGATAAATGAATTAAAAATTATATTAGAAAATGAAATGAAAATGTCGAATGAATCTAATTCAAAAAAATTTGAACTTAAATCATTAATAGAAATTTGCATAGACCAATGTTACTTCGAATTTAATAATAAATTTTATACACAATCAGACGGACTACCTATGGGATCACTTTTGTCTCCTTTATTATCTGACATATATATGGATCACTTTGAAAATAATTTATTAACGAAAACAGAAAGCAAACACATTTATTTCTGGGCAAGATATGTAGACGATGTATTTTGTATATGGACAGGTACAAATAGACAACTGGAAACATTCACAAATTTCATTAATAAAATTAACAAAAACATTCAGTTTACAGTTGAAAAAGAAATAAATAACAGCCTCAATTTTCTTGACATTACATTCACGAAAACAGTAAACAATAAATTGTCATACAAAATATATAGAAAAGAAACTTGCACAGATGTCATCATACCAGAATGTTCAAATACACATAGTCAGATTAAATACAGTACATTCCACGCCCTTTTACACAGACTTATCAATATCCCTCTAAATAAAATAGACTTTGAAAATGAACTAGACACAATAAAAACAATAGCAGTTAACAATGGCTACACTGAAAATTTAATCAATGAAATGTTAAAAAAGAAACAACACAAACAATTACGAAATTACTTTTATAGTGGGACAAATTCAGACACAATAACATGGAATAGATTAGAATATATTAAGCCACTGTCTTTACAAATCAAAAATAATTTAAAAGGAAAGAATAATAACATAATTTTGACAAACACAAATAATTTAGGAAAATTAATAGTTAACAATAAAATCAAAACTAAAAATTGTAAATTGAAGAAAAGTGGTATTTATGAATTAAAATGTGATGATTCTGATGCAGTGTATATAGGACAAACCGCCAGGTCTTTTGATATCAGGTTAAAAAAGACATAGCGAATAAAAAACAAACCACCGGTTTTTCTAAGCACTGTATCACATTTAATCACCATTTTTCTTCAAACGATTTAAAAATTCTGCATGCAGGTAATAAGGGATTAACGCTTAACTACCGGGAGGGTTTAGAAATTTCAAAAGCCATAAAGGCAAGTAAAAATGTGGTCAACGACAACGAAGACCTTTGGAATTCCCCGATATTAAATGCCCTTATTACCCAATAAAACCTAAAACTCGAAACTGTATATATTCCCAAACAAATCCATTTATACATCATTCTTGATAATGGCATTAAGCCGAAACTAGTAGAAAATAAAATACATATAAGTGAAACAAAACCAAGTGAACTTAATTTACAAACCATTATAATCCAAACATGTTGAATGTTTACCATTTTGATGAACAGGCCCAGTGATTTTACAGATTTTGAGTAATATTACAAATAAGAAAGATATGGATGATTTTCTAAAATCGTGATTTTCATTTTTTGTCATTAATAAAGTTTCTGCATATTCTTGAGTTTTAGAATGTTATATAAATTGAGTTTTACAATGTTATAACCTGTCAATTATTAGAATTCTGGCCCTTTTTTGGGTTTCAGAATAGTGAAAATACGATTTAAATAAATTCAAATTTGTTTGCTAGGGGTTTCCAGTAGCATTGCAATGCGTAAAGATAATTATTGAATGGTTTAAATTATATTTTGATTTCGCTGGTTATGCCGCCCCACCTTACAACGCCGTGCCGCTTGATGCGGCCTCTGCATCATAACACCGCACGGCCCTGAATATATTGATGATTAGAGCTATATTGTAATTTTTAGAAAACAAAAACATAGGCTGAAATGTTGTTTTAGCTATGTTAATTATGCAAACGAAGCAACATATTATTAGATATAAATAATGAATTAATTGCAGGAGGGCTAAATTTAGACGTCTTTATAGGGGATCCCACTAAGAAACCACGAACAAGGAATTCAACCATCTGTTTTTTATTATTGACCAACCAGATCTGGTGATTTTTTTATAATGTTGGATATTTGGTTGGATACTCTGGTTGTAATTCTGACTTTTGCTTAACATAAATTTCAGGTTATGTTTCCCCATGGTTGTCATCGAGGACGGTCGAGTATATGGTAGGAAGGATTGACAGAATCGACGATTTTGGCGGGCTGAATTTAAATGTGGTTACTTCATGGTAAACTTTAGGTAAACATGCATAAGCTGTAAATTTTCTGATATTCGTTGTTATTTAAGAGACTCCAATTTGAAGCTTTAAACGAGTGTTGTCCACTCCCAGACTAAGCATGAAGTAAAATTTCGAGTTTAGAAAAGCCCCGTGAAAATTTGTCGAGGGTCGCGCAGCGACTCAAGACAAATTTTCTGGGCTTTTCTAAACTCGAAATTTTACTTCATGCGCCACGCGTATTAAACACTAAAATATTGTGAAATTTATGTATATTCGAGTTTCGCTTAAAATCAGTGTTTAATACGCGTGGCGCATGAAGTAAAATTTCTAGTTTAGAAAAGCCCCGAAAATTTGTCTCGGGTCGCTGCGCGACCCTCGACAAATTTTCACGGGGCTTTTCTAAACTCGAAATTTTACTTCATGCTTAGTCTGGGAGTGGAAAACATTTGTTTAAAGCTTCAAATTGAACTTTAAGAAAAGACAGCGAATATCTAAAGATTTACAGAAAATAGGCTGAATTTGGAATACGTATAAACTTTAAAGCAAAACTCCCTGTATAATGTAAATACATATTTAAGGAAGGTGCGAAAAGGGGAAATTAATATTTAAAACATGTTAATACCCACTAAGCAAATACATGTAAGTAATTAAAACAGCATTTAATGTTGTTACAATGTTGATAAAAAAATAATATAAAAAAATCTATCTAAAGGGTCTTTCAATAGGAGTGATAGTTTTTCAAATAGAGATTTCTCGGTTTCTAATAAATTTTTTTTTATTTCTAGGTGTTACTATATGTAGTATAGTGTGCAGTTTCATGATGCAGCGTTTGACTCCTCTCGATCGGTTGGAAGTAATAAAAAAATATTACCAAAGTGGTAGCTCAGTTGTGGGTACTCAACGTTTATTTACTCGAGAATTGGGTCCCCGTCATCAGTACTCTGCGCAGGTTATACGCCGCACTGTGGAAAAGTTTGAAAGTCAGTTAACTTTACAAGACAATAAGCAACAAAAAAGACAACGAAACGTGCGAAGTGATGAGAACATTGCAGCTACAGCGGCCAGTGTTGTCGATGAGCCAAATTTGTCGATTTCACGACGATCGCAACAACTGGGGCTATCTCAGACGTCAACTTGGAGAATATTGCGTAAGGATCTGGGGTTGCATCCTTATAAAGTTGTATTGACTCAAGAACTAAAGCCAAATGATCATAGATTGCGCCGAGAATTTGTTGACTGGGCCCTTGAGCACTTGGAACACGATCCTGATTTTGACAAAAAAATCATCTTCTCAGATGAGGCACATTTTTGGTTGAACGGCTGTGTTAATAAGCAAAATTGCCGTTATTGGTGCGAGGACAACCCAGAAGTGTTACATGAAGTTCCGTTGCATTCCGAAAAACTCACTGTCTGGTGCGGTTTATGGTATGGCAGCGTCATCGGACCTTATTTCTTTAGAAATGAGAATGGAACAGCCGTAACCGTGAATGGTGATCGCTATAGGACCATGTTACTTGAATTTCTATGGCCAGAACTTGAGAACATCAATATTGAAGAGATGTGGTTCCAGCAAGATGGTGCTACGTGTCATACAGCTGAAGCTACTCTCGCTTTGCTGAGGGAAAAGTTTGGCGATTGGATCATCTCACGATGAGGATTTGTGAATTGGCCGCCAAGGTCATGTGATTTGACACCCCTGGATTACTTTCTTTCTGTCTATGTGAAAGCACAAGTCTATGCCAACAAGCCACAGTCTTTGGATCACTTAGAAGAAAATATTTGTCAAGTTATTGGCGAAATACAGCCGGAATTATTGCACAGAGTGATCAGAAATTGGAGCGATCGGTTGCGTCAGTGTCAACGAGCCCGTGGTGGACATTTGAACAATATCTTATTTAAAACATTAAAAGTGCGATTCTTTTCGCAATCTACAACAAGTAAGTCTTACAAAGACTATATCAAACACTCATTGAAACAACTACTTCTAAGGTGTCAAATTGTTTAGAGGGAATGGCAAAGCTATACTGAGGAGAGATAAATCTCGAAACGCGTCTATAGATGGCCTGAATAATTTGACCCAAATTGTTACATTGTTTGATTGTTTGATATAGTCTTTGTAAGACTAACTTGTTGTAGATTGCGAAAAGAATCGCACTTTTAATGTTTGAAGTATTCTGCAACCAAGAATTGGCAATTTCATTTATACTAATATCTTATTTCACACATAACTGCATTGTCCAAGCTTCAAAATAAAGCAGGAATGAAGTTGATATGTCAAACCTTTGTTGTTTTATTCAAAATTAAAATCCTATCATTCCTAATGAAAGACCCTTTATGAAAGTACAGTAAAACCGGAAAGAGAGGTTATGATAGACTCAAAAACGTAACCAAATACAACGTCAGTGTTCTCTCTCGCATGAACTAGGACCTGCGGGGAAAGAGGTAGGGGAAAACATGAAAAGATCCAATTCTGCCATACCTTGTAACACATACAGAGAGTTTTATGTAACGCCGAACATACTAAAATGTACTCAATCTTAATTTTCCTATGTTCGATGTGTACTGGGATGCATCAAAGCATTGAGTGCGATGTGATTAGCTACGATTTCTAATTGTAATATAGTCAACCCAATTTACACTCTTCCCTTCAAAAATAAATGAAATCTATCAGTTATCGCAAGCAAGTGATAATTGCTGTTCTAGCACTTGAACCAGACGTAGACGAAGAACGGAGAGTTAAACATATCAATAATGTATACAAAGGAAGGAAAAAAATATTCTGGAAAGTTATACCATGGAAAAAAACAGTTCAAGAAATTCCTATGATTTATTTTCTGAAAAATGTTCTGTTCCATCAGACTACCATTTATTTCAACCATTTCGAACCTTCCAGAACAGTTTGTTTGGATAAATTTCACAAGCAAGGAGTTAGAAGTCCGTCGATATTATCGGAAGAGATGAAATTAAACAATTTCTATTATGTCGAAGTGTCTCTAATAATATCCTTACTATTTAATATTTAAAAATCCTTTGTACGTCGGAGTTCTACATGAATTTAAGTTTAGATCCTACAAATTCTATCATTACTAGTTGCTGTATAACAACATTAAGCGATAACATTTTGGTAAAATTGTATTTAATATGTTAAATTAAACAACGAAATGTTGCCAAAAATTGTGTTTACTGATGAAGCGTTTATATCTTCTTACCTTCTTTAACTAGTATTTTACTGATTAAAAATATAATAAAAGTTGATAATCATTCCGTTGTACTAAAATATTCATAATACAACATATTGTGGTTGACATAATAATTGACAAATTTAATTTATTTTTGACGTGAAGAGTGTACATTGGGTTGACTATATTACCATTAGAAATCCTAGCCAATCACATCGTATTCAATGCTTTGATGCGTCCCAGTACACATCAAACATAGGAAAATTAACATTAAGTACATTTTAGTATGTTCGGTGTTACATAAAACTCTCTGTATGTGTTCATATGTCTTACGCCCATCGACGTACCTTGGGTTGCCATACTTTCAGCATGTGGTAATAACATGCTAAAAGTAATGTTCCGCCACTTTTCTGTCAAATAAATAATCAATTACAACATGGCATTCATATATTAATGTCATTACACGACAAACAGTAGGGACACCCAAATAATCAAAGAACCTCAGAAAAATAAATCCTAAGTCTGGTTGGCCAATAAAAAAAAACCAAATATATATTCACGATTTGTCTGTGTCGAAGGATGCGGACGTGTATTAACATGAAAAAAATTAATCCTTTCTTATAGTCAAACTATGACGAGGAAATAAAATGTCTCAGGACCAGACAAATCTAGGATGGCTTGGTAATTAATAAATAAATTAGAAAAAACATATAGCCTATTATTAGTGTTTAAATTCCTTGTAGGGAATCTCAATAACCATAAGAGTCACATCCTTGAATTTTTCTTATGAGACAAACTCAATGCTAAAAACCAAAATCAGTTATCTTCTTTTGTTTTCCAAGTTATAGCCAAAAATTCAATTATTGATATCGCACTATCTATGTTTCTTGTAAAGAGAAAATTGTGAAACAAACCAAGTGTAATTTATTTCAAACCTTCGTCACTATCTATGTTGTTAATTATTTTACAAAAATGAGAGATGCATATTTTTCAGGCACTTTTTTTAAATAATTCAATAATATTCAAGTTGCAGCGTTAAATTTTTAGATATATCATTGATGATTTAATAAAGAAAACACTTGGTTAAATTTCACTAATATTAACCAAGTGTTTTCTTTATTAAATCATAGTTAAATATGTTTCACCACGTGAAAGATGAGAAACTTGTTCAAGATATATCATTGAATTCAGAAAAAAATATTCTTTCAAAAAATATGAAAATCCAAAATACCACCCATAAGAAAAACAAAAGTTGACTATGGTCCAGCGTTAAATTTTTAGATATATCATTGAATTCAGAAAAAAATATTCTTTCAAAAAACATGAAAATCCAAAATAGCACCCATAAGAAAAACAAAAATTGGCTATAGTCTCCGGATAAATATTATAGTTATCTTAAAATAAAATATGTTACTAGATTTCTCCTTAAAAAGTGCCTCTATAATGTCAAAGTTGTAAATGTCTAGATTCAATAGTTTTTGAATAAAAAAATAAAAACGAAATTTCAAAAAATCTTTTTTTGACAATATCTAGAAAACAAAAGAAGATATTTCAAGTTTATTTTTAGACTATCATTAAGTCCTAAAATACGCAACTTTGCCCCAATTTAACCGACTCTTTATCTCTTGAAATAACCGAGATCCCCATACATTCTGTTGAAATACGGACACCCTGTATTGATATTTAATGCAACACAAATACCCAGCTGAAATTTCAAATAAGAAATAAAATCAGCACCTGAAGCATATTTATTATTAAAGCTATGAAATAATAATAATATCCTGCACCAATAGACCCACTGTAATTACAACATTGGTATTTTAAAGCATATAGTTATAGTAATCTTAAGCCTTTATAACAAAATATTTAAATTATGCTGAATCATTTTAAAAAAACTGTAATAATCGACTTACCATTCTTTGTAATTGACATGTCTGCAGTCTACCGCGTTCTCCTAGATTCGATCTCCAAACTATATCCAATTTTCCAATATTAGTGGCACCACTCAAAAGTTTTAAATCAGTCGCCAATTTCTGATCCGGAGTTAAACAATAAAGAAACTGACATATTGTATTTGGTTGTAATACAATCGTCTTTCCAAAAACACTCAATTTATCTTCTAAATCGTTTAACGATGTTACTAAAAAGAAGTTAAGAAAGGTACATTTTATTAATATGTAGAAAATCGTAATAGACCGCCATAACATTCAATTTTCAAAAAGTTTCATTTTTGTATGTCAAATCGGCCCTGTATGAGCAAAAACTATATTTTTACCATTAAACCCCCCCCCCCCCCTGAAATTTTTATAACCCCTCCGATTTTTTTTTCTGACTACGGCCTTGTCGATACTTATAAATCTACAAAATTCACTACAAACGCAAAATACTTAATCCCAGCTTACTCTAAATATGGCAGTTTGTGATTATCCTTAATATACCTTTAAATAAGTTTGATGCATCTAAAGCGATTTTCTCCAAACATATCGGACCAGTTGTAATATTTTGTACTTGTGCTTCTAAGTAAACATCATCATTTTCCGCATTGTAAAATTTGGTCTTAACATCTAAAGGCTTTAAAACGTGGATTTTAAAAAATTTCCTAAATGAAGTCTGCAAGCCCATCGAATTGTTGTAAATAACTTCACACACCAATCTAAAATATAACAATTAATTTTGAATAATTCAAAAATGTCAAATGTCAATTACTCACATATGAGTTCCAATTTCTTTAACTTCATGATGAATGACAACATTTACGTTTTCATCAGGTTTTAATACGGCTTTCGGTGGATTCATGGATAATGGTAAGCGTTGAGAACTAGTTTGTAAATCAACCTATCAAATATTATTATAAATAGAGTTTATTTATTTTAAATTTACTGTAGGAACCTCAGATACTTTTTTAAACAATTGCCCTTTTTTTAGTACAGTAAACGCTCGATTATGTAAACAGCTGGTAATGGAAACATCGCGGTCATATAAACAAAATTCACAAGTATGTATTGCTAAGCGTAAATTTATGCAAACTAAAATAGGAAATTATTTCTCATAATAAGTTTACTAATGTAAACTTTCAATAATGTAACCGGTGTTTGTCTGATATCGTTCACATAATCGAGCATCAGAGTAAATGAAACTTACATTCATAAATAATCAAGGCCGTAGCCAGGGGGGGATGGATATGGAAGTTCAAAATGTTAAATGTTTGTATGTAAAATCGGCTCTGTAATGGGAAAAACAATATTTTTACCTTTGAATAAAATGAAACTTTTCTTTAATACATTAAGTACAGTAGAACCTCGCTATACCGGGCCTCGAGATACCGTGATTCGGATATATCGGGGTCATTTTTCAGGTTTCTTTTTTTTTTAAAGATGTTAATTTTAACAATTGACTGCGTACCGCCCTGATTAAGTAAAACGTTCCGGTGTCATTATTGTATTATATAGTATGTCTTGTTAGTAGGTGGCTACTGCACATATGTATATATATATATTCAAAGTTCAAGTAACTCAATCAATCCAAATATTTTTACCAATAAAACCCCCCTGAAATTTTTATTTTATTTTTTCCGGCTACGGCCTTGTGTAATCATATTTAACCAAAGAGAAAAGATAGATAAAAAGTTGGTTAAATTGGAGTAAAGTAGCGTGTTTTAGGGCCGAATCATAATCTAAAAATAAAATTTAAAATATTTTCTTTTGTTTTTGATTTGACGAACAATAAGTAATACCAGTCTCATACAATAACACAAGGCAACAACAAATAAACAAGACTTGTTTCTGAATTTGCTGCCTAGTGTAATTGGAGTCGTTGCTCGCTCCTCCTCCAAACAATTCTCTTCAACAGATTACAAATCCTTACTGTACTTAATACTTAGTACACTATTACGTATCTTATTTTAAAAATGCTTGTTGACTCTTGTTATTTTTAATAAAATATTTTGTAAAAATAATATAATTCTCAAGTTGCCACATAAAAAGAAACTTACCTTGATAGAAACGTTGTTTACAGGCTGTTGAGTTTCCGAGTAAACACTAATTAAACTAGAAAATGTCTCCCCAAGATAAATATTTACAGGACTCTGGGGCAACAATAAAAACTGACCCGTCGACAACGTTTCCATACCCTGTACGGCGTTGGCCTCTTTTTGTAGGGCTTCATTCAATAAGTTCCCTGGTAGGTCTCTGCTATCACAAGTAACTGGTAAGGGACTTGAAAGTGTGGGCCTGGTAAGCCGCATAACTTGAAAAACATCATTTGTTAATTGAAGGCTAAATCAATCACGTGTAACTCACCTTTTAACGATAACAGCAATTCTTCTGAGGGCTGCATTTTGATATGATCGAAAGCAACTTATTGTTAAATAGGATTGTATTTGTTTAAAATCTGCTGTACATGATAAATTGAATAGGCTACTGTCATCAGTTGGTGCGTATGAACTACATGTCAGACCCAGTCGACTCCTAATCTGTAAGTTCACATATATATTAATGAAACACTTGTATCTTTTCTTCACTTTGTCAACCATTGATAATGATCACATCGTGATCGAAATGTGCATTTGGTACTCCAAATAAGTAAGTGAAGAAAAGATACAAGTGTTTCATTAATTTAAAACCATCTTCACGCAACTCAACAACAATTAAGTATTCACATATATAGTTGACCGATCCACTCGATGGGAGGGCGCATATGTCGGAATTTCAAATTGCCCGCAATTTCTGACATGTCTAGAGCCCACATTTTCAATCAACAGCTGTCAAATCTGAAGGCACAAAAATGCCGATAAGACGAAATCATCTCGAGATGAGCGTTAATAAATATAAATAATTACAACTGTAAGTATATATAATATTTTTAAGCTATTGTGTATTATTTTAAACAAGTCTACAGTCAAACAAATTTAAAACCATTACATTATTTCTCTTTATTTCTTGTGTCCCGTGAAAATTTGTCTCGGGTCGCTGCACGACCCTAGACAAATTTTCTGGGCTTTTCTAAACTCGAAATTTTACTTCATGCACCACGCGTATAAAACAGATTTCAAGTGAAATTCGAATATACATAAATTTCACAATATTTTAGTGTTTTATACGCGTGGCGCATGAAGTAAAATTTCGAGTTTAGAAAAGCCCAGAAAATTTGTCTCGGGTCGCTGCGCGACCCTCGACAAATTGTCACGGGGCTTTTCTAAACTCAAAATTTTACTTCGTGCTTAGTCTGGAAGTGGAAAACACTCGTTTCAAGCTTCAAATTGAACTCTTTTGAAAAACAACAAATGTCGGAAAATTTACAGCTTATGCATATGTCATTTCTGAGGTGCATTTTTTTAAGAACTGCAGCGATTTTGCTGAGAAGTGAAATGTAACTGACAAACTGTGATGAGGTTTTGACATATAGGGAAATGTATTTGATAAATGGGAAATATATTTAAGATAAATACATATTCGACATAAAGTGAAATGCAATAGAAAAACTCTGACCTTTTAAAATATACATTTAAATTGTTCATTATGTCTTTGTTATTTCTCGCATCGCACGGTAATTTAATACCGTGCGGCGTTCCCCGCACCACAGAATATGACCCCCTAGACCCCGTCGACTCTAGATGATTCTGTAAGTTCACATATATAGTTGACCGACCCACTCGATGGGAGGGCGCATATGTCGGAATTTCAAATTTCCCGCAATTTCTAACGTGGGCTTGTTTTCAATTAACAGCCCTCAGACTGAAGGCACAAATATGCCGATAAGACGAAATCGTCTCGTGATGAGCGTTAATAAATATAAATAATTACAACCGTAAGTATATATAATATTTTTAAATTTTAACCTATTGTTATATTATTTTAAATAAGTCTACAGTCAAACAAATTTAAAACCAGGGTGTTAGTACATTATTTCTCTTTATTTCTTCCTAGCATATGTGGATGATTTTGAGGTATACGAAAAACCCATAGTCGTGGATATTTTCATCATACTGAACTAGCAGCATTTTTTCATGGAGCATACCCCCGTTGTTGTTGGATTAAGCAATTCTAAATCTTTGGGGATAGGCGTTAACATAAATAATTCATACCGTAAGTTTATATATTTCAAGTTTTTAAGCTATTGTGTATTCTTTTAATGAAGTCTGCAGTCAAACACATTTAAAACCAGGGTGTCTACATTAATTCTCTTTATTTCTTCGTAGCATTCGTGAATGATCTTCAATTACTAAGCATTAAACAGCCGTGGATGTGGAGATTTTCTTCACACTGGGCTAGGAGTACACTTCCATGAAGAATGTTTCCGTTGCTGTTGGATCAAGTAATTCTGAAATTCCATCTAGATTTCCCAATTTACGAAATAAGTTTCACTATATACCAAATACTTTTCCCTTTAATATTTTTGCTGAACATTTTTGCAGTAACAATAACTTTCTTCTGGAAATATTTTATTTGTATTTATACATACAGGGAGTTTTCTTTTAAGTATACGTATTCTGAATTCAACCTATTTTCTGTGAATCTTTAGGTATTCCTTGGTTTTTTTAAAGTTCAATTTAAAGCTTTAAATGAGTGTTTTCCACTCCCAGACTAAGCATGAAGTAAAATTATACACAACACAGCACAGATTTCAAATGAAGTTCGAATATACATAAATTTCACAATATTTTAGTGTTTTTACGCGTGGCGCATGAAGTAAAATTTCGAGTTTAGAAAAGCCCAGAAAATTTGTCTCGGGTCGCTGCGCGACCCTCGACAAATTTTCACGGGGCTTTTCTAAACTCGAAATTTTACTTCATGCTTAGTCTGGGAGTGGAAAACACTCGTTTAAGGTTTTAAATTGAACTCTTTTGAAAAACAACGAATGTCGGAAAATTTACAGCTTGTGCATGTTTACCTTTAAGAAAAATTCACTGCATGTAACACTACTTACGCCCAGCATCCTTTCTCCGGATAATGAGTCGTCTTATTTCATTTCTATGATGCATTTTTTGACAACCTGCAGCCATTTTGTTGAGAAGTGAAATGTTATTGACAAACTGTGATAAGGTTTTGACATATAGCGAAATATATTTGTAAAGCATTTTAAAATATACATCTAACATGTTCATTATGTCTTTGTTATTTTTCGCATCACACGGTAATTTAATACCGTGCGATGTTCCCCGCACCGCACCCATTCAATGTTATGACCCCCTGCACCGCGCGCTCCGCTTAGCAAGAAGCCCGCCCGCTCCCCGCGGCTGTTGACGTCATTTGCGATTGCAGCGCCGACCCATCGAGTGGGTCGGTTAACTAAAATCATGATACGTGGAGTTCCTTAGGAGTTAAAATTTAAGTTATGTGACCCCCTGCACACGCTGCCCGCTTAGCAAGAAGCCCGCCCGCTCCCTGCGCCCAATGACGTAATTTGCGTTTGCAGCGCCGCCCCATCGAGTGGGTCGGTTAACTAAAATCATGAAACGTGAAGCCCCCTAGGAGTTATCAATCTTATAATTTAATCTTTGGGCTACTGTCATCAGTTGGTGCGTATGAAATACATACGTAATTTCGGTTGCATGTGAACTACTTTAGACTGAAGCATTTGAACTACTAATATTTTGTGTAAGCAAAAAGTTTGAATAAATTATTCTGGGTCTGCGTGCGTAAGTAATACACTTCTTAATAGTAGGGTAATAATGATAATCAATGATAATAACATCACAGAAATCATGCAGCGACGGCTAGCAGGGTACGCCACAGCGCCAAGGCACACGAAATTTAAGGTTGGGATCTCGCTTTATAAATACAAGGAATTGCACAGCAAAGTCACCTTTCAATAACGGATACATATTACCTTGGGTCTCTGGCGTGCACTGAAGTTAGGCTGCCAGCCGCCGCTGCAGAAAAGATAATATATTCATTTACATACATACAATTATGTTTTATGTCTCTTGTGGTGGAGGCGGTTACTTTGTGATACATTGTAAATATTGAAATAATTAACACTGATTACTTTTTTGTATTCACTTTTTATTTTGTACTGTGACTAGTTTCGACTCAACAGCGAGTCATTCTCAAACTAACTACTTAAAACTAACATTGCAATCTTATATATACTTAAAATTATTTATCAGGTAGAAAAGCGTCAAATAGAGGCGTATACATAAGTTCCGTCTGGTCGTTTATTAGCGGGATTCCCGGATTCAGTTTTGCTTTATGAATCTCTAATGACTCCAGAAGGTTCATTTTACGGCCTTTTTCTACACAATGCAAAACTGATAGTACATCTTTATCAAAAGTATGTCCTTCTTCCATGAGGTGATTAGAAAACGTGGATTTATCCTGTTTTAATTTATACGCTCTTAGATGTTCTTTCAGCCTAATATTGAAATTTCTACCAGACTGACCTATATATACCCCTTTACAAGACTGACATGTTAACTCATATATCCCGGATTTATTGTGAATGTTGGTTTTTGTTTTTGAATTGAAAATTTCATATTTTAGTTTCGAATATGGTTTAAATGCGACTGTTATATTCTCTTTTTTTAATATATTTTTAATTTTAAGGCTTGAAATGCCGAAATAGGTCAGTGGGGCGTATTTTTGTTCATTTTTATTAGTTTTAATGGTTGCATACAAGTATTTTTTCATTTGTTTAAATTTGTGTTTTTCTATTAAATTATCTATTAGTCCTGTGTTGTATCCATTATTGTTCGCAATGTTCATAATTATTTCGATTTCTTTTTTAAACGCGTTTTTTGTTAGGGGTATGTTTAGAGCTTTATAGATCATTGAATTGAATACCGCTAATTTGTGTTTCATAGGATGTCTAGATGATTAAATTAGAATTCGAAATTTATAGGAAACCAACATTTACAGACACAATAATTCCTCAATCATCTAGACATCCTATGAAACACAAATTAGCGGCATTCAATTCAATGATCTATAAAGCTCTAAACATACCCCTAACAAAAAACGCGTTTAAAAAAGAAATCGAAATAATTAAGAACATTGCGAACAATAATGGATACAACACAGGACTAATAGATAATTTAATAGAAAAACACAAATTTAAACAAATGAAAAAATACTTGTATGCAACCATTAAAACTAATAAAAATGAACAAAAATACGCCCCACTGACCTATTTCGGCATTTCAAGCCTTAAAATTAAAAATATATTAAAAAAAGAGAATATAACAGTCGCATTTAAACCATACTCGAAACTAAAATATGAAATTTTCAATTCAAAAACAAAAACCAACATTCACAATAAATCCGGGATATATGAGTTAACATGTCAGTCTTGTAAAGGGGTATATATAGGTCAGTCTGGTAGAAATTTTAATATTAGGCTGAAAGAACATCTTAGAGCGTATAAATTAAAACAGGATAAATCCACGTTTTCTAATCACCTCATGGAAGAAGGACATACTTTTGATAAAGATGTACTTTCAGTTTTGCATTGTGTAGAAAAAGGCCGTAAAATGAACCTTCTGGAGTCATTAGAGATTCATAAAGCAAAACTGAATCCGGGAATCCCGCTAATAAACGACCAGACGGAACTTATGTATACGCCTCTATTTGACGCTTTTCTACCTGATAAATAATTTTAAGTATATATAAGATTGCAATGTTAGTTTTAAGTAGTTAGTTTGAGAATGACTCGCTGTTGAGTCGAAACTAGTCACAGTACAAAATAAAAAGTGAATACAAAAAAGTTATCAGTGTTAATTATTTAAATGTTTTATGTCTTTAAGTTGGCTACGTTGCCAAAGAATGTAAATATTTGTAGACCAATTTTAAATTAATAACCTATAACATATTAGTTGTGATACCACAATTCTCTAAAATCGTTATTTATAACTTGGTTTATAGTGCAACAAGTAAAATGAGATATTTTGGAGAAATTCTTTCAGATCAAATTATAGGCAACCCAATATACAATGTATTTAAAAATTAGAGGAAAATCTTTAATGGCATTTCGATCAACCACTTCTGAAACCTCCCCACTGAGCAAAAAACAAACAAATAACGTTATATCAACATTGTAGCAACATTAAACGTTGTTTTAATGTTGATGAAACATTACTTAACTGTCAAAATTGAATTTGTGTTCAGTATTACTTAACTGTGTTTGCTCAGTGGATAGTAAGTGCAAAATGTGAAATTTGACAGGAAACACAAAATGCTAGGTAATTATAATATGAGCTGCGTAATCCTTTTGTTTTTCTTTTAATAGTACGTATAACTTCATCATGAGCGATTTTTAATAAGTATTTTGAGAAGATGTTTATATTAATATTAGTAAATTAATATTAAAATTGAATTTGTGTTCAGTATTCCGGCACCAGCTATCGAAATCATTAATAGTTTTCACATATTGGCTTGAAATAGTCAGAAATGTTCAGTATTCCTCAGCACTGGGTCGGGACCACACTGAAGAGGACCTTGAAGTCCGAAACGCGTCTGTGGGTACCTGGTGCCGGAATACTGAACACAAATTCAATTTTGATATTTGTTTTCTGGTTTCACAAACAGAGTTCTGCTCGCTCGTGGACGAAACAGTGACCTGTATATGCACTTTGTGCATTCGTGTCACTGACGATGCCACTATGAAGCATTAGATGGCGTTAGCTATCGAAATCATTAATAAATGAATATTATCTGAATTACGAGAAAAACATTTATGATTAATAACACTGGATTTAAACTTTGTTTAAAAAATTTATAAAAACACTTGGTTATTGTTTCACTATTTGTGTTTATTTTTGAAAAACTGACTAGTTTCAGTCAGACGACCATTTTCAAAACCGAAAAGGATCGAAGGAGTGGCATCTATCAAATACAATGTAACGACTGCGAAGCAATATATATTGGCCAAACTGGCAGAAATTTCAACACCCGTCTAAAGGAACATAAAAAATACATATTAGATAATCAGCCAAAGACGGGCTTCGCAAAACATTGCATAGATGAGGGCCACTTTTTCGATCCTTCTAAATTCAAACCTTTGAAAATAATCAACAAATGTAAAAAGCTTAATTATTGGGAAACTTTTTACATTAAGAATTCAATAGAAAAAGGATCGCTCGTTACTAATGACAACTTAGAAACGTTTAACACCCCGCTGCTGGATATGTTTATCTCTTTACGCCCCAACAATTAGGTAATGATTTAATCCTCTTTAGGTATAAAACGCACACCGCTCCTTTTGTAACATCATTCTTGTAATAACTTTGTAATGGTCGTCTGACCGAAACTAGTCAGTTTTCAAAAATAAAAACAAATAGTGAAACCATAACCAAGTGTTTTTATAAATTTTTTAAACAAAGTTTAAATCCAATGTTTTAAAAAATGTTTCACCAAGTGATGGATGAGTCTACAATTAAAAATTTATAATTATATTTATTTATAATAAAGGGTGTTTTTTTAGAGGTATAGAACTTCAATCATGAATCATGATGGGAATCTGTTGGTGGCAATTTTGTTGAGTAAGCTTTGGCAAATTATCATGCCAAAGCTCACAGTCGAGCAACGATTACAAATTGTGGAAGTTTATTTTCAAAATGCGCGTTCTGTGCGTCAAACTTATAGAGCACTTTGCCCATTTATTGATTTTTACCGCCAAATAATGTTTAGTGATGAGGCTCATTTGTGGCTGAATGGACTCGCGAATAAGCAAAATTGTGTTACTGTGTGGTGTGGATTGCATGCTAGAGGCATCGCTGGCCTCTACTTTTTCAGCAATGAAGACAGATTCAATGTTACCGTCAATTGCGAGCGCTACAAGCCAGTGATTCGACATTTTTTGATCCCCAACGTCAATGCAAATCTGTTGAGAACTAAATGGTTTCAACAGGACGGCGTAACTTGCCACACCGCGCGTGAAACCCTCACCTTGTTGGGAGAGAAGTTTAGTGATCAAATTATTTCAAAACATGGGCCTGTTAATTGGCCGTCTAGATCATGAGATTTGATCATATTGACTACTTTTTTAGGGCACGTCAAATCACTGGTCTATGCTGATAAAGTTTCAATGATTGAAGACTTAGAAGTCAACTTTCGGCGCGTAATTGGAGAGATTAGCCCGGCCACACTGGAAAAAGTTATGAAAAAATTGAACCAATAGATTGGTTTATCTAAGACGTAATCGCACATGTCCAAAATTATTTTTGAACATTAAATGGCATTACATTAGCTATCTATTAGAGCCAAAACATCTGTTATTTTATTGATTTTTGTGCGTTTTAGTTGAAACAACAGTTCTATACCTTTAAAAATAACACCCTTTACAAAGCAAAAATAAACTTGCGTGCATAGAAATCGGCCTACTGTTAACTTTTGACTTTAACTAGTTTTTTTTTAGAAACTAATCATCAGATCAAAAAAAAATATGCTGCTTGAAAGACAATTTAATTTGCTTTAATATTAGTTAAAATTTATCAAGAGTGCTTATCGTTTCAACCGGTAAAAAAAATGAAACGTATTTATGTGGTGATTATAACGAGAATAACTTGTGACAGATTGAAATTATTGCCTTTGCAATTGAAATTTAAACAATATTCGTTTTTCATAATTTGATTAGTTTTCAAGTGTGTTAGTGAAATGCATACTGCACCGGAAAAAGCCGCCCAAGTAATTGCCTTAATCGACAATGGACTTAGCCAGCGAGCAGTTGCTCAACAACTCAATATGACACGCGCAGCGGCTCGAAGAGTGACTCAACGATATGGGGAGACTGGATCCTTTCATAGGCGACCGGGAACAGGCAGAAAGCGATTTACAACGGCTCGTGATGACCGCTTTATTGTGTCAACAACATTAAGAAATCGTCACCTTAATGCGGTGCAAGTACAACAACAGCTCCGTGAAACGCGAGGAGTGGCTATTAGTCAGTGGACAGTAAGACGAAGACTGCAGGAAAGTAACCTGACCCCTAAAACACCTGCGATTTGTCCAAAACTTACCCCAGCTCATCGTCAAGCACGCCTGCGACTTCGATCCCAGAGCTTATTGTTGCAGTAGAAGCAGAGTGGCTTAACATCCCACAAGAAACAATAGCGAACTTGATTCGATCTATGCCCAATCGTATGAGAGATGTTATTAGTGCAAGAGGGGGTCATACCCATTATTAAAAATTAAGTGTTAATTTAGATAAGTGTTAATAACAATATTCATTTTTGCAATAAAAAAAGTTAATTTGTTTCATGTATTAATTTCACTATGTTAAGCCAACATACAATTTAATAAATTTCTCATATTAAAGCATATTAAATTGTCTTTCAAGCAGCATATTTTTTTTTGATCTGATGAATAGTTTCTAAAAAAAACTAGTCAAAGTCAAAAGTTAACAGTGGGCCGATTTCTATGCACGCAAGTGTATTAAAGAAAACCATAACCATTTTATGATTTAACACTGTATTTTCACTATTGCGAAATTATAACTGTAGGTCACTTGGTTTACTGTCTTTTGATTATAATCTGATTTTGTCATTAAATCACTATATCGACTGTATTTTCACTATGGTGACTTTATGACTGTAAGTCATTATATTGACTGACATTAGTGTATCGTATCAACTTGACTTAAGACGACTATAGTTAGCGTTTAGTCCATAGTGTCAACTTAACATGAGTCGCCGTCAGCCAACATTAGTTTATCCTGTCAACTTGAAATGACATTTAGTCCAATGTATCAAACTTGACACAAATCGTCGTCACCAGACTATTGTCAATTTGAGACAACTATTCCCACTGAGCAAACAGATTCAGGTAATGTTTCTTAAACATTAAAACAACATTTACTGCTGTTATAATATTAATAAAAGGTTATTTGTTTGTTTTTTGTTCAGTGGGTTATTTGAAATATATTATTAGATGGTCATGTTATTGTTTTTCCTTATGACACTTGCGACACACATTTTGATAGTTGTTTAAACTAACGAGTGTATTCCACTCCCAGACTAAGCTTGAAGTAAAATTTCGAGTTTAGAAAAGCCCCTCGTAGAAAATTTGTCGAGGGTCGCTGCGCGACCCTCGACAAATTTTCACGGGGCTTTTCTAAACTCGAAATTTTACTTCAAGCGCCACGCGTATAAACCACTAATTTAAAGTAATGTTGAAAACATATACTGCTAAGATGTGACAGATATTTACTAAGATATAGCAAGAAAATGTAAAAGAAATTCTAAAATTGTGTTAAAAACTAATTTAATTTGTTGTCTAATTGTATTCAATTTATAAATATTCTTTTGTTTTGTTTCCAAATTTCACAGCCTACTAGATTTTTTTTATATTATTATATAAACAAAAATCTAGTAGTCTGTGAAATTTAAGAACAAAATAAAAGAATATTTATAAATTGAATACAGTTAGCCAATTTCGAATCAAATCAATTTGCATTTTTTTCAATAAAATAAGTCATTAGCCAATTTCCAATCAAATCATTTTCCACAAATAAGACAATTAACTTTGTTTGTATAACTGTCTTATTTGTGTAAATAATGATGTATAACGAAGTAGAAGCCTCTACAGTGAACAGTTTAAATCATTTTCCATTTAAATTGTAGCCCTGCAGTCCTTATGGACAAGCTGCCACTGTTTGTATTTAAATATAGATTGTCTTTTGTGGAAATAAAAAACTACCATGAAGTTAGTAAACAATCTAAGGACTCACCAAGTTGTATCTTTGGTTGCATACGATGATGTTCATTAATAAAGCGCAAACGGAGGTCACACAGATAAGAACAACTTCACGTCTAGTCGGCACTTTAAGAAAGACGTCGTACCACGTGACTCGATTTAACCAATTATCCTCCAGTAAATGTCCACTGCAAGGTCCCCGTTTTAACCCTAGTTAACAATCCGTTCGTTTTTAAATCCAACCATTTCACCGGTCGTGCGTTTTTTTTAATTTTGGGTGCCGAGAGTGTTGTGGTGCGCCCGTGCGTTCGTCGGAATTTCGGTGGGCAACAGCGAAACGGTCTCGACTGCCTGGACCGTCGAATGCGGTAACTGCTGACGCCGTGGCGATTCATGTTTTCTATATTTACTATTAACAACGGCTTAGTGGATTGTACTCTGGACGTAGGAGAAGGTCGAAACTGCTGAACGGTCGAAATGGTAGGTACCGACAATGGGGTTCACGCCTTTTTTTCTACGGCCCCCGCGGCCCCGTCTTGACACTGACCATGTCAAGCAGGTTAGTTGTGCTGGAGTTTATTGTTTCAGGACCGACTGCGAATCAAACTGACAGGATTGTTTATTCTATTGTAATTCGAAATAAATGAATAAAATGAGTTGACTTGATTTTAAAATTCATTTATTTGTTTTCTAATTTCTTGGGAAATTGTTTCAGAGATGAATTATCTTAATTAAGTGAAGTGACATGTACAAACATAAATATACATACTAATTCTTTAGTTGAATAACAAATGCAAATTTCCAGAAAATGATAATTGGACAATAAAAAATGGTTCAGTTTGTTTCTTTTGATGTTTATACATTCCTCGTATATAATCTTTAACTGTGTTGACCAGCGATGGCTCACAACCTAACTTCAGGGTAGGCCACAGCGCCAAGGCAGACAAAATTTGAGGTTGGGATCGTGCTTTATAAATATAAGGAATTGCACAACAAAGTCACCTTTCAATTACGGTTACATATTACCTTGGGTTTCTGGCCTACCCTGAAGTTAGGCTGCGAGCCACCGCTGGTGTTGACTGCTTTAAATTACGCCTATTAAAATTAGAGAAGCCAACATAATCAAAAATATTAAATTTGTAAATAGATACTGTCACTTAACAGCTGATAAAATAATAATAGAGAAAATTATAGGAAATTTGAGCACCCTCTCCATTATATAAAGGGTTTTCCACTAAGAGGTCCCATTTTAATTATTTAAAAACAATATTTTTTTTTATAAAATAGTGCCAAAATATTTATTTCAAAACAAATTACCAACTCCACGATTATTTGTCAAAAATGATATCTGGTAAATAGCCACCTCGGCTTCTTCTGCAAATACCTATTCTTTTGAGAAAGTTTTGCATCACATTTTCTTACAACTCCGCCTCTATTTGGCCAATAACGGCTGGAATAATTTCTTTGAGTGCTTGAATTGTTTGAGGGCCATTAGCATAGACTTTTTCGTTCATGCAGCCCTAAAGAAAAAAGTCTTTACTTTATTTATAAGCATGGAGGCTAAGAATCTTGTGCAGAATGTGATGAAAGCTAGTCTTTTAATATAGTTATGCTTGTTGCGCTACACTCTTGATGGAACCGGATGTATAGGGTGGCCCAAATTTAATGTTACTATAGGGAATCTCGGTTATTAAAAGAGATAGAAAAAAATCGATGGCGCATCCTCGAGCTCTTTTTTCGAGGAAAACTCAATGTCGAAAACAGAAATTAGCTATCGTCTTTTGTTTTCAAGTTATAGCCAAAAATTCAATATTTTCCATATTCGATTTTTATTATTATCTCAGTCATTTATTATTTTATCAAGATAAGAATTGTATGTTCTAGAGGTACTTTTTCGAGGAGAATCGAATGCAAGTTACAATTTATTTCTATTTTCATTATTAAAAGAGATACAGCCCAAAGTTATTTTTTTAAATAGAAGTTATAGTTGGCTGTGCTATTAATAAATTTGTTATTTTTTTTTCTCTTTTCATTGATATATAATATGCTGATGTTATATTTGCAATTTATTAAGATATATTATATTTTTATTAAATTTTAAATATTTCTCATTAAACGCAGTAGGCTTGTAAATAAAATGATGCGTGTTACGCATGAAACAAAAAACAACAATGTTGTTATTATATTGATTGTTTGTTGTATTGTGTTGTGTATTAATAAACTTAGTGTTTAAACATGAAGTACGAAAATTACGAAAAGTTTTATATGTTAGAACGCTTTATTGAAAGCAACAGTAATTCTAATATTGCATGGGAAACATATTATACTCGATATCCGGAGAGAAGACAGCCCGATAAATCCATACTCCAGCGGTTGAAGACGAATCTCATCAACCACGGTTCCTTTAGTATCCCGAGATCCAGAGAATATAATATATTAGACGCAGAAGAAGCTGGATTGAGTGTTATTGGGGCTGTAATTGAAAATCCAGAAATATCAAGTAAGCAAAAACAAGACGAACAAAGAATTTCAAGATTAAGGATTCTGAAAAAAAATAAATTCCGTCCTCACACGATTCGAATAAGACACCATTTGAACCCTGAGGATTTTGAACGAAGATTAGAATTTTGTAACTGGTACAAAGCTAGATGTTTAACAAATCCGAACTTTTACAACGACATTATTTGGACCGACGAGGCATACATAAGCTCCGCGGGAATATTTAATAGGCACAATGCCCATTATTGGGCCGATTCTAACCCTCATTGGACTGTTGATGTTAAGGCACAAGGTAGATTTGGTTTTAGTCTTTGGTGTGCTCTACTGAGAAACCGAATCTTCTGTTACAAAATTTACGAGGGAAACTTGAATGGACGGAAATATACAGACATTTTACAACAAAATATTATTGAGAACTATTTGGACAATTTGCCATTAGTTCAAGGGGAACATTTGTATTTCCAACAAGACGACGCACCTCCCCATAATTGCAGAGAAGTGACAAATATATTAAATGTTAATTTTGGAGCAAAATGGTTAGGCACAAATGGACAAGTAAAATGGCCTCCACGATCTCCGGACCTAACACCGCTGGACTTCTTTTTTGGGGGTATATAAAGGACAGTTTATATAAATTAAATAACAACAATATCAATATTTTACGACAAAATTTCATTATTATTGTAAATCCTATATCTCATATTCATAATGCATGTACAAATGTCATAAATAGATGTAACTCGTGCATTTTGAACAATGGCAATCAATTTGATTCAAGTTTTGCATCTCATTTTCGTACAACTCCGGCTCTATTCGGCTAATAACGGCTCGAATATTTTCTGTAAGCGCTTGAATTCTTTGTGGGCCATTAGCATAGACATTTTTGTTCATGCAGCCCTAAAGAAAAAAGTCTTTACTTTATAAGCATGCAGGCTAAGATCCTTGTGCAGAATGTGATGAAAGCTGGTCTGTTATCTGCCAATTTGCTGTGAACGTCTTGGGATAGACAAACCCGGGTTTTCCACAGCATTTCCAGCAACAGCGGTAATGTTCTCAGCTGATAGGAGTACGAACTGGCAACTATACATCAGTAATTCGTCCAATTTACTCAAATTTACTGATAAGTTTAACAATGACACGCCGAGAAGGTGATTCATATCGACTGAAAACACGATCAACAATGCGATCTGTCTGGGTGAAATTTGCACCATATTGATAATGAATTTTTACTATTTCTATACGTTCTTGGAGCATATGTCTTTTCATTTTCTCAAATTGTATACGTTTCATTTGACTAGTGTTAAACAATCAAGGCCCTCTATTAAACAGTTTAAAAATGCCAGATTATTTAGAATGGGATTTCTTAATGGAAAACCCTATAGATATAAACAATCTTACAGTTTAATACAACTCGGGTCTGGACCACGCCAACACAGTTAAGAGTTTACAAAACTTTGTTTTGATATGTAATGTCTGTCATTACTGTGTAATAACAACATTTTAGTGAAAATCTGGCAACCGGTACTAGTTGGTTGCTTTTAAAAGTTGTTTTTGTATACATTATAAAAATCAAAATCACTTGGAAGGTGCAGAATGACGTACGTATACCCTAAATTTAACATTTTTGCTTACAGAACTGGCCTAAATAAGTAATAAACACTTTTTGTCATAAGACTCTTAGATTTCAGACCTTGTCAAAACATGAACACTATTTTTGCCACCCTTTATGATGGACTTTTATTTATAAATAATTAACACTGTTGTATCCTTTCTTTACACTTTAAAGTGTGAAGAAAGGATACAACAGTGTTAATTATTTATGATTATACTCTTTACGAAACTCAAAAACAAATATCGACTTTTATTTACATAATTTTAATAATTTCGTTGAATAAAAACCTAAAGTGCGTAGTTGTTTGTATGAACTTTAAGTAATGTAAATATTTGTAATAGTTCGCAGTTTCTTCATAAAAAAATAAAGTTCTAAATAAATGAAAGTATGCAAATGTTATGTTAACTATATTATTTAAAAACAAATGTGTTGATTTAGTTTCCAAAGTCCATTATACTAATAAAACAAAGAAATTTTATACAAGAAATCTCTGCTCTTTTAAAAGTTTATTGTTGGATTTTCTCAGGTGGATGTTTAGATCAGGTCCTTTAGTTTCTAAGGAATATTGAACCATGTGATTTGTACATTTCAAACCCTACTGTGTATGGAAAGTATTGTAACACATAATTTGTGAAACAATACAAGTGTTTTTTATTTAAATAACTTTACATTTTCCACATATACTGCCTTTCAAAAAAATCAGAACACAAAGTATTTATTGGACGATTTTAATGAAATTTACAGAATTTGATCATGTAAATGAACTGCATCGATGATCAAAAAATCAATTGTTTTGGTTACTATTTAATGGTATTTTTCCTTGATTTCACCATTATGAAGAGCTGCTGATTTTTTAATGTAATTGCTTCTAATATCCAAGTAGCCTCTGAGTAGTTTGACGTTTCAGTTTGTAAAACATAAAAAGATGCCCCGTGTTCGTCGGCGTGCACAATATCATCATCTAAGTGAAATTGAAAGGGGTCGCATTATTGGAATGCGAGAAGCGGGTTTTTCGGTTCGTGCTATTGCTGAAAGGGTAGGCCGTAGTGTATCGGTGATCGTACGCTGCTGGTCTATATGGTCCGAAGCTGGGGAGAATCGACGTAGACTTGGATCAGGACGTCCAAGAAGCACCACTGAGCGTGAAGATCGAGCTCTTCATCTTACAACTTTAAGGGACAGATTTACAACGTCGCGGGCATTGGGAAATGACTGGTTGGCTCTAAATGGCCAAAGAGTATCCATGGCTACTGTTTACAGAAGAATCCGCAGTTTTGGTATAAGATCCTACCGTCCACAATTGTGTCTACCTCTTACTCCGCAGCATCGCAGAGCAAGAATTGATTGGTGCAGGGAAAGACAACATTGGACCCATGAATGGAATAACATTATCTTCAGCGATGAGTCTCGGTTCTGTTTATGGGCTCATGATGGTCGCAGAAGAGTGAGACGTCGACGCGGTGAACGCAGAATTTTACAATTTGCTGTTGAAAGACATACGGCTCTTACACAGGGAGTTATGGTTTGGGGGGCGATAGCATATGGTAGTCGGTCTCCTCTAGTTTTTTTAGAAGCAAGTCTTAACGCGATTCGGTATATTGACAACATTTTACGGCCAGTGTTAGTGCCCTATGTAAATGGCTTGCAGAACCCCATTTTTCAGCAAGATAATGCTCGACCTCACACAGAGGCCATTACAAGACAGTTTTTTGATAGTGCCGAAATCAATTTGTTACCTTGGCCATCTCGTTCTCCAGATCTATCGCCAATGGAACATGTTTGGGATATGATAGGTGTTAGAATAAGTAACTTTCAGCGCACCGCTAACACTGTAATGGAACTTAGAGGTCAAATTATCGAAGTTTGGAATGAAATACCCCAAGTCGATATTGACAGCCTGATTTCTAGCATGCCTCGACGTGTTAATGAGTGTTTGGGAAATCGTGGAGGCCCAACACATTATTAATTTTTATTCATTTGTTTTTTTGTTTTTCAAGTTGATTTTTTGATCATCGATACAGTTCGTTTACATGATCAAATTGTGTAAATTTTATTAAAATCGTGCAATAAATACTTGGTGTTCTGATTTTTTTGAAAGGCAGTATATTAATAAAAATGTATCAGTCCCATTGAAAAATCCTTATGAAATATGAATTCTGACAGTATAAACTTCAATACCTGTACCATAAACATTCGATTTCGAGTTTCTGGAAAAAATATGAGAAGTTTAAATTATCCCTGGAAAACGCAGAATTAGGGCCAGGTGCACTAAATAGGTTGAGCTGGTTCAACTCGAGTTCAAAGTGACATTAGAACAATAGGAACTGTCATCTTGAACTCAAGTTCAGCTTAAACTCGAGTTCAACGTTTTTGGTGCAATTAAGCCATAGTATTCCCTAAAAAAATTGCCAACGTAAACAAATTAAAATTATTTCTTTTTTAGGAAACCAAAGCTAAATCTGAGAAAGCACGCAATGGTGACAACGAATCTGAGGTAAGTTTTATTGTTATAAGACCAACAAATATTTTTTTTTCAATTAAAATATAAGAAGAAATAAGAAACTAAAAATATTTGTTTGATAATATGAAATTTTACTGCTGCTGCTTTATATTTATGTTACACTCGCATATACAATGCTGTATGGTGTAAATTGAATTTGTAAATGTTTCACAAGGACATTTGTTATGTAAACAGGGAGTGTTTTGTTTATATATTTGGTTTACGCTGCACATGACAGCCAGCCGAAGCAAAAATGTAATAACATTGTTATATTTCGAATTAAAAAAATTAGACCTATATTTTTATAAAAATCTATTTTTATTATTTTATCAAATCAAATTAAATACATATAAATATAAAAAAAAATATTCTTCTGTCAATTGGCTATCGACAATTGGTCTTTCCGCCTGAATGTTATAGTTTTTGTCACTGTTTATTATGGTGTCCAAAAGCAAGGCCATAGCCAGTGGGGGGATATGGGGGTTCAACCCCCCCCCTAAAATTTTTAAAATGTTAGCTATTTTTTCACAATATTCTAGTTGTATGATTCGGGTCTGTGTTAATTGCCTAGCAGCAATTTCAATAAATGACAAAACACCATAACTTGAAAATATCACCCTTATTAAAAAAAACAAAACTATGACCTTTTACAAAAGTTGCTCGTAATAAATACAACAAAGCCGAGATTCTATTCTATTCTATTGAAAGTGAGTGGGTAGTTATGCTACCCTCCACTGCGACCGCAAGGATCTATTGTGGCTCACAATTAAGGTCGAACATCCGACCTTACAGCTCACCTTCCAAGTCCATCTTCTTGATGAAGTCAAGGATCTTGTCAGGTGAAGTTTTCTCCAGGTCCTTCAGGTTTAGCTTCGGTGTGCCAAACACCGTGGTCCTGATCTGGTTGCCAGCTGGACAGGCACATATGACGTGCTCTGCTGTTTCATCATCCTCTAGGCATAGGCGGCACTCAGTGGTGTCGCTTAGTCCTAGTTTATTAAGGTGATGCCTTAGACGGCTGTGTCCAGTGAAGAGAGCAGTTAATGTGTGAACAGCTGATCTGCTCAGCTTCAACCATGAGGCCGTCCTGGCCGCAGATGGTCCACTTGTTACCGCTCTGAAATGTCTCATCCCAGGGCGGTTTTGCCAGAAATCCTGTGCCTCGTGTCTCATCCATCCGTTGTTATGGTCTCTAGCTGTTGATCTGGGTATCCCCAGAGCGGGTTCTGGTCCGATGTAGGCTGTACGCGCCCCCTCTCTGGCTAGGGAATCGGCTAATTCGTTTCCCTTCACGCCAGAGTGGCTTGGCACCCACATCAGACTGACCCCGTTTACCTGTGCCATTTGGCAGAGGGCTTCCTTGCAGTTCTGTACAGCCAGAGAGGAGCATCTAGAAGATGCCAGGGCCCTAAGGGCCGCCTGGCTGTCCGAACATATTTTTATTGTCCTGCCCGCCCAACCCTTTGAAAGGATTTCGTGGGCGCACATTTCAATGGCGTATATTTCAGCCTGAAGTATGGTAGCATACCTGCCTAGGCAAGAGTAAAGTTCGGTCCTTGGTCCGACGACTGAGGCTCCTGTTCCAGTGGACAGTTTTGAGCCGTCAGTGTACCAGTAGGAATCAGCCTTTTCTGGGGTGATTTTGTGTCGCTCCCAGTCGTCCCTGCTTGGGAACAGGACCTTGTACGGCTGATCCTCGCAGTAGTCCGTGACTGCGTGGTCAGTCCTCATACTTAGGGTGTCATCCGCCTCAGTGGCAGTTGACAGCCCATTTGGTATGAAGACTATCACCTTCGGATCCAATAGGGCCGCGTGGTGATATCGATACGTTGCTAATCTGGCCTCGCCCTGTATTAGGATATGCAGGGGGGTGAGGTTCAGTAGCATTTCTAGAGCCGCTGATGGGGTAGTGCGTATGGCTCCAGTTACCGCCACTGTCGCCATTCTCTGCAGTGAGGAGAGCCTTGATATGGCCGTTTTTCGAGTTGTAATCGGCTACCAGGCGATACTGCCATAGGTTATTATTGGTTTTATGACCGAACCATATAGCCAGTACATTTGCTTGGAGTTTAATCCCCATGACTTCCCGCAAATTCTATGGCACGTCCACAGGGCGTACCTTGCTTTGCGGATTGTCTTGTCCAAGTGGGAGTTCCAGTTCAGCGATTTATCCAGGGTGATTCCTAGATACTTCGCCTCCTCCACAAATGGTATGGTTTCTCCCCGTAGAGTAAGAGGTCTCACTTTCAGGTTCCTCTTTCTCGTGAACGGGACAACTAATGTTTTGCTAGGGTTTACGTTTAACCGTTCCCCTATACACCAGTTCTGAGTCGCATCCAGTGCCTCCTGCTTGGCTTCACAGATTTAGTTTTCATCCGTGCCCCTTGCAAGAATGACTATGTCATCAGCATACGCTTGCACTTCGACATCAAGCGTATCTATTATTGCAAGCAGATCGTCTACCAGTAAAGACCACAGCAGGGGGGAAAGAACCCCTCCCTGCGGGCATCCCCTGGCAGTCCTCAGCTTGACCGTGTCGCCACATAGTGACGTTGTCACGGTTCTGGTGTCGAGCATTGCTCTGATCCAGCCTGTAATAGCCGGTGGAACCCCTCTGTCCCTCGCGGATAGTGATCCCGTCAGAGCAGCGTTGAAGGTCCCTTCTATGTCCAGGAAAGCTGTTACCGCAATTCCCTTGTAGTCCAGGGTTTGCGCAACTTTCCCGGCTAGGTTATTCAGCACCAAGTCCGTTGACTTCCCCTTTTGGTAGGCATACTGGTGCACACTAAGAGGGTTAATACTCAGTATCTCCCTCCTGATGTAGCCATCCAGCACCTTTTCCAGGGTCTTTAGGATAAATGACATCAGGCTTATAGGTCGGAAGGATTTTGGTAGGGGATCTGTTTTTCCCACCTTAGGTAGATAGACTACCTTTACTTCCGACCAGCTAGTTGGAATGTAATTCCACGCTAGGCTCGCCCTGAACAGTCTTATAAGGTGGAGGATTACTTTCTCCAAGCCTTTTTGGAGTAAGACAGGGAAGACCCCATCTATTCCTGGTGCTTTGTATGGTTGGAAGGATTTGACCGCCCAACTTACTGATCTGTAGGTAACGATTTTGTTTACCACCTTCCAGTCCTGCTTCCCCGGTCTCTTAGTTCGATCCCGTGGAAGCATTGTATCCGGTGTTTCGTTACTTAGAAGGGAACAATCTGGGAAATGATTTTGGGCCAGGATCTCTAACGTCTCTTTACCAAAGCCGAGATAGAAAAACCATCTTCTATTTTAGTTAGAATTCGAATTTTTGAATTGTTGTCTAAATGACGCAGCATTTTGACATTAAGGAAATTGACATATTTACAAAATTTTGTAACTAGGAAACTCATCACGTCCGTTTTAAACTATAACATATTTTGTATGCTTAATTGTATTACACAGTAGTGTACAATGGGCCCCGCAAAAGTAAAAACAATATTTTATCCATTAAGTGAGTTGTGCTAATTTTATTTAAAATTCAAAGCCTAATTTAAATCATATTTTAAATGATCGCACTGTATATTGTTTCTTTTTAACTTCTTATCGAAAAGATTTCAAAAATCACACGTAACACAAAATTTAGTTCGCCATTCGCGTTTTTATGTATAGACCGCATAACGCATTTGCATGCCATTACCGAGTTCGGAGTAAACACAAATTAAAAATATTCAAATCTCTCCATTATCGCTCGAGTTCGTCGGAGGGCCGGGCCCCATTCAATGATTGCTGTTGACTTTAAACTACAGCACCGCAGTCGCGAAACACGACTTTTTCTCCGTTTTTTTTTCAGTTCTAATGGCGCGCGTGGAATTTCAAATGAAGCGCACAGCACACTCCAACACTTGATTACTATGTGTTTTAATGTTTGTTGCAAGCTGAATTGGATGCAATTTAAACTCCGCATGTTTTCTTTGTTTTCGACCATCTGTGTGAGTACAGTGCGTGCGCTATAGTCGGGGATTGTGTGAAGTGATGCTGGCTGCGAGGGTTTTCGAATTTGCTTTAATTGTTGCTTAGTTTTGCATATTTATCTAGCAATTTGTATAAATCAGAGCTTCGAGCCGTTATTTTTTGCGTTCTGGTTTTCTTTCCAGTTCAATTAATAAAATATCATATGTTCAATAAAAAAAAACCTCTAGAGTGCCATGAATTATTTTTGTTTAAGTTTAAGTTGGCTACACACTTCAGGAATTGACATATAAAACGTCAAACATAATAATTATAATGTATTGATAATCAAATAAAAGTCACTTGGTTTGTTTCACTACTATTTTTTTTTATTCTCTCCGACTAGTTTCGACTTATCGTTATTCTCAAGGAGAAACTAGTCGGAGAGAATAAAAAAAATAGTAGTGAAACTAACCAAGTGACTTTTATTTAATTATCAATATTGTAAACATGCTTCATCAAGTGATTAATGAGAACCAAATTGAAGATATTGTAATGTACCCTGTACATTATTATTATATTACATTTTATTATTATATTATTTCTCATTATTATTATTATTATGTATATTTCGCACAGATAACATTAGGGCCAACAAATAGTCAGAAACCGATCAATAACAATTTGTTTATCAGTACTTTCACTAAAGATGTTATTTCAAATCATTATCTTAAGTAAATGTTTTCTACCGCGCTCATTAGACATTGCCCCTAACGTTATGCGTGTCCCTTTGTTATAATCTCTTTCTTCCAGAGCTTGATTAGAATAAGTTGTTAGTCTTATTTCAGACATCGCGAAAAGCACTCTTACTCTTGTAATCCGTTTATACTAATTCTTTTATATTAATAAATCTGTTAAAGTCATAAACAGTATATTAATAACAATTAATATCCGCCTCCCGCTCAACCATTACAATATTATAATGTATATTTTTAGAGTTGCCAACCTAGAATATTTTTCATGGCACTCTAGAGATTTTTTTTAATTGAATATGATATACAGTTAACGTATTCACTACGTAACGATTGTTTTTAAAAAGTTTTATTTATTGAACACAATTACAATTGAAAGAATGAAAATACAAAGATTAATTTGAATAAGTAATTTGATACGAGCGCGAGCTGCCGGAGTCTGTCGGGAACTGACTGGAACTGCCTGTTATCTCCAGGCGTTGGGTATTTATGGAGATGGGTAGCTGAATCAGCAAATGGGTAGGTGGCTGGTATGGTAACAATACATATAGCGGCTCGGTTCGGGAAAAAATAACGGTTTTTTTGCGGTTTTCGGTTCAGTTCCAAGTGATTGCTTTAATTTAATTTTTTAAATGTTTTTATTTTATATTAAAAAAAATTGATGTGTCCATCAGCACTGTCCTCGTTATATATATGATGATTTAGGGTCAGTTGCAGCAAACCCGTTCAACTCTGAACTTGAGTTCAAAGTGACATTAGAACAATAGGACCTGTCATCTTGAACTCGAGTTCAGCTTGAACTTAAGTTCAACGTTTTTGGTTCAACTGGACCTTAAATATTAAGAATATGGAAGAGTGCCTCAAAATAAATCTGTTTGACTCTTATTATTATTATCACATTTACAAAATATTCACAAACCAATATTTTTTGCATTTTTTTGTTATATCTTAGTAAATATCACATCTCAGCAGTATATATTTTGAACTTTGAACTTTAAATCAGTGGTTAATACGCGTGGCGCATGAAGTAAAATTTCGAGTTTAGAAAAGCCCCGCGAAAATTTGTCTCGGGTCGCTGCGCGACCCTCGACAAATTTTCTACGCGGGGCTTTTCTAAACTCGAAATTTTACTTCATGCTTAGTCTGGGTGTGGACAACACTCGTTCTTAGAAGTTAAAAATTGAAGGATTACTAAGTTTATTACCATTTTATAAAGGCTACAGATCGAAGGACCAATCATGGTCTTCGGAGACCGAAGGACTACAGGGATTTTAAGTTTTTTTTAAAAGAAAACAACGAATGTCTGAAGGTTTATACAATGGATTGTTACGGGGTGGGTACTTCGGCTTTAAAATAGTTATTAAAAATAGCAACTATTTCACCACCAAGTAACTACCGACTAGCAAGCTCAATTCTTAATTAAGAAAATTCGACTGAAGCACTGATTCTATTTTATAAAAAGAAAAAAATACGATTTGAAATAAAAATGGCTCTCAACTTTAAAAAATATATTAAAAACACGAATAATAAATTAACAAACAAATAACTAGACAAGAATAAAAAAAATAACAACTTACACAGAATTACAGACGACTTACACTTTTGGATGCTGGATACAGAGTGAATTCTGTGGTCCAGTGGTAGCTCTTTTATATCGAAAAGAACAAACCCTCTACCCCCGTGACTCTCAGGTACCCACCATTTCTCGCCACAGAAAAATAATGAGAATAAATATTTAATATAAAAATATTGAAATATAAAGTAGATCAACATGTGTGAGATGAAATTATGCATCCGTACATATGTCACACATGTTGATCGGAGGCTAAAATGGTGGTTTCATGAGTTTTAATTTAATAACTCCGAAAGCATAAGTCGAACGAGAATGTGACTTAGGTCAAAAAAAATAGTAACTTGCAATGCGCAACTTTTGCTCTAGTTCCTATACATATGGGATACACTAAACCTTGCCTGAGTCTTAATTAATAACAATTAATCCTCCTGACAGCTCGTCTTCTATAGCGTACAAAATTGAAATAACCCCCTCGTGTTTAGTGTCATTGGAATGGTCTTCCTCTCAACTATCCGATGACGTATGTGGTGTTCGCGTACGTGTGCCCCTTTCGCGACGATTCGCGAACATCGTAGGGGGCTTTGTGTTTGCCGCTTTTATTACGTTCTGACGTAATGCCCGATTCTCTTGTTCCCCGCACGTACATTTCGCTGGCACGGTCGGCTCGGCTCCAAGTAGCTGCGACCCTTCTCAGATGTGGCGAACTCGGGGATAACCGGGAAATCCGTATATATTTTGGACAACCCTGAAACTGAAAATAGCGGATGCCGTAGAGTTCTACCATGGATGGCCGAGAGGAGTTTTAAGCTGAGTTGAGCTGTCTGATGTTCGAGGGCGCTATTTGACGAGATTCCACCTAGATAGGCAACCTATCTAACTTAAATAATATCAATGTATGGCGCGAACTTTACTCATTTGGAAAATAATGAATACATATACAAAATAGCAGTTGACGGAACTTGTTAAAAGGTGCCGGTAACAGGATAGGAAAGAAAATATCCAATTTAAAAAAATATATCGAAGTTTGGTTGCTTTTCAGTGCATTTTTAACTTCACTTTAAATCAGTGTTTATATACGCGTGGCGCGTGAAGTAAAATTTCGAGTTTAGAAAAGCCCCGTGAAAATTTGTCTCGGGTCGCTGCGCGACCCTCGACGCGGGGCTTTTCTAAACTCGAAATTTTACTTCATGCTTAGTCTGGGAGTGGATGACACCCATTAATTTAAAATATGTCCCAACTATCAAAAGGTGTGTTGCAAGTGTCAAAGAAAAACAATAACATGATCTACGAGGGTCATTTTTAAAGTAAGAACCGCTTTCGCCCTATCACCGCGCATAGCGTTATCCGCGATCGTTTAACCTATTAACGTCTTCTCTGGTCATTTGTCCACGTTGTCAGTTAGTCTCAAGTTGCCAGCGAAAGTAGAAGATATTGTGCCGCAATTTAATATCAGCTATGTCAATTACTAATCCCGCCGATTGCGAAGTTCGCGCTGTGATTTGATTTTTAAATGCAAAAAACATTCGTCCTGCTGAAATCCATCGGCAACTCGTAGAGGCGTATGGGGAAGGTGTGATGAATAGAAGGAATGTGCGAAAGTGGTGCCTGTTATTTAAATAGTGGATGTTCGGTTTTGTTTAAGTAGCGTGAAAAGGACCAAATGTAGAATATTTGATTTTTGATTTATAATGGGTGTCCCAACAAGAGCGCCGGATTTAAATTTGCCGCCATTTTGTTAATACGAGTTGTACGGTGATTTTTTTTTGACAGTTGTCAAGTCCAGACCACGCGATTTAAGAATATGGAGAAATATTCAAACGAATAACGTTTAATTATTGTAAAAGCACATTACAAAAATGGTGAAAGTTTTGCGAAAACAATTCGCATATTACTTCAAGTTTTCGGTCGCCATTATGCGCCAAATGAATCGACAGTAAGGCGTTTAATTACAAAATTTGAGACCAAATTTACGCTGATGGATCAGAAGACAATTGTTCGTCGTCGTCCTTGTCGGTCACTCGAAAATATAGACACAGTAAGGGAATCTGTGCCCGAGAATCCAGGAACTTCCATTCGGCATCGTGGTCAAGAATTAAACATTTCCAAAACCACTATGCAACGAATTTTGGTAAAAGATCTGCATTTGCACGCGTACACGATTCAATTGGTGCAAGAAATCAAGCCAAGGGACCATGAACAGCGCCGTGGATTTGCTGATTGGGTGTTGGAACATCATCAAATTAATCCGGATTTTTCGAAGAAAATCATTTTTTCAGATGAGGCACATTTTCAACTCGACGGATACGTAAATAAACAAAACTGTCGGATTTGGGGTGCTGAAAATCCTTGTGTGGTACTCGAACAGCCAATGCATCCACCGCGAGTAACGGTTTGGTGCGCATTTTGGGCTGGCGGAGTGATTGGGCCGTATTTCTTTGAAAATGCGGCTGGAAATGCGCTAACTGTTACTGGTGTGCGGTACCGGGAAATGTTAACGGAGTTTTTGTGGCCCGAATTGGATGTAATTGATGTGGAGCACATGTTTTTCCAACAAGACGGTGCGACCTGCCACACAGCACGTGAAACAATGGTGTTACTGCAGACCAAATTTCCAGGCCGTGTCATTTCTCGATTTGGCGATCAACATTGGCCACCAAGATCGTGCGATCTAACGCCGATGGACTTTTTTCTTTGGGGCTATGTGAAGCAAAAGGTGTATGCAAATAAGCCTGAAACAGTTAAACATCTTAAAGAGGAAATCCGGCGCGTTATTGGTGAAATACAGCCACATTTATGCGAAAACGTTATTCAAAATTTCAACAAAAGAATAACCCTGTGCCAGAGGTTTCGTGGTGGCCATTTGCCTGATGTTGTATTTCATGTTTAATCGGAACTATTTTTCTTTATGTTGAAACAAACATGTTTGCTTAATTCAAAAAATAAATATGTTTTTCTTTATAATTAAATCCGGCGCTCTTGTTGGGACACCCTTTATTTGTAATATATTTAATTGATGAGGCGGATGCATGATGAAACTCCATAATACTATTTGAAATAAAACAACACAGTTGGGAGGGTTTCACTTTTATTGTTGAACACTGCAACATGTTTCACCACACAGTGGCTTCATCAGGCAGATGAAATAATCGATTATTTCATTATTTCATCTGCCTGATGAAGCCACTGTGTGGTGAAACATGTTACAGTGTTCAACAATAAAAGTGAAACCCTCCCAACTGTGTTGTTTTATTTCAAATTATATTTGTAATATTCGCGCGCTTGGAAAGTGCGCGCGTAAGGGGTGACGCTCATAGCGCCACTTGCAGAGAAGAAGTCGAGTAAAACGCATGCAACGCGAGTGTGTTCGTTAAAAATACAACTCCAACTTAAAAACACTATCGTGTCTTTAGGCCATCCAACCGCCGAAGCACACATAACACACAACCGGGGTAAGTCACCCTCAAAACACAACTTTCCAGCGGGGTCCGCAGATCAGTAAAATAAATAATTAGTGTAAGCGCCTGTATACGCGCATCACAACCCTTCAGCCAAAAACTGAAGTTGTGAAATTAACCGACGAGAAGTTGGCCACACATTTCCAGCCACGGATTTTGACGTCTCCACCAACTCACTAATTATGAAAAATCTCATTAAAAAAATTATATCTCCCAAGGCACATACTTTATTTTCAAAATGTCTTCACTAATTGTTTAATCAGTATATCTAGAACGATTATAAATGATCAGAAAGTAAAAACTCTTGTTTGTTATATTTTTAAACAATATGTCGCGCATGTGGCCACCACACATACCGAATTTAAAGAATTCATATCTCCCAAGGCACATAAATTATTTTCAAAATATCTTCACTGATTGTTTAAACAATATATCTAGAACAGTTATAAATGTCGAGAAAGTTATAACTCTCATTTGTTATATTTTTTAAACAATATATTTCTGTTAGCGTATGGCCACCACACGTACCAAATTTAAAAAAATCATATCTCCCAAGGCACGTACTTTATTTTCAATATATCTTCACTGATTGTTTAAACAATATATCTAGAATATGTATTAATGATCAGATAGTTATAACTCTCATTTGTTATATTTTTTAAACAATATATTTCTGTTAGCGTATGGCCATCACACGTACCAAATTTAAAAAATTCATATCTTCCAAGGCACATACTTTATTTCCAAATTGTCATCACTGCTTCTTTAAACAATATATCTAGAACTGTTATAAATGACCAGAAAGTTATAACTCTCATTTGTTATATTTTTTAAACAATATATTTCTGTTAGCGTATGGCCACCACACGAACCAAATTTAAAAAAATCATATCTCCCAAGGCACATACTTTATTTTCAAAATATCTTCACTGATTGTTTAAACAGTATATCTAGAACAGTTATTAATGATCAGAAAGTTATAACTCTCATTTGTTATATTTTTAAAACAATATATTTCTGTTGGCGTATGACCACCACACATACCAAATTTAAAAAATTCATATCTCCCAAGGCACATACTTTATTTGCAAATTGTCATCACTGCTTCTTTAAACAATATATCTAGAACTGTTATAAATGACCAGAAAGTTATAACTCTCATTTGTTATATTTTTTAAACAATATATTTCTGTTAGCGTATGGCCACCACACGTACCAAATTTAAAAAATTCATATCTTCTAAGGCACATACTTTATTTTCAAAATATCTTCACTGATTGTTTAAACAATATATCTAGAACACTTATAAATGACCAGAAAGTGATAACTCTCATTTGTTATATTTTTTAAACAATACATTTCTGTTAGCGTATGGCCATCACACGTACCAAATTTAAAAAAATCATATCTCCCAAGGCACATACTTTATTTTCAAAATATCTTCACTGATTGTTTAAACAGTATATCTAGATCAGTTATTTATGATCAGAAAGTTATAACTCTCATTAGTTATATTTTTTAAACAATAAAATAATGCATTTTTACTATTTCCAAGCCTATATACTTATTATTTGTTTGTTCATTAAAAAATGGCTATGTGCCGAGTATATGGAAGAAAAGTTTTGCTACACCCATTCATAAATCAGGACGTAGTGACATTATAGAAAATTACAGGGGCGTATGTCTCCAATCTTCGATACCTAAGTTATTAGATAAATTAATGTCCACATTTATATTAAATCAATTTAAACATGTACTTGTTGAGGAACAACATGGCTTTGTGGAGGGTAGGTCCACTACTTTAAATCTTTTAGTGTTTACAGATTACCTTGTTAGTGCTTTTGAAAACAAAATGCAAGTTGATTCTATATACACAGATTTTTCGAAAGCATTTGACAAGGTAAATCACGCGATATTATTGGCAAAAATCAAAGCATACGGATTTAATGGAAGAGTTGTGGAGTGGATTGGCTCCTTTTTAAGTAATAGGGTTCAACAAGTTAAAATAAAAAACTTTATTTCAAAGGAATTCTCCGTTTATTCTGGTGTACCACAAGGTACACACTGTGGACCGATATTTTTCTTGGTTTTTATAAATGATATAATACACTCCATAAAGTCATGCAAAGCTATAATGTTTGCAGATGATTTAAAGCTATACCTAGCAATGTCGCAGCCTTCTGACTGCACATTGATACAGGACGATTTGAATAATATATTGAATTGGTGTGACAAGAATAGATTGCCATTAAACTTAAAAAAATGCCATGTAATATCATTTAGCAAGCGTCAAGTAGTCCATAAATATAACTATATGTTGAAAGGTGTCGGATTAAGTCGGGTTAACGAGATTAAAGATTTGGGTGTAACACTCGATTATAAACTTAATTTTGGACCACATATTACAAATATTACCAATAAGGCAAGTAGGGTTTTAGGTTTAATTTTTAGAATTGGCAAAACATTTTCAGTGCGAACCTTACAGTTACTTTATTTTTCATTGGTAAGGTCGATATTAGAATATTGTTCGATTATATGGAGTCCACACTATGCTATCTGGATAAACAAGCTCGAGAAAGTCCAATCTAAATTTGCACGAGTATGTGCCTTTAGAATGGGAATTTCTGGAGATAACTTAGAAATAAATTCATTCAAATCGACGATAAATCTAAAACCCTTGATTCACAGGCGCATTTATTATGATTTATGTTACTTGCACAAACTTTTTTCGGGCTATATTAATTCTTCTTTTCTTGTCTCCAAAATATACTTAGTAGTCCCAATAACTGACAGAAGAACGAGGCAACACTGTACATTTAAGGTCCAAAGTGCAACATGCAATTATAGCTTAAATAACCCGTTAACAAGATTATTCCGATTTGGTAATATTTTACTAGATATTAATTCCTTGTACCTCTTTCAAAAATCGGAAAATCTATTCAAAACCAAAATTAAGTTTATCAATTTCGAGCTTTTTACTTAATCCATATTAATTCGGTTGCATATATTAATTATTCTTTCCCTTAATAGAAGATGCTATTGTTTTATTAGTTTTATACTATAAGCTCGTGTAAAGTTTAGTTTAGTAGTGATGTAATTAGTTTTGTATACTTAGAGTGTATATTTTTTTTATGTTAATGTTAAAATGGTTTTTACCGTAAATAAATAAATAAATAAATAAAAATAAATAAATATATTTCTGTTAGCGTATGGCCACCACACCAGAGCTGGGCAGGATTCGAATCATTCAGGATTCGAATACTGGATTCGAATCCTTTTAGAGGATTCAAAAGAGGCATTCGAATACTTTAGTTCAACTGGATTCGTGATCCGGATTCGTTACATTTTCTTAAAAAGATTCGTATTCGAATCCAAATGTGGGTGATTCGAATTCTTATAAAAGGATTCGAATATTTATAAAAGGATTCGAATACTTACAAAAGGTTTTGAATCGTCAAAAATAATTCGTATTAATTGTGAGAATTAACTTGAAAAATGTCTTTTGTGTGTTTTTAAATTTCTCGTTAAATCACTGTTTTATACGCGTGGCGCATGAAGTAAAATTTCGAGTTTAGAAAAGCCCAGAAAATTTGTCACGGGTCGCTGCGCGACCCTCGACAAATTTTCACGGGGCTTTTCTAAACTCGAAATTTTACTTCATGCTTAGTCTGGGAGTGGAAACGCTCGTTCGAAACTTCATACTGAATGCTTTGATAAGAACATTAAATGACTAAAAATGTTTTTAAAGATAATAATCTAGTTTTCAAAATTTTCTTGAATATTATTTGAAGTAAAACTGACATGGTAGCTAGCCACAATCTGAAATGTTAAATTTTTGAGGCATTTCTCTGATTCAAGATTTTTTTCCTTGACCTTTTAACTTCTGTGGGAAACCCCCATTTTTCATTGTTTTTGTCAATATTTAAGTTAATTTTATAAACTTTTACGTGTTTTGTAATTTACCTGCTGATTTTGACATATTTAATAATATCATATGGCTTTTTTGTTAGTGTTTTGGTCAATTTGAATATAATTCCATGACTATTCTCTGACTTTCCCGGTTATAATGATATTCAGTGAATTTTTTATTTACGTAATTTTTAAGCATTCGTCGAATTTATAATAGAGATCAATTTGAAGTTTCGAACGGGTGTTTCCATTCCCAGGCTAAGCATGAAGTAAAATTTCGAGTTTAGAAAAGCCCCGTGAAAATTTGTCGAGGGTCGCGCAGCGACCCGAGACAAATTTTCGGGCTTTTCTAAACTCGAAATTTTACTTCATGCGCCACGCGTACTAAACACTGATTTGAAGTGAAGTTCAAAAACAGACAAATACATCTTTAATCAGAGTAACAGGGAATCAGATATTTAGTCTGTTGTCAACGATGTTCAGTGTTAATAATAAATAATTAGGTGTTGAATATTTTTGTTAAAAGAACTGGTAACGACATTTATATATTAATAGTTGCAAAAAAATAATAAAATCAAATTTATTCTTAAAGGATTTGTATTCGTGATTCGAAAAACAGGATTCGAATCATATTAGGTGATTCGGATTCGTGATTCGAATCCTTTTTACAAGGATTTGTCCCAGCTCTGCACCACACGTACCAAATTTAAAAAAATCATATCTCCCAAGGCACATACTTTATTTTCAAAATATCTTCACTGATTGTTTAAACAGTATATCTAGAACAGTTATTTATGATCAGAAAGTTTTAACTCTCATTAGTTATATTTTTTAAACAATATATTTCTGTTAGCGTATGGCCACCACACATACCAAATTTAAAAAATTCATATCTCCCAAGGCACATACTTTATTTCCAAATTGTCATCACTGCTTCTTTAAACAATATATCTAGAACCGTTATAAATGACCAGAAAGTTATAACTCTCATTTGTTACATTTTTTAAACAATATATTTCTGTTGGCATATGGCCACCACACATACCAAATTTAAAAAATTCATATCTCCCAAGGCACATACTTTATTTTCAAAATATCTTAACTGGTTGTTTAAACAATATATCTAAAACAGTTATTATTGATCAGAAAGTTATAACTCTTATTTGTTATATTTTTTAACAATATATTTCTGTAGGCGTATGGCCACCACACATACCAAATTTAAAAAAATCATATCTCCCAAGGCACATACTTTATTTTCAAAATATCTTCACTGATTGTTTAAACAGTATATCTAGAACAGTTATTAATGATCAGAAAGTTATAACTCTCATTAGTTATATTTTTTAAACAATATATTTCTGTTAGCGTATGGCCACCACACATACCAAATTTAAAAAATTCATATCTCCCAAGGCACATACTTTATTTCCAAATTGTCATCACTGCTTCTTTAAAAAATATATCTAGAACTGTTATAAATGACCAAAAAGGTATAACTCTCATTTGTTATATTGTCCAGAAAGGGTATCGGGTATTTGTTTTCGCGCCATATTCGAAACGGGGCGTCTAAAGGGTGCGGGGAGGGGTTCGTGGCGTCCGCCACTTTGTGGAGTTTTAGTCACGATGGAACAGTACTCGGGGACGCGTCGCGCATTTTGCGTACGAGCGTATTATCGTAATGGTGATTCAATGGTGACTGCTCAACGTCTCTATCGTGCGGAATATCGTACACGCCACGCGCCAAGTGACGATAGCATTAGGAAATGGATCAGGATGTTCGAGAATACAGGTGCGACAGTTAAAATTCAAAACTCTGGTCGTCCTCGTTCAGTTCGCGATGAAGAAACAGTTGAAGAAGTTGAGGCGTCGGTTCGTCAAAATCCGTCTTTATCCATCCGAAATCGAAATCGTCTTTACATTGGATTTTAAAGAAAGACTTACATCTAAAAGCCTATAAAATTCAGTTGGTTCAAGAATTGAAGGATACGGACTATGCTAATCGACTGAATTTTGCGAACGAAATGCTGCAGCAATTTAACAACTTTAACAACATACTGTTCAGTGACGAAGCAAATTTTCACCTGAATGGTCATGTTAATAGGCAGAATTGTCGGTACTGGGCAGTGGAGAATCCGAGACGAAAGCATGAACGACCCCTGCATAGCTCAAAGGCCGTTGTTTGGGCCGCTATGTCTGCTAAAGGCATAATTGGTCCTTATTTTCATGAAGATCAACGAGGCCGAGCAATTAATGTGAATAGTGACCGTTATTGCGATATGTTGCGAAATTTTTTGGTCCCAGAGTTGCAGGAGTTTGCAGGTTTTAACTCAAGAACGTGGTTCCAGCAAGATGGGGCCACTTGCCATACCTCAAATAACTCAATGGAAGTTGTTAACGAATTATTCCCTAATAAAGTCATTTCGCGAAGGGGTAACATCAACTGGCCTCCCAGAAGCCCCGACCTTAGCCCGCTTGACTATTTTGCATGGGGATACCTTAAAAGTAAGGTTTATCAAAACAATCCGACGAATCTAACCCAGTTAAAGCAAAACATCAGGTCAGAAATGGCAGCAATATCGATAGCTATGTGTCAACGTGTTATCGCCAATCTTCGTTTCCGTTTAGAAGAGTGCCAGCAACGTAACGGTCATCATTTGGATAACATCATCTTTTCCAAATAATTCTCCAATTCATATGCTAATAATAAACAATAAACTTTTTTATTGCATACAAATAATTTTTGTTTCATTGAACTTACAAATACCCGATACCCTTTCTGGACACCTGTATTTCTGTTAGCGTATGGCCACCACACGTACCAAATTTAAAAAAATCATATCTCCCAAGGCACATACTTTATTTTCAAAATATCTTCTCTGATTGTTTAAACAACATATCTAGAACAGTTATTAATGATCAGAAAGTTATACTCTTATTTGTTATATTTTTTAAACAATATATTTCTGTTATTGATGACCACCACACGTATCAAATTTAAAAAAAATCATATCTCCCAAGGCACATACTTTATTTTCCAAATACCTTCACTGATTGTTTAAACAATATATCTAGAACAGTTATTAATGATCAGAAAGTTATAACTCTCGTTTATTATATTCTTTAAATAAACAATATATTTCTATTAGCGTATGGCCACCACACATACCAAATTAAAAAAAATCACATTTCTCAAGGCACATACTTTAGTTCCAAATTGTCATCACTGCTTCTTCAAACAATATATCTAGATCTGTTATAAATTACCAGAAAGTTATAACTCATTTGTTATATTTTTTAAACAATATATTTCTGTTGGCGTATGGCCACCACACATACCAAATTTAAAAAATTCATATCTCCCAAGGCACATACTTTATTTTCCAAATATCTTCACTGATTGTTTAAACAATATATCTAAAACAGTTATTAATGATCAGAAAGTTATAACTCTTGTTTGTTATATTTTTTAAACAATATATTTCTGTTACCGTATGGCCACCAAACATACCAAATTTAAAAAATTCATATTTCCCGAGAGAAAATATGTTGAAAAAAAGAAATATAGTTTAAAAAATATAACAAATGAGAGTTATAACTTTCTGCTCATTAATAACTGTTCTAGATATATTATTTAAACAAGTAGTGATGACAATTTGGAAATAAAGTATATGCCTCGGCAGATATGATTTTTTTAAATTTGGTATGTGTGGTGGCCATACGCTAACAGAAATATATTGTTAAAAAAATATAACAAATAAGAGTTATAACTTTCTGATCATTAATAACTGTTCTAGATATATTGTTTAAACAATCAGTGAAGATATTTTGAAAATAAAGTATGTGCCTTGGGAGATATGATTTTTTTAAATTTGACACGTGTGGTGGCCATACGCTAACAGAAATATATTGTTTAAAAAATATAACAAACTAGAGTTATAACTTTCTGATCATTAATAGTTCTAGATATATTGTTTAAACAATCAGTGAAGATATTTTGAAAATAAAGTATGTACCTTGGGAGACGGGTGTGAAGTTAGCAATAGATCCAGCAATAGATTTTAAAAAAATCATATCTCGGAAAAAACAAAAGCAAATTAAATGAAATTGAAGATATACCCTTCAAATAGCCTAAATTATTACCCCAAGAAATATAAAACCCTTAACTTTTACCCTTCATATTTTTTCACCCCTTCCAAAAATATGTTATGATTTTTTTTTAATTTGGCAATATTTCATAAAGTTACTTTTTAGCTCAAAACATCTCTATAATACCTTCTTTTGATAAGTGAAATCAAAAAAACGTTTCGACACCCCGTTCGCCACTAAACTATTGTTTTACCCTAAGATTTCAAAAATTAATATCTCAGAGAAAAAAAAATACAAATCGAATAAAATTTAAAATACACGATAAGAGATGTTTAAGTTATCACCCAAAAAAAATTGAGCCATAATTTTTACCTATAATATTTTTTCACCCCTTCTAAAAACGTAATCAATTTTTTTCTACTTTGGCAATGTTCCATAAAATTCATTTTTATCTCAAAATATCTCAATTCTACCCTCTTTTAATACACCTAATCAAAAAAACGTTTCGTCACCCTGTTCACCCCTAAAATATTTTCATTACCCCGTGAATATGGAAATCAATATTTCCGAGAAAGCAAAATCAAATCAAACAAAATATTACTAAGGAATACCACTTAATTAATAGCACAAAGAAGATCAACCCCTAAAATTACCCTTTCATTTTTTCTTGTCTTTAAATGTAATATATATATTTTTTTAAATTCACAATCATCTTAAATGTTGATATGTATCATATATTATTTCTTTTTATCATGAGTGTGTTTACTCTAATAAGCAAAAGTAAAAAAAAAGTGTCAGGCACTTTACCCCCATATAATAAAATAATAATCTCCTGCTCGTCGTATGGATTTATATGCGTATGGAATTATGTGCAACGATTTAAACATTATTTTTTTCCGAATTCGGCAAAGAGCCATAGATAAATAAAAATTGTTATTCTTATCATTAATGTGTGTAGTTTCATAATCAAAAGTCAAAAAAAACGTTTGGAGCACTTTTCCACCCCCGAAAAAAAAAAAAATCTCCCGCTCGTCACGTATGGATCTATATGCAATAAATTAAACATTATTTTTTTCGAATTTGGCAAAGAGCCATAGATAAATAAAAATTGTTATTCTTATCATTAATGTGTGTAGTTTCATAATCAAAAGTCAAAAAAACGTTTGGAGCACTTTTCCACCCCCGAAAAAAAAAAAAAAAATCTCCCGCTCGGCACGTATGGATCTATATGCAATAAATTAAACATTATTTTCTCCATATTTGGCAGAGAGCCATAGATAAATAAAAATTGTTATTCTTATCATTAATGTGTGTACTTTCATAATCAAAAGTCAAAAAAACGTTTGGAACACTTTTCCACCCCCGAAAAAAAAAATCTCCCGCTCGTCACGTATAGATCTATATGCAATAAATTAAACATTATTTTTTTCGAATTTGGCAAAGAGCCATAGATAAATAAAAATTGTTATTCTTATCATTAATGTGTGTACTTTCATAATCAAAAGTCAAAAAAACGTTTGGAGCACTTTTCCGCCCCCGAAAAGAAAAATCTCCCGCTCGTCACGTATGGATCTATATGCAATAAATTAAACATTATTTTTTTCGAATTTGGCAAAGAGCCATAGATAAATAAAAATTGTTATTCTTATCATTAATGTGTGTACTTTCATAATCAAAAGTCAAAAAAACGTTTGGAGCACTTTTCCACCCCCGAAAAAAAAAAATCTCCCGCTCGTCACGTATGGATGTATATGCAATAAATTAAACATTATTTTTTCCCAATTTGGCAAAGAGCCATAGATAAATAAAAATTGTTATTCTTATCATTAATGTGTGTACTTTCATAATCAAAACTCAAAAAAAACGTTTGGAGCACTTTTCCACCCCCGAAAAAAAAAAAATCTCCCGCTCGTCACGTATGGATCTATATGCAATAAATTAAACATTATTTTTTCCGAATTTGGCAAAGAGCCATAGATAAATAAAAATTGTTAGTCTTATCATTAATGTGTGTACTTTCATAATCAAAAGTCAAAAAAACGTTTGGAGCACTTTTCCACCCCCGAAAAAAAAAATCTCCCGCTCGTCACGTATGGATCTATATGCAATAAATTATACATTATTTTTTCCGAATTTGGCAAAGAGCCATAGATAAATAAAAATTGTTATTCTTATCATTAATGTGTGTACTTTCATAATCAAAAATCAAAAAAACGTTTGGAGCACTTTTTCACCCCCGAAAAAAAAAAATCTCCCGCTCGTCACGTATGGATCTATATGCAATAAATTAAACATTATTTTTTTCGAATTTGGCAAAGAGCCATAGATAAATAAAAATTGTTATTCTTATCATTAATGTGTGTACTTTAATAATCAAAAGTCAAAAACACGTTTGGAGCACTTTTTTACCCCCCCAAAAAAAAATTATCTTCCGCTCGTCGTGTATGGATCCATATGCAACAAATTAAACATAATTTTTTCCGAATTTAGCAAAGGGCCATAGATAAATAAAAATTGATATTTTTATCATTAATGTGAAATAGTGCTTCAAACGTTTTTTTGACTTTTGATTATGAAAGTACACACATTAATGATAAAAATAACAATTTGTATTTATCTATGGCCTTTTGCCAAATTCAGAAAAAATAATGTTTAAATCGTTGCACATAATTCCATACGCATATAAATCCATACGACGAGCAGGAGATTATTATTTTATTATATGGGGGTAAAGTGCCTGGCACTTTTTTTTACTTTTGCTTATTAGAGTAAACACACTCATGATAAAAAGAAATAATATATGATACATATCAACATTTAAGAAGATTGTGAATTTATAAAAATATATATATATTACATTTAAAGACAAGAAAAAATGAAAGGGTAATTTTAGGGGTTGATCTTCTTTGTGCTATTTATTAAGATGTATTCCTTAGTAATATTTTGTTTGATTTGATTTTGCTTTCTCGGAAATATTGATTTCCATATTCACGGGGTAAAGAAAATATTTTAGGGGTGAACAGGGTGACGAAACGTTTTTTTGATTAGGTGTATTAAAAGAGGGTAGAATAGAGATATTTTGAGATAAAAATTAATTTTATGGAACATTGCCAAAGTAGAAAAAAATTGATTACATTTTTGGAAGGGGTGAAAAAATATTATAGGTAAAAATTAAGGGTTAATTTTTTTTGGTGATAACTTAGACATCTCTTATCGTGTATTTTAAATTTTATTCGATTTGTATTTTTTTTTTCTCTGAGATATTAATTTTTGAAATCTTAGGGTAAAACAATAGTTTAGTGGCGAACGGGGTGTCGAAACGTTTTTTTGATTTCACTTATCAAAAGAAGGTATTATAGAGATGTTTTGAGCTAAAAAGTAACTTTATGAAATATTGCCAAATTAAAAAAAAATCATAACATATTTTTGGAAGGGGTGAAAAAATATGAAGGGTAAAAGTTAAGGGTTTTATACTTCTTGGGGTAATAATTTAGGCTATTTGAAGGGTATATCTTCAAATTTCATTTAATTTGCTTTTGTTTTTTCCGAGATATGATTTTTTTAAAATCTATTGCTGGATCTATTGCTAACTTCACACCCGTCCTTGGGAGATATGATTTTTTTTATTTGGTATGTGTGGTGGCCATACGCCAACAGAAATATATTGTTTAAAAAATATAACAAATAATAGTTATAACTTTCTGATCATTAATAACTGTTCTAGATATATTGTTTAAACAATCAGTGAAGATATTTTGAAAATAAAGTATGTGCCTTGGGAGATATGATTTTTTTAAATTTGACACGTGTGGTGGCCATACGCTAACAGAAATATATTGTTTAAAAAATATAACAAATAAGAGTTATAACTTTCTGATCATTAATAACTGTTCTAGATATATTGTTTAAACAATCAGTGAAGATATTTTGAAAATAAAGTATGTGCCTTGGGAGATATGATTTTTTTAAATTTGACACGTGTGGTGGCCATACGCTAACAGAAATATATTGTTTAAAAAATATAACAAATAAGAGTTATAACTTTTTGATCATTAATAGTTCTAGATATATTGTTTAAATAATCAGTGAAGATATTTTGAAAATAAAGTATGTGCCTTGGGAGATATGATTTTTTTTATTTGGTATGTGTGGTGGCCATACGCCAACAGAAATATATTGTTTAAAAAATATAACAAATAAGAGTTATAACTTTCTGATCATTAATAACTGTTCTAGATATATTGTTTAAATAATCAGAAAAGATATTTTGAAAATAAAGTATGTGCCTTGGGAGATATGATTTTTTTTTAATTTGGTATGTGTGGTGGCCATACGCCAACAGAAATATATTATTTAAAAAATATAACAAATGAGAGTTATATCTTTCTGGTCATTTATAACTGTTCGGATATATTGTTTAAACAAGTAGTGATGACAATTTGGAAATAAAGTATGCGCCTTGGGAGATATGAATTTTTTAAATTTGGTATGTGTGGTGGCCATATGCGCGACATATTGTTTAATAATATAACAAACAAGAGTTTTTACTTTCTGATCATTTATAATCGTTTTAGATATACTGATTAAACAATTAGTGAAGACATTTTGAAAATAAAGTATGTGCCTTGGGAGATATAATTTTTTTAATGAGATTTTTCATAATTAGTGAGATGGTGGAGGCGCCAAAATCCGTGGCTGGAAATATGTGGTCAACTTCTCGTCGGTGTGAAATTAAGCAGTGAAACAACAAACTTAACAAACTCAACTCTCTAACATTTAATAAAGTTTATCATAAGAATAATAAAACATCCATTAAATTTAATTTCACTCCATATCAACCATGTTATAAAAATGTGTATGAAAATACCTTTATCAAGATGAAACATTGCAGATGCATCCCATGAAACGGTGCAATAAAACCAACATTTTATAACTTGTGCACACGCTATTACCGCTGTGTTATGGAAGATAAGTGAAAGAATGTACATACAAACAAACAGTTGATAGCCGCAATCGCAAGTGTTATTTAATTACGCGTGTCGGCTAATTAAATGTAAATAATGGGGTTTTAATCCCACGTTCATAATTCCCTTATCTATTTTCATGCATAAGCCAAGAATAATATTCAATTAAATTGGATCTAATACGAAACCAGGAAATAAAAATGATTGTTAATAGTGCACTTATGTTTCAAAAGTAACAGATGTAATCGCTTATGTTTCTCTAAAATGTGTTTTTTTTACATAATATATAAAATTACGAAAAACTAGTCGTGAAAATGTGTGTTTTTTTTACTCTGTCCGACGTAATGTAATGTATGGACCTGCTCTTATTGGAAAACCATTTAGTACATCTACCGAAAAATATCTACTACTTCATTTCTAGTATATCTACTGGAAAATGTACACATTTGTCGGTCAACGTACAGGGTTATTCAAAATGAAGGAACAGATTTTAAACATTTATTTCTTCACAACTACAAAAGGTGGAACCATAATTCCAACGTTCCTGGACAGACAAAAGTTTAAAATTTGAACAGTATAGGCAAAAGTTCTAACCACAGCCGCATTGGCGCTGTTGCTTGACCTGTTAATTGTCCAGACCTTACTCCTCGTGAATTTTATCTGTGGGGTAACGTAAAAAACCGTGTTTTTATCCCCCCCCTATGCCTGTACTCTTAAAAATCTGCAACATCGAATTGTTCAAGCTGTGAATTCTGAATTCGATAACTAAGAGACCAGCTGATTTGTGTATGGCAAGAAATGAGCCATCGTTTTGTTTGAATGCATACAAAATTGAACTTTTCTGTTTCCAGGAACGTTGGAATTGTGTTTCTATCTTTTGTAGTTTGGAAGAAATAAATGTTTAAAATCTGTTCTTTCATTTTGAATAACCCTGTACGTTGACCGGCAAATATGTACATTTTTCAGTAGATATACTAGAAATGAAGTAGATATACTAAAGGGATTGATAACTCCTAGGAGGCTCTACGTATCATGATTTTAGTTGACCGACCCACTCGATGAGGCGGCGTTGCAATCGCAAATGGGCGGTGCAGGTTGTCAGACCATTGAAGGGATGGTGCGGTGCGGGGAACACCGCACAGTATTAAATAACCGTGCGATGCGAGAAATAACAAAGACATAATAAACATTTTAAATGTATATTTTAAAAAGTATTAATTGAATTTAAGGCATGTTCTGGGATCGTATCTTGTGACTAGATGGAATTTCAGAATTGCTTGATCCAACAGCAACGGGAACATTCTCCATGGAAGAATGGTCCTAGCCCGCTGTGAAGAAAATCACCACGTCCGTGGCTGTTGCATAGTACTTGATCATTTACGAATGCTAGAAAGAAATAAAAAGAAATAATGTAGACACCCTGGTTTTAAATTTGTTTGACTGCAGACTTAATTTAAAAATACACAATAGCTTAAAAACTTAAAATATTATACAAGGTGGCCAGAAAAGGTGTGATAATCTTCAGGTAGTGTGATTCGTTGATTAATTTTGGATAAAAAATCTAAATAAAAAAAATATTGTATTCTTCCTCGTAACATCTCACGAGGTCCTTAAAATATTAAAGGTATCTCTGGAAATTAGTGTTATTTTCTATTATTTTGGAAAAAATCAATAGAACTTACAATCAATTACACATTTGTAAAATTTAAATGACATAGGTGATTCAAGAATGTTTGCTCATATATTTCTCCTAACCAACACGGATTTATGCCGGGCCGATCTACAACAACCAATCTTGGCTGCTTTTCACAATTTGTTTCTGAAGTGATCGACGATAGAGGACAAGTAGATGTCATATACACGGATTTTTCCCGTGCATTTGACACTCTCGATCATGATATACTGCTTGTGAAACTAATGGATTTAGGCGCTGCCCCAAAAGTTCAACTACTTGTAAAATCGTACTTAACTAACCGACAAGCATACGTTGCCTACAACGGATTCCACTCCTCTGCGTTAGTAATCAATTCTGGGGTTCCACAGGGCTCAAACCTTGGCCCGCTTCTCTTTATAATTTTTATAAATTCTTTGCTAGAGTCATTAACCTGTCATGCGCTTGCTTACGCAGATGATATTAAGCTCTTTGCTGTCGTAACAACATTGAGTGATGCTTTGTCACTGCAGAATAATATTAATAAACTTACGGAGTGGTGTGACAAACATAAACTCTCCCTCAACGTTGATAAGTGCTGTTCAGTATCCTTCACTAAAAAAACAAACTCACTCTCACTGCCATACAGAATGTATGACTTACAACTTAAATCCTGCACCGAGATGAAAGATTTGGGTATCTTATTTTGTACTGATTTGAGTTTTACAAAACATATTAATAATATTGCAATGGCTGCATCTCGTACACTTGGATTTATAATGCGAGTCTGTGTATCCTTCAGAGATATTAACCTCATAAAAACACTTTATTCTGCGTATGTTCTCTCTAAACTGGAATATTGTAATATCATCTGGTTTCCAATTTATATGAGTCAAAATATGCCTTTGGACAGGATTCATCGAAGGTTCTTAAAGTACCTTTCATTCAGAGTGGATGGAGTGTATCCCGAGCGAGGGATAGAACAGGATTTACTGCTGCAGAAGCATGATATGGTCTCCCTTTCTGCGAGAAGAGAAGAGCAGGCTGCGAATTTTCTCTGGAAAATTGTTCATAATGTGACAGATGTACCGTTTCTTCTATCTAGAATTAATTTCCATATACCGCGATTAAACTCTAGACACAGCAGTTCTTTCTACATTCCCGGAGCGCGTACCAACTGTCTACGCCGTGCGCCTGTGCCAGTTATGTGTCGAAGTGCTATGAAACATTATAGTGATATATTTTTTGATAAACTGTAATATAGTGTCTGATTAATATTCGATCGATTGTTTTGTTATATGTGCATTTTTGTTTCTAATATATTTCTTATTTTTTATTCTGTAAAATTGTCCTGTAAATGGATCTTCTGTTGGGCAATAAACGTTATTATTATTATTATTATTATAAATAAATTGGACACTTTAACAAATTAATAACTTCTTCAGAAGCATTTTTTTAATAAAAATAGACCTGGCAACTATGTATTTTCATATGTAACCTTATTAAATTTCACTTGACTTTGACATATACTTGTCATAATTTATTTGTGTAAGTTTGTATAAGTTCATCCTACTTTTTGAAGATGTACACATTCAACGAGTATGCAGATATGTACATGATATTTGGATTCTGCAATGGTAATGCAACTAGTGCCAAAGATGAGTACCAAAGAAGATATCCAAATCGCCAACAGCCCTGCGTAAATACGTTTAGAAAATTAGACCAAAGGCTACGTACTTTTGGGTCGTTCGTTTATAATAACATAGATGGAGGGAGACCTAGGGAACGTCGCACTGTTCACCTAGAAGAACAGATATTGAATGCAGTTCAAGAAGATCCCAATATTAGTACGAGACAAATAGCTCAACAGTTAAATGTCCCCAGTAAAACAACAGTCCATGCAGTATTGATAAAAAATCGAATACGTCCATTTCATGCAAGAAAAGTTCAACCACTGTATGAAAATGTTTTGTGACAGGATTTTAGATCAAATTCGGGAAGAACCAAATTTTTTATTTAAAATTCTTTGGAGTGATGAATGTACATTCACTAGAGATGGGGTATTTAATTGTCATAATTATCACTTTTGGGCAGAAGAAAATCCTCGGGCGGTTAGAGAAATGGGACATCAAAGGAAATTTTCAGTTAACGTCTGGCTTGGTATTCTAAATTTACGTGTAATTGGGCCTTTTTTTATTCATCAAAGATTAAATGCCTTAAATTATGTAAATATTTTAGAAGAAGTTTTGGAGAATGTTCCACTAAATTTAGTAAACAACATGCTGTACATGCATGATGGTGCACCACCTCATACAGCAATAATTTCAAGAGAATGGTTGGACAAACATTTTCCAAATAGATGGATTGGGCGCAATGGACCCATACTATGGCCAGCAAGGTCGCCGGATATGAATTCACTTGATTTTTTCGTTTGGGGATTTTTTAAAGAAAAGGTGTATGCAACACCTCCAGTGGACAATGTAGACGTCATGAATAGAATTCGTGTTGCAGTGGAGTTAATTACTGAAGAGATGTTGCTCCGAGTAATTATTTTTTTCACACGACGGCTCCAGATCTGCTTAGAAACGGATGGTTATCAATTTGAACATTTACTTTAATCTTTCATCTTTAATGTATACTTCAAATATTAATTTTTGTAGATTTGTTAAATTTATGATTATTATTAAATTAAACACTTGTTTGATCCATTGTTGCCAAATTTACATTTCTTTAAATTGGCTCGTGAGGAGTTATAAGCTACAATACAATATTTTTTTACTTAAATTTTCTGCTTGAAATTAATCAATGAACCACTCTACCTGAAGATTATCACACCTTTTCTGGCCACCTTGTATAAACTTACGGTTTTAATTATTTATGTTAACGCCCATCCTCAAAGATTCAGAATTGCTTAATCTAACTACAACGGGAGTATACTCCATAAAAAAATGCTTTTAGTCCAGTACGATGAAAATATCCATGACCATGGGTATCTCGTATACTTTGTTTGACTGTAGAATTGTTTAGAATAATACACAATAACTTAAATTGTAAAAATATTATATATACTTACGGTTGTAATTATTTATATTTATTAACGCTCATCTCGAGACGATTTCGTCTTATCCCCATTTTTGTGCCTTCAGATCTGACAGCTCTTGATTGAAAACTAGAGCTCACATGTTCGAAATTACGGGAAATTTGAAATTCTGACATATGCGGCCTCCCATCGAGTGGGTCGGTCAACTATATATGTGAACTTACAGGATCATATGGAGTCGGCGGGGTCTGGACCCCGTCGACCCTGTATGCCATTATGTATGGAATATGACATCGTCCAAATGTCCGCCGCGGCATCACACGGTGGCACAAATTCAAAAGGTCTAATTTTCAATGACTATGCCAAATAGATCCGTCTGAATTTTAGCGATGGCCTGGGTTATGTTGACTTTAAGGGCATTGGTCGAAAACGGTTTTGCAATATCTCCTCAAATAAAAAAGTTTTCCATATGTGGCACCTGTAAAATGCACCACCCTGTATATACAAAGATTATTTCACCAGAAAAATTCTTTATTTAATTTATTTTGCATCTTATAATAAACACACGCACAAACAAAAATCCTTCCTTCTATTGTTTATTTTATCAAGGGCGCAAAAAATGTTCGGCCGAATACGAGTCGAGGCCGGATATTGAAATGCTGATAAAATTAACGACATGCAATCTTTATCCGCAATTCGTCTATGTTTGTGTGCAGTTTTCACCTTCAGTTCAGATCAATCAATCACACGGTGCATCTCGCGAGTTATGGTTTCGGGTCCAGTTTGTATGTTTTTAAAAAGATTTATATTTTTAAGAACAAACTTTAATGAAATGAAACTTATAATATACTTGTATTATTAATTAAAATTGAAATTGATGAAATTTGTTGCGTCGCGTTTTGAATCGTCCGCAGCCGAGTCGATGTGTAGACTGGCGAGCATCCCCGTGGGTGGATTATATGTAGGACTGCAAAGTGTTGAGATCAGCACTTTTGGGGTACCATAACTCGCGTCTCTGAAATTTTGGAAATATTCGAGTGGTGTGATCAGTTTTTTGAGTTGTAATAGTTATCGAAATAATGATATGTGATGGAAAATGTAAGCATGAGTAATATTGATTTGCAAGAAGATGAAAAATTAGGATTTATTGGAAGGATACTCAACTTGAACCAGCTTTTACACCTCTAAGGTAACTGTTATAATAATGAAACTTTCAAGAATGGAATAATTTAATAATAATTAAATTATCATTTATTGTACTCGTATAATTAAAAATTATACAAACGACCATCGACCTAAGTCCTTTAGGCAATTTCTTTAAATTGGAGATAAAGTTTACCTATTATAGAAAAATCAGTAGTTATATTTATATTTTTTTGTATCCTAACTTCCGCTCACCCTAGCATTACGGGGTATGCACACGCTGTTTCAACATAAAAAGGCCACTTTTTCAAATGTTTAATACTGAATTAATAAATATGTTAATAATATTTATTTATGTTCAACAAAACAAAATACTTCTACAACTTACTGTGAGGGATTTCATTAAAATGATGTAAGTACACCATTTAGTATGTACGTTTGTTTGTCGTCAAAAATGTTACAATTATGTATAAAACTCGTTAATATTTTTAAAATAGTATAGATTTAATGGCAATTATCCTTTGAAACGTCTTTATTCAACTAAAGCACCATGAGTGCTAAGGTATTTACCAACCATTACGCCTGTTTATTGTTATTGCGCATGTGAATGTGTCTTGATAAATCACGCTCCATCGATTTGCATTGGAGCTGGCCGTGAATTTAGATTTACGAGCCAAGAATGTCTTGTGGTTTCAATATGAGCTGACATAATTGAGGAGTAGTAGTACTTGAATGGCACTAAGTGCGGTTAATTTTTCTTATCGCACCTTTGCAAACACGGTTAATTGGTTTTTTAGGCACATATCTGGATTATCAAATGCTGGTAGTGTGTTGAGGGCAATTGATACAGTAAGTAATTTGTCTTAAATTAATCCATTGCGAACTTAATGAGGGATCATTTAAGGCATGCTACATGGTTTTAGGTTTAAAATTGTGGCTAGCACAAGCCCTCAAAATCACTCGATCACCCTGTATATAATTGATTATATAAATCCGCATACAAAATTGGTATTATTTTAATAAATATATTCCGTCAAAGTCTTTTCGGAGTTATTTGACATTTTTAATATTTCTTTCAAATAATTTTAAATTAAGTTGTGTCTGTAAATATTTTTTCCTAGAGGAAATAAACACAGTACGTTGGATACTATAACCACACTACAGAATTGGGCAGGATTCGAATTCTTTTGGAGGATTTAAAAGAGGCATTCGTATACTTTAGTTAAACTGAATTCGTGATCTGGATTCATTACATTTTGAATGAATGTAATCGGTTGAGAAATTTAAGCAAGAGAACTTTTATATTTGTTTTTATTATCTATAACCTGCCGATCGCTAAATAACTTGGTATGCAAAAGTAGCTCGCGTATTACAAAAGGTTGAACACCCCTGTTTTATACCCTCCAACTCCATTCAGTCCCTCCACTGTAATAGTGAAAGATTATCGTCTTCAGTCTAACCATCATCAAAAAGTGGTGTAAGAAGTTTAGTCTAGGCCTTTTGGATAAGTTCCGGCCTGACATCTCCCCATCCTTTCGATAATCCAATAACATCTTTTAAATTAACTTTCTTCAGTTCTGCACAAATATCTACACCTTCGGAACATTTTTTTTTAAATCCTCTTGCGGTAAGGGAGTTACATTTGGCGGCAAAAAAATTACAATAATTTTTCTATCTTCAGAACATAAGTCTTCATGTTGTCCTGGGGCATTGTCTAATATCAAAAGTGCCTTGGCTTCTAAATTCAGCTGTTGCATTTGTTTTTCGCACTGCCAAAACAAAATCTTTGTAAAACTAGTCCTTGAAAATATCTCTGGTAACCCAGGCTCTTTTCTCTCCTTGGTACCTCACAGGCAGCGGTTCTTTCCAAAAGCTCGTGGCTTTTGAGATTTGTTTGCCCATTGCAAACAATCTCATTTTAACAAAAAGAACTTAGATTGACAATGATTACCGTGTAATTGAAACTAGTCATAAAAGTGGTATAAAAAAGTTAAGTGTTTTTTCTTTATATCAAATTGAAAATTTACGACAAAGTGAACGCCTCCAAGATTCAAGAATCTCATTTTATATGTGCGGAGGCATTACAGCAGGGCCTAAATGTAACTCGTTCCTCGCTCATTTTTCTACCTGAAGCTGATGTTTCAACTTAGTGAGTATTATTAGTATTACCTGAAGTTTTATGATAGTTTGATTTTGTATATACCGGGTGTGGCACTTAAGACGCCTCGGACCATAGCTCCTTTACGATAAAAGCTATCGAAAAAAATCTAAGAGCAAAGTGGTGCATAATTACCGTCGCTATGTTTCAAAAATATTTCTAATCATCAGTGGCGTGCCGTACTCCAGTGGCGTACCAAACTTATGTTTTTTTTTTTTTAATGGAATGCCCTATTTTTTATTGCAGATTTGGAAAGTGCTCGAAGAGTACTTATTTTTTTATCTAACATGTTATACCCTTCACTTTAGCGGTTTCGGTGTTATAACCCCTTCTTTCAAAATTGCGGCCCATTTTTGAGATTGTTTTGTAGAGAAACTAATTGACGCCGGCGCCTAAGTTTTGAATTGAGGTACAGGTTAAGACCTCGTATACCTTCACATAATTTTTTTTCGGGTAATTTATGGAAAAAAAATAATTTTTGATTGAACTTCGCATGTTGTCATTTTTTTCGAAAATTTCACCCCCCTAAAAAAATTACGGCGTTGTACAGCCAAAACTCTAAATTTTTCATTGGTACAAAAAAAATTACACATTGCATAACAAAATTTCGGAGAAAAAAGGAATTTCATCGCAAATGTCGGGAAACGTTTTCCGTTCCCAAGAGTGCCATGAGAAAACAAAAGATTGGTAATTGTCAAAGTAAATTATTGTTTCAAATAGTCATACCCTTATAGATTTAATTATAATATCGGATTCTAATTTAATAAGAAACGTTGGCACACAAAGTGTGCATATAACAGATCACGATTTAATTTTTTGTGACATTATAGTAAACCATTTTAAACATACAACTACATACCATACTTACAGGACATTTAAGAATATAGATTATGAATATTTTGCTAATGATCTTCAAAACTTATCATTCCACAATATCTACAGTATGAAAAATATTGATGACAAAGTGAGTGCTTTTAATAACCTGATTTATGAATTATTTAATAAACATGCTCCCTATAAGACATCTCGATTTACAAGACCAATTACACCCTGGATAACTGATAATATCAAATTAATGATACAGTTAAGAAATAATGCCCTCAGTAAGTACAAGAAAACAAAAAATCCTGAACACTGGAACTATTATAAATCTCTTAGAAATTTAACAACAAATACGATTCAAAGAGAAAAGAAAGCATACTTTGATTTTAAATTTCGCACAGCTCCAAAGCAGTTATGGAAGGCATTAAAAGAATTAAATATTTCTAATAAACCTAAAATATCAGTTCCCATATCACTTCAAGATCCAGAATCTTTTAATAATTATTTCATTTCCTCTTTACCTAATACTCCGATAATTGATCAAGATGTGATTAAATTCTATAACACTAACAGAAAATGTAATTTCAGTGAATTGTTTGAGTTTAAATTAGTAGACACTTTCGAGGTGCTTAAAATATTAAATAATATCAAAACTAATGCCACTGGTATTGATGACATTAATGCATGTATGCTAAAACTTTGCTGTCCATATATTATACCTTTATTAACACATATAATTAACTCATGTCTGCTTTCAAATTATTTCCCTACTCATTGGAAACATGCATTAATTAAACCACTTGCTAAAATTTCATCGCCAACTGTTATATCCGATTTTAGACCAATTAGTATACTGCCCACTGTTTTTAAGATTCTTGAAAAAATAGTAGATACACAATTAAGGGTACATTTAGCAGAATATAATATTTTGCCTGAGCAGCAATCAGGTTTTAGGCCTCACCACAGCTGTACCACTGCATTACTCGATATCACAGATAACATATTAAGAGCTGGAGACCGTGGTGAAGACAGTGTGCTAATCTTGCTTGATTTTAGCAAAGCTTTTGACACTATAGATCATAATATTTTAATGTCAATATTTCACTATATTGGATTATCTAATAGTGCACTATCTTTCTTTCATTCGTACCTCTCAAATCGTGATCAATTAGTTGTCATAGAAAATGTATCGTCTAAGCCTTATAAAACGACTAGAGGTGTACCTCAGGGATCAATTCTAGGACCTCTCTTGTATGCGGTGTATACGTGCAGCTTCGCACAATACTTTAAATATTTAAAATTGCATATGTACGCAGATGACACTCAGTTGCTACACTCATTCAAAAGCTGCGATCTTATAAATGCTGTAAATGAAATACATTTCGATCTACAAACATTTACTGATGCATGTACTCAACATGGTTTACAAATTAACCCTAATAAATCCGTAGCAATACTGTTCAGTAAAAAACTAAGTGAAAAAGACATACATATATCTTTAAACAATATACCTTTAATTTTTGTTGAGGAAGCCAAGAATCTTGGGTTAATTATTGATAATAAATTAAGGTTTTCCTCACAAATTTCAAAGTGTATCCGAATTGCTTACTGTAACCTTAAGTTGATTTATGCGGCCAGATCTTTTTTATCACGAGAATTAAAAACGCTGCTATGCAATAGTTTAGTTCTTTCGCATTTCAATTTTTGTGATGCAGTGTATGGGCCGTGTTTGACTGCAGCTACACAAAAAAGAATTCAGCTAGTGCAGAACTCATGTCTCAGATTGATCCACGGCATACGGAAATATGATAGAATATCACACACATTAAAAATTATGAACTGGATCAACATGGAAGGAAGGAGATACTTACATATGACATGTTTGTTCAATAAAATAATCCATTTGAAATGCCCACAGTACCTTTACAAAAAAATATCATTTCGCACTGATGTACATAACATTAATATAAGAAATAAAGGCCTCTTAACACCACCAATTCACCGAACAACCTATTTTGAGCGCAGTTTTACTTATAATGTAGTAAAAGTGTACAACAGTATTCCTATTGAGTATAAAACTCAATCACTGTCAGCATTCAAAAGATCTGTAAAATTCTTAATGTTTTCACGTGACTCATAGTGATTGTATTTTTAGTTACTGCTGCAATTATTATTATTATTATTATTATTAATAATAATGATATTGTTATTATATACGTTATTTTTATTGTAATTGCGAATTTTTCAATTTTACTGCTATTGTTATGATATTACATATATATATTTAAGTTTAAGCCATAATATTATTCTTAGTTTAATTTGGGTTGAGTTGAAAGCAGATTTGCTTGTATAAGCTATTTTCTGTACTCCGCCCATGGGTTTTCTACAATGTCTATTGTTTGTAATTATATTGGGATATTGTAATTTTTTATTGTAGAAAATAAAGAATATTATTATTATTATTATTAGACGCCAGTAGCAGCCATAAGTCATTTTTGATAAACGTTCTAAAAATTTTCCGAACTCAAGAGGAAATGGTTGACATGATATTTATTCTTGGAGAATGTAACAAGAATTGTTCTTGGCGTTACGAGTGTACGCTGCGAGATATCCACACAGGGCACATCCAAATGAACGTGCGTTTCAAAAAGTGTTGGAGAGATTTACTTCTACGGGAAGTGTGAAACGGCCAAGGAGAGTTAGAAAGAAGACAGTTTTTACCGAAAATAATGAACTGCAGGTTCTGGAGGCAGTTATTGAAGATCCTCATACCAGTATCCGTGATATTAGTAGGAATCACGATATTTCAACGCGATCCGTACATCGTGTTCTTCAAAACTACAAATTCCGTCCATTTAAGATTCAACTGCACCAAGAATTGCAACCTCAAGATTTTCATGCGAGGCAAGATTTCTGCTTGTGGGCTATCAACAAAATTGAGCAAGAGGAATCATTTCTTATGCGCGTATTATTTTCTGATGAAGCGACGTTCCATAGAAATGGGCATGTTAATCGCCACAACTACCAATATTACGCCGATGAAAACCCACACGCCATGCGAATGATAAACCACCAGCAAAGATGGTCGCTGAATGTTTGGGGAGGCATACTTGGAGAACACCTTTTGGGTCCTTATTTCATCGAGGGGCACCTGAACGGCAACAGTTATTTGAGGTTCCTTCGCGACGACTTGGATGATCTCTTGGAAAATGTCCCTCTAGCCGCTCTACGACAGATAGTTTTCCAGCACGATGGAGCTCCTGCACATAATAGCCGTGTCGTTCGGGAATTTCTCGATGAAACGTTTCCGGACTCCTGGATTGGTCGTGGGGGTCCTGTTAGGTGGCCGCCAAGATCACCAGACCTCACTCCCCTTGACTTCTTCCTTTGGGGCCATATCAAAGGCGAGGTTTACAGGACGGTACCAACTACTGTCGAGGATATGAGGGAGAGAATCCGCGCGGCTTTCCGCGGTATATCACCAGAAGTCCTTAGGGCAGTGTCTAGAGCCTGTGAGTCGAAGTTGCGGTTATGCCTCCAGCAGGAAGGTCGTCATTTCGAACATTTAGTTTAAGTTGATAAATTTTCTTTATCTGCATTTTTCATATCATGTTGAATAAATAGGTACATACTATTATGTTGACCGTATTTGTGTTTTTGTTTTCTCATGGCACTCTTGGGAACGGAAAACGTTTCCCGACATTTGCGATGAAATTCCTTTTTTCTCCGAAATTTTGTTATGCAATGTGTAATTTTTTTTGTACCAATGAAAAATTTAGAGTTTTGGCTGTACAACGCCGTAATTTTTTTAGGGGGGTGCCATTTGAAATTTTCGAAAAAAATGACAACATGCGAAGTTCAATCAAAAATTATTTTTTTCCATAAATTACCCGAAAAAAAATTATGTGAAGGTATACGAGGTCTTAACCTGTACCTCAATTCAAAATTTAGGCGCCGGCGTCAATTAGTTTCTCTACAAAACAATCTCAAAAATGGGCCGCAATTTTGAAAGAAGGGGTTATAACACCGAAACCGCTAAAGTGAAGGGTATAACATGTTAGATAAAAAAATAAGTACTCTTCGAGCACTTTCCAAATCTGCAATAAAAAATAGGGCATTCCATTTAAAAAAAACATAAGTTTGGTACGCCACTGGAGTACGGCACGCCACTGATGATTAGAAATATTTTTGAAACATAGCGACGGTAATTATGCACCACTTTGCTCTTAGATTTTTTTTCGATAGCTTTTATTGTAAAGGAGCTATGGTCCGAGGCGTCTTAAGTGCCACACCCGGTATATTGTTGTTAAAATATTTTTTGTACATTTCTCCTTGAAGATGACCAATGGTCGAAACTAGTCGGAGAAAACATAAATAAGTGAAACTAACCAAGTGTTTTAATTTAAATTTAATTTAAATCATCCAGTATTAGATTCAAAAATGTTTCACCACGGGTTAAGTGAGAAATTAATTAAAGATTTAGTGAGTAAGTTTAATTAAAACACCTAACTTTGTTTTACTACTTTTATTTTTACTTTTCAGTGATTATAGTTTCGACTACAAGCTAGTCATTATCAAACTAGGTGCCTAAAATTATGTATACATTGCTTTTATATTACAGCATCAAAGAAAGGGATATACATTATGTCGGTCTGGTCATTAACCTATTAACGGCCGAACAATTATAGAGTTAATTCTAAAAGTTGATTTTAGGTAAAATTCTGCACATATTTTTATGATTTCTATGAAAGACTTATTGTATTACATACTGGGATTTTTTTTAAATATACATAATGTATACGCTGTAAATTCTCAGGCGTTCGTCGATTTTATATAAAAACGTGCAATATTAAGTTTAGAACGAGTGTTTCCACTCCCAGACTAAGCATGAAGTAAAATTTCGAGTTTAGAAAAGCCTGAAAGTTTGGTTTGGTCGCTCCGCTTCGCGGAGCGGCCAAACCAAACTTTCAGGCTTTTCTAAACTCGAAATTTTACTTCATGCGCCACGCGTACACAACACTGAAATATTGTGAAGTTAGAAATACACTGACATTTATTTTTTTGTAATGAGTAAAACTCGAAAAATTTAAATAATAAAATATTAACATTTTTAGTTATTTATTTTTAAGCCAGGTCAAATAATATATATATATAATCATTTAAAATCCCTTTTACCCTTTAGGGCAGTGTTTCCCAACCTTTTTTGTGCCATGCCCCACCTTCGCCTTTCTAAAATTCTCATGTCCCCCCTTTGTAACATAATTTTTATTATACAAAAATTGAATTGCTAACTTAAGAAACTTAAATTAGGAAATAATCACTAGGGAATTGTTGACGAAACACAGTAGGTAAATTTATCACACATTTAATGAAAAACTGAAATTTGAACTCCATATAATTTTAATCAATATCTTTTCAAATCCATTTGTTATTTTTATTTAATTTTAATGAGAACCTTGCCCTTGATGTTGGCTGCACAAAAATTTTATATTAGGCTCCAAGTTGGTTAGCTTCAGCCTCAAGTCGCCACGTTGTGTTATACTTAGCCGATTTCTTTTTTTTATTAATAAATCATTTACTGCACTAAATCCACATTCAACCAAATACGAAGATGGAAATGGTAGCAACAGTTTTCTTGAACATTTGGTTAGATTTGGGTATTTGGTTTCTGTTTCTTCACAAAGCCAAGCGATTGTTCCTTTTAAATTAAATAGAGTCTTAACTGACTCATCATTTTGTAATTCTGCAAGTTCTTCCTGATACTTCATGTTTGATATGTCAGACAAATCTACTAACATTGGCTGCATCATCCATGCTGGAAAATGAATTTGTTCTAAATCAGAAAATCTTTCCTTCAAATCAGCCGAAATAAAATTAAGATGATTGACTATAACAAGTATAGCAGTATCAGTCACTTCACATTGTTTGAGCCAGTGAAACTGTTCGAAGTTTTTGTTGTTGATTTGTTTTTGACATAACTCAATAACGGCAATGAATCCAAATATCTTTGCTTTTGCATCGACCAGAGTTTATTTTTTCCTTGAAGTTGTTTGTTTAAAATATTAAGTTTTTCAAATATATCGGCTAAGTAACTTAAAAATGCTTTGCCATCGATCGTTAATAGATACTTCATTTCAGGTTTTTCTGTTAAAAAATCACCAAGAGTATCATACAGTTCAATGAATCTTTTCAGGCAGTTTCCTTTGGAAAGCCATCTAACGTCCGTGTGCAGTAAGAGTCTCAGATGGTCTTCGTTTTGTTCTTCACAAAATAGTTTGAAAAGACGCTCGCATTTGGCATTCGCTTTAATAGCATTAACACACTTAATAACTGAATGTAGTATTTCATTCAGAATAGGCGAGATGTTCTTAGCTACCAAGTTTTCCCTATGAATAACACAATGCACAATAATCAATTCTGGATTAGCATCTTTCAGCAATTTTAGGCAGCCATTTTTTTTTGCCCATCATATTAGGAGCACCATCTGCAGCACAAGATGTTATATTTTGCATTGGTATATCATTCATATCAAAGTAGGTTTTTAGTTCATTATATATATCTTTTGAGGTAGTGGTGCTTTCTAATTTTCTACAGAATAACATTTCTTCAGCAAATTGCCCTTTATCAATATATCTCACGTAAGTCATCAATACTGCCTCACTATCTCTCAAAGTTGATTCATCCATTTGCACTGAGAAATTTCTTGTTTTTAGCTTCTCAACAAGTTGTTTTTCAACATCTTCACTCATTTCGTCTATTCTTCTGCTAACAGTATTGTTACTGAGCGGCATTGCTCTTACATCTTTATCATCTTTTTCAAGAACCGTTTTAAGAAATACTGATATTGACGGTTTTATTAAATTCTCTCCTATGGTATGATTTTTTCCATTTTTACCGATGAGTAAAGAAAGTTGATAGCTAGCCTCAAGGACGCGATTATTAGTTGAAGTATGAGCAGTAAATAGAGTCTTTATTGTTGTCCTCTTTTCAAAACTTTTCCTCAAAGTTTTGAAGTAATTCAAATCGGAATTGATGTGAGCACTATGTTTCGCTTTCAAATGTGACTCAAGACGACCTCGTTTCATTGATTCGTTGGATAAGCATTGCTGACATAAAAGACAAAAAGGAATCCGTTCATCGTGGATAGCGGGTATGAACCCAAATTTTAAATATTCTTCCGAATATTGACGAATTTTCTTTTTGCTTGCACCACTCATTTTACCGAGGGCTGAAAGAGATAAATACGAGTATAAGGTCAAATAAAAACTAAAATTCGAGTATGTATATCACAGCACGGAAACTCAATGTTATTTTTTGTAGTCTGCATACTTAGCGACATCTAGGCGGCTTGGTAGCTGAAGTAGCTGAAAACGCGCCATAATTTAAATCGTTCAAATATATAGAATTGAATGCTTATTAAACTTAAACCATTAAACTTATTTAATATATAAAATCATATTAAATAAAAACAATTTTAAAATGTTTTAACTATTTATAATGGTATTAATAAATAATTTAAACAAATGCTTCAATTTAAACAGACTTTACATATTAAATAATAGTGGTATAAATAACGGCAATGTTCATAAATATCCTGAATTGATTTCGATAATAACTTATCGTTTTCACTTCAACATTAAATCATGTTGTTTAGTTGAATGTGAAAATCGAAATCCTCTGGAAGAAGCACTTCCATCATAATAATAATCGCGCACGATGGTTTCCATTGCAACAATGCAATCAAATGAAATCAAAATCATCAAAATTTAAATATGATACATAAATTTTAAGAATTTTTAGTTGCGCAGCTGACTCAACTTTTCAGAATTATTCTCATCTATAAGTCAGCAGTATATATGGTTGCAGTCATTGTTTTTATTCATTTAAATGTGTTTAAATGTGATAACTGCTGCCATCATACAACATGGTAGACAAGCATTTTCTCAATCTGAGAATTTGCCATATGAGTTTCACTACCCTGATGTATATCACAAAAATATTCAAATAAATAAATCTATATATATAATCAAATGTAAAATGCTGCTTCAACCCAATCGTGTTTAAACACGATTGGGTTGAAGCAGCATTTTACATTTGATTATATATATTTTACCCAAAGGACTCCGCATTTTTCTATTTAATAAATAAATATATAATCAAATACTTACCATTTACATCTGAACAATTTATGTACTTATTAAATTTTGAAGATTTAACAACAGTTTCTCCTGACACTTATTTCAAATTAACACTATCTGAATGCTGTGAAACACTAGGAGTTGTGATTGCCACTCAGTTGCAAATAACTACGATTTTAACATACAGCTGACGACAGACTGGCGTCGCAAGCAACGCATTGTTGCCATTACTACTAAGTGTTTCGTCCAGTATAGGCAACAATGTACACATACAGATGTGTACATGTCTGACACCACGCGAGCAGGATGTCAAATAATATTTGAAATATGAATAGCCATAGATAAAAGAAAGAAATTATAAGACAAAGGAAGAGACGGCTAGAGAAAAGGTAATTACAGCGGACGCGAACGCAAAAAGTAAAAAATAAAATAAAAGTAAAAAAATAAAAACAAGCTTTTATTTAAATTCGCTAAAATGCGATAAATCTGTGTCGAGTACATTTTCAAATTGCCCCCCTTAAACAATCAAATTGCCCCCCTGTGGGGCGTGGGCCCCACGTTGGGAAACACTGCTTTAGGGTGTCGAGATTGTGTGTGTTTATATTCTTGTGTAATTTTCTGTCCATTCTTTTCACTTCTTTCTGTCATTTTGTCATTTGCGTTGCTCCCTTCTTCTTAATATACTATATCAAATTAACGTATTTAGTAATTTAGTTTAAACAAAATTAATAATGTTTCGTGTATGCGTCAATGGCGCTGAATGGGTTAATGAGGGGAATTTCCGGATTAGCTTTTAATTTGTGAATTTTCAGCGCTTCCAGTAAGTGCTTTTGAGGAAGCAATTTCCAAAAAAGTCCGTTTTCGTCAGCATTGAAAATTTGATCTAACCACAACTGCATTTCTGCTATTTTATTTCGAAGCGCGCTTTTAAATAGCTCAAGAGCAGCCTCATCACTTGATAAGTTTTCTCCTGTAATTGATAGTTGTTGAATTCTGTATCTGTTTTTGAACTTATTAAACCACCTAGAGCTAGCTTTGAACAAAAATTCTCCCTGTATGGACACACCTAAAATAATTCAATTTTGTCTTAAAAATAACTATTACATTCCCATGTAAATTTTGAAACGTTCAAATTTTGGCTCTCCTATTTATTTTAGAAACAAAATGTATTTACCTTTTTTGTAGAGGGAAAAATTCTGAATTTATTCGTCTTAACCTTTATCACTTTACGTTTCTCTAAGTTAAAATAATTAAGAAAAAGTTATGTGATTTTATAAAAATAATGACATCCCATGGAATTGAAACAACAATTGCGGATGTCAAAATGGCAAAAGATATCGCAGTTACTTGATTAAAGTAAATGTTTTCAATAGTAATATATTAAGTGCTTTAAAAATGATCGAAAATTTTGCACGAAAAGCCGTTGCCTAGAAACTGCATGAGTCCATTTTGATTGTGATTTGACAAAAAGTGCCCGAGACGCGAAGCGTCGAGGGCACTTTTTCAGTCAAATCACAATCAAAATGAACGAATGTAGTTTCTTAAAGGCAACGAGTTACGAGTACTAAATTTTCAGAGCATTTTAAATGCACGAAATGTATTTAATAGACTATTTCCTGAAAAATACGATTTTTAAACAAGTTGACGTATTATTTAAAATATTAATTATCAATCAGTGTCACTTAATGTGTCAACATGAATCGCTTCGGAAGTTTTTCTTCGAAAGATATATCGAAAAATATCGAGAAAAATTCATCCGAAAATACAAGAAAGAGTAAAGAGTTCGTTTGGAGACAATTTATGACATTCTGTGATGAAAGAAAATACGAGTTAGATCAAAAAACTTTAATTTTGAAAGATTGAGAGAAATTGATTGATACCTGACATGTGACGTCACAACAGTGCAATTTTCGCTGTAATTTTTCGTAGAATTTTCACCTACTATGCAATTTTCGCTGAAATTTAATTGTGATTGGGCAATGAAAATGAATTCTCGTAATATGATTGGTAGACATTTTTTGAAGGAAATAGTCGAAATAATTTACACTATACAAGAAAAAATCCTCCTAATAAAGTGGTATTATGCAGACCACAGTTATCACGATGTTTGCGTTATGTTTTTTGTCGTTAATTAAGTAACAGCAATATCTTGTGTTATTTTGACATCAGCAATTGTTGGTAAGTCATTATTTTTATAATATTGCATTACTTTTTCTTAATTATTTTAGCTGTAAATTTTCTGACATTCCTTGATTGATAAAAGAGTTCAATTTGAAGCTTTAACCGAGTGTTTTCGACTCCCAGAGTAAGAATGAAGTAACATTTCGAGTTTAGAAAAGCCCTGTGAAAATTTGTCGAGACAAATTTTCTGGGCTTTTCTAAACTCGAAATTTTACTTCATGCGCCACGCTTCTAAAACACGGATTTAAAGCAAAGTTCAAATATACATACATTTTACAAATTTTACAATATCCGGACCTTTGTTTGGATTTTCAGGGTCCTGGTGAAGATCCCAATCCCTGATCTATCCATCCTTTTAGATCCATCTGTGTAGATCCTTATGGCCGACTCTCTCATATGTTTAGTGGGTTGAATGGCAAACGTGTAGGGGATATTCTGAATAGTGTCGGTCTGCAGTAGTCAGTGCCAACCTCTAAAAGAGGTATGTCTTTGCAGACACTCCTCCAGAGGTGTCTTCTGACTTCCCCACAGCGGTTTGTTCCAAATCCCACTGCCTTGAAGGCGAAGTATGGTCACCACGGCCTTCCTCTACACGTGAATATCAAGTGACGGAAGGCATAGCATGACCTCCATCGCCATCGTTGGAGTTGTGTGCATGGCGCCTGTTATGCTTAGACAGACTGCCCGCTGCACTTGCGAGAGTCGTTTTCTCGTAGTTAGATGTTTGGTCCTGGGCCACCAAACTAAAGCGCCGTATGTTAGCATGGGCCTTATTGTGGCTGTGGTTTCAACCCCCCAGGTTTTCCCCACTGCCCGACGACATTGCCAGTCTAAACTTAACTCAGTAACAGACAAAGGTTTAAAGAACAATTAACAGTAAACAGAGCAGTTCTTAGAAAATATGAAATCAAAGGATTCCCTCATTTAGGTAGCAGAATACATGAATCTACCGTATTTCCTCATTTAGGTAACAAAAAACATTCAACCAAGTGATTCCCTCATTTAGGTAGCAGGAATTACTTTGCTGTTCGAATTAATGAGGCGTTGTTCGGATTATGGCTCCGAGTTGCTGGTGTTTGGATTACTGAAGATTCGGATTAGAGCATGTTCGGATTAAAGAGGTCGTACTGTATTTAAATCGAATTAAGGGGAATATAACAGTGGTCTGAAATTTAATGTTAGGTTTATTTAAAAACTAAAGGTCCTAGAAAGTTGAAATTTTGACAGCGTATATTAAGGCCAAATTATCTAGTAAAATATCGAAGTACTTTTTTTTTAAACAATTTGCTTTCAGAGGTATGAAAAAAATAATGTTAAATTTTTCAAAATTAAAAAAAATATTCCCATATCTTACTAGTTTATACTATAAGGAATATAATGTGAACATTTCATAAGGATGCGATAGCTCATGCCCGAGTCAGGTTAAAATAAAAATCTTGAAAAATAAGACCGTAAAATACCGCCGCCTTGCGGATCTTCTTTTAGTTGAACGCGTTGTACACTCATCTGCACAATTATTGGAGGGGCGAGCAGCATGCGGCCAGCGTTTATCTCTGGGCCGGTGAACGCTGTGCGGCTTCGCGTTTGTTTTTCTTTTCTTTTTTCAATCATAGTTAACAAAAACGGCTCGCGTCGTTAGCATTTATTCTCGTAAAATTAATATTTCGCAATTATAATCGATATTTTATTGTACTAGTGTTTTATTTTCATGCTTTCTGACTACTTCATCAACGAATCAATGATATCAAAACTATAAGAATAGTAAGAATAACACCAATATGACGTTGTCGTAGATTAATGTTACAAATCAACTATTTTTTACTGAGCACAGGTAATATTTGTTTGACGAATGTTTAAAAAATGTAGGGTTTAACTGCGTGCATATTCATTGTTAATTATTTTAGAAAAAATAGAACTATAATAATAATAAGGTAGTTATTACAATGCATTTCAAATAATAAGCTTCTTGCTCAACATTGCACCGAGCCCAATATATTTTTTTCAAATTTGGCTGATTTATGATGAGTCATATTTTGATAGTAAGTAAATAAGGAATAAATGAATTGAAATTGAATGTTATTGCAATCCTCTATTTATACGGCTCAGTCAACTTAGCCCCCCGAAGTTCGTCTTTTTAAAAAATAACTGTTGCGCTAGACGGGCCTTAGCTAGCGCTAGCTAGCGCCACAAAAATTAGAGCTAGCGCCGTTTAGACAAGAAAGTTACGGGGGTTTGAACTTTCGGGGGGCTAGGTTGATGCTAGCCCCCCGAGTTTGGATTTTTCAAGTTTTCTTACAGTATTCGGATTCCTCAGAGCTAGCGCTACTAATTTAAAAGCTAGCGCCACCCCCACAACCCCAAAAGATTATAAAACATTTTAAACCCTAGCCCCCCGAAATGAGATTTTTTAATCAAATTGGGTGCAAAAGATTGCTTAGAGCTAGTGCCAGCAGAATATGAAAAAAATATCAGGTAAAACAAAGTTCACATCCAAACTTTGATGTGAGAGCTTTCAGCTCCTGTATGCGTATTGCCATTTACTTGCTGAATTTCAATACAAAATCATGATTGACATATAAAATACCGCTTCCAAGAAATATGTTGGCGTTGTAATTATTTTATGTATGTTCAAAGACACTAGCTATTACAAAGATGATGCCTAGAAAACAGTAGCCTAACTGACAAGTTTTTTTCAACAAAGTCGTACTTCGGGGGGCTAAGTTGACTGAGCCGTATAATGTAAGCAACAACTATCAAAACATTTAAGCTAAATATTTGATATGTAACATGGATTAGATATTTAGGTTTGCTTAGAGAGTTGCTCTATCATCAGGCAAGAAATGAATCTTAAACTTAATATGAGTAATAACCTAATAATATTTAAGTTGAATACAACATAATAACATACAGAGAGTTCTTCTTTAAAGTATACGTTTTCCAAATTTAGCTTATTTTCTTTAAATCTTTTGATATTTCTTGTTTTTTAAAAAAAGTTAAATTCAAGGCTTTAAACGAGTGTTTTCCACTCCCAGACTAAGCATGAAGTAAAATTTCGAGTTTAGAAAAGCCCCGTGAAAATTTGTCTCGGGTCGCGCAGCGACCCGAGACAAATTTTCTGGGCTTTTCTAAACTCGAAATTTTACTTCATGCGCCACGCGTATAAAACGCTGATTTCAAGTAAGGTTCAAATATACACAAATTTCACAAAATTTTAGTGTTCTATACGCGTGGCGCATGAAGTAAAATTTCGAGTTTAGAAAAGCCCAGAAAATTTGTCTCGGGTCGCTGCGCGACCCTCGACAAATTTTCACGGGGCTTTTCTAAACTCGAAATTTTACTTCATGCTTAGTCTGGGAGTGGAAAACACTCGCTTAAAGCTTCAAATTGAATTCCTGTAAAAACAACATATATCTAAAGATTTAAACAAAATAAAGTGAATCTGGAATACGTCTACTTTAAAGAAAAACTCCCTGTATATCGTAGAATCAGGATATTGAGATAGATTGTGTTAGAATGAAAATAAAGTCAATTGAATAGCAACGAAAGGAGCTTAATCACAATTTTGTAGCATCGAAAAGATACCCATGTTTTGATTAGGTACATACATAACCCGATGTGTACTAGGTAAATTTTCAGGCATTCATTGTTTTTGAAAAGCGTTCAGTTTGAAACTCCCAACGAGTGTTTTCCACCGAGTAATAATGATTTAAGTTATCATAAAAAAAACAACCGTGAGGTACGCCACTGTCTTGCTAGCACTAGCTATCTCTTGAATAACTTTCTCATTTATCACTTGGTGAAACATTTTGAAATAATAATAAAGGATAAATTAAAAACACTTGGTTTGTTTCACTATTTGTTTCTATTTACTTGACTAGTTTCGCTTTTTACGGCATTATCAAGAGTGAATCAAGAGTGAATCAAGAGTGAACTTTGATAATGCCGTAAAAAGTGAAACTAGTCGAGTAAATAGAAACAAATAGTGAAACAAAGCAAGTGATTTCAATTTATCCTTTAATATCACTAGCTATGTCGTTGTTAGTGTTTATAGACTTCAGTATAGCAATTACAATGCCAAAAAAAATTTGAAATCGTACGGTTAGTTTCCGAGTTATAACGATTTCAATTATCAAAAACAATCGTCAGTTACGCCACTGTCTTACTAGTGCAAGCTATCTCGTTGCCAGTGTTTATAAATATTAGTATAGTAATTACAATGCTAAAAGAGTTTCTTAAATCGTACGGTAAGTTCTTGCGTAATAACGATTTAAATTAGCTAGGAGTGAAAACACAATTGTCAGTTACGCTACTGTCTACTAGGCATCATGTTTCTAATAGCCAGTGTCTATGAACATAAATAAAGTAATTACAACGCCGAACTATTTGTTGAAAGCGGTATATTATATGCCAAACATTATTTTGTATTAAAATTCAGGAAGTAAATGGTAATACGCATACAGGATCTGAAAGCTCTTGCATCAAAATTTGGACGTGAACTTTTTTTTACCTGATATTTTTGAGAGAATATTTTTGTCATATTCTGTTGGCGCTAGCTCTAAGTTATATTTTCCACCCAATTTTATTAAAAACATCTCATTTTAGGGGGCCAGGGTTAAAAATGTTTTATCATTTTTTGGGGCTGTGGGAGTGGCGTTGGCTTTTAAATTGGTAGCGCTAGCTCTGAGGAATCCGAATAGTGTAAAAAAAACTTAAAAAATCCAAACTCGGGGGGCTAGCATCAACCTAGCCCCCCGAAAGTTCAAATCCCCGTAGTTTTCTTGTCTAAATGGCGCTAGCTCTAATTTTTGTGGCGCTAGCTAAGGCCGGTCTAGCGCAATCGCTTTTTTCAAAAAAGTCGAACTTTGGGGGGCTAAGTTGACTGAGCCTATTTATACACATCATCATTTTGTAAACCCTGTACTAAACATAAAAAAAAAACAGGGCAGCTTTCCGTTTAATTTTTTTCAATCTATTATTTATTTGTTGCATTCATAAAAACTAGAATATTTGATCGAATATAAATTGAAATTCTCCCCAAAATTAGGGGTATTTACCCAATTGGGCAGAGGCCAAATTAATACACATTATTTTCATGGCAATAGCAGTTAGGGAAGATAATATTCCCATTTAAAAAATATGATTAAAAATCCTATGTTTTTTTTCATATATGTGCGGCATATAAATATTCACAATGAGCTTATGAACATGAATTATTTTATTATTATATTTTTAAGAAGTAATCTATAATTTAATAAAATAAAACACATAGTTTGTTCGGCTGTCAAAACTGGAGTCTTAAAAGTAAAAATAATGTGTTATAATGACAAGAATAAGAATCATCAGTTTTGTAAATACCGAAAAATAACACAGGATCCGATAACGCTTTCTAACGAATTGAAAACAATACATAGCTTGTATGTATTATCAGCGTGTTTAAATAATACGAATCGACACTTTCGTTCGATCCGTTTTTTTTATACGCTTTGTTTTTTCGTCTATTCCACGCGACGCGAGACCCCATCCGTTCATGCCAAGGAGCAATGCACAAATGCACAGCGAACTGCCGCTTTTCTCTCTGACTGTATTCTCCCCACTTGTGCTGTAAATTTGGCATCGGATGAGCTACTCAAAACTATGTGGGTCTTTCCAACACGATCGGCGTGTTACACTGCAATAATCCCCTTAAGACAACGCATAACATGGGGAAGCAAAGTCTAGAAATTTTAAGTGAAAAATATTTACTTTACAATAATGAATTTGGAACTAAACCTTATTGGTATTTACTAGTGATTAAATGGAAATCTGCAAAATATTTAATTAAGAGCTAATTAGGTATTTGCTGTTCCCAGTATTATCTATGCTATGAGATAGTCACGAAAAAAATATATACAAAAATGCAATAACTTAAAATAACAAACATTTATGATTAAAGAAATAGTAATTGATTATAAAATATACGATAATTATACAGGGTTATTAAAAAAAGGAACAGATTTAAAACATTTATTTCTTTCAAACCACAAAAGGTAGAACCATAATTTCAACAACAAAGTTTAAAATTTGAACAGTCCAGGCAGAAGTTCCAACCACGGACGCATTAGCGCTGTTGCTTGTCATTTTGATTGTCTGTAGTAAAATGGCGACACAACAAGAAAAATCATTTTGTGTGCTGCAATTAGAAAAACTAGAGTCCATTATTGAAGTTTAACGTGCTTTTCGCCGTCAGTAATAAACAACCGAGTTGTCATGAGCAGATTTACATCGAAAATTCGTAGACGATGGTTGTATCTGCAAACAGAAAAGAACGGGATATCCATGCACATTAAATTTATTTATTTATTTATTTATTTATTATCCAACAGATTCATAAGATCTAATAATAGGATAAATTAGAAAAATACAATTATAGCGCAATACAGTATAGTCACAATCGTTCACAATATAGCACTGCATATACTTTGAAATACAATGATTTTTACATAACTTAAAAACTAAAAATAAAAAAAAAAAAAAGTAGAATTAAATTAAATGAAAACATGAAGTAGCGTAGTTAATGTCGATAATTCCGATAACCACATCTAGCGCAATCTCAATACATTTATATGTTATTCAACATGTAATGCGATGTCAAATGAGCAGTGAGCATTGATAAATTAATATGAAATATATCAATATCATGAGGCAGCATGTTTACCGAGTTACACATAGACATGATGGGCGAGTTAAGATAGTGTGTTGTATTTGCTCGATTATTATAAAAGATATTCTTATGTCTACTGCCTGACCTGGGAACAGCAAAGTTTAGCCTAGAGATGAGGTATGAATCATGCAACTGATAATTAATTAATTTGTAAATAAAAAGAATTTGAGCCATACGTCTTCTATTTTGTAAAGATATTATGCCAAATTCTCTTTCAAGTTCAACTGAGCTGTAGCCTTGAACAGGATATTGTCCATGTGTTCTAAAGTAGAGGCATTTCAAGAATTTCCTTTGGATTTTTTCAAGGTCATTTATATGTGTTTGGTAGCATGGGTTCCATACCACACTACAGTACTCCAATTTACTTCTGATAAATGCATTGTAGAAGTTCACCAGGGGCTCTAAGGTTTTAAATTGTTTTGTGTTTCTGAAAAGAAATCCGAGCATGCGATAAGAAGACTTGGTCAGGTAAGTAATATGGTGAGAAAAGTTTAATTTTTTGTCAAAAAACACACCTAGGTCGCGGAAACTAGAGACACTTTCTAGTATAATCCCGTTAATACTATATTGAAAAATAAAAGTGTTTTGCTTTCTGGTAAATGCCATTGACTTACATTTGGATGTATTTAAGTGCAAGCCATTTTCAATGCTCCATTCATGAAGTAGTTCTAAATCATTTTGTAGATTTTGACAATCAGCTAAGCTACCAACTTTGCTAAATATCTTCAAGTCATCAGCGTAAAGCAGACAGCTAGAGTTAAAACGTGCGGCAATATCATTAATAAAAAGTACAAATAACAACGGTCCAAGATTTGAACCTTGCGGAACACCACTGCTGCAAACAAATGTATTTGATTTGACAGATCTATATTCAACATAACCCAATCTTTCATGCAAATAACTTTGTAATAATGATACAAGATTATTATCAAGGCCAAAGTGTTCAAGTTTTTTTAGTAATAACGTATGATTCACTTTATCAAACGCTTTCGAGAAATCTGTAAAAATGACGTCTACTTGAAAGCGTTCGTCTAATGCACTTGATACAAAATCAGTAAAATGGCAGAGGTTTGTTGATGTCGACTTGCATTTCACAAAACCATGCTGTTTTGGGGTTATGTATTTACTGCAATGATGAAATATAGAATTGTATAAATGAAAATGTCTAGCGTATTGACTTGCATTTCACAAAACCATGCTGTTTTGGGGTTATGTATTTACTGCAATGATGAAATATAGAATTGTATAAATGAAAATGTCTAGCGTATTCGTACAGAGTACGAAAAGGAGCCCAAAAACCTCTATTGAAAATATGCGACATCGAATTGTTGAAGCTTTGAATTCGATAACTAAAGACCAGCTGATTCGTGTGTGGCAAGAAACGAGCCACCGTTTTGATTTTTGTGTGGTGGTCATATTGACTTCATAAAAATTGAACTTTTCTCTTTCCAGGAACGTTGGAATTGTGTTTCTATCTTTTGTAGTTTCGAAGAAATAAATGTTTGAAGTATGTTCCGTCATTTTGAATAGCCCTGTATAATAATATTCATGGTTATTATTATCCGGATACATTACAATAATACAACGACGCGACGTATTGCATTTTTTTAATAAAAATCTTTCGGACGATTTTTCAAGAAATTACACGTTTCTGTAATTCTTTACAGTAACATATTATTTCAGTATTAATTCACATTTTCTCTGAAAGACATTGGCAGTAACTTTGACATCAATAATTGTTCGACGAATAAACACATAAATTAAGCAAACGAAGTTTCAGAGTATGGAGAAACATACAAATACATTATACAGAAGGTAGATAGGTGCACTCCATCTTAGATATTAGTTTTAAGTGTCAATAACATTTTAGTTTGCGGTACCTGTGTTGGCCACAGCAGATTTTTTTATTTAAATGTCTCATTATAACTCACGACCGTTTTCTACTCCTTGTTTAGGCATGAAGTAAATTTTCAGGTTTTTCTAAACTCATAATTTTACTTCATGCACCAGGCGTGTAAAACATTTTTTGATTGTGAAGTTCAAAATATATATATATACTACCCACTATATTCGATATATTCATTGAAGAATTAAGAAAACTTGAAATTTTTATTCTGATATAGATATACTTAATATTTTAGACTCAATTAGTGGAATGTTATAAAATGTTACTTATATAATTTTAAAAATTATAAATCCTTGATATCCATGTGTGCGTGTAAAAATATGTTTATCAGTTTTTTTTTCTTATCACTTATTGCGAACGCAAGTATGTGAACCCTTTTTTACCTATCACATTGTGAGTGGTGTACGTGACCCATTTTTTTTGCTCATTCCCTTATATAGCCCAAGACAACTTGCATTAGTCCCACGAAAGGTTAAAAGTTAGACACCCCTGGTTTACACCGTACCAGATAAAATATAAATTGTTATTTTTAAAACGTCCCTACATAACATCCACTGTTTAACATCATCGAGGTAATTTTATTGCTGTGTTTGTTTTGTTGGCATTCGGCGTATTTATAGAATATCCGCCAGCTGGTAAGGTCTTATTTTAGACGGAATCCGTGGATTGATACGGCCAGTCAATTGTCCGCATAGGTGCGCGTAACCGCGACTTACCCCTACACCGATGATAACCACAAAAAAGGGTCCGAATTGACCCTGGTCAGTTCACCTCATCAAGGAATGATTTAGGTGCCGGCAAATTTTGGCATATTCCTCGCTCGGATTTGCGTAACTGCCACCAAACTGCACATACGTGCACGTGACTGAAGACCGAGCACTTTTGGCAGACGTCCCTGGTTTTTCAGTAAACAACGCACCTTTCCATACTATAACTGACATTAGAAAATGGTTTATTTAGTTTATAATTACGCTTAAACACAAGTATTTACGGACGCGAGGTGTTGCTTTCAACCCGAACTGGTGGTTATCATAACCTAACGTTTCATGTAATGTGCGAATAATTGTGGTGAGGATACATTTTTATAAATCAAGTGTGTGATGTGGTGATTTATTAGGTGAGGATGGACTTTTCTGGGATATTTCGTAGGCGCAAAAGGAGCGTTATCGAAGCGGTATTTATGTTTCTTTTCAAAGTCCTTTGCTACGCAATTCCTATCCGAATGCAACAATAACATTTTGAAGTTGATTAACTATAGTTTTATTTTAATCGATTATTTATAAAAGTCCAGTTCTATTAACAACTATGTTAGTTATTTATAGACTGATCTGTCTGTTAACATTGATAAGGTTTTTTCGTAGTATTTACGTTTTACGCTTGTGGCCTTGGTTTTGAAATAACTGAAGTGATTAAAATAATTGTTACTAGCTCTTTGCAAGTAGAATACATTCGTTTGTGAATATGGTTACGTCAGGGTTAAATCAGTGGTTCCCAACGTGCAAGGCCGTAGCCTATCCCCTTGGTTCAACCCTTTTCAACCACGAAATTTTTAAAATTTTAATTTTTTGTATGTAAAAGCGGCTCTGAAAGAGCAAAAACAATATTTTTACCAGCATTTTTTGTGCGGTTGCCCAGAATGCTAATTGAATGGTGAAATAAATTTGAGGTTATGGTAAACTATGTGTTAACAGTCAATAGTGCCAATATAATTTAAAACTCAAAGCCTACTCTAAATCGTGTTTTAAACGATCGTATGATATCGTATCGTATGTTCAATAAAAAAAAAACCTCTAGAGTGCCATGATTTTATCTTTTTAAAAATTTAAGTTGGCTACACGCTTTACAAATTGACATAACAAATCAAACATAATAAATGTAGTTATAATTTTAGAGTTGCCAATATTTTCCATAGCACTCTAGAAGTTTAATTTTATTGAACATACGATATGTTCAATTAAAAAAAACCTCTGGAGTGCCGTGGAATATATTGTAGGTTGGCAACTTCGAAATTATACATTATAATAATAATAATAATAATAATAATAATAATAATAATAATAATAATAATAATAATAATAATAATAATAATAATAATAATAATAATAATAATAATAATAATAATAATAATAATAATAATAATAATAATAATACTCGAACCCGGACCCCAAGGCACCCAGTGAGTACCCCAAAACGGAGGAAATAAAAGCCTTCTGGAACAACATATGGGAAAACCAAGATACTCATAAGACCACCGCAGACTGGATAAAGACCGAATCGAGAAGACTGGAAAAGGTACCTCAAATGCTACCTCAAATAATTAATGTTGAAGACGTTAAAAGAATACTGTCTAGAACGCAGAACTGGAAGTCGCCAGGCCCAGAAAAACTTCAAAACTTTTGGTACAAGAAATTTACAGCTATACACCAGAGATTGGCAGAGCTTCTAACAGATGTCCTAAAATCACCGGAAAAGACTCCCTTTTTTCTCACCAATGGCATTACGTATCTTCTACCAAAAACAACACCAGCTCAATCGAACCCGAGCAAATACAGACCGATTACGTGCCTACCCACTCTGTATAAACTTATCAGTGGAATACTGGCTGATAAGATATATAAACATCTGGAGGAGAATAACTTAATGCCAGAGGAACAAAAGGGCTGTAGGAGGAATGCGCAGGGTTGCAAGGAGCAATTATCTATCGATGAAATAATAACACGCCATGCAAAGAAACAAAACAAAGACCTGTATGTCGCATATATTGACTACCAGAAGGCTTTCGATAGCATACCCCATTCATGGCTTGTAAAGACACTCTCCATGTACAAGGTTGATGCGTGTATCGTAACGTTCATGAAAACAATGATGATGAGATGGAGGACTGAGCTAAGGACAGGACCTAACAAAGAAACCATACCTATTAACATCAAACGGGGTATCTTCCAGGGTGATGCGTTGAGTGCCCTATGGTTCTGTCTGGCGCTCACTCCCCTATCCACCATGCTAAACAGAAAAAGAACTGGGTTTTCACTAACACAGAACTACCAAATCACGCATCTCATGTACATGGATGATATTAAACTCTATTCGGACAGTGAGCCCGGATTAAGGAGTTTACTACGAACAGTCGAAATGTTTTTTAATGACACCAGAATGAGCTTCGGAATAGACAAGTGCCGAATTAACAGCATGGCTAGAGGTAAATGGAAACTCTCAGAGAATTTTAAACTAGGGAGGACCAGTAGTACGATAGAGGGAATGGACAAAAATGAAACCTACAAATATTTAGGTTTTAACCAAGCCCAAGGCATTGATGTGCGAGAAACAAAGAAACAGCTCATCGCGGAACTGAAAAGACGAACAAAGCTGATCCTCAAAACACAACTGGCAGGCAGATACAAAGTCCAGGCAACTAACACCTTTGCTATACCTGCCCTCAGTTTCAGTTTCGGTATACTACCCTGGACCACCACTGATCTGGAGGCTGTCAATCGGAGTATACGTGTTGAATTCAGCAAACACAGAGCGCACCACCCGAAGGCCTGTAAAGAGCGGTTTCATCTGCCCAGACATCTTGGAGGCAGAGGAGTAATAGACCTAAAGGAACAGCATGATCGCCAGATACTGAACCTAAGGAAATATTTCTTAGATAAAACCTCACAATCGGAACTACACAAACAAGTCGCAATATTGGACAAAAACATAACACCGCTGAACCTTAGTGACAAAAGCCTGAGACCCACTGGAACACATCTTCAAAGCAAATTGGTGGAATGGCAAAAAAAGGAATTACACGGGAGATATGCAAATATACTAGAAAAACCAGAGATAAATAAAGAGGCATCTGCCTACTGGCTAACGAAGAGCAATATATTTGCAGAAACGGAAGGATTTGCTTGCGCTATTCAGGACCAGGTGATCCCCACGAAATCATACCTAAAATATATCATAAGGGACCCCAAAGTAATTTCGACAAACTGCCGTATGTGCAAAGAAGCACATGAGACGATAGAACATGTCTTGAGTGGCTGTAAAATTCTTGCCCCAAAAGAATACACCAATCGGCACAACAGCGTCGCCAAGGTGATACATAAGGAACTATGCCGAAAATATAACCTTGATTGTGCAGATGAACCCTACTACAACTATAACCCTGAGACGATTATGGAAAACGAACAAACAAAAATCTACTGGGACCGAACAATCTACACTGATCATCCCATTCAGCACAACAGACCCGACATCACACTACTAAATAAAAAAGAAAAACAACTTACCTTAATCGATATAGCTGTTCCGGCACCTGCAAATATATCAAACAAGTATAATGAGAAAATACAAAAATACCTACCTCTGAGTGAAGAACTAAAGACTCTGTGGGGACTCGAACGGGTAAAAATAATCCCTATCATAATTGGAGCGACGGGGGAAATTCCTCACTCACTGGAAGAAAGCCTGGAACGCCTAGAATTAGAAAATACAAAATCAATTACTATTGAAACACAAAAAATTTGCATACTTGCCTCGTGTAACTTGGTTCGTAAAGTGCTAAACATGAACCACTGAATAAATTAAAAAAAAAAAAAATTAAATGATGGTGTCTTGCTTTTTGGAGCCGACACCATCATATACTTACCGCTACTATTGCGAGTTAAAAAAAAATAATAATAATAATTATAATAATCTTTATTCAAAATGGAGACAGTACATGATACATACAATAATTACTAGGATAATTACAACAGTAACATATTCCGTTGCCAATCGAATGCGTCAAAAAAGAAGAAACTATACAATTCCCAATTATGCCTGACGTTTTATATGTCAATTCATAAAACGTGTAGCCAACTTAAATTTAAAAAAAAGATGAAATCATGTCACTCTAGAGGTTTTTTTTTTTTAATTGAACATACGATACAAATTGAACAAACAAATGAAATTTATAATGTCCGATTTATCTCATGTTACATGACATTTAGATTATTATGACAGTTGGCATTTGTAATATTTTTCAGTTTGAAATGTTAAAATCTTTACTTTAAATTAGTGTTTTATGCGCGTGGCGCATGAAGTAAAATTTCGAGTTGAGAAAAGCCCGAATTTGGATTTGGACGCTGACGCGTCCAAATCCAAATTCTTGGGGCTTTTCTCAACTCGAAATTTTACTTAATGCTTCGTCTGGGAGTGGAAGACACTCGTTCGGGCCTTATCAATAGTTTTTTCAAAGATTTTCATTCATTTATAAAATCTTGACGGTTTTCCGTCAATTTTTTATTTTTTTAAAATCAATTGAATGCATTTCTTAAATTTTTATTTATTAATCTTAAAATTTCAATATATCGACCAAAACAAATGAAATTTATAATGTCAGATTTATCTCATGTTACATGACATTTAGATTATTATGACAGTTGGCATTTGTAATATTTTTCAGTTTGAAATGTTAAAATATTCACTTTAAATTAGTGTTTTGTGCGCGTGGCGCATGAAGTAAAATTTCGAGTTGAGAAAAGCCCGAATTTGGATTTGGACGCTGCGCGTCCAAATCCAAATTCTTGGGGCTTTTCTCAACTCGAAATTTTACTTCATGCTTCGTCTGGGAGTGGAAGACACTCGTTCGGGCATTATCAATAGCTTTTTCAAAGGTTTTCATTCATTTATAAAATCTTGACGGTTTTTCGTCAATTTTTTAATTTTTCAAAATCAATTGAATGCATTTCTTAAATATTTATTTATTAATCTTAAAATTTCAATATATCGACCATTTATTTGTGAATACCGTAAGTTTTTGGTCAATTTTTAAAACCTTGGCGTTTTTAATGAAATTCCAAGATTTTCATCATTTTAACGGTTATACTAAATTTTCTTTATTGCCAATTGAATGGTGGAATAAATTTGAGGTTATGGACTATGTGCTTACAGTCAGTAGTGAAAATATAATTTAAAACTCAAAGCTTTTTTTTTTTCCACATGAGGTGGTATCGCTTAGCGTCCCTGCACTACGGTCTCCGTGGTCCTTTTGTGCTCAAACTCAAAGCTTACTCTAAATCATGTTTTAAACGGTCGCATGATACAAATAGAACAGACAAATGTAATTTATAACGTCAGATTTATCTTATGTCACATGACATTTAGATTATTATGAAAGTTGGCATTCGTAATATTTTTCAGTTTGAAATATTAGAATCTTCACTTTAAATTAGTGTTTTGTGCGCGTGGCGCATGAAGTAAAATTTCGAGTTGAGAAAAGCCCGAATTTGGATTTGGACGCTGGCGCGTCCAAATCCAAATTCTTGGGGCTTTTCTCAGCTCGAAATGTTACTTCATGCTTAGCCTGGGAGTGGAAGACATCCGTTCGACAATTGTCAATATCTTATTTTGTTTGTTTCTGTTTAAAGTACACTTCTGTGCAATAAAATTAAGTACAAGTCTTATGCCTATTTTTCACAATATTTTAGTTGTACAGGGTGGGGCAGAAAAACCTATCCGATTTCAAAACGTTATAAAATTAAAACCACTCAACTTGACAACATTTTTTTTTTATTAACATATCGCAAATTTTATGCCATTTTTAAATTTAAGTTTTGAAAAGCACATCACTCAATTGTCCGAATTTCTTCAATTGCCCGAGCAATTTCCCTTCGTAAAGCAAGAAGTATTTATATTTTAAGAAGTCAGGACTCTATCCAGACTACACTATAAGACCGATGTTAAGATAGCCATAGATTTTCCAGCCACGGATTTGCCCGGCGCATCCACCATCGATCGTAAATTAGAATAAATGTTTTTCTTAATTTAAGGCATATTATTAATGAAACAAAGAAAACTAAACTAATTCCAGCCCTAAAAATATAAAGCTAAGCCAACCTTAAATTTATTTTCGTATATAGGATTTATCAAACACAAATAGATAGTCCTCCCAAAAGCATGTAATAAAATGACCAGATTTCAAACTTAAATTAAAAGTATGTAGTTGTGATTAAAATTATTTCTTTTAACTCTGACTTGTAGCTTAAAGCCTAACTAAGCCATTTAAGCAATCAAATTTTGGCAAAAATGCTAAATACATTTTTTATAAATTTTTTCCATCCTAACGACTCCAATAAAATGATCAGATTTCAAACTTAAATTAAAAATATGTAGTTGTGATTAAAATTATTTCTTTTAACTCTGACGTGTAGCTTACAGCCTAACTAAGCCATTTAAGTAATAAAATGTTGGCAAAAATGTTAAATATATTTTTTATAAATTTTTTCCATCCAAACGACTCGAATAAAATAACCAGATTTCAAACTTAAATTAAAAATATGTAGTTGTGATTAAAATTATTTCTTTTAACTCTGACGTGTAGCTTAGAGCCCTTACTAAGCCATTTAAGCTATAAAATTTTGGCAAAAATGTTAAATGAATTTTTTAGAAATTTTTTCCATGCGAACGACTCGAATAAAATGACCAGATTTCGAACTTAAATTAAAAATATGTAGTTGTGATTAAATTTATTTCTTTTAACTCTGACGTGTAGCTTAGAGCCTAACTAAGCCATTTAAGCTATAAAATTTTGGCAAAAATGTTAAATGAATTTTTTATAAATTTTTCCCATCCGAATGACTCGAATAAAATGACCAGATTTCAAACTTAAATTAAAAATATGTAGTTGTAATTAAAATTATTTCTTTTAACTCTGACGTGTAGCTTACAGCCTAACTAAGCCATTTAAGCTATAAAATGTTGGCAAAAATGTTAAATGAATTTTTTAGAAATTTTTTCCATGCGAACGACTCGAATAAAATGACCAGATTTCGAACTTAAATTAAAAATATGTAGTTGTGATTAAATTTATTTCTTTTAACTCTGACGTGTAGCTTAGAGCCTAACTAAGCCATTTAAGCTATAAAATTTTGGCAAAAATGTTAAATGAATTTTTTATAAATTTTTCCCATCCGAAAGACTTGAATAAAATGTCCAGATTCCAAACTTAAATTAAAAATATGTAGTTGTGATTAAAATTATTTCTTTTAACTCTGACGTGTAGCTTAGAGCCTAACTAAGCCATTTAAGCTATAAAATTTTGGCAAAAATGTTAAATGAATTTTTTATAAATTTTTCCCATCCGAAAGACTTCAATAAAATGTCCAGATTTCAAACTTAAATTAAAAATATTTAGTTGTGATTAAAATTATTTCTTTTAACTCTGACGTGTAGCTTAGAGCCTAACTAAGCCATTTAAGCTATAAAATTTTGGCAAAAATGTTAAATGAATTTTTTATAAATTTTTTCCATGCGAACGACTCGAATAAAATGACCAGATTTCAAACTTAAATTAAAAATATGTAGTTGTGATTAAAATTATTTCTTTTAACTCTGACGTGTAGCTTAAAGCCTAACTAAGCCATTTGAGCTATAAAATTTTGGCAAAAATGTTAAATGAATTTTTTATAAATTTTTTTCATGCGAACGACTCGAATAAAATGACCAGATTTCGAACTTAAATTAAAAATATGTAGTTGTGATTAAATTTATTTCTTTTAACTCTGACGTGTAGCTTAGAGCCTAACTAAGCCATTTAAGCTATAAAATTTTGGCAAAAATGTTAAATGAATTTTTTAGAAATTTTTCCCATCCGAAAGACTTGAATAAAATGTGCAGATTTCAAACTTAAATTAAAAATATGTAGTTGTGATTAGAATTATTTCTTATAACTCTGACGTGTAGCTTAGAGCCTAACTAAGCCATTTAAGCTTGCTGTCATAAATCAAGGTAATCAAATTACCTATAAGGTTGACTCAATTAAAACAAAGTCAACTTCGTACGATTTAGGTTATCTTGATTTTCACATCAGGATTTTGATGTACGACGTCAATACAGGGGTATAACTACTGTTGTAGCAGTTGTATTAGTTAAACAAGCCCCCCCTTACCCTGGGTAAGGAGTGCTGGGGTAGGTCAGGGGGTCCGTTTGGAAATTCTGTAGTTGATGACAAAAGTGGTAAACCTTTCTGTTTATCTTATCACCTAACGTAAAATTGGGTATTGGTAAAAAGATGTAGAAAAGTGGTGGACTTTTTGTTTATTAATAGCCCACTCAACTCAAGCTACGCTACGATTTAAGTGCATACAAGGTATAATTGAGCCGACATTGAATTGTTTAATTACCTTGATTTTTTACGTCACGTGAGAAATTCCACGTATGACGTCGAAATCAAGGTGATTAAATCACGCACAAGGATGACTTGATTATAGATAGCCGATCTCGTACGATTTAAATTATCTTGATATTTTTGACAAGACGTAGAGATTCCACAGGTGACGTAAAAATTAGTTTGAAATATGGTCATTTTATTCGAGTCGTTAGGATGAAAAAAATATATAAAAAATGTATTTAACATTTTTGCCAAAATTTTATTGCTTAACTGGCTTAGTTAGGCTTTAAGCTACAAGTCAGAGTTAAAAGAAATAATTTTAATCACAACTACATATTTTTAATTTAAGTTTGAAATCTGGTCATTTTATTCGAGTCGTTCGCATGGAATAAATTTATAAAAAATTCATTTAACATTTTTGCCAAAATTTTATAGCTTAAATGGCTTAGTTAGGCTCTAAGCTACACGTCAGAGTTAAAAGAAATAAATTTAATCACAACTACATATTTTTAATTTAAGTTTGAAATCTGGTCATTTTATTCGAGTCTTTCGGATGGGAAAAATTTATAAAAAAATCATTTAACAATTTTGCCAAAATTTTATAGCTTAAATGGCTTAGTTAGGCTTTAAACTACACGTCAGAGTTAAAAGAAATAATTGTAATTACAACTACATATTTTTAATTTAAGTTTGAAATCTGGTTATTTTATTCGAGCCGTTCGCATGGAAAAAATTTATAAAAAATTCATTTAACATTTTTGCCAAAATTTTATAGCTTAAATGGCTTAGTTAGGCTTTAAGCTACACGTCAGAGTTAAAAGAAATAATATCTTTAATTAATTTCTCACTTAACCCGTGGTGAAACATTTTTGAATATAATAATGGATATTTAATTAAAACACTTGGTTTGTTTCACTAATTAGTGAAACAAACCAAGTGTTTTAATTAAATATCCATTATTATAAAAGAAATAATTTTAATCACAACTACATATTTTTAATTTAAGTTCGAAATCTGGTCATTTTATTCGAGTCGTTCGGATGGAAAAAAATTATAAAAAATTCATTTTACATTTTTGCCAAAATGTTATAGCTTAAATGGCTTAGTTAGGCTTTAAGCTACACGTCAGAGTTTAAAGAAATAATTTTAATCACAACTACATATTTTTAATTTAAGTTTGAAATCTGGTCATTTTATTCGAGTCGTTCGCATGGAAAAAGTTTATAAAAAATTCATTTAACATTTTTGCCAAAATTTTATAGCTTAAATGGCTTAGTTAGGTTTTAAGCTACACGTCAGAGTTAAAGGAAATAATTTTAATCACAACTACATATTTTTAATTTAAGTTTGAAATCTGGTTATTTTATTCGAGTCGTTTGGATGGAAAAAATTTATAAAAAATATATTTAACATTATTGCCAACATTTTATTACTTAAATGGCTTAGTTAGGCTGTAAGCTACACGTCAGAGTTAAAAGAAATAATTTTAATCACAACTATATACTTTTAATTTAAGGTTGAAATCTGGTCATTTTATTACATGCTTTTGGGAGGACTATCTATTTGTGTTTAATAAATCCTATATACGAAAATAAATTTAAGGTTGGATGAGCTATATTTTTAGGGCTGGAATTAGTTAGTTTTCTTTGTTTTATTAATAATATGCCTTAAATTAAGGAAAACATTTATTCTAATTTACGATCGATGGTGGATGCGCCGGGCAAATCCGTGGCTGGAAAATCTATGGCTATCTTAACATCGGTCACTATAAGCTATGAATCGCTACTTCAAGCTTTTGGACTGCAATCTTTGGAACGTCGACGTAAAGCACATCTTATAACTGCGCTTTACAAATTATTAAATAATTCAATTGATTGTCCAGAGATTGTTGCTCAGATTAAATTTCACGTTCCCCATGGCTTAAGACACAACAGATTTTTTCAACTTTCAATTCCCAAAACAAATGTTATAATTAGATCACCTATATTTTCAATGTGTGATGTGTACAATAAATTACTATCATTAGATCCTGCTCTTGACATTTTCAATATGATAAATTCAAAAATATGTTTTAACCATATATTAGAATTAATGCACGGCTCATAATTATCTTTTATGTATTCATCGTTTTATGTTTTATATTTAGTTATATTAGTTTAAGTGATGTACAATCTTATATAGGAAATGTAATTTCCGTGATTGTATAAATAAATAAATAAAATAAATAAATAAATAAAGAAGGGTCCTTGGTCGATGCTGGAATACCTTCGATTTGAGGTAACCCCAAAGGAAGAAGTCACATGGAGTGAGATCCGGTGAGCGCGGCGGCCAGCCAATATCACCTCTCAGAGAAATGAGGCGTCCGGGAAACATTTCCCTGAGAATGTCCATTGATCGTCGCGATGTGTGGGCGGTTGCACCATCCTGTTAAAACCACACCTTTTCCACGCCATTTTCTTCCATTTTGGCTTGAAGAAAATTTTCCAGCATGAAACAATAGCGCTCGCTGTTGACAGTTACGGTTTGCCCATTTTCTTCAAAAAAGTAAGGCCCCCAGACGCCTAGGCGGGAAAGAGCACACCACACGGTCACTTTTGGGCAATGGAGGGGTTTCTAATGGATTTCCCGAGGATTTTCGTCACTCCAATATCGAAAATTCTGCCTGTTTACGGCGCCACAAAGGTGAAAATGGGCTTCGTCCGTGAAGAGCACAACATCGTCTATTGGGAGTTCTCGGAGATCGCGACACAGGTTCATACGGGTTTCAAAATCCCTTTCAATTAATTCCTGTGCAACAACCATTTTGTAGGGATGCATTTTGAGGTCCCGGTGCAAAATTCGCCGAATACTGCGGTTGGAAATTGCCAAAGCGAGCGAATGTTTTCGTGCCGAACGACGCGGGGAACGTTCATTCGCTCTCACATTGGCCACGTTTTCAGGTCCTGTTGCTGTCCTGGGACGTGGGACGTCCAGGCGACTTTTTTCAATGCTGAACCCGTCTGTCGAAAATTTGACACCCACACTTTAATCGTAGCGTGATGTGGAACAGGATCATGACGCCCGAGTCCGAAATGAATTCGAAAAGCACGTTGTGTAGCAATTATCGAACCGCCGTTTTCGATAAACCGCTCAATAACAAAAGCACGATGTTCACCAGACCAAGGCATGTTGACTAATGACAAATGGCATAAAACCGGCTTTCTAACGGTTTTTACCCCACTACTCTACCTGTTCCCTCTTCTGAGAAAAAGGGATTTGAAATCGGATAGCTTTTTCTGCCCCTCCCTGTATAATTCGGATTTGTTTTAATTGCCTAGCAAAAGTTTCAATAAATAATAAAACACTATAGCACTTCTTTACTGCTCCCAACGTTTCTTAACTCTGAAAACAGTCTCTTTACTGATGTTCACCAATCGAGCAATTTGTCTAATACAGTGGTGGGGAAACTTTTTTTAAGACGGGCCATTTGTAATAACCAGACAATCGTAGCGGGCCAAAGAATAATGTTTAATCGTAGGTAGGTAGTTTTTATGCGGGTCGTCACATTACGAAGTAAGAACGCGTTCAAACATTCTCACGACGGCACTCTCAAACGGGCCGGATTAAACCTTTCCGCGGGCCGGACTTGGCCCGCGGGCCGTAGTTTCCCCATCACTGGTCTAATAGATAAACCATCTTCAATTATAGTTAGAATTCGACTTTTTGAATTGTTGTCTAAATGGCGCGGTATTTTAACATTTAATAATTGACAGATTTACGTAACTGGGAAACTAATCATGTCCGCTTTAAACCATAACATATTTTGTGTACTTAATTTTATTGCACAGAAGTGTACATACTGCTTAATACAAACAATAATCCCGACCCTTCCTACTTCAATCCAACGAAATGGGGCGTATTTGCCTTTGCTGATGATACTGCCCTTGTCTCCCACGCTTTAACCCTTCAACAATCCTAAAATCTCCTTTAAAAGTCTCTTAACTCCATACAAAAATGGTGCAAAAAATGGCGTATACAATTAAATCCTTCCAAAACCAAATTATTTATCCCTTGCCATAAAATCACTCCACGATCTCCTACAATAGTAATAACACCACAATTCTTTCATCCTATTCCTGTGGATACTTAAACATCGAATTTGATTCAAAACTTTCGAAACTCTCGAAATATTGAAAATCTCATTAAAACTTTATAAATCGACAAAAATTTAAAAGTTTACAAAAATCTCGAAATATTGAAAATCTTCATTAAAATTCAAAATCGATGAAAATCTCGAAATATTGATCTCATGAAATTTGTCTAAATCGACCAATATCACAAAATATCGAAAATCTCATAAACATTTTATAAATCGACAAAACGAGTGTTTTCCACTCCCAGACTAAGCATGAAGTAAAATTTCGAGTTTAGAAAAGCCCCGCGTAGAAAAATTGTCGAGGGTCGCGCAGCGACCCGAGACAAGTTTTCACGGGGCTTTTCTAAACTCGAAATTTTACTTCATGCGCCACGCGTATAAAACACTGATTTAAAGTGAAGTTAAAAATGCACTGAAAACTAACCCAACTTCGATATTTTTTCGAAATTGGATGTTGTCTTTCCTATCCATGCTGTAAACCCTCAGACATTCGTTGTTTTCTTGTAATAAAACTTCAAATTCCTGTAGTCCTTCGGTCTCCGAAGACCATGATTGGTCCTTCGAGCTGTAGCCTTTGTAAAATGGTAATAAACCTAGTAATCCTTAAATTTTAAACTTCTAAGAACGAGAGTTGTCCACTCCCAGACTAAGCATGAAGTAAAATTTCGAGTTTAGAACAGCCCCGCGTAGAAAATTTGTCTCGGGTCGCGCAGCGACCCGAGACAAATTTTCACGGGGCTTTTCTAGACTCGAAATTTTACTTCATGCGCCACGCGTATAAAACACTGATTTAAAGTGAACTTAAAAATGCACTGAAAACTAACCCAACTTCGATATTTTTTCAAAATTTTGAAAAAATATCGAAGTTGTGTTAGTTTTCAGTGTATTTTTAACTTCACTTTAAATCAGTGTTTTATACGCGTGGCGCATGAAGTAAAATTTCGAGTTTAGAAAAGCCCCGCGAAAATTTGTCTCGGGTCGCTGCGCGACCCGAGACCAATTTTCTACGCGTGGCTTTTCTAAACTCGAAATTTTACTTCCACTCCACTCCCAGACTATGCATGAAGTAAAATTTCGAGTTTAGAAAAGCCACGCGTAGAAAATTTGTCGAGGGTCGCGCAGCGACCCGAGACAAATTTTCGCGGGGCTTTTCTAAACTCGAAATTTTACTTCATGCGCCACGCGTATAAAACACTGATTTAAAGTGAAGTTAAAAATACACTGAAAACTAACCCAACTTCGATATTTTTTCAAAATTAGATGTTGTCTTTCCTATCCATGCTGTAAACCCTCAGACATTCATTGTTTTCTTGTAAAAAACTTCAAATCCCTGTAGTTCTTCGATCTCCGAAGACCATGATTGGTCCTTCGAGCTGTAACCTTTGTATAATAGTAATAAACCTAGTAATCCTTAAATTTTAAACTTCTAAGAACGAGAGTTGTCCACTCCCAGACTAAGCATGAAGTAAAATTTCGAGTTTAGAAAAGCCCCGCGTAGAAAATTTGTCGAGGGTCGCGCAGCGACCCGAGACAAATTTTCGCGGGGCTTTTCTAAACTCGAAATTTTACTTCATGCGCCACGCGTATAAAACACTGATTTAAAGTGAGGTTAAAAATACACTGAAAACTAACCCAACTTCGATAATTTTTCAAATTTAGATGTTTTCTTTCCTATTCATGCTGTAAACCATCAGACATTCGTTGTTTTCTTGTAAAAAAATTCTGTGTGTTTATAAAAACAGTCTAATTTATATACGGCCCTGATAATGAATATTATTAGGTGGGGCAAAGGTTTTATGAATGTTTGGTTGATTGAATCAGGGCAAATGAGCGTTTTATATAAAACAAAGTTCGGTTAAATAACACACAGCGACGTCAAATTATACACGTAGGAACTAAGTTTTGGGTTAATTTAAGTGACATTGAACTTCGTAATTGCAATGCTGTACAGAGTGACGCTTCACGGAATTAGTTCAACGATTCTTATGGTGATTAATTAAATTCGTGCCCTCGTAAATTACTAAGGCGGAACTTTCGAAGACTTCATCTATACATTTAAGCGCTCTTTCAGTGGTGGTGTATGGGTGGCCAAATTATTAAAGTGCTCACTCGTACAATATATGAGGAAAGTAAAATAACTATTTCTGAATATATAGTGGTATAATAATAAAACTTTTAATTTTTTTTGTATAACACTTTTTTATTTTACATGACTGCAGTTTCGGCAACTGTAGCTTGCACCGATGTGAAGATAGCCACGGATTTTCCAGCCACGGATTTTGGCGCCTCCACCATCACACGAATTATGGAACAAATTCCCCAGATTTTCAAAATTTCATAACTCCCAAACCACATATTTTATTTTAAAAATTTCTTCAATAATTGATTAAACAATATACATAGAGCGAGTATAAATAACCAGAACGTTATAACTCTTAATTGTTCTTTATTTAAACAATATATTGCTGTCCCGCGTATGTCACCTTTCATACCAAATATTAAAAAAATCATATCTCTAAAAACTCCTATTTTATTTTCCAAATTTCTTCACTAATTGTTTAAACAATATATCTAGACCGAGCATAGATGGTCAAAATGTTGTCACTCTTATATGTTAATTATTTATATAATATTTGGTATGAACGGTGCTATACGCGGGACAGCAATATATTATATAAATAATTAACAAATGAGAGTGACAACATTTTGACCATCTATGATCGGTCTAGATATATTGTTTAAACAATTAGTAAAGAAATTTGGAAAATAAAATGGGATTTTTAAGAGATATGATTTTTTTAATATTTGGTATGAACATTGCTATACGCGGGACAGCAATATATTATTTAAATAATTAACAAATGAGAGTGACAATATTTTGACCATCTATGCTTAGTTTAGATATATTGTTTAAATAATTAGTAAAGAAATTTGGAAAATAAAATAGGATTTTTAAGAGATATGATTTTTTTAATATTTGGTATGAACGGTGCTATACGCGGGACAGCAATATATTATTTAAATAATTAACAAATGAGAGTGACAACATTTTGACCATCTTTGCTTAGTCTAGATATATTGTTTAAACAATTAGTGAAGAAATTTGGAAAATAAAATAGGATTTTTAAGAGATATGATTTTTTTAATATTTGGTATGAACATTGCTATACGCGGGACAGCAATATATTATTTAAATAATTAACAAATGAGAGTGACAACATTTTGACCATCTATGCTTAGTCTAGATATATTGTTTAAATAATTAGTAAAGAAATTTGGAAAATAAAATAGGATTTTTAAGAGATATGATTTTTTTAATATTTGGTATGAACGGTGCTATACGCGGGACAGCAATATATTATTTAAATAATTAACAAATGAGAGTGACAACATTTTGACCATCTTTGCTTAGTCTAGATATATTTTTTAAACAATTAGTGAAGAAATTTGGAAAATAAAATAGGATTTTTAAGAGATATGATTTTTTTAATATTTGGTATGAACATTGCTATACGCGGGACAGCAATATATTATTTAAATAATTAACAAATGAGAGTGACAACATTTTGACCATCTATGCTTAGTCTAGATATATTGTTTAAATAATTAGTAAAGAAATTTGGAAAATAAAATAGGATTTTTAAGAGATATGATTTTTTTAATATTTGGTATGAACGGTGCTATACGCGGGACAGCAATATATTATTTCAATAATTATCAAATAAGAGTGACAACATTTTGACCATCTATGCTTAGTCTAGATATATTGTTTAAATAATTAGTGAAGAAATTTTTAAAATAAAATAGGATTTTTAAGAGATATGATTTTTTTAATATTTGGTATGAACGGTGCTATACGCGGGACAGCAATATATTATTTAAATAATTAACAAATGAGAGTGACAACATTTTGACCATCTATGCTAAGTCTAGATATATTGTTTAAATAATTAGTGAAGAAATTTAGAAAATAAAATAGGATTTTTAAGAGATATGATTTTATTAATATTTGGTATGAACGGTGCTATACGCGGGACAGCAATATATTATATAAATAATTAACAAATAAGAGTGACAACATTTTGACCATCTATGCTCGGTCTAGATATATTGTTTAAACAATTAGTGAAGAAATTTGGAAAATAAAATAGGAGTTTTTAGAGATATGATTTTTTTAATATTTGGTATGAAAGGTGACATACGCGGGACAGCAATATATTGTTTAAATAAAGAACAATTAAGAGTTACAACATTCTGGTTATTTATACTCGCTCTATGTATATTGTTTAATCAATTATTGAAGAAATTTTGAAAATAAAATATGTGGTTTGGGAGTTATGAAATTTTGAAAATCTGGGGAATCTGTTCCATAATTCGTGTGATGGTGGAGGCGCCAAAATCCGTGGCTGGAAAATCCGTGGCTATCTTCACATCGGTGTAGCTTGCCAGTATCATGTTGTTACTACATGTTTGATAATGGCAATCTAAAGTTGCCGAAACTACAGTCACGTAAAATAAATTAGTGTTATACAAACAAAGTTAAAAGTTCTAAAGCGTAAACGCCATCTAATGCCCATTAGCTTAAGTATAGTGGCATTTTTCAAATTAGGCACTCTCATGCCTAAAACGAGCGCCGTTCGTGTATTTCCTCTAATCAAAAAATGAGAAAGTAGAACCTGACTACGTTGGGCGCACATTTATTTGAAAGAAAGAAACATGCCAGGTGGTGCATCGGACGAAGACCCTTCAGGATGTCAATGGTGTTATCTCTGCGAGTGCCAGTGCCGAATGGTACATTTACGACCCAATGTTTTCGGGACTGTCTTGCCTACGTTCGGGAAATGCTGTTCTACCGCGCAACTGCCTAATTTGGGTGTAGCATCGTTAATAGCTGGTTAATTAAACGTTTGTATACAGCAATTGTTTGTCCACAAATGAATGAGCACACATTTACATTCTTGAAAGTTAAAAGTGTTTTATTGTTAAATTAACACGTAAGGGGTGTTCCAAAATTAACGCAAGATTTGAATTTGTCCCCATTTCTGCAGAAAATTGTTGGCAACTCTGAAAAAAAAAAACAATTTGACAGCTGAGAGGGTTTAGGGTTAGTAAAAATGGAGCGTTGCACGACACAACAACGTGTTTTCATTATTGAACAATATTTTAAGTCCGAAAATTTTATACAAAATATGGTCGGAATAGTGTTTTAACTTCGTCAACTGTAGAGATTTATTGAAAAATTCAGGGAGACTGGATCAGTTGGAGACGCTAAATACACTGGTCGTCCAAAAACAAGCTGTTCAAATGTTAATATCAAAGAAGCGCGTGAGAGTGTTAGTGAAAATCCCAGAATATTAATTCGGCGTCGTGGACAAGAATTGCACATTTCAGGAAGCTCTCTACAGCGTATACCCACAAAAGATCTGAGTCTCCATGCTTACAAAATTCAATTAACACAACAACTGAAGCCTAATGACCATGCACAGCGAAGATAGTGCGTTAAATGGATTATTGAACATCAACAAGTGAAACCTGATTTTTTGTTCACCTTGATGGCTTTGTTAATCGCCAAAATTGCCGTGTTTGGAGTTCGGAGAACCCGCCTGTGATTATCGAAAAATATATCCATCCACAACGTGTCACTGTTTGTTGCGGATTTTTTGCTGGACCAAACTTTTGTGAATATAAGGCTGGACAAACAGTGACTGTTACTGGTGCTCGATATCGCGACATGATAACACAGTTCTTTCTGCCGAAATTGGATGATATTGATGTGGCCAATAAGTGGTTTCAACAAGACGGTGCCACATGCCATACAGCCTGTGAAACAATTCAATTACTGCATGAGACATTTCCTGGTTGTGTACTCTCTCGTTTCGGTGATCAGAATTTGCCCCCTATATCGTGTGATTTAATACCATTAGATTTCTTTTTATGGTGTTATTTGAAGTCAAAGGTCTATGTCAACAAGCCCACAACCATCCGTCCATTACTGGAGGAAATTAAACGCTGCATCAATGAACTTCAGATACATTTATGTAGAATGCTCATAAACAATTTTGACAAAAGTGCCAGCAAAGATGCGGAGGCCATTTCCCTGATGTGTTATTCGATAAATAACCCTATCCTATGTGCTTTATGATTTAATAAAAAAAATAACAGTCTAAAGACTAAAAACTGTTTTCTATTTAATTCAAATCTTGCGTTAATTTTGGGACACCTTTTACATATCCCGATATACACCGTGTAATTTTTAAAGCATTCGTTGATTGTATGAAAGAGTTCATTATAAAGTTTCTAACGAGTGTTTTCCACTCCCAGACTAAGCATGAAGTAAAATTTCGAGTTTAGAAAAGCCCCGTGAAAATTTGTCTCGGGTCGCGCAGCGACCCGAGACTAATTTTCTGGGCTTTTCTAAACTCGAAATTTTACTTCATGCGCCACGCGTATATAACACTAAAATATTGTGAAATTTATGTATATTCGAACTGCACTTGAAATCTGTGTTTTATACGCGTGGCGCATGAAGTAAAATTTCGAGTTTAGAAAAGCCCAGAAAATTTGTCTCGGGTCGCTGCGCGACCCTCGACAAATTTTCACGGGGCTTTTCTAAATTCGAAATTTTACTTCATGCTTAGTCTGGGAGTGGAAAATACTCGTTTAAAGCTTCAAATTGAACTCTTTTATAAAACAACGAATGTCGGAAAATTTACAACTTATGCATATGTTTACCCAAAAGAAAAATGCATTATATGCTGCTTGTATTAGGATTTTGCCAAGGAAATTGAGGACAAAATATCAAACATTATTAACAGACAAAAAAAGCTTTCAAATGAACCAATCTTTGAAGTAATATTTTTTAAATTTTTATAAAGTGCGCCAAGCCTTACACCGAAAGGTAGATAGGCAAAGGAATAAATAAATAAAATAAAATAAAGTGCGCCAATAAAAACATATTTTAGTTTTTATGTTGTGGCATTACTGTTTTTTATACTTGTGAATCAATGATGCCCATAATAACTTAAATGATGTGTTATATTACGATAATCAACTGTAATAAATTTCAGTCAAATCGAATATAGCGCTCAGTCGTTACAAATAATATTAATATCTTTTTTTTGAACTTTAAAGACTAATTCCGTCTCAACCGTGAATTTTTGGATATAGATAAGTTGTGTTAAATCATCATATTTTTATTCCAGGAATCTATGGTTAAGCCATTTTCCCACATTAACTTGACACTCTGTATATATATTTTATTAACTGAACCGGAACGCAAAAAGTAACGGCTCGAAGCCCTGGTAATAATAGCTAAATTGACTATATCCAATGCGTAACAATTGCGTTTTCGTCTAATTGCCATAATGTATAAATGATTTATTATTATAAGTTGTAAATAATCTAACACGGAAACGTATTTAGCTTTTTGTACCAAATATTGCTACAGATCAATAATTGTTTAGTTTTGTCTAGGGTTTCGTTCTCGATTCAGACAGATTCAGATAGAAAGTTGATCTAATAATCTACCACTCGCCAAATTAGAAAATGGTTTTAATTAAATAATTTAATTTTTGTTTCAGCCTAAGATAAATTCCTTGTCGGGCACGCCGCCTCCCCCAACACCACTAAACAAAACGAAACTCACAACGGGGACTGTACAAGGGCCTATAATCAAAAAAGAAAAAAGGAACTCCAGTTCGAGGTTTAATATCACCAAAAATAGGGAGTTACAAGTGCTTCCATATCTAAAAGGTAAGTGTTATTTTTATATATATATATATATATATATATATATATATATATATATATATATATATATAAATATATATATTCATATACAGCGTGTAATCGAACTAATGTACATCCTCTTAAGGGCGTATACACAAAATATTTTGACACCAATTGCAGCAAAAATAAAATCGGAAAAAAAATATTAGATTTTTCATAATTTTTCATGCATTTTTTACTTTTTGAGAACTTCTGGTTACCTGTGTTCATGATATTTTTCGTGGATGCGTAAGTTGTTGTATTTTTTATTTACTTTTACTACTGCGAGGCGCATAAATCACTTCGCACGCACTATCGAGACGTATAAATCACTTAGCACACACTACACACACACACACTGTCTAGAATTACTAGATGAAACTGGGTCACGTATAAAAAAATCACAATAACAACATAGACATAATTCTTCACAATCTGACCCACTTTTCTCTGGATGGTGTAATTCGATATCCAAATCGTTTAAAAACTACCAGTCTATGTGGAATCTCTCTTAAAATACGCAATGTGCGCGTATACCAGATACCACAAACATGTGGCCTGTTATTATTAATTATTTTTAATAATTATTTGTGAGCTATCTACTAAAGGTATGGTAATTTCAAATGCAGGTATTGTTTATTTAAACGCTGCCCCTTATGTGGTAGAGAGCCTGTACAGTAGTTCGTTTACACGCTGTATATATATATATATATAAAAAGTAAAAGCGAAGTCGACCTAAATTTTGTGTGTTGTAACGAAGTACGACCGTTACTTCCATTTGGTTTTATAGGAAGTACTGCGAGATTTACAAAAAGTGAGGACAGACTGAATATAGAAATACAGGTTGAGATTGAAAGGATTATTATATTATCGCGCCCTATAAACTTAATTAAACATATAATATCATATGTTCAATTAAAAAAATACCTTTAGAGTGCCATGATTTAATCTGTTTTCAAATTTAAGTTGGCTACACACTTCCGGAATTGACATATAAAACGTCAAACACAATAATTATAATGTATATTTTCAGAGTTGCCAACCTAGAATATTTTACATGGCACACTAGAGATTTTTTTTTAAATTAAACATACTATATTTGTTCTGTGAGAAACGTTAGGGCAAAAAATTGAAATGCAGTTGGGTACGCCTGCTTCTAAGTACGAGTAATAAAAGCTGTTCGGCCAAGGCAATGAAAGAAAACACTGCACGTCTAATAAATGTCTGTATATGAAAATACATAATGTTTGTGAAGCAGGCAATATTTACAACAATAACCCGGCGCATGCACCATCCACAAATAAGGGCATGCCTACTATCCAGAGCTGGGCAGGATTCGAATCATTCAGGATTCGAATCCTTTTAGAGGATTCAAAAGAGGCATTCGAATACTTTAGTTCAACTGGACGTGATCCGGATTCTTTACATTTTCATAAAAAGATTCGTATTCGAATCCAAATGTGGGTGATTCGAATCCTTATAAAAGGATTCGAATATTTATAAAAGGATTCGAATACTTACAAAAGGTTTTGAATCGTCAAAAATAATTCGTATTAATTGTGAGAATTAACTTGAAAAATGTCTTTTGTGTGTTTTTAAATTTCTCGTTAAATTACTGTTTTATACGCGTGGCGCATGAAGTAAAATTTCGAGTTTAGAAAAGCCCAGAAAATTTGTCTCGGGTCGCTGCGCGACCCTCGACAAATTTTCACGGGGCTTTTCTAAACTCGAAATTTTACTTCATGCTTAGTCTGGGAATGGAAACGCTCGTTCGAAACTTCATACTGAATGCTTTGATCAGAACATTAAATGACTGAAAATGTTTTTAAAGATAATAATCTAGTTTTCAAAATTTTCTTTAATATTATTTGAAGTAAAACTGACATGGTAGCTAGCCACAATCTGAAATGTTAAATTTTTGAGGCATTTCTCTGATTCAAGATTTTTTTCCTTGACCTTTTAACTTCTGTGGGAAACCCCCATTTTGTTAAATTGTTTTCATTGTTTTTGTCAATATTTAAGTTAATTTTATAAACTTTTACGTGTTTTGTAATTTACCTGCTGATTTTGACATATTTAATAATATCAGTAGAGGGTTACAGCCGATTCTAGAACCTCCTCCTCATTTGAGAGGAAACTCCTCAAAATGATTAAAAGAGTTAAAACCTCCTGGTAGGGAGGAGGTGTCTTTTTAGAATCTCCAAAGAACCTTCTTTCCATAATTCACGAAGACCTTCATACGATAAAAATACGTGATTTCCACCGATATCAATTCTTGCAACTTTACGACAATTATTCATTAATTCACTGACTATAGAGGCTTCTACTTCGTTATACATTGTTGAATATAAATAAAACACTGTTTATCACTTTGTTTGTATAACAATTGGTTTATTTGGTGACTATAGTTTCGATACTACACGTATCATTATCAAACCGTTAGTCTAACGGTTTGATAATGATACGTGTAGTATCGAAACTATAGTCACCAAATAAACCAATTGTTATACAAACAAAGTGATAAACAATGTTTTATTTAATTATTCATTAAACTAAATGAAATGTTTACTCCATTAAAGCTGATTGTTTGATCCGTATCTACATAAAAAAATGTTTGGTTGATATTCACTTTTTGTTCTAAAAATACTGTCCACATCTGTTCATTCAAAGAAATTCCTTGCCCACCCTTACCCAATATTCTAATAACTGGTTCAAGATTAAGATCTATATCCAAACCTACCTACACCCATTTAGAATTACTTTTATTTAAAAAATACGTATTCGACGACAGCAAATTTTTCATAGCGTTCTTCTTTTGTTTTACAAGTTGATTGTTGTGGTTGGAATCATCGTTGGTATCGTTGATATTCCATGGAACATCAACAGTAGTAGTCTCACCATGATTCGGTAGATTTATATTCGAAAAAGATTCTTCACCCTCTTCAAAAAATCCCGAGTCATTTGCTGAATTCGTATTATCAATTGGCCCATTATTTTGAATATGTGCTCTAATAATTTGTTTATTACTCGGGTTTTGTCGTTTCACTAAAATTTCACTTCAATCAATAAATTAATTTATTTTCAAAATAATTACAAATACTTACTTATTATTCAATTTATTATTGACAACAACACTAATTAGTGACACAGTTCTGGCAGATGTATTCTTGACAACAACACGTGTACTGTAATAAGTTACACCCATCCGGCAGATCTTATATAGTCCCATAATATTATGTTGGGGGGAGGTTCTGTATATATTTTTACATCACAACGACCTCACATACTTCTCCTCTGAAAGGGACTAACCTCACTAATGTGAGGTCGTTGTGATGTAAAAATATATACAGAACCTCCCCCCAACATAATATTATGGGACTATATAAGATCTGCCGGATGGGTGTAACTTATTACAGTACACGTGTTGTTGTCAAGAATACATCTGCCAGAACTGTGTCACTAATTAGTGTTGTTGTCAATAATAAATACTTTATGATTTTCCCCCCTAAAGGAGGTCGTTTACCCACTCATTAGAATCCAATTGAAGGCATTCAATACCTTCAATCATCGATGTTGCTAACAATACTTTAACCGCATTGACAATATTTATTATTAGATTCATATATGACATCTTATGTATTATTCATCAGTCGCCCTTGAACCATCGAGATGAACACATCTTGTCTTGTGCATGGTCCGCCTATAGCGATACAGCGCATAAAAGCTGTAATGTGTCGGGTGAAAATCTTAAGGGGGTAAGGGCCCCTTTGGATTTTGATTAGACACATTATTTGTCTTTAATGAATGCTAGACAATACGTTAGACCGTGGACTGTAAGCACTCAAGGGTGATATTTTTAGCCGATTCTATGAACCCTACCTCTTCTATTTGGTGAAAACTATCTTAAAATTATTAAGAGTATATTGCCTCTTTAGAATCAATAAAACCGTAAAGTAACCTCCTCCTCTTCATTTTATGAAGAGGAGGAAAGAAGGTTCTTTGGAGATTCTAAAAAGACACCTCCTCCCTACCAGGAGGTTTTAACTCTTTTAATCATTTTGAGGAGTTTCCTCTCAAATGATGAGGAGGTTCTAGAATCGGCTGTATGGCTTTTTTGTTAGTGTTTTGGTCAATTTGAATATAATTCCATGACTATTCTCGGACTTTCCCGGTTATAATGATATTCAGTGAATTTTTTATTTACGTAATTTTTAAGCATTCGTCGAATTTATAATAGAGATCAATTTGAAGTTTCGAACGGGTGTTTCGACTCCCAGGCTAAGCATGAAGTAAAATTTCGAGTTTAGAAAAGCCCCGTGAAAATTTGTCGAGGGTCGCGCAGCGACCCGAGACAAATTTTCGGGCTTTTCTAAACTCGAAATTTTACTTCATGCGCCACGCGTACTAAACACTGATTTCAAGTGAAGTTCAAAAACAGACAAATACATCTTTAATCAGAGTAACAGGGAATCAGATATTTAGTCTGTTATCAACGATGTTCAGTGTTAATAATAAATAATTAGGTTTTGAATATTTTTGTTAAAAGAACTGGTAACGATATTTATATAGTTGCAAAAAAATAATAAAATCAAATTTATTCTTAAAGGATTTGTATTCGTGATTCGAAAAACAGGATTCGAATCTTTGATTCGAATCATATTTATCTATGACGAATCCTTTATTCGAGTATTCGTGATTCGAATCATATTAGGTGATTCGGATTCGTGATTCGAATCCTTTTTTCAAGGATTCGTCCCAGCTCTGCTACTATCCTTTTTAAAAAGCGAGGCATGTCACTTTCGAGTGCTGTATATTAAAAATAGAAAATCTCAACAACAAAAAAATACAGGTTTACATTCCTTGGCATGTTTTTTTATAATTATTGAGAACCACTTTATCAGGAGGATTTTTTCTTGTATAGTGTAAATCATTTCGAAAACATTTACTTTAATCAAGTGACTGCGATATCTTTTGCCATTTTGACATCCGCAATTGTAAAAATAGAAAATCTCAACAACAAAAAAATACGGGTTTACATTCCTTGGCATGTTTTTTTATAATTATTGAGAAAATAACATTTTTATCACAATTTTTACCGGGATAATTATAAACACGCCTAAAAAGGAACTTACATTTTTGTGTATTTTTACAAAGACCAATTTTAACGTTTTTTTTAGAAATTGATTGGGTGGCGTTTTTTTTTTATCGAACACCCGGTATTGTTCGATAAAAAAAACGCCAAACGCCATAACTCTGTTATTTGTAGGCCGATTTAAATGATCTAAAAAGCAAAGTCAATGGCAGTTTCAATATTATAAATTGACAGTAATTATACCGAGTGTTAACCACCCTGGCCATAGCAAAATAAACCTATTTAAAATTGTAATAAATTATATTGCATTTTTTGAAACTTACATCAAGAAACTATTAGCAGAGTGAAAGGTTTGAATCATGATCATTCTTTCTTCAATAGAATTGCTAGGTGACCCCTGTTTTTAAATCGGGAATTAAATCTGATATTCACAACTACCGCCCAATAGCTATTCAATCATGCATCCCAAAACTGTTTGATAAAATTGTTTCAAAGCATATGATGTTGCTTTTTAAACCTTTAATAACTGATCAACAACATGGTTTCTTTCCATCTAGATCAACAGAAACAAATTTATTCATATACACTAGTTATATATCTTGTGCATTGGAGAAAGGCGATATGGTAGATACAGTTTATATTTATTTATTTTTTATTTATTTACTTATTTATTCAACCAACGGAACAAGGTCCAATTACAGATTGAAGTTAATACAAATAAAGAAAAAACACAATAATTTTAATTAAAGAAAATTAACATTGTAAATAAACGAAATTTTCAGGTTACTAAGCTAATAACAAGAAATAAACTAAAAGTAAAAAAAAAAAACTAAGAAAATAAACTATGAAAATAAACTAAGAAAGATACTCAATGATCACATTGAAGAATTCTTTCGCTGATTTAAAGTTGAATATATCCACATCTGTATTTGTATTAATGAGTTTGTTGTACGTAGCGCACATAGAATACATCGGCGATCTGACCAGTACGTTCGTTTTGGGTATTGGTAGCTGAAATAGACGTTTAGTTCTTACACTACAGGGCACCAATATATTCAGTTGCTCCAACAATTCAGGGCAATCAATTTGACCATTGAGTACCTTAAACAGCGTTGTCACTAAATTCGCCTTACGGCGACATCCTAAGGAGTGCATTTCAAATTCATCTAACAACGCAGCATAATCGTAATTAAAATCAGGATAAGCCCCGTACTTCTTAAAATGGAGATACTTAACAAACCTCTTTTGTATAGCTTCAATCATCGAGGAGTACTTAGAGTAGTGTGGATCCCAAACACTTGAAGCATACTCCAGCTTACTACGCACAAATGCAAAATAAAGGGTTTTTATTGCACCAATATTCCTAAATAACTTACAATTCCGTATTATAAAACCTAAGGAACGGTTGGCGGTTGAGACAATTTTCATAATATGATCATTGAAAGATAAATGATCGTCGAATATCACACCTAAATCTTTAAACAATACCACCGATTTCTTCAAGGCATTCGATAGGGTAAGTCACGCAAGACTTTTGCATAAACTTAGATCTTATGGTGTTGTTGGATGCATGCTTGAATGGATAAAATCATTTATTTGCAATAGACAGTTGGTTGTTAGATTCAATGGTACCATGTCGGATCTTATAATTAATGCAACATCTGGGGTACCACAAGGCTCGCATTTGGGTCCCTTACTCTTTCTTATTTTTATTAATGATATTGGCAGCAACATTAGCTCCAATATTCTACTTTATGCTGACGACATGAAAATATTTAAAACCATTAGGTGTTTGGAAGACTGCAACATAATCCAAACTGATTTAAATAGGATCATGCGATGGTGTGATGACAATGATCTTAACTTAAATATAAATAACATGCGCCACGCGTATAAAACACAGATTTCAAGTGTAGTTCGAATATACATAAATTTAAAAATATTTTAATGTTTTATACGCGTGGCGCATGAAGTAAAATTTCGAGTTTAGAAAAGCCCAGAAAATTTGTCTCGGGTCGCTGCGCGACCCTCGACAAATTTTCACGGGGCTTTTCTAAACTCGAAATTTTACTTCATGCTTAGTCTGGGAGTGGAAAACACTCGTTGAAAGCTTCAAATTAAACTTGAAAAAAAACAAGGAATGTCTAAAGACTTACAGTAAATGTTTCACGACAAGATTAATCTTGATTGTCTTGAAATGCCGATGTCTTGCTTTGGATAAAAAAGTATGTTCCATATTCCCACACACTGCACTTATTATAAACGCACAATATTTAATAACTGACATATTTTATTTTGACGTTACATGTACCCTATTTACATTAGTCCTAATTTGCATTAGAACTACTAAAAATCGTAACCAATAAAATCGCAGCCAGAAGAATGTAAATTGGGTTGACTAGATAAATTCAAATTCAAAACTATTTGAATTCGAGAAAATAAGCTTACGCTTCTTATAGTTTGCACACTTTAAACATAATATATAAAATTACGAAAAAACTATTCGTGAAAATGCAAACAGTGTCTTAATTAATTAATAATTAATTAAGACACTGTTTGCATTTTCACGAATAGTTTTTTCGTAATTTTATATATTATGGGTTGACTATATTACCATTGGAAATCGTAGGCAATCACATTGCACTCAATGCTTTGATGCGTCCCAGAACAAATCGAACATAGGAAAATGTACAGTGGACATTTTCTGGCATGTTCGGTGTTACTTAAAACTCTCTGTATATGTCTATAACACAACTAAAAACTAATTCGTCAACATAAATTTCTACAAATATTTGTCATGGCAATGCAATTAAAACTGAAAATAACACTATTTTCCTATGGCCAGCTTTAGTGGTTAACACTCGGTATATTTTTTTTAAAAATTAACTCCATTGCCAACTAATAGTCAACTTTAACTTTTTTGAAATAAAACCTATCATCAGCAACGCGAGGAATTCGTGATCTTGACCTCTTCCAAAAATAACCGCCATCAAGTATTTATAAAATTGGACGCGCCGACCATCTAATTATTTATATGTAGGTACACTCGCCGCTATACGCATTTCACTTAGTGTATGTGGAGGTAAATGGTTGTTTGAGGAGGAAAGCATCAAATAAGCAATGTATGAATAATACATGGCGCAATTCTCGGGACCGTTTTTAAAAGGGTAATGGCGTCCCTGTGTCACTGTCTCTTTTCACTGTAATAAATGCAAACGAAACAATGGGTGTTTAAAGTGTGGGCTTGATGCTTTGTATTTATCAAAAGTCGACTGTGTGCAGAAAAGATGGTAATCATGAAAAGTGCAGAATATGGAATAAGAAACATGCATGCAGATTAATGTACTTATAAGCTTATATTCGTGTACACAATCCATTCAGTTGTAATACTTTCCGCGTTTCTTACTGAAATGATTATTTTATGTAATAAAACATGTTTTTAAAATTCTTATTAAAGATCTAATTTCTTAGTGAGATTATTGTTTTATGTTTTAAAACATGTTTTTAGAATTCTTATTAAAAATCTAATTCTTTACTAAAATGATTATTTTATGTTATAAAACATAAATTGATTGTGAATTACGTGAAGATCAAATTAATTTGACGAATAAAGCACTAATAACCTTACTTCACACTTTTATTTGAATCACCAAATGTACATTTCGGACACAAAGTGACCATTATCAATGGATTAACACTCTTTGTGTCCGAAATGTACATTTGGTAATTCAAAAATAGTGTGAAGACAGGTTATTAGTGCTTTATTCGTCAAAGTTATAAAACATGTTTTTAAGATTCATGTTAAAGATCTAATTGGTTATCATTACTGTCTTACAAAAAGTAATGTGTAGTCTAGGAAAGACAGTACCCCGGAACCTAAGTACCCAGTACCCTTAAACTCTGAAAACATTAAAATATTGTTAACAAGTGCATGAACTTCAATTGAAATCAGCGTCTTACACGCGTGGCGCATGAAGTAAAATTTCGAGTTTAGAAAAGCCCAGAAAATTTGTCTCGGGTCGCTGCGCGACCCTCGACAAATTTTCACGGGGCTTTTCTAAACTCGAAATTTTACTTCATGCTTAGTCTGGGAGTGGAAAACACTCGTTTAAAGCTTTCGGTTGAATTCTTTAAAAAAAAACAACGAATATCTGAAGATTTACCGCCCATAATTGGGACATGTTTACTCAAATGAAAAACTCTCTGTATGTTCAATGTCCATGAAATGTGTAAACAACGATGCTGCATTACAGCAACAGTTTCAACAATTATACAATGTTAAAATGTAATGTTACCTTTTTAAATATATCCAATGTTTACAATACAATGTTGCATAAAAGTCAAATTGTAATAATTATATAACGTACCCATGGCGGGAATAAAGTCGAAAGGGCAGGAGCACAAGTAGAAGAAAAACTTTGAGAAGTGGGTAAACGGGAAGGACATAGTGGGGTAAGTGGAAACCTGGATGGTGAAGAAGGAATGGGGAGAAGTGAAAGAATGGCTGCCGAGGGGTTTTAGATGGGAGATGATAGAGGCAGTAAAAAGTGAGAGGAGAGGGAGGGCCAACGGGGGAATGATTGTTGGATGGAGAGAGGATAGGGAAGGAAACAAGGGGGAGATGATGGAGGGATACGAAGGGCTAGTGTGGGTAAATTATCAACAGGGAGGATATCGGACTGATGTAGGGGTGGTGTACGTGAACAAGAATTGGACAGACATAAGAAAGAAAATAGATGAGAGAGCGGGCGAAGGAGGAAAATGGATTGTGGGGGGGGATTTCAATGCCAGTATAGGGGAAACGGGAGGAGGGGCTGGAGAGGACGGCGCTGTGGTGAAGAGGAGTTCGCAGGATAAATGTATAAATGGGGAGGGCAGGAGGATGAAGGAGTGGGTAATGGAGGAGGGATGGGAGATTTTAAACGGATGTACGGAGGGCGATTGGGAGGGGAGAAAAACATACATCGGACCAAGAGGGGCATCAGTAATTGATTATGTGGTGGTCAAGGGGATAGAAAGAAGAGATATTAGAGGCATGGAGGTAGAAGAGGTGCTGGGATCGGATCACCTACCGGTAACGGTGGAGATGTGGATGGAGTAGGGAAGAGAAGAGGAAAGATGGCAAGAAAACGAATACCTTGAGTGTGGGGTGAAGGCGATGGAGGATATGAGGAAGGGGCTATCAAGGATTCAATGGGAAGAGGTCAATACAATGGAGGAGATGGAAAAGACGATAGTGGGATGCGGAAGAAAAAATAAGGGAGAGAGAAGAGGAGGGAATGCGTGGTTCGATGAGGAGTGTAGGCAAGCAAAGAGGGAGTTGAGGAAGGCTGTGGGAGAATGCGTAAGATATGGGGGAGAAGAGGGAAAAGTGGTGGCGGCAAAGAAAAGATATGAGGGCATATGTGAGAAGAAAAAGCTAAAGGTGGTGGAAAAAGCGAGCGAGGATTTGAGGGAATGTAAGAACGAGGCGGAAATGTGGAGAATTTTGAGGAGAGGGGAGAGACGGAGGCAGGTAGGGGTTTCGCTGAGGGAATGGACAAGGAAATGCAGAGAAGGAAGCGAAGTACCAGGGGAGATTGGAGAAAGCAGAGGTGGAGACAGAGGGGAAGAGTTCACGGAGGAGAAGGTGGAGCGGGCGTTCAAGGAAGTGAAGGGTGGAAAGGCGGCAGGGATGGATGGTCTCAGGGCAGAGATGTGGAAGGAGATTGGAGAAAAGGGGAAGACGAAATTTAGGGAACTGTTGAATCAGATGTGGAGGGGGGAGGTGAGCTTACCTGAAGAATGGAGGGTGATGATGATGTGTCCGGTGAGGGGATGAGAAGGAGGCCAGTAGTTATAGGGGTGTAACGATCACAAGTATTGGGTATAAGCTGGCAATGATGATAGTGAGGAATCGGATGGAGGTGGAGGAGAAGGGGATACTGCCAGAGACGCAGGGGGGTTTTAGAAGGGGGAGGGGGATGAGGGAGCAGGTCTTTACCCTGGCGCGAATGGTGGAGAGAGTGATGGAAGAGAAAGGATGTATGTATGCGGTGTTTATGGACCTGAAGGCAGCATATGACTCGGTGCCGAGGGGAAGCTTGATAGAATGTTTGAGAAGGAGAGGGGTAAGTGAGGGGATGGTGGAGTGGGTAAGGAGAGTGTATGAGGAGACATGGGTGGTGGCGAAAGTGGGGAAGGAGGTGTCGGGGTGCTTTAGGACGTGGGAGGGTTTGAGGCAAGGGTACCCGCTGAGCCCGATGCTATTTAATGCATACGTAAGTGAATTGGAAGAGGTGATGAGGAAAGGGCAGGCGGGGGGAGTGGTGATGGGTAAAAGGAAGGTATGGATGCTGGCGTATGCGGATGATGTGGTGTTGGTTGCAAGAGAGTATGAAGGGATGAAAGAGATGTTGAAGAGAGTAGAGAGGTTTATGGATAAAAGGGGAATGAATGTGAATGTAGGGAAAACGAAGTGGGTGAAGTTTTGAAATAAAGGGAGGGAGGAGAAGGTGAAAGAATTGGAGTGGAAGGGGGTAGTTATTGAGAGGGGTGAAGAGTTTCAAGTATTTGGGGTTCTGGTTTAAAGGAACGGGAGGGTATGAGGAGCATGTGAGGTGGGTGCAGGGTAAGGCGTGGGGAATGGCGTGGGGGAAGTGGATGGGGAACAATGTGACGGTTGCGTGTAAGATATGGGATGCGTGTGTAAGAGCGGTGCTAATGTATGGAGTAGAAGTGTGGGGGACGAGAGGGTACGAGGTGATAGAGAGGGAGCAGATGTGGTTCCTGAAGCACATGTTGGGGGTGGAAAGGTCCACGCCTAGCTACATAGTGCTTCAGGAGACCAACAGAGAGAGGCTAGAGTGGGAGGCAATGGTGAGGGTGGTGAGGTACGAGATGAGATTGTGGGGACTGGATGAAGAGAGATTGGTGAAGGATGTATGGGTGACGAGTGTGGGTGGGGGGGAGGGTAGATGGAGGGGGCAGAGGAGGAAAATGTATGAGAGGGTAGGGCTATCGGAGGCGAAGGTAATAGAATGGCTAGGAAATGGGGTGAAGGTGGATGAGTGGGTGAGAGGGAAAGGGAAGGAGGTGGAACGGCAGGAAAGGCAAGGGTGTATTGACAGAAGCCAGTATAATGATATGTATGGGAGGTGGCAGGTGTATGGGAGGGTGCCGAAGTATTTGATAGAGAAGGGATGGGGTAGAGAGGATAGAGTGATTGTGGCAAGGGCGAGGTGTGGATCGGAGGAGAGAGGAAGGAAAGTATGGATGGGGGAAGAATATGGAAGGTGTGTGTTGTGTGGACAGGGGAAGGATACGTGGGGACACTTGGCGGAGGAATGTGAGGGGGTGAAAGAGGAGTGGCTGGGAGCGAAAGGGAATAGAAGGGTAGTGGAGTGGATGAGGGAGGATGGGAGCGGGGTAAGGACGTTGGAGAAGCTGGGGAGGGAGAGGGAAAAGAGAAGGGAGGGTAAGAGGGATACGGGAAGGGAGTGAGGTAATCAAATAAGAGTGACGGAATGGATGAGAGAGGATGGGGCCGGAGTAAGGACGCTGGAGAAGTTGGGGGAAGAGAGGGAAAGCAGAAGGAAGAGAGGGGCAGTAATTAGTGTAGATATAATGTATGTAATATAGTGTTATGCCAATAAAGGTCTTTTTTTTATATAACGTACCCTAATAAATAGTATGCCAATGCACTTGTGTTGCCTATTATCACACATACACACACAATAGATTTGAAATAACCCATTATGAAAGTTTGAATCAATCTACAGAGCGAGTTGAAGATGAGTGTCTCTCTTGCCAACTTTACTCATTTATAGATTATGAAATTATATATACAAAATTAAGTTGACAAGTCCCTTTCCCCGCAGCCCCTAGTTCTTGCGAGAGATAACAATGACGTTGTATTTGGTTACGTTTTTGAGTCTATCATAACCTCTCTTTCCGGTTTTACTGTGTCTCTCTTGCCAACTTTACTCATTTATAGATTATGAAATTATATACCGAGTGTCTGGGCTTTTCTAAACTCGAAATTTTACTTCATGCGCCACGCGTATAAAACACTAAAATATTGTGAAATCTATGTATATTCAAACTTTACTTGAAGTCTGTGTTTTATACGCGTGGCGCATGAAGTAAAATTTCGAGTTTAGATAAGCCCAGAAAATTTGTCTCGGGTCGCTGCGCGACCCTCGACAAATTTTCACGGGGCTTTTATAAACTCAAAATGTTCCTTCATGCTTAGTCTGGGAGTGGAAAACACTCGTTTAAAGCTTCAAATTTAACTTAAAAAAAACAAATTCGTGTCGTGTTCTCATTAAGAACTTCCAATTCAAAAACTCTAACGAGTGTTTTCCACTCCCAGACTAAGCATGAAGTAAAATTTCGAGTTTAGAAAAGCCCAGTGAAAATTTGTCGAGGGTCGCGCAGCGACCCGAGACAAATTTTCACGGGGCTTTTCTAAACTCGAAATTTTACTTCATGCGCCACGCGTATAAAACACAGATTTCAAGTGAAGTTCGAACATACATAGATTTCAGAATATTTTATTGTTTTTTACGCGTGGCGCATGAAGTAAAATTTCGAGTTTAGAAAAGCCCAGAAAATTTGTCTCGTGTCGCTGCGCGACACTCGACAAATTTTCACGGGGCTTTTCTAAACTCGAAATTTTACTTTATGCTTAGTCTGGGAGTGGAAAACACTCGTTTAAAACTTCAAATTTAACTTAAAAAAGAAATTGCAGAAAATAGGCTGAATTTGGAATATGTATACTTAAAAGAAAAACTTCCTCTATCTGTTTGCTTCGGAGGAATATAAATAATTATAAACCATATTGAAGATAACAATTAATTCTCAAAAAACACTCGTTAATTAATATTATACATAATTGACGTTTGATGATTTTTAATCACCCGATAAACTAGATTTCGTTTTTACTAAATAATAAAAAATAATTTATTTGCTTTTTATTTTTTTTGTGGCAAAACCGTAGAAGATATCAAACATTATTAAGAGACAAAAAAGCTTTTAAATGAGCTAATCTTTCAAGATGTTATTTTTACATTTTTACAAGGTGCGCTAATAAAAACATATTTTAGTTTTTATGTTGTGGTACTCTTGTTTTTTATACTTCTTGTCAATCAATGATGACTATAATAACTGAAATGATGTGTTATATTATAATAATGCACCATAATAAATTTTAGTTGGATCAAATATAGCGTTTAATTGTTATAAATAAAATTAATATTATTTTATTAAACTTTAAAGACTAATTCTATACCTTTGATAAGAAACCAGTTAAGTCACCTTTTCATCATTTCGAGTTATTTGCGTTCAAAGTTTTACAAGACAACTTCTTAAATACCTTGAAATAGCTCCAAATATCTATATCATATCATTTATATTTTATTAAATAAGCATTCAATTCAGAAAATGTAAATGTAGATAAATATGTATTAAAATATCCGCACTTAACTCGATTTAACCAAAAAATGGACTTAACTGTTTTTTTCTAAAAGCCACATAATTATAGATCATTATAGACAAGCATAAAATGTTAACAAAGTTAGGGTCTTTACAGAAAACGCGTTGATTGGTAGACTAATATAACTTGGTAAAGGTAATATAAAAACTGTTTAAAATCACTTATTAGCATACATTTGAAAAGGTCGAACTGAAATCGCACCCCTTGATTTAAGTAAGGTATCGGCATCGGCCGTAACCTTTGAAAGTATTTATGACGGTGCGCGGTTGTAGACTGTATCTATCAGCGAGTAGTGAGTGAGGGTGGCGAGGGTGGCAGCTGGTTGGCGCGTGCGGCGGTCGTAGGCTCTCTTTCTGTTTACGTAAACGTGGATAGATAGACAGGGGGTGTGACGCAAGCGCGTTACCGGTGCAACGTTTAATCCATATTTCTTGGTCTGTGTCTTGATATTAACCCCCTAATGACGGCAGTGTGGTGCATCCAGACTGATTTCCGGTAGTTATCGGTGCGAATCGAGTAGGTGGTGCATATGTCGATGCCGACGTGCCCCGTCAAACCAAGAAAACGTCGCGAAGGTGTCAGTGAAAAGTGTTCAAGGTCTTGTGCGCGGCTTCCAAAATGGTACATTCAACATTTGCGCAAGGTCATGTTATGGGGGGTCGAGATACTTCCCCCCTAGGTATACCCAAGTCACCATCGTTCCACAGCGGGTTGGATCTGGTCGCGTCAGCTAGTGTAGATTCCCTTCACGTCATCCATACCGCCCCGTACATCGATACAAACGCGCAGAAAACTGACTTTTCCTTCGATGAGTCCAGTAAGTTCCTACACAAAAGAGCCTTATTCATGACGACGCTCGAGAATGGACGTCAGACGTCCGCAAACGGCGAAGAACATGAGAAGACCACCGCGATGCTACAAAACGGACGCAATGGTAACCACCTCCAGGGACGATTGCCACTCCTAGCAGGTGATTTTATATAAAAATCAAAGCAATATTCGTGCACGCGGAAAGTTTTTGTTTCTAGTTTAAAAGCACGCGGGGCAACAATTCCCTGGCACTCCGCCAAAGAAACGCTATCCCAATTACATAAGGGGGAAAGTATCGGAAATCGGCCACTAGACTAAAATGTTGTTCGCGCTAAAATTTTTCTGAAAGACTTTTATGTAATGCAAAGCCTGGTGGAATTTTATCGGGAGTTTTCTTGTATTGATTCGTCTTTACTGAAAGTGACCCAGGTGTATTCAGCAGTGATTTCATTTATTAAATTATAGAAAAGTGTGTGGTGGTCGATATGCGTCTATAATTACCGAATGCATTAGTGCAAATGAAATTGCTTTCGTTACGTTGGCACACATATATAACAACTTTACGATTTACGTGATCATCCCGTTCGGCTTATAGGTATAAGCACAGTTCATATATATATCCAGTTAGCCAGTCTCTGTGTAAAATTTGGTAACAGCGTTTGGAAGCTGCATCCAAAAGCGAGACCGGTGATTGGTGTATATTGTCGTCTGTTTTACTCGTACCTCACATCCTGTTCCAGTTCTCCCATAAGCATTAGCTTTCTTTGGTATAAGGTACGGTTCACGAGAGGTGTCTCATTTTATCCTTGATTTGTAGTGCTTTCTGCACCACATAGGACATCTCTCCAGAATTCTACTATACATAATAATTATCAGATTTGCATCTTTTGCAAAACTCTATTTTATTCTTAACCCTTTACTGCACCTCCGGAATAACATATATCATATGTTCAATAAAAAAAAAACCTCTAGAGTGCAATAATTTGTTCTATTTTCAAATTTAAGTTGACTACACAATTTAGGAATAAAACGTCCGACATAATAATTATAATGCATATTTTCAAAGTTGCCAACCTAAAATATTTTTCATGGCACTCTATAGTCTGTTTGAAAACTAGAAGGAGTAAGTGCCAAAGCCCAATTTACACTTAATTTAGATAAATTTGGCGGCAATTTTAAATAATTTCATAATTTCTCATTAAATAAAATCAAATATCCATGTTGTACTTCTTAATTGTGGTTAAGTATTTTCTTTTCCATCGTACGATATCGTCAGTTCAATTAAAATTCTTATACGGCATCTCGCCATATATCTGTGAAATAAAACATATTTACATTATGTTCATAATATAATATGGAAATTATATAATAATGTGTCTCTATCAGAGCTAAGACGAATCCTCGTAAAAAGGATTCGAATCACAAATCCGAATCACCTAATATGATTCAAATCGCGAATACTCGAATAAAGGATTCGTAAGAGATAAATATGATTGGAATCAAAGATTCGAATCCTGTTCTTTCGAATCATGAATTCAAATTCTCTAGGATTAAATTTAATTTTATTATTTTTTTGCAACCATTAATATGTAAATATCGTTGCTAATTGTTTTAACAAAAATATTCAAAACCTAATTATTTGTTATTACCACTGAGCATCGTTGATAACAGACTAAATATCTGACTCCCTGTTACTCTGGTTAAAGATGTATTTGTGTGTTTCTGAACTCCACTTCAAATCAGTGTTTTGTACGCGTGGCGCATGAAGTAAAATTTCGAGTTTAGAAAAGCCCGAAAATTTGTCTCGGGTCGCTGCGCGACCCTCGACAAATTTTCACGGGGCTTTTCTAAACTCGAAATTTTACTTCATGCTTAGCCTGGGAGTGGAAACACTCATTCAAAACTTCAAAAACTTCAACAACTCTATTATAAAATCGACAAATGCTGAAATTTACGTAAATAAAAAATTCACTGAATATCATTAAAACCGGAAAAGTCAGAGAAAAGTCATGGAATTATATTCAAATTGACCAAAACACTAACAAAAAAGCCATATGATATTATTAAATTTGTCAAAATCAGCAGGCAAATTACAAAACACGTAAAAATTTATAAAATTAACTTAAATATTGGCAAAAACAATGAAAACTATTAAACAAAATGGGGGTTTCCCACAAAAGAAAGTTATATTAAAAGGCCAGGGAAAAAATCTTTAGTCAGGGAAATGTCGGAAAAATGTAACATTTCAGATTGTAGCTACCATGTCAATTTTACTTCAAACAATATTAAACAAAATTTTGAAAACTAGATTATTAACTTTAAAAACATTTTCAATCATTTAATGTTCTTATCAAAACATTCACTTTGAAGTTTCGAACGAGCGTTTCCACTCCCAGACTAAGCATGAAGTAAAATTTCGAGTTTAGAAAAGCCCCGTGAAAATTTGTCGAGGGTCGCGCAGCGACCCGAGACAAATTTTCTGGGCTTTTCTAAACTCGAAATTTTACGTCATGCGCCACGCGCATAAAACAGTAATTTAACATGAAATTTAAAAACACACAAGCAACATTTTTCATGTTATTCCTCACAATTAATTCGAATTATTTTTGACGATTCAAATCCTTTTGTACGTATTCGAATCCTTTTACAAGGATTCGAATCCTTTTATAAGGATTCGAATCACCCATATTTAGACTCGAATACGAATCCTCTTAAAAAAAATGTAACGAATCCGGATCAGGAATCCAGTTGAACTAAAGTATTCGAATGCCTCTTTTGAATCCTCTAAAAGCATTCGAATCCTGAATGATTCGAATCCTTCCCAGCTCTGGTCTCTATCGTACCTAAAATTGATTTGTTTCATAAAATTATACAAGGTAGAACGACTCATCTTCGGCATGCCTGCATGATCGTTTACTTCTTTTAAAACTTTATTCAAAGTTGGCAGTTCATTTTTATAGAAGAAACTATGCACGGATCTCTTCACTACGTCATCAAAACTTGTAATTATCTCTCCGGCTTTCAGGATTTCTTATATTTGCTAATGGTACGATAGACAGTAGAATTTACAACTCCTAAAAATTAAACATTTTATTATTTGATACACATTCTTATGCTATTTGATATCTCACCTACTGCACCAACAATGTCTGATACAACAGCAGTCATTTTCATATGTGGATCATCTGTTATCATCTGCTTATACATATTTATTATGCACTGTTTTTCAGACAGATATAAATGACCCAAATCCAACTTCTTAAGCTTTTTTGGAGATGAAGGTGATATTATCACCTAGCTTGTACTGGGTCCATAATCCATCACAACAATATAAACAAAACTAACTTTTAACTATGCTAAAGAAACACCGCACAAAAGGTTATTACGAAACAGACAAAGTTGCAACTCGGTAACGCTTCGAATTAAGGTTATGTCAGCTTTTGCGTCTAATAATGACGTAATTAGTATAGTGTAAAATGGGCGCTTTCTCGGCCAATCAGAGTTGTAGGTTTTGGCGCGTGAAATTTAAAAAGCTCCTTCTAGTTATTAAACAGATTATGGAGAATTGTTTTAATTGAACACACGATATGAAACACTTAATATAAAACGTCATAGGAAATGCAATTTTATATATTTATTTGCAGAATGTATTGCATATTAACTACGCTAGTATCAGAAATGTATTTACCATGCGTGGACATAAAATGTTGGAACAAATCGAAAATTGGATCATGTCATATATAACAGGTTAAGTCATGTTTTTTTTAAAGAAAGGTTATAATATGAAGTGACAATAAAAATATGTAAATGAGAGGTCCAAAGTTTAAGACACACTAAACAAATTTTACGTGTCCCAAAATATTGTTTCCACCGATGGTACAGTCGGCGCAACCCAAATCTGAACGCCAACATTTAATGGTTTAATTTATACTTTGGATCATATTCGTTCGATTCAATCAAGTTTAACAGCTCTCAAAAATGATTGTCAATATACAATATTCTCCCCTCTCCTTGTAATACCACTGACCAAAGCCAGAATTTCAGCAATGAATTTCAGTAACAAATACCATGACATCCAAAGAGCGTTCACATTTGGGTTGCGTCGACTGCATATATTTTTACTTTCCCCCGTATGTAATACAAAGGGAAAGTATTGTTTTCGTGAAAATGTTCGATTCAAAAATTTTAGCGGAAATATCCGGTTTGAGGTCCCCTGAGTCGAATAAGACCATTTTTGAAAAATGTCTGTCTGTCTGTCTGTCTGTGTGTGTGTCTGTGTGCGCTGTACCGCAAAAACCGCTAAAGATATCGAGATGAAACTTGAAACTTAAGCTTTTTGTTACAATCGGAAGAACTGAAAAGCTTTTGGTGAAAATCGGAAAACCGGAAGTGGTACTTTACTCTTAGCGTTTTTCAGTTTTTTCAGATTTTTTTAATAAATGTTCATCAAACAAAAAATTCTTTCAAATAAAAGTTGTAGATAATAACAAAATGAAGATGTATTGTTCACTTACTTTTTGTCATAGCACTCTTAGTTTTTCAGATATTTCAAAAGTTGTGTGTTTTATCTAGTTATTGGTGTATGACAGTGTATGTGTCGATACAATTGAAAAATGTTTCAAATAAAAGTTGTAGGAAATGAATAACTAAAAATTTTTTGTAGATTCACTTTTTGTCATAGCACTCTTAGTTTTTGAGATATTCAATAAATAGTGTTTTTTATCTAGTCATTGGTTTGTGTCAGTATGTGTTGATCCAATTGAAAAATGTTTCAAATAAAAGTTGTAGTTATCAAAAAGTTGAAGACATTTTGAAAATAATAATGCTACAAATATTTTAAAAGTGATTTAATACGCAATTTACGGGGGAAAGTACTATGATGGACACATCACCATTTTTTAACGTACAAAATTGTTTAGCATCCGTGTTATGACCGTTTATTGAAGCAGATTTGAGTCTAGCGTTCAGATTTGGTTGCATTCTCCGATATACTACTTTTAAGAAAGTACTTGTAAAAAGAGTGTTTTTTAGAGGTATAGAACTTCAACAATGGATATCTGTCAAATCAATGTCGGAATGGGAAGCTGTTGCTGACTATTTTGTTTAGTAAGGTTTGGCAAATTATCATGCTAAAGCTAACAGTCGAGCAACGATTACAAATTGTCGACGTTCATTATTCAAAAAGGCGCGCTCTGTGCGTCAAACTTGAGTACTTTGCCCATTACTTAGTGCTCATAATCGTCCATCTGAGCAGCATAAACAGAATATGATAGCTCGATTTAGGTCTACGTATACACTTGTGGACAATGTCAACCCAAGAAGAGCTGTATATATATATATATATATATATATATACAGGGTGAGTCACTAAGCGGAAATCGGTCTATAGTGGACGCATCGTTGAAAATAGTAAAAAAAGTTTCAAATAAAAGTTGTTCAGAATCAAGTTTTTCATAACCTAAAATTATTGCTAAATATGGCGGTCTTTCGGTTATACCGGAAGTGAACACCAACTTCCTTATTTTAAACAGAACACCCTATATATTTTTACATTTTTGGATTGCTCGTTAAAAATAAACATGAGTTTATGCACACACTATGGGTCTCAGTTGAACCGTTTTCGAGTTATTTCATTTTTTTTGATAAATTTGACGATTTTAGAGCTCTACGCCATTAACAATATCCTCAAAACGAAATAAGTCAGAGTTGTGCGGCTTACGGTTTTGGATTCGGGAAGAAATGTAGTATTTGTTTAGGTTTTTGCCATTAGTCAGATTTTCTAAATTGATCTGAGTCCGTCGACGGTATTCTTCAGTACTTCAAACATGCATAACTTCATTTTTTTTAAATGGAACCTTCTATCTTGAGATACTTTATCTGATGCGAAATTAAATTTCCTTTTTATTGATACCGGGTTGTTGCCATATCCTTCCAACAGTTTTTGAGAAATTTGCGATTTTGTAAAAATTTTAATACATTTCGTATTATCGCGTTAGCCCTAGATACTGATGATGTTTGGTGATTTTGTTTTGACATTTAGTTAGTCATTGAGATATTCCCTGTTTTTTTTAAGTTCATTTTAAAGCTTTAAACAAGTGATTTCCACTCCCAGACTAAGCATGAAGTAAAATTTCGAGTTTAGAAAAGCCCCGTGAAAATTTGTCGAGGGTCGCGCAGCGACCCGAGACAAATTTTCTGGGCTTTTCTAAACTCGAAATTTTACTTCATGCGCCACGCGTATAAATCACTCAAATATTGTAAAATTTATGTATATTCGAACTTCGCTTAAAATCTGTGTTTTATACGCGTGGCGCATGAAGTAAAATTTCGAGTTTAGAAAAGCCCAGAAAATTTGTCTCGGGTCGCTGCGCGACCCTCGACAAATTTTCACGGGGCTTTTCTAAACTCGAAATTTTACTTCATGCTTAGTCTGGGAGTGGAAATCACTTGTTTAAAGCTTTAAAATGAACTTAAAAAAAAAACAGGGAATATCTCAATGACTAACTAAATGTCAAAACAAAATCACCAAACATCATGAGTATCTAGGGCTAACGCGATAATACGAAATGTATTAAAATTTTTACAAAATCGCAAATTTCTAAAAAAGTGTTGGAAGGATATGGCAACAACCCGGTATCAATAAAAAGGAAATTAAATTTCGCATCAGATAAAGTATCTCAAGATATATGGTTCCATTTAAAAAAAATGAAGTTATGCATGTTTGAAGTACTGAAGAATACCGTCGACGGACTCGGTTCAATTTAGAAAATGTGACTAATGGCAAAAACCTAAACAAATACTACATTTCTTCCCGAATCCAAAACCGTAAGCCGCACAACTCTGACTTATTTCGTTTTGAAGATATTGTTAATGGCGTTGAGCTCTAAAATCGTCAAATTTATCAAAAAAAATGAAATAACTCGAAAACGGTTTAACTGAGACTCAATGTTGGGTGCATAAACTCATGTTTATTTTTAACGAGCAATCCAAAAATGTAAAAATATATAGGGTGTTCTATTTAAAATAAGGAAGTTGGTGTTTACTTCCGGTATAACCGCAAGGCCGCCATATTTAGCAATAATTTTAGGTTATGAAAAACTTGATTCTGAATAACTTTTATTTGAAACTATTTTTGCTATTTTCAACGATACGCCCACTATAAACCGATCTCCGCTTAACCCTGTATATATATATATATATATATATATATATATATATATATATATATATGTATATATATATATATATATATATATATATATATATATATATATTGTATGCTATAAATCGTAAGATATTTATTGTTTTTTTACAAGAGTTCAATTTGATGGTTTAAACGAGTGTTTTTCACTCCCAGGCTAAGCATGAAGTAAAATTTCGAGTTTAGAAAAGCCTGAAAATTTGGTTTGGTCGCGTAACGCGAAGCGCGGAGCGACCAAACCAAATTTTCAGGCTTTTCTAAACTCGAAATTTTACTTCATGCGCTACGCGTATTAAACACTAAAAGCACTAAAGGGTCCGCCAATAAGCGCGCTCGATCTTTGAAAGCTGATGGCGGCCATGTTGTTTGTGGTAGAGTTGTCAAACCTAGTTGTTATTATTCAGTATATCTTCACAAATTACCATGAACCAATTCAGCCGCGAGCAACATGTGCAAATCATTAAAATGTATTACGAAAATCATTCATCGGTTCGGGCAACGTTCCGCGCGCTCCGCCAATTTTACGGTGCAATTGGCCGTCCTGCTGAGTCGACTATCCGTCGTTTGATAAACAAATTCGAGGCAACCGGTTCGGTGAACAATAAGCCAACACCGACGCGTCGTCGAAACGTCCGATCTGCCGCGAATGTCGCCGCTGTGCGCGATAGTGTGCGTGAAAATCCGCGACAGTCAATTTCACGTCGCGCACAGGAACTCAGCCTTTCGGAAACATCACTTCGCCGAATCTTGCATCTGGATTTGGGCATGTATCCGTACAAGATCCAGCTGACACAAGAGCTCAAAATAAACGACCATAGACAGCGCCGTATCTTCGCTGATTGGGCTTTAGAGCAGTTGGAAGTCGACCCCGAGTTTGGTCGCAAAATCATCTTCAGCGATGAGGCACATTTTTGGATAAATGGGAATGTCAACAAGCAGAATTGCCGTTATTGGGCCGAGAACAATCCACAGGAGGTCCACCAGGTCGCAATGCACCCAGCAAAGGTAACTGTTTGGTGTGGATTTTGGGCCGGAGGCATCATCGGGCCGTATTTCTTCGAGAACGACGATGGTGTAGCCATCACGGTAAACGGCGAACGATACAGATCCATGATAACGAACTTTTTCTGGCGTGAAATCGACAATATGGATGTCGAGGATATGTGGTTTCAGCAGGACGGCGCTACGAGCCACACAGCGCGCGCCACAATGGATCTTCTGCACGAGCGCTTCGGAGGAATGGTTATCTCGCGCGGAGGCGACATCAACTGGCCACCGAGATCGTGCGATTTAACCCCACTAGACTATTTCTTGTGGGGTTTTCTTAAATCGCAGGTCTACGCAAACCAACCACAAAACACTGATGACCTCAAAGTCAATATACGCCACGCCATCGATGAAATACAGCCCGATTTGTGCGCCAGAGTCATTGAAAATTGGACTTCTCGTATGCGCGCCACCAAGCAAAGCCGAGGTGGCCATTTGAACGATATTATTTTCCATACATAATGCCTTCGAATACTCTTTCAAACAAAAAATAAATTTCATTTATACCTCTCACACAACTTGCTTTATTTTATTTTTAAGATCGAGCGCGCTTATTGGCGGACCCTTTAGAATATTGTGAACGAGTAAACTTCGCTTGAAATCAGTGTCTAATACGCGTGGCGCATGAAGTAAAATTTCGAGTTTAGAAAAGCCTGAAAAGATCGATTACTATTTTTAACCAATTTTTGAAATGTACGTAAATTTAATAAATTAGCTTCAAGTCGGGTATAAGAAAATGATATGGGTATTTACAGCACGTGATTACGGCTATTTAAAGGACTTTTATGCCTAAAATCATCAACGCCGCATCCATAGCTTTCATTTAATGCCCCTTCCACGATTCTAGCGCCTCCATATCAAAAATAATGACTGAAGACTGAAGGTGTTCATTAGGGTATTTATTTTAAATTTTAGTGATTCTCAAAATTGGATAAAATATAGTAAACGACGTCGGATTGTAATCAAGCAGCGACCTAAATACGTAGAATTTTTATAATTAATTTTTGTTTACTCTTGTATTTTTTCTCTAAAATGGCCCGGGAAGCAGGAAAATGCATAAAATAATGAAAAAAATCTCTATTATTGCTATTTATTATTATTAATCTTATCATTCTTATTAATCTTATCATTCTAACATAAAATTCATCATAATAGAATTTATTGTCCCTGTCATTCTTAATTCTATCAGTCAACGTGTTCCAACTTTTAATAGTAGGAATAAAAACACATTTAATGTTGCTTCTAATCGCATAATTTATAGCTCTAAGTCACCGATAAGCATAATCTGTGATATTTTTAATCAATTACCACCAACCTGTGATATTTTTGTTGACACATTATCGTCTCTTATTAAACTCTATTAATTTATTTATATTTATTGTCTGTGTGTTCTTTTATATTCTGTGTATTTACATTCTTTATAACGGGTGGATCATCTAGTGGTGTCTTTTTAAAAATGCAATAAAATGAACACATTTTTTTTTCCATATATTATTTCTTTATTAGTAAGAGCAAACATTCCCATTAATTATGGAACACAACTTCGTTCAAGTGGCTGCCTCGGCTGGCTTCGCAGTAGCGCATTCGGTCACTCCAATTTTCCAAGACCTTGTTGATGGTTTCGAGCTGTAGCTCACGGATTGCTTGGATAATATTGGCCTGAAGTGCTTGAATCGTTTCTGGATTGTTGGCATAACATCGATCCTTCACGGTTTCACACAAAAAAAAAATCCAAAGGGGTTAAATCGCAGCTCCGAGGCGGCCAATTGACATCGCCAAGATGGCAGATAACACGATTTGGGAATTTGGTGCGCAAAAGATCGATTGTGGCATGGGCTGTATGGCATGGCGCGCCATCCTGCATGAACCAGAGGTCGTCCAAATCCATGTCTTCAATTTCATAAAAAAAAAGTCGGATAACATAGCTCTGTAACGCTCACCGTTGACCGAAACGTTGTTTCCACCCTCATTTTCGAAGAAAAATGGTCCAATGATGCCACCACTCCACAATCCGCATCAAACTGTCACTCTCCGGGGATGCATTGGCTTCTCCACAATAACGTGCGGGTTTTCCGAGCCCCAGAAGCGGCAATTTTGTTTGTTAACGTAGCCGCCAAGATGAAAATGAGCCTCGTCAGAAAAGATGATTTTTCGCCAAAAATCGTTGTCCAATTCAAGCTGCTCTAAGGCCCAAACTGCGAAGCGATAACGAAGCGGATGGTCATGCGTCTTCATTTGCTGAGTCAATTGGACCTTGTAAGCGAATAATCCGAGATCTTTGTGCAGAATTCTCCTCAGGCTAGTGCGTGCAATGTTGAGATCGTTGATATTCGTTGATTGAGTCTCACACTTTCGGTTACAGCAGCCACATTCTCGTCTGTGCGCACCGTACGAGAACGAGGACCATGAGTGTTGTCCATTAGCATGCCAGTCTCACGAACTTTTTGCACAAACTTGCGTACAGCAGGCGCGGTGGGTGATTCATTTCGGCCAAAACTTCTTTTCAACAAACGCACTGTTTGGGCTACACAGCACTCACTTTGGAAATAAGTTTGCAATATTTCCCAACGTTGTTCAAGCGTAAAGCGACTCATTTCGTACCGCGGAGGAATGATATCGACTTTCTGTCAAGATTTAGATACAAAAAACAAATAAATAAATACATTACTACAGCCTATATAAACTTGAAAAAGTTATATCCTCATCGATCCTGTTTACCAGTATCAACTAAAATTATGCTCTGCAACGCTTATGTACTTTCTCATTTTCCATATTGCTCTACCTTATACAACCCTGCTATTGATAAATCGACTTCCAAACGAATACAATATGTTCAAAATTCGTGCCTACAATATATTTATGGTATACGTAAATTTGAGCGTATATCTCACAAACTAATAGAAGCAGGCTGGGTCAACATGGAATCAAGAGGAAAAATTAAAACTGCCTGTTTTTATCACAAGGTCATTACTGCAAAAGCACCTTCCTACTTGTTTGAGAAAATTAAATTCAGGAATAATGTTTACACTCTTAATATTAGATTCAAGGGGTCTTTATCACCGCCCAAACATAGAACCACCCTCTTTGAACAATCTTTCTCTTTTCAAATTTATATTGTTTATAATGCCATATCTTCTGACTTAAAACGTCTAAATTATACAACATTTGTGAAAAGAATTAAAATGTAATGTTATGTGTAATGTTTGTTCGATCTGTCTATACAACGCGTGACTGATTTATATGTTCTTCTGTTACCATTTCATATATTAATATGTTCATTGATAATATTTAAGGTTTAGATCAGTGATGGGGAAACTATGGCCCGCGGGCCAAGTCCGGCCCGCGGAAAGGTTTAATCCGGCCCGTTTAAGAGTGCCGTCGTGAGAATGTTTGAACGCGTTCTTACTTCGTAATGTGACGACCCGCATAAAAACTACCTACCTACGATTAAGCATTATTCTTTGGCCCGCTACGATTGTCTCGTTATTACAAATGGCCCGTCTTAAAAAAAGTTTCCCCACCACTGGTTTAGATGGAAGACCAGTTTAGCATTTTCGTGCTAAACTGACTCTCGCCTTATGGTTTTCCAATTATTTAGAGTTTCATTCTTGTTTTATTATTATTGTTTTATATTTGTATTGTATTCGCAGAATGTACTTTAACAATTGAAAATAAAGTTTATTATTATTATTATTTCAAGCGGGAAAAAGATGTCAGTGTCAAAATAACCTATGATTTAAAAAGAAACCACTAGATGGCCCACCCTGTACCTATTTTTTGTAAATATATTGTCTTGTAATTAGGATTGTTTCCTGTTGGACAATAAATATTATTATTATTAATAAAAAATTGCAAAAATCTGCATATATGCTACATATACCGGGTGCTGATTCGATCAGGTATATATAGAGATTTAACATGTATACCTGATCGAATCAACACTCAGTGTATGTAGCATATATGCAGATTTTTATTAATAATAATTAATAGAAATAATATAGATTTTTTTCATTATTCTTCTCGTATTCCCTGACAGTTTTATCATAAAAAAACATCTGTTTTGTTAAAATTTAAAAAGGGTTAAAGGGTTAAAAAGTCTTAAAAATAGAGCAAGCATGTGGCGTAAGACAAACTTCGAAAAAACAAGATAACTGTAACGCCCATTTTCACCACGAATGATTATCTTTAATCATTAACTAAACTAAACCTCTTATTACTTAAAATTTGTCAATATAAGAATGATATACCGTGCGTTTTTTTTTTATCTCAGCATACAAATTCCGATCATATAAAATTTCTTTGCTCGTTTTCGCTTCGACCAACAGTTTTATTAAATATTAGGTAATTTCAAATTAAAACACTTGTTTAGTTTCATGTTGTTGTATTCAGTTTCCTGAAACGTGTTTCGGTCAATTTTTATTAAATTCGAACATTTTTTATCAAAAAATAACGTGATCATTTTTTGACCAGAAATTTAAAATGAATGTGTGCATGAAGTGGCTAAAAAACACATTTTAATTGCATTGCACCTTGACAGTCCACAACTAAACGTACAATTTGAGGTGTTTTTTTAAAACTGAACATAGAAAATTTTACATGCTCGGAATTTGTATTTTCAGAGATTAAAAAAAACGAATGGTTTCACACAGTTAAAAGTTTTATTATTATTTATTTTTTATGCAGGGCGTTTTTCTTTTAAGTATACATATGCCAAATACAGCGTATTTTCTGTTAATCTCCACATATTCCTACCTACCTACCGGAAACTTAAGTGAGATAGCTAACAACTTTAATACATTATTTATAAATAGTGCACAACACATAGCGTCAGTAAATCAACAGGGAGATGAAATAAACATGTCGAACAATCAACACTCAATATTTCTGGACCCAACGAATGAACAAGAAATAATAAACATTGTCATGAGTTGTGCAAATAAAAAAAGTAGCGGATTTGATGACATCCCGTTCTTTCTCATAAAACGAATTATTAAATATGTAGCGGAACCCCTGTCCCATATTATCAATAATTCATTTATTGCAGGTACTTTTTCCAACAATTTAAAAAACGGGAGTAGTAAGACCTATTCACAAAAAAGGTGATTCTAACGACCTCTCCAATTATAGACCAATACGCGTTTTGCCATCTTTTTCAAAAATATTTGAACAAGTATTGACAAAACGCTTATTAACTTTTTTCAATAAATATCATTTACTCAACGACAATCAACGCGGCTTCATCAAAAAAAGAAGCATCAACACAGCATTATTTAGCTTCACTAAGTTAATTTACAACGCATTAGATAACGATGAACTTGCTTGTGGAATATTTCTAGACTTGTCAAAAGCGTTTGACAGCATTCCACACAATAGATTATTAGACAAGTTGTATTTATATGGTATACGTGATATAGTCAACCAATGGATACAGTCATATTTAAGTTTCAGACAACAAATCGTTAAAATAACACAATCAAACAACATTTATACATCTCTTCCACAAATAATTACCTGCGGCCTTCCGCAAGGAAGCGTGATGGGCCCCTTGCTATTCAATTTACATATAAATGATATTTTTGAATACGAAACTTCACAAAATTATTCCTTGGTAAACTATGCTGACGATACCAACATTGCAGTCAAGGGTGCAGACTTCATTGAACTGAAACGAAATGCAACATATATATTACAGCATGTAGAGAAATGGTTCATGGAAAACAACTTGCTTCTCAATAAAAATAAAACCAAATTCATGTTATTTCAAATACACAACGCACAAAATTTACCTAACACAGTTTGCATCAACTCCAGTAACTACAATATAGTGAGCTCGACAAAGGTTCTAGGCGTTACACTAGATACATCACTGAAGTGGGGGCAGCACATACAAAATCTATGCCAAAAACTTTGTAAAGTCTGCTACATGTTGCGAGTGCTGACAAAAAACGTGGACACCAACCTTGCAAAAACTGTTTACCATTCCAATTTTGAATCACAATTACGATACGGAATCATACATTGGGGTGGTAGTACAGACACAAATAGAGTTTTGATATTGCAAAAACGTGCGCTTAGAATTATTTGTAAGCTAGGACCCAAAGACTCTTGTAGACATTGGTTTAAAGCATTAAATTTACTAACTGTTGTCGCTATGCACATCTACGAGTGCTTAACCTTCATGCGCCTTCAATACTCTAACTTCACAAGTAATGAAATAACTCACAATTATGACACACGTAACAAAGTGAATATGATATATCCACGGGTAAAATTAACGCATACCCAAAAGAGCGTTCACTATTTATGCCTACGCCTTCATAACCACCTACCTTGTGAAATAAAAAAAGAAACAAATCTCAAACACTACAAAAACAAAATTTATTCCTATCTATGCAAAGTTGAACCATACTCATTAGAGGAATACTTTAACTTTAAGTCATAGTGATGTTTCCTTTGACACTATTTTATATATTATACGATGTAATTATTCTTTGTATTTATATAAAATAAAGCAGTATTGTATTGTATTGTATTCGTTTGTTTAAGTTCAAATTGAAGCTGTTCACTGTGGAGGCTTCTACTTCGTTATACATCATTATTTACACAAATAAGACAATTAACTTTGTTTGTATAACTGAGGATTTTATTGTGACTATAGTTTCGACAACTTTAACTTGTCATTATCAAACATAAAGTAATTTGATAATGACAAGTTAAAGTTGTCGAAACTATAGTCACAATAAAATCCTCAGTTATACAAACAAAGTTAATTGTCTTATTTGTGTCAAATTGAAGCTTTAAACGATGTTTTCCACTCCCAGACTAAGCATGAAGTAAAATTTCGAGTTTAGAAAAGCCCCGTGAAAATTTGTCGAGGGTCGCGCAGCGACCCGAGGCAAATTTTCATGGGCTTTTCTAAACTCGAAATTTTACTTCATGCGCCACGCGTATAAAACGCTAATTTCAAGTGAAGTATAAAATATACTTCTAAATCAGTATGCTGAAGCAGTATGATTTGAACTTCATTAAACCATTCATTAAAACTCCGCGTAGAACATTTGTCTCGGGTCGCTGCGCGACCCGAGACAAATTCTCTACGCGGAGCTTTTCTAAACTCGAAATTTTACTTCATACTTAGTCTGGGAGTGGAAAATACTCGTTTTAACTTTTGAATTGAAGTCTTTAAAAATAGAACGAATCTCGGAAAGTCTACAGCGTATGCATATAAAGAAAATCTTTGTATGCCATGCGTTGATTACCTTTAATCATTGACTAAACTTCTTATTACTAGCATGTATCTATATAAAAATGATAATATTTATTTTTACATGCAGAGAGTTTTTCTTTTAAGTATACATATGCCAATTATAGCGTTTTTTTTTTGTTAATCTTCACATATTCGTTTTTTTAAGTTCAAATTGAAGCTTTAAACGAGTGTTTTCCACTCCCGGACTAAGCATGAAGTAAAATTTCGAGTTTAGAAAAGCCCCGCGTAGAAAATTTGTCGAGGGTCGCGCAGCGACCCGAGACAAATTTTCGCGGGGCTTTTCTAAACTCGAAATTTTATTTCATGCGCCACGCGTATAAAACACTGATTTCAAGTGAGGTTCAAATATGCATAAAGTTCACAATATTTTAGTGGTTAATACGCGTGGCGCATGAAGTAAAATTTCGAGTTTAGAAAAGCCCAGAAAATTTGTCTCGGGTTGCTTCGCAACCCTCGACAAATTTTCACGGGGCTTTTCTAAACTCGAAATTTTACTTTATGCTTAGTCTGGGAGTGGAAAACAGTCGTTTAGAGCTTCAAATTGAACGCTTTTGAAAACACAACGGATGTCTAAAGAATTATAGAAAATCTAGCTTTACTAATTACTAAACTGCATTTAATTTGAAAAAAAATTTGTTGGTTTCAAAACGTTTCAAATTCAACCTATTTAATAAGACAATTTAAGACGATAAATATCCATTGAAACAACTACTTCCCGTGCAAATACACCTCCGGATATTGAATTATACAATGAAATATTTAAAATCTTATTTAATTTGATTTGTTACAACGCTCTATTAAAGTATATGTAACGTTTAGGTCAAATTCTCTTCAAACCAACTAACAATACAATTTAAAATGAAAGGAGAGATAGCAACAAATTAGAAGTGAAAGGACTTGGATTAAAACTAATGTCTTAGGCCATCTATAGACGCGTTTCGAGATTTATCTCTCTTCAGTATAGCTTTGCTTATGACGTTTAAAAAAATTAGGAATAAAATTAAAACAAACTTACTTGGAAAAAGTGTTGTGTGTGGAATGAACAGGTACACAGAAATGGAATGAGTGAAGATGATGGTCGTTATTTATAGGTAAAAAAGGGGATTGTGTCATTAGCAGGAATGAAGAATGTGAGACCTTATTATTTACCTTACGGTACAGTTCAAACAAGATAAATTCAAATTCAAAACTATTTGAATTCGAGTATTGTTAGTTGGTTTGAAGAGAATTTGACCTAAACGTTACATATACTTTAATAGAGCGTTTTAACAAATCAAATTAAATAATATTTTAAATATTTCATTGTATAATTCAATATCTGGAGGTGTATTTGCACGGGAAGTAGTTGTTTCAATGGATATTTATCGTCTTAAATTGTCTTATTAATTAAGACACTGTTTGCATTTTCACGAATAGTTTTTTCGTAATTTTATATATTATGTTTAAAGTGTGCAAACTATAAGAAGCGTAAGCTTATTTCCTCGAATTCAAATAGTTTTGAATTTGAATTTATCTTGTTTCAACCTATTTACTATAAATTTTTAGATATTCGTTGTTTTTTTTTTTAAATAAGTTCAATTTAAAGCTTTAAACGACTGTTTTCCACTCCCAAACTAAGCATGAAGTAAAATTTCGAGTTTAGAAAAGCCCCGCGTAGAAAATTTGTCGAGGGTCGCGCAGCGACCCGAGACAAATTTTCGCGGGGCTTTTCTAAACTCGAAATTTTACTTCATGCGCCACGCGTATAAAACGATAATTTCAAGCGAAGTTTAAAATATACTTCTAAATCAGTATGCTGAAGCAGTATAATTTGAACTTCATTTTAAACCAGTGTTTTATACGCGTGACGTATAAAGTAAAAATTCGAGTTTAGAATAGAGATGGGTAACTCCTGAGCTAGTCGACTCAAAGAGTGAGCTGGTGAGCCAAGTGACTCAGTTCGAAATATGCAGTTCTTTTTGAGAAATGACTCATTTTGATTCGCTCGCTTTTTTACTGTGAATGTAGAATTGCAATGTATTAAGATCTTGATTTTCACGCGCCTCGTGGATCGACAGACCGGCTTCTGTCAACCTTGCTGAACATGCACTCTTTATTTTTTGTATTTCAACACTAAATTATTTTCTAAAAACTGAATATTTTTCACCACAATCGCCGTTCATGTATTTCCGCTACTCAAAAAATGAGAAAGTGGAACCGACTACGTTGGGCGCACATTTATTTGAAAGAAAGGAACTCGCGCGCAAATACCGGGTGGTGCACACTGAAATATAGTAATACTGGAACGCGCTCTGGCGACGCCAGCGCGAGCCGACAGAGATAGCGAGTAACGGGTCTTGTGTCTCCGTCGTACTTTTGTGCCGTGATGTACGCCGCCTGACTTTAGTTCTAATGCGCATGCGCGAGGAGCGTGAGACAATGACACAAGACCCTTTGGTCGCTGTCTCTCTCGGCTCGCTTTCTTAACCCAGCGATCATAGGCAGTGCGCGTTCCAGTATTACTATATTTCAGTGGTGGTGCATCGGACGAGGACACTTCGGGATTTCAATGGTGTTATCCATATACTTATTAGTCTACTTATTAGTTTAATACATATATGGTGTTATCACTGCGAGAGCCAGCGTTGAATGATACATTTACGGTCCAACGTTTTTAGGACTGTCTTGCCTACGTTCAGGAAATGCTATTCTACCGCGCAAGTGCTTAATTTGGGTAATACATCTATATTTATTTATTTATTTAACGGAAAATCCATTTTACAAATTAATATTAAACTAAATGGCAGAAAGACCTCGGGTCGATAGCCTATGAAAGGACAACTCCAACTATTTTATATTATATTTTATTATGCAATACTATAATTAATGTAATGTAAAAGTCCCTTGAATAAAGATATTTGTATATATATATTTAACTAAATATAATTACTACAACAACAACAAACATTTAATACAAATAATACAATAATAAAATATAAATATAATATAATATAATATAATATAAATTTGACTTATTAAACTAAGAAAAATTACAAATATTTATTCGCTTAAGTCTTGCCATGAATTGTGAGGGTGAGAAAGAGTTGAAAATGTCAAAGTTTGGATGTACAGATAATGTATTGGCTGTTCGCATAAACCTTGAAAGTGGGCTATTATATCCGTAATTTGTCTTATGAAGTTGAAGACGAAATATAGGTAAATGTCTAGTTGGGCGATTGGTTAAATTAATACTGAAATTAATTTGTGATAAAAGATATGGACAATTAACAGCATTACAAATTAATTTATGAAAAAACAACAAGTTTTATTCCTCAACACTGGGTCGGGACCACACTGACGAGTACCTTGAAGTCCGAAGCGCGTCTGTGGGTGTCTGGTGCCGGAATACTGAACACAAATTCAATTTTAGATGCTGATTAATAAACAACAGGCACATTCTCGGCTCAAAACATTAGATTTTTACTAAGCTATACGCATTTGTAAGAAACGTTAGTCATGAGTTTCCAGCAAACTCATAATAGAAATGATGTGGTGACCCTTCGGGGTCATTGTAATGTGTTGATTGATACTGAGTGTCCGCTCGTCATAAAATAGCGTTGTATTCGCGAGATTCGCGGCGGAATATAATTGCATAAGACAAATTTAAAGTTCCGCAGGAATGCAGTTTGAGTGATTCACGTTTTTCAGACGTGGATATGGAATATGTAATTCACATTCCACGCTGTTTAATGCTAATGTTATGGTTAATGATTGTAAAGTAATAAAACGTTGCGTTTTATGTTTATTTAGCAAAAATAATAAAATCAAATTTATTCTTAAAGGATTTGTATTCGTGATTCGAAAAAAAAAAATCTTTGATTCGAATCATATTTATCTCTTACGAATCCTTTATTCGAGTAGCCGTGATACGAATCATATTAGGTGATTTGGATTCGTGATTCGAATCCTTTTTACGAGGATTCGTCCCAACTCTGCTACTTATACATACAATATACAAGAGATTTTCAACATTCAGGACTATTCTCTACGCGAAATGTTAAATTTGACGTACATGTTATTATAAGCAAGCCCTACACTATCAATCCGCTTGATCAAAACATTAATTAACAATTAACAGATTTCAAGATTAAACTTTAAACTTTAGCGTTTTATTGCAATCATTTTGTGAAAATCCCAACACGATTATTAAAACAATAATTCTTTCAGATTCGATACCGTCAGAACAAGAGGAACTCTTCATACAGAAATTGAGACAGTGCTGTGTTCTATTTGATTTTATCTCTGACCCCCTATCCGATTTAAAATGGAAGGAAATCAAAAGATCGGCGTTGCAGGAGATGGTGGAGTACGTCGGACAACAAAAAGGCGTCATTACCGACGCGATTTATCCAGAAGCTGTGAATATGGTAAGATAATTCATTATTTTATTTATTATAGGTAACACTTGAACGTTACTGTCAAACGGGGTGAGATTAGACACTTTTTAGACGTTTCGATGAATAGCGAACTAACAATTTAAAAAATGTAATAAATGATATTGTCTTGAGTGAAAGTGATGTCTTAGCTTACAAAAATTTAGTTAACAAACCAGTATCAGTAACACTATTGTTATGTTAATCACTTGACTCGCGATGTAAAATTACATTAAGAAACATATTTTTCCTTTTAACCCTTTCGGGCCTGGGGTCGCCACTAAAATTTGGTAAACGTACTGGGAATTTTACTTTTAAATATACATACATCAATGCATGCATGAGCTGTAACTTTTTTGAAAATTGTTTGTTTTTTTAAATAGTTTAATTTGAAGTCCACTCCCAGATTAAGCATGAAATATAATTTCGAAAATCTCATGAGACTTTTATAAATCGACAAAAATCTCAATATGTTTAAAATCCCATCAACTTTTTATGAGCTGACAAAACGAGTGTCGTCCACTCCCAGGCTAAGCATGAAGTAAAATTTCGAGTTTAGAAAAGCCCCGCGTAGAAAATTTGTCGAGGGTCGCGCAGCGACCCGAGACAAATTTTCACGGGGCTTTTCTAAACTCGAAATTTTACTTCATGCGCCACGCGTATAAAACACTGATTTCAAGTGAAGCTAAGAATGCACTGAAAAAAACCAAACTTCCATACATTTTTTTAAATTGGATGTTTTATTTTCTATCCGTGGTGTAAACCTTCAGATATTCAAAATTGAATTTGTGTTCAGTATTCCGGCACCAGGTACCCACAGACGCGTTTCGGACTTCAAGGTCCTCTTTAGTGTGGTCCCGACCCAGTGCTGAGGAATACTTTTTTTGGTTCTTCCTGTTGGTAAAATGTAGAAAAGTCTAAAAGACTTATTCCAAGTTTCCGTATTGTCCCAATCCAAAGGTGTGAATTGGGATATTTTCTTCTTTCCTCTAGGGGTGTTGTTTATTAAACGATTTTATAGCCGATTTCATTGATTTTTTCGTCCGGGTGGACGATTAGTCTTTGGATCATTTCCGAACGTTTTCTTTTGCCTCTATCTATGGGATCTTCTAGTTGCAGGTCTGTTTGAATGTTTTTCGCTTTTATGTACCATGGTGCTGCTAGCGCTTTTCTTGCTAGGACTCGCTGGATTTTTCTAGCTTCGTTTTTTGTTGTTTTGTTACCAGTTACGTAAACTTCTTCTCCGTAAGTTGCTGTTGGCAGCAGCACCATGGTCAAAAGTTTCTTTCGGTTTTTTGTTGTTATTTTGCTTGATTCCTGCAAAATTCCCTGAAGTTTTCGTGCTCGCAGTTTGGCTAAGCCCGCTCTCCTTTTAACATGTTTCGTAAACTCCATTTTTCGGTGGAATGTTACTCCTAGGTACGTTGCTTGATTTTTAAAACGAATTTTCTTTTTTCCCAGTGGAATAAAGTAATTTATGGGAATTCTCCTCCCTAGGAGTATAGCTTCGGTTTTTGTCTCGTTTATTCTGATTTTCCACTTCTTGGTGAATTTCGTTAGGGTTTCCAGCGCTCGTGTGGCTCTCTTGCACGCCCCTTCGAAGTGCCCTCCGCCGGCTACGATCGCCGTGTCGTCCGCGAATTGAAACATGTGTAGTAGTTTATCCTCCGGAAACGTGGGTATATCCGCCACGAAGATGTTATACAGGATCGGCGAGATTGGCGATCCTTGGGGGAGACCTTCTGCTGCAATCCTCCACGTCGAAAGCGCGTCATTCATTTTGACTCGAAGCTGTCTGTCTTGGAGCCGGTTATCCACCAGCCTGATTATCCATCGCGGAAATCCAAATTTCGTTAATTTATAAACCAGTCCGGCTCTCCAGACTCTGTCGTAGGCCTTTTCGACATCGAGTAGTGCAATGATGCCGGTTTTTCTAGCTTTTTTAACAAGCGGTGTTAACCAAATTCGCTGCTTGTTGAATAGCCGCAAGCTTGTGCCTAAAGCCGAACTGGTTTGGTGCAATTATTTGTTTTTCTTCGCAGACGAGCTGAATTTCATCTTGAGGAATACTGAACATTTCTGACTATTTCAAGCCAATATGTGAAAACTATTAATGATTTCGATAGCTAACGCCATCTAATGCTTCATAGTATGAAGCATTAGATAGCGTTAGCTATCGAAATCATTAATAGTTTTCACATATTGGCTTGAAATAGTCAGAAATGTTCAGTATTCCTCAGCACTGGGTCGGGACCACACTGAAGAGGACCTTGAGGTCCGAAACGCGTCTGTGGGTACCTGGTGCCGGAATACTGAACACAAATTCAATTTTGATATTTGTTTTCTGGTTTCACAAACAGAGTTCTGCTCGCTCGTGGACGAAACAGTATATGCACTTTGTGCATTCGTGTCACTGACGATGCCACTATGAAGCATTAGATGGCGTTAGCTATCGAAATCATTAATAGACTTCAGATATTCGTTGTTTTCTTGCAAAAAAAACTGTAACTTTTTCGATAATTGTTTGTTTTTTTAAATAGTTTAATTTGAAGTCCACTCCCAGATTAAGCATGAAATATAATTTCGAAAATCTCATGAGACTTTTAAAATCTCATCAACATTTTATGAGCTGACAAAACGAGTGTCTTCCACTCCCAGATTAAGCATGAAGTAAAATTTCGAGTTTAGAAAAGCCCCGTGTAGAAAATTTGTCGAGGGTCGCGCAGCGACCCGAGACAAATTTTCACGGGGCTTTTCTAAACTCGAAATTTTACTTCATGCGCCACGCGTATAAAACACTGATTTCAAGTGAAGCTAAAAATGCACTGAAAACAACCAAACTTCCATACATTTTTTTAAATTGGATGTTTTATTTTCTATCCATGGTGTAAACCTTCGGATATTCGTTGTTTTCTTCTAAAAAAACTTCGATTCCCTGTAGTCCTTCGGTCTCCGAAGACCATGATTGGTCCTTCGAGCTGTAGCCTTTGTAAACTGGTAATAAACTTAGTAATCTAAAGTAATCCTTCAATTTGAAACTTCTAAGAACGAGTTTTGTCCACTCCCAGACTAAGCATGAAGTAAAATTTCGAGTTTAGAAAAGCCCCGCGTAGAAAATTTGTAGAGGGTCGCGCAGCGACCCGAGACAAATTTTCACGGGGCTTTTCTAAACTCGAAATTTTACTTCATGCGCCACGCGTACAATACACAAATATTGTGAACTTCATGTATATTTGAACCTCACTTGAAATCAGTGTTGTATACGCGTGGCGCATGAAGTAAAATTTCGAGTTTAGAAAAGCCCAGAAAATTTGTCTCGGGTCGCTGCGCGACCCTCGACAAATTTTCACGGGGCTTTTCTAAACTCGAAATTTTACTTCATGCGCCACCCGCATAAAACAATAATCTCACATTTGACATTTTTCATATTTCATATTTGACAGATGACATTCAATATTTAACATATGCTGTATTTAGACAGATTGACTTTTATTACATGTTATTGAACATTTCTTTAAACGTTATTTTCGAGTGTTTATTATTAAATAAAAATTAACATATCTCGAAGTATTGAAAATCTTATGAAATTTTTATAAATCGATGAAAATCTCGAAATGTTGAAGATCTCATGAGATGTGTATAAATCGACAAAAATCTGCATGTGTTGAAATCTCATCAAAATTTTATAAATTGACAAAACGAGTGTCATCCACTCCCAGTCTAAGCATGAAGTAAAATTTAGAGTTTAGAAAAGCCCTAAGAGAATTTTGTCAAATTTTCGGGCCTTTTCTAAACTCAAAATATTACTTCATGCGCCACCCATATTATGTATCATATGTTCAACAAAAAAAACCTCTAGAGTGCCATGTTGTAACGGTTTTAACCCTCCTTTAGGGTACACCTCGGGTTAGTCCAGGTTCAGGTTTAATCAGAGTCCCTGTTAGTGCAGAAATAATGTAACAATATTTTGTAAAAAAATAAAATTTATTCCTAAAATAATACAAAATAAAAATAATCTTAAAATAAACAAAACGCAACCCTATGTACATATAAATTCCAACTCTGGCTCGGTCTTCTCCTCGTACCGCCCCGGGTTCGGTTCTGGACCGTCAGGTGTCTCTATTAGGAGAAAATAAACCAATAATTAATTATGCTGGTTTAAGTTTAAATAAACACAATAAGTAAATATCTACAATACATTTATATACAATTACAGGCCTCCTTACTGTAGCACTTATGCGTAGCAGCAGTAGTAGGAAGGTCTGCCAACTTCCAGTGTTGGTTAGCGGTCGCTTATGCGTAGCAGACGCGCAAACTAACACGTTTCCGCTGTGGTAACAGTAGCACACATATACGGGTAATACAGCTCAGAGTGGGATCCGGAGAGCGCTTATACGTAGCTGAACTCCGGCCGCTTCTGATTCAAACGGGATAGAGAGAGAACGCTTATACGTAGCTGAATTCCTCTACTACAGGTATTTGACTTCAACAGAGAGAGAACGCTTATGCATAGCAGAACTCCTCTGTCATTCAACGGAACAGGTACGGGTATTTGAATTCAACAGAGAGAGAACGCTTATACGTAGCAGGACTCTCCTGGAATTCAACGGAACGGGTACAGGTAATGCTATGTTCTAACGAGGAGGAATCGCTTATACATAGCAGAAACCTCTCGGTACTCTGGCAGGTCTAATTTCAACTCGCTTATGCATAGCAGAGATGCAATTAGGAGGCTACTCTGGAAGATCGCTTATGCTTAGCTGAAATCCCAGCGCAGTCTGATTTCTGAGCGCTCCGGCAACTATTTTTATAGCCGGACTTATAAATCTATTAAATTGAAGACAGGCAACAAAGTGTTGCCAACTTATTGTAAATTTCAGGCATTATCTGTGAAATAGATAAATTAAAATAAAGACGTACACTTTCATAAAGTTAATAATATACAGGGTGTCCGTATTTCGACAGAATGTATGGGGATCTCAGTTATTTGAAGAGATAGAGAGTCGATTAAACTAGGGCAAAGTTGTATATTTTAGGACCTAACAATAATCTGAAAGCAATTTTGAAATATCATCTTTAGTTTTCGAGATATTAACAAGAGACTGTTTTTTAGAAAGATTGTTTTTATTTTTTTATTCAAAAACTACTGAATCTGTACATTTTAAACTTTGACATTATACAGGCACTTTTTAATGAGGCATCTAGTAGTATTTTATTTTTTAAGATAACTATAACATTTACCCGGGGACCATAGCCAACTTTTGTTTTTCTTATGGGCGCCATTTTGGATTTTCATATTATTTGAAACAATACTTTTTTCTGAACTCAGTGATATACCACACTCATAATTTATCTAAGATTTGATATTTAAAATTAAAATATTTCCTTTTTTGCATGGCACTCATGGAAACAATGACGTCATATCTATTAATCAATAAAATATTGACAGCAGTCAATCATTGTTAGCAGTCAAAAGTAATTAGTAACTGTCAATCTTATGTAATAATAATAATAAGTCTCGATTATTACACAAAACATAAAGTAAAAAAATGGCGATGTGTCCATCTTAGTACTTTTCCCGTTTAAGATATGATAACTTAAATATCAACAGTATGGAAAAGTTGCACAAACTAAATTTATTCTACTTTTATTATTATTATATATACTTATATTATACTTATATTTATTGTATTTTTTATTATATATGTTATTTTCTATGTAATTATATGTTATTTTCTATGTAATTGGCCACCCGTAAGAATAAATAAATAAATAAATTATTTCAAAACTATTCACAAAACAAGTAATTCTTGCATTTTTCGCTGCATCTCAATAAATATTGATTACCATCACATTTAAGCGTTATATATTTTTAACTTTACCGTAAATCAGTGGTGTTTACGCGTGGCGCATGAAGTAAAATTTCGAGTTTAGAAAAGCCCCGTGAAAATTTGTCTCGGGTCGCTGCGCGACCCTCGACAAATTTTCTACGCGGGGCTTTTCTAAACTCGAAATTTTACTTCATGCTTAGTCTGGGAGTGGAAGACACTCGTTACTTTAAAATACATCGCAACTATTAAAATATGTATCTTCGGATGGCCGTCTTCAGGGGTGATATGTAAGCAAATTTTTTGGTCCTAGGAGTTGTCAAATAAGTGAGTTACTCAACTATTTTCAAGGCACTCTTTACATAAAACAAAAGATTAAAATTTTACATTATAATGTACAATAAACTATAAGTGAATTTTCTACGCGGGGCTTTTCTAAACTCGAAATTTTACTTCTTGCTTAGTCTGGGAGTGGAATACACTCGTTACTTTAAAATACATCACAACTGTTAAAATATGTATCGTCGGATGACCGTTTTCAGGGGTGATATGTAAGCAAATTATGGGTCCTAGGAGTTGTCAAATAAGTAAGTTACTCAACTGTTTCCAAGGCACTCTTTACAAAAAACAAAAGATTAAAATTTTACATATAAAATGTACAATAAACTATAAGTGTGGTACATCATTGAATTCAGAACAAAATATTCTTCTAAAAAATATAAAAATCTAATATGGCGCCCATAAGAAAAACATAAGTTGGCTATGGTCCATGGGTAAATGTTATAGTTATCTTAAAATAAAATATGTAACTAGAGATATGATTAAAAAGTGTCTGTATAATGTCAAAGTTGTAAATGTCTGGAATGAATACTTTTTGAATAAAAAAATAAAAACGAAATTTCAAAAATCCGTTTTTTGACAATATCTCAAAAACGAAAGAAGTTATTTCAAGTTTGTTTTTAGATTATTATTGGGTCCTAAATTACGCAATTTTGCCCCAATTTAACCGACTCTCTATCTCTTCAAATAACCGAGATCCCCATACATTCTGTTGAAATACGGACACCCTGTATAGATGGACTAGCATCGATTGCCAACCCATAAATCTCACATTTATCAGCTGTGACAATCGATGCAAGTAAAGTTCGTTACAATGTTTTTACCTTTTTTTTTTTAATTTAAGTTGGCTACGCGCTTTAGAAATTGTCATATAAAACGTCAAACATAATAACTATAATGTATAATTTCAGAGTTGCCAACCTATAATATATTCCATGGCACTCTAGAGGTTTTATTTTATTGAACATACTATATTATGGACACATGACTTTTTTTTCTATGCGATTTTCAGTTTGCTGTGAACTTATTTCGAACACTCCCGCCCTCCTCGAATCCGAACGGTGCCGAATTCGACCCCGAAGAAGACGAGCCGACGCTGGAAGCAGCCTGGCCTCACCTGCAGCTCGTCTACGACCTCTTCCTGCGGGTCCTCGAAGCGCCCGACTTCCAGCCGAACGTGGCCAAGCGCTACATTGACCAAAAGTTCGTTCTTAACCTCTTGGACCTGTTCGACTCCGAGGATCCGAGAGAACGGGATCTTCTAAAGACGACACTGCATAGGATCTACGGCAAGTTCCTGGGACTGCGCGCCTTTATAAGGAAACAAATTAACAATGTTTTTTACAGGTAATTAAAATGTATTTTATAACTATTGCTATCAGCAGAGCACTAAAGCATTAAAAAAAATATTTTTTTTTCCAAAAATCGAAAGGAGAGTAGGTTTTATTCAAAATTTAACATTAAAACCTGCATAAGTCTAGGTCTCTCCCACTCAGAACTGGGCAGGATTCGATTCCTAGATCGAATACTTTAGTAAAACTGGATTCGTGATCCGGATTCGTTACATTTTTTTAAGAGCATTCGTATTCGAATCCGAATGAAGGTGATTCGAATCCTCATAAAAGGATTCGAATATTTATAAAAGGATTCGAATACTTACGAAAAGATTCGAATACTTACAAAAGGATTTGAATACTTACGAAAGGATTCGAATACTTTGAATTCTTTGAAATTTTAAAGATAATAAAAAAAATAAAAATAAAAAAAAAATTAAAAAAAGACCTTTATTGGCATATCCCACAGTTATTTACAATGTCGACACTATATCACATCTTGCCCTCTTTCTCCCGTCCCACTTTCTCCAGCATCTTTACCCTAGCTCCGTCCTCCCTCATCCATTCTGTCACCCTTCTATTCCCTTTCACTCCCACCCATTCCTCACTCACACCCTCACACTCCTCCGCCAAGTGCCTCCACGTATCCTTCCCCCATTCACACAACCTACATCTCATATATTCTTCCCCCATCCATCTCTTCCTTCCCCTCTCCCCAGACCCACACCTTGCCCTCGCCATTATCACCCTTTCATCCCTGTTCCACCCATCCTCACTCATGTATCTCGGCACCCTCCCATATACTTGCCATCTCCCAAACATATCATTATATTCACTTTTGTCTATCCGTCCCTGTCTCTCCTGCGCTTCCACCTCCTTCATCTTCTCTCTCATCCACGCCGCCACCTTCACCCCTCTACCCAACCATTCCTGTACCTTTCTCTCTGCCAGTCCTCCCCTTTCATACATTCTCCTTCTCTCTTCCCTCCACCTCCCCCCTTCTACTTTCATGCACGCCTCCCATACTATTCTCACCAATCTCTCCTCTTCTACTCCGCATAATTTCATTTCATACTTCACCACTCTCTCCACCGCCTCACATTCCAATCTCTCTCTATTCGTTTCCTGCAACAGTATATATCCCGGTGTCGACTTCTCTAGTCCCAGCATCCGTCTCAGGAACCATAGCTGTTCTCTTTCAATCACCTCATATGCTCTCGTTCCCCATGCTTCTACCCCGTACATTAGTATCGGTCTTACACACGCGTCCCACACCTTGCATGTCACCTTAATACTGTTCTCCATCCATCTCCCCCATTTTCTCCATGCCATTCCCCATGCTCTCCTCGCTTTTCCTTGTACCCACCTTATATGCTCTTTATACCCACCCGTCCCTTTAAAAATAAATCCCAAGTATCTGAAACTTTTCACTCTCTCAATCACCTCTCCCTTCCATTCTAGCACTCCCACTCTCCCCTCTCTCCCTTTATTCCTAAACCTCATCCATTTCGTCTTCCCCACATTCACACACATTCCTCTCTTATCCATATATCTTTCCATCCTTTTCAACATGCCTTTCACTCCCTCCCTCCCTTAAAGATAATATTAAATGTTATTATAAGTCCGCTAACAGCATTAATAAATGAAATCTTGAGATTTGGTATTTTCCCAGATGTGCTAAAATCGGCCAAAATTGTGCCAATATTTAAGAAAGGGGATAATAACGAGCGGTCTAATTATAGACCAGTTTCCATCCTTCCCATCTTAGGTAAAGTTGTCGAAAAAATAATGCAGAAACAAATAATTTATTGGTTTGAACACAATAACCTGTTCACGCAAAAACAATTTGTTGATAATGAAGGTTTAAATTTAGATCAAGAAAACAATTTGGTTTTAGAAATGCCCACTCTACGAGCGATGCCATTCTAGCCTTCGTCAATCACATATTAAATGGTTTTGAGTGCAAAATGTCATCAGTTGCATCATTTTTAGATCTGACGAAGGCGTTTGATTGCATTTCACACGACATTTTGATAGACAAAATGAAGTTATACCATTTTGATAGCACAAGTACAAATCTATTATCGTCCTATTTACGGCACAGATCACAAGCTGTTTTCTATCAGAATAACAAATCCACCACTAAGTTTGTTACAAGGGGTGTGCCTCAAGGATCGATTCTTGGACCGACCCTTTTCATAATTTTTATGAATGATCTTGTAATACATTTAAACAACACAGAACTTATTTTATACGCAGATGATAGCACTATAGTTGTCACGGATAGGACGTTAAGCGAAGCGAATATGACCAATCGCAAAGCTCTGAAACTGGTGACAGATTGGTGTAACCAAAATGGGCTTATACTAAATGAAAATAAAACTAAAACCATGTCGTTTTCATTAAATGAACCAGTAGAAAAGGATGCAACGTGTTTCTTGGGATTGCACGTGGACTCAAACTTAAGATGGGATGTAGAAGGCAATAACTTAGCTGGGAAGTTCTCCAAAAATATATACTGTATAAGAAATTTAGTACGCAAGATCAGTGACAAGTCTACGTTAAAAACAGCATACCACGGATTAATCGAATCCCTCTTAAGATACGGCTTACTAGTGTGGGGTCACTCTGCCTCGAGGCATAGATTGTTTCAGCTGCAACGAAAAGCCATTCGAATCATCGCATCCGCCCCTTACAGAGATGACTGTAAACACATTTTTAAAACATGGCAAATTCTACCTTTACCATCCCTTTATATATATGAATCACTCATATATATATAAAGAAAAACCCTTTAAGTTTTTCAATACATGATCATCATAGCCATAACACTAGATTTAAGACAGATCTTTACCAACAAAACATGAGGCTTATGAAATCACAAACGGCAACGAGATATTTCTCAATAAAATTATTCAATAAGCTACCCGAGAGTCTAAAAACGTTGGATCTTATGCATTTTAAATCTAAAATAAAAAATATTCTAGTCACAAATGCGTTCTTTTCAATTGAGGAATTTTTAGTCAGCAATGGCAGTATTTTTAAGTAATTTTTATATTTTAATGTGTTCTTGTATTTTATTTTATTTTCCGTGTATACTCTTGTATTTGTATATTTCTACCCTCTATGTATTTACTAGTTTTAAGCTTATTCTTCGATGACAAGTGTAATGACAATGTATGTTAGTGGCACAATAAATAAATTATGAATTATGAAAAAAAAAGGATTCGAATACTTACAAAAGGATTTGAATATTTATAAAAGGATTTGAATACTTACGAAAGAATTCGAATACTTACAAAAAGATTTGAATACTTACGAAAGGATTCGATATTTCGATATTTTTTCAAAATTGGATGTTTTCTTTCCTATCCATGCTGTAAACCCTCAGACATTCGTCGTTTTCTTGTAAAAAAACTTCAAATCTCTGTAGTCCTTCGATCTCCGAAGACCATGATTGGTCCTTCGAGCTGTAGCCTTTGTAAAATGGTAATAAACTTAGTAATCCTTAAATTTTGAACTTCTAAGAACGAGAGTTGTCCACTCCCAGACTAAGCATGAAGTAAAATTTCGAGTTTAGAAAAGCCCCGCGTAGAAAATTTGTCGAGGGTCGCGCAGCGACCCGAGACAAATTTTCGCGGGGCTTTTCTAAACTCGAAATTTTACTTCATGCGCCACGCGCATAAAACACTGATTTAACGAGAAATTTAAAAACACACAAAACTAATTCTTCATGTTAATCCTTACAATTAATTCGAATTATTTTTGACGATTCAAATCCTTTTGTAAATATTCCAAAAGGATTTGAATCGTCAAAAATAATTCGAATTAATTGTAAGGATTAACATGTAAAATTAGTTTTGTGTGTTTTTAAATTTCTCGTTAAATCAGTGTTTTATACGCGTGGCGCATGAAGTAAAATTTCGAGTTTAGAAAAGCCCCGCGAAAATTTGTCTCGGGTCGCTGCGCGACCCTCGACAAATTTTCTATGCGGCTTTTCTAAACTCGAAATTTTACTTCATGCTTAGTCTGGGAGTGGACAACTCTCATTCTTAGAAGTTCAAAATTTAAGGATTACTAAGTTTATTACCATTTTACAAAGGCTACAGCTCGAAGGACCAATCATGGAGCAGAACACTGCTCAATATAAAAGAAATATATTATAGAACGGATGTTAATTTGTTGAAAATATATGTACTCATGTTATGTAATAATAATAATAATAAATAAATAAAAATAAATAAATAAATAAAATAAAATAAATGGTCTTCGGAGATCGAAGGACTACAGGGATTTGAAGTTTTTTTACAAGAAAACAACGAATGTCTGAGGGTTTACAGCATGGATAGGAAAGAAAACATCCAATTTTGAAAAAATATCAAAGTTGGGTTGGTTTTCAGTGCATTTTTAACTTTAAGTTTAACTTGTGTTTTTTAATTTCAAGTACCATTTTAATTGATAAAATTATTGATTCCAACAGGTTTATATACGAAACAGAACATCATAATGGAATCGCCGAACTTTTGGAAATCCTAGGATCGATCATCAACGGTTTCGCGCTGCCTTTGAAGGAGGAGCACAAGGTGTTCCTGCTCAGGGTCCTGATGCCTTTACACAAAGTGAAATCCTTATCAGTCTACCATCCACAGCTGGCGTACTGCGTGGTGCAGTTTCTCGAGAAGGACCCTAGTCTGACCCAGCCCGTCATCAAGAGCCTGCTGAAGTACTGGCCGAAGACGCACAGTCCCAAAGAGGTGATGTTCTTGAACGAACTGGAGGAAATACTGGACGTGATCGAGCCGGCCGAGTTCCAGAAGGTGATGGTGCCGCTGTTCAGGCAGCTCGCGAAGTGCGTCTCGTCGCCTCACTTCCAGGTGGCCGAGAGGGCGTTGTATTACTGGAACAACGAGTACGTCATGTCGCTGGTGTCTGAGAACGCGACGGAGATCATTCCGCTGATGTTCCCCAGTTTGTACAGGAATTCGAAGAGTCATTGGAACAAAACAATCCATGGGCTCATCTACAATGCTCTTAAGCTGTTCATGGAGATGAACCAGAAATTGTTTGATGAGTGCTCTCAACAATACAAACAAGAAAGACAAAAGTAAGGCTAGGATCTTTTTAAATTGATGTTTTTGAATATACATTTAAAACCATATTCAAATATTTGCTTTCTAACAGGTAGGCTGAAACGTTCATAGGCTAACAGAGTAGAACAATTTTTTTTGCAAAATTATATTTTATTATTCAACATAGTTGCATTCAAGGGCGATAACACTGGTCTGCAAAAAAATTTTTTTATTCGAGCCCTGACACCATTCCTGCTGATTCTTATGTAAAATGACCTCCTGAATCCGAATATGACCTCCGTTTTCCCCCATCACCCACCGTTTTCGGGGGAGGCCCCCCCACCTATTTTTATCACTTTTCGATAATTTGGAGGGATGAAAAGGATTATTTTAGCCTTCACATTTCTTCTGGGGGGCTAGAGAGGTGAAAAGTTCCAAAACATCAACATTTGTAGCAAGGAGGTAGATTTGAGGGGGGATTTGCCCCCTTAAATTGTAAAGAAATCATTAAAAATGATCAATTTTTTCCGTTTTTTTTTGCAGTTTTTTCACTTATTTTCTACATATTCCAGCTTCCATTCCCCCTCATCCTCCCCCAAACACCCCCAAATAATAACAATTTATTGCAACAATATATAGCAACAATAATAAAAATATATAGCAACAGTTCGGAAGATTCACTGTACCACGCTGGCGCTCTCAATACTCCCCCCGTTTCCCCCATCCATTGGAGGGGTGAAAAGGATTATTTTAGCTGTAAAGAATAATAAATAAAAAGTAAAATAATAAATGTAAAGAATAATAAATAACTAAGATAAGTACCTTCATTTGGTGCTTGCTTTCCTTTTGTACCCTGAGGTAGAAGTTTCTCGTATCAAAAACCAGCAGTACTCTGCTAACATGCTCGCATTCCACTTCCCCGAAAATCTCCTCTCGAACTTAGACATGTCTTGATGAAACCGTTCCCCGTGTTCATCCGAAAATTCCTGGGCAAACCTGTGCGCGCGAGGTATTGAGAGCGCCAGCGTGGTACAGTGAATCTTTCAAACTGTTGCTATATATTTTTATTATTGTTGCTATATATTTTTAATATTGTTGCTATATATTGTTGCTATATATTTTTATTGTTTGGGGGAGGATGAGGGGGGATGGAAGCTGGAATATGTAGAAAATAACTGAAAAAACTGCGAAAAAAACGGAAAAATCGATCAATAAATGTAAAGAAATAATAATCTACCTCCTTGCTACAAATGTTCATGTTTTGGAACTTTTCACCTCTCTAGCCCCTCAGAAGAAACGTAAAGGCAAAAATAATCCTTTTCATCCCTCCAAATTATCGAAAAGTGATAAAAATAGGTGGGGGGGCCTCCCCCGAAAACGGTGGGTGATGGGGGAAAACGGGGGTCATATTCGGATTCAGGAGGTCATTTTATATAAGAATCAGCAGAAATGGTGTCAGAGCCGATTTTCATGCCGACCAGTATAATTTGTTGATACCATTTTTATAATACAAATTCTCTTTAGCCTCAAAATAAGCCTCAGTTTCAGCTGAATTTTTTTTCCAGTGAGCATCCTGTTACTGTTCTTAAATTCGAAGGACCAAAATGTTATTAATCCGGTTCGAAGGACCAAAATGTTACTAATCCGGTTCAAAGGACCAAAATGTTACAGTTCTTAAATTCGAAAGACCAATTATATCTGGGTTAGATATAATAAAAATAATAAAATGAGTTTAACTCGTATATTCGTCAAACACCAATATATACAAAAATGTACAAAAGTTTAAAATGTCGCGACCGTTCTCATTGACGTTTCGTTATCGTCTCTGTTCTCTCGTCTGTCCCTTGGTTACTCCACGGGGTGGTGGGTGAAGTGTTATAGGGGTAGGTGGTGATAATGGGTGATTCTAATTGGTCATGATAATTCCCAATTACTACCACCTTACCGATGTTGCCAAACTGCAATCTGCATCTCGAGCCTCTCGTTCGGGTCTGGTATGCAGCTGTCGGCTAATCCGCTCAGCCGTTTGCGTTTGGGCGGTTTATGATTCAATTGTTCCCATCGCGCACTTTAGGTAAACACCATAAAAATCACTTCTTGGTAACTGCGATTACACGAAAACATAATAAAATACGCATTAAAGGGCAATATTTATAATATTAATGCAAATGTGAAAGGTCGGAATTACGGCGAGCCAGGTAAAGCCGTAACACATCCTTTTGAGGTCTGCAAACAGGAAAAAGTCACTGGGGGGCCAGATCTGGAGAATACGGTGGACGAGGAAGCAATTTGTAATTTAATTCGTGCAATTTTGCCATCGTTTTCATTGATTTATGACACGGTGCTTTATCCTGATGAAACAGCACTTTTTTTATGATTTCATTCTTCAACCGCTCCAATAAGGTTATATAGTAATCACTGTTGATAGTCTGGCGCTTTTTAAGCTAATCAATGTATATTATACCGGGCTTTCATTAATTCCCGAACCCCACGTGACCAAAAATAATAGGCAACCAAATGTACAAGGTGGTATGGCTAACACAAAAATTCCCTAGATTTAAAAATATTTATTCGCCGGCGTATTTTTATGACGACTGAAAATATTATATTTAAAATGATTAAAAAATAGGCTCATCTTCAAAAATGTAACTAATTTTCATTAATTTTTTTTCTTAAACACGAACAGAACATACAAAGTTAACAACAAATAAAGAAACAACAAATATTAAACCTAATAACTAAAAAGATTAATAGCTTAAAATTAAAAAAAAATTATAATAAGTGTTCTATATGTCCTCCTTCTTCTCTTACACATAAATTTATCCTACGCCGCATATTATCAAACACATGATGGAGTTCATTTTCGGTGATATTTTGTACCTCTTGCATAATTGCTACTTCTAAATTTTCGAGAGTATGGATCCTATTTTTGAAGATATTACTTTTTATTCGACCAAATAGATAATAATCTAAAGGTGTCAAGTCTGGACTGCGAGGAGGCCACACACCTCTACTAATTATTCTGTTTTCATAAAATTCAGCTAAATACCGAATGGTTGCATTTGCAGTATGTGCTGTGGCCCCATCTTGCTGAAAATAGCCCAATCGAAGCTCATCCTCGTGCATTTGTCCAATAGCTTCTTCTAAAATTAACCGATACCGTTCAGCAGTGATAGTTTCTCTAAAAAATATTGGGCCAATTATCCTTCTCCTAGACATAGCTATCCAAATTCCTAGCTTTTGGGGATGCAGAGGTGTTTCCTCCAATACATGGGGATTTTCTGTCGCCCATGTCCTGTAATTTTGGCTGTTCACGTACCCAGATAAATGTATCCACGCTTCATCAGAAAAAAACGTAAGATCAAGTACGTCATCATTATTTAACTGTTCATTAAACCACTGGCAGTATCGTACTCGCTGAATAAAGTCTGGTGGATGTAATTGATGCACTACTGAGACTTTGTAAGGATGCATATTTAGTGATTTTGTGAGTGCTTTATGGCAGGTTCCAACAGAGAGTCCTATAAAGAAGCACATTATTAATTCACGGTTAATTTATACTGGAATTTTTAAATATAAAAACCCCAAACAATAGGATTTGTTTTACCTGATTGGGCTGCCAATTTCGGTACGGATTTCTTAGGACTTCGTTCCATCCTCACTCGAATATCTTCGACAACATCATTAGTTAAGACTGTCGGTCTACCAGTGGATTTTCCTTTGCAAATGCAATGTTTGTCTTCATATCTTTTAATAAGAACTTGCTTATGATGTTTAAAAGTATCATACGCAATTACCGCATCTGGAAATTCTTCATGAAACTGCTCAATGCAAGACTGCAGAGAATAACTCCAGTTGCCGTCAATATTACGTGAAGCACTACGAAAATGTGCCATCAAAATAAACGCGTCTTGCTCCGTTGCAAATACCATTTTCGCAGTATTTGCTTATCCTAGCAAATTGAGTCTGCAAAATAAATAGAAATAAAACTCAATGTTTCAGAATAATTAAACAATTTTTGCTTACCTGAAAATTCCGGGCGAATCTTGTAAGATCTCAAAGGTTGGTTTAACGATGCACCGCGCATAAACGTTTATGTCAAATTTGACTTTAGTAACGTTTGGTTACTTTTTTCAAAGCCTCCAACGTACAAATACAATAATTTACGCGGCAATTTTAACTTTAGTCACGTGGGGTTCGGGAATTAATGAAAGCCCTGTACTTTTTGCGCATCCCACAATATTGATGCCATAACCCTGCCAACCGACTTTTACGTCTTTCCACGCTTTGGATTCAGTTCATCGCGTGCAGTCCACTCGGCTGTCTGTCGATTGGACTCTAGAGTGTTGTGATAGAGCCACGTTTCGTCCATTGTCGTATATCGACGGAAAAATTAGTTTTTATTGCAGTTAAATATTGCTCTGAATCATCGACACGTTTCTGTTATTGATCGATTGTGAGCTCACGCGGCACCCACTTTGCACACAGCTTTCGCATGTCCAAATATTCATGCACAATATGTCCAACACGCTCTTTTGATATCCTCAGAGTCTCAGCTATCTCGATCAACTTTACTTAACAGCTATTCATTATAATTTTGTAAATTTTTTTCACATTTTCGACAGTAACAGCCTCATTCGGGCTTCCACTGCGTGCACCGTCATCAGTACTTATTTCACCCAGTTTAAATTTGGCAAACCACTTCTCGTAATCTCAGTTGATTTTCCTGGTGGAGAGTCCAATTATGTTCAACAAGCCAAGCTTTGGTTTTAACAGTATTTTTTTTTTCATAATAAAGCAATGCTTTATTAAGACACGAAACTCTTTTTTTTACATATTTTTCACACTAACAAAAGTTTTTAACTCAATGCTGTATCTCACGAACCAATTGTCCGACAGCTGTCAAATTTATACACGTGTAGTTTGAAGGTTAGTTCTACTATAAACCATATGGATTTATTTCTAATAACACTATCTACACAGAGTTTTTTGTAACACCGAACATTTTCATAACGAGAATTTTTCTTTGAAGTATCCATATGCATACGTTGCACATTTTCCCATGCTCGGTTTATTAAAAGAATCCAATTTGAAGCTTTAAGCGAGTGTTTTCCACTCCCAGGCTAAGCATGAAGTAAAATTTCGAGTTTAGAAAAGCCTGAAAATTTGGTTTGGTCGCGTAGCGCGGAGCGGCCAAACCAAATTTTCAGGCTTTTCTAAACTCGAAATTTTACTTCATGCGCCACCGGTACAAAACACTGATTCAATGTAAAGTTGAGCGGTATGTTTTAAACTTCGCAATGTGTCAGTGTTTTGTGCCGGTACAAAACACTGATTCAATGTAAAGTTTAGCGGTATGTTTTAAACTTCGCAATATGTCAGTGTTTTGTGCCGGTGGCGCATGAAGTAAAATTTCGAGTTTAGAAAAACATGAAAATTTGGTTATATATATATATTTTACACTTAATTTGACTTTTAGTTTGATTATGACTTGACTATAGTCACAAATTAAATGCAAAATATAGTGGTTAAACAAAGTAAACAGTGTTTTATTTACTAGTGAAGAAAATTATTTAAAGTCCACATTTATATTACTTTGTCACAGTAATATATAAATGTTTATTTTTTGTTTACTTTGTATTTTCTTTCAATTGAATAAAGACAATTTATTATTATTATTATTATTATTATATATTTTTTCTAGGGAAAGGGAAAGACAACATAAAAGAGAAGAGCTTTGGGTAAAAGTGGAGAGTTTAGCCTCTCAGAGTCCGTCATTTGAGATAACAGTTAAGCAGAGACAGAGTGTGGATTACAACAATATTCCAAACAGCCCTGAAGAGGACGGTGACGTGAATATTGAAAATATCGAGCATGAAGCGCAAGAGGTATGTTTTTATCAAACATTTATTTATGTTAATCTCAGAGTGAAGTGTGGTAAGTCCACTTACGTCCAACAATCTCGTAATACATCGGTCAACCTTAACGAACAAACTGACATCTTACATTCCCCACAGAAATCGACACTAAACACTAATCGGAAGTGACATCAACTTTCATTTTTCCTAAATATTAGGGGGACTGGAAAGTTATGTCGTTTTTTACATTAAATTCAAACAATAACATTTTTATCGATATTTTAATTTAATCAATAACATAATCACCCTCATTTTCTACGACCTTTTGCCATCTAGTGTGCAAGTTTTTAATTCCGGATCGATAAAAATCACCAGGTTTCTCATAAAAATATCTCAACTTCTTCAGCCCAGAAAATTTATCTCGGGTCGCTGCGCGACCCTCAACAAATTTTCACGGGGCTTTTCTAAACTCGAAATTTTACTTCATGCTTAGTCTGGGAGTGGAAAGCACTTGTTTAAAGCTTCAAATTGAACTCTTTTAAAAAACAACAAATATCTAACGATTTAAAGAAAATCAGCTGAATTTGCAATAAGTATTCTTTAAAGGTAATAATAATAATAATAATCTTTATTTAGCATCTTTGCTATATAATAACATAGAAAAATATATGTATATCTATATATATATATATAAAATAAACATTTGATCATCCTTAATCTATAAATTGTGTATGTATAATAAATTTATCACATAATAATACTTAATATATAATCTTTTTACTACTTTAATAAAATCAGTCTAAAACCATACTTAAATATCTATGTAAAAATAATAAATCCATAATACAAGAATACTTATACATTTATGCAAAAAAACAATAACTAAAAAGGTAATAATACTTATTTAAAATTTGTACTTATACATATAGGAACAATTAATAATATATACACATAATGCACAGCCCATACACTACGACTATTTCTGAAGACTCTTCAAGTAATCTAGCAACTTTGATTTAAACTTATTAATATTTTCTTCTTCTTTTATTTTTATTGATAGCTTGTTGTGTTCTTGAGCAGCTTTAAAAAAGAGTGAATTCTGTCCTGCCTTTGTGTTTTTGAATGGGAGAAAAATATTTCCTCTGCCTCTTGTGTTGTACGTATGGATGTCTGCATTAGTGATGATACTTTCATCAAAGTATTTGGGCATCTTCCCAGTGTAAACTTTGTGAATAAAAATTAATGCCTTAAATTTTACAAAATTCTCTATGTTTATCCAATCCAGTTGTTCTAACATCGTTCTTATACTTGTATATTTATTACAATTTAAAATTATTCTCATTCCTTTATTTTGCAATATTTGGAGTCTATTCAAAGATCCACTATTTGCAAGATAAAGAATAGATCCTGCAAAGTGAAAATGTGGTAGTATAATAGTGTTATATATTGTTTTTTTGGTAGCTTGCGACATATAATAACTACTTCGTCTTAATACTCCTAACTTTTTTCCTATTTTTTTACATGTATAATCTATATGTTCATTGAACTGTAATCGTTTATCTAATTGAACTCCTAGGTATTTTATTGTATTGACATATGTTATGGGGCTATTATTGAATTTAATTGTATTATTTTCTATGGACTGATCTTTTCTGCTAATTATCATTGCTTTTGTTTTGGTTGTATTAATTTTCAAACTATTATCCTGTAACCAATTGTTTAAATTAATTAAGTCGCTATTTATTTCATTTGTTGCTTTTATTATGTCTACTGATGTTCTGTATATAATAGTATCATCTGCAAATAGATGGAATTTGCAGTGACTTAAGCAGTTTCCAATATCGTTTATATACAACACAAAAAGCAGAGGTCCCAAAATACTACCCTGTGGTACCCCTGTTTCAATAGATAGAGTATCCGATAATTTATCTCCAATCTTTACTTTCTGGGTTCTTTTATTCAGGTAACTAGTAAACCAATTTAGTACTGTACCCTCCACACCATAATTTCTGAGTTTTATAAGTAGTCGCTTCCTATCTATTGTTTCAAATGCTCTCTTGAAATCTAAGAAAACGATACTAGTACTTTGTCCCGCATCTAAATTATTTTTCCATTCATTCACAAGATACTGCAATGCCGTTTCACAATTATACCCTTGTCTAAATCCTGACTGATGTTCTATTAATATATCTTGTTCAACAATATGCGCTAGTATTTGTTCATATACAATTCTCTCTAATATTTTTGATATGGTTGGTACTGTATTAATTGGTCTAAAATCTTCATTTTTTATACTATTTCTCACTTTTTTAATTGGTATTATTGTACTGCTTTTTAGTTTTTCTGGAACTTGTCCTGTCTCTAATGAAATATTTATTATATTAATAAAATGCGGTAAACTATTAGGGAGACTAGTGATCAAAACTTTACCAGTTATTTCATCCGGACTTGATTTGTTTGGTTGGTCAAGTATTATTTTCATAAGTTCTTCTTCACTAATTAATTTAAAATCTTTTATTTTTACATTAATTATAATCACATTATTTACAGTACTTGTTCTATTAGTAATTGTATCTAAAATTTCGTTTATGCTACTGATAAAATATTCATTGAATTTATTGCCAATAATTTGCGCGTCTGTGTAAACTACTCCATTACATTCTACTTGATTGTATGTATCTGTTTTATTGTTAGAAATGACTTGTTTTAATGTTTTCCACATTGTTTTTGGGTCGTTTTTATTGGAATCTATATATTCTTCATAATATTTCCTTTTTTCTTTTCTTATTGCATCTACAACTTCATTGCGTGCTTCCTTGTATTTCTCCCAATCCCCTTGTGTTTTTGTATTACAAAACGTTTTATATCTATTATCTCTGCTTTTTATTTTATTTATTATATTTAAATTAATCCATGGACAGGATTTGTTCTTTATACGAGTTTGTTTTATTGCAGAGACTTCATTAAATATATTCATCAAGTTTTCATAATATGTATCATATTTTACATTGATATCTTGATCCCTATAGTTAAAAGGTATTTCGGTAATTTTTTGCCTAAATATAGTTTCATCTGATATTTTTGACCTAATTGATTTAATATGTACATGCTTTGATTTATTATTATCCAGATTTATTTGTATTAATGAGTGGTTATTGAAAACTGTTGTGTGAAGCATCTTACAGGTATATGCAATAGGACCCTTTACACGTACACTCTTTCATCTACGATTGAACGGTGCTCTTGTCTGGGTTTCTGCCTCTAGGAAAGCGTGGCGCGTCGGCTAAATGATGTACTTCTTCAACCCCACTTTTGCATCGAGGATTGAACGCCGTTCAGGAGCGGCGTTCAATCCTCGACGAAAGAGTGGAACGAAATTAAGGGCCCCGGTTTTGCGTCGACGCTTGCTCGGCGTGTGACGTTTCCATCATGTTGCCGTTCATTCATTCAAACCGTGATGCGGAATTAAATGCATTCCACTCTTTCCTCCACTTTTTCCTCGACTCTTTCCTCGACGCTTTCCTCGACTGTTTCCTCGTCTCTTTCCTCGACTCTTTCCTCAACATAGTGGCATTTACACATGCAGTTTTTATTCCAATCTTTCCTTGACTCTTTCCTCGACACTAAATTTGCATTTACACATACACTTTTGCGTTGACTCCCAGCGTGTGCCTTTCAATCAACAACGATAGAGTGTACTTGTAAAGGGCCCTATTCAGTCAGGAGAAAAATCGAGTAGGGGCCACTCCAGATTTCTTTAAATAGGATGTAATTTAATGTCGTTGTATGAGTTACGTGAAGGTGTTAAGTCACTTAATTACACAGTTATATTCCTTTCTTCACTTTTATTTTTCTTGCTAGATGTACATTTCGGGTACTAAGTACCCATTTCAGTTAGCTATTGATAATGGGTACTTAGTACCCGAAATGTACATCTAGCAAGAAAAATAAAAGTGAAGAAAGGAATATAACTGTGTTTAATTAAGTTAATTAAGGATGTAATTTATACGAAATTGTTTAAATTATGGAAATATGGAATATGGAGGGAAAAGAGAAGGGAGGGTAAGAGGGATACGGAAATGGAGTAATAACGAATGAATTGTAAATAGTCTGTAAGATATGCCAATAAAGGTCTTTTTTTTTTTTAATTTAAATTATTGATACTTGAATAATTGTCATATGTAATTTTTGACTTACAGGCTCGAAAAGTGCGCAACACAAATAAGCCATTAGTGAGGCGTAAATCGGAACTACCCCAGGATCAGTACACAGTGAAAGCTTTAAATGAACACAAACGGGCTGATGAGTATTTACCGACTCCACCAGATGTGAATAAATGCTAGTCCAGCGGCAACTCAAACCAATTTATCTGGAAACCACATCCTGTAGTGAGTTAGTGCCAATCATCTCCGTGCTCCGTTTATATCTATATATATATTTTAAATAATTACTCTCCCCCGATGATCTGGATTTATTGTATACTTCTTGTCAATCACCAGGTATAATAAATCATTAAACGGCAATTTTATTTTTTTAAATGTTTAACCTAGAAGGAAGTAAGTTGAAAATGGAACCAAAGAACACAAGCTGTTGAATAACCCGATAAATGATTGATTATACCATGTGAGCTATTATAACATTGGGATTAATTTTTTATTAACTTAATTATTGTGTTATTTTTTTTATTGTATACACAAGTCTTCAATAATTTTACATTACAGCTTATGTTTATATGTATATGATATTTACTTTTCCAATTTTAAAATGCGTACTATTCATTCATGTGGTGGTTTTTTTAGAACTAATATAAAGTTTTCATGGATACGTACTGAATGGTAATTTTCTACAAGGATTTTTTGTTAATTAATTGATAAGTGTTTAATTAAAAAGAAAAAGAAAAATCGGGCGATGATTCCATTCATATCTAACACAAAGTGGATTTAACATAAACAAATGGAAAATGTCGTGTCACCTTATGTTAATTAAATTTAAAGAAAAAAGTGTATGCGTCGATATTGTTATCAAATGTAATTCACAAATGCAATTAGAACTAAGTAAACGTATCGTTGAAACCTCTGCCAGGATTGTATTTGTGATTTTTTTTTATCGTGTAATAAGCTTCTGAATGTATTTCGAGTGAGAATAACAACTGCTAGTTATTTCAAGACATCAATAAACAAATACAAAATAATTGATTTAAAAAAAATGAAAAACAGATACATATATTTATAGTATTGTAATATTCAATAATTAGCTTTAAGATAATATTTTTATGTTTGAATGAAAAAAAGTTGTATATATCTATATATAATATTCAAGTTGATATTATTATTAGACAGTATTTTTTTAATGTACAGCTTTGCTTTGCGAATGATACTGAAATATTACTAGTGAAATACAATTAAGTTCTTGCATTACAAAAATATTTTGATTTAATCCTGAAATGAAAATTAAGTGTGTGTGCGTATTATTAAAATTCACTAGCATGTCATTCATGGAAATATTGAATGGGTTTCAGTAATACTCGCACATTACTTACCTATCCCTGTGTTATTACTTTTATTTGCTTATCGACAGGCCAGAGAGCAAAGGTAATATAACGGATACGTATTACCTTGGCTCTCTGGCCTACCCCTGAACTTAGGCTGCGAGCCGCTGCTGTCGATTGAAAGGTGACTTTGTTGTTCAATTCCTTGTGTTGAGCGCAAAGTTTTACCTCGGGTTACATACCAACGACTTGGAATGGAAGGCCATTTTCCACGTGGTGCCTAATGATTGTACAGAAATATATTTTTATTTTTATTGTGTATGTGTTTACTGTTTTTTGGCTTGTGTTATTCGACTAGGTTTCACAATCGGGCTACACACCAACACACAACATAACCAAAACCATTTTCTCAATCATTCCCAATTTATCAATATTGTTAAGAATATTAAATGATATGACCTACTTCTCATTAGCGCTGGGCAGTCAACAGCCAATCCGTCATACACCTTCTCCACTTTCCTTGTCTTCCCTTTTGTCTTGTGTTTTACCCAGATTCCATTTAAACGTTACGTTCAATGTTTTGTGTTAAACGCTTAAATAGTTGTTTTTTTGTTTAATAAGTAGTGTTTATGATGATTCTCACATATTAAATTAAAAATTGTTACAATAAAGAAAATGGCAAAATAAGCTTTCGTTATTATCAAACAAGTGTTTTCTACTTCATGAAGTAATTATTTTAGGTTTGGAAAAGCCTGAAAACTTGAATCCAATTTGTACTTTCATCGTCTGGGCGAGATTTTGTTTTATTTGTGTCATGTTTTTAAGTATCTCAGTGGAACCGCGACTCCGGCAGCACCGATGGAAAAAGAAGTGCTAATAATCTTTTACGGTTGGGTGTATATTAATTTTCATTTATTCATAAATATTTTTTATTTCATAATTTCTTTGATTCGTTTGATTATGTGTTTATTAATATTGTACTGTATACAAATACAATATATTACATTAATTATTAAATTTTCTTTTGCAACATTTATCTGTGTGTGATGTGTATTGTGTTTAAGACATTAGGGAATATATTTAACAGCTTATTATTTGTGTTATTCAGCTTTGTTATTTAAAGTACCCGGAGTGCAGTGGTGAAGATGATTGAGAAGCATACAAAGGTTTGTATGAAAATTGTTACATAAATCACAGCTTTAGCATTATTTAAATAATCGTTAATCGATTCTTTTACTAAATATAGGTAAACAAGATAAATTCAAATTCAAAACTATTTGAATTCGAGAAAATAAGCTTACACTTCTTATAGTTAGCACACTTTAAACATAATATATAAAATTACGAAAATGTTATTCGTGAAAATGCAAATAATGTATTAGTTAATAAGACAACTAACTTATGACGATAAATTTCCATTGAAACAACTACTTTCCATGCAAATACACCTCCAGATATTGAATTATACCATGAAATATTTAAAATCTTATTTTAATAGAGCGTTGTAACAAACCATATTAAAAAAGATTTTAAATATTTCTAAACTCAGACGTCGTGTCAGGAGTTAGATTAGGTGAAATTGGAAATTTAGAGGCCTTGTCAGGAGTTGGGTTAGGTGAAGTAAGAAACTCAGACGCCGTGTCATGAGTTAGGTTAGGTGAAATTGGATGTTCAAACGCCGTATCAGGAGTTGGGTTAGGTGTGAGGTTAGGTGAAATAGGATGTTCCATTGCCGTGTCAGGAGTTGGGTTAAGTGTGAGGTTAGGTGAAATTGAATATTTAAGGAGTTGGGTTAGGTGTGAGGTTAGGTGAAATTGGAATTTTAAAGAGTTGGGTTAGGTGTGAGGTTAGGTGAAATTGGATATTTAAGGAGTTGGGTTAGGTGTGAGGTTATGTGAAATTGGAAATTTTAGGAGTTGGGTTAGGTGTGAGGTTAGGTGAAATTGAATATTTAAGGAGTTGGGTTAGGTGTGAGGTTAGGTGAAATTGGAAATTTATGGAGTTGGGTTAGGTGTGAGGTTAGGTGAAATTGGAAATTTAAGGAGTTGGGTTAGGTGTGAGGTTAGGTGAAATTGGATGTTATTATTTTATTTTAATTCTCTTAACACAACTTCTAATTTATCTAAATTCATCTAACCAGACTTTTAGTTATTTTAATTCACTTAATCTACTTCTAATTTATCTGAAATCACCCAACACAAATTCTCATTTTGATTAAATTCATAACACACCTAACCCAACTCCTGACACGGCGTTTGAACATCCAATTTCACCTAACCTCACACCTAACCCAACACCTTAAATATCCAATTTCACCTAACCTCACATTTAACCCAACTTCTTAAATATCCAATTTCACCTAACCTCACACCTAACCCAACTATTTAAATTTCCAATTTCACCTAACCTCACACCTAACCCAACTATTTAAATTTCCAATTTCACCTAACCTCACACCTAACCCAACTTCTTAAATATCCAATTTCACCTAACCTCACACCTAACCCAACTATTTAAATTTCCAATTTCACCTAACCTCACACCTAACCCAACTTCTTAAATATCCAATTTCACCTAACCTCACACCTAACCCAACTATTTAAATTTCCAATTTCACCTAACCTCACACCTAACCCAACTATTTAAATATCCAATTTCACCTAACCTCACACCTAATCCAACTTCTTAAATATCCAATTTCACCTAACCTCACACCTAACCCAACTATTTAAATTTCCAATTTGACCTAACCTCACACCTAACCCAACTATTTAAATTTCCAATTTCACCTAACCTCACACCTAACCCAACTTCTTAAATATCCAATTTCACCTAACCTCACACCTAACCCAACTATTTAAATTTCCAATTTCACCTAACCTCACACCTAACCCAACTTTTTAAATATCCAATTTCACCTAACCTCACACCTAACCCAACTATTTAAATTTCCAATTTCACCTAACATCACACCTAACCCAACTATTTAAATTTCCAATTTCACCTAACCTCACACCTAACCCAACTTCTTAAATATCCAATTTCACCTAACCTCACACCTAACCCAACTATTTAAATTTCCAATTTCACCTAACCTCACACCTAACCCAACTATTTAAATTTCCAATTTCACCTAACCTCACACCTAACCCAACTTCTTAAATATCCAATTTCACTCAACTCCTTAAATTTCCAATTTCACCTAAACTCACACCTAACCCAACTCCTGACACGGCGTTTGAACATCCAATTTCACCTAACCCAACTCCTGACACGGCGTTTGAACATCCAATTTCACCTAACCCAACTCCTGACACGGCGTTTGAATATCCAATTTCACCTAACCCCCACACCTAACCTAACTCCTGGCACGGCGTTTGAACATCCAATTTCACCTAACCTCACACCTAACCTAACTCCTGACACGGCGTTTGAACATCCAATTTCACCTAACCTCACACCTAACCTAACTCCTGACACGGCGTTTGAACATCCAATTTCACCTAACCTCACACCTAACCTAACTCCTGACACGGCGTTTGAACATCCAATTTCACCTAACCTAACTCCTGACACGGCGTTTGAACATCCAATTTCACCTAACCTCACACCTAACCTAACTCCTGACACGGCGTTTGAACATCCAATTTCACCTAACCTCACACCTAACCTAACTCCTGACACGGTGACACTCCTGACACGGCGTTTTTGCGCCTAACCCAACTTCTGACACGACGTCTGAATATCCAATTACACCTAACCTAACTCCTGACACGACGTCTGAATTTCCAACTTTACCTAACCCAACTCCTGACACGGTGTCTGAATTTCCAATTACACCTAACCTAACTCCTGACTCGACGTCTGAATTTCCAATTACACCTAACCTAATTCCTGACACGGCGTCTGAAATTCTAATTATACCTAACCCAACTCCTGACAGAGCGTCTGAATTTCCAATTACACCTAACCTAACTCCTGACACGACGTCTGAATTTCCAATAACACCTAACCTAACTACTGACACAACGTCTGAATTTCGAATTTCACCTAACCCAACTCCTGATACGGCGTCTAAATTTTCAATTTCACCTAACCCAACTCTTGACACGACGTACCTAACCTTACAGCTGACACTACGTCTAAATTATTAATTTCACCCAACCTAACTCCTGATACAATTTTTAATTTCGCCTAACCTAACTCCTGATTGTATTTAAAATTACTTAACTAGACTTCTAATTCATCTTTATTTACCTAACGAAACTTCTCATTTTATTTAAATTTAAAAAAAAAACCAATTTCGAACTTCATTTTGTTTATTGTTTAATATGTTATGATTATAGCGCGGATTTTGGAGGGATCGCTCGCGAACCGTTGTTGCCCAGTCGAATTAAGCATATAACGCACGCGACTTGACACCAAATACACAAACGGATGACTGCATCACCAGACACAGCCGCAATCGTCCACTTGTACAGTCGACGCACAATCGCGTGCGTTTTATGCCCAACTCAACCGAGTTGCTCGGGTCACGAGCGATCCCTGCAAAAATCCGCCCAGTAGTTATGATACATAATAAAAATAAATAGGACATTTTTTCTTTATTAATTCTCCGACGATAGACGCTCCTTCAGATGGTTGTATAGTTGTTCCGTTTCATCAGTGTCTATTATTACCAGGAACACCCTAATTTCATCACTGCTGCCACTGCCATCACTGCTGCCACTGTCCATCTCTGTGAACCGTATGCTCTTCGCTGAATAGTCATATTTGCCCATATCTAAAGAAATGAAAAAATACGTTTACTTAAAAACAACAGTCTATGAAACAGATTTTAACACCACCCTTTCATCTTTATTCACGCAAACACTGCATCAAGCATGAGTTTATTGTATAGGTAATGACACAGCCTAGTTGCACCAAAAAGGTTGACCTCGAGTTCAAGATGACAGTTCCTACTGTTCTATTGTCACTTTGAACTCGAGTTCAGAGTTGAACCAGTTTAATGTGTTTGGTCACAGAGTATGGAGTTATTCTTTCCTCTGTGGTTTGGTGTAACTGGCGCTTGGAACAACTTTTTTGATATGAGAAATCAATTTCGCAATTAACATTTGAAACATTTTGGTATTATCATTATTTTATTTTAATTCACTTAACCCAACTTCTAATTTATCTAAATTCATGTAACCAGACTTTTAGATATTTTAATTCACTTAATCACATTTCTAATTTATCTGAATTCACCCAACACAAACTCTTATTTTGATTAAATTCATAACTCAACTTCTTATAAATGTAAATTCATGATAATCGACAAAATACATACAATGTTTCTTTTAAGTATACGAGTTTTATAAAAGAGTTTAATTCGAAACTTTAAACAAGTGTTTTCCACTCCTGGGTTAAGCATGAAGTAAAATTTTATGTTTAGAAAACTCGAAATTTTACTTCATGCGCTACGCATATTCAATACTGAACACATATTGTGAGCAAGTGAACTTTACTTAAAATCAGTGTTTTATACGTGTGGCGCTTTAAGTAAAATTTTGAGTTTTGACAACCTGAACATTTGGTTTGGTCACTCCGTTCGTTTTCGTTTTTGATTTCAAACCGAACAATCATACCTGTTTTTCATATTTTTTTTTTTAGACGATTTTTCGAAATTCTGTTTGGTTTACATCTTTTGGTTTTTACCTTTTGCACCGGATATTTTCTGTTTGTTTGTTGAACGCTACCCGTTTTTTCCCCCGCACACATTATTCCCATTTGTTTACACGTGATGACGGAGTCGCTGCATAGGCAACCCAACGTATGCGTGTGTTGAACGAGTTGCGTATATTAAAACATTAAACTCTGTTATAAATACTTAAATTAAAATTCGACGAGAAGAAGAAATTGCAAGATGTAAAATACCGCGACAGTTTGATATAAACCATATAAATTAACTGTATGCTATAAATAAACAAATACGTACGCGTATGTTGAACGAGTTGCATATATTAAATCATTTAATTCATTTAATAATCATTTATTTATACAAAAATATACAAGTGTTTTATTTACAAGTATCTATCTTATTTTATAACTCGAATTTTTTAATCGCCTATTTCCAAAAACCCCTAAATCCATTTTTTTTTAATGAATTTAGGATTTGTTTGGAAATAGGCGACTCATTTCTAGAGCTTCTATTCAATGTATTTTTACGCAAATTTTTAAATCCAAATTGAGTCTTCAAACTGTATACAATACTTTATTAAATGGACAAGTTGAACATTTAAAAATCGAGTAATTATTACAGCAGCAACCTTTATTTATTTAATAAAACGAATCATCCTTCTTCAACACAAATGTTTATGAAAATCACACACTTGTAGGGGTAACAGGTGTGTGATTTTCATAAACATGCTTATAATAAATGAATAAAATCTAGCTGTTGAAGTTGAAAATAAAAGCACAAAATCCATTCAATGATTTGATTTTGAATTAGCACACATTGATATAAACACTCACACACTATTTCTGGTTGCAAAGCGCTGCCACAGTCATACACTAACAATCACTATTAAGAACAATAATTACCACTTCGCGTTTTAAAAATGTACAATTGCATTTTATTTGGAATTATTTTGAGAAAATGATTAAGCGTGTTTACATTTCGAATATTGCACCTCTACTAAATCGATCAAATAGATGAAATTGAATAGAAAACGTGTGGCTTTTTTTGTGCCGTTCGCAAATTGAAGAGAGAGAAAAACACCACACACACATATTAAAAAAAACCAACACATACATAAATAGACAATGTGTGAATAATAATTGAATCGGTTTAAAGGTAAAACTTTGACAATAAATCGAGAGATGCCACTACGTGTATTAAATTTAACAATTTAAATTCAAACAGAAATTAATTCTTCTACAAAAAATCGAGAGATGTCGCTATGTGTATTAAATCACATATTAAATTATAATAATTATAATAAATCACTAAATCGATGAAATTGAATGGAAAACATGTCGCTGTTTTTGTGCAGTTCGCAAATTCCAGACAAAAAAATCACACGCACACATATTCAATATAACCAATATATATCTGCGTTTCAAGTATTAAAAGTAAAGTAAAGTAAAAGTAAAACTCAGTAAGTTGAAATGCAAATAGACAATGTATAGTTAATGATGTATTCGGTTTAAAGGTAAAACTCAGTAAGTGAGCGAGAAAATGCTAGTTTCTAGTGGTTGTTTATTATCTATGGAATGTTTGCGCTTACTCTCCAGAAGAAATAATGATTTATTAGTGCAATTCTTTTTCTTCTTGCACAATTAATGGCCTCAGCAAAACACACAGACTAGGACCGACCCTGATCATTATATTTGGTTGCATATATCGTCTATATGTAATAATGTTTTTGTTTAAACTGTAATTAAATATTAGTGAATTCAGTCATTACGCACTATTATACTAAAATTTCATATAATTTCTATTGCGCATATTTTTATTATTATTCCACTTGATGTTACTTCAATGTGCCCAACGTAAATAGAATCTTAACCTCACAATCTAATATACAAAACAATCATGTATACAGTAGTACTAATCTATTGCAGCCTTGTTTACGGCAATGTATTCTATAAATATATAAAATAAGTACATTTAATGTTATTTACACCAACCAATTTACAGTTGAATATTAAACGTACAAATAAGTTATACCTTTTAAATTGTTTTTGTGTACTAGATTATTTTAATCTACTAAGTATTATATGTAAGTACAGTAATTATTTATTACCTATTATAGAAATTAAGAAATTTAGGGTGTTATAATAATGATGGTGAGCGAGGCAGACAGTGTACAATCTGATGGTATCTGGCCCATTTCAACTCCCATGCTACTTTCAGCATTTGGGCTCATTTGCAGCCTGACTGATTAAACCACTGGTTAGGTAAACATTTTAAAATATACTAATTTTATCAATTTGTAAGTTATCATATACATCTCTTTTATTCAATACGATTGTGTAAATAATTTGTTAATAAAACTGTTGTGTTTTTAAGAAGTACTTACTAATCACTGATTAGGTTAATTGAATTGGGTGCAAACGATTACTTTTGATTGATTTAACAATGATTTAAATACAAAAAATATTTACAAAATAAAAAAAAAATTGTTGCATTGCAGTAATTAGGCAATAAGTTTGTTTTTGCAGGCGTTGTTTCCTTATAATGCCCTAGGCGGAGGTTACACGATTAGTCTGGTGTCAGTTAAGTCCATGATTGTGGTCAGAATTATGCCAAAGTGATTGTGTAAATATGCTTTTTCTGGGCCGATTTTACATACAAAAATTTAACATTTTGCCGAAAAAGGACGTAAAATGGATTTACTGGAAGCACTAGAAATACACAAGGCCCGAATTAATTCCGGAATTTCCCTTCTTAATGACCAGGTTGACCTAATGTACACCCCTCTTTTCGAAGCCGTATAAATAGTTTTTAACGTGTAATTTGTATTTACTTTAGTTTGAGAATGACTACTAGATAGTCGAAACTAGTCACACAATTAAATGTAAGATTCAGTGGTTAAACAAAGTAAAAAGTGTTACGGCCTTAGCTCTGTGTACCATGTTGCCTGATGAAGTCTCATCAACAATAGAGTGTTATCATCAGTGGCGGCTCGCAGCCTAACCTTAGGGTAGGCCAGAGACCCAATTGAAAGGTGACTTGTATTTATAAAGCACGATCCCAACCTCAAATTTTGTGTGCCTTGGCGCTGTGGCCTATCCTGAAGTTAGGCTGTGAGCCGTCGCTGGTTATCATGCTTTATCAATTAAATAATTTATTTTATATTTTGTTATCCAGAAAAACATTAAAAATGACAAAGAAAATATCAATTCGTGGGAACCCAGTGTGTTTGAAATGCGAGACCGACGAATCACCGTTATGGACAAACGCAGAGAATTTGGGAGCGATTTGTATGGAATGCATGAAAGAAGTAAAGGAAGAAAGCAAATCAGAAGACGAGGAGAAAGACGAGAAAGCAACGAAAAGGAAAACTAGAGCTACTCGGGCTTATAAAACTAGACATAACCCTTTGGCTATACCCAAAGTAGTGCAGCCTAAGGGGAGGAGCCGAAGAGTTATTTTTAAAAAGACTCCGATGAAAGCACCATCAGCTGTGGCTACACCTGTTACTAGTGACAGTGTTTATTACAAGGTAGATTTTGGTAATTGATTTATTAATCTGATACACATTTATGTTTTAGACATACATTTTTAAAGATTCTTTTAATATAATTTTATTTACATTAATTAATTACACTTATTATTTCAACTTGACATTTTAATCTAAAATATTCTGATTTTATTTTATTGGCTGTAAAGAGTTTTTTCCTCGGGTAATAATAATTTCACTGTATACAAAGAGTTTTATGTAACACCGAACATTTTCATAACGAGAATTTTTCTTCCATAGTATCCATATGCATACGTTGCACATTTTCCGATGCTTGGTTTATTAAAACAATTCAATTTGAAGCTTTAAGCGAGTGTTTTCTATTCCTAGGCTAAGCATGAAGTAAAATTTCGAGTTTAGAAAAGCCTGAAAATTTGGTTTGGTCGCGTAGCGCGAAGCGCGGAGCGGCCAAACCAAATTTTCAGGCTTTTCTAAACTCGAAATTTTACTTCATGCGCCACCGGTACAAAACACTGATTTAATGTAAAGTTTAGTAGTGTGTTTTAAACTTCCTAATATGTCAGTGTTTTGTACCGGTGGCGCATGAAGTAAAATTTCGAGTTTAGAAAAGCCTGAAAATTTGGTTTGGCCGCTCCGCGCTTCGCGCTACGCGACCAAAGCAAATTTTCAGGCTTTTCTAAACTCGAAATTTTACTTCATGCTTAGCCTGGGAGTGGAAAACACTCGCTTAAAGCTTCAAATTAAATTCTTTTAACAAACCGAGCATCGAAAAATGTACAACGTATGCATATGGATACTTAAAAGAAGTGGATGGGGAACAATGTAAGAGTGGCGTGTAAAGTATGGGATAAGTGTGAGGTCAGTGTTAATGTATGGGGTGGAAGTATGAGAGACGAGAGGGTATAAGTGTATAGAGAGGGAGCAGTTGTGGTTCTTGAAGCGTATGTTGGGGTTGGAAAGGTCGACACCCGGATACATAGTACTACAGCAAACGAATAGAGAGAAGCTAGAGTGTGAGGAAATGGTGAGAATGGCTAGGTATGAGATGAAGTTATGGGACCTGGAGGAATAGAGACTGGTGAAGGCGGTTTGGGTGGCGTGCGTGAATGGGAGAGAGGGTAAATGGAGGAGCGAGAGAAGGAGAATGTATGAGAGGGTGGGTTTGTCGGAGGCGAAGGTGATGGAGTGGCTGGGGAATGGGGTAAAGATGGATGCGTGGGTGAAAGAGAAGGAGAAGGAGGTGGAAGCACATGAAAAGGCAAGGGTATATAGAGAGGAGTGAATACAACGATAGGTACGGGAGGTGGCAGGTACATGGGAGAATGCCGAGGTATTTAATGGAGGGGGGATGGAGTAGGGAGGAAAGGGTGGTGTTGGCGAGGGCGAGGTGTGGGTCGGAGGAGAGAGGAAGGAAGGTGTGGATGGGGGAAGAGTATGGGAGGTGTGTAATGTGTGAACGGGGGAGGGATACGTGGAGCTATCTGGCAGAGGAGTGCGAGGGGGTGAGGGAGGAATGGGTGGGAATAAGAGGGATGGATGAGAGAGGATGGGGCCGGGGTAAGGACGCTGGAGAAGTTAGGGGACGAGAGGGAAAGCAGAAGGAAGAGAGGGGGCAGTGATTAGTGTAGATATGGATGTAATAGAGTATAATGCCAATAAAGGTCTTTTTTTTTTTTACTTAAAAGAAAAATTCTCGTTATGAAATTGTTCGGTGTTACATAAAACTCTGTATGTATTTTGTCATTACTTACACACATACTCAAATTTTACCTGAATTTAACCAATTATCTATCTCTTCAAATCCAAAATGCAGCTTGAAGAACGCGCACCCAGTTTAAATCTCTCAAAAACTGTAATTAATCTAAATGTAACATTAATAAGGTAACTGACATTTTTGTTTGTCTATCTTCAACAACCTGGGCGCACACCCAGAAATTTGTCTTGAGGGGGCTCACGTGTCTTAAAGGGGATCCATCCCGGTCTTATGGGAAGGGGGGGGATCACGGCTTAAGCGTGCAAGCCAGCATCCCGCTGGGTGCGCGCCTGCAACAACTAGGTTCTCAAATAGTGAAAGAATGAATAAAAATAAAATATGTATATATATAATCAGTATTCCCTTTTACCATATGGTGTCGGGTTATAAAAATAAAATGAAATTTGTAATAACATTTTAGGGTTCATATTATCAAGCAGGTGATATTGTTAGTATGGTGGACGATGATGATGACGTGTATTATGCTCAAATTCGAGGGTTTTTAACTGACCAATATTGTGAAAAAAGTGCTGTAGTCACTTGGCTATTACCAACTAAAGAAAGTCCTCCACCATCCGAGTGTTTCGATCCAGCAACATATATCTTAGGTATGTTTTTGATTATTAATTTGCAAATATATGCACACACATGCTCAGTCTTCTAATTATTGTAAGTTTTTAGGACCTGAAGAAGATGTGCCAAGAAATTTAGAGTGCATGGAATTTATTATGCATGCACCTTCTGATTATTACAAATCGAAAAATACTCCATATCCGCAGGTGTATCCTACATCGGAGCCAGGCTTTATTTGGACACGCTTAGAACCAATCCAAAGGTTGCTGGGAATCGATTCATCATCTGAATAGAGTTTTCAAGTTTGCATCCAACTTTAATAATACTTTTACTATTGATTTGCTTATACTATTGAAATTTAAATATATCTTGTAGCATGAAAATTTTTTATTATCTTCAATTTTATTTAACGGAAGGCCAATACATAAATATAAACATAATATTTTTTTTTACGTGACCCATTAATAAAACAGGGTATTCATTTTTAATTGATTCGAATTGAATCGAAATAAACCTTTATTTTTGTTTCAGTTCATCTCCGGTTTTCATTCCAATAAATAATAACAATCTTTTTCGGTTTCTGGTTTTTGGTTCAGTTTCGGTTCGTAGCCTTGTTTTTAAGGTAGCTTGTCAATATTGACATGCACTGTCATTCCGTGTTGATAATATCAAATTATGCTAAACAAAAAAAAACAATTTATTTGAATAAAATGGTCGTTTTTTTTTTTGTTTATGACTTTTTAGTACAGTTTTTTAGGACAATTTCTTTTGTCGTAAACGTAGGTTAGGTTAGATGACAAGTGGTCAAGTTAGATTAGACAAATTGTTAAGTAAAGGCTCATTTATATTTTTTACTTTGAATGTTCAACTTGGAGGGAATCATCCAAAGTGATAAGTGTAAACAACCTTTCATTTTTGTTTCATTTAAAGTGTACACTATAGAGGAACGATGAAACTTATTGACACCCTACCAACTTTTGGTGAAAGAGTCGATCATCGAACTGAAAATTCATCCAGAGTGAAGGCACAGTGAAAAATATAAACAAACTGTTCATTTCAATCCCATCCACTATTCAGTTTATGCACATCTGCCAGTTGAATCTTTGTCGTAGTTCGTGAAAGTGAAACCACAGAACTGGATGATAATATGTAAACAAGGATGGTTGTTCTGGATGATTTCACTCTGCTTGATTTGCTTTGGATGTAGATCAAAAGTGATACAGTGTAAATCCCAGTTTATATGTTTATTTGATTTCTCACTTAACCCCTGGTGAAACATTTTTTAATCTAATTCTGGATATTTAATTTAAACACTTGGTTTGTTTCACTAATTTATATATACAGAGAGTTTTATGTAACACCGAACATTTTCATAACGAGAATTTTTCCTTTAAGTATACATAAGCATACGTTGTACATTTGCCGACGCTCGGTCCACTAAAAGAATTTAATTTGAAGCTTTAAACGAGTGTTTTCGACTCCCACACTAAGCATGAAGTAAAATTTCGAGTTTAGAAAAGCCTGAAAATTTGGTTTGGTCGCGTAGCGCGAAGCGCGGAGCGGCCAAACCAAATTTTCAGGCTTTTCTAAACTCGAAATTTTACTTCATGCGCCACCGGTACAAAACACTGACATTACAAAGTTTAAAACGTACCGCTAAACTTTACATTGAATCAGTGTTTTGTACCGGTGGCGCATGAAGTAAAATTTCGAGTTTAGAAAAGCCTGAAAATTTGGTTTGGCCGCTACGCGCTTCGCGCTACGCGACCAAACCAAATTTTCAGGCTTTTCTAAACTCGAAATTTTACTTCATGCTTAGTCTGGGAGTGGAAAACACTTGTTTTAAGATTCAAATTAAACTCTTTAAAAAAAATGCGTATGCATATACCGGGTGTCGATCCGACAGTAATTTACATGTAAAATCACACTTTTGCAGTTTCCTGCTCCCCTAATTATTTTAGAGCAAAAGCATAAGAGATCAAAGTTGTTCAGAATTTAAAATGCTATATGATAGGTCTATATTTATTTTCGAAATAGGACTAATAGTACAAGAAAACGAAGATATAAATTAGTAATAACTTGAACAAAATAACAATAGCCATGATTTTATAACAAAATTTTGCGTCATCAACAACTATCAGTTGTTTTTAATAAAATCAAATTAAATGCTCAAAGAGACCTCCATTAGCGGCTAAACATTGACCAAGTCTATCATAAAAATGTCTGCGAACATTTGCAAGTTGCCGGTTCGTTATTTTGTTGCATTCTTCTGTAATTTTGTTTTTCAGAACCTCGATGTTAGCATGTCTGGCACCGGATATTTTTGATTTTAAATGGCCCCATATAAAGAAGTCGCTTGGTGATAAGTCTGGTAAACGAGCTGGCCAATTCACCGGTCCGCCTCGTCCAATCCAGGTATTTGGATAACAAATATTTAAATACTCAGTGACGTCTCTTGTAAAATGCGCAGGACATCTATCCTGTTGAAGCCATACTACATTTTCTGCTGTGACAGCATCTATGGCGGGGTTATTTTTCCCCGTTTAAGTGCCCATCAATGAAGAAGGAGCCTATAATATTAGATCTGTATATTCCTAACCATACGTTGACTGACTACGGATATCAGGAATGGTTATCGATCACCATATGCGGGTTATCCGTATCCCAATAGCGATAATTTTGCACATTTGGCTCTCTATTTATGGTGAAGGTCGATTCGTCAGAAAAACAAATGTTGTTAATGAAATATCTATCCACATTGGCCATTTCCATTAGTGTTTCACAGAAAACCATTCTAGAATACCTGTCTGGCTCAAAAATCTCCTGGTGGTTCGAAAACTTGTACGATTTAAACTTGTTCTTCTTTAAAATTTTAAGAGCGCTTGTATTGTACAAATTTAAATCGTCACCAATTTGCGGGGATTTGCAACGGCCGCAGTAGTAAAGTTTATTTCGTTTACATTATCTCGCACAATTCCTTCTTCCTCGGCCATATTTGAAGTATGCTTTAAACAGGGCTAGCAGGGTTTTAAAACGGATCCATCCATCCATTTTGCTTGGTTTGAAATCACGTTCTGAATCGTGGAAATAGCGGGTATCGGCCGATCGGGATATAAACCAGCAAACAAGTTTCGAACTTCATTTACACTATTACCGGAATAAAACCACTTCAGAAATATGTTTGTATAAGACAATATTATGAATTACTTAATTGAAAAGCGCACTTAAATATCGAAACGGAGTGCGATTTTACGAAAAGTCAAAACTGACAGTTGTTGATGACGCAAAATTTTGTTTTAAAATCATGGCTATTGTTATTTTTTTTAAATTATTACTAATTTATATCTTTGTTTTCTTCTACTATTAGTACTGTTTTAAACCTATTATATAGCATTTTAAATTCTGAACAACTTTGATCTCTTATGCTTTTCCTCTAAAATAATTAGGGAAGCAGGAAACTGCAAAAGTGTGATTTTACATGTAAATTGCTATTACCCAGCGGTCGGATTAGCACCCGGTATATACCTAATAGAAAATTCGCTGTATGTATACTTAAAAGAAACATTCCCTATATTAACAGATTAATCCGATGACTATTGCCAAATCAACTGAAATGCGTTGAATTTGATTCAACTAACATTAATGTTTGAGCTTACACAAAATCAACATAAATGCATTATTTATTTCTGTAAATACCTAAACTATTTAGTAGATGTTGAAATTAGAATTATACCATTTAAACTCACATTTAAAACGATTGTGCACATTAATTAGAACGATTTGTGGCTGGGTTTTTGCAGATTTAGTTTTACGAAGACTGTCAAAATGTGACGCTTAACCTTAAAATTTTAAAACTGTATACCGGAATATACGTTTTCGCATGTTCCATCTAAAAACCATAGCAGACATATTATGAAGTTTTCTCTCTCTTTTCACAATAGTAATCTGATGTCATCAAACTATTTTCGTATTACATGTATTGGTGCAGAAAGCACTGCAAATCAAGAAAACCATGGGACACCTCTCGTGAATCGTATCCCGACTCGATACGCGACAATACGCTTTAGACTCGACAGCTCTACGAAACAGCTTTGGAAAGACTTAAATACACTTAACATATACAAGCGGAAGGCATGGTCTATATCTCCACTTCTTAGTAATACCGATCAAATCATATCCCAATTACGCGTTGTAGATTTTTAAATATTCGTTGTTTTCTTAAAAGAGGTCAATTTGATATTTAAACGAGTGTATTCCACTCCCAGGTTAAGCATGAAGTAAAATTTCGAGTTTAGAAAAGCCTGAAAATTTGGTTTGGTCGCGTAGCGCGAAGCGCGGAGCGACCAAACCAAATTTTCAGGCTTTTCTAAACTCGAAATTTTACTTCATGCGCCACGCGTATTAAACACTGATTTCAAGCGAAGTTTACTCGTTCACAATATTTCAGTGCTTTCAGTGTTTAATACGCGTGGCGCATGAAGTAAAATTTCGAGTTTAGAAAAGCCTGAACATTTGGTTTGGCCGCTACGCGCTTCGCGCTACGCGACCAAACCAAATTTTCAGGCTTTTCTAAACTCGAAATTTTACTTCATGCTTAGTCCGGGAGTGGAAAACACTCGTTTTAAGCTTCGAATTGAACTCTTTAAAACAAAAGCGTGTGCATATGTATACCTAATAGAAAATTCGCTGTATGTATACCTCAAAGAAAAATTCCCCATATTACGCGTTTTTTTTAAAGAGTTTAATTTAAAGCTTAAAACGAGGGTTTTCCACCCCCAGACTAAGCATGAAGTAAAATTTCGAGTTTAGAAAAACCTGAATATTTGGTTTGGTCGCGTAGCGCGAAGCGCGGAGTGACCAAACCAAATTTTCAGGCTTTTCTAAACTCGAAATTTTACTTCATGCGCCACGCGTATTAAACACTGATTTCAAGCGAAGTTTACTCGTACACAATATTTCAGTGCTTTCAGTGGTTAATACGCGTGGCGCATGAAGTAAAATTTCGAGTTTAGAAAAGCCCAGAAAATTTGTCTCGGGTCGCTGCGCGACCCTCGACAAATTTTCCCGGGGCTTTTCTAAACTCGAAATTTTACTTCATGCTTAGTCTGGGAGTGGAAAACACTCGTTTTAAGCTTCGAATTGAACTCTTAAAAAAAAGCGTATGCATATACCGGGTGCTGATCCGACCGCTCGGTAATAGCAATTTACATGTAAAATCACACTTTTGCAGTTTCCTGCTTCCCTAATTATTTTAGGTATATACCTAATAGAAAATTCACTGTATATATACTTAAAAGAAAAATTCCCCATATTAACAGATTAATCCGATGACTATTTGCAAAATAAACTGAAATGCGTTGAATTCGATTCAGCTAACATTAATGTTTGAGCTTTCACAAAATCAACATAAATGCATTATTTATTTCTGTAAATACCTAAACTATTTAGTAGATGTGGAAATTGGAATTATACCACTTAAACTCACATTTAAAACGATTGTGCACATTAATTAAAACGATTTGTGGCTGGGTTTTTGCAGATTTAGTTTTACGAAGACTGTCAAAATGTGACGTTTAACCTTAACATTTTAAAACTGCTTACCGGAACATACGTTTTCGCATGTTCTATCTAAAAACCATAGCAGACATATTATGAAGTTTTCTCTCTCTTTTCACAAACGTAATCTGATGTCATCAAACTATTTTCGTATTACATGTATTGGTGCAGAAAGCACTGCAAATCAAGAAAACCATGGGACACCTCTCGTGAATCGTATCCCGACTCGATACGCGACAATAAATATTAATTGACATTGGCATTGATTGATTTTTCTAAAGCCTTTGACACGCTCAACCACGATATGATGTTAGCTATTCTGCACTACGTTGGCCTTAGCACGGCTGCTATCCAGTTTTTCAAAGCCTACTTGGTAAACAGATTTCAACGCGTCAAACTCGACACGACCATGTCTGAACCATTGCAACTGCGCTCGGGGATACCACACGGATCTGTACTGGGTCCGCTATTGTTTGGCATTTATACCAGCTTCATCTTTGCAAACACCAAATCTCGCTATCACCTGTATGCGATGACACGCAGGTGTATTTATCATTCGATGCTAATGACAGTGACAGGGCAATTGATCAGCTGAGTAGTGATCTTTCCAACCTAAGCACCATTTGTAAAAAACACTGCCTACAAATTACGAGAGTTGCCTTTTATATTTCGGGAATGGGCAATCCTAGTGTGGCAACTGAGAGCTCTATCGTAAAGTTTGACATTTTTGAGGTTATACGTACTCAGAACGTTTTGACATATGAGCGTTATTTGTGTCGTTTACACTAACTTAAAAGATTTATCTCGGCCAAAGAATGGAATTAAATCGTGAACATTTTCGTGCGATTATTTTTTACAACTTTTGACGTGGATTAACTCAACAACAGTGCATGGATGAACTTAATTCAATTTTTGGCGATGAAGCTCCATCAAGGACCAGTGTTTTTCAACCGAGGTCGTAGTTCACTCCAAGACGAATTTCGTGGAGGTCGTCCAAAATCAGTTGTTGTTGTTCCAGAAACCATTGATGCTGTGCGCAAACAAATATTGCAAGATCGTCATATGACCTATCGTGAGATTGAGACAACCTTAGGCATTAGTGGGACCAGCATACAATCAATATTGCATGAACATTTGACTGTCAAAAAAATTTGTTCGCGTTGGATCCCACACAATTTGTCAATCGCTCAAAAAAAGGCTCGTGTCGATTGGTGCAAAGAAATGCTCAAAAAATACGATTGCGGTGCTTCGAAACACGTCTATGACATCGTGACAGGTGATGAATCATGGATTTACGCGTATGAGCCCGAAAGTAAACAGCAGTCGACCGTATGGGTGTTTCAAGATGAGCCAAATCCAACAAAAGCTGTTCGCGCACGAAGCACTTCCAAGCAAATGGTCGCCTGTTTTTTCGGAAAAACTGGACATGTCGCAACCGTACCACTAGAACAACGCAGAACAGTCAATTCTGAGTGGTACACAACCATTTGTTTGCCAGTTGTCATCCAAGAAATCAGGAAAACCAACCGCCGAAAACGGATCACTCTTCCCCACGACAATGCGAGCTCACACACATCGGCTCAAACAACTGCATTTTTGAGCACGCAAAACATCGATTTGATGAGTCATCCGCCATATAGTCCTGACTTGTCACCGAATGACTTCTTTTTATTCCCATCCGTAAAAAATAAAATGAGAGGTCAACGTTTTTCGATACCTGAAGAAGCGGTTGATGCGTTCAGAATGCATGTTTTGGAGATACCTCAATCAGAGTGGCAAAAGTGCTTCGACAATTGGTTCAAACGCATGCAAAAGTGTATAGATCTTAATGGGGAATATTTTGAAAAACAATAAAGCGATTTTCAATGATTAATATTTATTTTTGTTCTCTAATCCCGAAATATAAAAGGCAACCCTCGTAATCCAGCAAAATCTGCACTTTTACTTTTTGGAAAAGATAGTACCTTGATAAAAGTAAAAGATACTGTATCTCTCACCTTGGAAAACGAACAGCTATTTCCCATTAAGTGTGCAAAGAACCTAGGTATCCTCGTAGATACTAAATTAAGATTTAAACGACAAGTTAGCAAGCTAATACAGTGTTCCTATGGCAAACTAAAAGTGTTGTATGGGAGTAAAGAATGCCTTAGTGTAAATCTGCGAAGCATGCTATGCGACAGTCTGGTTCTTTCTACCTTCAATTACTGTGACAGTGTCTATGGGCCCTGCATCGATGCCACGGATCGTCGAAGAATCCAGAAAGTCCAAAATGCATGCCTGAGACTCATTTTCGGAATACGTAAATTTAATAAAATCTCCTACACACTCGAGAAACTAAATTGGCTCAATATGGAAAACAGAAGAAAATTACACGCGGCTTGTCTTTATCAAAAAATTATCAACACCAAGCAGCCTTCTTATCTCTATAATAAGATAACATTTAGAACCGATGTTCATAATTTAAATCTTCGTTTTAGACACATGATATCTACGCCAAAATGTCACTATAAAATATTCGAACGGTCCTTTACCTACCAAATTATGAAAGTTTACAATAGTATACCTGAACAATTCAAAATGCTATCCCCCGCTACTTTCAAAATTAAGATGCGAAATAATTTACTAATTGAACAGACTGCTTTGGTGAACTCTAATATCAGATGTTAAACTGATTCCTTGCACTCCAAAACATGTAAAAATAAAATGGCGATGTGTCCATCATAGTACTTTCCCCCGTAAATTGCGTATTAAATCAATTTTAAAATATTTGTAACATTATTATTTTCAAAATGTCTTCAACTTTTTGATAACTACAACTTTTATTTGAAACATTTTTCAATTGGATCAACACATACTGACACAAACCAATGACTAGATAAAAAACACTATTTATTGAATATCTCAAAAACTAAGAGTGCTATGACAAAAAGTGAAGATACAAAAAATCTTTAATATTTTATTACCTACAACTTTTATTTGAAACATGTTCCAATTGTATCAACACACACACTGACACAAATCAATGACTAGATAAAAAACACTATTTATTAAATATCTCAAAAACTAAGAGTGCTATGACAAAAAGTAAGTGAACAATACATCTTCATTTTGTTATTATCTACAACTTTTATTTGAAAGAATTTTTTGTTTGATGAACATTTATTGAAATAATCTGAAAAAACTGAAAAACGCTACGAGTAAAGTACCACTTCCGGTTTTCCGATTTTCACCAAAAGCTTTTCAGTTCTTCCGATTGTAACAAAAAGCTTAAGTTTCAAGTTTCATCTCGCACAGCGCACACAGACACACACAGACACACAGACAGACAGACATTTTTCAAAAATGGTCTTATTCGACTCAGGGGACCTCAAAACGGATATTTCCGCTAAAATTTTTGATTCGAAAATTTTCACGAAAACAATACTTTCCCTTTGTATTACATACGGGGGAAAGTAATAATTGCTGACGTGAGATTTCTTCTGTTTTCTTACTTCTTTCTTACTTATAAATGCACTTTTACCCCCCACTTGAATTATATTCTTAATATGTCCAACGGTTGTATGGAAGATCAGTTTAATTAATTGTTTTTAATTAAACTGAATACAGCCGATTTGATCAACAATTGTGTTTATATGTATTGTATTTTTTAATTGTGTTATTCGCTGCATACGTTGATCAATACACAGTTTATTATAATTATTATTATTACTTGCGAGTATTCTGTGAGTACCAGCAGGCACCGGATTTGTAGTAATTATTTGTAGATTGATATGTAAAATAACGCCAAAATCGGCATTGACATTTAAGTCTTGCATCGGTTCGGGTACCTGCTGGTACTCACGGAATACCCGCAAGTCTAGTCTAAAGCGTAAAATCGCGTATCGGGTCGGGTTCTAAGGTACCCGACCCGATGCAAGACTTTAATTTCAATGCCGATTTTGGCGTTATTTTACATATCAATCTACAAATAATTGCTACAAATCCGGTACCTGCTGGTATTCACGGAATACCCGCAAGTCGAGTCTAAAGCGTATTGTCGCGAATCGAGTCGGGTTCGGTATAAGGTACCCGACCCGATACAGGACTTTAATGTCAATGCCGATTTCGGCTTTATTTTACATATCAATCTACAAATAATTGCTACAAATCCGGTACCTGCTGGTACTCTCGGAATACCCGCAAGTCGAGTCTAAAGCGTATTGTCGCGTATCGAGTCGGGTTCGATATAAGGTACCCGACCCGATGCAGGACTTTAATGTCAATGCCGATTTCGGCTTTATTTTACATATCAATCTACAAATAATTGCTACAAATCCGGTACCTGCTGGTACTCTCGGAATACCCGCAAGTTGAGTCTAAAGCGTATTGTCGCGTATCGAGTCGGGTTCGATATAAGGTACCCGAACCGATGCAGGACTTTAATGTCAATGCTGACTTTGGCGTTATTTTACATATCAATCTACAAATAATTTATCGGGCACTTTTTTCTCATTAATCACTTGGTTAAACATTTTAAAATATAATGGTTTGTAAATTAAATTCACTTGGTTTTGTTTCACTTATATGTATTTTATTTTCTACTAGTTTCGGCTTAATGCCATTGTCAAGAATGATGTAGAAATGGATTTGTTTGGGAATATATACAGTATCGAGTTTTAGGTTTTATTGGGTAATAAGGGCATTTAATATCGGGGAGTTCCAAAGGTCTTCGTTGTCGTTGACCACATTTTTACTTGCCTTTATGGCTTTTGAAATTTCTAAACCCTCCCGGTAGTTAAGCGTTAATCCCTTATTACCTGTATGCTGAATTTTTAAATCGTTTGAAGAAAAATGGTGATTAGATGTGATACAGTGCTTAGAAAAACCGGTGGTTTGTTTTTTATTATCTATGTCTTTTTTATGTTCTTTTAACCTGATATCAAAAGACCTGCCGGTTTGTCCTATATACACTGCATCACAATCATCACATTTTAATTCATAAATACCACTTTTCTTCAATTTACAATTTTTAGTTTTGATTTTATTGTTAACTATTCATTTTCCTAAATTATTTGTGTTTGTCAAAATTATGTTATTATTCTTTCCTTTTAAGTTATTTTTGATTTGTAAAGACAGTGGCTTAATATATTCTAATCTATTCCGAAACTGTATATATTCCCAAACAAATCCATTTGTACATCATTCTTGATAATGGCATTAAGTCGAAACTAGTATAAAATAAAATACATATATGTGAAACAAAACCAAGTGAATTTAATTTACAAACCATTATACTACAAATAATTGCTACAAATCCGGTACCTACTGGTACTCACGGAATACCCGTAAGTCGAGTCTAAAGCGTATTGTCGCGTACCGGGTCGGGTTCGATATAAGGTACCCGACCCGATGCAGGACTTTAATGTCAATGCCGATTTTGGCGTTATTTTACATATCAATCTACAAATAATTGCTACAAATCCGGTACCTGCTGGTACTCACGGAATACCCGCAAGTCGAGTCTAAAGCGTATTGTCGCGAATCGAGTCGGGTTCGGTATAAGGTACCCGACCCGATGCAGGACTTTAATGTCAATGCCGATTTTGGCTTTATTTTACATATCAATCTACAAATAATTGCTACAAATCCGGTACCTGCTGGTACTCACGGAATACCCGCAAGTCGTGTCTAAAGCGTATTGTCGCAAATCGAGTCGGGTTCGGTATAAGGTACCCGACCCGACGCAGGACTTAATGTCAATGCCGACTTCGGCGTTATTTTACATATCAATCTATAAATAATTGCTACAAATCCGGTACCTGCTGGTACTTACGGAATACCCGCAAGTCGAGTCTAATGCGTATTGTCGCGAATCGAGTCGGGTTCGATATAAGGTACCCGACCCGATGCAGGACTTTAATGTCAATGCCGACTTTGGCGTTATTTTACATATCAATTGCTTACAAATCCGCCCCTGGATATTTGCTGTATTGCTTTAAAATACGTTTCATTGATTTCTTAGCATGTTGTAAAGAAAGTGTATTCTAATTATAAACGCGTTTCAAGTGATAATAGGAATGTGTTGAAGTAGGTCTAAAGGTCAGGAGTGGATCTAAGCTACAGCTTACAACTGTATGGATTCTAATCTTTCGGAGAAGCTCCTGGTTTTACTGCAAAGACTGGCTGTCACGGTGTTTACTAAAGTTTAGTAAGGCGGGAAGTAGTGTTTATTTGTTAGTAGTGATTGTAAGAAATATTGAGTAAGTGAGAAAGGATTGTGCGATGTAACAGAAATTGGTCGATGGAATAGTGTTTGAAACGTGATAGTGTGGGTATGTTTTCTGGGGGTTGGCGGTTGGTGCGCGTAGCAGGATCGGGATCAGGAGCAGGAGAGTAAGGGTGTGGAGAATTGGCGCAGGGTGCGCTGGTGGCTGCGTTCGTGGGGCTCGATATCGAACGGGTCGAAGCAAGCGCTGGTGTGGCGGTGGTGGTGGAGAGTGTTAGTCCGCGCCCGGCCTCGCTGCGGCAATGACCGACCATATGTTGTCGCTATGACCCACCGCGTCGCGCTCCTTTGCGCGCTGCTCGCCCTCCTCCTGGGCTGTGCGGCCCAAAAGTTCGAGGAAAACGAATTCTACAACAGTAGCAGCAATGCCTCGTTCTTGTTCCCGAACCAAAGCTTCCACGTGGAGAAGGATCCCCTCTTCCCGACAGATCTCTTCAGTTTGCAGCAGCGTCGCCAGGGCGCCATCGTGCTGCACATCCTGGGGGTCATATACATGTTCGTCGCTCTGGCGATCGTCTGCGACGAGTTCTTCGTACCTTCCCTGGACGTCATCATCGAGAAGCTAGATATCCAGGACGATGTGGCCGGGGCCACCTTCATGGCCGCCGGGGGCTCCGCTCCCGAGCTTTTCACCAGCGTCATCGGTGTGTTCGTTTCTTTCGACGACGTGGGCATCGGCACCATCGTCGGCTCGGCCGTCTTTAACATCCTGTTTGTGATCGGCATGTGCGCGCTCTTCTCCAGAACTGTGCTTACCTTGACGTGGTGGCCCTTATTCAGAGACTGTACCTTCTATTCGGCCAGTCTTTTAACGCTTATCTACTTCTTCAGAGACAACTGCATTCATTGGTATGAGGCGCTCATACTTTTCATGTTCTATATAACGTACGTCGGTTTCATGAAATTTAACCAACCCATGGAGCGTTGGGTCAAAAAGATTATCTACAAAAATAGGGTCACCCGCGTACGCAGCACCGACCAACTCATGCCAACGGTACGTATCAACATTTTTTATTTATAATCGTCCTCCTTTCTTTATAGAAATACATAATACAAGCCAATGCATGTCCTTTAAACTAACATGATTTACTTCCAAGAATTTTCTACATACGAGACGATCTGCACCCTAGGATTATGCGCTATTACACCCCTTTACCATTCCTTCAAATAGCCCTATCCAAATGTCAACGAATATGAGAATAGCGCCAAAAAGTGCCTGGCCTGATTACTAAAGAATCGATATAGCCTCACAACTAAACTATACATACAAATATACTCTTTCCTGATATCAATGTACTTCTAAGAATCGTTTCAATTCCTCTAAAAGTAATTCTTCGGTTTGTCATCCAATATCCCCAAAATTGTAGGTTTTACTTATTCATCATTGAAATGGCGCCCGGGAAAGCCCTTACAGTGGGTGATTGAGAACAAGTGTAAACAAATTTCACATCTTATTCAGAGGCTTATTTGAACGCAATCGATTACATAAACTAGGTACGATTTTCACCATTTACAAAACTACAGCTGATTAAAAGTTGTGAAATAAAGAGTTATTATTAGATACACATTTTAACAAAACTGAATAATAAAATAACAAATTATTATGTATAATAATTGTTTTAATGCCCTTCTCTAGTTTGAATGAAACAAATTTCATCTCTTATTCAGAGGTTTATTTCAACGCAATAGATTACATAAACTGGGTACGATTTTCTTCATCATTTACAAAACTACAGCTGATCAAAAGTTAGGAAATAAAGAGTTATTATTAAATTTTAACAAAACAACAATAAAATAACAAACTATTATGTATAATAATTGTTTTAATGCCTGTCTTTAGTTTGAATGAGTCATATAAGCAAGCTATTTTTGGACCATCTTAACGACCAACTTTTTATCTGCTTAACCTAAATTGTTGTCGAGTATTTAAAAATAAATAATGCAAATCATAAACATTTAAGTGTACGCATCGCAGGCGGCTGTGTCAAACGTATCTGTCAAAAATAATAGATTACACAATGAACGACCTTAGTGTTGCTCACATTAACATTCGAAACGACGCACGGATACCGTCAGTAGTGGCTATTTTATCAATTCGGCGTTAAATCACATCGATTAATATGATTCACCAATTCATATCAAAAGTGGCATTTTGATATGAATTGGTGAATCATATTAATCGATGTGATTTAACGCCGAATTGATAAAATAGCCACTACTGACGGTATCCGTGCGTTGTTTCGAATGTTAATGTGAGCAACACTAAAGTCGTTCATTGTGTAATCTATTATTTTTGACAGAATTGATAAAATAGCCACTACTGACGGTATCCGTTAATTCATGACTATACAAAATGGTCATAGACGGTGTAGACAAAATTTGCACAGAAATATGGTGAGTGAATTTTCACAATTTCTTTGATTTGTCAGTATAGAACATTTTGTTAATTCATTTGCCGCACGAAACAACCCACTGAGCCAAAAACAACAAATAACGTTATATCAACACTGTAGTAACATTAAACGTTGTTTTAATGTTGATGAAACATTACTTACATGAATTTGCTCAGTGGGAAGATATTTCCATTTTGTTGGAAAACAATTGAATTTTTCCTATTTGCGTCAAAATTTGAGGTTACATGACAATGTTATACAGTTTAGGTTGTAGATTTTTAAATATTCCTTGTATTCCTTAAAAGAGGTCAATTTGAAGTTAAACGCGTGTTTTCCTCTCCCAGACTAAGCATGAAGTAAAATTTCGAGTTTAGAAAAGCCTGAAAATTTGGTTTGGTCGCGCAGCGCGAAGCGCGGAGCGACCAAACCAAATTTTCAGGCTTTTCTAAACTCGAAATTTTACTTCATGCGCCACTCGTATTAAACACTGATTTCAAGCGAAGTTTACTCGTTCACAATATTTCAGTGCTTTCAGTGTTTAATACGCGTGGCGCATGAAGTAAAATTTCGAGTTTAGAAAAGCCTTAAAATTTGGGAGTGGAAAACACTCGTTTTAAGCTTCAAATTGAACTCCTTAAAAAAAGCATACGCATATGTACCGGGTCCGGGTCCCAGGATCCCCATCACGTGTAGATTTTTAAATATTCCTTGTATTCCTTAAAAGAGGTCAATTTGAAGTTTAAACGCGTGTTTTCCACTCCCAGACTAAGCATGAAGTAAAATTTCGAGTTTAGAAAAGCCTGAAAATTTGGTTTGGTCGCGTAGCGCGAAGCGCGGAGCGACCAAACCAAATTTTCAGGCTTTTCTAAACTCGAAATTTTACTTCATGCGCCACGCGTATAAGACGCTGGTTTCAAGCGAAGTTTACTCGTTCACAACATTTCAGTGCTTTCAGTGTTTAATACGCGTGGCGCATGAAGTAAAATTTCGAGTTTAGAAAAGCCTGAAAATTTGGTTTGGCCGCTCCGCGCTTCGCGCTACGCGACCAAACCAAATTTTCGGGCTTTTCTAAACTCGAAATTTTACTTCATGCTTAGTCTGGGAGTGGACGACACTCGTTCTTAGAAGTTTTAAATTGAAGGATCACTCTATTTTACTAAGTTTATTACTCAAAGGGGCATTTTAAAAAAGCTACAGCTCGAAGGACCAATGATGCTCTTCGAAGAGCGAAGGACTACAGGGAATTAAAGTTTTTTTACAAAAAAACAACGAACATCTGAAGGCTTACAGCATGGATAGGAAAAAAAATATCCAATTTAAATTTAAAAAATGGTGATGTGTCCATCATAGTACTTTCCCCCGTAAATTCCGTATTAAATCACTTTTAAAATATTTGTAGCATTATTATTTTCAAAATGTCTTCAACTTTTTGATAACTACAACTAATATTTGAAACATTTTTCAATTGGATCAACACATACTGACACAAACCAATGACTAGATAAAAAACACTATTTATTGAATATCTCAAAAACTAAGAGTGCTATGACAAAAAGTGAAGATACAAAAAATCTTTAATATTTTATTACCTACAACTTTTATTTGAAACATTTTCCAATTGTATCAACAAACACACTGAAACAAATCAATGACTAGATAAAAAACACTATTTATTAAATATCTCAAAAACTAAGAGTGCTATGACAAAAAGTGAGTCCACAAAAAATCTTTAGTTTTTCATTTCCTACAACTTTTATTTGAAACATTTTTCAATTGCATCGACACATACACTGTCACACATCAATAACTAGATAAAACAAACAACTTTTAAAATATCTCAAAAACTAAGAGTGCTATGACAAAAAGTAAATAAACAATATATCTCCATTTTGTTATTATCTACAACTTTTATTTGAAAGTATTTTTTGTTTGATGAACATTTATTGAAAAAATCTGAAAAAACTGAAAAACGCTAAGAGTAAAGTACCACTTCCGGTTTTCCGATTTTCACCAAAAGCTTTTCAGTTCTTCCGATTGTAACAAAAAGCTTAAGTTTCAAGTTTCATCTCGATATCTTTAGCGGTTTTTGCGGTACAGCGCACACAGACACACAAACAGACATTTTTCAAAAATGGTCTTATTCGACTCAGGGGACCTCAAAACGGATATTTCCGCTAAAATTTTTGATTCGAAAATTTTCACGAAAACAATACTTTCCCTTTTTATTACATACGGGGGAAAGTAAAAAAAGTTGGGTTGTTTTCAGTGCATTTTTAACTTCACTTTAAATTAGTGTTTTATACGCGTGGCGCATGAAGTAAAATTTCGAGTTTAGAAAAGCCCCGCGAAAATTTGTCTCGGGTCGCTGCGCGACCCTCGACAAATTTTCTACGCGGGGCTTTTCTAAACTCGAAATTTTACTTCATGCTTCGTCTGAGAGTGGAAAAACTCGTTCGAAACTTCATATTGCACGTTTTTATATAAAATCGACTCATGCCTGAAAAATTACAGCGTAAATATTATGTATATTAAAAAGGAAAATTCCCGGTATGTAATATAATAATTCATTCGTAGTAATCATAAAAAGAAGTGCAAAATGGCCATAGACTGTGTAGACAAAATTTGCGAACAATCGTTATGAGTTGTGGAAAACAATTGATAGTTCTGTCAATTTGAGTCACCCCCCCGAAAAATTGGACCCTGTAAGAGCAAAAACAATATGTTTGCCACTAAACCCCCCCGAAATATTTATAACCACCTCCGACATTTTTTTCTGGCTACGGCCTTGCTTCTATGTGGAACTACTTAAAACCAAACCAGAACGACACGATAAGGTTTTTATCTTAAATGATTATTGCAAAGAAAATACATTATATCTTTGATTTGGTTGGCGTTCACTTTGTGGTACATCTTTATAAAATAATATTAAAACACTTAACTTTGTTTTACCACTTTAATTAACTTTTTACAGTGACTATAGTTTCGACTACAAGCTAGTCATTATCAAACTGAGTTCACTCAGTTTGATAATGACTAGCTTGTAGTCGAAACTATAGTCACTGTAAAAAGTTAATTAAAGTGGTAAAAGAAAATTAAGTGTTTTAATATTATTTTAAAATACATTAAACTTGGTTTAATTAACTCTTGGAGTTTTAATTTATTTTTTAATATAGTTTTCCAATCTTTATTTAAGCATGAATTAAAATTTCGAGTTTATAAAAGCCTGAAAATTTGAATTTAGGCGTGGAGCGGATCTTTCTAAACTCGAAATGTTACTTATTGCGCCAGGTGTATAAAACATGATGAAACTCAAATTTGTTCTGTTTTAAAATTTGTGTTATGTTATTGTATTATCCATTTATGATTAAACTGTTAAATTTTATTAATAATAACACTTTATTGGTTGATTTATCCTTTTGTTTTCAAATTAGCCCCTGAACAAGATATGTTCGGTTTCTTGGAAAGCTCAAACTTAAGCAGTATATTTTTTACTTCACTTTAAATATGTGTTTTATGCGCGTGGCGCATGAAGTAAAATTTTGAGTTTAGAAAAGCCTCTAAATTTACATTGGTCGTTATTTATTATTTAAAGACCTCTTTAATGATATCACTTTTGACCTATCGGGCTATTAAAAAACCTGGAGATCTTGACATATCAACTCTTCTAGGACCAGCCGTTTTCGCAAAAAAAGGCTGAATACGGGTGATCTGGGACACTCTGTATATATTATAAACTTAGCGGTATACGTGGTTTGTCCGGAAAGTAATGAGAGTATTTTTTTTGCGCTAAGCCAAAGGGTCTGGGAGTGCATTCTTCGTGTGTAATCGGTGGTGGGGAGTGTTAGCTGAATGGTTTAACCCATTTTCCTAACTTCTGAACATTTACAGAGTGTGAATCGACGACAAAGTGGACTGGCGTTTAGAGGTCGCGTCACGGTTCAAAATTTGATGCGGGATAAAATGTGTGTTAGGTTTAAAATAAGCAACTAAAATAATTGCTATCAATTAGAAAACATACATGGTGACTGTTTGAGGAAAACTACAATTGTTTAGTTGACAGGAACCATTCTGGAAAAAAAAATAGAACCCAACTAGAATCAGAGAGGTCATCAAAGCAGAGAGGTCATCAAAATAGATGTGGGTCGTTTGTGAATGATTCGTTAGAAAAAAAAACGATTCTGTACGCTGCACACTGGGCCAGATTACAAATTTACGACGACAAAAATAAAATATTCAAATGTTTCAAAATTAACTAAAACCACTTAGTATGTATTCTATGATTATCGAGTCACAATACTACAAATAAACAATTGTGAAAAAACAATGCTATTCGTTGCGGGTACCTGTCAAACATCTCTCTTTCCACTCGGTTGACAGAAGTCGACGCAACGCTCAATATTTGACCTCCTAACTATGGCTGTTTCGCGTATGTGCTCAAAAGTTAAGACATTTTTAGGATGCAGAATTTTGCACCAAGTATGTATTTACATGTACAATATCTTATTTGTAAAAAGTTTTAATCAATTAGGTTGTAAAATAAGTTTTGTTCAGGACTAACGTAAATGAAAAGAATCGCATAATAAACTGCTATACATTGATGTTTAAAAAAAGTTCCGCATAGTTCAGTCAAATTGTATATTTTGTAAGACACAACAAACATTGATGATTCCAGGGAAGCAATAAACCCATCCCCATATTTCCCCCCTTGTTCAAATTTAACCTTTTTTCAGGTACTCATGATGACTATAATTTTCAAGAAATAAAATTAAATAGGAATGAACTATTTTTAGTATTAAGAGATGAACATTTCTATCAGTTTTCGTCATTCAAGTGTAATGAACGATTAGTGCAATACGTGTTGGACAAGTTTGGTGTAAATGACCCAACTGACATTTTATTAAAACAAATAAAAGATGTCATAAAAGTGTTTGTGACCAAACTTTTGTCCAAATGGAGTAAATGTAAGTCTATGTACGAACGTTTCAACAATAACAACGTAAATTGGCTCAGTGTTGAGTTGAAAATCGCAGGTATACATTCAGCTACAATGGCACAACCCATTGTTTCGAAGATGAGCCGAGGCAGGCCAAGAAAAATGTTTGAACTCAGTTCTGATCGCAGCAAACAGAGAAAACTTAAGCCTCTTGTTTCAAATCTAAGTTTAGAAAATCTATGTTCGGCTACAAAATCAAGTTTAGTGAAATCGGGCAAAAGAAGTGCGGCGAAGGTAATGGGACTTGCATTAAGTGCAACTCCTAAACGTTTGAAAATGATGAAAAAGGCTCACGATTCATCGTCTTCTAAGGATGTAAGGCCATACAGTGCTGAAGAAGTATTAGGTCTCATAGTTGATCTTCATCTGACAAAAGAAGATTATAAAACGATGCGGCTAGGAGCAAAATCTAGAGGGGCTGATATATATCCATCATATCACGTGGTATCAGAAGCAAAACAAAAATGTTACCCATTGATGTCAGAGTATCTGAGAACGAAGCTGTGGTGCCGTTACAGGATCTTTTAGACCATACTGTGCAAAGACTTGCACAAGTTCAGTCGCAAGTTATTATCGAAAACATGGGCGGCACTAACAACACTCTTGAAATTATTTATAAGTGGGGTCTAGATGGCAGTGGAGAACACAGTATATATAAGCAAAACTTCACTAACAATACATTGTATGCGGATTCTAATATAATTTTATGTACAATTGTGCCCCTGGAATTATCCGAAAAGAATGAAAATTGTATAAAAAAAAATATATTGAAAAATCACACCGCTTCTTCCACCAGATACTGCCGTCCAATTTCATTTAAATTAAAAAAAAGAAAATGGCGAAAATACGAAAGACGAATACGACGAAATTAAATATCAAATGAGCAATTTGCAGCCCACGAATATCACCCTGGGAGACAAAACATTTCAGTTTAGGCATGTGCTCATTTGCACCATGTTAGACGGCAAAACAGTCAACGTCTTAACTGAAACAAAAAGTACACAGGCGTGTAATGTATGCAAAGCCACGCCCACAATCATGAACGATTTAAAAAAGATTAAAGAAAGGGCCTGTGACGAAAGCTCATATAAATTCGGTCTTTCTGTTTTGCATGCGTACCTGCGAAGCTTCGAATACTTTTTACACATAGCATATAAATTGGAGATAAAGCAATGGCAAGCCAGAGGAAAGGAAGCACAAGAACAAGTTAAAGAGAGAAAGAATAAAATATGTCAGGATTTTTATAAAGAAATGGGTCTTGTTGTCGATTTACCAAAACTAGGTGGTGGTAACAGTAATGATGGGAACACGGCAAGAAAATTTTTCAAAAACCCTGAAGTGAGTTCCCGGATCACAGGCTTAGATAAAAATTTGATTGAAAGAATGTCTAATATTCTTACTGTTATATCGTGTGGTCATTATATCAACGAAGGACTATTTAAAATATATTGTTTCAAGACCGCGGAGTTGGCGACCACACTTTATGGATGGTATAAAATGAGTGCAAGTGTCCATAAGTTATTGATGCATGGGGCTGACATAATAAAATCGCTTCCACTGCCTGTAGGTCTCCTCTCAGAAGACGTTATAGAAGCAAGCCATAAAAGTTATAAACAGCTCAGACAGTACCACTCGAGGAAAACGTCAAGATTAGATACAAATACGGACATTTTTAACTGGTTGCTTGTATCATCAGACCCTCTAATCAGTAGTTATAGAAAAAAAACCAAAGAGACGAAAAAACAATTGAATGAGGTAGTATTAGGAATGCTTCGAATGCCCAACTATCTCAATGAACAAACTTCACGAGAAACTAATATGCTGTGATCAGAGATAATGACGAAGAAGATAGTGATGATATTGATTCTGACTCCTCCTAAATTTGTTATTTTGCTAAAAAAAAAAAAACGCAATTTCATCATTTCTATAATAAATATACTTTTTCCAATATAAATTATTTTTAAATATGACGCGTAGATCTTGACCTATGAACCTGTAACACCTTATTTTCATTAAGCTACATTGAAAGAGCTTTATCGTCTACAGCGCCATCAATAGAGAACAGAAAAAAATGTTTCAGATAAAAAGTGTCTATTTTTTAATGTAGAATCTGATTCCGTAAAAAACGAGGGTTCCCTTTTAAAATTCTGAAGTTGCCCCTAGCCTCCATAACAGGGGGGGACTTGGAGGGATTGATATTTGAAGGGTTAGTTAGTTCAACTGCAACGATTAACTTTTTATTTAAACCTTTTTTTCATACGACGCATAGATTTTGACTTATGGATCTGCAACACTTTATGTGAAACACCCTGTATATCTAATATAGATTAATTTTAACATTAAGATCATCAGGATGGCATCCTAAGGTAATATGTGAGGTAAAAAGATGTTTTTGAACAGCATTTTATTTTTGTCGTCGTAAATTTGTAATTCGGCCCAGTGTGCGCTGATTTGAATGAACTGATTCCGAAATTCGAGAAGAATTGATTCGTTAATGATTCATTCACTCGAGACGACCGACCGAATGATTTTCTCCAAGCGGAATCTATTTCCGATTTGGATTTATACATGTGGTCTGAATCCGCCCGAATCGGATGACTAATTTGTTCGCTCGAATCCGCGCACAACTTCAACTCCGCTTTGTATATGCGATCTGAATTTAAATCCTCCAGAATAGGACGACTATTCCATTCTCACCAATCCGCTTACAACTTCAACTCCGTTTTGTACATGCGTTCTGAATCTGAATCCTCCCAAATGGGACGACCATTTCGTTCGCTCGAATCCGTTCACGAGATTCCATCGAATAAGTTGAAGTATTATTCGATGGAATCTCGTTCGTCTAAAACACATTTGGTTGATTCGATTCCTCACGACTTGCGGAAACGAATCCACTGCGCCAGTCTTCGTGAATTTATTTAAGCTGTTATGTAATAGTAATGTTCTTTTTAGGTCTAAATTGAGTGTAAATTTTTCTGTTTACTACAAATAAGGTAGCGTAATTTTATCAGCTGATGTTTGTTCTCTACTTATGAGAAAATCACATAATATTTGCAAGATAATTTGAAGGCACCAAAGTTTTATTATCATTATTATTATCACTTTAAATGAACGATTCGGTTGATTTGAACCACATGAAAGATTTGAACGTTCCATATCTACATCAAAGTTTTAGAGTTCATAAAATGTAGCTAAGATGAAAGCAATTTTGAACTGTGATTGACATTTACATTTCAGATTGCTAATAGATAAATTAGGCATTTTAAAATCCATTGTGCATGAAATTATCTCAGCAAAATTGCAAATGTTCGGAGAGTCTGTACTAAATCTCGACACTACGGAACATTTTTCGTTGGTATTAGTCAGGGATTTTAGCAAAAAAAAAATGCCAGCGCTGCCAAAATTTGTCTGTTTGGCTTCTATTTGTTTCCTAGGATGTCATTCAAATTAAAAAGACAAAATTTTGTTACTATTAAACTAGTAAACGATGTCGTGACGAGCGTTCTGAACGGCATGCCAGTCTAGAACTTCCTGGAGGATTATTACATGTGATAAAACTGCGAGAAATGGTATATTAATGTTCAAAGGATGTATGTTCAAGAATATTAATTAAACTTAATTATACTTTCAAATATACAAAAGTTCTGGCATCATTCTCATTACTTACCGGACAAACCATGTATAGTAAGCTGTATTGATTTAGCGACAAAATAAATGATAAGAAAAAAGTAGAAATGTTTCTTAGGACTTTTAATTGCCGATCAATTTTTAATTAAATCATAGTTTCTTACAATGCCGCCTTATTTGTATCCGTAGTCAGGCCAGAATGTTTTGGCGTAAACATCGTACACTCACCTTCAATCTACAACTACTTATTGCATAAATTAATTATACAATCTCCTCATAAGGGTACCACCCATATTTCACAACAATTTACATCTAGATTGAGACAAATACGAAAAATGCCAAAACACTTTATGATAAAACCGTTTTCTTACTATTTGTTATTACATTTTATTAGTCAATCGATAGATATTTTGTTACTCACGAAACAGCAAATTGTCGTGCATTTGAACGATTCGTTCTCGCCTAAATTATTGATTAATAAATGCACTTTCCTGTTTTCTCAAGAAATTTTGGCGACGCGTCTACGAAATTGGCCAATAAAGGGGCTGTGGCGGAATGGGGTCAGTGTTGGTATTGTGACCCTACTGAAAGTAAATTGATTCTCGAATAATACCAATGTCGTGGATTCCTTCATTAGGGATGATGAATTTTAAAATCTTAACTATTATCTGTTATGGTGAAACAGTATACACAGCGTTTTATTTAAGGCCATAGGGATTTACATGGTATAGAAAAAAGATTATTATCTAACTTTTTAAGGAATTATCAGTCATTCAGAATTACACAAATGGTTGCTAAATCATAAAACAAACCCATTACAATTGCATTATTGTTTTTGTCTAAATATCGATTTAGTCAATATAAAGTAATTGCTATACATCAGGTAAAAATAAATAAATATTTAATCTGATTCTCTAATGCTACACAAATGCGGTTTCAATGCGGTGATATTAATTTGTAAAGGTTGCATCTTTTATGTAGACGATATGGGCTAAATCGATGCCATATATAAATAAAATCGGAGGTTGGAAATAATGTGCAGGTTTTTGTGTTGTTGTTGGTTATGTATGTGTGTGTGTGTATTCGGGCTGGATCGATTTCGAGGGTACAGGAGTTATTCTAATTCAATCTTAAGGCTACGAGCGTACGGGCCGAGGGTAGCTACGCACATACACTAATCGGTTAATCGGTTTGTTTGAATAATTTGTTAGACCTTAATGGATATTTCGGACTATTTATTTGCTTACTTTTTGTTGCTTCGTTTCATTCTACAGTAGAGGTACACTTCTGTGCAATCAAATTAAGCGCACAAAATATTTTATAGTTTAAAACGGACGTGATGAGTTTCCTAGTTACAAAAATATCTTAATATTAAAATGCTGCGTCGTTTAGACAACAATTCAAAAATTTGAATTCTAACTAAAATAGAAGATGTTTTTTCTATTTCGGCTTTGTCTTAGTTTTGGTTTTTTAATAAAGGTGTTATTTTCAAGTTATTGTGTTTTATTATTTATTGAAACTGCTGCTAGGCAATTAACACCCGAAGTATACAACTAGAATATTGTTAAAAATAGTTATGAGACTTGTGCTTAATTTTATTGCACAGAAGTGTACCTTTACTAGATTCATTTCTGTGCCTGTATTAAGGTAATTTATCTATGTGTTTGTATATTATTGAAATTATATAATACAATAAGTTGTATTTGTAGAATCCCAAAGTAATCATTTGTCATTAAGTTTTTGAATAAAAAATGTCGCGTTTTGGGTCCACAAATATCGAAGATATTTTTATAATAAAGTGTTGTAATAATATATTTTCTAAACGTAAACAATTTATAAATTCAAATGGTTTATTTGTTTAAATATTTGAATAATTTGAATGTTTCAAATTTGAATATTCACGAATATTTTAAACTTCACATTAAATCGATGTTTTATAAGCGTGGCGCATGAAGTAAAATTTCGAGTTTAGAAAAGCCCCGCGTAGAAAATTTGTCGAGGGTCGCGCAGCGACCCTCGACAAATTTTCTACGCGGGGCTTTTCTAAACTCGAAATTTTACTTCGTTTAGTCTGGGAGTGGACGACACTCGTTCTTACAAGTGTCAAATTGAAGAATCACTCTAGATTACTAAGTTTATTACTCAAAGGAGCATTTTACTAAGGCTACAGTTCGAAGGACTAATGATGCTCTTCGGAGAGCGAAGGACTACAGGGAATTGAAGTTTTTTTACATAAAAACAACGAACATCTGAAGGCTTACAGCATGAATAGGAAAAAAAAAATCTAATTTAAAAAAAAATATTAAAGTTGGGTGTTTTTAGTGCATTTTTAACTTCACTTTTAATCAGTGTTTTATACGCGTGGCGCATGAAGTAAAATTTCGAGTTTAGAAAAGCCCCGTGAAAATTTGTCTCGGGTCGCTGCGCGACCCTGGACAAATTTTCTACGCGGGGCTTTTCTAAACTCGAAATTTTACTTCATGCTTAGTCTGGGAGCGGACGACACTCGTTCTTAGAAGTTTTAAATTGAAGAATCACTCTAGATTACAAAGTTTATTACTCAAAGGAGCATTTTACAAAGGCTACAGTTCGAAGGACCAATCATCGGAGAGCGAAGGACTATAGGGAATTGAAGTTTTTTTACATAAAAACAATGAACATCTGAAGGCTTACAGCATGGATAGGAACAAACATATCTAATTTAAAAAAAATATTAAAGTTGGGTGTTTTTAGAGCATTTTTAACTTCACTTTAAATCAGTGTTTTATACGCGTGGCGCATGAAGTAAAATTTCGAGTTTAGAAAAGCCCCGTGAAAATTTGTCTCGGGTCGCTGCGCGACCCTCGACAAATTTTCTACGCGGGGCTTTTCTAAACTCGAAATTTTACTTCACGCTTAGTCTGGGAGTGGAAACCTACGTTAAAAAATATATTGTCAATTATTCGTAACATTTATTTACAAAGATTATAAGGAAACGTTACTCACACAGGCATAATTACAAACTTTTCGCCTCGTTTGCCAAAAATAGACTATTTCCTATTATTACAACACTTTATTATATTTTATTTTTAACTACCAACAAAATATCGGAAATGTATCAAATTATGATACTATACGGAATTGTATGTATAACGTATAATTTAATTTAATAATTTATTTACATTCCACAAATACATACAAAATAATACTTGTACATGTAAATCGTCACAAAGGTATATATATATATATATATATATATATATAAATTTTAGATAGATAAATTCAATGTGAAATATCGATAAAATAAATAAATAAATAATAACATGGAATTAATTAAAATTTAAAATTATAAAATTCTGACATAGAGTATGGCTCAAGATCACATAAGAGTTCATATATTTTTCTTTTGGCTTTGTTGTAATCATTTATTACTTTAATTGACAATGGAAGATGGTTAAACATTTTAAGGGATGAGTAAAAACAACCTTGCTTAAATTTATTGAGTGAATGATGTGGTAAGTTGTATACTTGACCGTATCTGCTAGGGTATCTAGTTGAGTAAAACACGTCCCCGAATAGCGACCTGTTTTTTAAAAAGAACTTCAAACACTCGTAAATGTAGAGACCATAAAAGGACAATATCTTTTGATTTCTAAACAAACCTCTACAGCTTGCATTTATTTTTTGTTTAAGTAATATTCTTGTTGCCTTTTTTTGCAGTGTAAACACTTTCCCTGCAGAAGTACTGCCACTCCAAAATATCAGACCATATCTTAATTGGGATTCAATGTTTGAAGAGTAAAATAGTTTAGCAATGCGATGGTTTGTGTTTTTGATTAATACCCTAAGTCCATAACACGCTCCGCTTAGTTTATTACAGATATAGTCAATATGATGATTATATTTTAAGGTGTTATCTAATATAATTCCAAGACATTTGACACTATTTGTAATTGGATATAATTTATTATTTATAGTGATGTGTGGGGGCGTGTTTATGGCTTCAGTTGTCTTAAATAATACAATATTGGTTTTAGACTCATTTAGTATTAGATCGTTTGTTTTAAACCATATTTCTAGGTTGTTAATACAGTCGTTGCTCAAATGTTCGATGTCAGAAATAGATTTTCCGCTGATTAGTAGATCAGTATCATCAGCGTAATTTAAGATTTTACAATACGCTGGAACTGTTTTAGAGATATCGTTAATGTATATAACAAACAGCAAAGAGCCTAGGATGCTAATAATATAAGATTACTAATCACGAAAAACGTGAAGTATCTAAATAAAATATCACAATAACCGAAACAAATCATAATTAATACAATACTGTCAAGAAAATGCCAATTTACATGCCGAAAATGAAATTCCATTTCAGTCAGAGGAGTTCATTATTAACATAGATTATTGACATTTCAGTTAACGTCAATAATGCAAATATGGAATAATTATATACAATACAGTCAAGAATATATCGAAATATGTCGAAAATAATATTTCATTAGAGTCACAGAAAGTCATTATTGGCAGTATATGAAATATTGTAATTGTTTAAGACTTTCCAAAACTATCGTTCTGGTTCTTTAGGGAGTGCGCATTTCTGCACTGTACTTAGGCCTCATTAGGCCCATTGTTCTTAAAACTATCGTAAATCTATAAAAACCCATAAACTGAGGATTGTTAACGGTTACATTAGGTATTGATAGCCATTTGACTATACTGACTGACCTATACTGAAATAAAGGAGGAAAGTCTCAAGGAATTACTAAAAGTCCACTTTCCAGCCTTAACAATCCTGTCAGAGGAGAGTATACGCGACAATCCCGGCCAAAGGCAAAAAAAGCCCGAAATTATTGGAGGTTAACCACAGAGGTCACAAGACCTAGCAGAATCAGATGGGCCATAAGCAGGTTCCAACCTTATAGGTCCGCTGGGATGGATGGGATTTATTCAATCCTGCTACAGAAGGGCATAGAGGACCTGGTGCCACGTCTGTCAAAGATCTTCAAAGCCTGTCTGGCATGGGGACATGCACCAAGGGCGTGGCAAAGTGTAAGGGTAATTTACTTGCCTAAGGTAGGTAGAATAGCAGATCTAACACCGAAGTCTTACAGACCCATCAGCCTCTCTTCATTCCTACTGAAAACAAAGAAGAGGCTGGTCGACAGATACTTACGAGACGAGATACTGGGGAAAGATCCCCTTAGTAATCGTCAGTACGCTTGCCAGCCAGGAAAGTCTACGGACTCGGCGCTGGACGACCTAAACAGGCTCATCAAAAAATCAGTGGAGGACAAAGAGAAAGCTATAGTCACATTCCTGGATGTAGAAGGGGCGTTCAACAATATCACAACCAACCCGCTTATAGAGGCACAAGCAAGAAAAGGCGTCCCGCCAAGCCTCTACCAATGAATAAGGATTAGCCTGGAGGAAAGGACAATTATATCCACTCTAAGAGGGCACACCATTGAAGCTAGAGCCGGCGGAGGTTGCCCGCTGGGAGGTGTTCTATCTCCACTGCTATGGGCAACTCTAGTGGAAGACTTACTAAGGAAACTGTCCGAAGAAGGCATCCACTGCCTAGGGTATGCGGATGACTTGGCTATAGTCATCAGAGGCCGGTTCACAGGAGTTATCTCACAACGAACACAAAGGGCCCTAAACATAGATGTAGACAATTGGTGTCGACGAGAACGACTGACGATTAATCTCAAAAAAACAAAGATTGTCGTGTTTACAAAAAGAGAATGCTAGAAGGCCTAAGGCCAACGACGCTTGGGGGCACAAAATAACCTTCGTCAAGGAGGCCAAATACCTAGGGGTAATCTTCGACGACAAAATGTCGTGGAGGACGCACATTACGCAAACCGCCAAAACAGCCGCAATGGCATTGGGAAGGTGTCGAAGAATGTGCGGGACAAACTTGGGGCTCAACCCCAAAATGATCCTCTGATTATATACAAGAGCGATCAGGCCCAGCATAAACTACGGGGCAGTAGTGTGGTGGACAAGGCCGAAGCAGCAGGGGGCGATAAGGTTCCTGAACAGCACGTAAAGACTAGCATGTCTCAGTGTCACAGGAGCCCTAAGCACTACCCCTAGAAATGATCCTGAACCTACCACCACTATCTTCATACAAGGGGAGGCCAGGGCCGTAACATACAGACTAATGCAAGGACAGGCTCTCATAAACCGATCACACGGGAAAAAGTACTAAAGGCTAGAAGACGAGCTGAAGGTAAACCCTACAATAGGAATGCCAAGCGATGCCATGGTCAAGAAATATAATTTCGACAGGAAATATAAAGTGATGATCCCGCAGAGGGAAGATTGGGAGAACGGCCTATCTACCAACGCGAAATCAAACTGGTATACGGACGGCTCAAAGACAGACGAAAGAGTCGGAGCCGGAATATACAGCATAAAACCCGAGACAATGATATCAGTCAGTCTGGCGAAGGACATCACAGCGGTTCCAGGCAGAGGCGATCGCGGCCCACCTCTGCATTGGAGAAATAGCAAGGCAAGACAATAAAAGTCGATTAGTAGCTATTTTCTCGGACAGCCAAGCGCTGCTAAGGGCATTAAGCACCACACAGGTCGATTCCAAGCTAGTGTGGGACTGTATAAGCGCTCTGAACGAAATGGGCGGTCGCAAAAAAGTGACAATGATATGGGTCCCAGGACACAAGGGTCATCAAGGGAACGATAAAGCAGACGAACTAGCCAAACAAGGCTCGTCTAGCGCATTCATTGACCCGGAACCCTCTTGCGGTATCGCAAAAACCACAGTCAGAAAATCCATACAAAAAATGGACGAAGACAAACTCAAACCTGGTGGACGAACACACCAGGGCAGAGGCAGGCAAAACAATTCCTCAGAGAACAATCGCCGGCCTTCTCGACCGATCTTCTCAAACATGAGAGAAAAACGGTTAAAGCACTAGTACGTCTACTGACAGGACATTGTAGGCTCAACAAACACATGAGCAAAATAGGTCTGGCAGAGGTTACAATATGCCAGGAAAAAGAGAAGGATCTTCTCCACATCCTGTGCCAATGTGAGGCCCTAGCAAGGGTTAGATACCTAAAGCTCGGCCACACTAAACCAAGCGCAGAGATCTACACCCAAGGCTCACTGTCAGGGTTAATAGGGCTAATCAAAAAGGCGAAGCTCGAGCACGTCGTCTAGGATAACATGGATCCACAATAGATCTGCAAGGGTCGCGGTGGTACAGGCCAACGAGGCCACCCCTACGAATATCTATCTATCTATCTATCCATACTGACTGCCTATATCTTGACATCTGACACTGTCGCGTTATATTAACAATTTTTCCCACTATACAAAAATTATCAACTAACATAAAAAAATTACAATTTTTATATAAATCGTCATCATTCTGATTTGTGTGCTATGGTATGTGTGTATCTGCAAAAACTGTCAAAATAGAAAAACAAACAAGTTTCCAAATGTTGATATCCCCTCCTCCGAATTTTTTTTCTAGCTACGGCCTTGACAAAAGTCGGCGCCAGCCGATATTTAGTCTATCGTGTCAACTTGACATAATGAGGTCGCCATGTTGTTGATTTCTTTGTGACAGTTACAATACATATTTTAACAGTTGTGATGTTTTTTAAAGTAACGAGTGTCTTCCACTCCCAGACTAAGCATGAAGTAAAATTTCGAGTTTAGAAAAGCCCCGCGTAGAAAATTTGTCGAGGGTCGCGCAGCGACCCGAGACAAATTTTCGCGGGGCTTTTCTAAACTCGAAATTTTACTTCATGCGCCACGCGTATAAAACACTGATTTAAAGTGAAGGTAAAAATGCTCTAAAAACACCCAACTTTAATATATTTTTTTTAAATTGGATTTTTTTTCCTATCCATGCTGTAAACCTATAGATGTTCGTTGTTTTTTTGTAAAAAACTTCAATTCCTTGTAGTCCTTCTCTACGAAGAGAGCTGTAGCTTTTGTTAAATGCTCCTTTGAGTAATAAACTTAGTAATCTAGAGTGATCCTTCAATTTGAAACTTCTAAGAACGAGTGTTGTCCACTCCCAGACTAAGCATGAAGTAAAATTTCGAGTTTAGAAAAGCCCCGCGTAGAAAATTTGTCGAGGGTCGCGCAGCGACCCGAGACAAATTTTCGCGGGGCTTTTCTAAACTCGAAATTTTACTTCATGCGCCACGCGTATAAAACACTGATTTAAAGTGAAGGTAAAAATGCTCTAAAAACACCCAACTTTAATATATTTTTTTTAAATTGGATTTATTTCCTATCCATGCTGTAAACCTATAGATGTTCGTTGTTTTTTTGTAAAAAACTTCAATTCCTTGTAGTCCTTCTCTACGAAGAGAGCTGTAGCTTTTGTTAAATGCTCCTTTGAGTAATAAACTTAGTAATCTAGAGTGATCCTTCAATTTGAAACTTCTAAGAACGAGTGTTGTCCACTCCCAGACTAAGCATGAAGTAAAATTTCGAGTTTAGAAAAGCCCCGCGTAGAAAATTTGTCGAGGGTCGCGCAGCGACCCGAGACAAATTTTCGCGGGGCTTTTCTAAACTCGAAATTTTACTTCATGCGCCACGCGCACAAAACACTGATTTCAAGTGAAGTTCAAAAACAGCGTATTTTGAACTTCACTTGAAATCAGTGTTTTATGCAACAATTGAATCACAGACAAAATTCAAACTTCCCAAATCTATTATGTAACTCGCTTAGTAAATAAATAAAATTGTATACTAATAATAATTCGGTAAAACTTAAACTAATTCTAAATTATCACAAACTTTAATATTTATTGTATCGTTTAAAAACGATTCAATTCCACTGTTATTTACATATCCATATCAATTCCAATACTTTGTCTAATTGCACGAGTTCGAGATTTTCCAGAAAGGATCAGATTAAAGCAAAAACCGGATAATAATTAAAAGTATCAATCTCGTGCGCTATTGCGGCGATAGCATTTCCGGAAACGGAAATAACGAGCGCCGAGTGAAAGATGAAACTGAAATAAAGTTGACCCATTTTCTTTCTTCTAAATTCCTTGTTTCATTGGGCCGTAATTAATCAATCCTTGAGGAGAGGAAAACTTGGCACCGATAACTTTATCCCATATTTATGTGTGCCCAGACTGACGTCATCGTGTTTACATAGTTTCGAATTTTCTTTCTTTTCCTTGACTTTATTAAAGCGTTTACTGAGTTTTTTTTTGGAAGGCGCTTTCCTTGGGCGCACATCAAAAGGCAAAGGATGTGGATATGATTTTTATTTTTTCTCCTTGCGTTCTGGGTTTTAGATTGTGTGCCATTTTTGTTATTGTACATTAGCGTTTTTATGGACAGGAAAAATATTTCTTGAAAAAAAAGTATGGTGATAAATTTTATTACAAAAAATTCTTGCAAATAATAATTTGATTCAGACGATAAAATAGTTTAGTCATAACTAACGATCCATTATTAAACTAGAAGTATTTAAATAGTATATTATACAACGAGCATATAATATGTAAAGTTATTTAAATAAAAAACACTTGGTATTGTTTCACAAATTAAAACTTTATTCCGACTAGTTTCGGTTTTTTAGACCATTTTCAAAGGAATTCCTTTGAAAATGGTCTAACCAACCGAAACTAGTCGGAATAAAATTTTAATTTGTGAAACAATACCAAGTGTTTTTTATTTATATAACCTTACATATTCTAATATGTTTCACCAAGTGCCAGATGAGAAATTAATTTAAGAAAAAAAAAGATAGCTATTAATCACGAGAACGAGGTTTGTGGAATGAGCCAAAGGCGAGTGGAGCAAGTCGTTCGAGTAATTAATAGCCATTGTATCCGAGGTATACACTATACTTTGTTCTCGTCAACAACAATATATAATACAACATTTATTATATAGTTATGTAATGGTATCCACATACCAAAATGCTGAGAAGACAGTTCCCAGGAATGATGCGCCTTATCGCAGGCACGTTCCAGAGCGTCCCATTCTTCATCATGGACAATTATCTCATGCATGAATTAATTACAATCGTACTTTCGTTCGGAAAGCATCTCCGTGTCCTTTATCGTTATAACCGTTGCGACAAATGAAATACCTTTGTAACTCAATTAATTAAGTGAAATAAAAACTTTTTAAAAAATTAAAATTTCAAATCGTGAAATTTAACTATATATATTTATTAAATACGCGTCAGTGTTAATGGTCGGTTTTGTTTTATAATAATTTGACAGATTAATGATGACAGATTGCGGTACTATAATTTGAATGTGTAATAGGATTAATTTCACTTTAACACAAATATGAACAATCGTTCAACAATAAATAATACTAACACAGTTTTCTACCCTTTCGTCTAATTACATAGAAACACGCTCTTTGCACTAAAAACGAACTCTTTCGTTTAGATTGAGTTTTCACGGTGTTACCGTTTGTTTCGCTTTAAAAAACACTCGCGACGGTTAAAAGCACAATTGTTTAACCGATTTGAGAATGATTTATGTCAACAAACGCGTTTTACGTGGGTTAAAAACAAAAACGGCGGAGATGTTTACGCGTTACTTCGTACTTTAACAAAATGGCGTCGACAACTTTATCAGCACCATGGTCAAATGTAAGACAAAAAAAGCTGATTTGACTAGCACAGCGCTGTTACTGCATAGCGGCAAAAAATGTAACTATTCAATTATTGATATTCGTGTTAAAAAACCACATTTATCACGCAAATCCCGCGTTAAATGTACTTGAGTGTTAAATGCACCCGATTTATGCTGCCCACACAATTGAATAATGCACATATAATAAGATTGTCGTAAACATAATAATTATTATAAATGAAATTGCCAATTCTTGGTTGCAGAATACTTCAAACATTAAAAGTGCGATTCTTTTCGCAATCTACAACAAGTTAGTCTTACAAAGACTATATCAAACACATACACATAGTGTTTGATATAGTCTTTGTAAGACTAACTTGTTGTAGATTGCGAAAAGAATCGCACTTTTAATGCTTGAAGTATTCTGCAACCAAGAATTGGCAATTTCATTTATACTAATGTTTGAACGGTAACGTGACCGCCAGTCTAAGGTGTCAAATTGTTTAGAGGGAATGGCAAAGCTATACTGAGGAGAGATAAATCTCGAAACGCGTCTATAGATGGCCTAAATAATTTGACCCAAATTGTTACATTTGCAGTAGGTTACTGTATGTAACAGCAAACACTTGTTGTATAATTCAATGTCCGTCGGGGTATTAGCCCGGGAAGTAGTTGTTTCAATGAGTGTTTGATATAGTCTTTGTAAGACTAACTTGTTGTAGATTGCGAAAAGAATCGCACTTTTAATGTTTTCATAATAATTATTTTGGATTATATTTAAATAAATATGATCTAAAATAAGGATAAAAACAATAATAACGTTTTACATTACATACATAAAACAAAGAAGAGATAATATTAAATTAATATGTTTCACCAAGTGATATATGAGAAAGTTATTCAAGAAATAAAAGAAGAGTTTTTTTGCCATTGTTGTTTAAATCTTTCGTATATGTATATCGTCGTGTAAATGTTGACGTACTGTGCGAGAAACGTCAAATTTGAAATCCTACTTTGATTTTATTAAAAAGGAACATGGACCCTTACCAGCGATTATTTCCCGCAATTTTTAAAAACCAATCAAATTTGAAGAAAATTCAAATATCAACCAATAACGATTCAACTTTCTTGATTAAACTGCATGCAGCTTCCCTTGAATATTGGGGTTGATTAAACCGCAGCTAGCTTTTTGCCTAGCAACAATTTATTTATTCTCAAAATTTATTCTTAAATTGCCAAAATATAATGGCGCGATTTGGGAAAACAGAACAAGAAAGCATCATCGAGGCTATTAAAAACCACACCCCCAAAAATACGAAGAAAACCCACGATTCTATATGGAGTCAATTTAAATCATTTTGCAATGAAAAGTCATATCAGTTGACACAAAATCAAACTGTCACAGATTTAAACAAGATATTAACAGATTATGCATTTAATATGAAGAAAATCGATGGGACCGATTACAAAGAAGGAGTAGTCAAAACCATGTGGAACATCACAGCAAAGAAGTTACAAGAGTTTTATTTCGAAAGGTATAATATTAAGTTTGATCCATTTAATGATTTAATATTTCAACAAGCAAGAAGTGCTCGTGATGCGAAAAGAAAGCTATTACAACAGGATCCTTCGAAAAGAAAAAGAAGTGCCGTTGCATTTACCCCAGAGGAACACAATTCTATAATAAATTCGTTCAACGAAGAAGAACCTGAAGGATTACAACGCAAGTTCTATCACATTGCGGCAGTAGAACTAGCTTGGAGGGGCGGAGAAGCTTCCAATTGCCTTGTGGATTATTTTAGAGAAGAGAGGGACAATAAAGGTGAATTAACAGGTAAAAATTAATAGAAGCATACAAGTTTACATTATTATTTATAAGTGGTTTCTGTTTTTAGGAAGAATTGAATACAATACTGTTTTTAATAAAACTTCACAGGGTGGGTCACATAAATTAGCTGAGACCAAATGGCTGATACCTAATAGTAGCAATGAAAATATTTGCCCTGTTAGATTGTTTAAAAAATTAATTTCAAAAAGATCAAAAAATATAATTACACGAAGGCTCTTTCTGACGTGCAACAAATACTGGACATCAAACAATAAAAAATATTGGTATAAAAATTGCCCTCTAGGAAGAAACCAAATTTCAGTATGGACAAAAAATGCGGCGAAAGCAATTGGTTTGGACACAGCACATATTAAATTTACTAACCATTCAAATCGCTCAACAGCAGTCAGCAATCTAGCGCAAAACTGTGTTGGAGAGCAAGAGTTAATTAAAATAACGGGGCATTCAAACGCTCAGTCAATAAAACCATATCTCCATCTTAATACTGAGCATCATTCAAAAATTATAAATAAAATAAGAAACAATCATGAGACCACCACTGTTGGGACGAAGATTACATCAGCTGAAGCCAGTACCTCTAATACTACTCCAATGGTGTATAATAATTGTACTTTTTATATTAATTGTTCAAATTTTAATAATAAGTCAGAATAAGTCTGTTTCTTGTGATATTGATAATACTATCTTTGTTATTTTGATTATTGAATTTATATGAAAATAAATATATTTATTTCAAAATATGTTACAGCTCATTTGGGAAATAATCTTGACATAAACCCCGCGAGCTCCATATTTTGATCCGGTAATTTTCGTGCATGTGTTGAATGGCGAGGAATCGTGCAAATTTGATAATAAAAGCCCTCCAGCCTCCGGCTGTCGGGCTTTTAATACTTATCAAATTTGCACTCTTCGATCGGCATGCAACACATTCACTCAAATTACCCGGCAAAATATGGAGCTCTAGGGATTTAACCTATGATTATAGAAGCTTCTAACGAGTGTCTATAATGATTCTCACTTCTTGAGAATGACTCAAAGTCGAAGCTAGTTGGAGTAAAAAAACAAAATATTAGTGAAAGTTGACCAAGTGTTTTCTTTTTCAAATCTTAGTTAAATATGTTTCACCACGGGAAAGATGAGAAACTTGTTCAAGAGTGTCTATAAACTGTCGGCATCTCGGTTGCTATGAAAAACAAATTACATATCTTAGATTATGCTATACGAAATGGTGATTCTTGGAAACGTCAAATACATTTAATTATATGTCATTGGGTAGTGTCACAGTGCTAAATTTAATTACGACCGTATGTTTCTGAAGTCAGAACCTACTGGGACGCCGACAGTTTATTGCCAACAACGATATAATTCGATTAATAAACACCCCTTGTGATCCACCACCAATCAAAATACAGAATTTTGTTTACATCTCCTAGCAACGTCACCTTTACCAGCGATTATAACGAGTGTCCACTCGTTATAATCGCTGGTAAAGGTGACGTAGCTAGGAGACCAATCATAATACAGAATTTTGTTTACATCTCCTAGCAACGTGACCTTTACCAGCGATTATAACGAGTGTCCACTCGTTATAATCGCTGGTAAAGGTGACGTAGCTAGGAGACCAATCATAATACAGAATTTTGTTTACATCTCCTAGCAACGTGACCTTTACCAGCGATTATAACGAGTGTCCACTCGTTATAATCGCTGGTAAAGGTGACGTAGCTAGGAGACCAATCATAATACAGAATTTTGTTTACATCTCCTAGCAACGTCACCTTTACCAGCGATTATAACGAGTGTCCACTTGTTATAATCGCTGGTAAAGGTGACGTTGCTAGCAGATGTAAACAAAATTCTGTACTTTGATTGGTGGTGGATCACAAGGGGTGTTTATTAATCGAATTATATCGTTGTTGGCAATGGTAATTTTTCGTTGAAATGTCGTGACGTATCCTCTACATTACGACATTTCAACGGAATATTACCATTCTATTGTCATAGAACCGATATGCTTTTTCTTCCCTTCCTCTTTGGCAATAAAAGAGGTCATGTCGGAAGTGTAAATCTGGACCTAAAACTAAATCCAGCACCGATAAGTGTTTCTCTTGCGAGGGAAATTTTAATAAAATTTGGTGAATTTGTGCTAAATTCCACAATTTGTTCTTTTCGGATTATCGTAAAAGTGCAGTAGTGCACTTAGCAGGACCGCAACGAAGCGAAGCAAGGCGAAGTAAAGCGAAGTAAAACGAAGTAAAGCGAAGCAAAGCGAAGCAAAGCGAAGCAAAGCGAAGCAAAGCGAAGCAAAGCGAAGCAAAGCGAAGCAAAGCGAAGCAAAGCGAAGCAAAGCGAAGAAAAGCGAAGCAAAGCAATAGTTTTTCAAAATTGGATGTTTTCTTTCTTATCCATGCTGTAAACCTTCAGGTACTCGTTGTTTTCTTGTAAAAAAATTTCGATTCCCTGTAGTCATTCGGTCTCTGAAGAACGTGATTGGTCCTTCGAGCTGTAGCTTTTGTAAAATGGTAATAAACTTAGTAATCTAGAGTGATCCTTTAATTTGAAACTTTTAAGAACGAGTGTTGTCCACTCCCAGACTAAGTATGAAGTAAAATTTCAAGTTTAGAAAAGCCTTGCGTAGAAATGGGAAGCAAAGTGAAGCAAAGCGAAGTAAAGCGAACCAAAGCGAATTAAAGCGAAGCAAAGCGAAGCAAATGCCACAGCTTATTATAAATTAAAACTTCACAAATAAATGGTCCACAATAAGTTGGCATAAATAGGAACCAAGCTAACTCACTGTCGAAGAGTTTGGTCGTAGGTATATTCTAAGATAAATTACTTATTAAGGGCGCCAGTAACCATTTACACCCTGGCTCCTAAATACATAAAATAACCGGTTACAAATTATTTTACTGATGTTGGACCAATTACCATCAAGTAATTCAAACAAACATAACAATAATCAAAGGTGTGTCAAATAAACCAAAACCAGAATTAAACCCCAAATAAATATTTATTTAATAAAATATTAATGTATATATGTATATCAAAATAATAATAATAAAAAAATAGTAAATATGTATATACATATATAAAAAAACGAAATATGACGCTTAATTTGATTAATAATTAAATCGCTTAAATTTGTTCCAACAGTAAATACCTATATTCTCCCCCAAAAATGATCATTCATGGTTCACAAAAAATGTAATCATTAATTCACACTTAGAATAAGAAAATCAAAATATTATTTATAACTTCGTTTTTTTCCCCAATCATAAATTATGAATTTAAATTCTTTTAATTAATTATTGAATTAAATCACTGCCGAATTAAACAAAGGAAAAAAACCTATTAATGGATGCGCTTATATCAGCACCGTAGAACAGACATATATTTATTAAATTAAAATGATACACTATTAAACTGTCTAACTTGAATTTACAAAAGAATAACTGTTGAATTTATTTAACTTTATTTTCATTAAAATAAATCACGTTAAAAAAAAAAAAATAAACGCATAAAACTTATCTTGAATCCTGTCCCGTAATCAATCCTCTGCGCTAATTCCGAACGGAACCCCCGAGTGAAGTATTTTTTCCTCAATCCGATTAGAAAACTTCAGCCTCCAACCAATCAGGAAAATAACCACAGAAACCGGAAACCTCGAAATGCGTAGGATGAAAATCTGCTAACCCCTCAGGTTTTAGAGTTTTTGAATTCAAACAAAAAAAAACCAACGTAATAAAAAAAAACCTCTTTCAGAGGGTTTTTTTATCTCCACAAAATAGATAACGAATTATTTCCACGGCAACGGTTAGAAGTGAAACAAATCCTCCTCAGAGTGTTTCCGCAATTAACTCCAAAATTCTTCAGAATAATACAAATATCTTCAAAATAATTGCAGAACAAAGTGGTGCACGTAAATCCAGAAATTTGATGAATAAAATTCACTAACGCGTCAGCCACAGCACACCTCTCCGTGTCCGTGCGAAAGATAATCCAATAACCCCGAAGGGGATTAAAAAAACCAAAGACGATTATTTCTCGCCGGCGCGAGCGCCGAGTGAACTCAGACAATAGGAAAATCATTTTACGCGCGCGCGCAGCACTATTTAAATTAAAACAAAAGAAGAGCGTATAAAATTTAACAATTAAGTTAAATACAAATTCATCTCCTACGTAATTAAATCTCTACTCAGCCAACTAATATTAGCAAATAATATTAATTAATTGAAAAGTGGATACCAATTTGTTATAAATGTAAGTAATACCGATTATATAAAAAAATAAATCGTAATGATAAATTGAACCGTTACACAAAGCGGAGCGAGCACATACATGGAGAAAGAGGCGAGGCGGAGAGAAGCGAAGCACATACCAACTGCGAGCGAAGCGAAGCGTAGAGCGAGCTCAACTAAGCGAAGCAGAATGAAAAGAAACCGCTTTACTTTTCTTAAATATCGATCAAATCGAAATATCTTTTAAATAAAAGTTGTAGAGCTCTTCGAAATATTTTTAATCCATATACCGGGTGTTCGATAAACAAACGCCCACCGCCGTAGCTCTTGTATTTATTGACCGATTTTATTGAACTGAAAACCAGAGGCAATGGCCGTTTAGATACTAAAAAAATTACAAGAATATTGATTGATTTTTTTCAATTATAACTTCATTCCCAAATAATAGCCAACTTAAGATTTTTAAATTTATTACATTAGACATTACATTAGACATTATTTTTCTGAATCCAATGGGTGTTATTGGATTCAGAAAAATAATGTCTAAATGTAATAAAATTAAAAATTATAGGCAGCCATTTAAAGATCTTAAGTTGGCTATTATTTGGGAATAAAGTTATTATTGAAAAAAATCAACATTCATGTCATTTTTTAGTATCTAAACGGCCATTGACTTTGGGTTTTAGTTCATGAAAATCGGTTTTGGTTTAATGTTTTTTTAAATCTTCTATTATTTTAAAATCTTTTAATATCATTAGTGTACCTTGTAAGAAAAGTGACAAGTGTCATTTATTGTGAGGTTATGCGATTAGCAGTAACGAAACAACAAATAAGTACCTACGTAACAGCTTAATGTAGAAATGTAAATATTTTGTTATTTCAATATTTCGATTATTACTAATTTTTAAGCGTATTTATAACTTTACGACATTCAATGTTTTATACGCGTGGCGCATGAAGTAAAATTTCGAGTTTAGAAAAGCCTAAAAATTTGGTTTGGTCGCGTAGCGCTACGCGCTACGCGACCAAACCAAATTTTAGGCTTTTCTAAACTCGAAATTTTACTTCATGCTTAGTCTGGGAGTGGAAACACTCGTTCGAACTTTAAATTTAACTATTTTATAAAATCGACATATGTAATACACTGGCGAAAGAAATTAACGCATCACATTAATTTTTTTAATTTAAAAATAAAGTTTTGATGTTTAAAAACAAAAAAAATAACAACAAAACCAACTGAACTATAATAATGATTTTCAACACATTTTCTTTCATTAATGACTAAAATAATGTCATAAATAAAAAGAGGAAAGAGTTAACATGTGATTATAAGACTTAATATCTAGTGTTTCCTCCTCTTGCACGAATAACTGCCTGGCAGCGATGGCTCATACTGTTAATTAATGATCCAATTTCATCCTGGTTAACATCTTCCCAAATTTCCTGCAATCTTTATCCAAGCTCTTGTTGATTGCTTGGACGCCGAGGAAGTGCTCTAAGGCGTCTGCCCATCGCGTCCCATAGGTGTTCGATCGGATTAAGATCGGGACTCCTGGCTGGCCATTGCATTGTGTTGATACCCACTAGGTCAAGATACTGTTGTACAATTCGGGCACTGTGTGGTTTTGCATTGTCATGCATAAACAGGAAATCGTTTCCTCCAAAGGGAGCAAAAGGCATTACGGATGGTTCTAAAATGTTTGCAATATAAGACGCTGCCGTGATGCTTCCTCTTGGTATGACCACCAACTCCGTACGAGCCTCTAAAGTGATACCACCCCACACCATAACAGAGCCTCCACCAAACATAACAGTCGGAACAATGTTACACTGCGCATAACGTTCACCTGGCCGTCTGTACACATGCATTCGTCTGTCACTACCGTAAAGACAAAATCTGGACTCGTCGCTAAACATAACATTAGCCCAATCGGCCTGTAACCAGTTTACATGTTCTTGCGCAAATGTTAACCTGGCTCTGCGATGGTCTGCGGTTAATTGTGGTCCTTTTGCCGCTGTTTTCGGAGTTAAATTAAAACCACGTAACCTTTTTCTAATGGTAACGGAACTTACATGAACATTGTGGATCTCTGCGAGCATATTTTGTAGCCTAATAGCCGTAATAACCGTTCGCGTAACGTCTGCATCATTAAAAAACGGTCTTGAACAGCAGTTGTGGCCCTTTTTCTCCCTTGTCCTGGCCTTCTTGAGCATGCCTGAGTTTCCCGATGTCTCTTCAAGACACGGGATACGGTCGATTGATTAACACCAAGACGCTGACTGATGTAACGCTGACTCCCACCTTCTTCTGCAAGTGTAACCACAATCACAGCTTCTTCACTGCTTAAATTAAGATTCGGACGTCTATCCATATTCATTTTTCACTATTAAGCACTTAATTTTAACAATTACTTGAGAACAAACTCAAAAAGAAATTTTATATGAACCTTCCTTACAGTCAGAATAATGAAAAGTGCTTCATTTTATTTATTGACAGAAAACCATGAGAACAAAAGACAAAACACAACATGTAAAACAGCATGCTTGATAAGATTTCTTATTGTAAAAATATGTTTGTGTTCAAAGAAAACTCGATTCCAAGATATCAAAAAAATCACAAATGATGCGTTAATTTCTTTCGCCAGTGTATAATAAATCATTCATTGAAATCATAAAAAAGATTTTACCTAAAATCACCTTCTAGAGTCAACTTTATAATTTGCTCAGCTCTAAATGAGTTAATATTCTATTCTTAAGAAAAACAGTATTTATTAAATATTGGAGTTGCATTTAATACAGTGTCCCATTTTAATCCGCCAGTAGCGATAATTCTGAAACATTGCATTGAATCAAAAAGTGATCCAAATGAAAAGTTAATGGTTCTGAGGGGGACATCTGATGCCGTAGACTTTGCCCCCCCAGCCCCCCAAGGGGGGCGGGAACAGGGGGCAACTTTAAAATCTTAAATGGAAACCCCTATTTTTTATTGCAGATTCTGATAGAGGGTTAAAAAGTATGTAAGTTTTATCCGAAACATTTTTATTACTGGTCGACAGATGGCGCTGCAAATGTAAAAGTTAGGTTTTTTGTCAATTAAATTGCGAAAATCGTAACGTAATTAACTGTTATTATTACTTAAGACTTACTCACAACCTTACAAGGTTGTTTTTTTCTCAGCCTGCCCAAATACTACCCCCCCCCCCCTACAAAGACGTAAAGTACTCAAAAATAGCAATTGAGTACTTCTTTTTCAAATTAAATAATGGTAAAATAATTCAAAAAAGAATGTCATTTTTTTTTCAAACAGTGTTTGACCGGGCCCCCCACATGCGTGTGCGTGTGTGTGAAATCGTCGCCGTTGCAATTCACAAGAACTGCTCGAAATTGTGTCCCTGATGGTCTCGACACAATCGTATTCGTTTGGCGAAATTCTCCACGCACGCCCGCAACGTATTTGGAGATATTTCATAATAGGCATTAGTTATCCGCACCATCATGTTCTCGCGCGTGGTTGGAGGATCGTAGAAGACGACGTCTTTCAGGTAACCCTAAAGGAAGAAATCAGGCGATGTCAAGTCCGGAGACCGGGGTGGCCAAACAATAGGTCCTCCGCGACCAATCTATTGCGCTGGAAACAGCTCATCCAAATGTTGTCGAACCGCACGAGCGTAGTGTGGTAGGGCACCGTCCCGCTGGAACCACATCGTCCTCCGGGTACGCAAATCGACTTCTTCTAGCAGCACAGAAAGATCGTTCTGGAGAAATTCCAGGTACCTCGCGCCATTTAACGTCCTGTCGAAGAAGAATGGTCCGATTATCTGCGAGCCGAGAAGTCCACACCACACGTTGATACTCCATCGCTGCTGTGCGTTCACTTGTCGAACCCAGTAAGGGTTTTCAGCACTCCAATAATGGGCATTGTGGATGTTGACGAATCCGGTATTCTGGAAAGTGCACTCGTCGGAGAACAGGACTCGGTGGAAGAATAAACGGTCGCGGTCGATCTGCTGCAAAGCCCAGTTGCAGAAACCCACACGATTTTCCATGAAGTTCTTGAACGCGCATGATGTGATACGGATGGAATTTTGCCGCGCGGAGTAACCGTTGAGCCGTCGATTTCAGTATGCCGATTTCTGCCTGAATTTCTCGGAGACTGATATGCGGATTGAGGTGTACAGCTCCAAGTATGGCGATGGTGCGGGGGTCGTCATCCACATGATTCGCTCGAGGTCGGTGTCGTTGTAGGTGATCTTGGCGCAAACGTTCTTCCAGCCCTCGCATTGTACTGCGAGACGGACACCGACGATCCGGGAATCTTTGGCGATACAGTTCTACTGCATTGGTGTAATTGTTCAGCGACTCTCCAATGACTTTTAGGATGTCCACAATTTCGGTCGGTGAGTAGTCCATGATTACTCAACGACTTGGCTTTGCGTACTAAACTCATTTTTAAAAACTAAATTTAAAAAAGGAACGAAAATAAAAAAAATCCAAGAAATCTTTTTTGAATGTAAACAAAACAATCTGAGAAAAAAACAACCTTGTAAGGTTGTGAGTAAGTCGTAAGTAATAATAACAGTTAATTACGTGACGATTTTCGCAATTTAATTGACAAAAAACCTAACTTTTACATTTGCAGCGCCATCTCTCGACCAATAAAAAAAATGTTTCGGATAAAACTTGCATACTTTTTAACCCTCTATCAGAATCTGTAATAAAAAATAGGGGTTTCCATTTAAGATTTTAAAGTTGTCCCCTGTTCCCGCCCCCCTTGGGGGGCAAAGTCTACGGCATCAGATGTCCCCCTCAGAACCATTAACTTTTCATTTGGAACACTTTTTGATTCAATGCAATGTTTCAGAATTATCGCTACTGGCGGATTAAAATGGGACACCCTGTATAATAACAAACTGTGAATAAATCGATAAAAATCTAAAAATATCGAAAATCTGGACATATTGAAAATCTTGACGGTCCACTCCCAGACTAAGCATAAAGTAAAATTTCGAGTTTAGAAAAGCCCCGTGAAAAAAATTTGTCTCGGGTCGCTGCGCGACCCTCGACAAATTTTCACGGGGCTTTTCTAAACTCGAAATTTTACTTCATGCGCCACGCGTATAAAACACTGACTTAAAGTGAAGTTAAAAATGCACTGAAAACCTACCCAATTTCGAAACTTTCTCAAAATTTGATGTTTTCTTTCCTATCCATGCTGTAAACCTTCAGACATTCGATGTTTTCTTGTAAAAAAAACTTCGATTCCCTGTAGTCCTTCGGTCTCCGAAGACCATGGTTGGTCCTTCGAGCTGTAGCCTTTGTAAAATGGTAATAAACTTAGTAATCTAGAGGGATCTTTCAATTTGTACCTTCTAAGAACGGCTGTTGTCCACTCCCAGACTAAGTATGAAGTAAAATTTCGAGTTTAGAAAAGCCCCGCGTAGAAAATTTGTCGAGGGTCGCGCAGCGACCCGAGACAAATTTTCACGGGGCTTTTCTAAACTCGAAATTTTACTTCATGCGCCACGCGTTTAAAACACTGAAATATTGTAAAGTTTAAAAAATACTAGTTCGGTTGGTTGATAAATTGTGTCGAGTCGTTTAAGCTGATTATACATACTAATTCTATTTATAAATTTTGATCGGTATTAAAATTCCAATTTCGTTCCAGGCACACTACATTTATTGCACAAAAATCACGTGAACAAGATTTATTACAATTATTTTCCAGCTTAAATATTACATTAAAATCAACATATCGAGCATAATTGGATTCAGAAAAACAATGTCTAATATAATAAAATAACAAAAGTATATGCAGCCATTTAAAAATTAAAAGTTGACTATTATTTGGCAATGAATTTAATTTAAAAAAAATATATATAATTAGTACCAAGTCAGTGAAACTACTATTGACTTTGTTTTTTAGTTTATTCAAATCGATCAATGAATAAGAGTTATGGCGTTGGGCGTCTTTTTATCGAACACTTGGTATTATAATATATAAAGCTATATTTAATTGATGAGGCGGATACATGATGAAACTCCATAATACTATTTGAAATAAAACAACGCAGTTGGGAGGGTTTCACTTTTATTGTTGAACACTGCAACATGTTTCACCACACAGTGAGTTCATCAGGCAGATGAAATAATGATTTTACAAAGTGCAGGTAAAAGCTTATATACTAATGCAATTAATTGCATTAGTATATAAGCTTTTACCTGCACTTTGTAAAATCATTATTTCATCTGTCTGATGAAGCCACTGTGTGGTGAAACATGTTGCAGTGTTCAACAATAAAAGTGAAAACCTCCCAACTGCGTTGTTTTATTTCAAATATAAATCTATATCTTTCTGTAGCTTAAATAATTTAAAAGTTACACCGTTTTTCTGTAAATCAGGCCGCTAAATACATAAAATGTCTAGGCTGGGGAAAATCTGAAAGAAACCGGCATATGACTGACGGGAAAAGTACTATAATGGACACATCACCATTTTTTAACTTTTAAATATAATTATTAAGACAATTAATATTCATTCCCTGTAATTTTTTCAATTAATTTCAATTTCCTGTTAATTCATTTAGTTTGGTGAGAGAATAATTTGACCTGATGTTGCATTTTGCATATAAATTATGCATAGAACAGTAAAGCTGTCGTGTAACTCAAAAATTCATTGTATAATTCAATATCTGTCGGGGTATTAGCTCGAGAAGTAGTTGTTTCAATGAATATTTGAAGACATGTAATAATAATAATAATAATAATAATAAACCATTTATTGACCAATTAACATAAGTATACATGATTTCAGATATATAAATACATAATTATACATACTAATATGGTCAAATGGACCTAAATCAGTTCAGCTAATTCCAATTTCTTGGCGATTAAAAGAACTGTTCTGCCTTTAGGCCAATATGAAAATAATACATTTTAAGTAAAATATAACATACATACATACACGCAACTGTTACAATAAAGATTGTAGTAGGGCAAGAAAATATATTAATCAAAAATAGGTAAGGTATTAACTTAGGGTGTTAGTAATTGGTGATAGATTCACGAAGATGCTTAGCATATAATTTGCGAAAAACAAGGACATTACTTTCCTTACATTCAGGAGGTACTTTATTATACACTTTAGAGACCTGTATCGAAAATGCTCTCTCTGCAAAAGTTGATTTGTATTTAGGCGGTGTTAGCAAGCCTCTAAAGCGTAAATTTAGAGTATGCACATCAGAACGAAACTTTATTTTTTCGTACAGGTAAGGGGGTGTTTTGCAAATAATTAATTTCTGACAAAACACCGCGAAGTGCAACAGACGGCGATCACTCATATTGAGCCATTCAATTTCTTTTAGTTTATGACTTATATGTTGGTACTTTCGAATGCCGAAAATCAATCTTAAACAAGAGTTCTGTACTAACTGAATTTTACGAATTGTCTTTTTGTCTAAACAGAAGTTGAATACAACATCGCAATAATTAAAATGCGATAAGACAAGTGATTCACACAATATAGTCCTAAGTTTCTGAGATAAACAGTGGCGATTTAAAAATATGAGTCTAAGAGTAGCATATGCTCTATTAATGCACATGGATATGTGGTTATAGAATCTAAGATCAGAATCTATTTGAAGCCCTAAGCTTTTAACACATGTTTTTATTACACAATTTGATCCGTCATTATTCATAGATATTGAGATTTGAGGTAGAATTCTCTCACGCGTTTTTTTGGGACCAAAAAGTATAGCTTCCGTTTTAGAATTATTAATTAATAGACCATGATCCCTGCATTTAGTTAATATATTAAGAAGATCAAGGTTTATTTTGTTGCATACTGAGTTTACATCCCTCTCCGCAAATATGTATAACAGTTGGGTATCGTCTGCAAAGAGGTGGAAGTTATTAATATTAAGGCTAGAAAATATTTGTGAGGTATAGATGGAAAACAATAGTGGTCCCAAAACTGATCCTTGAGGCACACCCCTACTTACTTCTACTTCCTTGGACATAATATTCTCAGATTTAACCATTTGCGATCGATTTAATAGGTAGTTTTTAAAGAAATTAATAGAAACTTGATCAAATCCAATAAAGGATAATATGGATATTAATGTGTTATAATTATATAATTATAATTAGGTCAATAAGTGAAGATGAAGTTAGTGCTACTCTGGTAGGCTTTGCAATTATCTGTTTAAATGAAATTGTTGATATAAATTGGTCAAACAAACGTACCGAATTACTATTTATATCCAAAACATTAATATTGAAATCGCCAATGCAAAATATTTCCTCAGTACATGGAATTAAATTACTAAGACACGCTTCAATGCCGGTCAAAAAATTATCCACATTAAAAGTGGGAGGTCTGTAGACAACTCCCACACCATAGCTGATTTTGTGCAATGAAAAGGTGAACCACATTTGCTCAATTGAGTGATCGCAGTCAATTAGTTTGTATTTAATATATTTTTTAATAAAGAAAGCCACTCCTCCGCCTCTCGAAGGTCTGTCCCTTCTGATTAGTTTGTAGCCATCGATGTTGCATTGATTATCAGATATATTGTTATGTAACCATGTTTCGTATAGTGCAATAATGTCATAATTTTCAGAAATGATTTGCTCTTTTAATATGTTAAAATTTGCAAGAAGAGATCTGCAATTTATACCAGCAATTTTAAATCTTCCCATGCAATCAATTAATATAATTGTTTTATTTTAAGTAGATTAATTAATTTTCTTGCTACAAAACTTGTGTTCTAACTTCAAATAATATTGAAAACCGAAATAAATATGTTATGTATATATATATATATATATATTTATGTTGTTGGTTGCAGCTTTGACATACTCCATTCCATTACAATAAATAAGCGTTAGTAATGTGGCAAATAATAATAAAACAAAAAAATAAGTAATTGAGAAAAAAAAATCATAAGTAAAAACATAAAGCACAACGCATTTTATGCATTTTATTACATGCAAATAATATCATGCAATACTTTAATCCAAATATTCACTTAATGATAAATACAATATAGAAGTTTAAATTAACCGAATTTTTTAATTAAACAAATTGATTTCACTACTTATTTTGTTAACTACAAAAAACTAAAAAATATCCGTGCAATACATTAGACTTAATATTCACTTAATGATACGAACTAAGAAAATGTATAGAGAAATAAAAAGTAGAAAGTAGCATGCATGAAAATGACCAATTAATTTAAAAATAAGTTTTAAAATAAAATGTAAATAGTTGATGAAACATGCATGAAATGTAATTTTAGATGTCGGTTTCTGAAAATATCTTCTTAATTAACTCCTTTCCATTACTGACTGCATATTTGACATAAATGTTACCATACGACGACCAAGCATTGTGTAATCCTAATTTTTGCTGCGCCAGTTTTAATAATTTGTATCGTGATGGGCATAAATCGTCGCATAAAATAATGCCAGTTTTTTTTAATAATTTACGCTGTTTCATTATTTGTTTAATGCAATCAGCTGACTGCGTTTCCACAATGACGACCGGTGGATTATTCGGCTTTGTTTTCAGGTTTTTCAATCTATAGCATTTTTTTATGAACATATTATTTATTTTTAATTTATTCTTCATTAGTTCATCAATTGAATTATTCAAGTTTTCGTTAGATTCTTCTTTTAGACCAATTATTCGTATATTATTTTGGCGAGTTTGTTGCTCCAACTGATCAATACGTTTTTGTAGTGAATGATTTTTTGTATCTAAAGATGATATCTGGGCATTTAATTTATCAAATTGACTTGTGAATTCAATTTTAACCTTGGCTACAATTTTATCTGTTAGCGTAGAAATGATTTCGTCGTCTTTAAATATATCCATGACTGCCTCCTTTATGATCGCGATAATGTCAGTTTTTTGTTCTCTAGTGAACGGCATAGTTCTAATTGCGAAAATGTATGTAGGTGAATACTCACAGATTCCGTAGGTAACTTTAATACTTATTTTATTCGTCACTTTACTCAATAATAAAGAATAATTTGAGGAGCACCAAAAGCCCGAGTTCACTCACTCACGAACCATCGAAAAAAAAAATGTCTCAATGAAACAACATTTTTGCAGAAAGTCGATACTAATTTTAATTCGTTTTTATATTTTTAAAATATATATTATAATAAATACTATTTCCGCAATAATTCATTAATAAATTATAAACAAATTTAGAGCTACTATTATAGTGTTGTGTATACAAAAATGATTATTGGGTAAATCATTTTTGTATACACAACACTATAATAGTAGCTCTAAATTTGTTTATAATTTATTAATGAATTATTGCGGTAATAGTTAGTTGGCAATCTTTATGAAATAAACGTTATTACCGAAAACTGTTTTGGTCATCAATTGTCGTGGTATAAATAACTTCATTCTGTTGTGGAATGCTGGCATCGGAAACGTATGTAAATGAGGTTCAATAAATTACTCCATCTGTAATTGTTTTCTTACATTTTTCGGAAATAGGTCAGATCCTATCGAAAATCCAATATGCCCTTCCCTTTAAGCTGTTGAAATGACACACCGTGTTTTTACGTTCAATTTTCGTGGAAAAAGGTCAGTAAAACTTCAATAATGCGTCGTGAAATATTTTACAGCCAAGATTTTTTCTGTGAGTGTGTGTTGCTTTATTATGATTTGCGTATTTTTACTTTGCCCCTTATGGAAAACAAAGAGAAAGTATTGTTTTCGCGAAAATTTTCAAATTAACATTTTTTGTGGGTATATCCGTTCCCCCGGTCCCCCGAGTCGATTAAGACCATTTTGGAAAAATGTCTATCCTATAATTCTGTAATTCTGTCGCCACGACAAAGTCTAAACCGATTGAGCTGTTAAGATGATACTATAAACTTAAGCTTCTTATTACAATTGACAGATTTTCTAAAGAGCAGGTGAAGTGAAATAAGGCAACAATACTGTTTCAATCAGCCCAAAACCCAAATTAAACAAATTAAATTAGGTAGGGGCGACCTGAAAAAGGTTGAGAACCCCTGCTTTAGAGTGCCTTGGAAAATATTGTAGGTTGGCAACACTGAAATTATGAATTATAATAACTATGTCTGACGTTTTCTATGTCAATTTCTAAAGCGTGTAGCCAACGGAAATTTAAAAAAAGACAAAATCATGGCACTCTGGGTTTTTTTTTATTAAACACACTATATTAAGCAAGACACTGTAGAAAGCTATTATACACATGCGCTTTTGTAAAGTAGACTCTGCATTAAAAAGGCAATCTTTTCTCTTACATCATACATACTTTGATGTGCATTTCCGGCGAATCCACCAATAGATTGTGTAACCAGTGTGACTAATAATGTAAATGCATTATTTCTCCAAGGGCGAGTAAAGCAAGTTTACTTCAATTACACGTATATTATTTATAGTACTCTAATTTATTACCTGGAGAACACGTAGGAGTCCAGAAATGCACCACGAATACAAAATCCAACCATTTACAATTCATACACATTCTATCCCAAAAAACACACCTTTCATCCAGATATACTCGGGTAAGGCCGTAGCTAGAAAAAAAAATTCTGAGGGGGATGTACAAATTTCGAGGAAGGGGGGGAGGTTACTGGTAAAAATATTGTTTTTGTTTTTTCAGGGCCGCTTTTACATACAAAAATTTAACAAACTAGTCGAAGAAAATATAAATTAGATTCCTCAAAACTATAATTTCACTCCCAAACGTGAACGTTTTACCTCCACAATTCATGATTTCATTTAATTATTTCATAACTCTAGTGATCACGACAATTAAACTTATTTTACTAGACAATGGACGGCATTAACAATCAAGACATTTCCTACACAATAACTGACGACAGAACTCTAAAACTCCAGGCGGAAAGACCAACGCTGGATAGCCAATTGGCAGATTAATAATTTTTATGATATTTAATTGTATTATATTTTTGTATTATTACTATTACCAAAATTTGCCAATAAAGATTTATATATATAGATATATATATATATATATATATATATATATATATATACAGGGTGTTCATTTGAAAACTTCCCAACGCGGATTTATGGAAAACCACTGATTAAAAGAAAACACGCCGAGACACGTACAAAGATTTCCCAACGGGACAACTTTTTAACCAAAAACGACTTCACCCCCTTTTACCCTCTGCCCCCCGGGGTCATCCCCTTAAAAATTTCAAATGACAAGGGGTATCAAGTAATAGCTTGTTTGAAAGGTTTTTCAAAGTGACGTTTGAATTTTTAAAATCGGTCGATTTGTTTACGAAAAAATTAGAAAAATCTTTATTTATTTTAATTTGTTCAGATAGAAAAAAAAAACACGAAAATATCACTTTTTATTTTATTAAGTGTATCTACGAATGTCTCCTATTTCTGGGGAAATATAAAGACAGATTTAATAACCATGAAATGGGACACAATTTTAACACACGAAATAAACTAAACATGCGATACCCGAAATTAAATCATTCATTTACCCAAAAAGGAGTCCAATATGCCAGTTTGCGTTTCTATAATCACCTGCCTAGACATATCCAACAAGAAAAGAATCATGTATCATATAAACATTTCATTTATGATTTAATCTGTAAGATAGGACCATACAGCATTGAAGACTTCTTTAATTTTAAATTTTAAATTGTAGAGAATACTGTTTTATGTGACACTATTTTTACATTATTCCAGAATGTATTTTGTGTATTTGTATAAAATAAAGATTATTATTATTATTATTATTATTAAGTGTTCAAAATGTTGCCCGTTATTGGCCAAACAATGATATGGGCGATGTTAAAATTCCTGCCAGACATTTTCAAAAACATGTTGTGGGAGATCATGGCAGCTTTCGGTGATGCGTTGACGAAGTTCATCTAAACTTTCAGGTTGGGGAGTGAACACAATAGATTTTAAATGGCCCCATAGAAAAGAGTCTAATGGCGACAAGTCAGGAGATCTAGCAGGCCATTCTATAGGCCCTCTTCGCCCAATCCATTTATCTGAAAATTCGTCGTCTAGCCATTGCCGAACCGGAAGAACATAGTGAGGAGGAACGCCGTCTTGCTGTAAATATATTTCAGCCTCATCAAGTATAGGGTTTCCATCGTCTCCGATTCGGTTTTCAATGGTTTCAGTGATAAGCGGATTGATGGTATTTTTTAACATATCTAAATAAATGCCTCCATTTAAATTCCCATTAATAAACAATGGCCCAATCACTTTGTTTCCTAAAATGCCTGCCCATACATTAATTTTTTGAGGGTACTGAGTATGCCCTTCTACAAAAGCATGAGGATTTTCATTGCTCCAATACCTGCAGTTATGCTTATTAACAAATCCATTTAGATATAATGTGCATTCATCAGTGAAGCAGATATTCTTTACATGAATGGTATTATCATTAATCGCTGCAGTCATTTGTTCACTAAACTCAACTCGCCTATCGAAATCACCCTCGGTTAACTCTTGCAATATTTGCATTTTGAATGGATGAAATTTATGTAATTTAGTAACTGTGTGTACAGAGCCTAATGAAATACCAGTCGCATCACCAATTTTGCGTAATGAAGTATTAGGATTTATGCCAAAATGACCCAACACTTCAATTTGAGCGGCTTCATTTAAAACTCTACGATGATTACGTTTTTTATTTGCAACAGATCCAGTTTGAGTAAATTTAGTAACAAGGTCCAAAACATACATATGCGAAGTTATCTTGTCCGGATGTCTGGCGTTAAATGTGACGGCAGTTTGCCGAGCACATTGATTTTGGGCACCATAAATTAGAATAATTTCCACTCTTTCGGCTAGTGTGTAAACCATTTTGGAAGTAAAATATGAATCAATAAATTTATTTTTACTATCCCAAGATTGTCACAAAGGTAACTGACAGCAAATGGAATTGTTTCTTTTCCATTGCAACTAACCCAAACTAAACAGGTATAAGAATAAATGTTCTCCGTATTGATGAAAAGAAGGGGGAAAAATTAGGGTTTTTATTTGGTTGCTGCCAAGTTTTGTTGGTTTTTGAACACTTATTAATAAAATAAAAAGTGATATTTTCGTGTGTTTTTTTTTTCTATCTGAACAAATTAAGATTAATAAAGATTTTTCTAATTTTTCCGTAAACAAATCGACCGATTTTAAAAATTCAAACGTCAAAATAAAGCACCTTTCAAACAAGCTATTACTTGATACCCCTTGTCATTTAAAATTTTTAAGGGGATGACCCCGGGGGGCAGAGGGTAAAAGGGGGTGAAGTCGTTTTTGGTTAAAAAGTTGTCCCCCTTGGGAAATCTTTGGACGTGTCTCGGCGTTTTTTCTTTTAATCAGTGGTTTTCCATAAATCCGCGTTGGGAAGTTTTCAAATGAACACCCTGTATATATACATATATACATATATATATACATATATATATATATATATATATATATACATATATATATATATATATATATATATATATATACAAATTAGTGAAACAAACGAAGTATTAAGTGAGAAATTATTTAAACATATAAAAACAAAAATTAACATTTGGAAAATTTTGGGAGGGGAGGGAGTTGAACCCCCATATCCCCAGCCCCCCCGGCTACGGCCTTGTACTCGGTGACATTTTGCTGAAATATTTCATGAATGTTAGGTGAATAGAGAATATTACTGTGGGGGTAACGATAGATAAGGATAAGGAGACGGGCCGTGGATAACGGATGCGAAAAGTACAGGGCTATGTGAAAAATTTACGCCTGCGGCTGTGAAATGCTTACGGATGGAAGGGACGTTTCGGGAAAAGGGACCGATTTTATTGCGCCCTTCGAAATACCGAGTGTCCTTATGTCGACAGTAAGAATGATGACGGACTGTGCCAATTCAAAACAAAACACGGATTCATCAACATTGTCCCCATTTTCCGGTAACAGAGTGCAAAATGCGGTCGATTCGGGGTGGGTCCGAGTAATTATTTCGAGGAACATAAATAAAACTAAAAGCTTGTAATCGATTAGCGTGAAATTTATAAGGGACGATAATTGGATATCTTTGGGGGGAATTTTGTTCTTGTGCTACCGTGCGATCGTTTAGAACATGATTTAGAGTAGGCTTTAAATTCTAAATTAGATTGGCACTAGTGACTGTTAACACATAGCTTACCATAACCTCAAATTTATTCCATCATTCAATTAGCATTCTGGGCAACCGTACAAAAAAAAAAATGCCGCCTATTCTAAATCATGATTTAAACGATCGCACGGTAGTTATAAAATACGTATATTTATTACCTTTCCGTTTTTTTATGCAACGTTTTTTCGTTTCTAATGCATATAACAAATGATCAAGATTTTTCTAAACTCAAAATTTTACTTCATGCGCCATGCGTATAAAACACTGATTAAGGCGAAGTTCAAAATATTCTACTAAAGCAGTATGCTAAAAACGTGTATTCTAAACATCACATCACACCAGTGTTTAGTACGCGTGGCGCATGAAGTAAAATTTCGAGTTTAGAAAAGCCTGAAAATTTGATTTGGTCGCTCCGCGCTTCGCGCTACGCGACCAAACCAAATTTTCAGGCTTTTCTAAACTCGAAATTTTACTTCATGCTTAATATGGGAGTGGAAAACACTCGTTTAAGACTTCAAATTGAACTATTTTAAAAAACAAACGATTGTCTGAAGATTTACAGCATATACAGTATCGCACAATGTAGGAACCAGATGATATTTTCCCCGGTAACTTTTAGACGAGATCTACACTTTTATTTGAAACTCGGGGAACCTTAACCTTTTAAGCCCTGGAATTGTTTCGATGCCCAAAAAATATTTTATACACTGCATATTATTTATTACTATCACAGATATAGAGAGAGTTTTACTTTTAAGTACACTATCTTAAGTGTACTTAAAAGTAAAACTCTCTGTATATCTGTGATAGTAATAAATAATATGCAGTGTATAAAATATTTTTTGGGCACCAAAAAAAATCCCAGGGCTTAAAAGGTTAAGGTTCCCTGAGTTTCAAATCAAAGTGTAGATCTCGTCTAAAAGTTACCGGGGAAAATATCATCTGGTTCCCACATTGTGCGACCCCCATATACAGTAGTAAAATTTCTAGGTGGTGCGAGATCTCATGCTGGCGCCCCCATACCCCTTCCCCTCGCCAAACACAAAAATTAGAGCTCTTTTTATGCAGTCGCTTACCTGTGATTAAGCTATACGAGTACATACAGACAGAACAACGTGATTTGCGCGTTTTCGGCGCCCCAAATGACAGGTGCGGTCGCACCGTTCGCACCTCCCTAGGGCCGCCACTGCCCACTGCCACTGGTGATTTAGTAAAAATTAACATAAATATTTTCAACATTTTGTCTATTTAAAACTTCCAATTTAAAAATGTCGTTCATTACAACAATGCTGTTTTTTTTCCAGCATATACCCATCTATAAATATATAAAAAAAACATCTCATAATTATCTAAAATTAAGTTATTAATATTTCACATTGATGCAATAATAACATAGCACCAGCTAAATTACAGTCCAGCCGGGAGTTTTAATTGCCCTAATTGATACTTCCTGCATTAAACGTCGCTGATGGCAAAAAAACGCGTTTCGTATTTCGGTAGGAAAATATCAATGGATGTTATATTTTTAGGTATTGCATGGACAATAAGTTTAATCGATATCCAAAATGAAAGAATATTCCACTTTTAGATTAATCTAACACGAAATATACGCGATATGTTATTGTCAATTTTGTTAACATCAACCCATAACACAGTCTCGTGCATGTTACAAATTATTACACCCGGCGACATGTAAATGTAATATTATGTGTATGGTATTTTCTGATAATGCCAGAGGTAAGAGACCTCCGTATTTTTTATGTTTGTAGAATTGAATCATTTTACTCGTATGTACATATGTACTTTTTTATCTGTACAGAATTCACATATTGTTTATGTGTAGAGACAGGAAGTGTAATTAATAGAGAAATAATTATTAAGGTTACTAGTGTGTAAAGTAGTGTTTTTTTTTGCACGACTTGCGAGCTTAGGGCACGAGCCGTAGGCGACTGCCCAGCCTTAAGCGCAAAGAGCGCCCAAAAGCACTTCACACGCAAGTTGCCTAAAACATTTTATCTACGACCCGTATTTTCTACTATATACACAAAATTAATTTATTGGCAAATGAATTTTAATTCGCCATTTAAACACCTGTGTTAAAAAGTAGAGTTGCACGCATATTAATGGATGCATAAATAAAGTTATGGTATTTGGCGAGGTCGCAGATAAAAGTGTTTTTTTCTGATTTATACAATAATGAATAATATTGCCTTGGTTACGATATGTCATAACATACCCATTCTTCCGGCGTTCCAGAATTTGTTACTATTTTTTTATATAGATATGAAGTAGTTTTTTAAAAACAAAAAAAAAACGTTGTTGTCAATAAATAAGTTTTTTAAGTAAGACGTGCACGAGTCATTTCATCTCCATTTTACACAGTAAGTTAGGCTAGGTTCCAATGGCAGCAGTAGACCCCTCACTTAGGCCCAAAGGGCCCCTTGTGATACCATAAGGGTGAACAGGAGTCAGATCTGCCCTCCCTCTCCACTTATACAAACCAATCCGAGCACCTAATGAACCCGATCAGATTTCTGACATCTAGAGGTGTGTGGTCCGTTAGTCCATTCGCGTAGTGCCTACCAAGATACTTGATCCTTTTCCCTTCGAGAGCAGAACATTGTCCCAGATAGTGGAGTACCGTCTATTCCTCCTCCACATCCAGGCATCCTCTGCAAATGTCGTTGTGCTCAAGACCCATCTTTTGTGCATGTCTGCCTAGGAGGCAGTGGCCCTTGAGGATGCCTACCGCCTTCTTTATGTTGATTCTGTTAAGTGCAATTAATCTGCTGCTTTTTATAGTATCCCATATAGGCCATAGCATAGTTATGAGACACGTATCTTCTTCTCTCCACTTATGGTTGACCGATGCTATCATCTGGTCCCTAAGTAGTCTCTTGCATTCCACAAGAGGAATATGGATGGAGAGTTCAGTAGACAGGTCCTTCATTCTTGTCCCCTTCCTTGAAAGGTCGTCGGCAATTGAATTTTCCCTGATATCACTATGACTAGGTACCCACATGAGTCCCACGTCACAGTTATTTGCAAGCCTATTTAGCGATTTTTTACAGTCTCTGACCACCTTCGAGGTGCAGTACGAACTATTCAGTATCTTAATGGCGGCTTGGCTAGCAGTAATGAACCTGATGCACTGTCCACTGTCACTCAGATGGCCATGACCTCTGTCTGATGAATGTTACGGTGATTTGGGAGTCTAAAAGACTTTTTGAGGTTGAAATCTTGTGAGAAGATTCCTCCTCCTACTCTGTTTTCAGACTTGAAACCATCCGTAAAGAGCCAGACGTCCTTGTCTTAAACTATCTTGCCTTTTTTTTCCGGTGGGGGCCGTCTTCCTTTCGGATCCGGAAGCACTGCAGCCTAGGTGGCTTATTGTACTGCCCCAATGTTATTATACTCACGCAACTATTCCGAACTCGATGCCCTGCACTAGCTTGTGCAGGTCCTTCAGAGGCTGCGCGTGGAAATCATTTGGTTCCATTTGTCTGTTCCCAAATATGAGCCGTCTTTTGCTCTCCAGCGCATTGCACCTGCACAGAACGTGCATAGTTGTTTCCGGTGCCGTATTACAGAGGCGACAGTTGGTGTCGCCGTTGTATAGCCCGATTTTCCTTAGATGCTCTTCAACAGTCATGTGGCCTGTGAGCAGTCCTATGGTTGTTTTCAGCTGTGCCCTACTCAATGTTAGTAGTCCTGCAGCTTGGCTTGAGTTAGGCCCTTTTATAAGGGCCTTACTATAGTTAAGGCCTGGTCTGTTTTCCCAGTATTCCTTGTGTTTGTTGCGAATCCACTTCCTGACTTCAAGGCGACTCGACTTTTTTGTTATGCCCAAGGCAGGTATCTTGCCTTCTAACCATTTGGTTTTGTCCGGGATGGAAGTAGAGAACTTATTTTTAAAATTAAGTTCTGGAGTGCAGCTGTCAGTCTTCAGGGGGATATCGACAAGCTCATTCAGGATCCTTCCATGGCTCTGTTTGCTCCATATCTCATCTGAGTTGATTCTGATCGTTGTGATAGCTGCAGCATATCTGCAGTAGAGGTCGAATGGTGCTAGATTTAGTATTATATCTAGCGGTTTGGAGGGGGTGGACCTGACCGCCCCCGTTATGAGCAATTCGGTGGCTCTCTGAGCCTTGCCGAGTGCACTTCAGTGGATCCTTTTGTCAAGGGCAGTAGACCAGACTGCGGCCCCGTAGAACATAATAGGCCTTACCACGGCCATCCAGTGAACAACGGTTGGTTTCAGTCCCCAGTCCTTGCTCACTGATCCTTTACAGGAGTACAGCGCGACAAGCGCTTTCCGCGTTTCTAACTAAGCTTCCTGTCGATTAGAATGCCCAAATATTTAGCTTGCTCTTTAACCACCAGTTCCGTGCCGTTTAGAGTAGGAACTTTGAAGTTCGGTACTTTATGCATTCTGGTGAAGAGTACAAGCTCAGTTTTGAGGGGGTTTACCCCTAGTCCACACTTCTCACACCAGCGGGTTACCTTGCGGAGTGCCTGCTCCATAAGTTCGGATAGGATATTTAAGTATTTGCCAGGGCCCGTCGTGGCCGAGCGGTTGAGCCGCCGGTTTCACCAAATCGGTCACGGAGGTGATCTGGGTTCGATTCCCAGCGGAGGCGAGTAATTTTTCTAACGAAAAATACTCGTCTCCGGTTCCATGGATGCGTGTGAATGTGTTGTGACGTCCAAATTAGTCGAAATATATGTTAATATAGTCAATATAAATCAACGTTAGTGGCTGAATGGTAAAAACCTATGCCAAACAAACAAACAAAAAAAAAAGTATTTGCCAGAGACCATAGAAGTCACATCTTCAGCGTAGGCAATTGCTCTATACCCTACAGACTCTAGTTCTTTCAGTAGGTTATTTATGACTACGTTACATAGTAGCGGAGAGAGGACCCCCCCCTTAAGGGGCACCCCTATTAACCTATCTTCTTGAGTGTGAGCTACCCAGCGAGGAGACAACGTGCCAGTTAGTGCTTACTTAAGATATTATGTATGGGGCAGCTCCTTTTGGGTGCCGGGCGACCCCCTTCCCCGCCATAGTCGGAGGGAAAGTGAGTATCCATCAGCGCCATTAGGGTTTCCTCGAATAAAGTGTTCCAGTCACCACGCTACTTTATGAAAAAATCCGGGATAGCTACGTTTCCCGATAGTATCATTCTGAGCCGACTGGCCTTCGAGGTTTCCTCAATTTTGTTGCAAAAAGTTCTCCAAGAGGCCCTCTTTGCCTCTCTAACAGCCTTCTTAAAGGCTCTTAGGCTGTCCTTATACAGAGACCATTCGCTGGTTTGTTTTGCCCTGTTGAACAGCCTATTGCATTCCTTCCTTAAGGAGGAAATCTCCTGGTTTCACCATGGAGGCTTCTTCTTGCCTCGGTACACTTTACCAGGACAAGCAGCCCCCATTGCCTTGTTGCAGGCCTCTGTGAGGGTAGTTACCAGGCGATCTAACTCCCCCTTAGTGTTGGGTCTACGTGGTGTATCGCTAGGCAGAGTCCCAATAAAGACTGTCCTATAAGAGTCCTAGTCCTTAAGTCATTTCTTGGTAATTATAGGGTTCACTGGAATGTGCATATCCACCTGAAACTCTATATACCTATGGTCGGAGAAGGAGTGTTCGCTACTGACCTTTCAATTTTTAACTTTACTGTGCGCCAGGTCCGACACCAATGTTATCTCTAGAACCTCGCGCCTGTTGGAAGTAATATATGTGGGTTCGGAACCAATATTACACATGGAAAGGTTAGTTGCCAGAATAAAATCAAGTAGTGACTCACCTCTGTTGTTCGTGTCGGAGCTCCCCTATATGGTGTTGTGGGCATTTGCATCAGCGCCGATGACGATGTCAACTCCCTTCTGGTTTGCCTCTCCTACCGCATTTAACAGGTCTTCTGGGGGTATTTCCCTGTCATGGGCCACCCAAAGTTGGTGGAAGCCACTCTCCATGGAGACGAAAGTTGTGTCATTTTTACTAAAACTGGGAAGCAGGAAAGTAGGATGGTTTTTTGTATTTAAGATACATGATCTTGGTTTACCTCCTCCCTGTTTATAATAGATACTAAAGTCAGTGGAGCCTAGTCCGCAAACCCGATCTCGAACGATCCATGATTCCTGGACCAGGGCGACATCATACCTCTCCCTTGTTAGGGTGAGGATTAGCGCAGCCGAGGCTGCCTTGCAGTGATGCAGATTGACCTGGATCACCTTCGCCATTTCTGCCGCTTAGGGGTTGACGACCTTAAGGAGGGCCACCTCTACCAGCTGCCAGTTCGCTGATGAGATTAAGCCTTCTCTGTGGCTCCTATCAATTACAGCCCTTATAGTGTGCGTTTATACAGTAAAAAAGTAGTATACGCCGAACGCAGATCCAAAAAATAATTTAAAGCTATAATTCAGTACACCCATATTTTCCTAGAGAAATATGAAACTTTTTGACAATCCATATTATCCTAGGAAACTGTTGGAGAATCCTCTATTAACCGGATTGTTATTCGTGAACGTGTTTGGGATTTTTGCAATTATACAAAATAGATCGACTTTGTATCGTTCATTAGATAACAACATTTATCACAAGCTCTGTATAAAACACATCGAAAATGCTGTACTGGACATTTGCTGGCTTACATAAGTTACACATGTAGAATTACAATTATGTTCAGAATTTAAATTCGATATATGCAATGTATTTTTAGTAATAATTTTAATGAAACTCCCTGTTTCCTTCCTACTTGAGAAGAGTATTTTCTCTAGATGCATTTCAATAAAAGTATTCCTTCGCATTTCCATCCTCCCATTCGCTACAGCAGAGGCTCATCAACAAAAGATCGGCAAATTGCGCCTGCTGAATACTTCATTGTTTTAGTGGCCCCTAATTCATCTACCCTTTAATAGGAGGGTGGATAATTTTATTACGTAACGCCGTGTGGGAAATCGCACAGCCTCCACTGGTAATGATTCAGGGCGCTTGCAAGGCTTGCAGGACGTCGTCGTCAGCTCGTAGTCGTTTAGGCTTCGGAGTAATTACATAAGGGTCTGTCTTTCCTACCACCAACCCTTGCATACATACATACGCCACTAGAAAGGCAAATAATTCTATACTGACGCTGCTAATTCGGCAAATATTCAGAAACCGGGATAGACTTTTTATATTTCCCGAAGTTTCTAATTAACTTGTATTTGCGTTGAGGGTGCAAGACAAGCATTTATTTATAAAACATCAAAATATAAAATTCTACTCTGTGAAAGAATGTTTCTAAGAAAAATTGTAGAAAAAAAAGTTAAACAAATTTTACAACAATTACAACACTGTAAAGCTCTGTTGTTTTTTAACGTATCCAAAAAAAAAGTTAATTTTGCCTATATTCATTTTATAATTTATATGAGAAAGTCTGGAGTCTAGAGAACACTCCCGATAAAAATTTAAAAAAAACAAGTTTTATCATCAAAGTTACTTCAATTAAGGAGCTGCATACTTTAAACATATTTTAAAATGTACAGTGGGCGGCGTAGAACCAGTAGCGGATGCAACTTACCCCTATCGAGTGGATTACCCTGTATATAATTTGTAATTATCCTATTATGACCCACAGTTTGGGAAACGCTGCATTAGATGGCGTTACTTTCACGATCTGTGTCTTGTATATTGCACCGGACATCATTTCAGACGATTTAGAATTGTTCCTTGGTGCTTTGGAAATATTAGTAATTGATCAGCCTGTCATAATAGTTGGAGATTTTAATCTTCCGAATCTTGTTCAGATGAATTCTTCCTGTACTAAATGTTTCTCTTTTCAATCCTTTTGCAACGTACTAAGTCTTACTCAATATAATACCTGTCTGAACGCAAACAATAAACTCCTTGATCTGGTGACATCTAATTTAGAATCGCCCCCTCTAGTGGAGCGGGCTGAAACTCCTTTGGTGATTGAAGATTCTCATCACCCATCCCTGTCTATCTCGTTAACACTGTATACCTCGTCTATCAATCATAAGTTTCCGTCAAATACTACTAACACTAGATACAACTTCAGAAAAGCTAATTTTGTTTCTTTATACAAAGATCTACTTGATGCAGATTGGTCATTTTTAAGAAATGTAAGTGAGGTAAATGAAGCGATTGATATGTTCTACTTTCAACTATACAAAATATTTGATAAATCTGTTCCATTATCTCGAACCAGCAGATCTACATATCCTCCATGGTTTACTCCAGAAATAAAAAGGAATATCAAAATGAAGACATTCCATAGACGTAAGTGGTTATCTAGTAAAGACATAAAGCATAACAACGAATTTAAAAGGCTCAGGTCCCTCATAAAAGTCCAGTTGAAAGCATCGTATACATTGTACGTGAGAGACATGGAGGAGGAAATCAAATCCAATCCTTCAGGACTTTGGAAATACGTGCACCTGAAACAAGATACTACAAGAATCCCGAACAGATTAACAGATGAACATCGGGAATATACCACACCTGCCGACATAGTTAATGGTTTCGCGTCCCTATTCAGTCAGCCGCATACACCCAGCAATCATTCAATTCTTCCTGATAATGAAAGCAAGTGTTTATCGTTTACAATTGACTCTACTTCGGAATCAGATTTGATTAAGATTATGGCTAAACTCCCTAACAAAATGTCTGCTGGTGATGATGGCGTTCCTTCGTACCTAATTAGGGATTGTAGATTTGTTCTTGCTAGTCCGCTTTGTGTCATTATCAACTTAGCAATTGACGCGTCTGAATTCCCCAATCGATGGAAAGTCGCAAAGATTAGCCCGGTTCATAAAAAAGGAGACAAACAGGTTTTAACGAATTATAGACCTATCTCATTATTGTCCAATTTTTCTAAAATATTTGAGCTGGTTATTTATAACACGATCTTCAAGAATGTTTGCTCATATATTTCTCCTAACCAACACGGATTTATGCCGGGCCGATCTACAACAACCAATCTTGGCTGCTTTTCACAATTTGTTTCTGAAGTGATCGACGATAGAGGACAAGTAGATGTCATATACACGGATTTTTCCCGTGCATTTGACACTCTCGATCATGATATACTGCTTGTGAAACTAATGGATTTAGGCGCTGCCCCAAAAGTTCAACTACTTGTAAAATCGTACTTAACTAACCGACAAGCATACGTTGCCTACAACGGATTCCACTCCTCTGCGTTAGTAATCAATTCTGGGGTTCCACAGGGCTCAAACCTTGGCCCGCTTCTCTTTATAATTTTTATAAATTCTTTGCTAGAGTCATTAACCTGTCATGCGCTTGCTTACGCAGATGATATTAAGCTCTTTGCTGTCGTAACAACATTGAGTGATGCTTTGTCACTGCAGAATAATATTAATAAACTTACGGAGTGGTGTGACAAACATAAACTCTCCCTCAACGTTGATAAGTGCTGTTCAGTATCCTTCACTAAAAAAACAAACTCACTCTCACTGCCATACAGAATGTATGACTTACAACTTAAATCCTGCACCGAGATGAAAGATTTGGGTATCTTATTTTGTACTGATTTGAGTTTTACAAAACATATTAATAATATTGCAATGGCTGCATCTCGTACACTTGGATTTATAATGCGAGTCTGTGTATCCTTCAGAGATATTAACCTCATAAAAACACTTTATTCTGCGTATGTTCTCTCTAAACTGGAATATTGTAATATCATCTGGTTTCCAATTTATATGAGTCAAAATATGCCTTTGGACAGGATTCATCGAAGGTTCTTAAAGTACCTTTCATTCAGAGTGGATGGAGTGTATCCCGAGCGAGGGATAGAACAGGATTTACTGCTGCAGAAGCATGATATGGTCTCCCTTTCTGCGAGAAGAGAAGAGCAGGCTGCGAATTTTCTCTGGAAAATTGTTCATAATGTGACAGATGTACCGTTTCTTCTATCTAGAATTAATTTCCATATACCGCGATTAAACTCTAGACACAGCAGTTCCTTCTACATTCCCGGAGCGCGTACCAACTGTCTACGCCGTGCGCCTGTGCCAGTTATGTGTCGAAGTGCTATGAAACATTATAGTGATATATTTTTTGATAAACTGTAATATAGTGTCTGATTAATATTCGATCGATTGTTTTGTTATATGTGCATTTTTGTTTCTAATATATTTCTTATTTTTTATTCTGTAAAATTGTCCTGTAAATGGATCTTCTGTTGGGCAATAAACGTTATTATTATTATTATTATTATTATTATTATTATTATTAGACACTACAAATTTATCAGAAAATCTACCCCACTAGTTTCTAAATTGTTTGGCATTATTAGATATAGTGATAACTACCCGCTAATTATAATTACCCTTGTATATTGATCACAATTTTAAATAATGCAAGTACATTATTAACAACAGGTAGAAATTTCGTGGTAGATAGTTGAGTATTCGTGATAATCATTAGTGAACAAGTATACAACACAAAAACAAATAAAAGCAGAAAACCAATCAATAAATAACTAACAACCGACAAACAAGTTTCACAACGGGTAACGAATAAAATCTCGAACACGAAGGCAGTATCTGTAATAACAATCTAGCAAAAAAATCGCATAATAGTCCATAGATTCGCGCGATGTGCGATACCGGATGAAGAATGTGCACGTCCATATATTTTGTTTCCGGTTTTTGAGAATAGTAGAAATGGTGGAGGAGCCGGACGAGGAGGGCGAGAGAGTGAACGCGGCATCTGAAAAATCAATACTCCGGGGGTCGCTGCAGGATGAATTGCCTGTAAACTTTTATATATTCCGGCACTTTTTCGTTCTGCGAACACATTTTTTTTGCTACCTTTAAATAATTGCGATGGTCTTAATTAATAACGAATAGATGTTTTTTTGATGAACGATTGTTGTGGGGCCGTTTGTGAAATAACGTTTGATTGGTGGGTGAATTATTGACCTCACTTACGTATTTATTGTGGCCGATGCGCTGGTATAATTGAAACGGGGTAGCCTTGACCCAAAAATTGGAATGTGTTATTATTACTACCCGTGGAGTGGTGTACAAATGGAGATCCGATTGGAATTAATAATAATAGAAAGAATTGTAGTTTCCACTACTTTAATCCGGATTGTTATGAATGGAAGATAGATGGATTCGAAATTTAATTTTGTCTGGTTTTTAAAAGATATTTGGTGGTGTCGGTTTCTATTCAACTCTGGAATGTGATTTATGTACTTGCGTTACTATTTCTATGTATACGCTGTACAACCTTACATCAATTTAACTGGAAAATATTCAATACATACAGAGAGGTTTTTTTGCCATGAGATAATGACTACAATATAAAAACAGTTTTAATTGTTTATAACAACTAGTGTTATTGTTGTAATGATTTTATTTTTGGTGTTAAATATACTTCACCAAAATATAAATATTACAAGAGATGCTTAAAAAGTTAACCATTAACATTATAGCATGAATTATATCTTAATTAAATGCCTTCACCACAGCTAATCTACGACCATCCTCGAATGCATATGATATATTTTATTTGTGATATAGCCCCACAAAAAGTCATGAACATGGAATTATGGTCATTTAACAAAAATTAAACAAACTTTGTAGTATATGACAAAGAACTCTACTTGTTTAATAATTGTTATTGTTTCATGACTAACATTTTTTTTAATGAAACATAAAATTGTAAATAACTATCGTTTCACATTTACATTCCTTGTAGCCGAAACTAGTGGGAATAAATTACAAAGTTAGTAAAACAAACTAAGGGTTTTTATTTTAAATTTTGCTATTGTTTCCATTTAAAAATGTAAGTTTGTGTTCTATGTTGAAAACTAATGTTGATAAAAAAATGGTTATGTGTCCATCATAGCACTTTCCCGTCATTTAAACAATTGATGATAATTGTCATACTAAATACTTAATTGTTGTTGAGTTGCGTGAAGATGGTTTTAAATTAATGAAACACTTGTATCTTTTCTTCACTTATTTATTTGGAGTACCAAATGCACATTTCGATCACGATGTGATCATTATCAATGGTTGACAAATACGTATTTGTCAACCATTGATAATGATCACATCGTGATCGAAATGTGCATTTGGTACTCCAAATAAATAAGTGAAGAAAAGATACAAGTGTTTCATTAATTTGGCATACTAAACTTATTTAACTTATCAATTAAAAAAAAAACCTTTATTGGCAAAAAAAGTCTACATTTAAAATCAAACTTCTATATCTATTCTATTGGGTTTTTCTTTTTAACTCCGTCTGCCAACCCAGTCTCGCTACAATCCTTAGACCAGCTCCATCCTCCCTCATCTATTCGGTTACCCTCCTGTTTTTCCCCAACCACTCCTCACATACCCCTTCACACTCCTGTGCCAGATGGCTTCATGTATCAATTCCACTTGCACACAGCATACATCTACCATACCTTTCTCCCAACCAAACCTCCCTTCCTTTCTCCTCCGAACCGCATCTAGCTATTGCCAGGGTTATCTTATCCTTCTTTGACAAGTCACTATTAGTCAGGTACCCTGGCACGTTCCCATGCACTTGCCACCTTTCATAAATCGGATTGTATCCGCTCCTCCCGATACACCCTTGCCTCTGTTGATCTCTACCTCCTTTCACTTTTCTTTCATCCATGCCGCCACATTTACTCCATTCTCTAACCACTCATTCAAAATATTCTCTGACTCTCCTGCCCTTTCATACATTTTTCTGCGCTCCATCCTCCACTTACTCATCCCAATACCCTTACACGTTCTCCACACCTCTTTCACCAGTCTGTCACTTTCCAATTCACACATCTTCATCTCATATTTCACCACTCTTTCTATTGCCTCACTATGCACTCATTCTATTTATTTCCTGAAGTAGAATGTACACAGGGGTTGATCTTTGAACCCCCAAGATCTACCTCAGGAACCAAATCTGCTCTTTCTCAACACATTCATACTTTCTTATCCCCCATGTGTCCATCCCATACAACAAAATAGGCTCCACACACGCATTTGGCGGGCTCCCCGTATCCACCCGTACCTTTAAATATAAAACTTAAGTGTTTAAATTCCTTCACCCTCTCAATCACCTCCCCCTTCCATTTCAATTCACTCACTCTTCCTCTTCTTCCTTTATTCCTAAATCTCATCCACTTTGTTTTCCTTGCATTTACTCACAGACCTCTTATATCCATATATCTCTCTAGTCTTTGCATCACCTCCTTCATCTCTCCCCAGTCCCTCGCCAAAAGCACCATATCATCCGCATAACCTAGCATCCATACCTTCCTTTTTCCGATCACTACCCCGCCCGCTTGCCCTTTTCTCAAAAGCTTTTCCAATTCGCTAATACATAGGTTAAACAGCAATGGGCTCAGCGGGCATCCTTGTCTTACCCCATCCAAGTTCTAACTCTTTCAGACATATTCTCTCCTACTTTCGCCCTCACCCACGTTTCCTTGTACACCCTTCTAATGCACTCCACCGTTACTTTGCTCACTCCTCTCCTACTCAGACATTCCACTAATCTTTCTCTCGGTACAGTATCGTACGCTGCTTTCAAATCCAGAAAAAGAGCGTACATATTCCCTCTCTCTTCCAACACTCTCTCCATCACCCATCACCCCCCCCCCTTTTCTAAAACTCCCTTGCGTCTCCGGCAGCATTCCGTTGGTCTCCACCTCCTTCTCCAATCTATTCTTTACCACCGTCATTGCAATTTTGTACCCGGTGCACATAATCGATATTCCTCTGTAATTCTCTACATTTAATGTATCTCCTCCTTTGTGCAAAGGGCACATAACCCCCACACGCCACGCCTTTGGCAAGTTGGATTCTCCTCTCCACATTTGGTTCAGCAACTCTCCAAACTTCTGGTTTTCCTCCTTTTCTATCTCCTTCCACATTTTTGCCTTTAACCCGTCCAGCCCAGCGACTTTTCCAGTCTTAACCTCATCAAACGCTTTTTCTATTTCCTCCTCCGTAAACTCTTTAACCTTCTCCACCACTTCTTGTTCCCCTATACCACCCGGTTCTCCAGTCATTTTACTACATTTCTGTGTCCATTCTTGTAAAGACACTCCTATATACTCCTTCATTTCACCTCTATTTAAAATACTCCATATCTCCCTTTCATTTCTACATAATCTCATTTCATCGGTAGTTCTTTCCAAGGCCTGCATCTTCTTTTTTTCACATAGTTTAGCGTACCTAGCCCTCGCTGCCATCACCCCCTTCTCTTCTTCCCTGCCCAAGCTCCACTCCCTCACTGCCTTCCTCACTTTCCTCTTTGCGTCACGACACTCCTCGTCCAACCATGGGCATCTCCTTCCATCCCTCCTTATTACTTTTCTTCGGCATCCCGCGGTGATCTCTTCCATCCTTTTTACTTCATTCCAGTCAATTTTCTCTAAGCATTTTCTCATATTCTTAATAGCTCTCGCACTATTCTCTATCTTCCACACTTCCTGTTCTTATTCATTTTCATCAAATTTGCCCATCCGTATTTCTACCATTATTGGCAAATGGTCAGACCCCAGGAGTTCCTTCACCTCAATTCTTCTAACTTTTCCCCTATTTAACCCCTTTATTACGACATAATCAATGACTGACGATCCTTGTTGTCCCACGTATTTTTTCTTCCCTTCCCAATCACCTTCAGTGCATCCGTTTAACATCTCCCATTCCTCTTCTATTAACCAATCTCCCATCCTCCTACCATCTCAGTTTATACATTTATCCTGAGACGTCCTTACTATTAATTTATCCTGCACACATACTCCTCCTCAACACATCTCCCTTCTTCGTTGCCTTTCTCATCTAACGCTTTCCGCGCTTCAGTCTAGTTTTTATTAATGTACACCACTCCTACTTCCAACTGCCCTCCCCCTCCCATTTTTGCATTTAACCTACGCCATACCTTCTACCTCTTCTATAAACTCCACCTCTTCACATTAAATCAGTGTTAGTTAAAGACCATTTCACATTAAATTAGTGTTTTATACGCGTGGCGAATGAAGTAGAATTTCGAGTTTAGAAAAGCCTATCATTAGATTACTATTTGCGAAGTAAATGTATTTACCTAGTAAACTAATGGGCAAATAAAATTGCGTATTATAAAGCAAACCTATTAAATAAATAGCAATTCTAGAAATAAATAATTTAATTAGTAGATTACAGACCAAAATTAAACATTTTCATTGTGGCCATAGCTGGTACCGCCAATTATTTAAATTGAATTGTCAATATTTCAAATTAAATTGTCAATCAAATTGGAAATTTAGTATAATTCCTTATAATTATAGAGAATAGCCGTGGAATAGGACAGAATTACATAGAACAAGAAAAAGAAAGCTTATTAGAGATTGTAAAAGACTTAAACGAGTGTTTTCCACTCCCAGGCTAAGCATGAAGTAAAATTTCGAGTTTAGAAAAGCCTGAAAATTTGGTTTGGTCGCGTAGCGCGAAGCGCGTAGCGGCCAAACCAAATTTTCAGGCTTTTCTAAACTCGAAATTTTACTTCATGCGCCACGCGTACAAGACACTGATTTCAAGTGAAGTTCACTTGTTCACAATATTTCAGTGTTTTCAGTGTTTAATACGCGTGGCGCATGAAGTAAAATTTCGAGTTTAGAAGAGCCTGAAAATTTGGTTTGGTCGCTCCGCGCTTCGCGCTACGCGACCAAACCAAATTTTCAGGCTTTTCTAAACTCGAAATTTTACTTCATGCTTAGCCTAGGAGTGGAAAACACTCGTTTAAAACTTTAAATGGAACTAATTTTAAGAAGGCGTATGCATAAGTATAAAAATCCCTGGTTATGTCTGACTTGAAAAACTCTAGGTCTTCGACTTCTTAGAATGTTATGTGGTTCCAATTAATCACTGTCAGGGAAGATACTATGGGCGAACTTAAATCTGACATGGATGATGGTAGACATGATAACCGTAATGAAATTAATAAATACAAGTAGTAGAATCTAAAGTAATTATAATAACATAATAATATAGTAATAATGTAGTATTAGAAATAACTCAAAAACTATGAATGGAGCATTTCATTTGGATTTTCACATATTTTGGCAGAGCAATGAATGTCCACACAAAATTTTACAAAGATAATTTTTTAAAAGTTATGATTTTCTACCGACTGCACACCAATGTGAAAATTACCCCCCTTTTTTCATGGAAATTTTATTTAATAGTTTTTTTTAATTACATTTTAAGTTTAAAAGACATGAAGAAAACGATAACATATGATAATTCCAAAATGTTATGGAGTAGAATCCAAATGCGGAATTTGATGAAAATCCCATAGGCCGTTTCCGCTGAACAAAGATAGACACAGATTAACGGACTGACAACTGATAGACAGGCCGACATAATAATCCTGGGACCTTTGACCCTCGATATCTCTGTAAAAAAATGGTGATGTGTCCATCATAGTACTTTCCCCCGTAAATTGCGTATTAAATCACTTTTAAAATATTTGTAGCATTATTATTTTCAAAATGTCTTCAACTTTTTGATAACTACAACTTTTATTTGAAACATTTTTCAATTGGATCAACACATACTGACACAAACCAAGAGTGCTATGACAAAATGTGAATCTACAAAAAATCTTTAGTTTTTCATTTCCTACAACTTTTATTTGAAACATTTTTCAATTGTATCGACACATACACTGTCACACACCAATAACTAGATAAAACACACAACTTTTGAAATATCTCAAAAACTAAGAGTGCTATGACAAAAAGTAAATGAACAATACATCTTCATTTTGTTATTATCTACAACTTTTATTTAAAAGAATTTTTTGTTTGATGAACATTTATTGAAAAAATCTGAAAAAACTGAAAAACGCTAAGAGTAAAGTACCACTTCCGGTTTTCCAATTTTCACTAAAAGCTTTTCAGTTCTTCCGATTGTATCAAAAAGCTTAATTTTCAAGTTTCATCTCCATATCTTTAGCGGTTTTTGCGGCACAGCGCACACAGACACACACACAGACAGACAGACAGACAGACAGACATTTTTCAAAAATGGTCTTATTCGACTCAGGGGACCTCAAAACGGATATTTCCGCTAAAATTTTTGATTCGATAATTTTCACGAAAACAATACTTTCCCTTTGTATTACATACGGGGGAAAGTAAAAATGGGGTTTAATTTCTAACCGATCATAAACATTAGTAACGGTAAATAAAAATGTGACTCATGCTTAGAAAGTATACGTACAGGTTAAATAAAGGAGAAGTGTCAGCGTCAAAGTGCCTTATTTTCCTTTCGATAACCTTTAGCGAGTTGATTGTCGTTATCGATCGCGCACAAACTCTACCATTTATACACCAGAGGCATAAAGAGCTCGATATTTGTAACCAGTCACTGTTTTACAACATCACATTACACACGCTTAGTTATTGCCCGGTGTGTCGATTCGTATGTTGTATGACCTAGTTGTAAGTGGTTAGTTGTATACAGATATAAATATTCATGCTGGTTGACCTTTACCACAAACGGCCCTCGACGAATACGGTGTAGCACTAGACATCCCAAGGCTTATCCTTTTCTGCTGACTGGAATTGACACAACGAATTTCCCAGTGTCCCTTATCCTTTTCCACTCTTCCCAATCGTAAACCGATCGTGTGTTTTATGCGAATCCATATAATTTTAAAGTATCATGATATAAAATATTATTGATGTATCGGTTTTATTGGATACTGTAATGCTGATTAGTGATTCTATTTTTTCTAAAATTCTTAAAATGTGTACATTTTTAGCGACCGCTCTATTTTTTACGTAAATATACGTTTTGGGGTGCCAGAAACCCGAATCAAGTAGTCAGTCTTTTAGTTTGACGTTAAAATGAAAACCATAGTTGGCATCATTAGCAAATTATTTTTACTTTCCCCCGTATGTAATACAAAGGGAAAGTATTGTTTTCGTGAAAATTTTCGAATCAAAAATTTTAGCGGAAATATCCGTTTTGAAGTCCCCTGAGTCGAATAAGACCATTTTTGAAAAATGTCTGTCTGTCTGTCTGTGTGTCTGTGTGTGTGGCTGTGTGCGCTGTACCGCAAAAACCGCTAAAGATATCGAGATGAAACTTGAAACTTAAGCTTTTTGTTACAATCGGAAGAACTGAAAAGCTTTTGGTGAAAATCGGAAAACCGGAAGTGGTACTTTACTCTTAGCGTTTTTCAGTTTTTTCAGATTTTTTCAATAAATGTTCATCAAACAAAAAATTCTTTCAAATAAAAGTTGTAGATAATAACAAAATAAAGATGTATTGTTAACTTACTTTTTGTCATAGCACTCTTAGTTTTTGAGATATTTCAAAAGTTGTGTGTTTTATCTAGTTATTGGTGTGCGACAGTGTATGTGTCGATACAATTAAAAAATGTTTCAAATTAAAGTTGTAGGAAATGAAAAACTAAAGATTTTTTGTGGATTCACTTTTTGTCATAGCACTCTTAGACAAATTTTCTACGCGGGGCTTTTCTGAACTCGAAATTTTACTTCATGCTTAGTCTGGGAGTGGAAACACTCATTCTAGCCTAACCTAACCTAACCTAACCTAACGTAACCTAACCTCATAATTTCTAGTTGCATTGATGGCCAACAATTTTGTTGTTACTCCACTGCTGCAACCCGAGTTGATTTTCGTAAACGGCAAATGTGAATTTATTAAAAATCAAAAGTTAAGTGTTTACTATAAATTTATACATAACTGAGTACATGGTGATTTTATAATTAAAGTATATGTGATATTGTTACGAGATCAAGTTACTAAAAAGTAATGGTACAATATCATATATTCTCGTTTCCGCATAAAGGTAGCGCCATTTACTTTTTTATATCATAAATTAAAATATTTGTAATTCTCTAATGGATCCAATTTATATATCCATCATTTCAAATAAACGTCAGTACACGTCATATTTAGTGTAAAATAAATATCGTGATTTTGGCTCTACAAATAAAGATAATACTACAATTTTGATTATTTACGTCATAATTTGGGAAATAATTTTATCATGTGTACAATTTATTCCTGTAATGTGCTTATTTACCCAAATATACCAACCTATATAACCTCAAAATTGGAACTTAAAATACAATTTGCGGCTAAACGGTAAGTCTCCGAAAGAACTTTATCTTAACATTTTTGCGTCCCACACACGCTTACTTCCAGTTCCGCTGGCAAACTATCAACAATCTTAGTATTCCGTTCTGGAGAAAACCCTTAAAATCTACTCGCCTAATTACCGTTTTTCTGTTATCGATTTTGACATTACAACAATGCAAAACATTGTTGTAATGTCAAGCTACTCGACTAATTATCGATTTTCTGTTATCGCTCCTATTATTATGAGGTAAATTATCAATATAAAACATGATTTTAAATTGGTGATAAAAGGTGAACTTAACTCATATATTTTGCGCAATTAATCTTGATATTAATTTGCTCTTGTCGATAAGCAATCTCTCTCTTAAAATGAAAAGGCATGTTGTATATGAATGCTCTACGTTCATCCTCTATTGTGCTCAAACTCACTCATACTCAACTTCTTCCTCTAAAACAATTTCTTACGATATCCAACCCTAAACTCTCTTGATGTCACCATAGTGCTGACCACATGGCATCACTATGGCATTCCTTGTGTCGGATTGATTTCAGTATTTCCAATTAATACTAAAAACAATCCAACTGTCTTTAGTGTTATGGCTGTTTAATTAAATGTCTGCTTCATTATTTCCAGCACCAAGCCGCGGCGCAAGCTTTGGTGAGTGCTAAAACTCTCTTTACAAAGAGAACTCCAATCTTCTTTGTGTATTGTTGTATTTATTTTTCTCGTTTACGTATTGCATGCACGCTATACCTTTCTTGTAATTTCTTTCTTTTATTTGTGCTAGTTCTTTTTGTGTAAATATTTACCTACTTTTTGCATGATTATTTACAGGATTGACGTACGACAGTTAACACATAACTACGATAATGTGTTTCTTTGAAATTACCTAAATACGCATTGTAAATTACTTCGATATTAGGGTAATTTGGTGTGTTGGAATTATATTGTGAATATCGCAGTTAAAAAAAAGAAATGTTACAGTAGTATAACTGAGGGGCTTATTGTAATAACATCATATGCCACAAGTAAACAGAACTAAGATATTGGACTTTGAAATTTAGAAAAAAAAATATTACTATGAGTGGGTATTAAGTACAACCGATTCCAAATGTCTCAAAAACGGTAACTCTAAAACTACTTCTGTTTTCACTAAAAATAGTAAAAGATATATTAGATTGGGGCTGACATATTATATTGTTCATATTATTTATAATAAATTATTGATGCAATAATAATACAAGAATTTTTTGTTTTTTTGAAATGAGAATTTGTCAGCTCCATTCTTCAAAGACATATTAGTTCGAAAATGTTTTCATATTTTCAATTGAATAAAATACAAGGGAGAAATTCGAAATCCGAGAATTTTTTCGTTAGATGGCATCAGCGTTCACCGCGGCTGTTAAAATTACGGTGGGAGGAGTAGACTCCTCCTACCGAAGATCAATTGCTTACGGATGTAACAGATCACATGTTGCCATGTTAAATCATACATTAAATAAGATTTTGTTATTTTCTCGTTTCGAGCGGGTGCCACCAAAAATCATCTTGAGCGGGCGCGTGTAATAAATTTTACGATTAGCTAAATGGATATACCAGTAATTTGTTCCTTACATACAAAACATGTATGTTAAATCAGGAGGAAAAAGTGCAAGGATATTTTAGATAACTGTGATGTGTAGGAAAAATTCATGTAATTAATAGTGGATTGTTTGACAAGTTTTGAAAGCTTCGGTTCGCATACGAATATGAGCATACTGTAGCTTTTTATATTACTGCTTAATTAAATCGAAAAATAATACAGCATTTTTTAATTGTGGGGCTTGTCATGTTATTACAATAAGCCCTTCAATTAAATACAAGCCAATTTGGATAAGGTGCATAACAGCACTAAAAAAGCATATATAGTGTAATTTGGGAGAGATGCCCTATGACTAATTGATGTGAATCTGGTTCTGGTTCTGGTTCTTTGGGGAGTGCGCATTTCTGCACTGCACTTAGGCCTCATTAGGCCCATTGCGCTTCCTCCCGTCGATTACCCAGACTCAGCTCAGCTAGCCTTCCTGGTTTAGGTAGTCTAGCAAAGCCGAGGTGGGTAGATCCCTTATGTAGGCCATTGTAGGCAATATTTCACCCAGTAAGGAGTCTCTAGTTGATAAGAGTGCCGGGCAATCGCTAAGAATGTGTCTGGCATTCTCGTCTTCCATGTTACACCCTCTGCAGGATGGAGAGTCAACTATCCCCATCCTGTATAAATGTGCGTTTAGTCCGCAGTGACCAGTCAGAGCGGCAGTTATGCGCCTAATGTTCCTCCTGGTCAGCTGCAGGTACTGTTTCCCTGATCTCTGGTTGGGATACAATAGTGTTTCCTTAGAGAGCTTGCAGACCTCGATGTTATCCCAACGCTTCCTGAATTTCTCCAGTGCGTTGGTTTGTACAGTATTGCACAGGGACAGAGGCACAAGGCGCATTAGCGGCTCCGGTGAGAGAATGTCCATCCCAGCCGCTGCTCTTACCAGTGCGTCAGCTCTCGTGTTACCTGCGTTCAAGTCATGCCGCTTCACCCAGTAGACGTCAATGTTGTTATACATTGCTGCTTGCCTGAGTTTTCTGTGGCACCCTAATGTTGTCTCTGAAGTTGTATGTGATTTCTTCAGAGACAGTAGCGTTAGCCTGCTGTCCGTTAGGATCAGTATGGCTTCATTTGACACTTTGTGGTTTATGATGTTCTCAGCCGCAAGTTTTATACCTATCGTCTCTAATTGTGTGACGGTGGCATGCTTTCCCATCGGGACCTTTGTTTGGATTTTCAGGGTCTTGGAGAAGACTCCAATCCCTGATTTATTCATCATTTTAGATTCACCTAATGGCCGACTCTCTCATTTGTTTAGTGGGTTGAATAGTAACCATGTAGGGTGCATTCCGAATGAGTGTCGGTCTACAGTAGTCAGCGCCAGCCTCTAAAAGAGGTATGTCTTTGCAGACACTCCTCCAGAAGTGTCCTCTGACTTTCCCCCAGCGGTTACTGTTTCACTGCCTTGAAGGCGAAGTATGGACGCTACGGCCTCTCTCTCCAAGTGAATATCAAGTGGCGGAAGGCATAGCATGACCTCTAGCGCCATCGTTGGAGTAGTGTGCATGGCGTCTGTTATGCTTAGACAGATTTCCCGCTGCACTTGCGAGAGTCGCTTCCTCGCAGTTGGCTGTTTGGTCCTGGGCCACCAAACTAAAGCGTCGTATGTTAGCATGGGTCTTATGATGGCAGTGGATAACCACATCGTCGTGCGCGGTTTCAACCCCCAGGTTTTCCCCACTGCCCGACGGTATTGCCAAAAGGCTCTTATGGCTTTGTCTGTTTTGATGTCGATGTATTTCTTCCAGCTCAATAGATCTTCCTCGTGTGTATGCGTGTTGTGACATTGTCAGGGGTAGTCAAGTTAGAGCTGCCGCTCTTATGTGCCATTCACAAATTCTTTCCTGCGTTTTCATAAGAAACGAAGAAAGTGTGATAGGCCTATATGCCTTGAGAGCAGTGTAGTCAGCTCTGCCAGGTTTTGGTATGAATACTACCCTAGCTGGTTTCCAGGCCCAGCGCCACCTAGCGCCAGACTGAATCGGAACAGCATCACTACGTGCTTAAGCAGTATTTCCCGTCCCCACTGTAGCAGGGCGGGAAAGATGCCGTTGGGTCCGGGTGCTTTAAAGGCGGAGAAGCTGTTAACTGCCTTTAGGGTGTTTACTTCATTTATCACTTCATGGGCTAGCTCCCAATCTTCTGTTGTTCCTGAAGTGAGGAGGTACAGCATAGCACCTAAACAGGAGGCGTCTGGGGCAGACCTGATTCTTCGGACGATGGATGTTTAAAGGGGACGATGGTCCAAGTCGGAGCTGTAGATCTTCTTGAGGTAGCCTCTGTGTCCCTATCTTGGATAGGGCTAACTTACACACGGCGGAGTTGACTCAGCCCTGGTGCTTGTCGTCGTTAAATGAGGAGTCGGGGGTTGGCCTTAAAAAGCCCGGGGTGTCTACTCGCCCCTCCGGTCTACATGTGGGTTGGTCTCCGGCGGGCAGTGGTTCGCAGATGTGGCGGTAATCCATCAGTCCTTAGAGGGACGCCCCAAAGGTATACACTTAAAAGGTAAAAACCTGGGCACTCCAAGTCTGTTCCTGAAGTGATTTGAGTTTCCCTCCTGGCTTGCTTAAAAAGTATGGTGCAGCCAGGGAAGTGAGTCTTGAGAAACAGTTGCAGACTCTCCAGAAGGTCGTCGGTTATATCGCCGACCTTCTTTCTCAGGACTTCCACAGACTGTTGGTGGTCTTGTGATAGAGCCTTCTTGAATCTGCTAACCTCTTGCGTGCTTTCGATTTCACGGAAAGTTCGCCATGATGCTCTTTGACATTGCCTTATGAGTTCTCTGTGCTCTTTAAGGCGGGCCTTGTAAAAAGTGCAGTCAGAGCTCTGTTTAGAACATCTGGGGTCTACCATGGGGTAGCTTTCCCTGTCTCCTTTTAAGTGGGCAGGACAATTTGTAAGCCCTAATTATCTTTGCCTGCACTTCCTCCGCGAGGAGGTCTAGGCTGGCGCAGTCCTTAGGGTACTGCGAATTTATATCCCGCAGCCCCTCACCGAGGCACACAATGTGTGCGTCCTTATCCGTTTGTTTCGGATTTCGGTAGGGTTTGCCAGGACTTGTCTTTAGGCCTATCTGAAAAGTGACCAATCTGTTGTCAGACATGGACGCTTCTCGACTGACCTCCCATTTGTCTATTTTATTAGAGATACCTAGGCTAGCCATTGTGATATCGATCACCGTCTGGCTGCGAGCGGTCACGAAAGTAGGATCCGTTCCGCGGTTAAGTATCTCTATATCGTTACTTATTAAAAAGTCATGCAAGGGCTTGCCTTTTTTATCTGAAGTTCTGCTCCCTCAAGCGATATGGAGCGAATTTAAGTCGCAGCCCATGATAAGCGGTAGTCCCTCCCTCCTGCAGTACTCAACAAGCCCTTTCATTCCCCTTGTTGGGGGCGGAAGGGTGGAGTTTCCAGATAAGTAGACCGCAGCCAGGACTACGTCTCTCCCTTTGCTCATTGCTCCACTAACTCTTATCACGGTGGTGTCGCCATCGGAAAGTTGTGGCAGCAAATGGGCTCCTATCTGCCTAAGTGCGTAGATCGCAGGCCTAGGTTTCGTGTTTGACCTGTAAAATAAATTATCGGTTAACTTGCCTATACCACAGATCCTAGATCTTACGATCTAGGGTTTCTGTATGAGGGCCACAGTGTCCTTGGTCCTATCGAGGCGACGGCACAGTATTGGCGTAGCCGCTCTTGAATGACTCAGGTTACAGATGGGTCACTTTTCAGATAGGCCTAAAGACAAGTCCTGGCAAACCCTACTGAAATCCAGCCATTAAGCTGGTGGTGACTGATCGGTCCTAATCCAGTCACCTTTCGACTCAGCGAATGTGGACTCGTCCGAGTCAGAAAGGAAGGCGTCGGTCGTTTCTGACGTTATAGGTGATTCGATTAGCACATCCTCCAGTCTCGGCTCTTCCCTAACCGGCTAGATTTGTTTCTACAGCAGTCACGTGCTCAGCCTGCTGAGGGGTAATCTTTCTTAGAAGCGGTGAGTTGGATGCCTCAGGTGCGCTTTCAGTCGCCCTCTGAGTTACAACACCCTCCTCCTCCTCCTCTTTTTTTCTGGGGAATGTGTGTTTCAATTTTTTTAGAGACTATGTCGACAGTTGTATCAGCAATGATTTCTCCTAGTTGTGTCAAGTTTTGACGTTAAATGACATTGTCATACTGTTTAGATCGCGAGTTTATTAGTGTTTTCTTCTTTCAGAAAAGCTTTAAATCATAATTTCTTATGATTTTTTTTATTTTGAGTGTACATATCCAAAATACGTGTTGCAGATTTATAAATATTCGTTGTTTTGTTGAAAGAGGTCAATTTGAAGTTTAAACGAGTGTTTTCCACTCCCAGACTAAGCATGAAGTAAAATTTCGAGTTTAGAAAAGCCTGAAAATTTGGTTTGATCGCGTAGCGCGAAGCGCGGAGCGGCCAAACCAAATTTTCAGGCTTTTCTAAACTCGAAATTTTACTTCATGCGCCACGCGTACAAGACACTGATTTCAAGCGAAGTTTACTCGTTCACAATATCTCAGGGCTTTAAGTGTTTAATACGCGTGGCGCATGAAGTAAAATTTCGAGTTTAGAAAAGCCTGAAAATTTGGTTTGGCCGCTCCGCGCTTCGCGCTACGCGACCAAACCAAATTTTCAGGCTTTTCTAAACTCGAAATTTTACTTCATGCTTAGTCTGGGAGTGGAAAACACTCCTTTTAAGCTTCAAATTGAACTCTTCGAAAAAAGCGTATGCATATGTATACTTAATAGAAAATTGCCTGTATTAACAGATTAATCCGATGACCATGGTTTTCAAATAGATTTAGAGGTTTTTGGACATAAGCGACTTAATTTGTAACTATATGTTTTTGAGTTTACGTGAAGTGATTATTACACTAATAAAGACTGTTATTCCTTGCTTCACTTTTTATTTTTATCGTTAGATCTACATTTCCAGACATAAAGTGCTCATTATCAATAACAAACTGTTTTTTATTGATAATGAGCACTTTATGTCTCGAAATGTACGTCTAACGATAAAAATTAAAAGTGAAGTAAGGAATAACAGTCTTTATTAGTGACTCAATTTGTCTCTCGACACCCTTGTGTTTGTGCCGCATAATTTATGTCAATAGACACTCATTCAGCGAACGCGTGCGTCGAAATGAGTAATTTTTTAATATCATCCCCGTATTAAAAATAATTCAGAATTGATAATAATTGGATTATGCACACTTGATTTATTTAGAAATCAGTAAAGCGCGACTACAAAGATAGGGGGCTTTCAGTTTTAGTGTTTCGGATTTCAATCATATCTGTTCGTGGCGATTGACAGACTCGGTGAATTTGGTCGGCTCTTTATCCATGAACATTCCCTTCTTCCTATAGAACTGTTTGACGACGTTCTCTCTATTGCACCCGTAGTGAATAGTATCGAAACACGGCCTCCTGCCATAGTTCAGTGATGTCGTTGCCGGTACGGCTTTGAACTGTTCCTGAAAAAATAAACGAGTGTCTTTCAATCCCAGATTAAGCATGAAGTAAAGTTTCGAGTTTAGAAAAGCTCAAGCTTTACTAAACTTGAAATTTCAATAATTTGGATTAGTCGCGTAGCGAAGCGAAGCGACAAATCCAAATTAGAATTCGTTATTTCTGTATTAACATATTCTGGCTAAATCTAAAAAAAGGCAATAGAAATAATATTAAAAGTGCCGAGATTCTTTTCGCAATCTACAACAAGTTAGTCTTACAAAGACTATATCAAACCCTTATTGAAACAACTACTTCCCGAGCTAATACCCCGACGTGTTACCGGGGATTATTTTAATCTCCGGCAACAAGAATTGTAAATATTATTTACAATTCTTCTCTTATTTAAAATGAGTTCGCACCCAGCAATGAACTAATTGCCCGGTCCAAAGGATTATCTCCCGCGGTTCGGACCGTGCTCGGGCCACCATCTACCTGGGCAGGTGTGGCGGACTACGAGACCGTTGGCAAAGATTTCGAAAAACTAATGAGAGAGGACTAATGACCACCGTTGCAATTTGAAAGAAGAAAGATTATAAATTTCTATACTTCTTTCAAACTGCAGCTTAGCGGTTGTTTGGATTTAAGAGTCTGTTGAAAGTAATTATCTTGTCTGCGATAATTGCTTTCTAGCAAATTCTTTGCCAACGGTCACGTAGTTCTCAAACCCTCCCTTTTCCACGCCAATTTTCGGGGTATAAATACCGGGGGGCGGCATCCAGAAAGGCAGTCCACTCTTGTGCTGTACAGGGGCAGCATGTGGATTCAAGAGGAACTTCCGTTCCTCGACTCTTCGGTTTGAGCCAGGAAGCTCTGACCGACGCCGACGCCACACGTCCTAGCCGTCGTTCCTGCCGCCAGAAGAGGATTCCAACAACCGACGCCGACGTTAGCCGTCCCAGCCGTCGTTCCTGTTCTTGGACCAGGACGCCGAGAACCCGATTGCCAGCGCAGTCGCCTCGACGCCACAACGACGCTTCAGTGTAGCGTTCGTTGCTTCCGCCGGATCCAGGCCAGGCCAGCATCTCACCGACGCCAGGAAAATTTGCCCGACGCCAACGCTAGCCGTTCCGCCGTCGTTCCTGACGTCCCGCACTACGAGCGTAGTGTTTGTTGCTGCCTCCGGATCCAGCCAGACGCACCACCCCACCGACGCCGTCTCACACCGAGACGCCGTCTTGGTACTTGGACGCCGCCTCCCTCCAGAAGCCACCACTAGCCAGACGCCACCGCTGGGCTAGTAGAAATTCCCAATCGCGACGCCGACGCCACACCAAGTCTGCCTTGTAACTCGTGCACTGTTTCTCTTGTTCTTATTCTATTTGTTGTTTTATTTGTTTTATTTTGTTTAAAATAAATAATTTAAAACAGCATATGTGTTTCAAAAGTTAGTCGCTCATCTCTCTTTAACTCAACCAACCTGAGTTAGTTGGTAAACAGCGTGGGGTACCTTCCCTCCCGTTGACAGACGGACATTGAAATATACAACAAGTGTTTGCTGTTAGATACAGTAACCTACTGCAAATGTAACAATTTGGGTCAAATTATTCAGGCCATCTGTAGACGCGTTTCGAGATTTATCTCTCATCAGTATAGCTTTGCCACTCCCTCCAAACAATTTGACACCGCAGACTGGCGGTCACGTAACCGTTCAAACATAAGTATAAATGAAATTGCCAATTCTTAGTTGCAGAATACTTCAAACATTAAAAGTGCCGAAATTCTATTCGCAATCTACAACAAGTTACTTCTTGGATTTTGGAGGCGTTCACTTCGTGGTACATCTTCAATTTTGATATAAAGAAAACTCTTAACTTTTTTATACCACTTTTATTTTACTTTAGTGACTAGTTTCAATTACACGGTAATCATTCTCAAACTAAGTGTTAGTTTGAGAATGATTACTGTGTAAATGAAACTAGTCACTGAAGTAAAACAAAAGTGGTATATGTAGAGATATTTGAATGTATAATAATTGGCGCCAAATAATTATGTTGTGCGCAAAATCGTTTTATTTTATGCACATCCGTGCAGACATTTTGTATATAGACGAATAAAGGCAGTCTTAAGTTAAACCTGAATCTGTGTGCATCATTAATTAAAATTTACCTTTTTCCTAAATTACTCATTAAAAGTAAAAGTGAAAACGTTGTTAACTCACGTTACAACAGTATAATAAAGTTAAGAGTTTTCTTTACAACAAGTTAGTCTAGGGTTTAATATAGTCTTTGTAAGACTAACTTGTTGTAGATTGCGAAAAGAATCTCGGCACTTTTAATGTTTGAAGTATTCTGCAACCAAGAATTGGCAATTTCATTTATACTTAATAGAAATAATATCTGCAATAAATAACGGTGTTTGTGGCCGCGGGCCTAACAGAAGCGCTCCAGCGGCCGCATGAGGGTAGGCCAGCCCTGCTTTAAATGATTAATCACAAAGTTTCAAACCTGTTCGTGAATATTATCCCATATATCCGGTTGATATTGTCTGTTCTCCCTCATCCTTCTCTTGTCGAAAAGTGGAAACACTTTCGAATAGCAATAGTATTGATCATACCCTGAGAGTCCTGAATGTTCGGTAGTATTATTAAAGAAGTTTATATCTTTTGTCAAATCGATCTCTTGAAGAGGCTGGAAAGAAAACGAGAAGAACGAATGGTAAATAATAAGTAACAAGCAATACCTAATTATCTAACTTCTAAGGTTGAGTTATTGTACAATACAAATTGTTTAGAGCATTAACATTTTTGTGAGGTACCTCCTTGTGGCTGAAGTTTGTTACTTCTTTAAACAATTATACAGGGTGCGGTAAAACAGACAGTGCAGTTTGGAACGCCCAGTACATCCCGTGTGGTGGGGGTACCTACCTGGAAGAGATATCATTGTATTGACCCCCCTGGTCGTGCCGTTTTTAGTCGTTACCTAACGTCAAGAGTGGCTACGGCAACACTGTGCCGCCGCCTCGATACGACTAAGGACACTGTGGCCCTTATACAGGAACGCTGGATCGTAAGATCTAGGATCTGTGGTATGGGCAAGTTAAACGGTAATTTATTTTACAGGCCAAACACGAAAGCTAGGACTAACAGAAGCGCTCTGGAGAACATCGGAGCTTCACAGTCCGCACGTTTCTTGAAAATGGCCGTTCTGCCGTCGCCACCCAGCGGGCCTTCCGGCTGCATTTCAATCTTGCGCGTCGTGATCCCGTCCCTCACCGTAATTTAATCGCGAGTTGGACGCGTACATTAGAATAAACTAGTTCGACACAAAGACGTACGGGTTTAGGAAGACCCAGAACGGTAAGAACACCCGAAAATGTAGCAAGAGTAAGAGAAGCTATCGAACGGTCACCTACGCGCTCTGCCCGGAAGCATGCAACTGCATTGGCCATTGCTGATCGCTCTCTAAGACGGATATTGCATGAAGACTCATTCTACCCCTACAAGATGATGCTTGTTCAAAAGTAAATGCCCCCTGATTATGAAAACCGCTCCTAAGAAATGTTGAACCCGATCCATGCGAGCTCAATTTTGTTCAGTAGTGACGAGGCCCACTTCTATCTCTGTGTAGGGGTGAATAAACAAAATTTTCGATACTGGGCTGTAAATAACCCAAGGCAACTTCACGAGAGACCACTTCACTCCCCAAACGTCACCGTGTGGTGTGCGATTTCCAAATTTGGGGTGATTGGGCCTTATTTTTTTGAAGAGGACGGACGAACTGTAACTGTCACTGCTCAACGTTATGCTTTTATGTTGGATTTTTTTTTCAACCTCGATTAGAAGAACTGATGGACGTTATGCTTTTATGTTTTTTCAACCTCGATTAGAAGAACTGATGGACGTTATGCTTTTATGTTGGAATTTTTTTTTTCAACCTCGATTAGAAGAACTGATGGAGGAAGCAGCTCTGGGACACATCTGAGTTCAGCAGGACGGGCTACGGCTCATACTTCTCGAGTTTCAATGACGAAACTGCGACAGGTGTTCCCTAGGCGCCTTGTTTCTCTGAGAGGTGATGTGGAGTGGCCCGCACGCTCTCCTGATCTGAGCATTTGCGACTTCTTCCTGTAGGGCTACCTGAAGTAAAAGGTTTTTAGGCATTGACCTCGCACCTTAGAAGAACTCAGGGATCTGGATCTGGATCATAAAGGGGGTGTGTACCTAGACACAGCAATTAGACCCCAATGGGCCCTTTTTGCATCCCCCCCTAGGGTTGTGTCACTCCTCAGCTCAGCCATGCCACTCTGTCGAGAAAGGCCAGCAGAGCAGCGGTTGACTCTTCCCTAATGTCGGCCATCTGGACGCCAGAATTTCCTCCCTTTGCGAGGCGAGTGCTGGGCAATCACAAAGGATGTGCTCGGCAGTCTCGTCCTCATTACAGCCTCTACAATCTGGCGAGTCAACGACTCCCATTTTGTAGAGATGCCCATTTAGTCCACAATGGCCCGTGAGAACGGCCGTTATGCGTCTCAGATTATTTCTGCTCATTTGCAGGTAGTGTAGTGCCGTCTTTTTGTTCGGATACCCTAAGGTTTCCCTAGACATCCTACAGTCCTTAATGTCATCACAGCGTTCCCTGAATTTCTTCAGGCTTTCGTTGTGGATCAATTCGTTAAGGGTCGAGATGGTGGGTTTTACTAGCGGCTGTGGCGAGGAAATAGTTTCCCCAGCCGCTGCTCTATCCAGTTTATCCGCCTTTCGATTGCCTACATTAATGTCATGGGCCTTCACCCATGATATCTCGATTCTGTTTTCTGCAGCAGCAAGCCTGAGTTTGCTGTGGCAGTCCAGAACTGTCTCCGATGTCGTTACTCTGTTTTTCAGAGCCATCAGAGCCTGCCTGCTATCTGTTAGGATGAGTAGCTTTTTGTTCCTCACGTTGCGGTTCTGTATTGTTTCAGCCGCAAGTGCTATTCCCATCACTTCTAGTTATGCGATGGTCGTGTTCTCTCCCATTAGAGTCTTTAGGTTGATGCCCAGGTTCCTGGAGTATATCCCCAGTCCCGAGCGTCCTTCTTTACATGATGCGTCGGTGTAAATGCGATTAACCGATTCTCTCATGTCCATCGAGGGATGGGCGCGTACCTCGTATCCTTCCGGTACGTTATTTGTGTGCGAGCACAGGTCGTTTCTAGCCTCTAACAGAGGTATATCTTTGCAGACATTCCTCCAGAGGCTGCCTCTAGCCATCCCACATGTGTTGCGTGTCCATAACCCATCAGCTTGGAGACGGAGTATGATATTTATAGCCTCCTTCTCCACATACAGATCCAGCGGTGGAAGACATAGCATGACTTCCATTGCCAGAGTCGGGGTAGTGCGCATTGCACCCGATAAGCTATTCTTTGTACCTGGGATAGGCGCCTCATTGTGGTCTGTAGTTTCATTCTTGACCACCACACAGAGGCGCCATAAGCAAGCATTGGCCTTATTATCGCTGTGTAGACCCATAGTGTCGCTTTTGGTTTCAGACCCCATGTCCTCCCCACTACACGTCTACACTGCCAGAATGCCCTTATGGCCTTGTTTGTTTTGATATCGATATGCGATTTCCAGCTCAGTTTATTATTGATGGTTATACCCAGGTATTTGACTTCCTTGCTGTACTGCAATATCGTATCCATTTGCGAGGGTGCCCTTTGAGGTACCCTCCTTTTCCTGGTGAACATGACCATCTCCGTCTTTGCTGAGTTAACTCAGGGATCGAATTCGGGAGGGAATCGCCGCTATACCCATCGAGATGTGCCAACATTTCAGAAATCGCCTTCATCAATGTATCGCTGCTGGGGGTCATCATCTTTCTGATGTCATCTTCAGGAGTTAATGCATAAAACGGCATGATGTACCGATTAAGATAAAATAAACCCCATTTCTTTAAATTGCGCCGTTTTTTTTAATAGCCCTTCAAAACTGCACTGTCTGGTTTGCCGCACCCTGTACTATGTTGTGGTTTTAAAATATACTTCAGCTAAACATTTAATAGAGCTATTATGAGTATTGTGCGAAACTTTATCACCACTCTGTATAAGTATTAGTCAAGTCTTGTAATTTTATAATAAAATTCAGAGAAAAAAATGTGTTTTGAAACCCAAAATCACACTGAATTAATAAGTTACGAGTTGATTATCGAGTAACGATATCCTACTTAAGATATTGGGCCGTATGATTTCCCCTTTGTTAAGGCTTTCGTTAAATAAATAATTGATTAGAGTGAAAACATGTCGAAATTAACATACAGAGAGTTTTATGTAACACTCATAACGAGAATTTTTCTTCGAACTGTCCATATGCATACGTTCCCGATTATTCGATGCTCGATTTATTAAAAGAATTTAATTTGAAGCTTTAAGCGAGTGTTTTCCACTCCCACGCTAAGCATGAAGTAAAATTTCGAGTTTAGAAAAGCCTGAAAATTTGGTTTGGTCGCGTAGCGCGAAGCGCGGAGCGGCCAAACCAAATTTTCAGGCTTTTCTAAACTCGAAATTTTACTTCATGCGCCACGCGTACAAGACACTGATTTCAAGTGAAGTTCACTTGTTCACAATATTTCAGTGCTTTCAGTGTTTAATACACGTGGCGCATGAAGTAAAATTTCGAGTTTAGAAAAGCCTGAAAATTTGGTTTGGCCGCTCCGCGCTTCTCGCTACGCGACCAAACCAAATTTTCAGGCTTTTCTAAACTCGAAATTTTACTTCATGCTTAGCCTGGGAGTGGAAAACACTCGCTTAAAGCTTCAAATTGGATTCTTTTAATAAACCGAGCATCGGAAAATGTGCAGCGTATGCATATGGATACTTCTAGAAAAATTCTGGTTTCGAAATTTTACTTCATGCGCCACCGGTACAAAACACTGACATATTACGAAGTTTAAAACGTACCGCTAAACTTTATATTGAATCAGTGTTTTGTACCAGTGGCGCATGCAGTAAAATTTCGAAACCAGAATTTTTCTTTGAAGTATCCATATGCATACGCTGCACATTTTCCGATGCTCGGTTTATTAAAAGAATCCAATTTGAAGCTTTAAGCGAGTGTTTTCCACTCCCAGGCTAAGCATGAAGTAAAATTTCGAGTTTAGAAAAGCCTGAAAATTTGGTTTGGTCGCGTAGCGCGAAGCGCGGAGCGGCCAAACAAAATTTTCAGGCTTTTCTAAACTCGAAATTTTACTTCATGCGCCACGCGTATTAAACACTGAAAGCACTGAAATATTGTGAACAAGTAAACTTTACATTGAATCAGTGTTTTGTACCGGTGGCGCATGAAGTAAAATTTCGAGTTTAGAAAAGCCTGAAAATTTGGTTTGGCCGCTCCGCGCTTCGCGCTACGCGACCAAACCAAATTTGCAGGCTTTTCTAAACTCGAAATTTTACTTCATGCTTAGCCTGGGAGTGGAAAACACTCGCTTAACGCTGCAAATTAAAATATTTTAATAAACCGAGCATCGGAAAATGTGCGGCGTATGCATATGGATACTTCAAAAAAAAATTCTCGTTATGAAAAAGTTCGGTGTTACATAAAACTCCCTGTAGAGACTTAACGACTGTCTATAATTTTAACGAAAGGGAAATCATACGGCCCTTTGTACTTAAAAATACATTTTACCAATCTAGATTGTTCCATTTTCTGATTCATATACGTATAAAACACATTAAGGTGATTCGGCGTCACGTGTAAAATCTTCCCACTCATCTTGACTGCTTTTGCTTTCTTTTGAAAATCCCAAAAAATAAATTAATCCGTTTAATAAACGATGAAAGTATTATCTGCGAGGACTGATGCGTACATATAAGTGACACATTGGATTTAATATTTTGACGTGTTTAAAGATAACGCGATTTTTAATAGCTCCCTTCAAGTCGAAATCGATTTCCCCCCCTCTGTTATCTTTAATAACGGCATTATTTCGTGTCACGTCAGCAAAAATAAGATGCCAGTTTTAAAAGGAGGTCGATTAATATTTATGTATAAATTGCGCCCCGAAAAGTCTTTTGATAAAGTGAACAGGAAAAAGTCTGGGGGATTCTAAGGGAAAGAAATGTACCAGACGACCTCATAAATGCTAATTAATGTTAGTAGAACAAGAAAGTGAATTATGTGGCTACAAGGAATAAAACATCGAATAATTTCCAAACAGAAGACGGATTAAGGCGAGGATGTGTAATCTTTATTAAACGGAAGGTAAATATACTGCCTTTCAAAAAAATCAGAACACAAAGTATTTATTGGAGGATTTTAATGAAATTTACAGAATTTGATCATGTAAATGAACTGCATCGATGATCAAAAAATCAATTGTTTTGGTTACTATTTAATGGTATATTTCCTTGATTTTACCATTATGAAGAGCTGCTGATTTTTTAATGTAATTGCTTCTAATATCCAAGTAGCCTCTGAGTAGTTTGACGTTTCAGTTTGTAAAACATAAAAAGATGGGGCGTGTTCGTCGGCGTGCACAATATCATCATCTAAGTGAATTTGAAAGGGGTCGCATTATTGGAATGCGTGAAGCGGGTTTTTCGGTTCGTGCTATTGCTGAAAGGGTAGGCCGTAGTGTATCGGTGATCGTACGCTGCTGGTCTAGATGGTCCGAAGCTGGGGAGAATCGACGTAGACTTGGATCAGGACGTCCAAGAAGCACCACTGAGCGTGAAGATCGAGCTCTTCGTCTTACAACTTTAAGGGACAGATTTACAACGTCGCGGGCATTGGGAAATGACTGGTTGGCTCTAAATGGCCAAAGAGTATCCAAGGCTACTGTTTACAGAAGAATCCGAAGTTTTGGTATAAGATCCTACCGTCCACAATTGTGTCTACCTCTTACTCCGCAGCATCGCAGAGCAAGACTTGATTGGTGCAGGGAAAGACAACATTGGACCCATGAATGGAATAACATTATCTTCAGCGATGAGTCTCGGTTCTGTTTATGGGCTCATGATGGTCGCAGAAGAGTGAGACGTCGACGCGGTGAACGCAGAATTTTACAATTTGCTGTTGAAAGACATACGGCTCTTACACAGGGAGTTATGGTTTGGGGGGCGATAGCATATGGTAGTCGGTCTCCTCTATCCTCTAGTTTTTTTAGAAGCAAGTCTTAACGCGATTCGGTATATTGACAACATTTTACGGCCAGTGTTAGTGCCCTATGTAAATGGCTTGCAGAACCCCATTTTTCAGCAAGATAATGCTCGACCTCACACAGCGGTCATTACAAGAAAGTTTCTTGATAGTGCTGAAATAAATTTGTTACCTTGGCCATCTCGTTCTCCAGATCTATCGCCAATAGAACATGTTTGGGATATGATAGGTGTTAGAATAAGTAACTTACAGCGCCCCGCTAACACTGTAATGGAACTTAGAGGTCAAATTATCGAAGTTTGGAATAAAATACCCCAACTCGATATTGACAGCCTGATTTCTAGCACGCCTCGACGTGTTAACGAGTGTTTGGGAAATCGTGGAGGCCCAACACATTATTAATTTTTATTCATTTGTTTTTTTGTTTTTCAAGTTGATTTTTTGATCATCGATACAGTTCGTTTACATGATCAAATTGTGTAAATTTTATTAAAATCGTGCAATTAATACTTGGTGTTCTGATTTTTTTGAAAGGCAGTATACATAAATATTAGGTTTTCCAATATCGATGATATGATTTTGAAGTGACGTTTCGGTCATATGTAATATGTCATGATCTGTCATTTATTTTTCATTGTATTCAGTAGTGTTTACAATTTCATCATGGAGAGATCTACAGTCTATTTCACGAATGTTTACACTCACGTCATCAATTATAAAATTCCGAATCAATCTGTTCAAGGTCATATGTAATTGCGCGCATTGGCGTAACGTTAAAAAGGGGTTTGGTGTTTAATTTTTTTACTGAATCCTGCATTAAAACCCTAGAAATTGCATTCCAACATGTAATCTTTGGAAGAACTCATGCCAATGAATACGTTATTGGAATGCACTTATAAAAAAAATCCTGAAAGAATGATTACTGTTATAAGATTGACATTATATCCATGTACAATAATAATAAAATGCAATACAATTAATTTTAATAAAAAAATATTCATTTTCACTTCTATCGTGATTGCATGATTTTTAAATTGGACGCGATAGAAATCTTGTTTGTGTAGGTCAGTGATGGGGAAACTACGGCCCGCGGGCCAAGTCCGGCCCGCGGAAAGGTTTAATCCGGCCCGTTTAAGAGTACCGTCGTGAGAATGTTTGAACGCGTTCTTACTTCGTAATGTGACGACCCGCATAAAAACTACCTACCTACGATTAAGCATTATTCTTTGGCCCGCTACGATTGTCTGGTTATTACAAATGGCCCGTCTTAAAAAAAGTTTCCCCACCACTGGTGTAGATGTTCATGAGGCAATTTATTTTAAATTATCTCATTTTCAAACCACGATTAAAAATAGTTAACGACGTTGGATATTAACCAAATAGCGACATTTCCCCTAAAATGACCGGAGAAGCAGGAAAATGCATAAATGTGGTATTACATGATAAACCCCTACGTATTCTTGATCGAATCAACACCCGGTAATTTGGTGGAAGTTAATTTAATCATTATTACTGTCTGTTACATCATCGTCTGAACTACTCCTATTCCCAATACGAATAATAAATTCTGACACATTATCCAGAACGTTTTGGCTGGTGTACCATCTGCCGATAATTGATTCTGTGTATCTAACAACAGAGTCCCACCTTTCCGGAGTACATTTTTCTAAGGATTTGTGCCACATGACCAACACTTCATTGTCTCCATATCCCTTTTCGCCTATATGAGCATCATAATATTGTTTTGCCTGTGCCCATATTAGTTCTATGGCGTTAAATTCGCAGTGATATGGTAGGAGTCGCAATATTTCATGGCCATGTTCGAGCAGATAGTCGTCTACCACATATCAGTTAGGTTTAGCATATCGTTTGGCTAGGGCTAACAGTTCCGCCTTGAACTTGTTACTTATTGCTATCTTGTAGCCAATGTGTGATTTGTGCCTTCGTCCAAGAAATGTTGGGCTGCTTCTCTACGAATACGCTGTAGTAAGGTGCATCCATAACCAGTCTGCAAGTTTTGAAGTTGTTGCATAACTAAGGGAAGTATTCTCCACAAAACCTGTACTCTGACCAGCATGCAAAATAACGAAGCGCTTTCCCTCACCGACAGCTCTCCTTATTTTAACAATTCACTTCGTAGACTGCATCTAAAGGTAAAAGGGGACCTCTATTGCATTTTTCCTGGTTTAAGTAGTCCATTACTTTAATAATAATATCTCGGGCTACTTCAGTAAGTCTTTTTTCAGGCATTTTGAGTTTATGGTTAGAAAAAACTAGATCTAATCACAAATCAATTAATTCTACACGTACTTACACTATGAATAAACACGAAAAACTCACGAAAAAACTAAAACAAACAGAAATACTTGGAAACTTGAAAACTTGGAACGGATTGTGACGCTACTGACGTTTCTGGGAAGCGTTGTGCTGGGGTAGACAAGCACTATAATGGCGTCTTTGTCTAATGCATTGCCTCACGTTTCCAAACGGTGAGCACTGTTGTCGGTACTTGTATCAGGAATCACAAGACATACGTTTCGATTATTTACTACGGTGATGCGCATATAATAATATAAAATGGTAGAATAACTGCTTGTCTTTGATACGTACATAAATTGATGACGTGACTGCCAACATTCGTGAAAAATACTGTACGCAAGAAAAACGTTTACAAATTATTCAGTTTTATTATCAAAATAATCGTTCTCCAATTGCAACTTTTCGTGCGCTTTTGCCATTTTATGGTCGTAATAATCGTCCAAGTGTGCTCGCTATTCGACGAATTGTTGAAAATTGTGAGCGTACATTTTCTTTACATAATGTTAAAGTGCCAATAAGACAAAGAACCGCTAGAAGTAATGCAAATATTGCTGCCGTTCAGGCAAGTGTTGCTGAAGACCGCAATTTGTCGATTCCAAGACGTTCTCAACAATTGGGACTGTCTCAAACTACAACCTGGCGGATTTTGAAAAAGGATTTGGGTTTGCATCCGTATAAAATTGTTCTCACTCAAGAACTGAAGCCATTGGACCACCGTAAACGTCGTTAATTTGCTGATTTTGCCTTGGAACAACGATAACGATTTTTTTAAGAAAATCATCTTCCCCGATGAGGCTCACTTTCATCTGAGTGGTGCGGTAAATAAACAAAACTGTCGATTCTGGTGCGAAGAAAATCCACAAATTATTCAAGAAAAACCATTACATTCACCTAAATTGACAGTTTGGTGTGGTTTTTGGTCTGGTGGAATCATCGGTCCGTACTTCTTTCGAAATGAAGATGGTAACACCGTTACTGTCAATGGAGAGCGGTATAGATCGATGATAACCAACTTTTTATGGCCGAAATTGGAAGAAGTTGATCTTGACAACATTTGGTTCCAACAAGACGGGGCTACGTGCCACACAGCAAATGCAACAATTTAATTATTGCGAGAAAAGTTTGGAGATTCGATTATTTCAAGACATTGTGATATTGAATGGCCTCCAAGAAGTTGTGATTTAACACCATTAGACTATTTCTTATGGGGTTATTTGAAATCATTGGTCTTTCGAAATAAACCAGACTCTCTTCAAGCTTTACAAGTCAATATTGAACGTGCCATTCATGACATACAACTTGATTTAGTGGAAAAAGTGCTCGAAAATTGGGTTCATCGAATTCGTTCCTGCAGAAGAAGTCGTGGAGACCATTTGAATGATGTTTTATTTAGAACTTAATTGTATCGATTGTACTTCACATTAAATAAAAAACATTTGAATTTCCTTAACAATAAGTGTGTTTTTTTTTTAAAGAAATCATATCACTCTTATTGGAAAACCCTTTATAACCATATATTTGGATTGAGTTACGTGAAGAGTTGAACATAATTTACTTAATAAAAGACTAACACTTTCTTCACTAAAAACATTTATTTTCGCTAAATGTACATTTCGAACACATTATTGATAATGAGCACGTAGTGTTCGAAATGTACATTTAGCGAAAATAAATGTTTTTAGTGAAGAAAGTGTTAGTCCTTTATAACCATACAAAATAAGAACATATAAATAAATAATAGTTTTCACATATTGGCTTAAAATAGTCAGAAATGTTCAGTATTCCTCAACACTGGGTCGGGACCACACTGAAGAGGTCCTTGAAGTCCGAAACGCGTCTGTGGATATCTGGTGCCGGAATACTGAACACAAATTCAATTTTGTCTTTATTAATTTAATATCATTTTAAACCTTATACGTTTCAAATTAGCTTATTCCATTTGCCAGTTCTGTATTTTACGTTCGTAAGAGCATACGTGAGTTACACTACGTAAAAATAAATGTAAGGGCGCACACAGAAACCTATTTGTTTTTTAAAGGATTACTTTCAGAAGGACCAGGACAGGACTATCCGCATTTATCCCAACTTCGGAAAGGGATGGAAACGTAGATAGGGCCGGGGAGGAAATGTATGTATGTGAGTTAGTGAATGTGTGCGCACCAAGGCGTAAAGGTCCGATCAATACTTTTATTAATACTATTCGGTTATTAGGTTTGTATAAAGTATTGTATGTTGTTTTGAGAGTATTAATCTGTGGTTTTAGTGATTAATTAAATTGATTAGTGCTGTGGTTGCGTTTATTTACTGTGCTTTATATGTATATAGTCGCTTTTGGGTTAAAGTTAACAACTTTAATGTATATTCCCACTGAGCAAACACATTTAAGTAATGTTTAATAAACATTTTAATAACATTTAATGTTGCTACAATGTAGATATAACGTTATTTGTTTGTTTTTTGCTCAGTGGGTTAGTATAATTCAAAATAGGTTAGTGATAATTTAATTTCTTGAATTAATTTCTCATCTGGCACTTGGTGAAACATATTAGAATATGTAAAGTTATTTAAATAAAAAATACTTGGTATTGTTTCACAAATTAAAACTTTATTCCGACTAGTTTCGGTTTGTAAGACCATTTTAAAAGGAATGTTGATATGTAGGAAATAAAACACGATCGTTTGAGAATTTTCACAGTTTTTAATGTCGAACACTGCGACAATTATTTCGCCACACAGTGGCTTCATCAGGCAGATGAGTAATCCAATATCGAATGTTGATATATTAATAAATTATTAATAAAAAACGGTTTAACTTTGTTTGTATAACACAATTTATTTTTATGTGGATGTAAATTGTGTTATACAAACAAAGTTAAACCAGATAAATTCAAATTCAAAACTATTTGAATTCGAGAAAATAAGCTTACGCTTCTTATAGTTTGCACACTTTAAACATAATATATAAAATTACGAAAAAACTATTCGTGATCCAAGTCCTTTCACTTCTAATTTGTTGCTATCTTTCATCCTTTCATTTTAAATTGTATTGTTAGTTGGTTTGAAGAGAATTTGACCTAAACGTTACATATACTTTAATAGAGCGTTGTAACAAATCAAATTAAATAAGATTTTAAATATTTCATTGTATAATTCAATATCCGGAGGTGTATTTGCACGGGAAGTAGTTGTTTCAATGGATATTTATCGTCTTAAATTGTCTTATTAATTAAGACACTGTTTGCATTTTCACGAATAGTTTTTTCGTAATTTTATATATTAAAGTTAAACCGTTTTTTTTTATTAATAAATTAACATGTATAACGAAGTAGAAGCCTTCACAATACAAAATTTGGAATGTTGATAATTCAAATGTGTAGAAATTGTTTTTATCACACGCAAGAAGGTAACAGGGATGTCGACCAGTAAAATAGGCTTTTTAATGACCGTACACTAATGTCGAATGTGATCGGTCCAAAACTGACCCCCACTTTTTGCAGAGAAATATACGTTTTGGGGGTTTCAGGAACCCGAATTAAGGGTTAACTCAATGGTGTCGCATAGTGGGGGAATTTCTTCAATTAGAGTGCAATAATTAATAAATCATACGTTTCTGATAATCGTGAAAATATGTTGATTTGTACAGAAAAGGTAATACTTTTTCATTAAGGGCATACCATTCGCTTGAAAAAGAAGAGAAAATAGTGCTTTATGTGTATGCCGCTATTACCACCAATAATAATACTGTCGTATTGAATTTTCAGGGCGAGAAAGTTAAAGGATGAATCGTAGTTTTTTAGTTTGAAAAAAAACTAAATTTATTGTATATATAAAATACATTTATTATGCTCAATATTTACACTAATTTGATCGTCAATTTTACCAATTTAAACATTTTTATATTTTGTTTTTAAAATATAGCTACCTAAAATCGACTTTTGTAAATAACAAAGGGTTTGAATCATAAAAATATATTTATTAGTTTTCCTACAACTATCCAATAATTATCGGAGTATTTTACATTTTCTTGCAAGAAATAAGACCAATTTATCTATCTCTCTTTCGGCGCGGATTCACGTGCGTGTCGAAGATGCAGTCGAGACGAGAAAGACTGCACCTCTGATTACGCACCGTTATTAAAAACACTCGCCCACGCCAATTTTCAACTTTTAAAACATAACGTCCTATAGACCCGCGTTCACATTAAAGAGACCTACACAGGAGAAACTTGACCTATAAAGCCGATGTGCGTATTATGTAAAGCGTTGAGCGTCCGCTGAATATTCCACTACATTAGGGGCATGTTTATTAAAAGAATGCCGAGAAGAAAACCCTTACATCATCCGAGGAAATATCAAGGTTCAGTAGGAAGACATAAGGGAGTCTTCCCAGAGCCCTTTTCTCTATTTTTTTTATTGAGTAAACAAACGCGTCGTTTGTTAACTTAAGCAGTTGAAAACGTTTCGTATGTAAAACATGGAAATACATATACCGGGAGTTCTTTAAATTACACATATCCTAACGTATATACTGTAATTTTTCAGGCATTCCTTGATTATGGTCCATTTGCACCCCGACCGACTAGCTTTAATCATCCACTAATCATTGATTAAACCTCTGATTAGGTCAAATTTCTAGAACATAAGAATGGTATAAATTTGTAAGATATCCTAAACACGTTTGTTTCATCAATGTGCAATTGGGTAAAAAATTTGTTAATACAATTGTTGTGTTTTTAAAAAATACTAATTACTGATTAAGTTATTCGACTTGGGTGCAAACGGATATAAGTATGAAGTAAAACTTCCAGCATTTTTTTTTAAATTAAGTTCAAAATATATTGCTTAAATTTGATTACCGGTTAATAAACTTTACAAAGGTTAATTGGTCTATCCAATAAGTTGGTTAAAATTGATCTGGAAATGTTAACGATGTCATATTGAATGTAAATGTCACAAACTATATTTCTTTACTTTTTCCATATGAAATACAAAGGAATACTATTGCTTTTGTAGAGATTAACATATTTTTAACGAAAATGTGCATTTTGAGGTTCTCCGTCTGTTTCCACCGTATAGCCTAAACCGATCGAGATGTTATGATGGCACCATAAAAGTAAGCTTTTTATTACAATCCTACAATTAATAAGCTTTTTGGAACAGGAAGTAGTTGTTTATTTTTAGCACTTTTTGCTTTTTTCATAAGAAATAAAAGTATTAAAAGTGCGAATCTTTACGCAATCTACAACAAATTAGTCTTACAAAGACTACATCAAACACTTATTGAAACAACTACCCCCCGAGCTAAAACCCTGACGGACTATTAGTTATATTGGGATTAGTGGCAAACTTTGGGGAAAGGTGTTCTAGGCGTTAGTTGATAGTGGGAATGTTGCACATTTCGTACAGGAGTGTTCTGGTTCTCATTCTTTGGGGAGTGCGCATTTATGCACTGCACTTAGACCTCATTAGGCCCATTGTACTTCCTCCCATCGATTACCCAGCCTTAGCTCAGCCAGCCTACCTGGTTTAGGTAGATTCCTTATGTAGGCCATCTTTCACCCAGAGGCTCCTTCTCTAGTTGACGAGAGTGCTGGGCGGCAGTCTCGTCTTCCATGTTACACTCTCTGCAGGATGGAGAGTCAACTATTCCCATCCTGTATAGGTGTGCCTTTAGCCCGCAGTACACAGTCAGGGCGGCAGTTATGCGCCTAAGGTGCCCCCTGGTCAGCTGCAGGTACTGTTTCGCCGATCTCTCGTTGGGATACAATAGTGTTTGATTAGAGAGTTTGCAGCCCTCGATGTCATCCCAACGCTTCCTGAATTTCTCCAGTGCGTTGGTTTGTACCATATTACACAGGGACAGAGGCGCAAGGCGCATTAGCGGCTCCGGTGAGAGAATGTCCATCCCAACCGCTGCTCTTGCCAGTGCGTCAGCTCTCGTGTTACCCTTGTTCAAATCGTGCTTCTTTACCCAGCAGACTTCAATATTGTTATACATTGCTGCTTGCTTGAGTTTTCTGTGGCACTCTAATGTTGTCTCTGAAGTTGTATGCGATTTCTTCAGAGACAGTAGCGTTTGCCCGCTGTCCGTTAGGATCAGTATGGCTTCATTTGACACTTTGCGGTTTATGATGTTCTCAGTCGCAAGTGTTATAGCCATCGTCTCTAATTGTGTGACGCTAGCTTGCTTTCCCATCGGGACCTTTGTTTGGATTTTCAGGGTCTTGGAGAAGACTCCAATCGCTGATCTATCCATCCTTTTAGATCCATTTGTGTAGATCCTTATGGCCGGCTCTCTCATATGTTTTGTGGGTTGAATGGTAACAGTGTAGGGTGCATTCCGAATGAGTGTCGGTCTACAGTAGTCAGTGTTAGCCTCTAAAAGAGGTATGTCTTTGCAGATACTCCTCCAGAGGCGTCCTCTCACTTCCCCACAGTGGTTACTGTTCCAGATCCCACGGCCTTGAAGGCGAAATATGGTCGGCACGGCCTCTCTCCCCACGTGAATATCAAGTGGCGGAAGGCATAGCATGACCTCCATCGGCATCGTTGGAGTAGTGTGCATGGCGCCTGTTATGCTTAGGCAGACTGCCCGCTGCACTTGCGAGAGTCGCTTTCTCGTAGTTAGCTGTTTGGTCCTAGGCCACCAAACTAATGCGTCGTATGTTAGCATGGGCCTTATGATGGCTGTTTATAATCACATCGTCGTGCGCGGTTTCAATCCCCAGGTTTTCCCCACTGCCCGACGGCATTGCCAAAAGGCCCTTATCTCTTTGTCTGTTTTGATATCGATGTGGTTCTTCCAGCTCAGTTTCCTGTCGAGAGTGATGGCAAGGTATTTCACCTCGTCGCTGTACTGCAGCATCGTATTCAATAATTTTGGTGCTCTTTTCGTCACTTTCCTTTTCTTGGTAAACAAGACCATCTCCGTCTTGGTAAGATTTCCCGATAGGAAGTGATCATTACACCACCACGAAACTGTATTTAGAGCTTGCATTTAGTCGCACAGAACTTCTTCGAATTTGCTACTTACAATCATGGCTAGATCACCAGCATAGGCTGTCACACAGAAGCCTAGTTGCTGAAGTTGTTCGAGAAGGCTGTCCAGAACCATGTTCCATAGTAGGGGTGATAAGACACCTCCTTTCGGACAGCCTCTGTCAATTTTATAGGTCATCCGTTCCCCACCCTGTTTTACTGTGACTATACGGTTGGCCAGTGCATTACAAATCCAGTCACAGATTTTAGATGGTACTCCATGCTTGTTAAGCGCGTTTCTTATCTTCGGTATGGTCGTTTTATCAAACGTGCCTTCAATGTCAACATAAAGAGTCGGTAGATCTTCCCCGTGTGTATGCGTGTTGTGACATTGTCAGGGGTTATCTAGTTAGAGCTGTCGCTCTTATGGGCCATTCAAAAATTCTTTCCTGCGTTTTCATAAGAAACGAAGAAAGTGTGATAGTTTCATATATACCTTGAGAGCAGTGTAGACAACTCTGCCAGGTTTCGGTATGAATACTACCCTAGCTTATTTCCAGGCCTTTAGGACACAACCCAGTGCCAGACTGGATCGGAACAGCTTCACTACGTGCTCAAGCAGTGTTTCCCGTCCACACTGTAGCAGGGCGGGAAAGATGCCGTCCGGTCTGGGTGCTTTGAAGGCATACAGGAGTGTATTGGAGGGGTTATGCAAGGGATTATTGAGATGAGCTAATTTTTGTAAGCACTTTTTAGAGAGTAGATTTAGCCAATTATCAGTAAACTGGTTTACCAGTATTAAAATCCCTTATCTGTAAGAAGTAGACAAGATATAGGTTCCTCTTGCATCTGTACAGTTTTTCTATAATTTCCTAAAAGTTTAGTTTAAGTGACTTCTCGTGTTTCTCAAATAATACATTCTATTGTGAAGAATTTTTTACATTTTTAACATTCAATTATTAGATTATTTGGGAATGCAAATAAAAAATATACTTTAATAGTTTTCCAGATTTGCGTAGGTTTATTCCGCATGGAAATACATTTTTAATCCAGTTTTAATTCCCAGCTTGGGTTTTAATGGCAGATTGCTTAATCCCGTGCGGGGTAAAATCGACCCGCAATGTCTCATTAATGCCGTTTAAAATTTAATTCCTGGATTACGCTATGAGTTGGATAGTTTCCATTGAACAATTCTCTCTACGTCTTCACCATAAATCAATAATATAAGTTTGAATTTATTTCAAATAAATATTTATAATTTTCATATCATTTTTGTAGTTATTACTATACCGGGTGCTGAATTGTAAAGTGGATGATATTGATCAAGGCCGTGGCCAGTAAAAAAATTCGGTGGGGGTTAAAAAAATTCGGGTAGGGGGGAGGAGGGGATTATTGGTAAAAATATTTGTTTTTGCTTTTACGGAGCCGCTTTTACATAAAAAAATTGAACATTTTGAAAACTTCGGAGGAGGTTTGAACGCCCATATCCCTCTCCCTGGTTAAGGCCTTGATATTGATGTACAATTGCGAGAGAAAATAACTAGTACAGCAAGAAGCTTTGGCCATGTCTAAATTATCGTATTTTTTTCTTGTTTCTTGTACGGATGGCGCATGTAGAAACATTTAGAGTTTGGAAAGAATTATAATTTGATTTGGTCGCTCCGCTTCGCTACGTGACCAAACCAAATTTTCAAGCTTTTCTAAACTTAAAATTTTACTTCATGCTTAATCAAGGAGTGAGGACACTTGTTAAAAGTTTCAAATTGAACTTTTTCAAAAAAGGCAAATGCTTGAACATTTATAACGTATGCATAAGAATATGTATACTTTAAAGAAAAATTTCCTGTGTGAGATTAACGTATTTATTTATGGCCAGTGAAATAATATTGTATTATAGTTTTGTTTATTTAATTAAAGGGTATAAATATGGACTTTCTGTAAACATTTTAGCTCATTAAGACAAGTCTTCAAATATATTATATTTTGCAAATATCCTGCAAACTATTAATAACTCTGTTTTTTTATGGAAAAAGACAAATTGGAGCTATTGTTTCCACCGAAAGAGGAACCTTGGTTACCGCAGAAATTTGTATGAGCGCAAGTGGTACATGTATGCCTACAATGCTGATTTTGTCGCACCTCCTAGAACATTTGCTGAATTCTACCTAAGTGGATGGATCCAAACAGATATTTTTATTAAGTGGTTTAAGAGGTTTGTCGAGTTTACTCACCCTACAGCTAAAAGTCCCATTCTATTGCTTCTCAATAGACACGCTACGCCAAGAGGAGCAAATGCTTATAGGAGAACTGAAAATCAAGTAGAAAAGGAGAGACTATGGTCAGGATGTGGGGTACGAGTAAGACAGACGACTATATATACCCATCACCGGTCTCGCTTCTGGATGCAGCATCTAAACGCTGTTACCAAATTTTATACAGAGACTGGCAAACTAGATATATATGAACTGTGGCTACGTATACAAAAAGCTTGGAGTTAATAAATCTGGCCAGAGAAAATCATGTAGTTATAATATGCTTTCCACCACATTGTACGCACAGATTACATCCATTGATGTATCATTTATCGCCACTTTAAACACCTATTATGGAGAAAAAGTAAGAATATTTATGCGCTAGCATCCCGGAAGACGTGTTACAATTTATGAAGTTGGAGAACTCTTTGAAGAGGATTTTTTTAATTATGCAGACTGCAATAAATGGATTCAGGAAGTTGGAAATGATCCAGTGAATCCTGAAGTTTTTCCCGATTGGATGTTTGCTCCCTCAGAAACTACAGAGCGAGAATTACAACAACCAATTTGAACAAGGATTCAGGTGACGAACTCAATAAAAATTTTATTTCATCTACAAAGACTGGCTAACTAGATATATATGAACTGTGGCTACGTATACAAAAAGCTTGGAGTTAATAAATCTGGCCAGAGAAAATCATGTGGTTATAATATGCTTTCCACTACATTGTACGCACAGATTACATCCATTGATGTATCATTTATCGCCACTTTAAACACCTATTATGGAGAAAAAGTAAGAATATTTATGCGCTAGCATCCCGGAAGACGTGCTACAAATTATGAAGTCGGAGAACTCTTTGAAGAGGCTTTTTTTTAAATCGGCAATTATGCAGACTGCAATAAATGGATTCAGGAAGTTGGAAATGATCCAGTGAGTCCTGAAGTTTTTCCCGATTGGATGTTTGCTCCCTCAGAAACTACAGAGTGAGAATTACAACGACCAATTTGAACAAGGATTCAGGCGACGAACTTGATAAAAAAATTATTTTATCTACAAAGCAGACCCTTACAAAATGAATAGTGTTATATTATGTTATGGGGTCGGTGGGTAGTGAGGCCTCTGGGTCTTCCGAAATTACCTCGACCTGAAAGATCTTTTGTAATTATCCCGGACCTACTTGAGTCACTGGATGTCTAGACCTCTTGCGTAGTCTACAATAACTTGAGAGTTAATGTATACCATGTCATTAGGCTTTAAAGTCTCGTTGCAGAATCTGCAATTGGCATCAGTTGTCTGACCCGAGCCATCTTAGTGAGGTGGTATTTCAGAGGACAGTGTCTGGTTAGAAGGCCGGTTATACGCCTTAGCCTGAGAAACTGTTTGGCTCTTACGGCAGAGAAGGCGATAAACCTATTCGCCTGTCTTAAGCCAGGTGTGTTTCTCAGGTGAGCACTTTTGGCAGCTTCTTCCCACTCCTAGATCATTCCCTTGATGCGGACTTTAGTTATTCCACTATGGGGTTCTTTTTTTTTCTTTTATTCAATTTAGAAATATTACATATACATACTATAAATAAAGTTACAATAAATTATATGTTACTGCTAATTGAACACGTCAGACGAAAGAAAGATACAGCTTATTGAATATTGATAGTTTCTGACATTGAGTAATACTCCTTTCGGATTAGATAATCTTTAATTTGAGTTTTGAATGAGTATTCACTTGTGAGTGTTTGTAGTCGGGTTGGCAGTCCATTGAACATCTTCAGTGCGACATATAATGGTGATGTTTCATACAGCGATAATCTACGCCGGGGGAATACGTACTTATCTGTATTGCGTGTATTATACATATGTTTCGCTTTCTGGTCCAACAAATAGAGGTTTGGAGCCTTCTTTGGCAAGGCTGTCGGCAATTTCATTACCTTTGATCCCTGCATGACCTGGAAGCCAGAGCAGTTTAACTTTGTTGTTCCTGGCCAGCTGCTTTAGGGATAGTTTGCACTCCCAGGCAGATTTAGACTTACATATAGGTGATTTTATTGCCTTTATTGCAGCCTGACTGTCTGAGCATATGCATATCCTCCATTTGATGTAGCCCCGTTCTAAACATACGCAAGTGTTCAAGGCCTCGATTTCTGCCTGAAATATCGATGGGGACCGTTCCAAGGCCCTCGATGACTCGAATCGAGGGCCAGTGATACCGATTCCGACTCCCTTTTCAGTTTTAGATCCGTCAATGAACCAAACTATCGAGGAGCCTTGTAACTGCTTGACTTTCGCTGCAACATTATAGTTCCGCTAGCTTCACATGCCATTCTCTCCTGCCACACCGTAGCTCTTTGAACTCCCACCCTGCAAATATATGCGACATTCTTCTTCTCTGTAACCAAGTTCTAGCTTTTCAATCTCAGCCTGTCCATGTCCTAAACAAGGCACCACTAAATGTGACAGTTCACGGGCAACGTCCCCAAAATCAATCCGTAAGTTCTCAGTGTCTCCAAAAGAGGTTTTTCCAATCCCTACAGCATCCAAGAAGCCATCCAACGATAACAGGAAACAAGGAAAGGCTGCTGAAATAACATCATCTCCTTATAAGTGTATGTTGGAGGAGATTTTATTTTCGTTTGATTTTCACCATGTATCAAATGGAACTCCCATTTTATCAAATGGAAATTCCACATGTCAGTTTTATATCAACATATTTCACTATTTGTCAAAAGCCTTTCCCCTTTTATCAAATGATTTTCCCCTTGTTTTTATAATAACTTCGATTTAAAGCTACTAACGAGTGTTTCCACTCCCAGGCTAAGCATGAAGTAAAATTTCGAGTTTAGAAAAGCCTGTAAATTTGGTTTGGTCGCGTAGCGCGAAGCGCGGAGCGACCAAACCAAATTTTCAGGCTTTTCTAAACTCGAAATTTTACTTCATGCGCCACGCGCATTCAACACTGAAAACACTGAAATATTGTGAACGAGTGAAGCCTTAAAATTTGGGAGTGGAAAACACTCGTTTTAAGCTTCAAATTGAACTCCTTAAAAAAAGCGTACGCATATGTACCGGGTCCGGGTCCCAGGATCCCCATCACGTGTAGATTTTTAAATATTCCGTGTTTTCTTAAAAGAGATCAATTTGAAGTTTAAACGCGTGTTTTCCACTCCCAGACTAAGCATGAAGTAAAATTTCGAGTTTAGAAAAGCCTGAAAATTTGGTTTGGTCGCGTAGCGCGAAGCGCGGAGCGACCAAACCAAATTTTCAGGCTTTTCTAAACTCGAAATTTTACTTCATGCGCCACGCGTATTAAACACTAGAGTATTGTGAAATTCTGAATACTCTTGTTTAGCAGTATAATTTGAATTCTACTTTAGCAGTCTGGTTTTAATACTGATCCAGTAGTGTATTTTTAATTTTACAATATTTCAGTATTAAATACGCGTGGCGCATGAAGTAAAATTTCGAGTTTAGAAAAGCCTAATTTGGCTCGGTCGCTCCGCTTCGCTACGCGCCCGAGCCAAATTTTCAGGCTTTTCTAAACTCGAAATTTTACTTCATGCTTAGTCTGGGAGTGGAAACCCTTGTTAGTAGCTTCAAATCGAACTCATTATAAAAAAAAAATGGTGATGTGTCCATCATAGTACTTTCCCCCGTAAATTGCGTATTAAATCACATTTAAAATATTTGTAGCATTATTATTTTTAAAATGTCTTCAAATTTTTGATAACTACAACTTTTATTTGAAACATTTTTCAATTGGATCAACACATACACTGAGACAAACCAATGACTAGATAAAAGAACATTATTTATTAATTATCTCAAAAACTAAGAGTGCTATGACAAAAAGTGAAGATACAAAAAATCTTTAATATTTTATTACCTACAACTTTTATTTGAAACATTTTTCAATTGTATCAACACATACACTGACACAAATCAATGACTAGATAAAAAATACTATTTATTAAATATATCAAAAACTAAGAGTGCTATGACAAAAAGTGAATCTACAAAAAATCTTTAGTTTTTTATTTCCTACAACTTTTATTTGAAACATTTTTCAATTGTATCGACACATACACTGTCACACACCAATAACTAGATAAAACACACAACTTTTGAAATATCTCAAAAACTAAGAGTGCTATAACAAAAAGTAAGTGAACAATACATCTTCATTTTGTTATTATCTACAACTTTTATTTGAAAGAATTTTTTGTTTGATGAACATTTAATAAAAAAATCTGAAAAAACTGAAAAACGCTACGAGTAAAGTACCACTTCCGGTTTTCCGATTTTCACCAAAAGCTTTTCAGTTCTTCCGATTGTAACAAAAAGCTTAATTTTCAAGTTTCATCTCGATATCTTTAGCGGTTTTTGCGGTACAGCGCACACAGACAGACAGACATTTTTCAAAAATGGTCTTATTCGACTCAGGGGACCTCAAAACGGATATTTCCGCTAAAATTTTTGATTCGATAATTTTCACGAAATCAATACTTTCCCTTTGTATTACATATGGGGGAAAGTAATAAAGGGAACATCATTTGATAAAAAGTAAAAGACATTTGACAAATAGTAAAATAAGTTGATATAAAACTGACATGTGGGATTTTCATTTGATAAAATATGAATTTCATTTGAATAATGGTGAAAATCAAACTAAAACAGGGTTTTTAGTTTGATTTTCACCATAAATTAAATGAAATTCCCATTTTATCATATGAAAATCCCACATGTCAGTTTTATCCCAATTTATTTTACGCTATTTATAAGTTCAATAGCTGCCAAAAATATTATTTTTACAAGCTATGAAAATTCATGCGATAGTAACTCTTTATCTCATGAATTTTCATAAGTTGTAAAAATAATGTAATAATATTTAAACGAGTTTTTGGTCTACTTTTATTTGAAATAGAGAAATTAGAACAAACCGTTCATCATTCTGAAGTAATAACAATGAAAAAGTGGCCAAAATGGTCAAATTTAGAGAAAAACGAGTATCACGATACGGAAAAACCTGTTAACTTCATTAACTTGCTTAGCTTGTTCAGTTCTCTATACAAATTTGCACGCGATATTTGACACTAGCGTTCCTAAAATTAAATCTACTATCAAGAAAAAAATATCCTACTTGGTTCTCAAAAAATACAATAAAGCTGATCATATCTAAAACTCGATACATACAACTTCAGAAGCGATCAAAAGCCAAAAGGTATACTTCCTTAATCAGAAACAAACGAAGGCAGATTAAATTAGAAATCTCTAAGGATTACAGCGAATATGTATCATGTGTTGAGCAGTCTATAAAAAATGATCCCAACATTTTTTTTGAGTTTGTGAACAATAAAAAATCTTCATCTAGGATCCCGGGAATTATGAACTATAATAACAAAGTCCTAGAAACTGAACAGGAAATTGTAAATAGTTTCGCTGAATTTTTTAATAGTGTATTTAGATCTAACGATATTCCTGTTAACTATCAATGGTTACCCTCCCAATATCACCTAGGGTTTAACATACACAAAATTACTGAAGAAGATGTTATTGCCGGGTCCAAGATTCTGAAAGCGAAGTTCACTGCTGGCCCTGATAAAATAACGTCCTTTTTAGTAAAAGACTGCATGCCATCTTTTGTAAAACCACTGACCCACATTTTTAATTTAATTTTAAAATCATCATTGTTCCCAGATTTGTGGAAAAGAGCTCGAATATGCCCTGTACACAAATCCGGAGACAAAAATTTAATAGATAACTACCTATGTAAAGTTAATAAAAGGAAAGGCACTTGGTATTGTTTCACAATTAAATCTTTATTCCGACTAGTTTCGGTTTGTTAGACCATTTTCAAAGGAATTCCTTTGAAAATGGTCTAACAAACCGAAACTAGTCGGAATAAAGATTTAATTGTGAAACAATACCAAGTGCCTTTCCTTTAATTAACTTTACATAGTGTAATATGTTTCACCAAGTGCCAGATGAGAAATTAATTCAAGAAAAAAAAAAAGATAACTACCGACCAATAGCCTTATTAAATAACTTCTCAAAGATATTTGAAGCTGTGTTAACGTCAAAAATTTATCAGCATGTACAAAATCATTTTACACCTTTCCAACACGGCTTCATTCGTGGCCGCTCAACAGCCACAAACCTATTTAACTTTGTACAGTTCGTGTACGAAGTAATTGATAGGCGTGGTCAAGTAGATGCCATATATTTAGATTTTAAAAAGGCTTTTGACAGCATCAACCACAACGTTATAATCAGTAAACTCAATAACTTCGGCTTTTCTCCCTCTTTATGTTTTTTAATGAAATCTTACCTAGTTAATCGCAGTCAGTATGTAGAGTATAACGGATTCGAATCCCCTGTTTTTATCCCTACAAGTGGTGTACCACAAGGGTCAAATTTAGGCCCTTTAATATTTATTTGTTTTATCAACGACATAGTGGATGGCATTGAATCAAATATCTTGTTGTGCGCTGATGATATTAAAATATATCGAGAGATCAATACGGTGGCTGACAGTATCGCCTTAACTAATGACCTTGATCGCATTCAAGATTGGTGTACTTCCAATGACTTATGCCTTAACTTTAATAAATGCAATTTCGTGAGCTTCAACAGAAAATTAAATCCAATACCCTTTGACTACTTTATCTCTGGTCATGGAATAACGGGCAGTCGAACGGTGAAGGATCTTGGAGTTCTGCTGGACAGCAAATTAACATTCCCGGAGCACATTAGCAAGATGTGTAATGCCAGCTATAGAATGTTAGGATTCATTGCTCGTAATTCTAAGGACTTGAAGAGCACCGAAGCATTAACAAAAATGTATAACACGTTTGTGCGAACCAAACTTGAATACTGCTCTATAATCTGGGAACCGCATGGCCACTGTTATATTGCTCAAATTGAAAACATCCAGCGAAAATTCTTAAAGATACTGTATTTTAAAAAACACCGTATTTATCCCATTCGAAATTACGACCACAGCAAGCTGCTTCAAGAGTTTCATATGCCAACTCTAGAATCACGAAAACTATCTTCTTTATTATTTCTATTTAAATTATTACATAATCGCATTGATGATATAAACTTACTTTCTAAACTTAACTTCTATGTCCCTAGGTTAAACTCTAGGTGTTCCCACACCTTTGCGTATCCTACATCTAGAACAAATGCTCTTTATTACTCTCCTTTAGTTCGAATCATTCGAAATTGTAATAACAACCCAAATATTGATATATTCAATGTAACGCCCCAGCTAATCAGGAATGCATTTTTATAAATAATTATCTATAGCGCACAACCTTATATATATATCCATACTTCAAGATTTATACACTCCAAATTTTCCATGTTCTTTTTATACAGGGTGTTCATTTGAAAACTTCCCAACGCAGATTTATGGAAAACCACTGATTACAAGAAAAAACGCCGAGACACGTCCAAAGATTTCCCAAGGGGGACATCTTTTTAACCAAAAACGACTTCACCCCCTTTTACCCTCTGCCCCCCGGGGTCATCCCCTTAAAAATTTTAAATGACAAGGGGTATCAAGTAATAGCTTGTTTGAAAGGTTTTTCAAAGTGCTTTATTTTGACGTTTGAATTTTTAAAATCGGTCGATTTGTTTACGGAAAAATTAGAAAAATCTTTATTTATCTTAATTTGTTCAGATAGAAAAAAAAAAAACACACACGAAAATATCACTTTTTATTTTATTAATAAGTGTTCAAAAACCAACAAAACTTGGCAGCAACCAAATAAAAACCCTAATTTTTTTCGACTTCTTTTCATCAATACGGAGATAACATTTATTCTTATTTATTTATTTATTTATTTATTTATTTATTTATTTATTTATTTATTTATTTATTTATTTATTTATTTATTTATTTATTTATTTATTTATTTATTTATTTATTTATTTATTTATTCCCAACAGAAATAATCCAATTACAGGGAAAATTTTAAAATATAACTATTATAACATATGAAAAATTAAACTAAATTATATACATACAAAGACTAATCTAAAAATATATTTATATATATATATATATATATACTCGTACATAACGATAAAAGGGGGTGAAGTCGTTTTTGGTTAAAAAGTTGTCCCCCTTAGGAAATCTTTGGACGTGTCTCGGCGTTTTTTCTTTTAATCAGTGGTTTTCCATAAATCCGCGTTGGGAAGTTTTCAAATGAACACCCTGTATGTATTATTATTAGTAATAGTTACACTATATTTTAGATATCATTATACATTTCTCTGTAATTGGAAGTAATTCTGTTGAGAAATAAAGCATTATTATTATTATTATTATTATTATTATTATTAACGTTGCTAAAAAAAATGCATTTATAATGATAATAAATATAATTTAATTTAATTTTTTTAAATTATTTTTTACTGTTCATAAATATTGCTAAGATATGGATTTTTTTAAAAAACTTTATTTCCACTATATTGCAATTAAAAAATTTACGTTTACATTTTACATTTACATACATTATTAAGATAGAGGATAAAAGGAAAAAAGCATATACATCTGCAGGAGATGTTACTGTTCTTTATAAATGTATATTCATTAACCTTTGGCAAGATTGTTCCCCAATCCCAAACCAGTATTCCAGAATTTAAATTCCATTCTTCTCGAATAATTAAAAAATGGAATATATAAAATTACGAAAAAATTATTCGTGAAAATGCAAACAATGTCTTAATTAATAAGACAACTTAAGACGATAAAAAAGCGTCTTAAGTTGTCTTATTAATTAAGACATTGTTTGCATTTTCACGAATAGTTTTTTCGTAATTTTATATATTATGTTTAAAGTGTGCAAACTATAAGAAGCGTAAGCTTATTTTCTCCAATTCAAAATTTTTTACTGTTCATAAATATTGCTAAGATTTGGATTTTTTTAAAAAACTTTATTTCCACTATATTGCAATTAAAAAATTTACGTTTACATTTTACATTTACATACATTATTAAGATAGAGGATAAAAGGAAAAAAGCATATACATCTGCAGGAGATGTTACTGTTCTTTATAAATGTATATTCATTAACCTTTGGCAAGATTGTTTCCCAATCCCAAACCAGTATTCCAGAAATTAAATTCCATTCTTCTTCTAATTAAAAAATGGAATATATAAAATTACGAAAAAACTATTCGTGAAAATGCAAACAATGTATTAATTAATAAGACAACTTAAGACGATAAAAAAGCGTCTTAAGTTGTCTTATTAATTAGGACATTGTTTGCATTTTCACGAATAGTTTTTTCGTAATTTTATATATTATGTTTAAAGTGTGCAAACTATAAGAAGCGTAAGCTTATTTTCTCCAATTCAAATAGTTTTAAATTTGAATTTATCTTGTTTAAAAAATGGAGTTAACTAGTTTTTCCTTCGAGCCACAGAAATTACCATCAGCTAGTAGGTGACTAACTCTATATGATCTGAAAATGGAAGTGAAGAAGACGATATTTCGTTTGATGAAACCAAGGAAAATTCACTTCCTCCTGCCGATCAAGCAGAAAACTTATTCGCACGTTTCCCCTCCTAAAGCTTCACCATTGTCACTATTTAAATATATAAACGGACGCTAAATATTAAACCGAATACAAACTTTACACAATGCCCTGACAGGATCACGGAACTTGTCCCAAGTTAGCAGGCAGGCACATACACCTCCCACAAAGCGCCGTCAAAGTCAAACCAGTTACACTTTTGCACCGCCGAATCGATAATTACATAAACGTGCATCCTCTCCGCCAGAATTCACCCACTGCACGGAAAATCAATAAATCCACCCTTACGAAACACAAAGCAGCTTCTAATCCCTAAGGAATGGTCGAAAGATGCCGGTTTACAATCAAATTTCAAATTTATAAGTAAAATAGTGCATCTCTTCAGCTGTGGATCAATATTTCCCGCACACAAAATGCTAAACAGTTTCGAATCGATAAGGGCTAAGGTTCCCCAATCGCACGAAAACGCCTGCTCTCCTATGGATTTCGTGGAAGGAAATGTGCGTTACCACTGGAAACAAAATAATAATAAAGATAGAGCCGGAATAACCCTGGATTCGAGTCGGAATACGAGTTATAAGGACATTAATCAACATGACAAAAAGAAATAAGCGTCTTGAATGTTAGAAAAGTGATGTATTTAACTGTTACTTGTCGTGGAAGTTTAGATAGTAGCGAACCTGTAGCCAATGGGATTACTTTTAAAGTCGGGAGATAAAAAGCTTACAGGATTGCACTTTAGTGCACTAATTCTTATATGAACGCTAAAAGTTTACTAGTTTAATATGCGCAACATTACGCCAAGTTAAAGTATTTTTATATTATCTGCATTATTTGTATCCTTACTTCCTCGAAGCATTCGTCAATACGATGGGTATTTATTGATCAATACCTCTGGTATTGACAAATGGACTTTGTCAAAGAGCTTTTAAGTTTGTTTAAATGTAACGAGTGTCTATACAGATTTTAAAACATATTTTTTAAAGTTATGACGTCTTCAATAATTTTTTTAGCTGAGAACCTATATTTTTTATATTTTATTTCAGTAGAGTTTTGATCTGTTTTCAAATAGACGGTGCCCAGGGGGGCGGCTCGCGGGCGAAATTTTTAACTTCACCGGCTCCACCGCCCTAAAAATTACCAAACAAACACAAAAGTATTGTTTTTCTCCCGATTCTACAGAGAGCTGAAAAAAAATGTAAATAGGATATCCGGCCGTAATCCTGCTCGTTACTCGTTTCCGCGTTTTGAATTATTCAGGGATGGTTGTTGCGCCTAATTAATGTTGGATAATATTTTGCTACGTTTATGTGTTTTATTTATTTGCTTTAGTTCCTTTTAAACGTGCATTATGAAAAATAACTTGATAGATAATTATACAGGGTGATTGCAAGCATTGTCATTTTAAAATATATATATATATATATATATTTAAGAAACAAAAAGAAAAATTAATTCGCCTTAAAGAAGAAAGAAAATCTATTTCACTGCAGATAGGATATATTAACACCATAAATAATGATTGTATAGGTGAGAACATTGATATAGAGTTTTATCCCCGAGTTGTTAATTTATCAAACACTCAGTTAAATTCATTTGAGACTACTTTATTACAAAAAGGGTTCAAATACAATCCGAATATAGAATCAAATAAGTCAATCGAAACAACAGCTATAGATGCAGAAATTATTTGTAATAAAGTGTTCTCAGACAATGAAAGGTCATTAATAAAAAATAAAATTGCCAAAGTCATAACACAACACAAAAGCAAATTAATTATGAAAAATAAAAATTCATCAGAACTAAAAACAATTAAGAATTTAAAAAAAGAAACTAGACAATAATAACTTGGTTCTCTGTAAAGCCGATAAAGGTAACACCGTTTCAATAATGCCTAGAATTGATTACATAAAAAAAAACTGAAACTTTACTAGATTCTGTTAATTTTACAATCTTATCTAAAGATCCCACGAATAAATTTCAGTTAGATTTAAAAAATGCATTAAATCTTGCGGAAATGTAATACTTGATAAGAATCAATATAAATTCATCAAAATGAATCCCAGAGCACCCATATTATACGGATTACCTAAATTACACAAAGAAGGCATTCCGATGAGACCTGTTGTATCATATTTATATGCTCCAACATACAAATTATGCAAATTTCTTAATTCAACACTACCTTCGTTTATTAATTTCAGTCCACCGCATGCAATAAAAAATTCAATAGAGTTAGTTAATAATTTAAAATCGTTAATGGTCCCCCATAATGCAAAACTGATATCGTTTGACGTAAAGAGCCTTTTTACGTCCATACCAATTCAGAGCCTAACTGTAACCTTAGAAAATTTAATCAATAAAAGTAATAATTCTGATGAAAGTGAAAAAGAAATGTTGCTATTAATTAATCTGTGCCTTAAGCAAAATTACTTTGAATTTAATGATATAATATACTCACAAACGGAAGGGTTGCCAATGGGATCACCATTATCACCTCTATTAGCTGAAATCTTTATGTCTGACTTTGAAGTGACTCTTCTCAGTAAAACAGAGGCTAAACCAATATTTTACTGGGCAAGGTACGTAGACTATGTCTTTTGTATTTGAACTGGAACGACAAGACTATTAAATGCATTTGAAAAATACCTAAATTCCATCAATAATAATATACAATTTACTACTGAAACAGAAATGAACAATAGCTTAAACTTCCTTGACATAACCATTATTAAAAATAATAAAAAACTAGAATTTAAAATACACAGAAAAGAAACATATACGGACTCAATCATTCCAGCCAATTCAAACAACACACAACAAATAAAATTAAGTACATTTTACTCATTTATTAATAGATTAATTAACATTCCTCTAAGTGAATCTGATTTCAGACAAGAATTAAACGTTATTACAAAAATTGCCGAAAATAATGGTTATAACAAGGAAATTATAAATAATTTATTAAAAAAGCATAAACAAAAACATTTAATTAAATACTTTTACGCACCTGAGCAAACAATAGAATATAAATGGCATAAATTGAATTTTGTTAATGACCTGTCATATAATATAGTCAGTCATTGTATGGGAAAAGACTTTAATATTATATGTTCAAACCCTTTAAATTTAGGCAAACTATTAATAAACAATAAATCGGAAACTGATTATTCAAAGAAATGTGGAATTTATGAAATACAGTGTGATAATTGTGATGCAATTTATATTGGACAAACCGGCAGATCTTTCGAAATCAGAATGAAAGAACATAAACAATCTGTTTTAGATAATAAACCAACAACTGGCTTTTCCAAACATTGCATCGCATTCAATCACTTCTTTAATCCGCATCATTTTAAGATTTTGCATTCAGGTAATAAGGGATACGCACTAAACCTCAAAGAGGGCCTGGAGATTAACAGGGCCATAAAAATGGGGAAAAATATCGTAAACGACAACGAGGAGATTTGGAATTCCCCAATTCTGACTTCTCTTATTACCTGAAACAAAAATATTGTATATATACTTAGGAAATAATTTTTTCTGTACATTCCTTTGAAAATGGTCTAACAAACCGGAACTAGTCGGAACAAAGATTTAATTGTGAAACAATACCAAGTGACTTTCCTTTAATTAACTTTACATATTAAAATATATCTACATAAAAATACAATGTTACGAAATGGCCAAACCAATAAATCACATAATATCATTTCATCGATTATCGAACTTAGGACAAACGTGTAATTCCCAAACCAACAATGATAGAAATCTACCTATTATTACTAGTTTGGGAATTCTGTTATTAACGGTTACCATTAGATGAACATAACAGAGAAGCACTAGAATTTCATATTGCCTACATGCTTGATTCATTACGTCCATCAAAATAGATGTATCATCATTTTCTACTCCTGCAATATCAACTTATATTCATAGTTTATGTGTTTATAAATATGTAAATGAAAATTTATAAATACATACATATTTCTTAAATGCATTTATAAAGCATTTACAATTCTATCTATATGTACAATTATATTCTATATTACACAAATAAGACAATTAACTTTGTTTGTATAACTGAGGATTTTATTGTGACTAAAGTTTCTATATTGGTTAAAACCGAGCGTGAACCTTTGATGGGGACAATCTCGAGTTTATATTCGGGCTTGATAAATGGGGGATTTCTCCTTGACTAATATAAATGGGTCAGGGTTGAGTTTAGTCATATAATGATAAAGGACTTTGTTCTTCTGTATCCTAAATAATATTAACTGGTGATGGTTTTATTTTCATTTCTTTTTTTATCCGAATACTTCTACTTTTATAAACATATCAGCGCAAGGTCGTAGCCAGAAAAAAATATTGGGGGGGGGGGAGGATAAATAATTTCAGGGTGGGTTTAATGGGAAACATTTTGTTTTTGACCTAACGGGGCAGTTTTTACATAGTAAAATTTAATATTTTAACAATATCGGGGGTGGGTGGTTGAACCCACATATCCTTGTATCAGCGGCATCAAAACGAAATCCAATCTAAAGAAAATAAACTTACTTAATTTAAATTTTTACAAAGCTTTTTATTTGGAATGACATACTGAATTAAGTAAATATTGTGAGTAAGATAGTTCAAAAGTCGAATATTTAAAATGTCTTAACACTTTTCAAAATGTGTACCCGGATTCAAACCTTTAGTAACTACAATGAAAATAGCCGAAGAATTACAATTTTTCTTAACAAGATTTTTTTATATGATAATGATAAATAAAAATCAAAAAATATACTAATAGTAAACTACCACTTCCGGTTTTCGCATTTTCACCAAAAGTTGATTGGATACTACTATAATAATATGTGTCAGAAAAGCATTATGCCGCATATTCTTCGACACCTTCCCAATGCTATCGAGGCTTTTTTGGGTGTTTCCGTGATGTTCATCTTTCACGTCATTTTGTCTTCGAAGATTACCCCTAGGTATTTCGCCTCCTTGGCGAAGGGAATTTTTGTGCCCCCAAGCGTCGGTGGCCTTAGGCCTTCTAGCACTCCTCTTTTTGTAAACACTACAATCTGTGCTTTTTCGGGATTGACTGTCAGTCATACCAAATTGTCTACTATGTTTACGGCCCTTTGTGTTCGTTGTGAGATAACTTCTGCGAACTGGCCTCTGATGACTATGGCCAAGTTATCCGCATACCCTAGGCCAGTGATGGGGAAACTAAGGCCCGCGGGCCAAGTCCGGCCCGCGGAAAGGTTTAATCCGGCCCGTTTAAGAGTGCCGTCGTGAGAATGTTTGAACGCGTTCTTACTTCGTAATGTGACGACCCGCATAAAAACTGCCTACCTACGATTAAGCATTATTCTTTGGCCCGCTACGATTGTCTGGTTATTACAAATGGCCCGTCTTAAAAAAAAATTCCCCACCACTGCCCTAGGCAGTGGATGCCTTCTTCGGACAGTTTCCTTAGTAAGTCGTCCACTAGAGTTGTCCATAGCAGTGGAGATAGTACCCCTCCCTGCGGACTGCCTCCGCCGGCTCTAGCTTCAATGGTGTGCCCTCCTAGAGTAGATATGATTGTCTTTTTCTCCAAGCTAGCCCTTATCCATTGGTAGAGGCTTGGCGGCACGCCTTTTCTTGTTTGTGCCTCTATAAGTGAGTTGGTTGTGACATTGTTGAACGCCCCTTCTATATCTAGGAGCGTGACCATAGCTATCTCTTTGTCCTCCACTGACTTTGTGATGAGCCTGTTTAGGTCGTCCGGCGCCGAGTCCGTAGAATTTCCTGGCTGGTAAGCGTACTAATGATTACTGAGGGGATCTTTCCCCAGTATCTCGTCTCGTAGGTATCTGTCGACTAGCCTCTCCATTGTTTTCAGTAGGAATGAAGAGAGGCTGATGGGTCTGCCTCTCTTCATTTCTACTGTTGAACCAAAACCCTGTAGTGGAAAAACTAAAGTCTGCATCAAGGGAATGATCCAGGAATGGGAAGATACTGCCAAAAGGGCTCACCTAAGAAACCCACCTGGCTTAAGGCAGGCGAGAAGATTTATCGCCTTATCTGCTGAAGAGCCAAACAGTTTCTCAGGCTAAGCAAAGGGGGAGAGAGACAAACTGGGAAGGATGTAAAGAATCCCTCAGGGAGGCTGTCCGGGGAGGAACAGCACCGGTGACTGAGGTGGAGGGGCTAGAACTGGCAGTGGAACAACTAAATGACGCCATTAAGACGGCATACGTGGACAACTGTCCGGAAAAAACAACCCGACACAGGGGCTGCCGTACAATCTGGCGGAACAAGAACCTTGAAAAGCTAAGAGACCAGGTTCGAAGGCTATTCAATAGGGCCAAAAACACACAGAATTGGGACACCTATAAGGAAAAGCTAACGCGGTACAACAAAGATCCGAAAAGCCAAAAGAGAGTCGTGGAGGAAGTTCTGCGAAGAGTTAATCGACACTTCGGCATGTTCGAGAATCCACAAATCCCTGGCAAAGGATAGAAGTGCTGCAAAAGAGGTAGGTTTCCTCAGAAAATCTGACGGAACCTATAGACACAAAGGAGGAAAGTCTCAAGGAATTACTAAAAGTCCACTTTCCAACCCCAACAATCCTGTCAGAGGAGGGCATACGCGATAATCCCGGCCAAAGGCGAAAAAAGCCAGACCGAAATGATTAGAGGTTAGCCACAGAGGTCACAAGACCAAGCAGAATCAGATGGGCCATAAGCAGGTTCCAATCTTATGAGTCCGCTGGAATAGATGGGATTTATCCCATCCTGATACAGAAGGACATTGAGGAGCTGGTGCCGCATCTGTCAATGATCTTTAAAGCCTGTCTGGCATGGGGACACGTACCAAGGGGGTGGCAAAGTGTAAGGGTAATCTACTTGCCTAAGGTAGGTAGAATAGCAGGTCTAACACCGAAGTCATACAGACCCATCAGCCTCTCTTCATTCCTACTGAAAACAATAGAGAGACTGGTCGACAGATAGCTACGAGAGGAGATACTGGGGACAGATCCCTTCAGTAATCGTCAGTACGCTTACCAGCCAGAAAAGTCTACGGACTCAGCGCTGGACGACCTAAACAGGCTCATCACAAAGTCAGTAGAGGACAAAGAGATAGCTATGGTCACATTCCTAGATATAGAAGGAGCGTTCAACAATTTCATAACCAACTCGCTTATAGAGGCACAAGGAAGAAAAGGCGTCCCACCAAGCCTCTACCAATAGATAAGGGCTAGCCTAGAGGATAGGACAATTATATCCACTCTAGGAGGGCGCACCATTAAAGCTAGAGCCGGCGGAGGCTGCCCGCAGGGAGGGGTTCTATCTCCACTGCTATGGGCAACTCTAGTGGACAACTTACCAAGGAAACTGTCCAAAGAAGGCATATAGTAGACAATTGGTGTCGACGGGAACGACTAACGGTCAATCCCGAAAAAACACAGATTGTAGTGTTTATAAAAAGAAGAGTGCTAGAAGGCCTAAGGCCACCGACGCTCGGGGGCACAAAAAATAAATTCCCTTCGCCAAGAAGGCGAAATACTTAGGGGTAATCTTCGACGACAAAATGGCGTGGGTCATCAAGGGAACGATAAAGCAGACGATCTAGCCAAACAAGGCTCGTCAAGCGCATTCATTGGCCCGGATCCCTCCTGCGGTATCGAAAAAACCTCAGTCAGAAAATCCATAGAAAAAATGGACGGAGATACAAACTCAAACTTGGTGGAGGAACACACCAGGGCAGAGGCAGGCGAAACAGTTCCTCAAAAACCAATCGCCGGCTTTTACGAATGATCTTCTCAACCAAGAGAGAAAAACGGTTAAAGCTATAGTACGTCTACTGACAGGACACTGTAGGCTCAAAAAACACATGAGAAAATAGATCTGGCAGAGGATACAATATGTAGATTCCGCCAGGAAGAAGAGGAGGATCCTCTCCACATCCTGTGCCAATGTGAGGCCCTAGCGCAGGTTATATACCTAAAGCTGGGCAACACTAAACCAAGCGCAGAGAGCTACACCCAAGGCTCACTGTCAGGGTTAATAGGGCTAATCAAAGAGGCGAAGCTCGAGCACGTCGTCTAGGATAACAAGGATCCACTATAGATCTGCAAAGGGCAAAGGTACAGGCCAATGAGGCCACCCCTACGAATATCTATCTATCTACTATTATAATAAAAAGCTTAAATTTATAGTGTCATCTCAACAGCTCAATCGATTAAGGTCGTGGCGACATAATTACAGGACAAAATTACAGAAGGACAGAATTACAAAAGGACAGAATTACAGACATTTTTCATAAGTAGACCAAAAAAATGTTAGTGGATGTATCCATTTTAAGGTCCCCCGAGTTGATTAAACTCGGGGGACCTTAAAATGGATACATCCACTAACATTTTTTATTTGAAAATGTTCGCAAAACAATACTTTCTCTTTGTTTTGCATATAGAGGAAAGTCAAAAAGGAAAGTTGGTGTCAGTTTGACAATTTTTATAAATGTGCAATCCTTTCGCGTAAAACAACTCGGATTATCCCGACACGCCACAAGAAAAACGTCAGATGGTCGGAATATTAGTAAGTGGATTTCTTTTTTCTAATCGATTATAACTCCCATTCCACTCGCAAAGTGGAATTCGGCGTGGGATGCGCACACTCTTAATTCGCATTGATTTTTTAATCTAGAACGGCACAACAGATTTACTACGTTGTAGTACGTTTGTGTTTCGGAAGTTTATGATGGAACAGGTATTATTTTTGTATTTATGTTCGTTCGGCTTGGATGGAGAGGTGAGCGCGAAGAAGTGTTGATTGTTTGGGTTTCGTTGGTGTGCTGGGTGTCGCGCGCATAATCCCTTTGGCTTTTTTGGATTTATTTTCCGGCGTGATTGCAATCACGCGCTCCGCCCCGAATCGATTGCCCCCCTCAAATATGTATAATCCACCTAACCTTGTGTGCCAGCCAAGGATTTAACAAACAAAAACGCGATCAAATAAATAATTGCGCGCTTAATCGCCACCGGAAATTCACTTTAATAATGGTTTTGCGGTCGTTTAATTATTTTATGTAATGTTCAATTTAATCGGTGTCTCGTGTTCGCAATGGGCGATTCTTGGGTTATATGATACTTGTGAGAAATTCAATTGACTCGAACACAAGTACAAAAGAACATGTTACTTACTATTCGTTAGTTTCTGAAATGTCTTTTATCTTTACAATAGCAACATAATTGTTGTACGATTATGAAATCGACCGATATTGAAGATTGCTTGCTGGGCAACTTACAACAAATTAGCAACTTTGCTGGGATACAGGGTGCTCGTATTTCGATAGAATGTACGGGGATTTCAGTTATTTCAAAAGATAGAGAGTCGCAGAGTTGCGTATTCTAGGGTTTAACAACAATCTGAAAACAATTTTGAAATATCTTCTTCTGTTTTTGAGATATCAACAAAAAACTGATTTTTTGAAAAATCGTTTTTATTGTTTTATTCAAAAACTACTGAATCTGGATATTTATAACTTTAACAATATACAGGCACTTTTTAATGATGAATTTAGCAGCATATTGTTTTCAAGATAACTATATCATTTACCTGGGGACCATAGCCAAATTTTGTTTTTCTTATGGGCGCTATTTCTGATTTTCATATTTTTTGAAAGAATATTTTTTTCTGAACTCAGTGATGTACCACACTCATAATTTATTTTAGATTTGATATTTGAAATTATAATATTTTCCTTTTTGCAAAAAGTGCCTTGGCAATAATGATGTCATATCTGTTAATCAATAAAATCTTGACAGCAGTCAATCATTGTTAGCACTCAGAATTAATTAATGAATAACTGTCAGTCTTTTGTAATAAATATATTAAGTCTCGATATCACATAAAAGTTGCAGAAACTAAATTTATCCTACTTTTATTATTATTACTCTAAAACTATTCACAAAAAAAAGTAATTTTTCAATTTTTTTTCGCTACATCTCGGTAAATATTGATCACCATCACATCTAAGCATTATATATTTTTAACTTTATTGTAAATCAGTGGTTTATACGCGTGGCGCATGAAGTAAAATTTCGAGTTTAGAAAAGCCCCGTGAAAATTTGTCTCGGGTCGCTGCGCGACCCTCGACAAATTTTCCACGCGGGGCTTTTTTAAACTCGAAATTTTACTTCATGCTTAGTCTGGGAGTGGACAACTCTCGTTCTTAGAAGTTTAAAATTTAAGGATTACTTAGTTTATTACCATTTTACAAAGGTTACAACTCGAAGGACCAATCATGGTCTTCGGAGATCGAAGGACTACAGGGATTTGAAGTATTTTTACAAGAAAACAACGAATGTCTGAAGGTTCACAGCGTGGCTAGGAGAGAAAACATCCAATTTTGAAAAAATATCGAAATTGGGTTGGTTTTCAGTACATTTTTAACTTCACTTTAAATCAGTATTTAATACGCGTGGCGCATGAAGTAAAATTTCGAGTTTAGAAAAGCCCCGTGAAAATTTGTCTCGGGTCGCTGCGCGACCCTCGACAAATTTTCTACGCGGGGCTTTTCTAAACTCGAAATTTTACTTCATGCTTAGTCTGGGAGTGGACGACACTTGTACTTAGAAGTTTTAAATTGAAGGATCACTCTAGATTACTAAGTTTATTACTCAAAGGAGCATGTTACAAAGGCTACAGCTCGAAGGACCAATGGTGCTCTTCGGAGAGGAGAAGACTATAGGGAATTGACGTTTTTTTACAAAAAAACAACGAACATCTGAAGATTTACAGCATGGATAGGAAAAAAATATCCAATTTAAAAAATATATCGAAGTTGGGTTGTTTTCAGTACATTTTTAACTTCACTTTAAATCAGTGTTATTATAAACAATCTTTTTATTAATGATTTCGATAGCTAACGCCATCTAATGCTTCATAGTGGCATCGTCAGTGACACGAATGCACAAAGTGCATATACAGGTCACTGTTTCGTCCACGAGCGAGCAGAACTCTGTTTGTGAAACCAGAAAACAAATATCAAAATTGAATTTGTGTTCAGTATTCCGGCACCAGATACCCACAGACGCGTTTCGGACTTCAAGGTCCTCTTCAGTGTGGTCCCGACCCAGTGCTGAAGTCCGAAACGCGTCTATGGGTACCTGGTGCCGGAATACTGAACACAAATTCAATTTTGATATTTGTTTTCTGGTTTCACAAACAGAGTTCTGCTCGCTCGTGGACGAAACAGTGACCTGTATATGCACTTTGTGCATTCGTGTCACTGACGATGCCACTATGAAGCATTAGATGGCGTTAGCTATCGAAATCATTAATAGTTTTCACATATTGGCTTGAAATAGTCAGAAATGTTCAGTATTCCTCAGCACTGGGTCGGGACCACACTGAAGAGGACCTTGAAGTCCGAAACGCGTCTGTGGGTATCTGGTGCCGGAATACTGAACACAAATTCAACAATCTTTTTTTTTATTATCTTGTATAAATTACACGGATTCTTGTACGGGTGGTTCGTAACCTTCTGGGCGGTCGACCTTGACGCCACCCTCGCCGACCTCCGCGGTTGTTCCCTTCCCGCTGTCGTTATGCAACTCAATGAGTTTGGAAACGTCGAGACGGGGCTTCTTCAACACCTTCACTTTACGAATGTAGACATCGTGTAATGGGTAAATGCCCTGGCACGCCTTCTCGATATCCTTGGCGATGGAATCAGGGATGAGCTTGTTAACGACCTCCTTCAGTTCACTGCCGGTGATGTCGCGGTTGATAATTTCAATCAACTTCTTGCGGATCATACGTACTTGTGTATGTTGGGCGTAGCAAGTCTTCCTCTGGGACATCTGGTCCTTGTTGGTGAACCCGATGCAGAAGACACGGAGCAAGTACCCGTCGTTGGTCTCGACATCAACGGAGGCCTCGATCAGCGTCTGCCATATCTTGACCATCGACCTCAGTTTGTCGGTGGTCAGGTCCATACCGTGGAAATTGGTCAATGCCTGCTTACCTTGAACATCTTCAACAATGAGTCTGAACTTCCTGAACGAACGTCCAGCGTCGTTGTAGTTTTGTAAATCAGCCAAGAAAACCTCGAAGACTCTGAACTTGAGACCTTCAGAGGCGATCTTGGTACCCTGGGTACGATTCACCAAGGTCTTGCCGACCTGCCTGCTGGCGAACATGCATGGCGCCTTTACGTCATACCAGTCATTCCTGGTGAAAGGGTCTACAATCTTCTTCTTAACGCCTTTCGACAAACCCTTATTTTTACCGACCGCCATGATCACTACTTGACGTGAAAGTTTTACACGAGTGGCGCATAAAGTAAAATTTCGAGTTTAGAAAAGCCCCGTGAAAATTAGGCAATTACCACAAGTAGAGGTTATTAGCCGATACGGGGCCAGGAAGTAAAAAGGGCGAAAAATGGATTTACTGGAAGCGCTGGAAATTCACAAGTTGAAAGCTAATCTGGAAATTCCCCTCATCAACGACCAGACCGACATAATGTATACTCCCCTCTTTGATGCTGTAATATAAAAACAATGTACAATGTATTTTAGGTACTCAGTTTGATAATGACTAGCTTGTAGTCGAAACTATAGTCACTGTAAAAAGTTAATTAAAGTGGTAAAACAAAGTTAAGTGTTTTAATATTATTTTAAAAAGTTGTGTGTTTTTTCATTATCTACAACTTTTTTTTTAAAAACAGTTTTTGAAAAACTATAAAATAATGTGATACATCGAGGAATAAGTAAGCATTCAATTTATAAAATTTAAAAAAAATATTGCTTAATAATGTTGAAAAAAAAGCTTTAAGTCAGCAAATATATGCCAAAAAGTAAAAATAGTATCAAATTTTGTTAACATAATTGAAATTCATTTAATAAAAAAACCGAAAAATCTAATGATTTCTGGTAATTTTTAACACAACACTTTTAGACATTTGATGGTTTAGAGTTGGCAATACTGCCTCCCAGGGGTATTCAGCCGAGAGAAATAGTTTCTCGTCTGAATAAAAAATCATAAAAAAATTATGCAAATGATGAAAATTTATAAAAATAATAAATTAGGTATCCGTCAAACATTTGCCGCCGTTATAAGTTGGCCGTTGTAGGCTTCACCCTTGTCTAATCCCTAAGATTAGACATACATTTAATTATTAATTATTCTATTACGATTGCATCATTCGTTCAATAATGCAATCATAACACAACACAATTCCGGACAAATACCTGATGCCCCACTTACGCAAGAATGACGAGCGCCTGTCCGGCTGATCCACGGCAACAACTTCTGCAACTCAGCAACGGACTTGTGGACTTTGTGACCATCGGCGTCCCAAATCACCGGGCCAACGCTACCAGTCAGCACCAACACCAAATATAAATACCCGCGAGGAGGCCAACTGACCAGAGTTATTTCGACTCTCAAACCATTAACTACCATGTCATGTATTTAAGTTATTATGTCACAATATATACCTATTATAAATCCACTACTCTACCCTGAGCTATTACAACCCTACTTAGCCTAATAGGAAATCCGTCACATATTTGACAACTCCTAGGAGCCATAATTTGCACCACCCCTGAAGATGGGCATCCGACGATAGATGCTTTAACAGTTGTGACATATTTTAAAGTAACGAGTGTCTTCCACTCCCAGACTAAGCATGAAGTAAAATTTCGAGTTTAGAAAAGCCCCGCGTAGAAAATTTGTCGAGGGTCGCGCAGCGACCCGAGACAAATTTTCACGGGGCTTTTCTAAACTCGAAATTTTACTTCATGCGCCACGCGTGTACAACACTGACCATATTAGGAAGATGAAAATATACTGCTTGTGTTTAATAAAAAAAAAAAAATAGTTGAAACGCTTGGATTTGAGGTGTTTTGGCGCCCAACGTGGGGCTAATGCTATGGCCCCTAGTTGGGCGCCATAAATCGCGAGCGCTCAAATGTAAAACTTCCCACTGAATCAGCGTTTCGTGCGCGTGGCGCATAAAGCCTTGTCTATCGTAACTGAAGAGTTTTAGTTTCATACATTGCACACAAATGGTCTTAAATCGATATAATTGCCAAATTATCAAACAGCACTTAATGAAATTTACCTTTAAATCTACGATAAACTTAAGGTAGCTAAATACAAAGCAAGTTACCGGCAGTTATTGAGTTTCACTTTAAAATCTACAATTAAATAGCAAAAAAAAAATACTTTACAAAAATGCCGGGTTTCACCAACGTCAATTAAAGCTTAACTCTATTGTTTATGATTAGTACACAGCCTAGGGGAAATATCTATTTGATAATCACTCACAAATTGCTGCTTTATTAGTAACTTAATCAAAAAAAAATTTAAAACAAAAGATAATGAAAGAACACAACACAAAATTTTGTATAATTACTTTCCACCTCAGTTCTTTTCTTGATAAACTAGAAGCTAAAAAACTAGTGGAGATCAACAAGTCACTGACTAAGACTTTCGACGTCTCAATTTTAAACAAAAGTTGTAGCCAACGAAAAAATAAACCACTTTTACCTACCTTTATCTTTGATGAGTGATTAGCCGAAAAATATATCAAAAAAATCTTTTTCGGTTTATTAAACAAAGACGAAAGAACTGAGGTTAAAGGTGTTTTCACCTCAGCTCGTCTTTGTTCAATAAACGGAGAAACATTTTTTTGATATATTTTTTGGCTAAACACTCATCAAAGATAAAGGTAGGTAAAAGTGGTTTATTTTTTCGTTGGCTACAACTTTTGTTTAAAACTATAGCTGTGATATCGATTCAATCAATCAAATCTTCAAACAAAAGTTGCAAACAATGTAAAAATACACAACTTTATGATAATTCGAAAATTAACGAACGAGTGTCTTCCACTCCCAGACTAAGCATGAAGTAAAATTTCGAGTTTAGAAAAGCCCCGCGTAGAAAATTTGTCGAGGGTCGCGCCGCGACCCGAGACAAATTTTCACGGGGCTTTTCTAAACTCGAAATTTTACTTCATGCGCCACGCGTATTAAACACTGATATCAAATGAAGTTATAAATATAGCAACATCAACTTAATGACAAAATATCTCAAATAAAAGTTGTAGCTAACGAAAAAACATACAACTTTTGTGTAAACAATTTTCATAAGTATAAATGAAATTGCCAATTCTTGGTTGCAGAATACTTCAAACATTAAAAGTGCGATTCTTTTCGAAATCTACAACATGTTAGTCTTACAAAGACTATATCAAACACTCATTGAAACAACTACTTCCCGGGCTAATACCCCGACGGACATTGAATTATACAACAAGTGTTTGCTGTTACATACAGTAACCTACTGCAAATGTAACAATTTGGGTCAAATTATTCAGGCCATCTATAGACGCGTTTCGAGATTTATCTCTCATCAGTATAGCTTTGCCATTCCCTCTAAACAATTTGACACCTTAGACTGGCGGTCACGTTTTAATGTTTAAACAATTTTCACCTTAGCTATTTTGTTTTTGATCAAAAAACGAGAAAGTCTACCCCAGATTTATTCCTCTAGTAAAATGGCGCAGTATTTTGACAGTAAGGAAATTGACATATTTACATATTTTCGTAACTAGGAAACTCTTAACATCCGTTTTAAACTATAACATGTTTTGTGTTTTGTTTATTGCACACAAGTGTACATTAAGGTTGACCGTAAGAGCTTCGTATTTTAAATCATGCAATTATTTTAATAATTTAATAGTTGAGGCTGTTACTTGGTATAATTCCATATCAACACTTTTAGTAAATAACACACTTGGTTAAGATTTCACTGTTTATTGATTGACACTGCAACAATTGTTTCGCCACACAGTGGCTTCATCAGGCAGATCAATAATAAATAATCATGCAATTGCTACAGTAAAAGCTCGAATTTATACTTATTTATACCATCAAACCTTCACAGCTCTGCTCAGAATACTTATTAACTTTTTGCCATTCATCAGTTCATTTTGCATTTCCACACCCTCGTGTATATAGAAGCAAATCAATATCTATATAAAACGGCTTTGTGTACACATTGTGGTTATATATAGTAACCCCGTTTAATTAACAATGCCTATTTATATTATTTATGGGTTATAATTAGAACGCAGCTTGTTGCCACTTATCCGAATTAAGTCTTTGTTAAAATGTTAGGAGAGCCGAGAGATTTTTCCGAATTAATTTCTGAATTACGTTAAGCCGTGGTTAATTTATGTACGTTCCTTCGCGCCTCTTATTAATCTCCTTGTCTTTATTTTCTGTTTTTAGGTAATATGCTGTTAAGTAAGTTTTATCATAAGTGATAATGGTTTTCTTTGAAATAATACTTAATACGAGGTCTGGCTATTATATAACGAGACTGCGCGCGCAGAAGGCGTCCTGGATGGGGAGGGGGGGTGAAACGAATGCAGCGTTGGTTAGCTGGAAGTGTCTACTATTCCAGTATGAAAACTGTAGTAGTAGTAGTAGTAGTAGTACTTGTTCTGTAGAGGTTAGAAATGAACGTGTTTTGTTCTCGTGCCGATAACAATGTGTGACAAAAACCACGAGCAATGGATCAATGTGAAATTTCTCGTTAAATAAAAAAAAACTCCGACTGAGTGATGCGCGTGTTTTCGAGTGGTATAAACGGTTTTCTGAAGGCCGAGAGAGCACCAACGATGACCAACGTCCAGGTCGACCTGTCTCTGTTTCAACGCCGCAAACAGTGACCAAAATCAATGAAATTGTGCGCGGAGATCGTCGCATGAGCATTCGGATAATTGCCGAGACTGTAAACGCCGATGAAGAAACTGTCAGAAAAATTTTACATGACGAATTGAACATGAAGAAAGTCTGTGCGAAGTTGGTCCCAGAAAATTTGACCCCTGACCAAAAGCTCGTCCGTCAACAGATCTGCTCAGACGTTCTTGAGAGGTTAGATGAAGAGCCTTTGTCAGGATATTGGTTTATTAGGATTTGGTTGTTTTTTTTTGTCTATGCTAGGATTTTATTATAAAATGTCGTATTTTGACTACTGTGACATTATAAATGTAAGTCGCTTAGTTGACTGTCTTTTAACTATGTTAGGATTTTGTCATTTTTTGTCTTTATCGACTGTATTTTGACTATTGTGATATTATGATTGTAAATCACTAGGTTGACTGTATTAGTTTATTATTATTAATAAGACTTAAACCAATGTTAAATACAATTATTGCATTTTTTTCGCTTTATCTCAGTAAATATCAGTCACATCTCAGCAGTATGTATTTTTAATTTTACTTTAAATCAGTGGTTTATACGCGTGGCGCATGAAGTAAAATTTCGAGTTTAGAAAAGCCCCGTGAAAATTTGTCGAGGGTCGCGCAGCGACCCGAGACAAATTTTCTACGCGGGGCTCTTCTAAACTCGAAATTTTACTTCATGCTTAGTCTGGGAGTGCACAACACTCGTTCTTAAAAATTTCAAATTGAAGGATCACTAGATTACTAAGTTTATTACCATTTTACAAAGGCTACAGCTCGAAGGACCAATCATGGTCTTCGGAGACCGAAGGACTACAGGGAATCAAAGATTTTTTACAAGAAAACAACTAATATCTGAAGGTTTACAGCATGGATAGGAAAGAAAACATCCAATTTTAAAAAAATATCGAAGTTGGGTAGGTTTTCAGTGGATTTTTAACCTCACTTTAAGTCAGTGTTTTATACGCGTGGCGCATGAAGTAAAATTTCGAGTTTAGAAAAGCCCCGTGAAAATTTGTCTCGGGTCGCTGCGCGACCCTCGACAAATTTTCTACGCGGGGCTTTTCTAAACTCGAAATTTTACTTCATGCTTAGTCTGGGAGTGGACAACACTCGTTCTTAAAAATTTCAAATTGAAGGATCACTCTAGATTACTAAGTTTATTACCATTTTACAAAGGCTACAGTTTGAAGGACCAATCATGGTCTACAGAGACCGAAGGACTACAGGGATTCAAAGTTTTTTTACAAGAAAACAACGAATATCTGAAGGTTTACAGCATGGATAAGAAAGAAAACATCCAATTTGTAAAATGTCTAAGTTGGATAGGTTTTCAGTGTATTTTTAACTTCACTTTAAGTCAGTGTTTTATACGCGTGGCGCATAAAGTAAAATTTAGAGTTTAGAAAAGCCCCGTGAAAATTTGTCTCGGGTCGCTGGCGCGACCCTCGACAAATTTTCTACGCGGGGCTTTTCTAAACTCTAAATTTTACTTCATGCTTAGTCTGGGAGTGGAAGACACTCGTTACTTTAAAATGTGTCACAACTATCAAAATGTGTGTCGCAAGTGTCGAAAAGAAAAACAATAACATAACTATCTAATAATACAGGGTGCCCGTTTTTGGAGCTCAAGTATGGGGTTCTCGGTTATTTGAACACCCATCCCCGCCCCCTGGCTACGGCCTTGGCTGGGTCTCTAAACGTCTTTCAGAAGGTCAACGTCGTGCTCGATCTTTTTTTGGGGCTCTGTGGAGAAAACTCCGTGGAAGTGTTGAAGACAATTGTCATAGGGAATGAAACTATGGTTCTCTACTATGATCCCTAGTAAAAGAAGGAATCGGTGGAATAGAGGTGTAAAGGAGAAGAGACGACGAAGAGGTGAAGACTGTTATTTAGGCACATTCTGAAGACAAACAAAAGGAATATTTTTTTAGGGGTATTGTAATAAACGCATTGGTATCTGCGGGGACTATATTGAAGAATTAAATTTAATTGCGTGTCTACGCCGTTTCTTTTATAATATTTCGACATCCTAAAAACGAATTTAATAACATAAATGAACCCTCCATCGATTTTCTTGCGGATTCTCTCGATATTTTGAGAAGTGCTCTCCAATGAGATTATAAATATTGTTTTTACCTTTGCGACGTATGTTTCTAGTTACAATCTATCTTAATTATGAACATGTTATTTGTCGGAACTTTTAATTGTTTTTATATTTATTGTTTTACTTATGTTTTAATGTGTAATTTTATATTTTTAGCTGTGTAATATTATGTAATTTTTAAATGGACTCCGTTGAATGAATAAATAAATAATTTGCTTATCACTGACAAATTTATGTTTTGCAAGTATGCAAAATAGGTGGCAACAGTTTTGAAGTGTAATTGCGTAAAATTTGGTTGTCTTCAATTATAACGAGTGTTCAGTGCTCATAGCTCTTATAAAATTTATCAAAGCGAGCGTATCCACATTTTCTTAGTTTGCCAAGATATAATAATAATAATAATAATAATAAAATTTATTGTCCATTGATGTACAATCAGTAACAGGCACATATAAGACATAGTCACAGATAACAAATATTTACAGCTAATTACTAACATAGATGAAATATTCATTTAAATCGTAAAACGCTTTCTCGGTAAGAAATTGCATGAGCATTTTTTTAAACAAAGTTATCGATGGTGCATCTCTAACAGATTTTGGGAGGTGATTAAATACCGTAGCACCGAGCACCGGAGGTGATCGTTTTGTGACATTTAATCTGTATGGTGGTAGATACATTCTTTCATTATATCGGGTTTCATATGAATGGATGTGTTTCGCTATGGCAAAATCTGACTTATTTTTAAAAATGTATATACTCAATTCGTATATGAATAAACATGGTAAAGTTAGTAAAGCATATTTAATAAAAAAATGGTCTACATGATGTTTTGCGATCTATACCAGCCATGGATCGTATACATCGTTTCTGTGATATGAATACCTTCTTCCACGATGAGGACGCTCCCCAAAGACACAGACCATATCGCAATCGGGACTCGATTATACCTATGTAGAACATTTTTAATTGTCGTTTAGTGAGATACTCTTTAAGTACTTTTAAGCTGTAGCATGATTTCGAAATTGATGTTGCTAGTTTTGAACAGTGATCTGACCAGTCTAGATTTTCATCAATAGTTAATCCCAAAAATTTAGTACTCCGGGCTGAAGATACTAGATGTTGGTCCATCATAATATTTAGTTTAAGATTTTGTTTGCATTGTTTCGTATGGAATCTAATATATACAGTTTTTTAATTATTAATTTGAAGTTGATTGTTCTGAAACCAGTTGCACAATTGACTGATTATATTATCGGAAATGCTTTCCAGGTCCGAGTTTGCCTTTGCGCTTATTATGGTTGAGGTATCGTCAGCATACATGTGAACTGGGTTGGGAACATTGGCCACTATGTCATTCATATAGAGAATAAACAATATGGGGCCCAAGATGGATCCCTGTGGGACATCCATATTAATTACTTCGGCCGATGACACGAATGCAGTCCTATTTTTTTCAGTTGTATGTGTTATTTTTACGGATTGTTTTCTGCTTTCCAAATATGACCTAAACCAGTTGCTGGCAACACCTCTAATACCATAGCTATTTAGTTTATCTAGAAGCAAATTAATGTTTATACAATCAAACGCTCGACTCAGATCAATGAATAGTCCCACGGGGTATTCTCCTTTTTCAATATATCTTATGATGTTATTGTAAAACGACAGTAGTGCGGTTTGTGTGGAAAATGATTTTCTGAAACCATGTTGTGAGTTTGTCAGAGTCATGGATATGTTTAAGTACTGATTAAGTCTGTTCAACATACACAGTTCAAATACCTTGTAGAACGGTGACACTAGAGCTATAGGCCTATAGTTATTAATATTTCTATGATCCCCCTTTTTATAAATAGGGCAGATAACTGTTTGCTTTAATATTTCAGGAAAAACTCCTTGCTCCAGGGATAAGTTAATTAAGTATGCCAAAGGTTCTAATATAAACATAGATGATTTTTTTAATAGAATATTTGATATTTCATCAAATCCACACGTTTTTTTGTTTTTTAATTTATTTATAATAAGCAAAAGTTCTTGTTCATTGAATGGGTTTAGGAAAATTGAATGAGCTTGTGCTTTAATGTGTAAAGCATTATTTGTTTGTGAGAGGTCCTTAACTATCTTTAGGGGTTCGTCTTTAAAAAATGAGTTGAACATGTGGGCAAGTGAGTTGGGGTCTTCGATCTGTTGATTGTTGTGATTAAGTATAATATTATTCCTACTTTTGTGACAATTTCTATTCGAGACTTCATTTATTGTGTGCCATGAATCTTTAGACAAATTTTTTGAGTTAATAATTTTGATTTGATAAAAGGATTTTTTGGTTCTCGTGATTAGTTTATTATGCCTTTTATGGTCAGCTTTATAGCTTGATTTTAATGCTGGATATTGTTTTTGTAATAAATAGAGATCATGCATTTTCTTACTAGAATTTCTAATTTCAGAATTTATCCATGTTTGCTCAGATCGCCCTTTTCTTGCACATATAGGGAAATGTTTATTAAAGTAATAAGTGTAGATGTTATGAAATGTTTTAAAATTAGAGTTCAGATTGTTACCAATATAGACATCGTTCCATGATTCGCATTGCAAATCTGAGATGAAATTATATACATTGTGATCATTAAAATTTCTGCGTTGTTCTCGTGGTTCGGTAGTATTGCATTTTAATTCAAAATTGTAATATATGGATTTGTGATCCGATATTACGTTGTCTATTGTTAACGTATTTCGGGAATTTAGGTTGCTGTATATGTGGTCAATACACGTTGAAGAGGTACCTGAACATCTAGTATCTTCCATATTGACTTTAGGTAAATTGTATGTTAATAACAAATTTTGTAGTGACTCATAATCTTGCAATGGTAGGTTTGAGTTTAGATTGAAATCTCCACAAAGCACCAGGGGAGTGTCTATTGTACATATTACGTCTAATATATGTTGCAGTTTCATTAGAAATAGTTCAAAATTGCTGCCTGGGGGGCGGTAACAAATTATTATCCGGATGTTGTTTTTTTTATTTTTAGAGATCCAAGTTAAGCCACAGACTTCAACTACGTTGTCAATGCCGTAAATATTAATATTAAGATCTGCTGTTAACAAGTCAGATTTATGCCATATTGCGACTCCTCCACCACGTCCCTGTCTAGAATAATTAGCACCTAAAACAAAATTATTTAAATGTACTTCATTTATGGTATCTGAATTCATCCAAGTTTCTGTTAAGCAAATAAATTTAAGATTTAAATGATTACAATCTATTTCAATTTGGTTTAGTTTCTTATAATTAATTGACCTAATATTTAGTAATAGCATATCAAAGTTTGAATTAATGCTAATTTTTGTTGGTTTTTTTTGTTTTCCGCCTCGCGGTTTCTGTGGATCCAGTATAAAAAAGGGGTCACACAAACTCCTTTAGGCCAGGTGTCAGGTTCTTTCAGTCTTGGAAAATCATCAATGGGAACTCCAACCTTAAATGAGGAGTATTCTTCCGGGTTTTTTGATTGAACCTGTTCACATGTTGTTTGTGAGAACTGTTTAAGTTGTAGAACATTTTTTACATCATCTACTGTTGTTTTGGGATTGAAGCGATTGACATGGACGTATTCATATTTTTTAACTACCGTAATATTGGTGTTTTCAGATGTCCCATAAATCCGTGGGGTTTTCTGCCTTCTTCGTTTAGGATAGGTTACTGTTTGAAATCCATCTTTATCGATTGTATTAGATTGGGGACAGGTCAATGAACTATCGCTGTTTGTGTTTATTGTTTTTTGTGTGCGTTCGCGAGGTTCAGAGTTTTGTATTTTAATTTGATTTTGGGTTTGTGTTGCCATCTGTTCCTTGTTATTAGAATTCGTAGATAATTTCCTATTTATTACAGAAAACTGTTCGATTTCAGTTATTCTATTGTTATTGTTTTTTATTGAAGCATTCAATTTAAGGGTTATGATTTCTTGTTGTAATATATTGACTATTTCGAACAGCCTATGTCTTTGATGTGCACTAATCTCAAATGTTTAAATAAACGTAACTTTTTCTACTATTATAAAATTTTAATTTTTCTTGCAGATATAAATTTAATAGGGTGTCTATAAAGGGTAGGGGGTATTTGTAAATTGAATAAAAAAATAAATAAATGTCAGAAAAAATAGTTTTGTATTAATTTTTAGACAAAGTTTTGGAAAATTGAGTGCCAAAGATAACGTTGTCCAAATGTTGGCCCTTACAACAATTACATTCATGGGTTGGTCAATTTAAAATAGTTGCATCGTATGGATATAACAAAAGCTTACTGACTAGGTTGGATATATAAAACTTAGTCACTAGGTGTATAATTAAAAAAAATATATATATATAAATTAGTAGTGTATATAAAACGATCTACATAAATAAAATAAGACAAACAATATGAACACTTTAAAAACGTAGGGATGAAATATATAATGTTTGAACAACAATCCACTGCATGCACAACATAAATATCATAAAATATCACACGAAATTATCACAGAAGTGGTTATATTCTTCTACAGTATAGAATCCGTGTTCTTCTAGTTGTTTTTTTATTGTCTGTAGGAATTGCTTCCGAGGCAAATCACGAATACATTCTGGCAATTTATTAAATAGTTTCAGACTTTGGACAAGACACAAATTATGGTAGAAACTGTGGTGATGTTTAGGAAGTTTTAATTCTTTTGTACGTGTGTTATAATTATGGTTTGTTTGATGAACGTTAAAAAGATGCATGTTACACTTTACGAATTTAAGGGACTCATAAATATAAAGGGTAATTATTGGCATAATTCGTTGCTGCTTAAAAAGGTCTCTATAGCTGTAACCCGGGTTCTTCTTGCATATAGCTCGGATGAGTCGTTTCTGTGCGACGAAAACTCTTTTGATATTTATTTCTGTTGTAGCGCCCGAAAACAGTACTCCATATGTGATTATAGGTTGACAGTAGGCCATTTATACCGTGCGTGCGGCATTCTCGTGAACGTCCTCCCTCGTTGCGTAAATGAGATATGAGTATTTTGCCAGTTTTGAGCATACTTCCTGTATGTGAGAATCCCACTTTAAATCTTTTTGTATTGTAAGTTCCAGAAATCGTGCACCTTCCATTTCACTGATTGGTTCTCCATTTAGCTCAATACTTATTTGCCCCATTGGTACTCTATAGTTGATAACACTAGTTTTAGCTGCATTCATTTTCAAGTTATTCTTGGTAAGCCACGTGTTTAGATCTTGTAGTGATTGATTTGCAGCTAGGTTGAGATTTTCCATGGATTGCCCTTTCATATTTATCGTTGTGTCGTCTGCAAACATTGTTATATGCGTGTTAATGGCGAGTGGCATGTCGTTGATATATAATAAGAATACTAGTGGCCCCAGAATACTTCCTTGAGGTACACCAACAGTGGGATAGGCGAACTGCGAATCGCATAGTTTATTATTAATTGATACGCTAGTTATATGTTTTCTATCAGAGAGATAATTTGTTAGAAGATTGTGACAATTTCCTCTTAGGCCATAAGCTGTTAGTTTTGTCAGCAATCGTTCGTGAGGCACACAGTCAAATGCCTTCGATAAATCTATAAATATTGACATGACATTTATATTTTTGTCAAGATTTCCCAGAACAAAAGTTAAGAAATTAAATATCGCATGGGCGGTTGTGAGGCCCTTCCTAAAACCAAATTGTTCACCACACAATATTTTGTTCGATTTAATGTAGTTTACTATTCTGTTATACAGCACTCTTTCAAATATATTAGAAAAAATAGGTAAAATTAATATTGGTCTATAGTTAGACATTTCATGGGGGTCTACTTTTTTACTTTCCCCCGTATGTAATACAAAGGGAAAGTATTGTTTTCGTGAAAATTTTCGAATCAAAAATGTTAGCGGAAATATCCGTTTTGAGGTCCCCTGAGTCGAATAAGACCATTTTTGAAAAATGTCTGTCTGTGTGTCTGTGTGTGTGTCTGTGTGCGCTGTACCGCAAAAACCTCTAAAGATATCGAGATGAAACTTGAAACTTATGCTTTTTGTTACAATCTGAAGAACTGAAAAGTTTTTGGTGAAAATCGGAAAACCGGAAGTGGTACTATACTCTTAGCGTTTTTCAGTTTTTTCAGATTTTTTCAATAAATGTTCATCAAACAAAAAAATCTTTCAAATAAAAGTTGTAGATAATAACAAAATGAAAATGTATTGTTCATTAACTTTTTGTCATAGCACTCTTAGTTTTTGAGATATTTAATAAATAGTGTTTTTTATCTAGTCATTGATTTGTGTCAGTGTGTGTGTTGATACAATTGGAAAATGTTTTAAATAAAAGTTGTAGGTAATAAAATATTAAAGATTTTTTGCATCTTCACTTTTTGTCATAGCACTCTTAGTTTTTGAGATATTCAATAAATAGTGTTTTTTATCTAGTCATTGGTTTGTGTCAGTATGTGTTGATCCAATTGAAAAATGTTTCAAATAAAAGTTGTAGTTATCAAAAAGTTGAAGACATTTTAAAAATAATAATGCTACAAATATTTTAAAAGTGATTTAATACGCAATTTACGGGGGAAAGTACTATGATGGCACATCACCATTTTTTATGAATTGAAATTATTTTACCAATTTTTAGTAGTGAGGGAAATATTCCATCTTCCATTGATTTATTTATCGCAAGCGTTAGTGGATATGCTATACATTCTATGATATGCTTAATAATTGTCGTTGATAAGCCATCGATGTCTCTAGAATTTGTTGTTTTCATTTCACGTAGGATTGTTCTGATTTCCTCTTCGTATGCAGGATTTAGAAATAATGACCTCATTACACTTGCTTCAGGGTCGTAACTTTCTGTGCATGTTTGTTTATCAGCGTTACCTATTTTACTAAAGTAATCATTCATTGTATTTGATATCTCTTGTGGATTTGTTATTGTTTTTTGATTTGTATCACGAATGTAACTAATAGAATTATGGTTTTTATGTACGGTTGAGCCCATTTTAAGTTTCAAGATGTTCCATAATGTCTTTAACTTGTTAGTTGAATTATTTATTTTTATTGAGTTGTAATGTTTTATTTCATTCCTCAGTGCGGCTGAGTACCGCTTTTTTGCTGATTTGTATGCATTTATTGTATAGTCGCATTTTTTAGATGTTTTAGATGTTCATTGTACCATGGTTGTTTCTTTCTGAACTTATTTAATAGTTTGTGTTTAAGTGGACAGCACTGATTAAAAACTGAACGAAAGATATTATAAAATTCATTAAAATATGTTTCCGAGTTTGTACAGTAACCTTGTAATGATTCCCAGTTTATTTTCTCAAGTTCCTCTTTTAAAAGAGGTAATGTATATGATTTTCTTTGATTAAAAAGCACTTAGAACCTTTCTTCAATACTTTATTTTGTAACCAAATGTACATTTCGGACACGAAGTGTCCATTATCAATGGTTTGATACTAATACGAAAAATATACATTTTACACTGATATATATACACTAAAAAATTGCGGGAATTAGATGGTGTCGGTAGGGGGTGTGGTTATGTTGGTAATAAACTAATTTTAGCCGAAAAAAGGTTATCTGTGGGTAAGTAGGTACGTGTTTGATGGGGATTCCAAGGGCTTAGGAAAACACCCGAGTTTCAGGTGGACACACTAAAAAAAAAAAGTATATGAATTTATTGTTCTTTTATTTATTAATTGCGTTTATTTATTTATTTTATTTATTATTTGCGTTTAAAAATACCCTTTACCCTTTATGAACACCCTGTAGTTAATGCTTGTTGCGCTACACTGTTGATGGAACCGGATGTAAAAATTTGGTAAGAAAAAGAAAAACACTTGTTTTGTTCCATGATTTTATTTTCAAGTTTCCTGACACGTGTTTCGGTCATTATCAACCAGTTTAACCTTTGATAATGATCTGTAAAGACCGAAACATGTGTTAGGAAACTGAAAATAAAATCATGAAACAAAACAGGTGTTTTTCTTCACCAAAATAGATTTAAGATTCAATATTCCCCACAAGAAAATGCATGGATTAATGGCTATTTAAGCCAAAAAATCAGTAAAAATTAAATAAAATTAAACATAAATGTTGCGTTTAAATCTAACAACACACTATCAAAAATAATAAAAAGCAATAAGGATAAAACTAAAAAGGGTCAACGCTGTGGGGTTTATTTGTTTAATTGTGCTGATTGCCCGAAGATTTATATAGGCCAAACCGGAAGAGTATTCAGTGAAAGAATAAATGAACACTAAAAAGCGTTCATTCATCAAAAAGATAATTCAACTTACGCAAACCACCTAATTGAAGAAAACCACCAATTTGACAATAACTTCAAAATCCTCCACATCTCTAATAAAGGACGGAAACTAAATTTATTGGAAAATTTAGAAATAAATAAACACATCAATTCAAGAAACTTGCTGAACGACCAGCTTGAACTCTCCAACTCCCCCCTACTTAAACTGAAGAAAAACACCCCCTCCACCCACACTTCTGAAAACTGTATATAATGTAAATTAGTTTGTAAAAATTGTATTATATTTCTTTACCTGAAGAAGCTACAGTGTAGCGAAACAATTGTAGTGAGTTAAATAAAAAGTTGAAAATCATAAATAGTCTGCTATATATTAAGTGAAAATAGATTTAGTTAGCTTTCTTTTTGAGAACCAGAGCTTTGAACCGTTATTTTTTGCGTTCTGGTTAAATTAATAAGATTTATATCGAATTCCAGCTAGCCTGAAATGCAAGTAGCGCTCTTCCAACCTAAAGGTCTAAATATACACAAATAAGACGATTAACTTTGTTTGTATAACTGAGGATTTTATTGTGACTATAGTTTCGACAACTTTAACTTGTCATTATCAAACATTATGTTTGATAATGACAAGTTAAAGTTGTCGAAACTATAGTCACAATAAAATCCTCAGTTATACAAACAAAGTTATTCGTCTTATTTGTGTAAATAATGATGTATAACGAAGTAGAAACGAAGTAGCGCTCTTCCAACCTAAAGGTCTAAATATACACAAATAAGACGATTAACTTTGTTTGTATAACTGAGGATTTTATTGTGACTATAGTTTCGACAACTTTAACTTGTCATTATCAAACATTATGTTTGATAATGACAAGTTAAAGTTGTCGAAACTATAGTCACAATAAAATCCTCAGTTATACAAACAAAGTTATTCGTCTTATTTGTGTAAATAATGATGTATAACGAAGTAGAAACGAAGTAGCGCTCTTCCAACCTAAAGGTCTAAATATACACAAATAAGACGATTAACTTTGTTTGTATAACTGAGGATTTTATTGTGACTATAGTTTCGACAACTTTAACTTGTCATTATCAAACATTATGTTTGATAATGACAAGTTAAAGTTGTCGAAACTATAGTCACAATAAAATCCTCAGTTATACAAACAAAGTTATTCGTCTTATTTGTGTAAATAATGATGTATAACGAAGTAGAAGCCTTCACAGTGAACAGTCTAAATATACCTCTAAAATTCGAAATCAATTAATTATACCGTTCAAAAGTTTTAGTATTCTTAAGCATATACACAGGCATGCCATTCCATTCACGTAGATATTATTTCTTCGTCAGATATTTTTATCGTGGTGATGACACGTATTTTGCGCACGAAAAAATAAGTGATTTTACTGAAAACTGCGAATGGCACTGACACGTGTAATGTAATGTCTCTTTTACCAGCAACAAATTACTATTCTTTCCGCTGACTTGAACGGGCTAATTGAATTTTACAATTTCGGGATATATCCCGAAACTCATAACTGCACAGTTATTGTATAGTGCTTATAATCCTAAGTACAGAGTGCGAAAAAGTATTTCACATATCGATTTAATTCTTTTTATATCGTATTGTACAAATCCTGAATTTTTGTTTCGAGTGGTTTTAAAAATGACATCGGACAAATAGCGGCCCTCATTAGCGATACACTGATCCACCCGCTTTTTGAAGTTTCGCCCCACTCTTTCGAGCATATCGACGGGAATGTTGGCTTGGCGAATGTTGTCCTTCAGGTATTGCAGGGTCCGTGGTTTAATAATAATAATAATAATAATTCTTTATTCCATTGACTGAACAGATACATATAGTTACATATATCGTACAGTATTAGAAGCATCAAAAAAGAGAAATGTTAAATAATATAAATTAGTTTCTTATAATTATGTTATACAATAAATATTATTTGTCATTGTAAACAATGGATTTGAGATATCCCCATAGAAGGAAGTCACAGGAAGCCAAATCGGGGGAGCACGCCGGCCACAGTATGTCACCCCTCAAAGAGATTAGACGCTCGTAGAAGTGTTCCCTTAAAAGTTCCATTGAAGTTCTCGCTGTGTATGCCGCGGCTCCGTCCTGCTCGGACCATACGTCCCCAAGTTTCATTTCTACAAGTTTTGTGAGAGAAAATGCGCAAAAACGACAACCTCACCCTCTCGACGTTTTCTGGTGTTCTGGAAGTCCGTTGACCTCCAGGCCTTTTTTTGCCACACTGCCACTTTTCTTTTGAATGTGTCCACCCACGAAAGGATTGATTGCCGGCCAGGAACGGGACCCGTGGAATGAATATTGAACTGAGTTCGGAAGACACGTTGGGTGGCAACCACCGAACGGCCATTGGAAAAGTGGGTCTCGACGGCGAAGGCAAGCTTTTCCTTTGTCCAACGCATGGCGACAACTGGTTTGAGCGGTAACAAAACTTTAAGACCCCTTCTATCGAATGAGACCCTTCCTACCCCTTTCTGACTACGTCTCGCTCATTGGCGCCCAATTCAAATCAGCAAGTTTTTCTGCCGCACCTTGTAGTTTATTGTGGCGCACATTAAATTAGCACAGTGAGACATGAAAGCGCATTTTGTCTTATGATACCTACCTAATTTGAAATTGTTAATATTGTTCTTATATTTTGGTCGTATTGGATTACGAATGTAAAGGTAAAAAATCCGTATCTCGTTGAACGATTATTTTGGCCTATAACTCAAAACCCGCTGGACTGATTCGGTCAATTATAATATCAATCGATGCGTATCTTCAATACGAACAAAGTAGGCCTAACCTAACCTACCCTAACCTAACCTAACCTACCCTAACCTAACCTAACCTACCCTAACCTAACCTAACCTACTATAACCTAACCTAACCTAACGGAACATAAAGTTTCCTTCGAATATTTTTTATCTACGTAAAAAATGCTATCAAATGCACGTATGCCTGTAATTTAAAAAGTGCAAAGAGATACGGAAGTCTAGCCAATGTAATTACTAATATTATAATTTTAAAATAATAAAATAAGAAACAATATAAGTATTTGTATACTATTTTTATTTCGTTTATACAATTGTAACAGCCAGAGACTACAACGAAATAAAATCAAATACTATAGGTACGTGGACGAACGGCGCACGGCGGTCCGAAACTTCGGAAAAATGGCAAAAACCTTTTATCATCAAGGCAATTGCATGAAACTCTGTATACATCTTTCTTGGGGCACAGAATTCAAATATGAAGTTATTTTGCATTAAATATGTTTTAATTAATTAATAGAAATTTTTATATTACCTTGTAAACATATTTAAACCGCTGTTGAAAACAAAGACAGTTCCAAGAAATCGATTTTTTGTAGATTAAAAGGAAAAACATCAATGGATTGTTGAGAAGCATTGCCATAATATTTAAATTACAATGAATGTTCAAATTTTCTTCGATTATTCAAAATGCACATGCTGCATCAATTTATGAAATGTTTGCAAGCATTATAGATATAAACATTTCAGTTTGAATTTATAATATCAATGAAAATTTATGTACTCATTTTCAATAACTGAATTCAGTTATTTTTTTATTTATTATTTACTTTTATATGTACAGGGTGGCCCGAATTAGATGTTACTATAGGAAATCTTGGTTATTAGAAGAGATAAAAAAAAATCGATAGCGCATCCTCGAGTTCTTTTTTCGAAACAAACTCAATGCTGAAAACAGAAGTTAGCTATCGTCTTTTGGTTTCAAGTTATCGCCAAAAAAATCAATATTTACATTTTGGTTTATCATTAATATTTTAGATATTTATTATTTTATCAAGATGAGAATTGCACGTTCTTGTGGTACACGTATGTTATATGTAAATAAGGTCAATTTAAATTTCTTCAATTTTGAAAATTGATAATCAAAATTAATGCGCATATTAGAATAAAGCAATATAAACCATTTAATTGCGTTCATTGCCATTGCCATTTATCTACCTGATGAAGCCACAGTGTGGTAAAACAGTTGTTGTAGTACAATAAATATAAATTTGAAACCTAAACAAATTAAGTGATTTATTAAAGTGATTTAATTGATTTATTTCATCTGCCTGATGAAGCCACTGTGTGGTGAAACATGTTGCAGTGTTCAACAATAAAAGTGAAACCCTCCCAACTGCGTTGTTTTATTTCAAATAGTATTATGGAGTTTCATCATGTATCCGCCTCATCAATTAAATTATTTAATTGAGTTGTTAATCTGTATCAACCGTTTGCTAACTTCATTCACGATTGTCATAATATGTATGTACAATCGGGTTGCAACATCTGGCAGAATTATTCAAGATGCTCCCACTTCTGTTTCCATATTCCTTCCAGTTCTTCTGTCATTGGAACAGACTCCTGTGACGTTGATTTATTAATGCCCGCGTTCTTCAAACGTCGACGTTGGTACGCCGTGCGTCGCTCACCCAAGAATACTAGCTGATGTCGTTTCAGTTATTTTTCACATACGTCCCTCCTTACTCCCTGTCTTAATGCAATTTTCCTTTTAGAAATCCGGGTTGTTCTCTAAACATTTCCATGTCGGCTGTACACCGCCCGGAAATATTTTATTTACGCCCACGTCAGGCCAGAAGAGAATACAAATCCGTTGCATATGTTTATCTGCTCTTGACTTATGGGCAGTGTTACTTTAAGACCAAGAAATATTATACCAATTTCAGGCGGGCGATATTTTGTACTAATTAGGGTAAAATTGTATTAACCATTTTTAAACTTAAATATTTATAATTAATAAGGTCATTTCTTCAGCGAAGACAGTACTTTTTTTGTAAGTTCTGTCCTCTATGAAAAAGTGTCCTTCAACTTGTTGTAACGTACGAAAGTGTTGTTTGTCGTTACGGTTCTTTTATATATTTTAGATTTCCTGTATTTGTCGTTGAAGACGCGATTTAGTCAACTTGGGTTCAATCACAGAGATTCAAATTTTATAGTTTTACTTGGTATTTATTTTGATACTTAATAAATGAATTTACAGATTGAAACAGACTTAGATTTAAGATTTAGAGTCTAAGATTTTATATAGAGATTTAGAATTGACTGTCTTTATCAACTGCCGAAGTAGAAGTGTTGTCCTCAACACCAGAATAACTTAATTTTTTTAGTGATTAGATAAGACACAGATTATGTGTACGCATAACATGGAATAACAAAACGAGATTATAATTGTTCACTGTGGAGGCTTCTACTTCGTTATACATCATTATTTAAACAAATAAGACAATTTACTTTGTTTGTATAACTGAGGATTTTATTGTGACTATAGTTTCGACAACTTTAACTTGTCATTATCAAACATAAAGTGATAATGACAAGTTAAAGTTGTCGAAACTATAGTCACAATAAAATCCTCAGTTATACAAACAAAATTAATTGTCTTATTTGTGAGATTATAATTACTAAGAAAAGATTTGGAATGTAAAAAATATTTGAATTGAGGATTATTTGCTATTTCCTATATTATCTGTACAAGGAGATAATTACACTATAATGATAAATATATACAGAGTTATTTATAAACACTTTAAATAAAAATTAAACTGAGAGTTACATTACACGAGCAAAACCCTATTTGAGTTTTAATAGTTTAGTTTGATTTTTTTTGCCATTATGAAGTTTTTTGCTCGAGCTTTGGTTTTGCATGGCTATATCTCATAAATGATTGAGAATTTCTCAATGAAATCTTATGTCGAAGTGTTCTTCATACCAAAATACACAGCTTTTGAAAACAAGTCAGAATTTAGTTTACATTCGATGACCTCAAAAATGTCGCGCTATGTAATACAAGTAATATAATCATTTCTGGGGTGTGAACACGATAAACGCTTCATATTTATTTAAAGCGCTTATATCCGGCACGTTTTATTTACATTTACAACTCAACCCCCTACCAGTCCCTAGATGACGGAGTGTTTTGAGTGGGTGGTACAATATGTCGTCATATGTCCGCCCCTCTTTACTTACCATTTTGCCACCCATTGTGCATCGCGAAAATTCCCCAAATTGAGTGCCTAATGAAGACATTATAATTAGATTAGTCACTCTACTGTATCATTAAAACGTAATTACGGCACTTTGCCGCAGGCTCTTTTGCTGGCTAGAGTACTTTTCGTTGGCTTCTCTTCATAAAACTGCATCGAAAGCCTTTTAACTCATTATAACATTAGTATAATCGGCTCAGTCTGCTCTAAATTTTATGTGTAATACCATTTTCACTTCATAACAAAGTTTAAGTATATGTGTGCTAGTTTTTATAGTAAATATTTACATTCTTTTTAGATTACGTCTTAAACTCATAAAGTATGCTTACATAGAAAGGGTGGTGTCGTTTTCTAAGTACCACATATGAAAAACTTATTTAGCTAAGAGAATGTTGAAAACCGGTTTTTGCAAGCTAGAGTCACTTTTCTTGTTTTAATCAATGGCGGCAAAAACAAAATGAACACACCTTTAATAATTTCCGCTAAATAGTTAATAATATGTTATTTTTATGAGAATATAACTCATAGCCTACTGGAACGAATTTTAGACCAATGAGATGCAAGGAAAGCCGTAGGTACATGTCTATCCCCGCGATGATAAAAAACAAAAGAAGCGGTGGGTGATAAGTTGTCCTGTCATTCGAAACGTCAAAATAGGTAAAGTTTCGTGCTATTTTATTTTGCTATTTTATTTTGCTATTTTCAACGATACGCCCACTATAAACCGATTTCCGCTTAGTAACTCACCCTGTATTATATATATTTAACTAAAAAAAACCTCTAGAGTGCAATGATTTAATCTTTTTTCAAATTTAAGTTAGCTACACACTTCAAGAAGTGACATATAAAACGTCAGACACAATAATTATTATGTATAATTTTAGAGTTGCCAACCTACAATATTTTCCATGGGACTCTAGAGGTTTTATTTTATTGAACATACCATATATTTTCAGAGTTGCCAATCTAGAATATTTTGCATGGCACTCTAGACATTTTTTTTTAATTGAACATACGATATATGTATCGTGTATTAGCGATATTTTCCCGATACAATTGGAATTAACAATATGCACTTACGTGAAATTTATTTTGATTGCAGCATGGTACGGTGGCGACGTCGAGTGAAACGAGTATGGGCACGCAACCAGGAGGCAGCGTGACTTCGAGGACGGCATCGGAAACGCCGCAGCCCCCAAGCCATCACACGGGGGCGAAGTTCAGGCACGGCCTCCTGCAGTTAATGATACATACCATCGATCCGCTCCATGATGGTCAGTATGAAGGTATCTCGATATCCAAACTCTCTACTCTCGGTGTGTACGCTCTCGCCAGTCTCGCCGCTCATGCATTTTGCTGAAATTTACAATTAAAAAAATTATTAAGCGAATTGGCAACATCCATAATATCACCGTTTTAGTGCTGTTTTATATCATGGCCTCGAACATCCAAATTATATGTATTTTTAGTAGCCCCAAGCGGAGGATGTGCAGAGCTTAAGCAAAACATGAAATATTCTGTTGTTGTGCTATATGTTTGTAGTTTTGGAGCTCTCTTTTTAACAGCAAAATTAAAAAAAAAAACGTACCAATATATTATGAATGTATAATGTTTTAATACATATGGTTTATACTATCTTTACTTACGTATACTACTTTTATTACTTTTAGCTACGCCCGATCTAGTAACCGCATTATACCACACTCTCATCTTGAAAAGTATGATTGACATTACGTACACATAGCTTTGATAAGTACTGATAATTTCTAGCTGTGAATTTTCACATTCCTTTGAAAATGGTCTAACAAACTGAAACTAGTCGGAATAAAGTTTTAATTTGTGAAACAATACCAAGTGTTTTTTATTTAAATAACTTTACATATTGATAAGTACATTACGTGCTGACAGCTGAACAGCTGATTGCTTACCGCACAACCAAATGACATTTCTTTGATGTACAGGGAGTTTTTCTTTACAGTATACGTATTACAAATTCAGCCTATTTTCTTTAATTCTTTGGTTATTCGTTGTTTTTATTTTTAGTGTTCAATTCGAAGCTTTAAACGAGTGTTTTCCACTCCCAGACTAAGCATGAAGTAAAATTTCGAGTTTAGAAAAGCCCCGTGAAAATTTGTCGAGGGTCGCGCAGCGACCCGAGACAAATTTTCTGGGCTTTTCTAAACTCGAAATTTTACTTCATGCGCCACGCGTATAAAACAATAAAATATTGTGAATTCTATGTATATTTGAACCTCACTTGAAATCAGTGTTTTATACGCGTGGTGCATGAAGTAAAATTTCGAGTTTAGGGTTTTCAAGAAAACAATTTTTTTCTAAAATTTTGACCTCTAAAAGGCATCTTGAAATCTGTCTGTAACTTTTTTAAAGAATAAGAGAAAAATATGATTTATATCTCTACTTGTACCTAGAGGATGCCTCTATGGTAAATTAATTGGAAACTGTCAATTTTGACAATAAGTGTTCTTAAAATGTCAATATCTAAGTGCCCTGTTCAATATCTCGTAATTCATTTCTTTTAAATGAAATAACCCATTTTTTTCACATGGTACGATTAGGGGGAACATTTTCTACAAAAAAGTATTAACAACTATACTCCTAAGGCAAGTAGTTTTCGAATTATTTCGAAGATTCGTTTTTTGTTGCATTTATGCAGGGAATAATGCGCGCATAAGTCGAAATTGAATTTTAGTAGACAAGTAGTATGCTTTTGTTTTGTACTCTAGGCAGTCTAGACTATAGTCTCTAGACTCTAATTATCTAGACTCTAATAGTTGAGCTCTGTACTCCAGGCAGCCTAGATAATAGTCTAGACTAATTATCTAGACTCTAATCAGTCAGTCAGTCAGACTATAGTCTGTATACTCATCCCTAGACTCTAATATCTAGAATAGAATCTTTAAGTGCTGTACTATAGACATCTTAAACTCGAGCGTTTTGACATTCGACCCAGACTCTAAACTCTGCATTTTGAGTAGTCGACTTATGTAGACTAAACTAAAGTTTCTAGACAGTCTAGACTAGTCTGTGGATTAGTTTGTATACTTTACTCTGTAAACTCTAATCTGTGGAGTCTATCTAGTCTGTAGACTCTAGTCCATGGACTCTATCTAGTCTATAGTCTGTATCCAATCTGTCGACTCTAGTCTGTGGACTGTCTAGTCTGTAGACTCTATCTAATCTGTAGACTCTAGTCTGTGGGCTCTGTCTAGTCTGTAAACGCTAGACTGTGCACTCTACCTAGACTGTAGACTAGTCTGTGGACTCTATCTAGTCTGTAAACTAGTCATGGACTCAATTTAATCTGTAAACTCTAGTATGTGGACTCTATCTAGTCTATAGACTGTATCTAATCTGTCGACTCTAGTCTGTGGACTATCTAGTCTGTAGACTCTATCTAATCTGTAGACTCTAGTCTGTGGGCTCTGTCTAGTCTGTAAACGCTAGACTGTGCACTCTATCTAGACTGTAGACTCTAGTCTGTGGACTCTATCTAGTCAGTAAACTAGTCATGGACTCAATTCAATCTGTAAACTCTAGTATGTGGACTCTATCTAGTCTGTAGACTCTAGTCTATGGACTCTATCTAGTCTATAGACTGTATCTAATCTGTCGACTCTAGTCTGTGGACTGTCTAGTCTGTAGACTCTATCTAATCTGTAGAGTCTAGTCTGTGGGCTCTGTCTAGTCTGTAAACGCTAGACTGTGCACTCTATCTAGACTGTAGACTCTAGTCTGTGGACTCTATCTAGTCAGTAAACTAGTCATGGACTCAATTTAATCTGTAAACTCTAGTATGTGGACTCTATCTAGTCTGTAGACTCTAGTCTATGGACTCTATCTAGTCTATAGACTGTATCTAATCTGTCGACTCTAATCTGTGGACTGTCTAGTCTGTAGACTCTATCTAATCTGTAGACTCTAGTCTGTGGGCTCTGTCTAGTCTGTAAACGCTAGACTGTGCACTCTATCTAGATTGTAGACTCTAGTCTGTGGACTCTGTCTAGTCAGTAAACTAGTCATGGACTCAATTTAGGCTGTAAACTAGTATGTGGACTCTATCTAGTCTGTAGACTCTAGTTTATAGATTCTATCTAGTCTGTAGACTCTATCCAGTGTGTATACTCTAGTTTGTGGATTATATCCAGTCTGTAGATTTTATCTAGTCTGTAGACTGTAAACTCTATCTAGTCTGTGGACTATGTCTAGTCTATAGACTAGTTTGCGGTCTCCATCTAGTCCCTAGGTTCTAATCTGTACACTCTATCTGGTCTATAGACACTATCTAGTCTGTATACTCTAGTCTGTAGACTCTATTTAGTCCTTAAACTCTAGTCTGTGGACTCTATCTAGTCTATAGACTCTAGTCTGGGGATTCTATTAAGTCTGTAGACTAGTTTATGGACTAGACTATAATATGTAGACTTATTTCTAGACTCTGATACCTAGACTCTAATATGTAAGCTCTGTATTCCAGATACCCTATACTCTAGACTTTGAACAGTTGACCCATACTCTAAAATCTGCACTTTGGACATCAAGCAGTCGACTCATGTAGATTCTAAACTGGAGGCTTTAGACAGCCTAGACTAGTCTGTGGACTCTAGTCTAGAAACTAAAGTCTGTATACCAGTCTGTGAACTCTATCTAGTCTGTTTGTTGACTCTAGTCTGTAAACTCGTCTGTGGGCTCTGTCTAGTCTGTAAACACTAGATTGTGCACTCTATCTAGACTATAGACTCTAGTCTGTGGACTCTATCTAGTTTGTATACCAGTCTGTGAACTCTATCTAGTCTGTTTGTTGACTCTAGTCTGTAAACTTTAGTCTGTGGGCTCTATCTAGTCTGTAAACGCTAGACTGTGCACTCTATGTAGACTGTAGACTCTAGCCCAGTGATGGGGAAACTACGGCCCGCGGGCCAAGTCCGGCCCGCACAACCCGCATAAAAACTACCTACCTACGATTAAGCATTATTCTTTGGCCCGCTACGATTGTCTGGTTATTACAAATGGCCCGTCTTAAAAAAAGTTTCCCCACCACTGCTCTAGCCTGTAGACTCTACCTAGTTTGTATACCAGTCTGTGAACTCTATCTAGTCTGTTTATTGACTCTAATCTGTAAACTCTAGTATGTGGACTATATCTAGTCTGTAGACTCTAGTTTGTGGATTCTATCTATTCTGTAGACTCTATCCGGTCTGTAGACTCTAGTTTGTGGATTCTATCTAGTCTGCAGATTTAATCTAGTCTGTAGACTGTAAACTCTATGTAGTCTGTGGACTTTGTCTAGTCTATAGACTAGTTTGTGGTCTCTATCTAGTCCCTAGACTCTAATCTGTAGACTCTATCTGGTCTGTAGACACTATCTAGTCTGTATACTCTAGTCTGTAGACTCTATTTAGTCCTTAAACTCTAGTCTGTGGACTCTATCTAGTCTGTAGACTCTAGTCTGGGGATTCTATTTAGTCTGTAGAGTAGTCTATGGACTAGACCAGTGGTCTCCAAACTACGGCCCGCGGGCCAAATCTATCCCGCGACTTGCATGAATCCGGCCCGCGATTGTTTGTAATTTTTTTTGTAAATGTCATATTTTGAAATATTGTAACAATTGTTCCTTAAATTTTTCATAATTTTATAAAATTAATCGGATCTTGGCCGACTTTATTATTTAGAATTGTATTTGTGGCCCGCGAAGAAGATAGTTTGGAGGCCCAGGGACTAGACTATAATATGTAGACTAATTTCTAGGGTCTGATACCTATTCTCTAATCTATAAGCTCTGTATTCTAGATACCCTTTACTCTAGACTTTGAACAGTCGACACAGACTCTAAAATCTGTACTTTGGACATCGAGCAGTCTACTCATGTAGATTCTAAACTGGAGTCTTTAGACAGCCTAGACTAGTCTGTGGACTAGTCTAGAAACTAAAGTCTAGTCTTTAGATTCTAGTCTGTAGTGCAGTCGACTTATGTAGACTCTAAACTATAGTCATTTGACAAACTAGACTCTAGTCTCTGTATTGTGGAGGCTTCTACTTCGTTATACATGTTAATTACACAATGAAACACTTTTAACTTTGTTTGTATAACACGTTTTATTTAATGTGACTGCAGTTTCGACAAATTTAGCTTGTCATTATCAAACATGGAGTAACTTAAACTAGAGGTTTTACAGGTATATATACACAATTACAAGACAGCGGTAAAAATGGGGGTGTACATTAGGTCAACCTGGTCGTTAATTAAGGGAATTCCCGGATTAGCGCGGGCTTTGTGTATCTCTAGTGCTTCTAGCAAATTCATTTTACGACCCTTTTCGACAAGCTAAATTTGTCGAAACTGCAGTCACATTAAATAAAACGTGTTATACAAACAAAGTTAAAAGTGTTTCATTGTGTAGACTCTAGTCTGTTTACTCTAGTCTGTAGACTAGGCTGTAGATTCTAGTTTATAGTGCAATCCACGTATCTATACTCTAAACTGAAGTCTTTAGACAGCCAGACTCTAGTCGGTTGACTTCAATCTATAGACTCAATTATGTAGACTTGTAAATTCTAATCTGTAATGCATCGATGTATCTACATTTTATTCTAGAGCCTTTAAACAGCCTACAAAGAATTAGTACAAGTTTTACAGAAATCAACAAAATAATTAAATACACAAATCAACAAATTATCAAGTTGGTCTTTATACATGGCAACTGCTAAATAATTGTTACTCAAACATGTAGGGTATTTAATGAAACTTATCCACATTTGCCGCCGATAAATAAAACAAGATTTAGAAGATTGGAATCAAATTTTGTTCAATTGGTAGTTGCCATGTACATAGAATAAATTGATAATTTGTTGATTTGTGTAATTATTAATTTTGTTGATTTCTGTAAAACATTGTACTAATTATTTTTATTATTTGATATTTCGCAATACAATCGCGACAAAACAAAAACATGCTACTTGCCTAATAAAATTCAATTGCGACTTATGCGCGCATTATACCCTACATAAACGCGACGAAAAACGAATTTTCCAAATAATTCGAAAACTACTTGTTTTAGGAGTTAAGTTGCTAAATACTTTTTTGTAAGAAATGTTTTCCCTAATCGTAAAATGTGATAAAAAATGGGTCATTCCATTTAAAAAAATTGAATTACTAGATATTGAACAGGGCACTTAGATATTAACATTTTAAGAACACTTATTGACAGTTTTCAATTAATTTACTCATAGAGGCATCGTCTAGGTACAAGTAGAGATATAAATCATATTTTTATTTTATTCAAGATGCCTTTTAGAGGTCAAAGTTTTATAAAAAAAAATGGTTTCTTGGGAACTATAAGAGATAAGTGCACATATGTTCGAATAAGATATGTTGCAATTTAAACGAGGAATCCAAAAAATTACTAATATATAGAGTGTTCTATTTAAAATAACAATTATGGTGCTATAAGTGATATAAAGTTGAAAATAATTCACGTGATGAGAATTGATTCAACCGTATGACAAGAGTTTTTTTCAAATTGTTAGTGCAACGGCAACTCTATAAACTTTTAACGAACGGTTTAGCGTAGAAACCCTTTATACTAATAAACACTTGATTCCAATGAGCATAATTTCTATGGTAACGTGTCAAAGTACTATGCAGAGCTGGGCAGGATTCGAATTCTGGATTCGAATCCTTTAAGAGGATTCACAAGAGGCATTCGAATACTTTAGTTCAACTAGATTCGTGATCCGGATTCTTTACATTTTTTTACGAATATTCGTATTCGAATCCAAATGTGGGTGATTTAAATCCTTATAAAAGGATTCGAATATTTTAAAAGGGATTCAAATACTTAGAAAAGGTTTTGAATCGTGAAAAATAATTCGAATTAATTGTGAGGAATAACTTGAAAAATGTCTTTTGTGTGTTTTTAAATTTATCGTTAAATCACTGTTTTATACGCGTGTCGCATGAAGTAAAATTTCGAGTTTAGAAAAGCCCAGAAAATTTGTCTCGGGTCGCTGCGCGACCCGAGACAAATTTTCACGGGGCTTTTCTAAACTCGAAATTTTACTTCATGCTTAGTCTGGGAGTGGAAACGCTCGTTCGAAACTTCAAAATGAATGCTTTGATAAAAACATTAAATGACTGAAAATGTGTTTAAAGATAATAATCTAGTTTTCACAGTTTTGTTTAATATTATTTGAAGTAAAACTGACATGGTAGCCACAATCTGAAATGTTAAATTTTTCCGGCATTTCCCGGATTCAAGATTTTTTCCCCGACCTTTAAATATAACTTTCTTCTGTGGGAAACCCCCATTTTGTTAAATTGTTTTCATTGTTTTTGTCAATATTTAAGTTAATTTTATAAATTGTTACGTGTTTTGTAATTTGCCTGCTGATTTTGACAAATTTAATAATATCATTTCGCTTTTTTCTTATTGTTTTGGTCAATTTGAATATAATTCCATGACTTTCCTCTGACTTTTCCGGTTTTAATGATATTTAGTGAATTTTTTATTTACGTAATTTTCAGGCATTCGTCGATTTTATAATAGAGTTTAATTTGAAGTTTTAAACGAGTGTTTCCACTCCCAGGCTAAGCATGAAGTAAAATTTCGAGTTTAGAAAAGCCCCGTGAAAATTTGTCGAGGGTCGCGCAGCGGCCCGAGACAAATTTTCGGGCTTTTCTAAACTCGAAATTTTACTTCATGCGCCACGCGTACAAAATACTGATTTGAAGTGAAGTTCAAAAACACACAAATACATCTTTAATGGGAGTAACAGGAAATCAGATATTTAGTCTGTTATGAACGAATATTTTTGTTAAAACAACTGGTAACGATATTTATATGTTAATCATTGCAAAAAATAATAAAATAAAATTTATTCTTAAAGGATTTGTATTCGTGAATTGAAAAAACAGGATTCGAATCTGTTCGCGTCAAAAATTCCCCGAACTTTAGAAAATAAATTTGTACGTGACTTTTTTGTTATTTTGTAAAATTGTTTGCTCTTGTCGTGAGATACTGGTTTTATTTTATGACAACCTTAAGAGCCGAAGACCCGAAAAATAGCAAATAAATGCTTTGTGTAAAATTTCTTGTGTGACAATGGGTTTTCGGCTCTACGTGCCCGAAGAGGCGCAATAGGCGCTAATCCGTCGCCGAAAAATGTTCGTCGAAGTTATAAAATGCAGGCCAGTCGGAGAGATAATTTATTCTGTTTTTTCCACTTCTATTTTCCTTCTTTGCATGCTCTATGTTCTTCTTTCTTTATCTAAAATTTCTCCCACTTTTCACACCCTTGTGAATTCTCGTCTTCAAAACTAAAAATCGAAGAAAAGTATAAATGAAATTGCCAATTCTTGGTTGCAGAATACTTCAAACATTAAAAGTGCGATTCTTTTCGCAATCTACAACAAGTTAGTCTTACAAAGACTATATCAAACACTCATTGAAACAACTACTTCCCGGGCTAATACCCCGACGGACATTGAATTATACAACAAGTGTTTGCTGTTACACACAGTAACCTACTGCAACTGTAACAATTTGGGTCAAATTATTTAGGCCATCTATAGACGCGTTTCGAGATTTATCTCTCATCAGTATAGCTTTGCCATTCCCTCTAAACAATTTGACACCTTAGACTGGCGGTCACGTTACCGTTCAAACATAAGTATAAATGAAATTGCCAATTCTTAGTCTTTGTAAGACTAACTTGTTGTAGATTGCGAAAAGAATCGCACTTTTAATGTTTGAAGTATTCTGCAACCAAGAATTGGCAATTTCATTTATACTTATGTTTGAACGGTAACGTGACCGCTAGTCTAAGGTGTCAAATTGTTTAGAGGGAATGGCAAAGCTATACTGATGAGAGATAAATCTCGAAACGCGTCTATAGATGGCCTAAATAATTTGACCCAAATTGTTACAGTTGCAGTAGGTTACTGTGTGTAACAGCAAACACTTGTTGTATAATTCAATGTCCGTCGGGGTATTAGCCCGGGAAGTAGTTGTTTCAATGAGTGTTTGATATAGTCTTTGTAAGACTAACTTGTTGTAGATTGCGAAAAGAATCGCACTTTTAATGTTTAAAAATCGAAGAGTCTTGTTTTGAACAGCAAACGAGTAAGTTCTCTCTTTGAATCGAAAACGTGAAACTTTGTATTTTTCTCATAACTTCAACTTGTTCTTTCACCGTGTATCTTTGCTCATTTTTCCTAATCTCTACTTCAATCTTTTCTTAACTTAATTCATTTCTTTGTGTTTATTGTTTATTTAAATTATTATGTCAACTTGATATTTGTAAATATTTATGTAAATAATCTGATGCACATTATTTGAGAATATACCTTTTATTACAAATTTTGTGTTTAAGTAATTATTAAAACCAAATTGCGTAATTCGCGTAAACAGAATCTTTGATTTGAATCATATTTATCTCTTACGAATCCTTTATTCAAGTATTCGTGATTTGAACCATATTAGGTGATTCGGATTCGTGATTCGATTCCTTCGTCCCAGCTCTGGTCATGTCATTATTGAGTTATAACAATCTAGTATCATATGAGCGTAAAGTTATCCTTTAGCATGCCATGACTTTTGTTTGCACATAAATGTGAGTTAGTAACATCTCAAAATTTAATGTATAAAATACGCTACTGTTAAAGCTGCAACTGTTCACAGTAAATACTCCCTAAGTTTAGTCATATTAAAAAAAAGACAGAGTATAGCAAAGATAGTATCAACCTTACAGATTGAATCAAAACACGGGCTAGATTCCATCTCCCTTGACGGCAAAGTGTAGAACCCATAGGTCGCTCCAATCCACTTAACGGGCTTCACAATAACTATTTCCTCTTAATTGCCCCGCGCTTAATATTAATCCCATCCCCGATGAGTCCGCTTTTCGTTATACCTTTGCCCTTTAGGGAGAACGAGAATTATTTACTACTGATTCAAACTTAAACTGTAACACCAATTATGAGCATTACTTATTCAAACGAGAATTGTGCTGTTAAAAATCTACGCTAAATATTATATTGCATGTTTTGTTGATGCATCACTGATGGGTACGTGAGTGTTCTTAGTTATTAAGTTTGAGTTTCGCTCGAGAAAGGAAATGGAAGGGCTGGTTTTGTAAATGTTAAATCCAGCTCTCTAGCGAAACTTGAATGTTGTGGTGTAATAGCTATATACATCTATGCTGCTGGAATTTCTGTAACGTACAAATGATCTTTTGTATATACTTGCAATGAAATCCTCAACTATATTTGCCTTGTACTGTCTTTACTACTCTTGAAATTTCAAATTACTTCCTCTATCTCAATCGATCCATCCACTTCATTCAATTATAATTACTAATAATAACAACAGTTAATTTTAGATTAAATATATTATTTAGAATATTCATGCCCGGTATTATAAACGATTAATAAATCATTAGATAACTATAGTATGTTCAATAAAAAAAAAAAAATTGTAGAGTGCCATGATTTCATCTTTTTAAAAATTATATATAAATAAAACCTCTAGAGTGCCATGGAAAATATTGTAGGTTGGCCACTCTGAAATTATACATTATAATAATTATGTTTGACTTTTTATATGTCAATTCCTAAAGCGTGTAGCCAACTTACTACACGCTTTAGGAATTGACATATAAAAAGTCAAACATAATTATTATAAATGTATAATTTCAGAAATGCTAACCTACAATATTTTCCATGGCACTCTAGAGAACATACGATATTTGTGAAGTAAATTTATTTACCTAGCAAACTAATAAGCAGATAAAATTGCGTATTATAAACAAACCTACCAAATAAATAGCAATTCTAGAAATAAATAATTTAATTAGTAGATTACAGACCGAAATTATACATTTTCATTGTGGCCATAGCTGGAACCACCAATTTGTTAAATTGAATTGTCAATATTTCAAATTAAATTGTCAATCAAATTGGAAATTCAGTATAATTTCTTATAATTATGGAGAATAACCGTGGAATAAGACAGAATTACACAGAACAAGAAAAAGGAAGCGTATTAGAAATTATAAAAGACTTAAACGAGTGTTTTCCACTCCCAGGCTAAGCATGAAGTAAAATTTCGAGTTTAGAAAAGCCTGAAAATTTGGTTTGGTCGCGTAGCGCGAAGCGCGGAGCGGCCAAACCAAATTTTCAGGCTTTTCTAAACTCGAAATTTTACTTCATGCGCCACGCGTACAAGACACTGATTTCAAGTGAAATTCACTTGTTCACAATATTTCAGTGTTTTCAGTGTTGAATGCGCGTGGCGCATGAAGTAAAATTTCGAGTTTAGAAAAGCCTGAAAATTTGGTTTGGTCGCTCCGCGCTTCGCGCTACGCGACCAAACCAAATTTTCAGGCTTTTCTAAACTCGAAATTTTACTTCATGCTTAGCCTGGGAGTGGAAAACACTCATTTAAAACTTTAAATGGAACTAACAAGAATTTTGTCAGCGAAAATCTCTGATATTTACGAAAACCGTCAAGGTTTTTAAAATTAACTTGAAAATTTAGGAAATTGACTAAAATAACCAAAATATTAAAATTGTTTATACTTCTATTTTTAAAAATTTAATAGATGAGGCTGTTACTTTGTGAAACTCCATATCATCACTTTTAATAAATAATACACTTGGTTAAGATTTCACTGTTAATTGATTGATACTGCAACAATTGTTTCGCCACACAGTGGCTTTATCAGGCAGATGAATAATTCATTCATTCATTATTCATCTGCCTGATGAAGCCACTGTGTGGCTAAACAATTGTTGCAGTGTCAATCAATAAACAGTGAAATCTTAATCAAGTGTGTTATTTACTAAAAGTGTTGATATGGAGTTTCACCAAGTAACAGCCTCATCTATTAAATTTTTAAAAATAGAAGTATAAACAATTTTAAAATTAAAGAAAATATAACAGATTCACAGAAAACGGCAGATTTTAAAAATCAACAAAAAATCTTTATAAAGACATTTCAAATTTAAAGCAAGAAGATATCTAATATTCACTAAAACCGTTAAGATTTCTAAAATTAATGAAAATAAAAATTTACGAAGGGAGTGAACATTTTAAAAATGAGTATGAATTTTGGAACTTCACGAAAGCGTCAAGATTTTTACAAGTAGCGAAAATCTTGAAAAAAATCACGATAGTAGTGTAATTTTTAATAATTTCAGGAAAACCGTCAACATTTTAAAAACTCACAGAAATCTAGAAAATTTAAGAAATCTGTTAGAATTTTGAAAAATTAAGGAATTCTTGGAAAATTATGTAAAGCGTTGAAATGATTAAAATTTAGGAAATTCGCGAAATTGCTAAGATTTTAAAAATCGATCAAAACTCGGAAAAAAAGTCAACATTTTAAATAGTCTTGTATAGTCTTTTTTATGTTATTATTATTATTAAAGTTAATTTATTTTCACCAAGTAAAATCAACAGGTTGTTTACAATCATTACAACTAACATTACAATGAATATTTTACAAAATGATCCTACCAGGCGGAAAATAAAAAGGTATGAATTCAGCGCAACCGAAGTGCGGCTGATCTTCCATTCAACCAATAAATTACCGTAACAAATGTGATGGATTCAATATAACAAAAAAAGTAAATAAAAATCATAAGAAATAAAAATTGAAGAAACGAATGATATATTTTGGATTACACAGCAGTATTAACCGTGTTGCTGAACATAAGTTCTGAGTCTAGATTTGAAAAATAGGACGTTCATAGTCTTAAAGTTACCTGGAATGTTATTATATATTTTTGTAATTACATAGGAGTACGTTCGCATAAAAAGAGCTGAACGAAATTTTGGGGGTATTAGTGTACCCTTAAACCTAATATTAAGACTATGAACGTCTGTGCGAAACTTTATTTTATTGTAGAGGTAGGGCGGATTTTTATTAATTATAATAGATTGAAATAATCACGCACTATGTAAATATCTTCTGTTTTTCATATTTAACCAATTTAGATCCGTGAGTTTATGACTAATTCTGTTATGCTTCCTTATTCCAAAAATAAAGCGCATACTTGCATTTTGCACTCTTTGTATTCGCATAATATCTACGCAATCAATACATGGATCATAGAGGACATCCGCAAAGTTGAAATGTGATAAGACGAGTGACTCGCACAACATTTTTTTTGATCGGATAGATAAGAGGCAGCGATTACTGTATAAATTTTTTAAGTTACTATAGGCATTTCTAATACATTGATTTACATGTGATTTGAAGCGAAACCTGTAGTCAATGGTAACCCCTAGACTCTTGATTTCATTGCTATATGGAAGCACAGTATTATTAATCGTTACTCTGAATAAATTGTTTTGCATAAGGCGTTCTCTAGCTTATTTTGGGCCGAAGACAATTAATTTCGATTTGTCAGGATTAACATAGAGACTATGTTCTGTTGAGGCTTTAACTAAATTTGAAATGTCTTCATTGACTTGACTACACGCTAACACTGTATTGCAGCTATGAAAAGAATAAAGCAGCTGAGTATCATCAGCATAGGAGTGGGTTTCGCAGAATTTAATAGATTTATGAAGAAAGGAAGAATATATTAAAAATAATAGGGGTCCCAAAATGGATCCCTGGGGTACACCTGAGGGAACTGGTAGGCTATTCGAGAGATTTTCTTCAACTTTGACCCGCTGAGTGCGATTTCTTAAGTAATTTTTGAAAAAAGTTACAGGCACTTCAGCTAGCCCAATATGCCTTAGGATAAGTAGCATCGTATCGTGATCGATTGTATCAAATGCTTTGCTATAATCTAGCAATACAATCACAGAAAGCATGCCATTATCCGTAGCTCTAATAATGTTGTCACACATATTAGACAATGCGGTTGTGCAACTATACTTAGGGCGATAGAAGCGATGTAATCTCTTAACTGAAGGTCAACAACTTTCTCTAAGATTTTGGACATAACTGGGAGCACACTAATAGGACGCTGATCCTTGAACTGAAGGGGGGTTTTAATTTTAGGAATTGGGGTAACTATAGCCTCTTTCCAAAGTGCCGGAAACTCACCTTTCTCTAAACACATATATACTATATCAATGATCTGTGGCAAAATATGCGGACAACAATATTGTATCATTTTGATACCAATGCCATCGCAACCGATTGCATTACTTTTCATGTTATTTAGAATTTCACTAATTGATTCTTCACTTACGGGCTGAAAGTTAAAAGAAGAATTGGATACTAGGTTATTTTTATAATACTCTTTAAGGGTGTTGTTATTCCCACTTTTGGGTATAGAGTCAACGAAATAGGAGTTTATTTCATCAGGATTTTTTAGAAATGTCGGAATATTATGCGTATCCTTTCTTTTAATTATTCCCATTGATTTTAATGTTCGCCATGTAGTTTTGTAATCTCGAGCATTTTCTAAAAAAGCCTTCTTCTCCCTTCTAATGGAAGCTGTTGTGAAGTTTCTTAGTGACTTATAATATTCCCATTTAGCTGCGGTTGGATTAGATTTATATTGTCGTAACGCGTTATTTTGAAGCGATTTCATAAATTTTAAATTGACGGTATACCAAGGTGACCAAGGTTTAGAGAATATCCTAGCCATTAACGGTGCATGAGTATCAAATAGAGTTAAGAGTTGCAATATTAGATAGTTGACTTTATCATCAACATTATTAATGTCATAAATTAGGAAGAAAGGCACAGAGTATAAATCTCCCAAGAAATGATTGTAGTTAAAGTGTCTAAAATTTCTAAATGTTACCAATTTTTGCTGTATTTCATTATTTTTTATTTTTAGTACTGTATAGATGAGTTTGTGATCGCTAATTTCCGGTACGTTAACAACTCCAGTACTGACTACCAGCGTTTCATCTGAAATACAAAAAATATCAATTAATGTTTCAGATGAGTTACTTACTCTAGTAGGTTCACAGATTATCTGCTTTAGTTTGTTGTGTGTCTATTGTTTATGTCATTATTTGCATTAATTGTATTTTTATATTTTATCCTGACGAATGTTTCAACATAATACAAGGTGCGGCAAAACAGACAGTGCAGTTTGGAACGCCCAGTACATCCCGTGTGGTGGGGGTACCTACCTGGGAGGGATATCATTGTGTCGAGGGGGTCGTGCCGTTTTTAGTCGTTACCATGATTTGGTCTGGAGAACATCGGGACTTCGCAGTCCGCACGTTTCTGCCGTCGTCACCCAGCAGGCTTTCCGGCTGCATTTCAATCTTGCGCGTCGTGATCCCGTCCCTCACCGTAATTGAATCGCGAGTTGGGTGCGTACATTAGAAGAAACTGGTTCACACAAAGACGTAGGGGTTTACAAAGACCCAGAACGGTAAGAACACCAGAAAATGTAGCAAGAGTAAGAGAAGCTATCGAACGGTCACCCACGCGCTCTGCCCGGAAGCATGCAACTGCATTGGCCATTGCTGATCGTTCTCTAAAACGGATATTACATGAAGACTCATTCCACCCCTACAAGATGATGCTTATTCAAAAGTTAATGCCCCCTGATTATGAAAACCGCTCCCAAGAAATGTTGAACCGGATCCATGCGAGCTCAACTTTTTTCAGTAGTGACGAGGCCCACTTCCATCTCTGTGGAGGGGTGAATAAACAAAATGTTCGATACTGGGCTGTAAATAACCTAAGGCAACTTCACGAGAGACCACTTCACTCCCCAAAAGTCACCGTGTGGTGTGCGATTTCCAAATTTGGGGTGATTGGGCCTTATTTTTTTGAAGAGGACGGACGAACCGTAACTGTCACTACTCAACGTTATGCTTTCATGTTGGACATTTTTTTTCAACCTCGATTGGAAGAACTGATTTAATAAGAAGATCTGGGAGTCATCGCTTAAGCTCCCATTCATTGGCGTCATTTTGGTATAATTTCAAGTCAATCGGAGATTTTCTCATTTTCGGCGAAATCCGACATTTTTCCATAATTACCCCTTACGACATTTTCAAATTTTGATGGAAAATTTTTTCTCTCCAAAAAATCTGAAAAAATTCAAGAAGGTTCTTGATGCCAGTATAAAAGCAGTGGGCAAAGTAATTTTTCCGAGAAAAAATCATTTCCATCCTTTTTCGTCCCAGGAATCGGCCGTCAAATTTAACATGGTGTCTTATGGGAACGGAATAAGCGAGGCCCGCCAATCGACCGTTTCGGAGGCGACTCCGGTTGGAAGAAAATATCTCGGCTCAGGGAATACTTAGGAGGACAGGATTTTAAGCGTTGGATTCCTGAAGGATGCACAAATGTTCGATATGAATGGCGAAAAAATCTATCAATTCGTTTCGCCAGAAAATAATCGCAAAGTTTGTCAAAAAATAAGTCCACTTTTCGAGTGTCCAATTTTCGAGCAGATTGTGGAGAAACTATTTTTTAGGTTTCGCTCAAATTCACACAGCTTAAGCTCCCATTCATTGGCGTCATTTTGGTATAATTTCAAGTCAATCGGAGATTTTCTCATTTTCGGCGAAATCCGACATTTTTCCATACCTACCCCTTACGATATTTTCAAACTTTGATGGAACATTTTTTCTCTCCAAAAAATCTGAAAAAATTCAGGAAGGTTCTTGATGCCAGTATAAAAGCAGTGGGCAAAGTAATTCTTCCGAGAAAAAATCATTTCCGTCCTTTTTCGTCCCAGGAATCGGCCGTCAAATTTAACATGGTGTCTTATGGGAACGGAATAAGCGAGGCCCGCCGATCGACCGTTTCGGAGGCGACTCCGGTTGGAAGAAAATATCTCGGCTCAGGGAATACTTAGGAGGACAGGATTTTAAGAGTTGGATTCCTGAAGGATGCACAAATGTTCGGTATGAATGGTGAAAAAAATCTATCGATTCGTTTCACCAGAAAAAAATCGCAAAGTTTGTCAAAAAATAGGTCCACTTTTCGAGTGTCCACTTTTCGAGCAGATTGTGGAGAAACTATTTTTACGATTTCGCTCAAATTCACACAGCTTAAGCTCCCATTCATTGGCATCATTTTGGTATAATTTCAAGTCAATCGGAGATTTTCTTATTTTCGGCGAAATCCGACATTTTTCCATACTTACCACCCCTTACGACATTTTCAAATTTTGATGGAAAATTTTTTCTCTCCAAAAAATCTGAACAATAGGACGGGGCTACGGCCCATACTGCTCGAGTTTCAATGACGAAACTGCGACAGGTGTTCCCTGGGCGCCTTGTTTCTCTGAGAGGTGATGTGGAGTGGCCCGCACGCTCCACTGATCTAAGCATTTGTGACTTCTTCCTGTGGGGCTACCTGAAGGAAAAGGTTTTTAGGCATCGACCTCGCACCTTGGAAGAACTCAGGGATCGAATTCGGGAGGAAATCGCCGCTATACCCATCGAGATGTGCCAAAATGTGGCCGCAAATTTCAGAAATCGTCTTCATCAATGTATCGCTGCTGGGGGTCATCATCTTTCTGATGTCATCTTCAGGACTTAATACATAAAACGGCATGATGTACCGATTAAAATAAAACAAACCCCATTTCTTTAAATTGCGCCGTTATTTTTTTTACTAGCCCTTCAAAACTGCACTGTCTGTTTTGCCGCACCCTGTATTTAATTAATTAATTAAAGATGTTGACGTATATATCCTCAAATATCATGTTATATTGTACCATGTGTTAGTAACAGGGCACAGTATGTATGTATAAATAAATACATAAATAATTAAATAAACGAGTGTTTTCCACTCCCAGGCTAAGCATAAAGTAAAATTTCGAGTTTAGAAAAGCCTGAAAATTTGGTTTGGTCGCGTAGCGCGAAGCGCGGAGCGGCCAAACCAAATTTTGAGGCTTTTCTAAACTCGAAATTTTACTTCATGCGCCACGCGTACAAAACACTGATTTCAAGTGAAGTTCACTCGTTCACAATATTTCAGTGTATTCAGTGTTGAATGCGCATGGCGCATGAAGTAAAATTTCGAGTTTAGAAAAGCCTGAAAATTTGGTTTGGTCGCTCCGCGCTTCGCGCTACGCGACCAAACCAAATTTTCAGGCTTTTCTAAACTCGAAATTTTACTTCATGCTTAGTCTGGGAGTGGAAAACACTCGTTTAAGTCTTTTATAATTTCTAACACGCTTTCTTCTTCTTGTTCTGTGTAATTCTGTTCTATTCCACGGTTATTCTCCATAATTATTCTCCATAACACTCGTTTAAAACTTTAAATGGAACTAATTTTAAAAAAGCGCATGCATAAGTGTAAAAATCCTTGGTTATGTCTGATTTGAAAAACTTTAGGTCTTCGACTCCTTAGAATGTCTTGTGGTTCGAATTAATCACTGTCAAGGAAGATACTATTAGCGAACTTAAATCTAACACGGATGATATGGTAGACATGATAACCGTAATTAAATTAATAAACACAAGTAGTAGAATCTAAAGTAATTATATTAATATAATACAATTTTGACTTTTAACTGTCAAATTATTTAGAGAATAAAATTTACTTGGTAGAAAAACAAACAAATAATTTACTGGGGAGATTTATTAGCCAAATAAAGTTATTTTGTGTTTATAATACCGAAATCTTTGGAATAAATTAATTTATTCCTAAAGTAAATTTTATTAAGGGAATAAAACGTTTTATAATACCGGGCATCACTTTTATAATAATATATTTTAAATGCCACATAACTAGAAACTTTTAAACCTAGTTGAACACCGTGTATATGACGAGGGTGGAAATATAATTGGTTTGAGATTCTCGCTAATATGATTAATACATAAAGGGCGAATGTATGCTTCGCCTCGTTGTCGTTTTCACCCTCGGTGGAGTGTTTAAACGGGTGAAATATAATGCCTCCGTCCCTCCCACTGTGCATTGATTCTGAAGTGTTGATATACGATCCCGTTTTTTCTGCGTTCCAAAGTGTTTGAAATGCATGGGTGATAAATTATATAAGTGGCTGCAATAAAATATGCGAAGGTATTTATTTCTTCGATAAACGGGCACTTTATATTGATTTCCATTCAACATTAATCCTAGTCAGGCGCGCACCCAGGAGGGTGGCTCGCGGCCTTGAGATAAATTTTGGTGAATAATTGTAAACCAATTGTGACTTTGTGTCTAATTTCTAAATATATGTTGTATAATTAAAATGTGGATTTTTGTTACTCTTGGGTTTTTCTCCATAAATTGAACTTTATCGATTGATGGTAGGAAGTGTCTAGGAGCTAGCACCATTTGAAAAAGATTAGTTAGTAAGTTTTCCAGGTTCTGGTTCTGATTCTTTAAGGAGTGCGCATTTCTGCATTGCACTTAGGCCTCATTAGGTTAATTGTGCTTCCTCCCGTCGATTACCCAGCCTCAGCTCTGCCAGCCTACCTGGTTTGGGTAGTCTAGCAAAGCTATTACGTTATGTAGGGCAGAGTCGGTAGATCTTCCCCGTGTGTATGCGTGCTGTGACATTGTCAGGGGTTGTCTAGTTAGAGCTGTCGCTCTTATGTGCCATTCACAAATTCTTTCCTGCGTTTTCATAAGAAACGAAGAAAGTGTGATAGGACTATATGCCTTGGGAGCAGTGTAGTCAGCTCTGCCAGGTTTCGGTATGAATACTACCGTAGCTTATTTCCAGGCCTTTGGGACACAACACAGCGCCAGACTGGATCAGAACAGCATCACTACGTGCTCAAGCAGTATTTCCCGTCCCCACTGTAGCGGGGCAGGAAAGATGCCGTCCGGTCCGGGTGCTTTAAAGGCGGAAAAGCTGTTAACTGCCTTTGGAATGTTTTCTTCATTTATCACTTCATGGGCTAGCTTCCAATTTTCTGTTGTTCCTGAAGTGATTCCAGTTTTCCCCCTGGCTTGCTTAGAAAGTATGGTGCAGCCAGGGAAGTGAGTCTTTAGCAACAGTTTCAGACTCTTCAGGAGATCGTCGGACTCCCACAGACTGTTGGTGGTCTTGTGATAGAGCCTTCTTGAGTCTGCTAACCTCTTGCGTGCTTTCGATGCTTTCACAGAAAGCTCGCCATGATGCTCTTTGACATTGCCTTATGAGTTTTTTGTACTCTTTAAGTCGGGCCTTGTAAAAAGCCCAGTCAGAGCTGTGTTTAGAGCGTTAAGCTCTATTATATGCTTTCCTGGCCTCATCTCTGAAGTAGTCGAGATCTGGGATCCACCGTGCCCACTTAAAAGGAGGAGCTCTCCCTGTCTTCGATCTCCTTTTAAGTGGGCAGGACAATTTGTAAGCCCTAATTATCTTTGCCTGCACTTCCTCCGCAAGGAGGTCTAGGCTGGCTCAGTCCTTAGGGTACTACGTATTTATATCACGCAGCCCCTCACCGAGGTGCACAATGTATGCATCCTTATCCGTTTATCTCCGATTTCGGTAAAGTTTGCCAGGACTCGTCTTTAGGCCTATCTGAAAAGTGATCCATCTGTGGTCAGACAAGGACGCTTCTCGACTGACCTCCCATTTGTCTATTTTATTAGAGATACCTAGGCTAGCCATTGTGATATCGATCACCATCTGGCTGCGAGCGGTCACGAAAGTAGGTTCCGTCTCGCGTTTAAGTATCTCTATATCGTTACTTATTAAAAAGTCATGAAAGGACTTGCTTCTTTTATCTGAAGTCCTGCTCCCCTATGCGATATGGTGCGAATTTGAGTCGCAGCCCATGATAAGCGGTAGTCCCTTCCTCCTGCAGTACTCAACAAGCCCTTCCATTCCTCTTGTTGGGGGCGGAAGGATGGAGTCTCCAGGTAAGTAGACCGCCGCCAGGACTACGTATCTCTACGTATCTCCCTTTGGAAAGCTGTGGCAGCAAATGGGCTCCTATTTGCCTAGGTTCGTAGATGGCAGTCCTAGGTTTTATGTTTGATCTCTAAAATAAATTACCGATTAACTTACCCATACCACAGATCCTAGATCTTACGATCCAGGGTTCCTGTATGAGGGCCACAGTGTCCTTAGCCGTATCGAGGCGGCGGCACAGTGTTGCCGTAGCCGCTCTTGAATGACTCAGGTTACATTAGATAAAATGAATTACCCTGTTATTAGCCATTACGCTGGTGGTGACTGATCGGGCCTAATCCAGTCACCTTTCGACTAAACGAGTGTGGACTCGTCCGTGTCAGAAAGAGAGGCGTCCGCTGTTTCTGACGTTAGAGGTGACTCGATCAGCACCTCCTTCAGTCTCGGCTCTTCCATAACCGGCGAGATTTGGAGCTGATCCAGTATGGATACAGTAGCCACGTGCTCAGCCTGCTGAGAGGCAATCTTTCTTAGAAGCGGTGAGTTAGATGCCTCAGGTGCGCTTTCAGTCGCCCTCTGAGTTACAACACCCTCCTCCTCCTCTTGCTTTCTGGGATCCCTGCTGACCCTCAAGATCAGGGAGGTAAACCTATAACTTAAGTGATTTCCATCTCCAAAGACGAGTAGTTGTCCGGGCGGGTCCTCAGATACAGCTTGGTGAAGGATCGGCCATTATCCGATTTTAAGTTCGGGATTTTGTCCCGCCAACCTTCTTATGACTTTTTCCTCCCCTTCAGGAATCTCAAAATCCCCCCTAGGAACCCAGAGGGTAGACTTTGCGATTTTGGGGAGGCGGTCTTCAGCTATGGCTAAAAGTCGAGCCTCAGACCACGGTTTGATCATCGCCACCGTCTTCACAAGCCAATTCACAGTGCTCTGGTCCTAACAGTGGGATTAGACCCGTCCTGAGGTGACTCTCTGCCGCATATTTGTAGGATGCCTGAAGGTGCTTTCGCCCTCTTCCCGCTGCAGCCCCATCCGTTGGCCTAGATGGCGTTTCAGGGTTGGTTCAGAGGAAGTGGCGGAGTGCAGCCCCTCGGATTTGCGGCTTTCGATTTGTCCTGGGTCGATCGACTCGATCCAAGTTCAACCTTTCGGGGTCTTTTCCTCTCTTTTTGAGGCGATCCAGAGGCGGTTGCCTTAGTCCCAACGACTAGGTTTGCACGAGCCTCCGCTTCCCTCTTAATTTTTCTGCGTTTGGCCTCATGTCCGCAGTTCCAACTTCTCCTCATGCGAGCAGTGGTGAATCCTGCCAGGTCATCCTGTGGTGATCCAAAGGGACCAGCCGCAGGTTGACCACTTGCAGGCTCACCTAAGGATTTGCCCGCTTGAGGTTGCGGCGTGCCCGAGGGCCCAGCTACACCTCTAGTCGAGGTGTTATGTGCCATTGCTGGCATCAGTTGTGGCGTACCAGAAGGCTCCTCCACTTTTAACAAGGTCTTGTTGGCTTCCATAAAGTGAAATCTCAACTTCATCTTTCCGGTTCCCACCCACCACGGAGTTCACAGAGGGGAGTGTCTACTTGACACCCAGGATTGCCGGTCCGATATAGGTCTTCAGCATTAGAGGGGTCCCCGAAGCAGACTCTCGGCTACCAACCGAGGGCATACAGCACGGTCCTCCGTGCGCCTACCACAACCCAGGGTCTACCCTGTCCGCCCTCTGACGGGACGACGCAGCCGATTGATTGGAGTTGGGTAGCTCCAACCGCCCGTCTAGACGAAATCCAGGCCAAAGTGGTGTGTTGATTCCACGCCCCTACAGGTGACGCTTCCTCTCAGCCATCAGGACCCCTTCATCTATAGCCACGGGTCGCCACGCACGGCACAAACACGTGGGGTTGGTAGTTAGCCTCGCCACCAGGAAAAGCGATATGGTACGCTGCTCCTGGAGGCGAGGAGCCCCCTCACCACGTCAAGGCCCCAACCACATTCCTTATATTCGCTGTAATTGGCGAAAATTCAAGTTTTTGTGCTCCTGGTTCTTTCCTCCAAAAAATTACTTTAACCAAAACATAGAGTGATTCATTACCCTCTTTACAAACTTCAGCAATGAAAAGTAAGTTTAATTTCAGGAAGAAATGTTCAATAAACGCAGGTTCTTCTTTGTTCAAAAGTTATAGCGCATTCAAAATATTGTCTCTTTATAAAGTTTTAGGAAATCGAAAACATTTATTTATTAAACAGAAATAACAATCTCGCTGCAATACGTGAATTCTCATTACAAAATGCAAAAACTAAGTGTGAACAACCTTCAATAATTTAGTATACTCGATCCAAATCGATTATAATTCGCATATTGAAAGCAAAACTTCGGTGAACGAAAAGGAAGAAAATCATCAAAATGTTTATCATAATTGTACTTTCAATTTCTTTTTTGATTCTTTTAATTTTGATCTCTTGTAAATAAAAATGTGCATTTGGAGCATTTTTATTTGCAAGAGATCAAAATTGGAACAGTTGGTGAAATTTAAAGTACAATTATGATAAACATTTTGATGATTTTCCTACGTTTCGTTCACCGAAGTTTTGCTTTCAATATGCGAATTATAATCGATTTGGATCGAGTATACTAAATTATTATATGCGAATTATAATCGATTTTTGATATTCTTGTTATTTAACTTTAATAAAAAAATTATAGAAAATTAGGCATCTAGTTATCTTTGGGGGAAATATTCGAATATTTTGCCAAATCAAATATTCACTGTCAAAATTTTCACGTAATTCGTATGTGATTGGCTAATTTCTAAGTAATACGTCATTTTGATTGGTCCAATTCTTTAAATTGACAGTTGAGGGCGATTGTCGCCCAAATTTCAGGATAATTATACCTTACTAGCTTATGTAAAAAATCTTGTTTCCTTCTGTTACGAAATGTGTTTTTGTATATCATTGCAAGTTATGTCAAATGAAAGTGGAATGCGATGTATGTGGTTATTGTTGTTAAATCAAGGGAAAAACCCAATAATGCACAACAAAAATTCACCTATTCTTCAAACATTTTATAGGTAAGGTAGATGAAAAAGCGACGCAGCTGCACGCGATAGCGTCCCTAAAGGTGCTGCTGGACGCAACGAAGCCGCAAAATGGGGCCGCTACCAGTTCAGCTGCGAACCACGTCAACACGGCCAAACAGGAGACAATGTTGGCTCCGACGAGTATAGCGGATATGCCGAACGGTGTAGCCAATGCCCTCAATGACGTCAACTTAGAAGCGGTAAGTTGTCAAAAAATGAAAATTTGCTATCAAACTGTTCATTATTATGATTTAATTATTTTTTTGTAACGAATCATTTAGGTGAATTATGATCATTGATTTTTTTATTTATATTATAATTACGAAGTTTATCCTTTAGTATTTATTTGGCTTTTGATACCAAAAATTCGAATTGATCGCACAGAGAGAAATTTTTGAAATGCTTTTGATAACGAAAATTCGAATTGATCGCACAAAGAGAAATTTTTGAAATTCATTTTGGTTTAACAATCTTGGCAATCTTGTCAAGAAAATTCAATTTTATTTTTATAACAATTACGATACTGAAATAAGTTGAATAAAATAAAATGTGCAATTAACATTTTTGGTATTTAGAACTGAAAAATACAATCAGGCATTCAAATAACGATGAGCAAAATTACTGCGTGATGATTTGTTTTAACGGAACAGGGATTTCCGTGGAAACCCAACGCAATTGTGAGTTAATTGTCGTTAATGTTTTTATATGATTGTTTGATTTGTGTTGCTCGTCCTCTCAATGGGAATCCTGTTACTCTTGTTGGACACGTTGCTTTGGTACAGTATGTTATGTAATATTAGTTATTAAATGAATCGCCTATTTCCAAAAACGCCCAAATCCATGATTTAAAAAAAACACTTAATTAAATTTCACTAAATCCCTAAACCCATTGTTTTAAAATGGATTTAGGAGTTTTTAAAAATAGGCGATATCATTTTCTTGGTTATTTTCAAAATAAATAATTTATTGGAAAAATATATTTAAATAGAGAACATTCAGTTAAATAAAATGCATACTGCCATATGCTTCCATTTAAAAAACAAAATTTGATATTAATAAAACAAAAATGAGTCGCCAGATAAATTAAAATCGATCGATGTGGCATAACATCTACTTTAGCATTGTTTTTACAGACTTCTAAAATACTCACAAATAAGGTGCTTTCCAGTGTTTTCTCAACTTCTAAGATTTTGAAAATTAATATGTTTTTTTAGTGGTATCTGAATAAACACACAAAACTCACAACTTAGCACATTTAAGGCCCAGTTGCACCAAAAACGTTGAACTTAGGTAGGTTAGGTAAGGTTTCAATGGCAGCCGCTCACTTCAGCCCAAAGAGCCCTCTGTGATACCATAAGGGTGAAAAGGAGTCAGATCTCCCCTCCCTTCCCACCTATACAAACCAATCAGAGCACCTAATGAACCCGATCAGATTTCTCACATCTAGAGGTGAGGTCCGTTAGTCCATTCACGTAGTGCATATCAAGGTACTTGATCATTTTCCCTTTAAGAGCAGGGCGTTGTCCCAGATAGTGGAGTACCGTCTCTTCCTCCTCCACATCCAGGCATCCTCTGCAAAAGTCGTTGTGCTCAAGACCCATCATTTGTGCATGTCTGCCTAGGAGGCAGTGGCCCGTGTGAATGCCTACCGCCTTCTTTATGTCGATTCTGCTAAGTGCAAGTAATCTGTTGCTGTTTATAGTATCCTGTATAGGCCATAGCTGCCTTGTTATGAGACACGTATCTTCTTCTCTCCACCTATGGTTGACCGATGCTATCATTTGGTCCCTAAGTAGTCTCTTGCATTCCACAAGAGGAATGTGGGTGGAGAGTTCAGTGGACAGGCCCTTTATTCCTGCCCCCTTCCTTGCAAGTTCGTCGACAATTAAATTCCCCCTTTTATCACTGTGACTAGGTACCCACATGAGTCCCACGTCACAGTTATTTGCAAGCCTATTTAGCGATTTTTTACAGTCCACCTTCGAGGTGCAGTACAGACTATTCAGTATCTCAATGGCGGCTTGGCTATCAGTAATGAACCTGATGCGGTTCCCCTGAAGGTCATTTTTGTGGATCCAGTCCACTGCCACTCGGATGGCCATGACCTTTGCCTGAAGAATGTTACAGTGGTTTGGGAGTCTAAAAGACTTTTTGAGGTTGAAATCTTGTGAGAAGATTCCTCCCCCTACTCTGTTTTCAGACTTGGAACCATCCGTAAAGAGCCAGACGTCCTTGCCTTGAACTATCTTGCCCTCTAACCATTTGGTTTTGTCCAAGATGGAAGTGGAGAAATTATTTTCAAAATTAAGTTCACGAGTGCAGCTGTCAGTCTTCAGGGGGGGATATCGACGAGCTCATTCTATGGCCCTGTTTGCTAGTGCTCCATATCCCAACTGAGTTGATTCTGATCGCTGTGGTAGCTGCAGCATATCTGCAGTAGAGGTCGACTGGAGCTAGATTTAGTATTATATCTAACGCTTTGGAGGGGGTGGACCTGACTGCCCCGGTTATGAGCAATTCGGCAGCTCTCTGAGCCTTGCCTAGTAGTTTGGTGGATCCTTTTGTCCAGGGCAGTCCACCAGACTGCGGCCCCGTAGAACATAATTGGCCTTACCACGGCCGTGTACATCCAGTGAACAACGGTTATGTTATGGGGTCGGTGGGTCGTATGGCCTCTGGGCCTTTCGAAGTTACCTCGACCTAAAAGATCTTTTGTAACTATCCCTGACCTACTTGAGTCCCTCAATGTCTAGACTTCTTATGAAGTCTACTATAACTTGAGGGTTAATGTGTACCAATTCCTCGGTGTTTAAAGTGGCCGATGACAGGTAGTTCCCTCTTTGAAGGGACAAGGCAGGGCATTCACAAAGTAGGTGCTCTGCTGTTTCTTATGCCTCGTTGCAGAACCTGCAGTTGGCATCAGTTGTCTGACCCATCTTGGTGAGGTGGTACTTCAGAGGACAGTGTCCAGTTAGAAGGCCGGTTATGAGCCTTAGGTTGCCCTTGCTTAACCTGAGAAACTGTCCGGCTCTTACGACAGAGAAGGCGATGAACCTTTTCGCCTGCCGCAGACCAGGTGTGTTTCTCAGGTGAGCATTTTTGGCAGCATCTTCCCATTCCCGGATCATCCCCTTGATGCGGACTTTAGTTATTCCACTGTAAGGTTCTGGTCCGACAAATGGAGTCTTGGACCCTTCCTTGGCAAGGTTGTCGGCAATTTCATTGCCTTTGATCCCTGCGTGTCCCGGAACCCAGACCAGTTTGATTCTGTTGTTCCTAGCCAGCTGCTTTAGGGATAGCTTGCACTCCCAGACAGATTTAGACTTGCATGTATATATATATATCAGAACTACAGGCCCTAGAGGCCCTTGTCTTTTATTTTTCCTGCGACATTTCTCCACTTTTTACGGTCCTTTGCTATTTCTTTCCAATCCATGGTTCCAGTCTCTTCTATGTCTTTTGTTACATTGTCCAGCCATTTTTTCCTTGGTCGTCCCCTTCGCCTTTTTCCACCTTCTCCTGCATACAGGACTTTCTTTACCACTCTATGTTCTGGCATTCGGATGATGTGTCCCAGCCATCTTACTCTTTGTGATCGGATTATTTGTGTAATTCCCGGTTTCTTATACATATCCCATAGCTCATCATTTGTTCGTCTTCGCCAGGTACCGTCTTGCATCTTAACTCCTCCAAATATTTTTCTCAGCAATTTTCTCTCCCATATCTCTAGTTTTTTTTCATCTCGTTTGGTTAGTGTCCAGGTTTCGCTGCCATACAGAACTACTGGTCGGATTATTGTTTCATATGTACGTATCTTTGCAGCTCTAGACACATTTTGTCCTCTTAAGATGTTACTTAGGGATCCTGCCGCTCTGTTCCCCTTTACGATTCGTTTATCGATTTCCTGCTCTTCTTGACCTTTGTTTGTCAATGTTATGCCTAGGTATTCGAAGTGGTCTACTCTTTCGAAAGTGTACACTCGTTCCGTCGTTGTGATGTGTATAAATTTATTTATCTCGCTTGTATCTGTTCGCATTTCCATATACTTTGTTTTTTCTTCATTTATTAGTAGTCCATATTTTTTTGCTTCGTCTGCAAATCTTTTGAAGGTCTTTTCAAGTTCGTTTTTCGATCTTGTTAATATTGCCACATCATCTGCGTAGGCAATACATTGTGCTTTATTTTGAAAAATAAGGCCGTTGGTTTGGATTTTGGCTTCTCTCATTATTGCTTCTAGTAGCAGGTTAAACAGATTGGTAGAGAGGGGATCCCCTTGTCTTAGTCCTCGTCTGACTTTGAAATACTCTGAGAAGCTTCCATCCACTAGAATTGTGTTCGTTGCGTCTGTCAGAGTCATTTTTACTAGTCTGATCAGTTTATTTGGCATTCCCAGTCTTACCAGTGCTTCATACAGCTTTTCTCTGGAGATAGCGTCGTATGCCTGTTTAAAATCTATGAAGAGGATGTGTAAGCCCAGGTTCTGCTCATAGGTGTTGTTCTGCAGCATCTTTACCGTGAAAATTTAGTCGGTTGTGGATCTGTTTGGTCTGAAACCTCCCTGGTAATCCCCAATTTTTCCCTCTTCGTACCTTTGCAACCTGTTTCTTATTATTTTGGCTATTACTTTGTAGGTCACGTCCAGTAAGGCTATCCCTCGGTAATTTTTACAGAGCGTTTTGTCTCCTTTTTTGAAGATTGGGCAAATAACAGCATTGTTCCATTTTCCTGGCATTTTTTCCTCCCTCCAGACTCTCAATATTACGTGATATATCCTTTTGCGTAGCTCATCTCCTCCATGTTTTAGAATTTCAGCTGGGATACCGTTTTCTCCTGCGCTTTTGTTGTTCCTGAGTTCCTTTATTATATTATTGACCTCTCTTTCCGTTGGTTCCTCTATTTCTTCTTGGTTATTATTTTCTTGTTGGTCTGGTGTTAGTTGTGCTGTTGACTTGCATGTAGGCGATTTTATTGCCTTTAATGCAGCTTGACTGTCTGAGCAGATGCAAACCCTCTGTTTGTTGTATCCTCTGTCTAAACATATGTGGGCGCATGTGTTCAGGGCCTCGATTTCTGTCTGAAATATCGATGGGGATCGTCCCAAGGCCTTTGATAACTCGAATCGAGGGCCAGTGATACCGATTCCGACTCCGTTCTCACTTTTGGATCCGTCAGTGAACCAAACTATCGAGGAGCCTTGTAACTGCTTGACCCTCGCTCCAACATCATGGCGGCCATGGATGGCCACTTCAATCGTTGTGTCGAAGTCGTAGTCAGTTGACATGTAGTCTTTGGGCATGTATATCGCTCTTTCACACACAGTGTTGAGGATTTTTAGGTGCCCGTTAAGGTATCCATATTTTGGTATGTCTGTCTGGATTATTCTTAATGCGTCTAGTGCTGCTTCCCTTTTCACGTGCAGATGCAGAGGTGTGAGATTTAGCATAGCCTCCATTGCTCCAGTGGGGCAGGTGTTCATAGCCCCTGTGATGCCCAAACATGCCAGCCGTGAACAACGGTTGGTTTCACTCCCCAGTCCTTGCCCACTGCTCTTTTTTGCGCGACGAACACTTTCCGTGCTCTCTCCAGAATATTGGGCTTCCAACTAAGTTTCCTGTCAATTAGAATGCCCAAATATTTAGCTTGCTCTTTTACCACCAGTTCCGCGCCGTTTAGAGTGGAAACTTTGAAGTTCGGTACTTTATGCATTCTGGTGAAGAGTACAAGCTCAGTTTTGAGGAGGTTTATCCCTAGTCCACACTTCTCACACCTTGCGGAGTGCCTGCTCCATAAGTTCGGAAAGGATACTTACGTGCTTGCCAAAGACCGTAAGGGTCACATCGTCAGCGTAGGCAATTGCCCTACACCCTACAGACTCTAGTTCTTTCAGTAGGTCATTTATGACTACGTTCCATAGTAGCGGAGAGAGGACCCCCCTTGAAGGGTACCCCTATTAACCTCTATTCTTGAGTGTGAGCCACCCAGCGAGGAGACAACATGCCTTCCCGTCAGCAGCTCCCCTGTGAAGAGGCATATCGACTCGTCCATGTGCAGTTTTCTGAGGGCAGATAAAATTACTTCTGGCTGCACAAAGGCTCCTTCGATATCCAGAAATACCGCCCACGTAAACTCCTTATTGCACATGGACTTCTCAACTTGGCTAACGAGGGCGTGCATCGCCGTATCCACTGATCTGCTCTTAGTATAAGCATGTTGGCTAGTTGACCAAAGGTTTGGATTGATGCGGTCCTTTATGTACGCTTCAACTAGTCTCTCGAACGTCTTGAGTAGGAACGACGATAAGCTGATTGGCATATAGTCCTTAGGTGTTGAGTGGGTTATTTTCCCTGCTTTGGGTATGAACACCACATTTGTCTCTGTCCATCTCTGAGGGATGTACGATAGAGTTAGGCAGGCTTAAATTATTTCCAACCAGAGATTTATATTATCTGAGGCTATCTGTAATTCAGCAGGAATGATCCTGTCGGACCCTGCAGCTTTAAAAGGCTTGAAGCTTTTCACACCCTAAGCCAATTTGTGCTCACTCAAGATATCTTGTATGGGACAGCTCCTCCTGGGTGCCGGGCGACCCCCTTTCCCGCTAGAGACGGAGGGGAAGTGGGTATTCATCAGCGCCATTCGGGTTTCCTCGCATGAAATGGTCCAGTCACCACCTTGCTTCATGAGGAAACCCGGGATAGCTGGGTTTCCCGATGGTATCTTTCTGAGCCGACTGGCTTCGGATGTTTCCTCAATTTTGTTGCAAAAGGGTCTCCAAGAGGCCCTCTTTCCCTGTCAAACAGCCTTCTTAAAGGCTCTTAGGCTGTCCTTATACAAAGACCATTCGCTGGTTTGTTTTGCCCTGTTGAACAGCTTATTGCATTCGCTGCAATAGTTGCAAATAACATGAATATATATTTTATGTTCCAGAATTAAACTGTTTGTCTACAGTATAAATACAGGGGAGTTTTATTTTAGGTAAACATCTGCATAAGCTGTAAATTTTCGTACATGCGTTGTTTTTTAAAAGAGTTCAATTGGAAGCTTTAAACGAGTGTTTTCCACTCCCAGACTAAGCATGAAGTAAAATTTCGAGTTTAGAAAAGCCCCGTGAAAATTTGTCGAGGGTCGCGCAGCGACCCGAGACAAATTTTCTGGGCTTTTCTAAACTCGAAATTTTACTTCATGCGCCACGCGTATAAAACACTGATTTCAAGTGAGGTTCAAATATACATAAATTTCACAGTGTTTTAGTGTTTTATACGCGTGGCGCATGAAGTAAAATTTCGAGTTTAGAAAAGCCCAGAAAATTTGTCTCGGGTCGCTGCGCGACCCGAGACAAATTTTCACGGGGCTTTTCTAAACTCGAAATTTTACTTGATGCTTAGTCTGGGAGTGGAAAACACTCGTTTAAAGTTTCATATTGAACTCTTTTGAAAAACAGTGAATGTCGGAAATGTACAGCTTTATTCATATGTTTACCTAAAATAGAAATGCTCTGTATATTGATCAAGTAGTAATTTAGTTTAATTTGAAGCTATAAACGAGTGGTGTCCACTCCCAGACTAAGCATGAAGTAAAATTTCGAGTTTAGAAAAGCCCCGTGAAAATTTGTCGAGGGTCGCGCAGCGACCCGAGACAAATTTTCACAGGGCTTTTCTAAACTCGAAATTTTACTTCATGCGCCACACGTATAAAACACTAAAATACTGTGAAATTTATGTATATTAGAACCTCCCTTGGAGGTTTCGAGTTTAGAAAAGCCCAGAAAATTTGTCTCGGGTCGCTGCGCGACCCTCGACAAATTATCACGGGGCTTTTCTAAACTCGAAATTTTACTTCATGCGCCACGCGTATAAAACACTGATTTCAAGTGAGGTTTAAATATACATAAATTTCACAGTGTTTTAGTGTTTTATACGCGTGGCGCATGAAGTAAAATTTCGAGTTTAGAAAATTTTCTGGGCTTTTCTAAACTCGAAATTTTACTTCATGCTTAGTCTGGGAGTGGAAAACACTCGTTTAAAGCTTCAAATTAAACTAAATTACTACTTGATCAATATACAAAGAATTTCTATTTTAGGTAAATATATGAATAAAGCTGTACATTTCCGACATTCACTGTTTTTTAAAAGAGTTCAATTGAAAGCTTTAACCGAGTGTTTTCCACTCCCAGACTAAGCATGAAGTAAAATTTCGAGTTTAGAAAAGCCCCGTGAAAATTTGTCGAGGGTCGCGCAGCGACCCGAGACAAATTTTCTGGGCTTTTCTAAACTCGAAATTTTACTTCATGCGCCACGCGTATAAAGCACTGATTCTAAGTGAGGTTCAAATATACATACATTTCACAGTGTTTTAGTGTTTTATACGCGTGGCGCATGAAGTAAAATTTCGAGTTTAGAAAAGCCCAGAAAATTTGTTTTAGGTCGCTTCGCGACCCTCGACAAATTTTCACCGGGCTTTACTAAACTCGAAATTTTACTTCATGCTTAATCTAGGAGTGGAAAACACTCGTTTAAAATTTCAAATTCAACATTTTTAAAAAACAACGAATATCTAAATATTTAAAGAAAATAATCTAAATTTAGAATACGTATACTTCAAAGAAAAAACTTCCTATATAATATTATGCACTAATAATTTTCAACATACAGGATGTACTTGAATTAATGAATAGGTTCTTAAAAGGTGATTGCACAGAACTATATTACAAAGTTCATTACTAATTTACCTTAAAATACATTTTCAGCATTTAAGTATGTAAAGTTATTTAAATTGAAAACACTTGGTATTGTTTCACAAATTAAAACTTTATTCCGACTAGTTTCGGTTTGTTAGACCATTTTCAAAGGAATGTGTAGTTTTAATTTGTGAAACAATACCAAGTGTTTTTAATTTAAATAACTTTACATATTCTAATATGTTTCATCAATTGCCAGATGAGAAATTAATTCAAGAAATCAACATTTAAAAGTTTAATTCTGGATATTTAACTGAGAAATGTAGCAGGCTTTCAAACTTAATTTTATAGGATTTAGGATGGGTTTTAAAGATCAATTTAATTTTATAATTGTAGCCTGAGACGAGTAGAATCCAAGGATACCAAAATCTCAAAACCAAAAAAAGGTGTATAGCTGGTTTTGCATCTGGGCGACTCAAATGTAAAAAGACTCTCATGTCAATAACACTGGCCTGCAAAAAACTTTTTTTTTTCGAGCCCTGACACCATTCCTGCTGATTCTTATGTAAAATGACCTCCTGAGTCCGAATATGACCTTCGTTTTCCCCCATCAGCCACCGTTTTCGGGGGAGGCCCCCCACCTATTTGTATCACTTTTCGATAATTTGGAGGGATGAAAAGGATTATTTTAGCCTTTACATTTCTTCTGAGGGGCTAGAGAGGTGAAAAGTTCCAAAACATGAACATTTGTAGCAAGGAGGTAGATTTGGGGGGGGGGGGGGATTTGCCCCCTTAAATTGTAAAAAAATCATTAAAAATGATCAGTTTTTTCACTTATTTTCTACATATTCCAGCTTCCATTTCCCCTCATCCTCCCCCAAACACCCCCAAATAATAAAAATATATTGCAACAATATATAGCAACAATAATAAAAGTGTATAGCAACAATAATAAAAATATATAGCAACAGTTCGGAAGATTCACTGTACCACGCTGGCGCTCTCAATACTCCCCCCGTTTCCCCCATCCATTGGAGGGGTGAAAAGGATTATTTTAGCTGTAAAGAATACTAAATAAAAAGTAAAATAATAAATGTAAAATAATAAATGTAAAGAATAATAAATAACTAAGATAAGTACCTTCATTTGGTGCTTGCTTTCCTTTTGTACCCTGAGGTAGAAGTTTCTCGTATCAAAAACCAGCAGTACTCTGCTAACATGCTCGCATTCCACTTCCCCGAAAATCTCCTCTCGAACTTAGAGAGTTTAAGCCTGTCAAAGCATGAAAATTCCTGGGCAAACCTGTGCGCGCGAGGTATTGAGAGCGCCAGCGTGGTACAGTGAATCTTCCGAACTGTTGCTATATATTTTTATTATTGTTGCTGTATATTTTTATTATTGTTGCTATATATTGTTGCTATATATTTTTATTGTTTGGGGGAGGATGAGAGGGGATGGAAGCTGGAATATGTAGAAAATAAGTGAAAAAACTGCGAAAAAAAACGGAAAAATCGATCATTTTTAAGGATTTTTTTACAATTTAAGGGGGCAAATCCCCCCCCCCCCCCCCAAATCTACCTCCTTGCTACAAATGTTCATGTTTTAGAACTTTTCACCTCTCTAGCCCCTCAGAAGAAACGTAAAGGCTAAAATAATCCTCTTCATCCCTCCAAATTATCGAAAAGTGATAAAAATAGGTGGGGATGCCTTCCCCGAAAACGGTGGGTGATGGGGGAAAACGGGGGTCATATTCGGATTCAGGAGGTCATTTTACATAAGAATCAGCAGGAATGGTGTCAGGGCCGATTTCCATACCGACCAGTGTAATTGGCGATAATAATTTATTAAAAACAATTGACTAAAGTGACAATCTTCGCCTGAAGAAGCCACAATGTGGCGAAACAATTATCGCGAGTACAATAAAGTGTTTTAAAGTAATAAGTGTTTTATTTAAAGTAAAACCAAAGTGACAATCATTATGAATTTAAAAAAATGATTTCTCAATTTAAATAGATTTTATTATTAAAAACCCTATCGCCAATATTAAAACTTCGCATTTAAAGATAAAAGCGCAATTAGATGTCCTCCAAGATGCAATTTAGAAGGTGTCTTGACCATAATATATTTCTCAAAGCCACGTTTTATTAAAGCGACTTTAAATCTCTCTTATAACTCTTGTTAGACACAGGTAGGTATCTGTTTCGAAAGCGTAAACGCCATCTAATGCCCCTTAGCTCATTCGAAGTATATGCAAATTGCACAGGCCGTAATAAATGGTCAAAGATGTTCAGTATTCTTCAAGCACTGGTTCGGGACTAAACTGATCATGGCGTTGAAGCCTGAAACGCGTGTATAGTTATCCGGTGAATGAATGAGTACTGAACACAAATTCATATTCTTGATACAGGTAGTAGGTATCGTTTATGAGTGGCATAAATGTCGTATTTAATCACCTCTAAATTCACATCTCAATTATATGCTTTTATCATAAAATGCGAGTTATAAAACCTGTACCAGGGCAATACCTCCACTATTATTTATAAAGGCTATCTATCTCTCTATATATGCATAAATATTTCATCCCTCTGTTCTCTATGTACAAAACGCACAGTCGACCGGAAATCAGAAATCAGAAATCAGAAATTCGAACAGAACAATCCCAAGTCGGGCATTAAATTATCATTAGATTATCCCATTATCGCGATCAATTTAATGCCGTTCAGCCCCAACGAATTTAAATTTCGTTCCGGAGGGCCTTATTGTTATTCAGTGCGATTTCAATTCAGTTTAATTTATGGTTATTTTTGTTCAAAACGGAAATTTGCCGTCAGGTTTATTTTGTGATGGTGGTGCACATTGTTTTATCTTTACATTTCCATCATACGAATATTTTTTGTTTGATTTATAATTTACATTAAGCTAAATTTAATTGATTGTCTTACCTTTAGTAAAATTGCAAATATGCTTCATTATAAAATGTATGTTTATCAATTTATTTTGTTGTGGTTATTCTACGATCAATCTCAATCTGGCCGCTGAGTTAAAATATCGCTCATGTCCAAAATCTGCCAAAACTCGTTTATCTAGCTTTCCTAAACTAGAAACTTAAATTATGCTCAATCAAGAAATGGAACACTTGTTAGAAGTTACAAATTGAAAATGGTCTAACAAACCGAAACTAGTCGAAATAAAGTTTTAATTTGTGAAACAATACCAAGAGTTTTTAATTTAAATAACTATACAAATCGAAGTGGTAAGAACACCGGCAGGTTTTGGATCTGCACGATCCTCAACTCAAAGACTACATTAAGATGCATGTGTTAAACCAGGGGTGCTCAACTCATCGATTGTTGAACCATTTTTTGTCACCGGTTTCAACCTTCGGTGATATTTTGCAAAAAAACAATTTATTTTTCAGTATGATTAGTAAACAATATTGTTGTTTAATCTGCAATTCGTCTATTACTATTTCGAAAAAAGGCCCCACTGAGCGAAATTTTCTATCGTTGCACGAACAATAGAACGCGTGTTTTTAATCATCTAGAAATCGTCTAATATTTCCATAGATTTGAGGTTTTGTGGCGCCCAAGGTGGGGCCAGGCCAACGCTGGACCCTTGTTGGGCGCCAAAAATTGCGAGAGTAAAAGTTGGAAACATCACACTGAATCAGTGTTTTTCACTTGTAAATAAAACACTTTTTACTTTGTTTAACCACTGGATGTTACATTTAATTGTGTGACTAGTTTCGACTATCTAGTAGTCATTCTCAAACTAAAGTAAATACAAATTACACGTTAAAAACTATTTATACGGCTTCGAAGAGAGGGGTGTACATTAGGTCAACCTGGTCGTTAAGAAGGGAAATTCCGGGATTAATTCGGGCCTTGTGTATTTCTAGTGCTTCCAGTAAATCCATTTTACGACCTTTTTCGGCAAAATGGATTACTGAAAGCACATCCTCGCCAAAAGTGTAATTCTCTTCTAAAAGATGATTAGCATAGGTAGAACTATTATGTTTTAATCTAAAGGCTCGCTCGTGTTCTTTCAACCTTATTTCGATTCTACGACCAGATTGTCCAATGTACACACCTTTACAATTTTCGCAGTTCAATTTATAAATGCCTGATCTAACTAGGGGATTAAGTTTTGTTTTTGGGTTGAAAATTATATTATTAAGTTTATGGGGCGTTTTTAACATTACATTAATGTTACATTTTTTAAGGATGTTTTTAATTTTACAACTTATTGTACCATAGTAGCTGATTGTTTTAAAATGTTGATTATCTATTGACCTAATTCTAGGGTAGAAGAATTTCTGCACCTCTTTCATTTCATAATTATGAATTAAATTGTCTATTAGTGAAGTTGTGTAGCCATTATTCAATGCTATTTTCTTTATTGTATTGATCTCTTTCTTTCTATCATTTATATTTAGCGGAATTTTAAATGCTCTATTTATCATTGTATAGAAACTAGCTTTTTTATGAATTTGTGGGTGGCGGGAGTGGTTAGGGATAACGGAATCAGTATAGGTCGGTTTTCTATATATATTAAAATTTAATTTGTTGTTAATTTTTGTAATGGTTAGGTCTAGAAAATAATTTTGTTATCGGTTTCTGTTTCTACTGTAAAAGTTATTGAAGGGTGTATTGTGTTAAGGAAATTGAGGAATTGCTGGAGTTGTCTATCTGTACCTATAAAGAATGCTAGAACATCGTCTACATATCTAAACCAATGAAATATGTGTTTTTTACCTAACGTGGAATTTAAAATGGTATTTGTAATATTGTTCATGAATAAATTCTTCTACCCTAGAATTAGGTCAATAGATAATCAATCAGCTACTATGGTACAATAAGTTGTAAAATTAAAAACATCCTTAAAAAATGTAACATTAATGTAATATTAAAAACGCCCCATAAACTTAATAATATAATTTTCAACCCAAAAACAAAACTTAATCCCCTAGTTAGATCAGGCATTTATAAATTGAACTGCGAAAATTGTAAAGGTGTGTACATTGGACAATCTGGTCGTAGAATCGAAATAAGGTTGAAAGAACACGAGCGAGCCTTTAGATTAAAACATAATAGTTCTACCTATGCTAACCATCTTTTAGAAGAGAATCACACTTTTGGCGAGGATGTACTTTCAGTAATCTATTTTGCCGAAAAAGGTCGTAAAATGGATTTACTGGAGGCACTAGAAATACACAAGGCCCGAATTAATCCCGGAATTTCCCTTCTTAACGACCAGGTTGACCTAATGTACACCCCTCTCTTCGAAGCCGTATAAATAGTTTTTAACGTGTAATTTGTATTTACTTTACTTTGAGAATGACTACTAGATAGTCGAAACTAGTCACACAATTAAATGTAGGATCCAGTGGTTAAACAAAGTAAAAAGTGTTTTATTTACAAGTGTATTTAAGATGTACCACAAAGTGAACTCCTACAACACCAAACAATGAATCAGTGTTTTGTACACTTCTGTGCAATAAAATTAAGCACAAGGCTCATAGCTATTTTTCACAATATTTTAGTTGTATAATTCGGGTCTGTGTTAGTAGACGGGATTAGCCGATACAGGGCCAGGAAGTAATCCCGGAAGTAAACCACGATATAATCCTCTAAAAAGCTCAAGGTCACATCCGGTTAAAGCTCGCATCCGGACGAAAGCTCAGGTTCACTTTTCAAGAAAACTACTTAAAAGCTCCCCACACCTTCCAGCTCAACAGAGGATTTCTTATAGGCTTGAAAACAGCTTAAACCGGTCCGAAACAGCTTAAACAGGTCCAAAAACACCTTAAATAGGCCTGAAAACAGCTTAAACAGTTTCCAAAACAGCCTAAACCAGTCCGAAAACAACTTAAACAGGTCCATAAACACCTTAAACAGATACGAAAACAGCTTAAACAGTTCCCAAAACAGTTTAAACCGGTTCGAAAACAGCTTAAACAGGTCCAAATTCAGTTCAAACAGATCCATATACAAATTATAGCAAAGATAAACCTTTAAACATGCTATCTTTCAATGTTTCATCAGAAGTTATTCATATGCCACTTAAAATATCCAAAAGCGAAATATTTGAGGCTATATCAAATTTAAAACACAGCAAGAGCACAGGCCCTGATGGAATACCCACCATATTTCTTAAAAATTGTATTCACTCCATCACAGTTCCAATATTTTTATTATTTGAAACATCGTTGTCGCAAAATGTCTTCCCTAACTGCTGGAAGAAGAGTTATATTATACCTTTGTTTAAATCCGGCAAAAAAGATGACATTAAAAATTACCGAGGCATCTCATTACAATCGGTTATTCCGAAACTGTTCGATAGCTTAGTCTCAACTCAATTGAATTGGATGTGTAAAAATATGTTCATAAATGAGCAACATGGATTCCGATCTGGCAAATCTACCTCAACTAACCTTTTATCTTTCAGTTCATACATTATAAATGCATTTGAAGCTAATAGCTCGGTCGACACGATTTTTACTGACTTTGCTAAAGCATTTGATCGTGTCAACCATGAAATACTAATTGGAAAGCTTACTGCCCTAGGAATCCATGCTGATGTAGTCAATTGGTTTAGAAGTTTTTTAATTGATCGTATTCAGTGCGTAAAAATTAAAAACCATCTTTCTAAGGAAATCAAAGTGGATTCGGGTGTTCCGCAAGGATCACATTGCGGGCCGTTGCTGTTATTAATTTTTATTAATGATATAAATCGAGTCTTTTTTGCTTTTTGCCGATGACTTGAAGCTATTCAAATGAATCGACTCACCAAATGATTGCTTATTGTTGCAAGAGGACTTATTCTCAATTCACAACTGGTGTTGTAAAAACTATCTTTTATTTAATATTAATAAATGTAAAATAATGAGGTTTTCCAGGAAATTTACTCCTTTGGATTTTTCTCCTTCGTACTTTATAGACGGTTTTGAATTAGATGAGCTTGATGAAATTGTGGATTTGGGCATAACGTTCGACAAAAAATTGACATTCGGTAGCCATATTAATAGAATTTGTATGAGAGCTCTAAGGATGCTTGGCTATATAAGACGATTGGCAGTCGATTTATCTTCAACAGCATTCAAAGTCATTTATTTTGCTTATGTTCGTTCCGTTCTTGAATATGGATCATGTGTCTGGTCACCATATCAAGTAACGTATAGCAATAAGATCGAAACAATTCAAAATAAATTTTTGAAAATAATGCTATTTAAATTAGGTTACAACAAAGATAAAAATATAAATTTAGTTCGTCAGGAGCTTACTATCGATAAATTATGTTGTAGAAGAACTTTCGCGGACTTGAGCTTCTTTCATAAATTAATTAATAACCAAGCGGATTGTTTATATCTATTTAATCAAATTAATTTCTGTATTAACCCTTCGAATCGACAAATCAGACATCCAACACTGTTTTCCATTCCGTTCCATAAATCCAACTACGGTCTTAATAGTCCACTTTCTCGGTTCATGCGTACGTCAAATAAATTATCCCTAAATCCAAATTTCGATCTTATTGTTAATTCGTATCCTAAATTTATATCTAATCTTAAGCGGTTAAATGTTTGTTGTTCTCTTTAATTTGCCAATTTGTAGATATGTTTTTGTATTTATATATATTTTGTATTATAAAATTTGAATTGTATTACTATAACATATTATGTATAATGGATTTTTCCGTAAATAAATAAATAAATAAACAGATCCAAAAACAGCTTAAACGGGTATGCTATTTAAGCTGTTTTTGGACCTGTTTAGTCTGTGTTTGGACCTGTTTGATCTGTATTTGGACCTGTTTATACTGTTTTCGGACCGGTTTAAGCTGTTTTGGGAACTGTTTAAGCTGTTTTCAGACCGGTTTAAGCTGTTTTTAAACCTATAATAAATCCTCTGTTGAGCTGGACGGTGTGGGGAGCTTTTAGGTAGCTTTCTCAGAAAGTGAACCTGAGCTTTCGTCCGGATGAGAGCTTTAACCGCATGACCTTGAGCTATTATTTTCAGGATTACATCCGGGTTTACTTCCAGGATTACTTCCAGGACTACTTCCGGGATTACTTCCTGGCCCCGTATCGGCTAATCCCCTCTACTTGTGTTAATTGCCTAGCAGCGATTTCAATAAATGACAAAACATAAAAAAATAGTTGAAACGCTTGGATTTGAGGCTTTTTGGCGCCCAACTTGGGGCCAGGCTAACGCTGTGGCCCCTAGTTGGGCGCCATAAATCACGAGCGCCCAAATTCAAAACTGCCCACTGAATCAGCGTTGCTTACGCTTGGCGCATGAAGTAAAATTTCGAGTTAAGAAAAGCCTGAGTTTGAATTTGGACGCTACGCATCCTAATCCAAACGCTCAGGCTTTTCTAAACTCGAAATTTTACTTCATGCTTTGTCTAGGAGTGGAAAACACTAGTTTAAAACTTCAAAATAACGCTAATTAATTTTTTTTAAATCATTGAATAATGATTAAATCCGCTTTAATTTGATTCTTAACATTTTTTATATACCTATTCAGAAGTGTAAATTACGCGTGATTCAATAAATTAGTGAATCTAAACCGGTTTACCGATAATTCACCGGAAAATCATGATATCGTTGCTTCGGGAGTAAAATTCATTAAGTACGTTACGTGGATAATTAATAGAATTTAATAATTTACCTTTGCTGAGTGTTTTCCACTCCCAGACTAAGCATGAAGTAAAATTTCGAGTTTAGAACAGCCCCGCGTAGAAAAATTTCACGGGGCTTTTCTAAACTCGAAATTTCACTTCATGCGCCACGCGTGTACAACACTGACCATATTGAGAAGTTGGAAATATACTGCTTATATTTAATAAAAAATAGTTGAAACGCTTGGATTTGAGGTGTTTTGACGCCCAACGTGGGGCCAGGCTAACGCTGTGGCCCCTAGTTGGGCGCCATAAATCGCTTGCGTCCAAATTCAAAACTTCCCACTGAATCAGCGTTGCGTACGCTTGGCGCATAAAATAAAATTTCGAGTTTAATAAAGCCTGAGTTTGGATTTGGATGCTACGCGTCCAAATCCAAACGCTCAGGCTTTTCTAAACTCGAAATTTTACTTCATGCTTTCTCTGGGAGTGGAAAACACTCGTTTAAAGCTTCAAAATGACCATAATTAATTTTTTTTAAAGTGATCGAATCATGATTAAACCGCTTTAATTTAATTCTAAACATTTTTTATATACTTATTAAGAACCGTAAATTACCCGTGATTCAATAAATTAGTGAATCGAAGCCGGTTTACCGATAATTCACCGGCAAATCATGATATCGTTGTTTCGGGGGTAAAATTCATAAAATACGTTACGTGGATAATTAATAGAATTTAATAAATTACCGTTACTGAGTGTTTTCCACTCCCAGACTAAGCATGGAGTAAAATTTCGAGTTTAGAAAAGCCCCGCGTAGAAAATTTGTCGAGGGTCGCGCAGCGACCCGAGACAAATTTTCACGGGGCTTTTCTAAACTCGAAATTTTACTTCATGCGCCACGGGTTTATAACACTCATCCTATTGGGAAGTCGGAAATATACTGCTTATGTTAAATAAAAAATAGTTGATACGTTTCGATTTGAGGTGTTTTGGCGCCCAACGTGGGGCCAGGCCAACGCTGTGGCCCCTAATTGGGCGCCATAAATCGCGAGCGCTCAAATTCAAAACTTTCCACTGAATCAGCGTTGCGTACGCGTGGCGCGTGAATTAAAATTTAGAGTTTAGAAAAGCCTGAGTTTGAATTTGGACGCTACGCGTCAAAATCCAAACGCTCAGGCTTTTCCAAACTCGAAATTTTACTTCATGCTTTGTCTGGGAGTGGAAAACACTCGTTTAAAGCTTCAAAATGATTCTAAATAATTTATTTTTTTTATTCAATTTTGTTAATTTAAATCGACATTATTAACTCCATAACAACCGTAATAAACAAGGTTTTATTCACTAGTGAGTTAAACAATTTATTTAAAAATAAATGTAAAGTACATTTTCTTTACAATTTCGTCAAAATTGAATAAAAACATATATACACCACGTGAATTAAACACCTTTATTCACTCAAAGAAATGATTTCACTCGCGCCGAGGCGCTCGTGAAATCAAAAATCTTTTCGTGAATAAAATCGTGTTTAATTCACTTGATGTATAATATTTATAAACTCCCTGATTATTGATTAAATCCACTTTAATTTGATTCTTAGCATTTTTTATATTCTTATTAAGAATTGTAAATTACCTGTGATTCAATAAATTAGTGAATCTAAACCGGTTTACCGATAATTCACCAGAAGATCATGATATCGTTGTTTCGGGGGTAAAATTTAATAAATACGTTACGTGGATATTCAATAGAAATTAATGATTTACCTTTGCTGAGTGTTTTCCACTCCCAGACTAAGCATGAAGTAAAATTTCGAGTTTAGAAAAGCCCCGCGTAGAAAATTTGTCGAGGGTCGCGCAGCGACCCGAGACAAATTTTCACGGGGCTTTTCTAAACTCGAAATTTTACTTCATGCGCCACGCGTGTGCAACACTGATCATATTGGGAAGTTGGAAATATACTGCTTATGTTTAATAAATTCTAACTAAATCTCGCGCTATAAACATTCGAGCACAATACATTTTAAGGTATACTTATAGGAAAAAATCTCTTTATACACTTTTTTTTTATTAGTTTTATTATCTATAACCTGTTTATAATTGAGTTTGTGTTCAGTATTCCGGCACCAGATACCCACAGACGCGTTTTGGACTTCAAGGTCCTCTTCAGTGTGGTCCCGACCCAGTGCTGAGGAATACTGAACATTTCTGACTATTTCAAGCCAATATGTGAAAACTATTAATGATTTCGATAGCTAACGCCATCTAATGCTTCATAGTGGCATCGTCAGTGACACTGACGATGCCACTATGAAGCATTAGATGGCGTTAGCTATCGAAATCATTAATAGTTATCTATAACTCATCGATCGCCAAATAACTTGGTATGCAAAAGTAGCTCGTGTATTGCAAAAGGTTGAACACCCCTGTGTTATACTAATAAACTTTTTTCTATTTTGAGAATTTATGTATTTGCAATTTTATGCTAGTTCCGTGGTTTTATTGTGAAAAATTATTGTGATGTAATCAAAAGAAGCACTATTGAACGCTTGGATTTGAGATGTTTTGGCGCCCAACGTGGGGCCAGGCTAACGCCCCTAGTTGGGCACCATAAATCGAGAGCGCCGAAATTTAAAACTTCCCACTGAATCAGCGTTTCGGAAGAGTGGCGATAATATTTTTTATTAGTACCCAGCAAACACATATATTATATGTATTACTTTATTTACTTACTTTACTTTACTTATTTGAAACTGTTTAATGCTGTAATTTTTTAAACTTTTTATACACATATATTGTACTTAATTTTGTCCTGTAATTGGTTATCTGTTGGGCAAATAAAGTTATTATTATTATTATTATTATTATTTTCTCAAACATGTCGGTTTGGTATAAGTACCCGTCAGACGGGATTTTACCAAGTCTGGGGATATTATTATTATATGATATTGTTATGTAGGTTTAAGAATTTCCTGACTATACTACATATGTTAATAATTATGGATTTCTGTATTTGTGTGGTTATACGTTCTGGTAGTTGTAGAGTCTTTATGTTTTCAATTGTGTATTTGGGTATGATTCCTGTGACTGATATTACAATTGGTAATATTTTAACTTGACGTTGTTTCCACAATCTTTTTATTTCTTCTGCTAGCGGGAAGTATTTTTCACGTTTTTGTGTGTGTTTCATTTGTGTGTTATAGTCGTTAGGTATTATTATTATTATTATTATTACATAAATATCATATATATATTATATGATTTGGTTTGCTGGGTACATAGTATGTATGTAGTGGTATGTACTACATACCTTTCGGTTTCCAATAAACTGTATAATCCGTAATATTTCCTACGACAATTTATTCATTTTAATACATCACAATGATTTCAATTTTCTTATTATCATTTTTATTCAATACATTTATTATCACAACAAAAAAAGACCCACATGTATTTTCGTAAGTGTGAGTGTAGAAGTATGGGTGGATCATTAAAGAAAATAATAATAACAATTCTAATACTTCAATGAATTAGGGTGAGTTACGTGAAGATGATAGTAACCTGAAATAAAACACTTTTAACCTTTCTTCACAAATTTATCTTTACCAGATGTACATTTCGAACACAAAGTGACCATTATTAAAAATTTGATACTAACCATTGATAATGGTCATTTTGTGTCCGAAATGTACATCTGGTAAAGAATAAATTTGTAAAGAAAGGTTACACGTGTTTTATTTCAAGTTAATTCTAATACTCAATAAAAAAACGTTTTACCTTTGTTTGTATCATATGTTCAATAAAAAAAAACCTCTAGAGTGCCATGGAAAATATTGTAGGTTAGTAACTCTAAAATTATATATTATAAATGTTATGTCTGACGTTTTATATGACAATTCCTAAGGCGTGTAGCCAACTTAAATTTAAAAAAAGATAAAATCATGGCACTCTAGAGGTTTTTTTTATTGAACATACGATATAACACACATTATTTTTATGTGACTGCAGTTTCGGCAAATTTAGCTTGCCATTATCGAACACTTCATGTTCGATAAAGGCAAACTAAATTTGCCGAAGCTGCAGTCACATAAAAATAAATTGTGTTATACAAAAGTAAAACGTTTTTTATTGATAAATCAACATGTATAACGAAGTAGAAGCCTCCACAATACAAAAAAATTCTAATACTATTTCTGTATCTATAACACATCCATACTGGCTAAACCCCGACAACCAAAACGTACTCGTTTTCGAAGGTAAATCACAAGAGTTTGGTTTAATTGAAGTAGTATTTATATAGAACAACGCTTTAGTGCTTTTATTACCATTTATTGTTGATCGGACTCACGCCGCGCTGCATTTGTTTTTTTTTTCAATTTGAACGGTAGTGTGGCCAAACCATTTTCTGGTTCCCTCGCCCCTTGTTTATTGTTTTAATTCCTATTAGCTTAGTTTCATTGTATTATTTACATTAGCGTAGATTATCTACCTCGTTTTTCATATTTCCTACACATGAAAGAAAAACGAAAACTGTCTTTAGTTCAATTTTGCGCTAAATTTCATGTTCTGAAATGTGTTTACCTATTTAAATACATTATTTGAGAAGTAGTTAGTGTTTATGCGTTTTATTCCGATTTTATTCTAGATGTTCATATAGCAAATGTTTACAAATTATACAGGTTCTTATACATTTGACTCAAAAATCTCTGAATAAAATATGTTTTTGGAAATTGTATCACGTGGCATTAGGATTAAGATTTGTTTATAGCCTGGGTCTCCAAACTATCTTCTTCGCGGGCCACAAATACAATTCTACATAATAAAGTCGGCCAAGATCCGATTAATTTTATAAAATTATGAATAATTTAAGGAACAATTGTTACAATATTTCAAAATATGACATTTACAAAAAAATTACAAACAATCGCGGGCCGGATTCATGCAAGTCGCGGGCCGGATTTGGCCCGCGGGCCGTAGTTTGGAGACCACTGGTCTATAGTAATAGACACAAAATTAGACAATGAATATACAGAGAGTTTTATGTAACACCGAACATGCTAAAATGTACTCAACGTTCGATGTCTACTGGGACTACAATGTTCGATGTCTACTGGGACGCATCAAAGCATTGAGTGCGATGTGATTGGCTACGATTTCTAATTGTAATATAGTCAACCCAATTTACACCTTCCCTTCAAAAATAAATGTACTGTCAGTTATTGCAAGCAAATGATATTTGCTGTTCTAGCACTTGAAGCAGACGTGGGCGAAGAACGGAGAGTTGAACATATCAATAATATTTACAAAGGAGGAAAAGATTTTTCTAGTAAACTTATACCATGGAGAAAACAGTTCAAGAAATTCCCATGAATCATTTACTGTAAAATTTTCTGATTGACTTATACTATTTATTTCAACTATTTTGAACCTTATAACAGTTTGTTTGGATATATTTCATGAGCGAGGAGCTAGAAGTCCGTCGACATTATTGGTAGAGATGAAATTAAACAATGTAAAATCATTTAATATTTTAAAATTGTCTATGCATAAAAGTTCTACAAGCATTTAAATGTAGGTCCTACAAATTCCAACATTATTTGTTGCTGTATAACAAAATTAAGCGATAAAATGTTTGTAAAATTATATTTCATAAGTTAAATTAAACAACGAAATGTTGCGAAAAATTGTGTTTACTGATGAAGCGTTTATATCTTCTTACCTTCTTTAATTAGTATTTTACTGATTAAAAATATAAAAAAGTTGATAAGCATTCCGCTGAACTAAAATATTCAAAATACAACAAATTGTGGTTGATATAATAATTGACAGATTTATTTTATTTTTGACAAGAAGAGTGTTGGGTTGACTATATTACCATTAGAAATCGTAGCCAATCACATCGTACTCAATGCTTTGATTCGTCCCAGTACACATCGAACATAGGAAAATTTACATTGAGTACATTCTAGCATGTTCGGTGTTACATAATACTCTCTGTATGTATATTGGTTTGTAAATTAAATTCACTTAGTTTTGTTTCACTTATATGTATTTTATTTTCTACTAAAAAAAAGACCTTTATTGGCATTCGTCATTACAAACAAAACTTTACATTCTATTCTAAAACTAAATCCCCTCCCTTATCTTTTCCCTTACCCCTTCCAAGCTTCTCCAACGTCCTTACCCCTACCCCATCCTCTCTCATCCACTCTATCACCTTTTCACCCACTTTCGCTCCCATCCATTCCTCCTTCACCCCCTCGCATTCCTCCGCCAAGTGGCCCCACGTATAATTCCCATGCTCACACAATACAAACTTTTCATATTCTTCCCCCATCCATACTTTTCTTCCCTTTTCCTCCGATCCACACCTCGCCCTTGCCACAATCACCCTCTCCTCTCTACTCGATCCCCTCTCTATCAGGTATCTCGGCACTCTTCCATACACCTGCCACCTCCCAAACATATTATTGTACCCACTTCTCTAAATACGCCTTTGCCTTTTCTGTCCTTTCACCTCCTTCCCTTTCCCCTTCACCCACTCATCCACCTTCACCGCATTCCCTAGCCATTCCATTACTTTTGCTACAATCTCCCTCTCCTCTCTACTCGATCCTCTCTCTATCAGGTATCTCGGCACTCTTCCATACACCTGCCACCTCCCAAACATATTATTGTACCCACTTCTCTAAATACGACTTTGCCTTTTCTGTCCTTCCACCTCCTTCCCTTTCCCCTTCACCCACTCATCCACCTTCACCCCATTCCCTAGCCATTCCATTACTTTCGCCTCCGACTACCCTACCCTCTCATACATTTTCCTCCTCTCCCCCCTCCATCTACACACGCTCGTCACCCATACATCCTTCAGCAATGTCTCTTTCTCCAGTTCCCACGATCTTATCTCATACCTCACCACTCTCACCGTTGCCTCGCACTCTAAACTCTCCTGAAGCACTATGTAGCTGGGCGTGGACCTTTCCACCCCCCAACATGCGCTTCAGGAACCACACCTGTTTCCTATCCATGCACTCAAACTCTTTCGTCCCCCACACTTCCACTCCATACATAAGCACCGATCTCACACACGCATCCCATATTTTACATGCCACTCTCACATTATTTCCCATCCACTTCTCCTACTTTCCCCAAGCTATCCCCCACGCTTTCCTAGCCTCACTCTGCACCCATTTCACATGCTCCTTATAACCTTCTGCCCCTTTGAACATAAACCCTAAATACCCTAAACTGTTTACCCTCTCAATAACCACCCCCTTTCAATCCAACTCTTTCACCTTCCCTCCCTCCATCTATTTCTGAACTTCACTCACTTCGTTTTTCCTACATTCACGCTTATCCCCCTCTTATTCATAAACCTCTCCGCCCTTTTCAACATGTCTTTCATCCCTTCATGCTCTCTTAGCATTAACACCATGTCATCCGCATACGCTAACATCCACACTTTCCTCTTACCCATCATCAAGTGATCAATGAGAAAAAAGTGTCTGATATAATGACTATATGACTCAAAAATCTCTGAATAAAATAAATTGTATCACGTGGCATTGTGATCAAGATTTGTCTGTAGTAAAGGACGCAAAATTAGACAATCAATGTAACAAAACATACATATACAGGGTGAGTCACTAAGCGGAAATCGGTCTATAGTGGGCGTATCGTTGAAAATAGCAAAAAAAGTTTCAAATAAAAGTTGTTCAGAATCAAGTTTTTCATAACCCAAAATGATTGCTAAATATGGCGGTCTTGCGGTTATACCGGAAGTAAACACCAACTTTCTTATTTTAAATAGAACACCCTATATATTTTTACATTTTTGGATTGCTCGTTAAAAATAAACATGAGTTTATGCACACAACATTGGGTCTCAGTTGAACCGTTTTCGAGTTATTTCATTTTTTTTTTGATAAATTTGACGATTTTAGAGCTCGACGCCATTAACAATATCTTCAAAACGAAATAAGTCAGAGTTGTGCGGCTTACGGTTTTGGATTCGGAAAGAAATGTAGTATTTGTTTAGGCTTTTGCCATTAGTCAGATTTTCTAAATTGAACCGAGTCCGTCGACGGTATTCTTCAGTACTTCAAACATGCATAACTTCATTTTTTTAAATAGAACCATATATCTTGTGACACTTTATCTGATGCGAAATTAAATTTCCTTTTTATTGATACCATATCCATATTGTTGCCATATCCTTCCAACAGTTTTTGAGAAATTTGCGATTTTGTAAAAATTTTATTACATTTCGTATTATCGCGTTAGCTCTAGATACTGATGATGTTTGGTGATTTTGTTTTGACATTTAGTTAGTCATTGAGATATTTCCTGTTTTTTTTTTAAAGTTCATTTTAAAGCTTTAAACAAGTGATTTCCACTCCCAGACTAAGCATGAAGTAAAATTTCGAGTTTAGAAAAGCCCCGTGAAAATTTGTCGAGGGTCGCGCAGCGACCCGAGACAAATTTTCTGGGCTTTTCTAAACTCGAAATTTTACTGCATGCGCCACGCGTATAAATCACTCAAATAGTGTGAAATTTATGTATATTCGAACTTCGCTTAAAACCTGTGTTTTATACGCGTGGCGCATGAAGTAAAATTTCGAGTTTAGAAAAGCCCAGAAAATTTGTCTCGGGTCGCTGCGCGACCCTCGACAAATTTTCACGGGGCTTTTCTAAACTCGAAATTTTACTTCATGCTTAGTCTGGGAGTGGAAATCACTTGTTTAAAGCTTTAAAATGAACTAATTTCTCATCTGGCACTTGGTGAAACATATTACACTATGTAAAGTTAATTAAAGGAAATGCACTTGGTATTGTTTCACAATTAAATTGTGAAATTTTGAAACAATACCAAGTGCCTTTCCTTTAATTAACTTTACATATTATTTAAAACGAACTTTTTAAAAAAAAACAGGAAATATCTCAATGACTAACTAAATGTCAAAAGAAAATCACCAAACATCATCAGTATCTAGGCCTAACGCGATAATACGAAATGTATTAAAATTTTTACAAAATCGCAAATTTCTCAAAAACTGTTAGAAGGATATGGCAACAACCCGGTATTAATAAAAAGGAAATTTAATTTCGCATCAGATAAAGTATCTCAAGATAGATGGTTCTATTTAAATAAATGAAGTTATGCATGTTTGAAGTACTGGAGAATACCGTCGACGGACTCGGTTCAATTTAGAAAATCTGACTAATGGCAAAAACCTAAACAAATACTACATTTCTTCCCGAATCCAAAACCGTAAGCCGCACTTCTCTGACTTATTTCATTTTGAAGATATTGTTAATGGCGTCGAGCTCTAAAATCGTCAAATTTATCAAACAAAATGAAATAACTCGAAAACGGTTCAACTGAGACCCAATGTTATGTGCATAAACTCATGTTTATTTTTAACGAGCAATCCGAAAATGTAAAAATATATAGGGTGTTCTATTTAAAACAAGGAAGTTGGTGTTTACTTCCGGTATAACCGCAAGTCCGCCATATTTAGCAATAATTTTAGGTTATGAAAAACTTGATTCTGAACAACTTTTATATGAAACTTTTTTTGCTATTTTCAACGATACGCCCACTATAGACCGATTTCCGCTTAGTGACTTACCCTGTATACCGGGTGTGGCACTTAAGACGCCTCGGACCATAGCTCCTTTACGATAAAAGCTATCGAAAAAAATCTAAGAGCAAAGTGGTGCATAATTACCGTCGCTATGTTTCAAAAATATTTCTAATCATCAGTGGCGTGCCGTACTCCAGTGGCGTACCAAACTTATGTTTTTTTAAATGGAATGCCCTATTTTTTATTGCAGATTTGGAAAGTGCTCAAAGAGTACTTATTTTTTTATCTAACATACTATACCCTTCACTTTAGCGGTTTCGCTGGTATAACCCCTTCTTTCAAAATTGCGCCCCATTTTTGAGATTGTTTTGTACAGAAACTAATTGACGCCGGCGCCTAAATTTTGAATTGAGGTACAGGTTAAGACCTCGTATACCTTCACCTAATTTTTTTTGGGTAATTTATGGAAAAAAAATAATTTTTGATTGAACTTCGCATGTTGTCATTTTTTCGAAAATTTCAAATGGCACCCCCATAAAAAAATTACGGCGTTGTATAGCCAAAACTCTAAATCTTTCATTGGTACAAAAAAAATTACACATTGCATAACAAAATTTCGGAGGAAAGGAATTTCATCTCAAATGTCGGGAAACGTTTTCCGTTCCCAAGAGTGCCATGAGAAAACAAAAACACAAATACGGTCAACATAATAGTATGTACCTATTTATTCAACATGATATGAAAAATGCAGATAAAGAAAATTTAACAACTTAAACTAAATGTTCGAAATGACGACCTTCCTGCTGGAGGCATAACCGCAACTTCGACTCACAGGCTCAAGACACTGCCCTAAGGACTTCTGGTGATATACCGCGGAAAGCCGCGCGGATTCTCTCCCTCATATCCTCGACAGTAGTTGGTACCGTCCTGTAAACTTCATCTTTGATATGGCCCCAAAGGAAGAAGTCAAGGGGAGTGAGGTCTGGTGATCTTGGCGGCCACCTCACAGGACCCCCACGACCAATCCAGGAGTCCGGAAACGTTTCATCGAGAAATTCCCGAACGACACGGCTATTATGTGCAGGAGCCCCATCGTGCTGGAAAACTATCTGTCGTAGAGCGGCTAGAGGGACATTTTCCAAGAGATCATCCAAGTCGTCGCGAAGGAACCTCAAATAACTGTTGCCGTTCAGGTGCCCCTCGATGAAATAAGGACCCAAAAGGTGTTCTCCAAGTATGCCTCCCCAAATATTCAGCGACCATCTTTGCTGGTGGTTTATCATTCGCATGGCGTGTGGGTTTTCATCGGCGTAATAATGGTAGTTGTGGCGATTGACATGCCCATTTCTATGGAACGTCGCTTAATCAGAAAATAATACGCGCATAAGAAATGATTCCTCCTGCTCAATTTTGTTGATAGCCCACAAGCAGAAATCTTGCCTCGCATGAAAATCTTGAGGTTGCAATTCTTGGTGCAGTTGAATCTTAAATGGACGGAATTTGTACTTTTGAAGAACACGATGTACGGATCGCGTTGAAATATCGTGATTCCTACTAATATCACGGATACTGGTATGAGGATCTTCAATAACTGCCTCCAGAACCTGCAGTTCATTATTTTCGGTAAAAACTGTCTTCTTTCTAACTCTCCTTGGCCGTTTCACACTTCCCGTAGTAGGAAATCTCACCAACACTTTTTGAAACGCACGTTCATTTGGATGTACCCTGTGCGGATATCTCGCAGCGTACACTCGTGACGCCAAGAAACAATTCTTGTTACATTCTCCAAGAATAAATATCATGTCAACCATTTCCTCTTGAGTTCGGAACATTTTTAGAACGTTTATCAAAAATGACTTATGGCTGCTACTGGCGTCTAATAATTTACTTTGACAATTACCAATCTTTTGTTTTCTCATGGCACTCTTGGGAACGGAAAACGTTTCCCGAAATTTGCGATGAAATTCCTTTTTTCTCCGAAATTTTGTTATGCACTATGTAATTTTTGTTGTACCAATGAAAGATTTAGAGTTTTGGCTGTACAACGCCGTAATTTTTTTAGGGGGGTGCCATTTGAAATTTTCGAAAAAAATGTCAACATGCGAAGTTCAATCAAAAATTATTTTTTTTCCATAAATTACCCGAAAAAAAATTATGTGAAGGTATACGAGGTCCTAACCTGTACCTCAATTCAAAATTTAGGCGCCGGCGTCAATTAGTTTCTGTACAAAACAATCTCAAAAATGGGGCGCAATTTTGAAAGAAGGGGTTATAACAGCGAAACCGCTAAAGTGAAGGGTATAACATGTTAGATAAAAAAATAAGTACTCTTTGAGCACTTTCCAAATCTGCAATAAAAAATAGGGCATTCCATTTAAAAAAAAACATAAGTTTGGTACGCCACTGGAGTACGGCACGCCACTGATGATTAGAAATATTTTTGAAACATAGCGACGGTAATTATGCACCACTTTGCTCTTAGATTTTTTTCGATAGCTTTTATCGTAAAGGAGCTATGGTCCGAGGCGTCTTAAGTGCCACACCCGGTATATAACATACAGATAAATAATTGATTAATAAACAGGGTGTCCTAGACCACCCGCATCCGGACTAGGAGGATATTAAATGAAAAGTCGTTTTTTTTGCATAAATTAGAGACCAATCATAGAAATCAGCTTAGTAGATAAGCACCATGTTTTGGTAAATATTTTGCTATTTGTACATCTATATTACTTCTTCTTACAAAAATCCAAATAATGGCCACACAAAGGATACAAAATTGATCACATACACAAACAAATACTTTAGGAGCAATCCCTGTGTTCACAAAAAATAAATGCACAATACCTGTGGCACAGTATAAGTACTTTATGTAAATATCACAAGTATCGCACATAAATATTTAACTCCGTACTAAATTAAAATAAAATAACATTTATCTGTATATGTTTTCAATAAAGTATTAAATATCAGTAAAAATTTATAATTATCTATTATTAATTCACTCTTCATAAATTAGAACATATTCTAATAAAAAGTACATATTTTTTTTCATAGAAACAATACATTTCCTTTGTCAAAACGCAAGTAATTTAAATTGTATTCGAAACATAAACGGCCGTATGCATAGTCCTGTGATTAAACTGTTACTAACGTGTGATTACCTAATCGCGATTAAGCTGTTACTAAGTACGCCGTATGCATAGTTGTGTTTTAACACATACTTGTTAGTAGCGATTATCTTTAGTGGCTTGTATCGGCAGCATTGCTTTTTCCGTCATTTCCATGTCAAATGGAATCAATGACGAACAACTATATAGATGTCTTTACGATATTTATCTATGTAACGAAGGTTGCTACGCCCTCTGTGCCAATGTCGCCAAAATTTATAATTATAGTTATATAATTATTATAATTTACATTATAACCATTTTTTTTTTCAGCGTAGAATTATCAATATTCAATTACCAATTGTGGATTTTAATCAACTTTTATAACTCTCTATAGATTGCTATTCTCCAGAGCTGGGATGAATCCTCAAAAACAGGATTCGAATCACGAATCCGAATCACCAAATATGATTCGAATCACGAATACTCGAATAAAGGATTCTGTACAGAATTCATTAATTTATTTTATTTGTTTATTCAACACAAGTTGTGTATTTATCTAATTTCGGGAATTTAAAATGACTTATTTTGTTGTGTCGTAAATTGAATCTTAAGTACGTAAATAGTTTAAATTTCGCACCATATATATAGTTAATTTCGGATTATGTTTAATTATTTATTTATTTGACGCCAAAACAACATTTTACATCGATTACATTAATACACATTAGGGTGGGTCGAAAAAAGGGTATTTTTTTTAATCGTCGATAGCCCCCCCTAGAACTTAAGATTATTATGTCCTAAGAAGGTTTTTATCCAAGAAACATTTTTCTGAGCTGAACTGACCTAGCGCACGAGCCTAAAAAATGGCCATTTTTGCACTTTTTTTACATTTTAATCTCCAAAAACTCTAGATATGCTCAAATCAACTTCGGAATAACATGTATCAACGCGTATTGAGTCACTCTATAAGCCAGTCATACTTACTTGCATAGGCAAACAACTTTCATCAACTCCCAGTGCTCCAAACATAGGGAAAAAATCGAAGTTTTGCAATTTCCGTAAGTTTTTTTAAATTGTATTAGTTTTACTTAAACTTTTGACCATTTTTCATAAAAGAAAACAATTTTCACATATATTTTAATCACGGGATACAAACTTCTCATTCTTGAATGTCAAATAAATTATTAAAAATAATTTTCAATAATTACATGATAATAAAACGTAGAAAAAATTTCAAAAATCATTTAAATTACTGAAATGGTTCCGATAGTCTATTGTACGTTACAAAAACATTATTTTCTAATGTTCAGAAAAATAAACATCATCAAAAAATTCTACGTTTAATTATACTAAACTGTATTTTCTTTATTTACAACAAAATAAATTTTGATTTGTCAATTGCAATTGTATCCCGTGATTAAACTACATGTGAAAATTGTTTTCTTTTATGAAAAATGGTCAAAAGTTTAAGTAAAACTAATAAAATTTTAAAAAAACTTACGGAAATCGCAAAACTTCGATTTTTGCCCTATGTTTGGAGCACTGGGAGTTGAAGAAAGGTGTTTGCCTATGCAAGTAAGTATGACTGGCTTATAGAGTGACTCAATACGCGTTGATACATGTCATTCCTAAGTTGATTTAAGCATATCTAGATTTGTTGGAGATTAAAATGTAAAAAAAGTGCAAAAATGGCCATTTTTTAGGCTCGTGCGCTAGGTCAGTTCAGCTCAGAAAAATGTTTCTTGGGTGAAAACCTTCTTAGGACATGATAATCTTAAGTTCTAAGGGGGGCCATCGACGATTTAAAAAAATACCCTTTTTTCGACCCACCCTAATACACATATACCTAAAAAGAACATTTTATATTTATAGCATTAATGTACATAAACTAAACTTAAATTTAAAAATGACTACGAACAAACAAAATGCCGAGCGACCGATTTAAATCTGATAAGGGATACATCAAAAAAGGTAATTTTATCACAATGTTTGTTTACAGAGTTGCACATTCTTACAATCGGGCTAAACATATTATAGGATGTACGACAGAATGGAATATGTAATAACTGCAAGTTACGTGTGGAATACTGTGGTATATTCAATGAAAAACATTCTAAGCACTCAGATGAGGTTATAAAATTATTCAAAACTTTATATGAGAAGCTAATGTCATAGAATTCACGTCTTTTAGATAGTTTACCTAAATTTACATAAGATCTCACTTGGTCTACATTCAGAAATATATTGTGAAAACATAATTTAAATCTGATGTATTTCAAAAATTTAATTTGTACATATTCCAGTCTGTCTATGTAACAGTTGAAGTGTGGTGACCACATAATATTACAATATTCTAATATTGAGCGAACTAATGTTACGAAGAGAGTAGTTAAACTGCGGATGTTTGTAAAATCTTTAGTGGTTCGTTTAATAAATCCGAGTATTCTGTTTGCTTTTGCAATAACAGTCTCGATGTGGTAAGCAAATGAAAGTTTTGGATCAAAATAAACACCTAGATCTCTAACAGTTTCAACATAATCAAGATATATGCTGTCTAAAAGATAATTGAACTTGAATTTATTAATTTTTCGACTAAATAACATTACATGACATTTATTTATATTTAGTTTCAGATCATTTTTTAAACACCAGGTGTTTATTTTTTCCAGATCAGATTCTAATATTAAAGCGTCAGTTTCTGACTTAATTTCTCTGAAGAGTTTCAGATCATCCGCAAATAGTAGCAATGAAGAGTTGATTCCGGTGCCGACATCGTTGATAAAGATATTGAATAGAAGGGGGCCTATATGGGAACCTTGTGGAACACCAGATGTTGTGTAATAGATATCAGAAAAAAAATTATTTGTACGAACTTGCTGAGTACGATCTGTTAGATATGACGCTATCCATTTAAGAATAGGACCACAAATTCCGTACCTGCCAAGTTTCCCTATCAGGAGTTCAATGTTATCTTTGTCGAAGGCTTTGCTAAAGTCCATGTATACGGAATGAACTTCGTATCCAGTTTCAAATGATTGTAATATAAAATTACTGTACAAAAAAAGATTAGTTTCCGATGAGCGTCCACTCATGAAACCATGCTGCTGTGAGATAATGACATTTTTGAATATGCTGGACAGGTAATTGGCAATAAGTGATTCGAACATTTTCGGAATAACTGACAGAATACAAATTGGACGATATTTTTTTATATCGTTTTTGTTACCAGATTTAAAGATGGGCTGAGCATAAGATTACTTCCAAATAGAAGGAAATTCGCCCTGAGACAATTACATGGAGAACAGATATGCAATGGCATAAACATTGAATAATAACAAGATTGAAGTAATTTTGGTGGTATTTGATCAGGACCAGTACTACCTTTAACATCAATATTCAGTAACGCTGACTGTACTTCAGATGGAGAAATATTTATTTCTGCTAAGTGTATATGTGATTGAATATCTGACCCTAGCGGTAGCATACGTTGATTATTATAGACAGACGAAAAATGTTTTGCGAATGCATTAGTTATGCTTCTACCATTGTTTAACTGAATATCATCCAAAAACATAGAGGATGGATATCCGAGTCTGATTTAGATTTTACAAATGTTGGCAAACCTTTTTATTTTTTGTTGGGATACTTTACGCGGACTTCTGCGCGATTTCGTTTTCAAATTATTGTTTTGAATACTAAGCAGCGTGTGAAATTAAGAATAATCAAGTGCATCCAAAATACAGTCCACTTCAGTCTGGCCAGACCGGGAAGAAAGAGGAATTACATCGGTAGGTGTCCCTCTTGACTTATCAAGGTTTGCCGACTTCGTCGCCAGTTTCTCGTACAGATTCGTAAGTGAAAAATATGATTCGAATCAAAGATTCGAATCCTCATTTTTGAATCACGGATACAAATCCTTTAAAAATAAATTTGAATCTATTATTTGCAACCAGTAATTTTTCTTCCATCAGTTTCTATTAACAAAAATGTTCATTTACCGACTAAATATCTGATTATATAATAATTTTAATTAATGATGAGATATGTGTTATTAAACTTCATTTTAAATCTGTGTTTTATACGCGTGGCGCATGAAGTAAAATTTCGAGTTTAGAAAAGCCACGTGAAAATTTGTCTCGGGTCGCTGCGCGACCCTCGACAAATTTTCTACGCGGGGCTTTTCTAAACTCGAAATTTTACTTCATGCTTAGTCTGGGAGTGGACAACACTCGTTTTTAGAAGTTTCTAATTAAAGGATCACTCTAGATTACTAAGTTTATTATCATTTTACAAAGGCTACAGCTCGAAGGACCAATCATTGTCTTCGGAGACCGAAGGACTACAGGAAATCGAAGTTTATTTACAAGAAATCAACGAATATCTGAAGGTTTACAGCATGGATAGGAAAGAAACATCCAATTTTGAAGAAATATCGAAGTTGGGTTGGTTTTCAGTGCATTTTTAACTTCACTTTAAATCAGTGTTTTATACGCGTGGCGCATGAAGTAAAATTTCGAGTTTAGAAAAACCCCGCGAAAATTTGTCTCGGGTCGCTTCGCGACCCGAGACAAATTTTCTACGCGGGGCTTTTCTAAACTCGAAATTTTACTTCATGCTTAGTCTGGGAGTGGACCGTCTAGATTTTCTACATGTCGAGATTTTCGATATTTCTAGATTTATGTCGATTTATTCATAGTTTGTTATTGTATTAAATGCAACTTTAATATTAAATAAAAATATTTTTTTTGGGAATAGAATATTCACCCAATAAGAGCCAAGCAAATTATAAAGTTAACTCTAAAAGTTAATTTTAGGTAAAATTTTGCATCATTTTCTATGATTTCAATGAATGATTTATTATATTACATACGTCGATTTTTTAAAAGAGTTAAATTTAAAATTCAAACGAGTGTTGTCCACTCCCAGACTAAGCATGAAGTAAAATTTCGAGTTTAGAAAAGCCCCGAGTAGAAAATTTGTCGAGGGTCGCGCAGCGACCCGAGACAAATTTTCGCGGGGTTTTTCTAAACTCGAAATGTTACTTCATGCGCCACGCGTATAAAACACTGATCAATTTGATTGTCGATGCTGTTTATATTCCTCCGGATTCACCACCAGACAAATTTAACGACCAATGTCTTGTTGTTGAATCCATATTAGGTAAATACCCTAACTCAAAAGTGCTTATTTGTGGCGATTATAACCTACCTGATGCTGAATGGTCTAATGATGATTTCGGCCTTATTAATAATAACACTTCTTCATATCCGGCTCAATTACTTAGTGAGACGTTTAGTTTTTATAATCTTTCTCAAATCTGTACTATACCTAACGAAAATAGTGTATTTCTAGATTTAATATTCGCGCACGACGGATTTTTAATCTCAAGAGCATCCGACTTGCTTTTCGATGTAAAACAGCACCATGTGCCATATCTTATTACAATGCCTTCACACATACCCGTTAAATCACTTCAATTTAATGAATACATTTATGACTTTTCACGTGCTAATTATTCTGATATTAATATCTATTTAAATTCTATTGAGTGGCATATTATATTAAAGTGTCATATTGATAATATAGTCGATATATTTTACACCATATTGTATAAAGTCTTTGAACAATTCATACCAATGAAACGTATAAAGTCATCCACGTACCCAGTCTGGTTTTCTTCTGAATTGATTAATTTAATTAAACAAAAACTTGTTGCGCATAAAGTGTTTAAGGAATGTAATAATTCTTCAAATTACCAGAATTTCAAAAATCTACGAATTAAATGTGTATATCTAAGAAATCTATATGAACAAAACGTCAATTCAGTTAACAATGACATTGCTAATAATCCTAAAAAATGCTGGAGTTTTGTAAAAGTAACTAGTTCTGTTCCTGAATATCCAAATATAATGTACTTTAACGCCAATAGAAGTAGCAATGGTTGAGAATGTGTTAATTTATTTGCGGATTATTTCTCCACCGTATATAGTACGGATAAACCTACACTTATACCAACCTTTCCATGTACTTCTGAGGCAGCTTATATGCCAATCAGATTATTTAAAAGTGAAATATTCGAAAGTATTAATACTTTAAAAAATAGCAATGGCATAGGCCCTGACGGAATTCCTTCAACTTTTTTAAAGAATTGTATTTTTTCTATCACATCGCCATTATTCATTTTATTTGAGGCATCTGTCACACAAAATACATTTTTCGAATTCTGGAAGAAAAGCTACATAACACCAATCTTTAAGTCTCGCAAAAGGGATGATATTGCTAACTACCGCAGTATATCAATACAATCCGTCATACCAAAGTTGTTTGATAAACTTGTTTCTGTCAAACTCAATTGGATGTGTAAAAACATACTTATAGAGGAACAGCATGGATTCCGTAGTGGCAGATCGACATCAACAAATCTTCTAACTTATACTTCATTTATCATTAATGCATTCGAATCTAGCCATTCAGTAGATACCGTGTTCACCGATTTTGCCAAGGCTTTTGATCGCGTTAATCACAAATTTTAGTGGCGAAATTATTAGCGTTAGGGTTCCATGCCGATGTTGTCAAGTGGGTATATAGCTTTTTAATCAATCGTGTGCAGTGAGTAAAAATTAAGAATTTTATATCCAATACCATTCAAGTGCCCTCAGTAGTTCCCCAAGGCTCGCATTGTGGTCCATTGCTGTTTTTACTATTTGTTAATGACATTTCACGGGTTATAAAACATTCCTCATTTTTGCTCTTTGCCGATGACCTGAAATTGTATAAGGAAATTGTATCGGTTGGCGATTGGTTTATCATCTGTCTTTAATTGGTGTCTACAAAATCATTTGTTTTTTAATGTTCAAAAATGCAAAACAATGATTTTCACCAGAAAAACAACTGTTGTACGGTTTGATTATGCAATTCATGGTCACCACTTAGAACAACTAAATGTTACCAAAGATTTGGGTATTACCTTTGATAGGAAATTATGTTTTGCCAGTCATATTAACGCAATTTGTAATCGAGCTTTGAAAATGTTGGGTTATATAAAAAGAATGGCTAAGGACTTGTCGCCAGCAGCATTTAAACGGGTTTATTTCGCTTTTGTACGTTCTCATCTAGAGTATGGATCTTGTGTATGGGCACCATCACAACGCGTTTATATCAGTGCTTTGGAAAACGTACAAAACAATTTTTAAAGGTGCTTGCGTACAAGTTAGGTTTCGATTCTAGCACAAATTCAGAGATATTATCATCGGAACAATGTATTGATAAACTATGTTGTCGCCGGGTGTATGCCGACTTGTTGTTTTTTCATAAATTAATTTGTAATGCTGTTAATTGTCCATATCTTTTATCACAAATTAATTTCAGTATTAATTTAACCAATCGCCCAACTAGACATTTACCTATATTTCGTCTTCAACTTCATAAGACAAATTACGGATATAATAGCCCACTTTCAAGGTTTATGCGAACAGCCAATACATATCTGTACATCCAAACTTTGACATTTTCAACTCTTTCTCACCCTCACAATTCATGGCAAGACTTAAGCGAATAAATATTTGTAATTTTTCTTAGTTTAATAAGTCAAATTTATATTATATTATATTTATATTTTATTATTGTATTATTTGTATTAAATTTTTGTTGTTGTTGTAGTAATTATATTTAGTTAAATATTAATTTGTAAAATGGATTTTCCGTTAAATAAATGAATAAATAAATAAATTAATAAATTTAAAGTGAAGTTAAAAACGCACTGAAAACCAACCCAACTTCGATATTTTTTTCAAAATTAGATGTTTTCTTTACTATCTATGCTGTAAACCTTCAGATATTCGTTGTTTTCTTGTAAAAAAAACTTCGATTCGCTGTAGTCCTTCGCTCTCCGAAGACCATGATTGGTCCTTCGAGCTGTAGCCTTTGTAAAATGGCAATAAACTTAGTAATCTAGAGTGATCCTTCAATTTGAAACTTTTAAGAACGAGTGTGGTCCACTCCCAAACTAAGCATGAAGTAAAATTTCGAGTTTAGAAAAGCCCCGCGTAGAAAATTTGTCGAGGGTCGCGCAGCGACCCGAGACAAATTTTCACGGGGCTTTTCTAAACTCGAAATTTTACTTCATGCGCCACGCGTATAAAACACCGATTTCAAGTGAAGTTAAAAATATACTAATAACGTTGGATATTTTTCATGGCTAAGTAACCAAATATGCATTCACAAATATTTGAATTATTCGAAAATTTTAAATATTTATATTCAAATATGAATAATTCAGTGATTTAAATATTCATATTAGAATACTTACATATTTGAATTAATCGAATTCGAATCCCAGCCGTAATAGCGATGATTCGAATTATTTAGAAGGATTTGAATCCGTGTATGAGGATTCGAATCCTTTTATAAGGATTCGATTCCTATTATAAGCATTCGAATCCTTTTATAAGAATTGGAATCCTTTTACAAGAATTCGAATCCTTTTATAAGAGCCTATGCTGATGATCTGGCCATATTAGTATGTGGTAAGTTTGAAGACGCCCTATGCGACCAGATGCAAGGAGCTCTAAACATAGTTTCTAGGTGGTGCAATGATCACTCCCTATCGGTAAACCCTGCCAAGATGATCCTGTTCACCAAGAAAAGGAAGGTGTCGAAAAAAGCACCAAAATTATTGAATACGATGTTGCAGTAGAGCGACGAGGTGAAATACCTGGGCATCACTCTCGACAGGAAACTGAGCTAGAAAGCGCACATCGACATCAAAACAGATAAAGCTATAAGGGCCTTCTGGCAATGTCGTCGGGCAGTGGGGAAAACCTGGGGTTTGAAACCACGCACGACTCTGTGGTTGTACACAGTTGTCATAAGGCCCATGCTGACTTACGGAGCTTCAGTTTGGTGGCCCAGAACCAAACAGAAGACCACGAGGAAGCAACTCTCGCAAGTGCAGCGGACAGTCTGTCTTAGTGTAACAGGCGCCATGCACACTACTCCGACGATGGCGATGGAAGTCATGCTATGCCTTCCACCACTTGATATCCACGTGGAGAAGGAGGCCATGGCGACTATACTTCGCCTTAAGTGCAGTGGGATTTGGAACAGTAACAGCTGTGGGGAAGTTAGAGGACACCTCTGGAGGAATGTCTGTAGAGATATACCTCTTTTAGAGGCTGTTAATGACTGCTGTGTACCAACACTAATACGGAACACACCCTACAACGTTACTGTTCAACCCACTAAGCGGATGAGAAAGTCTGCTATAAGGATCTACACAGATGGATCTAAAAGGAGAGAAGGATCGGGCCTTGGAGTTTTCTCTAAAACCCTAAAAATGCAAGCAAAGGTTCCGATGGGAATTCATGGAACCATCACGCAACTGGAGCTGATGGGAATAACACTTGCGGCTGAGTACATCATAAACCGCAAGGTGACAAATGTAGCCATACTAATCTTAACGGATAGCAGGCAAGCGATTCTGTCTCTGCAGAAAGCCTATGCTTCGTCAGAGACCGAAATAGAGTGCCACGGGAAACTCAGACAGGCAGCAATGCACAACAACATTGAAGTCTGCTGGGTGAAAGGGCATGATACAGACACAGGTAACGGGAGAGCCGACGCGCTGGCAAGAGCTGCGGCTGGGATGAATCTACTCTCACCGGAGCCGCTAGTGCGGTTAGCTCCTCTCTCCCTGTGTAACATGTTACAAACCAATGCCCTGGAGAAATTCAGGATGCGTTGGGATGATATCGAGGGCTGCAAGCTCTCTAAGGAAACACTTGTGTATCCCAATGAGAGATCAGCGAAACGGTACTTGCAGCTGGCTAGAGGGAATCTCAGGCGCTTAACTGCCATCCTTACTGGTCACTGTAGACTAAACGGGCACCTCTATAGGATGGGGATAGTTGACTCCCCATCTTGTAGAGGTTGCAGAATGGAAGACGAGACTGCATGGCATTTTCTTTGTGAATGCCCGGCACTATCGTCAATCAGGGAATCCATATTGGGTGATAGATGGCCTACAATGGCCTACATAAGAGATCTACCCACCTCAGCTATGCTAGAATACCTAAAAAAGGTGGGCTGGCTAAACTGAGGATGAGTGATCTACGGGAGGTGGCACAATGGGCCTAATGAGGCCTAAGTGCAGTGCAGAACTGCACACTCCCCTTTGAACCAGAACCAGAACCAGAACCTTTTATAAGAATTCGAATCCTTTTATAAGGATTCGAATCATCTACGTCTGGATTCGAATACGAATCCTATTAAAAAAAATATAACGAATCCGGATCACGAATCCGTTTTCACTAAAGTATTCGAATACCTCTTTTGAATCCTCTAAAAGGATTCGAATCCGGGAATCGAATCCTGAATGATTCGAATCCTGTCCAGCTCTGCTATTCTCCATAGACTTCATAGTGATTTGAACAAGTGTTGTAAAATTCTTGAACGAGCACAAAAATATGCGCATACTGCACTTAAATCGAAAGAAGAAAGACAATACTCTATACGTACGATGAAGATAAATTATTACGCTGTATTTACTAGGCTTACAGTTGTAAACGGACGAACGAATGTGGCCCTTGTCCAACCGATGTTCTAGGGAAATGCATTCCTCCTACAGTGTGCGTATTTCTATGAGCACAGGCACAGCATATGATTTTTGCGCTCATTCGCGAACTTTACAACACTAATTTAACCAAAATCGCAGCTCATTATTCTAGGAAACACAGAACTTGGAAGCTCACAATTACGTGAATGATGTTTGAGGTTACGTATAATCACATTTAAAACTAGGTCATAGATTAAATTAGATTGATAACTCCTAGGGAGCTCCACGTATCATGATTTTAGCTGATCGGCGCTGCAATCGCAAATGACGTCATTGGGCGCGGGGAGCGGGCGGGTTACTTGCTGAGCGAGGTGCGGGGAACACCGACGATAATAAATTACCATGCGATGCGAGAAATAACAAAGACATGACAGCTGTTGATTAAAAACTAGAGCCCACATGTTCGAAATTGCGGGAAATTTGAAATTCCGACATATGCGCCCTCTCATCGAGTGAGAAGGTCAACTATATATGTGAACTTACAGAATTATATGGAGTCGACGGCGTCTGCTAGGGGTATGGTCTGATTTAAAATTTAGACAGGGACTAGGGCTAATCGCGTCTAAAATTGGACTATGCATACTACATATTTTCTTACTAAACCTTAGTAAGTCACACGTTAGTCGCGATTAGCGGACTATGCATAAGGCCGAAAATGTTTTATTGGTTTAATAAAGAAAACACTAATATTAGTGAAATTTAACCAAGTGTTTTCTTTATTAAATCATAGTAAAATATGTTTCACCACTTGAAAGATGAGAAACTTGTTCAAGATGTTTTATTGGTATTTATAAACATTTTATTTATCAGTGTTATCATATTAAATATTTGTTTACGCCTCGAGTAATTAAAAGAAACGATCTCTATACAACAACTTTTTAAACATCTGAAATCAATAAATTATACAACTAACAAAATTCCGTCGTAAATCCTAACGATTTTTTAAACTTCTCAAAATTACCGATCAATTCATTATCCACCTGAACCGGGGATTAATTAAATCAATGATAGTCCCTACGGCCCACTTTGACTGTAATTAATGATCCCTAGTACATAATACGTTAAAATATTAAACAGGACCATTAATTATAAACTTTGAAGACCGTGGTGTTTGTTTGGTGTGCTTAGTTGAAAACGAACGTACAAAGAGAAACTTTAAAAGATATAAGTCGAGGGGTTTTCGAAACGAACTGGATGGAAAAAATATTAAACAAGACGTTTCCTTTTTTAGCTCTCCCCAACGAGTCTAGCGAAGGTAAAAATATACAGAATTATTAATACTCTATTTAGACAATAGATACGACTTCTAGGCGAGTTAGATTGTATCGAGTAAATTGTTTAAGTTAGGAGGATATTAAATACGGAATTGGAATCTGAAAAAACTTCACGTTTTGGACGCGAGCTCGAAATTCTTAGCTTTACACTGATAGTTTAAGATAAATTGGGAGATAAATTATTATATAATTATAAATTATAAATTATTCTTTATTAATATGCTCCAGCTGTACCAAATCAAACCAAATTGTTACTAAATGACTTGCGATTTGTTTGAAATATGTATAAACATGATAACAATACAGTGCGATCATTTAAATTATAATTTGGAGTAGGAGGCACTTATTTTGTGCGGTTGCCCAGAATGCTAATTGAATTGAATTGGTGGAATAAATTTGAGGTTATGGTGACCTATTTCTTAACAGTCAGTAGTACCAATCTAATTTAAAATTCAAAGTCTACTCTAAATCATGTTTTAAATGATCGCACGGTATAAACTAGCTAGCTAACTAGCTAGCTAACCAGCTAGCTAACTAGCTAACTAGCTAGCTAACTAGCTAACTAGCTAGCTAACTAGCTAGCTAACTAGCTAGCTAACTAGCTAGCTAACTAGCTAGCTAACTAGCTAGCTAACTAGCTAGCTAACTAGCTAGCTAACTAGCTAGCTAACTAGCTAGCTACCTAGCTAGCTAAATAGCTAGTTAACTAGCTAGCTAACTAGCTAGCTAACTAGCTAGCTAACTAGCTAGCTAACTAGCTAACTAACTAGCTAGCTAACTAGCTAGCTAACTAGCTAGCTAACTAGCTAGCTAACTAGCTAGCTAACTAGCTAGCTAACTAGCTAGCTAATTAGCCAGCTAACAAGCCAACTAAACAAACAAATAGTCTCTTTAACAAAATGTAGGTAATACTACCCATTACCTACATTTTGTAAAAAGAACTATTTGTTTAATTTAATTTAAACCTTTAAGCTAACGAGACCATTAGTAAATTGTACAACTACTTTTTAACTAATGATCCCTTTAACTACATTTGGTAGTACTGGCCATTAGTGTTTGTAAAAAAAAATCATTTTAAAGAAATCTCTCAATTAATCAAAAAGCATGCGCATGCATCTCAACAAAACCCCATAAAGTATTTGTAAAATTGTAGATGTAGTTGCATGTTTTAAGCTATTTCATCATCTTCAACAAAGTGAACGCTATTAGCCAATTACCTAAGACATGCAAGAGCATTGTAGTATTCCGCCGAAATATTTTCTGAAGTTTTGATCGGTGGGCATAATTTCGATCTCTCACCCAAGATAATATTATTATGCTATATTTCATGCGGTAAATCGAACATTCGAGTTCTGAGGTGTTAAGCGGGACAAATTGTACTCTTTAAGAATGGATTACGAATATTTCGTGTATGTCTGTTCCGGGTTAAAATTAAAGCTGCTTCAGTTTAATTAACGTGTAGGTAAGTTCGATACTTCGTGGAAAATCAATATTGTCAGAGTGTGTATTTTGCAACTGTGTTGTATAACTTGAATAAAATCCACTTTAAATGTACATTGTCTTACGTTCAAAATTTATATGCACTATATTTAGTAATTTAACTATTTATACATTAATAAAATTAATTATGTAAAAAAAAACTTTATTTTTAATGAACAATGCCAAAACAAAACTATACATTCTATTCTAAACCAAAATCCCTTCCTTCTATTTTCCCTCTCCCTCCCTAGCTTCTCCAACGTCCTTACCCCTACCCCATCCTCTCTCATTCACTCCATCACCCTTCTACTCCCTTTCGCTCCCATCCATTCCTCCTTCACCCCCTCGCATTCCTCTGCCAAGTGACCCTACGTATCCTTCCCATGCTCACACAATACACACCTTCCATATTCTTCCCCCATCCATACTTTCCTGCCCCTCTTCTCCGATCCACACCTCGCCCTTGCCACAATCACCCTCTCGTCTCTACTCCATCCCCTCTCCATCAGATATCTCGGCACTCTTCTATTCACCTGCCAGTTCCCATACATATCATTGTACTCACTTCTCTCGATACGCCCTTGTCTTTCCTGCCCTTCCACCTCCTTCCCTTTCCCCTTCACCCACTCATCCACCTTCACCACATTCCCTAGCCATTCCATAACTTTTGCCTCCGACAGTTTCCTCTTACCCCTTCTCCTCTACCTCCACCTCCATCCGATTCCTAACTATCATCATTGCTAGCTTATACCCAATACTTGTTATAGTTACTCCTCTATACTCTTCGCATCCTTCTCGTCCCCTCCTTTATACACCGGGCACATCATCCCCGCCCTCCACGCCTCCGGTAAGCTCAGCTCCCCCCTTCACATCTGATTCAATAGCTCTCTGAATTCCTTCTTCCCCTTTTCCCCAATCTTCTTCCACACCCCGCTTTGAAGACCCTGTCCACCTCCTCCGTAAACTCTTCCCCTTTGTCTCCCCGTCTGTCTTCTCCAATCCCTTCTGGTACTTCGCTCCCTTCCCTGCATTTCCTTGTCCACTCTTTCAGTCACACCCCTACCTGGCTCCTCCTTTTCCCTCTCCTCAGTACCTTCCACATTTTTGCCTCGTTCTTACAGTCTCTCAATTCCTCGCTCGCCTTTTCCACTGTCTGCAGCTTCTTCTTCTCACATATCTCCTCCTTACTTCCGCCACTCTCCTCTCTCCCGCTCTGCCTTCTACACGCTATCTCACTGCCTTCCTCAAAACCTTTTCTGCTTGAATGCATTCCTGATCAAACCATGTGTCACCATCTATTCTCTCACCTTTTCTCTTTCTTCCACACCCCACTATTATCCCCTCCATCTCCTATATCGTACTCACTTCCTCCTATTTAATCCTTTCCAACTTTCTCTTCGTTTACCCCGCACTCAAGAACCTCTCTTTCCTGCCCTCTTTCACTCACGTGTCCCTTCTCTACCCACATCTCCACCTTTAACGATAGGTGATCTGATCCCAAAACCTTTTCTATCTCCATACTCTTTATCTCTCCTCTTGTTATTTCCTTCACCACTACATAGTCAATCACCGATACCCCTCGTGGCCCAATGTATGTTTTTCCCCTCCCAATCAACCTCCGTGCATCCGTTCAAAATCTCCCATCCTCTATCACCCACTCCTTCAACCTCCTAAATGGGGAGGATTTATACATTTATCTTGCCAATTTCTCTTCACATCCGAAACGTTCTCTCTAATCTCTCCCCCCATTTCTCCTATTCTCGCATTGAAGTCCCCACCCATCATCCAACTTCCTCCCTCGCCCGCTCTCTCATATATTTTTCTTCTTATTTTCCCCTAATTTTTGTTGACGTGTATCACCCCCACCTTAACGCGGTATCCTCCCTGCTGTTATTTCACCCACACCAGCCCTTCGCCTCCCTCCATCGTCACCCCCTTGCATCCTTTTCCATCCTCTCTCCATCCAACAATCATTCCCACCTTTACCCTTCCTCTCATAGCACATTTTGTTGCCTCTTTCATCACCCCTCGGTAACCATTCTTTCACTTCTCCCCATTCCTTCTTCACCATCCAAGTCTCTACTATCCCCACTACGTCCTTCCCTGTTGCGTAAACGGGAAGGACGTAGTGGAGATAGTAGAGACTTGGATCCTCCTCCTCAAAGTCTTTTTTCCACTTGCCCTCCTGCCACTTTATTCCCGCTACATTCCAAAACCCTATTGTTATCTTCTCTTCTTTCCCCACTCTCCTACACTTGCTTCCTAGTCGCCTGCTCCTCTCACAGCCCTTCTGCCCCTGCCATACCTCCCCTCCTTCGTATCTTCTATATCCGCTCTCTCCATCCCTCCTCCCCCCTTCCTTCTGCACCCCTTGTTCCACCTCTGCATTTTTCCCAATTCCTACTCTATCATGATATTATCACCCTCTCCCCCTCTTACTTAATTATGTATACATTTAGAGTATGTATAATTTCACATTTGAACCCTTTCGGCCCTAACGGTGGCATTTGCCATTACTAAAATTTGATAAACATACTAGGATTTTTTTTTAAATATACATACACGTATGCATGAGCTGTAACTTTTCCGACACTCGTTTGTCATTTAAAACAGTTTAGTTTTAAGTCTTTAACGAGAGTTTCCCACTCCTAGATTGAGCATGAAGTAAAATTTCGAGTTTAGAAAAGCCTGAAAATTTGGTTTGGTCGCGTGTTTTATGTTTTACCGACTGTACATATTAAAATAAACCGCTCCAACGAAACTGCATTTCTCAGGAAGCCCACCCCACAAAGTTTAAAATATACCGCTAAAACTATGCTAAAGCAGTATAATTTGAATCTCAAGTTAAATCAGCATTTTATACGCGTGGCGCATGAAGTAAAATTTCGAGTTTAGAAAAGCCCAGAAAATTTGTCTCGGGTCGCTGCGCGACCCTCGACAAATTTTCACGGGGCTTTTCTAAACTCGAAATTTTACTTCATGCTTAGTCTGGGAGTGGAAAACACTCGTTTATAGCTTAAAATTGAACTCTTCTAAAAAAACAACGTGAACATTTTTCTTTTAGGTAAACATATGCATAAGCTGTAAATTTTCAAACATCCGTTGTTTTTTTTGAAATAATTCAATTTGAAGCTTTAAACGAGTGTTTTACACTCCCAGACTAAGCATGAAGTAAAATTTCGAATTTAGAAAAGCCCCGTGAAAATTTGTCGAGGGTCGCGCAGCGACCCGAGACAAATTTTCTGGGCTTTTCTAAACTCGAAATTTTACTTCATGCGCCACGCGTATAAAACACTAAAATACTGTGATATTTATCTATATTTGAACCTCACTTGAAATCAGTGTTTTATACGCGTGGCGCATGAAGTAAAATTTCGAGTTTAGAAAAGCCCTGTGAAAATTTGTCGCGGGTCGCTGCGCGACCCTCGACAAATTTTCACGGGGCTTTTCTAAACTCGAAATTTTACTTCATGCTTAGTCTGGGAGTGGAAAACACTCGTTTATAGCGTCAAATTGAACTCTTCTAAAAAAAACAACGTGAACATTTTTCTTTTAGGTAAACATATGCATAAGCTGTAAATTTTCCAGCATCCGTTGTTTTTTTTTTTTAAAGCATTCAATTTGAAGCTTTAAACGAGTGTTTTCCACTCCCAGACTAAGCATGAAGTAAAATTTCGAATTTAGAAAAGCCCCGTGAAAATTTGTCGAGGGTCGCGCAGCGACCCGAGACAAATTTTCTGGGCTTTTCTAAACTCGAAATTTTACTTCATGCGCCACGCGTATAAAACACTAAAATACTGTGATATTTATCTATATTTGAACCTCACTTGAAATCAGTGTTTTATACGCGTGGCGCATGAAGTAAAATTTCGAGTTTAGAAAAGCCCAGAAAATTTGTCTCGGGTCGCTGCGCGACCCTCGACAAATTTTCACGGGGCTTTTCTAAACTCGAAATTTTACTTCATGCTTAGTCTGGGAGTGGAAAACACTCGTTTATAGCTTCAAATTGAACTCTTCTAAAAAAACAACGTGAACATTTTTCTTTTAGGTAAACATATGCATAAGCTGTAAATTTTCAAACATCCGTTGTTTTTTTTTAAATAATTCAATTTGAAGCTTTAAACGAGTGTTTTCCACTCCCAGACTAAGCATGAAGTAAAATTTCGAGTTTAGAAAAGCCCCGTGAAAATTTGTCGAGGGTCGCGCAGCGACCCGAGACAAATTTTCTGGGCTTTTCTAAACTCGAAATTTTACTTCATGCGCCACGCGTATAAAACACTGATTTTAGGTTAAGTTCAAAATATTCTGCTAAAGCAGTATGCTAAAAACGTGTATTCTAAACATCACATTACATCAGTGTTTAGTACGCGTGGCGCATGAAGTAAAATTTCAAGTTTAGGAAAGACTGAAAAAATGGTGAAAATTTGTAGTCTTTTCTAAACTCGAAACTTTACTTCATGCTTAATCTGGGAGTGGAAAACTCTCGTTTAAGAACTTAAAATTAAATTATTTTAAAGAACAAACCTGAAAATTTGGTCTGATCGCGTAGCGCTAAGCGAATGTTTTAATAAATTGGTATAAAACAATAAACCAGTGGTCTCCAAACTACGGCCCGCGGGCCAAATCCGGCCCGCGATTGTTTGTAATTTTTTTTGTAAATGTCATATTTTGAAATATTGTAACAATTGTTCCTTAAATTTTTCATAATTTTATAAAATTAATCGGATCTTGGCCAACTTTATTATGTAGAATTGTATTTGTGGCCCGCGAAGAAGATAGTTTGGAGACCCAGCCAATAAACAATGCACATTATATTTGGTGGATGCGCCGGGCACAGTCAATTAGAAAATATGAAGCTTTTAATTATTACTTTTAACAACATACAAAGAGAAGTTTTTAAAGAGTACACTTTTTTATCTACACACGTTTCGAAACAAGATGAATTGCACAAATAGATTATAGCATACACAAACTGAGCTTATGAACATAAAACAAAAACACATGCAAATCTACTGTTTGATGCTTAGCTTGTAAATAATGACACACATAAGACACGCATAGAAATAAGTTAACTACTCATAAACTTATAATAATAAAAAACGGTATGTGTGATGATGGTGTGTCTGATGTATTTTTTTCAACTTCTAGCGGCGCATGTCGTCGGTGCGTGCACGTAAGTCTCTGACCTCTCAAGCAGTGGTGTGTCTGCAGGTGGGCGAACCAGAGGACGACCCGCCGGACCCATTGGACATGAGTTGGCCTTCTGGGGCGCGAAAGAGGATCACTTATGTTCTTTTAGCGCCCATCGTCTTCCCATTATGGCTCACCTTACCCGACACACGCGCACCTTCAGGTAAATATTTTAAATATCTAGATAATTACAAGAGGTACCAAATAATTTTTAACTATTAATGAATGTATTGTTTATCATTGGTCACTTATTATTATTTTTTTAATATTAAATTTAAATATAAAATGACTTGTAGAGGAAAGAATTCAGAATAATAACTTTTATATAAATAAAACAATTTAAACACTTTCAAATATATATTGTATTAACGCTACAATTGTTTCGCCACACTGTGGCTTCTTCAGGCGAAGAAATGATAAATACAATTTGTCGGGTCGGGTATGTATACAATGTTTATGGGGGGGTGGGTTTTTCAAAAATGTAAATTTAAGAGAGGCGAATTAGTTAAATCTGTTTGATCGTTGAGAAGATGTCCTGAACATTTTCTTTTATTTTATTGATTTCTAAACACTCCATCTTCTCAACGATCAAACAGATTTAACTAATTCGCCCCTCTTAAATTTACATTTTTGAAAAACCCACCCCCCCATAAACATTGTATACATACCCGACCCGACAAATTGTATTTATCATTTCTTCGCCTGTAGAAGCCGCAGTGTGGCGAAACAATTGTAGCGTTAATACAATATATATTTGAAAGTGTTTAAATTGTTTTATTTATATAAAAGTGAATATGAACTTTCAACATTTATCAGCCTTATCAATCAATTTTTTCAGAACAATAAATTCTGAGTTTTTTCCTTGTTCACACTTAACACTTTACGTTTCTCTAAGTTAAAATAATTAAGAAAAACGAATGTATTTTATAAAAATAATGACATACCATAGAATTCTAACAATTGCGGATGTCAAAATAGCACAAGATATTGCTGTCACTTGATTAAAGACAGAAAACATATCGCAAACATCCGGATAACTGTGGTCTGCATAATACCACTTAATTAGGAGGATTTTTTCTTGTGTAGTGTAAATCATTTCGAAAACATTTGCTTTAAACAAGTGACAGCAATAACTTTTGCCATTTTGACATTCGCAATTGTTATTTCAATTCCATGGCATGTCATTATTTTTATAAAATCACATTACTTTTAATAACTTAATTGTCGAGGCAGTTAATAGTTGAAAGTTTATTTTCACTTTGATTTAGTTTAAATAAAACACTTATTACTTTCAAACTTATTATTCTTCGCCTGAAGAAGCCACAGTGTGGCGAAACAATTGTCGCGAATACAATAAAGTGTTTGAAAGTAATAAGTGTTTTATTTAAACTAAATCACATTACTTTTGCTTAATTATTTTAAAATTAAAGTGATAAACGTTAACATGAATGAATTGCAAATGTTTCCCTCTACAAAAAAGGTAAATACATTTTAATGATTTCGATAGCTAACGCCATCTAATGCTTCATAGTGGCATCATGAACACAAATTCAATTTAAATACATTTTGTTTCTAAAATAAATAGGGGAGCCTATTTTTTTAAATTTCAAAATTTACCCGGTATAGATTTAAACAATCTTCACAGTTTTCACCAAGTTAGACATTTGTGCAATAATAAGTGGCAAGGGAATCTGATATATAATAGATTTAATAAACGAACCCTAATTACAATATTCATATTCAGGACATAGAAAATATTCAAAGAAAGTTTCTAAAAGCCCTTTACTATAGAAAACATAATCAATATCCGGTGCAGGGCTATCCATCTTCAGAGTTGGAGAAAGAATTTGAAATACCTTCACTTCAGCACAGGCGTCAAGTAGCACAAACTATATTTATTTACAAGTTGCTGCATTACGATATCCATGATTCGTACATTTTATCAAGGCTAACCTTTTCTGTACCCAGGTCATCCAGTCGAAATAAATATACATTTTATAATCCCCGTTCAAACACTACCCACCATCTACATTCCCCCATAGTCTCTATGTGTAACACTGTGAACAGAATAGCTGATAAAATTGATATATGGAATATATATAGACCTCCAGACGTTACTTAAATATTTAAACTCGGTTGAATAGTTATATATGTACGTATGTTTGTATTAAATAATATTTTTTTTGTCTTTCTAGTAAAATTCATAATGTTATTATTATTATTTAGAATTATAATATAATTTTAAGTCACAGCGAACTCGAATTTGCTTATGTTACTGTTAACATGTTATCCTGTAATAAGTTTATTTTAAACTGTTGGATAATAAATAAATAAATAAATAAATAAATAAATAAATAAATAAATAAATAAATAAATAAATAAATAAATAAATAAATAAATAAATAAATAAATAAATAAATAAATAAATAAATAAATAAATAAATAAATAATAGTGTAAAAACTCAATACAATTGTAAGGGTATTTTATTCATTTAAACATTGAAAGAAGTAATACATTTTGTAACGAGATGATTTCGTATACATTGGTCGAATTTGAGGATGAATATTTTGACAAAGGGAGTTTGTAGGTAATTCCGATCTTTGTTGTGGACAGCAAAATTCATTTCACGCACCGCCGCCAAAGACCGAAAGTTAATCCATAAAGTGGCGTTGGCCGGCATTAATGTGGACGATCGCACAATTATTGCCACTCGCCCGTTATACCAATCCAAATGCGGGACATAACCTTAATTATTTAAAATTCAATCACTTTTTAACACGATTAGGAGACCGTATCATGTGCCGATGTATTGATCCACATATTGCTCATTAATGTGTTTTTATGGAATTCGTTATGCTGATTTATATTGCATGAGGATATAATAACCGATGTTTCTCTCTCTCTCTTTCTCCCTCTTTTTTATTCTCTCTTTCTCCCTCTCTTTTTCTCTCTCATTCGCAATCTCTTTTTCTCTCTCTTTCTCAATCTCTTTTTCTCTCTCTTTCTCCCTCTCTTTCTCAAACTCGTTTTCTCTCTCTTTCTCCCTCTCCTTTTCTCTCTCTTTTTCCCTCTCTTTTTCTCTCACTTTCTCTTTACTTTAACAAACGTATCGTTAGTTCAATAAAAAAAAACCTCTAGAGTGCCACGATTTAATCTTGTTTTAAATTTAGGTTAGCTACACGCTTTAGGAATTGACATACAGCCTGTTTGATTTATTGTGACACAACACATATGTCCGTTATTAGTACAGATAGAAAAAAAGTTAAAGACAATAGTTTTAGTATTTTTCATGATCTATTCAGTAGCATTGTCAGAAAAACAGTTGAAAATCAAATAAACACGTGAAAGCTATTAGCTTCATTTTCTTTAATGGAACACCCTGTATATTTTGTTTATTTCAAATAGGTAATAACCTTAGCTTTATAATGATACCACATAAGTACCCCTTCATTATACAAATAACGCGACAATTGCAAATAAATGAAATTTATCAGTTGCCATGGATAACAATTGACATAAAACAATTTGTTAACGCTTTAATGTCAAAGTGGTGTAGTAACTTCCCGTCTTGCGTGTTGTTGATTGAAATCTTTAGAGATGGGTGATAATTACTATTCTAATGATGAAAAAATGGATATGCTAAAGGTCTTCGTTAGATGCAACGATAATTCTAGAGAAGCTAGTATCACTTATGGAAACATGTATCCAGAAAGAAGACAACCACATTATCGCACTTTTGCAAGACTTGAACAAAATTTACGAAGAAATGGGTGTTTTAATAATAAATTACGAAGGAGAAGACAAGAAAGAGAAGATAATGTCAAGTCTTTTTGAATTTTCACATAATTGTAAACTGGCCATTAGCCGTTCGTAATTCTTTTTTTTTGTTTTTAATTTTAATTTTTTTATAATTATCGTTATGTACGAGTATATATATATATATATATATATATATATATATATATATATATATATATATATATATATATATATATATAAATATATTTTTAGATTAGTCTTTATATGTATATAATTTAGTTTAATTTTTCATATGTTATAATAGTTATATTTTAACATTTTCCCTGTAATTGGATTATTTCTGTTGGGAATAAATAAATAAATAAATAAATAATAATGAAGTATTGATATTGGCCTATTTTAGAGCACATCCACGTCGTAATTCAATACGCGAAGCAGTGGCTGACTTAGGAATAAGTATGCATAAAATATTTTCTATTCTGAGAAAACATAAAATTAGACCATATAAAATTAAGTTAGTACAAGGTTTAAGAGATGGTGATTCTGACAGGAGGATAGTATTCTCTAATAGGCTTAGCAACAATCAACATTTATTAAATTTAATTCTTTGGAGTGATGAATCAAATTTCAACAACAACGGAATCTCCAACCGAAAAAACGACCATTACTGACATACTGAGAATCCTCGTAAAATTCGAGAATGCAGATTCCAACAAAGATTTGCAGGTAATGTGTGGCTTGGTGTGTTAGGTGATACCATAATAGGACCATTTTTTTATCAAGGAACGTTGAATGCGGAGCGATATGCCAACTTTCTTACGATAGAATTTGAAGATTATTTAGATGATATCCCCCTAGAAATACCTCGAGATATGTGGTTCCAACAAGATGGAGCTCCTCCCCATAACGCAAGAAATGTCAAAGATATTTTGGAAAAAAAGTTTGGTTTGAAATTGATTGCAAATGGTGGCCCCATAAACTGGCCAGTAAGATCGCCAGATCTGTCTATTTTAGATTTTTTTATTTGGGGATTTTTAAAGCAAAAAGTTTATGTTACTCGTCCAGAAAATCTAGACGATCTGAAAAATCGTATTCGTATGGCATGTGGCCAAATAACACCACGGATGTTGCAAAAAGCACGACGAAATTTAATGAAGAGATGTGAAGAATGTATTGCAAACAACGGACGTCACTTTGAACAGACACTTTAAATAGTTATTCATGTCAACTGATAAATTTCATTTATTGGCAATTGTCGTGTTATTTCTATAATAAAGGGGTACTTATGTGGTACATTATAAGGCTAATATTAATGCCTATTTGAAATAAACAAAATATACAGGGTGTTCCATTAAAGAAAATGAAACTAATAGCTTTCACGTGTTTATTTGATTTTCAACTGTTTTTCTGACATTACGATTGAATAGATAATAAAAAATACTGAAACTTTTGTCTTTAACTTCTTTTTCTATCTGTACTAATAACGGACATATGTGCTGTGTCATGTAATGGCATAATTAGTTGATTTACTGAAAAATCATTATTTCTCAATTATTGTTAATATAACAATTAATTATTTAAAGGTTCATCTAATGTTAAGGACGTGCGTGACAATTCAAGATCACGTTAGTAAAATTCATGTTATTAAAATGTACGCAAGAGCACGTACAGATATTAAAACCGAATTAATTAATTACCTTGTTTAATTAGATGTTATTAAAACAACCGTGTTGTTTTTAAACACACATCAGCTTTAAATCAATTAAAGAATGAACCGATAGACAACAATCGCACAGACGCGAGTCAGCAATAATACACAAGCGCCGGCCAGACGAATTCTTGCGTAATCAACTATTATGTCCATTCATCGAATACACTGTAGTAAATTGGAAATGTAAATTAATATGGAAAAGAATATAATTAATGGATAAAATCGGAAGATGGAGTATTATTTAAAAGGACCTAAGATACGAATTATCCCGTCGTATCACATGGCGATCCTTACCAGCGACGAACTTATGGAAAATTAAATAATATATCGAAAATTAATGGAAATTGCCTACAAAAATCAAGGAATAAGGTAATCACTTAAACTAATAAAAATGGGTTCTTCTAGTACGAAACAAATTGACAACACCGGCGAAATAATTAACACAATGGAAGTCAACATCTCTAATCAAGACATAAAAATAATATTGTATATATTATTAGCACTCCGGGTAATGGAACTAATTTGGAACATATATACACATCACAGGAGGACATTAAAGAAAAGGTATGCCAGCACAGCCAATATTTAGGACATCTGTCTCCAGTCAGAAGAAGCAGTACGGTATTTATTACGTGTCAATCAAACAATTCGCGAAATATTCAAGACTTTAAGTGAACATTCTAGTGTGTCACGTGTGTGCGTATATATATTTATAATTTAAGATTAGTTATGTTAAAATGTACCTTCACTATTGCTGGGTATTGCATTAATTAGCATGCCAACTTGGGAACAAATCGAAGTAGTCTTATCAGAAACCAAAGACAGATTCATAAAACAAACAAAAAGGGCTATAAAGAAAGAAACACCTAAACAAGAATCAGTAAAAAGGGATATTGTTACAAAATTAATAGAAATATATAACGAATTCGTGAAAATAAACCTAACATATCGGGAAAAATTGTCGAAAGATCACGAAAAGATATTAGATACTCATTTAAACTATGCTCGCGATAGATTTCTAATCGCAGTAGATAGATTACGCGCGGACATAACAATACCCCAACATTATACACAAAGTATTAAGTACGAAGAAATAAAATTCATGACAGACATGGCACTAACAACGATCGAATTTTTTAATTTAGCGGATAAAATTCTGCCTAAATCGTTCGATGGGAATGCCACGACCCTCACCTCATTTGTTGACGCAATAAAACTTTTAAAACAAAACGTGACGAATAACGAATTAAATGCAATCGCACTCATAAAAACGAGACTAACAGCTAAAGCGAGAATGTTAATTCCCGATAACATCACGGAACTGGACGACGTGATTAATATATTAACAAACAAATGTAAGGGCGAAAAATCGCACATACTCGAAGCAAAATTGCAAAATGTTAAACAAACTGGTCTAGACGCGAATCATTTTACAAAACAAATTGAAGATATTACTTCTAAGTTATTAATGGCTTATATCTCGGAAGGCGTAAACACAGAGACAGCCGAAATATTCACCAAAAATAGAGCAGTGCAAGCACTAAAATCAAACGCTCGGTCAGACCGCACTAAACTTGTAATGGAAGCAGGAAGCTTCGAAAATGTCGACGACGCCATTACAAAATTTCTCACGGTAGATCAAAGCAATGTAAGTTCAAACATAATGATGGCAACACATCCGGAAAAACCGTACAGAAACAATAATAACTATCATTCGCGACAAAACCACAGAGGAAATTACAACAGATACAGCAATCGCGGGAATTACAGAAACAATCGTTACGATAGGTACCAAGGGAGAAATTCATATCATTCGGACAGAAATACGCATCATTCGGACAGAAATACGTATTCCTCAGATAGAAATAATAGAGCTCATGTTAGGCAGTACGAGTCGGAAAACTCCGAGTCCCCCCAACCACGGCGGACGGGGGAAAAAACTCACGAAAACTAAATACGTTCTCACTTTCATACTCCAATTTTGTAAGCATCGGCACAGATTTTTTCAAAAGAAAATGTAAATTTTTAGTAGATACAGGCGCAGATATTTCGTTAATTAAAAGAAACGCAATCGATCGCGAATACCCCATTTATTCAAAAAATTGCACAATTCATGGAGTTACAAGCACTTCAATTAAAACTAATCAAGCAATCTCAGGCAAATTATTAGTAAACTCACATCTTTTAGAGCAAACATTCCAGGTAGTGGAAACAGATTTCCCAATACCTGTAGAAGGAATATTAGGTCGAGATTTCTTAAGCACGTACAAATGTACGCTAAATTACGAAAATTGGACGTTGATAATAAAAACACCTACATGTAGCACAAACGTTAAAATCACAAACGGGCCAGAAGATGACTGCATAATATTTCCGGCATGGTCAGAAATCACTCGCGAAGTATCGTTAGTAAATCCACTAGATAAATCATTGGTTGATAATCAAGAAATCGCACCGGGAGTTTATTCACAGCGTAGTCTTGCATACGGAAATAAGGCGTATATCACATTTATAAATACAAACGACCATAACGTAACACTCAAAAACGTTAAGCTGCAAAACGAAACCTTAAATAATTACTACGTGTACGAATACATAAACGACGTGGAAGATAGGAAAAACGCGTTACTTTCGCAATTAGATATGGAATTTCCAGAAAATATAAAGAAAGATCTAACAAAACTCTGCACAAAATACTCTGACGTATTCTCACTAAGAGACGATCTGTTGACACCCAACAATTTTTATGAGCAAAAACTTAAGACATCAGACGACATTCCGGTGTACATAAAAAATTACAGGATGCCATATGTACAAAAAGACGAAGTAAGACGACAAGTGGACAAAATGTACCAAAACAACATAATTGAACCGTCTACAAGTTCCTATAACTCACCAATACTTTTAGTACCCAAAAAATCGGCAACAGGAGAGAAAAAGTGGAGATTAGTAATAGATTTCAGACAAGTAAACAAAAAGCTGATAGCTGATCGGTTCCCACTTCCCCGAATAGATGATGTACTAGATCAACTTGGAAGAGCAAAATGGTTCTCAGTTTTAGATCTTATGTCAGGATTTCATCAAATCCCATTAGCCGAAGAATCACGTGACATCACAAGTTTTAGCACGGATTCAGGAAGTTACAGATTCAAGAGACTACCGTTCGGATTATCGGTGAGTCCCAACAGCTTTCAACGAATGATGAGCTTAGCATTCGCAGCATTACGGCCTGAAAAAGCATTCATGTACATGGACGATTTGATCGTAACTGGATGTTCAGAGAAGCACCACATGAGAAATCTAGAAACAGTTTTTGAAACATGCAGAAAATACAATCTCAAACTAAATCCCGAGAAATGCAAATTTTTTCGCAAAGAGGTAACTTTTCTAGGACATCAAATTACGGATCACGGTATTTTGCCAGACAGCTCAAAATTCGAAGCAATAAGACAATACCCACGACCTACGGACGCAGATGCAATAAAAAGATTCGTAGCATTTTGCAACTATTATCGCAGATTCATTAAGGATTTTGCAACACACACTTACTGCTTAAATAAACTAACAAGGAAAAACTCAGAATTCAACTGGACAGAAGACTGTGAAAAATCTTTTCAAGCACTAAAAAATATGCTAATCAAACCGCCTATTCTTCAATATCCGCAGTTTAATAAACCGTTCATAATTACAACGGACGCTTCAAATTTCGCGTGCGGAGCAATCCTAAGCCAAGAAGAAAACGGCATCGATTTACCAATAGGTTACGCTTCACGTACCTTCACAAAGGGAGAGATAAATAAATCAACAATTGAAAAAGAACTTGCAGCAATACACTGGGCAGTCAAACACTTCAGACCATATGTCTACGGACAAAAATTCTTAGTTAAATCTGATCACAGACCCTTAGTATATTTATTCTCTATGAAGAATCCTTCGTCTAAACTAACACGCATGAGATTGGATCTCGAGGAATACGACTTCGAGATAGAGTACATAAAAGGAGCAGACAACGTGGGAGCAGATGCACTATCGCGCATCACTATAAAAGATCTGAAGGAAATTCGTGAAACGCAAGCAGCAATACTAGCCATGCAAACAAGGTCAAAAACACGGAAACAAAACCGCGAAAATGAAACAAAAGTAGCAAACGAAAAACACGAAAACGAAACAAAAGTATACGAAGTGTTAGAAAACTTCGAAGCAAAAAACGTATGTAAATTGGCATTTTTATTAAATGAGAGTCCTCGAGCTGTAATAAGAAATAAATGGTGCGCACCCATTACTATATATATTGACGGTTTCACTACAGACAAACCCGCATTAGAGCCGGTCATGTCTTGGTTGGAAATAGCAACCAGTGATCATAATATTAATGAAGTAAAGCTCGATTTAAATGATGAAATTTTTAAATATGTACCGTCACTCGATTTTAAGAGAATCGGGAATAAATCTCTCAAAAAGCTGAAAATATTGCTTACTAAGCCAATCGAAATTATTAATAATAAAGACTCTAGACAAAATTTAATCTCGAAATTTCATACAGACCCAATCCTAGGAGGTCATTGCGGAAGGAAAAAACTTCTTGCTAAGCTAAAATCTCGATATTTTTGGAGAAATATGCACAAAGATGTGTCAGATTTCTTAAAAACTTGTCACGATTGCCAAATTAATAAGGCTCGTATACGGAATATCCAACCACTTTGCATTACAGAAACCCCCGTGAAAGCATTTGATATCGTCATCGTCGATACAATAGGCCCCCTTGCAAAAACAATTGACGGAAATTGTTATGCAGTAACAATGGAATGCGAATTAACCAAATACGTGGTAATAGCGCCAATACCTAATAAAGAAGCTAAAACATTGGCAAAAGCTATTTTCGAAAATTTCATTCTAATTTATGGTCCAACGAAGGTGTTAAGAACAGATATGGGCACAGAATATGTCAACGAGACACTCAGTGAACTGACGAAACTATTCGACATACGACATATAACCTCTACCCCATACCGACCTCAAACAATAGGTACAGTAGAACGAAACCATAGAGTCCTAAATGAATATTTAAGAATGTATGTGAGCGATCACAGAGATGATTGGGATCTATGGATACGCTATTATACTTACTGTTATAACACTACACCTTCCACAGTCCACAACTATTGCCCCTACGAATTAATTTTCGCAAAAAGTCCTACCATACCCGAAGACTTTTTGCAGAACAATATCGACCCCCTGTACAATGTAGACGATTATTCAAAAGAAGCTAAATTTAGGCTTCAAGTAGCACTTGATAGAACAAACAAAATACTACGTGAAATTAAAGCCACGAGGAAGTTGAAGCATGACACAAATGCAAGACCAAGCAAAGTGAAGATAGGAGATTTGGTATTAATTACGAACGAGGCCAGAACAAAGCTGGACCCCGTGTACAAAGGGCCATACGAGGCAATTGAACTGTGCGGTGTCAACTGCAAAATTGTCGACATGCAGGGTAAGACATCGACGGTTCACCTCAATAGAGTAGTCAAATACTCAAAAGCATTGTAAATATAATGTAATTATTTTTTTTTTAGAATAAGTGAAGGCCTTCGATTAGATAATAAAATTTCGTGTATAAATAATATTTCGATTAGATATTAAGATCTCACGAATAAACACTATTTTGATTAGATAATAAGAAATCGTTAATAAATAATACTTCGATTAGTAAGTTGTAATTCGACTTGACAACAATATGTAAATATTTTCGAATAAGTTAAGATATGTACAATTTACCCAATTCAGGTAAATTAGAAAGTAATAGTTTATTACCTTATTAAAATGTATATGCGCAGACGTAATATGTAAATGCACCATATAAATTATATTTAGACTAGTTGCAACGAGGAAGCCGGACGTCAAAAAAAAATTAACGTCCGCCTTTTTCGTGAAGGGGTGGTGTAATGGCATAATTAGTTGATTTACTGAAAAATCATTATTTCTCAATTATTGTTAATATAACAATTAATTATTTAAAGGTTCATCTAATGTTAAGGACGTGCGTGACAATTCAAGATCACGTTAGTAAAATTCATGTTATTAAAATGTACGCAAGAGCACGTACAGATATTAAAACCGAATTAATTAATTACCTTGTTTAATTAGATGTTATTAAAACAACCGTGTTGTTTTTAAACACACATCAGCTTTAAATCAATTAAAGAATGAACCGATAGACAACAATCGCACAGACGCGAGTCAGCAATAATACACAAGCGCCGGCCAGACGAATTCTTGCGTAATCAACTATTATGTCCATTCATCGAATACACTGTAGTAAATTGGAAATGTAAATTAATATGGAAAAGAATATAATTAATGGATAAAATCGGAAGATGGAGTATTATTTAAAAGGACCTAAGATACGAATTATCCCGTCGTATCACAGTCACAATAAATCAAACAGACTGTATAGGGCATTCTATTTAAAATAACAAATTTGGTGCTTCTTCCGGTGGTGCCGAAAGTGATATAAAGTTAAGAATATTTCACATGAGGAGAACTGATTCAACCGTATGACAAGGATTTTTTTCAAATTTTTAGTGCAACGGTAACCCCATAAACTTTTAACGAACGGTTTAGCGTAGACACCCTGTATGCAAGGTGTCCCATTAGTGCATTCTCAGGGGATATCTCGGCTCACGGTAAAAATAGAAAAATGGTTTTTCTACCAAAGTTGCTTAGTTTTAATTTGTATATACACAGGTCGCGCCACAAAGACAGTAGCGTGTGCATCTGGCATATTTCAAATAAATCACCCTGTATATTATTTGGTTTGAAATGTATTTTCAACGCTGATTTCCACGGTGTGTCATACATGCAGTTTTTCACATATTTATTTGTTTAAGGCAACAAACACTGTATAATAATCAAAAAGAGCATTTGACAAAACAAATGTCAATCAAACTGCACAAATAACTATTTAACTATTTATTTGTATATCTTATAGTTATTGAGAAAAATACGTATTTTAAGATAGCCAACAATTAAAAAACGCCCTATATCTCCCAAACTAATCAAGCTAGTCATAATCTGTTAATGACATTGTTATTTTCTCTGAAAAAGGGGTTATGCCATGTATATGAGATTTTGTTCAACTATTCGGGTTACGAAATGTCCTAAGCCGATGCACCACCCGGTAAACATACACTGTACAGGGTGTTTTTTTTTTTTTCGTTGATATTATAGGGCCTGGGTCTCCAAACTATCTTCTTCGCGGGCCACAAATACAATTCTACATAATAAAGTCGGCCAAGATCCGATTAATTTTATAAAATTATGAAAAATGTAAGGAACAATTGTTACAATATTTCAAAATATGACATTTACAAAAAAAATTCAAACAATGGCGGGCCAGATTCATGCAAGTCGCGGGCCGTAGTTTGGAGACCACTGTTATAGGGTATAGGCTAAACGGTAAGAGATAAAAAAAAATAAGATATGTGTCCCGTTCTCTTTTTTAGTGTTTAGTTTAATGGCACAATCAGATCTACGCTAAGTAAATTGGCTTAGAAGATACAGGGTGATTCTCAAAATCTACTGGTTTTTTATTATCTCTTATGACTCGGTTAATTATAGAAACAAAAAAATATTTTTATTACAAAAGTTTCTTGACTTTTTACGTAGAATCCAGTGGTGTACTTAAAAAATATATAGATATTTTAACTTCTGAGATATTATCAAAACTAACATTTTTTTAAATGGGACACCCTATATCCGAGTACCTCAAAATATTGCATTTTTTCTTGTGATTGCAACAGTATGTAACACTTAATATTTTGCTTTGTCCTCAATAGCTAAAATACCAAAAAACAGAAACAAACAAAATTCTAGATGGCCATGAATTGAATGATTATTCTTTTCTTTTATAATAGGTATATTAAAAACCCAGTCAACAAGAATATTGAAACATTGATAAAATAAAACAACAACTACAGAAAAACAAAAATTTATAATAAGTTTACAATTATCTCATATACTTATACAGCGAATTTTTCGTTTAAGTATACATATGCATGCGCTGCAAATTTTCCAATATTTGTTGCTTCTTAAAAGAGTTCAATTTGGAGCTTTAAATGAGTGTTATCCACTCCCAGGCTAAGCATGAAGTAAAATTTCGAGTTTAGAAAAGCCCCGTGAAAATTTGTCGAGGGTCGCGCAGCGACCCGAGACAAATTTTCTGGGCTTTTCTAAACTCGAAATTTTACTTCATGCGCCACGCGTAAAAAACACTGATTGCAAATGAAGTTTAATTGTACATAAATTTCACAATATTTTAATGTTTTGTACGCGTGGCGCATGAAGTAAAATTTCGAGTTTAGAAAAGCCCAGAAAATTTGTCTCGGGTCGCGCAGCGACCCTCGACAAATTTTCACGGGGCTTTTCTAAACTCGAAATTTTACTTCATGCTTAGTCTGGGAGTGGAAAACACTCGTTTTAAGCTTTAAATTAAACCCTTTAAAACCAAACCAAATTTTCAGACTTTTTTTGTAAATAAACGTATTTCAAATTCAGCCTATTTTCTGTTAATCTTTAGGTATTCCTTGTTTTTTTTTAAACTTCAATTTGAAGCTTTAAACGAGTATTTTCCACTCCCAGATTAAGCATGAAGTAAAATTTCGAGTTTAGAAAAGCCCCGTGAAAATTTGTCGAGGGTCGCGCAGCGACCCGAGACAAATTTTCTGGGCTTTTCTAAACTCGAAATTTTACTTCATGCGCCACGCGTATAAAACACTAATATTGTGAAATGTATGTATATTTGAACTTCACTTGAAATCTGTGTTTTATACGCGTGGCGCATGAAGTAAAATTTCGAGTTTAGAAAAGCCCAGAAAATTTGTCTCGGGTCGCTGCGCGACCCTCGACAAATTTTCACGGGGCTTTTCTAAACTCGAAATTTTACTTCATGCTTAATCTGGGAGTGGAAAATACTCGTTTAAAGCTTCAAATTGAAGTTTAAAAAAAACAAGGAATACCTAAAGATTAACAGAAAATAGGCTGAATTTGAAATACGTTTATTTACAAAAAAAGTCTGAAAATTTGGTTTGGTTTTAAAGGGTTTAATTTAAAGCTTAAAACGAGTGTTTTCCACTCCCAGACTAAGCATGAAGTAAAATTTCGAGTTTAGAAAAGCCCCGTGAAAATTTGTCGAGGGTCGCGCAGCGACCCGAGACAAATTTTCTGGGCTTTTCTAAACTCGAAATTTTACTTCATGCGCCACGCGTACAAAACATTAAAATATTGTGAAATTTATGTACAATTAAACTTCATTTGCAATCAGTGTTTTTTACGCGTGGCGCATGAAGTACAATTTCGAGTTTAGAAAAGCCCAGAAAATTTGTCTCGGGTCGCGCAGCGACCCTCGACAAATTTTCACGGGGCTTTTCTAAACTCGAAATTTTACTTCATGCTTAGCCTGGGAGTGGAAAACACCCATTTAAAGCAATATCTTTCTTAATATTGCGGCTAGATACCGTCGGATCAGCAATAACAGAAGCTAATGAATTTATTTCATCTATTTCTCTATTTTCTTTACTGTAAATCTTATCTCTTGGTTTTCCAAATGATCCATACTCACTTAAGTTGTAATATAATCTTTGAAATATTTGTTTTCTGGCCGTCGTCGTTCCGGATAACGCTTAAAATATAGGTCTAAAGTTGTGTCTTTATTTTCATATCTCATTATCTCAAACATGTTTAATTTTTTATAGTTTTGAAAAATATTCATTTTAGACTCATTTTTAAAGAAATATAATCGAAAGTATTTCGTTAACAACAGAATATCAAAACTAATACGTAATTGTTATTGAATTTTGTCACATGTAAAAAACAAAAACGAACGCTTAAAGAAATCAATTCATGGCCATCTAGAAAATCTTTTTTTTTGTGTTTTTAGTATTTTAGCTATTTAGAACAGAGCAAAATATTAAGTGTTACATATAGTTGCATTCACAAGAAAAAATGCAATTTTTTGAGATATTCAGATTTAGGGTGTCACATTTAAGAAAATGCTAGTTTTGATAATATCTCAAAAATGAAAGCATCTATATTTTTTTTAAGTACACCACTGGATTCTACGTAAAAAGTCATAAAACTTTCGTATTTAACTTTTTTTTTATCTCTATAAATAACCAAGTCACAAGAGATAATAAAAATCGGCACATTTTGAGAATCACCCTGTATCTTCTAAACCAATCTAGTTAGCTTAGATCTGATTGCGCCATTAAACTAAACACTAAAAAAGAGAACGGGACACATATCTTCGTTTTTTTGTATCTCTTACCGTTTAGCCCAGTGGTGGGGAAACTTTTTTTAAAACGGGCCATTTGTAATAAGCAGACAATCGCAGCGGGCCAAAGAATAATGCTTAATCGTAGGTAGGTAGTTTTTATGCGGGTCGTCACATTACGAAGTAAGAACGCGTTCAAACATTCTCACGACGGCACTCTTAAACGGGCCGGATTAAACCTTTCCGCGGGCCGGACTTGGCCCGCGGGCCGTAGTTACCCCATCACTGGTCTAGAGCTTGTTGACATAGACCCGTGACTTCAAGAAACCCCATAAAAGAAGTCTGGAACGGTTAAATCGGCCAGTGCAAATCACTAAAACGAGGGATTAGGCGACCCGGAAATGCATTATTGCATGCATTATTCCACGGTTTTGAGAAGTATAACTAGCTATTCATGTCTTGTTGACGTGTATTTTATATCTGTTTACTTCACAAATGACAAAGCAGAACTAACATTAGTCGCCATTTGCAAAATGTATAGCATCTTCCGAAAGGGTGATGACTTTTGCGCCAGTATATAACGAGTGTCTATAAACTGTCGGTATTTCGGTTGCTTTGAAAAACAAATTGCATATCTTAGATTAGCCAGAACTAACATATTAATAAAAGCGCCGATCTCTCATATATGTATAAATGGTAATAAACATTTAGACGACATTTTTTGTAATGTTAAGAGATCATAATCATAATCATTAATAATAATCATGTTCATGTTATCATTTTATCGTTAAGTGCGTTTATTTTTTTTTTATTATATGTTTAATTTTGTTCTTTTTATTTTTTTTTATTTCTCTTTATTTCTATATTTTACATTTTCTATATCTGTAATGTTATTACTGTAATTTTTGAATCTATTATATTATTTTGATTTTGTCCTGTATTGGGTTTTTCCGTTTGGGCAATAAAGGCTATTATTATTATTATTCCTTAATTAAACACACTTATATTCCTTTCTTCACTTTTATTTTTCTTGCTAGATGTACATTTCGGGTACTAAGTACCAATTATCAATAGCTAGTTAGCTATTGATAATGGGTACTTAGTACCCGAAATGTACATCTAGCAAGAAAAATAAAAGTGAAGAAAGGAATATAAGTGTGTTTAATTAAGTGACTTAACACCTTCACGTAACTCATACAACTACATTAATTATTATTATTATTATGCCATACGAAACGTTGAATCTTGGAAACGTCAAATACATTTAATTATGATTTAAAAAAGAAAACACTTGGTTAAATTTCACTAATATTAGTGAAAGTCAACCAAGTGTTTTGTTTTTTAAATCATAGTTAAACATGTGTCACCACGTGAAAGATGAGAAACTTGTTTAAGATACATTTAATTATATGACATTGGGTCTCAGTCTCATAGTGCTTAATTTAATTAAGACGTATGTTTCTGAAATCAGAACCTACTGGGATGCCGACAGTTTAGACACTCGTTATGTATACATGTTTATGCATGCCAAATTTACATATTAATTAAATTATAAAATTATGCTTTTCTAGGTAAAAAGTTCTTTCCAATAACGTTCCTGGGGAGTATCATGTGGATAGCGGCCTACTCATACCTGATGGTGTGGTGGGCGAACGTGATAGGCGAAACGGTGGAGATCCCGGCGGAAGTGATGGGCCTTACATTCTTGGCGGCCGGCACCTCCATTCCAGACCTCATCACCTCCGTCATAGTCGCGCGCAAGGGTTTCGGCGACATGGCCGTTTCTTCTTCCGTCGGAAGTAACATTTTCGATGTTACCGTCGGGTAAGTTTAACATTCAATTTACTATTCATAAATTGTACATTTTATACGACATGCAAACCTCGTTTCTCAAACAATTTAATTTCCCATACGGTACAATCGACTGGAAAAGCTTAAGAGGGTATTAAGTACACCCGATTCAAAATACTTCAAAAATTGTGTCTTGATAATAATAATTAATATTTTCCGTAAATCTTTAGATATTCGTTGTTTGGTGTTGTAGGCGTTCACTTTGTGGTACATCTTAAATACACTTGTAAATAAAACACTTTTTACTTTAACTCGAAACCAATTACTGAATAACTTTTTACTTTGTTTAACCACTGGATTTTACATTTAATTGTGTGACTAGTTTCGACTATCTAGTAGTCATTCTCAAACTTAAGTTTGAGAATGACTACTAGATAGTCGAAACTAGTCACACAATTAAATGTAAAATCCAGTGGTTAAACAAAGTAAAAAGTGTTTTTATTTACAAGTGACTTTAGATATTCGTTGATCTTTTTCAAAAGTTGAATTTAAAGCTTTAAACGAGTGTTGTCCACTCCCAGACTAAGCATGGAGTATAATTTCGAGTTTAGAAAAGCCCCGTGAAAATTTGTCGAGGGTCGCGCAGCGACCCGAGACAAATTTTCTGGGCTTTTCTAAACTCGAAATTTTACTTCATGCGCCACGCGTTTAAAACACTGATCAAGCTTAAGCAGTATATTATGAACTCCACTCTAAATGCGTGTTTTATACGCGTGGCGCATGAAGTAAAATTTCGCGTTTAGAAAAGCCCAGAAAATTTGTCTCGGGTCGCTGCGCGACCCTCGACAAATTTTCACGGGGCTTTTCTAAACGCGAAATTTTACTTCATGCGTAGTCTGGGAGTGGAAAACACTCGTTTAAAGCTTAAGAGGGTATTAAGTACACCCGATTCAAAATACTTCAAAAATTGTGTCTTAATATACAGAGAGTTTTTCTTTAAAGTTTGCGTGTTTTAAATATTTTCTGTAAATCTTTAGATATTTGTTGTTCTTTTTCAAAAGTTGAATTTAAAGCTTTAAACGAGTGTTGTCCACTCCCAGACTAAGCATGGAGTAAAATTTCGAGTTTAGAAAAGCCCCGTGAAAATTTGTCGAGGGTCGCGCAGCGACCCGAGACAAATTTTCTGGGCTTTTCTAAACTCGAAATTTTACTTCATGCGCCACGCGTATAAAACACTGATCAAGCTTAAGCAGTATATTACGAACTCCACTCTAAATGCGTGTTTTATACGCGTGGCGCATGAAGTAAAATTTCGAGTTTAGAAAAGCCCAGAAAATTTGGCTCGGGTCGCTGCGCGACCCTCGACAAATTTTCACGGGGCTTTTCTAAACTCGAAATTTTACTTCATGCTTAGTCTGGGAGTGGAAAACACTCGTTTAAAGCTTAAGAGGGTATTAAGTACACCCGATTCAAAATATTTCAAAAATTGTGTCTTAATATACAGAGAGTTTTTCTTTAAAGTTTGCGTGTTTTAAATATTTTCGGTAAATCTTTAGATATTCGTTGTTTTTTTTTTAAAGTTGAATTTAAAGCTTTAAACGAGTGTTGTCCACTCCCAGACTAAGCATGGAGTAAAATTTCGAGTTTAGAAAAGCCCCGTGAAAATTTGTCGAGGGTCGCGCAGCGACCCGAGACAAATTTTCTGGGCTTTTCTAAACTCGAAATTTTACTTCATGCGCCACGCGTATAAAACACTGATCAAGCTTAAGCAGTATATTACGAACTCCACTCTAAATGCGTGTTTTATACGCGTGGCGCATGAAGTAAAATTTCGCGTTTAGAAAAGCCCAGAAAATTTGTCTCGGGTCGCTGCGCGACCCTCGACAAATTTTCACGGGGCTTTTCTAAACGCGAAATTTTACTTCATGCTTAGTCTGGGAGTGGAAAACACTCGTTTAAAGCTTAAGAGAGTATTAAGTACACCCGATTCAAAATATTTCAAAAATTGTGTCTTAATATACAGAGAGTTTTTCTTTAAAGTTTGCGTGTTTTAAATATTTTCGGTAAATCTTTAGATATTCGTTCTTCTTTTTTAAAAGTTGAATTTAAAGCTTTAAACGAGTGTTGTCCACTCCCAGACTAAGCATGAAGTAAAATTTCGAGTTTAGAAAAGCCCCGTGAAAATTTGTCGAGGGTCGCGCAGCGACCCGAGACAAATTTTCTGGGCTTTTCTAAACTCGAAATTTTACTTCATGCGCCACGCGTATAAAACACTGATTTCAAGTGAGGTTCAAATATAGATAAATATCACAGTATTTTAGTGTTTTATACGCGTGGCGCATGAAGTAAAATTTCGAGTTTAGAAAAGCCCAGAAAATTTGTCTCGGATCGCTGCGCGACCCTCGACAAATATTCACGGGGCTTTTCTAAACTCGAAATTTTACTTCATGCTTAGTCTGGGAGTGGAAAACACTCGTTTAAAGCTTCAAATTGAACTCTTTAAAAAAACGACGAATGTCGGAAAATTTACAGCTTATGCGTATGTTTACTTGAAAGAAAAATTCCTTGTATACTATGAGAAATTCACTCAGAAAATTATTGGGGGTTATTAAATTAGTAGAGTACCTATCTAGACAAACATAGGATTTTGCGAAAAAATATTTAATTTTGCTACTCATGTACACTCGACCGCAAAGAAACGCGCCACTTGAAAATTCACGTTTTTTCGTGAATATTCAAACAGCCATAACTTCGGTCGATGTGGATGAAATTTGATGAATTTTTGAGTTTTTGGAACGCTAAAGTTTTCTCTTTAAGGACACATAAGTGGATATAACCAAATTTAAGCACTTCTGCATTTAAAAGTCCTACCAACAAAAAAATGTTCAGAATGTTAGAAATGATAAAAGTTGAGAAGTTATACTGTGCCCAAAAAAAATCGTAGTTCCACTTCAAAAAGAGCGCAACAAAATCCCATCATTTTCCTTTGAAATAAGTGAAAAATCATATCGATCCAATGATTTGGCTCGAAGTTATGGCAGTTTTTAACTTAGCGTCAAATTTCACTTTGCAATGAAAATGCAAAAAATTGTCACCCAGCCAAAACATTTTTTTGGCAGTAGGTTTTTTCAGTAGAGGTGAAATGCAAGTTTATGTAAGGCTTTTGCCTTATTTCAGGCCAAAATTAACTTCTGCTCATTGAGTTTGGGGAAAAACTCAATTTTTCTCAAATTGTCATAACTTTACTCCAAATCAATTTATCGATCTGAATTTTTGCGCATATTAAAGGAGAAGGACTGAATTTATTCTGGATGTCCCTTTCTTGAAGCCACAATTTTTTTTGCGCATTGTACAAGTTAACAAAGTTAAACGTTTTAAAGTGAAAAACGTTTCATCGCCTTTAGGGGGTGAAAGGGGGTAAAATGTGCATGTTTAAAGATCTGACTAACATGCCTTAAAGAGAAAACTTCAAGCTTTTTAAATCGCATAATGTCACAGGTTTGCGAGCAGAGTTATGCCTGTCCACCAAAGTTATGCTCCAAAATACACTTTTTAAAAAAACTGCCATAACTTCGAGCCAAATCATTGGATCGACATGATTTTTCGCTTATTTCAAAGGAAAATGATGGAATTTAGTTGCGCTCTTTTTGAAGTGGAGCTACGATTTTTTTCGGGCACAGTATAACTTCTCAACTTTTATCATTTCTAACATTCTGAACATTCTTTTGTTGGTAGGACTTTTAAATGCAGAAGTGCTTAAATTTCGTTATATCCACTTATGTGTCCTTAAAGAGAAAACTTTAGCGTTCCGAAAACTCAAAAATTCATCAAATTTCATCCACATCGACCGAAGTTATGGCTGTTTGAATATTCACGAAAAAACGTGAATTTTCAAGTGGCGCGTTTTTTTTTGCGGTCGAGTGTATAATTTGTTTGTTTTCACTCTCGTTATCTAATACACTGGTGTCTGGTATCTGGTATAAGGAGGAGTGTGCATTGCTGCACTGCACTTAGACCTCATTAGGCCCATTGTGCTGCCTCCCACTACGGGTCACCCATCCTCAGCTCAACCATCCTACCTTGTCTAGGTAGTCCAGTATTACCGAGGTGGGCAAATCCCTGATGATGGCCATCTTTCACCCAGTATGGATCCTCTCGTAGACAAGAGTGCCGGGCATTCGCTGAGGATGTGCCTCGCAGTCTCATCTTTCATTTCACACCCTCTACAAGATGGGAAGTCAACTATTCCCATCTTGTATAAGTGTCCATTGAGCCCGCAGTGTCCGGTTAGAACAGCGGTTATCCGTCTGAGGTTCCTTCTAGTGATCTGCAGGTACTGTTTAGCTGAAATCTCGTTAGGGTACAGTAATGTCTCCTTCGAGAGTTTGCAGCTCTCCGTATCATCCCGACGCTTCCTGAATTTATCAAGTGTGTTGGAATGTAACATGTTACATAGTGACAGGGGTGTCAATCGCACTAGCGGCTCCGGTGAGATGACGTTCATCCCAGCCGCTGCTCTGGCCAGTGCATCAGCCCTCCTGTTACCTATGTTTATATCGTGCCCCTTCACCCAGCAGATTTCAATGTTGTTATGCATTGCTGCCTGCCGTAGTTTTTTTATGGCACTCTAGTGTTGTCTGTGAAGTAGTGTATAACTTCTTCAGAGACATCAAGGCTTGCCAACTGTCTGTTAGGATCAGTATGACTTTGTTTGACACTCTATGGCTTAAAATGAGGTCAGCCGCAAGTGTTATACCCATCGTCTCCAGTTGAGCGACGGTCGCATACTTACCTATGGGAATTTTCATATGGATCCTCAGGGTTCTAGAGAAAACTCCAATCCCTGATCTATCCTTTCTTTTTGAGCCATTAGTGTAGATTCCTATAGCCTACTCTCTCAAATGTTTCGTGGGTTGGATATTAACAGTATAAGGTGCATTCCATATTGGTGTCAGTATGCAGTAGTCAGTGCCAGCCTCTAATAGAGATATCGTTGCCGAGTTCTGCACCCCAACCGCAGCACGAGGCGAAGCCGAGTGCTGCAACGGTGAGCGAGCGAAGCGAGCAGTCAGAGCAGCACAAGGCGCCAGCCGAGTGCTGCGACAACCAAAGTACCCGGGTCCGTCTAGCCCGGGATCGAGCTTTTGCAGAATGAGGCACCCCGAGTTCTGCACCCCAACGGCAGCACGAGGCGAAGCCGAGCGCTGCAACGGCAAACGAGCGAAGCGAGCCGAGTACAAGCGATGCGAGGCGAGCGAAGCAAGCAGTCACAGCACGCCAGCTGAGTGCTGCGACAACTAAAGTACCCGGATCCGTCTAGCCCAGGATCGAGCATTTCAGAACTAGGCGCCAGTCGAGTTCTACACCCTAATCGCAGCACGAGGCGAAGCCGAGTGCTGCAACGGCTAGCGAGCGAATCGAGTTGAGTACGAGCGAAGCGAGGCGAGCGAAGCGAGGCGAGCGAAGCGAGCAGTTTTGCCCCGAGCGCTGGCACCACAGAGTCCTTTTTGTCAGCGTGAAGGAAGGTGGCTGATTGCCAACTAGCTCAGGTTTTCAATGAATTTAATAGAGAGCAAGAGCAACTAACTAAAACACAGGGACAGTTTTAACAGATTTATTTTTACGAATAAACAAGGAATAAAAAAAACACATTGAAACACACAGAACACGGGGGGGGCGGTTGGGATGATGAGGGGCTGATGTCGAAGTCGAGGTGGTGGCGGCAGCAAGGTAGCAGCGTGCAGACGGCGATTACGTTGCGGCGACGACTCGGCGGCAACGAATACTGCGGATGCACTGGCACCGACGGCGGCGAAGCGGCTGCTCTGGCAGCGAGAGGACCGGCTGTTGCACTGGCAACAGCTCCTGGACCTCGAGTTAGTGCACTGGCACTAATACAACTTTTTTCCGAAAAACGGACGACAACTGGTCACAGATCCTCTCTCGGGCCCACCCAGAGGCCCGAGCACCGCCCGAACTCATTTTTAACAAAAGAAGAATTGAAAGGTGATTTACAATGCTTGTTGCCGGAGATTAGAATTAATTCCCGGTAACACTTTTAATATATGGACTGCTTCCTCCATTCACCGCATCCTCACTACCGCGACAACATTTCAACATCCAACCCAACGTGTGCTGCGTCCACACTCTTCTTTACCAAAACTCGCAGCGGTTGATAGTCTGTCGCGAACGCAGCGAGCGACAGCGAACCAGGTGCTCGCGGTAGCGAGCTACAGAATCCTTCTTATATATGTACTGCTTCCTTCATCCACCGCATCCCCACCACCAAAACAACGATTAGTTTCGAACCCCAACTATTCGGCTTACGCACCCAACCACAACCACACGATTCTCCCTCCATCTCCACCCCACCGCACAGTACCGCATTTGTTGCAGCACCTACCCATCTAAACCGGAACATCGTATTCCACTTCAACTTAATTCAATTGGGCTGCACCACAGCGAAACTGTATTTAGAGCTCCGTGCATTCGATCACAGAGAGTCTTCAAATTTGCCATGTACTATTATGGCTAAGTCGTCAGCATAGGCTGTCACAAAGAAGCCTAATTGCCGAAGTTGTTCTAGAAGGGTGTCCAGTACCATATTCCATAGTAAAGGAGATAGGACACCTCCCTGTGGACAGCCTCTGTCAGTCTTGCAGATGATACGTTCTCCACCATCCTCCACTGTGACGAATCAGTTGGCAAGTGCATTGCTAATCCAGTCACACATTTTTTATGGTACTCCGCGCTTGTTTAGCGCGTTTCTTATCTTCGGTATGGTCGTCTTATCAAACGCACCTTAGATGTCAACAAAAACATCCAGGGCGGATTCTTTGTTATCCATTGATCTTTCGATTCTACTCACTACCTTATGTAGGGCTGACTGACCTATTATTCTATCTATTAGTCGCTGAAACGTTGCTGGCGAATTGTAAAGACCAAAAGGCATTATTTCAAGTTGAAAAAGACCTCTATTCGGAACTGTAAATGCAGTTATCGGACGAGATTCCTCTTTTACAGGTATTTGCCAGTAGGCCTATCGAATTTCTAAACTGCTTAAAACTCTAGCGTCACGAAGTCTATCTAAAATCTGTGAAATGTATGGAAGAGGATATGTATCTTTTTCAGTAACGCTGTTTACTTTTCGATAGTCAGCACAAAATCGATAACTATTGTCCTTTTTCTTACCTAAAACTACAGGTGAAGACCATGGAGATTTAGACTGCTCCACAATATCATTCTTTAGCATCTCTCTCGATTGGATCTTCCCCGTGTGTAAGCGTGTTGCGATGGCATCAGCGGTTGACTTATAAGTGCTGACGTTTTTATATACCTTCCACAGATTCTCTCCAGCGTTTTCAAGAGAAACGAAGAGAGTGTGATTGGTCTTTATGCCTTGGGTGCAGTATAGTCTGCTCTACCAGGCTTCGGTATGAATACGACCCTAACTTGTTTCCAGACCTTTGGGACATGTCCCAGCGCTAGACTGGACCGGAACAGCATCACTATGTGCTTAAGTAGTGCATCCCGTCCCCACTATAGTAGGGCGGAGAATATGCCGTCCGGTCCAGGTGTTTTAAAGGCGGAGAAGCTGTTTATTGCCATTAGGGTGTTTTCCTCGTTAACCACCTCCTGGGCTAGTTGCCAACCTTCCGATCTTATTGAGGTGGTTTCAGGTTCTTCCCCGATGTTCATATTTAGTATACTGCAGCCCGGGAAGTGTGTGTTGAGCAATAGTTGCAGACTCTCGAGGAGGTCGTCGGTCATGGCGCCGTCCTCCTTTTTCAGATTCCCACAGATTGTTTATGGTCCTGTGAGAGAGCCTGCTAACTTCCTGCATGCTTTCTATACCTTTACAGAAAGCACGCCATGATGCTCGTTGACATTGCCTCATGAGTTATTTGTACTCTCTAAGGCGGGCCTTATGAATGGCCCAGTCGGAGCTCAGTTTAGAGCCTTGAGCTCTGTTGAATGCTGTTGATGAAATCTGGGTACCACCATGGGGTGGCTCTTCCTGTATCTGTTCTCCTTTTAAGTGGGTAGGTTAATTTATATGCCTTCAGGATCCATGTCTGCACTTCCCCCGCGACAAGGTCAAGGCTGGCATAGCCCTTCAGGCATTCTGTTCTGATATCCTGCAGGCCCTTACCGAGATGCCAGATGTATACCTCCTTATCGGTTTGTCTCGGATCTCGGTAAGGTTTGCTAGGACTCTTTTTTGGTCCTATCTGAAAAGTTACCCATCTATGATCGGACATAGATGCTTCCCGACCGATTTCCCATTTATCTATATAATTAGAAATAACTAAGCTAGCCATTGTGACATCAATCACCGTCTGGCTACGCGCGTTCACGAAAGTGGGTTCCGTCCCGCGGTTAAGTGTCTCTAAATCATTGCTTACTAAAAAGTCGTGCATCCTCTTCAGAGTACCTACCTAAACAAACATTAAATTTTGCGGAAAAAATATAAAATGTTTCTATTCATGCGTAATCTGTTTGTTTTTACTCTCATTATGTAATACACTATTACATTAAATTTGTAATAATAGGGATTTCCATATTCAGAAATTGTATGTATAATATTGATAATTAAAAATTATCAATATTGTAAACATGTTTCATCAAGTGATTAATGAGAACCAAATTGAAGATATTGTATGTATAATAATCTACACTTGTGTTTCTAAAATCAAATGTGTTTGTACTGATTTCAGATTACCAGTGCCTTGGTTGATATACGGCATCGTCTACAGCGAGCCCGTGGAGGTCAACTCGAAGGGTATGGTGTGTTCCATTACCATCCTCTTCATGATGCTTCTTTTCGTCATCATGTCCATAGCCTGTTTCCGTTGGAAGATGAATAAGGGTCTCGGCTTCACAATGTTCATTCTGTACTTCGTATTCGTGGCCGTGTCGCTCATGTTCGAGTATAAAGTTATAGTGTGCCCATTTTAGGACTAAACAACTAGCACAATATTTTAAATCCAAAAAATTATTATAGATAACAAATTATTACCAAACAGTTCTAGACTTAAAACAGTTTACGTTATGTAAAAAAAATAAATAAATACAAATTTAAATTTAAACAAATGATTACGCGCGCGTTTGTACAGTTGCAAAAAAAAAATACGTACCGTGTGTACCGCCTATTCCAGAACATTTTTGTTACCTACGTGTGAATAAGCGACAATTTTGGAAACGGGGAAGATGAACTATTTTCGGTTTGTTGTTTTATTCCTGCGCACTGTGTCTCTCACTTTATGAAGCATCCGAAGCACTTGTTATACGCAGAATGGTATATGAATTATCGAGCGGACACAGTGTTGCGGGCATTCCGGGTTTTTAAATGCAGAGTGTTTTAATTAATTAATTCTAATATGAAGGTTTCTAAATAAACATAATTCTGACCAAAATACGGACCTGGTAGTTCACCATTAGCCTTAAATATCATAGGCTTCATGCCTAGTTAACACATTTATCGCAATTGTCACTATAACCACGTCAGTTGACGTAATGATTATATAAAATTGCCTAAGATCAACTATACAGGAGTGTTTTTATGCGCGTGGCGCATGAAGTAAAATTTCGAGTTGAGAAAAGCCCGAATTTGGATTTTGGATTTTGGATTTTCTATACTTGAAAAGTCGAATAAAAATTTTAAGTTTAAATGAACAGTATATTTTAAAAATTGCACTGAATCAGTGTTTTTATGCGCATGGCGCATGAAGTAAAATTTCGAGTTGAGAAAAGCCCGAATTTGGATTTGGACGCTAACGCGTCCAAATCCAAATTCTTGGGGCTTTTCTCAACTCGAAATTTTACTTCATGCTTAGTCTGGGAGTGGAAGACAAGCGTTCGGGAATTATCAATAGTTTTTTCAAAGATTTTCATTCATTTATAAAATCTTGACAGTTTTTAATATTTTTGTCAATGTTTTTTTAATATTTGCAAGTTCGTGAATCTCCATCATTAAAAAAATATACATTTTCATGAATTTTCAAATTATCGAATTTTCATGTTTCTAATTAATTTCTTTCAAAATTTAATTTAGGTTTTCAAACTTCTTAAATTTTTATTTATTAATGTCAAAATTTCAATAGCTTTGCTATTTTGAAAATACGAGATTTTCGTGAGTTTTTTAATATTTCGAGATTTTCATCAATTTTAAAAATCTCATGAAATTTCTATAATTGAAAAATTGTCTAAATATTTAAATTTTGAATGAACATTCTATTTTAAAAATTTGAAATATTTGTGTGTTTTTCAATATTCCGAGATATTTATCAATTTAAAAAATCTCATAAAATTTCTATAACTGAAAAATCGACTACAAAATTTAAATTTTAAATAAACAGTATATTTTAAGAATTCGAAATACTCGTAAGTTTTGCAATATTTCGAAATTTTCATCTATTTTAAAAATCTCATGAAATTTCTATACTTGAAAAGTCGACTAAAAGTTTTAAGTTTAAATGAACAGTATATTTTGAAAATTGTAATGAATCAGTGTTTTTATGCGCGTGGCGCATGAAGTAAAATTTCGAGTTGAGAAAAGCCCGAATTTGGATTTGGACGCTGACGCGTCCAAATCCAAATTCTTGGGGCTTTTCTCAACTCGAAATTTTACTTCATGCTTAGTCTGGGAGTGGAAGACACTCGTTCGGGAATTATCAGTAGCTTTTTCAATGATTTTCATTCATTGATAAAATTTTGACGGTTTTCAAGATTTTTGTCGATTTTTTTTTATTTTTGCAGTTTTCTTGAATCTCCATCATCACCATTTATTTATATTTAAAAAAATACTTTTTCATGAATTTCCAAGGATTTCGATAATATTCAAATTATCGAATTTTCATGTTTCTAATCAATTTTTTTTCAAAATTTAATTTAATTTAATTTTTCAAATTTCATAGGTTTTTATTTATTAATGTTAAAAATTCAATCGAGATTTTCATCAATTTTAAAAATCTCATGAAATTTCTATAATTGAAAAATTGTATAAATATTTAAATTTTGAATGAACATTATATTTTAAAAATTTGAAATATTTGTGTGTTTTTCAATATTCCGAGATATTTATCAATTTTAAAAATCTCATAAAATTTCTATAATTGAAAAATCTACTACAAAATTTAAATTTTAAATAACCAGTATATTTTAAGAATTCCAAATACTTGTAAGTTTTTCAATATTTCGAAATTTTCATCAATTTTAAAAATCTCATGAAATTTCTATACTTGAAAAGTCGACTAAAAATTTTAAGTTTAAATAAACAGTATATTTTGAAAATTGCACTGAATCAGTGTTTTTATGCGCGTGGCGCATGAAGTAAAATTTCGAGTTGAGAAAAGCCCGAATTTGGATTTGGACGCTGACGCGTCCAAATCCAAATTCTTTGGGCTTTTCTCAACTCGAAATTTTACTTCATGCTTAGTCTGGGAGTGGAAGACACTCGTTCGGGAATTATCAGTAGCTTTTTCAATGATTTTCGTTCATTTATAAAATTTTGACGGTTTTCAAGATTTTTGTCGATTTTTTTTATTTTTGCAGTTAAATGAATGAAAATCATTAAAAAAGCTATTGATAATTCCCGAACGAGTGTCTTCCACTCCCAGACTAAGCATGAAGTAAAATTTCGAGTTGAGAAAAGCCCCAAGAATTTGGATTTGGACGCGTCAGCGTCCAAATCCAAATTCGGGCTTTTCTCAACTCGAAATTTTACTTCATGCGCCACGCGCATAAAAACAGTGATTCAGAGCAATTTTCAAAATATACTGTTCATTTAAACTTAAAATTTTTATTCGGCTTTTCAAGTATAAAAATTGCACCATTTATTTATAAAAAAAATATTTATATAAAAAAAATACTTTTTCATGAATTTCCAAGGATTTCGTTAATATTTAAATTATCGAATTTTCATGTTTCTAATCAATTTTTTTCAAAATTTAATTTAATTTAATTTTTCAAATTTCTTACGTTTTTATTTATTAATGTTAAAAATTCAATCGAGATTTTCATAAATTTTAATAATCTCATGAAATTTCTATAATTGAAAAATCGTCTATATATTTAAATTTTGAATGAACATTATATTTTAAAAATTTGAAATATTTGTGTGTTTTTCAATATTTCGAGATATTTATCAATTTTAAAAATCTCATAAAATTTCTATAATTGAAAAATCGACTACAAAATTAAAATTTTTAATAGGCAGTATATTTTAAGAATTCGAAATATTCGTAAGTTTTTCAATATTTCGAAATTTTCATCTATTTTAAAAATCTCATGAAATTTCTATACTTGAAAAGTCGACTAAAAATTTTAAGTTTAAATGAACAATATATTTTGAAAATTGCACTAAATCAGTGTTTTTATGCGCGTGGCGCATGAAGTAAAATTTCGAGTTGAGAAAAGCCCGAATTTGGATTTGGACGCTGACGCGTCCAAATCCAAATTCTTGGGGCTTTTCTCAACTCGAAATTTTACTTCATGCTTAGTCTGGGAGTGGAAGACACTCGTTCGGGAATTATCAGTAGCTTTTTCAATGATTTTCATTCATTGATAAAATTTTGACGGTTTTCAAGATTTTTGTCGATTTTTTTTTATTTTTGCAGTTTTCTTGAATCTCCATCATCACCATTTATTTATATTAAAAAAAATACTTTTTCATGAATTTCCAAGGATTTCGATAATATTCAAATTATCGAATTTTCATGTTTCTAATCAATTTTTTTTCAAAATTTAATTTAATTTAATTTTTCAAATTTCTTATGTTTTTATTTATTATTGTTAAAAATTCAATCGAGATTTTCATCAATTTTAAAAATCTCATGAAATTTCTAATTGAAAAATCGTCTAAATATTTAAATTTTGAATGAACATTATATTTTAAAAATTTGAAATATTTGTGAGTTTTTCAATATTCCGAGATTTTCATAAATTTTAAAAATCTTATAAAATTTCTATAATTGAAAAATCGACTACAAAATTAAAATTTTTAATAGGCAGTATATTTTAAGAATTCGAAATATTCGTAAGTTTTTCAATATTTCGAGATTTTCATCAATTTTAAAAATCTCATGAAATTTCTATACTTGAAATTTTGACGGTTTTCAAGATTTTTGTCGATTTTTTTTATTTTTGCAGTTAAATGAACGAAAATCATTGAAAAAGCTACTGATAATTCCCGAACGAGTGTCTTCCACTCCCAGACTAAGCATGAAGTAAAATTTCGAGTTGAGAAAAGACCCAAGAATTTGGATTTGGACGCGTCAGCGTCCAAATCCAAATTCGGGCTTTTCTCAACTCGAAATTTTACTTCATGCGCCACGCGCATAAAAACACTGATTCAGTGCAATTTTCAAAATATACTGTTCATTTAAATTTAAAATTTTTATTCGACTTTTCAAGTATAGAAATTTCACCATTTATTTATATAAGAAATATTTATATAAAAAAAAATACTTTTTCATGAATTTCCAAGGATTTCGTTAATATTCAAATTATCGAATTTTCATGTTTCTAATCAATTTTTTTCAAAATTTAATTTAATTTAATTTTTTAAATTTCTTAGGTTTTTATTTATTAATGTTAAAAACTCAATCGAGATTTTCATAAATTTTAATAATCTCATGAAATTTCTATAATTGAAAAATCGTCTATATATTTAAATTTTGAATGAACATTATATTTTAAAAATTTGAAATATTTGTGTGTTTTTCAATATTTCGAGATATTTATCAATTTTAAAAATCTCATAAAATTTCTATAATTGAAAAATCGACTACAAAATTAAAATTTTTAATAGGCAGTATATTTTAAGAATTCGAAATATTCGTAAGTTTTTCAATATTTCGAAATTTTCATCTATTTTAAAAATCTCATGAAATTTCTATACTTGAAAAGTCGACTAAAAATTTTAAGTTTAAATGAACAATATATTTTGAAAATTGCACTAAATCAGTGTTTTTATGCGCGTGGCGCATGAAGTAAAATTTCGAGTTGAGAAAAGCCCGAATTTGGATTTGGACGCTGACGCGTCCAAATCCAAATTCTTGGGGCTTTTCTCAACTCGAAATTTTACTTCATGCTTAGTCTGGGAGTGGAAGACACTCGTTCGGGAATTATCAGTAGCTTTTTCAATGATTTTCATTCATTGATAAAATTTTGACGGTTTTCAAGATTTTTGTCGATTTTTTTTTATTTTTGCAGTTTTCTTGAATCTCCATCATCACCATTTATTTATATTAAAAAAAATACTTTTTCATGAATTTCCAAGGATTTCGATAATATTCAAATTATCGAATTTTCATGTTTCTAATCAATTTTTTTTCAAAATTTAATTTAATTTAATTTTTCAAATTTCATAGGTTTTTATTTATTAATGTTAAAAATTCAATCGAGATTTTCATCAATTTTAAAAATCTCATGAAATTTCTATAATTGAAAAATCGTCTAAATATTTAAATTTTGAATGAACATTATATTTTAAAAATTTGAAATATTTGTGTGTTTTTCAATATTCCGAGATATTTATCAATTTTAAAAATCTCATAAAATTTCTATAATTAAAAAATCTACTACAAAATTTAAATTTTAAATAAACAGTATATTTTAAGCATTCGAAATACTCGTAAGTTTTTCAATATTTCGAAATTTTCATCTATTTTAAAAATCTCATGAAATTTCTATACTTGAAAAGTCGACAAAAAATTTTAAGTTTAAATAAACAGTATATTTTGAAAATTGCACTGAATCAGTGTTTTTATGCGCGTGGCGCATGAAGTAAAATTTCGAGTTGAGAAAAGCCCGAATTTGGATTTGGACGCTGACGCGTCCAAATCCAAATTCTTTGGGCTTTTCTCAACTCGAAATTTTACTTCATGCTTAGCCTGGGAATGGAAGACACTCGTTCGGGAATTATCAGTAGCTTTTTCAATGATTTTCGTTCATTTATAAAATTTTGACGGTTTTCAAGATTTTTGTCGATTTTTTTTATTTTTGCAGTTAAATGAACGAAAATCATTGAAAAAGCTACTGATAATTCCCGAACGAGTGTCTTCCACTCCCAGACTAAGCATGAAGTAAAATTTCGAGTTGAGAAAAGCCCCAAGAATTTGGATTTGGACGCGTCAGCGTCCAAATCCAAATTCGGGCTTTTCTCAACTCGAAATTTTACTTCATGCGCCACGCGCATAAAAACACTGATTCAGTGCAATTTTCAAAATATACTGTTCATTTAAACTTAAAATTTTTATTCGACTTTTCAAGTATAGAAATTTCACCATTTATTTATATAAAAAATATTTATTTAAAAAAAAAATACTTTTTCATGAATTTCCAAGGATTTCGTTAATATTCAAATTATCGAATTTTCATGTCTCTAATCAATTTTTTTTTTCAAAATTTAATTTAATTTAATTTTTCAAATTTCTTATGTTTTTATTTATTAATGTTAAAAATTCAATCGAGATTTTCATCAATTTTAAAAATCTCATGAAATTTCTAATTGAAATATCGTCTAAATATTTAAATTTTGAATAAAACAGTATATTTTAAAAATTTGAAATATTTGTGAGTTTTTCAATATTCCGAGATTTTCATAAATTTTAAAAATCTCATAAAATTTCTATAATTGAAAAATCGACTACAAAATTTAAATTTTAAATAAACAGTATATTTTAAGAATTCTAAATATTCGTAAGTTTTTCAATATTTCGAAATTTTCATCAATTTTAAAAATCTCATGAAATTTCTATAATTGAAAAGTCGACCAAAAATTTTAATATTAAATAAACAGTATATTTTGAGCATTGCATTAAATCAGTATTTTTATGCGCGTCGCGCATGAAGTAAAATTTCGAGTTGAGAAAAGCCCAAATTCTTAGGGCTTTTCTCAACTCGAAATTTTACTTCATGCTTAATTTGGGAGTGGAAGACACACGTTCGGAAATTATCAATAGCTGTTCTAAAGATTTTCCTTCATTTGTAAAATATTGACGGTTTATAAGATTTTCGTCAATTTGTTTAGTTTTTGCAGCTTTCATGAATCTATCATTACCATTCATTTATTAAAAAAAAATACGTTTTTATGAATTTCCACGGATTTCGTGTTAATATTCAAATTATCAAATTTTCATGTTTCTAATCAATTTATTTCAAAATTTAATTTAATTTAATTTTTTTAATTTCTTAGGTTTTTATTTATTAATGTTAAAATTTCCAAAAAACTGACATGGTAGCCACAATCTGAAATGTTAAATTTCCAAATCCAAATTCGGGCTTTTCTCAACTCGAAATTTTACTTCAAGCGCCACATGCATAAAAACACTGATTTAGTTTAATGTTCAAAATATACTGTTCACTTAAAATTTAAATTTTTAGTCGATTTTTCAATTATAGAAATTTCATAAGACTGAAAAAATCACGAAAATCTCGAATTTTAAAAGTGGATTTTTTCAGTCTTATGAAATTTCTATAATTGAAAAATCGACTAAAAATTAAAATTTTAACTGAACAGTATATTTTGAACATTAAACTAAATCAGTGTTTTTATGCATGTGGCGCATGAAGTAAAATTTCGAGTTGAGAAAAGTCTAAATTTGGATTTGGAAATTTAACATTTCAGATTGTGGCTACCATGTCAGTTTTACTTCAAATAATATTAAAGAAAATTTCGAAAACTAGATTATTATCTTTAAAAACATTTTCAGTCATTTAATCTTCTTATCAAAGCATTCAGTTTGAATATTTAATTGATGAGGCGGATACATGATGAAACTCCATAATACTATTTGAAATAAAACAACGCAGTTGGGAGGGTTTCACTTTTATTGTTGAACACTGCAACATGTTTCACCACACAGTGTCAAATTATTTCATCATTATTATTTCCCCAATTACGTCCCAGCAGAATTATTATTTCATTCATTATTTCATCTGCCTGATGAAGCCACTGTGTGGTGAAACATGTTGCAGTGTTCAACAATAAAAGTGAAACCCTCCCAACTGCGTTGTTTTATTTCAAAAAAAAAATATATATATATATATATTCAGTTTGAAGTTTCGAACGAGCGTTTCCACTCCCAGACTAAGCATGAAGTAAAATTTCGAGTTTAGAAAAGCCCCGTGAAAATTTGTCGAGGGTCGCGCAGCGACCCGAGACAAATTTTCTGGGCTTTTCTAAACTCGAAATTTTACTTCATGCGCCACGCGTATAAAACACTGATTTAACAAGAAATTTAAAAACACACAAAAGACATTTTTCATATTAATCCTCACAATTAATTCGAATTATTTTTGACGATTCAAACCCTTTTGTAGCTATTCGAATCATTTTTTAAGTATTCGAATCCTTTTATAAATACTCGAATCCTTTTATAAATATTCGAATACATTTATAAGGATTCGAATTACACACATTTGGATTCAAATACGAATCCTCTTAAAAAAAAAGTATCGAATCCGGATCACGAATCCATCTGAACTAAAGTATTCGAATGCCTCTTTTGAATCCTCTAAATCGATTCGAATCCAGGATTCGAATCCTGAATGATTCGAATCCTGCTCAGCTTTGTTTTATTTAATGTTCAAATCGGTCGAGTTTTATTCATTTATTTATTTAGGCTATTCTAAACTCGAACTTTTCAATAAATCAAATAGCAAATTTTGCATTCACAATTAAAAACAGCTACTTCCCGCTAAGAATTGCATCCATACTTTCGACACGAACTGTATTTAATTGTCCTAAACTTACTTGGAATAAAAACACTAACACTTTCTTCACGATATTATTTATTTTTGCTAAAATAAAAAATATTGCAAAGAAAGTGTTATGTCCGGTTTCACCAATTTAAATTAAATCTTATTCATAGATTAAATTTATTCATCGATTGGAATAGACATTTTCCATGTCACAAACATCATGAAATTGATGTTCATGACATTTAAAATGTCTAATCCAATTGATTGATTGTAAATTGATTGATTTTTTGACATGTATGTTATGTAACTATTACTAGATTTTAATCGATCAAGATTTGAACTAACTTAAAATGAAAACACTAATGCCTGGTTTCACTAACGTGAATTTAATCGACCAATAGTTAGTCGATTAAATTCCAGCAATTAGTCTTTTCATTCCAAGTTAGTTGAAATCTTCACGTAACTTAAAAAGACCATAAGCCTAAAGTTATCGATGACAAAAATTAAGCAACATTGCCAGAAATTTCAAAAAATTATTATAATTACGCATAAAAAGACTGTTGTTATTCATTACTTCTCATTTTTTATTTGTATCGTTAGATGTACATTTCGAGACAAAAGGTGTTTATTATCCATAACAAACTTCGAAATGTACACTTCTGCGCAAAAAAATTAAGCACAAGTCATAACTATTTTTCACATTATTCTAGTTGTATAATTCGGGTCTGTTTTAATTGCCTAGCCGCAGTTTCAATAAATGATTAAACATAATAACTTGAAAATAACACCTTTATTAAAAAACCAAAACTAAGATTAATTCGTTACTGAGGTGCATCAATCGAGCAATTTGTCTAATAGAAAAACCATCTTTTATTTTAGTTAGAATTCGAATTTTTGAATTGTTCGATATTTTGACATTAAAAAAACTGACATATTTTCGTAACTACTATAACCTCACCTACGAGGTTTACAATATTTAAGTATAAATGAAATTGCCAATTCTTGGTTGCAGAATACTTCAAACATTAAATGTCCCCGACGGACATTGAATTATACAACAAGTGTTTGCTGTTACATAAAGTAACCTACTGCAAATGTAACAATTTGGGTCAAATTATTCAGGCCATCTATAGACGCGTTTCGAGATTTATCTCTCATCAGTATAGCTTTGCCATTCCCTCTAAACAATTTGACACCTTAGACAGTCTAAGGTGTCAAATTGTTTAGAGGGAATGGGAAAGCTATACTGATGAGAGATAAATCTCGAAACGCGTCTATAAATGGCCTGAATAATTTGACCCAAATTGTTACATTTGCAGTAGGTTACTGTATGTAACAGCAAACACTTGTTGTATAATTCAATGTCCGTCGGGGTATTAGCCCGGGAAGTAGTTGTTTCAATGAGTGTTTGATATAGTCTTTGTAAGACTAACTTATTGTAGATTGCGAAATGAATCGCACTTTTAATGTTTACAATATTTGCTAACGGCTAGGGTCAATTCAGCGGTGCTGGGTGGAGGTTCGCTATTCTAATTTATACATTAAAAGTGCGATTCTTTTCGCAATCTAAAACAAGTTAGTGTTACAAAGACTATATCAAACACTCATTGAAACAACTACTACCCGAGCGAATACCCCGACGGACATTGAATTATACAACAAGTGTTTGCTGTTACATACAGTAACCTACTGCAAATGTAACAATGTATACTTATATTTGAACGGTAACGTGGCCGCCAGTCTAAGGTATCAAATTGTTTAGAGGGAATGGTAAAGCTATACTGATGAGAGATAAATCTCGAAACGCATCTATAGATGGCCTGAATAATTTGACCCAAAATGTCGCATTTGCAGTAGGTTACTGTATATAACAACAAACACTTAAAACACTGGATAGTCTTACAAAGACTATATCAAACACTCATTGAAAGAACTACTTTCCCGATGGACATTGAATTATACAACAAGTGTTTGCTTTTAATTGTAGACTCATCCATCACTTGGTGAAACATTTTTTAAAACACTGGATTTAAACTTTGTTTAAAAAAATTATAAAAAAAACACTTGGTTATTGACATAAATAAGACTCTGAAACTTTGTTTGTATAACTAAGGTTTTTTTATTGTGACTATAGTTTCGACAACTTTAACTTGTCATTATCAGACTACAGACTGCACTTGTAGTCTGATAATGACAAGTTAAAGTTGTCGAAACTATAGTCACAATAAAAAAAACCTTAGTTATACAAACAAAGTTTAAGTGTCTTATTTGTGTTAATAATGATGTATAACGAAGTAGAAGCCTCAACAGTTAACAACTTGGTTATTGTTTCACTATTTGTTTTTATTTTTGAAAAACTGACTAGTTTCGGTCAGACGACCATTTTCAAAGTTATTACAAGAATGATGTTACAAGAGGAGCGGTGTGCGTTTTATACCTAAAGGGGATTAAATCATTACCTAATTGTTGGGGCGTAAAGAGACAAACATATCCAGCAGCGGGGTGTTAAACGTTTCTAAGTTGTCATTAGTAACGAGCGATCCTTTTTCTATTGAATTCTTAATGTAAAACGTTTCCAAATAATTAAGCTTTTTACATGTGTTGATTATTTTCAAAGGTTTGACGTTACTAATGACAACTTAGAAACGTTTAACACCCCGCTGCTGGATATGTTTGTCTCTTTACGCCCCAACAATTAGGTAATGATTTAATCCCCTTTAGGTGTAAAACGCACACCGCTCCTCTTGTAACATCATTCTTGTAATAACTTTGAAAATGGTCGTCTGACCGAAACTAGTCAATTTTTCAAAAATAAAAACAAATAGTGAAACAATAACCAAGTGGTTTTTTTTTATAAATTTTTTAAACTAAGTTTAAATCCAGTGTTTTAAAAAATGTTTCACCAAGTGATGGATGAGTCTACAATTAAAAGCAAACACTTGTTGTATAATTCAATGTCCATCGGGAAAGTAGTTGTTTCAATGAGTGTTTGATATAGTCTTTGTAAGACTAACTTGTTGTAGATTGCGAAAAGAATCTCGGCACTTGTAATGTTTGAAGTATTCTGCAACCAAGAATTGGCAATTTCATTTATATTCTAATTTATTTTTGATTCAGCATCAACCTGGGCGCCAGCCACTGGAGTGACAGGAAGGGGAAAGAACTGTTAAATTCAGGTCACACAAAAAAATACCAAAAAACTCAACTTAACAAACTATAATATACAGGGTCCTGCAACAGTGCGTCGGGCTTTCCTAGCGCCATTCCCGTGAAAAAAAAACAGAAAAATGTTTCGTACAAAAAGTTATTGATTTTAAAATCTTTATGGCGTAAAATTATTTTCAAACATACAGGGTGTCCCAATTTTGCGGTATAACAAAAATATTTGTTTTTTTTAATGGAACACCCTGTATTTATTCAACTTTTCTAATGACATTTTTCAACCTCTACATTGTTATCCATTTAGTTTTTTATTATGTTACAGTGTTGCCAATTTACAATTTTTTTCTCCAAGTATCATGCATAAGCAAGCTCAACTTTAAAAAATCGTAGCGACCTCGTTTTTTGAAGGTAAGTATAACTTTTAGCAAATATCTCAGTGTAGTTAATAAGCAACGTTTTATTAATGAGTAATTTAAATTTAGTAATACAGGGTGTTCAGAGAAACTTTGCAAATTTCAAAGCGGTATAACCCATTTTTTTTAAAATGGAATGCTCCCTATTTTATGTCATTATTCGAAAGGTCTATTTCTTCTCTTCAATTTGATGCGGCATATCTTATGTCTAAACCCCATAGTTGTTGAGATATTCAATATTTTTCATAAAAGTATCCATTTAATTACATACATTTCTATGCACTCTAGTAGGCCATGCTGAGACGAAACAACTGTCAAAATGTAAGTAAAAGTCAATGTGAGATGAATAAATACAGATAATACTTCAAAATTATTAATACAAAAGAGAAACGATACTACAGTAAATAATAAACTTAATAAAAGGCTAACACTTTCTTCACTAAAAACATTTATTTACGCTAAATGTACATTTCGAACACTACGTGTACATTATCAATAGCTTACTGTAAGCTATTGATAATGAACACGTAGTGTTCGAAATGTACATTTAGCGTAAATAAATGTTTTTAGTGAAGAAAGTGTTAGCCTTTTATTAAGTTTATTATATTCAACTCTTCACGTAACTCAAACCAAATATATAAGACTACAGTAAATGTTCAAAATGTTTTCCATTTTCATTTAGGCACAAATTAATTCGCCGCTGAAAAGACCTATTCACTCTTCCTAAGATTTCAGGTGAAATACTTGCAAAAGCATTAACAATTCGTTGCTGCATATTCATTGGGGTTGTTGGTGCTTCCTTATAAACAATTTCTTTTACATATCCCCACAAGAAAAAATCATTTTTTGTTAGATCCGGAGATCTAGCAGGCCATCTAGTGGCTCCATTCCTACCAATCCATTGGTTGGGGAAAATACCATCAAGAAATGTCCTCACATCTCGCGAGAAGTGCGCAGGTGCCCCGTCTTGTTGAAACCACAGCCTGTTTCTTGTATGTTGAGGTATATGAGCTAATAACCCAGGTAATACATTTCGCATAAAGTGCAAATACATATGCCCATTTAGATGGCCTTCGAAGAAATGTGGACCTACCACATGGTTTCCAATAATTCCTCCCCAGACATTCAATGACCATCGATGCTGATGATCAACTTGTCTCATAACATGCGGATTTTCAGTTGAATAATAATGAAAATTGTGCCTGTTGACAGATCCGCTATTATGGAACGTTGCCTCATCCGTGAATAAAACATACTGGAAAAACGCAGGATCCTCCTGTATTTTTAGTCTTGCCCAGATACAAAATTCGGAACGAAACTGAAAATCAGTATTACTCAGTTCTTGATGTAATTGAATATGATATGCATGATATCGATTTTTCTTCAGAATGCGTTGTACTGACCTCTCGCTTATGCTGGTTGCTTCACAGATGTCTTTTTGGCTCGAGTTGGGCTGCTCAGTTGCTGTTAAGAGCACTGAAAATTGGTTTTTCTCATTGGTGATAGGTTTTGTTCTTTCTTGTTTTCTGTAATGTACACTTCCCGTTTCAATAAATCTATTGAGCAGGTTCCTAAAACTTTTCTCTTCCGGATGTCTTCTATAAACAATTTCTATCGGTCTCCCCTAATACAAAAATCATATCGACTAGTTCGTCTTTTTCGAAATTCATCGTAATTATATGCTGTCTACATTTACCACGAAACGAAGAATCACTTTACAAATCACAAATTAACGTTTCGAATTTCGACATAATCAAATGTCACACTGACACTTACATTACATTTTGACAGTTGATTAGTCGCAGCATGGCCTACTAGAGTGCATAGAAATGTAATTAAATGGATACTTTTGTGAAAAATATTGAATATCTCAACAACTATGGAGTTTAGACATAAGATATGCCCATCAAATTGAAGAGAAGAAAAAGACCTATCGAATAATGACATAAAATAGGAAGCATTCCATTTAAAAAAAAATGGGTTATACCGCTTTGAAATTTGCAAAGTTTGGCATGTTTCTCTGAACACCCTGTACTACTAAATTTAAATTGCTCATTAATAAAACGTTGCTTATTAACCACACTGAGATATTTGCTAAAAGTTATTCTTACCTTTAAAAAACGAGGTCGCTACGATTTTTTAAAGTTGAGCTTGCTTATGCATGATACTTGAAGAAAAAAATTGTAAATTGGCAACACTGTAACATAATAAAAAACTAAATGGACAACAATGTAGAGGTTGAAAAATGTCATTAGAAAAGTTGAATAAATACAGGGTGTTCCATTAAAAAAAACAAATATTTTTGTTATACTGCAAAATTGGGACACCCTGTATGTTTGAAAATAATTTTACGCCATAAATATTTTTAAATCAATAATTTTTTGTACGAAACATTTTTTGTTTTTTTCACGGGAATGGCGCTAGGAAAGCCCGACACACTGTTGCAGGACCCTGTATATTGCCCAATAGTGTAACATAAAAAAAACTGACTGAAAGTTGACTGGATCAAGATTACACAAATATGAATGAATGTATATAGAGGGGTACAGCCACTATATACTCAAATGAACTAATGATTGAGTGAAGCAACGGATTGTCTGGTCATGTATTGGCTCTCTTCAAGTTCGAAAGAGGTGGGTCTCGCCAATTTGTAATGCTGATCGCCTCCTGTCCGGTATCAGATGTGGTTAATGAGCTAGAGCCCAAGCAGGGGTTGAGTACAGCATGCAAGCAGGGTTATATTACTAGCGTCCAAAGCAGAGTAGTGCAATGGCGGTGGCTCGTGCTTCACGCTTTCCTCTCACAGGCAAAATTTACATTCACCAACAGCTTGGCCAGCCATCCAGGATTACTTTAGGGCAAGACAGTTTACGTGTCATCTAGGCACGCCTTCCTTCCTCGAGCCTACCCCAAAAAGATATCTATGGATTCCAAATAGCGGCAGTAAAACGGGTCCCTAAATGGCTACTCAATGAACACTATCAAATGACTCAACGCAAGCGCAGGGAACATTTAGGAAATTAATATTTCAGGCACCCTCACCAAGGAATATTAATTGAAATTAGAGCATGTCAGCATCTAAGCATTACCTACAAAAGTTCCTTAATACGGTACTCCCCCTTTCAAATTTATTAAATGAAAATCAAATCAGAATCAAGCTAGCTCAAATTCTACATCGGCAAAAACATGAAATTGTCATCAACGGTAACCAACCAGAATTAAGTTAATATACAAGACACACTTGTCAAGTATATTAACTGAAATTAGAGCTAATCAGCATCTAAACCTCCCTAATAAATTTCTGCACACAAATTGAGCTTACTTAATTTTAATGGTATGAAAAACATATTAGAAAATTGCAAGTGTAACAAAATAATATAAAATTTAATTAATTAAGGGGACGAATCTGCTGTAAAGAGGCAGGGCAACAATAATTAAACAAGAAACATTAATGTAGTTGTATGAGTTACGTGAAGGTGTTAAGTCACTTAATTAAACACAGTTATATTCCTTTCTTCACTTTTATTTTTCTTGCTAGATGTACATTTCGGGTACTAAGTACCCATTATCAATAGCTAACTGGTTAGCAGTTAGCTATTGATAATGGGTACTTAGTACCCGAAATGTACATCTAGCAAGAAAAATAAAAGTGAAGAAAGGAATATAACAGTGTTTAATTAAGTGAAGAAACATTAACCTAACGAGAGCATGCGGTTCACAAAAAAAAAACACTCATCTGTCAGCGGAATGGCGCACGGACGATACGGTGTATGAAAAAAAATTGGCTTAGATCATCAATCTCACCTTAAAATGAGCTTCTACTGGTTTAAATGGATTATTACAGTCATATGACAAATTCAATTATTTCCGTACACTGTCCGTACGGCACCCCGACGACATCACAAAAAAACACACATGCTCGGCGAACAGGTGTGTGTCCGGCGCAGTTCACTTAAACGAGTTTCACGTAACCAAATCAGCAAGTAACAACTACTCAAACGTGCAATCGGCAAACGTTTATCGATATCAGGAAGTTTAAATCTCAAAAATCAATTCTATTGACTCACCTGACACACAACCTTCACGCTTCACCCGTCAAACCAAAAAGCCCCATCTCGTGCGCACATCCTTCTCAACCGGCTTTGCGCTCGACCTGCGCTGACAATACGCAACGCAAAACACATGAGCGTAGAGCAACGCCATAGGCCTGAGCATACCGCTTACTTGATAAATGACCAAAAATTACCCTTTATTACAAAACGGAACGTTACACTGGAAAACTCATCATGTCCATTTTAAACTATATAACATATTTTGTGTGCTTAATTTTATTGCACAGAAGTGTACATTTAACGATAGAAATAAAAAGTAGACTAACTAATAACAGTCTTTTTATGTTCAATAATCACTTCACGTAAACTCAAAAACATACAGTTAATTATAATTAATTAGAATACTTTAATTAAAATACTCTGACTATCATATTAATCATTAAAAAAACATAGGTAAGCCATGCTAAAAATGCTATTATCGGTGTTCATCGGATTATTTGCACAAAAAATAAATAAACAATATCGACTTCCATGCTAGAGTGTGTTTAGGGTAAAAAAAAGTATATAAATATTTTCTAGTTTTAAACTAAAAAAAAGGAAACAAATAGTAAATCCCCGGCCATGATAGCAATAAATATATTTACAGAATATAGACTTAAAAAAGTATATATAGATATGTATAAAGGATCTTTTCGGGGACTGAGAATTTTGCGCATGGGGAGGCGGTTTTTATATAAATTTGAGAAAAAAAAAATTATAAAATATATATAATATAATGAATTTTGATGTTCAAACGGTTTTGTTTAATCGTCTGTTCTGGTTTAGCTTGTTTGCTCATTCATATTGGACATTTTCGAATAATCATGTTAGAAAAATCTTGTGAATTGTGTAGCATCTGTTGTATTAAGAGTAATTTATTTGCATATAAAAAATTTTTTTTCTTGAAATAATTTTTCATCTGGCACTTGATGAAACACATTCCTTTGAAAATGGTCTAACAAACCGAAACAAGTCGGAATAAAGATTTAATTGTGAAACAATACCAAGTGCCTTTCCTTTAATTAACTTTATATAAGTAAATTTATGTTTTATGCAACATAAATATATCGTATTTTCTACTCAATTTAGTACACTTTTTACTAGAGAATTAGCTCATAACCCCAAAATCCAAAAAAATGGGTTACAAGGTATTAGAATTACATTAATACCTTGTAACCCAATTTTTTGGATTTTTGGGTTATGAGCTAATTCTCTAGTAAAAAGTGTACTAAATTGAGTAGAAAATACTTCGTAAACCATAGAGCTACAGCACAACCACTAATTGCTCTATGGCTTACGAAGTATTTTCCACTCGATTTAGCGTATTTTTACTATGGGAATAGCTAATAATCCCAAAATGCAAAAAAAAATGGGTTACGAAGTATTAGAATTACACCGACGATACGTATTACTGATTTTCACTGTCGGCTACAACAACGCAAAAGCCAATAACTATTGGGCGGAGTTTAGCAGGGATTGCTCGTGAACCGGGGCCGCTCAGTCAAGTTGGTCATATAACGCTCGCGATTGTGCGTCGAATGTACAGGTGGACGATTGGAGCTGAGTCTGGAGATGCAGTCGTCCGCTTGTGTATTTGACGCCCAATCGCGTGCGTTATATACTTAACTCGACTGGGCGACAACGGCTCACGAGCGATCCCTGCAAAAATCCGCGCTATGGTTATAACATAAAATATTTTTTTTATTTTATTTTGGGCTTTACGTCATCTATTTCCGCTGCTAAGGCCAATCATGACGCCGGAGATTAGATCTATATTTTGCCGAACCCGGTGGGAGTTCCAACCCACCGGTAGGGATCTTTAACGTGCACACAACATCCAAGCAGTACACGGGTCCTACATGCATTTAACGTCATATCCGAGAAGACGGAGTGTTTGGCATTTTTATCCTAACCTACATAAATGCAGACAACTTGTTAGGCCGGCAGTCCGTGGCAGTATAACACTCTAACCACTAGTTGTTAAGATTATGTGTGCCAATAATGGCAAACCCGAGTTTTATTTGTAAATGTTAACTGTAAAATTCATATGGGAAATAAATGATTACACCACCAAGCTGCCCAACATAAAATAATTGATAATAATGATTATTGTTTTATATTTAAAGTTTTATTTTGTAAGAAACATCTGTCTATTTAAGATACATGTTATACAGTAAGTTCAGATGATAAATGGATTCGGTATTTGTACATACAGGGTGTTGATTCGATCAAGTATACAGGGTGTATGACGATCTCGGTTATTTGAAGAGGTAGAGAGTCGGTTAAATTGCGGCAATGTTGCGTATTTTAGAGCCTAATAATAATCCAAAAACAAATTTACAATATCTTCTTTTGTTTATGAGATATTGTCAAAAAACGGATTTTTGAAACTTCGTTTTTATTTTTTTATTCAAAAACTATCGAATCCAGACATTTATAACGTTGACATTATACAGGCACTTTTTAACGATAAATCTAGTAATATATTTTATTTTAAGATAACTATAATATTTACCCAGGGACTATAGCTAACTTTTGTTTTTCTTATGAGCGCCATATTGGATTTTTATATTTTTTGAAAGAATAGTTTTCACTGAATTCAATGATGTACCACACTTATAGTTTATTGTACATTTTATATGTAAAATTTTAATCTTTTGGTTTTTGTAAAGAGTGCCTTGGAAACAGTTGAGTAACTCACTTGTTTGGCAACTCCTAGCACCCATAATTTGCTTACAATCACCCCTGAAGACTTTCTACTTTTATTAATATTATTCCACAACTGTTCATAAAAAACGTAATTTTTGCATTTTTTCGCTACATCTCGGTAAATATTGGTCACCATCACATCTAAGCAATAAACTTAGTAATCTAGAGGGATCCTTCAATTTGAAATTCCTAAGAGCGAGTGTTGTCCACTCCCAGACTAAGCATGAAGTAAAATTTCGAGTTTAGAAAAGCCCCGCGTAGAAAATCTGTCGAGGGTCACGCAGCGACCCGAGACAAATTTTCACGGAGCTTTTCTAAACTCGAAATTTTACTTCATGCGCCACGCGTATAAACCACTGATTTACAGTAAAGTTAAAAATATATAATATTTTTAACTTTACTGTAAATCAGTGGTAAATCAGTGGATTTACAGTAAAGTTAAAAATATATAATATTTTTCACTTTACTGTAAATCAGTGGTTTATACGCGTGGCGCATGAAGTAAAATTTCGAGTTTAGAAAAGCCCCGTGAAAATTTGTCTCGGGTCGCTTCGCGACCCTCGACAAATTTTCTACGCGGGGCTTTTCTAAACTCGAAATTTTACTTCATACTTAGTCTGGGAGTGGACAACACTCGCTGTTAGGAATTTCAAATTGAAGGATCCCTCTAGATTACTAAGTTTATTGCCAATTCACAAAGGCTACAGCTCGAAGGACCATCATGGTCTTCGGGGATCGAAAGACTACAGGGAATCGAAGTTTTTTTACAAGAAAACAAGGAATATCTGAAGGTTTACAGCATGGATCGGAAAGAAAACATCCAATTTTGAAAAAATATCGAAGTTAGGGTGGTTTTGAGCGCATTTTTAACTTCACTTTAAATCAGTGTTTTACACGCGTGGCGCATGAAGTAAAATTTCGAGTTTAGAAAAGCCCCGTGAAAATTTGTCGAGGGTCGCTGCGCGACCCTCGACAAATTTTTTACGCGGGGCTTTTTTAAACTCGAAATTTTACTTCATGCTTAGTCTGGGAGTGGACAACACTCGCTCTTATAAGTTTCGAATTAAAGGATATCTCTAGATTACAAAATTTATTGCCATTTTACAAAGGCTACAGCTCGAAGGACCAATCATGGTCTTCGGAGACCCAAGGACTACAGGGAATCGAAGTTTTTTTACAAGAAAACAACGAATATCTGAAGGTTTACAGCATGGATAGGAAAGAAAACATCCAATTTTGAAAAAATATCGAAGTTGGGTTGGTTTTGAGTGCATTTTTAACTTCACTTTAAATCAGTGTTTTACACGCGTGGCGCATGAAGTAAAATTTCGAGTTTAGAAAAGCCCCGTGAAAATTTGTCGAGGGTCGCTGCGCGACCCTCGACAAATTTTCTACGCGGGGCTTTTCTAAACTCGAAATTTTACTTTATGCTTAGTCTGGGAGTGGACTACACTTGCTCTTATAAGTTTCAAATTAAAGGATATCTCTAGATTACTAAATTTATTGCCATTTTACAAAGGCTACAGCTCGAAGGACCAATCATGGTCTTCGGGGACCGAAAGAAAGGAATCGAAGTTTTTTTACAAGAAAACAACTAATATCTGAAGGTTTACAGCATGGATAGGAAAGAATACATCCAATTTTGAAAAAATATCGAAGTTAGATTGGTTTTGAGTGCATTTTTAACTTCACTTTAAATTAGTGTTTAATACGCGTGGCGCATGAAGTAAAATTTCGAGTTTAGAAAAGCCGCGTGAAAATTTGTCTCGGGTCGCTGCGCGACCCTCGACAAATTTTCTACGCGGGGCTTTTCTAAACTCGAAATTTTACTTCATGCTTAGTCTGGGAGTGGAAGACACTCGTTACTTTAAAATACATCACAACTGTTAAAGTATGTATCGTCGGATGCCCGTCTTCAGGGGTGATATGTAAGCAAACTATGGGTGCTAGGAGTTGCCAAATAAGTAACTGTTTCCAAGGCACTCTTTACAAAAACCAGAAGATTAAAATTTAGCATATAAAATGACAATAAATGATAAGTGTGATACATCATTGAATTCAGTAAAAAATATTCTTCCAAAAAATATAAAAATCCAAAATTGCGCCTAGAAGAAAAACAAAAGTTGGCTATGGTCCCCGGGTAAATGTTGTAGTTATGGTAAAAAAAATATGCTACTAGATTCCTCATTAAAAAGTGCCTGTATATTGTCAAAATTCTAAATATCCAGATTCAGTCGTTTTTGAATAAAATAATTAAAACCATTTTTCAAACAATCAGTTTTTTGTTGATACCTCGAAAACAAAATAAGATATTACAAAATTGTTTTCAGATTATTGTTAGGCCCTAAAATACGCAAGTTTGCCCCAAATTAACCGACTCTCTATCTCTTCAAATAACCGAGATCTCCATACATTTTGTCGAAATACGGGCACACTGTTCAATTAAAAGAACCTCTAGAGTGCTATGGAAAATATTGTAGGTTATGTATTATAATTATTATGGCTAACTCTTTGTATGTCAATTCCTAAAGCGTGCAACCAACTTAAATTAAAGATAAAGATAAAATCATCTCACTCTAGAGGATTTTATTGAACATATGCAAACAATCTTATGCAAATTAAGTTTTTTTAGGACATAATTTTGCAAATAACTTCAAAACGGCTTAGCAGAAAGTATTCAGGGTTGGTAGGTATTCTTACCTAATCTAGTACTTTAATGGTCGGTTTCTCGAACGTTACTTAAGTCCTAGTCATGTCTCAAACCGTGTCTTAGGTCATAACAGCGTCGTAAAGTGTTGCACCAACTGATTTACGTTAACAAATCGCTTAAATCATGCTCAAATCCGTTTGCCAGAACTTATGACACGGATTTTAACCTAAAAATTGTGACAACGCACAGTAGGCCAAAGCATGAAAAAACCTGGCCGAAATGAAGAAAAAAAAGTTAACCGACCGAATTCTAGGTTATAAAATTAGATGTAGATGGCATTAGTGTACACTGATTCTGTGCTGGAACAACATTCCAGTCGCCAATCTCCTTTGATAACACTGGTCTGCAAAAAACATTTTTTTTTTTTCGAGCCCTGACACCATTCCTGCTGATTCTTATGTAAAATGACCTCCTGAATCCGAATATGACCCCCGTTTTCTCCCATCACCCACCGTTTTCGGGGGAGCCCCCCCCCCACCTATTTTTATCACTTTTCGGTAATTTGGAGGGATGAAAAGGATTATTTTAGCCTTTACATTTCTTCTGAGGGGCTAGAGAGGTGAAAAGTTCCAAAACATGAACATTTGTAGCAAGGAGGTAGATTTGGGGGGGGGATTTGCAACCTTAAATTGTAAAAAAATCATTAAAATTGATCAATTTTTTCCGTTTTTTTCGCAGTTTTTTCACTTATTTTCTACATATTCCAGCTTCCATTCCCCCTCATCCTGCCCCAAACACCCCCAAATAATAAAAATATATTGCAACAATATATAGCAACAATAATAAAAATATATAGCAACAGTTCGGAAGATTCACTGTACCACGCTGGCGCTCTCAATACTCCCCCCGTTTCCCCCATCCATTGGAGGGGTGAAAAGGATTATTTTAGCTGTAAAGAATAATAATTAAAAAGTAAAATAATAAATGTAAAATAATAAATTCCTGGGCAAACCTGTGCGCGCGAGGTATTGAGAGCGCCAGCGTGGTACAGTGAATCTTCCGAACTGTTGCTATATATTTTTATTTGTTGCTATATATTTTTATTATTGTTACTATATATTGTTGCTATATATTTTTATTGTTTGGGGGAGGATGAGGGGGGATGGAAGCTGGAATATGTAGAAAATAAGTGAAAAAACTGCGAAAAAAACGGAAAAGTCGATAATTTTTAGGGATTTTTTTACAATTTAAGGGGGCAAATCCCCCCCCCCCCCCAAATCTACCTCCTTGCTACAAATGTTCATGTTTTGGAACTTTTCACCTCTCTAGCCCCTCAGAAGAAATGTAAAGGCTAAAATAATCCTTTTCATCCCTCCAAATTACCGAAAAGTGATAAAAATAGGTGGGGGGGGGCTCCCCCGAAAACGGTGGGTGATGGGGGAAAACGGGGGTCATATTCGGATTCACCAGGTCATTTTACATAAGAATCAGCAGGAATGGTCTCAGGGCCGATTTTCATGCCGACCAGTGTAACCTACCGAAGACAAGTGAAATCAAAATAGTGAATATCTGTGCTGGAATGACATTCCAGTCGCCAATGTCCTTTGAATGACTTACCGAAGACAAGTGAAATCAAAATAGTGAAAAGTGGCCGTTTTGAAAGCTGCAATTGCGAGTGTGCTGCTCGAACAATTTGCAATCCTGGCCTCGATTCGTGTTCCAATAATGGATTGTACTCTAAAAGATAAGTTTATCAGATATACACACGAATATATTGAATATATCTTCACAAATCTCGCGTTCGCTTCAACTTCATGTCCGTAGTGTAAAATATCTACAAATTATTGCATACAAAAATGTCTCCGCGTTTCTCCGCTTGGAAAAATAACTTCTCTGCTTCATATTTTTATACTAAAGAGGAAAAACTAAGAACTACCTGCTATTTTTCTTACAATGACAATTTTACTGAGCAACGCGCTGTAGCGCGTAAACTACCGACATTGCTATACCCCGGGTATTGTTGGTGATAATCGCGTTATCTGTCAACAGACAACGGCAAGCATCAAATTCGCAATCACAGACCTCGAAAACCTGCGTGTTGCAAATTTTGTACGATTTCATAGATTATTAAATATTAAACAGTTATTTTGAACTTTGATTTTTTTACATTTAATTCGTAATTAGTGATCTCGTAAACCTTTTACAAAATCGGTACTGACATTAACTAATTGTGTACAGGTTTTCTTCGCGTTTCTCTGCTTCGAAAAATAACTTTCCTGCTTCGTTTTTTTTTATACTGAAGAGAAAAAACCAAGAACTACCTGCTACTACCTGCTATTAAATATTTACAAATTATTGCATACAAAAATGTCTCCGCGTTTCTCCGCTTGGAAAAATAACTTCCCTGCTTCATATTTTTATACTAAAGAGGAAAAACCAAGAACTACCTGCTACTACCTGCTATTTTTCTTACAATGACGATTTTACTGAGCAACGCGCTGTAGCGCGTAAGCTACTGACATTGCTATGCCCCGGGTATTGTTGGCGAGAATCGCGTTATCTGTCAACAGACAATGGCAAGCATCAAATTCGTAATCACAGACCTCGAAAACCTGCGTGTTGCAAATTTTGTACGATTTCATAGATTATTAAATTTTAAACAGTTATTTTGAACTTTGATTTTTTTACATTTAATTCGTAATTAGTGATCTCGTAAACCTTTTACAAAATCGGTACTGACATTAACTAATTCTGTACAGGTTTTCTTCGCGTTTCTCTGCTTGGAAAAATAACTTTCCTGCTTCGTTTTTTTTTATACTGAAGAGAAAAAACCAAGAACTACCTGCTACTACCTGCTATTAAATATTTACAAATTATTGCATACAAAAATGTCTCCGCGTTTCTCCGCTTGGAAAAATAACTTCCCTGCTTCATATTTTTATACTAAAGAGGAAAAACCAAGCTACTACCTGCTATTTTTCTTACAATGACGATTTTACTGAGCAACGCGCTGTAGCGCGTAAACTACCGACATTGCTATACCCCGGGTATTGTTGGTGATAATCGCGTTATCTGTCAACAGACAACGGCAAGCATCAAATTCGTAATCACAGACCTCGAAAACCTGCGTGTTGCAAATTTTGTACGATTTCATAGATTATTAAATTTTAAACCGTTATTTTGAATTTTGATTTTTTTACATTTAATTCGTAATTAGTGATCTCGTAAACCTTTTGCAAAATCGGTACAGACATTAACTAATTCTATACAGGTTTTTTGAATATTTGATCCGCCATAGTGGATTCGCCTTGAATTTTGAAATTTCGACATCAAATTTGCAATCAGCAACCTCGAAAACCTGTACGTTGTAAATTTTGTACGATTTCATTGATTTTTAAATATTTCATCAGTCGTTTTTATTTTTGAATTTTAGACATATAATCCGTAATCAGAGACCTCAAAAACCTTAATTTAAAAGACTAATATGGACATTTACATAATATATAAAGTTTTGTCATATTTTGGCCCACTGTGCAACGGTAAAATTATTATTTTATTCAAAGAATCCTTCTCTTTTGGTCTCTACAATATGTTTATATTTGTCTACAAGAGAAGATATAAGACGCTTTTCTTCGTTTTCTGCGTTTTTCGCTCATTTTTAAATGTAGCTTTGCGAAATTAGAAATGTTGGGGCAGAATATGGATAACAGATTATAAACAATAAATTCTTTTCTTTACAAATGGCGTACATTTTTTCGCGAATCAGGTGGCAGACATTAAAAATAAAAATTCCCGCCAAATCAACAGCCAATACAGTTTGTGTAAATCGCTACGTTGCCATTTATTCGCATAACTAAGAATGACTTACATAAGCCATTGCTTAAATCTGTTGGTGCAACGTATTATAATTATAAACCTTAATTTAAAAGACTAATATGGACATTTACATAATATATAAAATTACGAACATGTTATTCGTGAAAATATAGGAAGCGTAAGCTTATTTTTACGAATTCAAATAGTTTTGAATTTGAGTTATTCTTGTATCGATATTTACTATTTATGTACAGGTTTTTGGATATTTGATTCGCCATATTGGATCCGCCATTTTGAATTTTGAATTTTTGACACTAAATTCGTAATCAGCGACCCCATAAACCATAGAGGAACCAATTTGAAGTATATTCATATTTTGACCAGGTTTTGTCATACTTTGGCCCACTGTGCAACGGTAAAATTATTATTTTATTCAAAGAATCCTTCTCTGTTGTTCTCTACAATATATTTATATTTGTCTACAAGAGAAGATAGAAGACGCTTTTCTTCGTTTTCTGCGTTTTTCGCTCATTTTTAAATGTAGCTTTGCGAAATTAGACATGTTGGGGCAGAATATGGATGACAGATTATAAACAATAAATTCTTTTCTTTACAAATGGCGAACATTTTTTCGCGAATCAGGTGGCAGACATTTAAAATAAAAATTCCCGCCAAATCAACAGCCAATACAGTTTGTGTAAATCGCTACGTTGCCATTTATTCGCATAACTAAGAATGACTTACATAAGCCATTGCTTAAATCTGTTGGTGCAACGTATTATAATTATAAACCTAACTTTAAGTTAAGCACTGCTTACATAAGCAACGTCCTAATTCATGTTGGGAAACCGGCCATAAAAAGTTTAACTACAAGTTTCTGCAAAAGCCAATAACTAAAATCTACATTGGATTTCCTAAAAGTCCTAAGCCGATGCACCACTCGGTAAGCATACACTGTACAGGGTGACCCAAATTCGATGTTTTTATGAGATACCCTATAAAAACATCGAATTTGGGTTACCCTGCACGGGGTGGTTTTTTTTCGTTGATATTATAGGGTATAGGCTAAACCAGTGATGGGGAAACTACGGCCCGCGGGCCAAGTCCGGCCCGCAGAAAGGTTTAATCCGGCCCGTTTAAGAGTGCCGTCGTGAGAATGTTTGAACGCGTTCTTACTTCGTAATGGGACGACCCACATAAAAACTACCTACCTACGATTAAGCATTATTCTTTGGCCCGCCGCGATTGTCTGCTTATTACAAATGGCCCGTTTTCAAAAAAGTTTCCCCACCACTGGGCTAAACGGTAAGAGATACAAAAAAACGAAGATATGTGTCCCGTTCTCTTTTTTAGTGTTTAGTTAAATGGCGCAATCAGATCTAAGCTAACTAGATTGGTTTAGAAGATACAGGGTGATTCTCAAAATGTGCCGATTTTTATTATCTCTTGTGACTTGGTTATTTATAGAGATAAAAAAAAAGTTAAATACGAAAGTTTTATGACTTTTTACGCAGAATCCAGTGGTGTACTTAAAAAAAATATAGATGCTTTCATTTTTGAGATATTATCAAAACTAGCATTTTCTTAAATGTGACACCCTAAATCTGAATATCTCAAAAAATTGCATTTTTTCTTGTGAATGCAACTATATATAACACTTAATATTTTGCTCTGTTCTAAATAGCTAAAATACTAAAAACACAAAAAAAAGATTTTCTAGATGGCCATGAATTGATTTCTTTAAGCGTTTGTTTTTGTTTTTTACATGTGACAAAATTCAATAACAATTACGTATTAGTTTTGATATTCTGTTGTTAACGAAATACTTTCGATTATATTTCTTTAAAAAATGAGTCTAAAATGAATATTTTTCAAAACTATAAAAAATTAAACATGTTTGAGATAATGAGATATGAAAATAAAGACGCAATTTTAGACCTATATTTTAAGCGTTATCCGGAACGACGACGGCCAGAAAACAAATATTTCAAAGATTATATTACAACTTAAGTGAGTATGGATCATTTGGAAAACCAAGAGATAAGATTTACAGTAAAGAAATAGATGAAATAAATTCATTAGCTTCTGTTATTGCTGATCCGACGGTATCTAGCCGCAATATTAAGAAAGATATTGCTTTAAATGGGTGTTTTCCACTCCCAGGCTAAGCATGAAGTAAAATTTCGAGTTTAGAAAAGCCCCGTGAAAATTTGTCGAGGGTCGCGCAGCGACCCGAGACAAATTTTCTGGGCTTTTCTAAACTCGAAATTTTACTTCATGCGCCACGCGTATAAAACACAGATTTCAAGTGAAGTTCAAATATACATAAATTTCACAATATTAGTGTTTTATACGCGTGGCGCATGAAGTAAAATTTCGAGTTTAGAAAAACCAAATTTTAAGACTTTTTTTGTAAATAAACGTATTTCAAATTCAGCCTATTTTCTGTTAATCTTTAGGTATTCCTTGTTTTTTTAAACTTCAATTTGAAGCTTTAAACGAGTATTTTCCACTCCCAGATTAAGCATGAAGTAAAATTTCGAGTTTAGAAAAGCCCCGTGAAAATTTGTCGAGGGTCGCGCAGCGACCCGAGACAAATTTTCTGGGCTTTTCTAAACTCGAAATTTTACTTCATGCGCCACGCGTATAAAACACTAATATTGTGAAATTTATGTATATTCGAACTTCACTTGAAATCTGTGTTTAATACGCGTGGCGCATGAAGTAAAATTTCGAGTTTAGAAAAGCCCAGAAAATTTGTCTCGGGTCGCTGCGCGACCCTCGACAAATTTTCACGGGGCTTTTCTAAACTCGAAATTTTACTTCATGCTTAATCTGGGAGTGGAAAATACTCGTTTAAAGCTTCAAACTGAAGTTTAAAAAAAAACAAGGAATACCTAAAGATGAACAGAAAATAGGCTGAATTTGAAATACGTTTATTTACAAAAAAAGTCTGAAAATTTGGTTTGGTTTTAAAGGGTTTAATTTAAAGCTTGAAACGAGTGTTTTCCACTCCCAGACTAAGCATGAAGTAAAATTTCGAGTTTAGAAAAGCCCCGTGAAAATTTGTCGAGGGTCGCGTAGCGACCCGAGACAAATTTTCTGGGCTTTTCTAAACTCGAAATTTTACTTCATGCGCCACGCGTACAAAACATTAAAATATTGTGAAATTTATGTATAATTAAACTTCATTTGCAATCAGTGTTTTTTACGCGTGGCGCATGAAGTAAAATTTCGAGTTTAGAAAAGCCCAGAAAATTTGTCTCGGGTCGCTACGCGACCCGAGACAAATTTTCATGGGGCTTTTCTAAACTCGAAATTTTACTTCATGCTTAGCCTGGGAGTGGATAACACTCATTTACAGCTCCAAATTGAACTCTTTTAAGAAGCAACGAATATTGGAAAATTTGCAGCGCATGCATATGTATACTTAAACGAAAAATTCGCTGTATAAGTATATGAGATAATTGTAAACTTACTATAAATTTTTGTTTGTTTTCTGTAGTTGTTGTTGTTTTATTTTATCAATGTTTCAATATTCTTGTTAACTGGGTTTTTAATATACCTATTATAAAAGAAAAGAATAATCATTCAATTCATGGCCATCTAGAATTTTGTTTGTTTTTGTTTCTTGGTATTTTAGCTATTGAGGACAAAGCAAAATATTAAGTGTTACATACGGTTGCAATCACAAGAAAAAATGCAATATTTTGAGATACTCGGATATAGGGTGTCCCATTTAAAAAAATGTTAGTTTTGATAATATCTCAGAAGTTAAAATATCTATATATTTTTTAAGTACACTACTGGATTCTACGTAAAAAGTCAAGAAACTTTTGTATTAAAAATATTTTTTTGTTTCTATAAATAACCGAGTCATAAGAGATAATAAAAACCAGTAGATTTTGAGAATCACCCTGTATCTTCTAAGCCAATTTACTTAGCGTAGATCTGATTGCGCCATTAAACTAAACACTAAAAAAGAGAACGGGACACATATCTTATTTTTTTTGTATCTCTTACCGTTTATTTGGATTGATTGAGTTACTTGAAGATAATTATACTTTGATTAAAAAACACTTAGAACCTTTCTTCAATACTTTATTTTGTAACCAAATGTACATTTCGGACACGAAGTGTCCATTATCAATGGTTTGATACTAATACGAAAAATATACATTTTACACTGATATATATACACTAAAAAAGAGGGAATTAGAGGGTGTCGGTAGGGGGTGTGGTTATGGTGGTAATAAACTAATTTTAGCCGAAAAAAGGTTATCTGTGGGTAAGTAGGTACGTGTTTGATGGGGATTCCAAGGGATTAGGAAAACACCCGAGTTTCAGGTGGACACACTACCGTTTAGCCTATACCCTATAACAGTGGTCTCCAAACTACGGCCCGCGACTTGCATGAATCTGGCCCGCCATTGTATGTAATTTTTTTTGTAAATGTCATATTTTTAAATATTGTAACAATTGTTCCTTACATTTTTCATAATTTTATAAAATTAATCAGATCTTGGCCGACTTTATTATGTAGAATTGTATTTGTGGCCCGCGAAGAAGATAGTTTGGAGACCCAGGCCCTATAATATCAACGAAAAAAAAAACACCCTGTACAGTGTATGTTTACCGGGTGGTGCATCGGCTTAGGACATTTAGTAACTTGAATAGTTGGACAAAATCTCATATACATGTCATAACCCCTTTTTCAGAGAAAATAACAATGTCATTAACAGATTATGACTAGCTTGATTAGTTTGGGAGATATAGGGCGTTTTTTAATTGTTGGCTATCTTTTAAGATAGCCAACAATTAAAAAACGCCCTATATCTCCCAAACTAATCAAGCTAGTCATAATCTGTTAATGACATTGTTATCAATCATCAATTTTCTCAATAACTATAAGATATACAAATAAATAGTTAAATAGTTATTTGTGCAGTTTTTAACTTAGAATTCAGTGGAGTACTTATTTTTTTATTTCAACTTTTATTTTCAGAGCTTTGACACAAAGTTGCATTTTTTTAAATAGAACACCCTGTATGTTTTTAATTTATTAAATATCATTTTAAATTAGCTTTACATTGATGTACAGGGTGTCTACGCTAAACCGTTCGTTAAAAGTTTATGGGGTTGCCGTTGCACAAAAAAATTGAAAAAAAAATCCTTGTCATACGGTTGAGTTAGTTCTCCTCATGTGAAATATTTTCAACTTTATATCACTTCCGGTTCCACCGGAAGTAGCACCAAATTAGTTATTTTAAATAGAACACCCTATATATTAGTCATTTTTTGAATTCATCGTTTAAATTGCAACATATTTTATTCGAACATATGTACACTTATCTCGTATAGTTTTCAAGCAAAAAAAATATTTCTAAAATTTTGAGCTCTAAAAGGAATCTTGAAATCTATCTGTAACTTCTCTCAAAATTAAGATAAAAATATGGTTTATATCTCTACTTGTACCTAGAGGATGCCTCTATGAGTGTATTAATTGGAAACTGTCAATTTTGACAATAAGTGTTCATAAAATGTCAATATCGAAGTGCCCTCTTCGATATCTCGTAATTCAATTTTTTTAAATGGAATGACCCAATTTTTATCACGTGGTACGATTGGGGGGAAGATATCCTACAAACAAGTATTAACAACTATACTCCTAAAGCAAGTGGTTTTCAAATTATTTCAAAGATTCGTTTTTCGTCGCATTTATGCAGGGAATAATGCGCGCATAAGTCGCAACTGAATTTTAGTGGGCAAGTAGTAATGCTTTTGTTTTGTCGCATATGAAATGCGAAATGTCAAATAATAAAAACAATTAGTACAAAGTTATACAGAAATCAATAAAATAAATAAATACACCCATCAACAAATTATCAATGTATTCTTTATACATGGCAACTGCGATAGAATTGTTACTCGAACATGTACAGTATTTAATGAAACTGATCCACATTTGCCGCCGATGAATGAAACAAGATTTAGAAGATTGGAATCAAATTTTGTTCAATTGGCAGTTGCCATGTATCAAAAATAAATTGATAATTTGTTGATTTGTGTAATTATTCATTTTATTGATTTCTGTAAAACTTTGTACTAATTCTTTTTATTATTTGACATTTCGCAATACAATGGGCGACAAAACAAAAGTATACTACTGGCCTACTAAAATTCAATTGCGACTTATGCGCGCATTATACCCTGCATAATTGCGACGAATTTTCGAAATAATTCGAAAATACTTGCTTTAGGAGTATAGTTGTATAATACTTTTTTGTAGGAAATTTTCTCCCCAATCGTACCATGTGATAAAAATTGGGTCATTCCATTTAAAAAAATTAAATTACTAGATGTTGAAGAGGGCACTTAGATTTTAAGAACACTTATTGTGAAAATTGACAGTTTTAAATTAATTCACTCATAGAGGCATCCTCTAGGTCAGTGATAGGGAAACTACGGCCCGCGGGCCAAGTCCGGCCCGCTGAAAGGTTTAATCCGGCCCGTTTAAGAGTGCCGTCGTGAGAATGTTTGAACGCGTTCTTACTTCGTAATGTGACGACCCGCATAAAAACTATCTACCTACGATTAAGTATTATTCTTTGGCCCGCTACGATTGTCTGGTTATTACAAATGGCCCGTCTTAAAAAAAGTTTCCCCACCACTGCTCTAGGTACAAGTAGAGATACAAATCATATTTTTTTCTTATTCTTAAGAGAAGTTACAGACAGATTTCAAGATGCCTTTTAGAGGTCACAATTTTAGAAATATTTTTTTTTTCTTGAAAACTATAAGAGATAAGTGTACATATGTTCGAATAAAATATGTTGCAATTTAAACGAGGAACCCAAAAAATTACTAATATATAGGGTGTTCTATTTAAAATAACAAATTTGGTGCTGCTTCCGGTGGAACCGGAAGTGTTATAAAGTTGAAAATATTTCACATGAGGAGAACTGATTCAACTATATGACAAGGATTTTTTTCAAATTTTTAGTGCAACGGCAACTCCATAAACTTTTAACGAACAGTTTAGCGTAGACACCCTGTATATATTTAACAAAAATACGCAAAAAAACGATTTATTAAAAACTAAGTTAGTTTAAATATTAATTTTATAATTTTTGGAGACTTTTTCGATCAATTACTGAGTCTACAGATCACTTCATTATTATTAAATAATATTAACATCTCTGTGATTATAATAGTATGTATTATCAAATATTTATCTAAAAGCTTCAGAGTTAAAAACACAAGTTTTCAATAAAAAAATAATTAAAAAAAATTATAGAAAAATGTAAATCTAATTTAATTTTCTATTCAATAACATAAAACAATACAAGGTGTTCCATTTAAAACGTGCAACTTTATATCATAAATCGGAAATTTAAAGTCCGAATAAAAAAATTAATCCGTCACTGCATTCTACACTTAAAACTACATAAATAATTATTGAAGTTCACTGATTATAGAGGCTTCTACTTCGTTATACATTGTTGAACATAAATAAAACACTGTTTATCACTTTGTTTGTATAACAATTGGTTTATTTGGTGACTATAGTTTCGATACTACACGTATCATTATCAAACCGTTAACGGTTTGATAATGATACGTGTAGTATCGAAACTATAGTCACCAAATAAACCAATTGTTATACAAACAAAGTGATAAACAGTGTTTTATTTATAATTATTGAAGTGTTTTTTTTTGTACATCTTATAGTTATTAAGATAAAAACATAATTTAAAATAGCCAACAATTGAAAAACGCCTGATATCTTCCAAGCTAATTAAGTTAGCCATGATTTATTAACGCAATTATTAATGTCTCGTAAAAAGAGGTCACGTCGTTTATATTAATTTTTTCTAACCCTTCAGGTTACCGAGATACCCTATGAAAATATTGAATTTGGGCCACCCTGTACAGTTTGGTATTGATTAACAATTCACAAGATTTGATTCTAAAAATTCCGATAAAAAACGCTCTCACTCAAAAGTATCTTTAGCAAAATAGCTAGACCATAACACTCACCAAACAAAGCCAGTCAAAGCCGAGCGAATGAAAACTTTGTTTTAATGTCTAAAAAATAATTTTAAAAAGAATTTGGAGATAAGTACAGTTCGATTTAATAAAAAAAAAGTCCAATTAACGTTTTACATTGTAAATGTGGATTACAATTTAAGTGGTTGCTATGGCAATTGATAACCCACTGAGTAAAAAACAAACAAATAACGTTTAACAACATTGTAACATTAAACGTTGTTATAATGTTGATGAAACCAGTGGCGGCCCTAGGGTGGTTCAAGCGGTGCGGCCATGAGATCTCGCACCACTTTTTTTTTATTTTTGGTTTTTACGTCATCTATTTCCGCTGCTAAGGCCAATCATGACGCCGGAGATTAGGTCTTCAGCTATCCGGGAATTTCGCCGAACCCGGTGGAAGTTCCAACTTTAAGGGATCTTTAACGTGCACGCAACATCCAGGCAGTACACGGGTCCTACATGCATTTAACGTCATATCCGAGAAGACGGAGTGTTTGGCATTTTTATCCTAACCTATATAAATGCAGACAACTTGTTAGGCCGGTATTTGAACCCCGGTCCGTGGCGTGGCAGTACAACACTCTAACCACTACACCACCAAGCTGCCCCTCGCACCACTTAAAAACTTGGCTAGGACCTCCACTGGATGAAATAATACATAATGTATCGTATGTTCAATTATAAAAAATCTCTAGAGTGCCATGGAAAATATTCTAGGTTGGCAACTCTGAAAATATTCATTATAATCAAAGAGTTTGAATAGTCTACTTAGTTCTATTCTTAGTCTAAGATTATAATTATTGCGTCTGACGTTTTATACGTCAATTCCTGAAGTGTGTAGCCAACTTAAATTTGAATAAAGATTTAATCATGGCACTCTAGAGGTTTTTTTTAATTGAACGTATGATACTTGCTGAGTGGGAACCTACTGATACAATTTTTAAAAAAGGTAGAATCACGTTAGCGACACACTGTCGAAATCGGGTTTAGTAGTTGTACGCTTGTTTATTGAATAGAACTGTACATTGTATGTATTTATAAACTAAACGACAGTAGAAGTTTTTTAAACAAAAGGTACTTTTAGGTAAAAAAAAGTGAATATTATTATTAAACATAACTAAAAAAAAAAAAAGAAAAAACGCTAACGGAAGACAACAAATATTAACTTCCCGAAGTAGAATGCACTGTGTCGCATTTAGTGAAAAAGTATACATAATCTAGCTAGTTGATAGACATAGATGATAAAATTACGTAGCAATCGACTGTGTGGCTTAAGCGCTTGGAAATGTCAATTTTCGAGCGTGTGCGCCTGCGCCAGTTTGGAGCTTAAATGTGTAGAAAGCATGTATATATTACATAAGAGAAACATGATTGTTTGGGCACTTTCGAACTATAGTGAAGTACTAGAAGTGCCTACTTTGTTTTACCCGATGTGATATGACTTGAACAAAAAAAAAAAAAATATGTGACTTTGTAAAAATTGCGTAAACAAATTGAGAGCACGAAGTACCGCATGGAGTTCTCAAAAATTTCACATTTATACATTAATAACACTCACACATGTTTCACTAGCTGTTTGTGTACAAAAACGTTGTTTTTTCTTTCGATTTTTGTCTCGCTGATTGAAAGTATGCCTGTTTTTCGGTGCAGGGTAGGTCTGGTTGTCTAGGTTTGTTTTGATTTTCTCCCGCGAATAGAAAGAAAAGAACGAATTTCATTATTTATTGTGCCTATTTTGTACTTTTATATAACCTTCCTCGTTGATTAAACAGGCATTCTTAAAAGTATTGTGGTGTTTTTAATTATAAAAACAACCCGCATTAATTTGCGGATGGTCAGATAGGGTTTATAAAACGTCGGCAACGCAAATTAGATTAAATTGTTTAAATAACTTTTTACTTCTACAAATTCTTCACTTGTTTCACGTTTTAAAATTTAGAAAGGTGTTTAGAGGGAATGGCAAAGCTATACTGATGAGAGGTAAATCTCGAAACGCGTCTATAGATGGCCTGAATAATTTGACTCAAATTGTTACGTTTGCAGTAGGTTATTGTATGTAACAGCAAACACTTGTTGACCGTCGGGACATTTGAAAAAAAGGTAATTTTGAAGCTATAAACGAGTGTTTTCCACTCCCAGGCTAAGCATGAAGTAAAATTTCGAGTTTAGAAAAGCCCCGCGTGGAAAATTTGTCGAGGGTCGCGCAGCGACCCGAGACAAATTTTCACGGGGCTTTTCTAAACTCGAAATTTTACTTCATGCGCCACGCGTATGAAACACTGATTTAAAGTGAAGTTAAAAATGCACTGAAAATCAACCCAACTTTGATATTTTTTTAAAATTGGATGTTTTCTTTCCTATCCATGCTGTAAACCTTCAGGTATTCGTTGTTTTCTTGTGAAAAAAACTTCGATTTCCTGTACTCCTTCGGTCTCCGAAGACCATGATTGGTCCTTCGAGCTGTAGAGTTTGTAAAACGGTAATAAACTTAGTTATCCTTAAATTTTAAACTTCTAAAAACGAGAGTTGTCCACTCCCAGACTAAGCATGAAGTAAAATTTCGAGTTTAGAAAAGCCCCGCGTGGAAAATTTGTCGAGGTTCGCGCAGCGACCCGAGACAAATTTTCACGGGGCTTTTCTAAACTCGAAATTTTATTTCATGCGCCACGCGTATAAACCGCTGAAATATTGTCAAATGTATGTATATTTAAACCCCACTTAAAATCAGTGGTTTATACGCGTGGCGCATGAAGTAAAATTTCGAGTTTAGAAAAGCCCCGTGAAAATTTGCCTCGGGTCGCTGCGCGACCCTCGACAAATTTTCTACGCAGGGCTTTTCTAAACTCGAAATTTTACTTCATGCTTAGTCTGGGAGTGGACAACTCTCGTTTTTAGAAGTTTAAAATTTAAGGATTACTAAGTTTATTACCGTTTTACAAACGCTACAGCTCGAAGGACCAATCATGGTCTTCGGAGATTGAAGGACTACAGGGATTTGAAGTTTTTTTACAAGAAAACAACAAATATCAGAAGGTTTACAGCATGGATAGGAAAGAAAACATCTAAATTTAAAAAAATATCGAAGTTGGGTTGGTTTTCAGTGCATTTTTAACTTCACTTTAAATCAGTGTTTCATACGGGTGGCGCATGAAGTAAAATTTCGAGTTTAGAAAAGCCCCGTGAAAATTTGTCTCGGGTCGCTGCGCGACCCTCGACAAATTTTCTACGCGGGGCTTTTCTAAACTCGAAATTTTACTTCATGCTTAGTCTGGGAGTGGACAACTAGCTCTTAGGAGTTTCAAATTAAAGGATCCCTCTAGATTACTAAGTTTATTGCCATTTTACGAAGGCTACCGCTCGAAGGACCAATCATGGTTATCGGAGATTGAAGGACTACAGGGATTTGAAGTTTTTTTACAAGAAAACAACGAATATCAGAAGGTTTACATTTAATCATTTAATCATTTATTTATTGTTATGAGCCTAAGCTTTACACTTGTCATTACATGTTTGAAGCTTAAAAGTAAGTATTAAAATATATAATCAGATAGAAACAATGTATAGTTAGATAAAAAATAACAGATTTAAGTGGCACGTGGTATTGAGGTATTGAATACATACAAATCTATAAAAATAGGTAAAAATAAATCAATAATACTAATAAATAAAACAAAGTACAATTAAAAGTAGCACACACTAAAAGCTACAGATAAGTCATTTAATAAAATACATAAAAAAGAAAAAAGGTATACATCACATGATTTCGTATTAAAATACACACACAAATAATTTAAATCAAGTCCAGTAAGTCAATAAGTAAATATAGGTTGATAAAATTAAAGTGAATCATATAAAATACGTTCATGTTTGTATTCATAACACTCAATTAAAATTAAAAAGCAGGTACTCATTCAAGTCGTAAAAAGCATTTTTAACCAAAATACATTTTACACGGGTTTGAAAACTGTTGAATGGTAAATCCTTAATTTCTCTGGGTAACACATTGTAAAATTTGATACCGTAATACCTTACCCCCGTTTGAGATTTGGTTAGCCTGAGCGAGTTTGGGTATATCTTCTCACTTTGTCTGGTACAATAGTTGTTACAACTCGGATGTGCTTTGTACAGATTTAAGTTTCTCTTAATATATTGTTACGGGTCGAAAACGCCAGTAGGACTTTTTATTATTAGAAAATTAATTCAGTTAAAATGTGTACATTGAGTTGCCTACATTATTCCGAAAGGGTGTAATTTAAAAGTTCGCAGTTGGCTGTGACAGGCAACAACTTTCGCCGTTGGCCGTCGTTTAGAAAAACAAAAAAAAAAGTTTGTTTAGCAAAGCGTCCGTCAAAACGGTAAAACGTAATTTTCTTCTCTATTGAGAATTAAGTTTCTCACGAAGAGCTGTTCGCATTTAGAAGAATTACTTGTGTGAAATTCGCTGTCTATATTGAGTGAGTTTTGGATTCCTTTTTGGAGCTGAATTTCCACTATCGGCTATCGCCGCTTTTGAAACCCTTCGTACGGACGCGACTTGCGAAGACAATCGCATCGAAAATAGCTCCCGCCAACAACTAGGGGTAAGTTCATTAAAAATCTGTTTCGGATAGAATATTTTCTAAGGCCTTTCGTAATGTTTTAAATAGAGCTAACATAGAGCTAACTTCAGCTAACATAGAGCTAACTTTAGCTAAAATAGAGCTGAACTCGAGCTAAAATTGCCATTGGCTACGTTCTGAGATAAGTTCTAATTGGAATTTGAGAGATTGATTAGTGACTGGAATATCACATTTGGCCGTTTCCTTGTCCGGACTTTTGCCGTACTGGAAGCTGTGAGACTGTCCTTCTGTATCCTTCCTGCACCACGAGAAAATCCTGTGCCGGAGCGGTCGCATCATCTCGAAACCACGACAAGAGAAAACCCAACTCGATGAGTAACTTTTAAAGTTTTATTTTTGTTTTCTCTTCTTAAAAACGGTCGCGAAACAATCCAACGAATTTTGATGCTTTGGTGCATTTTGTTGCAAAAAATAATTTCGTAGTTTTTTTTTGTAATTGTTTAATAATTATCAGGTTAATAGTAACAGTTCACTAACCTTAAGTTCGTCCGCTACGAGCGAGACAACCTTAAACGCTATTTTTTATATAAATTAATTATATTTTCATTGTATAAGCTTTTGTAATTGAACACTGCAGTATTCAAAAGAATAAAAGACGTTACCGTCCATTGCTAAAGCAGCGGTTTAATATCACCAAATATCACCTAATTGGTATATATATATTTTTTTTGTGCGCTTTAGGTAGAATTACACAGGTTGAACTGATTTATTAACTTATTGTAACTGTCGCAAATCAATTAATTGCATACAAATAATAAATTCATTATTAATTGCAACTTACAAATTTGTAACGGTGTATTTATTAAATTTATTGCGTATGTGTTGTGGTTAATTGACTTCCTACTTGATCATGGACTATCGTCGTCGCTCATTTTACGAGTAGGTGGCGCTGTTAATATCTTTGGGTCGTACCTCTCCCTGAGGACACTGAGTTAGTCTTGGCTGAGCGGTGAGTATTCCGGTAGTCCCCACAACGTTACGGATAGATACATTATTCCGTAACGAACTGTTACGTTGAACAAAGCAGCCCACGAACGTAACAATATGTCAGACATTCATAAATATATAGAGATGGTAGAGTGAGAATATCCAAGTGTACAAAACTAGCTCGACAATCTTCTATAAATGCGAGGTTATCTATGATGCGTACGGCTTTGCGCTGTAAACCGAAAATCCTACGCCAGATTGCAGAGTGACCCCAGACTAGCAAACCGTACGACATGTGTGATTGGAAAAGTGAGAAATATACCGTTCTCAATATCTCTTTAGATACCTGCTTTGACAGTGTGCGCAAAGCGAACAAACTCGAACACAGCTTTGATGCTAGGGCATCGCCGTGGTTTTGCTTGTCGTGGCAAAACCACGGCGATGCCCTAGCATCAAAGCTGTGTTGGACAAAATGTTAATTCCTAGAAATTTAACTCCTTCAATTGCATCATTATTTCTTAGAGAGAAAGTCAGTGTGACAGATTTGCTGGTGTTCAGTTTAAGTTTGTTGCTTTCAAACCAACTACTCCCTTTTTTTTTTATTCAATCATTTATTATGCCACTAACATACATTGTCATTACACTTGTCATCGGAGAATAAGCTTAAAACTAGTAAATACATTGAGGGTAGAAATATATAAATACAAGAGTATACACGGAAAGTAAAATACAAGAACACATTAAAATATTTAAATATAAAAATTACTTAAAAATACTGCCATCGCTGACTAAAAATTCCTCAATTGAAAAGAACGCATTTGTGACTAGAATATTTTTTATTTTAGATTTAAAATGCATAAGATCCAACGATTTTAGACTCTCGGGTAGCTTATTGAATAATTTTATTGAGAAATATCTCGTTGCCGTTTGTGATTTCGTAAGCCTCATGTTTTGTTGGTAAAGATCTGTCTTAAATCTAGTGTTATGGCTATGATCATGTATTGAAAAACTTAAAGGGTTTTTTTTATATATATATATATGAGCGATTCATATATATAAAGGGATGGTAAAGGTAGAATTTGCCATGTTTTGAAAATGTGTTTACAGTCATCTCTGTAAGGGGCGGATGCGATGATTCGAATGGCTTTTCGTTGCAGCCGAAACAATCTATGCCTCGAGGCAGAGTGACCCCACACTAGTAAGCCGTATCTTAGGCGGGATTCTATTAATCCGTGTTATGCTGTTTTTAACGTAGACTTGTCACTGATCTTGCGTATTAAATTTCTTATACAGTATATATTTTTGGAGATCTTCCCAGCTAACTTATTGCCTTCAACATCCCATCTTAAGTTTGAGTCCACGTGCAATCCCAAGAAACACGTTGCATCCTTTTCTACTGGTTCATTTAATGAAAACGACATAGTTTTAGTTTTATTTTCATTTAGTATAAGCCCATTTTGGTTACACCAATCCGTCACCAGTTTCAGAGCTTTGCGATTGGTCATATTCGCTTCGCTTAACGTCCTATCCGTGACAACTATAGTGCTATCATCTGCGTATAAAATAAGTTCTGTGTTGTTTAAATGTATTACAAGATCATTCATAAAAATTATGAAAAGGGTCGGTCCAAGAATCGATCCTTGAGGGACACCCCTTGTAACAAACTTAGTGGTGGATTTGTTATTCTGATAGAAAACAGCTTGTGATCTGTGCTGCAAATAGGACGATAATAGATTTGTACTTGTGCTATCAAAATGGTATAACTTCATTTTGTCTATCAAAATGCCGTGTGTAATGCAATCAAACGCCTTCGTCAGATCTAAAAATGATGCAACTGATGACATTTTGCACTCAAAACCATTTAAATTGTGATCGACGAAGGCTAGAATAGCATCGCTCGTAGAGAGGGCATTTCTAAAACCAAATTGTTTTTGCGTGAACAGGTTATTGTGTTCAAACCAATAAATTATTTGTTTCTGCATTATTTTTTCGACAACTTTACTTAAGATGGGAAGGATGGAAACTGGTCTATAATTAGACGGCTCGTTATTATCCCCTTTCTTAAATATTGGCACAATTTTGGCCGATTTTAGCACATCTGGGAAAATAGCAAATCTCAAGATTTCATTTATTAATGCTGTTAGCGGACTTATAATAACATTTAATATTATCTTTAAAATTTCAAAAGAAAACCCGTAAATGTCAGAGCAATTGCTTTTAGAAATAATTTTAAAAGTATGTCTTACAATAATTTGACTAATTTCTGTAAATTTAAAAGGCACTGGATGTACTGAAATAACATGTGAGGTGTTTGGTGTAGAATTTTGACTAGAGATATTATTTGCAATATTGGTAAAATAATCGTTGAACATATCACAAGGTATATCACAGTTTACATTTTTATTGACTGGCTTTCTATCACAATTAATTACCTTCCAGATAGCTTTGGCTTTGTTTGATGATTTGTTAATGTATGAGGCATTAAAATTGTATTGTGTTGTATTTATTTTCATAATATATTTCTTTTTATATTCATTACGTAATCGTTTGTTTTCTTCTGTGGGATACATTTTATAGACTTCTTCAAGGAAGTGCATTGTTTCGCGCATATTCTTAAGACTCTGATTAAACCAATTTATATTATTTATCTTTGATTGTGAACCTATATCAATAACTTTTGCCGGAAAGCATTTATTTAAATTAGTCAACAGGATGTTATTGAATAAATTCCATTTCGTTTTAACATTTAAAGATGAATCGTTTGTAAAATTAAAACTTATATGCGCTATGTTAGTATAAAATAAGTATTTTCCGTACGCAGTTAGGGGTCTAACAACTTTAGTTATAGTTTGCGGTTTATTACATATTTTAATTTTCACTGATATACCGGTGTGATCGGAAAGATGTGTTTCTTCCAGATTTGTTTCTAATGAATCCCGACACATATTAGTGAATACGTTATCAATGCAATTGCCCTGACGCGTATTAAAATACACTGTTTGACGTAAACCATAGGATAGCAAAATGTCATTTAATATTTGCGCATTTAGATCGTTTTTAGTAAAACTTACATTTATATCACCGCCGAGAATTATGTCATTATTAATGATATTTAACTTGTCTAAAAATGATGATAGTCTGGTTAGAAATTCATTGAAATCCGCAGAAGGAGAACGATATACACAGATGATATAACATTTAATAGGTAGAATATATGCACAAGAAATTTCACAAATTTTGTCAATCGAAAAAAAATTACTTATATCATTCAGCGATCTGTTTTCGATTTCTTTGTCTATATAAATTATTGTGCCACCGTGATTTGATGAACTCCGGGAAAAATACGCCACAGATTTTAAGTTATTTATACTTGAGACGCAAGCTTCTTCTTCAGTTAGCCAGTGTTCACTAGCTGCAATGAACTTATATTGCTTATCAGCTAAAAAGTTTTCTAGTTGTGAGATTTTATGTCTTATTGACCTAATATTTATGAACAGAATGTTTATTTCACTGGTCCGGGACTCTTCGATGTTTTCACTAAAAAATCATTGATCCTAACATGCTCTGGCCACAAATCTGGATTCCTGATATCATCCACTTTATTCGATGGAATGCCTATTTTAAATGAGGAGTATACTTGAGGATAACTTGAAATTAAACACTTTTTCTCCTTTCTTCACAAGTTTATTTTATCCTAGATGTACATTTCGGTCACCATGTGACCATTATCAATGGTTTGATTTTCAGTATCAAACCATTGATAATGGTCACATGGTGACCGAAATGTACATCTGGGATAAAATAAACTTGTGAAGAAAGGAGAAAAAGTGTTTTATTTCAAGTTATTATCATCTTCACGTAACTCACCCAAACTCATTTATACTTGAGGATGTCTTGAGTTTAGTGGTTCACACGTTACATCTCCGAAGTTGTTTTCTAACAGAAAACTTTTTAGTATAAATGAAATTGCCAATTCTTGGTTGCAGAATACTTCAAACATCAAAAGTGCGATTCTTTTCGCAATCTACAACAAGTTAGTCTTAAGACTAACTTGTTGTAGATTGCGAAAAGAATCGCACTTTTGATGAAAACTTTTTAATTTATCGCTTGTTAACTCAGGATCAAACATATACCCATGCATATATTTAAACGCGACAACTCCTTTTATGGTCGAATTAGTTGAAGTTCCATATATAGTTTTTTGTTTTCTTGTTCTTTTGTATGATGCAGTTTGCCATGCATCTCCCTTCACTGTAGTTGGGTTATTTGACTCCTCGCCCTCCTGCTGTGAATTGTTATCAGGCATATTTGTTGGTAAAGTTTTATCAGGAGCTGCTGTAGTTATTGCAACCGCTGGTTGAATGTTGATATGAGTGCTAGATTGGTTGCCGATTTCGACATTTGCTGATGATTTGTTGTTTGCGATGACGATATCTGTTTTAATATTCTTAGCAGTTGGGTTAGTAGTTGACTTATTTGATACTAGATGGCCTATTGGTGACTTTCTATTATTATTTCTTTTAATGGTTTCTGTAGAGCTACTTTTGTTCGAGTTTAAAGTCGTAGTTGAGCCATTTGGTGATAGATGGCTGATTACAGTTTTCATTTTAGAATTTTCTTCTAGCAGTGAAATTGTATTATTTAATATTCTAATTTTATCTCTGAGTTCTTCAATTAAAAGATCCTTATTATTTATTATTTCTGATAGGTACCTGATTTCCAAATCCTTCGATGATGTTAGATCCTGACCTTCAATCAATTCCTTTAAAGTGGGGTTAGGAGATGATTCCGGATCTTTACAGCATATTATGGAAATAATATCACACTTCCTTCTTTTAAGACACGATGGATGGTATACGGTATTACACTTAACACACTTGGGCCCTGATTTGGCCTCATTCTTACAAATACAAATCGATTTATTTAACGCGTCGTTACTGTTACTGTTACTGTTTAACTGTGCCTCCCTGTTTTCTGAATTACACGATTCACAAAATGTCGATGTATTAATTATCGTGGTATCATCGGCATATAAAATCGATTTACTATTTCCGATAGAGCTCTTTAAATCATTTATGTATATCACAAATGAGAGAGGCCCGAGGACTGATCCTTGTGGTACACCATGTAAGATAGGCACTGCTGTGGACTTTGTACTATTGACCAAGACATGCTGCATTCTATTGGATAAATATGACATAATTAATCTGCAGCTGTTTGGGTCGATGTTATAAAAGTAAAGTTTTCTTATGAGTATTGAGAGGAAGACACAGTCAAAAGCTTTTTAAAGATCGAGGAAAGATGCTTGACATACGTGCTTATCCTCAAAGCAGTCATTGATTAATTCCACGAAATTACTAATAGCAGTAGTTGTAGAGCTATTCTTGCGGAAGCCGTATCGATTATTGCACAACACTTCATTGTCCTCAAAAAAGTCAGATAATTGCAGTTCTAAAATTTTTTCGATTATTTTGGAAAACACAGGAAGTAGAGATATAGGGCGGTGATTATCTGCATCAGACTTATCTCCTTTTTTATGCAGTGGTATGACTAATGCTAACTTTAAGCAATCGGGAAAAACATTATCCCGTATACAGCAATTAATCAATTTTGTTAGCGGAAGTAGAATAGGTGTAAGAACTGCCTTGATGACATCCACACGCAGGCCGTAGATATCTCTGCTATGACTACCTTTAAGTTTATTTATAACTGAAGAAACCGTGCTGGATGATACTTCTTTGAATTTGAAAAACGTACTACATGTAGGAGGATCAATGCACATGAAACTGATAGGATCATTTTCAGCGGATGGTAACGAGTTTATAATTTTCGAAGAAACTTCGGAGAAGAAATTGTTAAAATCATTTGGAGAAATATTAGGACTGCTACTATTTTTTTGCGTATTACGACTTGAGTTTATCACCTTCCACACAGCTTTCGGAGCGAAATTTGTCGAATTTAGATACTTTTGGTTGTGTTCGAACTTTCTTATATGAATTTCTTTTTTGTAGGTTTTTTGATGCCTATAACAGGACTACCGATCCAGAATTAAAAGTCATTCGAAACAGATCGAATGACTTTTAATTGTGAATCGGCAGTCCTGTTATAAATAGAAAGACTGTTATTCCTTACTTCACATTTTATTTTTATGTTAGATGTACATTTCGAGACACAAGGTGCTCATTATCAATAACAAACTGGAAAAAACAGTTTGTTATTGATAATGAGCACCTTGTGTCTCGAAATGTACATCTAACATAAAAATAAAAAGTGAAGTAAGGAATAACAGTCTTTCTATTTGTGATTAATCACTTCACGTAAACTCGAAACAATACAGTTAGTCCTGTTATAGGCATCAGAAATTAGTTCAAGTGTATTTTTAATATTTTGTAAGTGCACATTGAACTAGTTGAGTTTTTTCGTTTTGAAGGTGTCAAGTACTCGTTTTTCTGGATAAGCTGAATTAAAATGACTCAAGAACGTGTGTAAGAAGATATCGAAGCAGGACGATGTATCAGTTATGTCGTCCAGAAAACTCCATCATATTGTCTCCAAAGACTGGAAAAAATAGTTTTTCCCAGACATAGTTATAGGTCGGTTGATTTTATAGCAACGTTTATTGCTGGTGATCGTTTCGTTGTGAATATTGAATAAAATTCCGATGTGATCCGAGAGACCCGTCTCCATTGGCTGGACTGAGAAGGCTACGGTGCTATTAGACCAAATATTGTCAACGCAATTATTGAAACGCGTAGGAAAATTCACTTTAAAATTTAAGCCAAAGCTTTTAGCAAAATCAATCAAAAGAGAATGATTATGGTTTCTATTATCAAATCTTACATTAAAATCAGCTGCAATGTATATTGTTTTATTACTCATGTTGATGGAATCAATAGCATGTGAGAGAGTGTGAAGAAAACAGTTAAAATCACCATCGGGTGAGCGATATAAAGCTAATATCGCAACATTTTTAATGACAATTCCAACAATTTCACAATTTTTTTCGGAGTTCATGGTTCTCTTCCATGAACTCCGAAAAAAATTGAAAAAGAACTGAATAAGAAATATCGTTTCTTACCACTATTAATACACCACCATAACGATGAATTCGCCTAGAAAAATGCGTAGCTATGTGAAAGTTGTCGAAACTAACATATGACTGTTCATCACCCTTCAGCCAGTTTACAGCATGGATAGGAAAGAAAACATATAATTTTAAAAAAATATCAAAGTTGGGTTGGTTTTTAGTGCGTTTTTAACTTTTTTACTTGAAATCAGTATTTTATACGCGTGGCGCATGAAGTAAAATTTCGAGTTTAGAAAAGCCCAGAAAATTTGTGTCGGGTCGCTGCGCGACCCTCGACAAATTTTCACGGGGCTTTTCTAAACTCGAAATTTTACTTCATGCTTAGTCTGGGAGTGGAAAACACTCGTTTAAAGTTTCAAATTAAGCTGTTTTAAAAAACAACGGATGTCGGAAAATTTACAGCTTATGCATATGTTTACCTAAAAGAAAAATTCCAGCCAGTAAGCAAAAAACAAACAAATAATTTTATACCAACATTGTAGCAACATTAAACGTTGTTTTAATGTTGTTGAAACATTACTTAAATGGATTTGCTCAGTGGGTATCGTGCGATCGTTTAAATTATGATTTAGAGTAGGCGGCATTTTTTTCGTGCGGTTACCTAGAATGCTAGTTGTATGATGGTATAAATTTGAGATTATAATAAATTATGTGTTAACAGTCAGTAGTGCCTATCTAATTTAAGATTCAAAGCCTACTCGAAATCATGTTTTAAATAATTGCACAAGAGATGGGTAACTCCTGAGTGAATCGACTCAAAGAGTCAGCTCAGTGAAGTGATCTGGTGAGCCAAGTGACTCAGTTCGAAATATGTAGCTCTTTTTGAGCCATGACTCATTTTGATTCGCCCGCTCTTCTAAAGTAAATGTAGATTCGCAATGCATTAACAGATCTTGATTTTCACGCGGCTCGTAGATCGACAGGCCGGCTACTCTCAGCCTTACTGAACATGCACTTTTAACTTTTTCCATTTGTACACTACTCAATTCATTTCTAAAAACTGAATATTTTTCACATCAATTTTTATAAATGTGTTATTGGTTTATTTAAATTGAAATTTGCCTCTTCTTAGTTCACAGACATAAGCAAATTATAAGCGAACCCCGTTGTTTACTATCTAGTAAACATTACAAGTGCAATTATTCTTTCGTCACATTCTTTGTAACTAAAATTGTAAATTTCATAAGAAGTGGACGTACAATTGCTGTATACAAACGTGTAGTTTGCCAGCTATTGACGATGCTACTTGAGCTAAGGGGCAATAGATGGCGTTTACGCTTTCGAAACATATGCAAATTGCACAGGCCGTAATAAATGGTCAAAGATATTCAGTATTCTTCAAGCACTGGTTCAGGACTATACTGATGATGGCGTTGAAGCGTATATAGTTAACCGGTGAATGACTGAGTACTGAACACAAATTCATATTCTTAAAAAGAAGTGTTTGTTTATTTATTTATTTATTTAACGGAAAATCCATTTTACAAATTAATTAACTAAATATAATTACTACAACAACAACAAAAATTTAATACAAATAATACAATAATAAAATATAAATATAATATAATATAATATAAATTTGACTTATTAAACTAAGAAAAATTACAAATATTTATTCGCTTGTTGTTATTGTAGTAAGAAAATAGCTATCGTTATATTTCTATCATGTTATTACAGCATCATCGATTCAAATTACGACGCGTGCGAATGGAGTTAAATAAACCCATTGAGTTAGCGAATCGACTCTAAAAGATCCGCGGCGGCTGTTTAATCCGAGTGAGCGGACTGAGCTAGCTCACTCATCAGGATCCGCGGTTCGGAGTTGGCTCGCGAAGATTCATGATGGCTTTCGAATCCAACTGAACTAGCTCGTTTTACGGAGATCTTTAATCCAACTGAGCTATAGCTCATTCATCGGGATTCAACTCCAAGGTTCGGAGTTGGATCGCGATGTGCTGAATGTATGTATGTGTGTTTTTATAGGCGCGCACACGTATTCAATATATTTAAACACACTAATAAAGACTATGTAAAGTTAATTAAAGGAAAGGCACTTGGTATTGTTTCACAATTAAATCTTTATTCCGACTAGTTTCGGTTTGTTAGACCATTTTCAAAGGAATTTGAAATTGGTCTAACAAACCGAAACTAGTCGGAATAAAGATTTAATTGTGAAACAATACCAAGTGCCTTTCCTTTAATTAACTTTACATAGTTTTTCATAGAATTCAAACTTGAATTTGTGTTCAGTATTCCGGCACCAGATACCCACAGACGCGTTTCCTTTTCAGTGTGGTCCCAACCCAATGCTGAGGAAACTGAACATTTCTGACTATTTTTTTTTATAAAAATAATAATAATAAACATTTTTATTCACTGATCATAAAACCATAATATAAAATACAAAATAATACAGCTATGATATGGAATATGTCAATTGAATAATTGATAATAGCCAATAAGCCAATATGTGAAAACTATTAATGGATTTCGATAGCTAACGCCATCTAATGCTCCATAGTGGCATCGTCAGTGACATAGAATTATTAAATGTTATAACAACAGATAATAAAAAAAAAGTAGTGAATGAATTTGTAGAAGTAACTAAGAAACTAGACCAATAGAAACAATCAAACACAAAAAAAACATCGAGACTATTAAAAATAAAAAGACCACAATACTATATTTCGCTGTAAATTTTAAATTCTGTGTGACCCCAAAATCGTTACAGCCGCTTTTAATTTGAATTGCGTGGAGTGAACATTTTTGAAAATAAAATAAAAGAAACTTCTTACAAAATGCGGGTTGCAAAGCGAATGTACCTTGAGTGAGCAAAATTAATGCAAGAACATTAAAATATAATAAAAAAATAAAGTTCGCTTGTTTTACCATAAATAAATTTAACAAAATATATAATACTGTTGAAAATGCATTAGTTTTGATGGTCACTGTACATGCGACTAGTCCAGTAGAGTAGGCATATCAATATCTCAAGTTTCAGCTTCATATTGTTAACCTTCTATATAAAAAAAATACTATTATTATATATATTATACACCTTCTAGTTCTCTAGAATAGTTTTTAATCTTCTATATCCGATTGTTAAATATTTATTATAACAAGAGTAATTAAAAACTATAAGAGTTGTTGATATTTTTTAAAAAAGAGATTATGTATATTTATTGTTTTTTTTATAATTGTAAAATACATTGTTGGTAGCCAATGGTAAATAAATGCGCTTCTCTCTTTAATTTATACAAAGTTTTTCAATTGCGCGGATCCACTATGATTGATTTAATTAAGAAAACTGAACCGCTTCACAATATTATTAAATTAAATAGAGAAGTATTTGCGAAATATAAGAAAACCAGTCCCTTTCAATACAAAATCCAGTTATTACGAATCTATAATATCATATCTTTATCATATGTAACGAGTGATTATTAAACAAATTATTATTAAAAAAAACCTAGATTAATTAGAGTATTTTACAATCTCCCAAAATGATAAAAAAATAAATTAACGTTGCAGCAAGACCGAATAAAATAAATTGTAACATATTTAAAAAGAAAAAAAAACATGTACCTTTTTGTAGTTCTTTAATTGTGGAGGATTTGGATTTTCAATGTTGGTACAGTTAAGCGCCCGATTAGGAAACGAGAGAAGATGAATAGTTCAAAATTCGTGACCTGTTTACGTTTAAAAAATAGTACCTTAACATATCTGTATAAAGTATATTTATTGGAGCAAATTGAAGAAGATAATATATTAAAAAAAATAAACAAGTTTTCACTCGAGTGCAAACTATACCAGCATAGATTGTTATTGAAGGTGAAATTGAAATTTTTTCAATTTTTTTCCTCACACCCCCCAACCCCCCTCCTTACTTCTTTTTATATAATAAAGTCATTTGTAAGTCATAAACAGAGATTAAGATTGTTAATGGTGTATCTAGTAGATTGTTATTGCTAGAAGATTTTTATTATAATAGGAATGTAATATTATGAAAAGCCATTTCATGGTGATGTTACTTTTTGCCGACAATATAATATGTATATTAAGTTTTCAAATTTTTATTCAATATCCACACATGGTTTATTTTTCCTAGGTGACAGTGCCGTTTTTGCCATCCAAAAATAAAAGAAATGTTGTGCAATAAATTACAGTTAATTAATAAAGAAAATATGTTATAGTTATGTTGTCTGTTTTATTTTAACCTACCCCACTGAGCAAATCCATTTAAGTAATGTTTCATCAACATTAAAACAACGTTTAATGTTGCTATAACGTTATTTGTTTGGTTTTTGCTTAGTGGGACTGTTTACCCAGTATGTAAGAATGGTATCAGAGCTGTTCCGAGTACAACTCTTGGAGGACATGGGCGCCCGCACATATGGGCAAGAGGGGGCCTCCCCTGATTTTCTGACTTATATTTATTTATCCTATGATTTGTAAATGTGCATACATAATTAATATATTTTAAGCTTTAGAATAAATCAGTGGTTTATACGCGTGGCGCATGATGTAAAATTTCGAGTTTAGAAAAGCCCCGTGAAAATTTGTCGAGGGTCGCTGCGCGACCCTCGACAAATTTTCCACGCGGGGCTTTTCTAAACTCGAAATTTTACTCCATGCTTAGTCTGGGAGTGGACAACACTCGTTCAAATTGAAGGATCACTCTAGATTACTAAGTTTATTACTCAACGGGTCATTTTACAAAGGCTACAGCTCGAAGGACCAATGATGCTTTTCGGAGAGCGAAGGACTACAAGGAATTGAAGTTTTTTTACAAATACACAACAAACATCTGAAGGTTCACTGAATGGATAGAAAAAAAAATCCAATTTAAATAAAATATTGAAGTTGGGTCGTTTTCAGTGCGTTTTTAACTTCATCAGTGTTTTATACGCGTGGCGCATAAAGTGAAATTTCGAGTTTCGAGGCTTTTCTAAACTCAAAATTTTACTCCATGCTTAGTCTGGGAGTGGACAACACTCGTTCAAATTGAAGGATCACTCTAGATTACTAAGTTTATTATTCAACGGGTCATTTTACAAAGGCTACAGCTCGAAGGACCAATGATGCTTTTCGGAGAGCGAAGGACTACAAGGAATTGAAGTTTTTTTACAAATACACAACAAACATCTGAAGGTTCACTGAATGGATAGAAAAAAAAATCCAATTTAAATAAAATATTGAAGTTGGGTCGTTTTCAGTGCGTTTTTAACTTCATCAGTGTTTTATACGCGTGGCGCATAAAGTGAAATTTCGAGTTTCGAGGCTTTTCTAAACTCAAAATTTTACTCCATGCTTAGTCTGGGAGTGGACAACACTCGTTCAAATTGAAGGATCACTCTAGATTACTAAGTTTATTATTCAACGGGTCATTTTACAAAGGCTACAGCTCTAAGGACCAATGATGCTTTTCGGAGAGCGAAGGACTACAAGGAATTGAAGTTTTTTTACAAATACACAACAAACATCTGAAGGTTCACTGAATGGATAGAAAAAAAAATATCCAATTTAAATAAAATATTGAAGTTGGGTTGTTTTCAGTGCGTTTTTAACTTCATCAGTGTTTTATACGCGTGGCGCATAAAGTAAAATTTCGAGTTTAGAAAAGCCCCGTGAAAATTTGTCCCGGGTCGCTGCGCGACCCTGGACAAATTTTCTACGCGGGGCTTTTCTAAACTCGAAATTTTACTTTATGCTTAGTCTGGGAGTGGACAATACTCGTTCTTAGAAGTTTTAAATGGAAGGATCACTCTAGATTGTTAAGTTTATTACTCAAAGGAGTGTTTTAGAAAAGCTACAGCTCGAAGGACCAATGATGCTTTTTTCTACAAAAAAACAACGAACATCTGAGGGTTTACAGCATGGATAGAAAAAAAATATCCAATTTAAAAAAATATGGAAGTTGGGTTGTTTTCAGTGCGTTTTTAACTTCACCTTAAATCAGTGAACAAAAAAGAAAAGCTTGTAGAAAATTCTAATAAATTGGAAAATAAACTGCTGAAACATTGCGAAGATTTACGGCAAGAGTTGCTCGAACAAACAATCGAGGTCGACAAGAAGATGACTAGACTAGAATATAAGTTAAAGGTCTTGGAATAAATAGTCCCGAAAACTGATAACCACTCAGACGACGGTGCTTTAGATACATTCCAATTAAACCGATTAATGGAAGAACTACAAGATGGAGTGACACATCCTGAGATAAAGAATACTCCCGAAAAAGAGTTTCCGACTGTGCCCTGTAATCTCAAACCAAATGTGACATTAACGAGCAGTGTGGGAGGATATAAATCACATGTGAAGCCGCCGACATTTGACGGAACAGTATCATGGGAGAATTACCGGAAACAATTTGAAGCTGCTACCAAGAGTAATGGGTGGTCTACGGAGGAGAAAGCTATCGCGTTAACGATGGCTTTAAGAGGAAACGCTTTGGATATTTTACAAACCCTCCTAGAGAGCGAACTAACTAATTATTCCAGGCTCTTACAAGCAATTGAACTGCGATTCGGACACGCACATCTTGAAGAGGTTTACCGATCGCAGCTTAAAGCCAGAAACCAAAAATCGATGGAGTCACTTCAAGAATTCCAGACAAACATTGCACGACTGTTCAAGTAAAAAAAAAAAAAACATTAAAAGTGCGATTCTTTTCGCAATCTACAACAAGTTAGTCCTACAAAGACTATATCAAACACTCATTGAAACAACTACTTCCCGGGCTAATACCCCGACGGACATTGAATTATACAACACGTGTTTGCTGTTGCTGTCAATGTCCGTCTGGGTATTAGCCCGGGAAGTAGTTGTTTCAATGAGTGTTTGATATAGTCTTTGTAAGACTAACTTGTTGTAGATTGCGAAAAGAATCGCACTTTTAATGTTTGAAGTATTCTGCAACCAAGAATTGGCAATTTCATTTATACTTATGTTTGGACGGTAACGTGACCACCAGTCTAAGGTGTCAAATTGTTTAGAGGGAATGGCAAAGCTATACTGATGAGAGATAAATCTCGAAACGCGTCTATAGATGGCCTGAATAATTTGACCCAAATTGTTACATTTGCAGTAGGTTACTGTATGTAACAGCAAACACGTGTTGTATAATTCAATGTCCGTCGGGGTATTAGCCCGGGAAGTAGTTGTTTCAATGAGCGTTTGATATAGTCTTTGTAAGACTAACTTGTTGTAGATTGCGAAAAGAATCGCACTTTTAATGTTTGAAGTATTCTGCAACCAAGAATTGGCAATTTCATTTATACTTAAAAAAAAAATACCTTTATTGGCATCCAAAACTAATATACATTTCTATAAACACAATACAAAACTAAACACATGAAACCAAATTCCCAGCTAATCAGTTCTTCTCCTCTCCCTCTCCCACCCTAATCTTATCACAATTTTTACGCCCGCCCCATCCTCTCGCATCCACTCCTCTATCCTTTTAACACCTCTCGTCCATTCCTCACTTATCTCCTTACACTCATCCGCTATATGTCTCCACGTATCCCTTCCACTTCCGCACAACACACACCTACCATACTCTTCACCCATCCATACCTTTCTTCCTCTCTCCTCCGACCCACACCTAACCTTCGCCAGTGCCTATTTTTAGTAAATTCCTGCTGAGGTACCCTGGCAGTTTCCCGTGTACCTGCCACCTTTTATATAGAGGATTATAGGTACTTCTCTCAATATACCCTTGACGCTCCTGTTTTTCCACTTCCTCCCATTTTTCCTTCATCCACGCTGCCACATTCACTCCTTTTTCCAACCACTAATTTACCAAACTTTCAGACACCCCTGCTCTTTCATACATTTTTCTCCTCTCCATTCTCCAATCACTCTCTCCTACTCCCACACATGTTCTCCACACCTCATTTACCAGCCTTTCACTAACCAATCCACTCAATTTCATCTCATATCTTGCCACTCTTTCCACTGCCTCTCCATGCATACATGCTCTGTTCGTTTCCTGAAGCAGAATATAACTGGGCGTTGATCTTTCCACCGCCAGTAGCTGCTTCAGGAACGTCACCTGCTCTCTCTCAATACATGCATACGCTCTCATTCCCCATGCCTCCACCCCATAGATTAAAATTGGCTTAACACACGAATCCCACAGTTTGCACGCCATCTGAACATTTCCCTCCAGCCATTTTCCCTACTTGTTCTTTACCACATACCACGCTTTCCTTGCCTTCAGTTGGACCCATCTGGCGTGCTCCCTGTACCCCCCACCACATCTAAACACAAAACCCAATTTAAACTCTTTCACTCTTTCGATCACTTCACCCTTCCATGCCAATTCTTTCACTCTGCCTTCTCTTCCTTTATTCCTCAATCTCATCCACTTCGTTTTCTCTACATTTACACACAATCCTCGCTTATCCATATACCTCTCAACCCTTTGTAACATTTCCTTCATTTCTCCCCATTCCTTCGCCAGCAACATCATCCGCATACGCCAACATCCACACCTTAATTTTCCCTATCACAACCCCGCCCGCTTGCCCGTTTTTCAGGACCTCTTCGAGTTCACTCAGATATAAGTTAAATAGTAACGGGCTAAGCGGACATCCCTGTCTCACCCCCGTCCATACTCAAAACTTTTCCGATACCTTTCGGTCCACCTTTGCTCTCCCCCATGTTTCCTCATATACTCCTCTCACCCATTCCACTGTTACCTTGCTCACACCTCTCCTCTTCAAACACTCCATCAACCTTTCTCTCGGAACCGAATCATACGCTGCTTTCAAATCGAGAAACACTGCATACATACTTCTCTTTTCCTCTAACACTCTCTCAACTATTCTTGCTAGCGTAAAAATTTGATCTCTAGTCCCCCTCCCTTTTCTAAACACTGTTCAAGTATTCCTACCCTATTGCGCCTGAAGAGTTCTTGGAAAAATTAGGAGTACAAGTATTCGTAGAAGGAATACGGGATACAAATATCCAACAGCTTCTTCGGTTAGCCCGCTCGAAAACCATGATGGGTGTTCTGGTAAACGCGTTAGAGATTGAGGCTGCTAAGGAGGCTTCTAGAGCACAGGCACGCATACGAGAAATGGAGGCCGAAGAAATTGTTAACCCCACTTTTTCAACCAAGAAGAAAATGATTAAATGCTGGCACTGCGGAAAATTAGGCGACGCGAGGAGCAAGTGCGAGAAATACTCGCAAAAAGGGGCAGGGAATACATTAAAACGCTGACGCGTTGTCTCGGAGACCCTGCCAGCTAGATTGTAGTCATTGCCGGAGATTGGAGGAAAAGTCTGGAGTTGTGAATAGAACTACTGTGACGGACGAATCTTGGTCTAACGAACAATTGGAAAAGGATCAAGAGGCTGACCCAGATTTAGGACTCCTGAAGACCTGGAAATTGGAGGGAACTCGCCCCCAATGGGAAGATGTGGCTAGTAAGACACCAACCTGTGGTATTGGTCTCAATGGGACTCGATTGGAATGAAGGATGGGGTCTTGGTGAGAAACCTAGAGAGCGCTGATGGAAGAACATCCGTATCGCAGATAATTCTTCCAAGAAATAGAATTTCAGAAGTTCTGCAGCTGGTACATGATGGTGCTTCCGGAGGACATTTTGATGTTAGGAAAACAACAGAGAAGGTCTAAGAGCGTTTCTATTGGTCAGGATATCAAAATGATGTAAAAGAGTGGTGCCGCAAATGTAAAGTATGTGCAGAAAGCAAAGGTCCCTATAGAGCACCTCGAGCCCCAATGAGGAAGTATAATGTAGGAAGCCGTTTTGAACGTATAGCCATGGACCTTGCAGGCCCATTTCCAGAAACCGATAATGGAAATAAATATATCGTGGTGGATGGACTACTTTACGAAGTGGACAGAGGCATACGCCTTATCAAATCAACTTGCAGCTACGATAGCAGATGTTCTTGTGAACGAACTGCTATGTCGGTTTGGTATCCCATTCGGACCAGGGCAGGAATTTTGAAAGTAACCTATTCAAGAATTTATGTACAGTCTTAGGTATCCAGAAAACTAGGACAACCCCTTTGCATCCACAATCTGACGGCATGGTGGAAAGAATGAATGGGACTATGGGAAAGTACCTATCTGAAGTAGTGGCTAACCATCAGAAGGACTGAGACCATCATCTACGGCTATTTTTGCTTGAAAATAGATTTGCGGTTCATGTAAGTACAAGTTATAGTCCTGCAAGTGTTTTATTTGAAAGGAAACTCAGACTACCATGTGATTTAAAATTTTGATGCAAACCCGAAGAAGACAGCCGAAGACGATTATGTTTCAAAGCTAAGAAGGAAACTGGAGAAAGCTAAGAAGGAAACTGGAGGATACTTACCAGCGAGTAAGAAGGAATATCCAGGATGTGAGCGATAGAATAAAGGACCATTATGACGTTAAGCCTACCAAAGGAGGATATCAGGCCGGAAACTTGTATGGTTATATAAGCCACGAAGGAAGAAAGGGCTAGCTCCGAAACTACAACGGAATTGGGAGGGACCATACGAAGTTTTAAAACGTTTGAACGATGTCATATATCGCATCAAGAAGTATCCATCTAGAAAACCGATTGTTGAAATGGGATACAATCGGTTTTCCAGATGGATTAAGCCCTTATGAAACTAACGATGTGGACGAGCAACAGATGTGCCAAATGACCAAGGAGTATGTGAACTCAGATAGCTCTGCGGCCGAGTTGGCAGGAAGCCTGAAGATTCGTAATGGTGTGACCAGGGAAGAAAGGAGAGATCTGTTCACAATGCCCTCTGACTACGCACTGGCACATTGTGTATTTGGGAGGAAGTTTAGAGGTATAGGTTACCTCAAGAAACAGAATCCTGTGGTCGGAAAAGCACTAGAATTGAAAATGGATGGACAGAAGATGTTTTATTTGGTTACAAAAGAAACATCCTATGGAAAACCGCCATACCAGTCGATATGGCATGCGTTATGCGATTCAAAGATTCGGTTGAAAGCCCACGGAGTCAACATATTAGCTATACCAAAAATAGGATGTGGCCTGGATAATCTTAAATGGGGAGTGGTTAGAAACATTGTGGAAACCATATTCGATGGTACTGGAATTGAAGTCGTAGTGTGCTGTTACAATCCCTGGACAACATCCGCTACAAAAAGCGTTCCTTGTTACTTCTACAATAGAGGGACATGCACCAAAGGAGCCAACTGCAAGTACCTTCATCGGAAAACTATTCCGGGATGGAATAGTCTAAGGCAGTGGTGGGGAAACTTTTTTTAAGACGAGCCATTTGTAATAACCAGACAATCGTAGCGGGCCAAAGAATAATGCTTAATCGTAGGTAGGTAGTTTTTATGCGGGTCGTCACATTACAAAGTAAGAACGCGTTCAAACATTCTCACGACGGCACTCTTAAACGGGCCGGATTAAACCTTTCCGCGGGCCGGACTTGGCCCGCGGGCCGTAGTTTCCCCATCACTGGTCTAAGGGGAGGGCAGTGTAACAAAAGTAGAAGACACAAGTGGAAAACACTAGTATGTTCTACTGCCGCGCTTAGACCAGTGTGACTCATAGCGCGAGGGAAACAAAAGCGCCCGACAAAATAAACAACGGTGAATCACGAAAACGTCGGGATTCTTCTCGAACATTCGATGAATCATCAGGCCTTTTATATAGCGCGCGTTAGCAGGAGGGAGAGTTTTTGAGTACGAACATTCGCATCGTCAACAACTAGTTATAAATTAATAGTGCGCGCTAATAATTAAATTAGTGGCATTATAAGTGATAACTTATAATTTAGAATATAAATATTTGTGTAAAATAATAAGTTTATTTTAAATAAACTTACTTATTTCCGAGTTTATGTAAACCCGACTTCGTAACAATCTGATGGCTAGCAGGGTTGTTATGTGTAAAACACTTTGTTTTAAAACAATGTTTTAAACATGTTTAAAAACAGCCGTCGTGTTTTAAACGGTTTTGTTTTAAACACGTTTTTAATCTTAAATTTGTTTAAAACATGTTTAAAACGTTTTTTTTTATTATCTTAAATTTACTGAATTATATTTTGTACTACTTCATTAAGATTTTTTGTTTACGTTTTTAAATGTTAGCGAAATTGTTGAAGATATTTCAAATTACATTATTAAAGATGACATTTTATTACAATAGAATATCACAACTGTGTGTGCATAAATGTGATTTTTAAATACATATACTGTAAATTTTACGACATTAGTTGTTTTTTTTTTTAAAGATTTCAATTTGAATCTTCAAACGAGGGTTTTCCACTGCCACACTAAGCATGAAGTAAAATTTCGAGTTTAGAAAAGCCCTGTGAAAATTTGTCGAGGGTCGCGCAGCGACCCGAGACAAATTTTCTGGGCTTTTCTAAACTCGAAATTTTACTTTATGCGCCACATGTATAAAACACTGATATCGTAAAGTTTAAAATATACGGCTGTGGCAATCTAATATGTAGATGTGAATAAAACGTGAGTCAAATTCTGCGCTGAACAATTGGTTTAAACTAGTGATTATAAGCAACCCAATAACTATAACGTATACTAGGTTGCCTATAATCGCTACTGTATGTGTGTGTTTTTTGAACTTCTCTGTAAATTAGTATTTTTACGCGTGGCGCATGAAGTAAAATTTCGAGTTTAGAAAAGCCTAATTTGGATTGGCCGCTCCGCGTCGCTACGCGGCCAATCCAAATTCTTAGGCTTTTCTAAACTCGAAATTTTACTTCATGCTTAGTCTGGGAGTGGAAAACACTCGTTAAAAGCCACAAATTAACCGCTTCGAAACAACGAATTCCCGCACATTTAAAAAACGGTGTAATTATCGGGATATGTATACTCAAAAGAAAAGCCCTGTATGTTCTAACAAGATAAATTCAAATTCAAAACTATTTGAATTCGAGAAAATAAGCTTACGCTTCTTATAGTTTGCACACTTTAAACATAATATATAAAATTACGAAAAAACTATTCGTGAAAATGCAAACAGTGTCTTAATTAATAAGACAATTTAAGACGATAAATATCCATTGAAACAACTACTTCCCGTGCAAATACACCTCCGGATATTGAATTATACAATGACATATTTAAAATCTTATTTAATTTGATTTGTTACAACGCTCTATTAAAGTATATGTAACGTTTAGGTCAAATTCTCTTCAAACCAACAAACAATACAATTTAAAATGAAAGGAGAGATAGCAACAAATTAGAAGTGAAAGGACTTGGATTAAAACTAATGTCTTAGGCCATCTATAGACGCGTTTCGAGATTTATCTCTCTTCAGTATAGCTTTGCTTATGACGTTTAAGTAAGTTTGTTTTAATTTTATTCCTAATTTTTTTTTAAACGTCATAAGCAAAGCTATACTGAAGAGACATAAATCTCGAAACGCGTCTATAGATGGCCTAAGACATTAGTTTTAATCCAAGTCCTTTCACTTCTAATTTGTTGCTATCTCTCCTTTCATTTTAAATTGTATTGTTTGTTGGTTTGAAGAGAATTTGACCTAAACGTTACATATACTTTAATAGAGCGTTGTAACAAATCAAATTAAATAAGATTTTAAATATGTCATTGTATAATTCAATATCCGGAGGTGTATTTGCACGGGAAGTAGTTGTTTCAATGGATATTTATCGTCTTAAATTGTCTTATTAATTAAGACACTGTTTGCATTTTCACGAATAGTTTTTTCGTAATTTTATATATTATACCCTGTATGTTCTGTTTTAAACACGTTTTAAACGTGTTTTAAACATGTTTCTAAATATTAATGTTTTAATCGCTGTTTCAATGAAAAAAACACCCCACTGAGCAAATCCATTTAAGTAATGTTTCAACAACATTAAAACAACGTTTAATGTTGCTACAATGTTGGTATAACGTTATTTGTTTGTTTTTTTCTTAGTGGGACGTATTGTAAAAAAAACTGTTTGTTTTAATTAAAATGAAAAAAAAAAACGTTTTAAATTCGTTTAAACTTTTAACAACTCTGATGGCTAGTGATATTAAAAAAAACATTGAGTGATAGATTGGCTGGTTTCCAAACATTTTCGATTGCTTTGGATGAGAGCACAGATATATTTGACACAGCAAAGTTAACTATTTTTATAAGATTGTCGTGAACAAAATACAATTGAATAAAGTTATTCACTCCCGAACAAAACCCTCGGTTTTAATATCGGTCCATGTAATTTGCAAAAACATTAAATTCACATACAAAACATACTACTTACTGACTTGTTAACTGCACGAAATTCACAGGGGTCAAAATTCTAGTTCTTCAAAAATTACGACGATGAATACATAAAAGTGTTTATTTAATTTACTTACCAATTAATGAATGTTGCCTTCTTTTATCTTCCCTAGCTCACTAATCGAATAACACCACATGTTTTATTTAAATCAAATCCATTTAGTTATTCACACGAATAAGAACAAAAATTGCTATTTGTTTTTAATTCTAATTCAACCCACTGAGCAAACACATTCAAGTAATGTTTCATCAACATTAATACAACGTAAAATGTTGATACAATATTATTTGTTTGTTTTTTGCTCAGTGGGAACACTCACTATAAATTTTTTTAAACGGACTCCATTGACTGAATAAATAAAATCACCGTACAAAGTTTTATTTAAATCAAATCACTCGTCTTTGTAAACAAAGCAAAAAAACACGAACAAAAACCGCTATTTAGTTTTATCCTAATTCAATACTCACTATTAATAAAATGTCTGTACGCGTTTCAATTAAACCGAACCACTCGTCTTTGTAAACAAACAAAACACAAACAAAACAATGTTGGGTGCGAGCCAGCGCCGGGCACCCAAAGCATGTTCCGCCGAGTGACCTATGACGTTCCTACTCCCCATTGGTTTAAAACGCACGCTGACGTCATAGGTAGTTCGTGCAGGACAGTTTAGGTGCCGGCAGTGCACTCGACATCCATTTTGTTGTTTGTGCCGGTTTAAAAGACGCGAGGGACGCGAGTTTTGAATCGAATGATTTAACAAGTGTTTGCGTTTATGTCGTGTAGTTTTTAATCTAACAAGTGTTTGCGTGTTTCTCTTCGTAATTGTAAATTAAAAATCACGTAGTGATTTAGCGGGATGTCAGTGCGATCGGAATGTATAAATGGTGAGTGTTTTCTGATTAATCTAAACATTATTGCTTTACTTTTTAACCCGTAATTAGTACGTACACAGTGGACTGTCAGAAATTTTACAAGCTTTCATCTTATAATAACTTCGACTGCTAAACAAAGTTTTCAAAAACTGCCTGTGATTTAAATAAATTGATTGTGAGTTACGTGAAGATCAAATTAATTTGACGAATAAAGCACTAATAACGTTTCTTCACACTTTTATTTGAATTACCAAATGCCCGAAATGTACATTTGGTAATTCAAATAAAAGTGTGAAGAAAGGTTATTAGTGCTTTATTCGTCAAATGCCTGTGATTTATTATTATTTAATATGTGATTTAATACACATAGCGACATCTCTCGGTTTATCGTAGAAGAATTGATTTTTGTTTGAATTTAAATTGTTAAATTTAATACACGCAGTGACATCTCTTGATTTATTGTCAAAGAAGTTCTTATTTAATTTTAAATGTATACCTTTTTGTATCAGAATTTAATTTACCGGTGGTCAAAGAAACGTGCGAGTAAAAGCAAGTTAGTGTACAATTATTTATACTTTTAAGCACCATAGTAAAAATAGGCACACTTGAAAATAGATATAATTATTTTATATTTTAGAAACGCGCTGTACCTGTTACGAGTTAAAAAAGAAGAAAAAATTGATTGTTTATTCAAGACCAAGTTTTTTTTTCAACACATAAATGCCTAAGCATTAGACGAATTTAAACAGTTAGTTGTGAGTTTTATTTATGAATATATTTTTATTAAAAATGTAAATTAGATGTGTGTGAAGGTTTATTTTAGTTTTACAAATATCTAGAGCCGAGGTGTTCAAGTAAACAGTAAAAATCTTCGATAAGAGACTCAATATCTTATAATTAAAATCTGCTGTAGCCAACACAGGTACCGACCGCAAATTAAAAGATTGTACGACATTTTTACCACTCCATTTTTACCACCATATATTTTTTACCACCAATTCTTTTTACCACTCCGGTTTTACTACCATATATTATTTACTATTAATACCTTACAAATATTTCTGAAGTATTTACAAGTCTGTATAAAACATTCATTCGGTTCTATTTTTCATTTTTCGCGCTAGATGTATTAAAATGTAATAAATATTAACTGTTTACAAAACTGTCATCGACATCTTTGAGAATGATGTAAAATATAAATGTTAATATTTTAATATTCAGGGGCTGTTCCGTACACGCAAAGAAACTTACGCAATTTATTCTATTGCAAACTTTTCTCCTAACCTAACCTAACGTAGCAGTATGTAGAATCTCATAGAGATTTAAGCAATCTATTCTATTGCAAACCTTTCTCCTAACATAACCTAACCTACAAGTATGTGGAATAGTCACCGTGCGCAAAGAGACTTACGCAGTTTATTCTATTGAACACCTTTCTCCTAACCTAATCTAGAAGTATGTGGAATAGTCATCGTCTTCAAAGAGACATACGCAATTTATTCTGTTGCAAACCTTTCTCCTAACCTAACCTAGAAGTATGTGAAATATTTAACTTGCGCAAAAAGACTTCCGCAATTTATTCTATTGCAAACCTTTCTACTAACCTAACTTAAAAACATGTAAAATCGCCTAAGCATAATAAAATGTTTATCTGCATCTTATTATTTTATAGAAAAATGTGTGGCTATACTAAGCCTTAAATCAGATAATTTTGCTTGGTTATGTGGTTTTATTAAATTATTTTAATTGTATTTAAATTTAGCTGTGTGTCTACTAACCAAACTGGATATGCCGTACCCAATTACGATGTAAATCACCAATTATGATGTAAATCAGGAAAAATATGATTTGTAATAAAATATGATGGTAATAAAATGGTGGAAAAAAATATAGTGGTAAATATAGAGTGGTAAAAATGACCCCTAACGAATTAAAATAATATATGTGGGGTGGGTTTCCTCAGAACTGCAGTTTCGTTGGAGCGGTTTATTTTTATATGTACAGTGGGTAAAACATAAGAATATACATTTATATACAGCGGTAGATGTGGAGACGCCTGGAACTCGTAGATAGAGATGCAGGGTAGCTGCTGCGTCCTCGTAATGGAGTTGCAGTGGCGTTTTCCCTGTTCGCCCCGAAGTGGTGCTTGTGGACTCTCGTCGGGCTGAATTCCTTCAGGCAACGCGGTGAATAATCCTTGGGGCCGGCTTGATTCCTCGAGCGTTTTAACTACCTGAAGTTGGCTCGTCTTCAGGGTTTGTTCGTAGCTTGTAAAATGGTGAACATGAAGGGATATTTTCCAATAATAACACTAAGAGATGTTTACTCATTGATGTCTATTGCTTGACTATTATAATTCTTACAAACTACCTACTACTACAACTAAATCTAAGACACCCCGGGTGGGGGGTTTATAGCCCGGGTGGACCCAATGCCCGTTAAGGGTGGGCGTGAGCTCCAACATAGCTAAACTACGGGCTTTGTTTGGATAACGGACAACACTTCATCGCAGATATCGAAAGAGTACTTTTCTCGGTTGGCAAACTTCAAGACCGTGCAGAGATGCAAGAAGAGTCCAGTGGACAGTTGAAGTTACTCTGCTTAATGTTAGTGTTGCTCCAGGGTTTATAGGTGTCAGGTAGAAGGTAACATTCCTTCCCTTGGGTGGCGGTACTACGTGGGAGATGCAGTGGCTGGTACGTTGGGGTTCGACGGTGGCGCTATTGGCAAGGGTAATGCCAAGCGCCCTGTAACTAGTAGGGCGTCACGTATATACCCTTACATATGGGATTATGAAATTCATTATTCCAATTACTTATTGAAGCTAACTTGTACAATAAAAAAATAAAAAAAATTTATTTGAGCTTTCTCACTGAATTTCATGAAAATCTAACTTTACAGAAATGTTCAGGGGGCAAAAATAGCTTCGGTGTGCATCTGTTTTGCAAATTCGTCAACATTCTTGAAGACTATTTCCTGAATGAAAATAATTGCAATTTTCATGTTTTTTTTTTTTGGAGAAACCATAATAGCTAGAATTATAAGCGACGCATACAGGTCCTAAAATGGACTCAAGATTATATGTGATTGTTTTCGTAACTCTAGCTTTTCTGGGAATGTTGGAATAAATAATGACGATTTTCGTACATCAGAAATAACCCATAACCCACTGAGCAAAAAACAAACAAATAACGTTATATCAACATTGTAGCAACATTAAACGTTGTTTTAATGTTGATGAAACATTACTTACATGGATTTGCTCAGTGGAAAGGCTCACAGATTGTCAATATTTTTCTGTAATTATTATATTATTAATCTTCATCAATAACATGTATTAAATAACAAATCTGATCTGAAATTAATTTTTATTAAACTCACTTAGATTCTAATTCAAGTGCACACATTTGCTGTATAAACTCTGCTATTCAAAACCATGGTGAATTGCCGAAAATCCGTAACTTTTGTACAATCTTCCAAAAGTAACCATCGCAGAGGATAATGGAAAAAATAATGTTGGTCAGCCTGAAATACAGTTCTTAATAAAAAGTAAAATTACGAATGTATATAATATGCACAAATAAATAATAACTGCCTCGTAAATAGACGTTAGTAGAAAGTTTTAATTTAAATATATACAGAGTGTCCGTATTTCGAGGAAATGCATGGTGATCTCGGTTATTTGAAGAGTTAGAGAGTTGGTTAAATTAGGGCAAACACGTGAAATTTGGAGCCCAACAATAATCCGAAAACAGATTTGAAATATCTTTATTTGTTTTCGAGATATTGCCAAAAAACTATTTTTTTCAAATTTCGTTTTTATTTTTTTATTCAAAAACTATTGGATCTAGGAATTTGCAACTTTTACATTAAAAATTCCTAGATCCAATAGTTTTTGAATAAAAAAATAAAAACGAAATTTGAAAAAAATAGTTTTTTGGCAATATCTCGAAAACAAAAAAAGATATTTTAAATCTGTTTTCGGATTATTGTTGGGCTACAAATTTCACATGTTTGCCCTAATTTAACCAACTCTCTAACTCTTCAAATAACCGAGATCCCTATGCATTTCCTCGAAATACGGACACCCTGTATACACCCACTGAACAAAAAACAAAGAAATAACGTTATATTAACATTGTAGCAACATTAAACGTTGTTCTAATGATGAAACATTACTTAATTGTGTTTACTCAGTGGGCAGGGTGATTCAGTTTGGTGTTCCACCCCTTCTAACCTTTTTATATTGATAGAAAGTATAACAAACTAAATATATTTGTATACGGCAAGAAATCTCTAATTAATGGTGTCACCGAATTGACAATACCAGCGACGGCTCGCAGCCTAACTTCAGGGTAGGCCACAGCGCCAAGGCACACAGAATTTGAGGTTGAGATCGCGCTTTATAAATACAAGGAATTGCACAACAAAGTCACCTTTCAATAACGGATACATATTACCTTGGGTCTCTGGCCTACCCTGAAGTTAGGCTGCGAGCCGCCACTGGACAATACAATGACAACTGTCAAGATAGCGATAGTAAACTTTTTTTTGTCAAATGACAATATATCTGTTTTTTGTTCAATTTGGATAGAGGACATTTTCCTACATCCGCATATTTATCACAACTATACGCTTAGATAAGAAAAATAAATAATTAATTCATGTTGGAGTTACGTGAAGTGAAAGTTATAGATACAGAGAGTTTTATGTAACACCGAACATACGTCGTACATTTTCCGATGCTCGGTTTATTAAAAGAATTTAATTTGAAGCTTTAAACGAGTGTCTTCCACCCCCAGACTAAGCATGAAGTAAAATTTCGAGTTTAGAAAAGCCTGAAAATTTGGTTTGGTCGCGTAGCGCGAAGCGCGGAGCGGCCAAACCAAATTTTCAGGCTTTTCTAAACTCGAAATTTTACTTCATGCGCCACCGGCACACAACACTGATTTAATAAAAAGTTTAGCAGTGTGTTTTAAACTACGTAATATGTCAGTGTTTTGAACCGGTGGCGCATGAAGTAAAATTTCTAGTTTAGAAAAGCCTGAAAATTTGGTTTGGGCGCTCCGCGCTACGCGACCAAACCAAATTTTCAGGCTTTTCTAAACTCGAAATTTTACTTCATGCTTAGTCTGGGAGTGGAAAACACTCGTTTAAAGCTTCAAATTAAATACTTTTAATAAACCGATAATCGGAAAATGTACGACGTATGTTCGGTGTTATATAAAACTCTCTGTATGAAAGTAGTTAAATTCCATTATCTTCACTATTTTATTTTAATTCTCGACGTACGTTTCAGGCACGATGTGCCCTTTTTTAATAGTGTATTTTATAAAAAAGTCATCTGTCTATAGAATAAAAATATAGGGATTTATCAAAATATCTACTTTTTATCTTCCCTTGTAGCTATTTTTGTTTAAAGAATGTTTCAATGACTTAAATGACCCACCTTTAAAACTTAAACACTTATTGAAATGATTTCTTTCATTTTCTATGATTGCTACATATGCTTTTTATCAAAAAAATGTTGTTATCTAAGAGTATAGTTGCGAAGAATATTCGAATGCAGGAAAGTGCCCTCTATCCGAAATTAACCAAAAATAGATATGGTGTCATTTGAAGACAAAAGTTGACTCTCGCTACTTTGACAGTTGTGATCGTATTATCAACACCATTAAATAGAGAATTTCCTGCAGTTTACAAATATATATGGTTTGTTATACTTTACTATCAAAATAAAAAAGTTAGAAGAGGGTAGAACAGAATCACCCTGTATGAATACATACAGGGATTATTTTATTTCGGTATACAAATTCCTATGTATACCCAGATAAAAAACGCATTGGATATACAGAGAGTTTTTCTTTAAAATATACGTATTCCAAATTGAGCCTATTTTCTGTAAATCGTTTTTACTTTCCCCCGTATGTAATACAAAGGGAAAGTATTGTTTTCGTGAAAATTTTCGAATCAAAAATTTTAGCGGAAATATCCGTTTTGAGGTCCCCTGAGTCGAATAAGACCATTTTTGAAAAATGTCTGTCTGTGTGTCTGTGTGCGCTGTACCGCAAAAACCGCTAAAGATATCGAGATGAAACTTGAAACTTAAGCTTTTTGTTACAATCGGAAGAACTGAAAAGCTTTTGGTGAAAATCGGAAAACCGGAAGTGGTACTTTACTCTTAGCGTTTTTCAGTTTTTTCAGATTTTTTCAATAAATGTTCATCAAACAAAAAATTCTTTCAAATAAAAGTTGTAGATAATAACACAATGAAGATGTATTGTTCACTTACTTTTTGTCATAGCACTCTTAGTTTTTGAGATATTTAATAAATAGTGTTTATTATCTAGTCATTGATTTGTGTCAGTGTGTGTGTTGATACAATTGGAAAATGTTTCAAATAAAAGTTGTAGGTAATAAAATATTAAAGATTTTTTGTATCTTCACTTTTTGTCATAGCACTCTTAGTTTTTGAGATATTCAATAAATAGTGTTGTAGTTATCAAAAAGTTGAAGACATTTTGAAAATAATAATGCTACAAATATTTTAAAAGTGATTTAATACGCAATTTACGGGGGAAAGTACTATGATGGACATATCACCATTTTTTATATAGGTATACATAGGAAAATGTATACCTAAAAGAAAAATTCCCTCCATACACATTTGGCAGAGATTTAAAATTGTTTACAAAAAGATAAAATTTAATAAACGAAGAACTCATATTTACTATTTCAAGAATGTCGATTGCAAATTCACAATTCATATCCAGTAAATAAAGTTGATGTTCCTTGACGTAATATTGTGGGATTTCGAGTTTAAGTGTAGGATCGTAATTCGTCGCAAATATTTCATTATTGTGAAGAACTTTCAATAAATCGACAATTTCTTCTAAAAAATATTGATTGTAAACCTTTCAAAAAAAGCCGCTCTACTCGCCTACTCTAAATCATAATTTAAACGATCGCACGGTATATTATACAATTTATTATCCATACCATTATTCCAGCATAAAAATGATGTCACTCGTGTTGGTCCAGTTTGATTCCTTAGAAAATCAGCGATCGCTTGTTTATAATTGTCAGTACAATCAAACATTTTAAAATTAATTAAAAATGCCGCAAAAGTGAGAAATATTTGCATTTTTATTATCGTGAGAGCAATAATATTTTTCTAGTTCAATACTTTAGAATTGTTTTTTTTTTATAAAGCAGCTGCAGGACACATTGCAGTTAAAATTACAGTGTTTGTATCAACACACTTATTTGAGTCATACACTCTTATTACTTAATTAAGTTGTTACATCTTTTTATGGGAAATTATGTAGAATTAACTCTTTTAACCCACTTTTTCTAAATGAGACAATTTTATAAGAAACACTCGTAGGTATTTAAATATAATGGAATATACCTACTGAGCAAAAAACAAACAAATAACGTTATTTCAACATTGTAGCAACAATAAACGTTGTTTTAATGTTGATGAAACATTACTTAAATGTGGGTAATAACATTTTGTTTGAAATAACAAGAAAATCACTACATTTTTAATAATAAATTAAGACATGATAAATTCAAATTCAAAACTATTTGAATTCGAGAAAATAAGCTTACGCTTATGTAAGCTTATTTTCTCGAATTCAAATAGTTTTGAATTTGAATTTATCTTGTCTTAATTTATTATTAAAAATGTAGTGATTTTCTTGTTATTTCAAACAAAATGTTATTACCCACATTTAAGTAATGTTTCATTCTTATAGTTTGCACACTTTAAACATAATATATAAAATTACGAAAAAACTATTCGTGAAAATGCAAACACTGTCTTAATTAATAAGACAATTAAAGACGATAAATATCCATTGAAACAATGGATATTTATCGTTTAAATTGTCTTATTAATTAAGACACTGTTTGCAATTTCACGAATAGTTTTTTCGTAATTTTATATATTATGAATAAATTAAGATTTAAGAGATTACTAATACACAGTTAATTTGAAAAATATTTAAATTCAGTACACATAAAGAAATTCTAAATAATATGTTCAACAATAAAATTTGTTGCTTAAAAATGTCGATAACTCAAGATTTTTAAATGACTCGATAGATCAAAAGTGGTATCATTGAAAAGGTCTTTAAAAAATAAGCAACTTTTGTAAGAAACATAATTTTGTTACTGGCATCGATTTTGATCGATATCTGATCAAAGTTATTAAATTTAATTTTTTTATGGTTAACTTATTTTAAGAGATTGAGTTTCAAATGTCAGTTAGACCTCTCAGATACATTCTGACCAAGGTTGTGGACTAGTTAAAAAAATATTCGACTAAAACTCCGTCTCCGACTCCTCTATTTTTCGATAATCCTACGCCAAATCCGACTGCTGCTTCAGAATATGTAAACATTTTAAAACTTAACTTTTTTTTTTATTATTATTTGCAAAACACTTAGTTGTATTTTACTATAATTACAATCTGATCACAAATGGATCAATGAGTAATATTTTGCTAACTTAATTTACTAAAGGTTTAATACTACGGGTTTACTCATTAGTATCCCTTAGATTTTAATAACTTAATTACACTAATTAATGTGTACACTAGCACTATGCTCTGCTTTTGCACTAACACAATATTAAACTAACTCGAACGGTTTAGTCCGCTGTAGTCTTCTGGTCAAATTCGTGTTATCGAGGAGCTGGATGGCTTCGATGTTGACGTGTTGAAGAAGTCGCTGTTCATGACTCTTGGCAAATTTGTGTATTGTCTCATTAACAGTATCCATTTCCAAGTCCCTGTGGAGGTCACTGTTTCGGAAATACCAAGGAGCATTGACAATACTCCTCAGTACTTTATTTTGGTATCGCTGGATTATTTCTATATTGCTCTTTTTGGCACAACCCCACAGCTGGATGCCATATGTCCATACGGGCTTAAGAATTTGTTTATACAGCAGTCATTTATTGTAGATTGACAGGGTAGAGTTCCGACCAAGCAGCCAATACATTTTTCGAAATTTGATGTCCAGTTCTTCTTTTTTCTTTTTGACATGAGCTCTCCAGCGTAGCTTAGCGTCCAGTGTAAAACCCAAATATTTTGCTGTATCAGCATATGGTACCTGGATATCATTCATACTAACAGGGATATGTTGATTTCTTTTATTTGTGAAATTGACGTGGACCGATTTAGTCTCATTCAATTTGATTCACCATTGCTTAGTCCAGATGTTAATTTTATTTATCGAGGTTTGCAGATTTACTGCTGCTTCTTCGTGATCTTTGCCTACAGCCAATATAGCAGTGTCGTCGGCAAATGTGGCTTTACTTAATAATGCAAGTTTTTGCAATACTAATTAATGTTTAATGGTTGCTACATCTGCATAATTGCAATATAATAGTATTTTTGAAAAAAAATCGAAATGTTTGTTTTCTCTTATATGTAAATTACATAAATGTCCATTGTAATTAAAAACTCTGTTTGGATTCAAATTTTAGAAAAAAAAAACGAAATATGTTCAGCACATTTACATATAAATAATTATATTGAAAATCGGTGTCGGAATTATACGAAATTTACAACTGCACAGCTCCGATTTCGTCAGCACAAAAATAATAATAATTTTTCCAGAAGCTTACAGCTTTAAAAAATTAGTAGTTAATATTGTATCTACATTTATTTCATAGATTTAAATATGTTTAATTTTGTCATTCATCTACGATTACATATGTATATTTTGTAAAACGTGCAGGTTTGAATATGAAATAAATGTCATTGTATTTTTAATGTGTTGTATACGAATCTGAGTTTTTAAGCACCAATAAATTATTATTATCACCGGCAATTTCTTTTTGTCCGACTCGGACTTGAAATCTAGCTACGGCCCTGAACAGTTTGTTGCGCTACTGACAATCCAACTATAATTATAACATCATTCAACATTCTAGAAATCTCCTTCAATTTTCCATTACTCACTTCACCCAAACGTTTTGTTGTTTAACACGAAAATTATTATTTTCCCATTGTGCTTGTGTGTTTTATTAAGTGAGTCATTGCGCAGGATATTCCTCTCCGCGTAGTCACCTTGACCGCTTTGAGGCCACGAAATCTACAACCGAGCATTCCTGCTTGTCCTGTCTGTCGATCTCAAACTGAAACAGTGTTCGTATTGCTTAGAATATTCAGCTGAAACAGCCATGGTCTATGATGTAAGTACCCTTTAAATACTATCAATAATTATCAGTGTAAGTACAAATTTCAAGTGCGACGCTTTAAATTAGATTATTTGTACGGCACTCCCAACTCTTATCGCGTTACAAATAATTACAATGGAATTATTAATCACGAGTGGTATTGACGTATACACTTCAAAAACAGTTTTTGCTCTTTATTTTATGTTGTGTATATTAATCTATTAATTATTCTTAATAGACCAATACTTAGAATTAACAAGAATGGTTATGGACTTTAATACGTTCGAATTCAATAATAAAGTCTACAAACAAACTTTTGGAACGGCAATGGGCAATCCACTATCCCCATTTCTTGCAAACATATTTTTGAACAACCTTGAACATCTTGCTCAAAAAACAATAACCAATTTCCCAAGGATCTGGTACCGATATGTAGATGATGTTTTTGCAATTGTAAATAAAAATGTAAATATAGATAACTTCCTAGAATCAATAAACAACATTTACGAAAGTATCAACTTCACGTTCGAATTAGAATAAAATAAACAACTTCCTTTCTTAGATTTAACAATAAATAGAAATAAAGATAAACTAGAATTTAACATATTTAGGAAATCAACCCACACTTACAATTACATTCACTCTCATTCAAACAGTCCTTGGAAACACAAACTTGCAGCATTTAATTGCATGATATATAGGGCACTGAACTTACCCTTATCAGAAACAAACAGAAACACAGAATTTAAGATAATATTAGAAATTGCTGAATCATTAGACTACAAAAGAAACATAATAAATAAGTTAATCAACAAACATATATATAAACATAAAATAAAAAGTGTAACCCGGTTAAAACATATTGAAGAAAAAACAAAAATTAATTACTGTAGACTCATATATATACCGCAACAATTGAAAATAAATTCATTAAACTTTATCGAAAATTCAATTTATGTCCAGCAGTTTATACAAGTACACAACTAAAGTTATTATTAGGAAACACATTCAATAAAATAGGTGATTTACAAAAACCTGGCATATATAAGATTAATTGTTGCAACTGCGAAAAACTTTACATAGGACAAACTCAAAGAACATTAGCAATTAGATTTAAAGAACATAAATATCATATAAAGAACCTTAACCCTGATAATTCTGCTGTTGCACATCACACTATAACTACGGGTCATGTATTTTCGGAAAACAATATAAAATTATTAAAACATTCTTCAAATAAAAAATTAAATATGTTGGAAGCTATACAGATGAAAAAACACCAAAATCATTTACTTAATTTCGATTTAAGTCCCCTGAACAATCCCTTATTAGAGGTAATTCCGACCAATAACCCCGACAAACACAAATGTTAACCTCGCCCACATTTTTTCCCATAATCCCCTTTAGGTATAAGTATCCCGCCTTCTTTTTGTATTTACTCAGTAAGCTATTGATAATGAGCACTTAGTGTTCGAAATGTACATTTAGCGAAAATAAATGTTTTTAGTGAAGAAAGTGTTAGTCTTTTATTAAGTAAATTATTCTTAAAATGGATTAATTATACAATTTCATTGGTTCTAATCAACTTTATTCATTGTTGTTGATTTTCTTTTAATTATATTTTATGCTGTAATTTTTATTCTCAAAAAACAGTCACATAATTATTTTCTATTTTTTTGAATCTGGTGATATTTTATTATTATTATACTAGGTCTGTAATCATGAAACCATAATTTTTTAATAGAAAATACACATTTATTGATACATTAAAAGTGCCGAGATTCTTTTCGCAATTTACAACAAGTAAGTGGAAGATCAGTAACAGGTCAAGCTGACTGAACTTCGCCTACGCTTATAAGTATTTATTTTGTATTTATTTTTTGTATGACAAATAAAGGCATTTATTATTATTTTATTATTATTAAGTTAGTCTCACAAAGACTATATCAAACACTCATTGAAATAACTACTTCCCAGGCTAATACCCTGACGGACATTAAATTATACAAGTGTTTGCTGTTACATACCGTAACCTACTGCAAATGTAACAATTTGGGTCAAATTATTCAGGCCATCTATAGACTCGTTTCGTGATTTATCTCTCATAAGTAAAGCTTTCCATTCCCTCTAAACAATTTGACAGTAGGTTACTGTATGTAACAGCAAACACTTGTATAATTCAATCTCCGTTGGGGTATTAACTCGGGCAGTAGTTGTTTTAATGAGTGTTTGATATAGTCTTTGTAAGACTATCTTGTTGTAGATTGCGTAAAGAATCTCGGCACTTTTAATGTGTGAAGTATTCGGCAACCAAGAATTAGCAATTTCATTTATTCACACATTTATTGTATGAAAATGGTACAAAATATTTTATTCAAAGTATTACCCATTGCTAGCTACATATTTTTCCCATCTCTCTGCCGATTTGTGGATGCCAGGCCAAAAAAATAGTTGATAGTTTAAGGCAAATTAATCATCGAGCCATGTTCGTATATTTTTGTAAGAAATAAAGCGATGCTCATATCATTTGCAGATCTATCTCCAATTTACAATACTAGACTATTTGACAAGTTTTAAAAGCTTTGTATTGCATGTGAATAGCAAATTGCATTTACGAGGTGGCAGGGAGAGTAAAAGCAAGGTATAAGCATGCCATGCAGCTTTCAAAAAGTGTTAAAACTTTACATTTCCTATGGCCAAACAGCAACAGCGTTAACTGTTCTTCGTCGCTACTAATTTTATATTAATAATTTTGACACTGACGTCCTCAAACGTCTATTTATATTATATGTATTTTTAGAGACAACCTACTGTTTATCCCTCCGATGGATTTAATGCCCAAGAAGATGGAGATACTCTCAGAGCCGCCATGAAGGGTTTTGGAACAGATGAAGACATAATCATCGAAATTTTAACAGCCAGATCTAATTTCCAAAGACAACGCATTGCTAAATATTTTGAAGAAGAATTAGGAAGGGTAAGCAATTTTGACCAACCTAAAATAAAGAAAAAATACCCTTTATTGACATAATGTATTACATCTTTACTAGCTACAACTAGTTGGCACCCCTCTCTTCCTCCTGTTTTCCTTCTCTTCCCCCAACTTCTCCTTACCTGGGCCCTATTCTCTCTCATCCATTCCGTCACTTTTCTATTCCCTCTTACTCCCACCCATTCCTCCTTCACCCCCTCGGGAGGTCCGATGCTACTCAGGGAAAAAAACCCAAACGTGTTTCATCCGATACACAAGACAAATACCGATTACAATTACAATTCCTCCGCCAAATGACTACACTTATCCTTCCCCTTACAATCAACAGGTTTTAATTTTTTTGGTAAACAACTTACAAACATCTCTTTTAATATAAAAAATAATCGGCTAAGGCCAAATTTCCGTGATGTTAATAATAAAAAGTAATTTGCTTTAGGACTTGATCAAAGATCTGAAAAGTGAGCTGGGAGGAAACTTCGAGGATCTTATTGTTGGTTTGTGTTTACCACCCGATCAATATTTGTGCAAACAGTTGCACAAAGCCATGGAGGGAATTGGGACCAATGAGGAAACATTGGTGGAGATTTTATGTTCAAAGACCAATGGGGAAATTAACCAACTCGTGGAAACGTACGAAGAAAGTAAGCATGCATGAGTTTCTTAAGAAAGATCGATTTGTTTTAAACCGAGAAACTTATCATTTCAAACAAATTTCAATAAAAATTGCATTAAAAATTTTGTATGTCTGACACTTTTTGCAATCTACAACTAATTTATCTCACAACTGCCTCATTGAAACAACTATCTTCTGGGCTAATGCCCCAAACTTACCTATCTACCTTTTATTCATTAAAAAAAAAACCTCTAACCCATGATTTAATCTTTTTTCAAATTTAAGTTAGCTACACACTTCAGGAATTGACATATAAAACTTCAGACATACTACACACACCGGCAAAATTAAAGGAACGCAGATAAATTCGATATTTTTTTCTCCGTGTAACTTTTTTTTGGGCAATTTCAGCGGCATGTCGTACAACCAAGGTAAACTAACTAATAGCAGTTCCTTTTGCAAAGCTATGTGCCATTGTGAAACCTCTTAAAAAAATAAACCAAAAAGTAGCGTTTTTGCTCTAGAAGAATTATACACTTTGACTTTGTTTAAACATCTAATAAATAAGAGAAATTAAACATATTATTTTTTTAATATCGTGTATTGCCTCCACGAGCCCCTATGACTGCAGTCATCCGCCTTCCCATACTTCTGATGACGCCGTCGATCATTTCTTGAGGCAAATTATCCCATTCTTCAATTAAAGCAGCTTTCACTTCTTCTGTGTTTTGGACAGCAGGAATTCTTGACCTAAGTCGTCTACCTAGTATGTCCCAGACATATTCAATCGGATTCAGGTCTGGAGAACATGCTGGCCAATTTATTTTTGTTATACCCATTTGGTTTAAATAGGCAATTACACAGCGAGCGACGTGCGGACGAGCATTGTCTTGCATTAAGACAAAATTTTCCCCAATATGTGGAGCAAAAGGTATCACATGGTCTTGGAGGATATCCCTAATGTACCTATCCGCATTTAAAGTGCCGTCCTGAATCACCACCAACTCTGTGCGTGCCCCTAAACATACGCCGCCCCATACCATAACTGAGCCTCCACCAAAAGAGACAGCAGGAGTAAAATTAAATGGTGCATTTTGTTCTCCTTGACGTCGATACAATCTTTCCCTACCGTCAATCGAATTTACGGCACTCATCCGTAAACAAAACATGACCCCATTGGTCATTATTCCAATGCTGATATTCTCGAGCGAAGTCTAGTCGCACTACTCGATGTCCTCTCTGAAGTTTTGGGGCTTTTATTGGCACATACGACTTCAAACCAACTTCTTTAAGTCTTCTTCTTACTGAACGTTCACTTATATTGGTTCCACGAACTTCTTCCAGTACGTTTCTTGTTTGAACTGCAGTTTGACGTCTGTTTCGCAGTGTTTGCAACACTATAAATCGATCATCTATGGCAGTGGTTGAGCGTTTTCTACCCTGATCTCGTCTTCTGACATACAAACCAGTCTGTCTCTAACGGGTAACACTGCGATGGATCGTTGATTTTGATTTTCCAAACATTTGGGCAACCTCTCGGAAGGTCCGACCATTTTCGATCATTTCTATTGCCCTAGCGATATCAGTCGGTGCTAAATCATCCATTATTAACTGGTTGATAACCAAATTGACGATTGTAAATAAAAAAAACAAATTCGAACGATAACTTATTAAAAAATACGAACTTTTGTCCAAAGAAAACACGCGTTTCAAATGTAAGGCAACAATTAACACAATACTATACAACTTAAAGAGATGTCAACATGTAATTACAAGTCTCAAGTTTTAACTAATGTTTTAAAAAATGACATATGGTAGTAGAAAATGCGACGCCGCACAGTGGGCGGAAACGGCCAAAAACCCGCGCATGGGGTATTTCTTTCGAATTTGAAACGAAACATCTTGAAAAATAAGGGTTTTCTAGGGTTTTTGGGTCGCTGATAACGAATTTGAACCTAGATTTGAAAAATTCAAAATGGCGGATACAATATGGCGGCCGAAAAAATTAAAAATGATCTAAAACCGCTAAAAACCTGTGTATATGTGTTTTTGAGGTTGCTGATAACGAATTTGATACTAGATTTGAAAAATTCAAAATGGCGGATCCAATATGGCTGCCGAAAAAAAAAAATGATCTAAAACCGCTAAAAACCTGTGTATATGGGTTTTTGAGGTTGCTGATAACGAATTTGACACTAGATTTGAAAAATTCAAAATGGCGGATCCAATATGGCGGCCAAAAAAAATTAAAAATGATCTCAAATCGTTCAAGTCTTGTGTATAGGGGTTTTTGGGATCGCTGGTAATGAATTTGACTCTAGATTTTAACAGTTCAAAATAGTGGCCGAAAAATATTTTAGTTGTTCAAAATGTTGCAATCAAAAGCAATGAAGCGCCACAAAAAGGAACAAATAGTGTTTTTAATGCGCGCTATTCATAATAGTTTCTGCTACTGGACCATTGTCTGTGTTCAATAAAATTCTGAGATTAAATATTATATATATATATATATTCAAAAAACACATATATACCCTTCACAGGGTGTGTGTTACATAAAAAATATACTACAATAAATTATAAATTGGCGAACTATTTCCCTTCTCTATAAACTTGTGTCTCTGATTAGGAGACATTAAAATAAAATATTCATTGAAGCAATATTACAAAAATACATTTTTCTAGAGATAATTAACTAAATAAAGATATTGTAAAAAAAATAGACAATTAAAAAAACATTCTGTATAGATAACTAAAATCAAATTATGTTGTGTTTATTTTCCATGGACTACCCTAATCCACTCCTTTTTGTTTTGTGCCATTATTTTTGCTTCATTGAAGGTCAGTCCTATTTCTTCTAGTATTTTGTTAATACTGTTATTCCATGTCTGGCGCGGTCTTCCTCTTCGTCCTTTCTTTATAATTCCTGCACTCCATACTTGTTTCGTTGGTCTCGTTTCGTGCATTCTTTGAAGATGTCCCCACCAACTCAGTTGTCTTTTGTTGATAAATGTTAATGTTGACTCTACTGCTAAATCTTCTCTTATTTTTGTATTTTTTATCCGGTCCATTCTTGTTACTCCTCTAGTTGCTCTGAGATATTTCATTTCTGTCGCCTGTATTCTGTTTTTTTGTGCGATGTTAAGTGTCCATGTTTCACATCCATACGTGAGCACTGGTCTGTATATCGATTTAAATATTTTTACTTTCGTTTCTTTTGTTATTTCTCTGTTGTTGATAAACTTCTTTCTCATCGCATGATATAATTTCAGTGTGTTTTCGATTCGTGTCTCTATTTCCAGTTCTTGTTTTCCATTTTGGTGAATTTTAACTCCCAGATATTTAAATGTTTGTGCTTGTTCTATTATTTCTCCGTCAAGTTTAATGTTGATTTCATGTTCTTCTTCGCTAATGCTCATAACCTTTGTTTTTTTGTTGTTTATTTTCAGTCCATATTTTTCTAAATTTCGTTTCCATATCGTCAAATTATGTTCCAAATCTCTTTCATTGCTGGCGTATAGCACAATATCATCTGCGAACAGCCCCTCGGATAATAATACGGGTTTCAGTTTGTTATAGCCAACATGTAGCTTTTTTGTTTCTGAGTTACAATCTTTTATTATTTCGTTCATAAAAGTTATGAATAACAATGGACTAAGTCCTCCACCTTGCCTTAAACCTTCTTCTGTTTTAAATGGTTCTGATGTTTTGTTGTTATATATAATGTAGTTATTGGTGTCTGCATAAAGTGTCTTTATAATGTTAATTATTTTATAATCAATTTTGTTTTTTCGTAGTATCTTCCAAACAGTGTTTCTATTTACTGTATCGAAAGCTTTTTCGATATCTATGAAAGCTAATAATAATGTTTTCTTCTGTTGGCGCATTTTTTCTGTAATTTGTCTTATTGAGAAAATATGATCTTGTATACTCCTACCTTTTCTAAATCCGCATTGTGACTCTTCTAGTTTATGTTCGATTTGTTTTCTTATTCTGGTTGCTATGATTTGTTCCAGTATCTTTGTTATTGTATTTAATAAATTTATCCCTCTATAGTTTTTACAATCTTGTTTATCTCCGGATTTGTATATAGGAACTATTAAAGTTTCGCCCCAACTTTTAGGTATTTTTTCAGTTTTCCATACTTTATTTAATATATTTAGCAGTATATTTGTTCCTCTTTCGCCTATGTTTTTATACATTTCTGGTGTTAATCTGTCCTTGCCTGGTGATTTTCCATTTTTTAACTTTTTTATAGTTTCTAATAATTCTTCCATCGTGATATCGTTCTCTGTCTTTTTCTTTCTTGTCTCCTCTTTGTTTCTTTCATTTGCGTTGCTTTGTGTTTTTGTTTTGTTTAATAATTCGTAAAAATATTCTTTCCATCGGTTTATAATATCCTCTGGCTTTGTTAGTATTTCATTATTTGAGTTTTTTATTCGTCGTAATTCGTGTTTGTCATTATTTGTTCGTAGTCTTTTTAGTGTGCCATAAAATAACTTTTGGTTTTCCTTTGAGGTTGTTTCCATTGTATTTCCAAATCTTTCCCACATTTTAGCTTTCTCTCTTCTAATAGTAACTTTTACATCTTTCCTACTATTTGTGTATAATAAGTAGTTTTCATTGGTCCTGTTGTTTATATATCTTTTCCATAAATGTTTCTTCGTTTTTATCTTCTCTTTTACTGTATCATTCCACCAGCCTGTATGTTTCCTTTGGGTATTTTTTATGTATTTGCCGCATACTTCCCTTGCTGTACTTATCATTTTTTCTTGAAATTGTTCCCATACTCTTTCTATACTTGTGTTCTCTTCTATGTCATTCCATTTTTCCTCGATCACGTCTCGGAATTTTTTTGCGATTTCTCTATCTTGTAGTCTATATGTTTTTATTAATTCATATGATGTGTCTCTCTCTTTAGCAATCTTATTTTCCGTGTGGGGTGGTTCTAATACTTTGGTTTTTAATGTCAGCAGGTAGTGATCGCTTCCGATTTCTGCACCTCGTTTTACTCGTACATCTTTTATATGTTTCTTTTTATCGGCATTCACTAATATATAATCAATTATTGATTTTTCGTTTCTACTTGTAACTTCTCTTGTATATGTGTGTATGTTTTTATGTTTGAAAAATGAATTTGTCACTACTAGGTTATTCATTCTACAATATTCTAGTAGTCTCCTCCCTTGATCATTTCTGCATCCTTCACCATATTTTCCAATTATTCGATTATATATTTCATCCTTCACTCCGACTCTCGCATTTAAGTCTCCCACTACAATCACCTCATTTTTAAGTTCTTCTGTGATATTGTTTAAATCTTCCCAAAACTGATCTTTAACTTCTTTCTTAGCATCGTTATTGGGTGCGTATGCTACTACAATATTTTTTAAAAAGTTATTTCTCTGTTTTTTCCACTTTATGATTAGGAATCTTTCTGATATACACTTGTATTCTATGTCTTCTGTTATTCTTTTGTTAATTATACATGCTACTCCACTAGCTGCTCTGTCTTTTTCATCAACTCCACTATATATAAATGTATGTCCCTTACTTGTGTTATAGCTTCCTTGTCCTTTCTTTTTTGTTTCTGTTATTCCGAGTATATCCATTTCTGCTTTTTCGAATTCAGTCTCTAATTCTATTTCTTTGTTGTTTATTCCTCTGACATTCCATGTTCCGATACAATATTTCCAATTTGTTTTCTTATTATCTATTCCTTTTCCATTGCTGTATTCATTACTATTATTGTTTTTTGTCTCAGGTGCTTCAATTAGTTTTTTTGTTGATTCTCAACTGTTTTGTATACTGTTACTCCTTTTTCTTTCTCGTCCCACCTATATTCCTCATTATCCACTATTAATTTTTGGTATCCAATATATACTCTATGTCCTTCTTCTTTTTTTACTTTCGCTATACTTCTTATTTCCTTCTGTATTTCTTGTTCTTTTCGTGTATAGTCATTGTCTATATATATATTTGTATTTTTTATGAGTTTTTTGTTCTTCATAATTTTAATCTTATCGTTGAAATCTTCGAGTTGGGCTACAATAATCTCGTTTTTATTTGTCTTTATTTTGAAAGCTTTGTTCACATTTGCTTCCACATTTATTTTTTGTTTAAGAAATGTTTCAACTGCTCCCTTCTCATTTCCATTATTTAATTTCAGCCCTTTTATAATTATGTTCTTTTTTTTTCTCATTCTTTCCTCTCTTTCGTCATTTTCTTCTAATTTTTCGATTCTTTTCATTAATTCATTTTTTTCGTTTTCCCACTTTATTTCTTTATCTTTAAATTGTTGTTTTAATTCTTGTATTTCCATTTTTAACTCCATTGTATTTTTATCCATTTGCGTTCTAATATCTGTTAACATTAATTTTAATTCCTCCATGTTGTATGTATGTGTCTGTCTTTCAATATAATTTTCGGGCAGTATTTTCTCGTTATTATGTGTTATGTTTTTGTTAACTAAGATTTGTTCTTGTTTTGGTGATCTAAGTGTCTTTTTACTCTTGTAGAATATATTTTGTTCTTCGTAGCTGGAATTTAATTCTCTTCCCCTTTTATTATTTGTATTCATTAGTATTTTTTTGTTGTTGTTATATTGTCTTATTTATTTATTTATTATTTTTATTCAGTTCTCTATTATCGCCTCTTATTTATGCTATTTTATGTTGGGTGGGAATTGTCTACCACATATCGGCTCTTCGGATGGTAGACATTTGTCACTGCGTTTATGATATTTGTGTTGCCTATATTGATTTTTGTGTTGTCTATATTGATTTTTGTGTTGTCTATATTGATTTTTGTGTTGCCTATACTACTATTTGTTAGATTTATGTTGTTTTAACCTATTTCTTTTAAGTTTTGTTTACTCACACTTTTCCTGATTCTCTATTATCGCCTCTTAGTTACGTTATTTTATTTTATGTTAGGCGGAAATTGTCTACCACAGATCGGCTCTTCGGATGGTAGACAATTATCACTATGTTTATGATTATTGTGTTGCCTATACTACTATTTATTAAATTTATGTAGTTATCATTTAACCTATTTCTTTTCACTTTTCTTTACGCACACTTTTCCTGGTTTGTTTGTGGGTTTACTTACACTGTTTCCTCCACTATTTTTTGCACTGTTTCTTTTACTGTTTTCGTTTTACTAATTACTTCGCTCGCAATATCCCTTTGCTGAGTTTTATTACGGAGCAAAATTAATCAGCTTTCTTCTCTAGAGGTCAAAGGTGAAAATGTGAAGATTAAATATTAATGAACTCAATCCGTTTAATAATGATGCAATCCCATTTTACATAATAAGGATGTCTTCATGGTATATCATCTTTCGTCATGTGCTGCACATCGACCGGAAGCTCCTTTTTGTTTGATTTCGGCGGGGAACTTCTGAGACTGTTGATGTAAGGGTCTGATGATAGCAGGAACCTATTGAAGATATCCATCAGATTCTCTTTTCGGGACATTTGCCTTGCAAAAGTACTCCGGTATGTTTTGAAATCTTTGTTTCTATGCTCCATGGCCTCCTCAGACAAGAATCCTGAAACATATTAATTTATCAACATTGTATTTAATTTGCCATCAAAAAATAAATATAATTATTTGGTACTTAGTTATAGTTCATTACTGAATAATCTCATATTTTACGATATGTATAAGAATATTGTTAGATTCATTACTTGTTTTTCTATTTCGACTCGAATACGCAAAAAACGTCAAATTTGTTAGTTCTGTTGGTTTTTTAACATAAGTTCAACGGCAGGGTTTCAAAATGTATTTTGTTCGGCTAATTTTGAGTCTCATTATGCACGTATGTATACTAACCGGTCGGCAAGATTGCATGTGAGATGATTTCGTCTCCGTGAAGAAGTGCTTTGTGCACCGTTGGACTCATAGGCCAAAACGCGTACTCCTTCACCAACAATTCAGTTGTTTCATGCGCGTATTTCCTGAATTTACCGGCATCAATCTCCTTAAATATATTAATTGCTGTTAAAATGACGTTCATCCTATCCAGGATCACCTTGTCGATGCCGAGAATCGCAGAAGAGACTTCGCGCTTCTCAAAAAATGTCCTGGAAGTGTTCCCGTCATTCGAAGATCCGAATCCTAGAATAAAAGTAACTTCCTTCTTAATTGATTTTATTTTACATAATAGTACGTAAATATGAAATCTTTCAAATAAAGAAGAATCGAAAAATGAAATGAAAAACAAATGAAGAAAGAACGCTCTGAGAAAAAAAGAGAAACCATCCTTCAATCGTCACAGCTAATTACTTATGTTCATACCTTGCTTTGGCATGTCAACTGTAAGGCCCAGTTGTTTTCTGAATGCGTCTTGGATCTCTGTTTTTTTGGCTTGCAAGATCGCTTTGTTCTCACATCAAGTCTTGTGTTTTTAGGTCGTAAAGTTTTAGGCAACCCAAGTCTACACATAATATAATACAGATCAATTTTACGTTTTCGAATATATGGATAACAATTTAGATAAAAAAAATTATGATATACCTGTACGAAATACGTAACAGATACTCCAAAAACTTGATCCTTGCGTGTAAGGGTGAAATGCCGTATTTCAAGCGATCAGTGTGAATGGTTCACACCATTTTTGGCAAATCGTTCAAGTTCTTCTGACCGGCATCACAGATGTAGCATCTCTAAGAAGTAAAAATTAACAAAAGTCGTATTAAACAGTATTAAACGTCAAAGGCAAATTCTTCATTTTGTTAAAAATTTAATTTCTGAACGCGTAGAAACGAAATTCAGAGAACGATTGAAAAATCAACATTTCGGACATGACGCGTGCTAAATCGTGTATTAAAGGGCACGAGAAGCCAGAATACAACTTCAACTAGAGGGGATACTGAATTATCCATTTCAGTCAGTGCTACACTGCAATATAACGAAACGATATATTTGTACAGCATAATTGTTTTACTCACTGAAGTGGCTTTGTTCCCTTCCAAAGTATTGATGACTTTGCCATCTACCATGGTTAAGAGCAGTTCATGGCAAACTGTAACCGATTTTCCTTGGACTGTCAGTGTAGTTGGGTTGAGTTGCGAAATCTGTGTCATGACACGATCAGCCTCTTGTTTGATGCTGTCAACCGATTCCTTCTCAAACGAAATTCTAATGGGTCTGCAGAAACTGTGCAAAATGTAATGAATTCCACAATGAGTATAATGAAATATTGACATTATTTGTTGAAAAAATTCTATAGAGGAAAAACCCAACAACCTTAAATATATTGATTTAAAAGCACTTGCACTGCTGCTAGTTAAATGATCTTAGTTTTTGGTCAAAATTACAGATTCTTAATAATGCACAGAGGTTCTGATTACTGTGTCGATGAAGGAGTGTTGTTTTCCCACAAAATCAGTGACTGGTCGATTGCAGACGGCCTTAAAGGCACGAGAGTGGTAATCAGTACCGCAGAATCTGAACCGGACGCGGCTTCGAAGACCTGCTTATACTGCGAGTGTCCTGCACTTCCGTCGAAGCCCCACTTGTGATGCAAAGTCATCTTCTCACTCTCTATAACATTTTCATCCAAAGTCAAGATCAATCTAGTGGCCGTGTGGTCGACTAAATCCTGAAGCTGTACAAAGGCTTCCGTCTCCTGAACAAAAACGTTTTTGGGATAACACTTCAGTTTGGCCTGTCCGAAACATACTGGTAATTTTGTTTTCAGTTACGTTAAGAATCATTTAGATAGTTTGTCTAAATATAAGCTGGGTTCTGCTTGAGCCTTAATAGGGTAAAAGCTTTAAAAGATAGTTCTCGCTGCTTGCTTTTTTTTTTGAAAAATTCGCCATTTCTAAGCTTGCAGGACATTGCAGATGGCACTATGTGAACAACGCAGGAAAATGTCCATATTTTAGCGGAATATAAGTGACGCGGAGAAGTTTTGAGAAGTTTTTGAGATCTGCTATTAGACAGGGGAAGATTAAAAAATTAACAGTCTAAACTAGCATGTTGTATTGTATCAGTTGGCAACAGCCTTTGGCCAGAAAAATATGTATATATATATATCCCAGAGAAGGTATTGGTTATCGTAGATGTGGTAGAAATCAAGGTATAGTGCTGCAAACAACGATATTCCACATTCTCGAATTATTCCAGTTTCAGACCAATTTCAACTTAAAGTAGTATTTATTTCGGCACTTTTGGGTTTCAAACATCAGTTAGTGGAAAATCTTACTTCTCAATGATTCTAGAGACGGTATTTAGACGTACGAATTATTCGGTGAACCTTTTATTTTTCATCCGATGCGCGCATTTTCACCTCTTTCCACCCACTGTGCGCCGTCTAGATCTAGCCAGTAAAAAAAGAAATTTAATGAATAAAATTAAATGTTGTATCCGTTCCTTTAATTTTGCCGGTGTGTGTAATTATATAACATATTACGTAACGAGAGTGGTCTGCAGTATATTACATATGAACGGACATGTTGCGCACAAGCCGCGCAGCGGCGAGTGCAGTATTCCGCGAGTATGTAATTGCCATACCACTAAAGAAACCTAAGATACTTTACCTACGCCCTAACAAAATAAACAATGAGCATGAAAGAATAACTTATTTATTGTAATCATTTTTAATAGTACCATGACAATGATGAAAACTAAATTATTACTTGATCAATATACAAGGAATAAAGCTGTACATTTTCCGACATTCGTTGTTTTTTAAAAGAGTTCAATTTGAAGCTTTAATCTAGTGTTTTCCACTTCCAGACTAAGCATGAAGTAAAATTTCGAGTTTAGAAAAGCCCCGTGAAAATTTGTCGAGGGTCGCGCAGCGACCCGAGACAAATTTTCTGGGCTTTTCTAAACTCGAAATTTTACTTCATGCGCCACGCTTACAAATCACAGATTTCAAGTGAGGTTCAAATATACACAAAGTTCACAATATTTTAGTGTTTTATACGCGTGGCGCATGAAGTAAAATTTCGAGTTTAGAAAAGCCCCGTGAAAATTTGTCTCGGGTCGCTGCGCGACCCTCGACAAATTTTCACGGGGCTTTTCTAAACTCGAAATTTTACTTCATGCTTAGTCTGGGAGTGGACAACACTCGTTTAAAGCTTCAAATTGAACTCTTTAAGAAAAACAACGAATAACTAAAAAAAATCGAAATGAAAATCGTCCTAGGCTCCAGAGATGAAGCCCTGTCGCTGCTGAAACGAGCGAAAGACCTCCCAGATGACCTTCAAGTTCGAGAGGACCAGACCCCAGCCCAACGCGAACAACTATTGGAGCTTCGACGTCAACTACAGGAGCGCCTAGCCGGAGGAGAGAAGGACATCACCATACGCTACATCAGGGGAAAGCCGAAAATCGTCAGCGAGCCGCAGAATGCACGAAACTCACAAGCGAACCCGAGCGTCTCGAAAAACTAGACTCGGTGTCGTTCTTCTATACAAATCTAGGATCCTTGCTGCCGAAGAGACCGGAGCTCCTGATAGCAGTAGACGCGCATCGCCCAACCTTCATTGTCCTGACCGAGACCTGGCTCCGCAGCGAGACCCCAGCCCCGCTGGTTGAAATTCAGGACTACCAACTGCTCAGGAAAGACCGGGAAATGCGACGCGGTGGAGGACTGGCGGTCTACTTCCGGACGCACACTGAGGGTGGCGCCCCCATCAAAGCCACGGCTCACCCTACGTTAAACACCAACGAAGAGGATGATGAAACGCTCTGGGTTGACATAACCTCCAAGGGTATCCAGCTGCTCCTGGGAGTGATCTACCGCCCTCCTGGGACCTCCGCAGATGTTAACACCAACCTGGTCGAAAAGTTGAAAATGATCCCCCAAAATCACAACACCATCATTTTCGGGGACTTCAACTACTCATCAATCGACTGGAGTACTCTCACCTCAACTACCAGCAACCATCAGGAGACGGACTTCCTGCAGTTCTACCTAGAAAGCCACCTACAACAGCTGATTTCTAGGCCTACAAGGTTTAGAACAAACCAGACCGAATCTCTCCTCGACCTTGTTCTGTGCAGCCAAGAAAACCTCCTAACAGACATCAACTTTCTTCCCCCCATAGCCAAGAGTGACCATGTTGCCTTACTAGCTTCAGCCCAGTTTATTAACAACCTTGACAACCACAACCACAAACCCAAACACAGGCAATACTTCAAGGCAAATTATGAAGAGCTGGACCTTCTCCTGGGGAGCACACTCCCATCAGTTGATGAGATCGGGACCTCGGCACACTCTTTATGGACAGCTCTTAGACGTAATCTGGAACAAGTGGAGACGCACATTCCATGGAGTACAGCAGGAAGGACGCGATATCTCAAACCCTGGATGACCAGAGACATCCTGCGAAACATCAGGCAGCGAGACAACATGTGGAAAAGGTACATGCGATCCCGAGACCCGGCGGTACACCAGGCATACAAACAACTGAGAAACACCATACAAGTGGACCTGAGAACAGCCCAGTCAGGATATGAGGAGACCATCGTAGCCGGCGACCGCAAAACCTTCTACAAATACATGGAGCGGAACCTGTCGTCCAAGCCAGCGCTACCACCGGTACTTGTGACAGACGACGGCGAAGAACACGGCGACCCCGAAGCCCTACCGGAGATCCTGGCTGACCAATTCTGTAGTGTCTACGTAGCCGAGCCGCTGGGAAACCTACCAGAAGTGACCAACTTGCCAAGGAACCGTGCCAGCCTCGACCACATAGTCTTTAGGGAGCGTGCAGTCCTGGAGTTACTCTCCTCCCTGAAGGAAACCTCCTCTGCTGGCCCTGACGGCTTCCACCCGCTCCTACTCAAGAACTGCAGGACGACCCTGGCACCGTATCTGACCCGGCTCATGCAGCTGTCCCTCGATGAGGGTGTCCTCCCGAACGAATGGCTTGAGGCATGTGTGATTCCTGTGTACAAGAAGGGCAACAGGCTTCACCCTCAAAACTACCGGCCGATCTCCCTCACTTCGCACATTTGCAAGTGTATGGAGAGGATCATAGCTGAGGAGATCCGGGAATTTTGCATGAGGAACGTGATCTTCCCCACAAACCAGCATGGATTCATGCCTGGCAGATCGGTGACCACAAACATGTTGGAGTGCGTTGGCGATTGGACAATGGCCCATGACTGTGGTCGTCCCCTAGACATCGTGTACTTAGACTTCGAAAAAGCCTTCGACAGGGTTCCCCACACCAGATTGCTGAGAAAACTGGAACACGTTGGAATCAGGGGAAAGGTCCTGACCTGGATCCAGGCCTTCCTGAACAACCGCACCTTTAGGGTCAGAACCGGAATCCACCTGTCGTCGTTGCGCCCAGTAGACAGCGGTGTGCCACAAGGGTCAGTCCTGGGCCCACTGCTATTCCTGATCTATATCGCTGATCTCTGCAACACAATGTCAACCAAAAACAGCTGGTTCGCGGATGACGTGAAGTGTTACGGCGACCCCACGAGTGACGACATCCAGGAGGACTTGGACAGACTCCAGGGCTGGTCAGATGACTGGCTCGTGACGGTGAATCCATCCACGTCGGCAGAAATAACCCCCGAAGGACGTACTCCATGCATGGAGTACTGATCCCGTCCGTGGACCAGATCACTGACCTCGGCATTACTGTCACCCACGACCTCAAGTGGGGGCCGCACATCAATGCCGCAGTCAAAAAAGCTAACTCCTTGATCTACCTCATCAGGAAGTCCTTCAAGTTCATGTCCCCGAAAATGCTACTCGACGTCTTCACCATCTACGTACGACCCATACTGGAGTATGGTCATGCGGTTTGGTCACCATACTTCATTGGGGACATCGCCACACTGGAGAAGGTGCAACGTAGGGCCTCGAAAATCCCCTTGCCTCTGAGACATATGGACTACGAGGACCGGCTGGCAGCACTAAACCTCCCTCCTCTGATACATCGAAGGCTGCGCGGCGACCTGATCGAGACCTTCAAAACCGTCAGAGGGTACTACAGCTGCCCTCTACTTCTCAGCCACGTCTCCTCCAACCAAAACCAGCACCTGCGAGGGCATGCGTACAAGCTCAACAAAAGCCGATTCAACAAAAATCCCTATAAGCACTATCTGTTTAATAGAATTGTAGACGACTGGAACGCTCTTCCCGCAAATGTTGTTGTTGCCGACTCCGTCCAACAGTTTAAAAATAGACTAGATGTATACCTACAACTGTGATAGTTAGTCCCATAACGTTGATATATTGTTAATTTGCGAGCAGTGTCTATATATGTTGTACATCTTGTAAATTATGTAAACCGTGTAAATTATTTATTGCACTGTATAGAGCCACAAGCATTTATGCTAGTTTGTATAGCGAACGACACCAGATGTAATCTGCCAGTTCGTTTAATGTGTAAATAAATAAATAAAGATTTAAAGAAAATAAGCTGAATTTGGAATACGTATACTTTAAAGAAAAAAAAAGTTTAGTGTTCTAATATTATTTTTAAAGAAAAACTTCCTGTACATTAAAGAAATGTCATTTGGTTGTACGGTAAGCAATCAGCTGTTTAGCTGTCAGCACGTAATGTACTTGCCAAAGCTATTACGTGCATGTGTACGTAATGTCAATCATACTTGTCAAGATTCCAGTGTGGTATGATGCGGTTACTAGATAGGGCGTAGGTAAATGTATATTATTAAAGTTGCCAAACTAGAGTATTTTCGATGGCATCTAAAAAAATTTTAATTGAACATACGATATAATGGTGCTGTCAAATGATATAAACTTCTTCACTCTAATTCTAATTACATACAATTTTTCTTTGTTATTTTGCAGTGTATAATAGGCCTCTAGCCGAACAATTATGCGGTGAAACTTCTGGAGAACTTCGCCGTCTCTTGACATTTATCGTCACAGGAAAACGCGATGGTAGCAACGCAGTCGATGTCGGCTTGGCACGTGAACAGGCTGTGATGCTCTTCGAAGCCGGTGAAGATCGTTGGGGAACGGATGAAAGCGTCTTCACTAAAATTATATCAAAAGAGAATTTCAACCATCTCTCACAAGTTTTTGAGGAGTACAAAGATGTTTCGGGAAACACTATCGAGCAATCTTTGAAACACGAACTGGATGGTGAAGTTCTAGACGCTATGCTGGCTGTTGGTAAGTAATTCATGTATTCGAGTGGGGGTTCGTGACAATTTTTATTGGTGGGCTGCAGACATAAACATACACAGATACCTATTCCGATGCTTATGTATTTTAAGGCATTCATTGTTCTTATAATGAGTTCAATTTGAAGCTACTAACGAATGTTTGAAATCCTTGATTAAGCATGTAGTAACATTTCAAGTTAGAAAAGCCTTAAAATTTGGTTCAGGCTCGAAATTTTACATCGTGCTTAATCAAGGAATATAAACACTCATTCGAAACTTCAAATTGAACTCTAAAAGATAAATTCCCTGTATGTAAAAGGTGATCCAAGTAGAGATACTTTTTTCAATAGCCTTTTTTTGACAGATCACGTGTGAGTCGTGTCATGCTGTCATGTTATTTTTGTTTAGTATTGTTTGCCATTTCATAATGGAAAGACTTACGCCTGAACAACGTTTACAAATCGTTCAAATTTATTACGAAAAGTCACGTTCTGTGAGGAATGTGTTTCGTGCGCTTCGCATAACTTATGGTCAACATAATCGGCCTACTGAGCGTACTATTCGCAACACCATCACCCATTTTGAGACCCAGCATTCATTATTGGATAATATTCGACCGAATAGACCACGTCCAGCACGCTGTGAAGAAAATATAGCGGCCGTAGCTGAGAGTGTACACGAAGACGTGGAGAGTCGATTCGGCGCCGTTTGCAGCAACTCGGACTGACGTATGGAACGACTTGGCGCATTTTACGTCGAGATCTTAAATTGAAAGCGTACAAAATACAGCTTGTGCAACAACTGAAGCCGCTCGACCTTCCCAAGCGACATCGCTTCGCTCTATGGGCTCTTGAAAAGTTCCAAGAAGATCCGACGTTTTCGAGGCAAATTTTGTTTAGCGATGAGGCCCATTTTTGGCTCAATGGGTATGTAAACAAACAAAATTGCCGCATTTGGGACGAAGAGCAACCTGAAGAGATTCAAGAACTGCCACTTCATCCAGAAAAAACAACGGTTTGGTGTGGTTTGTGGGCCGGTGGAATCATCGGTCCATATTTCTTTAAAAATGATGCCGGTGCGAACGTAACCGTCAATGGCGCCATGATAACCGACTATTTGTTGCCTGAAATTGAAGCTCGTAATCTCGGCGACATTTGGTTTCAGCAAGACGGCGTCACTTCCCACACATCGCATCAATCAATGGATTTATTGAGAGAACATTTCGGTGAGCACATAATTTCACGCTTTGGGCCGGTCGATTGGCCACCAAGATCGTGTGATATCACACCGTTAGACTTTTTCCTGTGGGGATATGTAAAGTCTAAAGTTTATGCGGACAAACCCGCTTCGATTCAGGCCTTAGAGGAAAACATCACGTGTGTTATTCGCCAGTTACCAGTTTAAATGCTCGAACGAGTCATCGAAAATTGGACTCAACGGATGGACCATCTGTGACGTAGCAACGGCCAACATTTGATAGACATAATCTTCAAAAAATAAATGCCAAAGAATGTTCTTTCAAATGATAATAAACATTCTCCAATAAATTTGAATTTTCTGTGTTTTTTTTTCTTTAAAAAAGTAGGAACCTCGAAATGGATCACCCAGTATAAATAACGTAAACACTGTTTTTTTTTTAATATGACCCAAAATTAAATAAGATCTGCTTTATCAGTAGGGTATTTTAAAAATCGAATTTTAAGATGTTGGTAAATGATTATCAATGTGACAAATAAATTATAATTTGTCACCATGCAGAGTTTTAAATAAGAGAACGCTACAACTTGCAACTTCGCAACACATACAGGGATTTTTTCTTTTAAGTATCTTTCACATATTCCATGTAAACATTTGTAAAATTAATGAACTAAACAAAACTAGGTCGAAGTATATTTCGAACTTCACTTTAAATCAGTGTTTTATACGCGTGGCGCATGAAGTAAAATTTCGAGTTTAGAAAAGCCTAATTTGGCTCAGTCGCTCCGCTTCGCTACGCGCCCGAGCCAAATTTTCAGGCTTTTCTAAACTCGAAATTTTACTTCATGCTTAGTCTGGGAGGGGAAAACACTCGTTACAGTTTTTAAATTGAAAGTTTATAATAAGATCACAAATGCCTGAAAATTTGCATTGAAAAATCGTAACATGTAGACCTAAAAGGAAAATTCCTTGTATTTAGAACTTTATATGGGCAGATAATAAGGAGAACAGATATTTCTGAGCAAGGAACATTACCTGATCCTTCTATCCTACCTGATTCTCAGAGACTCTTTATTAAATTGGTAGTAGATACAAATAATTTGAGGCGTGATAGGTAAATACATTTGTAATAGTAATCTTTGTGAGTTAATTGAATTGTCGTATTAATGTCTATAAAAGTCTTGTTGAATCATTAATCCGCTATGGTATACTGGTATGGGGCGGAACGTACAAGAATCACTTACAAAAACTAACTATAATTCAAAAGTACATCCTTAAGATTATTTTTAAACAAAAGAGACGCTACCCATCCCATCTATTATATTCTGTGAATGTACCCAATATTAGATGCCTGTACTTCCACAGTCTCTGTACATATGCTTATAAACATCGTAATGCCTTAAACTACATGAGATCAAACCATGACACATGAAGTAAGACTAGACTCTATATCCCTAATTGCAAATCAGCCTTTAGCCTCAGATCATTCACCTACACAATCCCCAAAACCTATACTCTCATTCCCCAACATATCAAACAAAATAACAATAAAAAATTCTCACAACTTTCAAAATCTTATATCTTCGAAAATTATCCTCAATTCTCAAAAATATTAGAATAATAAACACATATCATATATTTATTTTTCGGTTTATGTAAACTAAAACAACATTTATGTATCATATATTGCACAAAATTTCTAAGAACTTCATGCCAGCACGCTACAAGTGTTCACTCACTTAGGTGCTTTGAACTATTATTGTTACATCTGGATATTCATTACGTTGAGCAGAACACTGCTCAATATAAAAGAAATATATTATAGAACGGATGTTAATTTGTTGAAAATATATGTACTCATGTTATGTAATAATAATAATAATAAATAAATAAATAAAAAAATAAATAAAATAAAAAAATGTCAGATTTCCCTTCACATAACTTACAAATTAAAGTTGATTTACAACATAACATGCGATTAATCTTGTCCTAACCTAAAACACACAACCTGAATCACACCACTAAATTCTTGAAATGACAATTTGATTGGTCATATTAAAAAAAAAAACAGTATAAATATAATCTGCATATTTATTAGTATAAAATCACAATGATTCTATTAAACAATTTTATTTACTGTTTCCAGTTGAATGCGTTCAAAGTCCGCCCGCTTTCTTCGCAAAACGTCTCCACAAAGCGATGCACGGTTTGGGCACAGACGACGAGACTTTGATCAGAATAATCGTGAGCAGATCTGAAATCGATCTCGGCAACATTAAAGATGAATTTGAGAGGATTTACGATAAGACTTTATCCAGCTATGTTTCGGTCAGTATTTATCAAAAAAATTTGTTTAAATTTAGTCCTAAACATGTATGCCTTATAAATATTCAATTGTCTAAATAATTTGTAAATGAAATTGCAGAGGCGGGCATGATTCGAATCCTTTTTGTGGATTCAAAAGAGGTATTCGAATACTTCCATGAAAAAGGATTTGTGACGTTTTTTTAAGAGAATTCATATTCAAACCTAAATGTACTTAGATTTGAATTGAATTTTTATAAAATGAAAATTCGAACCTATTTACAGAAGGATGTAAATTATAGAATTCTCAAGTTTGGAATATTATTTGAGTTAAAAGTGACTCATATACTTTTTTTTTATTATTAAAAAATACTTATACAATCCTTGCTTACTGCAAAAAGCATGAAGTAAAATTTCGAGTTTAGAAAAGCCTGAAGTCTTGGATTTGGGTGTGGAGCGAAGCGTAGTGTTCAAATCCAAATTTTTGGGCTTTTTTTTAACTTAAAACTGTACTTCATATGAAAACATGATATAACGTGAAGTGTAAAATTGTTGTGTTTTTGAGAAGAACTAATCACTGATTGAAGTTATAATGCAATTAAGCAGTAATCATTTAAATATATAGCTTAATTTTCTGTAAAAACCAGAGCTGGGATGAATCCTCAAAAACAGGATTCGAATCACGAATCCGAATCACCTAATATGATTCGAATCACGAATACTCGAATAAAGGATTTGTAAGTGAAAAATATGATTCGAATCAAAGATTCGAATCCTCATTTTTGAATCACGGATACAAATCCTTTAAAAATAAATTTGAATCTATTATTTGCAACCAGTAATATTTTATTCCATCAGTTTCTATTAACAAAAATGTACATTTACCGACTAAATATCTGATTATATAATGATTTAAATTAATGATGATATATGTGTTATTGAACTTCGTTTTAAATCTGTGTTTAATACGCGTGGCGCATGAAGTAAAATTTCGAGTTTAGAAAAGCCCCGTAAAAATTTGTCGAGGGTCGCTACGCGACCCTCGACAAATTTTCTACGCGGGGCTTTTCTAAACTCGAAATTTTACTTCATGCTTAGTCTGGGAGTGGACAACACTCGTTCTTAGAAGTTTCAAATTGAAGGATCACTCTAGATTACTAAGTTTATTACCATTTTACAAAGGCTACAGCTCGAAGGACCAACCATGGTCTTCGGAGACCGAAGGACTGCAGGGAATCGAAGTTTTTTTACAAGAAAACAACGAATATCTTAAGGTTTACAGCATGGATAGGAAAGAAAACATCCAATTTTAAAAAAACATCAAAGTTGGGTTAATTTTCAGTGCATTTTTAACTTCACTTTAAATCAGTGTTTTATACGCGTGGCGCATGAAGTAAAATTTCGAGTTTAGAAAAGCCCCGTGAAAATTTGTCTCGGGTCGCTGCGCGACACTCGACAAATTTTCTACGCGGGGCTTTTCTAAACTCGAAATTTTACTTCATGCTTAGTCTGGGAGTGGACCGTCAAGATTTTCTACATGTCGAGATTTTCGATATTTCTAGATTTATGTCGATTTATTCACAGTTTGTTATTGTTTTAAATGCAACTTTAATATTAAATAAAAACGGTTTTTTTTAGGAATAGAATATTCACCCATTAAGAGCCGACCAAATTATAAAGTTATCTCTAAAAGTTAATTTTAGATAAAATTTTGAATCTTTTTCTATGATTTCAATAAATTTTTTTTTTTGAAATAAAACAACACAGTTGGGAGGGTTTCACTTTAATTGTTGAACACTGCAACATGTTTCACCACACAGTGGCTTCATCAGGCAGATGAAATAATGATTTTACAAAGTACAGGTAAGAGCTTATATACTAATGCAATTAAGTTAATAGAAGGGGGGGGGTTAATAAGGTAATTAGGCTGAAACTAATACAAACAATTTTGAGCGACTAAATATTGATTAGGGGTGAGTTGTTTACTTCTATTTGGTCATTTAATAGAATACCTTTTTTATTATATTTATTAATTTCTAATTCTTCTAATAAGTTTAATTTACGACTTTTGTTACATTCGTGCAAAATTTTGAATTTAGGGTTAAAGTTATGTTGGTATTCGATTAAATGATTGGCGTAGGTTGAAGAGGTTTTCTTAAATTGATAGCATTTTTGATGTTCTGAAATGCGATCTGGGAAGCTACGTCCAGTTTGTCCAACGTATACCTTAGGGCAATCTCCACACTCTAGCAAATACACGCCAGAGTTCGTAGTTTTATCAGATTTGTCTTTAGAATTATTGATGAATTTTTTAAGTGAGTTGACCGTTCTAAAAGAAGGAGTTAGGTTTAAGGATCTGAGTTTTTTGCTGATGGCAATCGAAGGGGGACCGTTAAATGTTAATGAGCAATATTTATTACTCTGATTTTGAAAATTTGTGGGATATACTAATTTCAGGGCTTGTTGTCTTTGTTTTTTAAAAAGGATGTCTAAGATGAGCTTTTGACGAAAGCCGTTGTTATTAGCTATTATGAGGATTCTGTTGAGCTCATTATTAAAATTATTAATTGATAGGGGGATAGTGGTTAGCCTATGCAACATGGAATGGTAAGCTGCTAGTTTATGTTGCATAGGATGGAATGATGTGTTATGGATCGTAGTATCTGTATGGGTCGGCTTGTGAAAAATATTGAATTCATGTTTTTGACCTGGATGTGAAATTGTTAAGTCTAAAAAATTAATAGATTTATTAGATTCGATCTCCCTAGTGAATGAAATATCCTTGTGAATTGAATTAATGAAATTTAAAAGTTGATCTAGCTGTCTCTCCGTTCCTGTGAAACAGGTGAGAATATCATCAACATATCTAAACCAGTATAGGCATTTATTAAAAAGTGGGTGTTTACTAATTATTTCTTCTAATGAATTCATGAAAATTTCGGCAAGTAACGGACTGAGGGGATTACCCATGGCTAATCCTTTGTTTTGGATGAAGAAGTTGTTATTGAATTGAAAGTAATTTTGTCGTAAACATTCATTAAGGAGATCAAGAATCTCCGACTTAACAATCGGATTAGTCCCCCGGGCGGTCAGCAATCCCTCAACCAGGTTTACCACCTCTTGAGGCGGCACGCTAGGAAAGAGATTACTGACATCAAAGGACACCAACCGGCTTTTCATCGGAACTTTGAGGTCTTTAATTCTAGTGATTAGGTCTAATGAGTTTTTAATAGCAAATGTGGATTTGAATTTCGTGTGTTCGCAAATCTGACTAATTAAATATTTTGAAATATTTCGACAAGGAGCCGAAACATATGATACTACTGGCCTAATAGGGGAATCTTCTTTATGGATTTTTAACAATCCATAAAGTTTTGGTGGTTTGGGATTCATAGGGATAAGGAGTTTTGACTGAAACTCGGAAAGGATGGCATTGCAGTTTTTGGTGATAGACTTAATCTCTTTTGTGAATTTATTGGTGGGATAAATTCACAAAAAGAGATTAAGTCTATCACCAAAAACTGCAATGCCATCCTTTCCGAGTTTCAGTCAAAACTCCTTATCCCTATGAATCCCAAACCACCAAAACTTTATGGATTGTTAAAAATCCATAAAGAAGATTCCCCTATTAGGCCAGTAGTATCATATGTTTCGGCTCCTTGTCGAAATATTTCAAAATATTTAATTAGTCAGATTTGCGAACACACGAAATTCAAATCCACATTTGCTATTAAAAACTCATTAGACCTAATCACTAGAATTAAAGACCTCAAAGTTCCGATGAAAAGCCGGTTGGTGTCCTTTGATGTCAGTAATCTCTTTCCTAGCGTGCCGCCTCAAGAGGTGGTAAACCTGGTTGAGGGATTGCTGACCGCCCGGGGGACTAATCCGATTGTTAAGTCGGAGATTCTTGATCTCCTTAATGAATGTTTACGACAAAATTACTTTCAATTCAATAACAACTTCTTCATCCAAAACAAAGGATTAGCCATGGGTAATCCCCTCAGTCCGTTACTTGCCGAAATTTTCATGAATTCATTAGAAGAAATAATTAGTAAACACCCACTTTTTAATAAATGCCTATACTGGTTTAGATATGTTGATGATATTCTCACCTGTTTCACAGGAACGGAGAGACAGCTAGATCAACTTTTAAATTTCATTAATTCAATTCACAAGGATATTTCATTCACTAGGGAGATCGAATCTAATAAATCTATTAATTTTTTAGACTTAACAATTTCACATCCAGGTCAAAAACATGAATTCAATATTTTTCACAAGCCGACCCATACAGATACTACGATCCATAACACATCATTCCATCCTATGCAACATAAACTAGCAGCTTACCATTCCATGTTGCATAGGCTAACCACTATCCCCCTATCAATTAATAATTTTAATAATGAGCTCAACAGAATCCTCATAATAGCTAATAACAACGGCTTTCGTCAAAAGCTCATCTTAGACATCCTTTTTTAAAAAACAAAGACAACAAGCCCTGAAATTAGTATATCCCACAAATTTTCAAAATCAGAGTAATAAATATTGCTCATTAACATTTAACGGTCCCCCTTCGATTGCCATCAGCAAAAAAACTCAGATCCTTAAACCTAACTCCTTCTTTTAGAACGGTCAACTCACTTAAAAAATTCATCAATAATTCTAAAGACAAATCTGATAAAACTACGAACTCTGGCGTGTATTTGCTAGAGTGTGGAGATTGCCCTAAGGTATACGTTGGACAAACTGGACGTAGCTTCCCAGATCGCATTTCAGAACATCAAAAATGCTATCAATTTAAGAAAACCTCTTCAACCTACGCCAATCATTTAATCGAATACCAACATAACTTTAACCCTAAATTCAAAATTTTGCACGAATGTAACAAAAGTCGTAAATTAAACTTATTAGAAGAATTAGAAATTAATAAATATAATAAAAAAGGTATTCTATTAAATGACCAAATAGAAGTAAACAACTCACCCCTAATCAATATTTAGTCGCTCAAAATTGTTTGTATTAGTTACAGCCTAATTACCTTATTAACCCCCCCCTTCTATTAACTTAATTGCATTAGTATATAAGCTCTTACCTGTACTTTGTAAAATCATTATTTCATCTGCCTGATGAAGCCACTGTGTGGTGAAACATGTTGCAGTGTTCAACAATTAAAGTGAAACCCTCCCAACTGTGTTGTTTTATTTCAAATAGTATTATGGAGTTTCATCATGTATCCGCCTCATCAATTAAATATTTCAATAAATGATTTATTATATTACAGACGTCGATTTTTTAATAATGTTAAATTTAAAATTCAAACGAGTGTTGTCCACTCCCAGACTAAGCATGAAGTAAAATTTCGAGTTTAGAAAAGCCCCGCGTAGAAAATTTGTCGTGGGTCGCGCAGCGACCCGAGACAAATTTTCGCGGGGCTTTTCTAAACTCGAAATTTTACTTCATGCGCCACGCGTATAATACACTGATTTAAAGTTAAGTTAAAAATGCACTGAAAACCAACCCAACTTCGATATTTTTTCAAAATTAGATGTTTTCTTTCCTATCCATGCTGTAAACCTTCAGATATTCGTTGTTTTCTTGTAAAAAAACTTCGATTCCCTGCAGTTCGTCGGTCTCCGAAGACCATGGTTGGTCCTTCGAGCTGTAGCCTTTGTAAAATGGTAATAAACTTAGTAATCTAGAGTGATCCTTCAATTTGAAACTTCTAAGAACGAGTGTTGTCCACTCCCAGACTAAGCATGAAGTAAAATTTCGAGTTTAGAAAAGCCACGTGAAAATTTGTCTCGGGTCGCTGCGCGACCCTCGACAAATTTTCACGTGGCTTTTCTAAACTCGAAATTTTACTTCATGCGCCACGCGTATAGAACACTGATTTCAAGTGAAGTTAAAAATATACTATTAACGTTGGATATTTTTCATGGTTAAGTAACCAAATATCCATTCCCAAATATTTGAATTATTCGAAAATTTCAATATATATTCAAATATGAATAATTTAGTGATTTAAATATTCATATTAGAATATTTAACTATTTGAATTAATCGAATTCGAATCCCAGCCTGAATAGCGATGATTCGAATTATTTAGGAGGATTTTAATCCGTGTATGAGGATTCGAATGCTTTTATAAGGATTCGATTCCCTTTATAAGGATTCGAATCCTTTTATAAGAATTCGAATCCTTTTAAAAAAATGTAACGAATCCAGATCACGAATCCGTTTTCACTTAAGTATTCGAATACCTCTGTTGAATCCTCTAAAAGGATTCGAATCCGGGAATCGAATCCTGAATGATTCGAATCCTGCCCAGCTCTGGTAAAAACGTACATATTTTTAATTTGACATGTCATGAAAAACTGAATTATGCTCTAAAAGTCCTTAGAAATTAGACAGTAATTTTTAGCAAAAACATCTCTGAATTATACTATTATACTATGCTACATGAGTTAACTTTATCAGTAATTGATAAGAACGAAAATTGAATAGTACTTTTTATATAAGGTTGATAGAATAAAACACTTGGTTTTTGTTTCACAAATTCAATATTTTATTTCCACGACTAGTTTCGGTCAGACGACCATTATCAATGTGGTTTACAAGGATTACTATGACAAAACAAAAACCAAGTGTTTTATTCTATCAACCTTATATAAAAAGTGTAAAGATGTTTCACCAAGTGTTAGATGAGTCAACAATCAAAAGTTTATTGAATAGTACTCTGAAATTCAATGCAAATTTTCCTTAAATTCTTATTTTTTCCCAACTTTGAAATACATTTTTTCACAATCAAGTTTTATACACTTGTATCCCTTGGCTTTTTCTTCACTTATGTTGAAATGTGGACAATAGTTATTAAAATTTTAATTTCTTAGCAGGGTGAAACATCTGGTGACTACAAGAAGGCGCTCTTGGCTCTAATTAAGTGAGCAGGAAACGTTGGATCTCTGAAGGAAAACCCAGTATTGCCTTTTTTCTTAATGTAATTTTTAAAACACAAGCACTACAAATGTCTGAATGTGTGTCAAATTATTCAAGGTTTTAGAAACACGTTTGTTTTATATCTGGAATTATGAATTTAAATTAAGAGAGATTATAGTTTTATTTATGATATATAAATCGAATACAGTACAAAATTACCTTTTATTTTATACCCTAAATGAGGTGATTAGTATCAAAAACAGCTGAATTCCTTTTCAGAAAATTTGCACAAAATGCATTTCTATCCAGGCGTTTGAATTGGGGTAAATGTCATTAGATGCTTTTGAAAAGAACCAAGATCCATGATTGTTTTCAGTTAGTTGTTAATTCCAAAAACATTTTCGCGTTTGTAGTTATTTCAAAAGGTATTTTGGATTTTGTTGGGTTTAATAGTAACCATGTGGATTTTGGTTAATTTTGGTAGAAATAAACTAATGACATAATTTGGTTGAGCTATATTTTTCCAAGAAAATATTAAATAACTTTTATTTTGTTTCTGAAGTAGGTTACAAAAATTGATATGTTTAAGTACAGTTGACAAGAGAATTGGAACGGCTCCCCATACGCTTATTACACTGAACCCCATTTGATGACCACGAAAAATGCAGTAATTCAACGATTCACCCCGTGGTACAATCAAAACCCTGCACGGAAATCAGTTGGTCACACTGCGCTGATCAGAACGCCTCACTAATAATTTCAGGTTGGTCACTCCGCTGTCGGACGCGATTTAAACAATAACCTCAGTTATGTATGTGTGGTCAACAGAGCTTTATTAGCTAAGGCCATTAATTACGCAAAGAAGAAGAAGAAGAACCTCAGTTATGTACCCCGTTTCAATAAAATGTGATGTGGATGAGTTTGTTCATATTTCCAGTGTAGATTGTGAGTGCTGCACACCCAATTCTTCGTGGACGCTGTCCCCCTTGCGCGGAACAAATGCTACGTCGAATAACCTTCACTACGGTGCAACACACACACACACACTAGGGTCAATGAGTGCGTCGATGCAAATCCGGGGCACTAAATTTCGTTCCACTCTTTCGTCAAGGATTGAACGCTACTCCTGAATGGCGTTCAATCCTCGACACAAAAGTGGAGTTGAAAAAGTACATCTTTTAGCCAGCACACCATGCTTTCCTCAACACAGAAATGCAGGGAAGAGCGCCGTTCAATCATCTACGAAAGAATGTACGTGTAAAGTCCTTATTGTTAATCAGCAATTTGCCTAAATTGATTTTATTAACGCAGGTTGTATTTATGTCTAGATTGTTTAAAATGTTAACAATAGACCAGGATTTTTGGTTTATATAATTAAGGGCGACATAAGATTTGGGTTTTGGTTGATCTAAACCTGCGTAGATTCATTTCAACCAAGAACATCTTCGTTCTTTATTTACCATTGTATAACCATTATTACTAGCTATGGTTTTTATAATTCCAAATATTTCACCTTCACCGATTTTAAATCTGCGTTACTCTCAATATAAAAGATTGTAATTAACCCCAAAATGCATTTATTTTGTTAGCTTTAAATATTAGAACTTTATTTTTTGAGCTAAATAATAATGGTTATGTAGTTAATCTCTGTTGGGTACCTAGCCATTCTGGCATTTTGGGAAATGAAACCGCTGATATTTTGACTAAATCTGCTAAGGAAAGCAAAGTACTTAGGTCCAGCCTTAGATTAAAATGGCAAACAGTTTGGTCTGCATCTTCTTACTGTACCAAATATTTTTCCATGCATCCCGTTATTCCATCTAGTTTATGGTTCTTTGATCCAAAAGTCAGGTAGAAGATTTGTACCATCTATCATCCGTATGAAGATGGGTCATAACTCATCTCCCTCCTAGCCATCTATACAAGGGTGATCGACTCTCCAAATTGTCTTTGTGGGGAAATTGGAAACTTAAATGATATATTTTTTTCATGCAGTAACTATTATGAATAATGTAAAACGGTATACTTTTCTATTATAATAGCTAGAAATTCAGCTCCTCTCTCTCTTCATTCTGTACTCTCTAAATGTTGTATAAAATCTTGCCTTATCCTATTTTCCCTATTACATGAAATGTATTAGTTTCATATAATAATGGGTGTGTTCACCTGTTCATTCCACACACAACACTTTTTCCAAGTAAGTTTGTTTAAATTTTATTCCTATTTTTTTTTTAATCGTCATAAGCAAAGCTATACTGAAGAGAGATAAATCTCGAAACGCGTCTATAGATGGCCTAAGACATTAGTTTTAATCCAAGACCTTTTACTTCTAATTTGTTGCTATCTCTCCTTTCATTTTAAATTGTATTGTTAGTTGGTTTGAAGAGAATTTGACCTAAATGTTACATATACTTTAATAGAGCGTTGTAACAAATCAAATTAAATAAGATTTTAAATATTTCATTGTATAATTCAATATCCGGAGGTGTATTTGCACGGGAAGTAGTTGTTTCAATGGATATTTATCGTCTTAAATTGTCTTGTTAATTAAGACATTGTTTGCATTTTCACAAATAGTTTTTTTGTAATTTTATATATTATGTGTAAAGTGTGCAAACTATAAGAAGCGTAAGCTTATTTTCTCGAATTCAAATAGCTTTAAATTTGAATTTATCTTGTATGGGTGTGTTTGTCTGCATTCATTTAAGGAAAACTCTTTACTAACTATCTGCTGTGGCTGGTCAACAGAGCTGTTTTGCTAAGGCCATTAATTGTGCAAGAAGAAGAATATGCACTAATAAATCATTATTTCTTCTGGAGAGTAAGCGAAAACATTCCATAAATAATAAACAACCACTAGAAACTAGTCGCTAGGCTCGCTCACTTACTGAGTTTTTCCTTTAAACCGAATACATCATTAATTATACATTGTCTATTTCCTTTTTAACTTACTGAGTTTTACCTTTAAACCGATTCAATTATTAATCACACATTGTCTATTTATATTTCAAACCCTGGTATGTATTGGTTATATTGAATATGGTGTGTGATTTTGTTTCTCTGGAATTTGCGAACTACACAAAAACAGCGACACGTTTTTAATTCAATTTAGTGATTTATTATTTAATGTGATTTAATACACATAGCGACATCTCTCGATATATCGTAGAAGAATTAATTTTTTTTTAATTTAAATTATTCAATTTAATACACGCAGTGACATCTCTCGATTTATTGTCAAAGTTCTACCTTTAAACCGATTCAATTATTATTCACACATTGTCTATTTATATATGTGTTGGTTTTTTTTAATATGTGCGTGTGATTTTTTTTCTCTCTCTTCAATTTGCGAACGGCACAAAAACAGCCACACGTTTTCTATTCAATTTCATCTATTTGATCGATTTAGTAGAGGTGCAATAATCGAAATGTAAACGCGCTCAATGATTTTTCTAAATAATTTCAAATAAAATGCAATTGTACATTTTTAAAACGCGAAGTGGTAATTATTGTTCCTAATAGTGATTGTTAGTGTATGACTGTGGCAGCGCTTTGCAACCAGAAATAGTGTGTGATTTGATTTTGAATTAGCACACATTGATATAAACACTCAATATCAATGCGTGCTAATTCAAAATCAAATCATTGAATTGGTTTTGTTCTTTTATCTTCAACTTCAACGGATAGATTTTATTCATTTATTATAAGCATGTTTATGAAAATCACACACTTGTAGGGGGATTCGTGTTGAAGAAGGATGATTCGTTTTACTAAATAAAGGTTGCTGATGTAATAATTACTCGATTTTTTAATGTTCAACTTATCCATTTGATAAAGTATTATATACAATTTCAAGACTCAATTTGGGTTTAAGAATTTGCGTAAAAATAAATTGTTTAGAAGGTCTACAAATGAGTCGCCTATTTCCAAACATCCCTAAATTCATTTGAAAAAAAATGGATTTGTGAGTTTTAGGAAATAGGCGACTCAAAAATTCGGGAGTAATAAAATAAGATGGATACTTGTAAATAAAACACTTTTATTGTAAATTTTTGCATAAACAAATGATTAATAAATGAATTTAATGATTTAATATACGCAACTCGTTCAACATACGCCTACGTATTTATTTATTTATAGCATACAGTTAATTTATATGGTTTATATCAAACTGTCGCGATATTTTACATCTTGCATTTTCTTCTTCTCGTCGAATTTTAACACATTGTTCTGTATTTACATCGATGAATAAGTATTTTTAACAGAGTTTAATGTTTTAATACACCCAACTCGTTCAACACGCGCGTACGTTGGGTTGCCGCCTCATCACGTGTTTATCCAATTTATCAATGGCGGCGTTGTAAATTTGTAAACAAAAGTAAATAACGTGTGCGCGGAAAAAAAAAACGAGTAGCGTTCAATAAACAAAAGAGAAAATGAACGGTGCGAAAGGTGGAAACCAAAAGATGTAAACCAAACCGAATTTCGAAAAATCGTCTATAAAAGAAATAAGAAAAACAGGTACGATTGTTATGTTTGAAATCAAAAGCCAAAACGAACGTTGAATAAGAGAGGATGAGGACTGAATGATGTTTAAAGATCATTTTGTTACTTTAAGAGATAAGTGGTAAGAAGTTTTTGTTATAACATTTTAACTAACACAATTGCTACCGATCGGTTTGCTCAAACAAATCAATGGCACATTCAATATACAACAATATGTTTGGGAGACTTTCAGATTTTGAATCTTTGACCATAAGGATATACTATATGACTATATGAAAGGAAATGAACCTACAGTGGGTTGATTTTACAAAAATTCATTTTGAAAAACTGTGTAGTATGCAAAACCTAGATAAAACAGTAAGTGCTAGTGTTTGTGCCGGGCCCCCGAACCAGAGTAGTCGTGTTGTGTTGAACAAGTAATTTCACCTCGTGTTTAATATCAGTAAGCTAAAACAAGATGAAGAAATGCTACCCGGGGGAAGTGTAGATGGTATGCAAATAAAGATTGTTTAGTGAGCTACATTTGTGTACTTTGTGTGTGGCGCAGAAAACACTTATAACATGGAAGTGCTGATGTTTTTGCTCGTTCATATTTATTAGGTGGAATGAATTTGGAAGTTTAGTTAGAGAATTATAATAAAATTGGAAGTTTTGTTAGTTGAAAGTGATGAATATCATAAAAAATTGAAAAAGCATAATATAATTATAATTGATGCTGTAATTCCCATTTTTATAGAACATGACCAAATCCTCCAATATTTTCTTTTTGTCATTCCAAATATTTGTGAATGATATCGATACCTTAGAGAAATTAAAAAATCCTATCAAAGTGATTTTGAGCAAACATTTTAATTTGGTATAGTAAAGTAATTATACATATTAAGTTATCAGAAATTATGTAAGAACTGTTCAGTCAAGAAAAGTTAAATTTCATTAAAACAAAAACTCAAAATCCATACTATTTAAAAACTATTTCTAAAGCAGCTTTATCATAGAAAAATGCAATGAATAAAAATGGGGTTAACTAATTCTAACACTAAAATCAATTATAACAAAAAAGTTTTTGTTTATTTTTACAATTGTTGTATTGCTATATAATTACAAGTTCTTAATCTTTTGTTAAGAAACAAAGTGGTTCAAATGTATTATTCTTTAAAGAAAAGGTAGCTAAAATCATGATTCTGTATAATAATAAGAATTTGTGTTGGGTGAATTTCGATAAATTAGAAGTCTAATTAAGTGAATTAAAATGACTAAAAGTCTGGTTACATGAATTTAGATAATGCGTCGTTCACCTTCACAAAAGCTCGCGGCTAGGTAGTTTGTTCAGCTACAAATGTGACAGAAAAGGGGTAGAACTGTTAATTTTAAAAGATCTGTTTATAAATATTTAAGTCACACTTTAACAGAAACAATTTAATATAATACTAGGTGATGACATAAATAATAATCTTTAAATAGTAAAACTATGTGATTACAAAAGTAGTGAGTAGCCACAAAATGAATAAGAATAAATGAGTGATACGAAGACTGCCCTCCTCTGGTTGGTTTCGGATTGGTTTGGCCCCTTCGCAAGAGAGAATAGAAAAATAGAGTCGTCTCACCAGATTTTAAGCGATAGAGTTTTAAGCAGGATCAAGCTCATGCGGGCAGGTGTTGGCCTGTCTGGAAGCAGATAAGGATAGTAATTGCTGCATGAACCCTCTCAGACGACTACCGGGCAACACTTCCTTTGATCAAACTTCCCTGTTTGCTAGGTTCTCTTCCCTTCGTTCAGTTTCTCTTATTCGGAACAGGGCCCTGGCCGCTGGTGAAGCTACAGTGAAAATAGTGGCAGTAACTTGTTCTTTTAATGAAACAAAAAAGTATGCAACATTGCACTAGACAATTCTTTACAATTTCGCGCGTTCCCCATTCATCGAAACCCCGACATCAATATTTAAATAAAACTCAGAGCCTTCACAATAAATTGGGCATTCAAATAAATGTAACTTTGATAATTGAACAAAAAAACGGAAAAACAGAATGTTACAATAATTTAGAAGTAGGGTTAAGTGAATTAAAATAAAATAATGATAATACCACAATATTTGAAATGTTAATTGAGAAATTGATTCCTCATATCAAAAAAGTTGTTCCAAGCGCCAGTTACACCAAACACATTAAACTGGTTCAACTCTGAACTCGAGTTCAAAGTGAACAGTAGGAACTGTAATCTTGAACTCGAGGTCAACCTTTTTGGTGCAACTAGGCCTATTGATAAAGACACACACACGTGTGATTAATTATCAATGATGCAAATGCTGTGTCATTACCTATTCAATAAACTCATGCTTGATGCAGTGTTTGCGTGAATGTAGATGAAGAGGTGGTGTAAAAATCTCTTTCATAGACTGTTGTTTTTAAGTAAACGTATTTTTTTCATTTCTTTAGATATGGGCAAAACTGACTACTAAGCGAAGAGCATACGGTTCACAGAGATGGACAGTGGCAGCAGTGATGGCTGCAATGAAATTAGGGTGTTCCTGGTGATAATAGACACTGATGAAACAGAACAACTATACAACCATCTCAAGGAGCATCTGTCGTCGGAGAATTGATAAAGAAAAAACGTCCTATTTATTTTTATTATGTATCATAACTACTGGGCGGATTTTTGCAGGGATTGCTCGTGACCCGAGCAACTCAGTTGAGTTGGGCATAAAACGCACGTGACTGTGCGTCGAATGCACAAGTGATCCCTGCAAAAATCCACGCTATAATCATACCATTTTAAACAATAAACAAAATGAAGTTCGAAATTCGTTTTTTTTTAAATTTAAATAAAATGAGAAGTTCGGTTAGGTAAATAAAGATGAATTAGAAGTCTAGTTAAATAAATTTAAATACAATCATGAGTTAGGTTAGACGAAAATAAAAATTGTATCAGGAGTTAGGTTGGGTGAAATTAATAATTTAGACGTAGTGTCAGCTGTAAGGTTAGGTACGTCGTGTCAAGAGTTGGGTTAGGTGAAATTAAACATTTAGACGCCGTATCAGGAGTTGGGTTAGGTGAAGTTCGAAATTCAGAGGTTTCAGTAGTTAGGTTAGGTGTAATTGGAAATTCAGACGCCCTGTCAGGAGTTGGGTTAGGTGTGAGGTTAGGTGAAATAGGATATTTAAGGAGTTGGGTTAGGTGTGAGGTTAGGTGAAATTGAATATTTAAGGAGTTGGGTTAGGTGTAAGGTTAGGTGAAATTGGATATTTAAGGAGTTAGGTTAGGTGAAATTGAATATTTAAGGAGTTGGGTTAGGTGTAAGGTTAGGTGAAATTGGATATTTAAGGAGTTGGGTTAGGTGTGAGGTTTGGTGAAATTGAATATTTAGGGAGTTGGGTTAGATGTGAGGTTAGGTGAAATTGAATATTTAAGGAGTTAGGTTAGGTGAACTTGAATATTTAAGAAGTTGGGTTAGGTGTGAGGTTAGGTGAAATAGGATACTTAAGGAGTTGGGTTAGGTGTGAGGTTAGGTGAAATTGAATATTTAAGGAGTTGGGTTAGGTGAAATTGGATATTTAAGGAGTTGGGTTAGGTTAAATCGGATATTTAAACACCGTGTCAGGAGTTGGGTTAGGTGAAGTTGGAAATTCAGACGTTGTGTTAGGAGTTAGGTTAGGTGTAATTGGAAATTCAGACGCCGTGTCTGACACCGCGTTTAAATATCAAATTTCACCTAACCCAACTCCTTAAATATTCAATTTCACCTAAGATCACACCTAACCCGACTCCTTAAATATCCAATTTCACCTAACTCAACTCCTTTACGATTCAATTTCACCTAATCTCACACCTAACCCAACTCCCTAAATATCCAATTTCACCTAACCCAACTCCTTAAATATTCAACTTCACCTAACCCAACTCCTTAAATATCCAATTTCACCTAACCTCACACCTAACCCAACTCCTTAAATATTCAATTTCACCTAACCCAACTCCTTAAATATCCAATTTCACCTAACCTCACACCTAACCCAACTCTTTAAATATTCAATTTCACCTAACCTCAAACCTAACCCAACTCCTTAAATATAAAATTTCACCTAACCTCACACCTAACCCAACTCCTTAAATATCCAATTTCACCTAACCCAACTCCTTAAATATTCAATTTCACCTAACCTCACACCTAACCCAACTCCTTAAATATCCAATTTCACCTAACCTCACACCTAACCCAACTCCTTAAATATTAAATTTCACCTAACCTCACGCCTAACCCAACTACTTAAATATTCAATTTCACCTAACCCAACTCCTTAAATATTCAATTTCTCCTAACCTCACACCTAACTCAACTCCTGACACGACGTCTGAATTTCCAATTACACATAACCTAACTCCTGCCACGATGTCTGAATTTCAAATTAGGTTAGGTGAAATCGGATATTTAAGGAGTTGGGTTAGGTGTGAGGTTAGGTGAAATTGGATATTTAGGGAGTTGGGTTAGGTGTGAGGTTAGGTGAAATTGAATATTTAAGGAGTTGGGTTAGGTGTGAGTTTAGGTGAAAATGAATATTTAAGCAGTTGATTTAGGTGTGAGGTTAGGTGAAATTGAATATTTAAGGAGTTGGGTTAGGACATGAGGTTAGGAGAAATTTAATATTTAAGGAGTTGGGTTAGGTGTGAGGTTAGGTGAAATTTGATATTTAAGGAGTTGGGTTAGGTGTGAGGTTAGGTGAAATTGAATATTTAAGGAGTTGGGTTAGGTGTGAGGTTAGGTAAAATTGAATATTTAAGGAGTTGGGTTAGGTGTGAGGTTAGGTAAAATTGAATATTTAAGGAGTTGGGTTAGGTGTGAGGTTAGGTGAAATTGAATATTTAAAGAGTTGGGCTAGGTGTGAGGTTAGGTGAAATTGGATATTTAAGGAGTTGCGTTAGGTGTGAGGTTAGGTGAAATTGGATATTTAAGGAGTTGGGTTAGGTGTGAGGTTAGGTAAAATTGAATATTTAAGGAGTTGGGTTAGGTGTGAGGTTAGGTGAAATTGAATATTTAAGGAGTTGGGTTAGGTGTGAGGTTAGGTAAAATTGAATATTTAAGGAGTTGGGTTAGGTGTGAGGTTAGGTGAAATTGAATATTTAAGGAGTTGGGTTAGGTGTGAGGTTAGGTGAAATTGGATGTTTAAGGAGTTGGGTTAGGTGTGAGGTTAGCTGAAATCGGATATTTAAACACCGTGTCAGGAGTTGGGTTAGGTGAAGTTGGAAATTCAGACGTTGTGTCAGGAGTTAGGTTAGGTGTAATTGGAAATTCAGACGCCGTGTCTGACAAGGCGTTTAAATATCAAATTTCACCTGACCCGACTCCTTAAATATCCAATTTCACTTAACCTCACACCAAACCCAACTCCTTAAATATCCAAATTCACCTAACCTCACACCTAACCCGACTCCTTAAATATCCAATTTCACCTAACCTCACACCTAACCCAACTCCTTAAATATCCAATTTCACCTAACCCAACACCTTAAATATCCAATTTCACCTAACCCAACTCCATAAATATTCAATTTCACCTAACCTCACACCTAACCCAACTCCATAAATATCCAATTTCACCTAACCTCACACCTAACCCAACTCCTTAAATATTCAATTTCACCTAACCTCACACCTAACGCGACTCCTTAAATATCCAATTTCACCTAACCTCACACCTAACCCAACTCCCTAAATATTCAATTTCACCTAACCTCACACCTAACCCAACTCCATAAATATCCAATTTCACCTAACCTCACACCTAACCCAACTCCTTAAATATTCAATTTCACCTAACCTCACACCTAACCCAACTCCTTAAATATTCAATTTCACCTAACCTCACACCTAACCCAACTCCTTAAATATTCAATTTCACCTAACCTCACACCTAACCCAACTCCTTAAATATTCAATTTCACCTAACCTCACACCTAACCCAACTCCTTAAATATTCAATTTCACCTAACCTCACACCTAACCCAACTCCTTAAATATTCAATTTCACCTAACCTCACACCTAACCCGACTCCTGACACGGTGTTTAAATATCCGATTTCACCTAACCTAATTTGAAATTCAGGCACCGTGTCAGGAGTTAGGTTATGTCTAATTGGAAATTCAGACGTCGTGTCAGGAGTTGAGTTAGGTGTGAAGTTAGGTGAAATTAAATATTTAAGGAGTTGGGTTAAGTGTGAGGTTAGGTGAAATTGAATATTTGAGGAGTTGGGTTAGGCGTGAGGTTAGGTGAAATTTAATATTTAAGGAGTTGGGTTAGGTGTGAGGTTAGGTGAAATTGGATATTTAAGGAGTTGGGTTAGGTGTGAGGTTAGGTGAAATTGAATATTTAAGGAGTTGGGTTAGGTGTGAGGTTAGGTAAAATTGAATATTTAAGGAGTTGGGTTAGGTGTGAGGTTAGGTGAAATTGAATATTTAAAGAGTTGGGTTATGTGTGAGGTTAGATGAAATTGGATATTTAAGGAGTTGGGTTAGGTGTGAGGTTAGGTGAAATTGAATATTTAAAGAGTTGGGTTAGGTGTGAGGTTAGGTGAAATTGGATATTTAAGGAGTTGCGTTAGGTGTGAGGTTAGGTGAAATTGGATATTTAAGGAGTTGGATTAGGTGTGAGGTTAGGTGAAATTGGATATTTTAAGAGTTGGGTTAGGTGTGAGGTTAGGTGAAATTGGATATTTAAGGAGTTGGGTTAGGTGTGAGGTTAGGTCAAATTGAATATTTAAGGAGTTGGGTTAGGTGTGAGGTTAGGTGAAATTGGATGTTTAAGAAGTTGGGTTAGGTGTGAGGTTAGCTGAAATCGGATATTTAAACACCGTGTCAGGAGTTGGGTTAGGTGAAGTTGGAAATTCAGACGATGTGTCAGGAGTTAGGTTAGGTGTAATTGGAAATTCAGACGCCGTGTCTGACACGGCGTTTAAATATCAAATTTCACCTAACCCGACTCCTTAAATATCCAATTTCACTTATCCTCACATCTAACCCAACTCCTAAAATATTCAATCCACCTAACCTCACACCTAACCCAACTCCTTAAATATTCAATCCACCTAACCTCACACCTAACCCAACTCCTTAAATATTCAATCCACCTAACCTCACACCTAACCCAACTCCTTAAATATCCAATTTCACCTAACATCACACCTAACCCAACTCCTTAAATATCCAATTTCACCTAACCCAACTCCATAAATATTCAATTTCACCTAACCCAACTCCATAAATATCCAATTTTACCTAACCTCACACATAACCCAACTCCTTAAATATTAAATTTCACCTAACCTCACACCTAACCCGACTCCTTCAATATCCAATTTCACCTAACCTCACACCTAACCCAACTCCTTAAATATTCAATTTCACCTAACCCAACTCCTTAAACATCCAATTTTACCCAACCTCACACCTAACCCAACTCGTCAAATATCCAATTTCACCTAACCTCACACCTAACCCAACTCCCTAAATATTCAATTTCAACTAACCTCACACCTAACCCAACTCCTGACAAGGTGTTTAAATTTTCGATTTCACCTAACCTAATTTGAAATTCAGACACCGTTTCTGGAGTTAGGTTATGTGTAATTGGAATTTCAGACGTCGTGTCAAGAGTTGGGTTAGGTGTGAGGTTTGGTGAAATTGGATATTTAGGGAGTTGGGTTAGGTGTGAGGTTAGGTGAAATTGGATATTTAAAGAGTTGGGTTAGGTGTGAGGTTAGGTGAAATTGGATATATAAGGAGTTGGGATAGGTGTGACGTTAGGTGAAAATATCCAATTTCACCTAACCCAACTCCTTAAATATCCAATTTCACCTAACCTCACACCTAACCCAACTCCTTAAATATCAAATTTCACCTAACCTCACACCTAACTCAACTCCTGACACGACGTCTGAATTTCCAATTACACATAACCTAACTCCTGACACGGTGTCTGAATTTCAAATTAGGTTAGGTGAAATCGGATATTTAAACACCGTGTCAGGAGTTGGGTTAGGTGTGAGGTTAGGTGAAATTGAATATTTAAGGAGTTGGGTTAGGTGTGAGGTTAGGTGAAATTGGATATTTAAAGAGTTGGGTTAGGTGGGAGGTTAGGTGAAATTGGATATATAAGGAGTTGGTATAGGTGTGACGTTAGGTGAAAATATCCAATTTCACCTAACCCAACTCCTTAAATATCCAATTTCATCTAACCCAACTCCTTAAATATTCAATTTCACCTAACCTCACACCTAACCCAACTCCTTAAATATCCAATTTCACCTAACCTCACACCTAACCCAACTCCTGACACGGTGTTTAAATATCCGATTTCACCTAACCTAATTTGAAATTCAGACACCGTGTCAGGAGTTAGGTTATGTGTAATTGGAAATTCAGACGTCGTGTCAGGAGTTGAGTTAGGTGTGAGGTTAGGTGAAATTTGATATTTAAGGAGTTGGGTTAGGTGTGAGGTTAGGTGAAATTGGATATTTAAGGAGTTGGGTTAGGTGAAATTGAATATTTAAGGAGTTGGGTTAGGTGTGAGGTTAGGTGAAATTGAATATTTAAGGAGTTGGGTTAGGTGTGACGTTAGGTGAAATTGAATTTTTAAGGAGTTGGGTTAGGCGTGAGGTTAGGTGAAATTTAATATTTAAGGAGTTGGGTTAGGTGTGAGGTTAGGTGAAATTGGATATTTAAGGAGTTGGGTTAGGTGTGAGGTTAGGTGAAATTGAATATTTATGGAGTTGGGTTAGGTGAAATTGGATATTTAAGGAGTTGGGTTAGGTGAAATTGAATATTTAAGGAGTTGGGTTAGGTGTGAGGTTAGGTGAAATTGGATATTAAAGGAGTTGGGTTAGGTGTGAGGTTAGGTGGATTGAATATTTAAGGAGTTGGGTTAGGTGTGAGGTTAGGTGGATTGAATATTTAAGGAGTTGGGTTAGATGTGAGGATAAGTGAAATTGGATATTTAAGGAGTCGGGTTAGGTGAAATTTGATATTTAAACGCCGTGTCAGACACGGCGTCTGAATTTCCAATTACACCTAACCTAACTCCCGACACATCGTCTAAATTTCCAACTTCACCTAACCCAACTCCTGACACGGTGTTTAAATATCCGATTTCAGCTAACCTCACACCTAACCCAACTCCTTAAACATCCAATTTCACCTAACCTCACACCTAACCCAACTCCTTAAATATTCAATTTCACCTAACCTCACACCTAACCCAACTCCTTAAACATCCAATTTCACCTAACCTCACACCTAACTCAACTCCTTAAATATTCAATTTCACCTAACCTCACACCTAACCCAACTCCTTAAATATCCAATTTCACCTAACCTCACACCTAACCCAACTCTTTAAATATTCAATTTCACCTAACCTCACACCTAACCCAACTCCTTAAATATCCAATTTCATCTAACCTCACACCTAACCCAACTCTTTAAATATTCAATTTCACCTAACCTCACACATAACCCAACTCCTTAAATATCCAATTTCACCTAACCTCACACCTAACCCAACTCTTAAAATATCCAATTTCACCTAACCTCACACCTAACCCAACTCTTAAAATATCCAATTTCACCTAACCTCACACATAACCCAACTCCTTAAATATCCAATTTCACCTAACCTCACACCTAACCCAACTCTTAAAATATCCAATTTCACCTAACCTCACACCTAACCCAACTCCTTAAATATCCAATTTCATCTAACCTCACACCTAACCCAACTCCTTAAATTTTCAATTTTACCTAACCTCACACCTAACCCAACTCCTTAAATATTTAATTTTACCTAACCTCACACCTAACCCAACTCCTTAAATATTCAATTTTACCTAACCTCACACCTAACCCAACTCCTTAAATATCCAATTTCACCTAACCTCACACCTAACCCAACTCCTTAAATATTAAATTTCACCTAACCTCACGCCTAACCCAACTCCTTAAATATTCAATTTCACCTAACCTCACACCTAACCCAACTCCTTAAATATTCAATTTCACCTAACCTCACACCTAACCTAAATATCCAATTTCACCTAACCTCACACCTAACCCAACTCTTGACACGACGTCTGAATTTCCAATTACACATAACCTAACTTCAGAAACGGTGTCTGAATTTCAAATTAGGTTAGGTAAAATCGGAAATTTAAACGCCGTGTCAGGAGTTGGGTTAGGTGTGAGGTTAGGTGAAATTGAATATTTAGGGAGTTGGGTTAGGTGTGAGGTTAGATGAAATTGGATATTTGAGGAGTTGGGTTAGGTGTGAGGTTAGGTGAAATTGGATGTTTAAGGAGTTGGGTTAGGTGTGAGGTTAGGTGAAATTGAATATTTAAGGAGTTGGGTTAGGTGTGAGGTTAGGTGAAATTGGATATTTAAGGAGTCGGGTTAGGTGTGAGGTTAGGTGAAATTGAATATTTAAGGAGTTGGGTTAGGTGTGAGGTTAGGTGAAATTGGATATTTATGGAGTTGGGTTAGGTGTGAGGTTAGGTGAAATTGAATATTTATGGAGTTGGGTTAGGTGAAATTGGATATTTAAGGAGTTGGGTTAGGTGCGAGGTTAGGTGAAATTGAATATTTAAAGAGTTGGGTTAGGTGTGAGGTTAGGTGGATTGAATATTTAAGGAGTTGGGTTAGGTGTGAGGTAAGGTGAAATTGGATATTTAAGGAGTTGGGTTAGGTGTGAGGTTAGGTGAAATTGAATATTTAAGGAGTTGGGTTAGGTGTGAGGTTATGTGAAATTGGTTGTTTAAGGAGTTGGGTTAGGTGTGAGGTTAGCTGAAATCGGATATTTAAACACCGTGTCAGGAGTTGGGTTAGGTGAAGTTGGAAATTCAGACGTTGTGTCAGGAGTTAGGTTAGGTGTAATTGGAAATTCAGACGCCGTGTCTGACACGGCGTTTATATATCAAATTTCACCTAACCCGACTCCTTAAATATCCAATTTCACTTATCCTCACACCTAACCCAACTCCTTAAATATTCAATTTCATCTAACCTCAAACCAAACCCAACTCCTTAAATATCCAAATTCACCTAACCTCACACCTAACCCAACTCCTTAAATATTCAATTTCACTTAACCTCAAACCTAACCCGACTCCTTAAATATCCAATTTCACCTAACCTCACACCTAACCCAACTCCTTAAATATTCAATCCACCTAACCTCACACCTAACCCAACTCCTTAAATATCAAATTTTACCTAACCCAACTCCATAAATATTTAATTTCACCTAACCTCACACCTAACCCAACTCCTTAAATATCGAATTTCACCTAACCTTACACCTAACCCAACTCCTGACACGACGTGTGAATTTCCAATTACACCTAACCTAACTCCTGACACGGCGTTTGAAATTCTAATTATACCTAACCCAACTTCTGACAAGACGTCTGAGTTACCAATTACACCTAACCTAACTCCTGACACGGTGTCTGAATTTCCAATTACACCTAACCCAACTTCTGACTCGACGTCTGAATTTCCATTTACACCTAAACTAACTCCTGACGGCGTCTGAAATTCTAATTATACTTAACCCAACTCCTGACAGAGCGTCTGAATTTCCCATTACACCTAACCTAACTCCTGACACGGCGTCTGAAATTCTAATTATACCTAACCCAACTCCTGACAGAGCGTCCGTATTTCCAATTACACCTAACCTAACTCCTGACACGGCGTCTGAAATTCTAATTATACCTAACCCAACTCCTGACAAGACGTCTTGTATATAATTACACCTAACCCAACTTCTGACTCGATGTCTTAATTTCCAATTGCACCTAACCCAACTTCTGACACGACGTCTGAATTTCCAATTACACCTAACCCAACTTCTGACTCGATGTCTGAATTTCCATTTACACGCAACCTAACTCCTGACACGGTGTCTGAATTTCCAATTACACCTAACCCAACTTCTGACTCGACGTCTGAATTTCCATTTACACCTAAACTAACTCCTGATACGGAGTCTGAAATTTTAATTACACTTAACCCAACTTCTGACAGAGCGTCTTAATTTCCAATTACACCTAACCTAACTCCTGACACAGCGTCTGAAATTCTAATTATACCTAACCCAACTCCTGACAGAGCGTCCGAATTTCCAATTACACCTAACCTAACTCCTGACACGGCGTCTGAAATTCTAATTATACCTAACCCAACTCCTGACAAGACGTCTGACTTTCCAATTACACCTAACCTAACTCCTGACACGGTGTCTGAATTTCCAATTACATCTAACCCAACTTCTGACTCGACGTCTGAATTTCCAATTACACCTAACCCAACTTCTGACACGACGTCTGAATTTCCAATTACACCTAACCTAACTTCTGACACGACGTCTGAATTTCCAATTACACCTAACCCAACTCCTGATAGAGCGTCTGAATTTCCAATTACACCTAACCCAACTTCTGACACGACGTCTGAAATTCTAATTATACCTAACCCAACTCCTGACAAGACGTCTTGTTTCCAATTACACCTAACCCAACTTCTGACTCGACGTCTGAATTTCCATTTACACCTAACCTAACTCCTGACACGGCGTCTGAAATTCTAATTATACCTAACCCAACTCCTGACAGAGCGTCCGAATTTCCAATTACACCTAACCTAACTCCTGACACGGCGTCTGAAATTCTGATTATACCTAACCCAACTCCTGACAAGACGTCTGAGTTTCCAGTTACACCTAACCTAACTCCTGACACGGTGTCTGAATTTCCAATTACATCTAACCCAACTTCTGACTCGACGTCTGAATTTCCAATTACACCTAACCCAACTTCTGACTCGACTTCTGAATTTCCATTTACACCAAACTAACTCCTGACACGGCGTCTGAAATTCTAATTATACCTAACCCAACTCCTGACAAGACGTCTGACTTTCCAATTACACCTAACCTAACTTCTGACACGACGTCTGAATTTCCAATTACACCTAACCCAACTCCTGATAGAGCGTCTGAATTTCCAATTACACCTAACCCAACTTCTGACACGACGTCTGAAATTCTAATTATACCTAACCCAACTCCTGACAAGACGTCTTGTTTCCAATTACACCTAACCCAACTTTTGACTCGACGTCTGAATTTCCATTTACACCTAACCTAACTCCTGACACGGCGTCTGAAATTCTAATTATACCTAACCCAATTCCTGACAAGACGTCTTGTTTCCAATTACACCTAACCCAACTTCTGACTCGACGTCTGAATTTCCATTTACACCTAACCTAACTCCTGACACGGCGTCTGAAATTCTAATTATACCTAACCCAACTCCTGACAAGACGTCTGAGTTTCCAATTACACCTAACCTAACTCCTGACACGGTGTCTGAATTTCCAATTACATCTAACCCAACTTCTGACTCGACGTCTGACTTTCCAATTACACCTAACCTAACTCCTGACACGGTGTCTGAGTTTCCAATTACATCTAACCCAACTTCGGACTCGACGTCTGAATTTCCAATTACACCTAACCCAACTCCTGATATAGCGTCTGAATTTCCAATTACACCTAACCAAACTTCTGACACGACGTCTGAATTTCCAATTACACCTAACCCAACTTCTGACTCGATGGCTGAATTTCCAATTGCACCTAACCCAACTTCTAACACGACGTCTGAATTTCCAATTACACCTAACCCAACTCCTGATAGAGCGTCTGAATTTCCAATTACACCTAACCCAACTTCTGACACGACGTCTGAAATTCTAATTATACCTAACCCAACTCCTGACAAGACGTCTTGTTTCCAATTACACCTAACCCAACTTTTGACTCGACGTCTGAATTTCCATTTACACCTAACCTAACTCCTGACACGGCGTCTGAAATTCTAATTATACCTAACCCAATTCCTGACAAGACGTCTTGTTTCCAATTACACCTAACCCAACTTCTGACTCGACGTCTGAATTTCCATTTACACCTAACCTAACTCCTGACACGGCGTCTGAAATTCTAATTATACCTAACCCAACTCCTGACAAGACGTCTGAGTTTCCAATTACACCTAACCTAACTCCTGACACGGTGTCTGAATTTCCAATTACATCTAACCCAACTTCTGACTCGACGTCTGACTTTCCAATTACACCTAACCTAACTCCTGACACGGTGTCTGAGTTTCCAATTACATCTAACCCAACTTCTGACTCGACGTCTGAATTTCCAATTACACCTAACCCAACTCCTGATATAGCGTCTGAATTTCCAATTACACCTAACCAAACTTCTGACACGACGTCTGAATTTCCAATTACACCTAACCCAACTTCTGACTCGATGGCTGAATTTCCAATTGCACCTAACCCAACTTCTAACACGACGTCTGAATTTCCAATTACACCTACCAACCAACCAACCTAACTCCTGATACAATTTTTAATTTCGCCTAACCTAACTCCTGATTGTATTTGAATTTACTTAACTAGGCTTCTAATTCATCTTTATTTACCTAACCAAACTTCTCATTTCATTTAAATTAAAAAAAAAACGAATTTCGAACTTCATTTTGTTTATTGTTTAATATGTTTTGATTATAGCGCAGATTTTTGCAGGGATCACTTGTTTGTGCATTCGACGGACAGTCGCGTGCGTTTTATGCTAAACTCAACTGAGTTGCTCGGGTCACGAGCGATCCCTGCAAAAATCCGCCCAGTAGTTATGATACATAATAAAAATAAATAGGACGTTTTTTCTTTATCAATTCTCCGACGACAGACGCTCCTTCAGATGGTTGTATAGTTGTTCCGTTTCATCAGTGTCTATTATCACCAGGAACACCCTAATTTCATTGCAGCCATCACTGCTGCCACTGTCCATCTCTGTGAACCGTATGCTCTTCGCTCAGTAGTCATTTTTGTCCATATCTAAAGAAATGAAAAAAATATGTTTACTTAAAAAAACAGTCTATGAAAGAGATTTTTACACCACCCCTTCATCTTCATTCACGCAAATACTGCATCAAGCATGAGTTTATTGTATAGTTAATAACACATCATTGATAATTAATCACACGTGTGTGTGTCTTTATTATTAGGCCTAGTTGCACCAAAAAGGTTGATCTCGAGTTCAAGATTACAGTTCCTACTGTTCACTTTGAACTCGAGTTTGACTTTAATGTGTTTGGTGTAACTGGCGCTTGGAACAACTTTTTTGATATGAGGAATCAATTTCTCAATTAACATTTGAAATATTGTGGTATTATCATTATTTTATTTTAATTCAGTTAACCCAACTTCTAATTTATTGTAACATTCTGTTTTTCCGTTTTTTTTTGTTCAATTATTAAAGTTACATTTATTTGAATGCCCAATTTATTGTTACGGCTCTGAGTTTTGTTTAAATAATGATCTTGGGGTTTTAAGGAATTGGGAACGCCCGAAATTGTAAAGAATTGTCTTATGCAACGTTGCATATTTTTTTGTTAGAGAGTTGTGTGTTTATGTTACCGTGTTCCCTTTGCCCTATTTTTTTGTTGTAATTGCGCCGTGCGCAAGTTCCGCGTTCTGTTACGATAAGTAGCCACGTAGGGCCTTCATTAAAAGAACAAGTTACTGCCAGGGCCCTGTCCCGAATAAGAGAAATTGAACGAAGGGAAGAGAACCCAGCAAACAGGGAAGTTTGATCAAAGGAAGTGTTGCCCAGTAGTCGTCTGAGAGGGTTCATGCAGCAATTACTATCCTTATCTGCTTCCAGACAGGCCAACACCTACCCGCACGAGCTTGATCCTGCTTAAAACTCTATCGCTTAAAAACTGGTGAGACGACTCTATTTTTCTATTCTCTCTTGCGAACGGGCCAAACCAATCTGAAACCAACCAGAGGAGGGCAGTCTTCGTATCACTCATTTTTTTCCTATTCATTTTGTAGCTACTTACTACTTTTGTAATCACATAGCTTTACTATTTAAGGATTATTATTTATGTTATCACCTAGTATTATATTAAATTGTTTCTGTTAAAGTGTGATTTAAATATTTATAAACAGATCTTTTAAAATTAACAGTTCTACCCCTTTTCTGTTACATTTGTGGCTGAACAAACTACCTAGCCGCGAGCATTTATGAAGGTGAACGACCCATTATCTAAATTCATGTAACCAGACTTTTAGTTATTTTAATTCACTTAATTAGACTTCTAATTTATCTAAATTCACCCAACACAAATTCTCATTTTGTTTAAATTCATAACTCAACTTCTTAAAAATCAAAATTCATGATAATCGACAAAATACAAATAATGTTTCTTTTAAGTATACGCGTTTTATAAAAGAGTTCAATTTGAAACTTTAAACAGGTTAAGCATGAAGTAAAATTTCAAGTTTAGAAAACTTGAAATTTTACTTCATGCACTACGCATATTCAATACTGAACACATATTGTGACCAAGTGAACTTCACTTAAAATCAGTGTCTTATACGCGTGGGGCATTAAGTAAAATTTCGAGTTTAGACAACCTGAAAATTTGGTTTGGTCACTCCGCATCACTACGCAATCAAACCAAATTTTGAGGCTTTATGCTTAACCTGGGAGTAGAAAATACTCACATAAACCTTCAAATTGAAGACTTAAAAAAAAACAATGAATATCTGAAAATTTACAGCAAATAATTGGGATATGTATACTTAAAAGAAAAACTCCCTGTATGTTAATTTATACAGAAACATGATTTTAGCTACCCTGTCTTTAAAGAAGAATAGTACATTTGAACCACTTTGTTTCTTAACAAAAGATTAAGAACTTGTAATTTTATAGCAATATAACAATTGTAAAAATAAAAAAACTGTTTTTTTTTAGAATTAGTTAACTACCATACTGCAGGAAATTACCTCATTTCTATTCATTGCATTTTTCTATGATAAAGCTGCTTCAGAAATATTTTTTAAATAGTATGGATTTTGAGTTTTTGTTTTAACGAAGTTCAACTTTTCTTGACTGAACAGTTCTTACATAATTTCTGATAACTTAATATGTATAATTACATTACCATACCAAATTAAAATGTTTGCTCAAAATCACTTTGATAGGATTTTTTAATTTCTTTAAGGTATCGATATCATTCACAAATATTTGGAATAACAAAAAGAAAATATTGGAGTATTTGGTCATGTTCTATAAAAATGGGAATTACAGGATCAATTATAATTATATAGACGCTTTTTTAATTTTTTATAATATTCATAACATTCAACTAACAAAACTTCCAATTTTATTATAATTCACTAACTAAACTTCCAAATTCATTTCACCTAATAAATATGAACCAGCAAAAACATCAGCACTTCCATGTTATAAGTGTTTTTTGGGCCACACACGAAGTACACAAATGTAGCTCTCACTAAACAGCCAATCTTTATTTGCATACCATCTTGTCCACTTCCCCCAGGCAGCATTTCTTCATCTTGTTTTAGCTTACTGATACTAAACACGAGGTGAAATTACTTGTTCAACACAACAAGACTACTCAGGTGTGGGGGTCGGCACAAACACTAGCACTTACTGCTTAATCTAGGTTTCGCATACTACACAGTTTTTTGTAAAATCAACCCACTGTAGGTTCCCTTCCTTTCATATAGTCATATAGTATATCCTTACGGTCAAAGATTCAAAATCTCAAAGTCTCCCAAACAAATTTTTGTATATTGAATGTGCCATTGATCTGTTTGAGCAAACGGATCGGTAGCAATTGTGTTAGTTAAAATGTTATAACAAAAACTTCTTACAAAAATTAATTCATAATTAACATATAAAACATCTGAGGTGTGGTGGTAGATTTTTTATGGTGGCGACCAATCTGAAATGTTTCACTTATCTCTTAAAGTAACAAAATGATCTTTAAACATCATTCAGTCCTCATTCTCTTTTATCCAACGTTCGTTTTCGCTTTTGATTTCAAACATAAAAATCATACCTGTTTTCCTAATTCTTTTTAGACGATTTTTCGAAATTCAGTTTGGTTTACATCTTTTGGTTTACACCTTTCGCACCGTTCATTTTCTGTTTGTTTATTGAACGCTACCCGTTTTTTTTCCCCGCACACGTTATTTACTTCTGTTTACAAATTTACAACAACGCCGCCGTTGATAAACTGGATAAACACGTGATGACGGAGTCGCGGCGTAGGCAACCCAACGTACGCGCGTGTTGAACGAGTTGGGTGTACTAAAACATTAAACTGTGTTAATAATACTTATTCATCGATGTAAATACAGAACAATGTGTTAAAATTTGACGAGAAGAAGAAAATGCAAGATGTAAAATATCGCGACAGTTTGATATAAACCATATAAATTAACTGTATGCTATAAATAAATACGTAGGCGTATGTTGAACGAGTTGCATATATTAAATCATTAAATTCATTTAATAATCATTTGTTTATGCAAAAATTTACAATAAAAGTGTTTTATTTACAAGTATCTATCGTATTTTATTACTCCCGAATTTTTGAGTCGTCTATTTCCAAAAACTCCTAAATCCATTTTCTTTTTCAAATGAATTCAGGGATGTTTGGAAATGGGCGACTTATTTGTAGACCTTCTAAACAATTTATTTTTACGCAAATTCTTAAACCCGAATTGAGTGTTGAAATTGTATACAATACTTTATCAAATGGATAAGTTGAACATTCAACAATCGAGTACGAGTAGTAAATGAATAAAATCTAGCCGTTGAAGTTGAAGATAAAAAAACAAAACCCATTCAATGATTTGATTTTGAATTAGCACACATTAATTTAAACACTCACACACTATTACTGATTGCAAAGCGCTGCCACAGTCATACACTAACAATCACTATTAGGAACAATAATTACCACTTCGCGTTTTAAAAATGTACAATTGCATTTTATTTTGAATTATTTTGAGAAAATGATTAAGCGTGTTTACATTTCGAATATTGCACCTCTACTAAATCGATCAAATAGATGAAATTGAATAGAAAACGTGTGGCTTTTTTTGAGCCGTTCGCAAATTGAAGAGATAGAAAAAAAATCACACACACATATTTAAAAAAACCAACACATACATAAATAGACAATGTGTGAATAATAAATCAATCGGTTTAAAGGTAAAACTTTGACAATAAATCGAGAGATGTCACTGCGTGTATTAAATTGAACAATTTAAATTCCATAAAAAATTAATTCTTCTACGATAAATCGAGAGATGTCGTTATGTGTATTAAATCACATATAAAATGTAATAATAAATCACTAAATCCAAGAAATTGAATAAAAAACGTGTCGTTGTTTTTGTGCAGTTCGCAAATTCCAGAGAAAAAAAAAATCACACACCATATTCAATATAACCAATACATACCAGCGTTTGAAATATAAATAGACAATGTGTGATTAATAATTGAATCGGTTTAAAGGTAAAACACAGTAAGTTGAAATGCAAATGGACAATGTATAATTAATGATGTATTTGGTTTAAAGGTAAAACTCAGTAAGTGAGCGAGAAAATACTAGTTTCTAGTGGTTGTTTATTATCTATAGAATGTTTTCACTTACTCTCCAGAAGAAATAATGATTTCGTAGTGCATATTCTTCTTATTGCACAATTAATGGCCTCAGCAAAACAGCTCTGTTGACCAGCCACAGCAGATAGTTAGTAAAGAGTTTCTCTTAAATGAATGCAGTCAAACACACCCATTATTATATGAAACTAATACTTTTAATGTGAAAGGGAAAATTTGATAAGGCAAGATTTTATACAACATTTAGAGAGTACAAAATGAATAGAGAGAGGAGCTGAATTTCCAGCTGTTATAATAGAAAAGCATATTTTTTTACATTTTTCACAATAGTTACTGCATGAAAAAAATGTGATTTACGTCTCCATTTCACCACAAAGACAATTTGGAGAGTCGATCACCCTTATTTTGTATAGATGGCTAGGAGATGAGTTATGACCCATCTTCATACGGATGATAGATATTATGAATCTTCTACCTCTAACTTTTGGATCAAAGAACCATAAACTAGATGGAATAACAGGATGCATGGAAAAATATTTAGTATAGGAAGAAGATGCGGACCAAACTGTTTGCCACTTTAATCTAAGGCTGGATCTAAGTACTTTAAAATAATCAGTGAAGGGTGATGAAAATTCAGACAACATGCCAAAATATCGGCGGTTTCATATCCCAAAATGCCAGAATGGCTAGATACCCAACAGAGATTATTATTATTTAGCTCAAAAAATAAAGTTCTAATATTTCAATCTTTTGTATTCAGAGTAACGCAGATTTAAAATCGATTACGGTGAAGAATTGGGAATTATAAAAACCATAGCCAGTAATAATGGTTATAATGAAAATTTAATCGATACAATGGTAAATAAAAAACAAAGACGTTGTTTGTTGAAATGAATCTACCCAGGTTTAGATCAACCAAAACCCAAATCTTATATCGCCTTTAATTATGTAAACCAAAAATCCAGCTCTATTGTTAACATTTTAAACTGTCTAGACATAAATACAATCGGCGGTAATAAAATCAATTTAAGCAAATTGCTGATTAACAATAAGAACCCTTTCCACGTATATTCTTTTGTAGACGATTAAATGGTACTCTTGCCTGCGTCGAGGAAAGCGTGGCATGCCGGCTAAAAGATTTTTTTTTTTTTTAAAAGACTTTCAACTCCACTTTTGCGCCGAGGATTGGACGCCGTTCAGGAGTGGCGTTCAATCCTTGACGAAAGAGTGGAATGAAATTAAGTGCCTAGGATTTGTGTAGCGTGTGGTGTTTCCATCATGTTGCCGTTCATTTGTCCACTCAAAACCGTGATGCGGAATTAAACACACTCCACTCTTTCCTCAACGTAGTGGCACTTGCACATGCAGTTTTTATTCCACTCTTTCCTCGACGCAAAATTTGCATTTACACGTACACTTTTGAGTCGACTCCCGGTGTGTGCCATTCAATCGTCGATGAAAGAGTGTATGTGTAAAGGGCCCTATAAAGATAAGACCGAAAAAGATCAAAGGAGTACCGTTTATTAAATACAATATAACAACTGCAAAGCAATATATATTGGCTAAACATTGTATAGATGAAGGCAACTTTTTCTATCGCTCTAAATTCAAAACCGTTGAAAATATTTATAAAATGTAAAAAGCTTAATTATTGAGAAACTTTTTATATCAAGGATTCAATAGAAAAAGGATCGCATGTTACTAATGACAACTTAGAAACGTTTAACACCACGCTGCTCGATATGTTTGTCTCTTTGCGCCCCAACAATTAGGTAATCACTTAATCCCCACTTTAGGTATAAAACGTACACCGGTCCCCCTGTAATAAATTTGATAATAGTTGTCTGACCAAAACTAGTCAGTTTTAAAATTGAAAATAAACAGTGAAAGTGTTTTAAGTTCAGTGTTCATGCTACTATGTGAAACCTCCTCAATGTATAATATCATCTGAACTTGTGTAAATCCTCTGTATATCAGCACAAAAAAATTATTATTATTATTACACAGAGCAGAGTTTTGCAAAATGTAATTTATTTTTTGGATTCAAGATCCTACAATAAATTACAGAAAGTAATAATAAATGAACAAATTTGAAACTTTGTTTATCGATTAACATTAATTATTTAAATGCTAAGGCTGTGATTCATTAAACAATTTTCATACACACCTTTGTAAATGTTGATACTGTCTCCTCTAACATGTTTCAGCACCGCCTTTGCTTTTCCACTGCGACCTAGGTAGTATAACACAATTAAAAAAACTTTTTTAGAAAACCACTTATAACTGCATAACTTAATTGATTAGTAGAAAACACAGCCATTGGCTCACTGGCACTTAACACGCACAAGTTAAAATACTCCCTCAACACAACACGACCACTGTGGTTAAGGTCCCAGCACAAACACGAGCACTTTTCTGTCTGGCGTTTTAAGGTCCATGTAGTCCAACAGATGATGCCCTTAGCAACACACATCCTCTCTTTTGCTGCAGATACTTCTGCTTATCTCTCTTGGACACTGGGCTCGCTCGACTGAAACTAGAAACATCATTTCAGTGCAAATTCTCACCGATGACAAATTGCATCAGTCCTGTGAATAGCTCTCCTGGATGCCAACAATAATATCATACTTAACACGTTGACTGTCGTGTGCATTAAATACGATTTACGTTAAATGGAAATCTTCATGTGTAAAAACATTGCGTGTTAATGAAGTTTTTAAACTCCCTATTAATTGGTCCTTATTAAGATCTAATAGTACAGTTTTAGGAACTCTACTAAACACTACTTTTGCTTAGTGGAGCAATTTGAAACTATAAATTAACGTCAGTTAATACGGTTAGTAAATTTTGTTCGGTGTTTAGTATCTATTGAAAGTAAACTTTAACGTGGAGTTGGATGTTGTTTAGGTGAAACTGTGTGAGAATTATCAATCAGATAACTTTACACGTTATATTTAAATCGAATCTATTAGGTTGTAGAAACAAGCACCAACAAATATTGCTGCTTTTTTTAATATTAATTCAATACTTACAATTAATAAAATCACTCTACCCGTTTCAATTAAACCAAATCACTCGTCTTTGTAAACAAACAAAACGCAAACAAAACACAAACAAAACAATGTAGAGTTTCAGCGCCGGCCACCGAAAATATGTTCCGCCGAGTGACCTAAGACGTCCCGCGTGACGTTCCTGCTCCCCATTGGTCTAAAACGCGCGGTGCGGATATTTTTGGTGCCGGTGCCGGCAGTGCACTCGGCATCCAGTTTGTTGTTTGTGGCGGTTTAAAAGACGCGAGTTTAAAATCGAATGATTCAACAAGTGTTCTTTGTGTAATTTTAAATCGAATGTGTCCAGAAGTGTCTGTGTTTTCTCTTCGTAATTGTAAATTATTCACGTGAATTGTTGAGGGTGATTTGGGAGATATTAGTGTGGACAGAATGTAGAAATGGTGAGTGTTTTTCTAATTAATGTAACCATTATTAACCTTCCCAGAGAAACTACAGTTTTTAGGACCTGTGTGCATCGCTTATGATTCTAGCTATTACGGTTTTTCCGGAAAAAAATTATAAAAATTGCAATTATTTTCAATCACGAAACAATCTTCAAAAATTCTCACGGTTTTGCAAAACCGATGCACACCGGATCTATTTTTGCCACCTGGACATTTTTGTAAAGTTAGATTTTCATGAAATTGCCTGGGAAAACTGTAACGTGACTTTCTGATTTCAACCAATTTTACTTTATGGTTGACAGATCGTTACTAGTTCTTTGATTTTGTTTCCTTGGGTTGGTTGTGAAAGGCTTTGAATCCGATCAGTGAAACTCGGTGTTTTCGCGATTGCAACTTAACACTTTATTTTTAAACTACATTAATTTTTACAAGTTTAGGTTGTAGACTAGAAGTCGCGGTATAGAAATATAATATGTTAAGATTTTCGTTAGTGTTCGTTTTCGAAGAGCTGATTAATGTCTGCCTTTGAGAAGTGAGGTTGCTCTCCTCGACACCGACACAACCCCACTACTTTCAATGATAACGATAATATTAAAATCTAATTAGCAGCACGCATAACGTTGGGGAGCCAAAGTTTAGAAAGTAGAAGACAATAATATTTACTTTATTATGATGAGATTGGAATTGGGCCTTAATGGTATTTACTAGTTATGAAAGAGAAACGTGAAAAATATTTAAGTTAGAACTAATGAGCTATTTGCTGTTCCCAATGTTATCTATGCGACGAAATAATCTATTATCTAATGTGTTTATAAAGAGTAAGAGAATGAAATATAAGTAAGAGTAATAATAATAATAATAGTGATTATTATTATTATTATGAAATGTATTGGGGTACATTACACTCCCCCCCTTAAAGAGAAAAAAAAAATGGTGTAAGAATTAAGGTATTATCTTTTTTTTTTTTTTTTAAAGAAGAAATTATTCTAAAACAGTTTATTGTTCCGATGCTGCATGTTCGTTGCGAAAATGTTCTAAATCGCGCACAATTCACTATCACAAAACATATAAATATAAATTGGTAAACACGAGTTCATAATGTATATCGAACAAACTTAATATAAGGGAATTATCATTAACTAATTACTTAACTAAGGTTTATTAATAAAATTGGTAAAAATATAATCTAATTATTTTCTCTATAACGTGCTATCAGTCTCTGGCTACGTCGGGGTTCTGCGTTAACTTCCATCTGAATTTGATTAGCAATTTCCAGTATATTAGCTTGAATATCATTACCGTTTTCCAATCTATTCATTTGGATTGGTGGTGTACGAGTACGTCGTCTATTAACTCGATTTCTCATTGCAAAGTGTATTTTTTTGAAAAGTTTATATGAAATGAGAGATAATATTATTAAAGAAATTCCATAAGCGAGGTATGAGGGTGAAATATTAAGAAATTCATTTTTTGAAATTTTCTTAGATAATTGTACTATATCATCTAACTTGTGACTAGCAGTAATTAGATTTGTTGAATCTACATGCGTTACGGGGATGGGTATGAGGTGAGTTATATTCAATTTGCTTATTTTATCACAACAGGGTTCGTTGAGTATATTGAATGAAGGTATTACAAAAGATAGCATGCTTTCATAATTATTACTAGACGAACTTAAGGTAATAGTGCCTGTATACACTTTGCAATTTGGAGATAGAGTGAGTACTCCTGTATTTTTTAAAGGGATATCAATTGCTGGTGAACCTCTACATGTAAGAGTTACTGATTGTTCTCTGGGGAAAATATAAATCCACGAATTTTTTTGTTCGAGCTTAGTCCAGTATTGTGTTGACAATTTTATTACTCTAGTATCGCAAAGTTGTGAAATATTAGAATATAATAAAATGTTAGACTCACAGTTTGGTTGTAATGGGTTTTGTTTCAGTGGTTGATTTTTGAAACAGATATATTTCTCAGGTAGCTTATGGCAATTATTTAAATCATTAAACGTGATATAAGTGAATTTGTTCAGTGACATCGCTATGTAATTTGAGGAGGGCTGAATAAATACAAACGTTGAATTATCGTGAGAAGTCGGTAGAGGCGAAATTTTATAAAACGTATATGATGTTTGGGAGATTAATGGATTGGATATTATAAAAATTATTCTATTATCTTTATAGAAAACAGTTAGTGAGGCCACTTGCAATAGGTGGACTGCATTTTCCCTAGTCAAAGGAAGGGCATAAGAAGTTGATATCGGTAAATGCTGTAAAGTTGATGAGAGTTCTGTAATAAATTGTTCAGGGCTCAATATAAATGGGTGAAGAATGTTAGATTTTGCGAAAAGGATAGCGTTTATTAGTGTGGAATATTGTTGGTTGAGTTCGTTAGTCATTAATGTTAATAGAGTCACATGATCTTCTATTTCGTACTTCATTTGTAAATGGTGAAGTTTTTCTGAGTTGTTGGAAGTGACGTTCTCAAGTAATTCAAAATTTTTGTTGATACGAATTTCGTTGTGATTTAAATTTGAAATTGTGTCATTAAAATTAGTGATTGTTGATTTGACGATCTTTGCTTGGTCCTGTATAAGGTCAACTAGAGCATTATCTTTGTTGTTAATGTTATTTATCAAAGTGTCGTATCGCTCAGCATCATCTTGATCTAACGTTCCAAATATAGTTTTGAAAACTGATCCACCGATATTTAACCATGCACGTTTTTGAATATTACCTATTATTTGCCGCATATACTTATCTTTAGAATATATTGGAGGAATTAATTGTTTTAATACGACTAATGTACGATTACAACTAGGATAAGTAGAGAAAACTTTACTGTTTTGACAATAATTTTCTGTCTTATGCAGATAATTATCGATAGTGTTCAACTTTTCTGCAAAAGCCGATATATCTAGATAGGTAATTATTTTCCAATGGTCTTCATACAGGCTGACGGTAGGCATTGGCTCGAAATAAAGTCCCGCAGCGCTCTCGATTGGTTTGGTTTTATAGTCAGATGATAAAACGCTGGCTAGTGAGATGACGAGGCTGGAACAACTGCGCGTTTTAGTCTATTTGTATGTACTATGTGTTCTTTATTTCCGATTTTAATTGTATAATTTACTTTAGAGTTTACTTTGACTATTTCGTAAGGTCCGTTATATCTAGGAGCGAGTTTCTTAGATGTGCTAGGTTTTGTGTGATTATTTTCCAAATAAACTAGATCACCAATTTGAAAATTTACATGTTTTGAGGATTTATCATAGTAGCATTTGTTGGTAATTTTTGATTGTTTAATATGCTTCCTGGCAATTTCGTGTGATTTTTGAAATCTAAGTTTTAGTTCGTCGATATAATCGTCGTAAGTATATTTAAATTCAGGGTGTCTTGTTATACTTGATGGAGTCTCTGGTTTATAACCGAATATTAGCTCAAATGGTGTAAATTTGGTAGTTGAGTGTACATTTGTGTTGCACGAGAACATGGCAAAGTCTAAAAAGTTTTCCCAGTCCGATTGATCTTTAATATAATGTTTTAAATAATCCGCCAGAGTGAGATGGCTTCTTTCTAGAGCACCATTAGTTTGGGGGTGATATGCTGTCGATGTAAAATGTTTTATTTGAAATAATTTAGAGACTTGTCGCATCAAATTAGACGTGAATTCTGGCCCATTGTCAGTTAATATACTTTTTGGGATTCCAAATTTGCAAATAAAATTTTTGACAAGTACTTGAGCGACTGTGAAAGCTTCGTGATTGGGTATGGCAAAAGCTAGTGAAAATTTGCTTAAATCGTCCTGGAGAGTCAAAATGAATCGATTTCCTTGTTCTGAGATTGGCAGTGGACCTACAATGTCCAAAAATATTTTTTCCAATGGTCTACGAGAGGTTGTAGTCAACTCCATAGGAGCTCGATTTTTCCTACGTACTAGTTTTTTTGTTTGGCAAGATTTGCATTGTTGTATATATTTTTTGATATCTATCTTCATAGTCTTCCAATAAAAATGTTGTTTTATTTTCCGGTATGTTTTATGAAACCCTACATGACCGGACCCGGGGAGGTCATGATTTTCCTTTAAAATAGTAGGTATATCATCAGGAAGAGGCGTGATTATCATATCGAGATATATATGGATAGTTATATTAGTGGATTTAAATATGTATCTTAAAATTGATCGAATTTTATGCCATTCTAATTTATCATAAACTGATTTAATTTTAGTCATACTGATTTCAGTTATATTATTTTCCATCAAGTAATTTTTTAACAAGGTAAATATGTTGTAAATATCTTCATACGTAGTTTGTTCCCAATAGTGCTCTTTGTAAATAAGATATATCATGTGATTATTATTTTCTTTAAATGTATGAATACTGGGTACCGATAATTCTTTTAACCGCAACTGGCTTAAGTGGTAAAAACTATTTTTGATTTCTTTTGATAAATTATTCGTTTCTTCCAAATCTGCTGGGATTAGGGTAGTTTTACTATTACGTGATGAGCTGATGCTAGTTTCGTGTTCCTCTATATTGTTAGCTGTGATAATTGTTGTTTCCAGTTTTTTCAAAAAGTCTTTATATGATTGTTGTTCTAAATTGCTTTGATCAGAATTTGTTTGTGATTCGGGTGATTCTGATTCGTTGAGTTCGGATATGACGTTTTTAATGAGGGGCTCAAAATGATCATTGTGATGTCGCAAATGAATTTTATTGTGATTGCTTCCAAAAACGAAAAATTGGCAATTACTGGTGTGAACGCATATAGTAATATTAAGAGTTAATGCTGCGATCTTGATTACATCGTCGCATGCCCATGCATTAGGAGTTGTAAGACATCGTTTTGCTTCGTTTGAAGAGAGACAATTCTCTAAATGTTTGGAATTTACGAGTGTGGTTTTAAGCATTTCTACGTCACCAAGGTCGGGCAACAATGTGATCAGAGAATGATAAAAACAGTTCCCATCGGCTGGTACCACTTGGGTAACCAACTTTAGATCAGGTTCAATACAAACTGAAGAAACATTATAATTGCTTATGTGAGATAAATCAGGCATAGAGAGTGAGGTATGTTTAAAAGTATTATTTGTTTGTGAAATCGGGGAGATTGAAGAGTTCTGTACATTTGATAAGGTATATACATGGTTACTTTCAGATATTTTTAAATTTTCAGTTGAATTATCGAGAGATGTATTGTTATTGGGAATAAATATTGTTATTTCGAATTTACTTTGAAATATGTAACTGATCATTTCTCGAACAACTTCAAAATTTAGCTTGTCTAATCCGCAACCTAGTTTAGGCATGGCTAGTTTAAATATCTTATTGTTTTCACAGAATATTTTCAAACTAACTAGACATTTAAACAAATCGCAATAGCTGGGTTTATCGTAGTAATTCGTTTTAGTTATTAGATAAAACAAAAACCGTTTACCAATATTTAAAAACGCAAAGGAATGTAACTTGGCGTTCTGAGCTTTAAGATCATCGACTTTTCCGAATCTCTCTTTGAATTCCAAAGCTATACCCTGTCCCATATTAAGATCTTGACTAACGCAGTGACATAAAGAAAACTCATCGTCAGCGCTAAACAAATTGCCATGGGAAACAGTAATATTATTGTTCACTATTTCGTTTTCCTCTTTCAATTTCAAGAAATCTTGGTAATTGTTATGAGTCTTTATTCTACTTAAAGCGTCTGCGTTCTTGTTAATTCTTCCGGGTTTATATTCCACATAATACTCGTATTCCTCTAACGTTAGTCTCCAACGTAACAAACGCGAACTAGGGTCTTTGACATTGCTTAGATACCTTAATGCAATATGGTCTGTGATTATTTTGAACTTCCGTCCAAATAAATATGGCCTAAAGAATTTAACACCTGAGACAATTGCGAGGAGTTCTTTTGACGATACGTCATAATTTTGTTCCGCTTTATTGAGGGTTCTGCTATAATAAGCAACTGGGAGATTTCTTTCTTTGGGTCCCTGTGATAAAACAGCTCCCACTGCGTAGTTTGATGCGTCTGTTGTTAAAACAAATTCTTCTTCAAAATTAGGAAATTGTAAAACCGGTTTACTGCACAGAGACATTTTTAAAGTTTCAAATGCATCTTGTTGAAGACTCGTCCATAAAAATTTTGTGTTCTTTTTAAGCAATTTTGTCAGAGGTTGTGAGAGTTTACTGAAGTTAGGGACGAATCTTCTATAATAACCGGCGAGTCCTAAGAACGATTTTATTTCTTTCGGATTTCGGGGAACTGGAAAATTTTCAACACAAGATGTTTTCTTAGGGTCTGGCTGGACTCCATTTTCAGTAATTAAGTGGCCCAGGTAAACGACTTCGTGTCTGAGAAATTGACACTTTTTAGGTTCAATTCTTAGATTGAATTTATCGAGCCTATGGAAAACTTGTCGTAGTTTTTTCATGTGGTTTTGTAAACTATCGGAAAATATTACAATATCGTCCAGATAGACGAAACATCTATGATTGTTTTGCAATCCAGATAATGCTACGTTCATTAGCCTCTGAAAAGTAGCGGGGGCGTTTTTTAAACCGAACGGCATTCGGTTGAATTCAAAGTGCCCTCTTGGAACACTGAAGGCCGTCTTAGGGGAATCATTCGGGTGCATTTTAATTTGGTGGAATCCCGAAGTAAGGTCGAGGGTAGTGAAGTATTTAGCACTTCCTAATTCATCTAAAATTTCCTCGATGTTCGGTAACGGATATGCGTCTCCGATGGTCACCTCGTTTAGCTTCCGATAATCTATTACCAGGCGCCATTTTTTATTGCCTTCTGGGTCGGTTTTCTTTGGGACAACCCACACAGGTGAATTCCAAGGGCTTTGAGATTGTTTTATTATATTTTGTTTAAGCATTGAATCGATTTGTTCATCGACAACTGGTTTTAAAGCATGCGGATATCTATAAGATTTCGCGTTTATTGGAATATTCGTACTCGTTCTAATTTCGTGATGGATTACATCAGTTGTTGATAATGAATCATTTTCTAGGAAAAATATGTGATTGTATTCGAGACATAGATCTTTCAACATTTCATACTCTTCAGAATTAAGGTGTTCAGTTTGTAGAGTCGCTAGTAACGTTGAAAGTCTATCTTTATTTGTGTTTGAGTACTCACTTTCTGGAGTTAGTTTCAAATTTCTAACTGAATTGTTATTAGTTAAAGGCTCAAGAGTAACACTTATGTTGTCTAAAATAATATCGTGATCTGACATATTTAATACTGTTGTAATTGCCTTCTTATTGTTTACTGTAACAGCGCTTCTACTAAGAAATACATATTTTTGAATTTCAATATTATTTAAAATGCCTTCGTTAATTTCAGGATTAGTAATAGCAACTGAAACAACCGTTTCGTGGCGAGCTTTAAGGATGACTTTATCTTGAAATGCATTTTCTTTGTTAGTAGTATTTGTGTCAAACTTACAACGATGTTTTGTGTTAGCATTATTATAATTATTGTTAATGTTCTGGCTAGATGGTATAAATTTATTTGTATATGAATAATTCGAATTTTCTTTTAATTGATTGGTATCGTTGTTAATAGTATTAGTTTTATTATTGGAAGATTTAATATTATTAAATGAATAATTGGAATCAGTAACTCCATTATTAAAGTTCATTTTATTCGTTAACGACGTTTCCTTTGAATTAGAATGAATTTCTTTATTGCATCGATTTTCGGAATCGATCAACTTTGAATTTGAATTTTTATGTCTGATTATATTAGAGCCTTTATTAGCTTGGATAGATAAAGGGAGATTTGTCCGCATATCTTTATTATTTGAAGAATTATGATAATTTTTAGTAACTTGATTTTTCCTTGATGTTTTTTCCTTAATGATGTTGTTATGTTTCTTACGTTCATAATGATTACGAAATTTATTAACACTATCATTACTCGAATGATCCGAGAAATTTAATGATGAATTTGTTAATTGTTTATTATCATGATCAGAGGTTCCGCTTGAATTACAATTATCATCACTCGAATGATCCGAGGGAATTGATGACGAATTTAAAGATCGTTGTATCACATATAAAGGTATGAAGTTATTTCCGATAAAGAGTTTGTTTTCTGAGTAACAGATTTTGCTCTTTACTTTTTGTAAGAAATCATTACCCAGAATTCCATCTTGGTGTATCGGAAATGAGTCAGGGACAACATGAAATGTGTGCGAAATGACTTGATCATTAATATAAATATTAAAGTTGCAGAAACATTTAGTTTTAAATGGATTATCGCTAGTGTTTATACCTTGCAAGATGATTTTTTTGTTAAGGTGGCATACAACGTCCAATTTTAATTTTGATTTCTTAATTAAAGAAATTTCGGAGCCGGTATCTAATAAAAATGAACAATCTTTAATTAATTCCTTTATATTTAAAATGGTATATGTTGAAGAAGCTAACAGGTTTAATGTAAAAATGCGGCCAGTATTGTTAAATCCCGAGGTGTGGCCTCCAACTCGGTCGACGTTAAGTTTAAAGAAGCTGAATTTCTTAAATTTTCTGAGTTAGAATTATTTGTAATAAGTTGACTTTGAAAATGTTCGGAGTTTGGATTTCTACGGTAACCCTGAGCTGGTCTGTGAGAATTTTCGTTTTGGGGCTCGGGGTGACTGTTTGAAAAAGTATTTTGCGAATAATTTCTATACGAGTTATTTTGTCGAAAATGTTGATTTCGCCTCTTACGACATTCATTTATGGAATGACCGGGTTTCTTACAATAGTTGCATGTTATCACCGAATTAACACTTTCGTGGGGGACATAGCGGTTAGAGGAGTTTGAACTTAAACTAGTGCTTTGAAAATTAAATTGATCTTCATTATTAGCAAATAATATAGCCTCTTCTAGGGACTTAGGGTTCTTAGCCCGCACAATAAAATTTAAAGGGTTTTTTAGTCCAGAAAGAAATAAATGAAGAACCTGTTCATTTATCAAATTTAATTGACCTTTGCGGACCTCTGCACTTAAAGTCCCATCAATAGTTTTAGTAAAATTTGAGCGACAACGTTCATGAACTGATTCACTTGGTTTTTGTTTACAAGTATTTAATTCGGCTAATATGCTACTGAAATTGGCCCTAGGAGAAAAATTATCTCTTAGAAAATGTTTTAATTCATCCCATGTGTCGAGTTCTCTATTAAAAGTACGTGCAGCAGTATCACCTTGCAATTTACTCTTAATGGCAACTAATAAATTAGGTTTTTGGTCATCGCTAACCATATTCATTGCGTGATTACATCTAGTGATAAAACTTTCTAGATCATTATGTTTTGATGTATTAGAGTATTCAAAATATACATCAGCTAAAGTATAAAATGCAAAATTAAGCATAAATATGTCATTATTGGTAGCCATTATTATTATAATTTAATATTAATCGAGACTGATAGAAAAAATAGAGACAATAATCGAAAAGAGAGAGATAAGAGAAAAAAAAATCCGATATTTGGTATGACGATTAAATAATATTCCCTTATATAATGATGTTCGACTTACATTAATATTGATGCGCGCATGTTTTCTTGCGGGTTAAAGCTGCAAATGGATGTCCAGGCTCTTGTACTCCGGGCGGGTGCTGCTTCGATGTGGTTACTAAAGGGCTTTTCTCGGAATAGCTCTTTACGTGGTTCGATGTAGTTCTGATCTTCAGCTGGATGCTCTTTCACAATCAATTTAATTACAAGGAAATTCTACCGACTGCGCCAATTTTGTAACGTGACTTTCTGATTTCAACCAATTTTACTTTATGGTTGACAGATCGTTACTAGTTCTTTGATTTTGTTTCCTTGGGTTGGTTGTGAAAGGCTTTGAATTCGATCAGTGAAACTCGGTGTTTTCGCGATTGCAACTTAACACTTTATTTTTAAACTACATTAATTTTTACAAGTTTAGGTTGTAGACTAGAAGTCGCGGTATAGAAATATAATATGTTAAGATTTTCGTTAGTGTTCGTTTTCGAAGAGCTGATTAATGTCTGCCTTTGAGAAGTGAGGTTGCTCTCCTCGACACCGACACAACCCCACTACTTTCAATGATAACGATAATATTAAAATCTAATTAGCAGCACGCATAACGTTGGGGAGCCAAAGTTTAGAAAGTAGAAGACAATAATATTTACTTTATTATGATGAGATTGGAATTGGGCCTTAATGGTATTTACTAGTTATGAAAGAGAAACGTGAAAAATATTTAAGTTAGAACTAATGAGCTATTTGCTGTTCCCAATGTTATCTATGCGACGAAATAATCTATTATCTAATGTGTTTATAAAGAGTAAGAGAATGAAATATAAGTAAGAGTAATAATAATAATAATAGTGATTATTATTATTATTATGAAATGTATTGGGGTACATTACATTTTTTGTGAATTTATTATGCGCGCTTTGTGCATTCCTGCATTTCTATCCTAATAATTTTTTTTTGTTATTCTTCCTTTTTTAGTGTGTTTATTTTATAAAAAGTAGGCCAGCGATTGAACTTGACATACTAACACGTTTGTTTTGATTTTTGAACCACTGCGTTTGCATTTTTTTTTTATTGGTGTCTGGAATGTCGGTTAGTGCTTCTTTATGATTATTCTGCCTCGTTTTGCTTAAGTGCCTATTTTCTGAATATAGGTCAGCGTTTGGATTTGAAATTAAAACACTTGCTTTGTTCTGATGAAGTATTAATGATGAGTGTGTTATTATTAGGGATGGGCAAGATCGATCAAAAAAGATCGACTGATCGATCCTTGCAAGTTCGAAAAGATCGAGCCGCTCAAAGAGATCGAGCGGCTCGATCTTTTCGATTGGCTCGTTCTTTCTGATCAGATCGATCGGATCGAGCTGCTCGATACTTCAACTGATCGATCATTGCAATGATCGATCTTGCCCATCACTAGTAATTAGTACACAGTGGAGTGTCAGAAATTTCACACGCTTTGATGCTTCAATAACTACGGCTACTAAACAAAGTTTCGAAAATCTGCCTGTATACTTATGATGTATTAGTAGGTTTGTTCGTTTGTACTGCACTAAGTTGAACTGAGATCAAGTTTTTGACGTCACAGTTCAAGTAAGTATAACTTTACATTCACAATTACAGGTGTCCAGTTGATATAACGAACAGATTCAGTGCAAAAAATTCAACAAGTGCTAAGTAATTAGTTAATGTGTAGAACAAGGTACATACTCCATTTTGATACGTTTCCATGGTTTACATGCACCCACTCCAGTGGTTCTCAGCAGGTTATTTATATCAATATGTGGGAGGGTGTGTGTGTGTGTGTGTGGGAGGGTGTGTGTGTGTGTGGGAGGGTGTGTGTGTGTGTGTGTGTGTGGGAGGGTGTGTGTGTGTGAGTGTGTGTGTGTGATTTAAGATAAAACTTCAAAACGTTAAAAATTGAAAAAGTCGGATATTTGTAACTTTACACAAATAAGACAATTAACTTTGTTTGTATAACTGAGGATTTTATTGTGACTATAGTTTCGACAACTTTAACTTGTCATTATAAAATACTTTATGTTTGATAATGACAAGTTAAAGTTGTCGAAACTATAGTCACAATAAAATCCTCAGTTATACAAACAGAGTTAATTGTCTTATTTGTGTAAATAATGATGTATAACGAAGTAGAAGCCTCCACAGTGAACAATTTGTAACTTTGCCAATTGGCACTTTTGAGCGTCGCGAGTGGTCTCGATGTGGCGGGCGCGTGTTTTTACGTCGGAATTAACCTATCCGGGGGGGGCCATTCGATCTTTGTAACGCAAGCCCAGTATAAGAGGAATTTCGCGATTGACTTTTTTAAACATTCACCAAGAATCGAATCTGCACGGATTTCCTACGGGTTTTCTCTAATGAGTGGCCTGATGTACCCCCTCGCACTATTGTTGCTCAACGGCATTCGGTGGCGATGGGAATATTTAAATTTCCAATTTATAACCTTTTTATTAATCACTTGATCGCATCCGGACTTGTGCCAAAGTGTCGGACATACAATTTTACATCGGTATTGACCCATCCGGATGTTTGATTTGATCTGTGTAATGCAAGTCGAGCTTAGAAAGTTTTCAAATCTATAACAATTTGTCAGATTGGGTCTACCATAATGAAAATTGTATGGCTAGATTCTACTTTGTCGGCGTTGATTTTTCGCTGAAACAAGTAAAATGGATATTTGGTGGTTTTGGGTGTATTATTTAGGCTTAAAATATACCCCAGCAAAGTATTGTACGAAATCAGACTTACCGTTTGATCAACATTTATTGATGAAACTTACGTTTTTGATAAATCATGAATATAATGCCTTCACCCATATTTATTCCAAGTTACAAATAAAAATAGCGAAATCTACCAAGTTGATCCCGTTTGTATTGATAAAAAAGAAGCGTAAACACTAGTTTTTCAATAATTACACTTACATTTCACTCACAAATTATATTCGTAATTAACGCTTTTTTGGAAGATTATGTTCACCGTTTACGGTCTAATTTATTACTACACAGAATTCTTATTAACCCATTAGGCGCTATTGATGCATTAGCGCAACATTATTAATTTTATGTTAATTAAATTATTAAATAAGTGAATTTGATATTTTATATTATTTGACTTGACGATGTATGAAGAAAACCGTCAATGTTTAATTATTTAAATATTTCGATTATTACTCATTTAAAAAAAATGTTTTCAGTGTATTTCTAACTTCACTATATTTCAGTGTTTTATACGCGTGGCGCATGAAGTAAAATTTTGAGTTTAGAAAAGCCCCGTGAAAATTTGTCTCGGGTCGCTGCGCGACCCTCGACAAATTTTCTACGCGGGGCTTTTCTAAACTCAAAATTTTACTTCATGCTTAGTCTGGGAGTGGAAATACTCGTTCTAAACTTCATATTGCACGATTTTATATAAAATCGGCGAGTGCCTTACATTTACAGTGTAGACCTTATGTATATTTAAAAGAAAAATTCACAGTATTTAATATAATAAGTCATTCGTAGAAATCTATAATTGCTTGGCCGTTTATAGGTTAATATCACTACAGTTTACTTATTTTAAAATTTAGCTTTGAATTTGATATAAAAATAAGCTTACGAAAGAAAACGAATATACAACTTACATTTTAAGGTTATTTAAAAATAGCAATAGTTTTTAATATTGTTCTTTTATTCTTCTTCACTGATTAGTTTTATTTACTAAATGTACATTTCAAACACTATGTGTTCATTCTCAATAGTAATACAATTAACAAATAAAATAAACATATTTGTCAATTTATTACTATTGAGAATAAACACATAGTGTTCGAAATGTACATTTAGTAAATAAAACTAATCAGTGAAGAAAGAGATTACTACAATAATTATTAAACAATAGTTTATTCTATTGCAAACCATTCTACTAATCTAACCTAACCTAGAAGTATGTAAAATCGCTAACGTGTGCAAAGATACTGCTGCTTTGTTTGCCTCTCCTGATAAGCGTTAGCGTTGCAAATGGATGAGTAGTTTATTCTATTAAAAACCTTTCTTCTAACCTAATCTATCCTAGAAGTACGTGGAATTGGCATCTTGCGCAAAGCAACTTACGCAATATATTCTATTGCAAACCTTTCTCCTAACCTAACCTAACCTAGGCATTGTGCGCAAAGAGACTTACGCAGTAATTTCTATTGCAAACCCAACCTAACCAAGAAGTGGAATAAGCATCTGGCGCAGAGGCTTACGCAATGTATTCTATTGCAAACCTTTCTGCTAACCTAACTAAGAAGTGTGTGGAATAAGCATCGTGCGCAAAGAGACTTACGCAATTTATTCTATTACAGACCTTCGTTCTTAGCTAACCTAACCTAAAAGTAAAGGTTATATGGAATCGAATGGAATAGAATAGGCATCGTACGCAAAGAGACATACGCAATGGAATATTCATCATGTATATACAATTTATTCTATTGCAAACCTTTCTCCCAACCCAACCTAACCAATTCTATTGCAAACCTTTTTCCTAACCTAACCTAGAAGTATGTGGAATGGGCATCGTGCGCAAAGAGACATTAGCAACGTATTCAATTTTAAACCTTTAACTAAAACTATCAATCAGAAGAAATGTGTCATTAATTGATTGGTTTATTAGTCAGTCTCAAAATTCCTTTAAATGTTTCACACCTAAATTCTTCTGTATTAGTTTTTTCATCAATTTTCAATAAATTCGTTCTTTTCAGAACCACCAAATATATTTAAGAAGCCTATATGTACTAAAATAGTCTTAAAGTTATTATATTTTCATTTAATTGCATAGAACCTATAATTGTTTAAAGTGTATTAAAATTAAATAGTATGTATTATAAAGTTACCACCGTAAAGCGTCATCCCTGACGGACATAAAATATTGGAAAATTAGATAATGCCAAACATAACCAAATTTTTATATCGGTTAGGTTAGGTTTTATTAAAGAAAGGATATGAAAGTGACAATGAAATAATGTAAATAAAAGAAATTATCGAAACACTTTGTTTATTTTCAACACTTTAAATGACAGTTAACTAGCAAGTCCTAAATTTGATACACTCATTCTAAATCACAATTTTATTCACATACTATTTATATATTTGCATTTTGATGAAAGAGACATGCAGAGGGTTAACCGTGGAAGTAACTACGGTGCAAGTGGGCATTGGTTAAAAGTCATAAGTTATTACTAGAACATTGCATTGATTACTTTTACACACAACGGCACTCGGTGGGGAAGTTTATGGTAAAGTTTTTTATTCGACAATTGATCGCGATCAGACTTGTATTAACGCGTCGGGCGTACAATTTTACGTCAGTATTGACCCACCTGAGAATTTGATTCGGTGTACAAAGTTTGGAAATGTTTGACAATTTGTTAAAATGAGTCGGCCATTGTAAACATTGATTTGTTTTAAAAAAAAACACACACACACACACTCATCCACACGTTAAGAACCACTGGAGTGGGTGCTGCTGCGCATGCACCAGAGAAGCTAGAGTTACGAAGAAATTCACACATAAACTTGGGCCCATTTTAGGACCTGACCTGTGTGCATCACTTATGATTCTAGCTATTATGGTTTTTTCGAAAAAAAATCATAAAACTTGCAATTATTTTCAATCACAAAATAATCTTCAAAAATTCTCACGAATTTGCAAAACCGATGCACACCGGACCTATTTTTGCCCCTGGACATTTCTGTAGTTAGATTTTCATGAAATTGCCTGGGAAAGCTCAAATAAAAATTTACACTCGTATTGTAAATTTTGACATGCTGCCCTGCTTCTAGGGGTTAGATACCACCCCACAGCCATTTAACAGTCTACACTTATTTTAATAGATGGCAATCAGAAAAAAACTTAGTTTAACTCAACACACTGCCACCCCCGGTTCAAGTAGCCCATTACACCGGCTAAAAGATGTACTTTTCAAACTCCACTTTTGCGTCAAGGATTGGATTGGATTAGAAAAAGGATCGCACGTTACTAATGACAACTGAGAAACGTTTAACACCACGCTGCTTGATATGTTTGTCTCTTTGCGCCCCAAAAATTAGGTAATCACTTAATTCCCGCTTTAGGTATAAAATGTACACCGCTCCCTCTGTAACATTAATCTTGTAATAACTTTCATAATAATCGTCTGACCGAAACTAGTCAGTTTTAAAAATAAAAATAAACAGTGAAAGTGTTTATTAATTTTAAATCAGTTTTAAGTTCAGTGTTCATGCTCTTATGTGAAACCTACTCAATGTATAATATCGTCTGAACTTGTGTAAATCTTCTGTATATCAGCACAAAAAAATTATTATTAATATTACACACAGCAGAATTTTGCAAAATGTAATTTAATTTTAAGATTCAAAAGACTTTTCAAAATGACCAATTTAGTTATAGGATCCTACAATAAATTACAAAAAGTAATAACCAATGAACAAATTAACAATTTTGAAACTCTGTTTATCAATTAGCATTAATTATTTAAATGCTAAGGCTGTGATTTATTAAACAATTTTCATAGACACCTTTGTAAGTGTTGATACTCTCTCCTCCAACATGCTTCAGCACCGCCTCTGCTTTTCCACTGCAATCTAGGTAGTTTAACACAATTAAATAAATTCTTTTAGAAAACCACTTATAACTGCATAACTTAATTGATGAGTAGAAAACACAGCCATTGACTCATTGGCACTTAACACACACAAGTTAAAATGCTCCCTCAACACAACACGACCACTGTGGTTGAGGTCCCAGCACAAACACGAGCACTTCTCTGTCTGGAGTTTTAAGGTCCATGTAGTCCAACAGATGATTCCCCTAGCAACACACATCCTCTCTTTTGCTGCAGATACTTCCGCTTGTCTGTCTTAGACACTGGGCTCGCTCGACTGAAACAAGAAACATAATTTCAGTGCAAATTCTCACCGATGACAAATTGCATCGGTACTGTGAATAGCTCTCCTGGATGCGAACAATAATATCATACTTAACACGTTGATTAAATACGATTTACGTTAAATGAAAATCTTCATGTGTAAAAACATTGCGTGTTAATGAAGTTTTTAAACTGTCTATTAATTGGTCCTTATTAAGATCTTATAGTACAGTTTTAGGAATTCTACTAAACACTACTTTTGCTTAGTGGAGCGATTTGAAACTATAAATTAACGTCAGTTAATACGGTTAGTGAATTTTGTTTAATATTTAGTATCTACTGAAAGTACACTTTAACGTGAAGTTGGATGTTGCTTAGGTGAAAATGTGTGAGAATTATTAATCAAATAACTTTATTTAAATCGAATCTATTAGGTTATAGAAACAAGCAAGAAAACAACAATTGCTGTTTTTGTTTAATATTAATTTAACACTTACAATTAATAAAATCACTCTACCCGTTTCAATTAAATCAAATCACTCGTCTTTGTAAACAAACAAAACACAAACGAAACAATGTCGAGCCTCAGCCAGCGTCGGCCACCCAAAACATGTTCCGCCGAGTCACGCGTGATTTTCCTGCTTCCCATTGGTCTAAAACGCGCGGTGCACGATATTTTTGGCATCCAGTTTGTTGTTTGTGCCGGTTTAAAAGACGCGAGTTTAAAATCGAATGATTCAACAAGTGTTTGCGTTTTTCTCTTCACAATTGTAATTATTCACGTGAATTGTTGAGGGTGATTTGGGGGATATTAGTGTGAACAAAATATAGAAATGGTGAGTGTTTTTCTGATTAATGTAACCATTATTGCTTTACTTATTTAATTCGTAATTAGTACACAGTGGAGTGTTGTAACGTCGCTTCTGATTTTTATCAATTTTCTATTGATAACAGATTGCTACAAGTTCCTTTTTATTACTTCCTCAATTTACCTATGTAAAAAACTGGGTACCACTGGTGAGACTGGAGTGACACACAATGTACACAAAACTTGGTTTATTCAACTTGAACCATTTATATACACAAGCTTAGAACAAAACGAACGTGTTATCGTAGGACAAAGCGACCACGAAACAACACTAAAAGTTACTTGTGCTGGATCCTTGTGGTCGCAGTGGAGGGTAGCATAACTACCCACTCACTTTCAATAGATAGATAGATACTTGTGCTGTCGTAAACACAAAATAATATAACTTCCTACTCGAAGGGTTTTTACAAGATTAACTCCAAGAAGGTATGTTGGTCTCCTCGACACTAGAACAACCCCACTTCTTTCGTTGATAACAATATATTAAAATCTAATTAGACACACACATAACATTGGGAAGCAAAGTCTAGGAGTTGAAGCTGAAAATATTTACTTAACAATGATGAGATTGAGACTAGACCTTAATGGTATTTACTAATGATAAAATAGAAATGCGAATAATATTTAAGTTTGAGCTAATGAGCTATTTGCTGTTCCCAATGTTATCTGTGCGACAGAATATCCATAATACTAGATAATAGCTAATGACAAATAAGTAATGAGACGTTGAAAGAAAAATATATTTATGTTATTGAAAAATATTTACTCCGCAACAATGAAGTCACCAATTTGCATTAAAGATATTTACTTATAATAAAAATTAAAAATGAATAATATTTAGAATAGCGGTTGATAAGTTATTTATATCTCTAATGTCGTTACTAATTTTAAAATTATTAAATAGGTCATCTAATGATTTAAAAAGAAAAACAACTAACTCTAAATTAAATAATGTAATTTAAATAATAAAGTTAAATAAAAATAGATATTAATATATATAAGTAATAATAATAATGGTTATTATTATTAAATGTATTGGTATACATTATATAACCATTATCGCTTTACTTATTTAACTCGTAATTAGTACACGGTGGAGTGTCTGAAATTTCACACACTTTGATGCTTCAATAACTACGGCTACTAAACAAAGTTTCGAAAATCTACCTGTATACTTGTGATGTATTAATAGGTTTGTTCATTTGTACTGCACTAACTTGAACTGAGATCAAGTTTTTGACATCACAGTTCAAGTAAGTATAACTTTACATTCACAACTACAGGTGTCCAGTTGATATAACGAACAGATTCAGTGTAAAAAATTCAACAAGTGCTGCATTAGTTCATGTAACGAATTAGACCTAGTATGTAATAAGTAATTTAATACACACAGTGACATCTCTCAATTAATTGTAGAAGAATTAGTTTTTGTTTGAATTTAAAAATTTTAAATTTTTTATTCCAGCCTTACCAGAGAAGCTACAGTTACGAAGAAATTCACATATAAACTTGGGCCCATTTCAGGACCTGTGTGCATCAGTTATAATTCTAGCTATTATGGTTTTTTCGAAAAAAAATTATAAAACTTGCAATTATTTTCAATCACAGAATTATCTTCAAAAATTCTCACGAATTTGCAAAACCGATGCACACCGGACCTATTTTTGCCCCCTGGACATTTCTGTAGTTAGATTTTCATGAAATTGCCTGGGAAAGCTCAAATAAAAATTTACATTGCAAATTTCGACATGCTGCCCCGCTATCTAGGGGTTAGATACGACCCCAAAGCCATTTAACAGTCTACACTTATTTTAATAGATGACGATCAGAAAAAAAATTTAATAGAAGTATTCATTTAATATTTTTTCAATATTTATCTACTTTTATAAACCATATTTGATACCCCAAAGTTGGATAAAGTGCTATTTTAATAAAAACGAGTTTTAATTTTTATTCGACATAAATCTAAATAGCTGTGATATCATTGCTTGTATTATTATGTAATATACTATCAAAACATATTTTTAATAAAACAATGTCATTCTATCAAAACGAGCATTTCTGTTGATTTCCCAGGAAATAATACTCCAAATAATCATCATAATTATAAATTATAAATGTGTGTTAACTTGACAATCCAGTTGATATAAAACATAATGAAGTGAATTAAACAAAATGGAATTATTTTGATGAAAATGATTTGATCAGCCGTTTCTCTCATTGCTGGCCTCCTTCTGCTGGTTCGACTGAACCCAGCAACTGGATATGTTGGTCCCAACGTCGTGTCGCTGATCCAGTGTTTTATAAAATTTGGTGTACGTGCAAGATTGATTGATTAATTTACATAATTTTTTTATCATTTGTGAAGTATTTTTGGCAATCCTCGAGAATAGGGTTGTCAGCATATCTGAGACATTGCAGTGGTAATTTGTTATTGTTTTGGGCTAATGTGTAGAAAAGGGTACATACTCCATTTTTGATACGTTTTCATGGTTTCCATACACAGATTATTTATCTGTGTGATGGTATGTGTGTGTGTGCTTTAAGATCAAAAATCAAACGTCGAAAATGAAACGTCAAAAATTAAAAAAATCGGATATTTGTAACTTTGATAATCGACACTTTTGAGCGTAACGAATGGTCTCGTTGTGCTGGGTGTGTGCTCGTACGTCGGAATTGACCTATCCAGAAGGCTCATTCGGGCTTTGGAACGCAAGCCCAGTATAAAAGGAATTTCGCGATTGATTTTTTAACCACTCACTAAAAATGGAATCGGAATTTTCGCTTTGAATTTGATAAAAAAAAATAAGCTTACAAAAGAATACAACTACACAACTTACATTTTAAGGTTATTTATAAACAAAATATAATGTATTCTATTGCAAACCTTTATACTAATCTAACCTAAGTATGTAAAGTCGCTAACATGCGCAAAGATACTGCTGCTTCGTTTCCCTCACCTGATAAGTGTTAGCGTTGCAAGGAGATGAGTAGTTTATTCTATTAAAAACCTTTTTCTAAATCTAACCTAACCTAAAAGTACATGGAATAGGCACAGTGCCCAAAGAGACAGAAGCAATTTATTCTATTGCAAACCTTTCTCCTAACCTAACCTAATCTAGAAGTATGTGGAACAGGCATCGTTCGCAAAGAGACTTGCGCAATGAATTCTATACAAAACCTTTCTCCTAACCTAACCTAACCTAGTATGTAGAACAGGCATCGGGAGCAAAATGACTTGCGCAATTTATTCTATTGCAAACCTTTTTACTAACCTAACTAACCTAACCGCGGTTCAGTATCTGTGGTGCAAGTGGGTATTGGATAAAAGTCATATGCTCTTACCTACACAGAATTTTACATTGTTTACTTTTACACACAACGGTACTCGGCGGCGCAGTGTAAATTTATATTCCGATTTATAGATATTTTTTTAATTCGGCAATTGATCGGGATCAAACATGTACTAACGTGTCGGGCGTACGATTTTATGTCGGTTTTGTCCCATTTGAGGGTTTGATTCGGTGTAACGTGTGCCGAGTGTACAAAGTTTGGAAATTATTGACAATTTGTCAGGTTTGGTCGGCCATTGTAAAAATTGTATTTATTTAAAATACACACACAATCACTCACACATATATCCACATGTTGAGAACCACTGGAGTGGGTGCTGCTGCGCATGCAAGAACCTGTCAAAATCGACCATGTACCCTATTCTACACATTAGCCTTGTTTTGTTCTGGGAGAGTGTTTAAAGGATTTCTTGGATAAATCAGTGTTACAGATCCAAACCACGTTGGAAGCCAACCCAAATTTTTATTAATAAATGCACTTTCTACATGCACATGCTCCGACGGCCCCATTTTTAGTGAAAAACATTTTTAAACAAAAATAAACCATTTAAATTTAGAAGAATCGTTTAAAATGCATTTAAATTGTTTAATTCTGTTTAAAAAATGTTCATAAGTGTAAAGGCCATCGGAGCATTACATGCACATGCTCCGACGGCCTAATTTACAGTTATACTGCATTTATTAATATAAATTTGGGTTGGCTTCCTTTATGTTTATGTAATCCTAATTTATCCAAGAAAGCCTTTAAACACTCCCAGAACAAAACAATTACAGCTTATCATCACCGCAATGTTTTCATTTAGCTATGCAATGATTTTGTTTGGATTAAAAAATTAAAAGTATTGTTTGAAAGCAAATACTTATAAAACATTTAAACAAAATCATTGCATTATGCATTATGTTATGCGGTGATAATAAATTGTAATTGTTTTGTTCTGGGATAGTATTTGAAGGATTTCTTGGATAAATTAAGTTTACAGATCCAAACCATATAGGAAGACGACCCAAATTTTTATTAATAAATGCACTTTCTACATGCACATGCACCGACAGCCTAATTTTCAGTTATGAACATTTTTTAAACAGAATTAAACAATTTAAATGCATTTTAAACGATTCGTTTAAATTTAAATCGTTTAATTCTGTTTAAAAAATGTTCATAACTGAAAATTAGGCTGTCGGTGCATGTGCATGTAAAAAGTGCATTTATTAATAAAAATTTGGGTCGGCTTTCTATATGGTTTAGATCTGTGACCCTAATTTATAAAAAGGAATCCTATAAACACTCTCCCAGAACAAAACAATTACAAATTACCACTGCAATGTTACAGATAAGCTGACGACCCTATTCTCAAGGATTGCCAAAAATACTTTATAAATGATAAAAAAAGTTATATAGATTAATCAATCACTATCTTGCACGCACACCAAATTTTATAAAACACTGCACCAGCGACACAATGTTGGGACCAACAAATCCAGTTGTTGGGTCAAGTTGAACTAGCAGAAGATTATCTATTTCAAGGAGGCCAGCACTAAGGGAAACGGTTAATCAAATCATACCTAATCAAAATAATTCCATTTTGTTTAGTTCACTTGATTATGCTTTATATGAACTGGATCGTCAAGCTAACACACATACTTAATTTATAAATATGATGAGTATTTGGAGTATTATTTCCTGGGAAATCAACAGAAATGCTTGTTTTTCACCTTATAAATCTTTTAATTAAAAGTTTTGATAAAATGCTATTGTTTTATTAAAAATATTTTTTGATAGTATATTACATAATAAAACGAGTAGGTTATTGTGGTTATGTTATCACATCTGTTTTGATTTATGTTGAATAAAAATTAAGACTCGTTTTAATTAAAATAGCATTTTATACAACTTTATGGTATCAAATATGGTTTATAAAAGTAGATAAATATTGAAGAAATATTAAATGAATACTTTTGATTTTGCATAGAGTTAGTAACTCTAGAGAAAGCATGCCCGTGTTTTGTTATGATCCCAACCTTGGTGGAAGTGGGGTGCGGGCGCCATTGTTTTGTACCGACACAGCTGACTTCGGCCAACGTTTTTGTTCCTGTGTTTTATAGTTTGTTTGTGGATATTTTGGACTCTTTTTATATTGTTATAAGTTTATTCAGTTGGTAATTTAGTGCGCAGTGCAGTGTAAGACAATCGTTTAGATAATTGACTATTTTTAGGTTATATGGATATGTGCATCCTGCAATTTCTTTGTTTGCATCTTTGTATATAAAACTACGTAGTTATTTAGTCAGTGCTGAATTAATTAGTGTAACTTAGAATTAAAAATGGTGCGCGTCTGCATATATTGTTCGGGAAATACAGAGAGCGGACAGTGGAATATCGTTTTTTGCGTGAGTAAAAATATTGATAACTAAAACGTGTTCATAAACTAACCAGAAACATACGCCGTACTTTAAATCAGTGCTGTGACATTTACTTTACGTTTCCAAGATTCACCACTTCATATAGCATAATCTAAGATATGAATTTTTTTTTTATTTTGGTAAACTGTTCGTAAACATTTTAAATATATATAAATAAATATTTAATTTCTATTCAGTACAATTTATTTATTTCTAATACCCCTCTTGGAAAACTCTCCCTAAATTTGAGATTTTTGGACCAACAAAAAAAATCATCGTGTGTCGATTCTTATTTATTTGAAATGGCGAGCATGGGGCTGCGTCTTAAGAAAACTATCGATCATTACTTTAAAGAAGAGCTATATCAGAATTGACAGTTTCAAATGAGAAAAGCTCTGTTACAATACCGATAAAATCTTCAATTTTGGTATTATTTTGTTTTCCCGATGAAACATTTTTAAACACAAATTCAAATTTATTCAATTCAAATAGATATTTTTACAGATAATCACAATTGTTGTCACATTTTTTCTTTTATAGTTTCTTATTGACTAAATTGTTGTGTACAATGGTCAATATTTTAACTACAAGTACTTGTTTCATGCTTTCATTTAAACAAATGAATGTCTAAATAATATTACTGTTAGAAACTAATGAAAATACTTACAATATCTGCAATTGATATGATTGATATGGGATCGGAAAGGAGAAATTGTTTTTAAAATGAAGATTATATTTAAATTCGGTATATTGCCGCTTTTTACATGATCAGCTGTGCCGGCATCATTCTTTACAAAACATGTGAAATGTGAGGTTATGGTGGGATCATAACAACGCCCATCCCCACCACGGCATTACTCGTCTATACTATTCTTAGTCTGACCTTCACACGTTTTATTTAAATCGAATCTATTAGGTTATAGAAACAAGCAAGAAAACAAAAATCGCTGTTTTTTTCGTTTCAATTAAATCAAATCACTCGTCTTTGTAAACAAACAAAACAATGTCGAGTCTCAGCCAGCGCCGGCCAACCAAAACATGTTCCGCCGAGTCACGCGTGATTTTCCTGCTCTCCATTGGTCTAAAACGCGCGGTGCACGATATTTTTGGTACCGGTGCCGGCAGTGCACTCGGCATCCAGTTTGTTGTTTGTGCCGGTTTAAAAGACGCGAGTTTAAAATCGAATGATTTAACAAGTGTTTGCGTTTTTCTCTTCGCAATTGTAAATTACTCACGTGAATTGTTGAGGGTGATTTGGGAGATATTAGTGTGAACAGAATGTAGAAATGGTGAGTGTTTTTCTGATTAATGTAACCATTATCGCTTTACTTATTAAACTCGTAATTAGTACACAGTGGAGCATTGAAACGTCGCTTCTGATTTTTATCAATTTTCTACTGATAACAGATCGCTACAAGTTCCTTTTTATTACTTCCTCAATTTACCTATGTAAAAGACTGGGTACCACTGGTGAGACTGGAGTGAAACACAATGTACACAAAACTTGGTTTATTCAACTTGAACCATTTATACATACACAAGCTTAGAACAAAACGAACGTGTTATCGCAGGACAAAGCGACCACGTAACAACACTAAAAGTTACTTGTGCTGTCGTAAACACAAAATAATATAACTTCTTACTCGAAGGGTTTTTACAAGACTAACTCCCAGAAGGTATGTTGGTCTCCTCGACACTAGAACAACCCTGCTTCTTTCGTTGATAACAATATATTAAAATCTAATTAGAGACACACATAACATTGGAAAGCAAAGTCTAGGAGTTGAAGCTGAAAATATTTACTTTACAATAATGAGATTGAGACTGGACCCTAATGGTATTTACTAATGATAAAATAGACATGCGAATAATATTTAAGTTTGAGCTATTTGCTGTTCCCAATGTTATCTGTGCGACAGAATATCCATAAAACTAGATAATAGCTAATGACAAATAAGTAATGAGACATTGAAAGAAAAATATATTTATGTTATTGAAAAATATTCACTCCGCAACAATGAAGTCGCCAATGTGCAATAAAGATATTTACTTATGATAAAAATTAAAAGTGAACAATATTTAGAATAGCGGTTGTTAAGTTATTTGTATCTCTAATGTCATTACTGCGAATAGATAATTAAATTGGTCATCTAATGATTTAAAAAGAAAAACAACTAACTCTAAATTAAATAATGGAATTTAAATAATTAAGTTAAATAAAAATATATATTAATATATATAAGTAATAATAATAATAATGGTTATTATTATTAAATGCATTGGTATACATTACATAACCATTATCGCTTTACTTATTTAACTCGTAATTAGTACACAGTGGAGTGTCAGAAATTTCACACGCTTTGATGTTTCAATAACTACGGCTACTAAACAAAGTTTTAAAAATCTGCCTGTATACTTGTGATGTATTAGTAGGTTTGTTCGGTAGTACTGCACTAAGTTGAACTGAGAACAAGTTTTTGACGTCACAGTTCAAGTAAGTATAACTTTACATTCACAATTACAGGTGTCCAGTTCATATAACGAACAGATTCAGTGTAAAAAATTCAACAAGTGCTGCATTAGTTCATGTAACGATTCAGACCTAGTATGTAATAAGTAATTTAATACACACAGTGATATCTCTCGATTAATTGTAGAAGACTTAGTTTTTGTTTGAATTTAAAAATTTTAAATTTTTTATTCCAGCCTTACCAGAGAAGCTAGAGTTACGAAGAAATTCGCACATAAACTTGGGCCCATTTTAGGACCTGTGTGCATCGGTTATAATTCTAGCTATTATGGTTTTTTCGAAAAAAAAATCATAAAACTTGCAATTATTTTCAATCACAAAATAATCTTCAAAAATTCTCACGAATTTGCAAAACCGATGCACACCGGACCTATTTTTGCCCCCTGGACATTTCTGTAGTTAGATTTTCATGAAATTGCCTGGGAAAGCTCAAATAAAAATTTACACTCGTATTGCAAATTTCGACATGCTGCCCCGCTATCTAGGGGTTAGATACGACCCCAAAGCCATTTAACAGTCTACACTTATTTTAATAGATGGCGATTAGAAAAATAGTTTAATAGAAGTATTCATTTAATATTTTTTCAATATTTATCTACTTTTATAAACCATATTCGATACCATAAAGTTGGATAAAGTGCTATTTTAATAAACACGAGTTTTAATTTTTATTCGACATAAATCTAAACAGCTGTGATATCTTTGCTTGTATTATTATGTAATATACTATCAAAACATATTTTTAATAAAACAATGGCATTCTATCAAAACGAGCATTTCTGTTGATTTCCCAGGAAATAATACTCCAAATACTCATTATAATCTTGACAATCCAGTTGATATAAAACATAATCAAGTGAATTAAACAAAATGGAATTATTTTGATGAAAATGATTTGATCAGCCGTTTCTCTCATTGCTGGCCTCCTTCTGCTAGTTCGACTGAACCTAGCAACTGGATATGTTGGTCCCAACGTCGTGTCGCTGGTCCAGTGTTTTATAAAATTTGGTGTGCGTGCAAGATAGTGATTGATTAATTTACATCATTTTTTTATCATTTGTGAAGTATTTTTGACAATCCTCGAGAATAGGGTCGCTAATGTGTAGAACAGAGTACATACTCCATTTTTGATACGTTTTCATGGTTTCCATACACAGATTATTTATCTGTGCGATGGTATGTGTGTGTGTGCTTTAAGATCAAAAATCAAACGTCAAAAATTAAAAAATCGGATATTTGTAACTTTGATAATCGACACTTTTGAGCGTCACGAATGGTCTCGTTGTGCCGGGTGTGTGCTCGTACGTCGGAATTGACCTATCCAGGGGGCTCATTCGGGCTTTGGAACGCAAGCCCAGTATAAAAGGAATTTCGCGATTGATTTTTTTACCACTCACTAAAAATTGAATCTGAATTTTCGCTTTGAATTTGATAAAAAAAATAAGCTTACAAAAGAATACGACTACACAACTTACATTTTAAGGTTATTTATAAACAAAAAATAATGTATTCTATTGCAAACCTTTATACTAATCTAACCTAAGTATGTAAAGTCGCTAACATGCGCAAAGATACTGCTGTTTCGTTTCCCTCACCCGATAAGTGTTAGCGTTGCAAAGAGATGAGTAGTTTATTCTATTAAAAACCTTTTTCTTAATCTAACCTAACCTAGAAGTACATGGATTAGGCACAGTGCCCAAAGAGACAGAAGCAATTTATTCTATTGCAAACCTTTCTCCTAACCTAACCTAATCTAGAAGTATGTGGAACAGGCATCGTTCGCAAAGAGACTTGCGCAATGTATTCTATAGAAAACCTTTCTCCTAACCTAACCTAACCTAGAAGTATGTAGAACAGGCATCGGGAGCAAATTGACTTGCGCAATTTATTCTATTGCAAACCTTTTTACTAACCTAACCTAACCTACCCAAACCTAGAAGTATGTAAAATCGCTAGCGTGTGCAAAGATACTTAAGCAATGTATTCAATTTGAAACCTTCCACTTAAGCCACAAACTAGTAGAAATTGCTTAACCGCGGTTCAGTATCTGCGGTGCAAGTGGGTATTGGATAAAAGTCATATGCTCTTACCTACACAGAACATTACATTGTTTACTTTTACACACAACAGCACTCGGCGGCGCTGTGTAAATTTATATTCCGATTTATAGATATTTTTTTAATTCGGCAATTGATCGGGATCAAACTTGTACTAACGAGTCGGGCGTACGATTTTATGTTGGTTTTGTCCCATCTGAGGGTTTGATTCGGTGTAACGTGTGCCGAGCGTATAAAGTTTGGAAATTTTTGACAATTTGTCAGGTTTGGTCGGCCATTGTAAAAATTGTATTTATTTAAAATACACACACAATCACACACTCATATATCCACATGTTGAGAACCACTGGAGTGGGTGCTGCTGCGCATGCAGGAATCTCTCAAAATCGACCATGTACCCTATTCTACACATTAGCCTTGTTTTGTTCTGGGAGAGTGTTTAAAGGTTTTCTTGGATAAATCAGGGTTACAGATCCAAACCATGTTGGAAGTCGACCCAAATTTTTATTAATGAATGCACTTTCTACATGCACATGCTCCGACGACCCCATTTTTAGTGAAAAACCTTTTTAAACATAAATAAACGATTTAAATTTAGAAGAATCGTTTAAAATGCGTTTAAATCGTTTAATTCTGTTTAAAAAATGTTCATAAGTGTAAATTAGGCCATCGGAGCATTGCATGCACAAGCTCCGACGGCCTAATTTACAGTTATACTGCATTTATTAATATAAATTTGGATTGGCTCCCTTTATGTTATGTAATCCTAATTTATCCAAGAAAGCCTTTAAACACTCCCAGAACAAAACAATTACAGTTTATTATCACCGCAATGTTTTCATTTAGCAATGCAATGATTTTGTTTAAATGTTTTTTATAAGTATTTGCTTTTAAACAATACTTTTAATTTTTTAATCCAACTACTTCTTCAGGAATCGTAAAAGATTTCACAGCCCTTAAATACATGATCACTCCAATAATTGCTCAAATGATCGCTATAGTAATTGCAAGAGTGATTGCTCCTACGATCACTTGAATAATGATTCTAAAAATAATAACAATAAAAAAATAATACTGCAGGAAAAAAATATACAGCTTAAAAGTTTAAACAAATTCAATTGGAATATGAAGCATACGAGCTATGATTCAGGTAATGGAGTGGATCCTTTGAGCAGTCATATGAGAGATTTCTCGAGCAATTTAAGTGATCTCTGGTAGATCTGAAGATGTTAGATTATTTACATAATCGAATCAATTGATTTTGTTCATTTGAATGAATGAATGATTCTTGTTATGCAAAAGTTATTGAGAGATATCATTAATCCTCTTTTATAACAAGAGGATAATTAAATCAGAAGCTACTTTGGAAATTTATAAATATGTGTGAGAGAAAACTTTTCTCGCACCAGCCTGAAAAAATTCTAGTGAACCAAATACCAAGAAAGCCCGTTCTTGAAATATTGAATGATATTTTTCTTTCATTACATACTGTTTTTAATATACTTGATACTTGTGCTATTTTCTTTATGGAACTATTAGGTAAAATAAAACACTTGTTAAACTGACTATAACCACAGTTCATATATAAGGTAATACTCAGTTTAACAAGTGTTTTATTTTACCTAACATAGTTCTATCAAGAAAGTAACACAAGTATCAAGTATAATAAAAACAGTAAGTAAAAAAAGAAAAATATCATTCATTATTTCAAGAATGGGCTTTCTTGGTATTCGGTTATGCCTCTTACTAGAATTTTCTGGTTGGTGCCAGAAAAGTTTTCTCTCACATATATTTATAAATTTCCAGAGTGGCTTCTGATTGATTTATCCTCTTGTTATAAAACAAGATTTATGATATCTCTCAATAACTTTTGCACAATAAGAAACTAGAGATCATTCATTCAAATGAAAATAATCAATTGGTTCGATTATGTAAATAATTTGACATCTTTAGATTTACCAGAGATCACTTAAATTGCTCGAGAAATCTTTCATATGATTGCTGAAGATATTGAATCATAGCTCATATGCTCATTTCATATTCCAACTGAATTTGTTTAAACGGTTAAGCTATATATTTTTTTCCTGTTACTTTCCTATTACTTTCCCCCGTATGTAATACAAAGGGAAAGTATTGTTTTCGTGAAAATTTTCGAATCAAAAATTTTAGCGGAAATATCCGTTTTGAGGTCCCCTGAGTCGAATAAGACCATTTTTGAAAAATGTCTGTCTGTCTGTGTGTCTGTGTGTGAGTCTGTGTGCGCTGTACCGCAAAAACCGCTAAAGATATAGCTTTTGGTGAAAATCGGAAAACCGGAAGTGGTACTTTACTCGTAGCGTTTTTCAGTTTTTTCTGATTTTTTTTATTAAATGTTCATCAAATAAAAAATTCTTTCAAATAAAATTTGTAGATAATAACAAAATGAAGATATATTGTTTATTTACTTTTTGTCATAGCACTCTTAGTTTTTGAGATATTTTAAAAGTTGCTTGTTTTATCTAGTTATTGATGTGTGACAGTGTATGTGTCGATACAATTGAAAAATGTTTCAAATAAAAGTTGTAGTTATCAAAAAGTTGAAGACATTTTGAAAATAATAACGCTACAAATATTTTAAAAGTGATTTAATACGCAATTTACGGGGGAAAGTACTATGATGGACACATCACCATTTTTTTTATCCATTATTTTTTGAATCATTATTCAAGTGATCGTACGAGCAATCACTCTTGCAATTACTATAGCGATCATTTGAGCAATTATTCGAGCAATCATTGGAGTGATCATGTATTTAAGGGCTTTTACAATTCCTGAAGAAGTAGTTGGATTAAAAAATTAAAAGTATTGTTTGAAAGCAAATACTTATAAAACATTTAAACAAAATCATTGCATTATGCATTATGTTATGAAAACATTGCGGTGATAATAAATTGTAATTGTTTTGTTCTGGGATAGTATTTGAAGGATTTCTTCGATAAATTAAGATTACAGATCCAAACCATATAGGAAGCCAACCCAAATTTTTATTAATAAATGCACTTTCTACATGTACATGCACCTACAGCCTAATTTAGCTCCATCAAGCTGGAAGAACCATATTAGCACAACCAAATGAAAACATTATGGACCTTTTTAACTATTTTTTAACTATTTAATTACCACAATTTTAATTTTTTAACCTAATTTAAAAAAAAATACAGTGGTCGGGCCAGCTTGATATCAAGCCACCCCGACCATAGTAATAAACTATCAAAAACTGAACTCAATTGGATCTAAGAATTATTAACTAATTATTAACCAACCAGTTATACCTCTATAATATTTTTTAACCTTATTTAAAAAGTAAAATATGATATTTTATTTGCTTCCTTACATAAATCAAATGGTCGAATTTAACTACCCCAGCACAGCCAAGTGAAACCTGGTTTGAAGTGTACTTTCTGTAGTATTATAGTATAAATTACATCATATGATTTAATTACCTCAACACAACCAACTTAAACATGGTTTTAAGCAGTGGTGATATTCAGCGGGTTCGCACAGGTTCGGCCGAACCTGTTGTTAAATTTTTCAAAGTTTTCCGAACCCGTTGTTAAAATTTTTAATGTTTTCTAAACCTTGTTTGTTAAACACGACGTAACGTTTCTCAGTGGTTTTCTTTCTTTTAAAAAAATATATTGCGATATACTAATCTCTGCAGCACTTTTATATAGAGCCTTAAACCATTCCTAGCTTGCAAGAAAACTTAAAATTGGTTGCGCCTGAAATCGGTTGCGTTTTACTTCTACGCGTATGTCAGGTACAGTATAGTATATAACACTTGGTGATACTTAGAGCCGTATTAAAAAATCGAAACATTTTAAGAGCCAAATCGGAAGTTTTATTGAAAATTTAAGAGTCACATTTATTAATTTATTTATTGTTTAATTAAACCTAGTCAAAAGTATTTAAGAAATTTATTTAATTGAGCCGCAATAAAATTTAAAAGGAGCCGCATGTGGCTCGCGAGCTGCCGTTTGGCCACCGTTGGTATATAATATACACTCGGCAAAAAAACAACACTGCACCAAAAAAACTCAAATTTTCAAACCGTCATAAGTTGTCATAACTTAGTTAAATTTGATCGAAAATCGACGAACCTTTGAGTAATTAAAAGTTTGAGGTTTGCTCTTTCAATTCATCTGAGTCAATATGACGCAAAATTCCTTTCCCGCTCCTACACCCCTATGAAAAAAAGTTATTCAAGATCTCAGTAATTCCCATCCACTCCAGACATCCCTATAAACATGAAATAGCTTCTTTCAATTCAATGATCAATCGAGCGTTTAAAAGTCCCTTATCAGATAGTTCTTTTGAAAAAGAAGTTAGCCTGATTAGGACCATGGCTATTAATAATGGTTATGGTCATGATCTAGTTGATAAACTAATTAAAAAACATACATTTTCCCAAATTAAACATTTACTGTATGCAGGAATACCAAATAAATCAGAGAGTACAACTTACAAACCAATTACTTACTTTGGCAATGTTAGTTTCCAAATTAAAAATATTTTGAAAAAACATAATATAGAAATTGCATTCAAACCATTTTGTAAAATTAATAATTATATTTTTAATAGTAAAACCAAAATTGCTAAAGGTAATAGATCAGGAGTATATAAATTAACATGCACAGATTGTCAAGGAGTATACATTGGTCAATCTGGTCGTAATTTCAATACTAGACTAAAGGAGCATAACCGGGCTTTTCGGTTGCGACAATGTGATAAGTCTTCTTTTGCAAAACATCTCTTAGATGAAAACCATACTTTTGGAAAAGATGTACTTACTATTATTCATTGTGCCGAAAAGGGTCGAAAGATGAATCTCCTTGAATCCCTAGAAATACATAAAGCTAGTGCTAATCCGGGAATCCCCCTAATTAACGACCAGGTTGACCTACTGTGTACCCCCATTTTTAAAGCCGGTTTGTAATCCGCTTTCATGTAATCACCTTTTGTATATATACCCGTATTGTTTCCAGTTTTAGACACTTCATGTTTGATAATGGCAAGCTGAATTTGCCGAAACTGCAGTCACATAAAAATAAATTGTGTTATACAAACAAAGTTAAAAGTGTTTTATTGTGTTAAAATAATTCCATTTTGTTTAGTTCACTTCATTATGTTTTATGTCAACTGGATCGTCAAGCTAACACATACTTAATTTATAAATATGATGAGTATTTGGAGTATTATTTCCTGGGAAATCAACAGAAATGCTTGCTTTCACCTTATACATCTTATAATTGAAAGTTTTGATAAAATGCTATTGTTTTATTAAAAATATTTTTTGATAGTATATTACATAATAAAACAAGTAGGTTATTGTGGTTATGTTATCACATCTGTTTTGATTTATGTTGAATAAAAATTAAGACTCGTTTTAATTAAAATAGCACTTTATACAACTTTATGGTATCAAATATGGTTTATATTTATTTTGATTAAACTTTTTTTCTGATCGACATCTATTAAAATAAGTGTAGACTGTTAAACATAGATTAAATTAGATTGATAACTCCTAGGGGGCTCCACGTATCGTAAGATTAGTTGACCGGACCACTCGATGCGGTGGCGCTGCAATCGCCAATGACGTCACGGGCGCGGGGTATGGGGGGGCTTCTTCTGAGCGGTACGCGCGGTGCGGTGGGGCTTCTTGCTGTGCGGGACGCGCGGTGTTTGAATCACCGCGCGATGCGAGAAATAATAACAAAATAATTAAAGTACAAAATGTATATTACAAAAAATATGACATTTTAAATATTTACAATTTCATTAAAAAAAACATTGTTTGCATTAATTAATTTAAATATTTACAATTACATTTAATAAAACACTGATTACATTAATTCACTTTATGAAAATTCGCTCTTAGACATGTTTCAAGAATTAACTGTTATTAACCATAAGATCATAGTTACTAAGCAATGCAATTCCGGTGAATTAGTGAACGAATAATTTTAGTAACCATTGAAATATCTTTTAAATATCAACTTATACATAATTTACGAATATAAATAAAATAACAATATTTATTTCTATTAAGATGACTGCGTGGATTGTTTTCCATCTTATTTGGTCTCATTAATACTGCTAATTCTTAAAAATAGTAGTTAATGTTAAAACAAGAAGTATTATGAATAAAACACAAATTATTACTAATAAAACACAGAATTAAGTATATGTTTAATTAATTTCTCACCACGGGTTAGGTGAAACATTTTTGAATATAATTCTGGATATTTAAATAAAACACTTGGTTTGTTTCACTAACTTATATTTTCTCCGACTAGTTTCGACCATTGGATAAAACTAGTCGGAGAAAATATAAATTATTGAAACAAACCAAATGTTTTATTTAAATATACAGAATTATACAAAATTAAGTATATAGAAAAAAATGTGCTGAAGTTAACACAGGTACCGACCGCAAATTAGAAATATTGTATCTATTATTTCTATCACAGAAATATAGCAATAACATAATTTGAAACAATTCATAAATTCATATTTTTTAAAAATAACTTTAAAACTAAAAGAGCTATGACAAAATGTATAAACACATTAAATGTTTAATTCTTAATTCTCTACAACTTCTCTTTAAGATTTTTCCAATTATATTAATAATTTCCACGATACGAAGAAAACACTAAGAGTTAACAGCCACTTTCAGATTCGCACTTAACCCAAAAGCTTTTCATTTCCAGATATTATAGAATAGTTCCAAATACAACATTTTATAAGAACGTATATTTCCATGAAAAAATTGGGGTCCAAATTTTACCCATCACAATAGCTCCCTTACATATTAGTGTGCAGTAGGTAAAAATATTAATAATATAATAACGCTTCTCTTAATTTAGCTTCGTTACATAAAGTAGTGCAGCACTTTTTGCACTAAATCTGTTCGTTACATGAACCGAACCACTGCAATTGTAAATGCAAAGATACACTAATTTGAACTGTGATGTCACAAACTTAAACTTAGTTCAGCTTAGTGCAGTACAAACCTAATTTTTACACTAAATACATTATTTAACCATACTCGGAAAAATATGATTTATCATTGCTAAATAATAAATACACATTATTATTAATTTAATTTTTATAAAAGTAATGTGTTGATAAAACTTTTTATAATTATCAAAATAATAATACATTTTTATTATTGTACAACAAAAGTCACATAATCCTAAACTAAATTATTCTATTGGTGGATATTGTGAAACAAATTACTGATAATATAATTGATTCATCAAAACAGGTTCCAATTTTAAGGACTATTGTTAATAATCTCATTATAAATTGTTCCAAATTTTAACAGCTTAAAGTAACCTTTTAGAAATATTTAAAATTAAATTAAATTTTGATCAATTGTTTCTTTTTTGAAACAGCTAAATTCCGCGCTTTTATTTTTTTAAATTTTATTCAGGCCAAATTTTTTACAATATCATTGATTTTTACATGTTCGGTTCCTTTTAGAATCCTATTTAGGTTTTGTTCCCACATATGAATGTAAAAGGTGATCATGTAATTATCAATAATGTCCATCAAATTATGGTCCGTGCAGCAGAATGAAATATTTGAATTTAGTAAATTAACTTTTGTTGTTAAATATTCAACAATATTACCAAAAAATACATATTTTTGGCAAAAATAAATTAAGTATCTGAAAAGATTTAGAAATATATCTGAAAAAATTAGTGCTCGGCTTCAAAAGAGCTTTTCTATTGTAGTCCCTACAATCAATGTAGCAATGGAAAGACTCTTTTGTGTCGGACACTAACTCTTTTCTACATGTATTGCAGTCCCGTACTTTCTTTAATACATGTCTTCCCAAATATCCTGCTATGTAAGCATTTGCATTATCAGTTAAAAAATTATATGAATTTTTAAATTCAAACATATCAGAGATATTTGGGGGAGAAGTAATTATTGAAGCTAAAAAGTCGTTTGTTAAAAATATTTGTAAAAAGTTTAGTGCCCCTTCACAACCATCTGTCTCGCAATTAAAATAAGGAGAATTTGAAGTAGTGAAATTATTAACAATTAATGCTTTATACGATCCCTTAAATGATGAACATGTTGGATTTACATTACGAGCACCATAACACCTTATACTTCCAAAGAAATTTTCCAAGGGATCTTGGTTTATGTTTCGAGGATAAACATATTTAAAACCAATACAGGATAATTTTTTCCATATGCATTGAAAACCTTTTAACGTACTTATCCAGTTTGCAATGCACGGTGGAGTAAAATTACCCCTAGGTCTTTTAAATTGGATTGTCCTCAAAACATCAATGGCTTCAGAATAAAATCTAACATGTTCACTCTCTTCGTGAATCGCACATTTTAAAGTTTTGTCACCTGTTTCTGATGAACCATTTACGCTATCAAATAATTTATCAAAAAATAACAAAAACTCTGAAGTGCCATGCATTGTTTCTGTCTTTGATAACTGATTGCCATAGCGTACGAGAAATCTTAAGAAAGATGAGGTTCGCTGTGAAAATACCTGAGATGCCAATTTCACTTTCATCTTGTTCATTTTATTTTCATAAACATGGCAATCAGTTATTTTAGGCAGAAACATACTATCAGGGTCTCCATTATCTAATTCATGTTAAATGTGGCATTATAATTTAATAAATTGTTTCTGACACATTTAAGAAGGTGAGGAGGATCAAATAAGGGTGTTATTTCCTGATTTCCTATCAGGAAACCACTAGTTTGATTCTCTTTAGCTTCCAAAATAAGTCTACGATTTGATTCCTCCCTTAATTGTTTTATAACCCTAACATTAGTTGCATGTTGGTTACATATTGTGCAAACAAATGTCTTGAAGTTGTTTAATAATGATTTTTATGTTCCTGGTTAGATCTGGAACACCCATACCATATTCCACAAAGAAATATGCTATGGGTTGTTTCCATTTGATCTGTACCCCACGAACCATAAAAACCATTACATGGTCAGCGAAACGTAATTTGTTTTGCTCACCACAACATACAAAACCATCAATGGAGGAATTAATTTTATTAAAATACATTCCTGTACTCGGGGACATTTCATCAAATAAAAGGGCACAATACTTCTGGGCTTCATCCATCTTGTCACAAGTACTTTTTAATAAATCCATAACGGGTTTATTAATTCCCTGGTCAATAGGAATGCGATTCAGTAAACTCTGAAGACATTGTCTTGATGGAAGAGCAAATACTTTTGCCAAAAATCTATACAATTTTGGGCTTTGTTTATACATAGCCAAAGCAAAAGTTTTATCTTCCATCGAGAAACGTCTTCCACGAGCTTTAAAATGTTGCAACTTTATCTGTGACATGAAAAAGTTAAAAGATGTTTCATTCATATGTCTCCGAAACATTCCTCCAGTTTCAAGAGCATCAAGTGCATGATCAAGACGCTACTTATTAGAAGCATTTTGAGCATGCAATTGTCTTGCAACCTTTTGAATATCTCGGGCATAGGAATGCAACATCTGTGCTTGAGAGGAAAGCTTTCTTTTTTGTGTTACATTTAATGTTTTTAACAATTTTCTTTTCAGACATTCCTTCATGTTCAAGGATCGTACTACTTTGTGACTAGATGGATTAATATGAAGGGGTGTAGAACTGCTCCCAGCGACCGAATTATCCCGATGGGATTTCCTGCTCGCACCAGGAGAAGGCGAAAGGGAATTCTTGCTGTCCTGCATGATGGGAGAGTCTACGTTTGAGCATGAGGCTTTATTTCCACCAGCATTTGATTTCTGCAGAGTCTGGATAGATGGCCACTCGTCCGATGTGCTTGGAAACTCATTAACATTGCATGGTCCAATCAACTCTGTATCTTCCGGATCGTCTGGATCATCCGGATCTTCAACGAGGGCTGTGAACAAAATATGTATATATAAATAATTATATATACTATACTTGCGCGCTTGTTTAAAAAAATATTATATAAAAAAAAGTAATTTATTGTTCTTATTTGGTACTTAGAGATATGTGAATATATAAAAGTAATAAATAAATATTCAGCTTACCAGCCAGTGTATCAAGATATAATGGAAAAGCATTTCGTCCCCTCATCGAAATGCCTGTCACAAATAAATGTGAATTTAACGACTTGACATTTCGATTTTCTTCGCAGCTCTTCTCGGCCAACAGCCTCTAACCACTTCTCATACACCTAAAAAAGAATATCAATCTTAGATTAATAAATTGATAGGATTATTTAAAAAAATAGAGTAGTAGTTATGAATAAAATGTAAAATATTAATAAAATAATTGTTTATTAGTTTTTCATTTAATGATATAAACTTATTCGTATATTTTGAAACAAAAATTTAAGATTTAATAAAAATAAAAGACCAAAAGCCTAATAACAAAAAACCAATTTGTACGAATAAAAGTAAACTTAACATATCGTGTACAAAAACGGGGGGATTTTATATAAAAGTTATAGATTCTATTTTGTTAAATTTTTATATGTACTATATATCTGTAAAACAAAATGTTAAATTTAAAGTATGTTACTTTTTAATTTCACCATCCAAGTTTAAATAACATACTTCTATTATTGAATCGGCACGAATATCATTAAATTAGAACTTACAACTTCCATGAAATAAATTTAATAGTTTTATTTTGATTGATTCAAACAAAAGTTATGTTTATTTTAATATTTAAATGAACTAATATAACAAATGTAAGTATTAGAAAATTTTCAGTTTTTAAGCTATTCATTTCATTCAATCAATGCCATTAAGTCTGTACTTGTGTTTAAATTTGTAAAAATGTCTCATTTTTGTGCTATAAAATCATGCAATAATTGCGAGAAAAATATTCGTATGCATAGATTTATGAAAAGAAATGGGGTAAGCTACCCCATTTTTTTTCGTAAATCTATGCATACGAATATTTTTCTCGCAATTATTGCATGATTATATTGCACAAAAATGAGACATTTTTACAAATTTAAACACAAGTACAGACTTAATGGCATTGATTGAATGAAATGAATAGCTTAAAAACTGAAAATTTTCTAATACTTACGGTTTTGTTTATTTATATTAACACTCGTCCACGCCCGTCTTCAAAATATTTCGTCTTATCAGCATTTTTGAAGAGGTGGTGATTGAAATATCTTTCTCGCAGAGTTCGAAACTGCGGGAAATTTGATTTTTGTGCCATCAGATGTTCGAAATCGCGGGAAATTTGAAATTGCGACATTTGCGCCCTCCTATCGAGTGGTCCGGTCAACTACATATGTGAACTTACAGATTTATATGGAGTCGCGGGCCCTGCTGTTAAATGGCTTTGGGGTCATATCTAACCCTTAGATGGCGGGGCGGCATGCCGAAAATTGCAAAACGAGTGTACATTTTTATTTGAGTTTTCCCAGGCATTTTCATAAAAATCTAACTTTACAGAAATGTCCAGAGGGCAAAAATAGGTCTGGTGTGCACCGGTTTTGCAAATCTGTGAGCATTTTTGAAGATTATTTCGTGATTGAAAATAATTGCAAGTTTTATGATTTTTTTTCTGAAAAACCATAATAGCCAGAATCATAAGCGATGCACACAGGTCTTAAAATGGGCCCAAGATTATGCGTGATTTTTTTCGTAACTCTAGCTTCTCCGGGAAGGCTGGAATAAAAAATTACGATTTTCGTACATCAAAAATGCTCATTTACAATTTAAATTCAAACAAAAATTAATTCCTCTACAATAAATCGTGAGATGTCACTGTGTGTATTAAATTACTTATTACATACTAGGTCTGATTCGTTACATGAACTAGTGCAGCGCTTGTTGAATTTTTTGCACCGAATCTGTTCGTTATATGAACTGGACACCTGTAATTGTGAATATAAAGTCATACTTACTTGAATTGTGACATCAAAAACTTGATCTCAGTTCAACTTAGTGCAGTACAAACGAACAAACCTACTAATACATCACAAGTGTACAGGCAGATTTTCGAAACTTTGTTTAGTAGCCGTAGTTATTGAAGCATCAAAGCGTGTGAAATTTCTGACACTCCACTGTGTACTAATTACGAGTTAAATAAGTAATGCAATAATTGTTAAATGTAATGAATCAGAAAAACACTCACCATTTCTACATTCTGTTCACACTAATATCTCCCAAATCACCCTCAACAATTCACGTGAATAATTTACAATTGCGAAGAGAAAAACGCAAACACTTGTTGAATCATTCGATTTTAAACTCGCGTCTTTTAAACCGGCACAAACAACAAACTGGATGCCGAGTGCATTGCCGGCACCGGCACCAAGGAGGAACATCACGCGTGACTCGGCGGAACATGTTTTGGGTGGCCGGCGCTGGCTGAGACTCGACATTGTTTTGTTTGTGTTTTGTTTGTTTAGAAAGACGAGTGATTTGATTTAATTGAAACGGGTGGAGTGATTTTATTAATTGTAAGTATTAAATTAATATTAAAAAAAACAGCGATTGTTGTTTTCTTGCTTGTTTCTATAACCTAATAGATTCGATTTAAATTGATTAATAATTCTCACACATTTTCACCTGACCAACATCCAACTCCACGTTAAAGTTTACTTTCAATAGATACTAAACACTAAACAAAATTCACTAACCGTATTAACTGACGTTAATTTATAGTTTCAAATTGCTCCACTTAGCAAAAGTAGTGTTTAGTAGAGTTCCTAAAACTGTACTATTAGATCTTAATAAGGACCAATTAATAGACAGTTTAAAAACTTCATTAACACCCAATGTTTTTACACATGAAGATTTCCATTTAACGTAAATCGTGTTTAATGCACGCGACAGTCAACGTGTTAAGCATGATATTATTGTTCACATCCAGGAGAGCTATTCACAGTACCGATGCAATTTGTCATCGGTGAGAATTTGCACTGAAATTATGTTTCTAGTTTCAGTCGAGCGAGTTCAGCGTCCAAGACAGACAAGCGAAAGTATCTGCAGCAAAAGAGAGGATGTGTGTTGCTAAGAGCATCATCTGTTGGACTACATGGACCTTAAAACGCCAGACAGAGAAGTGCTCGTGTTTGTGCTGGGGCCTCAACCACAGTGGTCGTGTTGTGTTGAGGGAGTATTTTAACTTGTGCGTGTTAAGTGCCAGTGAGTCAATGGCTGTGTTTTCTATTAATCAATTAAGTTATGCAGTTATAAGTGGTTTTCTAAAAGAGTTTATTAAATTGTGTTATACTACCTAGATCGCAGTGGAAAAGCAAAGGCGGTGCTGAAGCATGTTCGAAGAGACAGTATCAACATTTACAAAGGTGTGTATGAAAATTGTTTAATAAAGTTTTACCTTTAAACCGATTCAATTATTATTCACACATTGTCTATTTATACACTGGCGAAAGAAATTAACGCATCACATAAATTTTTTTAATTTAAAAATAAAGTTTTGATGTTTAAAAACAAAAAAAATAACAAAACCAACTGAACTATAACAATGATTTTCAACACATTTTCTTTCATTAATGACTAAAATAATGTCATAAATAAAAAGAGAAAAAAAGTTAACATGTGATTATAAGACTTAATATCTAGTGTTTCCTCCTCTTGCTCGAATAACTGCCTGACAGCGACGGCTCATACTGTTAATTAATGATCCAATTTCATCCTGGTTAATATCTTCCCAAATTTCCTGCAATCTTTGTCCAAGCTCTTGTTGATTGCTTGGACGCCGAGAAAGTGCTCTAAGGCGTCTGCCCATCGCGTCCCATAGGTGTTCGATAACAGAGCCTTCACCAAACATAACAGTCGGAACAATGTTACACTGCGCATAACGTTCATCTGGCCGTCTGTACACATGCATTCGTCTGTCACTGCCGTAAAGACAAAATCTGGACTCGTCGCTAAACATAACATTAGCCCAATCGGCCTGTAACCAGTTTACATGTTCTTGCGCAAATGTTAACCTGGCTCTGCGATGGTCTGCGGTTAATTGTGGTCCTTTTGCCGCTGTTTTTGGAGTTAAATTAAAACCACGTAACCTTTTTCTGATGGTAACGGAACTTACATGAACATTGCGGATCTCTGCGAGCATATTTTGTAGCGTAGGAGCCGTAATAAACCGTTCGCGTAACGTCTGCATCATTAAAAAACGGTCTTGAACAGCAGTTGTGGCCCTTTTTCTCCCTTGTCCTGGCCTTCTTGAGTATGCCTGAGTTTCCCGATGTCTCTTCAAGACACGGGATACGGTCGATTGATTAACACCAAGCCGCTGACTGATGTAACGCTGACTCCTACCTTCTTCTGCAAGTGTAACCACAATCACTGCTTCTTCACTGCTTAAATTAAGATTCGGACGTCTATCCGTATTCATTCTTCACTATTTAGCACTTAATTTTAACAATTACTTGAAAACAAACTCTAAAAGAAATTTTATATGAACCTTTCGTAAAGGTAAAGTCAGAATAATGAAAAGTGCTTCATTTTATTTATTGACAGAAAACCATGAGAACAAAAGACAAAACACAACATGTAAAACAGCATGCTTGATAAGATTTCTTATTGTAAAAATATGTTTGTGTTCAAAGAAAACTCGATTTCAAGATATCAAAAAAATCACAAATGATGCGTTAATTTCTTTCGCCAGTGTATTTTAAACGCTGATATGTATTGGTTATATTGAATATGGTGTGTGATTTTTTTTTCTCTGGAGTTTGCGAACTGCACAAAAACAGCGACACGTTTTTTATTCAATTTCGTCGATTTATTATTATATTTAATATGTGATTTAATACACATAGCGACATCTCTCGATTTATCGTAGAAGAATTAATTTTTTATGGAACTTAAATTGTTCAATTTAATACACGCAGTGACATCTCTCGATTTATTGTCTAAGTTTTACCTCTAAACCGATTCAATTATTATTCACACATTGTCTATTTATGTATGTGTTGGTTTTTTTAAACATGTGTGTGTGGTTTTTTTCTCTGTCTTCAATTTGCGAACTGCACAAAAAAGCCACACGTTTTCTATTCAATTTCATCTATTTGATCGATTTAGTAGAGGTGCAATATCCGAAATGTAAACGCGCGCAATGATTTTTAGTAAATAATTCCAAATAAAATGCAATTGTACATTTTTAAAACGCGAAGTGCTAATTAGTGTTCCTAATAGTGATTGTTAGTGTATGACTGTGACAGCGCTTTGCAACCAGAAATAGTGTGTGCTAATTCAAAATCAAATCGTTGAATGGATTTTGTTCTTTTATCTACAACCTTAACGACTAGATTTTATTCATTTATTATAAGCATGTTTATGAAAATCACACACTTGTAGGGGGATTCGTGTTGAAGAAGGATGATTCGTTTTACTAAATAAATAAAGGTTGCTGATGTAATACTTACTCGATTTTTGAATGTTCAACTTATCCATTTGATAAAGTATTGTATACAATTTCAAGACTCAATTTGGGTTTAAGAATTCGCGTAAAAATAAATTGTTTAGAAGGTCTACAAATGAGTCGCCTATTTCCAAACATCCCTAAATTCATTTGAAAAAATGTATTAAGGAGTTTTTGGAAAGAGGCGGCTCAAAAATTCAGGAGTAATAAAATAAGATAGATACTTGTAAATAAAACACTTTTATTGTATATTTTAGGATAAATAAATGATTATTAAATTAATTTAATGATTTAATATATGCAACTCATTCAACATACGCCTACGTATTTATTTATTAATAGCATACAGTTAATTTATATGGTTTATATCAAACTGTTGCGATATTTTAGTATGAACTCGAAATTTTACTTAATGCCCCACGCGTATAAGACACTGATTTTAAGTGAAGTATTGAATATGCGTAGTGCATGAAGTAAAATTTCGAGTTTTCTAAACTTGAAATTTTACTTCATGCTTAACCTTGTAGTGGAAAACACTTGTTTAAAGTTTCAAATTGAACTCTTTTATAAAACGCGTATACCTAAAAGAAACATTATTTGTGTTTTGTCGATTATTATGAATTTAGATTTATAAGAAGTTGAGTTATGAATTTAAACAAAATGAGCAGTTGTGTTGGGTGAATTTAGATAAATTAGAAGTCTAATTAAGTGAATTAAAATGACTAAAAGTCTGCTTACATAAATTTAGATAATGCGTCGTTACACCAAACACATTAAACTAGTTCAACTCTGAACTCGAGTTCAAAGTGAACAGTATGAACTGTCATCTTGAACTCGAGGTCAACCTTTTTGGTGCAACTAGGCCTAATGATAAAGACACACACACACATGTGATTAATTATCAATGATTCAAACGCTGTGTCATTACCTATACAATAAACTAATGCAATGCAGTGTTTGCATCAATGAAGATGAAGGGGTGGTGTTAAAATATGTTTCACAGACTGTTGTTTTTAAGTAAACGTATTTTTTTCATTTCTTTAGATATGGGCAAAAATGACTATTGAGCGAAGAGCATACGGTTCACAGTGGCAGCAGTGATGGCAGTGGCAGCAGTGATGACAGTGGCAGCAGTGATGAAATTAGGGTGTTCCTGGTGATAATAGACACTGATGAAACGGAACAACTATACAACCATCTGAAGGAGCATCTGTCGTCGGAGAATTGATAAAGAAAAAACGTCCTATTTATTTTTATTATGTATCATATCTACTGGGTGGATTTTTGCAGGGATCGCTCGTGACAACAGCAACTCAGTTGAGTTGGGCATAAAACGCACGCGACTGTGCGTCGAATGCACAAGTGGACGATTGTGGCTGTGTCTGGTGATGCAGTCATCCGTTTGTGTATTTATTGTCAAGTCGCCTGCGGTATATGCTTAATTCGACTGGGCGACAATGGTTCGCGAGCGATCTCTGCAAAAATCCGCGCTATAATCATAACATATTAAACAATAAACAAAATAAAGTTTGAAATTCGTTTTTTTTTTTATTTTAAATAAAATGAAAAGCTTGGTTAGGTAAATAAAGATATATTAGAAGTCTAGTTAAGTAAATTTAAATACAATCAAAAGTTAGGTTAGGCGAAATTAAAAATTGTATCAGGAGTTAGGTTGGGTGAAATTAATAATTTAGACGTAGTGTCAGCTGTAAGGTTAGGTACGTCGTGTCAAGAGTTGGGTTAGGTGAAATTGAAAATTTAGACGCCGTATTAGGAGTTAGGTTAGGTGAAGTTCGAAATTCAGACGTTGTGTCAGAAGTTAGGTTAGGTGTAATTGGAAATTTAGACACCGTGTCAGAAGTTAGGTTAGGTGTAATTGGGAATTCAGACGCCAAGTCAGGAGTTAGGTTAAGTGTAACTGGAAATTCAGATGCTGTATCAGGGAGTTAGGTTAGGTGTAATTGGAAATTCAGGCGCCATTTCAGGAGTTAGGTTAAGTGTAACTGGAAATTCTGACGCTGTATCAGGAGTTAGGTTAGGTGTAATTGGAAATTCAGACGCCATGTCAGGAGTTAGGTTAAGTGTAACTGGAAATTCAGACGCTGTATCAGGAGTTAGGTTAGGTGTAATTGGAAATTCAAACGCCATGTCAGGAGTTAGGTTAAGTGTAACTGAAAATTCAGACGCCATGTCAGGAGTTGGGTTAAGTGTAACTGGAAATTCAAACGCTGTATCAGGAGTTAGGTTAGGTGAAATTGGTTATTAAGGAGTTGGGTTAGGTGTGAGGTTAGGTGAAATTGTCACCTAGCCTAACTCTTAACTCAACTCCTGAATATCCAATTTCACCTAACCCAACTTCTGAATAACCAATTTCACCTAACCCAACTCCTGAATATCCAATTTTACCTAACCCCACACCTAACCCAACTCCTGACACGGCGATAGAATATCCAATTTCACCTAACCCAACGTCTAAATTTCCAGTTACACCTAACCTAACTCCTGAGTTAGGTGTAAATGGAAATTCAGACGCTGTATCAGGAGTTAAGTTAAGTGTAACTGGAAATTCAGACGCTGTATCAGGAGTAAGGTTAAGTGTAACTGGAAATTCAGACGCCATGTCAGGAGTTTGGTTAGGTGTAAGTGAAAATTCAGACGCCGTGTCAGGAGTTAGGTTAGGTGTAACTGGAAATTCAGACGCTGTATCAGGAGTTAGGTTAGGTGTAATTGAAAATTCAGACGCAGTATCAGGAGTTAGGTTAGGTGTAATTAGAAATTCAGACGCCATGTCAGGAGTTGGGTTAGGTGTGAGGTTAGGTGAAATTGGATATTCAAGAGTTGGGTTAGGTGTGAGGTTAGGTAAAATTGGTTTTTCAGGAGTTGGGTTAGGTGTGAGGTTAGGTGAAATTGGATATTCAGGAGTTGGGTTAGGTGAAATTAGAAATTCAGGAGTTGGGTTAAGTGTGAGGTTAGGTGAAATTGGTTTTTCAGGAGTTGGGTTAGGTGTGAGGTTAGGTGAAATTGGATATTCAGGAGTTGGGTAAGGTGTGAGGTTAGGTGAAATTGGTTATTCAGGAGTTGGGTTAGGTGTGAGGTTAGGTGAAATTAGAAATTCAGGAGTTGGGTTAAGTGTGAGGTTAGGTAAAATTGGATATTCAGGAGTTGGGTTAGGTGTGAGGTTAGGTGAAATTGGTTATTCAGGAGTTGGGTTAGGTGTGAGGTTAGGTGAAATTGGATATTCAGAAGTTGGGTTAGGTGTGAGGTTAGGTGAAATTGGTTTTTCAGGAGTTGGGTTAGGTGTGAGGTTAGGTGAAATTGTAAATTCAGGAGTTGGGTTAAGTGTGAGGTTAGGTGAAATTAGATATTCAGGAGTTGGGTTAGGTGTGAGGTTAAGTGAAATTGGATATTCAGGAGTAGGGTTAGGAGTTAGGTTAGGTGAAATTGACACGGCGTCTGAATTCCCAATTATTCCTCACCCGACTCCTAACACGGCGATGGAATATACAATTACACCCAACCCAACTCCCGAATAACCAATTTCACCTAACCTCACACCTAACCCAACTCCTGACACGGCGATAGAATATCCAATTTCACCTAACCTAACTCCTGAATATGTAATTTCACCTAACCCAACTCCTAAATATGTAATTTCACCTAACCTCACACCTAACCCAACTCCTGAATATCCAATTTCACCTAACCCAACTACTGAATATGTAATTTCACCTAACCTCACACCAAACCCAACTCCTGAATAACCAATTTCACCTAACCTCACACCTAACCCAACTCCTGACACGGCGATAGAATATCCAATTTCACCTAACCTCACACCTAACCCAACTCCTGAATATGTCATTTCACCTAACCTCACACCTAACCCAACTCCTGAATAACCAATTTCACCTAACCCAACTCCTGAAAATCCAATTTCACCTAACCTCACACCTAACCCAACTCCTGAATATGTAATTTCACCTAACCCAACTACTGAATATGTAATTTCACCTAACCTCACACCTAACCCAACTCCTGAATATCCAATTTCACCTAACCCAACTCCTGAATATGTAATTTCACCTAACCTCACACCTAACCCAACTCCTGAATAACCAATTTCACCTAACCTCACACCTAACCCAACTCCAGACACGGCGATGGAATATCCAATTTCACCTAACCCAACTCCTGAATATGTCATTTCACCTAACCTCACACCTAACCCAACTCCTGAATATCCAATTTCACCTAACCTCACACCTAACCTAACTCCTGAATATGTAATTTCACCTAACCTCACACCTAACCCAACTCCTAAATATCCAATTTCACCTAACCCTACACCTAACCCAACTCCTGACACGGCGATAGAATATCCAATTTCACCTAACCTCACACCTAACCCAACTCCTGACGGCGTCTGAATTTCCAGTTACACCTAACTAAACTCCTGAGTTAGGTGTAAATGGAAATTCAGACGCTGTATCAGGAGTTAGGTTAAGTGTAACTAGAAATTCAGACGCCATGTCAGGAGTTAGGTTAGGTGTAACTGGAAATTCAGACGCCGTGTCAGGAGTTAGGTTAGGTGTAACTGGAAATTCAGACGCTGTATCAGGAGTTAGGTTAGGTGTAATTGGAAATTCAGACGCCGTGTCAGGAGTTAGGTTAGGTGTAACTGGAAATTCAGACGCTGTATCAGGAGTTAGGTTAGGTGTAATTGGAAATTCAGACGCCATGTCAGGAGTTAGGTTAGGTGTAATTGGAAATTCAGACGCTGTACAGGAGTTAGGTTAGGTGTAACTGGAAAATTTAGACGCCATGTCAGGAGTTAGGTTAGGTGTAATTGGAAATTCAGACGCTGTATCAGGAGTTAGGTTAGGTGTAATGGAAATTCAGACGCTATGTCAGGAGTTGGGTTAGGTGTGAGGTTAGGTGAAATTTGATATTCAGGAGTTGGGTTAGGTGTGAGGTTAGGTGAAATTGGTTATTCAGGAGTTGGGTTAGGTGTGAGGTTAGGTGAAATTAGAAATTCAAGAGTTGGGTTAAGTGTGAGGTTAGGTGAAATTGGATATTCAGGAGTTGGGTTAGGTGTGAGGTTAGGTGAAATTGGAAATTCAGGAGTTGGGTTAAGTGTGAGGTTAGGTGAAATTGGATATTTAGGAGTTGGGTTAGGTGAAATTGGATATTTAGGAGTTGGGTTAAGAGTTAGGTTAGGTGAAATTGTCACGATGTCTGAATTCCCAATTATTCCTCACCCAACTCCTAACACTGCGATGGAATATCCAATTACACCTAACCCAACTCCTGAATAACCAATTTTACCTAACCCAACTCCTGAATATCCAATTTCACCTAACCTCACACTTCACCCAACTCCTGAATTTCCAATTTCACCTAACCTCACACCTAACCCAACTCCTGAATAACCAATTTCACCTAACCTCACACCTAACCCAACTCCTGAATATCCAATTTCACCTAACCCAACTCCTGAATTTCCAATTTCACCTAACCTCACACCTAACCCAACTCCTGAATAACCAATTTCACCTAACCTCACACTTCACCCAACTCCTGAATTTCCAATTTCACCTAACCTCACACCTAACCCAACTCCTGAATTTCCAATTTCACCTAACCTCACACCTAACCCAACTCCCGAATTTGCAATTTCACCTAACCTCACACCTAATTCAACTCCTGAATAGCCAATTTCACCTAACCCAACTCCTGAATATCCAATTTCACCTAACCTCACACTTAACCCAACCCCTGAATATCCAATTTCACCTAACCTCACACCTAACCCAACTCCTGAATAACCAATTTCACCTAACCTCACACCTAACCCAACTCCTAAATATCCAATTACACCTAACCTCACACTTAACCCAACTCCTGAATATCCAATTTCACCTAACCTCACACCTAACCCAACTCCTGAATATCCAATTTCACCTAACCTCACACCTAACCCAACTCCTGAATAAACAATTTCACCTAACCTCACACCTAACCTAACTCCTAACACGGCGATGGAATATCCAATTTCACCTAACCTCACACCTAACCTAACTCCTGACACTACTTCTAAATTATTAGTTTCACCTAACCCAACTCCTGATACAATTTTTAATTTCACCTAACCTAACTCCTGATTGTATTTAAATTTACTTAACTAGACTTCTAATTCATCCTAATTTACCTAACAAAACTTCTTATTTTATTTAAATTAAAAAAAAAACGAATTTCGAACTTTATTTTGTTTATTGTTAAATATGTTATGATACATAATAAAAATAAATAGGACGTTTTTTTTAATCAATTTTCCGACGACAGACGCTCCTGCTGATGGTTGTATAGTTGTACCGTTTCATCAGTGTCTGTTATCACCAGGAACACCCTAATCTCATTGCAGCCATCACTGCTGCCACTAACCATCTCCGTGAATCGTATGCTCTTCGGTCAATATTCATTTTTGCCCATATCTAAACAAATGAAAAAAATATGTTTACTTAAAAACAACAGTCTATGAAACTTTATTGACGCAAACAATGCATCAAGCATAAGTTTATTGTATAGGTAATGACACAGTGTTTGCATCATTGATAATTAATCACATGTGTGTGTGTCTTTATCATTAGGCCTAGTTGCACCAAAAAGGTTGACCTCGAGTTCAAGATGACAGTTACTACTGTTCTATTGTCACTTTGAACTCAAGTTCAGAGTTGAACCAGTTTAATGTGTTTGGTGATATGAGGAATCATTTCTTAATTAACATTTGAAACATTTTGATATTATCATGATTTTATTTTAATTTACTTAGCCCAACTTCTAATTTATCTAAATTCATGTAACTAGACTTTTAGTTATTTTAATTCACTTAATCAGACTTCTAATTTATCTGAATTTACCCAACACAAATTCTCATTTTGTTCAAATTCATAACTTAACTTCTTATAAATCTAAATTCAATGTAATCGATAAAATACAAATAATGTTTTATTTAAGTATACGCATTTTATAAAAGAGTTTAATTTGAAACTCTAAACAAGTGTTTTCTACTCCCAGGTTAAGCATGAAGTAAAATTTCAAGTTTAGAAAACTCGAAATTTTACTTTATGCGCTACGCATATTCAATACTGAACACATATTGTGACTAAGTGAACTTTACTTAAAATCAATGTAATACGCATTAAGTAAAATTTAGAGTTTAGACAACCTGAAAATTTGGTTTGGTTACTCCACTTCACTACGCAATCAAACCAAATTTTGAGGCTTCATGCTAACCTGGGAGTAGAAATTACTCACATAAACCTTAGAATTGAACACTTAAAAAAAACAATGAATATCTGAAAATGAACAGCATATAATTGGGATATGTATACTTAAAAGAAAAACTCCCTGTTGTTTATACAGAAACATGATTTTAGCTACCTTTTCATTAAAGACGAATATTGCATTTGAACCACACCACCTTGTTTCTTAACAACAGATTTAGAACTTGTATTTTATAGCAATACAACAATTTTAAAGATAAAAATATTTTTTGTTACAATTAATTTTAGTTTTAGAATTAGTTAACTACCATACTGCAGGAAATTACCTCATTTTTATTCATTCTATTTTTCTATGATAAAGCAGCTTCAGAAATATTTTTTAAAAAGTATGGATTTTAAGTCTTTGTTTTAACAAAATTCAACTTTTCTTGACTAAACAGTTCTTACATAATTTCTGATAACTTAATATGTATAATTACTTTACCATACCAAATTAAAATGTTTGCTCAAAATTACTTTGATAGGATTTTTTAATTTCTTTAAGGTATTATTGATATCATTTACAAATATTTCGACTAACAAAAAGAAAATATAGGAGTATTTGGTCATGTTTTATAAAAAAAAAAAAATTACAGGATCATAATAGAAATTATAATTATATTTAATTTATTTATATATTTATATACGCTTTTTTAATTTTTTATGTATTCATCACTTTCAACTAATAAAACTTCAATTCATTTTACCTAATACTAATAATACTTCCATGTTATAAGTGTTTTTTGGGCCCCACACGAAGTACACAAATGTAGCTCACTAAACATACAATTTTTATTTGCATACCATCTTGTCCACTTCCCTCAAGCAGCATTTCTTCGTCTTGTTTTAGCTTACTGATACTAAACACGAGGTGAAATTACTTGTTCAACAGAACACGACTACTCTGGTTCGGGGGCCCAGCACAAACATTAGCACTTACTGCTTAATCTAGGTTCAGCATATTACACAGTTTTTCAAAATGAATGTTTGTAAAATCAACCCACTGTAGGTTCCTTTCCTTTCATATTAATTCCTATTTATGCCAACATATGGATCACAGTATATCCTTATGGTCAAAGATTCAAAATCTCAGTCTTCCCAACATATTTTTGTATATTGAAAGTGCCATTGATCTGTTTGAGCAAACCGATCGGTAGCAATTGTGTTAGTTAAAATGTTATAAAAAATACTCCTTACAAAAATTAATTCATAATTAACATATGTAACATCAGGGGTGTGCCAGTGGATTTTTTTATGGTGGCGACCAATCTGATATGTTTCACTGATCTCTTAAAATAACAAATAATGCACACGAATTTGTTTTCGTTCTAAATTTCAACTAAAAGATAACATTAACTATATTTTATGTCATAAATTTGACAATACAGGAATCGTTCAAACATAAGTATAAATGAAATTGCCAATTCTTGGTTGCAGAATACTTCAAACATTAAAAGTGCGATTCTTTTCGCAATCTACAACAAGTTAGTCTTAGAAAGACTATATCAAACACTCATTGAAACAACTACTTCCCGGGCTAATACCCCGACGGACATTGAATTATACAACAAGTGTTTGCTGTTACATACAGTAACCTACTGCAAATGTAACAATTTGGGTCAAATTATTCAGGCCATCTATAGACGCGTTTCGAGATTTATCTCTCATCAGTATAGCTTTGCCATTCCCTCTAAACAATTTGACACCTTAGACTGGCGGACCCAAATTGTTACATTTGCAGTAGGTTACTGTATGTAACAGCAAACACTTGTTGTATAATTCAATGTCCGCCGGGGTATTAGCCCGGGAAGTAGTTGTTTCAATGAGTGTTTGATATAGTCTTTCTAAGACTAACTTGTTGTAGATTGCGAAAAGAATCGCACTTTTAATGTTTGAATACAGGAATCGCCAAAATAACTTGCTGATTGATTGTCTAACGAGGGTTTCCACTCCCACATTAAGCAAAATTTCAGGCTTTTCTAAATTAGAAATTTTACTTAATGAGCATATAAATCCCTAAATTCAAGTGAAATCTTCAACCAATCGTTTAGAGAGAAATAAATTTAGAGTGTCAATTATCAATTGTTTTATTACTCCCGTATCGTCTATTATTGTTTATTTCAAAATTTCTTGACTGTTCTCTAAAAAGGCCGAATTTCCCTGAATAAGAATAAAATCCCCTGACTTTTCCGATGGTTGCCACCCGATTTTTTCCTCGAGAGTCTGGTAGTAAAAGTGTTGAGGCCCGCACTGATTAGAATATTTGCCTGTTACGTGTCACCGTCACTTAACATTTGATGACACGCAACGGATTGCTTATTTTATTCCGTTATTATGGACCCGCATCTTAAAAATAAACATGATACAACTAGACGATACGGGAGTGAGAGCGAGTAATTTCTTAACATTGATGGGTGATCAGCAGATAAATAAGAAGAGACTGAATTGATATGCCTACACACCCAAGCACCACAACGCCGTAACGTGTGAATTCTTTTGGTGCAAAGCCGGCTAAAATCCGCCAACTGCTTGATCGGTTCCGTTGCTTTGCACCATGTCATGATTTGACACGGTACAATGCAATGCTTCCTCATCTCCACTAGGTGCAACATTCATATTTATTGATGCAACAACAATGTACATGTTTTACACAGGTCCGTTCTTAACTAAATAATACATATGGTAACACACAACAGGCAAATGTTCTATCAATATGGACCTTTACACAGACATTTTATTTAAACCTCATTTTTTGTTGCCAGAAATTACATTTTCTTTAAACATCATTCAGTTCTCATTCTCTCTTATCCAACGTTCGTTTTCCCTATTTATTTCAAACCCAACAATCATACCTGTTTTTCCGATTACTTTTTAGACGATTTTTCGAAATTAGGTTTGGTTTACATCTTTTTGTTTTCGCACCATTCATTTTCTGTTTGTTTATTGAACGGTACCCGTTTTTTTTTCAACGCACACGTTATTCACTTTAGTTTGCAACTTTACAACAACGCCGCTGTTTATAAACTGCATGAACACGTGATGACGGAGTCGCGGCGTAGGCAACCCAACGTACGCGCGTGTTGAACGAGTTGGGTGTATTAAAACATTTAACTCTGTTAAAAATACTTATTCATCGATGTAAATACAGAACAATGTGTTAAAATTCGACGAGAAGAAGAAAATACAAGATGTAAAATACCGCGACAGTTTGATATAAACCATATAAATTAACTGTATGCTATAAATAAATAAATACGTAGGCGTATGTTGAACAAGTTGCATATATTAAATCATTAAATTCATTTAATAATCATTTATTTATGCTAATATATACAATAAAAGTGTTTTATTTACAAGTATCTATCTTATTTTATTACTCCCGAATTTTTGAGTTGTCTATTTCCAAAAACCCGTTTTTTTCAAATAAATTTAGGGATGTTTGGAAATAAGCGACTTATTTGTAGACCTTCTAATCAATTTATTTTTACGCAACTTCTTAAATCCAAATTGAGTCTTCAAATTGTATACAATACTTTATCAAGTGGATAAGTTAACATAAAAATCGAGTAATTATTACATCAGCAACCTTTATTTATTTAGTAAAACGAATCATCCTTCTTCAACACGAATCCCCCTACAAGTGTGTGATTTTCATAAACATGCTTATAATAAATGAATAAAATCTAGTCGTTAAGGTTGTAGATAAAAGAACAAAATCCATTCAACGATTTAATTTTGAATTAGCACACACTATTTCTGGTTGCAAAGTGCTGTCACAGTCATACACTAACAATCACTATTAGGAACACTAATTAGCACTTCGCGTTTTAAAAATGTACAATTGCATTTTATTTGGAATTATTTACTAAAAATCATTGCGCGCGTTTACATTTCGGATATTGCACCTCTACTAAATCGATCAAATAGATGAAATTGAATAGAAAACGTGTGGCTTTTTTTGTGCCGTTTGCAAATTGAAGACAGAGAAAAAAACCACACACACATGTTTAAAAAAACCAACACATACATAAATAGACAATGTGTGAATAATAATTAATTCGGTTTAGAGGTAAAACTTTGAAAATAAATCGAGAGATGTCACTGCGTGTATTAAATTGAACAATTTAAATTCCATAAAAAATTAATTCTTCTACGATAAATCGAGAGATGTCGCTATGTGTTTGAAATCACATATAAAATATAATAATAAATCAGTAAATCGATGAAATTGAATAAAAACCGTGTCGCTATTTTTATGCAGTTCGCAAATTCCAGAGAAAAAAAATCACACACCATACTCAATATAACCAATACATACCAGCGTTTGAAATATAAATAGACATTGTGTGATTAATAATTGAATCGGTTTAAAGGTAAAAGTCAGTAAGTGAGCGAGTTTCTAGTGCTTGTTTATTATCTATGGAATGTTTTCGCTTACTCTCCAGACCAAATAATGATTTATTAGTGCATATTCTCCTGCTTCTTGCACAATTAATAGCCTCAGGAAAACAGCACTGTTGACCAGCCACAGCAGATAGTTAGTAGAGTTTCCCTTAAATGAATGCAAACAAACACACCCATTATTATATGAAACTAATACATTTCACGTAAAAGGGAAAATTTGATAAGGCAAGATTTTATACAACATTTAGAGAGTACAGAATGAATAGAGAGAGGAGCTGAATTTCCAGCTGTTTTTTTTACATTTTTCATAATACTATTTGAAATAAAACAACACAGTTGGGAGGGTTTCACTTTAATTAATTAAAGTGAAACCCTCCCAACTGTGTTGTTTTATTTCAAATAGTATTATGGAATTCTGTATTGTGGAGGCTTCTACTTCGTTATACATGTTAATTACACAATGAAACACTTTTAACTTTGTTTGTATAACACGTTTTATTTAATGTGACACTCCATGTTTGATAATGACAAGCTAAATTTGTCGAAACTGCAGTCACATTAAATAAAACGTGTTATACAAACAAAGTTAAAAGTGTTTCATTGTGTAGTATTATGGAGTTTCATCATGTATCCGCCTCATCAATTAAATATTTTTCATAATAGTTAGTGCATGAAAAAAATATGTGATTTAAGTCTCCAATTTCCCCACGAAGACAATTTGGAGAGTCGATCACCCTTATTTTGTATAGATGGCTAGGAGATGAGTTATGACCCATCTTCATACGGATGATAGATGTTTTGAATCTTCTACCTCTAACTTTTGGATCAAAGAACCATAAACTAGATGGAATAACAGGATGCATGGAAAAATATTTAGTATGGGAAGAAGATGCGGACCAAACTGTTTGCCACTTTAATCTAAGGCTGGACCTAAGTACTTTAAAATAATCAGTGAAGGGTGATGAAAATTCAGACATCGTGCTATCCTTAGCAAATTTAGCCAAAATATCGGCGGTTTAATTTCCTAAAATGCCAGAATGGCTAGATACCAAACAGAGATTATTATAATTTAGCTCAAAAAATAAAGTTCTAATATTTAAAGCTAACAAATGCATTTTGGGGTTTATTTCAATCTTTTGTATTAAGAGTAACGCAGATTTAGAATCGGAGAAGGTGAAGAATTGGGAATTATAAAAACCATAGCCAGTAATAATGGTTATAATGAAAATTTTATCAATACAATGGTAAATAAAAACCGAAGAGGTTCTTTGTTGAAATGAATCTACCCAGGTTTAGATTAACCAAAACCCAAATCTTATGTCGCCTTTAATTATGTAAACCAAAAACCTGTTCTATTGTTAACATTTTAAACAGTCTAGACATAAATACAATTTGCATTAATAAAATCAATTTAAGCAAATTGCTGATTAACAATAAGGACCCTTTACACGTATATTCTTTCGTAGACGATTGAATGGCACTCTTGCCTGCGTCGAGGAAAGCGTGGCGTGCCGGCTAAAAGATGTACTATCTCAACTCAACTTTTGTGTCGAGGATTGGACGCCGTTCAGGACTGGCGTTCCATCCTTGACAATAGAGTGGAATGAAATTAAGTGCCCCGGATTTGTGTCAACGCAATCATTGACTCTTGCGTGGCGTGTGGTGTTTCCATCATGTTGCCGTTCATTTGTCCATGCAAAACCGTGATGCGGAATTAAACACAATCCACTCTTTCCTTAACGTAGTGGCACTTGCACATGCAGTTTTTATTCCACTCTTTCTTCGACGCAAAATTTGCATTTACATGTACACTTTTGAGTCGACTCCTGGCGTGTGCCATTCAATCGTCGACAAAAGAGTGTACATGTAAAGGGCCCTATAATAATATTTATTGTCCAACAGGAAACAATTCTAATTACAAGACAATATATTTACAAAAAATCGGTATAAAGAGTGTAAATACACAGTAACATGAAATAACATACAGATAATGAATATAAATAAATGAATAAAGTTTAATAAGAGACGATAATGTGTCAACAAAAATATCACAGGTTGATGGTAATTGATTAAAAATATCACAGATTATGCTTAACAGTGATTTAGAGCCATAAATTGTGCGATTAGAAGCAACATTAAATGTGCTTTTATTCCTACTATTAAAAGTTAGAACACGTAGATTGATAGAATTAAGAATGACGGGACAATCAATTCTATTATGAAGAATTTTATGTAAGAATATTTTCCCACTATATGTCTACGCTTTTGAAGTGCGTCAAGATTGAATTTATTCAGTAGTACTTCTTGACTGAAACCTCTTAATGGGTAGACGCCATCCACTTTAAAATATAAACACTTCAAAAATTTGCGCTGGATGCTTTCAATAAAATTAATCTGATATTGAGTTTGAGGGTACCAAATCTAAGATGGGTATTCCAACTTTGATCGCACAAAGGCATTAAAAAGTGATTTCAAGGCTATGACATTCTGAAGATCCAAGGAGTTTTGGTAGATGAAACCTAAAGCCTCAAATGAGCTACAAACAGTTTCTTGTACATGCATATTAAAGGTAAATGAATCATCAAACCATACACCCTGAATACCTTAGCCTCTTGCAGCTGATTACCGCAAATATTATAATAGAACTTGACAATGTTATTCTTTCTAGTAAATCTCATAAACTTGCACTTGCTATCATTCAGCAATAAATTGTTTGAAGTAAACCAGTTTGAAACTATTTCTAGTTGATGTTGTAACTGCTCACAGTCAGTCAATGATGACACAGATGTATATAGCTTCAAATCATCGGCATATAAAAGATGTTTACACTGAAGTGCAGCCGAGAGATCATTAATAAATAAATTAAATAGTAAGGGGCCCAAAATGGATCCCTGTGAAACACCTCAGCTTGGAAAGTACGATTTTGATTTAAAATTATTAACAGAGACATAAGTTTCACGGTTATTCAGATAAGATCCCAAAAGCAATAGTGGACCAGTGGTGAACCCAAAACAGTCCAACTTGTTCAACAGCAACAGCAATTTGTGGTCGACTCTTTCGAACGCCTTAGACATATCTGTGTACACCACATCAACTTGACCCGATCAATCCAGAATTCTAGATATGTATACATTTCCTTATATATATATGTATATGTATATATATATTTTTTTGTTTTTTAAACATTTTTATTCGAATGATTATTTTAGTTTATAGTTGTTACTCTGTAATTGGGTTTTTGCCTGTTGGGTAATAAAGATTATTATTATTATATGTCATGTGTAACATATATATTGGTAATAGTAGAATGCCCTGGAATGAATCCATGTTGCTGCATAGATAAATATGGTGCAACATGTAGGTAAATTTGATCATGAAGCACTTTTTTAAAGATTTTTGCAATATGTGAAAGAATTGCTATAGGACAGCAGTTGGCAATATTTCGGGTATTCACCGGGGTTTTAGGTATGAGACAAATTGAAGCTATCTTTAATTTACTAGGAAATGTACAAGTTTGAAGTGATAAATTAAAAATAATTGAAAGAGGATTGCAGAAAATATGAGCTCAATCCTTCAAAAGAAAGGCAGGTAAATTGTCGTCGCCTGAGGAGAACTTGTTGGGAAATTTCTCTAGGTGTTTAAGGATACAATTACAAGAAATATGGGAAAAAGAAAATGAAGCCAAATTAAAAAAGGTATCAGTGCAAGGTTTATTTGAAGGAGGGATAAAAACAGATTCAAAGTGCTTACGAAATCCATCAACAATGTCATCGGGCGTTCCATAAGTCTCACCATCATTAACCATCTCAGCCGGAATAACTTAAAAGTTGAATCAGAATGGGGGTCATTTTTGCGATGTTTATGCAAACGTTTTTTCTCTTTAATAAAGCCTATGATTTCAACAGAAAACCATCGCTTAAACTTACGTTTCTGTTTGACTTTGTATTTAGGAATGAAAATACTGAGTGCATTGTTTACCAGATTATAAAAATAATCGAGTGCCAAGTTCACGTCTGAAAATTGTAAGAGCAGGTTCCAAACAACAGAGGTCAAGTGAGAATACAGTCCTACGTAATCACCTTTTCGAAAGTTAAATTTAGTAACATTTTCATTGATAGCAGACATGTCCGAGTTATAAAGTAAAGTAATATTAAGTGCGGGATGATAATTGTCTTCATTTAGGAACAGATCAAGCTCGTGTTCGACTTACAGTCAAAATTATCCACAATAGATCTAAAAAGGTCGCGGTGGTACAGGCCAATGAGGCCACCCCTATGAATATCTATCTACAGTCAAAATTAGAGTAAACTAAGTCGAATGTACTATTCAAGTGGTTATTCATTTTGTTAAATTGATATAAGCCAAGAAACGTACACGCATTAGATATTATCAGTGCTTTTTGAGATTTAGTTCCCGCTACTAATTGAGGACAATAAAAATCGCCAGTTAGAATTATGAGGCAGTTATCAAAATTAATTTGCACTTGTAAACCAAAATATGACTTAATTACATCAGGTAATAGGTCTGGGAGTCTGATTTTACAAATTAAAAGATCTATAAGTGGAATTAGGGATTTAATATGATCTGTGGGTAAGACATCAGGATTATAACAATGCTTAGCTGCAATCAAAACGCCACCGCCCTTGGTACGTCCAGAAAGTAAGAAATTACAATCACAACGAAATAATTTCTATTGATCACTAAGAATTTCACTGTCAATTTCATATAAAGATAAGACCGAAAATGATCAAAGGAGTGGTGTTTATTAAATACAATGTAACAACTGCGAAGCAATATATATTGGCTAAACTGGCAGAAGCAGAAATTTCAACGCACGTCTAAAGGAACATAAAAAAATCCATCTTAGACAATCATCCAAAGACGGGATTCGCAAAACATTGTATAGATGGAGGCAACTTTTTCGATCGCTCTAAATTCAAAACCGTTTAAAATAATCAATAAACGTAGAAAGCTTAACTCTTTTCTCTATAAACTTTTTATATTAAGGATTCAATAGAAAAAGGATCGCACGATAATAATGACAAACGTTTAACACCACGCTGCTTGATATGTTTGTTTCTTTGCGCCCCAACAATTAGGTAATGACCCCCCCACCCCCCTGTAGGTATAAAACGTACACCGCTCCCCCTGTAACATTAATCTTGTAATAACTTTGATAATAGTAGTCTGATCGAAACTAGTCAGTTTTAAAAATAAAAACCATCAGTGAAAGTGTTTATTCATTTTAAACCCATTTTAAATTTAGTGTTCATGCTACTATGTGAAACCTCCTCAATGTCAACACAATAATATCGTCTGAACTTGTGTAAATCCTCTGTATATTAGCACAAACAAATTATTATTATTATGAAATACACAGAGCAGAATTTTGCAAAATGTAATTTATTTTTTAGATTCAGACTTTTCAAAATGACCAATTTAGTTATAGGATATTACAATAAATTTCAGAAAGTAAGACCAAATGAACAAATTAACAACTTTGAAACTTTGTTTATCGATTAACATTAATTATTTAAATGCTACAGCTGCGATTTATTAAACAATTTTCATACACACCTTTGTAAGTGTTGATACTGTCTCCTCTAACATGCTTCAGCACTGCCTTTGCTTTTCCACTGCGATCTAGGTAGTTTAACACAATTAAATAAACTCTTTGAGAATACCACTTATAACTGCATAACTTAATTGATGAGTAGAAAACATAGCCATTGACTCACTGGCACTTAACACACACAAGTTAAAATACTCCCTCAACACAACACGACCACTGTGGTAGTTGAGGGCCCGGCACAAACATGAGCACTTCTCTGTCTGGCATTTTAAGGTCCATGTAATCCAATAGATGATGCCCTTAGCAACAAGAACATCCCCTTTTTTACTGCAGATACTTCCGCTTGTCTGGCTTGGACACTAGGCTCGCTCCACTGAAACTAGAAACATCATTTCAGTGCAAATTCTCACAAATGAGAATGATGACAAATTGCATCGGTTTTGTGAATAGCTCTCCTGGATGCGAACAATAATATGATACCTAACACGTTGACGGTCGTGTGCATTAAATACGATTTACGTTAAATGAAAATCTTCATGTGTAAAAACATTGTGTTAATAAAGTTTTTAAACTGTCTATTTATTGGTCCTTACTAAGATCTAATAGTACAGTTTTAGGAACTCTACTAAACACTACTTTTGCTTAGTGAAGCGATTTGAAACTATGAATTAACGTCAGTTAATACAGTTAGTGAATTTTGTTTAGTATTTAGTAGCTATTGGAAGTAAACTTTAACGTGGAGCTGGATGTTGTTTAGGTGAAAATGTGTAAGAATTATTAATCAAATAACTTGACACGTTTTATTTAATTTGAATCTATTAGGTTATAGAAACAAGCACGAACAAAAATCGCTGTTTGTTTTTAATATTAATTCAATACTTACAATTAATAAAATCACTCTACCCGTTTCAATTAAACCAAATCACTCGTCTTTGTAAACAAACCAAACAATGTCGAGTTTCAGCCAACGCCGGCCATGTTCCGCCGAGTGATCTATGACGTCACGCGTACGTTCCTGCTCCCATTAGTCTAAAACGCGCGGTGCACGATATTTTTGGTGCCGGTGCCGGCAATGCACTCGGCATCCAGTTTGTTGTTTGTGCCGGTTTAAAAGACGCGAGTTGAAAATAGCATGATTCAACAAGTGTTTGCGTTTTTCTTTGTGTCATTTTAAATCGAATGATTCAAGAAGTGTTTGCGTTTTTCTCTTCGTAATTGTAAATTATTCACGTAAATTGTTGAGGGTAATTTGGGAGATATTAGTGTGAACAGAATGTAGAAATGGGCAGTATTTTTCTGATTAATGTAACCATTATCGCTTTACTTATTTAACCCGTAATTAGTATGTAAGGAGATCAATGAGATGAGTTATAATTCAAAACTTGTGTTGTATTTTCACTTCTCAAAAAGAATAACTAATTTTTACACGACGTTAATTTCCTAAAAACGCAGCCGCCATATCAGCCCCTCATCGAGAACGGAGTTCATGGTAACTCGAAGCGTACTGTCCGTTTAGGTTTAATTTCTTGAGGTCCGTTGATGGAAGGTGAGCTGAGAGTATCCAAAGTGTATGCTGGTTTAACTCTATCTAAACTAACACAAACTGGTTTTCCATTACATATGATGGTAATAGTCTTTTCGCCGTGTTTAATGACTCATCTCATTGATCTCCTTACAAGTACATAGTGGAGTGTCAGAAATTTAACCCGTTTGATGCTTCAATAACTACGGCTACTAAACAAAGTTTTTAAAAATCTGCCTGTATACTTGTGATGTATTAGTAGGTTTGTTCGTTTGTACTGTGTAATGTACCCTGTACATCATTATTATATTACATTTTATTATTATATTATTTCTCATTATTATTATTATTATGTATATTTCGCACAGATAACATTAGGGCCAACAAATAGTCAGAAACCGATCAATAACAATTTGTTTATCAGTACTTTCACTAAAGATGTTATTTCAAATCATTATCTTAAGTAAATGTTTTCTACCGCGCTCATTAGACATTGCCCCTAACGTTATGCGTGTCCCTTTGTTATAATCTCTTTCTTCCAGAGCTTGATTAGAATAAGTTGTTAGTCTTATTTCAGACATCGCGAAAAGCACTCTTACTCTTGTAATCCGTTTATACTAATTCTTTTATATTAATAAATCTGTTAAAGTCATAAACAGTATATTAATAACAATTAATATCCGCCTCCCGCTCAACCATTACACTGGCGCAGTCGGTAAACGTGAAATAAATAAGTGTAAAAAGTAATTAGCGGGTTTTTTCGCGAGTAAATAATACAAAATTGTGCATAAAATCCGAAGTACGTTCCTCAACACATAGAAGGACGCCAAAATCGTAGTGCCGTTCCCAAGCTACCATCTCAATAGCGTCCTACTCCTGTAACGATCATATCCACAGAGTGCCAGAAGGAAGCCATCCACGTCGTGAAGTCCCAAGCATTTAAACAACGAGCTACCATATCAAAACTGAGTCGTCGTACTCAGAAAAGCGCTAAGCAGATTACCCGAGAGGGTAACACAACAACCGTTTCCACAGCCCCACCAGGAAGTGCGCGTACCACCAGAAGACGAGTGATTAAATCGTGCGACGAAATGCTCATCATAATTTTCTTCTCGATTCTAAGGTAGGAAAGAATACACTCATTTATTTTTTGCAACCCACATTGACTTTTTTATTTTTCAAAATTATTGAATTTTCAAAACTGAATTTAAATTGTTTCAAATCTTTTGAAATTATTTTTCATATTGCTATTTTTTTTTTTACAAACAAAAAAGTTTACATAATGGAAACTTTAAATTTAGCATTTTTGACTCTGTCCGAAGCTAGATTCGATAACTCAAAAAAAACAAATTTAGAAGACTTTATTGGTCAGTGCAACAATGCTATGACATTGGTTACTGCTGAGCAACAGGCAACATTATTAATTTTCATTAAAAATAGAATCACTGGCGATGCAGGTGCTCTTGTTAGAGGTCGTGTTACTAATACTTGGAACGAACTTAAACAATTGCTTCGCGAGAATTTTTCAGTTAAAAAATCCTTCGATCATTTACAATCAGAACTTAGGTGCATCAAACAAGAAAGTAATGAGTCAGTAGTAATGTTCGGTAACAAAATCAAAAAGTTATATCAAGAATTAATTAATTCATTAGATCTTACATTAGATGATGCTGTTTTACAAGCACAAGCAGATTTGTTAAACAAACAATGCTTAAACGTTTTTATGGCCGGTCTAAATAGAGATTTATGCGTTATTTTGAAAGCGAGAAACTGTGATTCACTAGAAAAAGCTATAAATATTGCATCTTCAGAAGATTTTTCATCGCCTCAAAACAATTTTCAAATAAATTTAAATCAATGTCAAATATGTGGCAAAAATGATCATATTACAGCAAACTGCAGGTACAACTCGTTTCCCAAAAACAATGGAAATTCAACAATCACATGTAATTATTGTAAAAATGTTGGTCATTCTATAAACGAATGTCGCAAACGAATGTATAACAACTCACAAGGAAATTTTAGATCTCAGCAACAAAATACTAATTTACGATATTCACAAAATCTTAAACAGCCAAATTTTAATAACTCAACCCGAGAGCCACAAACCATACATTCTAATGTTAACAAAAATAATTCAACACACAATTATCAACCGCGTAGTTTAGATATTTCACCTCGGCAACGTGATAATAATTTCTGTATTGTGGAGGCTTCTACTTCGTTATACATGTTAATTACACAATGAAACACTTTTAACTTTGTTTGTATAACACGTTTTATTTAATTGACATTAAATAAAACGTGTTATACAAACAAAGTTAAAAGTGTTTCATTGTGATAATAATTTACATCAAAATCAATCATTTCCAAAAAATTCTAATAATAGATTAATAAATTCTGATTTAATTTCTTCTCAGCAGTTAAATTTAAACTCTTTGGAGTCCGAAGTTGCGGACGAACTTCGGACAGCATCTCAAGTCCCAGAACATCAATTTTTTCAATAGACATCGACGCAATTTCTTCCTATGTCAACATAATCTCACCTCAATTAAAATCCCAAGGTACATTTTTAATCGACACTGGCGCTGAAGTCTCTTTAATAAAATTAAACAGACTACAACCTCACGTGTATGTTTTTGACGATTTGAAAATTACCTTGCACGGCATCAATGCATTTAACAAACCGATTCACACCTTATGTTATTGCACCTTACATTTTGAATTTGATAACAATTATAAATTTGAGCATGTGTTTCACATAGTTCCTAGTTCTTTTCCGATCCCTCAAGATGGACTTATTGGGAATGATATTCTTAAAAAGTTTAATTCTATTATTGATTATAATAATGATACAATTAAATTTGGAAATGCTTTATTAAAATTACATACTATCAAGAAAGTTTTAAAGAAAAGTACACCCAATAACAGAACTAATCAAATCAATCAACAAATTCCTAATAAATCTATTGTTCCAAATTCCAAACCTAATCAAATACAATGTGAACCGAAAACATCTCCTAAAATTCCTCGTAATGTATTCAAAAATCCTAATCTTCAAAAAGATATAATCAATGCAATCAATGCAAATAAAACACCCTTGCCAAGTCCAACAAGTCCAACCCCATTAAACATCGAAGTAAATAAACTAAATTCTGATAAAATTTTTGTAAAAGCTAGAACAGAAAAAGTGATTAAGATTAAAATCGATAACCCAGAAATAATTGTGGGAATTGTAAATAAACAAGAAATATTTCCTAAAATTTACTTATGTAGTAGTATTGTCACCGTAGATAAATCAAATAATACAGCAATAACAACACTGCTAAATACTAGTGATAATGACTATGAATGCGATAATATTTCTGTTACATTAGAGCCATTAGAGTCAACAAAGAAACAATTATCTTTAAATAAAATAAATACAAGTGAATATTCGAACGATAGTAAAGACATTAAAAGTTATAATAATTATTTAAATATACTTAACAAATTAAAACCACAAACTGTTAATCACTCTTTACCTGTTTTCTCATTTTTAAATTCTTCTTTAAAACAAAGCAAAGTCACGTTTCATTTTATTCATGATCGCACCACAAAATCTGATGGCACACCTTTTGGTTATGCAGGTTTTGCAGGTGAAATAATGTCAGACTGTGGTTCATCATATTTTATAAGTCATAATTTGGAAGCAAAATTGCAGTGTAATTCCATTGACAATCGTCTTTTTACTATAACACAAGGGAAACATTTTGGGATTTGTATTAATTTAATCTGTAATCCAACAAATTGGGCACAAAAATTCACTAACTTCTTAGATATTTTTCCTAAACTGTATAACAAACCTCTGAACATTCGTACGATTCTATTAGGTACAGGTTTATTTAATATACCAATCAACGATATTGTAGATTTTCTATGTAATTTTTCTAATAATAACCCCTTCTATCCACATCACTATACGGTATATATTCCTGAGAAAGAAAAATTCCATTATGTTGCAAGTTATTCCGAAAATTTTATTCAACCTACTCTAAATTACACATTTAGCTCTAAATGCATTTAACATTCAAAACATTTTTCAACACAAAAAGTGCCAAGCGACGGTAACTGTCTTTTCCATTCAATTATTTACTTAACGGGTTTCTTTAAATCAGTAGAAAAGCTTAAAATATTTTTATTGAATTCAAAACAACATTAACTCTATTAGCATTCCAAAAATTACCACAACTCTCGATAATTTACAATGGAATAAAATTCGCTCTATTATTAGGTATATTTTCAAAGACACAGATATACTAATTAATATATATCATAATAAAGCTATTCTCCCGCAAACAAAAGATATCCCTGACATCCTAAAAGAAAATCATGACAGTCCAGGCGCAGGACATCCCGGTTTTCATAAGACATATCGTAGGATCAAAATGAACTACAAATGGCCAAATATGAAATCCACAATATACGATTACGTCAAAAGTTGTAAATATTGCCAAGAAAATAAATTAAATCGTAAAAAGAAACACGCGCCTATGGAAATCACCACAACCTCAATTAAACCTCTTGACAAAATATTTCTTGATGTAGTTGGCCCTTTGCCACTTACAGAATTTGAGAATAGATTCATACTTACTTTACAAGATGACTTAACTAAATTTTCTCTAGCTTTTCCTATTCCTAACCACGAAGCCTTAACTATTGCTACTACATTCACTGAACATTTTATCTGTAAATTCGGTATTCCTAAGTGTATATTGACAGATCGAGGGAAAGAATTTACCTCCATTTTGCTTAAAGAGGTGACGAAATTATTTAAAATTAAACACATACTAACTACCGCATACAGACCTCAAAGTAATGGTGCTCTTGAAAGATCACATTTAACACTCGCCGATTATTTGAAACATTATACCTCTAAACAACAAGATTGGGATAAATACGTTGCATTTGCTACATTCTCTTATAATACGTGCGTTCATTCTTCTACAAACTACACCCCTTACGAACTAATGTTTGGCCATAAACCTAATACACCTAGAGACTTAACACGGGAACCCGAGTTTAAATACACATATGATAATTATGTAGACGAGTTAAAATTACGTTTCCAATATTCCCACGATATAGCAAGAAAAAATCTATTAATTTCCAAAGAAAAAAACAAATTCTATTATGATAAAAATTCAGCGATCCCCCAATTTCAAGAAGGCGATTTAGTCTATCTGCAAAATGAACAGTTTCAACCAGGAGTTTCCAAAAAATTATCTTCCAGATATTCTGGTCCTTTCAAAATTATTAAAATCAATTCTCCCACTAACTGTACAATTAAAATTAAAAATAAACATGAATTAGTACACTTCGATAGACTAAAACATGCTACTGTTTTAGAATCTCCGGCACAGTGATGGCCAACGATTTCTACAACAACACCCCTTTACAAACATTTTCAACTTATATAAAACTATTTCTCTACCAACCTCTCATAATCACGATAACTACGTTTTTATAGAACCTACATCAAAGTATCTTGCCATGTCACAAGATAGACAACATTACACTCTTTTTGATGACCTAAGTTCATGCGTTAGAATATCCAACAAATATGTTTGCCAAACTAAACAACAACCCGAACGTATTGCTGAAGATAATATTTGCGAAATAGATATTTTAGTTAACGGAAAACTTAATAAATATTGTAATACGAGACTTATACCATTAAAGAACGTTCTATGGAAAACACTTAATGAGGAAAACACCTGGTTATATATTTCACCCGCGAACAAGACAATTTCTATTGCTTGTAATAATAGAGATACTTTCGACTTAATAATATCCAATAACGGAATCTTGCAGGTAGCGCGCAATTGTAAAATATTTACAGGTGACACAACCTTTTCTAGTACTACCTATAACTTCACAAGCAATCTGAGATACATTTTGCCAAATTTTAATATTTTAGACCATGAATGTTGTTCCAAAAAGGTTTTAAATGTTTTCAAAAATATATCTTTCGGAAAAGTTAAAATTAACTACTTTGATAATAATGATCTAAAAATGGCTAGTCATAAACTCGATGAAATTTCAAAACTTAGTGAGAATATAGTAAATAATAGGAACTAAAGTTGGATTTCAGAAATTCATTACTCTTTCCTATCATATATTTTGCTTTTTGTTATAGTTATCTTTATTCTTTACAAGATTATTAAACGCACTAGAATTTTGCATTCATTTAGACAAATAAGACCTAACCATAACAGAGTCGCCGCATATGTACCAGAAAATATACCAATGAATATTAGAGACATGAATATAGCTCCAGACATGCTTAATGATGCTCCTGCAGTTCCGCCATTAAGAAGAAGTGAACGAATTAGATTCAATCGTAATCAAAAAAAAAAAAAAAAAAAAAAACTATGTCATTACTTGGGTTTGCAAAAGAAAAATATTTTTCTTTCCTTTACCTGTTTTGTATTGTCAAAGAAATACCATATTTAAATGTATGTTGTGTATATAAGTACTCTGCATTTTCTGTATAAACAATTATTGGTATTGGTGTATTTTTATTTTCAGTATCATATATTTTTATATTATTTCATGTACATATGTATTTACAAATGAATTCATTCTATTGTGTATTCATATTTATATTATCTATAGTTCTTCAAATTAGGCAAAAAAAAAAAAAAAAAAAAAAAAATAAAAATCAATTTATCACATTACCCTCTATTCAAGTAATTCTTTTAACTTTTTAAATTTACATTGTAAATTTTTTATAAGGGGGGGAGTGTAATGTACCCTGTACATCATTATTATATTACATTTTATTATTATATTATTTCTCATTATTATTATTATTATGTATATTTCGCACAGATAACATTAGGGCCAACAAATAGTCAGAAACCGATCAATAACAATTTGTTTATCAGTACTTTCACTAAAGATGTTATTTCAAATCATTATCTTAAGTAAATGTTTTCTACCGCGCTCATTAGACATTGCCCCTAACGTTATGCGTGTCCCTTTGTTATAATCTCTTTCTTCCAGAGCTTGATTAGAATAAGTTGTTAGTCTTATTTCAGACATCGCGAAAAGCACTCTTACTCTTGTAATCCGTTTATACTAATTCTTTTATATTAATAAATCTGTTAAAGTCATAAACAGTATATTAATAACAATTAATATCCGCCTCCCGCTCAACCATTACACTACTGCACTAAGTTGAACTGCGATCAAGTTTGTGACGTCACAGTTCAAGTAAGTATAACTTTACATTCACAATTACATAATAATTTTCATATAACGAATAGATTCATCGCAAAAAATTCAACAAGTGCTGCACTAGTTCATGTAACGAATCAGACCTAGTATGTAACAGAGCTGGGATGAATCCTCAAAAACAGGATTCGAATCACGAATCCGAATCACCTAATATGATTCGAATCACGAATACTCGAATAAAGGATTCGTAAGTGAAAAATATGATTCGAATCAAAGATTCGAATCCTCATTTTTAAATCATGGATACAAATCTTAAAAACAAATTTAAATCTATTATTTGCAACCAGTAATATTTTATTCCATCAATTTCTATTAACAAAAATGTTCATTTACCGACTAAATATCTGATTAAATAATGATTTTAATTAATGATGATATATGTGTTATTGAACTTGATTTTAAATCTGTGTTTTATACGCGTGGCGCATGAAGTTAAATTTCGAGTTTAGAAAAGCCCAGCGTAGAAAACCTTAATAGTATATTTTTAACTTCACTTGAAATCAGTGTTTTATACGCGTGGCGCATGAAGTAAAATTTCGAGTTTAGAAAAGCCTCGTGAAAATTTGTCTCGGGTCGCTGCGCGACCCTCGACAAATTTTCTACGCGGGGCTTTTTTAAACTCGAAATTTTACTTCATGCGCCACGCGTATAAAACACTGATTTCAAGTGAAGTTAAAAATATACTATTAAGGTTGGAAATTTTTGATGGTTAAGTAACCAAATATGCATTCACAAATATTCGAATTATTCGAAAATTTAAATATTTATATTCAAATATGAATAATTTAGTGATTTAAATATTCATATTAAAATATTTAAGCTCCATCAAGCTGGAAGAACCATATTAGCACAACCAAATGAAAACATTATGGACATTTTTAACTATTTTTTAACTATTTAATTACCACAATTTTAATTTTTTAACCTAATTTAAAAAAAATACAGTGGTCGGGCCAGCTTGATATCAAGCCAGCCCGACCATAGTACTAAACTATCAAAAATTACTAAACTATCCAGTTATACCTCTATAATTATTTTTAACCTTATTTAAAAAGTATAATATGATATTTTATTCGCTTCCTTACATAAATCGAATGGTCGAATTTAACTACCCCAGCACAACCAAGTAAAACCTGGTTTGAAGTGTACTTTCTGTAGTATTATAGTATAAATGACATCATATGATTTAATTACCTCAACACAACTTATATATGGTTTTAAATATATTTCTTATCACTTCCTTACATAAATCGGATGATGAAATTTAATTATTCTAGCACAACCAAGTGAAACCTAGTTAAAAGTGTACTTTTAGTAGTATTATAATATAAATAACATTATATGATTTAATTACTTAAGCACAATTAAATTAAATTAGTTTTAAGTGTATTTTTTATCACTTGATTACATAAATCGAATGATGGAATTTAATTACCCCAGCACAACCAAATGAAACCTGTTTTTAAGTGTACTTTCAGTAGTATTATAATATAAAATTACATCATATGATTTAATTGCCCTAGCACAACCAAGTTGTTACATAGTGTAGGTAATAAGAAAATATTGTAAACAATAGAGATAATGTATATATTTGTAAATAAATAATGGTCAATAAACATGTTGATAAATATTCAAAAACAAAACAACATATTTCATCATTTATTTAAATAAGATAATATGGCACAATATAGTGTAAAATCAAATGCATCCCTGTTTGATAGGAAAACAAACATAATCATTGCTCACTGACATTAGTAGGCTATATGAACTTTTTGTAGAAGGTGAAGACCTTTCTTGTGTGGCAAATTTAATTCCACCATGTAATGCAATAACTAAATAAAATAAAATATTTTATATAATTGTGAATTTGATAAAGAAAAAACAGTCTAGTCATTTTTTAATGATTTCAAGTTATTTGCGTTCAAAATCATTTCTATTTCATATTATTTATATGTTATAAAAGACATGAAATAAGTCAGATTAATACAATGCGATCTAACTAAATTTTGTTACTCAAACCTGTTGATTTTTTTATTTAAATCAATTGTCAAACTTGAGTGAAGTTTGTATAAATAAAATATATTGAATTTAATTATGTAGGTTAGTTGCATTAAATATCAAATCTGACTCTTAACGTTGTCTGAACCTGTGCTAACCCGCTGAATATCACCACTGCTTAAAACGATGTTTAAGTTGGTTGTGTTGAGGTAATTAAATCATATGATGTAATTTATACTATAATACTACAGAAAGTACACGTCAAACCAGGTTTTACTTGGTTATGCTGGGGTAGTTAAATTCGACCATTCGATTTATGTAAGGAAGCAAATAAAATATCATATTTTACTTTTTAAATAAGGTTAAAAATAATTATAGAGTAATAACTGGTTGGTTAATAATTAGTTAATAATTCTTAGATCCAATTGAGTTCAGTTTTTGATAGTTTAGTACTATGGTCGGCCTGGCTTGATATCAAGCTAGCCCGACCACTCTTTTTTTTAAAATAAGAAAAAAATTAATTATAATTGCATAATTGATTAGTTAATAATTAGTTAATAATTTGTAGATCCAATTGAGTTCAGTTTTTCATGGTTTAGTACTATGGTCGGGCTGGCTTGATATCAAGCTGGCCCGACCACTGTATTTTAAAAAAAAAATTAGGTTAAAAAATTAAAATTGTGGTAATTAAATAGTTAAAAATGTCCATAATGTTTTTATTTGATTGTGCTAATATGGTTCTTCCAGCTTGATGGAGCTCAATATCAGCACAATAATATCGTCTGAACTTGTGTAAATCCTCTGTATATTAGCACAAAAAATTATTATTATTATTATTAAATACACAAAGCAGAATTTTGCAAAATGTAATTTTTTAGATTCAGGAGACTTTTCAAAATGACCAATTTAGTTATAGGATCCTACAATAAATTGCAGAAAGTAATAACAAATGAACCAATTAACAACTGTAAAACTTTGTTTATCGATTAACATTAATTATGTAAATGCTAAGGCTGTGATTTATTAAACAATTTTCATACACACCTTTGTAAATGTTGATACTGTCTCCTCCAACATGCTTCAGCACCGCCTTTGCTTTTCCACTGCGATCTATGTAGTATAACACAATTAAATAAACTCTTTCAGAAAACCACTTATAATTGCATAACTTAATTGATTAATAGAAAAAACAGCCATTGACTCACTGGCACTTAACACGCACAAGTTAAAATACTCCCTCAACACAACACGACCACTGTGGTTGAGGTCCCAGCACAAACACGAGCACTTCTCTGTCTGGCATTTTAAGGTCCATGTAGTCCAACAGATGATGCCCTTAGCAACACACATCCTCTCTTTTGCTGCAGATACCTTCGCTTGTCTGTCTTGGACACTGGGCTTGCTCGACTGAAACTAGAAACATAATTTCAGTGCAAATTCTCACCGATGACAAATTGCATCGGAACTGTGAATAGCTCTCCTGGATGCGAACAATAATATTATACTTAACACGTTGACTGTCGTGTGCATTAAATACGATTTACGTTAAATGAAAATCTTTATGTGTAAAAACATTGCGTGTTAATCAAGTTTTTAAACTGTCTATTAATTGGTCTTTATTAAGATCTAATAGTACAGTTTTAGGAACTCTACTAAACACTACTTTTGCTTAGTGGAGCGATTTGAAATTATAAATTAACGTCAGTTAATACGGTTAGTGTTTTTGTTTAGTGTGTAGTATCTTTTCAAAGTAAACTTTAACGTGGAGTTGGATGTTGCTCAGGTGAAAATGTGTGAGAATTATTAATCAAATAACTTCACACGTTTTATTTAAATCGAATCTATTAAGTTATCTTTTTCTTCTTCGTAATTTATGGCCTCGGCTACTAGGCCCTGTTGACCAGTCACAGTAATTTTGTATAATTTAATAAATAGAGTTTCGCTATCCCCGAGGAATAGAAAGGGGTTTACGGAAAATACACACGTAGTTGCAAGGATGAGTAATAAATGAAAAGATTGTAAGGATATAGGTGATTGTAAAGGATGAAATAGAGAGGGTGAAAAAGGATTTGTTAAACAACCACGTGTGGGTCAAACGCGAGCAGGGATGGAACGCACAACTCACCATCGACATCCGCTCTATTCGGGGTCCAGAACGGAACTCCCATTAGGTTATAGAAACAAGCAAGAAAACAACAATCGCTGTTTTTTTTTTAATATTAATTTAATACTTACAATTAATAAAATCACTCTACCCGTTTCAATTAAATCAAATCACTCGTCTTTGTAAACAAACAAAACAATGTCGAGTCTCAGCCAGCGCCGGCCAACCAAAACATGTTCCGCCCAGTCACGCGTGATTTTCCTGCTCTCCATTGGTCTAAAACGCGCGGTGCACGATATTTTTGGTACCGGTGCCGGCAGTGCACTCGGCATCCAGTTTGTTGTTTGTGCCGGTTTAAAAGACGCGAGTTTAAAATCGAATGATTTAACAAGTGTTTGCGTTTTTCTCTTCGCAATTGTAAATTACTCACGTGAATTGTTGAGGGTGATTTGGGAGATATTAGTGTGAACAGAATGTAGAAATGGTGAGTGTTTTTCTGATTAATGTAACAATTATCGCTTTACTTATTTAACTCGTAATTAGTAGTGATGGGCAAGATCGATCAAAAAAGATCGATCCGCTCGATCTCTTTGAGCGGATCGATCTTTTCGATCGGATCGATCTTTACGATCGGATCGATCTTTACGATCGGATCGATCTTTTCGATCGGATCGATCTGTTCGATCGGATCGATCATTTCAGACCGCTCGATCGGCTTGATCTTTTCGACGACTCGATCTTTTCGGACGGCTCTATCTTTTCGAGCGACTCGATCTTGGGGGCGGTTCGATCTGTGCGAACGGGTCGTGCTGATCGATGTGATCAATCGGCTCGATCAGATTGGTCATATCGATCGGCACAAGTGGATTGATCAGGTTGTGCGGCTCGAGCAATGATCTTTTTGAGCGGATCGATCATTGAACGATCACACTATTTTTGTATTCTGTTTTGCGCAAAGTGAGACAGCATTTATTAAAAAAAGGATATAGGCAGGGTCTTGGCAGGGCCGAGAAAAAATTACTAATGAACCGGTTGTTTTTCCCGGGCTAGTCTCACACTTTATATCCGAGCGTGCTATTATATTATAGAGATTTTAATAAAAATTTTAAATATTTCATTTCATATTAGCTATTTATATATTTAGTAAATACATAAATAGCTAATATGAAATGAAATATTATACATTTTTATTAAAATTAATACTATTTAGTAACAGTTGTTAAATAACGTTAAAAATAACTAGTTATCACCATTATTGAAAATTAACTGCTTCTCTCATCTTTAGTGTATACTAAAGAACAAAAATGGTGATGTGTCCATCATAGTACTTTCCCCGTTTAATTATATAATTGAATATAATTAAAAATAAATTAATTAGAAATATTAACACAGCAAATATTAACACAGCAACCGGTGCGCTACGACACTTGATTTAAATAATGCCTTATCGGTGTTATAATATTCGATCCAACATTATATATCTATTTATTTGATTTTATTTTTTCGAAACCTGTTTCTGTTTTCGTTTATTATGAGTATCACATGCTAATAATTTTGTCTTTTCCGCTGGCATATACGTCTTTGCGCTCTCTTGAACGCTAAACGTCTGTACCTTTCATTTTATGCTTACTAGAATTTCTGGATACAGATGTTTATTTATTTCATGAGTAAGTTATGGCTCGCTCTTGAAAATTAATTCGTCATCATTCCTAACTTATGATTTTTTTTCCGTTAATATTTAGTTTCAATTTATTTTTTTATTAATTTTTTTTTGTCATTATTTCTGTGCATTTTGCAAGTATTTATTTGTTTTCATATTCTTTTAGTGATTAGTTTTGTTGAATGAACGAAAATATATTTAGTCTTGGTTTGCCATATATTTGGTGTTTACCCGTGTTTTTTCATGTACCTATTTTTGATTGTTTATTTTATTATTTTTACCTAAGTGTTGCTAACTAACATTACCGAATTTAGAATGTTTTTCCTTGTCTTTTTTGTGAATTTATTATGCGCGCTTTGTGCATTCCTGCATTTCTATCCTAATAATTTTTTTGTTGTTCTTCCTTTTTTAGTGTGTTTATTTTATAAAAAGTGGGCCAGCGATTGAACTTGACATACCAACACGTTTGTTTTGATTTTTGAACCACTTGCGTTTGCATTTTTTTTTTATTGGTGTCTGGAATGTCGGTTAGTGCTTCTTTGTGATTATTCTGCCTCGTTTTGCTTAAGCGCCTATTTTCTGAATATAGGTCAGCGTTTGGATTTTAAATTAAAACGCTTGCTTTGTTCTGTTGAAGTATTAATGATGAGTGTGTTATTATTAAGGATGGGCAAGATCGATCAAAAAAGATCGACTGATCGATCCTTGCAAGTTCGAAAAGATCGAGCCGCTCAAAGAGATCGAGCGGCTCGATCTTTTCGATCGGATCGATCTTTTCGATTGGCTCGTTCTTTCTGATCAGATCGATCGGATCGAGCGGCTCGATACTTCAACTGATCGATCATTGCAATGATCGATCTTGCCCATCACTAGTAATTAGTACACAGTGGAGTGTACAGTGGAGCATCAAAGCGTGTGAAATTTCACACGCTTTGATGCTTCAATAACTACGGCTACTAAACAAAGTTTTGAAAATCTGCCTGTATACTTATGATGTATTAGTAGGTTTGTTCGTTTGTACTGCACTAAGTTGAACTGAGATCAAGTTTTTGACGTCACAGTTCAAGTAAGTATAACTTTACATTCAGACCTTTGTAACGCAAGCCCAGTATAAGAGGAATTTCGCGATTGAGTTTTTTAAACATTCACCAAAAATCGAATCTGCACGGATTTCCTACGGGTTTTCTCTAATGAGTGGCCTGATGTACCCCCTCGCACTATTGTTGCTCAACGGCATTCGGTGGCGATGGGAACATTTAAATTTCCAATTTATAACCTTTTTATTAATCACTTGATCGCGACCGGACTTGTGCCAAAGTGTCGGACATACAATTTTACATCGGTATTGACCCATCCGGATGTTTGATTTGATCTGTGTAATGCAAGTCGAGCTGAGAAAGTTTTCAAATCTATAACAATTTGTCAGATTGGGTCTACCATAATGAAAATTGTATGGCTAGATTCTACTTTGTCGGCGTTGATTTTTCGCTGAAACAAGTAAAATGGATATTTGGTGGTTTTGGGTGTATTATTTAGGCTTAAAATATAGCCCAGCAAAGTATTGTACGAAATCAGACTTACCGTTTGATCAACATTTATTGATGAAACTTACGTTTTTGATAAATCATGAATATAATGCCTTCACCCATATTTATTCCAAGTTACAAATAAAAATAGCGAAATCTACCAAGTTGATCCCGTTTGTATTGATAAAAAAGAAGCGTAAACACTAGTTTTTCAATAATTACACTTACATTTCACTCACAAATTATATTCGTAATTATGCTTTTTTGGAAGGTTATGTTCACCGTTTACGGTCTAATTTATTACTACACAGAATTCTTATTAACCCATTAGGCGCTTTTGATGCATTAGCGCAACATTATTAATTTTATGTTAATTAAATTATTAAATAAGTGAATTTGATATTTTATATTATTTGACTTGACGATGTATGACGAAAACCGTAAATGTTTTATTATTTAAATATTTCGATTATTACTCATTTAAAAAAAATGTTTTCAGTGTATTTCTAACTTCACTATATTTCAGTGTTTTATACGCGTGGCGCATGAAGTAAAATTTCGAGTTTAGAAAAGCCCCGTGAAAATTTGTCTCGGGTCGCTGCGCGACCCGAGACAAATTTTCTACGCCTTACATTTACAGTATAGACCTTATGTATATTTAAAAGAAAAATTCACAGTATTTAATATAATAAGTCATTCGTAGAAATCTATAATTGCTTGGCCGTTTATAGGTTAATATCACTACTGTTTACTTATTTTGAAATTTAGCTTTGAATTTGATATAAAAATAAGCTTACGAAAGAAAACGAATATACAACTTACATTTTAAGTAGTGATGGGCAAGATCGATCATTGCAAAGATCGATCAAGCAATGATCGATCAGTTGAAGTATCGAGCCGCTCGATCTGATCAGAAAGAACGAGCCGATCGAAAAGATCGATCCGATCGAAAGGATCGATCCGATCGAAAAGATCGATCCGATCGAAAAGATTGATCCGATCGAGAAGATCGAGCCTCTCGATCTCTTTGAGCGGCTAGATCTTTTCGAACTTGCAAGGATCGATCAGTCGATCTTTTTTGATCGATCTTGCCCATCCCTAGTAGAGACGTTTAGCGTTCAAGAGAGCGCAAAGACGTATATGCCAGCAGAAAAGACAAAATTATTAGCATGTGATACTCATAATAAACGAAAACAGAAACAGGTTTCGAAAAAATAAAATCAAATAAATAGATATATAATGTTGGATCGAATATTATAACACTGATAAGGCATTATTTAAATCAAGTGTCGTAGCGCACCGGTTGCTGTGTTAATATTTGCTGTGTTAATATTTCTAATTAATTTATTTTTAATTATATTCAATTATATAATTAAACGGGGAAAGTACTATGATGGACACATCACCATTTTTGTTCTTTAGTATACACTAAAGATGAGAGAAGCAGTTAATTTTCAATAATGGTGATAACTAGTTATTTTTAACGTTATTAACAGCTGTTACTAAATAGTATTAATTTTAATAAAAATTTATAATATTTCATTTCATATTAGCTATTTATGTATTTACTAAATATATAAATAGCTAATATGAAATGAAATATTTAAAATTTTTATTAAAATCTCTATAATATAATAGCACGCTCGGATATAGTGTGAGACTAGCCCGGGAAAAACAACCGGTTCATTAGTAATTTTTTCTCGGCCCTGCCAAGACCCTGCCTATATCCTTTTTTTAATAAATGCTGTCTCACTTTGCGCAAAACAGAATACAAAAATAGTGTGATCGTTCAATGATCGATCCGCTCAAAAAGATCATTGCTCGAGCCGCACAACCTGATCAATCCACTTGTGCCGATCGATATGACCAATCTGATCGAGCCGATTGATCACATCGATCAGCACGACCCGTTCGCACAGATCGAACCGCCCCCAAGATCGAGTCGCTCGAAAAGATAGAGCCGTCCGAAAAGATCGAGTCGTCGAAAAGATCAAGCCGATCGAGCTGTCTGAAATGATCGATCCGATCGAACAGATCGATCCGATCGAAAAGATCGATCCGATCGTAAAGATCGATCCGATCGAAAAGATCGATCCGCTCAAAGAGATCGAGCGGATCGATCACTTGCAAGGATCGATCAGTCGATCTTTTTTGATCGATCTTGCCCATCACTACCGTAAAGCGTCACCCCTGACGGACATAAAATATTGGAAAATTAGATAATGTCAAACATAACCAAATTTTTATATCGGCTAGGTTAGGTTTTATTAAAGAAAGGATATGAAAGTGACAATGAAATAATGTAAATAAAAGAAATTATCGAAACACTTTGTTTATTTTCGACACTTTAAATGACAATTAACTAACAAGTCCCAAGTTTGATACACTCATTCTAAATCACAATTTTATTCACATACTGTTTATATATTTGCATTTTGATGAAAGAGACATGCAGAGGGTTAACCGTGGAAGTAACTACGGTGCAAGTGGGCATTGGTTAAAAGTCATAAGTTATTACTAGAACATTGCATTGATTACTTTTACAAACAACGGCACTCGGTGGAGAAGTGAACTTTTTTTTTATTTTATGGTAAAGTTTTTTATTCGACAATTGATCGCGATCAGACTTGTACTAACGCGTCGGGCATACGATTTTACGTCAGTATTGACCCACCTGAGAATTTGATTCGGTGTACAAAGTTTGGAAATGTTTGACAATTTGTTAAAATGAGTCGGCCATTGTAAACATTGATTTGTTTTCAAAAAAAAACACACACACACACTCATCCACATGTTAAGAACCACTGGAGTGGGTGCTGCTGCGCATGCACCAGAGAAGCTAGAGTTACAAAGAAATTCACACATAAACTTGGGCCCATTTTAGGACCTGTGTGCATCACTTATGATTCTAGCTATTATGGTTTTTTCGAAAAAAAATAAAACTTGCAATTATTTTCAATCACAAAATAATCTTCAAAAATTCTCACGAATTTGCAAAACCGATGCACACCGGACCTATTTTTGCCCCCTGGACATTTCTGTAGTTAGATTTTCATGAAATTGCCTGGGAAAGCTCAAATAAAAATTTACACTCGTATTGTAAATTTTGACATGCTGCCCTGCTTCTAGGGGCTAGATACCACCCCACAGCCATTTAACAGTCTACACTTATTTTAATACATGGCAATCAGAAAAAAACTTAGTTTAATTCAACACACTGCCACCCCCGGTTCAAGTGGCCCGTTACACCGGCTAAAAGATGTACTTTTCACACTCCACTTTTGCGTCGAGGATTGGATTGGATTAGAAAAAGGATCGCACGTTACTAATGACAACTGAGAAACGTTTAACACCACGCTGCTTGATATGTTTGTCTCTTTGCGCCCCAAAAATTAGGTAATCACTTAATTTCCGCTTTAGGTATAAAACGTACACCGCTCCCTCTGTAACATTAGTCTTGTAATAACTTTCATAATAATCGTCTGACCGAAACTAGTCAGTTTTAAAAATAAAATTAACAGTGAAAGTATTTATTAATTTTAAATCAGTTTTAAGTTCAGTGTTCATGCTACTATGTGAAACCTCCTCAATGTATAATATCGTCTGAACTTGTGTAAATCTTCTGTATATCAGCACAAAAAAATTATTATTAATATTACACACAGCAGAATTTTGCAAAATGTAATTTAATTTTAAGATTCAAGAGACTTTTCAAAATGACCAAATTAGTTATAGGATCCTACGATAAATTACAAAAAGTAATAACCAATGAACAAATTAACAATTGTGAAACTCTGTTTATCAATTAACATTAATTATTTAAATGCTAAGGCTGTGATTTATTAAACAATTTTCATACACACCTTTGTAAGTGTTGATACTCTCTCCTCCAACATGCTTCAGCACCGCCTCTGCTTTTCCACTGCAATCTAGGTAGTTTAACACAATTAAATAAATTCTTTTAGAGAACCACTTATAACTGCATAACTTAATTGATGAGTAGAAAACACAGCCATTGACTCATTGGCACTTAACACACACAAGTTAAAATACTCCCTCAACACAACACGACCACTGTGGTTGAGGTCCCAGCACAAACACGAGCACTTCTCTGTCTGGAGTTTTAAGGTCCATGTAGTCCAACAGATGATTCCCCTAGCAACACACATCCTCTCTTTTGCTGCAGATACTTCCGCTTGTCTGTCTTAGACACTGGGCTCGCTCGACTGAAACAAGAAACATAATTTCAGTGCAAATTCTCACCGATGACAAATTGCATCGGTACTGTGAATAGCTCTCCTGGATGCGAACAATAATATCATACTTTACACGTTGACTGTCGTGTGCATTAAATACGATTTACGTTAAATGAAAATCTTCATGTGTAAAAACATTGCGTGTTAATGAAGTTTTTAAACTGTCTATTAATTGGTCCTTACTAAGATCTTATAGTACAGTTTTAGGAATTCTACTAAACACTACTTTTACTTAGTGGAGCGATTTGAAACTATAAATTAACTTCAGTTAATACGGTTAGTGAATTTCGTTTAATATTTAGTATCTACTGAAAGTACACTTTAACGTGAAGTTGGATGTTGCTTAGGTGATAATGTGTGAGAATTATTAATCAAATAACTTTATTTAAATCGAATCTATTAGGTTATAGAAACAAGCAAGAAAACAACAATCGCTGTTTTTTTTTTAATATTAATTTAATACTTACAATTAATAAAATCACTCTACCCGTTTCAATTAAATGAAATCACTCGGCTTTGTAAACAAACAAAACAATGTCGAGCCTCAGCCTGCGCCGGCCACCCAAAACATGTTCCGCCGAGTCACGCGTGATGTTCCTGCTCCCCATTGGTCTAAAACGCGCGGTGCACGATATTTTTGGTGCCGGTGCCGGCAATGCACTTAGCATCCAGTTTGTTGTTTGTGCCGGTTTAAAAGACGGGAGTTTAAAATCGAATGATTCAACAAGTGTTTGCGTTTTTCTCTTCGCAATTGTAAATTATTCACGTGAATTGTTGAGGGTGATTTGGGAGATATTAGTGTGAACAGAATATAGAAATGGTGAGTGTTTTTCTGATTAATGTAACCATTATTGCTTTACTTATTTAACTCGTAATTAGTACACAGTGGAGTGTTGTAACGTCGCTTCTGATTTTTATCAATTTTCTATTGATAAGAGATTGCTACAAGTTGCTTTTTATTACTTCCTCAATTTACCTATGTAAAAAACTGGGTACCACTGGTGAGACTGGAGTGAAACACAACGTACACAAAACTTGGTTTATTCAACTCGAACCATTTATATGCACAAGCTTAGATCAAAACGAACGTGTTATTGTAGGACAAAGCGACCACGAAACAACACTAAAAGTTACTTGTGCTGTCGTAAACAAAAAATAATATAACTTCTAACTCGAAGGGTTTTTACAAGATTAACTCCAAGAAGGTATGTTGGTCTCCTCGACACTAGAACAACCCCACTTCTTTCGTTGATAACAGTATATTAAAATCTAATTAGACACACACATAACATTGGGAAGCAAAGTCTAGGAGTTGAAGCTGAAAATATTTACTTCACAATAATGAGATTGAGACTAGACCTTAATGGTATTTACTAATGATAAAATAGAAATGCGAATAATATTTAAGTTTGAGCTAATGAGCTATTTGCTCTTCCCAATGTTATTTGTGCGACAGAATATCCATAATACTAGATAATAGCTAATGACAAATAAGTAATGAGACATTGAAAGAAAAATATATTTATGTTATTGAAAAATATTTACTCCGCAACAATGAAGTCGCCAATGTGCATTAAAGATATTTACTTATGATAAAAATTAAAAGTGAACAATATTTAGAATAGCGGTTGATAAGTTATTTGCATCTCTAATGTCGTTACTGCGAATAGATAATTAAATTGGTCATCTAATGATTTAAAAAGAAAAACAACTAACTCTAAATTAAATAATGGAATTTAAATAATAAAGTTAAATAAAAATAGATATTAATATATATAAGTAATAATAATAATAATGGTTATTTTTATTAAATGTTTGGTATACATTACATAACCATTATCGCTTTACTTATTTAACTCGTAATTAGTACACGGTGGAGTGTCAGAAATTTCACACACTTTGATGCTTCAATAACTACGGCTACTAAACAAAGTTTCGAAAATCTGCCTGTATACTTGTGATGTATTAGTAGGTTTGTTCATTTGTACTGCACTAACTTGAACTGACATCAAGTTTTTGACGTCACAGTTCAAGTAAGTATAACTTTACATTTACAATTTCAGGTGTCCAGTTGATATAATGAACAGATTCAGTGTAAAAAATTCAACAAGTGCTGCATTAGTTCATGTAACGAATTAGACCTAGTATGTAATAAGTAATTTAATACACACAGTGACATCTCTCGATTAATTGTAGAAGAATTAGTTTTTAGTTTAAATTTTTTATTCCAGCCTTACTAGAGAAGCTAGAGTTACGAAGAAATTCACACATAAACTTGGGCCCATTTTAGGACCTGTGTGCATCGGTTATAATTCTAGCTATTATGGTTTTTTCGAAAAAAAATCATAAAACTTGCAATTATTTTCAATTACAAAATAATCTTCAAAAATTCTCACGCAATTTGCAAAACCGATGCACACCGGACCTATTTTTGCCCCCTGGACATTTCTGTAGTTAGATTTTTATGAAATTGCCTGGGAAAGCTCAAATAAAAATTTATACTCGTATTGCAAATTTCGACATACTGCCCCGCTATCTAGGGCTTAGATACGACCCCAAAGCCATTTAACAGTCTACACTTATTTTAATAGATGACGATCAGAAAAAAAGTTTAATAGAAGTATTCATTTAATATTTTTTCAATATTTATCTACTTTTATAAACCATATTCGATACCATAAAGTTGGATAAAGTGCTATTTTAATAAAAACGAGTTTTAATTTTTATTCGACATAAATCTAAACAGCTGTGATATTGATATTGCTTGTATTATTATGTAATATACTATCAAAACATATTTTTAATAAAACAATGGCATTCTATCAAAACGAGCATTTCTGTTGATTTCCCAGGAAATAATACTCGAAATAATCATCATAATTATAAATTATAAATGTGTGTTAACTTGACAATCCAGTTGATATAAAACATAATCAAGTGAATTAAACAAAATGGAATTATTTTGATGAAAATGATTTGATCAGCCGTTTCTCTCATTGCTGGCCTCCTTCTGCTAGTTCGACTGAACCCAGCAACTGGATATGTTGGTCCCAACGTCGTGTCGCTGGTCCAGTGTTTTATAAAATTTGGTGTGCGTGCAAGATAGTGATTGATTAATTTACATAATTTTTTTATCATTTGTGAAGTATTTTTGGCAATCCTCTAGAATAGGGTCGTCAGCATATCTGAGACATTGCAGTGGTAATTAGTTATTGTTTTGGGCTAATGCGTAGAACACAGATTATTTATCTGTGTGATGGTATCTGTGTGTGTGCTTTAAGATCAAAAATCAAACGTCGAAAATGAAACGTCAAAAATTAAAAAAATCGGATATTTGTACCTTTGATAATCGACACTTTTGAGCGTCACGAATGGTCTCGTTGTGCTGGGTGTGTGCTCGTACGTCGGAATTGACCTATCCAGAAGGCTCATTCTATAATGTATTCTATTGCAAACCTTTATACTAATCTAACCTAAGTATGTAAAGTCGCTAACATGCGCAAAGATACTGCTGCTTCGTTTCCCTCACCTGATAAGTGTTAGCGCTGCAAGGAGATGAGTAGTTTATTCTATTAAAAACCTTTTTCTAAATCTAACCTAACCTAGAAGTACATGGAATAGGCACAGTGCCCAAAGAGACAGAAGCAATTTATTCTATTGCAAACCTTTCTCCTAACCTAGCCTAATCTAGAAGTATGTGGAACAGGCATCGTTCACAAAGAGACTTGCGCAATGAATTCTATAGAAAACCTTTCTCCTAACCTAACCTAACCTAGAAGTATGTAGAACAGGCATCGGGAGCAAAATGACTTGTGCAATTTATTCTATTGCAAACCTTTTTACTAACCTAACCGCGGTTCAGTATCTGCGGTGCAAGTGGGTATTGGATAAAAGTCATATGCTCTTACCTACACAGAACCTTACATTGTTTACTTTTACACACAACGGTACTCGGCGGCGCAGTGTAAATTTATATTCCGATTTATAGATATTTTTTTAATTCGGCAATTGATCGGGATCAAACTTGTACTAACGTGTCGGGCCTACGATTTTATGTCGGTTTTGTCCCATCTAAGGGGAAGTTGGGAAATTTTTGACAATTTGTCAGGTTTGGTCGGCCATTGTAAAAATTGTATTTATTTAAAATACACACACAATCACTCACACATATATCCACATGTTGAGAACCACTGAAGTGGGTGCTGCTGCGTATGCATGAACCTGTCAAAATCGACCATGTACCCTATTCTACACATTAGCCTTGTTTTGTTCTGGGAGAGTGTTTAAAGGATTTCTTGGATAAATCAGGGTTACAGATCCAAACCACGTTGGAAGCCGACCCAAATTTTTATTAATAAATGCACTTTCTACATGCACATGCTCCGACGGCCCCATTTTTAGTGAAAAACATTTTTAAACAAAAATAAACTATTTAAATTTAGAAGAATCGTTTAAAATGCATTTAAATCGTTTAATTCTGTTTAAAAAATGTTCATAAGTGTAAATTAGGCCATCGGAGCATTACATGCACATGCTCCGACGGCCTAATTTACAGTTATACTGCATTTATTAATATAAATTTGGGTTGGCTCCCTTTATGTTATGTAATCCTAATTTATCCAAAAAAGCCTTTAAACACTCCCAGAACAAAACAATTACAGTTTATTATCACCGCAATGTTTTCATTTAGCAATGCAATGATTTTGTTTAAATGTTTTTTATAAGTATTTGCTTTTAAACAATACTTTTAATTTTTTAATCCAACTACTTCTTCAGGAATCGTAAAAGATTTCACAGCCCTTAAATACATGATCACTCCAATAATTGCTCAAATGATCGCTATAGTAATTGCAATAGTGATTGCTCCTACGATCACTTGAATAATGATTCTAAAAATAATGACAATAAAAAAATAATACTGCAGGAAAAAAATATACAGCTTAAAAGTTTAAACAAACTCAATTGGAATATGAAGCATATGAGCTATGATTCAGGTGATGGAGTGGATCCTTTAAGCAACTATTCGAGGAATATCTTTAGCAGTCATATGAGAGATTTCTCGAGCAATTTAAGTCATCTCTGGTAGATCTGAAGATGTTAGATTATTTAAATATTCAAACCAATTGATTTTTTTCATTTGACTGAATGAATGATTCTTGTTATGCAAAAGTTATTGAGATATATCATAAAACCTCTTTTATAACAAGAGGATAATTAAATCAGAAGCTACTTTGGAAATTTATAAATATTGTAACGTACACGTTTTGCTATCTCTTATTTTTCAATTAAAATATATGACAGGTTGTAATAATAAGTAGAAAAATTAGGAATAAATTAAATTAAATTAAAAACACAGTATTTAATGTAGGCAAGCCTAAAATCATAAATGCAATCAATGATTATTTTTATTAATTAATATTAATTTAAATTAAAAGATATTTTCAAGTGTTATGATGCCATATAATCCTAGAAATCGTGCAGTATGATCCAATAGTCTTGCCAGTCCTCTTAGTTGCATAATAGCGCGAGATTTGGAATATTCAACGGTTTTCTAAAAAAAGTAAACACCATAGCGTTATTAGGTAATAGACAAAAGGGAAGATTCAATCAGATAATAAGAGAAGTTATTAATTGTATACAAGTTTCAAATTTAAAGGGATTAGTAAGAAAATGTATTTAGATTAAACCTAACCTCTAAGGGAAGTGTTAGTACTTAGGTTGTTATTATTGTCTCTAGGTAATTTTTCCGAGTCTTCTAAATTTATTTTTCCTACGTAGTTATCGAATCTGTTGCATAATCCACTTAAAACTCACTTGTTTTTGTTAACTTTCTGATCGCCGGCTGTCAAAGGTTTGTTGTTATTGTCAATAGATCGAAAATACCAATAGATTTATAAATCCAAGTAGGGGGCGTCCGATTCGATTAATCATTGAATTAATCCTTCGAATTTTTAATCTGAGTGGAGCTATGTGCTCAAGAGGTTAAAAACAAAGGGGAACGATTTACGTTTTTCGACCAAGCGGTTGGTTTTTTAAAAAAACGTTTTTATTTAATTATATATTTTTTATTACACATATGTAAGTACTGAATTACAACAACAATACGCGCAAATACTAATTACAGGCTGGAACTCTATCAGGAACTGACTACAAAAGCATGCATTAGATTATATATGAGTAAATGCGAATAATGCAAAGATAACATTTAATAGAATAAGCATAATTATCTATCATAAGGAATGCATTGAGAGAGATACGTAACTAACGACGAAAGCGTGCTGTGTGCCGTGTCGTTTGGAAATTTTATAATCTGCGAACATCGGTGCGATTGATTCGGCAAAATCCCGAAATTATAATTACTCCAATTGAGGCCGCAATTCATCTTCAGAGCTCGAAGTTTGAGTGGTTGAATTTTAATCACCAATTAAATTTTTCGTATTCCGGCTGGGTGCTGGCGGACGTTTTGTTTTCCGAGCGAGGGTACTTTTTGCGGTTTGGACTTTCTCGGGGAGTTTGCTGTGGAAGTCGGAATTGTCGGCAGGAGTAGGAGTTGCTGGCGGAAGGTGAATTGCTGGAACCTGGATGTTGTTCATGAAGTAACGGAGACGGGCCGGGAGGAATTCACGAAACGAATTAAGATAAGTCCATTGAGAACTTGTTATCAACATTTTTTTGTGAGTGATTTCGTTAAGCCGAACAGTGACATTTAAAAATTAATTAGTGAAATTTATTTTTGTTTAAATTAAAATAAAAGGAGTGAATATAAGTAGTCAAACTAGATTAAAAAAAAAGAGGATTATATTTATTTTGATCTCAAGCGTTGTATTGAAACATGGAGTACTTTTACAAAAATTGTAAAGAAGGTGACGTCATTTTCTGGGGAAGTTTATTTGTGTGTTTTTTGAAAATCTCTTTAAGTTTGTGATCTCGATATTGATTTTTTGTTTATTCTCTGGTTTCGATTATTTTGTTTTGACTAATATTAATAATTATTATTTATTTTTGATTTATTACATTTTTTTCAATTTTTAATAATACACTTTTTCATTTGAATTTTTCTATTAAGATCTTTTTATTTTACTACCCTATAATTTCTTGATTTTAACTAAGGGTAAGTACTACTATAAATATTTTTTTTAAATCAAGTGGCGCTGAACATTTTATTTAGTTCTTTCAATTTATTTTGATCCACGACTCAGCCTACCGAAATCAAGCTGCCGTTCGCCGTCACAATATGTGTGAGAGAAAACTTTTCTCGCACCAGCCTGAAAATTCTAGTGAGAGGTGTAACCAAATACCAAGAAAGCCCATTCTTGAAATAATGAATGATATTTTTCCTTCATTACTTACTGTTTTTATTATACTTGATACTTGCTATTTTCTTGATGGAACTATTAGGTAAAATAAAGCACTTGTTAAACTGACTATAACCACAGTTCATATACATATTTATAAATTTCCAGAGTGGCTTCTGATTTATTTACCCTCTTGTTATAAAACAAGATTTATGATATCTCTCAATAACTTTTGCACAATAAGAAACTAGAGATCATTCATTCAATTGAAAACAATCAATTTGTTCGATTATGTAAATAATCTAACATCTTTAGATTTACCAGAGATCACTTAAATTGCTCGAGAAATCTTTCATATGATTGCTGAAGATATTGAATCATAGCTCGTATGCCAGAGCTGGGATGAATCCTCAAAAACAGGATTCGAATCACGAATCTGAATCACCTAATATGATTCGAATCACGAATACTCGAATAAAGGATTCGTAAGTGAAAAATTTGATTCGAATCAAAGATTCGAATCCTCATTTTGGAATCACGGGTACAAATCCTTTAAAAATAAATTTGAATCTATTATTTGCAACCAGTAATATTTTATTCCATCAGTTTTTATTAACAAAAATGTTCATTTACCGACTAAATATCTGATTATATAATGATTTTAATTAATGATCATATATGTGTTATTGAACTTCATTTTAAATCTGTGTTTTATACGCGTGGCGCATGAAGTAAAATTTCGAGTTTAGAAAAGCTCCGTGAAAATTTGTCTCGGGTTGCTGCACGACCCTCGACAAATTTTCTACGCGGGGCTTTTCTAAATTCGAAATTTTACTTCATGCTTAGTCTGGGAGTGGACCGTCAAGATTTTCTACATGTTGAGATTTTCGATATTTCTAGATTTATGTCGATTTATTCACAATTTGTTATTGTATTAAACGCAACTTTAATATTAAATAAAAACGGTTTGTTTTAGGAATAGAATATTCACCCATTAACAGCCGAGCAAATTATAAAATTAACTCTAAAAGTTAATTTTAGGTAAAATTTTGCATCTTTTTCTATGATTTCAATGAATGATATTATATTACATACGTCAATTTTTTAAAAGAGTTAAATTTAAAATTCAAACGAGTGTTGTCCACTCCCAGACTAAGCATGAAGTAAAATTTCGAGTTTAGAAAAGCCCCGCGTAGAAAATTTGTCGAGGGTCGCACAGCGACCCGAGACAAATTTTCTCGGGCTTTTCTAAACTCGAAATTTTACTTCATGCGCCACGCTTATAAAACACTGAATTAAAATAAAGTTAAAAATGCACTGAAAACCAACCCAACTTCAATATTTTTTCAAAATTAGATGTTTTTTTTTTTCCTATCCATGCGGTTTTCAGATATTCGTTGTTTTCTTGTAAAAAAACTTCGATTCCCTGTAGCCCTTCGGTCTCCGAAGACCATGGTTGGTCCTTCGAGCTGTAGCCTTTGTAAAATGGTAATAAACTTAGTAATCTAGACTGATCCTTCAATTTGAAACTTCTAAGAACGAGTGTTGTCTACTCCCAGACTAAGCATGAAGTAAAATTTCGAGTTTAGAAAAGCCCCGCGTAGAAAATTTGTCGAGGGTCGCGCAGCGACCGGAGACAAATTTTCACGAGGCTTTTCTAAACTCGAAATTTTACTTCATGTGCCACGCATATAAAATACTGATTTCAAGTGAAGTTAAAAATATACTATAAACGTTGGATATTTTTCATGGTTAAGTAACCAAATATGCATTCACAAATATTTGAATTATTCGAAAATTTAAATATTTATATTCAAATAGGAATAATTTAGTAATTTAAATCTTCATAGTAGAATATTTAACTATTTGAATTAATCGAATTCAAATCCCAGCCTTAATAGCGATGATTCGAATTATTTAGGAGTATTTGAATCCGTGTATGAGGATTCGAATCCTTTTATAAGGATTCGAATCCTTTTATAAGAATTCGAATCCTTTTATAAGGATTCGAATCATCTACGTCTGGATTCGAATACGAATCCTTTTAAAAAAATGTAACGAATCCGGATCACGAATCCGTTTTCACTAAAGTATTCGAATACCTCTTTTGAATCCTCTAAAAGGATTCGAATCCGGGAATCGAATTCTGAATGATTCGAATCCTGCCCAGCTCTGTCGTATGCTCATTTCATATTCCAAATGAATTTGTTTAAACGTTTAAGCTATATATTTTTTTCCTGCAGAATTATTTTTATCCAATATTTTTAGAATCATTATTCAAGTGATCGTACGAGCAATCACTCTTGCAATTACTATAGCGATCATTTGAGCAATTATTGGAGTGATCATGTATTTAAGGGCTTTTACAATTCCTGAAGAAGTAGTTGGATTAAAAAATTAAAAGCATTGTTTGAAAGCAAATACTTATAAAACATTTAAACAAAATCATTGCATTATGCATTATGTTATGAAAACATTGCGGTGATAATAAATTGTAATTGTTTTGTTCTGGGATAGTATTTGAAGGATTTCTTGGATAAATTAAGATTACAGATCCAAACCATATAGGAAGCCAACCCAAATTTTTATTAATAAAAGCACTTTCTACATGTACATGCACCGACAGCCTAATTTTCAGTTATGAACATTTTTTAGACAGAATTAAACAATTTAAATGTATTTTAAACGATTCGCTTAAATGTAAATCGTTTAATTCTGTTTAAAAAAATGTTCATAACTGAAAATTAGGCTGTCGGTGCATGTGCATGTAGAAAGTGTATTTATTAATATAAATTTGGGTCGGCTTTCTATATGGTTTGGATCTGTGACCCTAATTTATAAAAGGAATCCTATAAACACTCTCCCAGAACAAAACAATTACAAATTACCACTGCAATGTTACAGATAAGCTGACGACCCTATTCTCAAGGATTGCCAAAAATACTTTATAACTGATAAAAAAATTATATAGATTAATCAATCACTATCTTGCACGCACACCAAATTTTATAAAACACTGCACCAGCGACACAATGTTGGGACCAACATATCCAGTTGTTGGGTCAAGTTGAACTAGCAGAAGATTATCTACTTCAAGGAGGCCAGCACTAACCTAATCAAAATAATTCCATTTTGTTTAGTTCACTTGATTGTTTTATATCAACTGGATCGTCAAGCTAACACACATACTTAATTTATAAATATGATGAGTATTTGGAGTATTGTTTCCTGGGAAATCAACAGAAATGCTTGTTTTTCACCTTATAAATCTTATAATTGAAAGTTTTGATAAAATGCTATTGTTTTATTAAAAATATTTTTTGATAGTATATTACAGTGGTGGAGAAACTTTTTTTTAAGACGGGCCATTTGTAATAACCAGACAATCGTAGCGGGCCAAAGAATAATGCTTAATCGTTAAAAAATGTATGTGTTCTATAAACATATACATATATTATTACATACACTTATTATTTTAATAGTAAAAAAGCAAAAGGTAAGAAAATTATAAGCACAAAATATAAAATGAATTTAGTGTAGTTCTTGATGTGAAGTATTATCACTTTATTTTCTGGTGTCATTACTGGTTGATGGTGCATGAGAAAAATGAAATTGAGACTGTTTCATCAAAATTTCATTATAGTCCGGTTCCGTTTGCGAAGCAGAAATTCTTAAAACTGATGAAAGGTGCTCATCTGTAATTCTGTTTCTTAAAGAAGTTTTCCTAAGCTTCATTGTTGAAAAGATTTGTTCGCATATATAAGATGAGCCGAACATTGTCATTATCTTCTTTGCATGAGTAATTAGATTTGGGAAATTATCTGGCCTTAAATTTTTATAAAATTCTAGTAATGGTACTGTATGAAAAGTTTGTTTCAGGAGAGTATTACAGTTCAGTTCTATTAACTCAAGTTGAAATTTTGCATCAACTTCTTCGTAATTAACATTGAATGGGGTCTTTATCGAAAAGCAAGAACAAAATTCACAATATCGTCTTTTATATCCCAAATTCTTTCAAATACTTTTCCAGCACTTAACCAACGAACTTTTGAATAATACAGGATATCGGAATGCTCAGCATGTACGGACTCCAAAAACTGTTGAAACTGGCGATGTAATAATCCTCTGGCACGAATCATATTTACTAGTTTTACAATAATATTAAGTATATGGTCAATATCTAAAGCCGATTTACAGAGAGCATCCTGATGTATAAGGCAATGCAAAAAAACAACATCATTTTCCGGATACTTAGAATTAAATTTCCCAACAAATCCTTGATTGATTCCAACCATATTAGGAGCACCATCTGTAGTTACATTACATAACTTATCAATAGGTAAATGAAGTTTATCGATGCACTTTTCAAATTCACAAAATATATCGGCACCAGTCGTTGTTCCTTTCATTGAATGCAGCCCTGCAAGTTCTTCTGTAATTTCAAAGTGGGCGTTGATTCCTCTTACAAATATGAGTAACTGCGCAGTATCGCTGATATCTGTACTTTCATCCATGGTAATTGAATAAAAAATAATTTTTTGAGTTTTTGTAATCAGTTGTGAAATTAGATTTTTATCAATATTTTCAATTCTTTCGGTGATTGTTCTTCTTGAGAGAGACAGTGACTGAAAATCATTTTTCTTTTCAGGGCACATAATATCGCACACATCTATCATGCACTGCTTTATAAATTCACGATCTGAAAATGCTTTATTAGATTTAGCAATATTATAAGCCAACACATAACTGGCTTTCGTAGCGCATCTTTGAGAATGATTAGCTCTCTGAAATAATTGTTGTTGACTTGATAAATTTTTTATTAAATCTTTCGATTTAATTTTTTTCACCTCTTCACTTAACGATGAGTAGGAGTGGTTTTCATGTTTGCTCTTGAAATGGCGTTGAATGTTATATTCTTTTAAAACTGCAACAGTTCTATTGCAAAGTAAGCGCACAGGTTTTTCTTTAAATAAAGTAAAGAAATATTTCCACGTCCATTCTTCTTTAAAAACTCGACATTCTGAATCCACTTTTCTTTTTTTAACATCCATTTTAGACGTTACCTACTACGGAGAACAACACACAGAAACGCAAACGGGCCGGATTAAACCTTTCCGCGGGCCGGACTTGGCCCGCGGGCCGTAGTTTCCCCATCACTGATCTATACAATATTTTGTGAATCCCGTCTTTGGATGATTGTCTAACTTGGATTTTTTTATGTTCCTTTAGACGTGTGTTGAAATTTCTACCAGTTTAGCCAATATATATTGCTTCGCAGTTGTTACATTGTATTTAATAAACGCCACTCCTTTCATCTTTTTCGGTCTTATCTTTGTAGAGCCCTTTACACATACACTCTTTCATCGACGATTGAATGGCACACGCCGGGAGTCGACTCAAAAGTGTACGTGTAAATGCAAATTTTGCGTCGAGGAAAGAGTGGAATTAAAACTGCATGTGCAAGTGCCACTATGTTGAGAAAAGAGTGGAGTGTGTTTAATTCTGCATCACGGTTTTACGTGGGCAAATGAACGGCAATATAATAGAAACACCACACGTCACACAAGAGTCAACGATTGCGTCGACGCAGATCCGGGGCACTTAATTTCATTCTACTCTTTCGTCAAGGATTTAACGCCACTCCTGAACAGCGTCCAATCCTCGACGCAAAAGTGGAATTGAAAAAGTACATCTTTTAGCCGGCACGCCACGCTTTCCTCGACGCAGGCAAGAGTGCCATTCAATCGCCTACGAAAGAATATATGTGTAAAAGGTCCTTATTGTTAATCAGCAATTTGCCTAAATTGATTTTATTAACGCAGATTGTATTTATGTCTAGACTGTTTAAAATGTTAACAACAGAGCAGGATTTTTGGTTTACATAATTAAAGGCGACATAAGATTTGGGTTTTGGTTGATCTAAACCTGGGTAGATTCATTTCAACAAAGAACGTCTTCGTTTTTTATTTACCATTGTATCGATTACATTTTCATTATAACATTATTAATGGCTATGGATTTCATAATTCCCAATTCTTTATCTTCACTGATTCGAAATCTGTGTTACTCTCAATACAAAAGATTGAAATAAACCTTAAAATGCATTTGTTAGCTTTAAATATTAGAACTTTATTTTTTGAGCTAAATAATAATAGATATGTAGTTAATCTCTGTTGGGTACCTAGAGATTTTGGCATTTTGGGAAATGAAAAGGCCGATATTTTGGCTAAATCTGCTTTTTATTCATCACCCTTCACTGATTATTTTAAAGTATTTAGGTCCAGCCTTAGATTAAAGTGGCAAACAGCTTGGTCCGCATCTTCTTCCCATACTAGATATTTTTCCATGCATCCTGTTATTCCATCTAGTTTATGGAGAAGATTTGTAACATTTATCATCCGTATGAAGATGGGTCATAACTCATCTCCTAGCCATCTTTACAAAATAAGGGTGATCGACTCTCCAAATTTTCTTTGTGGGGAAATGGGAGACTTAAATCACTTATTTTTTTCACGCAGTAACTATTATGAAAAATGTAGAAAAATATGGTTTTCTATTATAACGACTGGAAATTCAGCTCCTCTCTCTATTCATTCTGTACTCTCTAAATGTTGTATAAAATCTTGCCTTATCCTATTTTCCCTTTTACATGAAATGTATTAGTTTCATATAATACTGGGTGTGTTTGTCTGCATTAATTTAAGGGAAACCCTTTACTATCTGCTATGACTGGTCAACAGAGCTGCTTTGCTGAGGCTATTAATTGTGCAAGAAGAAGAAGAATATGCACTATTAAATCATTATTTCTTCTGGAGAGTAAGCGAAAATATTCCAGTTTTACCTTTAAACCAAATACATCATTAATTATACATTGTCTATTTGCATTTGAACTTACTGAGTTTTACCTTTAAGCCGATTCAATTATTGTTCACACATTTATATTTCAAACGCTGGTATGTTTTGGTTATATTGAATATGGTGTGTGATTTTTTTTCTCTGAAATTTGCGAACTGCACAAAAACAGCGACACGATTTTTATTCAATTTCATCGGTTTACTAATTTATTATTATTTTATATGTGATTTAATACACATAGCGACATCTCTCGATTTATCGTAGAAGAATTAATTTTTGTTTGAATTTAAATTGTTAAATTTAATACACGTAGTGACATCTCTCGATTTATTTTTAAAGTTTTACCTTTAAACTGATTCAATTATTATTCACACATGGTGTATTTATGTATGTGTTGGTTTTTTTGAATATGTGTGTCTGATTTTTTTCTCTCTCTCTTCAATTTACGAACGGCACAAAAACAGCCATACGTTTTCTATTCAATTTCATCTATTTGATCGATTTAGTAGAGGTGCAATATCCGAAATGTAAACGTGCTCAATGATTTTTAGTAAATAATTCCAAATAAAATGCAATTGTACATTTTTAAAACGCGAAGTGGTAATTAGTGTTCCTAATAGTGATTGTTAGTGTATGACTGTGGCAGCGCTTTGCAACCAGAAATAGTGTGTGAGTGTTTATATCAATGTGTGCTAATTCAAAATCAAATCATTGAATGGGTTTTGTTCTTTTATCTTTAACTTCAACGGCTAGATTTTATTCATTTATTATAAGCATGTTTATGAAAATCACACACTTGTAGGGGGATTCGTGTTGAAGATGGATGATTCGTTTTACTAAATAAATAAAGGTTGCTGATGTAATAATTACTTGATTTTTGAATGTTCAACTTATCCATTTGATAAAGTATTGTATACAATTTCAACACTCAATGTGGGTTTAAGAATTTGCGTAAAAATAAATTGTTAGAAGATCTACAAATGAGTCGCCTATTTCCAAACATCCCTAAATTCATTTGAAAAAAAAATGTATTTAGGAGTTTTTGGAAATAGGCGACTCAAAAATTCGGGAGTAATAAAATAAGATAGATACTTGTAAATAAAACACTTTTATTGTAAATTTTTGCATAAACAATGATTATTAAATGAATTTAATGATTTAATATATGCAACTCGTTCAACATACGCCTACGTATTTATTTATTTATAGCATACAGTTAATTTATATGGTTTATATCAAACTGCTGCGATATTTTACATCTTGCATTTTCTTCTTCTCGTCGAATTTTAACACATTGTTCTGTATTTACATCGATGAATAAGTATTTTTAACAGTTAAATGTTTTAATACGCCCAACTCGTTCAACACGCGCGTACGTTGGGTTGCCTACGCCGCGACTCCGTCATCACGTGTTTATCCAGTTTATAAACGGCGGCGTTGTTGTAAATTTGTAAACAAAAGTAAATAACGTGTGTGGGGAGGTTCAACAGGTTGGTGTGTGGTGAAGCACGGTTGTGTTACTGAAAAACTCTGTGTTGAGTTTTGGCTGTTGTTATTAGCTAGTTTTGTAGTAACACACGTGTAATAACTTCGTCAGTGTTAAGTCAATTAGTTGTTGGTGTTTTGGAAGTTAGAACTTGCTGAGTAGTTTATCGCCGTCGGCGGATGTTAAACCACGTGCAACCATCCATGATTCTTTTTTGACCGGAGTAAAAGGCAGCAGAGGTATTTTATTCTGCCTGACTTCTTTTCCGGGGCTGGAGTTTTGTTTTTATTTCCAAGAAAGAATTTAATATTGGAAATTCTTCTCTAAATGAAAATGTGCTGAGTTTTACATATTGGAATTCGTGTGTGGGGTTTGCGTTCCTGGATTTAGTGGAGGATTAATCAATTCAGTGGCGTTCACTGGTTCTTCAGTGGTTATGTTGCGTGTTCACAAATTCCTGGACGAAGAGTAAGCGGTCGAGTCTCAAATTCCATTGGATTTCTGCGAGTCCTAGTTGTGTGATGAAGAGGAGTCGATGCAGTTGAGATTGATGTCGTAGAGTGGTAGTCGGTGAAATTAAAATTCATAAACGATGACTGAAGTCAAGAAAACATTCGCTCGGTTATGTATATTTTTATATTTGAATTTCTATTTTGAGTCAATTAAACTAAGTTGATTTTTTTTTCTTTTCTATTATTTCACATCATAGATATTTAAAACACTTAATTCAAGTCTAAATTTAATTATGGATTTTTGTTATTAACAGAGTTAGAGACCAGCATTTGAAGTTCACCTGTTCGTTTACTCGTCATGTATCTGTTGTAGGTATTTTACAGCTGCTGCGTGGAATCGTCGAGGTAGCGCTACAAGCAATTCAACGTTTGACAGTAATTATTAATCATCTTTTGTAAGTGGTACATATTTTATTTTTGAGGGATGAACTTGACATGTGATATTTAAATGACGGGTCATAAATAATTTGTTTTAATTAAATGTGAGTGACAATTGGGTTGTTGGATATAGGCAACACAATTAACTTAACAGTATTTCTGGTAGCGATAAGCAATATTTTGTTTACATTAAATTATTGTATGCTTTAGCTCTGGCATTGATATCAGTTGGGTAACATAGCTATCTTAAATCTTATTTGAAAAGTTTATTATACAATTCATTTTATAATGAAAGATGTGAAATAATTCTAAGAAGATAAATTAAAAGGTTAGGGTTTGTTGCCTACAGAATTTGTTCCTTATTTACAATAAATTGTTAAGTATTTCTTTAACCATTATTTATTTTCTCTCCAACTTGGTTTCCGAATTTCACCAAGGTAAGTTCCAGACGGACCGAAGGATTTTAATTACAATTCGGTGGCGCCACATGGTTATTGAATCATAGCGTTTGTTTTTAAATGGTGATTTATATTAGTTGATATAAGGGAGTGCTGCCCAGGAGGTAACTGGGACGGTAACACTTTTAATGAAGGCCCTACGTGGCTACTTATCGTAACAGAACGTGGAACTTACGCACAGCGCAATTACAACAAAAAAATAGGGCAAAGGGAACAGGGAAACATAAACACACAACTCTCTAACAAAAAAACAGGTAACGTTGCACAAGACAATTCTTTACAATTTCGCGCGTTCCCCATTCATCGAAACCCCGACATCAATATTTAAACAAAACTCAGAGCCGTAACAATAAATTGGGCATTCAAATAAATGTAACTTAATAATTGAACAAAAAAACGGAAAAACGGAACGTTACAATAAAGAAGAGGTTGGGTTAAGTGAATTTAAATAAAATAATGATAATACCAAAATAGTTCAAATGTTAATTGAGAAATTGATTCCTCATATCAAAAAAGTTGTTCCAAGCGCCAGTTACACCAAACACATTAAACTGGTTCGAATCAAGTTCAAAGTGAACAGTAGGAACTGTAATCTGGAACTCGAGGTCAACCTTTTTGGTGCAACTAGGCCTAATGATAAAGACACACACGTGTGATTAATTATCAATGATGCAAACGCTGTGTCATTACCTATACCAGTGGTCTCCAAACTACGGCCCGCGACTTGCATGAATCCGGCCCGCCATTGTTTGTAATTTTTTTTGTAAATGTCATATTTTGAAATATTGTAACAATTGTTCCTTAAATTTTTCATAATTTTATAAAATTAATCGGATCTTGGCCGACTTTATTATGTAGAATTGTATTTGCGGCCCGCGAAGAAGATAGACCCAGGACCTATACAATAAACTCATGCTTGATGCAGTGTTTGCGTCAATGAAAATGAAGGGGTGGTGTTAAAATCTGTTTCATAGACTGTTGTTTTTAAGTAAACGTATTTTTTTCATTTCTTTAGATATGGGCAAAAATGACTACTGAGCGAAGAGCATACGGTTCACAGAGATGGACAGTGGCAGCAGTGATGGCAGTGGCAGCGTGATGGCAGTGGCAGCAGTGATGAAATTAGGGTGTTCCTGGTGATAATAGACACAGATGAAACGGAACAACTATACAACCATCTGAAGGAGCATCTGTCGTCGGAGAATTGATAAAGAAAAAACGTCCTATTTATTTTTATCTCATAACTACTGGGCGGATTTTTGCAGGGATCGCTAGTAACCCGAGCAACTCAGTTGAGTTGGGCATAAAACGCAAGGAACTGTGCATCAAATGCACAAGTGGACAGTCATCTATTTGTGTATTTGGTGTCAAGTCGCATGCGTTATATGCTTAATCCGACTGGGCGACAACAGTCCGCGAGCGATCTATGCAAAAATCCGTAATGTAATCATAACATATTAAACAATAAACAAAATCAAGTTCGAAATTCGTTTTTTTTTTAATTTAAATAAAATAAAAATTTGGTTAGGTAAATAAAGATGAATGAGAGGTCTAGTATAAAAATCATGAGTTGGGTTAGGTGTAAGTAATAAAATTCACGAGTTAGGTTAGGTGTAAGTTATAAAATCACGAGTTGGGTTAGGTGTAAGTTATAAAATTCACGAGTTGGGTTAGGTGTAATTTATAAAATCACGAGTTGGGTTAGGTGTAAGTAATAAAATTCACGAGTTAGGTTAGGTGTAATTTATAAAATCACGAGTTGGGTTAGGTGTAAGTAATAAAATTCACGAGTTAGGTTAGGTGTAAGTAATAAAATTCACGAGTTAGGTTAAGTGTAAGTTATAAAATTCACGAGTTGGGTTAGGTGTAATTTATAAAATCACGAGTTGGGTTAGGTGTAATTTATAAAATCACGAGTTGGGTTAGGTGTAAGTAATAAAATTCACGAGTTAGGTTAGGTGTAAGTAATAAAATTCACGAGTTAGGTTAAGTGTAAGTTATAAAATTCACGAGTTGGGTTAGGTGTAATTTATAAAATCACGAGTTGGGTTAGGTGTAATTTATAAAATAACGAGTTGGGTTAGGTGTAAGTAATAAAATTCACGAGTTAGGTTAGGTGTAATTTATAAAATCACGAGTTGGGTTAGGTGTAAGTAATAAAATTCACGAGTTAGGTTAGGTGTAAGTAATAAAATTCACGAGTTAGGTTAAGTGTAAGTTATAAAATTCACGAGTTGGGTTAGGTGTAATTTATAAAATCACGAGTTGGGTTAGGTGTAATTTATAAAATCACGAGTTGGGTTAGGTGTAAGTAATAAAATTCACGAGTTAGGTTAGGTAAGGTGTAAGTAATAAAATTCACGAGTTAGGTTAGGTGTAAGTTATAAAATTCACGAGTTGGGTTAGGTGTAATTTATAAAATCACGAGTTGGGTTAGGTGTAATTTATAAAATCACGAGTTGGGTTAGGTGTAAGTAATAAAATTCACGAGTTAGGTTAGGTGTAAGTAATAAAATTCACGAGTTAGGTTAAGTGTAAGTTATAAAATTCACGAGTTGGGTTAGGTGTAATTTATAAAATCACGAGTTGGGTTAGGTGTAATTTATAAAATCACGAGTTGGGTTAGGTGTAAGTAATAAAATTCACGAGTTAGGTTAGGTGTAATTTATAAAATCACGAGTTGGGTTAGGTGTAAGTAATAAAATTCACGAGTTAGGTTAGGTGTAAGTAATAAAATTCACGAGTTAGGTTAAGTGTAAGTTATAAAATTCACGAGTTGGGTTAGGTGTAATTTATAAAATCACGAGTTGGGTTAGGTGTAATTTATAAAATCACGAGTTGGGTTAGGTGTAAGTAATAAAATTCACGAGTTAGGTTAGGTGTAAGTAATAAAATTCACGAGTTAGGTTAGGTGTAAGTAATAAAATTCACGAGTTAGGTTAAGTGTAAGTTATAAAATTCACGAGTTGGGTTAGGTGTAATTTATAAAATCACGAGTTGGGTTAGGTGTAATTTATAAAATCACGAGTTGGGTTAGGTGTAAGTAATAAAATTCACGAGTTAGGTTAGGTGTAAGTTATAAAATCACGAGTTGGGTTAGGTGTAAGTTATAAAATTCACGAGTTGGGTTAGGTGTAATTTATAAAATCACGAGTTGGGTTAGGTGTAAGTAATAAAATTCACGAGTTGGGTTAGGTGTAATTTATAAAATCACGAGTTGCCTAACCCAACTCGTGATTTTATAAATTACACCTAACCTAACTCGTGAATTTTATTACTTACACCTAACCCAACTCGTGATTTTATAAATTACACCTAACCCAACTCGTGATTTTATAAATTACACCTAACCGTGAATTTTATTACTTACACCTAACCTAACTCGTGAATTTTATTACTTAAAATCACGAGTTGGGTTAGGTGTAAGTAATAAAATTCACGAGTTAGGTTAGGTGTAATTTATAAAATCACGAGTTGCCTAACCCAACTCGTGATTTTATAAATTACACCTAACCTAACTCGTGAATTTTATTACTTACACCTAACCCAACTCGTGATTTTATAAATTACACCTAACCCAACTCGTGATTTTATAAATTACACCTAACCGTGAATTTTATTACTTACACCTAACCTAACTCGTGAATTTTATTACTTAAAATCACGAGTTGGGTTAGGTGTAAGTAATAAAATTCACGAGTTAGGTTAGGTGTAATTTATAAAATCACGAGTTGCCTAACCCAACTCGTGATTTTATAAATTACACCTAACCTAACTCGTGAATTTTATTACTTACACCTAACCCAACTCGTGATTTTATAAATTACACCTAACCCAACTCGTGATTTTAAGTAATAAAATTCACGAGTTAGGTTAGGTGTAAGTAATAAAATTCACGAGTTAGGTTAAGTGTAAGTTATAAAATTCACGAGTTGGGTTAGGTGTAATTTATAAAATCACGAGTTGGGTTAGGTGTAATTTATAAAATCACGAGTTGGGTTAGGTGTAAGTAATAAAATTCACGAGTTAGGTTAGGTGTAATTTATAAAATCACGAGTTGGGTTAGGTGTAAGTAATAAAATTCACGAGTTGGGTTAGGTGTAAGTAATAAAATTCACGAGTTAGGTTAAGTGTAAGTTATAAAATTCACGAGTTGGGTTAGGTGTAATTTATAAAATCACGAGTTGGGTTAGGTGTAATTTATAAAATCACGAGTTGGGTTAGGTGTAAGTAATAAAATTCACGAGTTAGGTTAGGTGTAAGTAATAAAATTCACGAGTTAGGTTAAGTGTAAGTTATAAAATTTACGAGTTGGGTTAGGTGTAATTTATAAAATCACGAGTTGGGTTAGGTGTAATTTATAAAATCACGAGTTGGGTTAGGTGTAAGTAATAAAATTCACGAGTTAGGTTAGGTGTAATTTATAAAATCACGAGTTGGGTTAGGTGTAAGTAATAAAATTCACGAGTTGGGTTAGGTGTAATTTATAAAATCACGAGTTGGGTTAGGTGTAATTTATAAAATCACGAGTTGGGTTAGGTGTAAGTAATAAAATTCACGAGTTAGGTTAGGTGTAATTTATAAAATCACGAGTTGGGTTAGGTGTAAGTAATAAAATTCACGAGTTAGGTTAGGTGTAAGTAATAAAATTCACGAGTTAGGTTAAGTGTAAGTTATAAAATTCACGAGTTGGGTTAGGTGTAATTTATAAAATCACGAGTTGGGTTAGGTGTAATTTATAAAATCACGAGTTGGGTTAGGTGTAAGTAATAAAATTCACGAGTTGGGTTAGGTGTAAGTTATAAAATCACGAGTTGGGTTAGGTGTAAGTTATAAAATTCACGAGTTGGGTTAGGTGTAATTTATAAAATCACGAGTTGGGTTAGGTGTAATTTATAAAATCACGAGTTGGGTTAGGTGTAAGTAATAAAATTCACGAGTTAGGTTAGGTGTAAGTTATAAAATCACGAGTTGGGTTAGGTGTAAGTTATAAAATTCACGAGTTGGGTTAGGTGTAATTTATAAAATCACGAGTTGGGTTAGGTGTAATTTATAAAATCACGAGTTGGGTTAGGTGTAAGTAATAAAATTCACGAGTTAGGTTAGGTGTAATTTATAAAATCACGAGTTGGGTTAGGTGTAAGTAATAAAATTCACGAGTTAGGTTAGGTGTAAGTAATAAAATTCACGAGTTAGGTTAAGTGTAAGTTATAAAATTCACGAGTTGGGTTAGGTGTAATTTATAAAATCACGAGTTGGGTTAGGTGTAATTTATAAAATCACGAGTTGGGTTAGGTGTAAGTAATAAAATTCACGAGTTAGGTTAGGTGTAATTTATAAAATCACGAGTTGGGTTAGGTGTAAGTAATAAAATTCACGAGTTAGGTTAGGTGTAAGTAATAAAATTCACGAGTTAGGTTAAGTGTAAGTTATAAAATTCACGAGTTGGGTTAGGTGTAATTTATAAAATCACGAGTTGGGTTAGGTGTAATTTATAAAATCATGAGTTGGGTAAGGTGTAAGTAATAAAATTCACGAGTTAGGTTAGGTGTAAGTTATAAAATTCACGAGTTGGGTTAGGTGTAATTTATAAAATCACGAGTTGGGTTAGGTGTAAGTAATAAAATTCACGAGTTAGGTTAGGTGTAATTTATAAAATCACGAGTTGGGTTAGGTGTAAGTAATAAAATTCACGAGTTAGGTTAGGTGTAAGTAATAAAATTCACGAGTTAGGTTAGGTGTAAGTTATAAAATTCACGAGTTGGGTTAGGTGTAATTTATAAAATCACGAGTTGGGTTAGGTGTAAGTAATAAAATTCACGAGTTAGGTTAGGTGTAATTTATAAAATCACGAGTTGGGTTAGGTGTAAGTAATAAAATTCACGAGTTAGGTTAGGTGTAATTTATAAAATCACGAGTTGGGTTAGGTGTAAGTAATAAAATTCACGAGTTGGGTTAGGTGTAATTTATAAAATCACGAGTTGGGTTAGGTGTAATTTATAAAATCACGAGTTGGGTTAGGTGTAAGTAATAAAATTCACGAGTTAGGTTAGGTGTAATTTATAAAATCACGAGTTGGGTTAGGTGTAAGTAATAAAATTCACGAGTTAGGTTAGGTGTAAGTAATAAAATTCACGAGTTAGGTTAAGTGTAAGTTATAAAATTCACGAGTTGGGTTAGGTGTAATTTATAAAATCACGAGTTGGGTTAGGTGTAATTTATAAAATCACGAGTTGGGTTAGGTGTAAGTAATAAAATTCACGAGTTAGGTTAGGTGTAAGTTATAAAATCACGAGTTGGGTTAGGTGTAAGTTATAAAATTCACGAGTTGGGTTAGGTGTAATTTATAAAATCACGAGTTGGGTTAGGTGTAATTTATAAAATCACGAGTTGGGTTAGGTGTAAGTAATAAAATTCACGAGTTAGGTTAGGTGTAATTTATAAAATCACGAGTTGGGTTAGGTGTAAGTAATAAAATTCACGAGTTGGGTTAGGTGTAATTTATAAAATCACGAGTTGGGTTAGGTGTAAGTAATAAAATTCACGAGTTAGGTTAGGTGTAATTTATAAAATCACGAGTTGGGTTAGGTGTAAGTAATAAAATTCACGAGTTGGGTTAGGTGTAATTTATAAAATCACGAGTTGGGTTAGGTGTAATTTATAAAATCACGAGTTGGGTTAGGTGTAAGTAATAAAATTCACGAGTTAGGTTAGGTGTAATTTATAAAATCACGAGTTGGGTTAGGTGTAAGTAATAAAATTCACGAGTTAGGTTAGGTGTAAGTAATAAAATTCACGAGTTAGGTTAGGTGTAATTTATAAAATCACGAGTTGGGTTAGGTGTAAGTAATAAAATTCACGAGTTAGGTTAGGTGTAAGTAATAAAATTCACGAGTTAGGTTAAGTGTAAGTTATAAAATTCACGAGTTGGGTTAGGTGTAATTTATAAAATCACGAGTTGGGTTAGGTGTAATTTATAAAATCACGAGTTGGGTTAGGTGTAAGTAATAAAATTCACGAGTTAGGTTAGGTGTAAGTTATAAAATCACGAGTTGGGTTAGGTGTAAGTTATAAAATTCACGAGTTGGGTTAGGTGTAATTTATAAAATCACGAGTTGGGTTAGGTGTAATTTATAAAATCACGAGTTGGGTTAGGTGTAAGTAATAAAATTCACGAGTTAGGTTAGGTGTAATTTATAAAATCACGAGTTGGGTTAGGTGTAAGTAATAAAATTCACGAGTTGGGTTAGGTGTAATTTATAAAATCACGAGTTGGGTTAGGTGTAAGTAATAAAATTCACGAGTTAGGTTAGGTGTAATTTATAAAATCACGAGTTGGGTTAGGTGTAAGTAATAAAATTCACGAGTTGGGTTAGGTGTAATTTATAAAATCACGAGTTGGGTTAGGTGTAATTTATAAAATCACGAGTTGGGTTAGGTGTAAGTAATAAAATTCACGAGTTAGGTTAGGTGTAATTTATAAAATCACGAGTTGGGTTAGGTGTAAGTAATAAAATTCACGAGTTAGGTTAGGTGTAAGTAATAAAATTCACGAGTTAGGTTAAGTGTAAGTTATAAAATTCACGAGTTGGGTTAGGTGTAATTTATAAAATCACGAGTTGGGTTAGGTGTAATTTATAAAATCATGAGTTGGGTTAGGTGTAAGTAATAAAATTCACGAGTTAGGTTAGGTGTAAGTTATAAAATTCACGAGTTGGGTTAGGTGTAATTTATAAAATCACGAGTTGGGTTAGGTGTAAGTTATAAAATTCACGAGTTGGGTTAGGTGTAATTTATAAAATTACGAGTTGGGTTAGGTGTAAGTAATAAAATTCACGAGTTAGGTTAGGTGTAAGTAATAAAATTCACGAGTTAGGTTAGGTGTAAGTTATAAAATTACGAGTTAGGTTAGGTGTAAGTAATAAAATTCACGAGTTAGGTTAGGTGTAAGTAATAAAATTCACGAGTTAGGTTAGGTGTAAGTTATAAAATTCACGAGTTGGGTTAGGTGTAATTTATAAAATCACGAGTTGGGTTAGGTGTAAGTAATAAAATTCACGAGTTAGGTTAGGTGTAATTTATAAAATTACGAGTTGGGTTAGGTGTAAGTAATAAAATTCACGAGTTAGGTTAGGTGTAAGTAATAAAATTCACGAGTTAGGTTAGGTGTAAGTTATAAAATTCACGAGTTGGGTAAGGTGTAATTTATAAAATCACAAGTTGGGTTAGGTGTAAGTAATAAAATTCACGAGTTAGGTTAGGTGTAAGTAATAAAATTCACGAGTTAGGTTAGGTGTAAGTTATAAAATTCACGAGTTGGGTTAGGTGTAATTTATAAAATCACGAGTTGGGTTAGGTGTAAGTAATAAAATTCACGAGTTAGGTTAGGTGTAATTTATAAAATTACGAGTTGGGTTAGGTGTAAGTAATAAAATTCACGAGTTAGGTTAGGTGTAAGTAATAAAATTCACGAGTTAGGTTAGGTGTAAGTTATAAAATTCACGAGTTGGGTTAGGTGTAATTTATAAAATCACGAGTTGGGTTAGGTGTAAGTAATAAAATTCACGAGTTAGGTTAGGTGTAATTTATAAAATTACGAGTTAAGTTAGGTGTAAGTAATAAAATTCACGAGTTAGGTTAGGTGTAAGTAATAAATTTCACGAGTTAGGTTAGGTGTAAGTTATAAAATTCACGAGTTGGGTAAGGTGTAATTTATAAAATCACAAGTTGGGTTAGGTGTAAGTAATAAAATTCACGAGTTAGGTTAGGTGTAATTTATAAAATCACGAGTTGAGTTAGGTGTAAGTAATAAAATTCACGAGTTAGGTTAGGTGTAAGTAATAAAATTCACGAGTTAGGTTAGGTGTAAGTTATAAAATTCACGAGTTGGGTTAGGTGTAATTTATAAAATCACGAGTTGGGTTAGGTGTAAGTAATAAAATTCACGAGTTAGGTTGGGTGTAAGTAATAAAATTCACGAGTTAGGTTAGGTGTAAGTTATAAAATCACGAGTTGGGTTAGGTGTAATTTATAAAATCACGAGTTGGGTTAGGTGTAAGTAATAAAATTCACGAGTTAGGTTAGGTGTAATTTATAAAATTACGAGTTGGGTTAGGTCTAAGTAATAAAATTCACGAGTTAGGTTAGGTGTAATTTATAAAATCACGAGTTGGGTTAGGTGTAAGTAATAAAATTCACGAGTTAGGTTAGGTGTAAGTAATAAAATTCACGAGTTAGGTTAGGTGTAAGTTATAAAATTCACGAGTTAGGTTAGGTGTAATTTATAAAATTACGAGTTGGGTTAGGTGTAAGTAATAAAATTCACGAGTTAGGTTAGGTGTAAGTAATAAAATTCACGAGTTAGGTTATGTGTAAGTTATAAAATTCACGAGTTGGGTTAGGTGTAATTTATAAAATCACGAGTTGGGTTAGGTGTAATTTATAAAATCACGAGTTGGGTTAGGTGTAAGTAATAAAATTCACGAGTTAGGTTAGGTGTAAGTAATAAAATTCACGAGTTAGGTTAAGTGTAAGTTATAAAATTCACGAGTTGGGTTAGGTGTAATTTATAAAATCACGAGTTGGGTTAGGTGTAATTTATAAAATCACGAGTTGGGTTAGGTGTAAGTAATAAAATTCACGAGTTTGGTTAGGTGTAATTTATAAAATCACGAGTTGGGTTAGGTGTAAGTAATAAAATTCACGAGTTAGGTTAGGTGTAAGTAATAAAATTCACGAGTTAGGTTAAGTGTAAGTTATAAAATTCACGAGTTGGGTTAGGTGTAATTTATAAAATCACGAGTTGGGTTAGGTGTAATTTATAAAATCACGAGTTGGGTTAGGTGTAAGTAATAAAATTCACGAGTTAGGTTAGGTGTAAGTAATAAAATTCACGAGTTAGGTTAGGTGTAAGTAATAAAATTCACGAGTTAGGTTAAGTGTAAGTTATAAAATTCACGAGTTGGGTTAGGTGTAATTTATAAAATCACGAGTTGGGTTAGGTGTAATTTATAAAATCACGAGTTGGGTTAGGTGTAAGTAATAAAATTCACGAGTTAGGTTAGGTGTAAGTAATAAAATTCACGAGTTAGGTTAAGTGTAAGTTATAAAATTCACGAGTTGGGTTAGGTGTAATTTATAAAATCACGAGTTGGGTTAGGTGTAATTTATAAAATCACGAGTTGGGTTAGGTGTAAGTAATAAAATTCACGAGTTAGGTTAGGTGTAAGTAATAAAATTCACGAGTTAGGTTAAGTGTAAGTTATAAAATTCACGAGTTGGGTTAGGTGTAATTTATAAAATCACGAGTTGGGTTAGGTGTAATTTATAAAATCACGAGTTGGGTTAGGTGTAAGTAATAAAATTCACGAGTTAGGTTAGGTGTAAGTTATAAAATCACGAGTTGGGTTAGGTGTAAGTAATAAAATTCACGAGTTGGGTTAGGTGTAATTTATAAAATCACGAGTTGGGTTAGGTGTAATTTATAAAATCACGAGTTAAGTTAGGTGTAAGTAATAAAATTCACGAGTTAGGTTAGGTGTAATTTATAAAATCACGAGTTGGGTTAGGTGTAAGTAATAAAATTCACGAGTTAGGTTAGGTGTAAGTAATAAAATTCACGAGTTAGGTTAAGTGTAAGTTATAAAATTCACGAGTTGGGTTAGGTGTAATTTTTAAAATCACGAGTTGGGTTAGGTGTAATTTATAAAATCACGAGTTGGGTTAGGTGTAAGTAATAAAATTCACGAGTTAGGTTAGGTGTAATTTGTAAAATCACGAGTTGCCTAACCCAACTCGTGATTTTATAAATTACACCTAACCTAACTCGTGAATTTTATTACTTACACCTAACCCAACTCGTGATTTTATAAATTACACCTAACCCAACTCGTGATTTTAAGTAATAAAATTCACGAGTTAGGTTAGGTGTAAGTAATAAAATTCACGAGTTAGGTTAAGTGTAAGTTATAAAATTCACGAGTTGGGTTAGGTGTAATTTATAAAATCACGAGTTGGGTTTGGTGTAATTTATAAAATCACGAGTTGGGTTAGGTGTAAGTAATAAAATTCACGAGTTAGGTTAGGTGTAATTTATAAAATCACGAGTTGGGTTAGGTGTAAGTAATAAAATTCACGAGTTAGGTTAGGTGTAAGTAATAAAATTCACGAGTTAGGTTAAGTGTAAGTTATAAAATTCACGAGTTGGGTTAGGTGTAATTTATAAAATCACGAGTTGGGTTAGGTGTAATTTATAAAATCACGAGTTGGGTTAAGTGTAAGTAATAAAATTCACGAGTTAGGTTAGGTGTAAGTAATAAAATTCACGAGTTAGGTTAGGTGTAAGTAATAAAATTCACGAGTTAGGTTAAGTGTAAGTTATAAAATTCACGAGTTGGGTTAGGTGTAATTTATAAAATAACGAGTTGGGTTAGGTGTAATTTATAAAATCACGAGTTGGGTTAGGTGTAAGTAATAAAATTCACGAGTTAGGTTAGGTGTAAGTAATAAAATTCACGAGTTAGGTTAAGTGTAAGTTATAAAATTCACGAGTTGGGTTAGGTGTAATTTATAAAATCACGAGTTGGGTTAGGTGTAATTTATAAAATCACGAGTTGGGTTAGGTGTAAGTAATAAAATTCACGAGTTAGGTTAGGTGTAAGTAATAAAATTCACGAGTTAGGTTAAGTGTAAGTTATAAAATTCACGAGTTGGGTTAGGTGTAATTTATAAAATCACGAGTTGGGTTAGGTGTAATTTATAAAATCACGAGTTGGGTTAGGTGTAAGTAATAAAATTCACGAGTTAGGTTAGGTGTAAGTAATAAAATTCACGAGTTAGGTTAAGTGTAAGTTATAAAATTTACGAGTTGGGTTAGGTGTAATTTATAAAATCACGAGTTGGGTTAGGTGTAATTTATAAAATCACGAGTTGGGTTAGGTGTAAGTAATAAAATTCACGAGTTAGGTTAGGTGTAATTTATAAAATCACGAGTTGGGTTAGGTGTAAGTAATAAAATTCACGAGTTGGGTTAGGTGTAATTTATAAAATCACGAGTTGGGTTAGGTGTAATTTATAAAATCACGAGTTGGGTTAGGTGTAAGTAATAAAATTCACGAGTTAGGTTAGGTGTAATTTATAAAATCACGAGTTGGGTTAGGTGTAAGTAATAAAATTCACGAGTTAGGTTAGGTGTAAGTAATAAAATTCACGAGTTAGGTTAAGTGTAAGTTATAAAATTCACGAGTTGGGTTAGGTGTAATTTATAAAATCACGAGTTGGGTTAGGTGTAATTTATAAAATCACGAGTTGGGTTAGGTGTAAGTAATAAAATTCACGAGTTAGGTTAGGTGTAAGTTATAAAATCACGAGTTGGGTTAGGTGTAAGTTATAAAATTCATGAGTTGGGTTAGGTGTAATTTATAAAATCACGAGTTGGGTTAGGTGTAATTTATAAAATCACGAGTTGGGTTAGGTGTAAGTAATAAAATTCACGAGTTAGGTTAGGTGTAATTTATAAAATCACGAGTTGGGTTAGGTGTAAGTAATAAAATTCACGAGTTGGGTTAGGTGTAATTTATAAAATCACGAGTTGGGTTAGGTGTAAGTAATAAAATTCACGAGTTGGGTTAGGTGTAATTTATAAAATCACGAGTTGGGTTAGGTGTAAGTAATAAAATTCACGAGTTGGGTTAGGTGTAATTTATAAAATCACGAGTTGGGTTAGGTGTAATTTATAAAATCACGAGTTGGGTTAGGTGTAAGTAATAAAATTCACGAGTTAGGTTAGGTGTAATTTATAAAATCACGAGTTGGGTTAGGTGTAAGTAATAAAATTCACGAGTTAGGTTAGGTGTAAGTAATAAAATTCACGAGTTAGGTTAAGTGTAAGTTATAAAATTCACGAGTTGGGTTAGGTGTAATTTATAAAATCACGAGTTGGGTTAGGTGTAATTTATAAAATCACGAGTTGGGTTAGGTGTAAGTTATAAAATTCACGAGTTAGGTTAGGTGTAAGTAATAAAATTCACGAGTTAGGTTAAGTGTAAGTTATAAAATTCACGAGTTGGGTTGGGGTATTTTATAACTTACACCTAACCCAACTCGTGATTTTATAAATTACACCTAACCCAACTCGTGAATTTTATAACTTACACTTAACCTAACTCGTGAATTTTATTACTTACACCTAACCTAACTCGTGAATTTTATTACTTACACCTAACCCAACTCGTGATTTTATAAATTACACCTAACCTAACTCGTGAATTTTATTACTTACACCTAACCCAACTCGTGATTTTATAAATTACACCTAACCCAACTCGTGATTTTATAAATTACACCTAACCCAACTCGTGAATTTTATAACTTACACTTAACCTAACTCGTGAATTTTATAACTTACACCTAACCCAACTCGTGAATTTTATTACTTAAAATCACGAGTTGGGTTAGGTGTAATTTATAAAATCACGAGTTGGGTTAGGTGTAAGTTATAAAATTCACGAGTTAGGTTAGGTGTAATTTATAAAATCACGAGTTGGGTTAGGCAACTCGTGATTTTATAAATTACACCTAACCTAACTCGTGAATTTTATTACTTACACCTAACCCAACTCGTGATTTTAAGTAATAAAATTCACGAGTTAGGTTAGGTGTAAGTAATAAAATTCACGGTTAGGTGTAATTTATAAAATCACGAGTTGGGTTAGGTGTAATTTATAAAATCACGAGTTGGGTTAGGTGTAAGTAATAAAATTCACGAGTTAGGTTAGGTGTAATTTATAAAATCACGAGTTGGGTTAGGTGTAATTAATAAAATTCACGAGTTGGGTTAGGTGTAATTTATAAAATCACGAGTTGGGTTAGGTGTAAGTAATAAAATTCACGAGTTAGGTTAGGTGTAATTTATAAAATCACGAGTTGGGTTAGGTGTAAGTAATAAAATTCACGAGTTGGGTTAGGTGTAATTTATAAAATCACGAGTTGGGTTAGGTGTAATTTATAAAATCACGAGTTGGGTTAGGTGTAAGTAATAAAATTCACGAGTTAGGTTAGGTGTAATTTATAAAATCACGAGTTGGGTTAGGTGTAAGTAATAAAATTCACGAGTTAGGTTAGGTGTAAGTAATAAAATTCACGAGTTAGGTTAAGTGTAAGTTATAAAATTCACGAGTTGGGTTAGGTGTAATTTATAAAATCACGAGTTGGGTTAGGTGTAATTTATAAAATCACGAGTTGGGTTAGGTGTAAGTAATAAAATTCACGAGTTAGGTTAGGTGTAAGTAATAAAATTCACGAGTTAGGTTAAGTGTAAGTAATAAAATTCACGAGTTGGGTTAGGTGTAATTTATAAAATCACGAGTTGGGTTAGGTGTAATTTATAAAATCACGAGTTGGGTTAGGTGTAAGTAATAAAATTCACGAGTTAGGTTAGGTGTAATTTATAAAATCACGAGTTGGGTTAGGTGTAAGTAATAAAATTCACGAGTTAGGTTAGGTGTAAGTAATAAAATTCACGAGTTAGGTTAAGTGTAAGTTATAAAATTTACGAGTTGGGTTAGGTGTAATTTATAAAATCACGAGTTGGGTTAGGTGTAATTTATAAAATCACGAGTTGGGTTAGGTGTAAGTAATAAAATTCACGAGTTAGGTTAGGTGTAAGTAATAAAATTCACGAGTTAGGTTAGGTGTAAGTAATAAAATTCACGAGTTAGGTTAAGTGTAAGTTATAAAATTCACGAGTTGGGTTAGGTGTAATTTATAAAATCACGAGTTGGGTTAGGTGTAATTTATAAAATCACGAGTTGGGTTAGGTGTAAGTAATAAAATTCACGAGTTAGGTTAGGTGTAAGTAATAAAATTCACGAGTTAGGTTAGGTGTAAGTAATAAAATTCACGAGTTAGGTTAGGTGTAAGTTATAAAATTCACGAGTTGGGTTAGGTGTAATTTATAAAATCACGAGTTGGGTTAGGTGTAAGTAATAAAATTCACGAGTTAGGTTGGGTGTAAGTAATAAAATTCACGAGTTAGGTTAGGTGTAAGTTATAAAATCACGAGTTGGGTTAGATGTAATTTATAAAATCACGAGTTGGGTTAGGTGTAAGTAATAAAATTCACGAGTTAGGTTAGGTGTAAGTAATAAAATTCACGAGTTAGGTTAGGTGTAAGTTATAAAATTCACGAGTTGGGTTAGGTGTAATTTATAAAATCACGAGTTGGGTTAGGTGTAAGTAATAAAATTCACGAGTTAGGTTAGGTGTAATTTATAAAATTACGAGTTGGGTTAGGTCTAAGTAATAAAATTCACGAGTTAGGTTAGGTGTAATTTATAAAATCACGAGTTGGGTTAGGTGTAAGTAATAAAATTCACGAGTTAGGTTAGGTGTAAGTAATAAAATTCACGAGTTAGGTTAGGTGTAAGTTATAAAATTCACGAGTTAGGTTAGGTGTAATTTATAAAATTACGAGTTGGGTTAGGTGTAAGTAATAAAATTCACGAGTTAGGTTAGGTGTAAGTAATAAAATTCACGAGTTAGGTTAAGTGTAAGTTATAAAATTCACGAGTTGGGTTAGGTGTAATTTATAAAATCACGAGTTGGGTTAGGTGTAATTTATAAAATCACGAGTTGGGTTAGGTGTAAGTAATAAAATTCACGAGTTAGGTTAGGTGTAAGTAATAAAATTCACGAGTTAGGTTAAGTGTAAGTTATAAAATTCACGAGTTGGGTTAGGTGTAATTTATAAAATCACGAGTTGGGTTAGGTGTAATTTATAAAATCACGAGTTGGGTTAGGTGTAAGTAATAAAATTCACGAGTTAGGTTAGGTGTAATTTATAAAATCACGAGTTGGGTTAGGTGTAAGTAATAAAATTCACGAGTTAGGTTAGGTGTAAGTTATAAAATTCACGAGTTAGGTTAAGTGTAAGTTATAAAATTCACGAGTTGGGTTAGGTGTAATTTATAAAATCACGAGTTGGGTTAGGTGTAATTTATAAAATCACGAGTTGGGTTAGGTGTAAGTAATAAAATTCACGAGTTAGGTTAGGTGTAAGTAATAAAATTCACGAGTTAGGTTAGGTGTAAGTAATAAAATTCACGAGTTAGGTTAAGTGTAAGTAATAAAATTCACGAGTTGGGTTAGGTGTAATTTATAAAATCACGAGTTGGGTTAGGTGTAATTTATAAAATCACGAGTTGGGTTAGGTGTAAGTAATAAAATTCACGAGTTAGGTTAGGTGTAAGTAATAAAATTCACGAGTTAGGTTAAGTGTAAGTTATAAAATTCACGAGTTGGGTTAGGTGTAATTTATAAAATCACGAGTTGGGTTAGGTGTAATTTATAAAATCACGAGTTGGGTTAGGTGTAAGTAATAAAATTCACGAGTTAGGTTAGGTGTAAGTAATAAAATTCACGAGTTAGGTTAAGTGTAAGTTATAAAATTCACGAGTTGGGTTAGGTGTAATTTATAAAATCACGAGTTGGGTTAGGTGTAATTTATAAAATCACGAGTTGGGTTAGGTGTAAGTAATAAAATTCACGAGTTAGGTTAGGTGTAAGTTATAAAATCACGAGTTGGGTTAGGTGTAAGTTATAAAATTCACGAGTTGGGTTAGGTGTAATTTATAAAATCACGAGTTGGGTTAGGTGTAATTTATAAAATCACGAGTTTGGTTAGGTGTAAATAATAAAATTCACGAGTTAGGTTAGGTGTAATTTATAAAATCACGAGTTGGGTTAGGTGTAAGTAATAAAATTCACGAGTTAGGTTAGGTGTAAGTAATAAAATTCACGAGTTAGGTTAGGTGTAAGTAATAAAATTCACGAGTTGGGTTAGGTGTAATTTTTAAAATCACGAGTTGGGTTAGGTGTAATTTATAAAATCACGAGTTGGGTTAGGTGTAAGTAATAAAATTCACGAGTTGGGTTAGGTGTAATTTGTAAAATCACGAGTTGCCTAACCCAACTCGTGATTTTATAAATTACACCTAACCCAACTCGTGAATTTTATTACTTACACCTAACCCAACTCGTGATTTTATAAATTACACCTAACCCAACTCGTGATTTTAAGTAATAAAATTCACGAGTTAGGTTAGGTGTAAGTAATAAAATTCACGAGTTAGGTTAAGTGTAAGTTATAAAATTCACGAGTTGGGTTAGGTGTAATTTATAAAATCACGAGTTGGGTTAGGTGTAATTTATAAAATCACGAGTTGGGTTAGGTGTAAGTAATAAAATTCACGAGTTAGGTTAGGTGTAATTTATAAAATCACGAGTTGGGTTAGGTGTAAGTAATAAAATTCACGAGTTAGGTTAGGTGTAAGTAATAAAATTCACGAGTTAGGTTAAGTGTAAGTTATAAAATTCACGAGTTGGGTTAGGTGTAATTTATAAAATCACGAGTTGGGTTAGGTGTAATTTATAAAATCACGAGTTGGGTTAAGTGTAAGTAATAAAATTCACGAGTTAGGTTAGGTGTAAGTAATAAAATTCACGAGTTAGGTTAGGTGTAAGTAATAAAATTCACGAGTTAGGTTAGGTGTAATTTATAAAATTCACGAGTTGGGTTAGGTGTAATTTATAAAATCACGAGTTGGGTTAGGTGTAATTTATAAAATCACGAGTTGGGTTAGGTGTAAGTAATAAAATTCACGAGTTAGGTTAGGTGTAAGTAATAAAATTCACGAGTTAGGTTAAGTGTAAGTTATAAAATTCACGAGTTGGGTTAGGTGTAATTTATAAAATCACGAGTTGGGTTAGGTGTAATTTATAAAATCACGAGTTGGGTTAGGTGTAAGTAATAAAATTCACGAGTTAGGTTAGGTGTAAGTAATAAAATTCACGAGTTAGGTTAAGTGTAAGTTATAAAATTCACGAGTTGGGTTAGGTGTAATTTATAAAATCACGAGTTGGGTTAGGTGTAATTTATAAAATCACGAGTTGGGTTAGGTGTAAGTAATAAAATTCACGAGTTAGGTTAGGTGTAAGTAATAAAATTCACGAGTTAGGTTAAGTGTAATTTATAAAATTTACGAGTTGGGTTAGGTGTAATTTATAAAATCACGAGTTGGGTTAGGTGTAATTTATAAAATCACGAGTTGGGTTAGGTGTAAGTAATAAAATTCACGAGTTAGGTTAGGTTTAATTTATAAAATCACGAGTTGGGTTAGGTGTAAGTAATAAAATTCACGAGTTGGGTTAGGTGTAATTTATAAAATCACGAGTTGGGTTAGGTGTAATTTATAAAATCACGAGTTGGGTTAGGTGTAAGTAATAAAATTCACGAGTTGGGTTAGGTGTAATTTATAAAATCACGAGTTGGGTTAGGTGTAAGTAATAAAATTCACGAGTTAGGTTAGGTGTAAGTAATAAAATTCACGAGTTAGGTTAAGTGTAAGTTATAAAATTCACGAGTTGGGTTAGGTGTAATTTATAAAATCACGAGTTGGGTTAGGTGTAATTTATAAAATCACGAGTTGGGTTAGGTGTAAGTAATAAAATTCACGAGTTAGGTTAGGTGTAAGTTATAAAATCACGAGTTGGGTTAGGTGTAAGTTATAAAATTCATGAGTTGGGTTAGGTGTAATTTATAAAATCACGAGTTGGGTTAGGTGTAATTTATAAAATCACGAGTTGGGTTAGGTGTAAGAAATAAAATTCACGAGTTAGGTTAGGTGTAATTTATAAAATCACGAGTTGGGTTAGGTGTAAGTAATAAAATTCACGAGTTGGGTTAGGTGTAATTTATAAAATCACGAGTTGGGTTAGGTGTAAGTAATAAAATTCACGAGTTAGGTTAGGTGTAATTTATAAAATCACGAGTTGGGTTAGGTGTAAGTAATAAAATTCACGAGTTGGGTTAGGTGTAATTTATAAAATCACGAGTTGGGTTAGGTGTAATTTATAAAATCACGAGTTGGGTTAGGTGTAAGTAATAAAATTCACGAGTTAGGTTAGGTGTAATTTATAAAATCACGAGTTGGGTTAGGTGTAAGTAATAAAATTCACGAGTTAGGTTAGGTGTAAGTAATAAAATTCACGAGTTAGGTTAAGTGTAAGTTATAAAATTCACGAGTTGGGTTAGGTGTAATTTATAAAATCACGAGTTGGGTTAGGTGTAATTTATAAAATCACGAGTTGGGTTAGGTGTAAGTAATAAAATTCACGAGTTAGGTTAGGTGTAAGTAATAAAATTCACGAGTTAGGTTAAGTGTAAGTTATAAAATTCACGAGTTGGGTTATAAATTACACCTAACCCAACTCGTGATTTTATAAATTACACCTAACCCAACTCGTGAATTTTATAACTTACACCTAACCTAACTCGTGAATTTTATTACTTACACCTAACCTAACTCGTGAATTTTATTACTTACACCTAACCCAACTCGTGATTTTATAAATTACACCTAACCTAACTCGTGAATTTTATTACTTACACCTAACCCAACTCGTGATTTTATTAATTACACCTAACCCAACTCGTGATTTTATAAATTACACCTTACCCAACTCGTGAATTTTATAACTTACACTTAACCTAACTCGTGAATTTTATTACTTACACCTAACCTAACTCGTGAATTTTATTACTTAAAATCACGAGTTGGGTTAGGTGTAATTTATAAAATCACGAGTTGGGTTAGGTGTAAGTAATAAAATTCACGAGTTAGGTTAGGTGTAATTTATAAAATCACGAGTTGGGTTAGGCAACTCGTGATTTTATAAATTACACCTAACCTAACTCGTGAATTTTATTACTTACACCTAACCCAACTCGTGATTTTAAGTAATAAAATTCACGAGTTAGGTTAGGTGTAAGTAATAAAATTCACGGTTAGGTGTAATTTATAAAATCACGAGTTGGGTTAGGTGTAATTTATAAAATCACGAGTTGGGTTAGGTGTAAGTAATAAAATTCACGAGTTAGGTTAGGTGTAATTTATAAAATCACGAGTTGGGTTAGGTGTAAGTAATAAAATTCACGAGTTGGGTTAGGTGTAATTTATAAAATCACGAGTTGGGTTAGGTGTAAGTAATAAAATTCACGAGTTAGGTTAGGTGTAATTTATAAAATCACGAGTTGGGTTAGGTGTAAGTAATAAAATTCACGAGTTGGGTTAGGTGTAATTTATAAAATCACGAGTTGGGTTAGGTGTAATTTATAAAATCACGAGTTGGGTTAGGTGTAAGTAATAAAATTCACGAGTTAGGTTAGGTGTAATTTATAAAATCACGAGTTGGGTTAGGTGTAAGTAATAAAATTCACGAGTTAGGTTAGGTGTAAGTAATAAAATTCACGAGTTAGGTTAAGTGTAAGTTATAAAATTCACGAGTTGGGTTAGGTGTAATTTATAAAATCACGAGTTGGGTTAGGTGTAATTTATAAAATCACGAGTTGGGTTAGGTGTAAGTAATAAAATTCACGAGTTAGGTTAGGTGTAAGTAATAAAATTCACGAGTTAGGTTAGGTGTAAGTTATAAAATTCACGAGTTGGGTTAGGTGTAATTTATAAAATCACGAGTTGGGTTAGGTGTAATTTATAAAATCACGAGTTGGGTTAGGTGTAAGTAATAAAATTCACGAGTTAGGTTAGGTGTAATTTATAAAATCACGAGTTGGGTTAGGTGTAAGTAATAAAATTCACGAGTTAGGTTAGGTGTAAGTAATAAAATTCACGAGTTAGGTTAAGTGTAAGTTATAAAATTCACGAGTTGGGTTAGGTGTAATTTATAAAATCACGAGTTGGGTTAGGTGTAATTTATAAAATCACGAGTTGGGTTAGGTGTAAGTAATAAAATTCACGAGTTAGGTTAGGTGTAAGTAATAAAATTCACGAGTTAGGTTAAGTGTAAGTTAAGAAATTCACGAGTTGGGTTAGGTGTAATTTATAAAATCACGAGTTGGGTTAGGTGTAATTTATAAAATCACGAGTTGGGTTAGGTGTAAGTAATAAAATTCACGAGTTAGGTTAGGTGTAAGTAATAAAATTCACGAGTTAGGTTAAGTGTAAGTTATAAAATTCACGAGTTAGGTTAGGTGTAAGTAATAAAATTCACGAGTTAGGTTAAGTGTAAGTTATAAAATTCACGAGTTGGGTTAGGTGTAATTTATAAAATCACGAGTTGGGTTAGGTGTAATTTATAAAATCACGAGTTGGGTTAGGTGTAAGTAATAAAATTCACGAGTTAGGTTAGGTGTAAGTTATAAAATCACGAGTTGGGTTAGGTGTAAGTTATAAAATTCACGAGTTGGGTTAGGTGTAATTTATAAAATCACGAGTTGGGTTAGGTGTAAGTAATAAAATTCACGAGTTAGGTTAGGTGTAATTTATAAAATCACGAGTTGCCTAACCCAACTCGTGATTTTATAAATTACACCTAACCTAACTCGTGAATTTTATTACTTACACCTAACCCAACTCGTGATTTTATAAATTACACCTAACCCAACTCGTGATTTTATAAATTACACCTAACCGTGAATTTTATTACTTACACCTAACCTAACTCGTGAATTTTATTACTTAAAATCACGAGTTGGGTTAGGTGTAAGTAATAAAATTCACGAGTTAGGTTAGGTGTAATTTATAAAATCACGAGTTGCCTAACCCAACTCGTGATTTTATAAATTACACCTAACCTAACTCGTGAATTTTATTACTTACACCTAACCCAACTCGTGATTTTATAAATTACACCTAACCCAACTCGTGATTTTATAAATTACACCTAACCGTGAATTTTATTACTTACACCTAACCTAACTCGTGAATTTTATTACTTAAAATCACGAGTTGGGTTAGGTGTAAGTAATAAAATTCACGAGTTAGGTTAGGTGTAATTTATAAAATCACGAGTTGCCTAACCCAACTCGTGATTTTATAAATTACACCTAACCTAACTCGTGAATTTTATTACTTACACCTAACCCAACTCGTGATTTTATAAATTACACCTAACCCAACTCGTGATTTTAAGTAATAAAATTCACGAGTTAGGTTAGGTGTAAGTAATAAAATTCACGAGTTAGGTTAAGTGTAAGTTATAAAATTCACGAGTTGGGTTAGGTGTAATTTATAAAATCACGAGTTGGGTTAGGTGTAATTTATAAAATCACGAGTTGGGTTAGGTGTAAGTAATAAAATTCACGAGTTAGGTTAGGTGTAATTTATAAAATCACGAGTTGGGTTAGGTGTAAGTAATAAAATTCACGAGTTAGGTTAGGTGTAAGTAATAAAATTCACGAGTTAGGTTAAGTGTAAGTTATAAAATTCACGAGTTGGGTTAGGTGTAATTTATAAAATCACGAGTTGGGTTAGGTGTAATTTATAAAATCACGAGTTGGGTTAGGTGTAAGTAATAAAATTCACGAGTTAGGTTAGGTGTAAGTAATAAAATTCACGAGTTAGGTTAAGTGTAAGTTATAAAATTTACGAGTTGGGTTAGGTGTAATTTATAAAATCACGAGTTGGGTTAGGTGTAATTTATAAAATCACGAGTTGGGTTAGGTGTAAGTAATAAAATTCACGAGTTAGGTTAGGTGTAATTTATAAAATCACGAGTTGGGTTAGGTGTAAGTAATAAAATTCACGAGTTGGGTTAGGTGTAATTTATAAAATCACGAGTTGGGTTAGGTGTAATTTATAAAATCACGAGTTGGGTTAGGTGTAAGTAATAAAATTCACGAGTTAGGTTAGGTGTAATTTATAAAATCACGAGTTGGGTTAGGTGTAAGTAATAAAATTCACGAGTTAGGTTAGGTGTAAGTAATAAAATTCACGAGTTAGGTTAAGTGTAAGTTATAAAATTCACGAGTTGGGTTAGGTGTAATTTATAAAATCACGAGTTGGGTTAGGTGTAATTTATAAAATCACGAGTTGGTTTATGTGTAAGTAATAAAATTCACGAGTTAGGTTAGGTGTAAGTTATAAAATCACGAGTTGGGTTAGGTGTAAGTTATAAAATTCACGAGTTGGGTTAGGTGTAATTTATAAAATCACGAGTTGGGTTAGGTGTAATTTATAAAATCACGAGTTGGGTTAGGTGTAAGTAATAAAATTCACGAGTTGGGTTAGGTGTAATTTATAAAATCACGAGTTGGGTTAGGTGTAAGTAATAAAATTCACGAGTTGGGTTAGGTGTAATTTATAAAATCACGAGTTGGGTTAGGTGTAAGTAATAAAATTCACGAGTTATTTTAGGTGTAATTTATAAAATCACGAGTTGGGTTAGGTGTAAGTAATAAAATTCACGAGTTGGGTTAGGTGTAATTTATAAAATCACGAGTTGGGTTAGGTGTAATTTATAAAATCACGAGTTGGGTTAGGTGTAAGTAATAAAATTCACGAGTTAGGTTAGGTGTAATTTATAAAATCACGAGTTGGGTTAGGTGTAAGTAATAAAATTCACGAGTTAGGTTAGGTGTAAGTAATAAAATTCACGAGTTAGGTTAAGTGTAAGTTATAAAATTCACGAGTTGGGTTAGGTGTAATTTATAAAATCACGAGTTGGGTTAGGTGTAATTTATAAAATCATGAGTTGGGTTAGGTGTAAGTAATAAAATTCACGAGTTAGGTTAGGTGTAAGTTATAAAATTCACGAGTTGGGTTAGGTGTAATTTATAAAATCACGAGTTGGGTTAGGTGTAAGTTATAAAATTCACGAGTTAGGTTAGGTGTAATTTATAAAATTACGAGTTGGGTTAGGTGTAAGTAATAAAATTCACGAGTTAGGTTAGGTGTAAGTAATAAAATTCACGAGTTAGGTTAGGTGTAAGTTATAAAATTACGAGTTAGGTTAGGTGTAAGTAATAAAATTCACGAGTTAGGTTAGGTGTAAGTAATAAAATTCACGAGTTAGGTTAGGTGTAAGTTATAAAATTCACGAGTTGGGTTAGGTGTAATTTATAAAATCACGAGTTGGGTTAGGTGTAAGTAATAAAATTCACGAGTTAGGTTAGGTGTAAGTTATAAAATTACGAGTTGGGTTAGGTGTAAGTAATAAAATTCACGAGTTAGGTTAGGTGTAAGTAATAAAATTCACGAGTTAGGTTAGGTGTAAGTTATAAAATTCACGAGTTGGGTAAGGTGTAATTTATAAAATCACAAGTTGGGTTAGGTGTAAGTAATAAAATTCACGAGTTAGGTTAGGTGTAAGTAATAAAATTCACGAGTTGGGTTAGGTGTAATTTATAAAATTCACGAGTTGGGTTAGGTGTAATTTATAAAATCACGAGTTGGGTTAGGTGTAAGTAATAAAATTCACGAGTTAGGTTAGGTGTAATTTATAAAATTACGAGTTGGGTTAGGTGTAAGTAATAAAATTCACGAGTTAGGTTAGGTGTAAGTAATAAAATTCACGAGTTAGGTTAGGTGTAAGTTATAAAATTCACGAGTTGGGTTAGGTGTAATTTATAAAATCACGAGTTGGGTTAGGTGTAAGTAATAAAATTCACGAGTTAGGTTAGGTGTAATTTATAAAATTACGAGTTGGGTTAGGTGTAAGTAATAAAATTCACGAGTTAGGTTAGGTGTAAGTAATAAATTTCACGAGTTAGGTTAGGTGTAAGTTATAAAATTCACGAGTTGGGTAAGGTGTAATTTATAAAATCACAAGTTGGGTTAGGTGTAAGTAATAAAATTCACGAGTTAGGTTAGGTGTAATTTATAAAATCACGAGTTGAGTTAGGTGTAAGTAATAAAATTCACGAGTTAGGTTAGGTGTAAGTAATAAAATTCACGAGTTAGGTTAGGTGTAAGTTATAAAATTCACGAGTTGGGTTAGGTGTAATTTATAAAATCACGAGTTGGGTTAGGTGTAAGTAATAAAATTCACGAGTTAGGTTGGGTGTAAGTAATAAAATTCACGAGTTAGGTTAGGTGTAAGTTATTAAATCACGAGTTGGGTTAGGTGTAATTTATAAAATCACGAGTTGGGTTAGGTGTAAGTAATAAAATTCACGAGTTAGGTTAGGTGTAAGTAATAAAATTCACGAGTTAGGTTAGGTGTAAGTTATAAAATTCACGAGTTGGGTTAGGTGTAATTTATAAAATCACGAGTTGGGTTAGGTGTAAGTAATAAAATTCACGAGTTAGGTTAGGTGTAATTTATAAAATTACGAGTTGGGTTAGGTCTAAGTAATAAAATTCACGAGTTAGGTTAGGTGTAATTTATAAAATCACGAGTTGGGTTAGGTGTAAGTAATAAAATTCACGAGTTAGGTTAGGTGTAAGTAATAAAATTCACGAGTTAGGTTAGGTGTAAGTTATAAAATTCACGAGTTAGGTTAGGTGTAATTTATAAAATTACGAGTTGGGTTAGGTGTAAGTAATAAAATTCACGAGTTAGGTTAGGTGTAAGTAATAAAATTCACGAGTTAGGTTAGGTGTAAGTTATAAAATTCACGAGTTGGGTTAGGTGTAATTTATAAAATCACGAGTTGGGTTAGGTGTAATTTATAAAATCACGAGTTGGGTTAGGTGTAAGTAATAAAATTCACGAGTTAGGTTAGGTGTAAGTAATAAAATTCACGAGTTAGGTTAAGTGTAAGTTATAAAATTCACGAGTTGGGTTAGGTGTAATTTATAAAATCACGAGTTGGGTTAGGTGTAATTTATAAAATCACGAGTTGGGTTAGGTGTAAGTAATAAAATTCACGAGTTAGGTTAGGTGTAATTTATAAAATCACGAGTTGGGTTAGGTGTAAGTAATAAAATTCACGAGTTAGGTTAGGTGTAAGTAATAAAATTCACGAGTTAGGTTAAGTGTAAGTTATAAAATTCACGAGTTGGGTTAGGTGTAATTTATAAAATCACGAGTTGGGTTAGGTGTAATTTATAAAATCACGAGTTGGGTTAGGTGTAAGTAATAAAATTCACGAGTTAGGTTAGGTGTAAGTAATAAAATTCACGAGTTAGGTTAGGTGTAAGTAATAAAATTCACGAGTTAGGTTAAGTGTAAGTTATAAAATTCACGAGTTGGGTTAGGTGTAATTTATAAAATCACGAGTTGGGTTAGGTGTAATTTATAAAATCACGAGTTGGGTTAGGTGTAAGTAATAAAATTCACGAGTTAGGTTAGGTGTAAGTAATAAAATTCACGAGTTAGGTTAAGTGTAAGTTATAAAATTCACGAGTTGGGTTAGGTGTAATTTATAAAATCACGAGTTGGGTTAGGTGTAATTTATAAAATCACGAGTTGGGTTAGGTGTAAGTAATAAAATTCACGAGTTAGGTTAGGTGTAAGTAATAAAATTCACGAGTTAGGTTAAGTGTAAGTTATAAAATTCACGAGTTGGGTTAGGTGTAATTTATAAAATCACGAGTTGGGTTAGGTGTAATTTATAAAATCACGAGTTGGGTTAGGTGTAAGTAATAAAATTCACGAGTTAGGTTAGGTGTAAGTTATAAAATCACGAGTTGGGTTAGGTGTAAGTTATAAAATTCACGAGTTGGGTTAGGTGTAATTTATAAAATCACGAGTTGGGTTAGGTGTAATTTATAAAATCACGAGTTAGGTTAGGTGTAAGTAATAAAATTCACGAGTTAGGTTAGGTGTAATTTATAAAATCACGAGTTGGGTTAGGTGTAAGTAATAAAATTCACGAGTTAGGTTAGGTGTAAGTAATAAAATTCACGAGTTAGGTTAAGTGTGAGTTATAAAATTCACGAGTTGGGTTAGGTGTAATTTTTAAAATCACGAGTTGGGTTAGGTGTAATTTATAAAATCACGAGTTGGGTTAGGTGTAAGTAATAAAATTCACGAGTTGGGTTAGGTGTAATTTATAAAATCACGAGTTGCCTAACCCAACTCGTGATTTTATAAATTACACCTAACCTAACTCGTGAATTTTATTACTTACACCTAACCCAACTCGTGATTTTATAAATTACACCTAACCCAACTCGTGATTTTAAGTAATAAAATTCACGAGTTAGGTTAGGTGTAAGTAATAAAATTCACGAGTTAGGTTAAGTGTAAGTTATAAAATTCACGAGTTGGGTTAGGTGTAATTTATAAAATCACGAGTTGGGTTAGGTGTAATTTATAAAATCACGAGTTGGGTTAGGTGTAAGTAATAAAATTCACGAGTTAGGTTAGGTGTAAGTAATAAAATTCACGAGTTAGGTTAAGTGTAAGTTATAAAATTTACGAGTTGGGTTAGGTGTAATTTATAAAATCACGAGTTGGGTTAGGTGTAATTTATAAAATCACGAGTTGGGTTAGGTGTAAGTAATAAAATTCACGAGTTAGGTTAGGTGTAATTTATAAAATCACGAGTTGGGTTAGGTGTAAGTAATAAAATTCACGAGTTGGGTTAGGTGTAATTTATAAAATCACGAGTTGGGTTAGGTGTAAGTTATAAAATCACGAGTTGGGTTAGGTGTAAGTAATAAAATTCACGAGTTAGGTTAGGTGTAATTTATAAAATCACGAGTTGGGTTAGGTGTAAGTAATAAAATTCACGAGTTAGGTTAGGTGTAAGTAATAAAATTCACGAGTTAGGTTAAGTGTAAGTTATAAAATTCACGAGTTGGGTTAGGTGTAATTTATAAAATCACGAGTTGGGTTAGGTGTAATTTATAAAATCACGAGTTGGGTTAGGTGTAAGTAATAAAATTCACGAGTTAGGTTAGGTGTAAGTTATAAAATCACGAGTTGGGTTAGGTGTAAGTTATAAAATTCATGAGTTGGGTTAGGTGTAATTTATAAAATCACGAGTTGGGTTAGGTGTAATTTATAAAATCACGAGTTGGGTTAGGTGTAAGTAATAAAATTCACGAGTTAGGTTAGGTGTAATTTATAAAATCACGAGTTGGGTTAGGTGTAAGTAATAAAATTCACGAGTTGGGTTAGGTGTAATTTATAAAATCACGAGTTGGGTTAGGTGTAAGTAATAAAATTCACGAGTTAGGTTAGGTGTAATTTATAAAATCACGAGTTGGGTTAGGTGTAAGTAATAAAATTCACGAGTTGGGTTAGGTGTAATTTATAAAATCACGAGTTGGGTTAGGTGTAATTTATAAAATCAAGAGTTGGGTTAGGTGTAAGTAATAAAATTCACGAGTTGGGTTAGGTGTAATTTATAAAATCACGAGTTGGGTTAGGTGTAAGTAATAAAATTCACGAGTTAGGTTAGGTGTAAGTAATAAAATTCACGAGTTAGGTTAAGTGTAAGTTATAAAATTCACGAGTTGGGTTAGGTGTAATTTATAAAATCACGAGTTGGGTTAGGTGTAATTTATAAAATCATGAGTTGGGTTAGGTGTAAGTAATAAAATTCACGAGTTAGGTTAGGTGTAAGTTATAAAATTCACGAGTTGGGTTAGGTGTAATTTATAAAATCACGAGTTGGGTTAGGTGTAAGTAATAAAATTCACGAGTTAGGTTAGGTGTAATTTATAAAATTACGAGTTGGGTTAGGTGTAAGTAATAAAATTCACGAGTTAGGTTAGGTGTAAGTAATAAAATTCACGAGTTAGGTTAGGTGTAAGTTATAAAATTACGAGTTAGGTTAGGTGTAAGTAATAAAATTCACGAGTTAGGTTAGGTGTAAGTAATAAAATTCACGAGTTAGGTTAGGTGTAAGTTATAAAATTCACGAGTTGGGTTAGGTGTAATTTATAAAATCACGAGTTGGGTTAGGTGTAAGTAATAAAATTCACGAGTTAGGTTAGGTGTAATTTATAAAATCACGAGTTGGGTTAGGTGTAAGTAATAAAATTCACGAGTTAGGTTAGGTGTAAGTAATAAAATTCACGAGTTAGGTTAGGTGTAAGTTATAAAATTCACGAGTTGGGTAAGGTGTAATTTATAAAATCACAAGTTGGGTTAGGTGTAAGTAATAAAATTCACGAGTTAGGTTAGGTGTAAGTAATAAAATTCACGAGTTAGGTTAGGTGTAAGTTATAAAATTCACGAGTTGGGTTAGGTGTAATTTATAAAATCACGAGTTGGGTTAGGTGTAAGTAATAAAATTCACGAGTTAGGTTAGGTGTAATTTATAAAATTACGAGTTGGGTTAGGTGTAAGTAATAAAATTCACGAGTTAGGTTAGGTGTAAGTAATAAAATTCACGAGTTAGGTTAAGTGTAAGTTATAAAATTCACGAGTTGGGTTAGGTGTAATTTATAAAATCACGAGTTGGGTTAGGTGTAAGTAATAAAATTCACGAGTTAGGTTAGGTGTAATTTATAAAATTACGAGTTGGGTTAGGTGTAAGTAATAAAATTCACGAGTTAGGTTAGGTGTAAGTAATAAATTTCACGAGTTAGGTTAGGTGTAAGTTATAAAATTCACGAGTTGGGTAAGGTGTAATTTATAAAATCACAAGTTGGGTTAGGTGTAAGTAATAAAATTCACGAGTTAGGTTAGGTGTAATTTATAAAATCACGAGTTGAGTTAGGTGTAAGTAATAAAATTCACGAGTTAGGTTAGGTGTAAGTAATAAAATTCACGAGTTAGGTTAGGTGTAAGTTATAAAATTCACGAGTTGGGTTAGGTGTAATTTATAAAATCACGAGTTGGGTTAGGTGTAAGTAATAAAATTCACGAGTTAGGTTGGGTGTAAGTAATAAAATTCACGAGTTAGGTTAGGTGTAAGTTATTAAATCACGAGTTGGGTTAGGTGTAATTTATAAAATCACGAGTTGGGTTAGGTGTAAGTAATAAAATTCACGAGTTAGGTTAGGTGTAAGTAATAAAATTCACGAGTTAGGTTAGGTGTAAGTTATAAAATTCACGAGTTGGGTTAGGTGTAATTTATAAAATCACGAGTTGGGTTAGGTGTAAGTAATAAAATTCACGAGTTAGGTTAGGTGTAATTTATAAAATTACGAGTTGGGTTAGGTGTAAGTAATAAAATTCACGAGTTAGGTTAGGTGTAATTTATAAAATCACGAGTTGGGTTAGGTGTAAGTAATAAAATTCACGAGTTAGGTTAGGTGTAAGTAATAAAATTCACGAGTTAGGTTAGGTGTAAGTTATAAAATTCACGAGTTAGGTTAGGTGTAATTTATAAAATTACGAGTTGGGTTAGGTGTAAGTAATAAAATTCACGAGTTAGGTTAGGTGTAAGTAATAAAATTCACGAGTTAGGTTAAGTGTAAGTTATAAAATTCACGAGTTGGGTTAGGTGTAATTTATAAAATCACGAGTTGGGTTAGGTGTAATTTATAAAATCACGAGTTGGGTTAGGTGTAAGTAATAAAATTCACGAGTTAGGTTAGGTGTAAGTAATAAAATTCACGAGTTAGGTTAAGTGTAAGTTATAAAATTCACGAGTTGGGTTAGGTGTAATTTATAAAATCACGAGTTGGGTTAGGTGTAATTTATAAAATCACGAGTTGGGTTAGGTGTAAGTAATAAAATTCACGAGTTAGGTTAGGTGTAATTTATAAAATCACGAGTTGGGTTAGGTGTAAGTAATAAAATTCACGAGTTAGGTTAGGTGTAAGTAATAAAATTCACGAGTTAGGTTAGGTGTAAGTTATAAAATTCACGAGTTGGGTTAGGTGTAATTTATAAAATCACGAGTTGGGTTAGGTGTAATTTATAAAATCACGAGTTAGGTTAGGTGTAAGTAATAAAATTCACGAGTTAGGTTAGGTGTAAGTAATAAAATTCACGAGTTAGGTTAGGTGTAAGTAATAAAATTCACGAGTTAGGTTAAGTGTAAGTTATAAAATTCACGAGTTGGGTTAGGTGTAATTTATAAAATCACGAGTTGGGTTAGGTGTAATTTATAAAATCACGAGTTGGGTTAGGTGTAAGTAATAAAATTCACGAGTTAGGTTAGGTGTAAGTAATAAAATTCACGAGTTAGGTTAAGTGTAAGTTATAAAATTCACGAGTTGGGTTAGGTGTAATTTATAAAATCACGAGTTGGGTTAGGTGTAATTTATAAAATCACGAGTTGGGGTAGGTGTAAGTAATAAAATTCACGAGTTAGGTTAGGTGTAAGTAATAAAATTCACGAGTTAGGTTAAGTGTAAGTTATAAAATTCACGAGTTGGGTTAGGTGTAATTTATAAAATCACGAGTTGGGTTAGGTGTAATTTATAAAATCACGAGTTGGGTTAGGTGTAAGTAATAAAATTCACGAGTTAGGTTAGGTGTAAGTTATAAAATCACGAGTTGGGTTAGGTGTAAGTTATAAAATTCACGAGTTGGGTTAGGTGTAATTTATAAAATCACGAGTTGGGTTAGGTGTAATTTATAAAATCACGAGTTAGGTTAGGTGTAAGTAATAAAATTCACGAGTTAGGTTAGGTGTAATTTATAAAATCACGAGTTGGGTTAGGTGTAAGTAATAAAATTCACGAGTTAGGTTAGGTGTAAGTAATAAAATTCACGAGTTAGGTTAAGTGTGAGTTATAAAATTCACGAGTTGGGTTAGGTGTATTTTTTAAAATCACGAGTTGGGTTAGGTGTAATTTATAAAATCACGAGTTGGGTTAGGTGTAAGTAATAAAATTCACGAGTTAGGTTAGGTGTAATTTATAAAATCACGAGTTGCCTAACCCAACTCGTGATTTTATAAATTACACCTAACCTAACTCGTGAATTTTATTACTTACACCTAACCCAACTCGTGATTTTATAAATTACACCTAACCCAACTCGTGATTTTAAGTAATAAAATTCACGAGTTGGGTTAGGTGTAAGTAATAAAATTCACGAGTTAGGTTAAGTGTAAGTTATAAAATTCACGAGTTGGGTTAGGTGTAATTTATAAAATCACGAGTTGGGTTAGGTGTAATTTATAAAATCACGAGTTGGGTTAGGTGTAAGTAATAAAATTCACGAGTTAGGTTAGGTGTAAGTAATAAAATTCACGAGTTAGGTTAAGTGTAAGTTATAAAATTTACGAGTTGGGTTAGGTGTAATTTATAAAATCACGAGTTGTGTTAGGTGTAATTTATAAAATCACGAGTTGGGTTAGGTGTAAGTAATAAAATTCACGAGTTAGGTTAGGTGTAATTTATAAAATCACGAGTTGGGTTAGGTGTAAGTAATAAAATTCACGAGTTGGGTTAGGTGTAATTTATAAAATCACGAGTTGGGTTAGGTGTAATTTATAAAATCACGAGTTGGGTTAGGTGTAAGTAATAAAATTCACGAGTTAGGTTAGGTGTAATTTATAAAATCACGAGTTGGGTTAGGTGTAAGTAATAAAATTCACGAGTTAGGTTAGGTGTAAGTAATAAAATTCACGAGTTAGGTTAAGTGTAAGTTATAAAATTCACGAGTTGGGTTAGGTTTAATTTATAAAATCACGAGTTGGGTTAGGTGTAATTTATAAAATCACGAGTTGGGTTAGGTGTAAGTAATAAAATTCACGAGTTAGGTTAGGTGTAAGTTATAAAATCACGAGTTGGGTTAGGTGTAAGTTATAAAATTCATGAGTTGGGTTAGGTGTAATTTATAAAATCACGAGTTGGGTTAGGTGTAATTTATAAAATCACGAGTTGGGTTAGGTGTAAGTAATAAAATTCACGAGTTAGGTTAGGTGTAATTTATAAAATCACGAGTTGGGTTAGGTGTAAGTAATAAAATTCACGAGTTGGGTTAGGTGTAATTTATAAAATCACGAGTTGGGTTAGGTGTAAGTAATAAAATTCACGAGTTAGGTTAGGTGTAATTTATAAAATCACGAGTTGGGTTAGGTGTAAGTTATAAAATTCACGAGTTGGGTTAGGTGTAATTTATAAAATCACGAGTTGGGTTAGGTGTAATTTATAAAATCACGAGTTGGGTTAGGTGTAAGTAATAAAATTCACGAGTTAGGTTAGGTGTAATTTATAAAATCACGAGTTGGGTTAGGTGTAAGTAATAAAATTCACGAGTTAGGTTAGGTGTAAGTAATAAAATTCACGAGTTAGGTTAAGTGTAAGTTATAAAATTCACGAGTTGGGTTAGGTGTAATTTATAAAATCACGAGTTGGGTTAGGTGTAATTTATAAAATCACGAGTTGGGTTAGGTGTAAGTAATAAAATTCACGAGTTAGGTTAGGTGTAAGTAATAAAATTCACGAGTTAGGTTAAGTGTAAGTTATAAAATTCACGAGTTGGGTTAGGTGTAATTTATAAAATCACGAGTTGGGTTAGGTGTAATTTATAAAATCACGAGTTGGGTTAGGTGTAAGTAATAAAATTCACGAGTTAGGTTAGGTGTAATTTATAAAATCACGAGTTGGGTTAGGTGTAAGTAATAAAATTCACGAGTTAGGTTAGGTGTAAGTAATAAAATTCACGAGTTAGGTTAAGTGTAAGTTATAAAATTTACGAGTTGGGTTAGGTGTAATTTATAAAATCACGAGTTGGGTTAGGTGTAATTTATAAAATCACGAGTTGGGTTAGGTGTAAGTAATAAAATTCACGAGTTAGGTTAGGTGTAAGTAATAAAATTCACGAGTTAGGTTAGGTGTAAGTAATAAAATTCACGAGTTAGGTTAAGTGTAAGTTATAAAATTCACGAGTTGGGTTAGGTGTAATTTATAAAATCACGAGTTGGGTTAGGTGTAATTTATAAAATCACGAGTTGGGTTAGGTGTAAGTAATAAAATTCACGAGTTAGGTTAGGTGTAAGTAATAAAATTCACGAGTTAGGTTAGGTGTAAGTAATAAAATTCACGAGTTAGGTTAGGTGTAAGTTATAAAATTCACGAGTTGGGTTAGGTGTAATTTATAAAATCACGAGTTGGGTTAGGTGTAAGTAATAAAATTCACGAGTTAGGTTGGGTGTAAGTAATAAAATTCACGAGTTAGGTTAGGTGTAAGTTATAAAATCACGAGTTGGGTTAGGTGTAATTTATAAAATCACGAGTTGGGTTAGGTGTAAGTAATAAAATTCACGAGTTAGGTTAGGTGTAAGTAATAAAATTCACGAGTTAGGTTAGGTGTAAGTTATAAAATTCACGAGTTGGGTTAGGTGTAATTTATAAAATCACGAGTTGGGTTAGGTGTAAGTAATAAAATTCACGAGTTAGGTTAGGTGTAATTTATAAAATTACGAGTTGGGTTAGGTGTAAGTAATAAAATTCACGAGTTAGGTTAGGTGTAATTTATAAAATCACGAGTTGGGTTAGGTGTAAGTAATAAAATTCACGAGTTAGGTTAGGTGTAAGTAATAAAATTCACGAGTTAGGTTAGGTGTAAGTTATAAAATTCACGAGTTAGGTTAGGTGTAAGTAATAAAATTACGAGTTGGGTTAGGTGTAAGTAATAAAATTCACGAGTTAGGTTAGGTGTAAGTAATAAAATTCACGAGTTAGGTTAAGTGTAAGTTATAAAATTCACGAGTTGGGTTAGGTGTAATTTATAAAATCACGAGTTGGGTTAGGTGTAATTTATAAAATCACGAGTTGGGTTAGGTGTAAGTAATAAAATTCACGAGTTAGGTTAGGTGTAAGTAATAAAATTCACGAGTTAGGTTAAGTGTAAGTTATAAAATTCACGAGTTGGGTTAGGTGTAATTTATAAAATCACGAGTTGGGTTAGGTGTAATTTATAAAATCACGAGTTGGGTTAGGTGTAAGTAATAAAATTCACGAGTTAGGTTAGGTGTAATTTATAAAATCACGAGTTGGGTTAGGTGTAAGTAATAAAATTCACGAGTTAGGTTAGGTGTAAGTAATAAAATTCACGAGTTAGGTTAAGTGTAAGTTATAAAATTCACGAGTTGGGTTAGGTGTAATTTATAAAATCACGAGTTGGGTTAGGTGTAATTTATAAAATCACGAGTTAGGTTAGGTGTAAGTAATAAAATTCACGAGTTAGGTTAGGTGTAAGTAATAAAATTCACGAGTTAGGTTAGGTGTAAGTAATAAAATTCACGAGTTAGGTTAAGTGTAAGTTATAAAATTCACGAGTTGGGTTAGGTGTAATTTATAAAATCACGAGTTGGGTTAGGTGTAATTTATAAAATCACGAGTTGGGTTAGGTGTAAGTAATAAAATTCACGAGTTAGGTTAGGTGTAAGTAATAAAATTCACGAGTTAGGTTAGGTGTAAGTTATAAAATTCACGAGTTGGGTTAGGTGTAATTTATAAAATCACGAGTTGGGTTAGGTGTAATTTATAAAATCACGAGTTGGGTTAGGTGTAAGTAATAAAATTCACGAGTTAGGTTAGGTGTAAGTAATAAAATTCACGAGTTAGGTTAAGTGTAAGTTATAAAATTCACGAGTTGGGTTAGGTGTAATTTATAAAATCACGAGTTGGGTTAGGTGTAATTTATAAAATCACGAGTTGGGTTAGGTGTAAGTAATAAAATTCACGAGTTAGGTTAGGTGTAAGTTATAAAATCACGAGTTGGGTTAGGTGTAAGTAATAAAATTCACGAGTTGGGTTAGGTGTAATTTATAAAATCACGAGTTGGGTTAGGTGTAATTTATAAAATCACGAGTTAGGTTAGGTGTAAGTAATAAAATTCACGAGTTAGGTTAGGTGTAATTTATAAAATCACGAGTTGGGTTAGGTGTAAGTAATAAAATTCACGAGTTAGGTTAGGTGTAAGTAATAAAATTCACGAGTTGGGTTAGGTGTAAGTTATAAAATTCACGAGTTGGGTTAGGTGTAATTTTTAAAATCACGAGTTGGGTTAGGTGTAATTTATAAAATCACGAGTTGGGTTAGGTGTAAGTAATAAAATTCACGAGTTAGGTTAGGTGTAATTTGTAAAATCACGAGTTGCCTAACCCAACTCGTGATTTTATAAATTACACCTAACCTAACTCGTGAATTTTATTACTTACACCTAACCCAACTCGTGATTTTATAAATTACACCTAACCCAACTCGTGAATTTAAGTAATAAAATTCACGAGTTAGGTTAGGTGTAAGTAATAAAATTCACGAGTTAGGTTAAGTGTAAGTTATAAAATTCACGAGTTGGGTTAGGTGTAATTTATAAAATCACGAGTTGGGTTAGGTGTAATTTATAAAATCACGAGTTGGGTTAGGTGTAAGTAATAAAATTCACGAGTTAGGTTAGGTGTAATTTATAAAATCACGAGTTGGGTTAGGTGTAAGTAATAAAATTCACGAGTTAGGTTAGGTGTAAGTAATAAAATTCACGAGTTAGGTTAAGTGTAAGTTATAAAATTCACGAGTTGGGTTAGGTGTAATTTATAAAATCACGAGTTGGGTTAGGTGTAATTTATAAAATCACGAGTTGGGTTAAGTGTAAGTAATAAAATTCACGAGTTAGGTTAGGTGTAAGTAATAAAATTCACGAGTTAGGTTAGGTGTAAGTAATAAAATTCACGAGTTAGGTTAAGTGTAAGTTATAAAATTCACGAGTTGGGTTAGGTGTAATTTATAAAATCACGAATTGGGTTAGGTGTAATTTATAAAATCACGAGTTGGGTTAGGTGTAAGTAATAAAATTCACGAGTTAGGTTAGGTGTAAGTAATAAAATTCACGAGTTAGGTTAAGTGTAAGTTATAAAATTCACGAGTTGGGTTAGGTGTAATTTATAAAATCACGAGTTGGGTTAGGTGTAATTTATAAAATCACGAGTTGGGTTAGGTGTAAGTAATAAAATTCACGAGTTAGGTTAGGTGTAAGTAATAAAATTCACGAGTTAGGTTAAGTGTAAGTTATAAAATTCACGAGTTGGGTTAGGTGTAATTTATAAAATCACGAGTTGGGTTAGGTGTAATTTATAAAATCACGAGTTGGGTTAGGTGTAAGTAATAAAATTCACGAGTTGGGTTAGGTGTAAGTAATAAAATTCACGAGTTAGGTTAAGTGTAAGTTATAAAATTTACGAGTTGGGTTAGGTGTAATTTATAAAATCACGAGTTGGGTTAGGTGTAATTTATAAAATCACGAGTTGGGTTAGGTGTAAGTAATAAAATTCACGAGTTAGGTTAGGTTTAATTTATAAAATCACGAGTTGGGTTAGGTGTAAGTAATAAAATTCACGAGTTGGGTTAGGTGTAATTTATAAAATCACGAGTTGGGTTAGGTGTAATTTATAAAATCACGAGTTGGGTTAGGTGTAAGTAATAAAATTCACGAGTTAGGTTAGGTGTAATTTATAAAATCACGAGTTGGGTTAGGTGTAAGTAATAAAATTCACGAGTTAGGTTAGGTGTAAGTAATAAAATTCACGAGTTAGGTTAAGTGTAAGTTATAAAATTCACGAGTTGGGTTAGGTGTAATTTATAAAATCACGAGTTGGGTTAGGTGTAATTTATAAAATCACGAGTTGGGTTAGGTGTAAGTAATAAAAATCACGAGTTAGGTTAGGTGTAAGTTATAAAATCACGAGTTGGGTTAGGTGTAAGTTATAAAATTCATGAGTTGGGTTAGGTGTAATTTATAAAATCACGAGTTGGGTTAGGTGTAATTTATAAAATCACGAGTTGGGTTAGGTGTAAGTAATAAAATTCACGAGTTAGGTTAGGTGTAATTTATAAAATCACGAGTTGGGTTAGGTGTAAGTAATAAAATTCACGAGTTGGGTTAGGTGTAATTTATAAAATCACGAGTTGGGTTAGGTGTAAGTAATAAAATTCACGAGTTAGGTTAGGTGTAATTTATAAAATCACGAGTTGGGTTAGGTGTAAGTAATAAAATTCACGAGTTTGGTTAGGTGTAATTTATAAAATCACGAGTTGGGTTAGGTGTAATTTATAAAATCACGAGTTGGGTTAGGTGTAAGTAATAAAATTCACGAGTTAGGTTAGGTGTAATTTATAAAATCACGAGTTGGGTTAGGTGTAAGTAATAAAATTCACGAGTTAGGTTAGGTGTAAGTAATAAAATTCACGAGTTAGGTTAAGTGTAAGTTATAAAATTCACGAGTTGGGTTAGGTGTAATTTATAAAATCACGAGTTGGGTTAGGTGTAATTTATAAAATCACGAGTTGGGTTAGGTGTAAGTAATAAAATTCACGAGTTAGGTTAGGTGTAATTTATAAAATTCACGAGTTGGGTTAGGTGTAAGTTATAAAATTCACGAGTTGGGTTAGGTGTAATTTATAAATTACACCTAACCCAACTCGTGATTTTATAAATTACACCTAACCCAACTCGTGAATTTTATAACTTACACTTAACCTAACTCGTGAATTTTATTACTTACACCTAACCTAACTCGTGAATTTTATTACTTACACCTAACCCAACTCGTGATTTTATAAATTACACCTAACCTAACTCGTGAATTTTATTACTTACACCTAACCCAACTCGTGATTTTATAAATTACACCTAACCCAACTCGTGATTTTATAAATTACACCTAACCCAACTCGTGAATTTTATAACTTACACTTAACCTAACTCGTGAATATTATTACTTACACCTAACCTAACTCGTGAATTTTATTACTTAAAATCACGAGTTGGGTTAGGTGTAATTTATAAAATCACGAGTTGGGTTAGGTGTAAGTAATAAAATTCACGAGTTAGGTTAGGTGTAATTTATAAAATCACGAGTTGGGTTAGGCAACTCGTGATTTTATAAATTACACCTAACCTAACTCGTGAATTTTATTACTTACACCTAACCCAACTCGTGATTTTAAGTAATAAAATTCACGAGTTAGGTTAGGTGTAAGTAATAAAATTCACGGTTAGGTGTAATTTATAAAATCACGAGTTGGGTTAGGTGTAATTTATAAAATCACGAGTTGGGTTAGGTGTAAGTAATAAAATTCACGAGTTAGGTTAGGTGTAATTTATAAAATCACGAGTTGGGTTAGGTGTAAGTAATAAAATTCACGAGTTGGGTTAGGTGTAATTAATAAAATCACGAGTTGGGTTAGGTGTAAGTAATAAAATTCACGAGTTAGGTTAGGTGTAATTTATAAAATCACGAGTTGGGTTAGGTGTAAGTAATAAAATTCACGAGTTGGGTTAGGTGTAATTTATAAAATCACGAGTTGGGTTAGGTGTAAGTTATAAAATCACGAGTTGGGTTAGGTGTAAGTAATAAAATTCACGAGTTAGGTTAGGTGTAATTTATAAAATCACGAGTTGGGTTAGGTGTAAGTAATAAAATTCACGAGTTAGGTTAGGTGTAAGTAATAAAATTCACGAGTTAGGTTAAGTGTAAGTTATAAAATTCACGAGTTGGGTTAGGTGTAATTTATAAAATCACGAGTTGGGTTAGGTGTAATTTATAAAATCACGAGTTGGGTTAGGTGTAAGTAATAAAATTCACGAGTTAGGTTAGGTGTAAGTAATAAAATTCACGAGTTAGGTTAGGTGTAAGTTATAAAATTCACGAGTTGGGTTAGGTGTAATTTATAAAATCACGAGTTGGGTTAGGTGTAATTTATAAAATCACGAGTTGGGTTAGGTGTAAGTAATAAAATTCACGAGTTAGGTTAGGTGTAATTTATAAAATCACGAGTTGGGTTAGGTGTAAGTAATAAAATTCACGAGTTAGGTTAGGTGTAAGTAATAAAATTCACGAGTTAGGTTAAGTGTAAGTTATAAAATTCACGAGTTGGGTTAGGTGTAATTTATAAAATCACGAGTTGGGTTAGGTGTAATTTATAAAATCACGAGTTGGGTTAGGTGTAAGTAATAAAATTCACGAGTTAGGTTAGGTGTAAGTAATAAAATTCACGAGTTAGGTTAGGTGTAAGTAATAAAATTCACGAGTTAGGTTAAGTGTAAGTTATAAAATTCACGAGTTGGGTTAGGTGTAATTTATAAAATCACGAGTTGGGTTAGGTGTAATTTATAAAATCACGAGTTGGGTTAGGTGTAAGTAATAAAATTCACGAGTTAGGTTAGGTGTAAGTAATAAAATTCACGAGTTAGGTTAAGTGTAAGTTAAGAAATTCACGAGTTGGGTTAGGTGTAATTTATAAAATCACGAGTTGGGTTAGGTGTAATTTATAAAATCACGAGTTGGGTTAGGTGTAATTTATAAAATCACGAGTTGGGTTAGGTGTAAGTAATAAAATTCACGAGTTAGGTTAGGTGTAAGTAATAAAATTCACGAGTTAGGTTAAGTGTAAGTTATAAAATTCACGAGTTAGGTAAGGTGTAAGTAATAAAATTCACGAGTTAGGTTAAGTGTAAGTTATAAAATTCACGAGTTGGGTTAGGTGTAATTTATAAAATCACGAGTTGGGTTAGGTGTAATTTATAAAATCACGAGTTGGGTTAGGTGTAAGTAATAAAATTCACGAGTTAGGTTAGGTGTAAGTTATAAAATCACGAGTTGGGTTAGGTGTAAGTTATAAAATTCACGAGTTGGGTTAGGTGTAATTTATAAAATCACGAGTTGGGTTAGGTGTAAGTAATAAAATTCACGAGTTAGGTTAGGTGTAATTTATAAAATCACGAGTTGCCTAACCCAACTCGTGATTTTATAAATTACACCTAACCTAACTCGTGAATTTTATTACTTACACCTAACCCAACTCGTGATTTTATAAATTACACCTAACCCAACTCGTGATTTTATAAATTACACCTAACCGTGAATTTTATTACTTACACCTAACCTAACTCGTGAATTTTATTACTTAAAATCACGAGTTGGGTTAGGTGTAAGTAATAAAATTCACGAGTTAGGTTAGGTGTAATTTATAAAATCACGAGTTGCCTAACCCAACTCGTGATTTTATAAATTACACCTAACCCAACTCGTGAATTTTATTACTTACACCTAACCCAACTCGTGATTTTATAAATTACACCTAACCCAACTCGTGATTTTATAAATTACACCTAACCGTGAATTTTATTACTTACACCTAACCTAACTCGTGAATTTTATTACTTAAAATCACGAGTTGGGTTAGGTGTAAGTAATAAAATTCACGAGTTAGGTTAGGTGTAATTTATAAAATCACGAGTTGCCTAACCCAACTCGTGATTTTATAAATTACACCTAACCTAACTCGTGAATTTTATTACTTACACCTAACCCAACTCGTGATTTTATAAATTACACCTAACCCAACTCGTGATTTTAAGTAATAAAATTCACGAGTTAGGTTAGGTGTAAGTAATAAAATTCACGAGTTAGGTTAAGTGTAAGTTATAAAATTCACGAGTTGGGTTAGGTGTAATTTATAAAATCACGAGTTGGGTTAGGTGTAATTTATAAAATCACGAGTTGGGTTAGGTGTAAGTAATAAAATTCACGAGTTAGGTTAGGTGTAATTTATAAAATCACGAGTTGGGTTAGGTGTAAGTAATAAAATTCACGAGTTAGGTTAGGTGTAAGTAATAAAATTCACGAGTTAGGTTAGGTGTAAGTTATAAAATTCACGAGTTGGGTTAGGTGTAATTTATAAAATCACGAGTTGGGTTAGGTGTAATTTATAAAATCACGAGTTGGGTTAGGTGTAAGTAATAAAATTCACGAGTTAGGTTAGGTGTAAGTAATAAAATTCACGAGTTAGGTTAAGTGTAAGTTATAAAATTTACGAGTTGGGTTAGGTGTAATTTATAAAATCACGAGTTGGGTTAGGTGTAATTTATAAAATCACGAGTTGGGTTAGGTGTAAGTAATAAAATTCACGAGTTAGGTTAGGTGTAATTTATAAAATCACGAGTTGGGTTAGGTGTAAGTAATAAAATTCACGAGTTGGGTTAGGTGTAATTTATAAAATCACGAGTTGGGTTAGGTGTAATTTATAAAATCACGAGTTGGGTTAGGTGTAAGTAATAAAATTCACGAGTTAGGTTAGGTGTAATTTATAAAATCACGAGTTGGGTTAGGTGTAAGTAATAAAATTCACGAGTTAGGTTAGGTGTAAGTAATAAAATTCACGAGTTAGGTTAAGTGTAAGTTATAAAATTCACGAGTTGGGTTAGGTGTAATTTATAAAATCACGAGTTGGGTTAGGTGTAATTTATAAAATCACGAGTTGGGTTAGGTGTAAGTAATAAAATTCACGAGTTAGGTTAGGTGTAAGTTATAAAATCACGAGTTGGGTTAGGTGTAAGTTATAAAATTCACGAGTTGGGTTAGGTGTAATTTATAAAATCACGAGTTGGGTTAGGTGTAATTTATAAAATCACGAGTTGGGTTAGGTGTAAGTAATAAAATTCACGAGTTAGGTTAGGTGTAATTTATAAAATCACGAGTTGGGTTAGGTGTAAGTAATAAAATTCACGAGTTGGGTTAGGTGTAATTTATAAAATCACGAGTTGGGTTAGGTGTAAGTAATAAAATTCACGAGTTATTTTAGGTGTAATTTATAAAATCACGAGTTGGGTTAGGTGTAAGTAATAAAATTCACGAGTTGGGTTAGGTGTAATTTATAAAATCACGAGTTGGGTTAGGTGTAATTTATAAAATCACGAGTTGGGTTAGGTGTAAGTAATAAAATTCACGAGTTAGGTTAGGTGTAATTTATAAAATCACGAGTTGGGTTAGGTGTAAGTTATAAAATACACGAGTTAGGTTAGGTGTAAGTAATAAAATTCACGAGTTAGGTTAAGTGTAAGTTATAAAATTCACGAGTTGGGTTAGGTGTAATTTATAAAATCACGAGTTGGGTTAGGTGTAATTTATAAAATCATGAGTTGGGTAAGGTGTAAGTAATAAAATTCACGAGTTAGGTTAGGTGTAAGTTATAAAATTCACGAGTTGGGTTAGGTGTAATTTATAAAATCACGAGTTGGGTTAGGTGTAAGTAATAAAATTCACGAGTTAGGTTAGGTGTAATTTATAAAATCACAAGTTGGGTTAGGTGTAAGTAATAAAATTCACGAGTTAGGTTAGGTGTAAGTAATAAAATTCACGAGTTAGGTTAGGTGTAAGTTATAAAATTACGAGTTAGGTTAGGTGTAAGTAATAAAATTCACGAGTTAGGTTAGGTGTAAGTAATAAAATTCACGAGTTAGGTTAGGTGTAAGTTATAAAATTCACGAGTTGGGTTAGGTGTAATTTATAAAATCACGAGTTGGGTTAGGTGTAAGTAATAAAATTCACGAGTTAGGTTAGGTGTAATTTATAAAATTACGAGTTGAGTTAGGTGTAAGTAATAAAATTCACGAGTTAGGTTAGGTGTAAGTAATAAAATTCACGAGTTAGGTTAGGTGTAAGTTATAAAATTCACGAGTTGGGTAAGGTGTAATTTATAAAATCACAAGTTGGGTTAGGTGTAAGTAATAAAATTCACGAGTTAGGTTAGGTGTAAGTAATAAAATTCACGAGTTGGGTTAGGTGTAAGTTATAAAATTCACGAGTTGGGTTAGGTGTAATTTATAAAATCACGAGTTGGGTTAGGTGTAAGTAATAAAATTCACGAGTTAGGTTAGGTGTAATTTATAAAATTACGAGTTGGGTTAGGTGTAAGTAATAAAATTCACGAGTTAGGTTAGGTGTAAGTAATAAAATTCACGAGTTAGGTTAGGTGTAAGTTATAAAATTCACGAGTTGGGTTAGGTGTAATTTATAAAATCACGAGTTGGGTTAGGTGTAAGTAATAAAATTCACGAGTTAGGTTAGGTGTAATTTATAAAATTACGAGTTGGGTTAGGTGTAAGTAATAAAATTCACGAGTTAGGTTAGGTGTAAGTAATAAATTTCACGAGTTAGGTTAGGTGTAAGTTATAAAATTCACGAGTTGGGTAAGGTGTAATTTATAAAATCACAAGTTGGGTTAGGTGTAAGTAATAAAATTCACGAGTTAGGTTAGGTGTAATTTATAAAATCACGAGTTGAGTTAGGTGTAAGTAATAAAATTCACGAGTTAGGTTAGGTGTAAGTAATAAAATTCACGAGTTAGGTTAGGTGTAAGTTATAAAATTCACGAGTTGGGTTAGGTGTAATTTATAAAATCACGAGTTGGGTTAGGTGTAAGTAATAAAATTCACGAGTTAGGTTAGGTGTAAGTAATAAAATTCACGAGTTAGGTTAGGTGTAATTTATAAAATCACGAGTTGGGTTAGGTGTAATTTATAAAATCACGAGTTGGGTTAGGTGTAAGTAATAAAATTCACGAGTTAGGTTAGGTGTAAGTAATAAAATTCACGAGTTAGGTTAAGTGTAAGTTATAAAATTCACGAGTTGGGTTAGGTGTAATTTATAAAATCACGAGTTGGGTTAGGTGTAATTTATAAAATCACGAGTTGGGTTAGGTGTAAGTAATAAAATTCACGAGTTAGGTTAGGTGTAATTTATAAAATCACGAGTTGGGTTAGGTGTAAGTAATAAAATTCACGAGTTAGGTTAGGTGTAAGTAATAAAATTCACGAGTTAGGTTAAGTGTAAGTTATAAAATTCACGAGTTGGGTTAGGTGTAATTTATAAAATCACGAGTTGGGTTAGGTGTAATTTATAAAATCACGAGTTGGGTTAGGTGTAAGTAATAAAATTCACGAGTTAGGTTAGGTGTAAGTAATAAAATTCACGAGTTAGGTTAGGTGTAAGTAATAAAATTCACGAGTTAGGTTAAGTGTAAGTTATAAAATTCACGAGTTGGGTTAGGTGTAATTTATAAAATCACGAGTTGGGTTAGGTGTAATTTATAAAATCACGAGTTGGGTTAGGTGTAAGTAATAAAATTCACGAGTTAGGTTAGGTGTAAGTAATAAAATTCACGAGTTAGGTTAAGTGTAAGTTATAAAATTCACGAGTTGGGTTAGGTGTAATTTATAAAATCACGAGTTGGGTTAGGTGTAATTTATAAAATCACGAGTTGGGTTAGGTGTAAGTAATAAAATTCACGAGTTAGGTTAGGTGTAAGTAATAAAATTCACGAGTTAGGTTAAGTGTAAGTTATAAAATTCACGAGTTGGGTTAGGTGTAATTTATAAAATCACGAGTTGGGTTAGGTGTAATTTATAAAATCACGAGTTGGGTTAGGTGTAAGTAATAAAATTCACGAGTTGGGTTAGGTGTAAGTTATAAAATCACGAGTTGGGTTAGGTGTAAGTTATAAAATTCACGAGTTGGGTTAGTTGTAATTTATAAAATCACGAGTTGGGTTAGGTGTAATTAATAAAATCACGAGTTAGGTTAGGTGTAAGTAATAAAATTCACGAGTTAGGTTAAGTGTAATTTATAAAATCACGAGTTGGGTTAGGTGTAAGTAATAAAATTCACGAGTTAGGTTAGGTGTAAGTAATAAAATTCACGAGTTAGGTTAAGTGTGAGTTATAAAATTCACGAGTTGGGTTAGGTGTAATTTTTAAAATCACGAGTTGGGTTAGGTGTAATTTATAAAATCACGAGTTGGGTTAGGTGTAAGTAATAAAATTCACGAGTTAGGTTAGGTGTAATTTATAAAATCACGAGTTGCCTAACCCAACTCGTGATTTTATAAATTACACCTAACCTAACTCGTGAATTTTATTACTTACACCTAACCCAACTCGTGATTTTATAAATTACACCTAACCCAACTCGTGATTTTAAGTAATAAAATTCACGAGTTAGGTTAGGTGTAAGTAATAAAATTCACGAGTTAGGTTAAGTGTAAGTTATAAAATTCACGAGTTGGGTTAGGTGTAATTTATAAAATCACGAGTTGGGTTAGGTGTAATTAATAAAATCACGAGTTGGGTTAGGTGTAAGTAATAAAATTCACGAGTTAGGTTAGGTGTAAGTAATAAAATTCACGAGTTAGGTTAAGTGTAAGTTATAAAATTTACGAGTTGGGTTAGGTGTAATTTATAAAATCACGAGTTGGGTTAGGTGTAATTTATAAAATCACGAGTTGGGTTAGGTGTAAGTAATAAAATTCACGAGTTAGGTTAGGTGTAATTTATAAAATCACGAGTTGGGTTAGGTGTAAGTAATAAAATTCACGAGTTGGGTTAGGTGTAATTTATAAAATCACGAGTTGGGTTAGGTGTAATTTATAAAATCACGAGTTGGGTTAGGTGTAAGTAATAAAATTCACGAGTTAGGTTAGGTGTAATTTATAAAATCACGAGTTGGGTTAGGTGTAAGTAATAAAATTCACGAGTTAGGTTAGGTGTAAGTAATAAAATTCACGAGTTAGGTTAAGTGTAAGTTATAAAATTCACGAGTTGGGTTAGGTGTAATTTATAAAATCACGAGTTGGGTTAGGTGTAATTTATAAAATCACGAGTTGGGTTAGGTGTAAGTAATAAAATTCACGAGTTAGGTTAGGTGTAAGTTATAAAATCACGAGTTGGGTTAGGTGTAAGTTATAAAATTCATGAGTTGGGTTAGGTGTAATTTATAAAATCACGAGTTGGGTTAGGTGTAATTTATAAAATCACGAGTTGGGTTAGGTGTAAGTAATAAAATTCACGAGTTAGGTTAGGTGTAATTTATAAAATCACGAGTTGGGTTAGGTGCAAGTAATAAAATTCACGAGTTGGGTTAGGTGTAATTTATAAAATCACGAGTTGGGTTAGGTGTAAGTAATAAAATTCACGAGTTAGGTTAGGTGTAATTTATAAAATCACGAGTTGGGTTAGGTGTAAGTAATAAAATTCACGAGTTGGGTTAGGTGTAATTTATAAAATCACGAGTTGGGTTAGGTGTAATTTATAAAATCACGAGTTGGGTTAGGTGTAAGTAATAAAATTCACGAGTTAGGTTAGGTGTAATTTATAAAATCACGAGTTGGGTTAGGTGTAAGTAATAAAATTCACGAGTTAGGTTAGGTGTAAGTAATAAAATTCACGAGTTAGGTTAAGTGTAAGTTATAAAATTCACGAGTTGGGTTAGGTGTAATTTATAAAATCACGAGTTGGGTTAGGTGTAATTTATAAAATCACGAGTTGGGTTAGGTGTAAGTAATAAAATTCACGAGTTAGGTTAGGTGTAAGTAATAAAATTCACGAGTTAGGTTAAGTGTAAGTTATAAAATTCACGAGTTGGGTTAGGTGTAATTTATAAAATCACGAGTTGGGTTAGGTGTAATTTATAAAATCACGAGTTGGGTTAGGTGTAAGTAATAAAATTCACGAGTTAGGTTAGGTGTAATTTATAAAATTACGAGTTGGGTTAGGTGTAAGTAATAAAATTCACGAGTTAGGTTAGGTGTAAGTAATAAAATTCACGAGTTAGGTTAGGTGTAAGTTATAAAATTCACGAGTTGGGTTAGGTGTAATTTATAAAATCACGAGTTGGGTTAGGTGTAAGTAATAAAATTCACGAGTTAGGTTAGGTGTAATTTATAAAATTACGAGTTGGGTTAGGTGTAAGTAATAAAATTCACGAGTTAGGTTAGGTGTAAGTAATAAAATTCACGAGTTAGGTTAGGTGTAAGTTATAAAATTCACGAGTTGGGTTAGGTGTAATTTATAAAATCACGAGTTGGGTTAGGTGTAAGTAATAAAATTCACGAGTTAGGTTAGGTGTAATTTATAAAATTACGAGTTGGGTTAGGTGTAAGTAATAAAATTCACGAGTTAGGTTAGGTGTAAGTAATAAATTTCACGAGTTAGGTTAGGTGTAAGTTATAAAATTCACGAGTTGGGTAAGGTGTAATTTATAAAATCACAAGTTGGGTTAGGTGTAAGTAATAAAATTCACGAGTTAGGTTAGGTGTAATTTATAAAATCACGAGTTGGGTTAGGTGTAAGTAATAAAATTCACGAGTTAGGTTAGGTGTAAGTAATAAAATTCACGAGTTAGGTTAGGTGTAAGTTATAAAATTCACGAGTTGGGTTAGGTGTAATTTATAAAATCACGAGTTGGGTTAGGTGTAAGTAATAAAATTCACGAGTTAGGTTGGGTGTAAGTAATAAAATTCACGAGTTAGGTTAGGTGTAAGTTATAAAATCACGAGTTGGGTTAGGTGTAATTTATAAAATCACGAGTTGGGTTAGGTGTAAGTAATAAAATTCACGAGTTAGGTTAGGTGTAAGTAATAAAATTCACGAGTTAGGTTAAGTGTAAGTTATAAAATTCACGAGTTGGGTTAGGTGTAATTTATAAAATCACGAGTTGGGTTAGGTGTAATTTATAAAATCACGAGTTGGGTTAGGTGTAAGTAATAAAATTCACGAGTTAGGTTAGGTGTAATTTATAAAATCACGAGTTGGGTTAGGTGTAAGTAATAAAATTCACGAGTTAGGTTAGGTGTAAGTAATAAAATTCACGAGTTAGGTTAGGTGTAAGTTATAAAATTCACGAGTTGGGTTAGGTGTAATTTATAAAATCACGAGTTGGGTTAGGTGTAATTTATAAAATCACGAGTTGGGTTAGGTGTAAGTAATAAAATTCACGAGTTAGGTTAGGTGTAAGTAATAAAATTCACGAGTTAGGTTAGGTGTAAGTAATAAAATTCACGAGTTAGGTTAGGTGTAAGTTATAAAATTCACGAGTTGGGTTAGGTGTAATTTATAAAATCACGAGTTGGGTTAGGTGTAATTTATAAAATCACGAGTTGGGTTAGGTGTAAGTAATAAAATTCACGAGTTGGGTTAGGTGTAAGTAATAAAATTCACGAGTTAGGTTAAGTGTAAGTTATAAAATTCACGAGTTGGGTTAGGTGTAATTTATAAAATCACGAGTTGGGTTAGGTGTAATTTATAAAATCACGAGTTGGGTTAGGTGTAAGTAATAAAATTCACGAGTTAGGTTAGGTGTAAGTAATAAAATTCACGAGTTAGGTTAAGTGTAAGTTATAAAATTCACGAGTTGGGTTAGGTGTAATTTATAAAATCACGAGTTGGGTTAGGTGTAATTTATAAAATCACGAGTTGGGTTAGGTGTAAGTAATAAAATTCACGAGTTAGGTTAGGTGTAAGTTATAAAATCACGAGTTGGGTTAGGTGTAAGTAATAAAATTCACGAGTTGGGTTAGGTGTAATTTATAAAATCACGAGTTGGGTTAGGTGTAATTTATAAAATCACGAGTTAGGTTAGGTGTAAGTAATAAAATTCACGAGTTAGGTTAGGTGTAATTTATAAAATCACGAGTTGGGTTAGGTGTAAGTAATAAAATTCACGAGTTAGGTTAGGTGTAAGTAATAAAATTCACGAGTTAGGTTAAGTGTGAGTTATAAAATTCACGAGTTGGGTTAGGTGTAATTTTTAAAATCACGAGTTGGGTTAGGTGTAATTTATAAAATCACGAGTTGGGTTAGGTGTAAGTAATAAAATTCACGAGTTAGGTTAGGTGTAATTTATAAAATCACGAGTTGCCTAACCCAACTCGTGATTTTATAAATTACACCTAACCTAACTCGTGAATTTTATTACTTACACCTAACCCAACTCGTGATTTTATAAATTACACCTAACCCAACTCGTGATTTTAAGTAATAAAATTCACGAGTTAGGTTAGGTGTAAGTAATAAAATTCACGAGTTAGGTTAAGTGTAAGTTATAAAATTCACGAGTTAGGTTAGGTGTAATTTATAAAATCACGAGTTGGGTTAGGTGTAATTTATAAAATCACGAGTTGGGTTAGGTGTAAGTAATAAAATTCACGAGTTAGGTTAGGTGTAAGTAATAAAATTCACGAGTTAGGTTAAGTGTAAGTTATAAAATTTACGAGTTGGGTTAGGTGTAATTTATAAAATCACGAGTTGGGTTAGGTGTAATTTATAAAATCACGAGTTGGGTTAGGTGTAAGTAATAAAATTCACGAGTTAGGTTAGGTGTAATTTATAAAATCACGAGTTGGGTTAGGTGTAAGTAATAAAATTCACGAGTTGGGTTAGGTGTAATTTATAAAATCACGAGTTGGGTTAGGTGTAATTTATAAAATCACGAGTTGGGTTAGGTGTAAGTAATAAAATTCACGAGTTAGGTTAGGTGTAATTTATAAAATCACGAGTTGGGTTAGGTGTAAGTAATAAAATTCACGAGTTAGGTTAGGTGTAAGTAATAAAATTCACGAGTTAGGTTAGGTGTAAGTTATAAAATTCACGAGTTGGGTTAGGTGTAATTTATAAAATCACGAGTTGGGTTAGGTGTAATTTATAAAATCACGAGTTGGGTTAGGTGTAAGTAATAAAATTCACGAGTTGGGTTAGGTGTAAGTAATAAAATTCACGAGTTAGGTTAGGTGTAAGTTATAAAATTCACGAGTTGGGTTAGGTGTAATTTATAAAATCACGAGTTGGGTTAGGTGTAATTTATAAAATCACGAGTTGGGTTAGGTGTAAGTAATAAAATTCACGAGTTAGGTTAGGTGTAATTTATAAAATCACGAGTTGGGTTAGGTGTAAGTAATAAAATTCACGAGTTAGGTTAGGTGTAAGTAATAAAATTCACGAGTTAGGTTAAGTGTAAGTTATAAAATTCACGAGTTGGGTTAGGTGTAATTTATAAAATCACGAGTTGGGTTAGGTGTAATTTATAAAATCACGAGTTGGGTTAGGTGTAAGTAATAAAATTCACGAGTTAGGTTAGGTGTAAGTAATAAAATTCACGAGTTAGGTTAGGTGTAAGTAATAAAATTCACGAGTTAGGTTAAGTGTAAGTTATAAAATTCACGAGTTGGGTTAGGTGTAATTTATAAAATCACGAGTTGGGTTAGGTGTAATTTATAAAATCACGAGTTGGGTTAGGTGTAAGTAATAAAATTCACGAGTTAGGTTAGGTTAGGTTAGGTTAGGTTAGGTTAGGTTAGGTTAGGTTCAACGGCGAGCGACACCATAATTGGATGGCTGGAAGCGACGGGGCTGACAGTGGAAACAAGCAAAACCAAGGCGGTGTGGCTATCTACAAAAAGATCGGGGAGACAGCAGGGAGAGGCCATCAAAGTAGGGGGAGTCGAGGTAGTGATCGAAAAGAGCCTGAAATATTTGGGAGTATGGCTCGAAGCTAACCCTAGATGGAGTCGCCACTGCGCAGAAGCGGCTGACGGAGCAGTGCGGATGGAAGCGCTAATTGGGCGGCTAATGCCCAATGTAGGTGGAGCCGGGGAGGGTAGGAGGCGCCTACTAATGTCGGCCGCCAGAGCTAAACTCGCGTACGCGGCACCGGTATGGAGTAAAGCCATGGACACGGCGAGAAACGCTGCGAGAGCTAGAAGAGCACTGAGGACAGCATGCTTGCGGATCACACGGGCGTACAGAACAGCATCCACGGACGCAGTGGAGGTACTCGCCTCGGCAATACCCGGCGACCTGTACGTGAGAGAGAGAGCGGACGTCTACCGACTACAGCAGGGAGGGCTACCTAAGAAAGAGGCCAAGGAGGAAGCCCACAATAAGGCCGTAAGAGAATGGCAAGAGCGATGGGACCGGAGTACAAGCTGGACGAGAGCCCTGATAAGAAGCGTTCGACAGTGGTGCGAAAGAAGCCACGGCGAGATGAGTTACCACCTAACCCAACTCATGACGGGACACGGGAGCTTCGGGGCGTACCTCCACAGAATCGGGAAAGCCCCTGGTGGGAATTGCCAGTACTGCGAGGCTGCGGAGGATACGGCTCGTCACACCCTGGTGGAGTGCGAGGGCTGGACGGAAGCGAGACGCGAGCTAAAGGACGCTATCGGGGAAGTTGCCGTGGACAGCATAGTCCAGAAGATGCTGGCAAAGGAGGATAGTTGGAACGCGGTCAACGAATTTGCGAAAACCGTGATCGGTAAGAAGCTCGCAGACGAGCTGAGGAGGACCAAGGGTCAGGCAAGCGAAGACCCTGGCGAGAACAACCGGAGGAAATGACCGGAGCAAATGCCCCTGAGGCCATGCCGTGAAAGGCGATTCCAGGGAAGAGAGGGGGAAGGGTTTTAGTCGGTAGAACCCGACACTATCGGCCAAAGTAGATCAATAGGCCTTTGTCTGTGCTCAGATTTCCCAATCCCCTCTATAAACAAAAAAAAAAAAAAAAAAAAAAAAAGGTTAGGTTAGGTTAGGTTAGGTTAGGTTAGGTTAGGTTAGGTTAGGTTAGGTTAGGTTAGGTTAGGTTAGGTTAGGTTAGGTTAGGTTAGGTTAGGTTAGGTTAGGTTAGGTTAGGTTAGGTTAGGTTAGGTTAGGTTAGGTTAGGTTAGGTTAGGTTAGGTTAGGTTAGGTTGTAGAACGAAGATTTTGAAAGACATTATTTCTCAGATCTCTGAAGGCGGTCCTGGTGCGGGTTTGCGGCGGAGACAACGCTGAGAGGCTCTCTTAGCTCTCTTTCACGTTTGCGAGTACGAGTTGCGTGGTATGTTGCGAAATTGAATCTATAAGACTTTTGATGTTCGCGAATTTCACTGACACTGATCGGTACACGTCGCGATTTTTGGGTTGTCAATAGCGGTCTTGTAGAAGCGAGAAATTATATTCACTAGGAGTGCCTTCGAACATCTGCTGACCTACGGAGGTTGCCCTCCATCGTGGAACCATAGTGTGGTTCTGCAGACAACTCGTTTGATGCGATCTGGACGCTGATCTGGGCGCTGTGGAACGAACACGTTGAAGGGCGTTTTTTCTCAGATCTTTGGGGGCGGTCCTGGTGCGGGTTCGCGACGGAGACAGTGTTGAACGGCTCTCTTGGCTCTCATTCGCGTTCGCGAGTGTGAATTGCGTGGTGTGTCGCGAGGTTGGATTTATACGACTTTTGACGTTCGCGAATTTCACTGACACTGATCGATGTGCGTGGCGATTTTTAGGTTATCAGTGGCGATCTTGCAGAGACGAGAAACTATACTCACTGGGAGTGCCTTCGAACATTTGCCCTCCATCGCGGAACTATAGTGTAACTCTGCAGACAACTCGTTCGATGTGATCTGGGCGCTGCGGAGCGAACACTTTGAAAGGCGTTTTTTTCTCAGATCTCTGAAGGTGGTTCTGGTGCGGTAGTGCGGGTTCGCGACGGAGACAACGCTAAGTGGCTCTCTTTTGCGTTCACAAGTGTGAATCGCGTGGTGTATCGCGAAACTGAATTTATACGACTTTTGACGTTCGCGAATTTCACTGACACTGATCGGTACACGTCACGATTTTTAGGTTATCAGCAGTTAAAAATTTGACATCGATAAAAGTTGTGCTTCACTGGAGTGTATTCGAGCACAAACTGACTTACCGTTTGACACAGTTGTAAAACTGTTGCTCCACATTTTTGAACACACAAACACTACCCAAACTCTATACGTCCCGAAAGTCTATTGGCTCATTAATTTTTGAGTGCAATTCATTGTATTTGTTTGGCTTTACTTTTTCTTGCTTTAGGCCCAACGATTGACAACGACAGTTGACACTTGAAAACTGACAGTTGACAGTTGACTGTCAATAGAATTCCACCACCATAATGTCTGAGAGTGACATTCAATCAGACGTGGATAACCCAGAAATTATAAATAATATCACTGAAAATATGCCAAATTCAAAATTCTCAGTAATTAGTAAAATAATCAAATTAATATCCGAACTTAAAAATTTATCAAAAATTCACAAAAACACACAGTTAGATATTAAAAATAAAATTAATGAAATTCATTTTAATACATTTGAACTAGAAGATTTACTAGAAAACTTAGAAATTGAAAGTACAAATTCACAAACTCAAACCGAAAATATAATCACTGATTTCAATGAGTGGAATATATCTTCTGAACTGGAAAAGGACTTAAGCTCAGACGATATTAATAATTTGATTAATAAAAAATGGCCCAAAAATACATTTAAAAATTGTAATAACATGTTTGATGAAAACATAATAAAAAATAGAAATACAATAATTCTCTACGAGAAAGATCAAGAAAATGAACCCTTAATGAAAAAAGCATTTAAACAATTCAATGAAATAAAAGAAACAATTATTGATAACAAACTAGAATTTGGTGAAATTATTAACTTTTCAAAATGTGCATGTAAAATAAATTTAAACAACGAAGAATCTCAGGTTCAACAATATCTGTTTTTATCTAAATTTAACAAAATTGACAATTCAAACTACGCGGAATTAATTACAATATTAAATAAAATTAAAAACATGTGTATAAATCAACAAATCAATGAAATTCAATGCATAATCATTAACCAAAAACTTAAAATCAAAATTAAAAAAATTCTCGAATGCATATTCAGAAAAACTGAAATAAAAATATACTTGATAAGTAATAATGATATTATAAATACAACGAATGAAGAAAAGTTACCAAAATTAAGAACAACAGAAACAGTTATACTTGAACCGCTTGGAACAAACTCGTACGCAGACATTATTAAAAATATCAAAGACAATATAACAGTAGACAAGAGCATAACAATAAAAAAACTAAACAAAACCAAAAACGGCAAAGTAGTAATCAGATTTAATGGAAAAAAACCTAATCAAAACAATAATCTTAAGGAAGATATTAAAAAATTTACAAATAACGTAGCTAATTTTAAAATAAACTCGAGGACGGAAACTATAAAAATAACAAACATAGACCCAACGGTAACAGCCCAAGAAATAAAGGACACTATAAAGAAAGAATTAGGTATTAATACAACTCAGAATATTATCGAATCAATTAATATAACAAAAAACAAAAGATTTAACGAAATTCAAAGTGCAATCATCAAATTAGATAAAATACTAGCTCTTAAATTAATTAAAAAAGAAACCATTTTTCAAAATTGGAAATATTGGTATATCAAAAAATTTTACACCCCACTTAAATGCTTTAAATGTAAAAAAATTGGACACATTCATAACGAATGCCCAACAGAAAAATTCGAAAATCATTGTTTCAACTGTTTATCACTTGATCACAACTATAAAAATTGCAAAGAAACGTCAAAATGTTATCTCTGTAACATTGACGGTCACAAGGCGGAATCGATGAATTGCCCAAATTATCGGAAATTAATTAAACAACTTGAAGAAAATGACATTATTATTTCGAATGAGCATAAAAATCCTACAGTTAAATCTAAATAGAGACAAAAGGGCTATGGACCTCGTTAAATCTAACATAATGGAGGAGAATTACGATTATGCAATCATATCAGAACCAAACAAAAATTTTATAAGCAACAACTCTAGATGGTTATCGGACACAAATGAAGACGCTAGCATCTTCATCTGGAACAATAAATTAATAATCAACAAATTTGGCAACAACAAAGGATTTATCTGGTTAGAAACAAAATTTTTCGTTATATATTCTGTTTATATATCTCCAAATTGCTCAATTACTGAATTTGAAAATATCCTAATAAATTTAAGTAATAACATAAAATCACAATGTAAACCAATTCTACTTGGCGGGGATTTTAATTCAAAATCAAAAGTATGGGGTTCAAAATTGGATGATAGAAGAGGCATAATCTTAAAAGACTGGATATCAGAACATAATCTGATTATTCTAAACAAGAACATAACTCCTACATTTGAAAGAAGAGGTCAAGAGTCTTTTATTGACCTAACACTTGGATCCCTAAATTTACTTAAATACAAAATCATTTGGAATGTCGATCAAACAGAAAATTTAAGCGACCACAACAACATAATCATTGAAATATTTCTCGACAAAAACAAATATAACTATGTTACTAATAAATCTAATGCATGGAAATTTAATGCGAATAAAACTGAACAAATTTCAAACTTTCTGAAAGAAAAATTATTAAATATTAACATCAATAGTAACTATTTAGACACAACTCTTAGAAATTCTTGTATGAAACATCTTAAAAAATTATCTAGTAATAACCCTAAAAAGAAACAAAATTATTGGTGGAATGATGAACTGTCGAAATTAAGATTAAACTGTAACAAAATTCGTAGAGATATATTGAGAAACAAAAAGAAAAATAGATTAGGTAATTTAGATGAACTTATCAACAACTTAGAATTAAAAAGGAAAGATGAACAACAAATTTTCAAAAAACAAATAGAAAAAGCAAAAAAGAAATGTTGGCTAAATTTATGTGAAGAAGTGGATAATGATATCTGGGGAACCGGATTTAAAATCGTGACAGGCAAACTCGGCATTAGAGTAAACCTTCATCTAAGTGATGAAATCCAAATTAAAGAAGCAAAAAAATTATTTCCATCCAAAAAATCTATAACATGGCCACTCCTAAACATCAATAATAACGAAATTCCAATATGTAATGAAGATGAAGTTTTGGCAGCAAGTTCCAAATTAAGTAATAAAAAAGCAGCAGGCCCAGATGGCATTCCTCCAGAAATAGCAAAATTAGCTTGCAAAGTAAGTACAAATTATATTAGTAAACTATTCACAAAATTACTTTCAACGGGTCATTTCCCAAATCAATGGAAATTCGCAAAACTAATCTTATTGGAAAAATCCCGAAAAAATAACATAACAAATTACCGTCCTATTTGTCTTCTTAATACAATGAGCAAAATTTTCGAAAACATTATTAACACAAGATTAAAAGAAGAAATTATGACAAATAACGGAATCTCAGAAAACCAATTTGGATTTAGAGAAGGTAGATCTACTTTAGACGCCATCAGTAAAGTAATCAACACTGGCAAAATCAACACAAAATTCTCAATATTAATTTGTATAGACGTGAAGAACGCGTTTAACTCTGCTCCATGGACTCTCATATCTGTTGCACTAATTAAAAGAAATATTCCAAATTATTTAGTAAGAATAACAAGTGAAGCCTAGCGGCTTCACTTGAATGATCGCCGCTCCGCTGGAATAGTATGCCAGCAGAAGAACTTTTTATAAATTAAGTAAGCCGTCAGCAAATGATTACGATGGATATAACCAGAGAAGCCCGCAGAATAGTAAGCCCGTAAAAAGGACACGCTACGGAATGTCAGCCGTCGGCAAATGAACACGATGGATATAACCGAGAATGTATCTTCATCACCGCTCCGCTGGAACTACCTGCGGGTACCAAGCTAAAGCCCGCAGAGAGCGTGAGGGATTGTTCAAATCAAAACTAAAAAATTTTTAATGCATTAACAATGCAATAATTGCAACAGTCGAGTGATGACGGGGGAAAGGAGGAGGGTACGTAAGCCGAATGTTGTGGTTGGAGAATGATGTGTTGTTGAGGTAATGAGAATGCGATGGATGGAGAAAGCAGTTCGTATATTAAAAGGACTCTGCTGCTCGCTAACGCTCACCCCAGCTCGCTTCGCTCGCTTGCCTGCTCGCTGCGCTCGCAAACTGAATCGGACTTAGCTTTGATTTTTACACTTTTGAAATCGCTAAAATATCATTATACTTGCAATTTGTATTTATTTAGATTAAAATTGAATTATTTTTAAATTTAAATTAATAAAAAAAAATACTTCCGGTTGAAAAAAATAAAACACTTGCTACAAAACCGTCATAGAAGAAAATAAGGAATTTTTTGATACCTTTAACAAAAGTTTTTTTTTTTTTCAAAAAAATCTAAAGGGTACCCCTTGATTCGAAATTTTACATTGAAACCCGCATAAGTCTGTCCTTTTCCCACTCATGGCTTTTGATAGCCAGCGCCAAATAATTTTGCAGAATTGCTAAAAAGTAAAAAATATTTATTGCTCCGGTCCTACTTGAGCTAGATAATTGAAATTTTCAGCATTTATACACATTTATATAACCTATCTACTGGTACAGTTCCCATTATTGTACTGTATCAAATACTCAATAAAAAAAAATATAAATTATTTATTTAATTAATATGAAAATGAAAAAAAATCTATCTCCTATCCAAATTGAGCTGGATCAATGAAATTTTCAGCATTTATACATATTTGTATTTCCTATTTATTGGTAGAAATGCAAATGTTTCACTGTTTTAAATACTATGGGAAAAAAAATAAAAATTGTTTGTTTTGAATAATTTAAAAAGCAAAAAAAATTCTATTTTCGATCTGAATTGAGGTAGGTGAATGAAATTTTCAGCATTTATGGCGATTAGTATTACCTATTTATTGATCTAATTCCCATTGTTGTACTATAAATAATAGTGGAGCTAAAAAATAAAAATTGTATTTTTAATTCGCCGTTTGAGCCTGAAAAGCGGTTTTGAAGCGCAGAAAAAAATACCAATTTCCGTCCTAATAGAGCTGGAACGATGAAATTTTCAGCATTTATGCAGATTGGTATTGCCCATTTATGGACCAACTCCCATCGGTCTACTATTATTAGGACCGAAGTAAAAAAAAAAAACTTGTAATTTTTCGTGATTTTCACGACTGCGCCAACGTAAACTGAAATATTTCAGCAAATATCCAAAAGATAAGAAGCGATCCGGGGCATATAAAAGGTACTACCCCAGAGTACATTCGATCAAAATTTCAGCCCTCTACGATAAACTCAGAGGGAACGGTGAATTTTTTTCTAAGCAAAATTGGATAAAAATGAGAAAATGAATTTTTCAAAAATTGGTCAAGTTTGGCGATTTTTGACGGCCCTACGGGCCGTCTCAGTGAAAGGTCACAGGGCACACGTGATAGGGGCGTCTTCTGGCTAGGCGTGGGTATTTTTTTCAGCCCGATGAGTCATCATGTGGCCGAGCAAAATGGCGGAGGACCGCGACGCGAACTTTGTCGATTGTGGGCCCCATAATGGGGCCAAGGCAAAAAATGGGTACATCGATGGAAAGCCCTTTTAACGGCCTACACGGCCCCGAAAACGGATATTTTTTTGGAGGCCCCGTTGGCCCACAATAAAAATCCAAAGTTGGGGGTAATTTTTTTTTTCTAAGAACCGTCACCGCCCCCGAGTTGGGAAAGTGAGGCGGGGCGGTGTGCATGATTCTTGTAGAGCAAGCGAAGGGCTACAATTTGCCCTTGGAAAAATTGTCGTAGATCGTCGCATAAGGGAGTTATTAAGGGGCAAAGTTTAAAATCGTTTTATTTAATTGCCGCCCCCCGGACGGCGGCAGACGCTCAAACTAAAAACCGATCGGAGGCCCTTCAGAGGGCGCACCCGACGGCGTTAACCGCAAACCGATCGGAGTTCGGAGCTGGGCGCTATAAAAAAAAAACGAAAAACGGCGAAAAAGCTCTCGAAATGGTAATTATTTTTTTTCTCCGCCCCCCGTCGAGATTTCTTCGATTTTTATTCGTGGCCCCAGTGGTCGGATGTTGGGGCGATGGCGTGGTATTTTTAGATTTTTCGTGTGATGTGCGGTTCAGGAGGAGAAGAAGCCGACAGTTGATTTTTGCCGTTTTTTTTCATGTGTTTTCAGTTTTTCGCCGGTGCCGCCGCCGGGGGCGGCGATTTTTGGTCGGAAAAAATCTCGTCGCATAGAACTTTTTGCGCTCTATCCGATGGTGAAAGCAGCGATTTTTTTGCGCGACCCGTTTTCCCGCCAAAAATTCGCAAAGTCGAGATTTTGAGGGGGGCGGTGCGGCAGACGGGGGCGGCCGAAGGCCGCCCCCCGTCTGATAGTTTTGTCTCGGGGGGCCTCCGGCCCCCCTCGCCAAAGCTCGCTTCGCTCGCTTCGGGGGAAGTGTGTTTTTTTGAACTTCGGCTTACCTATTTAGTATATATAAACAAGTGAAGCCTAGCGGCTTCACTTGAATGATCGCCGCTCCGCTGGAATAGTATGCCAGCAGAAGAACTTTTTATAAATTAAGTAAGCCGTCAGCAAATGATTACGATGGATATAACCAGAGAAGCCCGCAGAATAGTAAGCCCGTAAAAAGGACACGCTACGGAATGTCAGCCGTCGGCAAATGAACACGATGGATATAACCGAGAATGTATCTTCATCACCGCTCCGCTGGAACTACCTGCGGGTACCAAGCTAAAGCCCGCAGAGAGCGTGAGGGATTGTTCAAATCAAAACTAAAAAATTTTTAATGCATTAACAATGCAATAATTGCAACAGTCGAGTGATGACGGGGGAAAGGAGGAGGGTACGTAAGCCGAATGTTGTGGTTGGAGAATGATGTGTTGTTGAGGTAATGAGAATGCGATGGATGGAGAAAGCAGTTCGTATATTAAAAGGACTCTGCTGCTCGCTAACGCTCACCCCAGCTCGCTTCGCTCGCTTGCCTGCTCGCTGCGCTCGCAAACTGAATCGGACTTAGCTTTGATTTTTACACTTTTGAAATCGCTAAAATATCATTATACTTGCAATTTGTATTTATTTAGATTAAAATTGAATTATTTTTAAATTTAAATTAATAAAAAAAAATACTTCCGGTTGAAAAAAATAAAACACTTGCTACAAAACCGTCATAGAAGAAAATAAGGAATTTTTTGATACCTTTAACAAAAGTTTTTTTTTTTTTCAAAAAAATCTAAAGGGTACCCCTTGATTCGAAATTTTACATTGAAACCCGCATAAGTCTGTCCTTTTCCCACTCATGGCTTTTGATAGCCAGCGCCAAATAATTTTGCAGAATTGCTAAAAAGTAAAAAATATTTATTGCTCCGGTCCTACTTGAGCTAGATAATTGAAATTTTCAGCATTTATACACATTTATATAACCTATCTACTGGTACAGTTCCCATTATTGTACTGTATCAAATACTCAATAAAAAAAAATATAAATTATTTATTTAATTAATATGAAAATGAAAAAAAATCTATCTCCTATCCAAATTGAGCTGGATCAATGAAATTTTCAGCATTTATACATATTTGTATTTCCTATTTATTGGTAGAAATGCAAATGTTTCACTGTTTTAAATACTATCGGAAAAAAAATAAAAATTGTTTTTTTTTGAATAATTTAAAAAGCAAAAAAAATTCTATTTCCGATCTGAATTGAGGTAGGTGAATGAAATTTTGAGCATTTATAGAGATTAGTATTACCTATTTATTGATCTAATTCCCATCGTTGTACTATAAATAATAGTGGAGCTAAAAAATAAAAACTGTATTTTTAATTCGCCGTTTGAGCCTGAAAAGCGGTTTTGAAGCGCAAAAAAAAATACCAATTTCCGTCCTAATAGAGCTGGAACGATGAAATTTTCAGCATTTATGCAGATTCGTATTGCCCATTTATAGTCCAACTCCCATCGGTCTACTGTTATTACGACCGAAGTAAAAAAAAAAAAAATGTAATTTTTCGTGATTTTCACGACTGCGCCAACGTAAACTGAAATATTTCAGCAAATATCCAAAAGATAAGAAGCGATCCGGGGCATATAAAAGGTACTACCCCAGAGTACATTCGATCAAAATTTCAGCCCTCTACGATAAACTCACAGGAAACGGTGAATTTTTTTCTAAGCAAAATTGGATAAAAATGAGAAAAGAAATTTTTCGAAAATTGGTCAAGTTTGGCGATTTTTGACGGCCCTACGGGCCGTCTCAGTGAAAGGTCACAGGGCACACGTGATAGGGGCGTCTTCTGGCTAGGCGTGGATATTTTTTTCAGCCCGATGAGTCATCATGTGGCCGAGCAAAATGGCGGAGGACCGCGACGCGAACTTTGTCGATTGTGGGCCCCATAATGGGGCCCGGGCAAAAAGTGGGTACATCGATGGAAAGCCCTTTTAACGGCGTACACGGCCCCGAAAGCGGATATTTTTTGAGGGCCCCGTTGGCCTACAATAAAAATCCAAAGTTAGGGAGAATTTTTGTTTTCTAAGAACCGTCACCGCCCCCGAGTTGGGAAAATGAGGCGGGGCGGTGTGCATGATTCTGGTAGAGCAAGCGGAGGGCTACAATTTGCCCTTTGAAAAATTGTCGTAGATCGTCGCATAAGGGAGTTATTAAGGGGCAAAGTTTAAAATTGTTTTATTTAATTGCCGCCCCCCGGAAGGCGGCAGACGCTCAAACTAAAAACCGATCGGAGGCCCTTCAGAGGGCGCACCCGACGGCGTTAACCGCGATTCGATCGGAAGCAGCAGCTCGACGCTACGGCGAAAAATGTGAAATTTCGGAAAAACGCCCCCGATGTGGTTGGATTTTTTTTGCCGGCCCCCGGGGCAAAAAATCAAAAATCGCAAGGTAGGAAGGGACGCTACAGGTTCCAGTCTACAACGTGTATTTTTTTTGTCGCCGTAATATGAACGATGTGGACAGGAAAAAACCTAGACACAGGTTTTTTTCGCAAAAACGTCGACGTTTTTCTTCATTCTTTCGTCCCGCCCCCGGGAGCGGCGATTTTTCCCAAGAAAAAATCTCGCTCCATAGAACTTTTTGCGCTCTTTCCGAATTTGAAAAGCGCGATTTTTTATCGTTTGTGGTTTTCCCGCCAAAAATTCGCAAAGTCGGGATTTCGAGGGGTGGCGGTGCGGGAAGAGGGGGCGGCCTTCGGCCGCCCCCGTCTGATAGATTGGGCTCGGGGGGCCTCCGGCCCCCCTCGCCAAAGCTCGCTTCGCTCGCTGTTTGTTTAGGGTGTTTTTTTTGACTTTTCCTTACCTATTTAGTATATATTAACTAGAATTTGGCTAGTACTCCGCTCCGCTGGAACTACCTGCGGGTACCAAGCTAAAGCCCGTAGAAAACGTGAGGAATTGTTTAAATCAAAATTAAAAATTTTTTAATGCATTAACAATGTAATAACTGCAACAATCGAATGATGACGCGAAGAAAGGAGAAGGATACATAAGCCGAATGTTGTGGTTGGAGATTGATGTGTTGTTGAGGTAATGAGAATGCGATGGATGGAGAAAGCAGTTCGTATATTAAAAGGACTCTGCTGCTCGCTAACGCTCACCCCAGCTCGCTTCGCTCGCTTGCCTGCTCGCTGCGCTCGCAAACTGAATCGGGCTTAGCTTTGATTTTTACACTTTTAAAATCGCTAAAATATCATTACACTTGCTATTTGTATTTATTTCGATTAAAATTGAATTATTTTTAAATTTAAATTAATAAAAAAAATCATATCTCGGCGGGACGAAGGGGTGGAGGGACGGGGGGTGCACAGATTGTACGCCCCAGTGTCTAGTAGACGCGTGCAAAGTTTCAACGTTCCACGATAAAAGGTAAAGGAGCTGCGATTTTTTTTAAAGTCAAAACGCAAGGACTGGGTCCTAATAAAAAAAAAATACTTCCGGTTGAGAAAAATAAAACACTTGCTACAAAAACATCATAGAAAAAAATAAGGAATTTTTTGATACCTTTAACAAAAGTTTTTTTTTTTTTCAAAAAAATCCAAAGGGTACCCCTTGATTCGAAATTTTACATTGAAACCCGCATAAGTCTGTCCTTTTCCCACTCATGGCTTTTGATAGCCGGCGCCAAATAATTTTGCAGAATTGCTAAAAAGTAACAAATATTTATTGCTCCGGTCCTACTTGAGCTAGATAATTGAAATTTTCAGCATTTATACACATTTGTATTACCTATCTACTGGTACAGTTCCCATTATTGTACTGTATCAAATACTCAATAAAAAAAAATATAAATTATTTATTTAATTAATATGAAAATGAAAAAAAAATCTATCTCCTATCCAAATTGAGCTGGATCAATGAAATTTTCAGCATTTATACATATTTGTATTTCCTATTTATTGGTATAAATGCAAATGTTTCACTGTTTTAAATACTATAGGAAAAAAAATAAAAATTGTTTTTTTTAAATAATTTAAAAAGCAAAAAAAATTCTATTTCCGATCTGAATTGAGGTAGGTGAATGAAATTTTTAGCATTTATAGAGATTAGTATTACCTATTTGTTGATCTAATTCCCATTGTTGTACTATAAATAATAGTGGAGCTAAAAAATAAAAATTGTATTTTTAATTCGCCGTTTGAGCCTGAAAAGCGGTTTTGAAGCGCAAAAAAAAATACCAATTTCCGTCCTAATAGAGCTGGAACGATGAAATTTTCAGCATTTATGCAGATTAGTATTGCCTATTTATAAACCAACTCCCATCGGTCTACTATTATTAGGACCGAAGTAAAAAAAAAAAAATTGTAATTTTTTGTGATTTTCAGGACTGCACCAACGTAAACTGAAATATTTCAGCAAATATTCAAAAGATAAGAAGCGATCCGGGGCATATAAAAGGTACTACCCCAGAGTACATTCGATCAAAATTTCAGCCCTCTACGATAAACTGACAGGGAACGGTGAATTTTTTTCTAAGCAAAATTGGCTAAAAATGAGAAAATGAATTTTTCAAAAATTGGTCAAGTTTGGCGATTTTTGACGGCCCTACGGGCCGTCTCAGTGAAAGGTCACAGGGCACACGTGATAGGGGCGTCTTCTGGCTAGACGTGAGTATTTTTTTCAGCCCGATGAGTCATCATGTGGCCGAGCAAAATGGCGGAGGACCGCGACGCGAACTTTGTCGATTGTGGGCCCCATAATGGGGCCAAGGCAAAAAGTGGGTACATCGATGGAAAGCCCTTTTAACGGCCTACACGGCCCCGAAAACGGATATTTTTTTGGAGGCCCCGGTGGCCCACAATAAAAATCCAAAGTTGGGGGTAATTTTTTTTTTCTAAGAACCGTCACCGCCCCCGAGTTGGGAAAGTGAGGCGGGGCGGTGTGCATGATTCTTGTAGAGCAAGCGGAGGGCTACAATTTGCCCTTGGAAAAATTGTCGTAGATCGTCGCATAAGGGAGTTATTAAGGGGCAAAGTTTAAAATTGTTTTATTTAATTGCCGCCCCCCGGACGGCGGCAGACGCTCAAACTAAAAACCGATCGGAGGCCCTTCAAAGGGCGCACCCGACGGCGTTAACCGCGAATCGATCGGAGTTCGGAGCTGGACGCTATAAAAAAAAAACGAAAAACGGCGAAAAATTTCTCGAAATGGTAATTATTTTTTTTCTCGGCCCCCCGACGAAATTTTTTCGACTGCTATAGCCTATGCACTGTAGAAATGATGTGGCTACACTGTGGTATTTTTTTCGTGGCCGTAGTATTTACGGTTTAGACAGTGACCTCGCCGTCCCTCGCGAATTTTGACGAAAATGTCGACGTTTTTTTTCTTTCTTTCGTCCCGCCCCCGGGGGCGGCGATTTTCTACAGGAAAAAATCTCGTTCCATAGAACTTTTTGCGCTCTATCCGACGGTGAAGGCGGCGATTTTTTCGCGCGACCCGTTTTCCCGCAAAAAATTGGCAAAGTCGGGATTTGGAGGGGTGGCGGTGCGGCAGACGGGGGCGGCCTTCGGCCGCCCCCGTCTGATAGTTTGGGCTCGGGGGGCCTACGGCCCCCCTCGCCAAAGCTCGCTTCGCTCGCTTGCCGTTTAGTGTGTTTTTTTGTAGTTTTTCTTACCTATTTAGTATATATATAACAAGTGAAGCCTAGCGGCTCCACTTGATTACTCCGCTCCGCTGGAATAGTATGCCCGCAGAAGAACTTTAAATAAATTAAGTAAGCCGTCAGCAAATGATTACGATGGATATAACCAGAGAAGCCCGCAGAATAGTAAGCCCGTAGAAAGGACACGCTAGGGAAAGTAAGCCGTCAGCAAATGAACACGATGGATATAATCGAGAATGTATCTTCATCACCGCTCCGCTGGAACTACCTGCGGGTACTAAGCTAAAGCCCGCAGAAAGCGTGAGGAATTGTTTAAATCAAAACTAAAAAATTTTTAATGCATTAACATGCAATAACTGCAACAATCGAGTGGTGACGGGAGGAAAGGAGGAGGGTACGTAAGCCGAATATTGTGGTTGGAGAATGATGTGTTGTTGAGGTAGTGAGAATGCGATGGATGGAGAAAGCAGTTTGTATATTAAAAGGACTCTGCTGCTCGCTAACGCTCACCCCAGCTCGCTTCGCTCGCTTGCCTGCTCGCTGCGCTCGCAAACTGAATCGGGCTTAGCTTTGATTTTTACACTTTTGAAATCGCTAAAATATCATTACACTTGCTATTTGTATTTATTTCGATTAAAATTGAATTATTTTTAAATTTAAATTAATAAAAAAAAATACTTCCGGTTGAAAAAAAATAAAACACTTGCTACAAAAACGTCATAGAAAAAAATAAGGAATTTTTTGATACCTTTAACAAAAGTTTTTTTTTTTTCAAAAAAATCCAAAGGGTACCCCTTGATTCGAAATTTTACATTGAAACCCGCATAAGTCTGTCCTTTTCCCACTCATGGCTTTTGATAGCCAGCGCTAAATAATTTTGCAGAATTGCTAAAAAGTAAAAAATATTTATTGCTCCGGTCCTACTTGAGCTGGATAACTGAAATTTTCAGCATTTATACACATTTATATAACCTATCTACTGGTACAGTTCCCATTATTGTACTGTATCAAATACTCAATAAAAAAAAATATAAATTATTTATTTAATTAATATGAACATGAAAAAAAATCTATCTCCGATCTGAATTGAGGTAGGTGAATAAAATTTTGAGCATTTATAGAGATTAGTATTACCTATTTATTGATCTAATTCCCATTGTTGTACTATAAATAATAGTGGAGCTAAAAAATAAAAACTGTATTTTTAATTCGCCGTTTGAGCCTGAAAAGCGGTTTTGAAGCGCAAAAAAAAATACCAATTTCCGTCCTAATAGAGCTGGAACGATGAAATTTTCAGCATTTATGCAGATTCGTGTTGCCCATTTATGGTCCAACTCCCATCGGTCTACTGTTATTACGACCGAAGTAAAAAAAAAAAAATTGTAATTTTTCGTGATTTTCACGACTGCGCCAACGTAAACTGAAATATTTCAGCAAATATCCAAAAGATAAGAAGCGATCTGGGGCATATAAAAGGTACTACCCCAGAGTACATTCGATCAAAATTTCAGCCCTCTACGATAAACTCACAGGAAACGGTGAATTTTTTTCTAAGCAAAATTGGATAAAAATGAGAAAAGAAATTTTTCGAAAATTGGTCAAGTTTGGCGATTTTTGACGGCCCTACGGGCCGTCTCAGTGAAAGGTCACAGGGCACACGTGATAGGGGCGTCTTCTGGCTAGGCGTGGGTATTTTTTTCAGCCCGATGAGTCATCATGTGGCCGAGCAAAATGGCGGAGGACCGCGACGCAAACTTTGTCGATTGTGGGCCCCATAATGGGGCCCGGGCAAAAAGTGGGTACATCGATGGAAAGCCCTTTTAACGGCCTACACGGCCCCGAAAACGGATATTTTTTTGGAGGCCCCGTTGGCCCACAATAAAAATCCAAAGTTGGGGGTAATTTTTGTTTTCTAAGAACCGTCACCGCCCCCGAGTTGGGAAAGTGATGCGGGGCGGTGTGCTCGATTCTTGTAGAGCAAGCGGAGGGCTACAATTTGCCCTTGGAAAAATTGTCGTAGATCGTCGCATAAGGGAGTTATTAAGGGTGAAAGTTTAAAATTGTTTTATTTAATTGCCGCCCCCCGGAGGGCGGCAGACGCTCAAACTAAAAACCAATCGGAGGCCCTTCAGAGGGCGCACCCGACGGCGTTAACCGCGAATCGATCGGAGTTCGGAGCCGGGCGCTATAAAAAAAAAACGAAAAACGGCGAAAAAGCTCCCGAAATGGTAATTATTTTTTTTCTCGGCCCCCCGGCAAAATTTTTTCAACTGCTATAGCCTATACAATGTAGAAATGATGTGGCTACACTGTAGTATTTTTAGATCTTTCGTGAAATGTTCGGTGCGGATCACATTTCGACGATAGGTTTTTTTTTGCAAATTTTGACCCCCCCTTTTCAGTTTTTCGCCGGTGCCGCCCCCGGGGGCGGCGATTTTCTACAGGAAAAAATCTCGTCGCATAGAACTTTTCGCGCTCTATCCGACGGTGAAGGCGGCGATTTTTTCGCGCGACCCGTTTTCCCGCAAAAAAATCGCAAAGTCGTAATTTTCGCGGGTCTGGGGCGGCGCAGGGGGGCGGCCTTCGGCCGCCCCCGTCTGATAGTTTTGTCTCGGGGGGCCTCCGGCCCCCCTCGCCAAAGCTCGCTTCGCTCGCTTTGGGGGAAGTGTGTTTTTTTGAACTTGGGCTTACCTATTTAGTATATATAAACAAGTGAAGCCTAGCGGCTTCACTTGAATGATCGCCGCTCCGCTGGAATAGTATGCCAGCAGAAGAACTTTTTATAAATTAAGTAAGCCGTCAGCAAATGATTACGATGGATATAACCGGAGAAGCCCGCAGAATAGTAAGCCCGTAAAAAGGACACGCTACGGAATGTCAGCCGTCGGCAAATGAACACGATGGATATAACCGAGAATGTATCTTCATCACCGCTCCGCTGGAACTACCTGCGGGTACCAAGCTAAAGCCCGCAGAGAGCGTGAGGGATTGTTCAAATCAAAACTAAAAAATTTTTAATGCATTAACAATGCAATAATTGCAACAGTCGAGTGATGACGGGGGAAAGGAGGAGGGTACGTAAGCCGAATGTTGTGGTTGGAGAATGATGTGTTGTTGAGGTAATGAGAATGCGATGGATGGAGAAAGCAGTTCGTATATTAAAAGGACTCTGCTGCTCGCTAACGCTCACCCCAGCTCGCTTCGCTCGCTTGCCTGCTCGCTGCGCTCGCAAACTGAATCGGACTTAGCTTTGATTTTTACACTTTTGAAATCGCTAAAATATCATTATACTTGCAATTTGTATTTATTTAGATTAAAATTGAATTATTTTTAAATTTAAATTAATAAAAAAAAATACTTCCGGTTGAAAAAAATAAAACACTTGCTACAAAACCGTCATAGAAGAAAATAAGGAATTTTTTGATACCTTTAACAAAAGTTTTTTTTTTTTTCAAAAAAATCTAAAGGGTACCCCTTGATTCGAAATTTTACATTGAAACCCGCATAAGTCTGTCCTTTTCCCACTCATGGCTTTTGATAGCCAGCGCCAAATAATTTTGCAGAATTGCTAAAAAGTAAAAAATATTTATTGCTCCGGTCCTACTTGAGCTAGATAATTGAAATTTTCAGCATTTATACACATTTATATAACCTATCTACTGGTACAGTTCCCATTATTGTACTGTATCAAATACTCAATAAAAAAAAATATAAATTATTTATTTAATTAATATGAAAATGAAAAAAAATCTATCTCCTATCCAAATTGAGCTGGATCAATGAAATTTTCAGCATTTATACATATTTGTATTTCCTATTTATTGGTAGAAATGCAAATGTTTCACTGTTTTAAATACTATGGGAAAAAGAATAAAAATTGTTTGTTTTGAATAATTTAAAAAGCAAAAAAAATTCTATTTTCGATCTGAATTGAGGTAGGTGAATGAAATTTTCAGCATTTATGGCGATTAGTATTACCTATTTATTGATCTAATTCCCATTGTTGTACTATAAATAATAGTGGAGCTAAAAAATAAAAATTGTATTTTTAATTCGCCGTTTGAGCCTGAAAAGCGGTTTTGAAGCGCAGAAAAAAATACCAATTTCCGTCCTAATAGAGCTGGAACGATGAAATTTTCAGCATTTATGCAGATTGGTATTGCCCATTTATGGACCAACTCCCATCGGTCTACTATTATTAGGACCGAAGTAAAAAAAAAAAACTTGTAATTTTTCGTGATTTTCACGACTGCGCCAACGTAAACTGAAATATTTCAGCAAATATCCAAAAGATAAGAAGCGATCCGGGGCATATAAAAGGTACTACCCCAGAGTACATTCGATCAAAATTTCAGCCCTCTACGATAAACTCAGAGGGAACGGTGAATTTTTTTCTAAGCAAAATTGGATAAAAATGAGAAAATGAATTTTTCAAAAATTGGTCAAGTTTGGCGATTTTTGACGGCCCTACGGGCCGTCTCAGTGAAAGGTCACAGGGCACACGTGATAGGGGCGTCTTCTGGCTAGGCGTGGGTATTTTTTTCAGCCCGATGAGTCATCATGTGGCCGAGCAAAATGGCGGAGGACCGCGACGCGAACTTTGTCGATTGTGGGCCCCATAATGGGGCCAAGGCAAAAAATGGGTACATCGATGGAAAGCCCTTTTAACGGCCTACACGGCCCCGAAAACGGATATTTTTTTGGAGGCCCCGTTGGCCCACAATAAAAATCCAAAGTTGGGGGTAATTTTTTTTTTCTAAGAACCGTCACCGCCCCCGAGTTGGGAAAGTGAGGCGGGGCGGTGTGCATGATTCTTGTAGAGCAAGCGAAGGGCTACAATTTGCCCTTGGAAAAATTGTCGTAGATCGTCGCATAAGGGAGTTATTAAGGGGCAAAGTTTAAAATCGTTTTATTTAATTGCCGCCCCCCGGACGGCGGCAGACGCTCAAACTAAAAACCGATCGGAGGCCCTTCAGAGGGCGCACCCGACGGCGTTAACCGCAAACCGATCGGAGTTCGGAGCTGGGCGCTATAAAAAAAAAACGAAAAACGGCGAAAAAGCTCTCGAAATGGTAATTATTTTTTTTCTCCGCCCCCCGTCGAGATTTCTTCGATTTTTATTCGTGGCCCCAGTGGTCGGATGTTGGGGCGATGGCGTGGTATTTTTAGATTTTTCGTGTGATGTGCGGTTCAGGAGGAGAAGAAGCCGACAGTTGATTTTTGCCGTTTTTTTTCATGTGTTTTCAGTTTTTCGCCGGTGCCGCCGCCGGGGGCGGCGATTTTTGGTCGGAAAAAATCTCGTCGCATAGAACTTTTTGCGCTCTATCCGATGGTGAAAGCAGCGATTTTTTTGCGCGACCCGTTTTCCCGCCAAAAATTCGCAAAGTCGAGATTTTGAGGGGGGCGGTGCGGCAGACGGGGGCGGCCGAAGGCCGCCCCCGTCTGATAGTTTTGTCTCGGGGGGCCTCCGGCCCCCCTCGCCAAAGCTCGCTTCGCTCGCTTCGGGGGAAGTGTGTTTTTTTGAACTTCGGCTTACCTATTTAGTATATATAAACAAGTGAAGCCTAGCGGCTCCACTTGATTACTCCGCTCCGCTGGAATAGTATGCCCGCAGAAGAACTTTTAATAAATTAAGTAAGCCGTCAGCAAATGATTACGATGGATATAACCGAGAATGTATCTAGTACTCCGCTCCGCTGGAACTACCTGCGGGTAGCAAGCTAAAGCCCGCAGAAAGCGTGAGGGATTGTTCAAATCAAAACTAAAATTTTTTTAATGCATTAACAATGCAATAACTGCAACAATCGAGTGATGACGGGAAGAAAGGAGGAGGGTACGTAAGCCGAATATTGTGGTTGGAGAATGATGTGTTGTTGAGGTAGTGAGAATGCGATGGATGGAGCAAGCAGTTCGTATATTAAAAGGACTCTGCTGCTCGCTAACGCTCACCCCAGCTCGCTTCGCTCGCTTGCCTGCTCGCTGCGCTCGCAAACTGAATCGGGCTTAGCTTTGATTTTGACACTTTTGAAATTACTAAAATATCGTTAGGTATTTACTTGACATTTCGTGTAAATTTCGTTTGACAACAACGGCCGTCAACGTCATCCATCAAAACAACACAGGCCTGCAAATGATAATAATAATATTAATAAATAAACAATAAATAAATTATCTTTTTATTGATAAAAAATTACCATGAAGTAAAATTTGAGGGTTTCTTATTGTTAAGAATGATGTGTTGTGTGTTTTTAGGGTAATTCTATTATCTTACTTGTAGTTGTTATCTTAGCAATAGTATAGAAAAGAAATGTAAATAATTATTGAATGTTTGTTTGGTTTATTACAATGATAATAATAGAAAAGCTGTTTGGTTGGACAACAACAATAAAACATATATAATATTGAAGAATCTCTGTTCCACACCACCCTTGAGGTCGAGAATTGGGCGCGTTTTTATTAACGTGGTATCCCCAATAGGCCTAGTCCACCACTCGGTTTTTACACCGATTCACATGCTCATTAGGCACGTGATGATTGACCGTTCTTATAAATAAGAACGTGAAACAATTACGCATAACGTAATTGTCGAATCACCATTAATGGCTAGAAAACGGAAAGAATAGTACTTGTGATTGAGACCGAACTAAAAATGTTGTGACCGACTTGATGCGTCAAGTGTTAAATCTCAATGCTGCGTGAGCGAGCATTTATAATGGATTTATTATTAACTGAGCGATACAGAGGACGGCGCACATTTTAGTATTATTCGTTCATCATTTCAAGCACAAATTCAAATCCGAATTCACCGCTCATTAATAGAGATAGATCCTGGGAGGGGAGGAGCAACCGGAACGCGGTTGTCGGTGTCCAGCCAGGAATGGAAACGGTTGTTATACCGTTCAGCAGCCACATGTAACATAAAAATGCAATTAATGGTAGACATGCAATGTACACACACACACATAGGAGTTATTATGGATATTAAAGCAATAACTTGAGTGGTTCTGTAATCACATACTATACCATGACAAGAAAATATCACGGAAGCTGTCTTTGTTGCTCTAGTCTCCGAAGCAGCTCTACGGGTGCCAAGTTTCTCGTGAAGACACGCGGATTCCCTCGGATGAGTCGGCCTTGGACCGGTGTCTCATCCACTTGCACCTGAAAAGAAGAAATAAACACATTTCATTAATAAACTTGCGAGACTGTCGTCGTCGTCGTCGTCGTCGTTGTTTTCCGTTAATAGTTACCTTGACTGATTCGAAGTTGACCGTTCTCGAAAAAGCAACATAGAGCTGGCCGAAAGCGAATACAGGCTGTGGCAAGTAAATGCCGACACGCCTGAACGTTTGTCCCTGTGCTTTGTTGATCGTCATTGCGAAGCAGACTTTGACAGGGAACTGCCTTCTCTTCAGTGTGAACGGAAAATGACAATCCCGGGAGGACAAGTCCAACCTGGGAATGATGTGGTATTCTCCTCGATGTGTTCCACTGATTATTTCGCCGGTGAGCAGGTGTTGCGACACGGCCCTCACTATCATCCTCGTACCGTTCACCAGGCCGTCGGCCATGGAAATGTTACGTAGGAGAATAACGGGCACGCCAATCTTCAGCTTCAATTCGTGCTTCGGCAATCCACTGAAGTCTCTGGCGTTGAGTACCTCTTCCTGGTACTTGATCCGATCTTGTACATCATCGGTTTCGATACTGTCGACACTGAGACTGATCACGACTTCTCCGGGAAGTAAGTCGATCAGTCGATCGTTGACGGTGTCGCAGGTCCGATTCAGCGAACAGAGAACCATGCGTTCGGTGAACGCTCGTAAACGTTCCGGTTCGCTCGTTCCGAAGACGTCACCGTAGATGTCGTCGACGACGTTCCTCGTGACGCACTGTTCTGGAATCTGAACACTGCACGGCGGCAGAATGTCCGTCAGCAGTGGATCGGGCGTCTCCGTTCCGTTTCCCAGACGTAGCAGCCACTCGGCAAAGTCTTGGGCCCCCGGGTCTGTGCGCATGTTAACTGTGAGCTCCATCACGTTAAAATAGCGCCACGCCGCACAATTGATGAAGGTGTGCTCTAGTTGAACAACACTACCTCGATTGACCGGCAGCAATTGTCGCAGGTCACCACCGAAAAGAATGCACACTCCTCCGAAGGGAATGTCTTTCTTTTCGTGTAGATCCCGCAACAATCGATCGACCGTATCAATGATGTAGTGGCTCGACATCGAAATTTCGTCCCAGACGATCAACCTCGCTCGTTTGATGCGTTCAGCTTCTTGTGATCCCCTCGATATAGACGATGTGGACGACTCGTTTATATCCAGAGGTAATTTGAACGTCGAGTGAACCGTTCGTCCGTTGCGCAACAGCAGCGCCGCTACGCCGGTGTGAGCGACGGCAAGCGTTGGTATCCCGAAGTGTTCGAGGGACTTCAGTAAAACGTTGTAGACGAACGTTTTTCCAGTTCCGCCGGCTCCTTGCAGATAGAAGCACTTGGCCTCTCCGACGGTGGTGGTATTCGTGACGGCTTCGAACAGTGTTTGATAGACATGCGCCTGCTGATGGTTGAACATGCCCATTTCTCGTTCGACTTCGTGCATCAAATCCAAATGAAGTTCACCTTCGGGGTTGATGTAGAAGTTTTCGATGGGTGCGTCGTCAACGTCCACATCACCCCCCGTGTAAACCATCTGGTGTTGACGGATAGTCTCGTCAATGTTGAATGTCCTCAGTAAATCGGAGAAATCATCCAACGTCGACAGAGAGGTGTCCAGATATCGTAGAAACGTCTCTATCCGTATCAAAGCTCTTTTTTCAGCTTCGTATTCAGAGAGTCCTCGGCGAACGTAGTCCTCCATGAAGTGTTCTCTGAATTTGTCGTAGAGTCCTCTCGGTCTCACAACATTCGAATACGTTACCAAGTAGCAGTATATTTTCCTCACTTGTCCTGGAACATTGGTGGTACTGCATTCTAGTAATGTACGCTCCCACTCTAGATCGTCCTCCCCGATCAACAGCCGTCGTCTGGCCGATTCACGGAAGGAAATACACGGGGCTGGGTTGCCATCACGTGGATCGAGTAGGTATTCGTAAGAAGTTGCACCTGCAACGATAATTTTTGATTAATATTATATAATGTGACGTGTGTGTGTGTGTGTGTGTGTGTGTGTGTGTCATTTTTTTTTTTGTATCGCGCGAAGAAAGTGAACATAAATTAATTGGATAAATTAAAAGAAGCTAGGTACTGTATATGTCGACGCTATAATGCAATTTTAAATTAATACCTTTAATGTGAAGAAGAAGTACTCGCAGGTGGAACTTCTCCGTGCTTCGAGGATTGATGGAATATATACGACCCATCGTTTTCGCTCGTCTTTGTCGTCGATGCCAAGATTTATCACGAAATACGTAATACTCCGGTATTTCGACGTAGTATAACGTTCTCGCGAACTCATCTCTGGCATTCAAACGGAAATATTCCTCGAGAAGGGACACTTGACTGTCCGCCCGATCGATTAAAACTTCTAGATCGTCGTTCTCGTGGAAGAAGACCGTCTTCTCGTTGGGAAGATGGACAGGGAGTCTGACAACTTTGTGACTCTTTTCCACCATATTCATCGCGAATATCCTCCACATCGATTCGCACGCCGATACGTACCTGCTTTCGACGTATTCGGATATTTCGTCGTAGATGACATCTGGTGCTGATCTTCTCTGTTGGACGAGATAGAGAGCCGCATCGTGTCCTTTGGTGATGTACTTGTACAGATACTTGACACACCCGACGTTCGCAACGAACAGGACGTTGATGTGCGATCTGTACTTCAACAGGAGTTGCGGATTGTACGGAACGACCCACTGGTTGTCCATTTCGTGTCCTCGGACACTGATTGGAAAGTTGTGGGACTGCCTTCTGCGATACACGATCCGGCCATCGCTCAGAACAGTATTTTCTGCAAAAGGAAACGGATATTTTTTAGTACATACACCGTCTGTCATGCACGGAGAATTCGGATATTTATCTCCGCAAGGTCCGTGCCTCATGAAATCCAGAACTACTTGATGTAATTCTGGGTGGTCGACCTTGTTCGGAAGTTCGGCCGAAATCAGCCTGTCGATCTCCTCCGGAGATTTGGGACTGTCGGCTTCGTCGACCGTGACGGAAATGTGGGCGTGCGGAAGGCCTCTTTTCTGAAACTCAATTACATACACCCAACACAATAGTTTGCCGAATATTTTGCCATCGAGCAGATCGTCCATGAGCATTTTGAATTTTTGTTTAAATACTCGGACTACGAGATCTGGACGATCGGAAAATACCTGACCGCGGGACAGGTTCTCTTCTATTTCCGGCCATCTAGCGTTGCACGTCATGGTGATGAAAAACGTCGGCTTGCCGAATTTCGCCACCATGGCCATCGAATCTTGATAGTTGCCAACCATGAAACGATGTCCCCCTTGGAACGTGCTCGGCAGTATGTACACTCGACCGACGGCCGCCAATCCTTCGTCCTCTGCTCGACGATGGATGTAATCGGCCAGTCCGTCGAAGTGTTCCACACGCAGTGCGCTCTGGTTGTTTCGGACAAAGTGGAGTCGGTCACCCTCGACTTTCACGTAGCTGTCCACCACGAACTGCTGCGTCAACTTACCTGCGCTGAGGATCGGGTTAAATTTGTCCCGGCGAATTTGAAGACGGAACACGAAAAACTCTCGCATCGTAATCCTCTTCCTTTTTCCTCGTGCATTCGATAATTGCATGTCGATGGCCCATCCCAATTCACCTCTCGGGAACAGAATCGGATAACAGAGCGGATCTGATATCGGCCACGATCTCGACATGTCTTCCACCGCGCCCGAATTGTAGTAAATGCGGATGCATTTGTCCGGCATAGGTGGTATTTGACCGTCGGCGGACACGAACACCGCCCCGATTTCATTCTCGTCGGTGGGCGCGTTGTATGTACGCCTGTCCGTCGTGGGATTCAAGTAGAAATTTATGTAGAGGTTTGGCAATTCTACTTGGTGTCGACGTTCGTACTCGTCTATCAGGACGCCCATTTGCTTGTAAGTTTTGACGTACGGATTGATGGCCGTCAATTCCCGTCTCAACTGCGTCAACAGAAACACGTTCAGCGCTGGATTGTCGCAAGATGGATCTGCGGATCCCGCACAAATGTAAACGCTGCCGAAGCGTGGATCATTCCTCGACACGCCACCGATCCTGTGATGGAATATTCCGCTGATCTTCACGATTGGCGCTCCCCGTCCCGGGACGGTCTCGTAATTGGCACTGACCGACGCCATCGCTACATTGGAATTGTAGGCTCGGATGTTCCGCTTGAACTCTTTCGAACACGGATGATCCCCGTCCAAAAGCGCTCGAAAAAGTTCCGGATATCCGTCCAAAACCGGTATGGAAATTTGGCCCTGTTTGCAACAGCCGAAGGCTGTCTCTTGCACAAATTTCAAGGCCCCACAGAATTTTACATACATCGGTCATGGGTCCCAGACTGCACTGTCTGTTCGATGCAGTCGTCGTTCTCGCTCTGACGACAGATTTCATTGCGAGCACTGGCCGCTGCGGGGGTTGTTGCTTGCTTCGAGTCGATCTCCGCCTGCTGACGACCCCTGTGGCGAATCTGAATTCGTCACTGGGCGGCACGATGACCTCCGCTGGTCCCATTTCAATGTGAACGGAGTTTAGGGTGTACTGGAGGGGTCCCTGGTTAGAATAACGCTGGAATATCTCCAGTAGGGCCAACGTCAGTTCTTCCAATGATGGGCATCTCATTAGGAACGCGTTGGGATCTGGCTCTCGATTGCCGTATCTGAGGCCTTCTCTGGAATGAGAGTCGATTAGGCAATACTTACCAGCTTCTTTTTTTATCGCCATCGTTTGATTGGCGCAAACGATGATGCCCGCGTTGGCATTTGAAAAAAATTCGTTCAAGCCGTCGCGCAAGCATAGCATTACTCCTCGGGTTTCGAGAAGGTAGCCGAATTTCACTTGGTCGATGATTTCGGTAGCACGAAATCCCATGGCGAAATCCGTGATCACTATCCTGTTGTTCCCTTCGTGCGTCACTTCGTCGATGCTCAGGTAAGGATGAGTGGTATTGGGTGCGTAGGTATGACGAACCCGGATGCATTGTTGATAAAATTTATCACCAATCAAGAGAACAGAGTCGACAGTTTCTCTGGTCCACTCCCTCAGTGGGATATGCGATGATATGCACAGAGCTACAATAGCGCATGCCGTGCACATCTGTCCTCGCGACCCCGAAGGAAAATTCAGACAGCCCTGGTGCATTGTTCCATACACCATTTCTACAGCTGAAATATAAATATTTTTCTTTATACAAATGTATATTCTATTTAAATGATAGTATATTGTTAATAATTTCATATAAATACATTGTTTTTATATTAAAATATGAATTGTTATTATTCATTCAAAAATTTTCTGTTACATCCTGTACAATGTTATGATATAATTATGATTTAAAACAAATTTAAATGACACTGTCAAATAATGAAACGATATATTTCATATAGATTACTGTGAATTATTGCCTAGTATATTTTTGAAAATTTAGTAAATTACTATTTTTATTTGTTAATATCAATTCAATAAGATTAATAAACAGAGAAAATCTAATTTATTTACCTAATGTGGGAGCTGCTGCAACACCATCTGTTCTGGGTCGCTTTGATGGTGCAGGCATTACTCCCGCTGCAGGTTTAGGGCAGTCCTTAAGCCGGCGACTCAATTCTGAAATAAGAAAAGGTAAATTAATAGAATGTAACAAAGAACAAATTTCTTAAGTAGTGGTGCCTAGTAAAATGATTATATTTTTAGTTACTTTCAGTTTATTTCATAAGCAAGTAGTAAAATGTCGATGTTAGATTTTGTTTCTTGAAAGTGACTTCGAATTTTTATCATAATCAATGAACAAATCGACATTTCATGGACAAATTGGTATGAAGTAAAATTTTGGGATTTCATTTAACTTCTTAAAGTGACTATATTTCTGCATTTCATGGAAAAATTGGCATGAAGTAAAACTTCGGGATTTCATTTTGTTTGTCACTTTAAATTTTTATCATAATCAATGAATGAACTGACACATTTTATTAACAAATTGGCATGAAGTAAAATTTTGGAGTCTTATTTTGTGTATTGAAGTGAGTATATTTTGAAAGTTACTTTATTGCAAGAAATTCTTTTCGATTGAATAAAATGTAAAAATTTGCTGATTGCAAGCAGAACGTTTGTAATCAGCAAATTTTTACATTTTATTTAATTGTTTCTCACTTATAATACTATCATTGAAAAAGGATTTAAAAAATGTACCAGAAATTGTACTGGCCGTCGTTGATGTACTGGAAACCTGTGAAGAAGTCTCCCAATCTGAAATAAAACGTTATATCATTATTTGTAAAATAAAATAAATTATATTATACTTATAAATGCCATTCTGAAAAGAAGTTTATTTATTAGAATAACAAAAAATAATAATAATAAAAAAAAATAATTTTACTTATAATATATATTTTTATATTATAATGGAATCTATATCAGAAATATATTAATGCATGCATGCATCATGCATGCATTACATTGAGATATTTACCCAAGGTTTTTGAAGTAGCAATATTTCTGAGTCGTTTGCTACTTCTCCTTGATTGAACATCTGAAACGGAAACAATGAATGAATATATTTTATTTTTATATATCAAATCTGTCTTGGTGGTGAAATGATTAAATAACAGAAAATGTTTTAAATGTTCATATTCTGTTATGACAGATGTGATAATTAGTTATTTTGCTTTCATGGTAATTTTGTATTTAAAACAATGTTTTGTAAATGTTCTAAAAATCAAAATGTTTATTACTGTATTATCTATTATTTCTAATTTGAAACTTATTTGAAAGAGACAAGTGGTGTAAAAATGGGATGTACATAATTTCAGGTAAAAATGAGACGGTCTATTTAGACATGACATAATTGGTACGCTAAAGTGACAAACTGCTTCGTAAGTTAGTGTGTGTCATGTGTCATGTTTAGTTAAACATATAAGATCGTCTCATTTTTATTGAAAATTTTCTATGTCTTATTTTTATACCACGTGACCGTAATGGCTGCAACAATAAATGTAACTGTCGTAAATGTATATTTTTTTATTATCTTAAAATAGTGCAATATAGGCA